>LR991052.1:13071287-15652412 GCA_905163555.1 Notocelia uddmanniana | reverse complement strand
AGAACTTGCTTAACAAACAAAGCTAGGAGGACAAATCACCAAACGTGAACTTTTCGTCGTTGAAGAGTTCTGTTCTGATCATCATCAGCAGTTCCACTTCATCCAATGTCACATTTTTGGATGCAAATGCTTGACTTGCGGATAAAAACACAAAAATCACTATATGTTTGCCTTAAAGATTTGAGGAGTTCCCTCAATTCCTCATGGATCCCATCATCAGAACTGCGTTTTGACAAAAACGGGACCAACTTGGATATATATACTTACAATCAAAAAAAGAATTTTCCAAATCGGTTAAGAAATGACGGAGTTATGGAGTAACAAACATAAAAAAAAAACAACCGAATTTATAACCTTCTCTTTTGTAATCTTGAAGACGGTTAAAAATAAAAATACCATACAGCAGGGTTTCTTAAACTTTTTCAAGTCATGGATCCCTTTTCAAATTTCAAAGAGCTTGCGGACCCCAGTTTAAGAAACTCTGCCGTACAGAATCAGTTGCCTACCATCCTGCCGTTGGCTCGGTTTGTTGGTGTGTTGTTCTACAAGCAGGGCCCACTCAATATTCGCGCACGGCCCACTGGTGCTACACGCACTGGACAGTTTGGGAAATCCTGGTGTGTAGGATATATCTTAAGAGTAATGTTGCAAAACATAGAATTTACCTCTCGGGGATCTGATTCAGAGACATCATCCATAGCAAATATCTCTTGCTGCCTGAACTGAGCATTATCATCAAAGTTGATCTTAGCATCCACAGCCACAACTCTTGCATCATCAGTCTCCACAAGAGGATTTATTTCAAGTTGAGTTGCATCTACCTGAAAATTGGTAAATAAAGCTTATGAATAAAAGAGTAATAATCAATAAACAATACCATTACATTACGAAAGTAATCATGCAGTTGCTGATAAGCTTTCAAACTATTTACTCATTATTAAAGTATTTTAAAAGGAAGTGTGCCCATGTCTGTGTATGCCACTATTCCATACAAGTAAACAATAACAACTGAATAGTAATTAATAGTTACATGCATATCAGCTAAATAGCAGCTTACTCACATTTACAAATAATTGCCACATATTTTTTATCTCTTCTGCACATTTTTTCTTAAGATCACCTTTGAACTCTAAGAAAGCTGCAACATCATTTGCTACAGAATCTGTAATGCCCTCATATATATCAATGGGCACTGTCTTGACCAAGTGAGGTGTTTTCTCAGCCACTGCTTCAATGTCCATGCCACCAGCTGGCGATGCCACTAAAGCTGCACCATTAAAGCTTCTGTCCATTATAATGCTCAAATAAGTTTCCCGTTTAATATTTACACTTTCAGCAACCATTACTTTTTCCACTTTTATGCCCTCTTTTGGCGTCTGTTTGGTAATCAATTTGTGACCCAACATATTCTTCGCTAAGCCCATTATTTCATCGCGGTTTTTGGTCAGATGGACTCCTCCTTTAAATCCATTGTCGAAGTGACCCTTACCCCTGCCGCCAGCTAATATCTGAGCCTTTACTACATACTCGTCGGCCTTGAAGTCGCCGAGTGGTTTCGAGTCTAGTTTAGTATCAATAATACGGAAGTCCTGCACAGATACTTGATGCTTTCTCAATAAATCTTTGCTGTGGTACTCTTGCAAATTCAAGAATCTTCTTGTGCTTACTTGAGGATTATATTTTGAGGCCAGAAAGGTGAAAAGTTTAATATTCTTGGTATTCTTTAACGCAGCCATAGCGACCGAACTTTGTACACCCCTTCCTAACCTTGATGATAAATGGCGTATTGATTATATGGCCAGTACAAAACTGACAATTGTTCACTTACGTCGATGTTATCACAGGTCTCCGGCCTACGTGAAACTTGATAAGAGTAATCAATAGGCACTTCGACACTTATCTACTGTGAAAAGAGAAACCGGGACGGGACCATACAGTGAAGTGTCAACTGTCAATCAAATACTTGCTAAGTAAGATTGAGAATACTTGGCATTTCGTATGTTTCGTATTCGTTTCCGGATTTATTATACAATGGGTCATGATGTCATGATGGCCCATCGCTGCGTTAAAGGGAGAAAGACATATTTTTATTAGTTCCACTGCTAACTTTATCCTGCCTAGATAGTAAGATAGCTTATACCGTCACGTTTTATGTGACGTTAAGGTACTTTTCGGCCATATAACATGACGGTATAAGCTATCGTACTAGGTAGGTTGTACGTTGGCCATCATGGGCATGAAGGAAGGATAAATCTGAGTCCGCATTGTAGGGGGGGAGGCAAGAATGAAAAACTGTCTTGCCAAAACAAAAGGGCGTAAGTACAGTAAGTTTTCTATGAAGATACGACCTTTTTTGATTCACTGTATTGTGTAGCGGATTTAAATGTAAATAAGGAGGTGTCGGTACGAAACAAAGAGAATATAATCACTGCGTTTTACGAAAATCTACGAAATCCTTCTTTGTGCGTGGTCCGACACGCACTTGGCCAGTTTTTTATTACTAACACGTTTGTTAAGACTGTGTATAAGTAAATTGAATATATTGAATTGAATTACTGTTCTTTCCTTGTTATATAGCTGCGTCTCTAGGCTGTAAGTTATAATTGACAAATTAAGCTTAATATGGGTCTTGGTGGATTCGTATATGCTTGTCTCTCAGGAAAGAAGAAAGAAAGAAGGAGCATTACGACAAATCTAGTCAACCCGATTTTTAACAATTACCAATAAAAAACACAAACAAGGTCACGCACGCGGTTTATTAAACTGGTGTCACTAGATTGTAATGCTCCGTCTATCTGTTCTTCTTGGTCTGAGGAATTTCTACTGTCCCCTAATATTTATTTAGGGTTTATTTTGATGATTTTGAAGTCAATAACAACCTACTTCTGTCAATATAAATATTCTTCATGTGGTATTCACAGAGGAACTGTCAAATTATCTTCCAGCCCTTTCGGTGATACGCTAAGATTCGATCTATAGTATCCTCTTTCTACGATCGTGGCCCATTGTGGTCCGCCATTATATGTGAGCTATTAGATTGACCGCTTTCTATACTTTCAAATTGAAACTCGATTAAAAGTTATTAAAATAAACGAGTCAACTTATAATATATACAGCATTTTTTGAAATGATGAATACTGAAGCAAAATCTATAGGAGCTTTTGACACGGTAATTATTATCACGCGATACATTCATATCACGTTACGTATCAGGTGAATATTGATGAATATTGAAGCAAAAGTCAAACAATTTTAAATCCCATCAACCGTATCAGCCCAAGGACGTCCACTGCTGGAAATAGGTCTCCCCCGTTTTCATGGGGGTAAATGCCATAATCGCCACGCTTGGCATGCAGGTTGGCGATCGGGGATGCTGCTGCGGCCCATCCCACGGTGGTCTACACATACTCTGGACATACTCAGGTCCAAACCATTTAGAATACCACGATAATATTGACATTCGAGTATTGTGTTGTTATTATTATTCAGTTGTGGCTATTCCGGGCTGCTGCACACACTAGTAAGGGTAAGAGCCCTCGTATCACTGCGACCATCTCTGATCTATTGTGATCGCCACCTACTACAAATCTCGGTCAAACCCTGGAAATTCGAAAAACTGCAGGATTTTGCTGAATTCGAGAGACTTTATCTCTTCTAATAATAATAAATTGTGATGTTATTGATCGTGTAAAAAGCCCCATACAATTATGAAAACCGCGATAATATAATACTGCAAGGGAGTATTGCGATATTATTAAAAAAAAATACTGACTGGTGGCAACACCAAAAGTGTGATGCCAACTTCACGTTACCAATCCACTTCCTTTTTACCGTGTTCCACTGACAACACGAGGTTATAGTTGCTATTTCTTAGCCTAAAAGTAAGTTTTATTGGTATTAATCGTTGTAAAATTACATTTAAAGTCCGTGTTTTAGCATGATTTAACACAGATATTATTTGTTTACAGGTGCTAATAACCATGGCTGATGAAAATTGGGTTGATGACGGCATGGACGCAGGCAGCGTGGCCGTCGACAACGCGCCCCTGCCTCAACCGGCCGATATTCCTGAAATCAAGCTTTTTGGGCGATGGAGCTGCTACGATGTCCAGGTTTCAGACATGTCCCTGCAAGATTACATCTCCGTGAAGGAGAAATACGCCAAGTATTTACCACACTCCGCTGGTAGGTACGCACACAAGCGTTTCCGCAAAGCTCAATGCCCTATCGTAGAGCGTCTGACGAACTCCTTGATGATGCACGGCCGCAACAACGGCAAGAAGCTGATGGCCGTAAGAATCGTGAAACACGCATTCGAGATCATCCACTTGCTAACTGGTGAGAACCCTCTGCAAGTCCTGGTGACGGCCATCATCAACTCCGGGCCCCGCGAAGACTCTACGAGAATCGGTCGCGCCGGTACCGTGCGTCGTCAGGCCGTGGACGTGTCGCCGCTGCGCCGCGTGAACCAGGCCATCTGGCTGCTGTGCACCGGCGCCCGCGAGGCCGCCTTCAGGAACATCAAGACGATCGCCGAGTGCGTGGCCGACGAGCTCATCAACGCCGCCAAGGGCTCCTCCAACTCTTACGCTATCAAGAAGAAAGACGAGCTGGAGCGTGTTGCTAAATCCAACCGTTAATTATTAAGTGTAAGAGCGGGACTCAATAAAAAAGTAAGAAAACCATTCATTGTTTTATTAACTTCTTTGATTTAACTCTTTAGAGAAATTGCCGTAGTTTATTACACTGCAGTGATTATTAACATGTTTAAAGATTATCTCTTTTGATATCATAACCTCAAACATAGTCAATATTAAAGTCAAAGTCAAAATATTCTTTATTCAAATAGGCCTAGCATCAAGCAATTTCGAATTGTCAGGTATAACATTTATTAACATATATATTAACTAATTATTTAGAGCAATTTATTGATGCTATTATTATTCTTTAAAATAAATATTGTATTGTTGTAGACATGTCAAATTAAGAAATTATTATGTTGTAAAATCCACAATATGATTGTCAAAACATAAATAATAATAAAATTATAAAAATTAGAAACCTAGACAGATTCCAGAATAAAATCAAAATTTCAAAAGAAAATAATAAGATAATATTAATATTGAATGCCATAATGATAAATTTATTAATATTACTTACGAAGAAGTACTGTTGCCTTTTATAGAATCATCTTGTACATTGAATCATCTTCCAAAAAAAAATATTTTCTGGCTTAAACACATGGGTTTAGTTCAAAGCTCCATTCATATAACTTACATTTACACAAGTTATTATTCCAGTTCAATGAAATCTCATATCAACTAAAAGAAAAATCGAACATTTACAGCAATGAACACTAGTGTTTCGAAACCCAGCTGAATCATATATCGCACCATGATGTTAAATTTGTTTAAATTATATTAGGTTTTTAAGAGAATTGTCTAAATTAGATCCAGATCTTAGGGTGGGTTGCACCCAACTGTCTGATCATAAGCAGTGTTATTATCATTAGTATTAATTTGATTTGAAGGACTACAAAGCAGTGGTCCCTGGTTTGAATCCCGGTTAGGGCTTTTGGAAAGTTAGGATCAGGACAATGGGGTACCACTAGCCTAGATGGTAGTGACCCTGTCTATGAACCGTTGGGCCTGGGTTTGAATACTGGTCAGGGCATTTATTTGTGTAATGAGCTTAAATTGTTAGTCTTGGATGTTTTCTATGTGTTTAAGTATTCATCTATTTATATTAAGTATGTACATTGTTGCCTAGTACCCATAGTACAAACAAGCTTTGCTCAGTTTGAAACTAAAGTTGACTTGTGTAAGAGATGAGTATTTATTTCTTCATAGTAGGATTTTTATCAGATATTGCCAACATTAATGTTGCGCGGTGCTAGTAGATTGGTGCAAATCTGTCTTGTAAAAAATGATGAGATGTAATTGATGTAAAAAATTAAAAGTTATTTTGCTAATGCTGCAAAAAAGCCTATTTTGTAATATATCTTAACTTATGGTACTTTTCAGAATAGTAGTGAAATAATATTGGATATAATTATATTTAATTTAATTACCTTCAATCAAACCTTACCTTCAAATGTTGCAATATATTTTAATCAGTTACAAATGTTATCAAATAAACTCTATGTTCATGAGTTTATGATTTAACCCTTAAATGCATGATTTTTTGTATAACTTTTTAATAAATTGAAATAGATGTGTCATGTTGTATAAAAGTAATAAATGTGATTTTGGATAGCTGCATTTTGAGCCACGGACCATCAAATATACGATGCATATATACATCATTATGCATTTAAGGGTTAAAATCTTGTTAGGATGGGTTCAACCAACCTGGAATAAAAACTTATCCGGAGGTAAATCTCAAAATTGTATGGATTCATCTTGAAATAAACTTTCATCTTTGGTCCATTTGATACTAACCAAGTTGTTTTTGAATGATTTTGAAATAAAATGTAATTTATTTTTGGGTGGCTGTTGCTGGACCACTTTTACAAAGAGAAACATTGCAAATAGTATGTCTATGGCTCACATATATTTACTTGGTATTTGGTTAAAAGGTTTCTTAGGATGAGGTGAAGGTAAAGTGAAATTTTTAAAATTATTTATTTTACTTCTGTTACCTTTTACTGTACCATGCATGTCTATATATCTTGTTTTAATTTCAATGACAATAGTGCAAAAAATTCAAGCTTTAGCGAATTTTAAGCATCAGTGCTCGTGGTTGCGAATGAAGTTAATTCTGGTCTTATCTTTACGTTTAGCAGAATTGAAAAAATGGGGCATTTTAATATTTTCTCAGAATATGGACTTTTTGGGCTCATCCGACACAGAATCAATAACACTATCAATCCTAGATGAAATATAGGGTCCTGAAAAATACATTTTGATTTGATGTCGGTTTTGTTACAATTTGTTTTTATTATTATTATTAATGTTTTGACGATCCTATTGTGAATTTTATTACATAATTATTTCTTATTTTGTCATGTCTACAACAATACAATATTTATTGTAAAGAATAATAATAGCATCAATAAATTGCTCTAAATAATTAATTAATATATATGTTAATACATGTTATAACTGACGATTCGAAAGTGCTTGTTGCTAGGCCTATTTGAATAAAGAATATTTTGAATTTGAAATTTGAATATACATAAATGTATGGAGAGTAATAAAACTGTTCAGGGGACACTTTTTCTTCTAGCCTCATAAGTCCTTTGTTTTTTCAACTGTATTAGTAACTACCCTGTGTACTAGGCCAAGTACAAACTAAGAGTAGTGCTTCAGACCCAGACGTGACTTTTTAGATTTAGTATGAAATTCTTGCCATTGGCTTTTTATGTACGGTATATCTATGGTTTTTAGCGCATCCAAGTGCATTAGGCAGTTATTTATGCTATGCAGTTAAATGTCAGGTCGTACTTCAGACCATTTATCGTCAATTTTTACTTGTACAAGTATGCGGGGGCTTCATTATCATCATCATGTCAGCCGAAAGACGTCCACTGCTGGACATAGGCCTCCTCCTCCTGGCCTGGGCTTACGAGGCTAGAATCGATAGCGTTATTGATTCTGAGTCGAATGAGCCCAAAAAGTCTATAAGCATTCTGAGATAAAAGTTTAATAAGCAGTTTATTTTTAATTCCTCTTACTGTAATATTTATGGGTATTCATTTAAATAGTGTGTTTATTTGAGGTTATCTGGCATTAATTATGTGTATGCGACATGCGTGGGTTATGCATATTAAATCTGTTATATTACTGGTTTCAGACAGTTAAGCATTGTTGCAGATATTTGATCATCATAATTTCAATGTCCAATATTAGATTAAATTTCTTTGGCTGATGGATGGATGCATTCAAATTGTATATCATGTAGGTATCCAATTTGTTTGATCAATACTATACAATAGTAGATTGTGTCTCAAGGTAGCTAAATGATATATGAATTCTGAGTGAAGCGAAAGATTCTACCATACAATTCTAAAGTAGAATCTTGAGCGTGGCGACGGATTCACGTGTTGACAGACAAATAATTTATGCTACCGTGTGACATACTGCTATTCACACCGCCTATGATGTCCGCTGCTAAAAACATGAAATGTCTTACAAATAATTTTGCTACTGAGTGGCACATACTACTTTTCTGTTTTCACACCTTCTCTGAGGAAAACAGTAGGTACAGGTAAATTACTTACGAGACGTTTTTGCATTTGTAGTTGTGACCTCTGTAGCCAGCCTCACACACGTTGACGTGTGCCTGTATACGTCAACGTGTACGTGTGTCCCTGTAAATATACAAATAGTACACAGATGCAAAAACGTCTCGAAAGTAATTTACCTGCCCGGCTAGTATGATAGCTGACACCGTCACGTTATATGGCCAAAATGTACTGAAACGTCACATAAAATGTGACGGTATAAGCTATCATACTAGCCGGGCTGTAATATAATAATTGTTGCCCTAAAATGAGAGAAGAAAAGTACGACTATGATCCCTCATTCAAGGGTAATAATGACTTTAATGAATAGCAGGTGTAAAAAGGTATTTTGATAATTGGAACACATTCCGAGTGTTGTTTTATAACTAAGTATAAGTACAGCCATAAAAACTGCTCTTTTTTACAGAAGTTAGGATGCTGCTAAGTGTGACTAGAACACGTCTTCGTGCACTCAAAATCTCGCTGTATTTTTTTTTCTATTACAATATGAACTAATTTTGTGGCCAAAATATGGCAGATCCCATTGTGTATACAAAGTTTCATGTTATTTCAGCAAGGCCATGTGAAATGAGAACGAAACTACGTTTGACTTGATTTAATTACTTACTTTGTATGGAGAATCGAGTTCAGTCGAGTGCCCTTAAATTCGTTACAAATTAAAATCCTTGACTGTACCTATAATTATAGGTAGTTACAGTATAGCCCGAGAAAGATAGGTTTTTTTTGGAAATAATTCAATAACTGGCCTCTTTTTGTTATACGGTCCTATTATGTGATTTTAAGAACCTATATTTTCAAAATTTCCGATTCTGAAGACCGGAAGTTGGAAAAAAATGATGTGCCCGAAAACTGGTGAATTTTTGCAGCAAACAGGGTATCAGTATTTTTATGATGAGTACTTCTATGTTTATGTCTATTTTAATACTTACGACCAGAATCGAACAATATATGCAACTGGAAATGAGAAAAAAAATATCGAATAGGTAGTAGTAGTAGTCAATTTGACCTTCATGAATAGTCTACAGAGTGCATTTGGCTGCCACATTAATTCCAAAAGTTATTACAGCTTTAGGTATTTTGGGTTGATTCAGTATAAAAAGTGTCAAGAAATATAATATAGGCATATAAAAACCCTAACTGTAATGATACCTTATATGCCATTAGCGTAATGCATTTTTATGTTTTACGATATTAATAATTGATTGTATTATTTAGTTACCGTAACTAAAATAAGTTGATTTTCATATATTACAAAGAACATAAATAGAAGTAGTATATCATAAAAAAATAATTCTTATAGTGTTTTCGCTAGATTTTTACGGATTTTTTTATAGATTTGTTTTTAATATTTTATACCGTAGCGTTAATAAATGTAGGTATTATTATATTAAAAAATACTTAGTATAATTACTTAACCTAATTTTTGATGCACAAAATTTGCTGATACCGATATATTGTTGTTTTTTCATACAGTGAAACCGTATAGCTCTCGGGCTAGTAGTTACGCATGTGGTTCTACCACTTCCATAATGCGTTCCTTTGATTGACAAAATATTTACAAAGCAGACAAAGTCTTTGGGTCCTGAGCTAGGATTCCCTGTGTTACAGGACCCAACCTTAACCATGGGACTAATTCCATGTTGGGGCGCTGTGGCGAAGGGAAAATGCAAATCAAAGGTAATGGGGATGTAATAGGGTAAGTGGTGTATTTATATTGTTCGGTCAGCAATATAAGTAATTTATTTAATCGTATGGCGTTTCGTGAAGTAGGAATATTCATTATTTATACAGAATATATTTAAAAAAAGGTGGCTCATATATCCACATCCAGGTTGCACAACCAATCCAAAGCCCCTGGTGTTAACAGCAACAAAGGCGAAAGTAGGAATTTATAAATATAAGTAATGAAAGAACCATTGAACACCGTCGGAACGACTGCTAGACGGTTTCTCTGTTTCAAGGTAGTTAAACACGTCGGTAGGAAACAAGCATGTGTTAGACTCACATTTAAAAAGGATATTATCTGTTACTAAATATACGAACAAATCGAGGTATTAACGCATCGGTATCGCCAGAAGCCTTAATTAATACTTATATATTTGCTGTGTTTACAGTAGTTAAAACTATGGCGATATCGATGACGTAGAACGTAGATAGTGGCGCCACGGTGGCCGGCAGTTTGGGTAACTAATCCATTTCCCTCTTTTCGACTGCCGCCTCAGAACATAAAAAAAAGTCCTTTCTGTGATCTGGGGTTGTGAAGGAATACAATTTAGAATATGATTACTTATTGTATAAGAGTATTTCAGATTATAATACATGTATTGTAAAGAATAGAAAAGTTTCAATTACTTCAACACATGTGACCTGTCTAATGGTAAGCAAACTTCGTTGTTTACGGACGCTTCTATCTCCAGAGTCGTCACAAGGAAGACGCAAACGCCTATTTTTTATAAGCGTACTTATGTATGTTCAAATCAATATGTGGTCAAATTTTGCAACTGAACTTTAAAGCAGTTATTCTCAACCAATTGAGTTGAAATTTGTCATACAATGTAAGTTTGGTGACAATGAAATATTATGGTACCAGCGAACTGGACGATGATAAAGACAGAACGTGGCCGTAACCACTCCTAAACTACACAATAGAAACATTTGTCATGTTTCTATTGTGTAGTTTGAAATACACAGTTGTGTTTGGGCGCATTGCATTGCTTAGCAGTTGAGTACTGGTAAAAAAGGTACAGTTGGCAATAAAAGCCTAGCCTTTACAGTCAAGGGCATAAATATATATACATTTTTGGACCTTATTTCAATCGAATAAGGTGAAATAATGTATACGTTTGGTGCCCTCGTATGTACCAAAAATGAAAAAGAATGACAAACATTGGTATTAGGTACTCTCATAATTTTTCGGGGTCTACACAACAACACGCACCCTAAAGATGAATTAACAGTCACAAAAATCGAAATTAATAAATTAAAATACGTAGATCCTTTGTTCACACACTTTCCATTAAAAATAATTATATTGAAGTAATCAATGAATCCGAAATCTGCCAATGGATGACGGCGGTTGAGTGCGGTCTTTGGCAAGGTGCTACCGCTACCCTATATACCTATATACATACAACTAGCTGAGGGGCTAGTATGATCGCTTATATGTCGGACATATAGCATTCGTCCCGTACTGTCAAGTATGTAAGTGCGAGAGGGACGAATGCTATATGTCCGACATATAAGCGATCATACTAGCCCCACTGGTGCCCGCGACTTCGTCTGCGCAGGTTTAATATTTGGACGATTCACACAATATCTTTATAAATTGTAGCCTATGTGTTATTCTGATGTATAAGCTATATTATTGTAAAGTTTCATTAAAATCCATTCTGTAGTTTTTACGTGAAAGAGTAACAAACATCCATCCATACTTGCAAACTTTCGCGTTTATAACATTATAACTAGACAAGTAGATTTACCCGTAAAGCTTAAAATTGTGTAGCAAGTACGTAGTAACCAAAGTCTACCGACCACGCTTATCAACAGACTGGAGTCTCGACATCTCGACTCTCGTGGTAGTACCAATAGCTTTATCTAGTCAGTGAGGCCAATCTAGACAAATGACTGTTAGGAAGTAAGTAATTCAATCTCGGCTGTTATAGACGCACGAATCTCATACATAATACTCGTACAGCATTAGGGGCTAGCCGCCAGTGCAGTGCATAGTCCATCAGGTACTATACGAATAATGAACTTGGCATTATGGTAAACAAATACATAATACAAATAAGTCGACATAACGAAGGTAGTGTTTGGTGGCTTTTTGCCTCGGTTGCTTATCGGGTGAAAGGTCATTTGGTCAGCTAGCACGATAGGTTATATGGATGTTTTATTACATTTCGGCCGTAGAAACGTGACCTAGCACGATATTAAAAGGACTGATATAAATAATAATATTGTCGATACTAATTTTTCAAAAAACTTATAGGGTTTATGAAATATCATTTGATATATAACAGTAGCTTTTCGGCGAGGAAAAGCATCATAAGGAAATCGGTCTAATCGCAACAAGGTCTAGTTTTCCCTTTGGGTTAAGGTTAGATGGACATTCCATTTAGTAAAACTAGTGCCTCCGCCACATCTTGGGATTATGTGTCAAAACGGACCCCGGGCTCCTTAGTGCAGAACCGGGAAAAACGCTAGGAAGAGGCTGAATTCGTGCCGCTTTAGGCTGCCTTTAGTAGTAGAGTTACCAGATCAAGTTTTTAGTACTTATGGAACCCTGAAACGTAACATATTTTCAAACGCAGCAAATCAACTCGCGGCGACTCGCCGCGACGTCAATATATATGTCTTGAATACACGAATTGTTGCGCTCGTGCGCTTTCTAAACCTGTCACTTTTCTTTTGACATCCGTCTAGTCTGTGCATCCGTCAAATAAAATAAGTGCCAGCTTGGTAGATTTTGGCTCTTGTTCGGTGAAACTTTATTAACGTTTAATACCCTAATGTTACGAAGTAAATCATAGTTTATACCGGAATATTAAGGATCACGATGATTCACAGCTTGTTCATCATCAACCCCTCGGGGTATGTCATTTTATGATTGTATTGTAATGAATTTAACCGATTCATCTGATCCTTGTCCTATCGCCAATCTTATTACATGTTTTGGTGTTGATGCATTCTTCGTTTGATGATTTTAACAAGTTAGAAATGTCCTTTTATCCCCAGGGACGTATTCCTTGAAAAGCATTGGCGTAGCGTTATTCCAAGATCCGTGTGCGACTACTATTTGGAGGCTCAGCGAGCATCGCCTAATGTTAGTACGAGCATTTATTAATGTTAAATGAGTATAGCTCTATAATAATAATTAATTAGGCTATTAGTGAGGGCTGTCTTCAGCAGACCTTCCTTATGGATTTTCATGAATATTTTTAACATGCAGTTTGATGGTTATTACTGCTTATTGTTGTCATTATGTTGTTAGGATGTGCCTCCTGTGCTGGCAGCTCCTCATCACTACCTGATCTCCATCCAGAGGGGAGGGGTTGCCCTTGTAGCTGTTTGCCAGCAAGAGGTGGCACCCCTATTTGTCATTGAGTTTCTTCACAGAGTTGTAGACACATTCCAGGTGAGCATGGCAGGCAATTCTAAATTTAATAATAATAATAATATTTATTTCGTAAAACTGTAACAAGGTATACATGAAACATGTTGAACGATAATAACAGCATTAGTCATGATTGACTGTGTCGCAGTTATTAACGCCCACTCCGGCAAGTGAACAGAGCGTTACACGTATAGGTATAATACAATTATAGATACAATTATACAGTATTAACCTTAATCTTAGTTTGAGTTGTAGAATCAACAAACAAGACTAATAAAATCAGTGTGTGTGTGTGTGTGTGTGTGTGTGTGTTTTTATTATATTTGATGTATTTTATATTTAGTGTAATCTTATCTTAATCAGTCCACAAGCTTCAGTTTGCATTCGCGCAGAGTTAGGAGGTAGATATTAAGTTCGTCATTTACTTTATTGTATAGGCTTGAACTAAGATGTATAAAATGATGACTCGTAAGGGCCATTTTGGATTTTACTGTTGGACAAACCCTGTTTCTTCTTCTTCTGTTCTCAGCTTCGAGTGGTACATAGGGAAGAAGAGAGTGTTTACGAGTTATAACACTAATAATAAACAGTTTCCGTACTGAGTTTACCTTCCAGTAGTTATATAGATCCTTTGTTGGGTATCTTATTGGCAGGAATGCCATAACTTTAAGGACAGCTCTTTGCGCCCTCTCGAGCTGAAGCATTTTAGTTTTACCCGCACCACCCCGACAGTGATACAGTAGCCTATTATCGACTGTGCAAGTGCCAAATACACGGTTTTCAAAATTTTGTAGTCAGCAACCGACCTAAGCTTACGGAACACATAGATAAGTTTCCGGATTCGGACATTCACAGACTCAATTTGCTTATTCCAAGACAAGACACTATCTAGAATGACCCCTAAGTATTTTATGTTATTGACTTGGTAAATTGGTAGACAATTACATGAACTAGTAGTGGAATCTTCACATGTATGAGGTCTGAGTGTGAAAGACGCATCCGGTTGCGAAGAAAGTTTGGGTGCGAATGTTATAAATTTTGTTTTTTCTATGTTTAAAGTTAGAAGGTTTTTTGAAAGCCACTTCATTACTAGACTAAGTGCGGTTTCTGCAAGAACCAGAGTGTCTTCCCAAGTGCGACCATGAACAAGTAAGGCAGTATCGTCAGCGTAAGTAATAATTCGACAGCTAGTCAAAGGCAGCAGGCAAAGGTCGTTGATATAGATCAAGAACAGGGTAGGTCCAAGAACACTACCCTGAGGAACTCCGTATGTAATTTCCCTTTCCCGGCTCACAGTGTCACCAATTGTAACAAACTGAGATCGGTTTCAAATACATTATACACTGTACCACGTATACCAATATTTTCTAGTTTTTTGAGGAGGATGGGAACAGAGACAGTGTCAAATGCTTTAGATAGGTCAAGGAACACGCAGAGATTTTTAATTATTACTTAAATTTTGATTTATTGACCCGGTTAGTTCAAGAATGGCATCCTCTGTGGATTTACCCGTCCGAAACCCAAATTGGTTTTTAGGAAATCAAATATGATACTAAGCGGCTATTCAGAATTTTTTCAAATATTTTTGAGAGGGCGGTCAAGACTGAGATTGGCCTGTAATTATCGACACTATCTCTAATATATTACAGGCCAATCTCGGTCTTGACTGCCCTCTCAAAAATATTTGAAAAAATTAGCTAAACTGTGTTTGTTAATGTAAACTGAGGATATGAATCTTTTTTTTTTGTCTTTTTTCAGGACTATTTTTCTGACTGCACAGAGACTATAATAAAAGAAAATTATGTTGTGGTTTATGAGGTAAGCCTGAAAAATTGGTAATTGAAAGTGTTAAATTGCTTTCTATACTGTCCATTCTCTGTTATAAACATTGTTATGTTTCTTGCAGCTGCTTGATGAAATGTTGGATAATGGCTTCCCACTTGCCACAGAAAGCAACATTTTAAAAGAGCTGATCAAACCACCAAATATTTTAAGGACCATAGCCAATACTGTTACAGGGAAGTCCAAGTAAGTGAGAATTGTATTAACTTGAAATTGTTTCTTGCCAATTCTTTTTTTCTTTCATGCTCCATGCAAGTAGTGTTATGTTGTCTATACCAGGCCTCTTTCAATGTTGAATTTATTGTAACTTTTTGAACAGTGTATCTTCTACCCTGCCTTCTGGCCAGCTGTCAAATGTCCCATGGAGGAGGTCAGGTGTTAAGTATGCGAACAATGAAGCCTATTTTGATGTTGTTGAGGAAGTGGATGCCATCATAGACAAGAGTGGCGCGACCGTGTCTGCTGAGATACAGGGTTATGTAAGTGTGTTTTAATTTTTTTTATTTGGAGAACAAACAGACAGATGTCCAGAGGAAAAACTTACTGATGAGTTATTACTAAAAACATGCACCTAAGTCCTAGTTCCCACCAACACATACATTGTTTATGAGTACTACAAAAAAAACAATTTTAAAATTGTCTTTAGATTTGAAGGCTCAGCCTACTAACAACAGACTAACAAGTAGTTTTTTATAAGCATATATACTTTATTTTTATTCGTGCGTTTATGTAGCGGACCCCGGGCATCCTTCAGGATGCAACTGTACTGGGATAACACTAGGATGATGATGATGATGATATAATGATAACTTTAAATGACCACATTGTTAACCCAATGATGCTGACCTATGTTACTAACTAAATCTCATCCCTACCCCACTGTGAATGGCATAAATTTACAATATAAATTTTAACTTAACCCCATGTGGGTTAATAGTTTAATTAATACATGTTATGTCACACAGATTCATGTCATTTTCTATTGATTATTGCTTTGTCAATGAATAGTTATCACGTGAAGCCTCCGATGATTTTGGGGAGGTTTGAGCCTCTTACCTCACCTGGATCTGCTAGTAATATGCACACAAACTATCTTGTTTGCTAAGCTTATCTATTTAACACTTATCACAATATCTAAAAAATGTGTAATGTTTATATACACGACTGTCAGAAAGTTTAGTTCAGTTCAGTTCAGTTCTTTATTTGCTCATAATTAGACAATTAGTCATGCTAATACAGTTTACACACAGATTTAACAAAAATACATTTTTAGAAAATTCGACAAAGCTATTATTATTAATTTCAATTTTAGTTGTTTAACAAAGCAATCAAGAATTACGCGGTACATAATAAATCACGAATAATTAAAGAACGATCAAATATAAAATTTTGAAAGAAAAAGAATTGCCCTACCCATATAAATATAAATCAATATCTTGCCAAAATATTTTTTAATTTTTAGAGAAGTAGCCAATTTTAAGACCAAACACAAAATATACAAATAATCAACATTGATTGATTATCCATTCAATTTTGATTCATCTGTCCGTAGTACTCTGAACCAGTTTGCAAAAGTCCAATCCTTGTGAGAAATAGCCCATTGCAATCTTTTTGACTTGTTTGGTTTGCGTGATAATTTATGAAAATTAAACTAAAAACAGTGTTTGGTCCTAAACTTTTTGATGGTAGTGTAAATCTGTTCTGTGTGTTCAGTTCTGTGTTTGCGTATGAGTTTAACCTATAATTGACGACATGAACAAAGCACTCTTAGAGTAATAAAATACACCATGGTGACATTAAGTTCAAAATATAGTCATGATCTCTATAAGATATATACCATGTCTGTTAAAGGTTAACCTGAATACAGGACAATTGTCTATACATGTTTCATGATTATATTCTTACAAGACAGCACAAAACACAGGATATGTTAGTAATTAACACGGTGCAGTGCCAATATTTATAATTTATAACTCTTAAATTTCTTTTGCACCCATTATAGTTATCCAGAAAACAGAATAGGTCAGAGATTGAAATTGGTTATTTTTAAATCCCGAAGGAGCCATATTTTCTATTAGTTTATGTTTTTTTTTTTATGTAGGATTCAACAATGTATTTAGGTTAATGCTTCGTATTACTAGATTGAACATGAAATAGTAAACAAAAGAAAGAAAAGAACTAATAAGATACCGGTATTTTTGTATGGACAGAATACCAGTTGCCAATCCCTGGAATAGGTTCAATATGTTGTCTTTGATAGCCTTAATTGTAGTTTTTGCAGCTTTTTCTACTCTTTTTTTGTACTCAAGATTGCTCTTTGATACAATTTCAGATTGACTGCTGCATCAAATTAAGTGGCATGCCCGATTTGACGCTCACTTTTGTAAATCCACGCTTGTTCGACGATGTCTCGTTCCATCCTTGTGTGAGATTTAAACGATGGGAGGTAAGCAGATAATAACTTATTACAAATTAAGAAGGCAAAAATATATACCCATCTTTGATATTGACTAACCCCCCGGTCCCACTTGTACACTGTCGGGCCTGGATTTTAATCGAGTGTTCCAGTGGCAGACCATTTTTATATGAAGCTAGTCACACTTGCTGGGGTCTAAGTGTTTTTATTCAGACAATCTATCTTCCGGCGAGAATAAGAGTGAATGTTCACTCAGAGATGTGCTAAGCTGCGTACATCTCGCACGCGTGCCAGCAGCTTGTGAAATGTATGGAGACGCTGCCTTGCACATCTCTGGTGGATTCTCATTCTATTATGAACAAATAAGATGACTTATAATTTGAGAGGTATAAAAAAAAAACCATTTCTGGGGTAAAATCTTTTGGAAAACACTTGAAGATATTTATAGTGCATGTTTCTCACTGTCAACATAACGAATCCTTAAGTCAAAAAAGGGTTGGCAGCGCTTGTTTGTAAATGCTCCTGCCGTCGCGTCCATAGGGTACGTATCTGATTACCATCTGTTTCCTTGTAAGCGATATTGGCTGTGAAGGGTTGGATCTTCAGGGTCTTAAATCGATTAACCTCTTACACATAATTAATGTCTCGAGTTTCGCGACGTCTGGCATGATGAAGGTCGCAAGAGCTCCCGAGGATGAACTGTGTTGAGTTTAGAGTGAGGGACCTGCATATCTATGTTTTGTTTTCAGTCCGAAAGAATCTTATCGTTCATCCCCCCTGACGGTAATTTCCGGCTGATGTCGTACCACATCGGCTCGCAGAGTGTGGTGGCCATACCAATATACGTGCGGCACAATCTGATGCTACGCTCAAATGGCGACCACGGCCGTCTAGATATTACTGTTGGACCAAAACAGACTATGGGAAGGACTCTAGAGAGTATGTTTACCTTATCTTATTTAGATTAAATTACATTTAACATCACTTTGCGAATGTATGTCATAAGTTATAATGTATGGTACCAAATCCATACCAAAAATTTAAAAATAATAAGATATAAAATAAGGGATCCCCTTCGCGGCATAGTGCAGAGATGCTGGCAGCATTTACCCGCTGTACTTACGTACAGCGTACAACGCATCAGCAGTATTATAAAGCAATGCTGGTGCGTTGTGCGAGGAAGCGCCCGCTAATTTGAGTCTATTTGCGAATTATGTTCATCATAATGTCAGCCGAAAGACGTCCTCTGCTGGACATAGGCCTCCCCCAAAGACGTCAACAATGACCGGTCCTGCGCAACCCGCATCCTGCGGACACCCGCGACCTGAACCAAAGCGAATTATGTTATTTTAGCAAAATTGACCTGTGATGTAATTTTTTTGTCTCGCGACTATGTAGCAGTGTAAAAATTCCTTTATTCCCATTAGTTCTGTTGATCAGTTCTGTTAACAGAACTACTACTTATATATGCTTACATTAATTACCTTACATGTGAAATATATTAAATGTAAAAATACCTCATGTTTATTTGTTTACAGATGTGGCATTAGAAATCTGTATGCCGAAATGTGTCCTGAACTGTTCTCTGACTGCAAATCAGGGAAAGTATTCGTATGACCCGGTCAGCAAAGTGTTGTTATGGGACATCGGGCGCATAGAGTTACCAAAACTGCCTAATATACGAGGAACCGTGAGTAAAATTATTCTAATTAAACTCTCAAATTGATAAGCCAGTAAATCGGGGCGTAAATAACTAATCATAGTCGCAAATTGCAATAACAAATCACGGTTTTAGACTCTTTCCTACTAAGCTTTCCTACGCCACCTCATCAAAGGCTACTTACTAATATACTTTTAGGAGGTTTTGGAAAATCTCAAATGCTTTACACGGCTCGGTCGCCGAATTCACTCGTCCATCTCTTACTTTGTATGTAAAATTGGGCATTTGCCTCATGTTTAAACATTTTACCATGGTGATTGGTGTCACTGAATGGATAGGTAACCATCAAAATATCACAATATTGTAAATCACAAAATTTCTTAAAAATCATACTATGTTCATAAATCCGTATAATTTTAATTAGGTATTTTCTTTATCATATAAAAGTCAAATAAAATTATGAACTTATGGACTATTCCCACCGAACGGCTGGAGTCGGCGCGCACCCCACTAGAGTCAAAGGAATCCGAACCCTCCATACAGAAGTTAGATTTCATATTTGAATGGGTTGTGGGCAGCCGGTCGGCTGCCGCCGGCTCTGCCGCTCCCGTTTGATTACGAAGTCTAGCTTATGTATAGAGGTTTCGAATTCCTTTAAGTCTGGTGGCGTGCGCGCCGACTCCGGCCGTTTGGTGCGGATCGTCCATTATGTCAAATAAAGAACAAAGTGAATGACAACTATGCACCTTATCGCAGTATTTCCCGACTAGAACAGCAATACTCTAATTTTCCCATACAATTGGTAGTTCAACAAGTTCCTCGTGTAATTGTAAATTCGTAGGAGCATTTTAGGGTGCTGCTAGCGTTAGCTAGGTTTGTCCCTATTTTTTGCCCTTTATTGTGCTCTAATCGTTGAATTGATCGTCCCTAAAAACTGGTTCGAATGGCACGCATAAAAATTGTTAAATACTGTATTGTTTACAGGTATCGGTAGCCTCAGGTGCGGACACGACCGGCGCGACGCCAAGCGTCAACGTCCACTTCACGATCCCCCAGCTCGCCGTCAGCGGGCTGCGAGTCTCGCGGCTCGACATGTACGGCGCCAAGTACAAGCCCTTCAAGGGCGTGAAGTACGTGACCAAGGCGGGCAAGTTTCACGTGCGCATGTGATGCGAGCCTAACCCGGACCTGCCGTGGCTGTTTCTCAGGTTGCTGTGACCAGCCACGTAGGACTGACGGGTACTATCTAATTCCGAAGAGTCATTCTTCCGGAATTTTCAAGTTCCGGGTGACATTTTCCATTGACGGAAAATTGCGACGTAGATAATGTAAAGTAATACATGGTTTATATAGGTTACATTATTATTAGGATATATTTTGTCCGGGTAGAACAAATAATCCTTGTCTTTAACGTGTTTTTTGTAATGATGTACCTTTTGGACCAATTACTCATCGGAATTATGTAGTTTACCCAATTGAAATGGCTTTTGTTAGCGCAGAAGAGCGATTTGTATGAAGGCATAACGTCGCTTAGCTTTGGTGGATAAGCAGTCTAAAATACACCTTGACTACGCTGAAACCAATAAAGAGGTTGGCCGATTTGTATGAAGGCATAACGTCGCTTAGCTTTGGTGGATAAGCAGTCTAAAATACACCTTGACTACGCTGAAACCAATAAAGAGCTTGGCCGATTTGTATGAAGGCATAAAGTCGCTTAGCTTTGGTGGATAAGCAGTCTACAATACTCCTTGACTATACTGAGACCAACAATGATACCTTATGATGCTCGTACAACACTTACGGAAACACTAATTTGCGTAAAAGGCGGCGACAATGTAATTTTATTATGAAATATATGGCTGTAGTTCAGACATTTTTAAGCTACCTTGCAAGTCGCAATATATTTATCAACAACTACTGCAAGAGATAGACGAATTAATCTCTATTACTCAATATTTACTTTAGTTAGATACAAGTATATGTCCTTTATCATCTCGGTCTTGCTACATAAAGATATCAGAATTTCGTGTAGAGTACAACTCATAATGTTCGTGTCGGCCAAGCGACTACTGAATAAATACAATAGAGTTAGAGTAAATCATGACGAAAACAGAAAACATCATTCACAAGTCACCGTTCCATATCCAGCCCGTGGGTCAGTACTTCGCATCTTATACATTCATCCGTGCCGACCGTGCCGTGACACCCATAAAAATTTCGCAGAAAACATAATGATAATCATAATTGTGTCTAGTCTGATTATATGCTCCGGCGGCGGCCCGGGCTCGGTACATTGTAACTACTATCAGTTGTCCTTTAACCAGTAGTTACTTCTGCTGATGTGGGTGTGCAGTGTCCATACTCAGATAATATATAATATAAGGAGTTAAATTAAGTATGGTGGCGATCGGAACGTGTCCTTGTAGCGCACGCCTCTTGAACAAAATGGCCGGGGTTTAAATGAGATATATGATATTTTATAAATATAGGTAAGAAATTCTATTACTTAATTTAGGCTCTAATAACAATTGTAAAATGAGTTTTTAATAAATTATTCTTATTCTTATTCTATTCTTATTCTACTTACGTATGTTTGTAATGCACCTAAGTAACGTAATACGATGTAATTATAAATATAGATACATGTACTCGTATTTCGTGTTATATGTATTTTGTTATTTGACTCATGTATTTAATGAATGTAATATTTTTAATTTAGATCAATGTAATTATAACTAGTAATTATGATAAGTGTATGTATTAGTAAAAGGTACGCGTCTGCGTCTTTCACTAATAATTAAATCAGTTCTGTTAGGTAGATTGTGATTGTATAAGAATTGAAATAAGTACAATGAATATTATTAACTACTTGTAAAGGTACTTCCATCTCCAACAATTGTGTATATTGCTGATTATAAAGTTTTTATAACTTATCCTTTGTTTTAATTTAAGAAAATCATATCAATAAAAATAGGTATTGTGATTTTGCTCCGTAACATTTTGTTTAAAATTAGTACAGATACTCAGTACGTTGTGCAACTTGTGCATTAAGGGTATAGTAAGAAAATGATTACTAACGAAAGTCTACTAGAAAGCTTTTAACCCTTTGAACAGCCAAGAACAACCAGAGGTGGTGCATCCTTTACGTTTGGCTAACCAATTTAATATATGGGCCACTTCGTACATAGTCACAGTGAAAATCAATATGAAAGCTGCTAGAGATTTCATATTATTGTTTTTTATTATCGTTATTGGTGGGCTGGTGGCGTCTTGCTGCTAAGGCACTTTGCCAATGTCAAGTGGAGGGGAGTGTCATTACGATTCTGTGGAGTGCACCTACTAATTTTGATAAGGGGTCTATTTATATTTATTTGTATCTAGTAAGGTTATATGTAATATATTCAGTACTCGAAATTGATTTAATAAATATACATGTAATATCGTTATAATTTAATCTTGTTTTATCAATAAATAAGCTATCGCTAACTGAATTTTCAGTTTAGTTAATAAACTATAAACGCCGAAAGAGATTAGTGGGCATTCGAAAAACATATTGTTACTGTGATAAGGTACGAAGTGGCCCAAAAATCAAATTGGTTGACTTTACGTTGTCACCAGTCCACCGGGGGATGGGCAGCAGCATCCCAAGAGTGCGGTGGAGATACTGCGATCGCCAACCCGCATGCCAAGCCTGGCGATTATGGCATTTACCCCCCATGAGATTGGGAGCGGCCTATGTCCAGCAGTAGACGTCCTTCGGCTGATATGGTTACGTTGTCAAAGTCACTAGTGCTTTACACTGTTTATATTGTCTTTAATGTAAAATGAGTTAACGTGTGTCACTGCCGTATTTGAAGAATTGCTTTTAAACCTGGTCCTACTGGATATAAATCTTATTACAAATCCAAACTATAGGTATATTAAATCGGATCCGCACTGAACGTAATAGAAGGAAGAAAGTAGGGTTGTGAGTAGATTGATCGGTCGACTGGTCGAGCATGGCCGAGACCCCCTTGTGGCTCGCGTCCGGCGAGGTGTCTGACTGCTGGCTAAGTTGGTGGCCGAGCGACAGAGCTTTGCGACAGCTGGGACGGAGGCCGAGAGATCGCAGCCGGCTCACCACTGCAGCGCAAAACAAGAGCCTGACACCAGCGAATCATCCTGCCAGGCCTGCCTGCTTAACAGCCACCCTCGTCCAGTTAACCAATCAACCTACTTACGACCCTACTTTCTGTCTACCTCTACGTTCAACGCGGGTCCGTTTTTTTTTTAATAAATATTCCATTAGTTTGGATTTGGGAATTTAATTACAATCCCGAAGGACAAGCCTGGTATTAAAGGTTCAAGAGACAGAGGTTGACTAAGGAGAACAACTAAAGGAAAAAGTGAATGTCGATTCTTAACGGTTGGTTCTTTAGTTCTACTCCACCGATAAGAATCAAGAAAGTAAAAGGCAAGAGGAAGAGGAAAACCGAGGATAAGCTACATGAAACAAATACAAGAGAAAATAGAAGTCGTGTCGTACAAGGAAACCAAGGAAATGGCCCTGGATCGGATAAGGTGGAGAGAACTGCATACTCGTACTTCATCGGCTACACCGACAAGAGTTTTACTCTTAAATTGTAGAAGAATAAAAACAGGAAATAAGTATATGGAAATGACCAATAACATTAGCTCTATTCACGCTCGCGTTACATATACAGGGTGGGCCCTGTAACAGGAGCAATAAATTTAACGGTGGACTATTTAGCGGGCCAGCAATTATTTCCAAGTTTTTTTTAATACCACGGCGGTGGCAAACAGGCGTACGGCCCGCCTGATGGTAAGCTTTCACTGTAGCCTATGGACACCTGCAACTCCAGGGGTGTCACATGCGCGTTGCCGACCCTTTAAGTAGGTAAGTTTAAGTGGTCTCAGTTGAAAAAAAAATATTTTTGTTATTTTTTTTTCATAGATAGCTTACGTGTATTTTTATTACTTTACTGAAGTGACATTAATGTAAATTTATTTTAAAAAATCATAAATTTGAAAAAAAAAATAAAAAAAAATATCCTTGAAAACAAAAAACACAAACAATTTGACTCGTAACTTGATACTACCTCAAACACTGCATTGACTGATGCGCTATAATGTCGTGGTGTCAAGATCCATTACTCGGAGGTCAAAACTTTAGATCTAAATTTTTCCGAAACAAAAATTGTACACCTCGTGTTACTGCAGATGCCCTAAGGAAGCGTCATTTAAATATTTGCTTCAGTTACAGGGCCATCTTGTATACCTACGTAATAAGCGATATATTTCTACTCTCGCACTAGTGTATGAAATCAATAAGGATATGGCATTAAAATCGAGTAACCAATCAGCTTCCTTGTTTGGGCAACAAATTGACTTATCCTCGTATATGAAGAGTGAGCGAACTTAATTTTTGTAACTGACAGAAATGATACTTGTATACTATTACTTATTCTGTTCATTATTTATATTACTTATTCATTATTTATTCATCATTTTTAATCGGTGGTTGGCAGTTTTCCAGTAAGGCTTTGATGGAGGACAGCTCTCGACGTAGCGTCTCCAGCTCTCTCTCGACAGCCAACCTTTCTCCGCTCTGCGCCAGCCGCTTCTCCTTAAAGTATCTTTGAACCAGCGCTGACATCAAAGCTGCGTATTCGGTGCTCAAGTGCGTCTCTTCGCAACATTCCTATGGAAGAAACACATAGTTTACATAACCATTATTTCAAATTGCAATCGAACCGTTTCCATTAGGCACCTTGAAAGGCCTTGGTATGTAGATTGATTCGTTCTGAATGTCGTGATCGACTCTGTCTCATCACCAGTGATCATGAACATGACCAGTGACGGTGGAAAATGTCCACATTTTCACACAAGCGAACATTGTTTTATAATAATAGAGGTAGTGTATCATAAATAAAATAAAAAGTTAAATAAGGAAATAACAAAATATGCATTTAATGCGGCGTTATGTTGTAGTACCGTTACGTTAGTACCTATTTAATAAATATTATGTCCACAGAAAACACAGAAATATGTTAGTGTGTGTGTGTTTTTTTATAATTAAAATATGGGTAAAACCTTTCTACTCGCACCCGATTAACGAGCCGTGGAAACTAATTCAAGTGGATCTAATATGTAATTGAGGTAATATGGCGGTAGTCTAACTGTCGTGCGAACAATGAACATATAAGTTCGTGAATACTGCATTCTAATATGCATACCTATGTCTAGCATTAAGTTAGCTGTGTGTTTGAGTAAGAGTTAATTTATATTGTACGATGATACCTGACGATACAGCCGGCCAGGCGGAATAAATCATACCTAGGTTGGTCGCGTTTGTATTTAACTATATAGCGTAGGTACCTTAAACTACAGGTAAAACCATGAGGACTGTTCTCCCCGCGAGATATTATTGTACACGAACATTTAGGGGGCTATTCTCAAGGTCCACCAGAGATGTACTAGTATCATCATCGATTATTTACTTCGTAAGTCAATTCCTATCGACAGCCAATGTCAACAATATAGAAAGTGCTTTCAAATTAAATTCCAATACTTTAGAAGATGTCAACTTACATCACAATAATTTACTTTAAATAGGAATTAATAAAACTTTTTATATAAAATTATTGTTTTCCGTTTCCGAACAAAATATTTTAATTAAAATTCTGAACAAACATAATCACCTGTGCATTTAACTGACAACAGTCAGTCACAACTCCTATATAAAAAAAACCAATGTATGGCGATGGAGCGACTGTCATGCCAACCTACAGGATAATGGGTTGTTTTGCCATAACAACCCATTATCTGACAAACTTGACAAAGTCAAATACGTACATTAAAAATATTTTTTTCACTTGAAAATCTTGAAATACCGACGTCCATTAATGATAATTATTTTATTCGCTATACTTTTGAAACTTTAGTGGCGGAGAGTTAAGCAAATTTGCTCCTATGCTTATTTCGCGTGTGCGCGCGGTTTTTAGAGACAGGGACTCGTATTGTTTTGTGTGTGTGTTATTTTATTCAAGAGACGTGGACTCGTGATATTTCTGAGATAGAGACTCGAAATAGTGATAAGCAAAGAATATAATACTCACTAATGAGAAGAACGATAACTCCATACAAAAAATATTACACCCTCCCGAAACGTCAAAAAGTCGTTTATACTACTAGCGACATCGCTTTTGAGCAGTGAACTAAAAGGTGGCTTGTTGGTAGGCAGGTTGCCTCCGGAGATTGGGGCCCGGGTTCGAATCCCGGTAAAGAAATATATTTTTTATTTTTTTTACTTCGGTTTCGTAGCATTGTATTTATCTATATAGATTTAAATAAAATGCAGCTGTGTATGTGTGAAAAAATATTTATTTTGTAATATTGTTGATTTTCTCTTTAAAAAGAGATATTTTGTTCGCCTCTTCCGGCAAATAGATCCCAATTGTTAGGCTAAGGGAAATAATGCAATCGAACTTATTCTTGATCTTGGGCAGCAGCTCCACATTTAGCACACATCGTGTATTCATTTGTGGATTTAATTACATCTTCCATCTAACAACCGCTGGAGAAAAACTGAAAGTGGAATAATCCACAAACGTGACGCAAGTGGGTACTATCTTCCAAGGCCCAACTAAAGTCCAGTATAACACACAAACTATAATTCTCTTCTTTGCTTTGATTTTATACTGAACACTGAATATAATGGAATGCATTTGCATGCGTTGTCGCTGTCGGGCAAGACAACGCGACAAGAAGAATATATTAGCCAAAACTGAATTTAATACACAATTTTCACAAATAGAATATTGTTCGTGTTCGGTCTTCAATCGTTCAACTTTATTACCGAGAAGAAAAGTAGCTGTAATGTTCCATCGATGTTAACTTATGCTTGTGGATTTCTATTACCAACAGCATGCCACAAGAAAAGCAAAAACAACGTTTGTAAATATAATTGTTTGTTTTGTTGAAATACGTTTTGACCAGGGGCCTTTCAGCTCGAAGAACGAGCTTTTCCAAGGAGATGTAAGTTTTTACTTTAGCCAGCAGATGACACTGTGTGTACTGTTTCACCTGCCTCTCTATCGCACTTGCACATTGTGAGTGACAAAGAGGCACATCTTTCGCGGTTGTACTTCTGTCATGTATACTTTACCTAAAATTCAGATGATGTGTTTACTACCTAAATTTATGGTTCAATATTTTTTTCATGTTTACATTTCGAGCGTTCCAACGTACGCAAAATAATGACATAATTAGGTAATGTACACAAAATTGTGACAACAACATTGTACTAATTTAGCCTCGTCAATTATTCGTGCAAATGGATAGTAGATTCGAGTGCTTATAAAATACTCCATAGGAAGAGAAAAATGTATGTTTTCAACTTCTGCTACCTTACAAATTTCGAGTGAAATTTTATCGATGTGGAGTGTATATAAGCTTATAAAGCTTAAATATTTTACGTAAAACTAAACGTTTGCACGGTACGTTGACATCGCTGTCAATTTAAAAATTCAAATGTCTAATGGCTTTTTAAGGTTAATTGTATATTTATATAACTATGTGCAGTTAATAACTATATATTACGATTTGCTGTTAATAGTAATAGTCTCAGTAAATAATTTCGACCCTACAACGTGACGGTAAAAGCTATCGTGCGGCTAAGCAGAGTGTAATGGATTCATTGAAAACTGAATATCTTCGAATGACAAAGCCGCTCCCTACAAAATATAATATGCCACTTTTTACGTGTTAATTTTGTGTTATTGTTTATAACACTGATAAATTTTGGTGCGATTGCTAATATCGAATGTTTGTAAGTAAAATTGTGTAATAAACGATATTTACTAAGTTACCTATTTTGTTTTATTGTCAGAAGAATGTCATGCCCATTTTATTAAAAATGGTCTGAAATTGATGCAAAGATAGCCAAATAGGTAATGTAACTATTATTTCATTACTTATTTCCTTATTTATGCATTAGTTTCAGAAAGGAACTTGAAATGTATTTTAGTAGTTAGTACCTGCCGCCGAGCGGCCGTGCGGTTAGTTTTGTACTAATAACACTATGGCGCTACAATCTACGTGGAGTATTTCACTGATATCTCTATCTCAGTCTATATATTGTACTTTGTGGTTTTGACAATATTTATGATATGGTAGATTAACACAAGTGTTATTTCAATATTTGAAGTTTCCATGGTAACCGAGCCATGGAGTTTACTTGCTATCCTTCACAGTAGCGCTACTATAAAAATAAACAATACAAAATTTAACACAGAATACACAGAATTAATCATGAAATAATATATCTTGCGTGACTAAAATGCAAGAGCAAATCTGGCAGCGGGTAGATTGGCTGGTATAATGGACAATTGCTTAAGAACGAATAGTCTGGAGGATTGGTTCACACTTTTATCGTTTTCCTTTACCGCGCTCAGGGTTCCCGAGAGTACTGTGCAGCGTCAGTCTCTTACGTCCAAAGTAAAGGATAACATTGAAGCGATACGTGTCTATTTTCCAGATGAAGTTAGCCATAAACCGCAATCCCTTTTCCGTTCTATAGAGGCTAAGGTACATGATGGGGATTTACGAGGCGCCGTAAGACTCCTACTATCGGACTCGACTTTAGCACCTAATAACGAGAGCACTTTAAGGGAGTTAAAAGTTAAGCATCCTATTCCCTCAAGACCACTTCAATTACCAGCCGAGCCTGATTTGTCCACCCCATTCTTAATCGTGTCAGCCCCCGATGTATTAAATGCCTTAGGAAGTTTTTATAATGGATCGGCAGCAGGTCTGGATGGCCTCCGCCCCCAACATCTAAAAGAGTTAACTTCCCCATCTGCGGGTAGTAACGGGCCTAAATTGTTGGAGTCGTTAACTAATCTATGCAATTTTCTTTTGAGGGGAATGCTTCATCCACAAGTTTGTCCATATTTGTATGGGGCGTCAATATGTGCCTTGTCAAAAAAAGATGGAAGTGTTAGGCCCATTGCGATTGGAAATACTATACGTCGGTTGGTTTCAAAGTTATGTTGCCGTTCCGTTAGAGATGAGATGGCGGTTTACCTTCAGCCCCACCAAGTGGGCTTTGGCACGCCTTTGGGCTGTGAAGCGGCAATTCATGCTACACGTTCTTTTGCATTAACCCGGGACAGAACTGATAATGTTATTATAAAGCTAGATATAAAAAATGCTTTTAATAGCGTCGAAAGGGATACGTTGTTAGAGGAAGTTAATTCTTTAGTACCTTCTTTATATCCTTTCCTTTTCCAATGTTATTCGTCGCCTAGTAATCTTTTTTATAATAACAATATTTTGTTTTCGCAAGTCGGTGTTCAGCAGGGAGATCCTTTGGGCCCGTTGGTTTTTTGTCTGGCCATACATAAACATGTATCTTCTTTGGATTCTCCCTTGAATGTTTGGTACTTAGACGACGGAACAATAGGAGGTCCACCTGGGCTCGTCTTGGAGGATTTGAAAAAGATGCTACCAGCTTTGTCAGCCATAGGTTTGGAGCTCAATGCGGGAAAATGTGAGATATTCCATTGTAGCTCGACTAGATCTATTGCTGATTTTGAGGAATTACTTCCAGGATTGAAAGTAATTGATTCTACATCTTTTACTCTTTTAGGGGCTCCGATATTCCCAGAGGGAGTACCCACTATTGGTAAAAAAAAGTCAAAATCAAAATCAAATCAAAATAGTTTATTTGCTATAGTATAAGTCAGATGCATTAGCATCGTCTTTAATTCTTTTACAACAGCTTTCAGCCCATGTCGCCTTGGTCTTGTTACGTAGTTCATTTTCTATGCCCCGAATGATTTACACTTTGCGGACAGCTCCTTCTTGGTTGTTTCCTCAGTGTATTCAAGATTTTGACCAAATTTTGCGATGTGGTCTTGAAGCCATTTTAAATGTAAGTCTGAATGAATCGCAATGGGTTCAGGCTGCGCTGCCTATTAGGTACGGTGGTCTTGGCATTCGTCATGTGAATGATGTTGGACTTGTAGCTTTCATTGCTTTTGCTCATGCATCTGGTGAGCTTGTCACTCGCATTTTGTGTCTAGACAGTGGCAAGGTTCAAATTCCATTTTTGAAGGAAGCTTTAGTAGAATGGAAGTTAAGGTGTCCGGATGATGCCCGACCAACTTGTTTAAATACTCAAAGATCGTGGGACGACCTGCTTTGTAAAAGGACTTATGAAGGTCTCGTGGAGGTAGCTGTCGGAGTTGATGTGGCCCGGTTAAAAGCGGTGGCCGAGCCTGAATCTGGAGCATGGCTGCATGCACTGCCATCGCCTCACATAGGTATGCTTCTGAACAACGATTCGCTCAGAATTGCAGCTGCACTAAGACTTGGGTGTTCAGTGTGCGAACTTCATCAGTGCATTTGTGGAGCTACTGTTGAGGCGAACGGCCATCACGGTTTAAGCTGCGGGCGCTGTGCGGGTAGATTTTCGAGACATCAGTCGATTAATGAAATTATACGTCGAGCTCTGGTGTCCGCAAATCTGCCCTCCGTTTTAGAGCCTCAAGGTTTGAGTAGAATGGATGGTAACCGGACGGGTTAACATTGGTCCCGTGGGCGAGAGGGCGCAGTCTCATTTGGGATGTGACGTGTGTAAGTACGTTTGCCCCGTCGCATCTCAACCTCACTTTGCGAAAAGCCGGTGCAGCTGCAGAAAGCGCAGCTAAGCTGAAGCACGCCAAATACTCGAACTTGGAACCTATGTATGACTTCGTACCGGTTGCTGTAGAGACGTGTGGACCCTGGTGCTCTGAAGCGATATTGTTTTAAAAAAAATTAGGACAGAGGTTGAGGGAAAGTGGTTAAGATCCCAGGTCCGGCTCGTACCTGGTTCAAAAAATTTCGTTGGCAGTGCAGCGGGGCAATGCCGCCAGCATATTAGGCCCATTTACACCAGGTGCCTGCCGTTCTGGGATCTACTAGATTATGTCAAAACTTTTAATAATTGTATTTATTCTAAGATTTGTAAATAAAATCATTTACTTTTGGTACTAGATAAATAAAATGTATGAAGAGCAAATTTTACATAAATTAAAACGATTTTTCAGATGCATGGCACCATTGATAAATCAAATTAAGCCCCACCCAGACGTTCCAGCATTGCAATTGTGGGATCTATAAAATAGAACGAGACAACCGAGGTCTATAATCTTCCTATTTTGCTCTATCTTATAGGTTGCTTCCCACGGCAGACTGCAAGGTGGACTGCTATGTTGCACTGTCTGGATGCCCTTAAAGTATTACTGGTAACAATTTAATTTCACTGCAACTCACACATACGCAATTACGAAGCACCCTACATGTCTTAGCGTAGTTAATACCCCTTGGTGATAAGTGACTCATAATGGGCGGTAACAGACGTAAAAATAGACGCTGTGAAGTATGTGGCGTCAGGGAAAGCCTCAGGGGAGAATTCTTTGCTAATTTTCCCAAAGATGAGCTAATAACAAGATAATGTAAATATCTTTAAGATTTAATGGAAGGAAAAGGGTTTTTTATAACTCCTTTGTGTGTAAATAAATAATATTTTATAAGCTTGACGTGGTTTATTTACTATTTACAACAACAGTTGAAAACAAGTCGATTGTTTTCGCATTAAGTATTAACGCTGGTTACTTCTTAATGCAAACTTAGTTAAAAAAGGCAAAATGTAAATCGCAATACCTACGTAAGCAATATTTATCGAATATCGATAAGACAATAAGACATGTACATCACTAGTGCATTTACTATTCAATACTATCGATAACTCCACAGTACTACAGTGACAGTTAGTTTTATAGCGATGAACATCAAAGATATAGGTACAGAAACATACAAATTACTGTGGATGACAGTATTTAGGCAGTTACGTCTCTTCTCCGTAAGGAGTATTATATTCTCTTTGACTGACAAGGTGGTTATAACTTTCTGTTAAGTGAGCTACACATTGGATGCTAGTCGAAGTGGCCAGTTAAGTGACAGTAAAGAGGTTTCATACGATAATCAAAGAAGTCTTAATCATTGAATACTGCTTATCTCATTAACACGGTTTTATTACGTGGCACAGTTGTTTCGATAATTTTCTCCTAAAACTATCATAAACTTTAAATTAGTTTTATACTTAAGTCTACTTCTAAGGACGAGTACTATTATTTCTGAAAGTATTGGCATCTAATTTGGAAGCACCTTATATATTATATGAATATCAATATTACTGTAGTAGTAGATATGGATAATTCACCGTCATCCTTCGAATCCGACTTATCGATCGTCAGTGAATATCGATTTCCATAGTCGTCATCAGTAAATAACGATATCGTTAGTGGACATCATCACTCAAAATTGATATCGTACGTCGACATTATTTGTCAAAAGCTGACATCGTCACCACAAAATTAAAGGTAAGTATTTCACTTATTCATATGGTCGTTGGGTTTTAGGTTTGTCCAATCCACCCCTCCACACCGATGCCGATGCGATGGTGAACTGTCCATTAACATTTACTGTGTGTGAATGTGTGTGTGTGGGTTGGTCCTGATCAGTGATCACGTCTCCCGAATCACTCTGTATAGATAATAATACCGTTCTTACCGACATAAGGTCTAACGGATTTTTGTAAAACCTACCCTTAGTAGTTTTCTTAGTTCAGAGCTTTAACCATTTAGCAAATCAATTTTCACAGACGAATAAGGTTAATAATAATAATAAAGACACGGGCAGGGACATCATGCGCTCGGTGTACCCCTTACATCAAATTGACAAAAGGCCCTCTACGTGTTGCTTATGTGGTACTCTTTTGGTACTTCGGTACCTCGGTACTTCGGCGTCGCGCACGCCTCCCAAAGGTCCGGGACCTGTGAGCGGGTATGACATAACAGTAATAGGTAATTGAATGGAATAATTACTTACAATATCGCATTGGCTCATACAACATTTGACGGTCGGCTTGGATCTGCACGATCTAGCGAGCAGCCATTCGACGGCTGCCCTGACGCCGCCTGCTGTCGGGACGAGGTTGTATGGTGATGGCAGCGTTGTTTCACACATGTAGTTCAGATACATCTGCAATAATTAATGGTGAAATTTCTCTTCTTGAGATTAATCTATGACGACTATGGCCATCATAACGTCATTTATACTCGAATGTATAATAGTTATGCTCTTACTGCGGTGTGTATTATGGCTAGATATAGTTACCCGAAGTATGTATCAGCAGGCGAAATAAGTACTTATGGGGTACTTGTCGCGTGTTTAATTTTTAGCAAACCAAAATATTGCAAATTATTAAAGTTTATCAAAATCCTAAAAATATATGAAACTTCAAACATTCGAAATACTTAGGTATAAGGTTTATTTATCATCCAAGGGGAAAGATACCAGTGGAGTCGTTATGTAAATAAAACAATTGTATTACACTATATACTCGTACCTACCTAAACCTAAACGCGAAACAGCGGTTTAATTATTTTCCCATACAATGGTTGCTTCGAATATTATAATGCGACGTTACAATATAATGTTAATTTGTAGGAGCCGTTTCGAGGGCCGCGAGCGACGAGCTACGTCTGTACGTTTGGCTTTTGTTGTGCTTTAATGTTGGTTACATATTGGCTATGTGCACGTCTGAAACGTCAAACGTCAAAGGCCCCGAGACAATATCAAAACTCAGATATGTCCAATAATGACACATGAATATTTTATTTACTTTAGTAAACGAGAAAGACCCCGTATTGGAAATTTTACTGAAATAAATAAGAGAATAAATAAATACATACAAACGTAATGAATCGTAGGAAACCGTTAAGAAACCAATAGAAAACGTTTCGTTTTCGGTGAGTGTGCTCAGGAGCTCCATGAGCTCATACCGCCTTCCCCTTCTTCCATCGGACATCCAGACGTACGGCTGGCTACCATCCTTACCTGGTCGAAATTCCTCTAGTTCGAACCAAGCGCTTTGCTTCTTCTTTTATAATGCGCACTTCTAAGGTTTGGAATTCTCTGCCGGCGTCTGTATTTCCGAGTTCATATAACCTGGACCTTTTTAAGGCACGAGTGAATAGGCATCTTCTGGGTGAGCTCGCTTCATCGTCGGCCTCATCTTTGCCCCCTGGCTAGATGCTGGCCAAGAGCAATCCCATTTTTAATAAAAAAAAAAACGTTAAAATAAATTTGACAGTGGTCCCCGGTAAGTACACATTTCTGCCATGGTGTGCGCTACGATCGCCTAGCTTACCCCCACCACCTACTTCGCACATAGCCAATAGGTTTTTTATCCTCTTTATAAACTGGTTCGAATGTCACTATAAAAAAATAGTCAAGTAGCCAATTCTATTCCGCTACGGGCAAACTAAGTAGTGAGTGACAAGTTGACGACATACTTCAGTCTTCTCAAAAGTCCATTCAGTGGCGACGTTGTCTATAACTCGCTGGTACGTGTTAGACATTGTTGCTATTAGCATGTTCAGCACGACTATCACGGATATCACTTCGAAACCTGCAAGCAATTATCATATTTTGTAACGTTGGTTGTCGTTTGTTGCGGGAGGCTGAATAGTTATTATATGGTGCAATTTTTTATATTGAATCCCTAGTGAGTGTATGATGGTAGGATTGAACGATAGATCACTTCTCAAAGGGTTACCTATTCGTAAAGGTTAAGCGCATATCAATCTGGCAGCCTAACGGTATCGCATCCACGACATTCATCAACCAAACGCAAGAACGTAAGGGAAGGTTTAGCGTTTCGAAGGGCTATATCGGTCAGTTATGGTTTAATAAAGGTAAACTAAATCAATAAATACCTCATAAAATATTATTTAGTCCATTATGTTCACTGCTGAACATAATGGCAAAGGCCACTCCCCATATTTTTCCATTCCTCGCAGTCTTGAGCTATAATATTTGGCTATAGACTTTTGAAAACCAGTCCAAGTTATCTCTCTATCGCCAGCGAGGTGCACCGCGTCTCTGATTTGATTGGCGCGTGTCGACATAAAGTCTCGCGACATAAAATCTTTAATCATTAAATATCAAGGGTAGACTCACACCCGAAGCAGATGTATCCTATGCGTTCTGTATACGCATGCTGAGCCAAGGGAACCGAGTTGGATGAGTTCCTGTTGTCCAAAATGACGTCAGCGCTCTCTAGGGGTGCCAAGCAGAACAACGCCCAAAACAAGGTCTTCAGGGTGTCCGGCAAGCTTATGAATGAAGATACCTGCACAGTCACTTTTCATTCAAGGCTCCGTCAGATTTAAGCGGAGAACGCAGTAGCGGGCGCGGGATGACATAGCTCGTGTTTCAGGCCCGAGCGCGCCCGCGCGCATACTGCTCCGTTCCAGTACCGCGCTCAATCTGATGGGGCCTACTTAAGAATAGGTACTCGCTAACATTCGTCTAACATTTTGTGTGTGTAATCTAGCCAAGTTATAATTAGAAAAAATACGCAAAGAACCTGTACAGTTTTCATTCCAGCTTCGTCCTCGTGTACCATGCCATCATAGTATTGGTAGAAGTGCGCCAGACCCACCGCGAAAGCACTTATTATTATTGCGTACACTTTTAAGTATTGGTAGATATCAGCAGTCATCTTTCCTAGAGACACCTATGAACGTAATTGTATAATTATTGCTACACGATGGTTAGTAATTGCTTTCATCATTCCAGGCGTAGCACTCACTTGAAGCGGTCCGAGGTGGTAGTTGAGACGACAAAAGGACAAAAGTCGCAAGAAAGCAAATATGGTTGCTAGGCAGAAGGTACCCTCGGCTAGTAATGTTGGATCATGTTGATTCCAATATTTTCGTTCTGTAGCAAAAAAGATTAACAGTTCGAACAATTCGGTATTCGAATGGTTGCGATATTTACGGTTGCAGAAAATTGATTAATAGAATAGCAAACGTTAGTAACCCATACGTATTAGTGTATGATTTATTGCGATTGTAGGAAATCCTTATTAGATACTGCCGGCCCGTACCCAGCAGCGCGGCAGACTTCGCTACCTAATAATAATCTACGGACTAAAACCTCCATCCGCAAGTCCGCTGCAGAGAAATGTTAAATGTAAAATGCTGATTTAACAAACGTTGTTTCCAGTTGTAAACAAGATATTTAGTTACCCAGGTACTCGCCGTCATCGATCGCCGGATGCTTAGCAGCTGCCACCCAGAACGCGAAGGTGAGACCAAAGAGCGCGATCATGGCGAGATCGAATATGTTCCAGGGGTAGGATAAGTAGCGGCGCGCTCCCTGCGTGGCGCACATGCGCAGCGCGGACCACGCGTAGCCCAGCACGAACAGCACCAACGGGGTTTCCGCACCTGGGCCGGTAACGCGAAAATCATACATCAGCATCGTGAACATTAATTGCAACGAGATAAAGCGACTAATAAGGTGGACTCGTGTATGTCCTAAAACTACGACCAAGACCTAGAATGCCATAGTCGCCTCGCTTGGCATGCGGGTTGGCGAACGCTAGTTCTCTCTCCATCGCACAGCAAATAAATAATTATTACGGGACAGGTTTACACAAATCGAACTAGTCCCATAGACCGCCGCTACCACGATTAGTCCACCAATTATGCAAGTGCAATAGATACACTGCCTAACGCAGGTACGCTAAGAAAAATATGGTAAAATCTAGGGATACATACAGTCACCACACAAGTTAAACAGGCGCATTGCCTTGCCTACCTCTATAAGTACTTAAGAGTTTTCTATCTAAAGTACATACCTAATAAGTAACAATTTGTACCTCAGCACCGATTATAAACTGTTGCTTTACAATTATCATAAGACTAACCGATTTTGACGACTAACAACGCTAACAGTACCGACTGAAACGCTAATCGCTGACCTACAATGCACTTAACAATTAATCGCGTTAATCTTGACATAAAATCTGATCATCATCGTCATCTGAAGTATCTGAACAAGAGTGAATAAAGCTCGAACCTGTATTCGGTGGTCCTCGTTTCTGTTTCGTTTTATCTTGATTAGAGATATAGAAGACTAGAGTCAGGAATACAAAGTAGGCGGTGGCGTGGGTAATCAGCTTGTTCAACGGTATCTGGTAGTGGCTAACGAGGCGGTGGCACGGGGCTACCTGGAACGTACGCCGTTTGTACCGAAATATGTGCTGATCGTATCACTAGGCGAATTCACAAGACACCGGCAACTCTTTAGTCGAACCAGTGTAAGGGTGTAACAAAAACTTGGCAACCGTGCTGTCTTCTCGAAGATCTCACGGTTCGAAATGATTGCGATACGATAAATAAATAAATACATAGATGCGTTTTCATATATTTGACAACTCGCATGCGTGATACGACCGACCACCGGGCTAGGTGCCACTCGTATGGATATACAGTTTCTAACACCTCTGGGCCCATAACCTGATAGGTTTAGGGCATAAAAGGAAGCTAGTTAAATAAATAAATATTGGGGAACAATCTTACACTAATCGACCTAGTCCCAAACTAAGCAAAGCTAAGAGGTACTATGACGATTAGAAAACATATAAGGCCCAGGAACAAATATCCTTGCTAAATGTACAAATAATGCGCTGGCGGGGATTCAAACCCGGGACCTCTAGCTTCGGAGGCAGGGTCACTACCAACTAGGCTAAACAGGCCGACAATTAATTAGTAAGAAGTAAAAGTATACTGTACAAAGTACACTACCTCCGCAAAAGATTAGAATGGAATGAACCAAAGATTTGCGTCTGTACCATAGAATGCTGTTGAATATTGCGCTTACAGAGTATCCAACAGTAAATACCGGAGCATACACTCACCCTAAGCCTGACCACTTATTTCGAATAGTTGTTCTGAAATTCAAGATAAAGTTGTACCACTGCCAAGCACTGCTGCGTAATTGAAAGGATCAGGACCTCTGAATCATATACCGAAGCTAGGTTTATCAAATGGAAGCTGGCGTAGCTCCAGTAACGCAATTTTTTTTTTCAATTTTGCCCCCATGTTTAAAATTCATTTATTTCCGGTATACTTTCGTCTTTGGGTCACCGACTTACAAATGTGTACCAAATATTATCTCAATGGATCCAGTTCAGCAGTTTCGGAGCAAATTGGCTGTGACAGACGGACGGACAGACGTACAGACACACGAGTGATCCTATATGAGTTCCAACTCTTTTGAAGTACGGAACCCTAAAGAGGGATAGCAATAAATATATTCGTTTCTTGTAAACATGCACTGCAATCTCATTGTTACAATACATAGGACTTGAGACTATTACTTACTTAGGGCTGAGTGACAAATTTCCTCTGAACTCATGTTCAGTCAACAGCAAATGTAGATGATCAATATGATCGTTTAAGTACTTTGTCGCACTAACGTAGCAATACTACGACAAGGTATTAAAATGATTATCTACTTTTGCCGTTGACTGCACCCACTACTTTTGTTGGAATCGAATTCTTCACTGATTGGTCTAACGCCGACAGTTTTATCCGATACTTCGATTGGATTCCAATTAGTTATTATGACATAAATTCCTTAATATCTAGTTACGTTTACTGACTCATTGATGACCAAAGTAAACCTAAACTACCTAGTCTAACAAACAGTCGTTAATTTCCGGCGGAAACGTTGCTCACTTACCACGCACATAAATAGAATCAGTGGCGTAATGAAAACCCGAGTCATAATTATGAATCCTTTGAATAACACTGACTTGGTCTCCCAACTAAACCAGTTCCCTAACCAGTAGGATTGTAGAACCTGGAAACGAAAGGAATTAAACTGTTAATAGCACGCGATTCGACGTGAGGACTGGCGGAGCGCCAATTAAGATAGCGCTAAGATCTCACGCCGCTGTATACCTGAATGTCGGGTAAACTTTTTTATTTATTCATTCTTCATTATTTCGTCATCATTATTGATTGATTTATATAGACAGGATACAAGGGTAGGGACCAATCGTATATATGCACAAAAATACATGATGTGTGACGGACAGACCGACAATAATTAATGTAATAGGTATTTTATTAGATGGTACTAAAATATGATTAAAATCAAACTTGTAAGTTAAGGATATCATATTGTATTGTAGTTAACTTGAAATAATACTTGGCATGCTATGAATTCTATGCTTGTACAGTCGAGGAATGAAAATGTTCGTCACTTTTTGCACTAAAAAAAAAGGATAGCTCAACTAGTTTGGCTACTTGAGAAATAGCCAAATTGTGCTTAGTAGTAACAGAAATTAAACTTAAGTACAGATTCGTCACTACTGACGAAAGTGCACAAAAAATACATAAATGCGTTTTTCGGAACTTAGTCGAAGAGTGACGAATGTGTCCGTGATCACCAAAATTATGCTAATTTTCATCAACTAATTTGGTTACAAGTAAACTCTCAGTTTGCCAGTCCTCCGATTTAGTTACTAGCAGCTAATATTTGGGCTACTGTTAAGAAATCTTTTTTTTCAGTGTGACTCTATTTTAATGCTCTTAAAGTCGTAAAGTGGCGAACATTTTCATTCTTCGGCTGTACCTATATCTCAACGGATTTGTAGGTGTTTGTAGTCTTGGCCCTACGACACACCTTTCTATTTCATGTAACAATTGGCTTCCCGTATCTGGCTGGTCTACTGAGCCATAAATACACCTAAACTGCCACTGTACTAGTACTCGTATACAGGACGTTTTTGTTGATTTCCGTTCTTCTATATACCTGTATATAGCCATGTATACTAATAGAAACTACGTAGCATATTTAGTTCTACAAAATGCAAGAAAAAGCATTTTTTTCATTTCTATACAACATAATTTATTAATGAGTTAAGCAAAAGTTAATGTCAAGTATGACAAATTGACAATATTCGAAATTAGAATGACACACACACGTCAATAAAACCACACACCCACACACACACACACACACACCCATAGGCGGCTATGACAGGTAAACAGGGGCGCTACCGCGAATCGATATCGAAATATCTACCTCTCTGTCGCACTAGCATATTCTGCCGATAAAGAGGGTGATGTACGGTCGTACGGTCAAGAGCAAAAGTAAATTAACACTTTTTCACCGTATCACCGCTCTTGACTGTAAGTAACTACTAAGATTTTGAACGATATATCAAGCAAATGTGTTAGAAAAGTTTGGTGTAAGAATGTGTATTATGTATGCATAATTAATGAGAGAAGACGGGCACTGAAACTTGGTTCATGTTGATGGCCATTTTCACTTCTTCTTTGTTTCAATTACAGGATTAAAAAAACAACAACTTTGTTTAATTGTCAAGGATCTATATTACTCAACTGTTGATTAACGAAAATAAATTCTTGTATATCTTCGGAATGATACCAATTAGCATACTACTGTCTTAGAGAAGGTAGAGAAGGTAACTTTATTTCATCACAGGAATATGCCCTCGCCATTAACGGAATTCAATAAAACCATCCTGTATAAATCGGTGACTGAACTAAGGTCAGACTTGTCCAAGCCCACAACAAAGATGCATCTAAATTAGATAAATACCAGTTGCGTGTTAGGATGCGCAACAAACTTTTTTTGTTTGTAGTCCACGGCCATCAGTAGTCGGGGCAGCTTGAACTGCGTACTCTGGCAACACGTTTGTTTCAACACATCTTCCACCTCTACCGAAGTGCGGCAACAACCTATATTCATTGACATATAGGTGAAAAACTTAAGAAAATGACCTGTTGTATGTAGTTGTGACGTGTTCGAATAGGAGTTTGTTTGTGTCGCATATTTTAAATATGTTATGTCGATCCCTTCAAAAACATAAATGTAATAATTTATACCAAAAAAACCGACTCCACTTTTGTACTTGCTATGCCACAATTTGTGGTTTCCATAAGCCAATGCTTGGATATCTACAGAAAATACCGAAATCGGCATATGCCTGCCTATCAAATTCGAGGAGTTCCCTCGATTCCTCCTAGATTCCATCATCAGACCTTCATCAAATTTATATGGGACCAATGAGGTACCTGCTTTGAAAAAAAAAAATAAAGATTTATCAAAATCGGCCAACGTGGTCAAGAGTTATCGGGGAACATACGAGTACATACATAAAGAATTTTAAAGAAAAAAAAACCGACTTCAATGAGGGAGGCCGGGGAAAGATTATTATACTTAGGCTGAGTTGCACCAACTTACGATCACAGACCGATCAACGTTAAATATGGCGCCAACAGCTGTCATCCCATAGAAACTTGTCAAACTTTCCATACATTCAGATTTTAACGAAAACCGCTTACGATTACAGGCGGTTTGGTGCAACCCAGCCTTAGATAGAGCACTCTTAGATTCCATACAATGAAATAAAAATGGCTATAAGTATGTTTTAATGGTAGAAGACTAAGTACCCTCCTCATGGAATCAGAACTGAAGCTTGGCTAAAATGTGTCATGAAAACCTAGCTTGATTGAAAAACATAACGAAGAGAACGAATTGCCGATCGTGAACTATGCGTCGTTGAAGAGTTTCATTCTGATCATCATCAGCAGTTCCACTTCATCAAATGTCACTTATTTAAATGTAAATGGTTGATTTGTTTATGAAAATACTAAAATCACTTTATGTATGCCTTTTACATTTGAGGAGTTCCCTCGATTCCTCATGGATCTCATCATCAGAACTCGACCTTGACAAATGATTCTCTTGAAAATCTAACTTGCTTAACAAACACAGCAAAGAGGACAATTCGCCAAACGTGGACTATGCGTCGTTGAAGAGTTCCGTTCTGCTGATCATCATCAACAGTTCCACTTTATCAAATGTCACTTTTTTAAATGAAAATGCTTGATTAGTTCATGAAAATACTAAAATCACTATACGTGTGCCTTTCACATTTGAGGAGTTCCCTCAATTCCTCATGGATCCCATCATCAGAACTCGAGCTTGACAAATGATTCTCTTGAAAATCTAACTTGCTTAACAAACACAGCAAAGAGGATAATTCGCCAAACGTGGACTATGCGTCGTTGAAGAGTTCCGTTCTGATCATCATCAGTAGTTCCACTTCATCAAATGCCACATTTTTGTATGAAAATGCTTGATTTGTTGCTAAAAACACAAAAATGACTATATGTTTGCCTTTAAGATTTGAGAAGTTCCCTCGATTCCTCATGGTTCCCATCATTAGAACTGCGTTTTGACAAAAACGGGACCAACTTGGATATATATACTTACAACCAAAAAAAGAATTTTCAAAATCTGTTCAGAAATGACGGAGTTCTGGAGTAACAATAATTACAAAAAATAACAATAAATAACATACAACCGAATTGATAACAAAACATGCAGACTAACTGAGAACCTCCTTCCTTCTATTGAAGTCGGTAAAAATGGGAGCCAAGTTCAATATTAAAAATATGCGTCGAAAAAGATCGTCTTCCCCGACAAAAGAATTGAGATCTAAATGGGTGCCAAGTTCCGTAGATTATCTGAAAAGGTGCCAAGTCTGGCACTAGATTGTATACAGTAAAACTAATTTATTGCGGCTTAATGCATTTTGATGCTTAACTTGTCAGTTTTCTATGCAGTATGTTATAATACCATGAAAGCTGTTGAATATTTAAGAAAACTGCCAGGTTAAAGCTCAAAATGCATTTTTCCTGACCATTCGTATGCTTTGCTCCTGATAAAACATGTGCATAAAAACACAATTTAGGTAATAGGACTTTACATATTCTGGCAAGGGGTAATAAAACTTTTTCTTCTTTAATCTTAAAAAAAGCGGCCTATTGCGTGTTGGGCTACGCGCAATGTAGCTGTCCGACCGTGACATTGTTATTATTATAGACTCCGCAGGACCTAAAATGTGACAAACTTATATTTACTCGTACTATATATTATATATTACACAATAAACAACTATTCTAAATATTTAATCAATAGTAACCGTTCAAACTAGTATTGTGTACTTAGCTGTAAAAGATATCAAAAACAATTAAAGAAATGAAGTCAATATAAAATAATGTTAATATTTTAATTTAAAACAATGATTTGCATGTTGACTTTAATGTTGGCTGAATATTGACTCATCATCATCATCATCATTCTCTTGCCCTTTTCTCATTTATTTGGGGTCGGCGCAGCATGTCTTTTTCTTCCATATATCTCTCACTGACTAAGACCTTACAAATATGTAACGTATTCTGGCAAATAAATATTTCTATTTCTATTTCTAAAAAAATGATAATTTGCTTAAATGTTAGAGTACATTTTTGTTTTCGAAATGCTCAGGTAAGGAGATGAAAATCCTGGAAGGGATACTATATGCGTAGTATTGTCGAGTTCATAAACGATCTCTTGAGGGTAGAGTAGTCTACACGTTCATTGGAATGCGCGATTATAAGTGGATCTCATAAGCCATTCACGTAATTCACCTCATATTTTCCTAGGCAAGGTAAAAAATATTTGCATGGGAAACATACTACATATGATTTCTAATACAACATGAGTTTCCTTACTAATTTTGTATACTTAGCCTAAGTAATCTTAGTATGTCTATATATCTATAGTGTCTGTCTAATATGTATAGTATATATGTAGTAATCTTAGTAAGTGTGATGTATATGTAATGTATTTTTTACAACTCTCTCATGTAGAGCCATTATACAATGAAGTTGAATAATTTACTTACTCAGCATCGTTGGCAAATTATATGCGAAAGTATTGATTGAAAGGGTAATGAAAGAAACCGATAGAAAATATGGGATGTACAAGCGGGATTTAGGAAAGGTATGGGATGTACGGATCAGGTCTTCTCGTTACGATGCATAGCCGAAAAATATTTGGCCCAAGGTCAAAAGTTCAAGGACAGAGTGGTGTGGAATGAACTTTGGTCGGTACTGTGCGGGTATGGAGTGAGCGACCATCTCGTTCAAGCTCTGAAATCTCTCTACGAGGATTCCACTGCTTGCGTGAGAGTAAAGGGGTCCTTTTTTTATACCACGTCGGTGGCAAACAAGCGTACGGCCCGCCTGATGGTAAGCGGTCACCGCAGCCTATGGACGCCTGCAACTCCAGGGGTGTCACATGCGCGTTGCCGACCCTTTAAAAATTTATACACTCTTTTCTTGAAGAATCCCATACTGTAGTTCCTCGGGAAAACCTCGGCAGGGAGCTCATTCCACAACCGGAGCGTCCGAAGGAGGAAGTTCCTCTGAAACCGTACCGTACGCTGAATGGTTTATCATCTAAAAGGGTATTAGACAGGGATGTGTGGCGTCACCGTGGCTGTTTAATCTATTTATGGACAGTTGTTTGCAAGATTTGAATGACGATGAATGTGGGTTGGAAATGATTGGGTTGCTTATCAAATGAGATGTTGACGTTGCTTATCTACGCCGATGACCAGGTTTTATTAGCGTCGTCGGCTGAGAAGCTACAGAAGATGGTAACTAGCATGCACCGATTGTTTGCGAGAAAAGGAATGAAAATGAATGTAAGCAAGATGAAAGTGATGGTATTTGAAAGAGATGAGTGTATGACAGTTTGTGAAATTGCGGTCGATGGAGAAAGGGTGAAGTAAGTGGATGAGTTTGTGTATTTGGGGACTTTGTTCACGAGAGACGGTAAGCATGAGGGAGATATTAAAGGAGAGTGATAGCTGGGAATCGAGTGAATGGGGCACTTCACGCCTTTATGAGCAGCCAGAAAGTGTCAGAAAAGGCGCGGCTGGCTGTGCATAGAGAAGTGTTGGTGCCGACACTAATGTATGGTAGCGAAAGTTGGGTGTGGCAGAAGAAACATCAGAGTCGAGTGTATGCAGTGGAAATGAGAGCGCTAAGAAGTATGTGTGGCTTTACTTTGAGAGATAGAGTGAGAAACACCGTTATAAGACGTATAGTGACGAAAATTGAGAAAGGTATGCTAAGATGGTTTGGACATGTAGAGAGGATGGGTGAAAGAAGATTGACAAAACGAGTGTATGAAGGAAGAGTGGATGGAAAAGTTGGAAGGGGAAGACCTCGGCGACCGTACTCCGATCAAATTAGAGACGTTCTGCAGAAAGGTCAGGAGTACCCTAAATCGGCGCGCATGCATGAAGAATGTTATGAAAGTTCATGAAGCGAAAGTTGTTTGTCAGGATCGTAGCAAGTGGAAATCCGTGATCTCTGTCTACCCCTCTGGGAAACAGGCGTGATTATATGTATGTATTGAATAATTAAGCTAGTTTGTAAGGAACCCCCGGTTCTGTAGTCCGAATTACACTTACCTGTTTTTGTTGTTATACACATATTTTTTTACAAATATATAATTATAAATGATAATAATAAAATAATAGAAACCTGTTGTTGTAGTATGATTTATTCTGTGGTTGTACATACGCTAACTTTTACCCCCCACTGTAAGAAGCATGTGGGTCAATTAGACACATAGTAGTAAAGCTTTAAAATCTCTTCAATATAGTTCTATTATTGCTCGGTTTCTCAATAAAATGGTGACCAACAAAAGGGCAAACCACATCCCATAGCGTGGTAACGGTATGTCGCAAAGGCCAACGATTTGATATTTATTTAGCATACTCGAAGAGAATAATCTTGTGGCTAAATTGCTGTAATTTGAATTCATCGAGTAAACTTAATGCTGTTATTTCAATCCATGAGACATGTGTAATTTACTGTCATTTTATTGAAACTATACAAACCCCGTTTGAAACAACCACCGTTAACGGAATAATCCAGAGGCGGTGCATAAATACTAAATGCTAATATTGGATTAAACAGGCTAAAGCGGCGAACGGAATCTCTGACAGTTGTCAAAGCCATTGAGGTAGCGCGGGATGAGAGCAACCCGTATTGAAATTGGACCAGTTACCTAATAGACTGCTCCTGGTATGGGTATAAGCAGGGGATTTGTAATATTCGAGCATATTTTCGTAATAAACTCGAGTCATAGAGCCTATGTCAGCTGATCTAGGAACATACGAACAAATTACACTAAGTAGACTTTAGTTTTTTATTGATTTATATCTAATTTAGTATCTTGTGTTTAACCTTTTAACCGCTGTTGTCTGATATATATAAGACATAAAATATCCAGCTCATTTCGCCACAGTGTGATAAATAAGTCAAATGTCTGGTATATTATTTACAGGATATTAATCTCTCTCACAGATTCTATTTAAAATTTATTTAACTTATACATAAAAAGGATGGAAAGGCCCAGGGGAAAAAGAAATGCACATAGACCAATAAGACGGTAGGTTGATGATATTATACAAATTGAAGGAAAAAACGGGATTAAATTAAACGAGAATAGGGAATCTTGGAAAGGGCTGAAAGAGGCCTTTATCCTAAAATGGGTCCATATTTCAATAAAATATAATTATTAACCACTAACAATATTATATAAATTATTTTATTAACCACTAACAATATTATATAAAATTAGGTCACTAAACCAAAACTTACTAATAATTAATAATGTTTGAAAAACTTGGAAATATGGAATAAATATGGCTCAGTAAGAACAAAAATACATAAAATAATGTGTTATTTCGTACCGGCGGCGACCCGGGCATGTTCGACTAAAAATTATCGGCGGTTAAAGGGTTAATAGTATACAAGGTGGGCCTTATAACAGGAGCAAATATATATATTTTTTCTATTCCAAGAAATGTTGATCTACATCAACATTGAAGAAAAGAAAATGTTTTTTTAACTGGTACCCCTTGGAATTAATTGCTGGCTTGCTCAATAGTGGACAGTTTCATAATGTTTTGTTCATGTTACAGGACCCTGTATAAGCATAATCTACAAGTGTACTACTATCGCGCCAATTAACTTTGATAGCTATCGACTAATAGAGAATTATGGTTTCTAGAAAAGTATTTAAAAGGTTAAAACCTATAAGATCGACAGCGAACGCGCTGACTTGGTCCCTCAGCTGCTTGTAGGCCGCAGCCTGCTGGCGGCAGGACGCGGCACGCGCGTTCAGCACATTGGCCAAGCGGAACGCTGCTAGTATGGGGTCCGCCGAGACGTGGACCAGGTACACGGGTGCGCATAAAGCACGGTATGAGGCTAGACGCGCGTTGCTCGCCTGCAGGGCGTCCGTTTCTAAAGACTCCCTTTCAAATAAGTTGCATGGTAAACAAACTATCATCACATTATCTAGTTATAGCAACTTTTGTAATAGGTGTGTATCAAAATATAGCGGATACCTCCCACGAAAACGGGTAGGTGATATTTTCACAAACTTGGACAAGGAAATAGGTACGTCGAAGCGCCAGTTCAGGAGCGCTCAGAGTTACACAGACGATGTTGCAATAAATTACAGACTTGAAATATCATAATTAAATATACTAAAATCACTGGCAGCAACAGCATGTTACATGTTACATAAGTACAGTCAGAGAAGTAGGTAGCTGCTTCGACGAAAACCTATTTCAATTGGAGTAAGGACAGTAAATATTTTAAAAGTAAAATAAGTAAAATATATTTATTCTTCAATTTAAGCGTATAATATGCTCCTATGAATGTCAATAAACTACCAACGTATCGCAAAAATAAACCTCTGACACGAGAAGAACGTCAGTATGCGAGCGTAAGAAACTCGGCGAGGTGTCATTTTCTCAAAACAATATTCATCGTATAATTGAATAAAAATACACTATAGCATTTATTTGTAGCATTTACTAAATTACAATGCTACACTAGAAAAAAAAACATTTTTGTGATATATTAACTACTTATGCAGGACGCTAACACTGCCAAAAATGATGATGATGAATTGATGATCCATGATGTAATCGTTTACCTTATAAATCTTATAATAAGATTTTGAAATAAGTGTTTGTTATACTACAGATCTGAATTTAGATTTAGGACGTCCAGTAATGTGTTTAGGAATTTTAATGTAGAATTTGGTACAATATCCTTAGAACGACTATTTCGCCTTTATTAGCTTATAAAACGTTATTTATTTTAAGTTTACCAGTGTTTCTAGTAGCTATTGGGTTATCAGCGTTTGTTGGAAATTTGTACAAATTCTTTCTAACATACATTATTCTATTTCAAATGCGTACAGGGACGGCACGGTTAGAACATCTATTTTCTTAATGACTCACCGACCCCAAGTTATAAATTGCTCGGATAGCCCTTTTTTGCAAAATAAAAACAGTTTCAATATCTACAGCTGATCCCCAAAAATAAGACCATAAGTAACTATACCGTTAGTAACCGTACCTTACAAATATACCCCGACTTTTTAAATAGCTTTCAGGATTAAAAGTAGCCTGACAAATGATTGCGAAATGTTTTGTGTCTGCAACCAAATAATGGTAGTTATATGTATAATGAAAGTAACTAAATCCGATTAGTGAGTGAAGTTATAAAGTTTCTGTGCCCGTGGAAGTTTTATTGGGGCCTGTAATTTAAATGCGGTCGGCTGTACGTTTCAAGCCATTACATTAGTATTTACTGACTTGCATTCCCCACAAAGGCAATTCGGTGAGTGCGGTTGAGGTATCGTGTGGCCTCGATTGACCAGTAGTGCCACTATCTCATAGTTTCCAGAGTGCGCCGCCAGCATCAGCGGCGTAATGTGCTCAGGGAAGTCTGGCGAGTGAGTGCTGCCAACGAACTCTAATCCTGGGCATATATTCTTCTGGGCATCGAGCAGCTTAACTATAAAAACGCCATATATACAAATTGGGTCGAAAATGTGAAGATTTTACTTAATCTTGCTTTTTATTTAAAAGGAAGTCGCATTATCAAAAGTCTTTATTACCAAGTATTTTTATGGCATTCTCTCGAATGGCGTGCAGTATCGTGTCACCGATTTCTATATTTGGCTGTGTTAAGAGAAATTCAACCATTGCTTCCGATCGGTTTTTTACAGCTATGTGAAGTGCTGAGGTGCCCTATATTTAACGAATTAAAATCGACGTTAATAACCTTGTTAGTGTATTAATACATACTAAAATAATCGCATTGCGTTAATAAGGAACGATACTGAGTTTATATGCCGTAGCATTTATGAGATAAAATGTGTCGAGTCACCACGGCGAGCTTTAGAGAACTTGGTTTAATAAAACCATGCCAAACTTTTTGTTAATCGCAGAGTAGGTATCTAATTTACGATTTCGGAAATCTAATCGGTAGTTACGTAAAAGGTTCATATACATATACAATTACCAGTTATTGATGCAATTTACCCTTTCACGGGGCACAGCGCTTTGTATTGTAGACGACGTCGATGACGAAGTTTTTGCCGCCGTATATGCCGGCACGTTAGTCGTGCGGCGGAAAAACGTGTGAACTTGTACATTTCACGGCAATCACCGTACATATTAACATGCAAGCCAAGTTAACCGTTGATGCACGTGGTTTTCACGGCTAAGAAACGTTTGTGTAAATTATTAGTTACCTTATTTATACCATATTAGCTGTATTTGAAGAGGTCTACAGAGGTAACGATTTGTAAGTACTTAGTTGTGATTCGTAGACTGAGCATTTTAAGTAATTGTAGCTGCGTATTTATTAGTTGCAGAAGTCTAACGTCTGTAAACCTCTTTTGTTTGACCTGGAAGGTGACGCAGTTGATGTTGAGGGAAGGGTGCGAATTGCAGTAAGTTCGCGCAGCGGTCACGTTGTCATCCGTTACCAATTGAAGGAACTCTATTTCACTCGGCAGCAACTTCGGCAACAAGACGCTCTCTTTTTTTGCTAACAATGTTTCACCGTTCACCGTCTAAATGTTAAGATAAAGTCATCTGTTTATAATAAGCAACAAAATTACAGATTATTGGCATAATTCTTTTACTACTCGCCGTTTCAAGTCTTTCATAATGAAGATCCCAATTCCTTTTAGGTCTAGGGTCAACACGTATTTTGCTTGTACCACTGTCGTCGCTTGATATTGGTTCGTCAGTGGTACTGATAAGTGACACATTAGGGTTAGGTGTGAGATACAGCAGGCGGTCAAATTTATTTTCTGAAATAAAATTCAGTAGGTACAGTTAAGAGCAAAAGTAAGTTAACACCTTGCATCATATGCCATTATGACAAGGTGAAATAATATTAACTTACTTATGCTCTCGGCTGTACTTACGAGTAGCTTTTCTTTAAGGGCTGGTACTCACCGGGACACCATGGCGGCGCAACCAGTCGCCGCCATCAACAAATTGTATGTAGCTGGTAGCGCGGCCCTGGTGTCGCGGTGAGTACCGGCCCTTAAAGAATAGCTACTCGTAAGCCATAGAGCTGCATACAATTTGTTGATGACCGGCAACTGGTTGCACCGCCATGGTGTCCCGATGAAATATAACCCTATGAATATGAGAAAGACAAGGCACGTTTTGATTTGACATTGTCCTTACCATTAGTCGGCACACTAGGTAAACTTTGTTTTTCTATAGAATCTGTTTTATTAGATGACTTCATTGTTCCGAGTTTTACCCCGTTTGGCAATCTTAACCAAAGCTTAACTAGTTGTTTCTGTTTTCTCTTCTCATCACTTATCGATGGACATAACAAATGTTCTCTGTGGTTTCCTTATAATGACATGTCAAACAATCTGTCAAATTCCAGTCAAACTCGGTAGGTAGTGCAAAGTTGTTTTTGAGAGTGGATAATTCGTAGCATGGAGGTACTACGTGTAACCACAGAGATAGGAGATACTTCTTATCGTAGTATACATACTCGTACCTAGTGTTTTTGGGTATAACTAAGATTAAACCGAGCGAGCTATTACAAGATTAGTGTACTTGTCTGCCAGTTTGATATAAATTTGCCATTACGTAACTTACGGTTACAGTTACACTAATGAGCACTGCTCTCATTTTTCAGCTTCTCTATGATAAACTCAAAAATAGTTTTGTGATTTACCACATAGAGCTTAATTCTATTTGTCAAAGGTTTTGTAAGATATCAGTGAAGATATAAGCGGAAAGTATACAGGGTGATTTCGGGCTCTTGGATCTGTTAGCCATTTCAAAAAAATTGTAGTGACGAAACAATCGCATTTCATTTTTAATTTATTTTCATGATAAACATATAAAATCACACAAAAACATGGTTACCCTACTCCCTTTGACAGATAGTATGGAGAGATGCAGGGGCCGTACATTTCGTGCCGAGTGACGTCACGCCTCCATATAGGTGATTTTAATTAGTGTTATTTTAATCACTTAATCATCATTCATTATTCAATAATTATGTATACGAGTACATATACTTTTTACAATTATGCCCCTGTAACAACCGCAATTTGCCTGTCACTTTTAAAGTGCAACACTGAGTATTACTGTAAGTTTTTGTGACTGGTTCATGTGTAATACCAGTTATTACCAACAATGTAAGAAACCTCGTCGTCATAGAGTTTACGTTTGTAATATGTAATTTGTAATAAAACTTGAAAAACTATAAGTTCCTCACCTGCTTATAAATTAAAATTCTAAATAAATAAGAATTCCTTGCAAATCTTCGGATGCACTAGGCCATATTTAAAAAAAACGACCAATAAAATTTATAAATGTGTGATTAAATGATTGATGATTAATGATTGATAATTACCATAACAGCATTTTACATATCTAAATATATAAAAGAAGAAACTGACTGACTGACTGACATATCAACGCACAGCCCAAACCGCTGGTCCTAGAGATTCCAAATTTGGCACTAAGGAAAGATTTTTTAAAATTCAACCCCTAAGGGGGTGAAATGGGGGTCCGAAATTTGTATGGGGAATCAAGATTAGTTGGATTATTTTATTCGAAACTTCACAGGAGTATTTCTAACGATAAATGAGTAAACATGTTTTTCAGGTTTTTTAAAAAATCAACCCCTAAAATGGGGAAATCTGGTGACAAATTCTGAAAATCGATATGGGTGTTGTTTCTATGGTTTATCGGGTCGCTGATAACGAAAACAACAATGATGTTTAAATCCCACGCGGAGGACGTTAAATACCATCCCCTCTGTTGGGATCCAAGGGGGTTGGAATGTCTAAATATTAATATGGGTGTCATTTTTATGGTTGTTTGGGTCGTTAATTTCGAAAATGGCATTGATTTTGAAATTTAGTATTGCGGACATTAAAACTTATAAAAGTAGGTGCCAAATTGCAAGAAGAAACTGACTGTCTGAGTGAGTGACGTATCACCGCACAGCCCAAACTGCTGGTTCAAGAGATACCAAATTTGGCATGTAAGTTCCTTATAAGGTCTAAAGGTGCATGAAGTGCCGTGAGTTCCCTATGAAGATACGACCTTTTTTGATACAATGTATTGTAAGTGGTTTTATTAATCAGTGCCGTTCGATACGATTTCGACATAAATCGATATTTCAGCGTCCGAGAGGACTCTTAATAGGAATCCGAGGTACCTAAACTTTGAATAAAGTAACGGCCATATTGATTTTCTTCATTTCCGTCCCGATTTCTTTCAAAATCGATATCTGAGCGTCCGAGAGGTCCCCTAATATGAATTTGAGGTAAAATTTGGAAAAAGTGGCGGCCATATTGATTTTCTTCATTTTCTTCACTCCATACATGCCTGCATACAAAAAAGTTTAATGTTACTATATAGGTGTGTGGGGTATCTATGGCTTTGCTTTTAAAAACGACATAGAGGTTTCGATATTTTTTTCCATTCAATCAATCAATCAATCAATCAAAATATTTATTGCATGGTCATGAGTTATGCAATGATGTTCAACAAATTTACAGGCCTTCATGTCCTGCCTCAGAGAGGCGTACAATATTTGCTTAATCCTAGATACACTAACAATAAATCACATTATTATACACAACATTAGGTATTTAAAAATTCAGAGATGTTTTAAAAGCATTGATCGATAAGCCAGTTAAATAATTTTTTTTAAACTCTAGAGGCACAAGTTTCTTCAGATCAACTGGTAACTTGTTATATATTTTCGGACCCATACCCATAACACTATTAGAAAAAAATTCTGATGTTGATCTTGGACATCCCACATCATAGCCGTATTTAGATTGCAGTCGTGGTCTTGGATTTCTACCCTCAAACATGTTCAAATTATGTTTTACAAATAGACTAAAAATAGATTAAATCAACCTTTAGATTTTTTTAAATCATATTGCATTTATTTACGAACCGTGAGATCTTCGAGAAGACAAGTACGGTTGCCAGTTTTTGTTGCACTTTTAGCACCACCCAGGGGTTATGTGTAGGGTAATGGTGGGTACTCCCTACGGACGTGGTGCAACTTCGACCCCTCTTTGTCGAGTGAGTGGGCAACTTGACTGTTAGAAGTTCGCAAGCCGCCCAAAGGCCTCTAACATGGCTTAACGATTGCTGTCGTAGACAGCAGCCGGGATCAACGGCTTAGCGTGCCTTCCAAAGCACGAGAGCCAGTTAGTAACCACTCAAAGCGGTCACCCATCCAAGAACTGACCTGCGCCCACATTGCTTAACCTCGCATACCGCCCGGGGTAGGCGGGTGCCGCTGGGCCACGAGCGCTCTAAATTCTTGACAGTTTAGATAGATCGGTTGTAACAGACGGACTGACAGTAAGGAGTGCGAATGCAAGTGAGGCTAAATTTTCTTTTTGGATGCTCTAATGGGAACTGGCAAAACCTACCTAATAAATTTAACTTTAGGAAAAATAAATGTTACACGTGATAATGAATTAGCCGTATTTCTGTACTTCAAAGGACCAGAGTTTATGACCGCTGCGCGCTGCTTGGTCGTTATCAGATCTATTGGTGTTACTGTAGTACACAGATACTTTTACTAAGGGCCATTTAAGACATGTTTTTATTTCATCGGCCCTTTCCCCTTCGGCCTGTCGGAAATGTATGATAATAGTTTTCGATCCTTATTTTTGCCAAAATCAAATGAAATTCAACAGTTTGCTGGTTCTCAGAATGTATACTGACTTTCATCTGTTGATCTGTTAATGAATCACAATCACCAAACTTCGTATACCGAAACCCCCAGAATGTAACAACTACTTTTCTGGAGACCGCATCTAAATCGGTTCAGCCAAACGCGAGATAATCGTGGACAAACATACGAACCTCTTTTTTGTAGACGGTTAAAAATTTCGCTTAGTACGCGGGCGAAGCCGCGGGCAAATGCTAGTATGCAATGTGACGCCAGTTTTACGTCACCGGCACGAAATGTACGCCCCCTGTTGGCAGTGGGGTAGGGTGACCAATTTGTATGAAAAAGTATTATTACCCATTAAAATTTGAAAAAAAAGAGAAATATTGGAGTTATAAATCGTCATATCGACTGTGATGTTGTCTACTTTGAATTCTTGACCATGTACAATAATTCGGTGCACGTACTACCTATTACTTATTCTGTGGTGTACTACGTTCCACTGAGCATACTATGATCATTACGTTCTGTGGGTAGTATCCTGGTTTGCTACCTATATAGTATGTAGTAGTCACAGACTTCTATGAATATAATTCTGAGTAGTGAAAAACTCAATGGCGATATAATAAAACACCCCACTTTTTTGTTTGTAGTTGTTTTTTTCATTTGCTGTTGGTAGTTTTCAAATATTCCGTCACATATTACAATCATGTGGATATCTGTGATTGCAATCGTAGAAAGAGAATAATATTACAATCACGTGGTTATATTGTCTTTGTTTATATTTTCTTAGTAGAATTGACATATTATGTCTTGTCGTTGACGTCTGATATCTGCACAGCTGTCTGTGGATGGCTGTCAATAGAACTCGTAGTGATTATATTCTCCAGGGGCCTTTCAGCTCGAAGAACGAGCTTTTCCAAGGAGATGTTAGTTTAAACTTTTTCCAGCAGATGACACTTTGTGTACTGTTTCACCTGCCTCTCTATCGCACTTGCACATTGTGTGTGACAAAGAGGCACATCTTTCGCGGTTGTACTTTTGTCATGTATACTTTATCTAAAATTCTGGTGATGTGTTTACTACCTAAATTTATGGTTCAATATTTTTTCCATGTTTACATTTCGAGCGGTCCAACGTACGCAAAATAATTACCTAATTTAGCCTATTCAATTATTCGTGCTAATGGATAGTAGATTAGAGTGCTAATAAAATGCTCCATAGGAAGAGAAGAATGTATGTTTTCAACTTCTGCTACCTTACAAATTTCGAGTGAAATTTTATCGTTGTGGAGTGTATATAAGCTTATAAAGCTTAAATATTTTGCGTGAAACTAAACGTTTTCACGGTACGTTGACATCGCTGTCAATTTAAAAATTCAATTGTCTAATCGGTTTTTTAGGTTAATTGTATATTTATATAATTATGTGCAGTTAATAACTATATATTACGATTTGCTGTTAATAGTAATAGTCTCAGTAAATAATTTCGACCCTACAACGTGACGGTAAAAGCTATCGTGCGGCTAAGCAGAGTGTATTCATTGAAAACTGAATATCTTCGAATGACAAAATCGCTCCCTACATAATATAATATGCCACTTTTTACGTGTTAAATTTGTATACGGATAAATTTTGTTGCGATGCTAATATCGAATGTAAGTAAAATTGTGTAATAAAAGATATTTACTAAGTTACCTATTTCGTTTTATTGTCAGAAGAATGTCATGCCCATATTTAATAAAAATGGTCTGAAATTGATGCAAAGATTGCCAAATAGGTAATTTAACTATTATTTCATTATTCTATATTGTACTTTGTGATATTATATTCTCTTTGACAATGGCGAGATTATGTGATTTAAGGTTTAGTGCTAGGTACCTATTTATTAGCAGATTATTTAAAAACAGGTAAATATATATTGATTCGCACAATTTAGTTTTGAGGAAATTTTAGCATTCATTAATGAATTTATGTACGTATAAGTTACCCAATTACAAGACCTCAAGGGCAAACCGCCCAGTAATAGGCTCCGTCGTCTCGCTTAGTTTCCAACTACCCATTTAAGTTTATATTGTCTGTGGATGGACGCGGATTACAGGGTCGGGCATTGTCGGTCCGAACAAAACTGGCTTCCAATTCTTGCCCCGGACCAAGTTTGTTCGGAATGATATTGCGCGGCCCAGGAATGTACAGCCCAGTAATTGGCGTCCACTTTTTTGGACGTGGATTGCTGGGCCGCGCATTATCGGTCCGAACAAAAGTGGCTTCCAAATATTGCCCCGGACCAAGTTTGCTCAGAGCGATAATGCTCGGCCGAATAATGCACGGCCCAGTAATCCATGTACATTGGACGCGGATTACTGGGCCGGACATTCTTGTGGCCGGGCATTATCATGGCCGTACAATGTAGGGACTCATTTTGCACGTGTATAGTTAAATTGGGCTTTAGAGTAATCCCGTAGGTCCTATATAGCAACGCGGTTACGCGGCCCGAGAAATTCTACCCTCCTCTTACTAATTTGTACAGTGCGAGTGTGACATGTGGAATCGCCGAGTCGCGCAAGCGCAAGACGGATCTTTGGAAGCAAGTTTTACTAGCACTTGGCTTGGCGTCGGCGTCGCTGTGCCGCTGCTGCTGCTCCCCTACAAGATAAATAGTACACGCCAGGTAAGCCTTTTTCTGTGGCTTCTGTGATATTGATCAGTACCTATTTACAAATATATTTGGCTAGTTAAAATATGGATGTTATTTCTTTACTTGTCATTGTTGTACATGGTGTACAGTAATGCAAAGTAAGAGTAGGACCTTGTCAGGATCTGAAACAAAAATCGTTGGAAGTTGAATTAGCTTGAAATTTGTCGATTTGGCACTTCAAATGTTTGAAACGAAAATAATAAAAAAATACATCTAAAATCTATGATATCAGACAGCAATAGTCCTTGTTCTAGATAGTAACGAAGAGAAAATGTCAAACTACGTATCAATTCACACAAAAAATACCAGCTCAAATATAAGGACCATACGAGTATACTCTGGCTACACGGCTGACAACACTCCCTTTCCACAAAGGTAACCTTGTTGTTTATAACCGTGTAGCCAAAGCTTTACCAGACTCGAAAAAGCGTGCGCCCAAGAAGGAAAGAAAAACTTCTATAAGTAGCTAAAATAAGAACATGTTGAAATGGTTGATGAATTACCATAGTACCATCCACCACCACCACCATATCAGCCCTAGGACGTCCACTGCTGGACATAGGCCTCCCCCAATTTCATGTATATACAACTTACCGACGAATAGGTTACTAGGGAAAGGTTTGTGAATTTCATCGCGGTGAACGCCACTGGTTTTTGGGCTCTGAAAATTGAATGCACTATATTAGTTGAGCTGGTTCAGTTACTTATAAATCTTATAATTAATACATAGATTGAGTTGAGTGATGCGCATCGTTAAAGTTAATCGATGTCCTTACAACGTTAAGTGAAAGTTAAGGAAATCTGAGTTCGTTATAACTTCCTGTTAAGCCTGAATTTTAAAATAGTTATCACTTAAAAGTTTATTATTGATCGAAGCTTAAAAGCCGTTATGAATCCGGGTCCGGCAAATAAAAATGAAGAAAACGTTAAGTTTAGGGATGAGAATCATCCGGTTACGTTTGTGTTGAACAATTATAAATAGGAGGTTCGTAATTTTCCTGGGCCCATATTTAAGGTTAGGTTGAAAAAGCCAAATTTTTGGTTGGACTAATGGACTCATAACCCGCATAAACGACGTCTTCGTATCTATAAATCTTTATTTGACCGAGTGAAACGAAAGGCTCGTTACAGCTTCGGCAAAAATGCTATCATTAATATGTTCGGATTACCGGATATCCGGCTGTTCTCCTCTACAGGTCTCATTTGTCAACCGATTCTTGAGAAACTTTGTGAGCAGGATTGATATTATATAGAATTTTTATGTCATAATTTGGAAATTTTGAAAAGAAAAACGCGTGGTCTTCAACTCACAGAGACACTAGTATAAATAGGTATAAGCTTTATTAGTCGAAACCTAATGACAAAATTTAAAGATCGTACAATAGGTAAAATGAAATATAGATAAAACGGTTGCCTTAAGAAAATTACAAAACTAATTCATTTTAATCTGTGTAAATCGACCTTTCTCCTTGCCTTAGGGATAATCCTGCGTAAGGGCGAATATTGGACAGCTTCAATTATGAACGCAACTTAAACCCTATACTTACCATTGCCTCATATAGGTTTTACCGCTAATTCGATTTTGCCCGTGACGTAGCTTTATTCCAATATAAAATACAGGTATATATTACACAGGCATTTATAACCCACTTAAGGTTTGTCAGCCCTGTCAGACTGTATTGAAATTCAAAGATAAAGTTTGCAAAATTGGTAGGGAATTAAATTCTTTGACTGTACTGTCACTCTATTAAATTTGTAACCCATTTTGCATTTTTTAAGGAAAATATCAATACAGTTGGACAAAACTGACAACCTGAAGGGGTCTCAAATTAAAGTTCGTGATTGTATAATGAATATTAATCATCATCATCATCATCATGTCAACCGAAAGACGTCCACTGCTGGACATAGGCCTCCCCCAAAGACTTCCACTATGACCGGTCCTGCGCCACCCGCATCCAGCAGACACCCGCGATCTTCACCAAGTCATCAGTCCACCGTGTGGGGGGCCTGCCCACGCTACGCCTTCCGGTACGCGGTCGCCACTCGAGAACCTTTCCGCCCCAACGGCCATCGGTTCTACGTGCTATGTGCCCCGCCCACTGCCACTTAAGTTTAGCGATTCGGAGGGCTATATCGGTCACTTTGGTTCTGCTGCGGATGGCCTCATTCCTGATGCGATTAATGCTATATTGATAATTCAGTGGGTAGCGGCAATTTAATCGTTTTACAGTTACACTGCTAAAATAATCCAAGACACGCCGATATTTTGAATACCTACTCATAACATAACACCACCCAACAATATACCCAGTTGAACCACCCTATTATATGTACCTACATGCAAATTAAGAAGGCGAAATAAATTCAAAGTTACCAATATGTAAGCGATAGAAAACCATTATTTTCTTAGGATTAGTCGGTCTGTGCATTTATTTGTGTGATGAGCAATCTGAGTCTTGGATATTTTCTATGTAATTAAGTATTTATTTATGTATACGAGTATATCGTCGTATATTATCGTGTAATACAAGCTTTGCTTAGTTTTGGACTACGTCGATTCGTGTAAGATGCCCCCTAATAATAATTAATTTATGAGTAGGTAGAGTAATCAATATTAAAAGTAAACAATGTGTTTTTTCCAGTAGAGATGTGCCATGCTGCGAGGATGTCTAAGGTACGCTACGAAAACCCGTTTCCACCAGTGCTAAGGTATGTGTACCAATGAATATGATTGGTGCACTCAAACGCATCCAGCAACGAAGCATAGCACATTTCTGGTGGAATGGCACCCTAAAAGCGCAATGCACAGAAACTCACACATTGAAACAATGCCCGATAGGAAAAGAGCGTTTATTTTAAGATTGGTTTTATTCAACGTTTTATTGTAGGTACGTTCGATAATTTGATATCAAAACACGGAGGCATCATACAGATCGATAGAATCGTTGGCCCAATTTCGACCGCTAAGCATTCTCCCGGCGGACGGTAAGTGGAAAGTTGCAATTGTAGTGCGTTTACATTTTTTGCGGTTATTACAGTGTCAGACCGACCTCCGAATAAGGAAAACTAGGGCGCGCCGACACCGAGGGTCCGTACGGTACCACCCACTGTTATACACAGCTAGAGCCACGTCGCCGTTCTGCAAACAATGTACTATTATTACCACCTTTTTTACCCCAACAATGGGAATATTCTCAGGTTATTCCTATTTTGGTGTATCGATATGATACCGCACTCACCGAATGAAAAATGTCGTCCGCGTACCAGCAGAGCATACCTATTTGAATGAGAGCGGAGCCCAAAAACAGCTTATTGCTCACAGCCACGAAGGGCTCAAGGAGCTGAAAAAAAAACAAATTATGGCTTAGAGCTTGGAGTAAAACAGGCAACAAGAAACAATACTTGCTGTGGCTGTGATTGCCTTCTTCAAAGAATTCTACGGAACGACATTTTCGTAACCAGGCTCTGAATATTGTGTTAACCGTTTGGAGTATCTAAGCGCTGGCAGACCTTCCCATTTTAACTTTTATGACAAAGGAGACACCCCTAGCATAACTTTGGAGCGATTAGGATTTAAATACATATACATATGTAGAAAACGTGCCATAAGGATGTCGATACGCGCATCATGAAACACCGTTATCCTGCCAAAGGTAGATTTTGCGTTGCAAAAGGTGAAAAGAAAAATGTTAATTGGCACGACCACGACTGCGATGTGATGTGACCTGGGTCTACGTGTATGACATGTCTGCGATTATTGATTCCTATCAAAAGTGTCTTTGGCAAGTTGAATGACAAGTTTAAATATGTTTGATCATAAAAACAACTCTTAAAGTGCAATTGTAAAAATTCCGAAAACTGGCCCCCCTTTAAGCGGGCCTTCTCTTCTTAGCTGTCAAATTGTTTTGATTGGAATTTTAATATCATCGCTAATGTTTTGTTAACCCCCCACGCGGAACGCAAAAGAGGGGTGTTATAAGTTTAACATATCTATCTGTGTACGTGTGTGTCTGTCTGCGGCATCGTAGCTCTTAAACGGGTAAAGATTTGAATACGGTCAAAATAGACTCGATCAATTTTATAAAAATCAGTTGAGCCGTTATTATATTATATTTTGAAATGAAAATGTCGGGGGTTTTTCAACTTTTCTAAGTTCTCAATTATTGGGCTACTTTTAAAGTTTGTCATACATTTTAAAGTATGCAAATCGGTACAAAGAGCACGCGTACGCTACATCATCTATTAACTTAACAATATGCGTATCCTAATGGCAACGCTGGAAAAGTACGAAACATACCACAATAACGAATACGACGCAACAGATGTTCACTGAACTGAATACGACGTTTATAAGGTTCACTATCGTGAAGGCTTCCTCCAGATCGTTACAGTACCTGTAAATAACAAGCCAGTATAGATGATACCTACAATTACGTTTCTTCCATAAACAGTAGAATATAGTCTACGTATAATTGTGAGAAACTACTAGGCAAATCAAACTTTAATATGGTATTGAATCGACAAATGTGCACTCTTTTAATAAAAAAAATAAGAGGGTGGAGATTATTTTTTCTCCGTTGTAACACGAAAGTTACCCATATAAATTGTATTACTAATAATCGAGTCACAACGGAATCAAATTGTTGACGAATTTAAAACCTTAATTATGGTCAATAAAGGTCTATACACAAGTAATAGTACGTATAGTCAACAGAAAATGTAGATGATCATTTTTGTGCTTTGTTGCACTAATGTAAAAATACTGCAACATATGAGTCGTCAAAGTAGTGAAAGTGACAAGTTACTAAAATGATCATCTATTTTTGCCGTTGATTATACAAAATTTTTCGCCCTTGCACTCTGACTAGGATACTCAGATCATATGTTTTGAGCTTTGATATTTTATGCTGTACAGAAACATGCCTATGGTTGGTATTTATTTTAGTCATGATGTAGAACAAACCTGATGAGTCGTTGATGCAGTTTAATATTTTCTACAATCTCTTGATAATATTCCCCCTGTGTCTTTTCCGTGTTGGCTAGGTTTTCTAGTCGCTTATGGAGTAGTCGAAGTAACAAGGCAATGTGGCTCGCAAGGCCCGAGAACAGCAGGTCCGTGCAGATCATTATCCACACACAGGTCTGACCTGGAACATGGGGACATTTGTTAACTGCGTCCGGCCGGTCGACTGCTCGCACGCTATCGATGGGGCAGTCGTGGACATTAATTAAGAGTATCGTTTAAAGCTTTTACAGTGTATTGCAGAGGCTAAAATAGAATTGTTTTGCGTAGTCTTTCAACCGCTCAACTGATAGAATGGTTGCTGTTTTAATACGTAATATAAGTTTGACTGGGATTCACAAAGATAATAACCAATACCTATTCTGTTTAATTTGTCTTGATGCCTCGTTTGAAATACATTAACCCTTTGAACGCTTTCATATTTGAATGAAGTGATCACTCAGACGCCAATTTATCAAAAAAAAATGTAACCTTTAAACCAGTAAAAAAAAACACTTTATAGGTTCTTGGCTTTCAAAGGGTTAAATAAATTTGTAGTATAGCTCGTATAACGCGGCTCTTATTACTCGTACGTCCATTGTTTCCAAAATTAATAGCAAAACCGTTTTATTTATTTACCAAGATGTCACCGGAATAAAATTCCCTTCTAATTGAGACTTTTGGTAACTATTTTTATGCACAAACATGCCAACTCATCTCCACCCATCGAGAAAATTCTGGTGAATTGTAACATCGCACAGGTTAATGTGTGTAATTTTTTGATTAAGGAGTTCCTAGTTACACCTTTCTCCCCCATCACCAAATCGGAAGGACATTTAAATGAACGGTACCTCCATCGCAATTTGTTGTTAAGACTTGTTCTTCGAAATTATTGTAAAAATGAGTAGTTTTGTAGTCATTTTATGCATTAACTACAAATGTTTGTAACTTGCACTATAGAATGACATCGTCATTGTGAAATAACTCTTTAAATGAAGATGAATTACAATTGTAATTCCAGAAAACGGTATAAATATCATAGTCTGCTGATCATAAAGAGTACCGAGAGAAATTAATTAACTAACCATCAAGTCACGCCAATTTTTTCCACTTGTTACTATTTGGCTACTGTATTTTGGTACCAACTGTGTTTTTATAGGAAATATATGAAAATGTGTAATTTCTTTTCAAGATAATGTACAAAAAATTGATTACGTACTTTTTTGAAATAACGAACCATTTGGCATACAATTGTTTTGAAGCCTTAATTTATATAGGTGCTATAGAAAAATACGGGCTGAAATATACAGTTTTGGCAAGATATTTGATTCCGTTCCGTCATTATAAAGACAGTATATGTATACGCAGATAATAGTGTGAATGTGATGTTTAGATTGTAAAATATCTATAACAAACTTAATGGTCTGGCAGTAACATCGCGTGAGGACGACTCAGATGGGTAGGTACAGGTACGTCCATTTTAAACTGTCGAAAGTGGATTAAGCAAAGAAAGTGAAATGATGTTTGTTTTGAGCTCACCTTGCGATAGCAAATTGCTATGTTTCGATTTTTTTGTAGTTAATAATGTGTAATACTCGTAGGAAGGCAATCAAACCGTTGGATTGGATTAATTATTACTTCCTTCCGAACAATAGCGTGTACCTACTGCTTGCTCTCAATTTGATAATTGTTATCTCGGAATAGTTCTGTGGGTATGTTTGTTATTCCTATTACCTATGTTGGCTTTCACTTTACAATCTCTTCAGTTAACGAATCAATAATGAATCCTCTCTACTTTGACTTTTATTAAAAATACTTTCAATTAAGTAGGTAACTGTATGTCTCGTCCTCGTCATCTTTAAGACACATCATACTTTTATGTATCAAACTATTTACGTTACCAATAAATAAATCGTACTTGGCAAAAAACAAACATCAGCCTATTTATGCAATACTTACATAAACATGATAACTACAAGTCAGAAAAGTTGAAAAACCCCTGACATTTTCATTTCAAAGCTCAGTATCTCAAAACACGGCTGAACAGATTTTCATGAAACATTGAACACCCAGGATAAAATTATCTATGACACAAAACTAAACTAATCGGTTCATCCGTTTAGGAGCTACGATACCACAGACAGATACGTTAAACTTATAACAGCCCTCTCTTTTTGCGTCGGGGGTTAAAAAAAGGACGCGGTTTGACCATAGAAAATTATGACGTCATTCATTAAGCACATTTCCCTACACACTTCATACTAACCGAACATTTTTGATGTTTCATAAAAGGTTGCTGAGTTGACCATCAGTGAAATACCGTATTATGTGAATAATAGATATAATGTAGAATAGATATCTTAGAATTTATCAGGCTGTTTTTGAGGACCTTTGATTTTAAATGAACCAACCAAAAAACCCGAGAAAAGTACATGTTAATTGGTATTAATTAATTTAATTGTTTGAGTTTTTTAGGACAATAGAAATAGTAAGTATGTCAAAAAGAGTATTTTCTGAAACATGCAATGAAATATTGATGTTATGTTCCTTATAATAGGCTGCGAAGTGTGACGTTTCAGGTGCGGCTAGGACAAGAGGTCGTTAATGCAATTTCATACAAATGTTCAAGGCCTAGGCCGGCAAAGTCCTCTTTTTAAATTTCCATTCCACATAAATTTGTGGCAAAGGCATCATGACATTCTGCCACTATGCGTATTAAAAATAAAACTTTGTTTTTTTTTTGTTGTTTATTTCATTGCATGCTTGAGAAAAGCACTATACATACCTCGGCGGGAAATATGGGGTTGCCTGCCTGAGACCTATCCGACCCCGCTTCGCTCGGCCGTCTATATGTCTTCGGCCGGCAACCCCTTTCGTCCCGGCCTCTGTAGTAATGTACTATTAAATAAAGCTGTGTAATCTAATCAAGTACAAGTGATATTTAGACCAGTCCCCCGGGAAAAAATATTAAAAATATAGACATTTACATTTATTCAACAAATTTACATACATAGTACAAATCTTCCAACAGGTCCCTGCACTAGGCATAGATAGCCTGTATTGCAGGAGACCAAATAAGATGGAACATTGTTAAAAACTGAGTAATAATTATAATAATATAAAAGTAGCTAAACATTGTGTATTAAATAAAGTGCGTGTGTGTTTGTTTCTGGGTGTATATGGTATTTGCCTTATTATTACCGACTTGTCCTCTATGTCCTTATAACAAAGGGATTTTACCCAAGCTTCAACTTTAATTGTAACATCTCTGAGTGAGTACTCTTGCCAAGGAAATTTTGAACATATTTTGATATATATGTATATACATATGTACACTCACGGACTTTAATTGTTGAGCCATTTAGAGCTTACTTTATACTGCACACAATAGTTAGCTGTAATGTGTCCAGTATAAAGTGAGCTCTAAATGGCTCAACAATTAAGTTTCGTGACCGTACTTATGCCTTAAGATGTAACTCACCTGCAAATACTTCAAATATGTATACGAAAACATGATTCACTGGCTTATGTTTGTCAAATGGGTACCAAGACACCCAGACGAAGCCAACCTCCGTGTCCTTCCCTTGCCATAGTTCGAACAGGTATATACATAGAGGCGTCACATTGTAGAACAGCACTCCTCCGACATTCATTGAGAAATACCCTGCGCAAAGACAACCTATCTGGTAAGTTAAATAGAGGTATAATAGTAAGTATATTATGTACTAGCTGTTGCCCGTGACTTCGTCCGCGTCTTCGCTCTTATTGGTCGCAGCGGGATGTTGTATAGCCTAAAACCTTCCTCGATTAAAGGACTATCTAACACAAAAAGATTTTTTCAATTCGAACCAGTAGTTCCTGAGATTAGCGCGCTCAAACAAACAAACAAACTCTTCTCCTTTATAATATTAGTATAGATTAAAGAAAGCGAAATGTTAAATCCATCTGATCCAAGTACATTACGCCTTGATTTATAAATACCTTTCTAAATCAACGCTTAATATGTCGATGTCCCGTAACTGCAGGTTTGTAACCAGTTGCGATAGAATATTTATCTGTTTCATACGAATCCAGTTGAGATTGAAGGATTTTCTTTCATTTAGGTAACACGTTGCAGTCTCTAGAGTCTAGGCAGATTGGGTTCGTTACAAAGCTTCAGATGGTCGAAGGGCAAACCGGCTAGAAACAGAAAGAAGCCGCTCAGCGGACCGTTGGTGAAGTCGAATTATTTACAAAAAAACAAATAGTTGCAACTGGTTACGTACTAAGAACAAAAAATCTTTCAAGGCAACTGGTTTCCTACGAGGAAACAACACTTTTCAATTGTAACGGGTTTCGTAGGTACGCGTTTGAATGACATAAAGCATATAGTTTACATTTATGGACGAGCCGTAGAGCAGACACGCTCTTCTGTTTGATAATTCGAGCACCTTCATCGAGTGGCTCCATAGGCCATATTCCCGACAATTCATCCAAATGCTCAGCGAACACATCCTTCTTAGACCATAGAGCGAACACCTTCGATATACCTAGAAATTACAGAATTCCATTACAACATTTACAACATATACATTTTTTTTTGTTGCAGTTTCTAAAAAGTTTGGGTATCTGTGACGTCTCACTGAACTCGTACTCGACTTACTTAAAGCGCCGTAGCCGAAAGTATGAAAAAGCGGAACAACGTCTTCGACTCGTGGCGAATTAGATAACGTGAGGCCAATGTAAACGATTTCACTGAAGACGTGGTAGACAATGGAGCAAACCGACACTACGAACATCAGTTTTTGGCATATAAACCGGACGGTGCCGGCCGGCCGCTCGAAAGACAGTCCGATGCAGCGCATGCAAAACATGCACAGGCTCAATGTGGCGCCTATCTCTTGTCTCGCTTCTATTTTGGTGGTCATGTTCGCTTTCTGATTTGATCATTTGAATGAATTCAGCCACCCGTGACTAGGCGCTTATATAGACACGAAACTACTCCAGTATTTATTTCTGAGGTGTCAGCAGTAAGTAGGTGTTTGAAAGTTGTTTCTAGTGATAGGGTTGATTACCACGCCTCTCTTTGTAAAGTTATCGTATAAATAACTAATGTACATGAATTTCTTATGCACTGCCTGACTACCTAAGTATACAAGGACATTTCCACTAATATGTATAAGTATAGAATTTGTTAATTTGTAACATGGCCCCAATGATATTTTAAGTCCAATAAAACTTTGACAAAGTAAGTAAATTGATTATAGGTAATTAAATGAACTTTATTCTTTAGGCAGGCCGCAATGACACTTTTACAAGTTAAAATTGACTAGCGTTTCCGAAAAAGAAGACCACTGCCGAGAAAAAACGCCTACGCAAACTCGACAGTCATTTTCTCCCTCTGCTTATTACAATGTTAATACTTAACCTACTTAATATAAATCTGAGTGTGAAAACAAAAAAAAGGAAAAATGTTTACAATATATTATATTAATTAATTAATTCAATAAGCCAATATGTCGAAACTGCATTACATAATTCGGGATAGGGTTTACTGGGGATAGGTAATATAATAATGAAAAGATAAAAAAAAGATAAAAGATACAACCATAAAAATTATTTCCGTTAGACTATAAAATTAAATCTTTTGGTATGCTTTCTAGCAAGAACTGTATTAACTAATTGCCTAGACGTGAAACCATATATATACATGAATCTTCTCTTTGCCTGAGATACAGGATCAACTTAGTTCAGGCAATTGTAATAATTTGTGAAGTATGTATTAATACGCAAGCACAATGTTAACGCTATCAATAAGGTTGGAAAATGAAAAAAAAATCTTAATGGTATTTAGGTCTGTGATTTAGGCCATGCATTTCTGTCTGTTAGATCTTGTATTGACTCTCAACTTGTATTGAAACCATCCATACAACCAGATTCTATCGAACACCACTGACGATTACAGATAGATGGTGCAAACCACTCTCAGGGTAAAGAATATAGTTAGTTTATCCCCGCGTACTTGTACAGTCCCGGAATGAAAGCATCGACAAATTTTTAACTCTATTTTATTGAGTTAAGGTCTAAAAATGTCGACTTTTTTATTCCGCGACTATACAAGCAAGTACAAATTTAAATCGAGTTTCTAGCTCTACAAGAATCAACTAAAGTTCCAAATGTAGAATCCTAAAAATCAACCCGATACTTTATTTATTTATTTATTTTTCAGAACACTTATATAAAAAGAGACTTGGAGGTTCATAAATACTAACATTGAGTAAAATATACGAAAGTGTCTTAGCGAGTAAGGAATATAAGAAAATAAAATAAGATTCACTAGAAAATAAATAGAACACTTAATTATTTTATAGCGATGACAATTTAGATCTCGTACGTTATTTTAAAACATCAAGAGAATGCATAAATGGATCAATGTCACAGAAATACTCATTGTAGTTTTTTAACACTCGTTTGGAGAAGGTATGTCTAGAATAATTAGTGCGTGCGAAACTCACATAAAACAAAAAACGTGGACGTAAGGTGCGATACGATACATGAAACATTATATTTCGCAGCAAATTTGGGCAATTAATTTCATTTTTTTTAATCTTGAAGAGGAAAATTGTGTCCAGAAAAAGTCTTCTATTGCAGAGAGAGAACATGCCAAAATATGACGATATAGTGGAAAATGTATTGTATGTACAATATATCCCATCAAAAACATAAATGTGAAAATGGGAGCCAAGTTCAATATTAAGATATGCGATGCTTGGTTGTCGTCTTCACCGAAAAAAGAATTGAGATCTAAATGGGTGCCAAGTTCCGTAGATTCTCTGAAATGGTGCCAAGTCCGGCACTACAGTTCACAGTAAAACTAGTTTACTGCGGTTTAATGCATTTTGAGCATTAACTTGGCACGGCTGCTGTCCGCCAGTTCCTGGGGTGAACTTGGCGGGACACGCTGCCGCGTGTCTAGATTATTATTAGAACTAAATGACATAAACTGTAAGCAAGTAACCAATTCAGTTACCCAGACTAATTTTACATAATGCTTTAAGAGCCTGCATAACTTGAGGTCCGTGGGTGCCTGATTGCGTGATTAGATCATGTCTATCAAAGAGTACCGTAATGGGATAAATCTCATAGTTTTCGCGGCGTGATTGAGTCGGTCATGTTCCCCATTGTTGCGGTACACCCGCACACTCCGTTGTTTACACGCGATCCCGCTTAATTAATATGTGATAGTTTGCTATGGGACCGGATTGTCTTCATTACCTAATGTTATTAACTCTTTACACCATGACTGAATTAAGGGGATGCTTCAGTACGGTAAACGACGCCCTTTGTATAAGACTCACTCTATACAGCACACAACTCTTCGGGATTGGCTTTTTGGACAAATTTCGATAAATATCTGACTTTGCGAAGTTTTATTCACAATTCCTCTTGATGAGGTAATAAAATACCACCATTTTACTTGGTTGTGTCGTTTAATAATGTATTGTTTGAGTAGACTGATAACAAAACGAAAATAAAGACTTCTTTGGATTTATTACTATGGAAAAAATTTTTTAGCAATCGACTGGACTGCATATAGAAAAGAGTTCCGGACAGTGGTAGTCGACATCCGTAGATGATATGGCACCTAAAGAAGAATAAGATGTTTAGACTGCAATCAGAGAAACAATTGAAGACATTTCATTTTTTAAGCACAGTCTTTTTTCCGATGAAATCAAATAGAGGATAAAAACACTTAAGTAAAACCACATTTTTTAAAATCCTCGAAAATATCCCAATTTCATTCATATAAATAAATCAATTTTAAAAGTTCCCCATTCTAAAAGAGAGTAAGTGACAAGTAAGGCGCCACAGAGTAATAAATCATACAGAAGCACTGTTACTAACAACGACAAATTTACTAAAGAAAGTGAACTGCTGTTCTTTTTGTACGCTGTGTCTGTCACCATTTCATAGTAGTGACGTCATTACTACGATATGGGCTTTCTTCAAATTTTCGTGAATATTTAGAAAACTAATAGCTATAAAAATATAAAAAATACATTTTTGGTGGTTTCTTGTTACCAAATTAATGAAATGAATCAAGATGTCACACTAATTAAAAATTTGAAATGTTGTCAATTATATAGGATGGGCCCTGTAACAGGAGCAAATATTTAAACGGACGCTGAGAGCATTCACAGTAACTCCATGTGTCTCCATATTTTTTATTCGGACAAGTTTTGATCTATAGTTATGACCTCCAAGTAATGGATTTTGATACCAGTCGATGCAGTTTGTGAGGTAGTATACGAGTCATTATTGTATTTGAATTTATGGTTTTAAAAGGAATTTTTGGTATAGTATAATTTAAAAAAAATGTGTTTTTTTATATGTAAATAATATATACGTAAACTAGCTTTGAAGAAAAAATAATAATTTGTCTTCTGGGACCACTTGGAACTAATGTCTGGGTCGCTCAATAGTGCACCATTGAATTTTTTGCTCCTGTTACAGGGCCCAACTTCATCATAATATATAACATACATATATCATTGATCATAATAATATATTTGACAACCAGTCCCTATTTCTTCCTAATCTCGTCAAAACCAAGTTTCAAAGTACCTACACGATGCTTTTCATTGTACGAGTACGGCCTTATTATTCGAGAGCTTTTAACTCTAGCGCGAAAATCCGGTTTTGTTATTTATCGAACACGTTTAGTTGAGAGTGGTAGAGTAAATCCGATGTTAAAATAAAGAACCCTCCAGTAGACATTGTTTTAATGTGTCAGTTTTTGTGTATTGTGTGATTAAAGTCAACATTTGCTTGCACCAAGGCAATTATCAGCCCTGCCAACGTTTCATTGAAACAGAATTATCGTATTGACGGTTGCAATAACAGGCTAATTAACTGAAAGTTACAGGTAACTTCCTCAGCATTATCAAATTAAATATGACGTAGATTTATTATTGATTGCAAACACCACAAGAGAATATATTGACACTGACAAACACTCACAACATATTTGAAAACTCATACGAAGTTGCTTATTTGCCCAAGTCATTAAAAAGGTTTGATGTTGATATATAACAAGATATAGGAATGAAACTGACGAACGTTTTCATAACCCGACTGTACGTGATATGTGAGCGTTAACACACTGGACTGTGTTCTATAACGATAAGTTTTAGTTTCAACTGCAGGTACATACCTAATTACATCCTCCTATTTCGCATTTCACTTAGGTGTATGTAATGGTGGAAACACGCTTCGGGTTGCGTGTTCGCCTCGCTTTCTTTTGCGATATTCAAGTGTGGTGGTGGTCGTAGTGTGGTGTATCATAATATGGCTGGACTTGACAAAGTCAGAATTTTAATCTTAGCGCGTAAACTGAATTATGGTGTCCTGCATCACCGTTACGTTTTTTTAATTGTATAATTGGTACATGTTTTGACCTGTAAAAGTGTCCCTGTGGCCTGTTTGCAGAATAAATTTTAGGTTTTGATTTTATTTTGACGTGTTTTAAAAATTCAGATTTGTCTTGCGGGCAGTACTCTTTTGAACCGGTCTAAGTTAACCTCACTGGAGAGATGAATTCATACTAATAATAGTATTACCTTTTCTTTATAAAAATCATCATTCGCGTGCCTATTTCCCATTTACATTGGGTCGGAATTTATCAAAATGATTTAGAGCGAGTAAGTCAAAAAATATGTCTTACGTGTCATGAACACAAGAAAAGTAGTGAAAAAGAACATTTTCACAATGATAACCAACATATTATCATAAATTAATTCCAGTATTGAGACAACACTTACAGAAAATACACATACACACACACTTATAGATAATGCGTGAAAAAAGTGCATTCTGAATTCATAACCGGACGACCTGTTTAGCCTAGTTGGTAGTGACTCTGCCTCCGAAGCTAGAGGTCCCGGGTTCGAATCCCGGCCAGGGCATTTATTTGTGCATTTTTCACGGATATTTGTTCTTGGGTCTTGGATGTTTTCTATGTATTTAAGTATGTATTTATCTATATAAGTATGTATATCGTCGTCCAGTACCCATAGTACAAGCTTTGCTTAGTTTGGGACTAGGTCGATTTGTGTAAGATTGTCCCCCAATATTATTATTATTATTATAATCTTATAATTTTCTATTATGATATAGAACTACATCATATAACGCACGTTCATATCACTCTGACAGATCGATCTGTCAATTTCCATAATCTAAAAAAAACTGAATATGTGTGTGGAACGTGTGGAATGGTTAATTTGTATGCAATTCCATGCTTACCTATTTAATAATAGCCTAGACCACGCAATGGATTTTGATTAAATTTTCACCAAGTTATATATTTTTTCACAGAAGGTTATACGCGCACGCTACTATATTTATACATGTGTTCATTGAAAATCTGCTTCTCGACGGTAATCATTGTAACCGACAAATATATTATTAATATAATTTGTATATAGGTATTGTTACAGGTTGTTTGCAGGTTGTAACAAAAATAGCGTGGATCCGTTTAAGGAAATTTTAGTTTTGTATGGGGAATTAGCAAATATTGACGAAATTCCCCATACAAAACCAAAACAAAATTATGACAATGATAATTTCGATTTTTTGTACTTTTTTCTAGTCAGAATGCGATACCAATTAACACCTTAATCGGTTCCACGCCATTTTGGTTACACTCTGTATTCTATACCTACTTTAGAATTCGTGTCCTCAGTAAACACACATAATATATAACATATAACTTACCTATTTATAATAATAGGTTCCGTAATGTAATTTAGCGATATAATATTATTTTTTCTTTTTTTTCTCCTTGCATATGCAGTACAGTCAGCACCAGAAGTAGTTACGCCATTGGTAAAAAGCTCTTATTCCCTTGTAATAAAGACTTATGAAATCTTCATTATGCGGAGCTACTTTTGATGTACTATGTCTTTACACTGTTAGTAGGTATTCGTCAAGTTATCAACATTATCGTCTATTGCTTTCCTCAACAACGCTATCATAGGATTTGTTTACCGGAGACCGAATTCCGGAACACGCTGCTAAATCAATCTGGCTTAAATAAATTGGATTTATATCAAATGGTTCGCATCATCTTATTCTGTGCCTTTGCAAAGGTTTTCTTTGGCTTACGCATATAAAAAGACGCAAATATGAATGAGCGAGGGCGTGCCAACTAATACGATTCGCATTCTTATCTCAATGCGTCAGTAACGCTTTCCGCATCTAGCGCCAGTAAATCGGAACAAAACACAACACCTAATTGCCTTTTTTCACAAATAGTTTGACACGAATTAGGGTGATTCAAGTTTTTCCCGCTACAGAGCGTTGTTTCGGCAAATTTAGCACGAGGCTCGCCGGCCGTGGCCGAGGCCGTGGCGTGCTTTACAGTTGGCTCCGTTACGCGGCGATTACCGCGCACGCGCGCTTGCGCCGACGCACTTGTCATCAACATAACTGCGTTACAACATCAATGTTTCTTCCTTGCCTTGCGCACTTTAATTCTTAAACATACCGTTTATTTTTCTGCTCTTGAGAACACGGAGCTTAATAGCACCAGGAAATTATAGCTGCTGCTATAGCTGCCGCGTGGTGTATAGGTATGTAAAGTCACACATCGGATTATTATATTCTCTAGAATATTTTACATGTACAGTCAACCAACTTGATTTCTGGTCCTCTTCGTACCTTGTCGCAGTGACAATAATATGAGATTCCTAGCAGCTTTCATATTGATTTTCACTGTGAATGGTTTTAAGTGGCCCAGAAAACAAATTGGTTGACATACATTCAGTTGAAATCAAAAAAATGTGTACGGATAATTTACTGTTCTCTTATTGGTTTCTCAGATTTGTGTGTACCTTTGGGAATATACACAGATTTATGAACTGAAGTAATGATATTGCATTGATACATTTGCGACCCATTTCGCAAAAAAAATCTTTGAAATCCTATAATACTGTTTGATAGCTCTGTCAACCTTCAGGAGGTCGTAAATTAAAGTTCGTGACTCGACGAGTTGCTATTAGTCTATAGGTCAATTTAATTAATACCACTAACGGATCTAAGTAAATGTTTGTCAAATTATTGACGATTGTCCCCGAAAAAAAGTGAAATGTTTTATATTATGGATGTTTCGACGAATAACCCAGATCCATTGGTTAACTGACACCTAGAGTGCCAGTGCAAAAACATCTATCGCACAAGCATCAAATAAAAGGTGCGAAAGCGAAATGAATTCGATAGAAGGAAGTTAGGCGGAACGTCGAGGGCAGACAGATGCGCGCAGGCCGCAGCGTCGTCCGCGCTACCCCAGTCAACGTATTAGAAACCATGCCTCTCGCGATCTACTATTTTTCACGTATTCTGGAAATTACATTTTTTTATACTACGACGGTCGCAAACAAGCTTACGGCCTGCCTGATGGTAAGCAGACACCGTAGCCTATGGACACTTGCGAATCCAGAGGAATCACAAGTGCGTTGCCGACCCTTTATTGAGTTAGGGATGCGCTGTGTTGAGAGTGAGGGACACGCAGATGCCTCCAGCTGTCAAGCTAGAGACATATGCAGGTCCCCTACTCCCAACACAGCGCATCCTCGGGAGCTCTGGCGACCTTACTCACCACCAGGAACACAACACCACATACCTATCTAAGGGGCAAGTAGTAATGCTATTTATGGCCGCGGTCTTCTGTAAGGCGGAGCTACTTCCGCAGTTGGGCTGCTCCAAATTTGAGCGAGATGACGTTTCGCTGTGCCCTATCTCTTCTAAACATACATAATATATATAATTACATTTTATGTATCCGACCTTTGCATCACTTGAATTATCAAAACGTGTATTATGATGCTATTAGCAATATGTCAAGAGAGGTATGGCACAGCGAAATGTCATATTGTTCATAATTGGAGCAACCCAACTAGGGAAGTACAGTCAGCCTCATAAGTAGCTGGCCACTTTGGGGCTTTGTCATTTTCACTCGTTGTCAATTTAGTATGACAGTTCAAACATGACCTTAGAGCGACACGGTACAAAGGTGTTTAGCCCTATGTGAGGCCGACCGTACCTCCACCTTACAGAAGACCGCAGCCATAATAATATCACCACTTGTTTCTTAGGTATGTGGTGTTGTGTTCCTGGTGGTGAGTCAGGTCGCCAGAGCTCCCGAGGATACACTGTGTTGAGAGTGACGGACCTGCATATGTCCTCAAACACACGGAACTGTCAACACACGGAATCATCAAGTTAATAAAGGGATGGCAACGCGCTTGTGATTCTTCTGGAGTTGCTAGCGTCCATAGGCGACGGTGTGAGTTTACCATCAGGCACGCCGGAAGCTTGTTTACCACCGTCGTTGTAAAATAAAATACATTTATAACGCTCCCGACTTTTGACTACTTGAATGAATTATCAAAATTATGAAGCTATTTGCATATGTCACCTTTGCATTCCGAAATCCGAGGTCCCTTTACTCTATCACGAGTTATTAGCACTATAAGTAACACGCAATAGAAATTCTTTGTTAACTCCAGCTCCCCAGTTGATTGGAGTAAGCGGCGCGTGAGTGCCTCAGATCATCTCGTAATGGATTAAGTGCCCCAAACATTAACACAATGACCCACATCACGTACATTAAAGTGACTCGGGAAATTGCTTTCGCTTTAAAAACGTGTAGGAATATGGTTCTGCATGTGTTCAGCCATTATGAGCTCATGTCGTAGTTCAGAATAAGCGGGTGTGTCATATTTGCGATCCGGATATTCAGTGCAATGAATGGTCATACAACTTAGTGGGATTAAGGCCCATCTTGGGTCGTCGCCCCTTGGTAAGGTCAATCCCTCCAGAGATTCTGAATGTTTAATAAGTAATAATAATAACTTGCACAATTTTCGGGGCGTGGTTTACATAGCTCGAGACATCCCCTTAATGTCCAACACTTGCCTACCAGCAACTAAGCACTTTAAGGGCCCGCTCGTGACAATGACGATTTCAAAAAACACTCAGAAGCAAATAAAACGGGTCACTGTCGGGTTGTAAGAAAATTCGATTCAGTGTCATTTAAAAATAATAATATGTGGCGAGCTGTTGGGGAGTAACGATCCCACGGACCCGTCTGCTCCTAAGAGTCGGTCAGGGCCTCCGTCTCCGGCGGCGGCTTGTCTTCGTCGGTCGTAGTGGATCCCAAGTGGAATCCCAATTAAAAATTAGAATGACATTGAAGTATCTAAATATATAAAAGAAGAAACTAACTGACTGATTGACTGACTGACATATCAACGCACAGCCCAAACCGCTGCGCGCTGGTCCTAGAGATTCCAAATGTGGCACGTAGGTTCGGGGTACACTAAGAAAGGATTTTTCAAAATTCAACCACTAAGGGGGTGAAATGGGGGTCCGAAGTTTGTATGGGGAAACAAGATTAGTTGGACTATATTATTCGAAACTTCACAGGCGTATTTCTAACGATAAATGAGTAAATACGCGTTTCAGGTTTTTCGAAAAAATCAACCCCAAAGCGACTCAAAGCGGGAAAGGCGGTGACAATTTCTGAAAATCGACATGGGTATCGTTTCTATGGTTTCTCGGGTAGCTAATTACAAAAACAACAATGATTTTAAAATCACATGTGAAGGGCGTGAAATATTCAAATTCAAATTGTTTATTGCATAAATCACATTACATATAATAATTAGATGGAACAATAAATAGCTAGGTATACATTTGACGCCCTGCAAGGGCACAGCAACATACTTAAAACTAACAAATACTATCCCCCTGTTGGGGTGCGAGGGGGATGAAATGTCTAAATATTAATATGGGTGTCGTTTTTATGATTTTTTCGGACGTTAATTACGAAAATGGCATCGATATTGAAATTTAATATTGTGGACATGAAAACTTTTGAAGGTTTGTGCCAAATTGCAAGAAGAAACTGACTGAGTGAGTGACATATCAACGCACAGCCCAAACTGCTGGTTCTAGGGATTCCAAATTTGGCATGTAGGTTCCATATAGGGTCTTAAGGTGCATTAAGAAAGGATTTTTCAAAATTCAACCCCTAAGAGGGTAAATTGGGGATCCGAAGTTTGTATGGGGAAAAAAGATTAGTTGGACTATTGAATCGAAACTTCACATGAGTATTTCTAACGATAAATGAGTAAATACCTGTCTCAGATTTTTTGAGAAATCAACCCCTAAAAGAGGAAATATGGTGAAAAATTCTAAAAATCGACATGGGTATCGTTTCTATGGTTTATCGGGTCGCTAATTACGAAAACAACAATGATTTTAAAATCACACGTGAAGGGCGTGAAATACTATCCCCCTGTTGGGGTGCGAGGGGGATGAAATGTCTAAATATTAATATGGGTGTCGTTTTTATGGTTTTTTGGGACGTTTATTATGAATAAAATGAAAATGGCATCGGTTTTGAAATTTAATATTGTGGACATGAAAACTTTTGAAAGTTTGTGCCAAATTTCAAGAAATAACTGACTGACTGAGTGACTGACATATCAACGCACAGCCCAAACTGCTGGTTCTAGAGATTTCAAATTTAGTATGGAGGTTCCATATAAGGTTTTCAGGTGCATTAAGAAAGGATTTTTCAAAATTCAACCCCTAAGGGGGTGAAACGGGGACCCGAAGTTTGTTTGGGGAATCAAGATTAGTTGGATTATTTTATTCGAAACTTCACAGGAGTATTTGTAACGATAAATGAGTAAAAATGTGTTTCAGGTTTTTTGAGCAATCAACCCCTAAAAGGGGGAAATCGCTCGCTGACTGAGTGAGTGACATAGTAACGCACAGCTCACACTGCTGTTTCGAGAGATACCAAATTTGGCATGTTCAAATTGCAAGTTCCTCATAAGGTCTAAAGGTGCATGAAGTGCCGTGAGTTCCCTATGAAGATACGACCTTTTTTGATTCAATGTTTTGTAAGTGGTTTTATTAATTAGTGCCGTCCGATACGATTACGACATAAATCGATATTTGAGCGTTCGAGAGGACTCTTAATAGGAATCCGAGGTACCTAAACTTTGAATAAAGTAACGGCCATATTGATTTTCTTCATTTCCGTCCCGATTTCGTTAAAAATCGATATCTGAGCGTCCGAGAGGTCCCCTGATACGACTCCGAAGTAAAATTTGGAAAAGTGGCGGCCATATTCCTTTTCTTCATTTCCGTCCCGATTTCGTCCAAAATCGATATCTGAGCGTCCGAGGATCCCCTAATACGACTCCGAGGTAAAATTTGGAAAAAGTCGCAGCCATATTGATTTTCTTTTTTTCCGTCCCGTTTTCGTTCACAATCGATATCTGAGCCTCCAAGAGGTCTCGTAATACGAATTACGAATCCGAGGTAAAATTTAGAAAAAGTGGCGGCCATATCATTTTTATCATTTCCGTCCCGATTTCGTTTAAAATCGATATCTGAGCGTCCAAGAGAATCCTTAATACGAACCCGAGGTAAAATTTGGAAAAAGTGGCAGCCATATTGATTGTCTTCATTTTCGTCCCGATTTCGTTCAAAATTGATATCTGAGTGTCCGAGAGGTCTCTTAATACGAATCCGAGGTAAAATTTGTGTGGCACTCCATACATGCCTGCATGCAAAAAAGTTTAATGTTACTATATAGGCGTGTGGGGTATCTATGGATTTGCTTTTAAAAACGACATAGAGGTTTCGATTTTTTTTTATTTAAATCAACCTTTAGATTTTTTTAAATCGTATGGCATTTATTTACGTTCCGTGAGATCTTCGAGAAGACAAGTACGGTTGCAGTTTTTGTTGCACTTTTAGCACCACCCAGAGGTCACGTGTAGGGTAACGGTGGGTACTCCCTACGGACGTGGTGCAACTTCGACCCCCCTTTGTCAAGGGAGTGAGCAACTTGACTGTTAGAAGTTCGCAAGCCGCCCGAAGGCCTCTAACTTGGCTTAAAGATTGCTGTCATAGACAGCAGCCAGGATCAACGGCTTAGCGTGCCTTCCAAAGCACGAGAGCGCTCAGTTAGTAACCACTCAAAGCGGTCACCCATCCAAGAACTGACCTGCGCCCACATTGCTTAACCTCGCATACCGCACGCGGTAGGAGGGTGCCACTGGGCCACTAGCGCTCTAAATTCTTGATAGTTTATGCCAAATTACAATTCAATCGGTCCAGTAAAAGCAACTCGGTTGTAACAGACGAACTGACAGCAAGGAGTGCGAATGGAAGTGAGGGCAAATTTTCTTTTTGGATGCTCCAATGGGAACTGGCAAAACCAACCTAATAAATTTAATTTTAGGAAAAATAAATGTTACACGTGATATTGAATTAGCCGTATTTCTGTACTTCAAAGGACCAGAGTTTATGACAGCTGCGCGTTTACAGACCTATTGGTGTTACTGTAGTACACAGATACTTATGATAATAGTTTTCGATCCTTATTTTTGCCAAAATCAAATGAAATTCAACAGTTTGCCGGTTCTCAGAATGTATACTGACTTTTCATCTGTTGATCTGTTAATGAATCACAATCACCAAACTTCGTATACCGAAACCCCCAGAATGAAACAACTACTTTTCTGGAGACCGCATCTAAATCGGTTCAGCCAAACGCGAGATAATCGTGGACAAACATACGAACCTCTTTTTTGTAGACGGTTAAAAATTACGCTTAGTACGCGGGCGAAGCTTTGTTCTCCTGTAAATTTTGACTTGTAATAATATTTTTACCAATAAACCATCTGAATCTGAATCTGGGGCCCGCAGGACTCTCAGCTCTAGCTTGCCTTCATTGGCCGTCCAGAGAGGAGTCGTTAGAGCTATATACTTGAGGGGTGGAAGTGTTAAAGGACATAACGCCGCGAGTAACCTCGGAGAAAGCGCAGCATACCTCTCGACACTCCTGAGCCGCTCACACCGGTGTTGCTCCTGGCTGTCATTCCGACGGCATTTTCAGGAGACCATCTAGCGAGTGGCTAGTCACCGCCTGCCTTGATAGCATTTTACTATGTTATGGCAGGTGTCCGGAACTCTAGCAATAGCCCCATTACTTTATCCATCCAAATTTCAACCATACTCGTAGCCCGATTTATTTTTTCTCAATTCACCCACAATAGTTCCATCGCCTGCTGGAACCGGTTCACGGTTATCTATCGATGTTCCCGTAAATGGTTCTAGCAGGTGTACTACAACATCATTAAACTTCTTCTCCAAAAGGCCTCTACGTGTTGGATTTATATCCCCACGCACGCCTTCCAAATGACCGGGTTTCACCTCGTGAATTTAAAACGGAGATACATAATAATAATACATAATAATCTTTATTGCAGGCAGTCCCCATTGCCCATATTAAAAAACACAATACAATTAATTTAATTCCAGTCATTTTATTTGCTCTTGATTGTTTTGTCCTATGTCCGCTTCTTTCACCTTGTGAATGGCTAACATTTGACTGCGCGGACGATGAGCATATTGAGCATGGTATATTGCTAGGAGCTTTGGCTTGATCGCTCTCTGGTGAGCGATTCATTGAATAGTCGATGTACCTGTCACGTTATTATGTTTCTTTTAATACCACGTTGGTGGCAAACAAGCGTACGGCCCGCCTGATGGCAAGTGGTCACTGCAGCCTATGGACGCCTGCAACTCCAGGGGTGTCACATGCGCGTTCCCGAACCTTTAAAATTTATACCTTAGAGCATACATAACTGGAGTGGCCATCATCGCATCTTACCAAACAAAATATTATGCCAATTTTTGCAAGAGGCGAGGTAACACACATAAAAAAAAACTACGCACACTTACAATATATTGATCCATTATTACGCACCTACACTAAAACAATCAACTCACGCACATTCAAACTACTAAAGTTGAGCAATAAAAGTCGACCTTATTTTCGTTAACGTTAGATCCATTGTTGCGTTACTACCGGATGGCCAAATTGGCCAAGTTTCAAAGAAATTCTCATAAACAGTAGTCCTTATATCTTTAAATACGGTGACGTCAAAGTGACATTTCACAGCTAGTCCTAATGGTCAAGCACGAATGTTTTTAAATCGATTTTGTAATCGATGCTCGATTTACGATTTAAAATAAAACTGGAATTCGCATAAAATTATAAATAAAGCAAAAATATGCTTACAGTATGTGAAATTATCATCAATCTTTTTGTAAATTTGATAAAGTACAACGTTTTATTACCCTAAACAGCAGATAAAGGTATTTTCACGGAGCTCTTCACACGCGGAAAAAGATTTCGAGACTGACTTATAATCGATTAATGAAGTAGTTTTTAATAATTTTTTGCACATTGTGCCTATTTTTTGGCAGAGGGGTAAGTATACTAATGGCTACTCCAGTTATGTATGCTCTAAGATTTATACACTCCTTTCTTGAAGAATCCCAAACTGTAGCTCCTCGGGAAAACCTCGGAAGGGAGCTCATTCCACAACCGGAGCGTCCGCGGGAGGAAGTTCTGTGGTTATAATCCCATCACATCCCGTCCATTAGGTACAAATTGTGCAACCTAATTACTGAATTGACCGAGACACACATAAGCTTTTCAAGTCGAACCAATCAGTTACCTAACTAAACTATGTATTAAAACTATATCATAGTCGTTTACGATCCTTTAGGCTCTATTCTAGCATTCCTCACGACGAGAAACTTATTATTAACATATTGTAAATTCCTATTTATTCCAGTTATAGTACGGTAACCACACTCGTTAAAACTACTGATGACATCCGGGCGGGGATCAATGATCGGATGTTGCCGGCATTGTCGTCGTCAGATTTTTGAAATGCGTTTAATACTATTGGCCGTTTTATTAGTGGTATTATATTCCTTTAACATAGCTTCTATGGTAATTGCCAGGTTTCTTAGTTATTTAAATGGCTGCCGGCAGCGAAAGGTGGATGACTTTAGTTCTTACTGCCTGCACACGCGCACTTGCTAGCGTTCCCGTGGGGTGGAGTGGTGTGTCTGTACTCTGTACTTATATTTTTTATTTATATTTAGTTACCGTAAACTATTTTATAATGGTGTATTAATACACTAATAAAATGTTATATCTCAGCTTTCCAACAAAATGACGATAAAATTAAGAGGCGCCAATAAATTTGTATATCACTACATTGCAATTAATTTTCAAAATACAAGTAAGTTCTTGATAGAATGAATGATCTATAATATATTCTTTAGTATGATGGTATTAATAATATGTACTTAGGTATTGCATAATAATCAGTAGTACATTCGACTACAAATAGATCGATCCACCCGAAGTTACATAAATATATATCCACGACCTTAATGTTGAGTCAAAGACACGGATACATATTTTTGTAAGGTGGTATTCCACTCATCCAATATTTTTGTCCAACATACATTTGATCAAAGAAATTGGATGATTTCATCAAACTCGGACGGGACCCCGAAGTTTGAACAAAGATTCTAATGACATTTAAATCAATATGGCTACTCCTGAAAAAAATAAAACTTTGACAAAGATATTGGATAAGTGGGATGGGCCTCCGTCAAAGGAATTTGATCAAAGATTGGACAAAGATATTGGATGAGTGGAATACTGCCCTAACGTTGGGTAGATGGATCTCTTTGTAGTCGACGGTAAAAAAGTACAAGCGTTACTATAATAGAAGAAAATGAGCTTTACTAGTTAAGTGATCAATTCAATATGTGTAATTTTAAGTCAATGCATATTTTTAACAATTCAAGTTTAACGGTTTGTCCAGCAAAATATGCGTGCCACAACGTACTCAAAAATTAATCGTGAAAATAGAACTTGCTTAACAAACGCAGCTAGGAGGACAAATCGCCAAACGTGAACTTTTCGTCGTTGAAGAGTTCTGTTCTGATCATCATCAGCAGTTTCACTTCATCAAATGTCACTTTTTTGTATGAAAATGCTCGATTTGTTGATGAAAACACAAAAATCACTATATGTTTGCCTTTAAGATTTGAGGATTTCCCTCAATTCCTCATGGATCCCATCATCAGAAATCAAGCATGACAAAAATTAATCGTGAAAATAGAACTTGCTTAACAAACACAGCTAGGAGGACAAATCGCCTAACGTGAACTTTTTGTCGTTGAAGAGTTCTGTTCTGATCATCATCAGCACTTCCACTTCATCCAATGTCACATTTTTGGATGCAAATGCTTGACTTGTTGATAAAAACACAAAAATTACTATATGTTTGCCTTGAAGATTTGAGGAGTTCCCTCAATTTCTCATAGATCCCATCATCAGAACTGCGTTTTGACAAGAATGGGACCAATTTGGATATATAATACTTACAATCAAAAAAAGAATTTTCCAAATCGGTTAAGAAATGACGGAGTTATGGACTAACAAACATAAAAAAAGAACAAAAAAAAACATACAACCGAATTGTTATCTCCTCTTTTGAAATTTTGAAGTCAGTTAAAAATATGTCTCTTATAGATATTTATGAGAGCATTAAATCTATACACATTTTTGCACTTTTAACTTTACAATCAGCGTCATATAGTACGTAGCAGCCAAAGTGGCCAAACACCGTAGTACCATACATAATATATAGTGTACCGAACTATTCGGCCACTCTAGCTGCTACGTAGTATAAGACGCGGACTGTATCCACTACTTATGTATTGACATTGTGCACAAAGACAAACTAGCTATTTAGCTTGTTTATTTAACTTCAACTCAAGATGACTGATAGTTTTCGCTAACAACTGACGCTTGTGACGCAGCCTCTCATTACAGCCGAGATGAAGTTTTTGTTTTCTTAGCAGCCTTCAGCACTACTATCTGGATCTAAGTAATTGAATCTCGCACACAAAAACATCGAGGCGTGCCGCGGCGCAATTTAAGATTTTCATCTCGCAGATAATGAGTGGCAGTGCGAATCAACACATTAACTTTCACTGATGTATCAACTCTGGGCTGGCCTTAAAGCCCCCTTTGGGAAACCGCAGGAAGCACATTATCGACTTGTAGTCCATGCGCTTACGCGTTTTATTACTCTGCTACCTACTGGAATGGTACCACAATTGACGTTAAAGATATGTTTACATTTTGCGCCTTATTCCATTGCAATAAGGCAAATAGTGTACCCATATCTTTGAAGTCGACCGTACCGTATTCTACGAATATACCATCTATAACGATTCTTGACTTTAGCATCAAACTTCTGCACGAGAACTGTGTGTCGCGGTTATCTTTTACCGTTTGAGCACAATTGAGCTATCTGGCTACTGAAATATTACCTAAAGTTTTGCTGGCCACACTGTGTAGTAGAATTATGATCTGATACTAGAAAACATTTTTGATTTTCTGTGCACATACACGTACATATCTTTATATATATATATAATTCTTCTGTACGTGTGTTTGTCACCCTACTCCTCCTAAACGGCTGGACCGATTTGGATGAAATATTGTGTGTATATTCGGGTGGATTCCTGGATGGTTTGAAAATACAATTGGTCCCGGTAGGTGGCGTCGTTATCGCGTTTTCATGAAAAAATGGATCTGCTGAACAATTCTGTACTGTAGATGGCGTTGATATCAATTCTTTGGCATTTGACGTAAGGTACGCAATAATACATGCGCAAGTCCCTTGCCTTATTGATATTTTGGAATAAATTGAGGAAATAGGATAGAACTCAAACCTGTAGTAAGTTCTGCAGCATAAAAAATATGTTTTGAGTAGGCTTTATGTATCCGCAATACCAGTAAAATAACGAATCACCAAATAAACTGTCTGTTTACAATGTTTACATGAATGACAGACATGGTGTGTCTTTTTTTTATGCCCCTTTTATGGCCCTTTACACGATTCAATCACGATTCGATTCGATTATCTTATCACAAGTAAGCCGGGGTGTCAATATTATCGCGGTTTTCCTAATTGTTTGTACTTTGCTTCAATATCTTAGATTAATAATACCATCAGATCCGTAGTGTTAATGAAGATGATTTTTCATATAGTTGTCTCTTTGAAACCTTATAGTAAACTAAGATGAGTTAGAACGGGACATATAGTACGATCATTTTCGACTGATGACGAATTGTCTTCATATAGAAGGACACCAAATGTCAAATCCCATACAAACCATTACGTCACATTTTTTTTATACCAAGTCGGTGGCAAACAAGCATACGGCCCGCCTGATGGTAAGCGGTCACCGCCGCCTATGGACGCCTGCAACTCCTAGGGGTGTCACACGCACGTTACCGACCCTACCTAGAGGAGTCACATGTGCGTTGCCGACCCTCCTAGGGGTTCCACATGCGCGTTGCCGACCCTAAATGTCATTTCAGTAATATTTTCAGTTATGGAAACGGGGACACTGACATGTGACACTGAGATGAATAGGTATGACTAATCTGTCTCTCTCAAACTTACTGATTGTGCATTAGGGGGAAATGATCAGATGTTCAGTAATCGTTTAAGTTAATATGATCTTTTACTCTGATATCTGTGTTCAATATTCATTAATACTTATTCATTTGATACGGATCGTGATATGAGTGTAACGCATCATAATATTCACCGTGTAAAAGGCCCCAATGGGCTTAATAAATGTCAATATTAAATTGTCATCTCTACATCATCTTTACTAAATACAAACTCATTTTAGCCTACTTATTCGTCGTTCGTCGGAAGTGTTGGTCTACTCAGCTCACATCAGCCTGCGGGCCTAAATGAGTACTATGAAATATTTTTATTTTTTGGTTAATATACAAATTAACCAAAAAATAAAAATATTTCATAGAACATGCGGCCTGGAATGACTACGGAAAAAAGAAACATATCATAGTGACGCCTATGGGCCCGCGGGCTAAGTTGACTTATATAACGATGTCGACTCCAGTAAGCCTCTAAACTACTACAGTATTCTAAAATTAAATATGCAGCAATCATTTATACCCTAAAAACAAATTTGGTACACAATTATTTATAAAAAGACCATATATACCTACACTATATAGAACATAGATATATATTGTACACTTTGATACCTAAAGGTTCCGCTAAAATTGAAAACTCCAATTTCCAAAAACGAGAGGTCTCAAATTCTGTTTAGTATCTCCCTCTTTTTTCGAGTTCGGACACACTCTAAGTTGACTTAAATGTAAACATATTTCATTTTAGTCCTTTAGATACGTGGGTTGAGTTGACTAGGTATGAAAATATAAACAAAAGTTCAAGCTAAATTGAGCAACACAGCCAACACTTCATTCGTCGCAAAGCATTGTGGCCTTCGTAAACATACGCTTTCGGCAATGATAATGATTGTGTGAAATAGCATAGACTTAAGGGCCTATTCTTACTTTTGGTAAGAAGAAGCGTCAGAAACGGATTGTAGACGTTGTATCACTAAAATAATACCTATAAGCTTTTAAAACTTTTAAGATATTGTCCAGTTGTCTAAAGAAATAATTTAGTGTACTGCGGCTTAAATTTTTTCTTATTTTATAATAATAATAATATAATAATAATTTATTTATTTACCAAAAAAGACTAACAAATTTCTTACATATCAATGACTCCCACACTAGGCACAGCCTGTATCGTGGGAATCAGGTCAATCGCGAGAATTACTTACTAATAACATGCGGCTTTTGATTAACTGTAGGTTTTTTTATTTATTTTTTTATTTTTTATTTTAGGGGTTTTGGTGTTTGTGTAGATGGATATAGTAGAGTGTGTGTGGTGAAAGTGTGGAAGAGTGTGTAGGTGAGGGAAGGGTGCGAGTAGCTTACTACTTCACGGCTTCTTCAGCCTGATCATAAGTCCAGGATACCAAGAGCTCCCGTATTCGTGCTTTAGCTGCGGCAACACTACAAATTTTTATGTCACAGATTTTTACGATCCGATTATACACACGAGGAAGAACAAATATTTTAAAGCGCTTTGCAAATGCAGTTTTTGCAACTGGTACTGGGACTTTGAAAACTCTTTTCTTTATTAGGTCAGAATACGATGGAAGTTTGTTTTTAATTTTGTACATATAGATTTGTAAATCGTTCATATTAGTACCATATTTTTTAATAAAACCTAATTAAGATCACAAGGATTTTCACATAATTATGCGCAAGGGCGTTTCATACACATACTTAAAAACTTTGAACAGCCCCTGAAATGGGTAAAAAAATAAGTGATAAAAATATCTCCGGAATGACTCATTCCATTTTAAAAACTTATTATGGGTGTACAGAATGGACCTTTTGAATGGATAAACTTAGGCTATATTTTAATCAGTGACATCCCTTGCGTTATTTGTAATACGCGAGAAAGCCGCGCGGGGCAGCTAGTGTACCTATAAATTTCACGTAAGATACATAAGGAAATAGGTTAAATATACGTTGACGTGCAATCAAACTCAGCTCACATCATTTCTACCACTATGATATAGTACAGTCAACGTCAAACACATATGTTTACACTTTTTCACCATATATCATTGTCACAAGGCGACAATAGAAAGGTATAATAAATACCATAATATTCATCCATGACCAAAAAAATTACATAAAAAATACTATGCCTAATTTCAACTTAATCGGAAATCGCGAAGTGGGTCAAGTTCAACTTACTAAAGTTGCATGTTTCTTACTTGCTTGCTTACAGACAAGACATACAGCGGTATAGGGTAAACCACGTGAAACTACAAGTTACAATTAATAATTTTTGACTAAGAAGAAAACGCTATAGATACACTCGAACTCTTAATATTCGGCTTCCAAGTTGTTGGAGTAGTTTGATATTTGTTTCATCTTAGGGTCTCCCCACATCTATCGACGCGGAATCGGCAAAATCCAATAGAAAGGCTTTATGTCCACGCAATTAGAGCTACAGAGGCATGTTTCGGCTCGGATCGGCACGGCCGCCGCCGGTCGGCGCGTCAACGTCGTTTACGCTCATATCGCGTAAACATAAAGCTTTTTTCTATCGGCTATTGCCGATTCCGCGTCAATAGGTTTGGAGATATAGATAGTTAGACCCTTGGTCAAAATTATTAATTGTAATTACATTACATTTCATTTTTCGCCTTGTTGCGATGGTATATGGTGAGAAAATTTAAACATACGTGTTTGTCATTGACTGTACTGTACAGTGTACATAGTTAGTGGTTAAAATTATGTGAGCTGACTTTGAGTGCACGTCAATGTATACTATAAGTATTTAACTTATTTTCTTAGGAACCTTACTTGTGCACAGAAATAAAAAAATATTTTCTAGCATTAAAACTAATTTCTACTACACAAAGTGTGGCCAGTCCAAGATGTGTTGATTTTCATAAATTATTATTCATCCAATTTCAAAGAAAAAGGAACTGGCGACGAAGCAGCCGACGTGTTATACCACACCACATCATTCGTTTCAGCCAGTTTTCTTTAAATTAAAACAAAAATGATATTCAAAACATACTAAGTTTGGGCTCCTCCAGGTACGATATGCCTTTAATCAAGATAGGCTGATTTTTTAACCGACTTCAAGATTTCAAAAGAGGAGGTTATCAATTCGGTTGTATGTTTTTTTTTTTTTTTTTTTTTAATGTTTGTTACTCCATAACTCCGTCATATCTTAACCGATTTGAAAAATTCTTTTTTTGATTGTATGTATATATATCCAAGTTGGTCCCGTTTTTGTCAAAAGGCAGTTCTGATGATGAGATCCATGAGGAATTGAAGGAACTCCTCAAATCTTTAAGGCAAACATATAGTGATTTTTGTGTTTTTATCAACAAATCAAGCATTTGCATCCAAAAATGTGACATTGGATGAAGTGGAACTGCTGATGATGATCAGAACAGAACTCTTTAACGACGAAAAGTTCACGTTTGGCGATTTGTCCTTCTAGCTGTGTTTGTTAAGCAAGTTCTATTTTCACGATTGATTTTTGTCATGCTCGAGTTCTGATGATGGGATCCATTAGGAATCGAGGAAACTCCTCAAATGTGAAAAGGACACAAATAGGGATTTTAGTATTTTCATGAACTAATCAAGCATTTTTATTCATAAAAGTGACATTTGATGAAGTGGAACTGCTGATGATGATCAGAACGAAACTCTTTAACGACGCGTAGTTCACGTTTGGCGATTTGTTCTCTTCGTTTTGTTTGTCAAGCAAGCAAGGTTTTTCCATGATTTCATGAGGAATTGAGGGTACTTAGTCTTCTACCATTATAAACATACTTATAGCCATTTTTGTATTTTATTGTATGGAATCTAAGAGTGCACCATCTAAGATTAATAATCTTTCACCGGACACCCCCATTGAAGTCGGTTTTTTTTTTCTTAAAAAATATTTATTTTAAACGACTTCAAGATTTCAAAAGAGGAGGTTATCAGTTTGGTTGTATGTTTTATTTATATATATATTTTTTAATGTTTGTTACTCCAGAACTCCGTCATTTCTGACCCGATTTTGAAAATTATTTTTGGGATTGTAAGTATATATATTCAAATTGGTCCCGTTTTTGTCAAAACGCATTAGATGATGGAATCCATGAGAAATCGAGGGAACTCCTCAAATCTTGAAGGTAAACATATAGTTGTTTTTGTGTTTTTATAAGCAAATCGAGCATTTTCATACAAAAATGTGACATTTGATGAAGTGGAACTGCTGATGATGATCAGAACAGAACTCTTCAACGACTAAAAGTTTACGTTTGGTGGTTTGTCCTCCTAGCTGTGTTTGTTAAGCAAGTTCTATTTTTACGATAAATTTTTGTCAGGCTCGAGTTCTGATGATGGGATCCATGAGGAATCGAGGGAACTCCTCAAATGTAAAATGCATACATATAATGATTTTAGTATTTTTATTAACATATCAAGGATTTACATTTAAATAACTGACATTTGGTGAACTGGAACTGCTAATAATGATCAGAATGGAACTCTTCAACGATGCATAGTTCATGTTTGGCGATTTGTTCTCCTCGTTATGTTTGTCAAGCAAGCTAGATTTTCAAGACACTATTTTATCGAGCTTGAGTTCTGATGGAGGATTCCATGAGGAATTGAGGGTACTTAGTCTTCTACCATTATAAGCACACTTATTGCCATTTTTATTTCATTGTATGGAATCTAAGAGTGCACCATCTAAGAATAATAATCTTTCACTGGCCTCCCCCATTAAAGTCGTTTTTTTTTCTTAAAAATTATGTACACTTGACATCCAAATGTCTAACCCCAAGAAAGCAATTTTGAAAATAATTTCATTTAGTTTTTTTTAAACCTCATCTAATCCACAGACATTAGATAAAAGCAGACTCGCAGTATTAAGCCAGATGATTTTTCATATAGTTGTCTCGTTAAATCCTTATGGTGCACCAAAATGAGTTAGAATGCGACAGATATTACAATCATTTTCGGCTGTTAACGAATTATCTCCATTTGAAAGCACACCAGGATGTTAAATCCCATATAAACATAACACACCACAACGTCAGGTCAGTACAATTTTCAGTTATGAAGACGGAGACACTGACAGGTGAAGACCTTTCAGATTTCACTTGTCTGTCTCTCTCAAACTTACTGATTTACAATACAATACAATACTCTTTATTGCACACCTCAATTAAAGGACACAGTACAGTACGTAATAACAATAAGTAGAGGCAAACAAAAGGCGGTCTTATCGCTAATGAGCGATCTCTACCAGACAACCTTTGGGTAGCGGAAATCAAAGCAAATAATTACAATTCGCAGTAGGTGGTGCAGAAACAATTTATGAAACCTACTAATAATTACAACAGTTTTATACTATATTTATAATAATATACATATATTAAATAAAAATTATACATACATACATACATATATATATAGTTAGCCACAAAGTCTAAAAGAGCTGAGCCTGAAGTGTCATGGGTCATGGGAGTGACAAATAATAATCCTTAAGCTGTTTTTTGAAGACAGCAAGAGATTTAGCACGCCTTAAATCAGGAGACAAATAATTCCAAAGCTTGGAAAGTGAAGGAAGAAGTATAAAATTTAGATGAGGAGGACGGAAAAGTAAGGAGCAAATTTCGCGAGGACCTAGCAGAAAGAAGGTAACTAAAACGCTCTTTGAGATAGCATGGAGTTGTGGGGTTAAAGAGAGTAGAATACAAAAGAGAAAGGATGTGAGAGTTACGACGAAAACGGATAGGGAGCCACTTAAGCTGACAACGGAAATGGGAAACATGGTCATATTTGCGTAACCCAAATATGAACCGAATGCAGACATTTTGAAGGCGCTCAAGCTTATTAAGTTGCTCCTCGTTGAGGTCAATATACGAAACATCAGCATAATCTAAGATGGGGAGGAGGAGTGTTTAAGTAAGCGCAATTCTAGTGGCAATGGGCAGGAAATTACGTAGCCTTCTGAGAGAAGCTACAGCTGAAAACATCTTCCTGCTGACCTCGTTTACTTGGGGTACCCAAGATAAGGTCCTATCCATAATGATACCTAGATTTTTAACTTGCGTTGAATAAGGAATCAAGACGTTATCGAAGTAAATTGGTAAAATGCCATTAAAATCGATACTAGAAATAAATTTTGAGCTCCCAATTATAATCGCCTGGGTTTTAGAGGGGTTAACCGTGAGTGCAAAACCACGACTCCAATTTAGGATACGCGCCAGGTCATTGTTTACAGCAGTGATGACAGATGGAAGATCATTAAGAGTATTAGTATTGATTTGTGCATTAGTGAGGATAAATCAGATGTACAGAAATCGTTCAACTTAAAAGAGCGGATCTGCTTTACTCTGATTGTTGAGTAACATAAGGCTCAAATAAATATATCCAACTAGCTTAACAAACATAAAAATTCATATATGAATATCTGATGTACATATAATAATACTGATCTCTACCATTATAATTATAATATCACATATGCTAAACGCCTAATAAGGGCAGCTCATTCAACTTTATAAAAAATCTGCCAAGTGCATGTCAGGCCATGCTCAGTGTAGGTTCCGTAGTTGCCCAATGAACATAATTTATAAAAATCAATAACAGGCAATAGGGAATACATTCGCAGCGTTTCATACGTCTTTTTACAATAACTCAATAACGGTAGAACTGAAAAATTTGAAGGGTGGGAGGAGGGGGGGCACTATTTTTTTCTTTTGTACTTAGTGATTATTTCCGAAAATATTAACTTTATCAAAAATGTTTGATGAAGACCTCTATTTATTTTGAAAGACCTATCCACATCCAACAACACCCCACACACCCCCCACACCATAGGGTCGAAGAAAAAAAAAAACCCCGCTTTAGGGGAGATAGGTGTAAGATGATCCCTTTAAGGGATACTGCATGTTTTCTAAAAGTTTAGTAAAGGATCACTTTGTACCTAGGTATGTATAAAACGATACTTACCTAGGGTAGGGTTAAATGACCTCAGGAATCAGAGACACAGAGAACTCTATGCTTGTTGTTATATAAGGCATTCCAGCATTAAGGGCATTAAAAGCCTAAAGCATTCTTTCTTCGGGCCAAATTTAGCGTGTGGTTATGTGTAAAAAATAAAAATACTAAAGGGCTAAAATAATTCTATCTATCATTTCATATGCATGAAAAATTCAACGTTCGTCGGTATAAACATCGATCGTTATAATATAGCTAAATATCAATTAAATCGTACGATGCAATACGAGGCTTGCACTGAAAGTGGCGGGAATCGAATACTTATTAATTTATTTTTAACATGTATTATACCTTTTTATAATCTCTGAAGTTTCCTTATCTCAACACACTGGCCACTTAGAAAAAAAAAGTATGGTTCGGTTTCAATTGTTTATTGAAGTCGTCGAGTCACTGCTTAAAATGGAATTGTGCCGTGAAAATTTCAGAGCTATGATTTATTATGACTTTAAAAGTGGACTAACACAAAAACAATGTGAAGAGCGGATGGTTGCTGCTTTTAATATTGAAGCTCCTTCAAAGACTACAATATACAGGTGGTATTCAGAATTTCAACGTGGCCGTGTATCCCTCACCGACGAAGTGCGTGAAGGTCGACCAAAATCGGCAGTCACGCAAGAAAACGTCGATGTTGTGCGTCGTCTGATAAATGAAGACCGACATGTGACATATCGGGAAATTCAAGAGCACCTGGGTATTGGAATGAGTCAAATACAAATTATTTTAAAAGAAGAATTAGGCGTGAAAAAGTTTTTTTCCCGTTGGATACCTCACCTATTGTCTGACGAGCAGAAAATAGTCCGTGTCAATTGGTGCCGCAAAACTTTGAAAAGATTTAACAAGGGACGCTCAAATGCTGTTTTTAGCATAGTATCAGGTGACGAGTCGTGGATATACGCTTATGAGCCTGAAACTAAAAACCAATCCCGAGTATGGGTCTTCGAAGACGAGCTCAAACCCACAAAAGTTGTTCGTTCTCGCAGTACGGCTAAGAAGATGGTGGCTACGTTTATCTCTAAATCTGGTCACGTAGCTACTGTGGCTCTTGAGGATCGTAGAACAGTCAATGCTGATTAGTACACCACTATTTGTTTGCCGAACGTCTTTGCTGAACTCCGAAAAACAAACCCTAGTCGTCGCATCATCCTTCACCACGACAACGCCAGCCCACACACCGCTCGGACAACAACTGAGTACCTGGACGGTGAAAAAGTCGAAATATTGGACCACCCTCCATATAGCCCTGACTTAAGTCCCAACGACTTTTTTACATTCCCCAGAATCAAGGACAAACTGCGTGGTCAGCGGTTTCAGACGCCAGAAGAAGCAGTGGAGGCCTATAAAATAGCCATTTTGTCGACCCCTACTTCAGAATTCAAAAAGTGCTTTATGGACTGGTTTGAACGCATGCATAAGTGCATGAAATACAAAGGAGAATATTTTGGAAAACAATAAAAATAAATAAACTCACTTATACTGCATATTTTCTTCTATTCCCGAAACTTTCAGTTTTACCCTCGTACAATGTCAGTAAAACGTAACATGCAAAGCCGTAGATCAAACACACCTATTTTTATTATTTTCTAATAAAACCACACTACGTTCTCACACCACCATGAAACTAATATGCAACTGGCGAGTTCGTGGGTTTATTGCACATTTAGATAGATGACACTAGTAGTCGCTGAGATACGACGGGGAATTATTTTACCTCGAGGGATCGTATTATACACATCTCCCCTACACGTAGGGGAGGTACCCTTAATTTTTTATTTTAGATTTTTTACGATTTTGTCAGTTTATTGATTTATATATCCATACCAGGCCTATGTCCAGCAGTGGACGTCATTCGGCTGAAATGATGATGATGATGACGATATCCATACCAAATTGCAGCTTTCTAGCACTAATAATCACAGAGCAAAGCCTCAGACAGACAGACAGACAGACGGACAGACGGACGGACGGACGGACGGACGGACGGACATGGCGAAACTATATGGGTGCCTAGTCGACTACGGAACCCTAAACAGTTGGAACTCGTGGTCATGATAGCACATTTGAATTTCAAAATGACTTTATCAGCTATTTTGATCGATACAGTAAGACTACAAGCTGGTGAGGTGGAATAGTGCATTACTGCAAAGGCCGGGAAACGAAGAGTTGCAGGCCAAGTATTTTATTTATTGCCGCATTTTACCTATCTGTACTGGTATTCATGAATGGCTGCACCTCATGTGTGAGTTTACTAATGTTCGTTGGTGAATGAATGTAGTTTTTAGGCCAGCAGAGCGACGAACATTTTGTCATTCTCTATGATATGGAAACGTAGATACATTAAATAGTAGCTAATCCAATGCAGAAGGGGATTGACTTAACGGGTTTACGGAGCTCATTAGAGAGCTGCAATATACGGGCGACACGCCGGGTTACGCCAGGTCATACTGAACTCAACCGTTCCTTAGAATTGGTCTGGTCTGGTCTAGCCTTATAATACGCATACAGCGTTGGGTTTAAATAGGAACGCAATTGGGATAATAATATTATTGTTTAATTATGGAGATATAGGATTAGGTAAAATTTTATTCCAATGATTTTGAAAAATATTTATTTTACTGTTATGAAGTATATATGTAGAAAAAATAAGGCACATAATCAAATAAAAAAATAATACATCCTCATACATGCCCGATCTGTTTAGGTATTTATTAACCACTTAAAGTATGAACTAATAGCTGTGCCTTAAGGTTTGTGAGCATTAAATACATAGTGTTGGCGAATTGCAGTATTCAGCTTCGGGCGCTTTATTGAAAATCTATCTGTTCCGGTGAGAAGGGGTTTGATAGAACATGAATTTGGATACTTAAGACTAAGTAATAGAATTGAAAGTTGCGCGTCAGGCGTGCCGGCGTGAGCCCGTTATCCGGCGTCAGGTTACGGTCACGTCTATATAAGACCGCGGCGTCTTCTTCAGTATTTCATTCCGTTTGAGACGCCTGGCCGGCCGCGTGCTCCTGTCTGCCGCGCCCCAGAGTCCGCTCCGCGCCCGTGACTCTTGAGCACCTTTTGTTCACTCCCCATTACTTCCATTAGTCGGTTCACTTGCTCGTCCACGGTCCAGTGCTCGCGCGTTTCTGTACTCAGATCAGTTCGTGTACTCTTGAACATTTGTCGTGATATCATTGAAGAAAGTGACGCGGCTCCTGCCTAATCAGGTAAATATATGTTAACTTTATCCAAAAGTAATTTAATTGTGCTTTTAGCTAGATTAATGGTTATTTGGCAATCTTGGGAAAACGGGCTTTTAAATAAAGTTTCACTAAAAACTTTGCATAGCTAACCGCCTTTAACGCAGTGCACTAAAGCTTAATATATATTATGTTACTCATGCATGTTTAGATTTAAGAATTAGTTTCACTTGAGTCAGATATTTTATTAACATTTCAGTTTACTTTTATTACAAAATGTAATGTAAAAATTTCTTTAAGAATTAAGTATATGTCTGATATAAATGTGAGACAATTAACTTGTGGATTACTAAGCTGGATAAAGGCTTATTATACTTTATGTTGTACTGCGAGATTTCATTAAATGTATGATTTGGTTTCAACAACAATTCCCAAATAATAAAAGGACAATAAGTAAGTTCAAAGTGAATCATGCATTTATCTTACTCGTGTTCATAAACGGAAAAACTTTGCATCTGCCAGCCATGCGAAATTTTACATATTTTTCATGTTAATTTATAAATTAGCATAATTCAGTTAGTTTTTAATTCAACCACATGAAGTAATTTAGTATGTATTTTCGATTTGGGCAATAGTAGTATTTTCACAAGGATTGCTTCTGAAGCAGGTAGTAAAAGTAATCTTAATAATTATTTTTTCTTAGTAACAACAGATGTTAGGTATTGCTTTGTAGGTACTTCACCAAATGCAATACCCTTAATATAGTGCAACTATATCGTAGCATGCTTCCTGGTAGCACATGCACGGGTTTTGTGATGACCACTTAGTACTAAATAAAACTTTTCCTATTTGTTAATTAACGTTTACGTGAATTCCATCGGTGCTTATGGATTATTCCAGAGGAAACGCGTTTTCATGAAACGGAATCCAGGTTCGGTCGGTTTTCGCCCATGTAAATCCTCTAAATTATCTCTAAATAGTTACGAGATAACCCATAGGATTGAAAGGACATGATAAGCAATGGGCAAAAGACACTCGGTAAACATGCATTGCCAATAAATACAAACGAATGAGAAATGATAGTTAGAAGTATGTACCTATATAAATTAATAGCTTTTCAATTATACGCCATCGTTACCTGTACAGAATAGAAAGATACAGTTATTTGAAGATATTATGTGGGATAGACTCTTAAGAGTCCGCAGTAAGCTCGGTTCTCCATACAAACGTAGTTTCGCTCTCATTTTCAAACGCGATGCTAGAATACCATGACATTATGTATACACAATGGGATCCGGCATATCTAGGTCGCAAATAAGTTTTTGTTGCTTGAAATTATAATGTAGAAAAAATACAGTGATAATTAAGGTTTTCATACAAGACGTAAAAAACACAAAAACTAGCTGTATTTTTTTTCTATTACAATCTCTAGCAACAGAAACTAATTTCCGACTTAGATATGGGGGCTCCCACTGCGTATAAAAAATCATATTATTGCTGAAAAGCAAGGCGTTTTAAAATGAGAACGAAACTACGTTTGTATGGAGAATCGAGTTCAGTCGAGTGTACTGGGGACTCTTAGTATAAATTCTCTATCACTATTGTACGTCTAAAATGGGTAAGCTTTTGAAACTGTATCCTTTCCATCATAGTAATGTAGTAATACAGTAAAGTTTATTTATATATTTTTCTAGTTTATCAATACTGTATTACCATGTCTTAACATCTAACGTTGTCAACAACGTGTCTGTCACAATACTCGTATAGGTAGTAGCGGAGATACTAGACATATTTATACTCACAGAAATGAAATAGAGTAACACTGAAGTGATAAAAGCTCACCGAAGCAAACCGAAGTGATAATTCCGCGTGACCGAAATTATATAACTAGTGACGATATATAATAAGCCAAGTTTAGTTCTTAGTTACGTTTTTTGTTTTATCCATATGTAGTTATATAAAGTTTTATAAGCCAAGTATATCTACATTAAACCCATTTCATAAGATTGTAATGCTACTGAATTATATATAAAACAAAGTATCTATCTAGTTTTAGATTTTTGTTTAAGTAATTTTGCCATAATAAAGCGTATTAGCGCAATTCGCGCAGTATCTTAATTGATATTATTATAAATAATAATAATTAGGGTAGGGACCAATTTTTAGAAACCACCGTTAAGGCTTTTAATTTGTCTACAATTTATTGATTTTCTTATGAGTCACTCGAAAGTTACTCAGATAAATTGTATGATTAATTTTCGTGTCACAACGGAATCGATTAAATTGTAGATGAATAAAAGTCTTAACCCTTTATTTGACAAATAAATGCTAATGCCCCATATTCAAGCCTCGGTGGCACCAAATAGTCCAAACAATTTCAGCCAGAAACAAGAAACAAAAAGATAGTCAAATAGTTTGTATACAACATATACAAATACATACATTGCCAAATAAAAGGGTTAACGCTGGTCCAAAAATTTGGTTCTTAACTAATGATCGTTTTGGGTTTAAAATTGCAATGATTCAGTTAAAACAAAGTCACCTACTAAAATATATTTCATAATTGCATCCCTGGTCAACACAGACTAACGAAAGTTACTTTAGCTGATTGTGCATGTATGTTTTTATGAACATACTTCACATTTCAAATGGTTACTTGTTATTTACACATGCATAACTACAGAAGAATGTTATGTTAGGTATACGTACTTATTATTGATTCGAATGTTCAATTTTTCCGACAACTTAGCTGCCAAATAATTTTTGTTATGTTCCAATGCCATGTGTACAGAGTGCGATGTAACTATTGCACTTTTTTAGTGAAGCTTTATTTAAAAGCCCGTTTTCCTAACATTTCCAAATATCCATTAATCTAGCTAAAACATTATGTTCACACGGCTAAATTTAGATCCACTGACATTATGCCACAATTTCATAGGGGGACAACACCATCTATTAAATCATGCACTTGAGTGAAACCTCGGCGTTAATGGTGTGAGTTTGCTATTACGCCAACCCACCTACGTATTATCCAGACGCGCTCACATGGGAATGTGAAACAGCAAAGGTAAAAGCAACAACATAAGTCGTGTTGATCCCTTATTTATTACGACCCTGAAAGATCAGAAATTCGGATAGATATTTACCCTAACTATACTTTGTAGAAAGAAAGAACAAAGATAATGTATATGGGTAACTTTCGTGTCATATCGGAATCAATTAAATTGTAGAAAATTTAACTACAGCCTTTATACCAAATTTCTATACGTAAATTTTGCCCTCCCATAAAAACATATTTCAACTTGTAAATATATCACTCCCACTAGTGACAATTAATACATATATAAGAGGTGGTGGTGGTTATCTATGGATATAGGCCTCCCCCAATTTCATGGGGCGTAAATGCCATAATCGCCACGCTTGGCATGCGGGTTGGCGATTGGAGTATCTCCACCGCACTCCAGGAATGCTGCTGCCCATCCCACGGTGGTCTTGTTTGTAGTTTTAGGACATACCCGGGTCCCTATTAACAGTATGTCATTGAATTAATAGACCGGACGTAATGTCCCTGATGCCGTGGAGACTGGGTACGGTGCTAGTTTGAGATGCTACTTGTTTAGACATTTTGGCAACTTACTGTCTCTACGGAACCAGCTACCAACCGGGTACTGCGGCCAAAGAGGCCGAAAAGTTAATAGTTATTTGTTATACAAGGGTGCAAAGTTGTATTTTACCCGCGAGTGTGGAATTGAAACACGAGCCAGCGAAAGGATTCTATAGTTAAACCACGAGCGAAGCGAGTGGATCTAATATAGAATCCTGAGCGTAGCGAGTGTTTCAACACACGAGAAGTAAAATACAACTTTACATCCGTGTGTAACACAAAACTTTTTTCCTCACTATAGCGAGGGAAGTGCAACATGCAAAAAAACACAGTTCCACAGGCATGATTTTCATCACTGGAATCACTGATTTTTTTACGTGAGTCGGAGTCGGTGAGAAGATATGTATTTTAGTTGACATTGACAATGATGACATTGATGACATTTCTGACGATGCGTTTTGAAATTGCGTCGATTCCACTTGTGCGTTTACAATTATACTCAATATCATTTAAAAAAATGTTAGTTATGGAATTTTAAGGTTTACGACTTAAAATCATTAAATAAAGCTAAATTTGGTATTTTTTATTAAATTCTCAAACCTTTTATTTAATGATAATTTATATCAAACGAACCATTATTATGAGCGTTTAACGTTTTGTTATCTGTCATAAGCTACTCAAACACGTTCCAAGGTCAAATTACTTTCCCCACTTGTGGATAAAATGCGTTTTTACCCGCTTGTTTCAAAGGATAAAAGAAGGCTTTCCGAGCTAGTGAGGAGAAAAAAAATATAAATATAGGGGTCTCGGCACCGAATATACTTTTGTCCCGTTCGGCGTGGAGACCCTTAGCCTGTGGGGTCCCAGTGCACGTCAGCTCTACAAAGAGCTTTCCAAAAGGCTCGTAGGCGCCCTAGAGGACCGAATAAGATCTGACATCTTCCTCGCTCAGCGTATTAGCGTTGCAATTCAGCGAGTAAATGTTGTCAGTATTTTAAGAACCATGCCCAATTTTATAAATACATTTTAAACTTAGATGTAGTTAGGTTTGTAATTGAATTAAATTTTATGAAATTCTTTTTCAGTCTTTGTGGTAAAAAGCATTGAGTTAAAGTCAATCTCCCAGTGCTCGCCACTGAACCAATACATGGCACTTTCAATCTTCAATGTATGCCATCTATTTATTGGGCATCAAGGTGCCGATCACTTGGAAGGACGTTTATCTTAGTAAGAGCAAAGTCCGCGAATACGTCCTGCTATTATTTTAGATATCATGGTCATCTTCATCGAAACTTTAACCAAGCCCAAAAAATAATTTGACACTTGCATTGGTCATGACCAATGTAACCAAGTCTCAATATAGTTTTGAGACAATATTATAATGACGGATATAACTGGCAAAATTATCATTACTGAAAAATAAAAATAAAACTGTGACTTAGGCAGCGTGGTCAACTTACAAAATAAAAATATTTCATGTTCTAAATACAATAATAATATAACTTCAAACTAAATAATTTATTTTACACTGTATGCTCGAAAAGTGCCTTTTGTAAGCAGCCAAACTGTGCGGAAAGTACCACTTTTCCGCACTAGTAATAAGTTTCCAGAGTTTTTATTATTTCAGCAAATATTTACATATTAGTCAATTATAGATTTACAGTATTATAATTGATACATAAACATTAGTACTTCGTTAAACGTATTATTAATAATTTTTCTTTTTTTTTTTATAAATTATAAATATTCACTAAACATGCTTGGTAGAATGCAGATTTAAGCTGTGCCTTCCCACGTTAGATTTTTCACATGCGCAGTGGTGATTTGAGTGCGCCATTTTACAAATTTAGTTCATTAGTTGTGTATTAGTGTTAGTTATGTTAAAAAATCAATTGAAAGAGACGAATCGGGTCAATTTAACTCCAGAAAATGTTATTCAAGTAGCACAAAATGCCAGCAATGGGTTCTTTGGGAGGGACGGAGCCGGCTAAATCAAAATAAAAAACCTCGAATACCTATCAATATTTTAAGGTGAAATCTAACAAGTTAAGATTTCATACAACTCAGTTACTACTTTAAAATTACTTTATTTACATTTCTAAAATGGAAGATCGATGGTTTTGAGTTTAATTTTATAGCACTCTATGTCGTTAAGTTTATAAGTGAAGCTCCAGATAATAAGTACGTGTTGTGTCCAATAAAATAGGTTATAACCTATATATTTTGAAATAACTTTTCAATTGTATTGTTTTATTTCCTCGAACAATGCATAGTAAAATGTTCTATGATACGCGCGCGTAAAGCTGATTTTCGACTCGTGTCGCACTATAAACTCGCTCGCTACTCGTACACTCGCTCTTGTATAAAAATGACACTCGTCGAAAATCACAAACTTTCCACACTTGTAGCATAAATACTACACTTGTAGCATAACTGAACCTTTATAGGAGTTAACTAAAAATAACTTTTTAAGCCTCGTTTAAACAGCTAAGTTCTTAATCTCCACCACCCGTTTGGATGCATTTCGATTAAAACTATGAAAAAGGTTATTCACATGCATTCTGTGTTAATAATAAAATTCATTAATACTGAGGTATCTATTAAAAACCATTTGATATTGACGTATCATCCAATAAATAACATTAAAAAATGTACCATACAAAAGTGCTAGGTAAAACGATACAAAACCTGTTAGTGATAGTTGTAAAAAAATAGTTTATTGCCTGTTCGTCACTTCTAACGCTGATTTCGAAAGGACTTAAGTAGGTTGCGCTTTAATATAGTGTGATATTGGCTTACAACATTTTTGATGTTACCAATTCACTTTTATCGTATGTCGTAAGGCGGCGCAAAAAAGTACGATACGATAACCACGCGTGGTCTCAACCAGTCGGCCGTTTTTTGCGGGCAAGTGCACGCGGCCTTGACCGGGTGCTCTTCGCCCAAATCGCGGCGCGTCACTCGTTCTACTTTGTTAACCAAAATGTACATACCATACGTAAATACCAGTACCTACACACGAACTCACGCTTTTTTCCCTAAAATGAGCTGGAAGTTTAAAAGTAACTAATGGGATGTTAGTTCCCCCTTATACTGTTACTAATAATACTACGAGTAATCACGAGTATGAGTGATAGTTCAATACGCAGGGCCAGCTCAGTGGATGGTCCGCAGTATACTTTGAATTAACTGCCCCAATGTCGCCTTGAACGAAATCACCGGGAATAAAATCACGTGGACCATAATAGCCCCACAACTGTTGAGGCAATATAAATATATTTTTAATACAGTTGCTCAAAAAGTGCTACTTTACGTAGCTGTTTAGCGTGCGGAAAGTTGGTTTTCGCGCACTAGTGCTTTTCACTTTACCAATTTTTTTAAATTTATGCTTGTTCCAATGCATGACTCCTTATTGCTGGGTGTTAAATATTAGTTTCCTTTAAACGTCGTAATCAACATAAAAACCTACTGTTAATATCAGAATACGAAAAATATACACATTTCATATTTTATTACTTACCTCTTCATCATTATAACACGTTTATTTTTTAATATTGAATATTGAAAAACCGTTCTTAATAAGTTGTCTGAGTGGAACGGAATAGCTGCCGAAACGCCTGTCAAAGAAGAGGCGTTTTTACTTACTGCAAGCATGTTCTAAGTTTCTAAAGGCAACATTCGATATTGTTTTTATAAATATTACTTGTTGTTTTTCTTATTTTTTCCCAACTGTATTAAAAAACGTCGTTCAATACACGTGCGGAAATGTCATTCTTCACTCGTCCCGAGTGTTGCCACTCGCCTGCGGCTCGTGGCATCCCTCGGTACTCGTGAAGAAATGACATACTTTCCGCACTAGCATCGAAATGTACTATTTTATTGCAAGAATCTTGTCTCGACATTATTAGGTTTAGGGTTTAGTTGACTTAGAAGATTGATTGTTTCACTGCTTCGAGTTTCAGATCGGTTTGCGGTCCTTACCTATATACTGGTCTCTGCGGCAACACTCAAAACACATTACTGAAGTCACCTACACTCGTTACAGACATACTCGTAGTATTCAACACCGTTTTCCAGCGGGCGGCATTTACAACCACGATTAAAAGGGTCTAGCAGGCTAAGCTAACAAGAGTGGCCCCCGCAAGGGATTTGGCTGTAATTTGAGGTGCAGTAGTGGCAGGACCTAAGAACACTGTATGCGTAATATAAGCTTTCGATCTTCTTTTGTTTCAGACTTATTCGCGAAAATGTCAAAAAATCAAGGTAATTTTTAAACTGTTATTTTAGCTAAACCAAGCAAGCGAGAGTAACCAAATAAATTTAGAATTAAGAGCATAAAATGGGGTTCATGATGCATATTTTTACAGACATTCATATCCTTGAACTTAGATGAAAAAATAAATATTGGGGGACAATCTTACACAAATCGACCTAGTCCCAAACTAAGCAAAGCTTGTACTATGTGGGTACTAGGCGACGATATACATACTTATATAGATAAATACATACTAAAATACATAGAGAACATCGAAGACACAAGAACAAAATCTGTGCTAAATGCACATATAATCCCTGGCCGGGATTCGAACCCGGGAACTTTAGCTTCGGAGGCAGTGTCACTACCAACTAGGCTAAACAGGTCGTCATTTACAACTACACATTGATCAATGTCAATTAATTATTTCATAATGAACGAAAGAGGATGTTATACCTACTACAGACTGATTTGCCACTACTACTCTATTGATATGATATGATATGATATAGTAAACATACGTTCGTAAATGTTTTTTTTTGACATGACGCACCATGATTTTTCAAAATGTTTTTAAATGTGTACGTAGTTGACAACTGTGGCTTATTAAGTAATTTTTTTGATAGTTGTGCCTCCGCGAGAAGTGGCAAAAAATGAAGCGAAAAAAAAACTTGTTTTTTTTTTCATCCTAGTTCAAGGATATGATTGTCTGTAAAAATATGCATTATGAACCCCATTTCATGCTCCTTAATTCTGAATTTATTTGGTTACTCTCGCTTGTTTGGTTTAGCTAAAATAACAGTTTAAAAATTACGTTGATTTTTTGTCATTTTCGCGAATGTCTGAAACAAAAGAAGATCGAAGGCTTATATTACGCATACAGTGTTCTTAGGTCCTGCCACTACTGCACCTCAAATTACAACCAAATCCCTTGCGGCTCTTGTTAGCTTAGCCTGCTAGACCCTTTGAATGAAGACTAATATCACTATGCGCGGTTCTAACAACTTTTCATCAAAATGATAACACCTAAACATGTAATGGACATTTCTTTCATAGGACGGTTAGGATATTTTCAAAGAAATAAAATTATGTAATGAGGGCTACCGTTTTTGTGCTCACCAGTTGACGTTGACGCCTCTGTCGATTCGATTGGCTACGGCCCACAGTGTCGAGAAAGGTCCTGCTGTCAATGTTTGTTATTATTATTAGGTAGATATTACGGGCGTAAAAATAAAATTTACATTTAAATCTTATTTAATACCTACTATAAAACCGTACCGTAAAATATCAAGCATGCTGCACTTTCCGCAGTTCCGTTTTGTTCGGAAAAACAGAGGAGATAAGTTGCAATGAGCCCAAACACGACGGGCTTGCATAATATGTATGTTAGTCTGTAAGGTATATGTTAATATGGGCCTTCTGTTGCCAGAAGCAAATAAATATGCCAAATTTCTTAACATTCAGTAGCAATGATACTTAACAACGTACATACGAACAATACCGAATACGAATAATACAAATATTGCAAGTGAAACAAAAGCTTGTAAAATGTAACTTACGTTTGCTATGCTATAATATGTTTAGCATGTTAAAAAAATCTAACTTAATGAAGGATTTGTAATTGACAACTAATCAAACAAGTCTAAAAATAGGTGTAAACTTCGAATATTATAGCGAATCAGACATACTGAAAATTAAGCTCAAAGAGAAAAATCACTCTTGTATTGTAAGCAAAACAAAATTGCTATCCTCTGAAAAAATCAACAAAAGTAAACGTTCTTATCATTATACTCCTTATATTTAATACTAACTTGAGCACAATAAGAAAGACTAGAACTGCAATATTTTTTTCAATTTCTCTCTTTAATTTGAAATTTACGTACGCGTTACTGCCTAATACAAAATTAACTTAAAGAAAGAAATACGGTTGAAACTCAGTTGTAAAGTCACTATTTGCGACATGTTTTGGACTACAATCGAGTCCTTCATCAAGTTGAGTGTTGACACGGTTGCCGACCGAAACATGTCGCAAATAACCGTATTTCTTTCTCGAAGCGTAAACGACAGCTACACGTGCGGTACGATTTTAGACGACGAATCACATGTTTTGTTCGAAATATTAAATCCTGCGTGTACTATGCATGAAATTTCCCTTTTAAACGTCTCACTCACAATGCAATACATGAATTAATCTAAAGTATTTTTTTAATTTTCACATAAGCCTTGAACAGCATGTACTTATTTGTTTTATTGGACACAACACTACTGCTGTACGGTTCAACGCATTTGTAAGGATAAATTTAGTCGTTTGAATCTATTTAATTCTATCACACTACTTTATTTTGCAGTCCGAAGCGAAGACTTTATGGCAGATTTTTCGTTAAACACGAAAATTACTTACCACGGGGTGACCAACGTCTAGTAGAATACGAGTATATTTGAAATATATTGGCTGCAGAGTCTTTTAATGATAATAACTTGTAGTACGTCTAAACCATAATTATTTACTTATGGATATTTTTTCACGGATATTTGTTCTTGGGTCTTTGATGTTTTCTATGTATTTAAGTATGTATTTATCTATATAAGTATGTATATCGTCGTCTAGTACCCATAGTACAAGCTTTGCTTAGTTTGGGACTAGGTCGATTTGTGTAAGATTGTCCCCCAATATCAAAATTTAATCGCAAAGATTTTGTTTCTTAATAAACTATAATTTTCACTTTTTTCCGAACGACGATCGCTGTGTCCCCCCGCGCCTGCGGTCTCATAGTCGTTTTTGTGCTTGCAGCCATAAATATCTTGAGTAAATAATTAACATAAATAATATCTAAATTTAAGGAATACATAAAACAGTATCCACAAATAAGTAAGATGATATTTTATTTTATCGAAAATTAGGAAATATAATTTTTGCGCCTGATGAGGAGTATGCGTTGCGTTGTTCCCATTCCCGCCCTTGGGTAAGCTTCTGATAGAAATGTAAGACCTTGGTGGCACAGGAAAAAGATTCGAGGTAGGATATTCCAGGTTCTCATTGAGCCGAAAGTTTTGATAGCGGCCAAGACGTCTGAAACAGTTTTTAATGCAAATAATGAACAAGGTGTGATACGGACAAGATTGTATAACTTAGGGTCTAAAATAAGCCATAATAAAAAAAAGATATCGCTATTTCCCCGAAGAATGAGGGGGCAAGTATTTTGAAGAGTAATATGGCTTTTAGACCAGCCAGAGTTGAGTTATATACTCTACTTTTCACGCTAAAGGCGAGACAATTAATAAATAAAAATTATTCGCCCAAAATGAATAATAAATTTCACCGCGACTATATATGTATAATTTAATACACTGCTTTGACACATACGTACAAAATAAAGACAACGCGACGCGAATAAGCGCCACTGACTTTCCATGAGCTCTTCAAATCGTTGCTCAAACGATTTAATCACTTTTTTAATGAATGTGAACCGTATGAAATACCTATGATTTATTTAAAGACACGTCTATTTACAACGCAATTAGAATAGAATTCTTCAACCAGTAGCCATGGCAAAGTTTTTCTTTTCGTATCCTAATAGGGTTGGAAGATGAATTGATATGTCGTTTTGTGTATATCTATCAGCTTTAAGTTGATGGATCGGTGTGTTTGTTCGTGGTTCGATGTTCTCTGGGCGCTGCTGAACGTCAAGCCAACGACGTTGTTATTTTGTGCCAGAGGCGTAGTGAGTTATTAATACTTGTTTGTAACTTTTGAAATCCAATTTAGTTGGAAATAAACAAAGTGGTTAAGCATAATACGTTTCAGTAATTGATTGCTACACGTATTACTTTGTGAATTTGTTGTTTATCATGTACGGTGTATCTCCGCTCACATTTGATGTATGTGTATATAGGCGCATTTTGTCCCGGTATCGCCGCTTACCGGGTAGTCCGACCCAGGCGGGGCCTAGCTGAGTTTCTTGCTGGCGTCATCTCACCTAGCCTAGGTTTAGTGAACCAGCGATTAAACCCCCAGTAGTACCCCAGATTCAGGTGAAGCCACCAGCCACGTGGTCGTGTTGGAGGTTTCTCCTGGATTTTTTACCAGGCTACTCTCCAATCGCGCACTCCTACCGTTTTAATAGGACCGGCCTATAAAACCACAGTCAGGTCAAATATAAACTCGCACATTGAAACGAGGTCTACGAGGACAGCGGCATTTTTTATTCAAAAATGTTTTTTTCTCCAATGGAATCGTTCGCGCTCTTAAGTCTTCAAGAGTAGTAATCTGTAAGAGGGTAAGAGGGTTCATGCGTCATGGCATCAACCGGGCATGCCATTGTTTTGACCCCAAACCGCTTCGGTAGTGCTCGTATCCCAGCCGCCTTTCTACGGCGCACAGCGCGAGTAGTGCGCGGACGCGTTGCATGCACCGCGCAGACCCCACTACTTTCCCCCGACCCAGTGCCCTCTCTGCACCGCCTGTGTTCCGACCCGTCGTCCTACAATTCCGTAATGTCTTACACTTTATTTAAGAATCAGTGTAGCTCGTTAAACGTCCCCGGTACAGTTATAATACCCTGTTGACGCAAGTCGGCAGCGCGTGCGCTCTGCATGTGACGTCACCCCGGTACCGACCTAAACAGCTTAATTCCTACATTTGTCTCCAAAATATCGGCAATTGTAACTCCCTCTGCTGATGTCTAGTTCAGCGGGGAGATTGATTTCTTTTGTATCTAATAATGGCTGGCTGTGCCATTCAACAAGTTTTTATTGTCCACCATTCTGTTTCAAGGATTACTTAGTTCTTTAGTTATTTAGGATCAGTACACATCTCATTTTTAACATAAAAAAAAATCAGACTTAATACTTTTCCACTCTTACTCGGCCTCTCCTACTATATAATTTGAGGATTTTCCTCGATTTCTCCAAGATCCCGTCATCAGATCCAGACGTGATGACAATGGGACCAACTAGAAAACATACCATTTCGAACAAAAAAAGAATTTATGAAATCGGTCTAATTGTCTCCGAGTATTCGGTTAACTTACATTTAAAAAAAAGTATTCCGCCGAATTGAGAGCCTCCTCCTTTTCTTGAAGACGGTTAAAAACGAGGAGCTGCAAACCGATTCGTCCTCACCTGTCACCTCACACCTCACCTGTTTTCATATGGAAACTGTCAAGTGTCATTTGTCAAATTTTGACCGTTTCCATATAAAAACAGGTCAGGTGGGACTGGTGGGAGGTGGGAAGTGAGAGGTAGGGACGGTCGGTTTGTGAATAACACCCTTGTACTGGCCGTGACAAAATTATACACAACACAACCAAGTGAATTAAGTAAATGATAAACATTGAAATTAAAGACTGAAACTTATAAACAACTGGGCTTTGGAACATGTGGATGTGGATAAAGTGAAGAACGAACAGTTTATAAATGCACAACAATTTGTTCCCAGCCAAGTTCGCAGAAAGTTCCGACGGCTTGTATCAACACATTTTAAAATATAACATACAGCTAATGAGTGAGCGCGTATTTGTACAGTAACCATATGAAAATGAAAATGAAAAAGTTATCACCACTCGTTGCGAATTTCCTGTTCGCACGTGTATCGTCCAACGTTTTATTTTACAGTACATACGAGTATGGCTCTTTAAAGTTACGACATATGCACGTAATCTGCTGATTACTGCACTCGTGCGGTAAAGTAGTACCATATGTACTGTAATAGTTTTTTATGCCACATTTTGATAATTACGGTTCTTAGAATTCGAGAGCCGCTGTAATAAAACGAGCGTAGCTGGGTTTGTTTATATAACGTTGCATACAATATTTTTTGTACGACAGCAAAATAGGTCATAGATGCGTGCCTCTTTTTTATATTAAGAAAAACAGTCATATAATGAATTGTCTATTGTATAGACTTGCAATGGGGCCTGTTATACGGTTATTATTATCACGCGATACACTCATATCACGATCCGTATCATGTGGAGTTAAAGGAATATTGACGCAAAATCCAAACAATTTTGAAAACCACGATAATATTGACACACCAGTATTGTGGTAATATTAAGTGTGTAATAGACTCCATTGGTATATAAAGTTAATTACTTAAATACTGCTGTCAGTCATTTAATTCACAGATTACAATAGAGCAACTGTGCAGATATTTTAGAATAATATATACTTAAAAGCGAATCGTTGGTACAGCGAAATGTAAAATATGTAGCGAAAGAATACGCTTATAAATTATGTACAGTCGAGGCCATAGGTACATATAGGTAGGTATACATTTTTCAATGAAGCGAGGTGAAAAAATGTATACATATCGGCGCCTACGACTGTACCAAAACCTGAATTCGCCAACATAAAGCCAAGGAGCATTATTCTTATGTAAGTTGTATGCACCCACAGTTCAGCACTTGGCATTGGCGATGACGATGGCATGTGACGATTGAATAAAATTACAAAAAAAGTCGATAGCATCTACAATTCCTAATCAAAAATGAATCGACTTGGAGCCGTAATAATAGAAACGGGGTTAATGCTGGTGCATAATTCGCAGCAGTGGAACACTTGATTGCGGGTCGGCGGACACCATTGCATTTGGCCGCGAGTCACGTGCCGTGTGCGACTGCGCGGCGGCTCAATACGCCGCACAATACACCGTGTAATTCATTCGACGGCATTTCAATATTCATGTCAAATAAAAAAATAAAAACCGGACAAAGGCGCGTCTGACTCGGGCGCCATAGACGGCCATAGGCGGGGGTAGTATATGTTTAATATTAACCCTTTACTATTTTGGTCTACATATGTGGGACTAGTACTTTTTGATGGTGGAAACATGTATATGGTGCAGACTACTAAGATAATGATTCAGGAAAGTTTGAATGTAGTTTGAATTGCTTTGGAATCGCGAATGAGTATAGTCATACGTCAAGTATTGCTAAATAAAACTGTTTCAGGATAGTAATAATAATAATAACTTATTTTCCAAACTGCAATTCAAGGGCCTGGTTAACAAGACTTGATGACGAAGTTTTGATCCCCTTCATATCGGTCATTTTTCATAGACAAAATAAATACGTGGTAACCTTTGGAACACTTTACTATTACAGCTACTGTAAAATATAAATATATATTATTTAAAAAATGAATTATGTTTTCACAAAAACACATTTTAATTGTATTAACACTCTATTCCGGTGCTCTCTATTTGAATCACTCTAGAGGACCTCACCTATATAAATAAGAGAAATAATAAACCAGTACACAGAAAAACTGAACGTGCGACTAAAATGCTAACTCTCCGAATTGTTAACTCATGACATGTATAAAAATATTATTATTTATATATTTATGATTATAAAAAAGAGTTTCATATCAGTGTGTCTTTACACAGTGTATTTAATGAAACACCCGAATTTTTACAATGAAACAGAGGTAATCAACAGTGAAACAGTGTTGTTAGTATTGATATTAGTCATATTTCATATAATCATTATCCTTACTGTACATTATATCCATCTTTCTAAAGTATCTATTGTTGGGTTTTTCAAATATATTTTTTTCTACATTGCTCTGTCATTGTTGCACAACACTGTTTCATTGTTTTCTGTTTCACTGTACATAACCAATATTTTTTTTTAATTATAAAAGGAAAATCGCAAAAAGATGAGAAAAAATCAAACATACACCATTTCAATACACACTTTGGGAGGTACAGAACGGCGCAAGATATAAAACTATACAAAAGTATATCATAAAATTTTCAAAATTTTACCATATTTTTTTCATTTCTGTGAAATAATCAAGAAGTGCTTACTGTTACAAGTTTTTCCACCGGCGGCGAGTTCACAAACTAGGCATATAGGAGTATGAGCGGTTCCTTAGTACGTCTAAATGTGCTATACAAAGTTTCATTGATGGACATTGGACATCTGACCTCAAGTCAAGAGGAAACGGGACGGATGTGAAATGCATGCGGAGGACACATGCAGGGCGTTTATTCTTGGAATTCGCATCGCCAATGCATTCTCCAGAGAAGATGTGCCTCCCTGAGCCGTCGCCTTTCGTCTTCCCGGGACAACACTTTGACGTAAAGCAGGTGTTTTCCCTGATAGTAATAGAGTCCTACCTACAGGAACACTTCACCCCGCAGCTGACGTATTGTCCAGAGTCCGTCCTTCAAGGCGATTACGGTCTCAGTCTCGTATTCCGAGCCAGGGGAATCCCATTTCCCAATCAATTCAGCTGCGCCCCAGCATTGTCTGCGCATGCCAAGAGTGTCGCCGCTAAGCAATTTACCTCATGGCTAGTGGATGGAACACGATGCTGTCGACTACTCTAGTTGCAGTTTACGTTTCAACATTTAATTTTCAATATAAGTTAGCTTTACAACAATTTCTTTCAAATCTTTTCGTGCCGATGACGTCACGCTCCATATAGGATGATTTTAATTAGTCTTATTGTAATCAATCAATCATCATTCATTGATCAATAATCATGTATACATACACTTTTTACAATTATGTCTCTATTACAAACGCAATTTGCCTGTCACATCAGAACTTATAAAGTACAACATTAGGTAATACTGCAAGTTTTTATGACTGGTTCATGTGTAATACCAGTTATTACCAATAATTAAAAAAACCTCTTCGTCAGAGAGAGTTTACGTTCATATTTAGATTCAACATTTCTATAACCTGTTATAAAACTTGAAAGACTATGAGATCCTCACCTGCTTATACATTAAAATACTAAATATAAAAAGAAATGCTTAATAATCTTCGAATGCAATAGGTCGTATACGAAAAAATACCATTATAAATGCATGATTAAATGATTGATGATTAAATATTAATAATTACCATAAAATCAATTGGAATCAATTGCATATAGGATGCAGTGTGACGTCCATTTTACGTCACCGGCACGAAAAGTACGACCCTTGTTCATGAGATTCATATAGTTGTGATTGTGACCGATATATGACAGGGTTCCTTTTGGTACGGATCCCTAACAAAACATATGCTCTATAACCACAATAAGTTCAAGCAAAGAAACAAGATCGAAACAAGACGTGACTCGGGCGCAGAGTACTTATTTCATTACGTATACCTATGCCTAGGTATTTCAGCACTCAGTTGCGAATTTTGTAAGGGTGTCAATAAAACATTGTTTGTATAGGTCATAATCATCATTCAAAACTATGTAAGATAAATGGAGCTCAGTTCCCCCTTTTTACTCTTTTTGGAAAAATGTAACAATTTATACAGGACTCTTTATCGTTTTACTAATCTACGGGTTGTACAAAACAATTAAACATCGCATAATTCTCGAGATCGTGAAAGAAACTTAAATACGAGTAGTATATAGAAGTAGTCATTAATGAGTACAAGATACGCATCTGCGACTAATTAGAAACCATTTTCCCAATCAGAAACTTCCCACATTACAAGTCCACGGTGTTAGACGCACACATCAGAAAAGTCGCACATGAACAAAATCATTTATGCCTCTAACCATAGCAGAACCGGAAATACGAGATCAAAGTTGATAGCGACGAGTAAATCCGACGCTGGAGCCGGTGCCGTGCTGCATTTATTTACGTAGACAGGCTCGATATCATCTGACGACATAATGTACTTAGTGCTAAGAAGCGTCGAGTTCTATCGGCTCATCTCACAGTCGCGACGAAACTTTAAAGAACAGTTACACTGAATTTTCGGCATTCCGCTGTAGTCGTTAGACGGACACGAGTGCGTAGGTACGAGGCCGTGGGCGCGTCCTACAGTTCCCGGCTTCTTTTATCGTACTACTGGCATCTGCCGACCAGTCCCTCACTTATCTGATTTTTCTGGATGAAAGTTATCTGGATGTTAGTTAAAAATATTTGCAAGTAGGTATAAAATAAATATGATATTACAACTGCAGGGTTTGAATTTGTAACATTCAGTTATTTCAACAACTGCAAAAGACAAGGGTTATAAAATGACAACTTTCGCTTACAGTTTGACCGCTATTCGTTAGAAGATGAGTCACATTAATAGGTGTTAAAATTTGCGACCGACTTTAATGCAAAATACGGTAAAACCCATGAGGTTAAGCAAATTTTTACTTTCACTTGATTTTAGACATATAAATTTTCCGCCCATAGGTTTGTATAATGATTCATGATGATTTTTCACGGTTCGAGTCTTGGTGGCAATTCTAGAAATAGCTACTATATAGTTACATTGGGTACATTTTTTGACATAAAGTCGTGTACAGATAGTATGACTATTTCATTCGCATGTGTTGTTACAACTGGTGACTGCGCAATATGGAAGGATACCCAATAGTCACGTGGAAGGTTCATCTCATGACGTGCTCTCGTATGTCTCATATACTATTCAACACAACACAGCTCGCGCATCGACACACATACGGTTGGATGTTGAAATCGATTTTAGTATGTCAATGTTAGTGTCAATGTGTGGCATCCTCCAAGTGCAACCAGTAGTGGTGGTGCGGCAGGGCGCGGGATGAGCGGAGGGGAGTTAGTGGCGCGTGGCGTCGCCGGCATGAGCGCGCCACCCTCGGTCTCCGGCGACCCAGTTCTTCCCGCGCCCATCACCGACGCCGGTGGAGCGTGGCGGTGGCGGCCACTGACCCTGCCGATACAGCCAGTCGAGCTAGCGGACGAGTTCGCATGACATTGTTTGACGGCCAGTTTCGCACGTACACCGTGTGACATGGCCGAGATTTGGCCGGTGATCATTTGTTTCGGACACATATTCGTATTGTACCATTTGAAGCTTCCTTTTGACAAGAAAGTGAAGTGACCCGCGGCTAATGCATCAATCAATGCCATAAGCTGAATAGGCTGATCTTATTTGTGTGGAAATGGAATAAGTAGGATTACGATTCTCAAATTAAGAAATTTAGTACTTTTGTTTAAGGGCTAGGTCCTTATCGTGTTATAATTATGGAATATACATTAAATACGCTGCACGCAAATATAATGGTAACAATATCCGTGTACTTGAAATAAGTAACAAATGATCGTAGCCTCAAATTACGCAGGTAAATTTGATAATTCGATACACGAGGTCATTATCGGCTTTCAATAAAACCCGACTTGACAAATGATACTCGTAGCTAATGTGACCGACAAAGTCTATCGCGGAGCCCAATCGAACCAGCAGTCACCACGTGGCAAATGGTCCGTCTAGCGTTATCTTATCTCAAACACGACCATGAATGAAATGAGCAGATTAATTTCAATGTAGTTACGCAACGTAATAGTATTGTGACGTAACAGATCATAACAATCATAACCGTATTTATTTTGAGATGCAAATGACGTGGATCGTGTGGGCGGCGAAGGCGCCGTTATACTTTTGTTTCGGGTATTCATCTGTGACGTCCATTCACGATCCAGTTTGGCGTAGTCTATTTTGTATAGGTACACGTCGTAATCTTTTGTCTTAACTGTGTCTGTAGGTTTCTCATTAATATCTTAAACAGTGTAACTTATTGCTTCAGTTTCTTTATTTGTGAATCCTAACCCAAGTACCGGCACTGCAAGTAGGTAGTCACTTGAAGTGCGGGTACTTCGGAGTCTCTGAAACCGGTCAAGAATACCTATTCTTGACCGGTTTCAGAGCCGATGGCTGGGCTGAGACTTTGTTTACAGCTTAATTATTGCAACAATAGCACGTATAAACAATACCGACAATGAAGCTGGTCTGGTATTGAAGCGAAGCTTACATACATTGTGCTACAGAAAGCCTTATAGCCTGTAGTGGCAATTTCGTTCTTTCCAGCTATAGGATAGTGGTTTAGATAATGTGGTTGAGGTCGGGCGGGAGGCGCTGCGCTGCTCGCATCGTACGTCACGACGGCCCTTGCAATCTCCGGCGCCGACCGAGTCCGAAGCCGCATCTATTATTTTTATTATATAATAATCGTGGGGACGTCGTCGTGCGGTGCGGTCGGCGACCCCCTTCCTCTTGGGTCGCATCGGCCGATTGGGATTCACAGCCGTAAGGAAACTCACCTAAATTATATCTATTACGTAGGTCACACAGTAAGTTTTAAGAGACGAATTATATTCCAAAAAATATTAAGTTTTGTTTTACAAAGTTATATTATATGGTTTTATTTAGCGCAGGGTAACTACTGTTAGACAATTCATCTATTTTCGACACCTTCACTGTAGATACAGTCATAGAGAAAACTCTGAATGTAAGTTGTTAAAATATTTGACCGTTGTGTTTACACTCTTGATACACTTTTAAAGACCCGTAACATGATCGACATTGCCTCGCCGAGTGTTCCAGTAAGTCTTATAGGTACATTGTAATAATTAATAGTTGACGTAAAATAAACACTCAAAAACCCTGTAAATTAACATAATTATTTCACATCACAGTCGCCATTAGAGTGGAACCCTCATCAACAAAAGTAATATAGAAACGCCGTCGGCAACACTTAATGCCTCCAAATAAGTCACGTTGGTGTCACGTGCAGCATTAACAGCACTTTCTATAGTTATTCTATTAAAAAGTAATCACCGATAGAAAGCGGCTTTGTCTTAGCAAAGAAATTGGGAATTTGGTCTTCACGTGCCGATTTGGCCGTTTAACTGCATGACGAAAATCCCGCTAAGAAATCTTGGCGCGTGAACGCTTTGAACACGAGATTACCCATTTTTATCAGCGGGGTTCCAGTCTCATGATCTTGAGTTTACGTCGAATATTATTTTTTTAGCTGTAGTCATACTGTTTCTTTTGTGAAGTGCGGTAACCTCATGTACTTACACATTCGCGAATACGTTACGTAAGTGTTAACGTCTAATTATGTTTGTTCTGTATCTAGAGTTTGTATCTTTTCAGTGTTTAGACGTCGAAAGAAATTAGTGTCGAGAGTGGACGAGTGGATCGAAAGTTGAGGGCTGGAAAGCCCAATTTGTGGTTGGATTCATTAACAGAGTTACCATTTCTGTAAATGTATGCAATAAACACGAAGTAACATGCACAGAAGCCCTTAACTATTTATCATAGAGAGACGACTTTCGCTTTTTCAATTGTATATTAATCCACATAGGAATTTAAACTGCAGCGCTAAGTGGGCAAGCAAAACGCGTTGATGTCTAAAGTGCGGCGTACCTACTCATACTCGTATGTAGTTATCGTCGTCAGTGATCGTAACTATTGTAGCATTTTCGGTGCAGCGTAATGGTGTTAACGGAGTTGGTATGGACAAATACAATTTAAATGGTTAATTAAGGTTAATATTAACGTTATTAACGCTAATGAATCATAAGAATTTAAATCATTTATCACAGTTTCGGTAACACCACTACGCTGCACCGAAAATGCTAAAGAAGTTACGATTACGGGTTATAGAACATTGACGGGCCCGACACCGTATAGGCCATACCATGTGCATGATTCATCGTACATTTGACTACCTTTTTAATTAAGTTTTAAATTCAAGTATTCAATGTGTTAGTACAGTCACACCATTAGTATCTGCCAAACCAAAGGCGTCTAAATATTAGACACGTCACGTCCTAACGGCCCTACACATAGAGCCGTGTCAGATATTCGTGCTGGTGACTGTACTTACTGGATTAATATCTACTGAAAACATATTTTGCTGGTATTATCTTTTTTATTTATTAAGGACAACAATAGCCGTAAATATAAAATTATAGGAGTTTGGTTACATCGCAGAATAAATTGCTCCTTGGATAACCTAGTCCAAATACACAATTTTAATAAACGTAAAATAAATTTCTTATCTTAGGTTATAAAAGATAGAAGGAACCGTAAAGTTTACGTTGCTCTTTTGCGAACCATTAACGGACCACGTCCATGTTTGAGTTAACACACACCGGCGATGGTATCGCGCGCCGCTGCGTCATTCAAGAACTAGGATACTCATCTCCCAAAACAGAGTATTTGTCTTGTGACACAGCGGATGAGTTCCTATTCTGCAGGTTTTTGCGACCGCCTGTAACATGGAAAATAATAATTATGATCCGTTTTCGTGACTAGTGTTATTATAGGTAAACAACTTAAGAAATTGACCTGTTGTATGTAATTGTGACGTGTTCGAATAGACATTACATATTTAAAAATAGTAACACAATTAAAACAAATGTGTATTCAAACACGTCACAACTACATATTACCTACTATTTTTTGTCACCATTTCGGTAGTTTTGTGGTGTGCTTAGTTGAAGTCTAGAAGAGTAACACGATTCGAATATTCTGTTATTATCGTTATTGACATATGTATCTTCATTATCCCACGTGAACCTACATTCCTGCGCTAACGCTTGAGTTTTCGATAAGAAATATTTGTTATTTACCATTTCAGTGGTTTATTCATTGAGCTTTTATGGTATTTCTATGGTTTTATTGCGTTTATAGCGTCGCTAAAATTAAGTCTTGCTAGTGTTAACCCGATATGCTGTGCTAATCGCCCGCGCGGGAATTTGCGAAAGTCGGCATAACACAGATACCAAAAAAACCGACTCCAATTTTGTACTTTGCTATGCCACAATTTGTGGTTTCCGTGAGCCAATGCTTGATTACCTACAGAAAATACTGAAATCGGCATATGTGTGCCTGTCAAATTCGAGGAGTTTCCTCGATTCCTCCTAGATCACTTCATCAGACCTTCACATATTTATATGGGACCAACTTAATTGCTTAAACAAAAAAAGAACTATCAAAATCGGCCAACGTGGTCAAGAGTTATCGGAGAACATACATATAGGTATAAAAAAAAAACAAACATGCCGACGAACTGAGAACTTCCTTCCTTCTATTAAAATCGGTTAAAAAATTCAACAGAATTGAAAATTTCCTTAATTTTTAATCGGTTGAATAGTTTGAAAATCAATTACGTGACATAAAGATTATGAAATTGAGAATAATATTTAGTATACTGAGACAATAACACATAACATGTAACGAAAACAAAACATAAAGTTAAATTCTCCCCAAGTCGCCTCCGTGAGTTATGGTGCCCAGAGGACTGGCAGCGTTACCATCCCCTTGGATGGTCAAGCTTAACCTCTGGCCCAAGTAGCCCTACCAGCCCTCTGGTCATCCGAGGTGTCTTGAGGCGCTGGGAGATTTCCTCAAAAAGGTATTTCGCGCTGGGCCCTCACGATTCCCCAGAGTTTCAATCCCAAACAGTGCAAACATGATGTAGCCCTCACCGAGTGCTGAAGTATCAGTTGTATATGAAATTTTATATTTTTGCGATAGAAGATGCAGTAGTAAATTGGGTACTAGTGGAAAACATATGAGTGTCTTGGTGACTTAGTTTGTAATAATGCTTAAGGATACTTGGATAATATTGATGTTACTTTTCATGTATGGTATATTATTTTTTGGTATTAAAACTGTAATAGTTAACATAAAACGGTTTTAAAATTACTAAATATTACAATTACTTGACCTTAAATAATAAGAAGTTGGACGTCATAAACAATTGCTACCATGACTATGCGCGTGTTTGGTAAGGACTGACGTGGATTATGCTCGTCCAGTAATGGGAGTAATGTTGCGACCCTTTTTCAGGTTTGTCCGTAAAGCCCAAATTCACATGAAAAACCATTGTTCAATCAACCGATCTGCGAGTAGTAGTAGTAGTAGTAGTCGAAGTAGTCGGCCGTCCAGCCGTTATTGATAGGTGCTACACTGTTGTTGAAGAATGTTCATTGTAATATACAGAAGACTTGTGGAATGTGCCTTTTAGTATGGAATGAACTACTACCTAAATCTAGACACGCGGCAGCGTGTCCTGCCAAGTTCACCCCAGGAACTGGCGGACAGCAGCCGTGTGTTATTTTACACGAACCGTTTGGAGCCACTTTTGACCCCCCAATAACTATCTAACATAAAAAAATAAAATAAAATTGGTACATGTATTAAGATCCTTTAGAACAACTAGAACCCCAAATTTGATAAATATAGGTTTAATAATTATTGAGATATTAAATTAAAAAAAACGGCATTTTACCACTGACTGACTAGTAATCAAAAACCTAACCCACTTCCAGGTGACCTAGAAAGCAGAAATTTGGCATTCAGTTTGATAATTGTGTGTGTTTATTATAATTATTATTTATACTAGTTACGTCAGAACTCCTTCATTAATTTAACCGATTTGGAAAATTCTTTTTTTGTTTGAAACGGTATACTTCAGGGGTGATCCCATAGTTATCAGGTAAGAATCTGACATTAGGGTCCTGCGGGCCTATGATGGTTCCCATTTTATCACTTATCGTCGTGGATAAGACATCCGTCACGTTCTGACTAGTACGCGAGTGCGAGAGTGACGGGCGTCTTATCCACGACGATAAGTGATAAAACGGCAACCATCATACGCCCGCTGGAGAATATAGCGATTTAGGTATTTTGTATAGTAACTCGTGCATTCGCTCTTAAAAAGCACCATTTGGCGAAGATTGACAAAAAGTAATGATATCCCATCAAAAACAAAAATTTGAAAATGGGAGCCAAGTTCGATATTAAGAATATGCGATGCTTGGTTGTCTTCTTCTCCGACAAAAGAATTGAGATCTAAATGGGTGCCAAGTTCCGTAGATTCTCTGAAATGGTGACAAGTCCGGCACTACATTGTTTACAGTAAAACTAATTTACTGCGGCTTAATGTATTTAGAGCCTTAACTTGGCAGTTTTCTATACAGTGTGTTATAATATCATAAAAGCTGTTGGATATTTAAGACAACTTTTTTATCTCAATTCTTTTGTCGGTGAAGACGACAACTAAGCATCGCATATTCTTATTCAATAATAAGCCAAGTTCAATAACTTGGCTCCCTTTTTCACATTTATGTTTTTGATGGGATAACTATTTTCAAACGAGTAAAATGTCACTTCCCCACCACCCCTGACTGCTTTTGATTCCCCTGAACTGTGTACTATACTACATATTTTTCTCAAACATGTATTAAAATTTCGTAATTACGTGCGTTATAACAGGCTTCAAAGTATCACGTTGCAGGCGCAACAACTCGGGAGTTCTCGGGCGGAATCTCATACAAAATTGAAGTCTAGGCCGGGAAGTAATATTTTTTTTAATTTTAATGTAGACCATGGCTTTTGTTAAATTGTTTTTTGAGGGGTGTATTTTTTTACTTTATTGTTTATGTTTGAGAAAAGCACTATACAAATCTCGGCGAGAAACGTTGGGCTGCAGGCCGCGTATCCCTATCCGTCTATGTCTACTTGACGCAACCCTTCGTTTCCCAGCCTTTATAGTTACTCGTATGTACTATTGTTATATTTCCTGCGCAATATATCTACTTAACTTATGTAGCATAGCCATAGAATAATAATGCTAGAGTGATTTTAGAAGCACAATAGGAAATTATATCTACATATTGAATTAGGCAATTAGAATTGACAAAATAAGCCGAATACCTATACTTATCAATGTTATATAGCTAGCCTCCTTGAAGCTTGAACTGTTTAAAGCACTCGGGATTTTTCAAAAAGAACTGATGTGACTTCTGACATTCGCCATCAAATAAAAATACGGAAGATATTATACAAGTTATTTAATTGTGTTAATTTAATGTAATAATGTTATAATAAATATTTAGTAAAGTGTGTACGTGTTTTCCAATCTACTGCGAACCTGCCTATATCAGAGGAGATATTGGCCTGAAATATAAGAAAAGCGGTCAACCGCTGATTGGTATGGCCGACGCAGATTGGGCGGCGTGTACAATTGACCGACGCTCGTACACTGGATACACCTTCAAGTACGGTGGAGGTCTAGTAAGCTACGAAACGAAAAAACAGAGGGTTGTTGCCTTATCAACAGCCGAGGCCGAATATATGGCAATGACGGAAGCAGCCAAAGAAGCGCTACATCTTAAATACTTGCTACGCGAAATTGGAGTGGCGCAAGGACCGACTATGATATATAATGACAATCTAGCGGCGCAGAAACTGGCAAGTAATCTTATGACTGGTAAACGGTCGAAACACATAAGCATTAAAGAGCACTTTATAAGAGACTGCGTGCTGAGAGGTGACGTGACTGTTTCATACAAGGAAACGGAGAACATGGAAGCTGACTTAATGACGAAAAGTCTTCCACAGCCCAAACTGGCAAAGCTACGTCAGCGCCTGGGACTATGCAGTACTGGCAGAGGATCCCTCGTGAGGGGGAGTGTTATATAGCTAGCCTCCTTGAAGCTTGAACTGTTTAAAGCACTCGGGATTTTTCAAAAAGAACTGATGTGACTTCTGACATTCGCCATCAAATAAAAATACGGAAGATATTATACAAGTTATTTAATTGTGTTAATTTAATGTAATAATGTTATAATACATATTTAGTAAAGTGTGTACGTGTTTTACAATCTACTGCGAACCTGCCTATATCAGAATCAATTTACGTGTGTTATTTTTTGCTAAATTATACAGGTAGCAAGTAAGCGACAGCTTACAGCTAGTTACAGGTAGTCGATGCTTGTTTTCAGTTGAATAGCCAACAGTGTACAGAAGTGCTATAGTAGGTACCTACGTTCGAAAGGAAAACTGGCAATGTCACAGCAGAGCACAAAAAGTTAAATCCGTATCTACCTAATAATAAATTGGTATGCCTGGTTAATATTGTACCGGTCACGACTCGCGGTGTCAGTGATCTTGCCGCTGCTATATAAATAAAGTGATAGACTTTATGCTATAATCTTCGCGTTTCTTACAATGCTAAACATTCCAGGTTTATTTTTCTACCTCTAAAGATGAATTAAAGCGATGTAATATTTTCAAGGTAATAAGTGGTTTAAGACATTTAGTGTGACAAGAGTTGTTATTGTGTTTATTGTTTGAAATATTAGTAGCTGGCATGACCTTGACATACAAACTTATCTATGTATAAAGTGACAGGTAATTTACATACTTAAGGATAGGTTAGGGTTAGGCATATCGATTCTGCTGTGCTCCTGCACATTACAAATCATGCTAAATCCAAATGACCAATCCAAAAAGAAAAGAGAGAGAGAGAGAGTTCCAAATGACTTAGGTATATACTATTTCAAGATTATGAGTAAATTGGAATGGACTGATCTGGATACAATACCTATTCTTGTTTGGTGAAATTGCCAATCAATTGGACAAATAGACTAGTTTTATTCATCGGTAGAGTTGGCAGCGTCACGCTGCATGGCAAACAACGAACATGCGCGTGAGTCGTTCCCCGCGTTCGCGGTCGCATGCGCCGTTTTGGTGTGATTCCGAATTCGAGCGGTTTCCGATAATTTGGTCAAATCTCCGTTACCCGCACGATGCCGTTAGTCTCCAAATAGGTGCACAATTGTTTGCCGTTTTAACTTAACACCTACCCAATCTAGCAACCTAATTTCGATGTTGCCATAAAATATACCTATTTAAAACTCAAAAGTGGGCGGCACACCTTTAAATTCCGTTGAAAAACAATGGTTCGTAAAACACAGTTCTAAACATATATGTAGAGTCAGTTGACGAGGAGGAAGGAAACTCTGAGAAAATTGCTTAATAGTAAACTTGTCTTTGTTTGTCGAGACTGTTTGCAGCATGTTTCCAAAGGTTATTGTCCTAGTTTCGTCTGATTTTCGTTAGTGGGCGTAAGCTAACATTGAACTCAAAAAGACAACGTTTCTTTCAAGTATGTTACGTAATGGCATTGAAAAGCGAAATTAAATACCTATCACCTAGATGCTGCAACGTCTAATTACAATACAATATGTGCTTGCAAAATATGGTTTGTCTTGTTAATCATGTAACCCGTGCTATCTAACTACGACTAGCGCATAGTTAGATAGCACGGGACAGGGGACGCGGAGCCTTCAAAAGAGCGGACGGAATGTGCGCGCAAGGTCGTTGCGCCCTCAGCGGTCATGCGCGCCCCCGCTCGCGCCCCCCCTGCGCCGCGCGCGCACTCCCGGCGGACCCACCACCGCATTGTCTAGCCCGATCAGCTGCGGATAAAGGGGAAGCGACCAAATCGAGAGGCGATAGGAACCATTTCAATGCGAACTCCTTTTATTTTTCCGATTTGCTCCACCATTGGTCTGCAATACGCGACCGCCGCGGGCGATATTGTTCCTCTCTCTAACGCAATTTTCTAAGGCACTGTACGAGAAAAGGTCCATTTGAAACCCGTCGTGGTTTATTTACGTTGCCCACGCTAGTACTTACCCGAGATGCCTTCGCTGAGATACTATGCACAGTCCCCAGCACGGTTGAATACGTGTGGGTGTTTTTTTCGATTTCTTGTGCTATTGCAAAAATATGGTTGCAATTTATTAAATAATTAAATAATTTAACTCGCATCAAAGGGTAGGAATCTCCACACTTAACCGTTAATTTAGTGTATGGATTAAAACGATAAAACTTAGAATAGAATAGAATAAAAATACATTTATTAGTAGCACTTCACACAAATAATATATACAAACAGTAAAACGATACACATAAAAAATAAAAATGAAAAGAAAGTGCCACGAATTGGTCCCGACTCAGCATAGTGCCAGCCTTACGGTCAACGCTGGTCTTCCGTCGGGGCCAACCTTAGGCGGATGGCGTGATGGTTACTAGATGAACGGTTAATGTGTGAAAACCACAATTTACTGAGTAACGGAACGGTGTAATAAGTTGAGGATGTCGGGCTATGTGACCGACTTGCTAAATTAACATTTTTGTTCAATTCCGATGATTTGACAAATATATCAGCATTCCATAAGCGAGTTATTTCCATAATTATCCTATTTTTTACGCAGATGTGGACCACCAGCAAATAAGTTTTGATAAACTTAAATATTATTTATATGTCATAAAATAATAATAAAAATGGATGTGTAATGTAACAATATACGAGACAGGGATTTCTTTGGTGACATAAATATTTAGTCCATCAAAACAGAGCGTAGCGCGTTATATAAAATCGATTTCTCTCTTTATTTAAGTACAAGGAAAGTAATTTCATCGTTTTACGAAATGCAATATCTACGTAAAAGGATTAAAAACCGGCCAAGAGCGTGTCGGGCCACGCTCAGTGTAGGGTTCTGTAGTTTTCCGTCCGTCACATTTTTTTTTTTTTAATTACAAAAACTATTCTACCTATCAAGTTCAAAATAATTTTCCTACAAAGTTTTTATAAAGTTCTACTTTTGAGATTTTTTTCATATTTTTAAAACTTATGGTTCAAAAGTTAGAGGGGGGGGACACATTTTTTTTACTTCTGGAGCGATTATTTCCGAAAATATTAACATTATCAAAAAATGATTTTAGTAAACCCCTATTTATTTTTAAATACCTATCTAACAATATATCACACGTTAGGGTTAAAATGAAAAAAAAAAATCACTCCCCACTTTACGTATAGGGGAGGTACCCTAATAAAATATTTTTTTCCACTTTTTATTTTACCACTTTGTCGGCGTAATTGATATACATATTAGTACCAAATTTCAGCTTTCTAGTGCTAACGGTCACTGATATTATCCGCGGACGGACGGACAGACGGACGGACAGACGGACGGACAGACATGGCGAAACTATAAGGGTTCCTAGTTGACTACGGAACCCTAAAAAAGGGTTAAAAGTTTGACATTGCGGGGTTGTCGGCTACCAATGTACAGATTTAAGACGAGTTCGATCAAATCCTGCGCTATTATCAAAATCACTTGCAATTTTTTGTATCATGTTAATTGGCGTTTCATTGGGTTCCATATATTAATAATTATAAAAACTCTCTTCTCTTTGATTCGGACTCATCTATACCATTTGTTAAATCGTGCCTGATCTTTAAGATCTTCATGTTAATTTTATTATCTGTGAAATAAATGGCTATTAGTTATAGTCTCACATAAAACGTTTTATTAAACTTTTAGTAGTTTATTTATTCTTGCACACCACTGAGCTCTAATGGTTCCATGTTGCTCATTGAGAGTTTAATGTTCGCGAGTCTTTGTTGCTCCGTCCGCGACGAATAGGACTTGATGGAATCGGTGTAGACTGTAGACTAGGGAGCTCGGTATCGCAGTTAACTGTTTTGTAGTCGTCCTGGGGAACATTGTTCAGTTAAGTGTTATTGGTCAATTGGTATTAAATGTTATGTAACCTCAACTGAGATCTATAATAATTATGATCAGCTTGCTATGCAATCATTATAGTTAGCACCCAAGTTTGACAAGTATATCGAAACACATTATTTCTCCAAGTATGAATATATTTGGTTGCTTCATCATATCATAGATTAAATAAACAGAATTAAGTAATACTTGCAATCCCTAATCTGAATTATAATAATTAGGTATAAACAACGTACTGATATATATATAAATATATTAAATATACAACTTTGTTTTGCGGTTATTATACCTAGTACCTAGGATACCGAGCATTGCTCGGCAATGAACGTGTTTTTCCTAGGAAGACTAGTTTTCCTGGGAATATAATTATATATGTCCTAGCTAGATCGAGTTTTCATTCTCGCCAACCCCTATACCGATTATAACGCCGTTTTCGCAAACTCTACTACAAATAAATATACAAATATTGCTTCTTTAAGTCGTATAGGATAAGGCAGAACGTCAATATTATGTATGTGGAGCACGTTTTAGTACACTGAGCCCGTCACAATAATAACAGCTGTAGCCGCTGTGGGCACGCCCGACAATGTTTAGCACTTCACGTCACGGACATTTTGCGGCAACGACTCTATCTAGAACACTAGAAAGCAGTGTCATGTGGAATTTCTTACCAATTGCTAGTACCTTAGTGAGCACTGTTAAATTGTAGTGTCTTAGCGGTATTCTATATTAATAATTTCGTGCAGGGGTACGGTAGACCCGAACGAGACCTGTCTCAAATTGAAGAACGTATAAAAATAACGATTTTTGAGTTGAACATATGTATCCGCAAAATTCGGATTGTCGCGTATTTTGCATTAAAAAGTGTTAATTTTATGACGAAAGGTCGGCCATATTAAATTTGTTGGTTGACAGCGTCGGGTCGGGTACGTTCGGAAATTGTAAACTATGTTTGCGTCCGGTGTGTTCTGGGTGATGGGCCATCAACGCCCATTGTGTGGTCCGGCAAGCCGCGTCTGCAGCGTTTTATTTTTGTCGTTTTCAAGCGTTCAATATATAAACGCCTATCACATTGTCACAACAACCGCTTTCAAAGCGAATGTATGGGGCATGTTACATGTTTATTATTCTCCCGTGATACGTTCATATCGCGTTACGTATCACGTGAATACCGAAACAGAATCCATACAAATTTGAACACTGCGATAATATTCACGACCGCAGTATTGTGATAATATTAATCGTGCGAAGGACACCACTAGAATGTTTGCTGGGTCTGTCCGCCACCTTAAAGCTGCGTCTCTATTTTAAACGTCTAGCAAAATTCTATCCCTATCTCGCTCTCCCATATCTTAGTGGTACTGCTCATGCCGTTCGCCGCGCTCGGACGTTAGAGGCGCTACCTTGAACCGAAAACGAAGTATCTGCCTCTCTGTCGCACATGTATATTCGAACGACATAGAGGGAGATAGTTCGTTTTATATTCGGGGTAGACTCTCAGGTGTCAACTTTAAAACGAATAGGGTATTTTACTGCATGAGAAATAAAATTAAAAATGTAAGAAAAACCGGTCATGTGTGTCGGACTCGCGCATTGAGGGAGATTTATCAATACATGGGTATTTTTGGTAAAACATACGTCATAATAAACATTATCACCTAATTTCAAGTTCATAGGTCCAAGGAAAGTTAAAAAAATATATATGTGACGGACGACACACGGAATCTTCTTTGACTTTCTTCGACCGTCTCCGCCGTGCTCGGACTGAAGTGCTACCGGGAACCGAAAACGAAATATATATCTCTCTGTCGCACGAATGTGCAAGTGCGACAGAGAGGGAGAGATACGAACTTCATTTGTTTTCGTTCGCGGTAGCAGCTCTGAGGGCCTACTCCAAACTTCTAAAATCCAACTTCGTATCGTGCTGTCTCTTTCCGTCATATAGTGTATAACACGAGAGTGAAAGGGACGGCCCTCTGACTTCGCACCAAAAATACTGGCTGGCACATCAATATTTACTAATTGCACATCTGAACCGAATTTTAATGAATGATTAGTATTTTAGCTATACAAATCAGTACTGATTAGTGATTACGGTGTCCATTTTTTTATGCGCCTTTAAATACTAGCCTCATAAAAATACATAGGATTAACTTATAAAGATTGCCCGTGACTTCGTCAGCGTAATCTTTTACTCCCTATTCCATGTTAATCCAGACTACAGACTATATTTGTATACGAAGTTTCAGCATAATCCGTTGTTGTAATGTTTTTATTTTATACATTTTTGTACACTATTTCTTTGGTAGTTTGTATAACTGTCACGAAAACATGTTTTCTTTATTTCTTTCTTATTTATATAACCCGAGCGAAGCCGGGCTTTCTTCTAGTATATTAATATTATGCAAACAACATTTAAAACTACTTTCACTACTGTAACCAAATATTACTAAATAACATTATTAATTTATTCTAAATTAATTCCCTTATTTTTTCCTGTCTTTATTTCTAAGTAGAGAGGGTCCATTACTAAGTACCTTTTCTCACGAGTGCTGAGTTCGTGTTAATAATATATTGTTCATGATTGTTTCAGGAAATAAGCACCAAAGAGCGAGTTATCATCGAAACAGGTGATTACTTAGTACTCAAAATTCTATCATTATTTTTATAAAATTGATAAAGTAGAAATAGAGGAACGATGAGTTGGTTAGAGGGTTTAATTCGATATGAAAAGTTTGGGCCGATTTGCATTTTGTATAAATTAAACTCGCCGTGACCTAGGCAACGAGGAGCTATGGCATAGACGTTAGAGAGTTACCTGACACGGTGGTACACATGACAACAATAGCCCGTGGGACGCGGCTGAACTCGGTCCGGTACCACTTTTTGTCTCGCGTTCGACTTACGTGATTGCATTTCTTACAATAAATGACATCGCACAAATACACTCGTTTGCCTTTTAGAGCAGTTAAGGATTACTTTAAATACCATGATTGTAGTTTTTGTTACGAGCCGTCTTTCACTAAGGCCTAAGGGTATAATTGTAATTAGTTACTTATGGTAGAGTCTAATAAACGTCACATCGGTTTTCATCATACAAGAAGTACTTACGCAATTATGCGACATCACATTAGTGGAGGGTGAAGCTGTTTAAAGCAGACAAAAGAAATACTTTAACTGACGAGTTTAATAGGGTTTGGTACTCATGATTAATCTAATTTCATCAAAGTTTTCGTAAAATGTACCTATCAATATTGTCTTAAAAATTATTTACAAAATTTTGGAAAGTTATCTTTTTAGAACGATTGAAAGTATTCCTCATATTACTGTTTTACATGCGACGCGAGGCAGTGGCTGGCATCAGGCATTTGCAGTTGTATTGCCGCGGGTGCGAGTTATTTAGCTAATGCAACTAACTATCGATTCCGATGAAGTATTTACTGTCAATTGGCCGTCTAATACCGTATAATGGCTAATGTCGATATTGACATTGAACTGCTCGCAAAATGCACTCAGGGTAATGAGAACGAAATACTCGTAAACTGTATCTACTTGAGTCATTACAAGTAATCGGTGGTTTCACTGGAGTTAAGAAAGCTTTTAACCTTTATCGAGTTTATAGTGCGCCAACCATTTTGTTGGCGCGCTTGATATGTTTACAACCATTTTCTTTTAAATACTATATAACATTTGATTAGTAAAGACTTGAGTAATGATTTCAAAAATAAAACGAACGTTATATTTAGCTGGTAATATTATTATTTGTTATTTAGAAGAAATAAGTACGTTTATCTTCGCTCCTCAGGACATTAATTTAAATTTAAAGTCAGTCAAGTAAAAAACAGATTATGCCTATCATATTTATTTTATTTGAATAAAGGCGTATATGTACTACTGTTAGCGTAGCCCTGGTCAGGGATAACCCTGGTATTTTAATTATATATTATGTTCTCATTAGTACGTAGTCAAGTATCTCTAAATATAATATACCATCAAATTTCAGGATATTCAATATACTCATCTCATATAGTATTTTATGCAAGTATTGTATAAGAAGGCACTCGATATGTAAGTGACGTGGGTTAATTACTTGCGAGCCTTGGCGAGCATCGCAAGTACGAGTAAATAAGCCACGAGCGTTTTAGGCCAGATGTAATAATAATAATAAATATGCTTTAATGCACTTCAAAAAAGGAAAATATTACACAAAAAATAACATATTTCAGAATGCAACAGGCGGTCTTATCGCTTTAAAGCGATCTCTTCCAGACAGCCTTATATACACCGTTGCATACACTAATTTTCCTACAACGCATTTTAAATCTTCTACAGAAATGCAGCTATTTTCTACTTCATCCATTTTTAACCCTTTGAACGCCAGGACCTGAATTTGGACCCGGGTATGTCCTAAAACTACGACCAAGACCACCGTGGGATGGGCAGCAGCATCCCTGGATTGCGGTGGAGATACTGCGATCGCCAACCCGCATGCCAAGCGTGGCGATTTTGGCATTTGCCCCTCATTAAATTGGGGGAGGCCTTTGTCCAGTAGTGGACGTCCTTGGGCTGATTATCGAACGCCAAGAACCTATAAAGCGGTCGTGTGTCGTCGTGCCCACCACGCCAACAACCACTAAAAAGGTCGGAGTGAAAGTGTACACAAAACCAAGCCCAGAACTCTAAACGTCAAAAACCATCACTAAAAATATGGTCTCCTGCGTCATTAAAGGACGCAAAAATAACATCAGGACTAGCAATAAATAAAATAATATAATTTTTAATTTGTAAGTGTTGATACCTATAGTAAATATGTAGGTTATCTGACGGTTTTAGGTACCTAATTAGAAATTAAAATAATAATTTCAGCGGGTTCGTCTTATTTAAACACTTATGTAAATAGCAAAAAAATTGCGACACAGCTTTAAATTATTGATTGACAAGTGAATAAGTAATTATAATTAATACATTATTTTTTATAGGTTTTCTGAATCGTTCAACATTAGTTCAGGTACAGTTTATTTATTTATTATGTTAACATACAGTAGTCACAATAATGTTACATTTAAGTTTTGGTAATTGAAAAGTTACATTTATATTTTGGTAATTGTGATACCAATATTACCAACAAAGTTAACTCCATATTACTAATACAAATTTTCAAATTTGATGTACATCAATGAAATGGAGAACAAAACAAATCAAAACATTTTCGAAATGTTGCCAAATGTAACCACTGCTCTTAGCCTAGGGGTTTTATATTAGTCTGGCTCACCCAGTCTTCTCCACTGTTGAGGTTCGATGGGAGAGGAACGAGTAAACGGCGCGGCTGCGGTTAGGTAATTGTAATTATAAAAGACAGCAGATGAAATGTTACTGTTCTTGAATTCTCAGAAACGTTTAAATCATTGTACTTACGTGTAAAATCTGTACTGAAATCGATTCGCGGAGTTCGCCATTAATTAAGTACAAATGCTATTTATTGTGTAGTCATAAAACTCGTATGCTAATCGGAATAGACCAGTGAACCTGGTAAACTTGGTTAACCGAGGACATACGGCCCTAGATAACAGGCAATCAAGACAAGTGTAATTAAAGACGAGATATCCGGCTTTACGAGTAGCGATCTAAATATACGTTTTCATTAGTAATCAAAGCGTGTAAGAGTTAGAGGGCTATGCAAAGCCGGCCGGCTATCTTGCGTGGGCACGGGTAGGGTCTACAAAGGCTAGATTTCCTACAGCGCCTGTATCATAGTATCTTTGCTTAGTTCACGACTAGTCCGCGCCAGTCCCCATGCCTGTTAACGAAGTCGTGGTGCATTCATCAAAGCCGGGAACAAGCTACAAACAAATGGCGTTACAGATAAGTTCAACGAATTTACCCAGTGGTGCCAATTTTTGAGCGAAAGTCTCCCTTGTAAACCAGAATGCGTTTCTTTGATTAGCATTATGTGTAACGTAATTTACAATAAAAGGAAATATTCCACGTATACTAAATGAGATATAGGTAAAAACTTAAGAAAATGATCTATTGTATGTAGTTGTAGCGAGTTCGAATAGACATTACATATTTAACCTCGTAAGTCCCCGCGTACTTGTACAAGTACAAAATAATGATAGTACTTGAGACCTGACATTTTAACTGCCTAGTATAAATAACTGCCTAATGTACTTTACCAAGTACAAATTAAGGATGCGCTAAAAACCATACACATACTGAATAAAACAAAGGACAAGAATTTAGACAAATTCGAAAAAGTCACGTCTGGGACCGAAGCACTACACTTAGTTTGTACTTGTGGTAGTACACTGGGTAGTTACGACTACTACATTTGAAAAAACAAAGGACTCACGAGGTTTTAAAATGTGCAACACAATCAAAACAAACGCTTATTCAACACGTCACAAGTCACAACTACATAAAACAGCTTTACAATATACTGATTTCCGGTAACGAAAAAAATTCGAATAAGCGTTTGTTTTGCTTATGTTGCACATTTTAAATATGTAATGTCTATTCGAACAGGCTACAACTACATACGGCAGGTAATTTTCTTGAGCTTCTCACCTATACTTAATAGTTAGGTAGGTTACTCGTATTGAATATTTGTGAAATCTTTCATTCAGGAAGTATTTTATTTACACAAAACAGGCGTAGAATGGCTATAGGCTCTTTTTTAAATTGAACCAGTTAGTCATTTCATTTCATTATTGTACTATTTTTATTGGGTCAAGCAGCTTCATGTTAAGCTCAAACCTTCGAAGCTGATCTATTGTGATAGACATCAAGATGAACTGCTATGATTGCAAGGATATGATATTCATGAATCGTGATATATGTGCAAGCACTTCGATTCATTAATATGTGTTGTGTTGACAGAAGAAATGATACACGAACTTGAAAAATATAGTTGTAAATAAAAGTTTTTCTATATGCGGCAGCATATCCTATCCTATTTTATTAAACGAGCAACATTTGTATATTTATTTGTTTGTTTGTAATTGAAAACCGCTTTAATGATTTTAATGAATATACAATATAGATATTTCCGGGAACGAAAAAAAAATCTAGCTATGTAGGTTTTATCTTCGGGAAAAATAGTATTCCCCGGGATAAAAACGAGCGTAGCTCGGTCGCCCAGTCACTAAAATATTATCATTATATCTTTTAAGGAACTAAGTATTATTTAAGCAACTGTTATAGCTGCACTTGCTTATTACTCCAGTTGGTAAAAAATAGTGATTTCCTGTAAACGATAAGCTATAATTACGTATTAGTATTACCGTTTGATGTACTATTGACACAGAATAAGTAATAGTACAAGTACCATTGAGTATCTCAATACCCCGTATTTCAGATTCAAGATTCAGATTCAAAAATTTATTCGTAACAAGCACAATATTAACATTAGATAAATGCATAGACAACACACAAACAAAGCCGTAGTTACGAAAGGGAACCTACTCAGCATATATGCAGGCTTTGCAGCCGGCGCGGATCTTCCGTAGGGCCCATGCCGGCGCTGATCTTCCGTAGGGCCCATTTCATGTACGAAGTAACTAAAACCTTGAAACTAGCGTCTTTTGATCAATAGCCCTGCTGAGCTCCGCTGAGAAATAAAACTTAATCACAGAAAACTAGTCTGCTCCCAAAAATATTTTAAAGTTTCACTGAATGTTAACTCTAAACATGTTAATGGAAAAAAGATTACGCACAACGCGTCTGACTCGCGCTTTGCGCCACGGGCGCTCGGGGGCCAGCGTTCAGCGGCTTGCATTCTGACCGAGGCTTCTAGATAACCACACCATCCCCAAGAAACGAATAAATGCATTTAATTATACAGTTCACGAAAGGAATGCAGAGGCTATGTCGTAATGTCGGACTGGGATTGCCAGCCGGGACTATTTATAAATGTGCGAAAAACTTCAAGTTAAATTTACAAAACGACATTGCAAATTGCGCCTGCCGCCGGTACTTTTTAGGGTTCCATACCAAATCATAATGGATGATATGAGTGGCGGGGGGGTAAGGTTCTTGTTACTAGGTCAAGTGTGGTATCATATAAAAGGGCTCAGAGGTTTCGATATTTGAGGGAAAATATAAAACAAACTATCATTCCCCTTTATATCGAAGGGTACCAAGCGATATTATTGTTCCTTCTTTTGCTACCTGAAAAAAAAATTTTTTTTTTGATGAATTTGATATTATTACAACCGTGTCTCTATCTCTAAAGGTTATCTTTTTACAAAAAATCATTAAAATCTAAATTTGTACAAAACCCTTTGCGCGAGTCAGGATCGCACTTGACCGTTTTTTCTTACTGCATAGTTCAATTATAAATTGCTAAGTTTTAAATGCGCCGGCTATAGGTAGGCACTAAATGTAAGGAAAGCAGATTTATCACTTTGGTGTATTTATATTATCTTTAGGGCCGGATTTGACCAAGTACGAATAAGGTCTCAGTCTAAGATTCATCGTCATATTTTGTAGCGTATTCTCGGAATAAACACTATCCCCCTTTGGTGGATTACCACTTAGTCTATTTAGTACAATTTAATTACATACATAGACGATTAGGCTGATAATTAAATAAAAAATTACAAAAATCTACCTATAAAATAGAGATGACTCTAAAACAAGATCCTATTTTTTATGCCAAACTATCATAATCAGGAAATGCTGAAACTATCGTATTATTTATTAACCAGGTCATTTTCGGCGCAGCAACTAAATCACAATTCTCATCTACTCGTATATTGCATCCTCAGTAATGTGAAAGTAGTATGTGGTAGTAAGACGCAAAATTTCACACGCGTTCGAAAACATATGGCCCAGTTGTGAGGATAATTGGGTCAGACAACCTGCCGGTGTTGGTATGCTCGGCATTGTCTTGCGCCGCGGTGCGGTGCGCTGGCGCAGTGCCGTTAGCGCGGTCAAGTTCGGCCCATTGTGGCCACTGCTGTGACATACGGTCTCGTCCCAACATTCTCGCGCTCGCCACAACGGTGAGATAGCAATTATCGTGCCAATGCCGGCGCCACTCAAAAGGAATGTTGTAAAATAAAACAAGATATAAATATGGCGATGGTTTTAACAACAATATTAATATTTCATTTTGTTAGATGTTTAGTTTCCTTATTTCTCGAGTTACAAACTTTCATAAATTTGAGAAAAGATATGCTCCAGTCAGAGAAGCGGAAGCTACGGTAGTCTAGTCTAGTCGTGAGTTTGAATCCCAGCTCGTAAGGGAGTTGTTCATACTTGTATACGTTATATTATATCATTCGATATTTACCGTCACCGTCCGTCTTTTTGGTGATGGCAAATATCGCGAGGAAACCAACGTAGTTCTGTGAAATTCAAAGGCGTATGTGAAGTCCCCAACCTGCACTAGGTCAGCGTGGGGACTTCTGCACGTTCCCTCTCCGCTATGAGGGAAGACCTGTGCCTAGCAGTGGAACGTACGAGTGTGTAAGCCGATGATAATGCTCCAGAGTCCAGAGCTCTGAAACTTCAAAAGAAAAAGTAGATGCAATGCACACCTATCCCCCATCTCTCAAAACTTCTTCCGATTTGTCTGTGTTTTGTGTACAATAAAGTATTTACATACATACTTCTAAGGTGCTTCAAAATAGATAATTCTGATTGCGTTACTTATTTTATGTTGTCACGACCTCAAGGGATTGCGATTCATTTCATCTTGATACCTCCACGCACGCAAGTTATTACATAGAGTTAGTCTCTCTATTCGTTGGAGTTGGATGAAATTCAACTTGCAAGGTTTCCGTGGCATTGTTCACGAGGACTCCTGGAAAGTAACCAGATGAGCCATAAGCTATTTGTTCTATCAAACGCAACGGCTTTACTTATAGTAACCGTGAAACTTTTTATCTCTATGATCCTACACAAACGGGGCTAGTTAATAAAATGAGAACACTACGTATAGTATTAAGATGAATATAATTATAGCCGAGTTACGGACTTATCTGTTTGATCTGATTGGTTTAAAAAAATCTAGTTGACATCACAAGAACAGTGCTCTGTGAATGGCTAAAATATTGGAGATGGCTTAGCTGACAAATCTAGTAAGCCGCGCGCCGCAAAAACACTGCTTTGTGATTGGTTGCAATATTGACGCCACGCTCCTCTCGCAGGGACGCCGCGGCGATCATGCACTGATACTGGAGGTGAAGTTGTCGATTTCTTCAATTTCGATTAGTGCTGGAGTTATTCATTTCCTCGCAAATTTGATGAAAACATTGTGATTACCTCAGAAGTAAGAAAATTGCGAACGAGAGTATCAGAAGCCCGACGCCGAAGGTGGAGGACTTACTAATTATGGTCCTCGTTAAACAATGTACTATTCTATTAAAAATCCTTAGAAGACTAGCAATACAATCGATATATTTTTTTCTTTGCATACCGGTTCGATGTTAGTTATTTAACCCTGTTCCAGACCGCACGAGTCTAGAAGGCTTTTTAAAAAACCCAAAATGTATAATCAAAATAGTAACGTTTTGGTCATTCATTTCAAGATTAGTCACTTTTTGCGAAAATGCAATATAATTTCAATCTTCAATCGGAGAGCTAAGATTAAAAAGCTGTTGTGGTCGATGAATCGTACTATGCCGGAAAAGAGTAACACCTCTCTAAATTGCCAAATCAGTGGTTGGACTGAGGACATAGATACCTCTATGTCCTTATACAGTTTATAATATCTACCGATTATTCAAAACTGTATAAAGTCGCACAGTTATTCCCTAAAACTTGAAGCACAATAATACCTTTACCTATCTTGAATTTATACTATATGAAGATTGATTTGCCGTGAAAACAACAACGAATAAACGTTTGAAGAAACTAAAAAAAATTGGCTACATGGCGCATTTTTTTCACGACGCTACTCGTAATCGATCCCGATTTTACGTAGAGAGGGTCAACTGTTTGTATAGGACCAACTACAATCTATTTCTTTATTATTATTTATTTATTTTTCAGATTAAAACAAATGACGAAAATGAGAGTCTAAGTACAATATAGCTGCTGAGCACTGAAAACGCTCCATACTAATTTACACTCCATACTATCACAGTTGAAACGAGCCGTATAATAGAGGAATTTGCTGTTTTGGTCTTGATTTTATTAGTTATTACGTTTAGGTACGTAGTTGTCATACAATTTATTATTATCAATATGTGAGAATTTAGATGCTTTTAATTTACTTAGTTATCATATTTTAATCTTATTTTTTAATCATATTTTTTATTTACCTTTTGTTGCGATGATTCGATGGTTTTACTATTCATATATTATTATTATATATTAACACTAATCTTCTATTTACATATTTACACTACGTTATAAATTGTAACATGAGTCATCTACCCTATTGTAAGTAGATGGAATTGAAAGTAGAAAAGGATAATCAGCATTTAATTGGGCGACTACTAAATAAAAGAATGACAAGTTGTGGCATACTGGGAGCTTGTTATGGCTTGCTACCTCTATGACCGCGATCGACGGTCACGATCACTAATTACTGCGATGATTTGTCAGTTTAGGATTTTAGGTCAGGCAATGCTTTCTATTTAATTTTACATATAGCTACATAAATTTCAACGACACTTATTTGATTACAAATAAGGCAGAATAATTGATGGGCATGCTTCGTTGCAATTGCAAAGTAATTTTATTTCTTGTTTAGCAGTTCCATTGTGTGGATCGGAATACGACTTGATAACCCTTTCACATAGCATTAAGACGTAGCTTCACCGTGAGTAAGTGTAGGCAGGGACAGGTAACAGGAAATATGAACTGTAATTTCATTGTACAAAGCAGCGTGGTAAATAATTACACAGGTCAGATAGTAGCGCATCCATATTGAAATTACCAGCTACTACCTATACTAATCCATTCGGAGGCGGCATGGGAACGTACATCTATTGTGTGTTTAATGAAAATCGGCCCGATGCATAATATAAGGTCACGATGATTACTTGATTAGGTACGATGATTGTCTTCAGGTTATTAAACTTTTCTGCATTGTGCAATGTTCTTGTCGTGTTTTACAATAGTTTTTGTTTACTCACTTACTTAAGTGTCTTAAGTATTAGACTTGACTATCATAAATCATAATATAGATCAAACACTTGTCGGCCTGTTTAGCCTAGTTGGTAGTGACACTGTATCCGAAGCTAGAGGTCCCTGGTTCGAATCCCGGTAAGGGCATTTGTTTATATGGTGAGTAGAAACATTTGTTCCTGAGAGTTGGACATTTTATATGTATTTAAGTATACATATATACAAATATATCTATTAAATATGTCGACGTCTAGTTCTAGTATCCTTAACACAAGCCTTATTGTGCTTAGTATGATACTAGTTCGAATTGTGTAAAAAAATATCCCCTAATATTTATTTATTTAACACGACGAAAAAGCCCGTGTGAAGTATAAAACATTACGGTGGCACAAACTCGTAAATACGATATTCATGCGCCATTACGTATAGTTAACATGACGCTCTAGTTCACGGTTATAGTTATAACGTGAAATGCTTTAAAGTTTTCGAGTAAGTAAAGTAAGGTTATGATCTACTGACAACGTCGGAAGCGCTGAGAACGACGTAAAGTAGGTTTAACCGTTAAATTGGGCTATTTGTGTACGCATGTTGTGCGCGGAGGTTGCACTGCGCGCCTCCGCGATACGCTCTTGCGCATCATGATATAACTGTTACAATCATTATGTGACATATGAATCACGTCACCATGTTCTACGTTAATTGTGATCCCGATCTGCATACGGCATACGCAGTTACCGTTTTGGTGCCGTTCAGCGTTTAACTGCTTGCTTCCTCCGTCCCGTTTGTGATTATAATATTTATCTCGTTAGTTCACACAGCTTTAATGCGTCAAATTGTAGCGCGATTAATAACTAACATTCCAATTGATTTTAAAATTGCCTCGCTAATGGGAAGTTTCTTTTATTGATATATGTGTCGTAACGTAATGTTGCTTATTCTAGTGCTGGTTTTCAGTTTTATCCAAGTAATTCATAATTGTCACATTGTTGCGAACTAAGTACCTACCCAAATATAAGTTTTACTGTAATTTGATATCATTCGACATCTTAGGTTAGTATAGTATGTCTGTGGTGCAACAGAACATACTAAATAGGTTGGTAATCCATAAGAGATGCGAGTTCGAATCCTGCTAGTTAGCTACGTAAAGTTTCAAACGCATAACGTAAGGTTTAACTGTTAATTTTTTTATTGGATATAGATCGACAATATTTCGATCAACCTCATATTCGTTAGAAAATGACAGATAGGTCGATAGTTTCTTTTTCACACTACAGTGTGGAGTATTACGAGGACAACACTTTAAGACGTATGAAAATCATAATAGTTAATCAAGGTTTTCGTAAGTAAGTTTAGGTATCTAATCCAGTTTATTAATAAAGTATAGTACCTATAAAAGTTTTTATTTTTGTATGTTGCAATTCAAAAACTTTGATTTCGATCCTCCTGAACTTATTTTATTTTTATTTTTTATTTTATTTATTAGAAACAAACAGTCTCTTATAGTTATAGTTATTACATTAAGTGCTAAATCTTGACTTACAGTTTCCTTAATTAAATATTAAACCTATCATATATATATTTTACCAGTACCTATTTCTTTCTTATTTAGAAAAACAACATTTATGAACAAGAACCAAACATGTAGCATAATGCATACTCAACATAATCACATCATAGCCTACTGAGATTCCGAAATACGTTGCAGGGACAGCTCTTTGAACCTACTCAAACTGTCACAAAATATATCCAAGTTTTGAAACTTGTCATTATACAGCATCTAAGTTATATCTAGTATCTTATCTAGTTCTTTATATTATTTTCCTGTATGCGGTTGGATGTCACAGGTAGTAAACTGTGACAGTGTATGCCATGCTTGAACCTTCGTGCTGACACCCAACCAAAATAATATATATATTTATTTTTATTATTATTTTATGTTATTGCGGTCATTATTGTATTGCGCACCTATGCAAAAAATGTCTACTGTACACGAATATTATTTTAATGTGAAACATCATTGATTCCATATGAAGCACAACTACGAATCTAGGTCTAACTAAGTACTTAAAAAGTTACTGTGCGTTAGAGCAGAAATGAATGAACTCATTGACCTGGAATATGTGTGTCATTCCGGAAAGAATAGCCGCCTTCAATTAGGTGTATCTGTGTTAGTGCGAATGTAGGTATATCGATACGGTGTGTAAGGTTACGCTGGGAGAATATCTCGGCTAAGCTGGGCCTGGTGTTAGCGAAGAGCTAACTGTTCCAGCAGCTTCCGGCACGTCGGCCGACCCGTACAAGGCGTGGAAATGTCAAGTTTGCGTTAGGAATGCTATCATAAACTGTATCTTTGAGTAAGTCTATGTGAACGAATCTCTGCCGCTATACGCCGAACAAGCTTCTTAGACCTGTGTGAGTAACAAGTCAGACTCTTAGATTATATAACGACTATTATAATGTAATTTTCAGATAGTTAGGTACGCAACGTTTTTGATCGTGTGTAAGGACTAAGGTAGATCTAAATGTCATTTTCCAAATTAAAATGACAGATCTACTGTTTGAAAGGTTTTGTGATTACCCTGCAAGCATTACACTCTTATTAATGCCTGCCAGTAAACCAAAGGTTTATGTCGTAAAGCCCAGTAAAGCCCGCGCCGCGCCACATTCTTAACAAAAACTGCGAGAGTGTAGAGTGAGTATTCGTCTATGTTCGTATTGCCTCGTATGTGTTCGTGTAGTCTCCATATACTGGTAAATAACCAAACATCGAAGAGATCTCGTCAAGTTTCGTGTTATCCCTCTACACTCGCTATCCCGGCGAAACATTCTCGTGTAGTTTTTCGGAGAATGTAGGAGGCTTTTTGCACTCGAAAACAAAAATAACCGGTATGACGGAATCAAAAAGTATTTTCTTTGAAATTGTGATTGATTATTCCATTGGTAGGTACATATGCTTAATTTATTTATTATAGTTTGTTATTGAGCAGAGAAATGCAGATTTCTGCTCGATTGCTTCAGCATAATGAACTTCTAAAATGTTCTTCAATGGTTCACGATGTGTACTCAATTTAGGCTGCCTATTGAACATATCAGATCGTGCATAACGTTATAGAATAGTGGAAAGCTGTCCAAATCATTAACTATGTATATTTCATTTCGTTTCTAAATAGATAGTACATGCAACAATCGCCTTACTTTCACGTTTACAAATGATCATTCATTCGGCTTAATAAAAAGACTAGTGAAAGCGATATTGCGATGCAAAAAGTAAATGAAAATTCGTGTCACTGACTTTCCTATTAGCTTTCGTGCTTGGAACCGCGGTGATCTTGGCCCGCATTCGAGTTGTAAATCACCGGAAGTGAATTTCAGCCGACGATGGGCGGCCTCATCAACCTAATGTGCCGCCAGACCGCGGAGGTGATGCATGCCACGCTCCTACACCTAATCAATAATGCTTATCGCTTCTGACAATTCTTTACACATCTGAGTCTCACCAATGGAAACTTTACAACTTGAACAGCTATATGTATGTTTTCATAAGTGAATGCATCTGTCGTAGGCATTTAATACCAAAATCTTTAAAAAAAAACTTCAAAAACGCAGCATGCTTGCTTTGTACCTGTTGTACATGGCCTTTCGATTTTACTCATTGTGCATGATAACAATACTGCCGCATTGTACACACAACCTAAGGAATTGGGACGGTGAGGTTCAGATCAGAACTATGTCGGAACGTAGTATGAACTTTTTGCCTGACTTTCTACAGTTTTTTAATTCATTTTTCATCTTATTCTTTTAAAGACTTTTTTTACTTTCTCGTATATTAAAGTGTATTCTTCGCAATCTTTTAATGTACTTTGGCATTGATCGTTATTTTGGTACATTAATTTATTAATCTAATTACGAGTTAGTACAATCCTAGAATTTCCTAGATCGACTATGTAGATGTTTACACAGATACCTGTTAGAATTAACTAGAAATTATTTATTTATAGAAAAAAATCCTTATACCGAGTTTTGTGTATTTATGACTTTGTTTCATTTCGTTTAATCGTCCCAATTTCCATGATCTTAAGTGGCTGAATTCTTTTGTAAACTTCATTTAATGAATGGAGTATGGCCGTATATTCTGTTCGTTGATGTAAGATCCCTACCTAATATATACCTTGATATTTATTTGCCTACCTAAGCTGGATTCTTTAAAATAGGAATAAGGACTTAATCTGATTGGGGTAGACGTCAAATATATGTAACTTAAACATGGAATAAACTCGGTACTTCTTTGGTCGAATTGAGTCTTAGATAAAATTCATCATTATTTATTTAAGAGCTAGGACTTTGTGTAAAATCTCTATGTATTTTTTCTTGATCCTTTTCTAACAGCCTGATACGACACGACGTTTACTTTTTCCTTAATTTGGTCCATATATCTTCTTCTTAATCCCCCACTCTTCCCCCCTCTTTAAGACAATTAAACAAGTTATAATTGTGTAACATGCGGACGCCAATCCTGTACCAATATTTTTGTTCATGTGACTCAGATGATTAATGTGATTCGTGTTCTTCCCAGGAGGTGACTCGGCAGGATGAGGGGTGAAGCGCTGCGGCTAGCGCGGGTGGTGCTATTCGCACTGCAGGCTTCCTTCGTGCTCAGTGAGTAGAATTTCATCTAAAACCATATTCACAGCTGTCATTCCTGTACTCTGTTGCACTACCCACAGACCCTTTCTAACAGATAGCGGCAAACAGTACAATGGTTTTTTTAATAACATTGCAATACACAGCCGTAAATTTTCGGTGTTAGATCATGATAATGATGGAGAGAGCACAGCACATGCTATATTTCTTATTTTATAATTATAACCTTACTGCTAGTACGTAGCATGGGCAATTAAAGGTATTGTTTTAACCCCCGACGCGCAACGCAAAAGAGGGTTGTTATTGTTATAAGTTTATATTGTAATATGATTTATGTTAATGCGGGTTTTATTAACATAATATGATTTATGTTAATGCGGGTTTTATTTGAAAGCGGGTTTCTAGGGGTGGGTTTTTAAAACTTTCGATGCATTCATTATCATTAACTATAGGAGTTTGTTGACAGGCCGGATCGCGTTCGAAAAGCTGACGGATGTGGACTTCACGGGCACAGCATATTACACGGTGCGCAATCTCTCCCTGTACGAGTGCCAAGGCTGGTGTCGCGAGGAACCCGACTGCCTCGCCGCTTCGTTCAGGTTAGCATTCGTGCTTACAAACTTACATACGCATATGCTAAGCTGAAATGTAATATTTAAACTAAGGACAACTAACCCAAGTTACGAACAATGATGGAGAATGATGGCATCGGGGCAATAGAGTAGTAACAATTTAATGAAAATACTTCTAAAGCGCATAACCTTCATGTAGAAATTAGAAGCAACTGGTTTAAACACGTGTAAGCAATTCATATACATATTTTAGCTATCTATCTATCTATCTATCTATATATATATATATATTACGCGAAGCCGATCTTTATAATGCCCATCAGATCTACAGTTATGGACGGATTTTGATAAATTATATACCATAGGATTCGTCCCATCCTGTAGATGTGCAATAAGGTCTTAGTTTTTTTTATTTTGGTCCTGGAAAATTAATAAAATGATATTTACAAAAAATCCTGGATGCCCCGACAAATATAAGCCTCAAAATAGTGTTCGATGACGCCGCATACAAGCGAGGGGTCAGCTTACCTTGGTAGAATATTACGAGGTGTCAAAATTTAGCTTGGTTAACACGTGACCTCCACGTGACTTGGGAACTGGTATGATTCCGGATGACATAAAATTAAATATGAACTAAAATGTTCCTGTAAGAAATATCTGGTACAGAATTACAATATAAAACTTTCGAGTCGAGAAATACTCAATATTATTAACTATAAACGAAAGTAAAATTACTAATTTGTTTACTAGACAATACATAATATTCGGTCTAAGTATTTACAGTTTACATAAATGACAGACGTATTGTGTCAACTTTTTTTTTATTGTGCTCTAATTATGTCAATATTAAATTGTTATGGTTTATACTTCAAAGAAGTTGATATACAAACCAATGACGTTTCAAATATACGTTCCGTAATGAAACCAAATTAAACTTTACGTTGTGAGTTACAGAACTGTTTCTGAGTTAATCATAGATAAGCTGCAAAACATTTTGAAAGAGAAGAGGCTAGCTTTGTCTAAGTGTGTCTCTCTTCCACCTATTGTCATACCAGTAGGGTGATCATAAGTAAAGAAGTTCATTCAGTAGATGTTACTTATTGGTGGATTCGGATCAAACCGACGAGAAAACAATGTTGCACTAATTAACCTTTACGACGCCAATAACGTATTCGACGTATATGCGCACCATTGATTCGACAAAACGACGAATATATCCGTCATGGTAACGGCGTCCAATGCGATATCAACCTAGATGCATTTCTATTGATAGTGCGCTTAAAAGGTAAAATACTTTAACAAAATTAAGACGTAAGAAAAATAATTAAACCCTTTAATTGTCGACAATATGGGAGTTATGACGTATGTTGTCAAAATCACCTTCGTTCTTTAGTTGACGTGTAAGTGTCACTGCCGTTCATAAAGTATGGCGTTCAAGGGGTTAATTTGCTATTCATCAATGTTTGTATGAGGATGTCAAATGCAAAGTTGAACCCTTTAGAAATGCATGTAGGTTGATATCTCATTAGAGTCCATGACGGATATATACGTCGTTGGCTTCGGACCGTTGGTGCGCAATATAGGTACATTGTTAGCGTCGAAAAGGTTAATAATACTCGAAAAGTTAGAGGACATGTATATTTCTCTTTGTTACGTTTCAGTAAACATGTCCAAAATAAGGGGGATAATGGTCATGTTAAACTGCCACGTTCTAAAAGGACCTATACATTGAAAGGATGAATAAGATTACCACTATTGGTAACATGTTCAATTAAAAGTTAAAATTATACTGTATCAGTGTCACCTGCAACAGTGACAGTGCCGGTTTTCAGGGGGTCTACCCGAAACACCCGAAGATCGAAGTTCATTATATTTCCTTCTCTATCACACCAATAAGCAAGTGTTATAGAGATAGATATAAGAAAGATTTTAACCCAGTTATAGGTCGATTCACAAGAGCTGGCGCGGAATGTCTATGAAATTAATGACAGTTTCATACATTTTCCGCGCCAGCTCTTGTGAATCGACCTATACTTCACTTGACAAAATAGACCTCACAACTGTCATGCCAAAACCACACGATGGGCCATGATGGGCCACGTACAAGACGCAGTTATGCGGTGGAACGAGATGCAAATATGTTTTTTTATGATTGACTGACTGGCGATTGCCCTTAGTCTCACCTGATGAAAAGCGATGGCCTTTAATGCATAACTGCGACCTATACGTTGGCCCATAATGGCCCATTGCGTGGTTCCGGCATCAAATGTTAATACCAATATTGCCAATGTCGCATGCATTGTTTTTTTTCTAGATTAGATAGAATAGGTTATGAGGATACTTAGAGTATTTCTAAAGAGATCCTATACGAGTACGAGTTCCACCAAGAGGGACGGAAAAGCTCTTACCCACCTAAATTGAGAATTTGTCTTAAACGGCTGGCGCCTTATCATAAACAACCTCTTCAATTTGGGCGGGTATGACGTGGACATGATAATGAGCCAAATAAAAAAGTGGAACTATGACAAAGACTACAAATGATGTATCTCTCTCTGTCGCTCTTATTCCATTTAGTACATGACCTCGGTAGTGGTATTATTATTTGAAAATTTCTCAGGGGTACTCTAAGGGAGGGTAGGATAGGAGTCATATCACAGAACATTCTTAATTGCGGAACTATGACAAAGACAACAAATGATATATCCCTCACAGTCGCTTATATTCAATTTAGTAAGTATATGATATGATCATATAGACGTCTTCTCTGGGGTACTCTGAGTTTGCGTACCTTATTAGAGCCTTACGAGTATTTAGACAAGAGACGCCAATAGCGAACAAAATATTATAAGCAAATAAAATATTTATAAACACACACATGAAAAACCACACATACAAAGTATTTTCCTATTACTATGCACCATTACACTGAAACAATCAACGCACACACATTCAAAACACTAAAATTATCTGATTATTGTGGCCAAATTGACTGAAGTTGCTAAGATGCATATTTTTCATAGAAATTCTCATAGTTAGTAGGTAGATCTTATTTCTTGAAATAAGGCTGACATTTACTGTAAATTTGACGACTAGCCGTGATGATCAAGCACGAATGTTTTTAAATCGACTTTGTAATCGACCTTCCGAATACGCATATTCTATCCCGTGGCTTCGCTTGCATTCTTCGTAGTACGTCGACGCGGCGAAGCCGCGCGGGTAACTAGTAGTACCTATCCTCGATTGTGAATGTGTAAGTGTACCACAGACCGCAGCAGAATGCAATTTCCATTTTACTGTAAAATCGTGTCAGATGTAAATTACTCTATTTAGAGCCACACTCAGCACTAAATGTAATTTTACCATAATTTCTGGAATTTAATTGAGAGCTACCGTTAAATGCTCTAATTCTCAGCTCGCGTATTTATTTTACGCTTACGTATGACTCCGAAATAATAACATATTTAACACAAGATAATTTATTATCGGATACAAGCAAACATCTATTGAAAAAATTCCTATGCATGTTTCTAAGATAAGATAAATATAAGTTTTAGAAGGAAACGAAATCGTTATCTGAAGTGAATTAATTTAAAAAGAGCAATAATAATAAATCTTAACTGTTACCGCGTTCGGATGAGAAGCGTAAGCAATTTTAAACGGTACGTAATTTATCGACTGTCATTATTATGATGTTTATAATTGTTACTTTCAATTCGTATTAGAGATTTTACGTTATGATATTCAATTAAATAATTGAACCATCACCAACAGAACGTCGACCTCTTGATCTGACCCAGTGAGACTAATCTCTAATCGAACAAAACGCATCACATCTGATCGAAGCCATGATTCGTCATTCTTTAACTGCCTATCACGAAAATATAAAAACTGACGTGTCAGAGATTCGGACGCGACCCTAACCCAAATGTCTCAGATAACAGATCGGACGAACGTGAATGTTCACTAATTCACTGCGCATCGCTAGCATAAGTAATGTCAGTACGCCAGCCAACTCCAGTCCGAAATAGCCAATAATTGGCGAATAAATCTCTGAATACCTATATGGTGTACATACTCGGTAGATAAATTTAGCTTATAGTAACAATAGTCTACGCCGCTAGCGGCATATTATTCAGTATTAAGTAGTGGTCAATAAGGAGCGCTCGTGGCCCAGCGGCGCCCGCGTAGCGCATGCGGTATGCGAGGTTAAGCAATGTCGGGCGAGGTCAGTCCTTGGATGGGTGACCGCTTTGAGTGATTACTAACTGAGCGCTCCCGTGTTTTGGAAGGCACGTTAAGCCGTTGATCCCGGTTGCTGTCTATGATAGCAGTCGTTAAGCCAAGTTAGAGGCCTCCGGGCGGCTTGAGAACTTCTAACAGTCAAGTTGCCCACTCACTTGACAAGCCTAATCCCAATAAGGTCTAGTTTCCCCCTCGAGTTGGAAGGTCAGATGGCAGTCGCTTCCGTAAAAACTAGTGCCTACGCCAATTCTTGGGATTAGGTAGCGGACCCCAGGCATCCTGCAGGATGCAACTGTACTGGGAATAACGCTAGGAGGATGATGAAGTCAATGGTCAATAATGTCAATATGTCTAAATAATGCAAGAAGTATGCTCATAGTCGGATATTTGTGCGTACTAAGCTAAATACGTAGCAAGAATTGATCTATTTTTTTCCTCATTACTCGCTTAAACTCGCAGCTTAGTTCGTTTTTTTATAATTGTTGTAAATGTATAACTGTTATTACTCATACGAGCATTCGGATGATAAATTTATAGATAAAAATTACCCCGGCATTTTCATTTCAAAGCTCAATATCTCAAAAACGGCTAAACATATTTTCATGAAACATGGCTAAGAACACTCGGGATAAGATTATCTATGACAAAAAACTAAACAAAAATCGGTTCGTCCGTTTGGGAGCTCGATACCACAGACAGATACATAGACACACAGATACACAGACAGACACGTTAAACTTATAACACCCCTCTTTTTGCGTCGGGGGTTAAAAATACTTTGAAATTCGCTTGTTAGGTCTTGACTTATAGGCCAACATACAGACATAAGTATATAACGTCTAAAATGTCAAGTAATAAATTATTTGATATCTCAGTCATTGATATACCAGTACCTGCCTGTAGTTAGAACCTGACGTAAAAGTGTCAAGTACCCATATCACCTAGAATTATAAATATATACTCTTATGTACATAGGTAGATTAGATGCGGTTATTGGTTGGTCGCTAAGGTCGGAGCTCGGAATGTGTGCCACTCTGCCGCACGTCCTCCGCGGTTCAGGCATTCCAATGACACGCTCTTGGCTAATAACAATGTGCCTCGAGAACCGTTCGCAACAAACCGTGTAAAAGCGGAAACCAACCTCGCCGCGCTCCAAATTGGATAACAGTAAAAGTGATCGCATACGTTTTCAATAGATTATTGCAGTTTTCATCAGCATATCATTATTGTTCTTTATCATAATGAGACTCAAACCGAACCGTATTGGTTAGGTAGGTAATTCACTTTAATTGTTATCGGTAGCTGGCATTCGCTCATGGTCATACCTATTAGGCTACCTCATAACAAAACATAGCTTAATATCACGCGAACGGATTCCACAGAGAAACATGTATCCCATCAAAAACATAAATGTAAAAATGGCAGCCAAGTTCAATATGCGATGCGTGGTTGTCGTCTTCACCGACAAAAGAATTGAGATCTAAATGGGTGCCAAGTTCCGTAGATTCACTGAAAAGGTGCCAAGTCCGACACTACATTGTTTACAGTAAACCTAATTAACTGCGGGCTAAACAATGTTTGTTTACTGTAAACAATGTAGTGTCGGACTTGGCACCTTTTCAGTGAATCTACGGAACTTGGCACCCATTTAGATATCAATTCTTTTGTCGGTGAAGACGACAACCACGCATCGCATATTGAACTTGGCTGCCATTTTTACATTTATGGTTTTGATGGGATATCATTACTTTTTGTCAAACTTCATCAAATGGGGCTTTCCTAGAGCGAATGCACGAGTTACTATACAAAATACCCAAATCGCTTTATGTGCATCTCAAATATTTGAAGAGTTCCCTCGATTTCTCCAGGACCCTATGATCAGATTCTTACCTGATATCTATGAGACTACCCCTGAAGTGTACCGTTACAAACAAAAAAAGAATTTTCCAAATCGGTTAATAAATGACGGAGTTCTGAGATAACTAGCATAAATAATAATAAGTCATTATTATTATTATGGGTGCATACCTGAAATAAAATAATTTATTAATATTATCTATGTATTTATTTTCGTACTTAAGCTAGGTTTTTTACAATTACTTTATAAAAGTAAAATATATAAACATACATACAAAATATAAAATCATTATAAAAAACCTAACCTAGGGTGCCGCCGGCAGCGAGGCAGGGCCTAAACTACCGGTGGTCAGGGCGACAGCGAGAGAAACCTCCGGACTATCCGCGCCGTGTCCAGGAGTACCGCCTTCTGTATCTGACCCTTATTATTCTTATTATTTATTAATAATAAAACTAATAAGGCGTAGGGATGTGACGACCCCATCGCCCACTGGATTTCCAGTGCAATCAGTCAACGTAAGGCAGCTTGTGGCGGGCTGTTAGGGAGCAGCGACCCGTACCTGAGTGCTCCTGGGGGTGCGGCTGGGGTCAGGTGTTTACTGATCGGTTGGTTGGTTGGACAGGCCCCCCCGCCTCTAGCTTGCCTTAACCGGCCGTCCAGAGTGGAGTCGCAAGAGCTGTTGCTCGAGGGTAGATGTGGTCACCTAAGTGGCGAGTTGGCTATATGTTGAAAGTCCAGTGCCACCTCTCTACCCCTCCAGCTCTCTGACCAGTGTTACCCCTAGGCCATTGTCATATGTCGCTATTAATAGGGGCCCATCTTAGCAGGGAGCGAGTCACCGTCTGCCGGAAATAAAATGTGAGATTGTTTTATTAGCCAGGCGTCCGATGTCTCACCCAATAGCCCAGCCATTAGTCCATCATCCTCACCAAATTTATCACTTATCGTCGTGCATAAGATATTTGGGACGTTCTGGCAAGTATACGACTTTCTGGTAGTTCCTTTGATGTACATACATATATACCCATGCCAAATTACAGCTTTCTAGTCGTAACGGTTACTAAACTAAGATGCGGACGGATGGACGGACATCGTGAAACTATATGTATAAGCATTATAAAATTTGTGTTATAAGGTTTCCTTGTTTGTAACTGGAAGCCTAAAGAAGTAGAACTACCTATGCTCGATGTAAGAGTTAGATAGAACCTTGTGAGTGCTTTTATGCAAGTCGCATTGCGCGGAACAACAGTCGCACAGCGGCAAAAAATAATTGCATTAATCTGAAGCGAAGCGTGTAACAGTATTATAACGCTCGTTAGATTCCTCGAAATCAATTCGAACGGGATCGATCGAAAATCAATTCAGCATTTAATTAACGATGTGGAACTTTCTTGAGCTTATCTATCATTGTTACTTGCACCATGTACCATGTCCCGAAGATATGGCCTAGAGAGGCAAGAAGAAGTATAGGGGGTAACGTGATGCAAGCTGAGGATGTGGAATGAATGCAAGCAGATGACGTTGTTTCGTGAACATTACAGTATGTCATTAGGTACTTTTCAGATTGGGGTGGGCTTGTAACGAATAACGTGTTTTTCCTGCTACGTTTGTATGGTTGAGACAACGTTTTTATTAGGATCATGACCCCCTATCTCGTCTGATAATCTGATGCTGTCAGGGAACAGATTATATCTTTTCTTTACCACCGCTGCCCGTACCTAACTGTTGCAAATGTTTCCAATAGTTTGGGAGTATCGTATTCACTATTCGATTCCGTTAATTGTTGCATTAATCGTGTTATCTACTGTGAAACTTTGTGATTAGCGACGGTGATTTTATAAACAGCCTATTATATTTAAAAACAGATTGAAATAGTTTATTAAATACGATTTGTCGTTATTAAATTCATATATACTTAAATGTTGCCTAACTACATCTTTTTCATATGCTGTTGACGCCGAATAGATGAGGTATACATGCCTTTGTGCCTAGGTATATTCCTTATAATATTCTTGCAAGTTTATTCAGGTAAAATCAGAATCCTATGGGCGGCGGAGGAATTATATGTGTAACGTGAGATATTTTTATACTTACGTTGCATTGATTTGGCGAAGAATTTATATTCTGTAGCGTAGCAATCAAGATAGTGTTTGTGGCGAGCGTCTAACGGGCGAGTTTATTATAACTGCTGTGGACGAGTCCGACGCAGGCGCAGCTTGCTGCATCCCGTCCCACCATAATCATAAATGCTGTTGTAATGTAACGAGAGCAGGATCAAAGCTTCTGAACAATCATTATAAATATTTTTACAAGCTTAATGTCTACTGAATACCGGCTTTGTTACACTGTAACATTAATGACTTAATGAGTAAAGTTAGTACATGTATATATGTGACTATTGTGTTGTGCGGTAGCTGTCAAAAGAATATGTATATATTCAGTGGGTAAAAAATATATCACATATTTAATTAACATCAAAGCAAATAAAATAATTCCAACTAAAACAAATCTGAACAATTATGGACTCTATGCTACTCGTATGTCATTAACATGAAATTCACTTTCAGCCTAGCTATACCTTGTAATCTGTTACTTCAACCATTTGACACATCACAACTCCCATAGAACTTAAACACGCAAGACTTACCGGAATTATAAATAAAATCACGTAATAGTATAAGGGCTTTTCAAGTAAAAAAATAATAATATTTTGCTTTTCTTAAACATAATTTAAGGCGCAGGGTAGGGCAAGCCATTCTCCATACAAAGGTTGTGCAAGTTTTTTGCGTTAGTTTTGGCACTGCAGCATTTAATTTTATTTTTTGTTGGTACATATTGGATATACGCAGAACTTGATGTTGAAATTTTGCATTATTTAAAAAAAAAAAGAAAAACATCAAGACATAGGTAACAAAAAAATAAGCATATGGACCAAAAATTGTAACTTGAGTGCAAACACAAACGAAGAAAAACTTGTACAAAGTTTGTATGGAAAGAGCTTGCCCACCCCTTCGCCTTAAGTTATGTTACATTTTTTAGTTCATTGTTGTTAAGTATTTTACGATAATAATTCACCACCCAAACAGTTACGTGTTATGTCGTTTTCTTTTTATAACTAGTGTTCTGATCAAGTCAGTCGTTTCGATTTAGAAGATATTTCCGTAAATTGATAAAAATCGACTAGGTACGCATATATTTATAACGATAAATTTATAATAAAAAAAATCTGTTGAAGCTGTAAACCTAAATATTAGTAAAACTCCGTAAAGTTGGAAAATATGCGCAATTTTATTGATTGACATAAATGACAGAGAAAAATCTGTGACAGCTGTAAAAACATATACGACATAAGAGCTACTGATACCAGGGGCCTTTCAGCTCGACGTACGATTTTTTTCTATGGAGATGTTAGTTTACTTGTTTGTACCAGATGTCACTCTCTAAGTATCGCATTGAAGTTCAATCGACGCCTTTCGTTGTTGGCCTTTAGTTCCAGGCTTCCAGCCCCTTCTTTCGTGCTGACATGGATGTGGATGCGGACGGTACCTTATTATGCGGTGACAGCGGGTGCGGCACACCGTCTTTCCTCAACGATGGCGCCTTATTTGACATATGGCTGCTGCTTGCCACGAACGTCGTCGCCTTCGCAGGCGTCGACACTTTTGCTTCTGCCTTGCGTTCAGCGCGAGTAACACAACGGGTTTTTATTCCACTCGGCGTGCGAAACTCATAACATGACATATTTCGCGGTGTACACATGTGTGGTTCGAATTTACACTAGAAACGGTTCGAAGACCACTTTGTTGAACTGTACACCTAAATATTACTAAACTCCGTAAAGTTGGAAAATATGTGCATAATGTATTAATTGACATAGATGACACACAGACCGACCTTGCTACGGCATCAGCATAGCGATGACGTGATTAAGAGAATATGTCAGTCTGTCTTATTTCTTCTTAAAATGTTTCTTATTGTACGGAATATACTTATAGAACGCCATAAGTATTTTTTTTGTTTGAGGAGTTTTTGATACAATCATGTAATATAAAATATATAAAGGCATCATAAAAACATTTTAAATCGCCTGTAAAATCGATTCAATCAACAATTCGTTAATAAACGCTTCATTTGACAAACGATATGTCTTAGCCTCATCACTACAAACGTCAATTCATAAATGTCAAATGGTTGAAGTAACAGATTACAAGGTATAGCACGATAGCTCATACCGTCACGTTTTTTGTGATATTTTAGTACATTTCGGCCATATAACGTGACGGTATAAGTTAACGTGCTAGCTAGGCAGATGGCGATAAATTAGCATAGCCCGGCTCTTCTCGTGAAATGATTTTTAATATTCAAGGGGTTAATTTTGAATTACGGATTACTAAACAACACATTTTGTACTGTCCCTGAACAACGAAGAGCTCCCAATTTTAAAACATAAAATATCTGGGCCTTTGGTTGATTACTGATTAGATAATATAATATGTTCCGGTCGTACTAATTATAAGTCAAATGTACTTTATAAGTCTAAGCCAACGCAATCAAAAGATACGACCGTATCTTTTGAAGCCGCATGTTTCCGCAAATTTTCGACACTCGCAAGGGAATCAAAACCTACAGGGTACTTCCTGTGAACTCAGAATCTTGAAATTTTGCTACAAAGCAACGTCTTATAGCACAAATAAAGCAAAAATTTCGAAAACCGTAATTTTTTAATTACATGATATAATAAAAATATTTTTTACGGAACCCTCGACACGCGAGTTTGACTCGCATTCGGCTGATTTAAAAAAAAATTGTTTATTGTGATTACTGGATATCAAGTAACATGGTGAAGTGTTCTGATTTTACAAATTAAAATGTTTTGTGATCCTGATCATAAATATGTATATGTACATATTTGGATATAGGGGTTAAATGTACTACTTTACCCCGATTCATAAATCTAATATTTTCGAGTCTCAGAACTGAAAAAGTTTTTTAAATTCTTCTAGAAAGTGCCCGCCTCTTGGCGGTTTCCTCCTTCGAGTCAGGACACTGGCTAAACGCGCTTCCTTCGCGACAGATAAGCACCGTTCTGAACCCAGGCACTTTAAGAATCGCTTGTTCCTTGAGGCTTGGGGCAGAATATGTATCTCACATACATGCGTCTGTGGCAAAAGCGTCGATGAGTGGGGTAGGCATGGCCTCTCATGTATATAAAGCGCCGGCCGCTTCTACCGCAACGGCACTATAACCGATTTGGTCCGGCGTTCACTTGTCACCGTGCCTGTGCCCGCTATCCTCGAATCTACAGGTTTGGCAAGAGACGATGGTAAGCGACCTGATGGTACCACATTAGTGCCGTGGAGGTTGGGTAGAGCCTTGGTGTGGGGCGCAACGTGTGTGGATGCGTTTGCTCAGTCCGACATCCAGGTGACTCGCTCTAAAGCCGGCGCTGCAGCGGACCAGGCCCACGTATGGAAGCGTCGCAAATACTCGTCCTTAACGAAAGACCACGAGTTTGCGGATCTTGCGGTGGAAACATTAGGTCCCTGGTTTGATGACATGAAATCTTTTATAAATGCAATGTCTAAACGCCTCGTCGACGCTTCAGGGGACCACAGGGCTGGCGCTTACCTCTCCCAACGTATTTCTTTAGCAATACAGAGAGGTAATGCTGCCAGCGTTATGGGCTCCATGCCGCAGACGCAACTGCTGGACGGGGTCTTCTTTTTATGACTGGGCAAAGTAAGCTAGTTTCGTTTTTAATTAATTTGTAATCTTGATTGTTTTTGTATGTGATTTACCAAGTTACTTAACAAACAATAAATTTTATTCCTAGAACCTACCAAACATTTCCGCTAACCGGTAACTATTCTTGATATTTACAAAGCTCTGGGTTGTTAATAAGAAATCGGGTGTAATAAACGCGGCAGCTGCGGCGGCGGCCGCCCGCGGCGCCGCAGTATCGGGTGCGGATCAATAGTCATCTGGTCGTCCACTGCACTTTATTATAATTCCTTCGGTTTAGTATAGCGGTAATCCCGACCTGTGGGGCGAGATCACAGCGAGCCTGCGATCCGCTCCCGGCTCCATCTATACTATCTCATATTTTAAATACGAAAGTAACTGTGTCTATCTGTCCTTTTCACACTGCTATTAAACTTTTAAACAAATTGTGAAGAAATTTCTAGGGATGAAAAAGGCCTAGAGATAGTCATACTACTTTATTTATTATTTAAAATCAAACGCCAGGCGAAGCTCGGAGAAAGGGAAATTAACACATCCCAAATGCTAAATTTCTCTGGCACACCTGGAAGGTATTTCATTATTGTTCAGTACCTACTTTGGGGAATTTAAAGAAATGGCCAATTTAATTTTATCCTTAGAATAAGTATTGACTTTTTGGTCTCATTCGACACAGAATCAATACTAGTAATAATAATAATAGATGTCGCTATCGGTTCTAGAAGAAGATATAAGTTTCTCCAGAAAAGTTTTGTTACTTACCATACATCTATCTACGTATTAGCGGTAACAAAACCGACATCGAAATTTAGTACGTAAATTTGGGGTCAATTTTTGTCGTTCTTCTAGGATTGATAGCGTCTGAGATTCTGTGCTGAATAAGCCCAAAAATATTGCAATGTCCCAACTTTTTTGTAATCCGCTTTAGGTGTGAATTCGTAATGGACAGACGCACGGACAGAGTTGCTTGCGGATTTATAATAGATAGTAAATGAATCCGAGGGTGGCGCCTCCGTAACTATTTTAGTGTTCCGTGCCAAAAGTGGTGAACATGGAACATGTATGCGAGTCCCCTCGTTGAAGTTCGATTCCCCATTTAAAGTATAATATATTTCATTTTCTCTTCAAAACATTTATTTACGTAGCATGAAAATATATACAAGAAAACTTAACAAAATTACTTAAATAAAATTAAAACTAACTTACTCTACTACATTTTCTCTTGTCTACTGTATTCAGAATTTCTGCTACATTGTGAAACTAAGCAAAGTTTCTGTCTACTTATATTCATCGTTTGAATGCAAATCTGTTTAAGGGTACCCATGTAAAACATAATATCATGTATACAAGGAGAATCGCAGAACCTAGGAATCGTATGAAGGGGTCGTGCAGAAAATTCGAACGGACTAACGCTACAAATATACAGCACTACAGTGAGAAAATATATCGTTAATGCTGCACTAAACACGTCCCACTGGTCAGACTCAGTTTGGTGTATGGATAAAGTCAGCGAGGCAATAAATCGAAGTAAAAGATACCTAAATTTACAATTTAGCACCTTATTCCTTTGAAATAAGACTAAAATAGTACGTATTCTTGTCTGTAACGTTGACTGTACGTGCCATCCATCACTCACCATCCGTATATCAAAATCTGGGTGCTGACCGATCTTTGGAGTGTGATATTAATGCGAAGCCCTTGGGTGCTCATTGCATCTTCTGTATCATTATTACTTTACAGCAACAAATCACGCCATGTAAGATTTATTACTCCGGTTGTGAAATCAAACAAAATCCAACGTAATTAGTTGATCATGGTTCGTACTTATACTTTATAAAGCATTTGAAGGGTAGAGATACAAACTAAATAACTATAATTAACCGTTCTCTACTCGTATTGTTCTAATGTCTCAACTCCGTCACACATTGAGTTCTAATAGTACGAGTCTGATATACTTATGCCGCAACTTACCTTAGTATCTGATTTTTTTTTCATTTAAGTGGTCAGTGGATTTTATTCATACAGCGGTCAGTAGCGAACGAAGCCAAAGCTGTAGGTATGTGAAAGGAGAAAACTTTACGAGCAGCGGGATGCGTTTAGAAAAAAAGAACACATAGCTGCGTGTCACCGCTGAGGTACTCTGGGTTATGCATTCTTTTTTCTTAACTGTGACATAATTCTTAGAAATGTAAAGGTAGTTTAGTTTATCAAAAATAAATTGTAAGGAATTTATAAGTAAAAAAATATATAATTCAATAATAAAACTTACGCTTATATTCTTACTAGTAGCCCAAAAAAAGAGGTTTATCAAGTACAATAAATTTAAACGGGTAATCAATTACCTATTAAATAAAAACCGGCCAAGAGCATGTCGGGCCATGCTCAATGTACGGATATGGCGAAACTATAAGGGTTCCTAGTTGACTACCGAACCCTAAATAAAGATGTTTTATACCTACTTAAAATTACGGAATCTAGGTATTACAACATTAAGTTTTATTCGTACCTTATTCTAACTTATTTAGTGATTTTTTTCCATAAAAACCTTTTTTAAATTATGTTTCGAATTGAAACTATTTCTCATTATGAGTATGGAGGAGAGAAGAGACAAAAATTTGGTACCTACATACGTAGCTCAAGCGTAAATTATCCTGATCCGTAGGTCCTGTGAAAACAAATTAAATACAAAATGTCGAGACGAACGGTAAACAGCCCCGTTATCCAACAGCAAAGTGTAACGCGCTGCGTACCAATTTAATGTCGTTTAATTCCTAAGAAAACATGCAGTTGCTACGCCGAGTGCATCGCGCTGCCGCTCAGCGATGTTGCTAATGATATTTTATCATTGACGGCATGTTGGTAATCAGTCTTGAGCGTTTATGGTCCAGGTACCTGTAACGAGTGCTTGTGGGGACAATGGTTGAGCAACAATATAATATTCGTGGCTTCTTTGGAAATTACTTAAACACTAGTGCCCTTAACCTTAACTTGTGAAAGTCCGTCGAGCTTATTATACTTAACTAAGTGTGCCTTTCAAATTAGGATGACAGATCCTAAGTGTGTTTCCCTCTGTCAATTAAGAAGAGTCATATAAATGGTGAAATAGTAACAACCAAGTAACCAAATATAAAGCAGCACAACCCCATTTTTATTTATTTATTAAGCATACAACAAAATTACCAATAAATACAAGCCCTATAAAACTGTTTTATACAGTTTTGCAGAAAGACTTTGACTTATTTTTCTGACATGCATACATCCTGACTGACTGTACGGTCGCGCTCTTTAATTTGGTACCCATTACACAAACTTTTTCTTTGAATTTCTATACAGTTTGACAGGACTTTCAACCTTAAGCAGGTCCTAAATTAAAGTCCTTAAATGTTACCGGCGGCCACGGGTCTCGAAGCGATTTCCTGTGATCACCACTTGACGCATACTTGTTTGTTAAACAATAAGTGAAGTGAGATACTAGTGTGTTTGGTAAAAAGTTTACTAACCATGAAATATCTACGACAAAAGTAAACTGTTCGTATGCCAAGTTATTGATTTGTAAAGCTGCGGTTGTCCGATCGCGTTTCTGTGCGCTCAGTCCAGTAGAAGCGACCTGCTAGCACTTCCCGGGGCAATGCTCTCCGATCTATTCCCGGCATTCGTCAGCCTTGGTCAGCCTGCACCACGTGTTCTAGCAATAATTCCGCGACACGCAATCTTCACTCATCTCGCATAAGAAACTATATCCTCAACATGTAAAACAATGATAAGCGATCTTTCTCGCCTTTGGTAAAACAAGTAGTTATTTGTTATGCAAGGCTGCAAAGTTGTTGTTTGTGCGAGTGCCTATATTGAGAGCCGAGCCAGCGAAGGATTGTAAAATTGAATCACAAGCTAAGCGAGTGGTCCTAAAATACAATCCAGAGCGATCAAGGCATTCAAGGCACGAGACGCCAAACAACTTTGTGCTGAGCGAAACACACAATAGTTCATGTATGCAAGTCGTACATAAGAGTCGTACATAAGTTGTTTAAAGCTCTTTCAAATCAAATCATTTCATGAATTCTTAGCATGAAATGTATGAAACATTTAGTCTTTATTTCTAAATCATATTAGTCACATAATATTGTTGAGTCACAAGTCTAGGGTAACATAAGGCTCGAAAAACATATTTAACTCTTTCCACTAACATAACAGGCATTAAAATTCATATAAATATGAATCTTCTGCACTGAAATCTATGCATAAAACAAATTGTTTTGATTTTGCTTTAGCTATAGAACAAATTAAAACATAATTAAAAGCATCGGATTTTTTTGCTCAAAAACTAACTTTTTAAACCGCTTTCTGAATTAGCACGAAGCGTATGAATGAATGAATGGTTTATCCATAATGAATCATCAGATACATCAGATCTTAAGTATTATTAGATACATATTTCTTCCCATGATATATTCAGCCAGGTTATTCAGATGGAAACTTAGGTCAGTGATTTAATCACTCAGACTGAGATAGATAGGGATAAAATTGCATTTTAATTTAAACAATAAGTACATCAAATAAATATAGCAAAATGGTGATCTAGTCGTAAATATTGATAATTATTTTCATCGCATGCTTCAATAGCTACTATAAATTAGATAAATAAATAACATAAATTTGAAAAGAAAAAATCTAATTAAATTAAATAGTAATAGCAATCGATCATCATTTTCAGTCACATACCTACTTCGTCAAAAAAATGGTACAGAAAATATATTATAGTTTTAAAATTTATTCATATTGTTTCTTTATAAATGAATCTAAATTACTATTTAATATTATAATTAAGCTAGAAAAATATATTATGAACGTTAACTTGATTGATGATATATTTCTAAACGTCAAGTAATGGCCGCTCATTCACTACCTTATAAAAAAAAATTGGAATATCATGAATCATCATAGTGCGTCACGTTTCACATGCAAATTTCAAAATCACTTTGGCCTGTGGAATTTCGGGCGCAAATATTTAACGATAAAATTGGACTTTCCGAGCTGGTGAGTTGAAAACGTTTTTAAAACCATAGCTAAGGGTGATACCATTTACGAGAAATTCTCTGTGTTACTGCATCTGCACCATTTTCAAATGTCAAAATGGTGGTATATTGAGAATAGGCAGCGATCGTAACTATTGTAGCATTTTCGGTGCAGCGTAATGGTGTTAACGGAGTTGGCATGGACAAATACAATTTAAACGGTTAATTAAGGTTAATATTAACGTTATTAACGCTAATTAATCATAAGAATATAAATCATTTATCCCAATTCCGCTACGCTGCACTGAAAATGCTACAAAAGTTACGATCACTGATAATAAGAATATAGAAAGTTACTATCCAACATGTGTCACATGTCACATAACAAACGCCACAGAGCCCACAGAAACAAATGCGGCGATACTCTCTTCGTATTAAATATATACTCTTCGTTATACATAATGTACGATACGATATACGGTCAAGTAGTTTTTGAGTCTATTATACCCAGTCATTATAAAATGAAATGAGGGTAAATAAAATTTTTGTGAATAATCCTATGGACCCGGGTATGTCCTAAAATTACGACCAAGACCACCGGGGGATGGGCAGCAGCGTCCCTGGAGTGCGGTGGAGATACTGCGATCGCCAATCCGCATGCCAAGCGTGGCGATTATGGCATTTACCTCCCATGAAATTGGGGGAGGCCTATGTCCAGCAGTGGACGTTCTTCGGCTGCTATGGTGGTGGTGGTGGTGGAATAATCCTTTAATATTTCACTATTTTCATATGCCAATATAAAAAAACGGCAATAAAACGAAGTAGAACAAGGTAAAATAGAATTGTTAATAGATTCAAATGATCGTCATTAAGTATGTACAATCCTTAAATTCTAGGACGTGCGACTCAGGCGTATTCTTTTCCTCAGAATTTTAACCGGTTGGCGAACTAAAATGAAGCCATTTGTATGCTGAATACAAATGACGACATATGTTTGCATATAACTTTACGAACTAGAAACGTGTGATGGGCTTAATTGTGATTTATGTATATGATTTAAAGTTAGATAATTAATTTAATTGTATTTTTTAGTAGTTTATCCTTCGCCTGTATATCATGGTATATCCAGGGTATAGCCGGTTATTATCTATAAAGTACTATTCCATATAAGTTTTATACAAGAAACAATTGAGCGTGCCCTACGTTTTACTATGTGCAGTGCTTTATGGATATCTTTAAAAAAAACGAGTATGGTGGTCGACAGACATAACTTGCGTCTGCACAAATGCAAAATGTATTCACAGAAGTTAAGTCAATGTAAATAAACATTTGAATAGCGAATAATTATATTTTGGTACATAATTAAATTGTTGTTAACATTACTCCTTTGTTTCAGCTTCGTCCTTAACCCGTTGACGCCTGTGCAAGAGACCCGCTGCTTGCTGCAAAATGACACGCAGGCGAATAACCCTATGGCCACTCCTCAGGTAACTTTGAATTGCATTAGCCATGGTTAAAAACTAGTGGCTCTGTGAGTATTAGACCTCACTAAATTTATTTTTTCTAATTGACTGAGCGAGCGTAGCGTCTCTCTCTCAGCTTTCGATAAAAAATCTTTCGTATGTCTGTCCGGATGTTGTCCTCTACAGGTCGCATTTCTCAAACGATTCTCGTGAAATTTTGTGAGCAGGTTCGATAACTATATAGAATTTTTCTGTCGAATCAGGTTCCGGAAAATTTTAAAAATTTGAAAAAAAAATTTGGTGGTCTATAGCTCAGAGAGCCACTAGTTTAAATTGTACAGAAAAAAACTATAAAATTATCGTACCTGTACACAAAAATTCACGAGAATGGGTAGAGAAATGCGAACATAGTATTGATATCTGGACATCCGGACAAACGAGATCAGATTTTTCGAAGCTGAAACTTCGTTTCACTCGTTCGTTAATATCTTATTAGGGGATTATCATGACGATGATGGGGCGTCATTAGTTTTCATATTTTTTCACAAGCAGCCTGTGGGTCCGCTACATTACTGCTGCTGCTGCTGCTGTCTGCTGTGGGTCCGTTACTTGAGTGCGCAAAAAGGCAGCATCTTTGGTAATTAGGACGACGAAGAACCCAAACAGCATTCTAGAATTTTTGCTGTTGATGTTTTTTTGCCCCTATTGATGGCATGGCAGGTATGGACCTAAGTGAACAAAAGTGTGAAATCGAATTTAGTTTTTAAAAGGCAACATAGTATTTAGGTTTCTAATGTCAGTGTACGTATACAAAACAGATCTTTGTTATCTTATATTAAACAAGTGAATTGAGTTGTTCATAACAAATCTAGTGCAGGTACATAGACAGACACGTAGACACGTGTTAAGAATCCTTATCGGTTAAAAATGCTCATCTTATTGAGTTTTTTTTTTGTGAATTGACACATATTTTAAAATATTGTGCAGCCGGAAGAAAACGAAAATGTAAATCCAGATTTAGTGTAAGTATAGAAAGCAGACAGTAAGGCGCCATCCTGATTTGTCGATGCGGAAGCGGTACGATATGAGAAAACTGTCACCTGTCAGTGTCAACCGATACTAATGCAGTACTGTCCCACTTTTGCGCGTGGCTTTACTACTGCGCAAACGTAATACTGACAGTATTTCGTCTAGTGAGGAAATCTCACATCAACATCAGTAAACTCACGTCAAAGAGCAAAATACCTATGACGTATCGCTCCTGTCTGGCCAAGTCAGACAAGACAATAAGACGCCTTAGGGTTCCTTTTTTACTTTTTTGGTACTGAACCCTGAAATAACGTTAAACATATAATAAATATTAGGAAAAGCTTTAAGTATAATAAAAAATGACTATAACTTCCTACCAAGTTATAGCGCCATCCATAGGTAGGTATAAATGGCCACCATTATGCTGTTTAGGAGTGGCTCCGTTATAAGTACGGTATAGGTCGATTCACAAGATCTGGCGCGGAATGTCTATGAAATTATTGACGGTTTCATACATTTTCCGCGCCAGCTCTTATCGACCTATACCAATGTAATGTATTATTTTGGCCAGTATATTAGGCTAAAAGCGAACTAAACCGAACAGACTCCCTGCGTATAAGGCAATGAACAGGAATTTACAAATGAGACGCTTTTCTCGGACACTGGTATGGAGAACAACGAGTTAAAATGTTGCCGATGTACTTATCGGTAGGACCGGAGCCCGCTTCCATTAGACAGGCGAGGTACGCTGAGTATTTATAGCCTGGCACAAGTTAGTAGCCATCGCATTTACATAAGGTAACTAAGTAAACTAAAACCTTAGGTCAACCTTTGCACTTATGCTGCTGAATGTCGCCATGGTATGTGAAAAGGGACAGTAAAATGTTTTGTAAATTGTAAGTTGTAACTCCTTCTGTAAGTTGTTTAAATGTCATGTAACAAGAATTATATTCAACATGTCTTGTAACAAGTTGTTACACACATGCCTAAGCGAGATCTGACATATGGAATGATTTAGTATTAATCTGTCGCAATATAGGAATTGCAGGACGGTTCCGAACTACCTACATTGCGGTCCTGTACATTCGATTATCGTAACGGCGGCCGTTATTTTTGCGAAAACTGGTGTACTCCAGTAAATCCAGCAAATAGTTTAGTATTATTAATTTGGAATAATATTGCTTCAGTTTAGTCGAGTCATAAATAAATAGACGGGTCAAATGATTAATAAAATGTGAACAGTACTTTATTTACATATATTTATGAACTCTACTTTCTATATCTGACCGGCGAAAAAACGAATCATAGTAACTATGTGCGAAATACCTAATCCAATATTGCTAGCAACGGATCGAAACCTTTTATTATTATTATTAGTTCCTTGTAGATTACATATACAATGTGCTGTACTACTGGCGTAGATATGCAGCTTAAAACAGGGCCAGGTAATAGTCAAATAAATCTCCAGCTAGATAGCAGCCGGCATTCCCCACGCTGCCAATTAGCTGGCGATGCTGCGATCGGATTAACAATTCAGATTAAATCGGTCAGCCTGCCTTAGGAGAATCTAAGCTGTAACTGTTCAAGCGATACTTAAGACAGTTTAATCGCTTTCAGGCCTAATGAACAGACTAGAGCATAAACAAAATGCGGTAATACTGCGCTCCCCTTCGGCTCCCCGACGACAGCGCGATTTTCTTTATTGCGTTCAGTGAAAATAAAGTGAACGTGATTCACCACGGGCCAGATGTAACATGAGCATGCGATCAGTTTAAATTACACTTTATCGAGGATATGTTACTTGAAAAAGTACTTAAGTCAATACTTATGTTCCTTTGTTTAAATACGTTCAACATACTGGCCTCATTAGCTTTTAACCACTCGACGCGTTAAAACCTTGCGTTTTAAATTCTAAAGTCACTATTTTGTTAACTATACTTTGATAGCCGCATTCCAAGAGTTAAAGTACTAGTAGGTAGTTCTAAAATAAAGTCAAAGGTAGGCAATACGCGTAGTGTTGCCATATGTTGATAGCGTTTAGCTTTCTTTTATATATAATAGCGATAGTACATATAGTCCCTGCCAGAAACGGTCGGATCGGTGTCTTAAATAAGATGATGTTATTGCAAATGTAAATCCATATTGAAAGGGCATGTTTCTGTCAGCGCTCGGTGAACACGTACTACATGGTGAAGCTGCAAGTGCGCACTGAGAGTGTGTGCCTGCGGCCCTGGGCCTTCGAGCGAGTGCCGGGCAAGTCGCTGCGGGGTCTCGACAACACTATCATCTACACCTCCACCAAGGAAGCCTGCCTCGCGGCTTGTCTCAACGAGGTACTATATCATTTACTGTACCACCTCATCTTTAAAGTCCATTTTACTTCCTTTCCCGGCGCCACTAGCGTCTACGTAGCTCTGCAATGCAATTTTAACGCTTATCTATTCAATTTATATTTTATGGTTTCGCCCTAGTTGCGGTTCAAGATATAGACAAAGTACACTCAATGTATAATGTATCCAGGCGAGTTATGGGGGTACTGGCTCGCGATTGCTTCGAGCTATTCTCTACGGATACGAGTAGACATGTGTACGTACAACAGACTTGCAAGTGCGCTAAGAGCTATTTTATAAAAGTACTTCTTAAGATATTTTAGTTAACTTTGAGTTTTTAATTTAAAATCGTGAGACGAGTAAATAGGTATCTAATATGTATGTATGTATGTGTAATGTGTACTTGTAATGTATTAAAATTTCTCATTCACGATTCCCGTCGTCATTGTGGCCATCAAGGATAATTTCTTAATGCGGGCTTTTAAAGTACCTCAGGATTGCCATCGAAGTAATTTTCTTCCCACGCCGATTTCCTTTTCGGTATCAACATTTCGAGTAGGAGTTGATGTGGGCAGGAGTTTATTTCTGCGATGTTAGAGCCATCAGCCCATCTTCGCATCGCGTGTGGAAGACATGTTTGCTCTGTCCCACGCAATATAATTTTGGTGTTATTTATTTCTGAACTGGTGTTGTTGTATCAGAAACGGTTCCCGTGCCGATCGGCAGAGTATGAATACGGAAGCATGCGCTGCGCGCTTAGCGACTCCGACCGCCGAACCGCCCAGCACTTTGTCCAATTGGTCGACACTCCTGGCACGGATTACTTCGAGGTACGTATAATAATTTAAACGCTTATTGAAATTAATCTCTGAAAGTTCGAAAGTACCTAGTAAGCATGAAAACAAAATAGGACCGATCCTATAGTAACAACCAGCATGTATCTCTGGTTGTTACTACGGAGAAACTATATGCACATAGATACCTATTATTCATTATTAAAAATACGACGACCGTATACCATTGATACACCGTTTGAAACAAGTTTGAAACAGACCAATAACAGCATTTGCAAGAATGTAACGCATCTCTGTGTAAATAAGCATGGTATGTTTCTCTAAGTATTCTTATTGTACGCAATTTGTATGATTGCACGTTGTGTATGTGTGGCGTGTTCGTGCAGAACCTGTGCCTGAAGGCGTCGCAGGCGTGCAAGGGACAGCGGGTGTTCACCGCGCCGCGAGTGGGCGTGGCCGAAGACAAGGTGGCGCAGTATGCCGGTCTGCACTATTACACTGACAAGGAATTGCAGGTAACAATACTGCGATACTATTCTAACTATAGAATCCCCATTTTCAATCACGACCAGGCCGCGAGCTGAGTTTTTGCATGACCGAGAAACAGTTTAAACTTTTAGCAAAATTGCTATGTGCGATTCTTTCACTTGCACTTCGAGTTTAATGCTCGGGATGCACTCGCCGATCCAGTCACGATCGTGTTTGAGCATGAACATTTATTGCGATGATACAATAAACTTAATTTGAGGAATCATACATAAACTTGAATAGTAATTTAGTTCATTATTTGCGTAAGACTGCACAAGCAGGGATTATAATTAGAAGTTTAAAACCTACTTGGGAGAAATGGGTACTTACAGAAATGGCTGTAAGTTTTCATAGTCATTTTAAACGAAGAGTTTTATGAATGCTATAATTTTACTTTTTTATGGCACCCCTAAAAGACTTAACCATTTTAAGCGTTGGAATGGAAGTTAGTTTTTAAATCCTGTTTCAAGAAACAAACGGTCGGCTAATATGTACATGTTTGTGAAGGTGACATCGGAGGCAGCCTGCCGGCTGGCGTGCGACATCGAGTCGGAGTTCCTATGCCGCTCGTTCCTGTACCTCGGCGCGCCGCACTCGGCCGCGTACAACTGCCGGCTGTACCACCTCGACCACCACACCCTGCCCGACGGCCCGTCCGCCTACCTCAACGCGGAGCGACCCCTCATCGACGATGGCGAACCCATCGGGAAATATTTCGAAAACTTCTGCGAAAGTAAGTTTAGCTATTAATGTCAATCGATTTTGTTTTTTGTGACCATCTTATGTCGATTTAAAAATCGCTAAACTTAAGTGACACCGGTCAGGGCATATAGCACGTAGAACCGATGGCCGTTGGGGCAGAAAGGTTCTCGAGTGGCGATCGCGTACCGGAAGGCGTAACGTGGGCAAGCCGACACGGTGGACTGATGAGTAAGATTCGCGGGTGTCCGCTGGATGCGGGTTGCGCGGGACCGGTCATTCTGGAAGTCTTTGGGGGAGGCCTATGTCCAGCAGTGGATGCATTTCGGCGGACATGATGATGATGTCGATGTAGTGATGTGTGTGATGTCGATTTGCCAAGTGAAAATTGAGTATCAACGTTAGAATAACAAATTAAACCGAACATTACCTTTTTGGACTTATCCTTGGTCATTTGTTGAAGCTATATAGAGAGCGATAAGTGATTGATTGACTATTGAGCAAAGTAAATTATCTCAACATAAATCTTAAGCATTGTGGTCAGTAACAGTAACACATGAACCGTGGAAATTTGGACATGCGAGTGTATCTACTTTATAAAAAAGTTCTAAATTCAGTCAATATCTATTGTCGAGACTACGCTCGTGATTTGAGAACCCTTACAAGGGAGCATAAAAATGTATTTTAGGCAGTTTGATGTACTTCTATGCTTAATGGATGAAACACAACATAAAGCGATGGACGAGTTTATTATAATGACTAGTAATCTATAAGTAATCTTAACTCAATACACAAAGAGTGCGCGTATGACGCCAGCGTAGTTGTGTCCACCTTGCTAATGATGTCTCTCGTTACTTGACCACAATTTACTTCTCTGCGACTTGTTCTATGACATTAGGCGCCGTAGCCTGAGCACGTTCACCTCAGTTATTACAATTTAAAATTCTAATCTTCATACGTTCGTATGGAATAGGGAACGCATTGTGCTGTCCACATAATCGTCATAAACATAATAAACACTTCCTTTAACGACTGAATAATATAATAGACACCTACTAAATTGCCGATGACGGTAGAATTAGTATTTTTCACACGTCGATCCAGGATGACATCGCGAGGCGCGAAAGTAATTTATATGTCGCGTAATCTTTCTTGCTCGCTGTATAGACTCATGATTCATGATTGAACTATTCTATTAAGCAGTTAGCTCTATATGGATTCTGATACCGACGCTCTTACAAATGAAAAATAACATAAAAGATCGTGAGAAATAGATACGAGTTTAACTAAAGATTGAGAGTGCATCACGTACATTATTTACGCCATTTAGAAGCTGTTGGGATGCTGTTACTTGCATTCCTTCACTGGGGTTGGGAATGGATAATTTTGAGGACTGGTCAAGTAAAGACTTTGATTTGAGTAAAAGATTGAATACCAACGCTTACTTAGTTGTAAATAAATCTGTGTCACGTAGTCGTGAAGGCATTAGTTGTGAGCGGAATGCTCGAGTCTCGTGTGGTAGTGCACAGAAGCCACATAACACGCGCAGTCAGTCGTGCAGTTTTTGTCGTCCGCGCGATCAGCTTTAACCGTGATACAGTTACGCGAAGAAGAAGCGTTAGCGGTGACCCTCAACCGCTACGACTTTATACATGAAAAAAATATATAGAACTACAATTCAACTACGTTTTGTTTCTCAGATGAGCAAAATAATATCCTATGGCTCTACAACACCATTTGAAAACTATTTTATCTGCACTATCTAACAAAGGGCTAACGTAGAGCCACTTGAATGAACCACTTGTGATACCTGAATGTTCTTTATGATTACGTACTCTAAGCATTAATCTAAATAGACTTACTAGATTTTATTTTATGTGCAGCTAAGCGTGATTCCTAAAGGTAAAATGCCACAAATATTGAATAACAAATAATGTAGCTATGTTTACATTGTAATAAAGTCGAACAGTTCTAATTTCCTACTATAAATCCTATTTCCGAAGTTCAAAGCGTACATTCTTAGTTACACAGTTTATGAACCCCTTATTTTAAAGGATATCTCATTTGGTTTCATACTATAACTGTAAGACGGTGAGCCAGCTATCTGTGAGGACTACAAATAGCTGAGTAATTTAACTATTACCGCACTTAATGAAAACATTATGCTACATGTGGAGCTATTTAATATCTCATAAAAAGAGGTAATTTATGGGACAGTTACGCGTAATATATGCTTTATTAATAAATTTACTTTTCCATGAAAACCACTTGATGTAAAAGAGATGATTAGCAAAGCTGTTTAATGTCTCTCTTATTAAACCTCTGTGTCATATGTCATATTATATGTACTACCTACTTACGATTAAGTAGTAGCTACAGGTACTTACACCCGCACCTAATAAAGGCTGTATGATTGATGGAGGCAGCTCTCGGTCATCAAATTGATGATGAGACCTACAAAAAATATATTTTGATTTATGCAGGTTTATAATACACAATATTGCGTTTTACTCGTAGTCACATGTAATGGGTACCACCAGAGGCAAATAAAAACAAATATTAAATCACTTAGAGTCATAATCATAATGCATAATATTTACTGTGGATAAGTTAAAAGCCAATTATTAGCTAGTTAAAACAATATACGATATAAATCTTGATAATTATGATGCCATTAGCGCACGGTATTCTCAACGGAAGTTAATTGTTAGAGGTTCTTCTGGTGCGAACATGAATAAATGCTCGGGTGTACTGTCGAGCCGTGAGAAATGCTTACAATACATCGCAGTTTTTACGCTCTTATAATCAACAGATTAAATATTGAAACGGAATTGTGTGAGCTAGCCAGCCGCGTCGATTTAGGACGTGCAGTTAGCAAAGCTAGGCAAGAAACCTGTCATTTAACCATCCACGCAAGTACTTACCTACTCACAAAGTTGTCGCATGCAATGTAGAATGCAAATAACTGCACACCTTAACATGTTCACTTTTAGAAGCTTGGAGAAAGGATTTAAGAGACGATTACGATATGTTAAAACAGATTTACTTAAATGGTTTGACGGAGAAGGATACGCATTCGATCAAATTATTGATCGAAGGGATACGCAATTGAAAACTGACTCTTACCCAAACATGAAATTCTAGCTTTTGCGCTGCCTGACCTAATCGACTAAATTTTGGGTAACGTTAAATGACCTGCCGGTATTGTTGAGCAGTTTTTGTCAAACTGGACACTGTGATATTCTCACGCCGCGATGCCAGGGCCTGGGTCAATGGCAGTGCGCCGATCGCAGATATCGCGGTTATTCGCGAGCCGGGCCTCGGCTAACCCTCGCCAGCGCAATATCTAACGATACGATCGATTTGCACGGGTTTAAGTCGATGAAGTTAAGCTATGTTCCTAGATTGCTATAAAACTAATGCAAGAAAATTACAAAAGGCTGTTAAGATCCAGTACTTAGGATGAGTTAGGGGAAAAAAAGTAGTCTGCTATTTGGTTCGGACGCGAAACATGAAACTTCATAAACGAATTTTAGTTAAATATTGGTTTACTTAAAAAAAAAACCGATATAGATTTTCCTTTAGAAGAAACGTACGTACGTGGTAGAGTAATATAATATGGTTATTGCCTTGCGATTTTAATATGGTTAATGCCTCCCCGGATTGTGACGAAGCGAACGCTCCGTAATGTCACGCAACGAGTTCCGCAGATGGTGTCCGGGTATTAAACGCTAATACAGCAGCGAATGTAAGTAATCCATTGTAGGGGCGGGTTATGTGCTGCAACACCGACTCACTATAATAAGCAACCAGGTTATCTGTATTAACCACGGAATAAAGAAACCGACGGGTTTTTTATTCCGAGGTGTTAATCACTTTCTTTCCTTGTAGTAATAGCCTATATTTTACCCATAAAACAAACTTAATTTTCAAAATATCGCAATCAATTTGGTTCATCCGTGTGAGCTCTACGATGCCACAGACAGCCACAAATATACATGCACACACCGATACACTTGTTCGTTCAACTCAAGTTGTAACACCCCTCGTTTGCATCGGGGGTTAAATGGAAAATTAGTTTTTTTTTAAATTGCAGTTTCAAATTGCAGAACACTAGCAAGATCTATAGATTCTTTAAATTATCATAGGAACGGCACAGATAACGAGGAACTTTTTTCATACATTCATTAATCATTATACAATGGCTGTAGGATGGCTATAGGATGATAATTTGAGTAGGGATGTATGGCGGTAATTTGACAATATACATTTGTAAGAGAATTGAATGATGATGATAAGCTATTGATCAAATAAAATGTATGAGTAGAACATTACCTAAATATTCAAGGGAGGTAAACATAAATGTAAAAAAATCGCCCAAGATCATGTCGGGCTACGCTTAGTGTAGGGTCGTAGTTGCCCAATTAACTTACTCTAAAAAATCAATAACAAGCATAAGGGCATACTTTCGCAGCGTTTCATACGTCTTTTACTAAGAAGGGAAGACTTTCTACGATAACTCAAAAACGGCTTAGCTGATCATGTCCGCTAAATTTTTCGTTGAGTCTTTATTAAGCTTTACTTTCATTATTTTTTTCATATTTTTGGTCCCATAGTTCAAAAGTTAGAGGGGCGACATTTTTTTTTTTTTGGTTTGAATTTTCCCGAAAATATTATTTTTTCAAAAATGTTTGAAGAAGACTTCTATTCATTTTGAAATAACTATCCAAAAACACCCCAACTATCCAATCATCCCCACTTTACGTATAAGGGAGATACCAGATTTTATTTTACGACCTTGTCAGTCTTATTGATTTATATATCTATACCAAATTGCAGCTTTCTAGCAGTAACAATCACAGAGCAAAGCCTCGGACAGACAGACGGACACACAGACGGACATGGCGAAACTATAAGAGTTCCTAGTTGACCACGGAACCCTAAAAACATACCTAGGTTTTTGGACGCCTAGACAAGTCGTTAGCGTACAGTTAGCAGCAAAGTAGCTACATACGTGGGCCTAGTGCTCAAAATGAGCTACACACAGACTCTAGGTAGTGTCAAGAAAATAAGGCTCTGTGTTGATAATTGTGAACGTGTCAAAGTGCTTAGCTACTTCTGCTGCTCACTGTACTCGTGTAAGTTTCGGGAGCTATGAAAAATACTTGGAAATTTTTGTACCTACTTAAGATAATTTTAGCAAAGCGAATGTTTGAGTTTTTTCTGAACAATTTAATTATCGTACGAGTATTGTAGTAATGTAGTATCTGTTCTGTTCTTTCGTATCTGGGTACGATAAAGTATGTAAAGTATCCATAACACAAGACTAGTATGAATTGTGTAAAAAAATGTCCCCAGGTTTTTTTTTATAGAACAGTATATTTAGCATTGGAAGTATACACGAACAGTCACTTTTTCCTCTTCACTAATTTAACCTGTAAAAATAGTTGTCAATGGCAAATCTAGCTCCATTTATTCGGCGAATCCTTTTCGGGGCCGTATGTCAGGGCTTCCCATTCAATAATGGACCCTGTTTATGGGGAACTACTTATTTAATATTCGCAATTTGGCAATATTGCGGAGTCAGATCCTACAGCAGTAACCACCATCAACGGTTAATGGTTCCAAATAGCACGTTAGGCTGAGCGCCGAGCGCGCAGTGAGCTACTCTATTACGAGAACCGCAGTTATGGTATTAAGATTGCCATCTTCTGCTTCCAGCCTACTTCATTATAAGACAAAACACACGATATAATGAACTATTCAGTAGGTAGTTCTCCCGGTTCAATATCAACCGTTACGTAGGTAAACACAAATTCAATTTCTTGTAACATTTCCTCTTTTAAAATGGATTCATAATTAAGTCTACTCGGTTATCAAACAACGATCAAAGAAACGGTCGCGACATGAGTTTATTGTTAATTTGCAAATGAGTTGTTGCAGAAAAATTAAATTGATACTGGTTTGTTGGTACGGGCACACGTACCCAATTTAGACATTTACATACTAAATTAAGTGTAACGGTAAGGCATGCCACATGCAATTACACTCAATAGCAAATCTACCCGTAGGCTTTTATAATTGGGAGCTATTCTTTAACTTGCAATGTCATTAAGATAAATGATATGAAAACGACGTACTGACAAAAGACACAAAAAGCCTTATGCATGTGGAGCATGACCGCAGTCTATTTAAATTCAATCAGTAGGCGCAGTGATATCGTGTCCGTATTGTCTGCATAATTTCATCAGTAGGAGTTTGGGTTGGAATGTGCCGTATCACGGCCTCGTCGTTGCATTCGGATATTCGATGCAAAAAGCGACAAAGCCACTGCGGATGTAACTTAGCGCCGTCGCTGGCGCCCGCGCCTGTTGACTCTAACGGTGATCATACTAGAGTTTAATAGGATTTTTTGCATCGCCCGTGTGGTCGGTTTCGTCTTGGTTTAATAGACTAAAAAACCCCATAGAAATAGCTCTAAATTGATTATAATTGAATCACGATACGCATAGCATAAGTGGGACGCTGTCTTATTGACGTTTTCACCAAGAGGATAGTTTATTCTAAGAGTATTTACAATGTTGAGGTTCAAAGGGACGCATAGCAAAATAATTACATTATTCAAAGGCTCATCTGAAGTAGAAATCAAAGTTGTATATTTTTGGATAGTTACATTTATAGGTTTGTATCTTGACTAGATATTTGTTATTTAACAGAAGCCAAAACGCAATTGTTTATCTCATATTTTCCCGATAAACACTAAATGCAGAGTTAATATATAAATAATACATTTATAAAACGATATATCTAAGAAAGTTAAAATCGCGGTTAAAATATCATAAAAACATTTACAAAAGGAAATATGAGTGGAGCTTTCCATATTTAGATAATTACTAACTCAATTCCCGAAGTGTTGCATTGCATTGATTTTTTTCATGCTTGGAAGACATAAGATGTTCTATTACAAGGGGGATATATTCATGAAAATCATGACTTCCAAACATTCAAAATAGGACGAGACTAAACCGCTAAAATAAATGCAACGATTCATGATCATCTAGGAATATAAATACAAAAAGTAATCAGTAATATATGCGGTGCTAATCGTGATAGGATAACGGCCTTGGCCGGCCTTGATATGCCATCACTTAGTTATAGGTCATTGGCCGCCGTCTCTGTGCGGTCATTGGAGATGCAACCGACTTCGAGCATAGAGAAATGTTAGCAACATGATATGGTATGGGAGCCCATGATGCTAAAAATGGGGATTTATTCGAACGTCTTGGATGGTAGAAAGAAAAAAGACCGGCCAAGTGCGAGTCGGACTCGCGCACGAAGGATCCCGTACCAGAAAAAAGGCTAAAAGCTGGTGCCATTAAACACTTGTTTGATTGAGTTTTTTTTTGTATACTTAAGTTGTTTTAGCGGCAACTATTCTGTTGTATGGGAGCAGCCTTAATTATTATTATTATTTTGATTTTAGTATTTGTTGTTGTAGCCACAATAAAAATACATAATCTGTGCAAATTTCAACTGTCTAACAATTACGGTTCTTGAGATCTAGCTCGGCGAGTAGTAGCCATGAAAAAGGGCTAAAATATCACGTTTTTTGTATGGGAGCCCCCTTAATTATTATTATTATTATTTTATTTTTAGTATTTGTTGTTATAGCGGCAACAGAAATACACAATCTGTGAAAATTTCAACTGTCTAGTTATTACGGTTCTTGAGATACAGCCTGGTGACAGACGGACGGTCGGACGGACAGCGAAGTTTTAGTAATAGGGTCCCGTTTTTACCCTTTGGGTACGGAACCCTAAAAAGGTTACATGATGTGTACCCCTCCAGCAGTTGGGATGCGTCTATAGTTTTCAACATTGCACAAAAAGCTTTCACATGGACATGATAATTTAAAAAAAACAACAGAATTTGATAGTGTATAGTATACGTCCCACGTGTCTGTAATAACGGATGTACGTATTATTAATTGTCGATGACACTGCCGGTTTTCACGGGGTGGCCATAGGGAAGGGTAGAAAATTGGGATAAAAATTACTCGAGCGCGTGAGATTTTTAGACGGGATGTTCAATAGAACCGAAAGAAACTTCCGTTATGTCACAGTTAATAGGAAAACAAAGTAATTAAGGTGTTTGTGACTCATCGCATGCAATACCCGGTCGGTAGCTGTAGCTGCACGTGAAAAGCTTAATTGACAACGTTTCAAATTTAAAAAAAGTATGAAATCTTAACTCATTTCGTTAATTTGATAACAAGAAACCCCAAAATATATTTTTTTTATTTTTATAGCTAAATATTCACGAAAATGTGAAGAAAGCCCATATCGTAGTAATGACGTCATTACTACAAAATTAGAATGAGCAACTTTTGAATTTGAATTATTTATATGAAATAGGAATATTTTCGAGGATTTAAAAATGTTGTTTTACTTAACTTTTTATCCTCTATTAGATTACATCGGAAAAAAGCCTGCTTAAAAAATGAAATGTTGTCAATCGACAGTCATGGCTACTTTAGCTGGTGGAAATCGGCAGATTATATATTTCCTGATTAATTTGAATTATTTACTTCAATATACAGTCAATCATTTTCGAGAATGTCAAGGTTATTTATAGGATTATAGTTTTTACCATGTCCGTCTGCCTATCCGTGTGTATGTCCAGGGCTTTGCTTTACGATTGTTAGTGCTAGAAAGCTGCAATTTGGTATGGATATATAAATCAATAAAACTGACAGACGTCAAAAAAATCTAAAAAAATTTTTTTGAGCGTAGCGCCCCTTCACGTAAAGTGGGGATGATTTATTTGCTTCAACCCTATGGTGTGGGTTATTGTTGGATAGGTCTTTCAAAATGAATAGAGGTATTTATTAAAACCTTTTTTGATAAAGTGAATATTTTCGGAAATATTCACTCCAAAAGAAAAAAAAATGTGTCCCTCTCACTTTTGAACTATGGGTCCAAAAAATATGAAACAAAATCATGAAAGTAAAGCTTAGTAATGGTTTTCAATGAAACCTATAGCGGACATTAACAGTTAATCCGTTTTTGAGTTATCGTAAAGTCTTCCCTTCTTAGTAATTAAAAGACGTATGGAACGCTGCGATGGTATTCACTTTTGCTTGTTATTGATTTTTAGGGTTCCGTAGCCAAAATGGCTAAAACAGAACCATTATAGATTCGTCGTGTTTGTCCGTCCGTTCGTCCGTATGTCACAGCCGATTTACTCGTCATAAAAAGTGTGCCTATATATACGACCTTTTTATTTACTGTATTGTATAGCGGTTTTAAATGTAGATTAGGAGGTGTCGATACGGAACCCTTCTCTGTACGTGACCCGACACGCACTTGGCCGGTTTTTAAAGTAAGTTCATTGGGCAACTACCGAACCCTACACTGAGCATGGCTCGACATGCTTTTGACAGATTTTTTTACTATTCTGACGGGCTGCCCTATACAGACAAGTATAGAGGGCTCATAAATGGTGATGGTACGCTACAGAGTGCAAGCTATCTCCCATATGTTAATTAGCCGGACTCGAGTAAATCCCAAAATTCCCTCTTCGGGTCCCCAATCCGTCATCGTCGTCTCGGTAAGCCAATATCATGTCAATCAGCCGGCCTGAATAACATAGCCGAATGCTTACCGCTAATATCTTAATGAAGTTGATATGAGGGTCACACTTATTTTTCTTTGGGACTTCAAAGTAGCTCGTCCCATTTACTTCCATGTATCCATAACAAGTACCCCGTCGATCGAGCTTTGCTCGTGTTTTCTCGGAAAATGCGAGATTTCCCGAAGATGAGACCTAGCTAGATATTTTTTACCCCTATATTGTAAATTTCATTAAAATCATTAGAGTGGATTCGAGACTTCAATTACAAGCAAATAAATATACAAATGTTGCTCGTTTAATGGTGTATATTATAAGTATAAAACATTAAATATAATATAGGATAGTACCTATGAGAAATAAGCAGAGAGCGAAACTTTGGTGCCGGTGACAGACGTATGACGTCAAGCTACATACATACGAGTACAGAGTGTTTTTATCTAGATTATTGAAGATTTTGATACTGAAAGTTTGACTCACAATCGTATTTGTTCTATAGTTGCATAATACAGGCATTATGATCAGTACAACGAAATTTTTTTTAACCGGTGGGAGATGCGAGAGTTACATTTGTTCAGTATGTACTATGTATGTATTTAAATAAGAAGATAAAATGTTATTTTTGAATTTTAAGCGTTCTGCATATTTTTTGACAACCCACGAAATTTCAATTTGTTGTTTTACCTTTATCCGCCGTGTTGATATATTTCTTACAATTACTCACTCAGTAAAATGTTTTTCTTATTGTCTGTGTAATTGTTTTAATATTTACATTATTTTCAATATAAATAAATAGTCATTTTTATAACCTATAAAATTTATGTTACCATGATTGCATTATATATTAATAATCATTGGGGTGTCGCGAAGTCGTTTATATAAAATCATCCTATATGTGAATTTGCGTCATAATGACGTCACCGGCACCAAAGTTTCGCTGCCTGGAAATAAGTACCTATAGAGGAACACGGGCGTAGCGCGGTGTCTCGGTAATAAGTAAAATCGCCTACAGAAACCCTATCTTAATGCCGAATAGGACCGTTATCGCCTCACAGACTTCCGACCGCGATACTTGACGGCTTTTTACACTGGTCTTTCCAGTAAATTAAATGGAATATCCATCCTTTGGAATACTTCAGTCGTGATAGGTATTTACCTATTCATAGAAACAGGCTCTTAAGTAATCATTAATGTAATTATGGAACACAGTCAGGGAAACAACTAACAAGCTGTTTGACATGGTATGGCAGGTGTAGTTAAGTACAAGATGCTGATTCACAGAGTTATAATAGTTATAATTATAATATAGCCAGGTACCAAGAGAAATGTGTCAAAAAATATTAGAGGGACAATCTTACACAAAGGCTCAATAAGACTTGTGTTAAGAGTACTAGAGGACGACTATATACCTCCTATTTCATAAACAAATACTTGAATACATAGTAAGCAAACATTCAAAACTCAGACTCAAATATTCATGCCTGTCACGGATTCGTATCCCAGCCTGGCATTGGTTCGAACCTAGGGCAGTCGGTTTCGTAGTCAGGGTCACTAACCACTAGGCTAAAACGGTCGCATAAAATACTATAGGTACGATACTATTGTAGTGTTTAGTGTTAGGTAATTAATTGAGTTAGCGTGAGAAATTGTTGATAAGCAGTAAGTCATTGAGGCGTTACGAATGGACAGCAGTGCTGTCGCGGGTCTCCGCCTCGGGCGAACTCCGCTGACCGCCGCGAACTACCACGTACAGTCAGCTGCAAATTACCACGTACAGTCAGCTGCAAAAATGTAGTCAAAGCTAAGTCATGTGGCTTAATTCGCAGAGCGGTCCATCAAATTTGTGTCTTCGTGTGCGTTAAAAGATGTTTTGAGGACGGTGATCTTAACGCACAAACATAAATACATACATATCTTGACACAGAGTTGCATTAATGAATGAATGAATCATGTAATTAGGTATAAATAATGTAATGCAAGTAAAAGATTGCAAAATTTTATCGTTGGCCTTTGTTCACGAATTCCCTCATCTTCATATTTTTGTGTACCGTTACGCTCATGAGAGCCACTAATTGTTACCGCTCTAAGCTTTCCAGGTATTTGCATTCAGAAGCTAATCGTAATTTTTACTACGTATTCAACAAGTGGAATTTTACTAGTACGTACTTAAACTAATAAGTAAAACTAAGTACAAATGAACAAAGCTAAAAAACCAGTTGCTACTTGATTTTTTCTAAAAGCTTCTTCCACATATGTAATGTAGTTTATATGTCGTGTAGTGTACAGAGATACACATATTACTTATAGTATACAGTGTGATTTCTTACTTTCCGCATTTGACATTGGTCTATTGATCTTTGTAGTGTTGAGGCTATGATGGATCATTTGTCAAATCTACCGATATTAACAGTTGGTTCATTGAATCGATTTTACGACCATTATTGAAATGTTCTATAATAGCCTATACAGTCTATAAAGGATTATGTTTAAGAAAAGCAAAATATTGTTTTAAGGTACTTTTGCTCTAATATTATATTATGTTTTTAGGGTTCCGTAGTCAACTAGGAACCCTTATAGTTTCGCCATGTCCGTATATCTGTCTGTCTGTCTGTCCGAGGCTTTGCTCTGTGATTGTTAGTGCTAGAAAGCTGCAATTTGGTATGGATATATAAATCAATAAAACTGACAAAGTAAAAAGTGGGGTTGAAATTTTTCTTGCTTCAACCCTATAGTGTGGAGAGATGTTGGATAGATCTTTTAAAATGAATAAGTTTTTCACCAATCTCTTTTTTTTTCGAAAATAGATTTTATTTAAATGAAAAACTACGAACTAAAAAAAAGCATTACAAATAAGCTTAAAATATCATTTATCTTTTTTGATAAAGTGAATATTACCGGAAATATTCAGTCCATAAGAAAAAAAATGTGTCCTCCCCGCTAACTTTCGAATTATGTGTCCAAAAATATGAAAAAAATCATGAAAGTAAAGCTTGATAAAGGTTACAACGAAAACTATAGCAGATATGATCAGTTAAGCCGTTTCTGAGTTATCGTAAAAAGTCTTCCCTTCTTAGTAAAAGACGTATGAAACGCTGCGAAAGTATTCTCTTTGCCTGATCTAATGGACGATTAAAAAATAGCCAATAGTCTGATTCCTTTGTTTATATAGATTTTATCGCAAGTCCAAGTTGGAGTCATTCCAAATATCGATTGGAGCCTGTTTTAATTCTAGAAGTACTTGACTCTTGACGAGGAAAATATGAATGGTAAAAAAAGCAAAACTAAACAAATTAAACCATGCCTAATGGGACTGCGCGCTTCAGTGCATGCCGCAAAGGAAGAAAATGAGACTGTAGTACCTAGTATATCTCACTAAAATTGTTTGGCAGGTATCATGCCATGTGAACCCATAACGAAATAATTGGAAATCTGCCAGCGAAGAAAACATTGTTTTTGTTAATATTACAGAGTAATGTTTACCTACGATTCCTACGAACATGACAGTGACGTTATAAAAGAATACCTTGTTGTCGTTGTAACGTTGTGTCAACCCTGGGAGCACTTCTCATTTCTTCTATAGAAGTGTGAAATCCATTTAAACAAATGCAGTTTACTATCGCAAACAAAAAATACTTACTTACTCGTACCCGTCCAATAAGGGCTCAAAGGTGTAAATTGTCACGCGAACAAGTCTAACTTCAGATCAACGTCGCATTTTATAAATACATATCAAGATAGAACAAATGGTTTAAGTAGCTAAGGAATTGAGTTTTGGTAGTGAAAATACGAGTAGAGCGCTGCTGCAGCACCTTTATTGCTCACAAGATTAAGATACCTACACTTTTTTTAACGTTCGTTATATCAATTTGACTTTAAGGCTGGGTTGCACCGACTTACGATCACAGACAAATATGGCGCCGGCAGATGTCATCCCATAGAAGCTTGTCAAACTCTCCATTCATTCAAATTTTAACGAACACAGCTTACGATTACTGACGATTTGGTGCAACCCAGCCTAAATCTTCGCCACGCTGTGGTTTGTTAGCGAGTTCACTGTCCACAGTGACAAGTGATCTATGCGAGTTTGTATTTTTATTGGTCTTTTTAACTTCATGTCGGTAGCAGGCTAGCAATATTTTTTTTATAATGACTATTAACGGTTTTCGTTTGCTTGTTCAGTTTGGAGCTGGAACTGCTTCTACTTAAAGCAAGATCAACTAGCAAATAAGGTCTCTGTAACGTATTTTAGTAAAACTTATAATATGACCACGCTAAGTTCCTTTTATTTACATGTATTAGGGGGTTATATCCTACCAACTTGCTTGCGGACCTACCTACCGTACCGTTTGCCTAATACGTACCGGCCACGTACCGGCCTAGTTCTGAACAAAGTTCTGAATGAATGATAAACGTCGCTATATTTTATTAAGTAATAGCAAGTATTTGGGAAAGAAACCGCCTTCTGGATTTGTTATCTTTTCATCACTTTCAATAGTATATGAATTATTTGGTTGAGATAACGCGTTATCTTTATTATGTCTATTCATAAACTTGCTCTCAGTTATCTATCTCGGAGCGTGTGAAAAAACGCAACTATTGTTTGTTGATTTAGGTAAAAAATTAACACGGGTTTCTGAAATCCGTGATCTTGGAGTACTCATGGATAGTAAACTTACTTTTGTCCCTCACATCAATAATGTTTTAAAAAAATCATATAAACAACTAGGTTTTATTCTACGCGTTGGTAAGCCCTTTAAAAATCCTTTGACGTATAAAATCATTTATAATAGCTTTGTCCGCAGTCACCTGGAGTTTGCATGTTCTGTCTGGAAGCCATATCACGCTGTTCCATATTAACAGAATCGAAAAATTGCAGAAGAAATTTATTAAATCACTTGCGTTTAGGACTGGGCGAACGTATACAAATTATACGGATACATGTAAGCGTTTCAACATGCAAAAATTATGTGACCGTCGGGATTCCGTAGATTCCGTCTCACTTTTTAAAATTATTCATGCTGAGTTAGATGCCCCTACATTATTGCAAAAAATAAGTTTTAGGGTTCCGCGCAGACGAGAACGCCAGTGTCGTAAGAAAGACTTTTCTGTATTCCTCGCAATCGAACTAACTACGCCGGGAACACATTCATTAAGCGTGCTTGCAAATTATTTAATAATAATGAAAAACTTATAACCATTGATATCTTTAACTGTACAAGTACTTTTCTGAAGAAAGCATTTAAATAGACTTAAGGACAATTGTACTCTGAATGAATAGTTAAGTATTTCTGCTCACTATAATTAGATATGTTTTTCTCCTAGTTTATCAAAAACCTGCTACTGTACACACTTGAAATCTTATAAATTTATGTTTAAATTACCTTATAAAACAGTTCGTACTTTCAGGAAACTATAGGTCTGTTTTTCTGTTTCTTTTATCTTACTCAAGATTTATGTATGACTGTTTGTTTCTTAATAAAAAAAAAATACATGTTCATAACTATACTTACATTGACAAGACATGCATTGCACCATTCCATCGTAATTGACTCATCTGTCTGCTAATTGCGTTGACAAAACAGTACTTTACGACGCGACGGTACCTCACATAACGACACATTATGTTGTAACTCATGAGGTTTTAACAACGAGAATTCGCTATGGGAATTAGTAGGCGAGTGTCGATGCGACCAAGTAGTTTCCAATTGCGTGTGAAAATCTAGAATAGCCCTTCGGTGCGAGGTTCGCGATGCGAGGTAATTGCAGCCGGCATCTTACCGCCGCGGTCCGGATATGCGGTCACAGTACACGTATCATTATCGGTACTGCTTTCATTATGAGTGCTCTTAATGCGCTTACGTGCCGCCGTTTGCGTTAAGAATAGCAAGGCCGGGTGGTCGTTTTTCGCCCTATATCCTTTCAATGAGATACATTATTATTTTATTGAACGTTTGAATCTCTTTTAAACATTAAGAAACAAGAAGTACCTATGCCAAAACAAATGTCGCTATGTCCTCAATAATTATTTGTTTCACAATATTCATTTTTATCCAATTTTCGCAAGCTGGTCCGTGCGCGGGCGAAGAGCAAGACGGCACGGCATATCGAGCTACAACTGGCGAACTAGCAAGAAAGTAATTTGGTACTTAAGTTCAGACTTCGGGGATCGCATTATGTTAAATATTTTAAACGATCTTGCTGCTCCATAACGAAATTCGTACTGCGTTTGAATACCGCTGATTTTGAGCCGGGTCTGTAGTTCGCTTGCTGATTAGGATACTCCTACTGTGGCGGTGTTGCAATCTTGTTCGATTATGATGATACACGAGGCGCGCACTTATAGCAAGCCTAATCAAAGGTTCGAATGGTCGAGTACGTGCGCTTTATACATTTGTTCGGCTTTATTAGAGAGTAATTTTTATTGTAGAACCAGACCTTACAATATTTTCTTTTCTATTTGTTTTAGAACCACCCAGCAACACTAATGGCGAGCTGCCGGTAACAATCGAGCACCAGCAGGACAATAACCCTTCCAGCAACTTGACCAGAAACGACGCCAACTGTGACAAGACTGGCACTTGCTATGATGGTAACTATGCTACGAGTCGATCCGTCCATTTACCAAATATTTCTGGGTTGAGTGGGTTTAGTAAAAGGTTGAGTGGTTCTTCTCTCACCGCTGTCATTTTTAACGAACGATTTTTGAAAAATTGTCGACAACTTTGGCTTAGTTGGTAGTGACCCTGCCTAAGAAGCCGAAGGTCCTGGGTTCGAATCCCGGTCAGAGCATTATTTTTGTATGTTTAGCTCGAATATTTATTCCTGAATCTCGGATATTTTGGCAATCAGGTCAAGCTTAGTAACCTTTTTCCGATCTCATCAGAAATGTTGATTTTTTCCGCGCTGCATGTCTTATGTAAACTCACGCTCGAATTGGTTATCTGCAGGACAGGCCTCGCCTAGTGCAGGAGCCAATGTTCCAATTTTGAATAATGTTCCCCATATGTGGCCAGTAATCTTTGTAAACTTTGAAATATGTACTTGTTTTTGGAAAAATAAACTTATACTTACTTACTTGTATCTATTTATCTATATAAGTATGTATATCGTCGTCTGGTATCCATAGTACAAGTTTTGCTTAGTTTGGGACTAGGTCAATTTGTGTACTAAGATTGTCCCCCAATATTTATGTAATAATTATTATTTCATATGTCATCACTGGCAACACACACTGGTGATGACATATGGTACTGAAACGTGGTCGCTTACTATGGACCTCATAAGAAGGCTCAAAGTCACCCAAAGAGCAATGGAGAGGGCTATGCTGGGAGGTTTCTCTGCGTGATCGCATCAGAAATGAGGCCATCCGCAGCAGAACCAAAGTGACCGAAATAGCCCTTCGAATCGCTAAACTTAAGTGGCAGTGGGCGGGGCACATAGCACGCAGAACCGATGGCCGTTGGGGCGGAAAGGTTCTCGAGTGGCGACCACGTATCGGAAGGCGTAGCGTGGGCAGGCCCCCCACACGGTGGACTGATGACCTGGTAAGGGTCGTGAGTGTCCGCTGGATGCGGGTGGCGCAGGACCGGTCATTGTGGAAGTCTTTGGGGGAGGCCTATGTCCAGCAGTGGACGTCATTTGGCTGAATGATGAATTATTATTTCCAGATGTAAGTTAATTCAAACGCGTTAACTGTTAAATTTAAAACGAGTTTTATATCTTATATAGGAAACTCCCAGAAATTTAATGACAAGTGCGTAACATGTCGACCGATATTCTAATTTTCTATCGTTCCCTTTAACCCTTAGCTGCATGAAGTACTTATTAAATATGATATTGATGATTGAGTCGCGAACGCTCATTTGACTTAAATAGATTGATTTGTTTAATGAATTTTCAGGAAATAAAACTATTATTTTTGATACAGTAATGCATCTAAGGGTTAACACTTTTTGAATTATATTCTCCTTTATTGGATTTCATAATATTTCCTCAGTGTCGGTACTGTGCAAGGACACACGGATCGCGGTCCAGGTCAGGACGAACAAGCCGTTCAACGGGCGCATCTACGCACTGGGCCGCTCCGAGACGTGCAACATCGACGTGGTGAACAGCGACCTGTTCCGTCTCGACCTCACCATGGCCGGCCAGGACTGCAACACTCAAAGCGTTGTGAGTACTCTCAGCATTATATTTTCTAGTAATCTCCCACTGCTGTGCTCATCTGTCTTCGAGTGCTTGCGTTTGTCGCCCTCATGCTCAGTCTCTATGACTCGCGATCTGCCGAATTTCGCCAAACTAGTAGTAAGTAGTGAAATATAAAAAAGCCCAACGAACGCGGTGCTCTCCTTGTTCCAAAGCCGTTATTGCAGCGCATTTTGTGCCGAAAGTAGCACAGTTATGATTCCGTAGGCGATGGCAGGCGTCAAGCCAAGCGGGGTTTGTTTCGAATAAGGGCCCGGCATTAGACACGGGTATGGCTTAAAACTACGACCAAGACCACCGGGGGATAGACAGCAGCATCCCTGGAGTGCGGTGGAGATACTGCGATCGCCAATCCGCATGCGAAGCGTGGCGATTATGCCATTTAGGCCCCATTAAAATTGGGGGAGGCCTATGTCCAGCAGTGGACGTCCTTCGGCTGATATGGTGGTACAAGGGCCATTCGGCTATTGCATTGGTTTGCCAAATAAGTATAATTATTGCCTCTTTCTTTGATGAAGAAAAGTTCCGCCGCAAGTACTTTGATACCTCTGGATCTAGGTCTGTCACTTGTATAGTATACCGATATAAATTTATTCTTTGTTTTCTGAGAGGAGGTACCTTCGAATTGGTCCCATTCATTTCGGCGAGTATCAGATGTCCAGATCCGTAAGGAATCGAAGTCTGTCTTATATAAGTCAAAAGTTTAATTTTTTGGGTTTACCATGTACGAGTATGTACCGTCACCATCACAGTTAACCGACCATTCGTGCACTTTATACTCATTGTAATGAGGGTCACGAATAGTTAGTTATAGTTAACTGTGTTGGCGTTTGTACAAGTGTAGCAATAACAAGAAAAAGTCGTACTGTGCTTTTATAAACGCTAAGCACTCGTGACATAATTTATGACCCGACTAAGTCGACATCTATATATTTATCAAATCGGTTAAAATTATTTATTGTAGACTGGAGTGTACTCCAACACTGTCGTCCTCCAGCACCACAGCGTGGTGATGACCAAAGCGGATAAGATCTACAAAGTCAAGTGCACCTACGACATGAGCTCGAAGAATATCACATTTGGAATGGTGCCCATCAGGTTAGTATTACGCTTTCCTTTCTTACCTGCTGTTACGAACCCTGACATCAATATAACGGAATATCCGTTGTAGGTATGTAATATTAATGTAATGTACGTGAAATAATAGCGCGATATAAGAATTTAATGTGAATTCGGTCTCGTATCCAAATAAATTCCCATGCGAATCGTATTTTAAAATTCCAAAGAGTAGACGTATTGTAAACGTATAACAATTAGGTTTACACAGTCTAGAAACGTTGTGAGGACGTGTGCGGCAATGTAAGCGCAATTTCACTAGACTTTGTATGTATTTTAATGAGGTTACCCGAAGCACGATAAAGATCGTGATTACTGTCAATGAGGTACCTTAACTGCGCCCGAGCCGGACCACGTTGCCGCTTACTTACTATAATGGGTTGGCTACTTTGTAATTTAAACATGTTCCAGAGTATTTAGTTGAATATTACGAGTATATGCGTTATATCTCTACGTCATCGCGTTTTTATGATTTTTATTGGGATATGATATACGAGTATGATGGTGATTGAGTGATTGTAATTAAATTTGGAGGTGTTTAACAACGGCTTATGCTTGCTTTTAGGGATCCGGAGATGATTTCGATCACGGCGGCGCCCGAGGCCCCGCCGCCACGCATCCGCATCTTGGACGCTCGCCAGCGAGAGGTCGAGACCGTGCGCATCGGCGACCGCCTCACCTTCCGCATCGAAATCCCCGAAGACAGTGAGACACGCATCTCCATAAGCATAAGTAATATTTGTTATAAATCAATACGATGATCCTTACGTCTTCGTGTTTTTCAGCTCCGTATGGCATCTTCGCCCGCAGCTGTGTGGCGATGGCGAAGGACTCGAAGAGCACTTTCCAAATTATCGACGATGAAGGGTGAGCAGCATACGTAGATTTAATTATGTTGTCGCTTAATTTTTAACTAGCTAATAGTAGATATAAAATTAATCATGTGACTATTTTTAGATGCCCTGTTGATCCTGGTATCTTCCCGGCATTCACTCCCGATGGCAACGCTCTTCAGTCCGTGTATGAAGCCTTCAGATTCACCGAGTCTTATGGAGTTATCTTCCAGTGCAATGTTAAATACTGCCTCGGACCTTGCGAACCAGTAAGTTTTATTTAAATATGTTTTAGTGGTTATACACTACCAACTTCAATAACATTTCATAACATGAAACTGTCATACTCTCTTCACAGGCGGTTTGCGAATGGGGCAGAGAATCTTTGGAGTCATGGGGCAGGAAGAAGCGTTCGCTGCCACATAACGAGACCGGAGAGGCACATAGCCAAGAAGAGGATATGAATATTTCCCAGGAAATCCTTGTTCTTGATTTCGGAGACGAAAGACAGAGCACAGACTTCCTTCGCTCCGACAAGCCCGGTGGTACTGCGTCCGAGACCAGTTTTGGTGGTACGTACATTATTTTCGTAAAAGAGACGCATAGATCGGAATATTGTAGTTTTTCTTGGATCCCCAGTGACGTCGATATCGCCACTTTCCTAATTTGGGCTCTATCCATCAATGTTGGTGGCATTGGATCAGTTAGTTAAAAGCGGTGTTTTGTTTTCAGAGAAAACCGTGACGATAGTGGAGCCTTGCCCGAGCAAAGGGTCGGTGCTGCTGCTGGGCGTGGCGTGCGCACTGCTGGTGCTCTTATACATCGCCACCGTCTTCTGCTACTACATGCGCAAGTGGCTCGCGCCGCCGAAGCACCTCTCGTAGGCGCGCGCGCGACCGTCTCGCGACCCGATATCCCATTGCTTCATCGAGGCAGATGTGATACAAATGACTGACAAAATCCACATCAATTATATAGATTATAATAACCGTAATCAGGTTGTAACTCCGTCCACCTCATGGCATGAGCAACGTTGTAATACGCAGTATTCTGTACTTAACCACCGCGTCTTTTGCATTTACCTTAGCGGTAACTTATTGCATTTATTAAATAATAAGTAGTTTACGAGTAGTTATAAAATGAAGTACCTATATGGGTGGTTACACCAACAAATTATAGAGGCAGCAAGTTAATGCTACACTTAGATTTTAGAGATATGCCTATACATATAATTAGTGATTTTAGCAACGCATTTATTAATTTAAGTATTTGATACTTTTTTAATCAATTGACCAGTGATTGTACAATTTTGAATATTAAGGCGAAAAGTTTTAAATTATGCATTTGGAATAATCCCTGAGAATAATGCAAGTAAATATATAAAATATGTATGTATACTTCTTCACTATCAAGGGGATTATTCTGAATTTAAATACTTATTTCTTACTAGATTGTAACCTTTATATTCTAATATAATTCTTTACTAGGCATTAATTTATCGAATAAGTTTATTTATATGAATGTAGAATGATAACAAATAGGGAATTCACCTGTAGGACTATGGGTGTCGTCGAGATTCGAGATTCCATACGATCTCATGGTGCAGACAAGTCTCGCGGGGCCGCGACTGCACGCCGGCGCCGCCGGGTCAGAGTCTGGTAGCTAACATGTCGTATGTAAATACGCCGTCGTCCGCGGTTTAACCACGAACTTTCAGTTGGGTTTCGAAGAAATATTCTACGAAGTAATAGTTGTACCCACTGGGTACACGCCTTTAAAAAGTCGTCGACTTGTTGTTTCTCCTAACCCAACTTGAGACTTCATCTTATTTATTTAGTTTAGATCGAATTGACTTATTTATTTTTCATTATTTAACAAATGAAATAAATTTGTAGAAAATTATATTTCTTTTTTATTTATCTCAACAATTTTCATTATAAATATGTTACAACCCTCTTACTAAATATGGCAGCACGACACACTGGTCACTTGTGCGTAAAACATGTATTACCAGGAGCTATTCAAATGACATTTTTTATTTGTGTAATATTGTGCATCTAATAGTTTTTTTAATATAATCATAAACAAAATTATTCCACAAATAGTCATGATGATTAATAATGAATATTTAGTACGCCAATAACTCCGGGCAACAAGCACGTTAAAACAAATTACAGAATCCGAGGGCGCTTAAGATTCCGTCACTAGTAGCCTACTGTAAATACTATTCAATATTTCTTCCTGGGCGTCAATTTCTAGATCTTCTGTTTTACAGTCAAATACCTTATTAAAATTCCGTATAAATAGGGGTGTTATTTTTTCTATTGAGCAGTGTAAACCAGTTTCTTTAGATAAGGAGGTGACGCCCTTATCGTTGATTCCGCAAGGGTCAATGTGGTCGAACCAGGACAGGTCGTTGTCGCAGTTGACGGCCATGCCGTGAGACGTGACGTAGCGTGACGCGTGCACGCCGATCGCCGCCACCTTGTTGTCGTCGATCCACACACCAGTGTACGGCGACCTTTTACCTTTTAATCCTGAAATTACACACACAGTTACAAATATAGCAGCAGCACCCGCTGTGCTACAATAGTTATGTCATATATATAGAATAAAAATAATGTATACAGAGACTTGCGCCGTTATTATCATATTATTCAACTATTTGAGTTACGTACAAACACACAAATAGACAATTTCGAAATCGTATTTTATTGGATAGATACGTACACAAAATGGTTATTCAATAAATTTTAAATCAACGAAATGCGGGGCGCTTTGCGTGTTTTTGCATGTGTCTAAGGCCCACAAATTGCCCAAACAGTTGATAAGAAATAAATAACATTCGCTGGCATCATAACTATCATAAGGTTAAAAGGCAGATCGCTTATAATTGTGTGTTATCGCCACATTCAACATGATCAGTATAATCACACTCGCTTATGTCGTACTTATGTTTTCATACTGTTCTTCACATTTGCTCGTAAAGGGCTTCATAATGTGCAGACATACATACAGACAATGAGCGTAACGGTATTTTTATTAAATCGTATCTGTTACACATACGCCAGTCGTGACTCAAGGAGTTTTTAATTTAAATGAAGTGTTTTAAAACCTATTTTATAATAAATAAATCTAAATGTACAAAAAAAACTGATGTAAAAATCAAGATTTTATTTTACTATTACCTACTACGAGTATGCGTGATCGTTTTGTATATGCATGCCATAATGCAGCGTCCTGTTAGTAAGCGACATAGGGCTAAGCCACGGACATGGCAAAACTGTAAGGGTTCCTTGTTTACTATGGAACCCTAAAAACGCAAGTGATGGCAGGTGAGTACAGTTCGCTAAGAGCAGTTTATGAATACTACAGAGGGCAGAGATTTCGCACAGCATAAGCAATCGAACAAAGGCAAGAACAATAATATAACTCACATTTCGAATTTTGATTACTCAAGGTCAACACCAATTAGATATTATTATAAAACTGCATTAGTACACTACATATTTTCTTTCAGTTCATAAGTTTACCAAAAGCAGAATTGGTTTTTTTTTGGTTGGCATTTAGTCACCCCTAGGCAACTGGACTTTAAATAACAGTAGGTCACTTCATCCTCAATGCCCTAGGGACGGCCCCGCTTTATTGTTAGTACTTGGGAGACCAAGCTTTCATTGACAATGCTAGTGAAAACTCACAAATAACAGATTTTTGCAGACATTAATATTGTTTGTTCCAGAACTTGAACATAAATGTATAAACATATGTTGCTAGTTTAACATTTTCGCTAGGATACGCCCCTAAAAACAAAATTCTATGGATGCATTGCGGACAGTAAATGCCTTATTATAGTGAAGTATTATAAATCGCGTTGCTTATAGAAATAAACAAATCTTGTCATTAATCACTAAGCTTTTCAGATTTTAGACTGACTCTTTTGTATCATGTGAAAACCAAAAATATTATATGATGTAACTTCGTTCAACAAGAGAATAAAGAATATGCAATACTATATCAATCCTTACCTAATTCAGCACACAAATTGATGACTGTCTCCTCTAAACTTCTCACATACCACTTGACGCTCGGGTTGAAGTGTTTCAGGTTGATGATGGGGTAGGCCACCAGCTGCCCGGGCCCATGGAATGTAATCAGACCACCTCTGTTTGTTTTTCTAAATGCAGCCCCCAAGGCACTCAATCTCTGTACTTCTTCTTTTGATGACTCATCTCTGATACCTATAATTATATATTATACTTAGCTTCAAACAATAGGGTATTTCACAACAACATATTTTTTTTCATTATCAATAAACAAATAATTTTGGGGAGGCATTGGGGGAGGCCTTTTCAGCAGGGGCGGCATGTGAATAATGACTAGTTTTTAGGAATAAATTTTTTTTAATTATGTGGTGCATGAAATAAAGGCTATTACTATTAAACAAATAATTATAAATTTTTTAAAAACACAAACATGAAAAAAAAGACAGACCATAGAAAATTGTAAAATCATTATGCACCTTTCCCTACAAACTTCATACTAACCAAGCATTATCTGCAGCGCCTCATTTGACTATCAGTGAAATACCATATTAGTATAACTGGTGTAGGTGTAGGTCTGCTAATAAATATTATTTCCAGCGCACAGGAAAATAATGTCTCAGACCTTTGGGAAAAGTGAATGGAGCCAAAGTAACAAGATTAAATGTAAGGGGTACAATGAGCAGATGCTGTACCTTCCCATGACATGTGACGGATGCAAAGACAGCACCTGCCAGGGTATGCAGGGACTCGAATATTTAATGTTCTTAATATTACTCTGATAAACCACCAGGAAATATATAGCTACATACAGAAGTAATTTATTAGGATCATACCAATCACCATACCTTGCCAATAGGTGCCTGGGCAAAATATTTATAGCAGTGGTGCCCGCACAAATTTTTGCTTGTACCACAATCCCTCGCTAGTAAATTGGAAGTAAATCTCAAAGGAACTGTTTACTAACCCACAGTGTAAACAGGTCTGTGCTCCAGTAAAAGAAGAGTATCCCAATCGGAATTCAGGCCGTCCCGCATACTGTCAAGCTGTTTGCGTACGATAGCCCTTTGAATCTTCAGGGCTGTGTCGTAACTCATCAAACCCAGCTGCCACACTTTCACCATTTTGCTGGAAAATTATAATAATAAAAATCCGAAACAAAACCGTAGTACCACGAGTTAGCAACACTTGTGTTACGCTTTATTAAATTACTTTTTCATTTTTGGGTTTTAAGTTTTTTTTTCACTTTTATTCAAATTTAAAACAAATGAATGCACAATTAATTACATGAAGACAAGCATTCGACATTCTTGACAGTGACATTTAAAAACTAAAGTGTTGCCATAAATAACAATACAAAATAAATAAATGTAGTTTTTGCAATATTTACTGAATATTTACTAGCCTAACTACAAGAGTTGCCAGGAGAAAGATAAAAATCGGACCGAAATTATGTGTAAGCTAACTGCTTTATTACCAAACCTTATATTTTATCTGGTAACAAACAATATGCTGGGTTGATGTCGAAATGTTGATAGAGAAAAAGTATAGATGTCTCTGAACTCGAACTTATCAAATGCATTAGTTTTACTACTCAGCGCTAAGTGGCGCTGTTTTCAGTTTAAAAGATATTTCGTCCGCAGCGAGTGCAAGCCATGCTTACATCTTTTCAGACTATTCAGTTTCCCGTGTTCTCTGGCCGTATGGCGGTGTTTCGTACGTTACGTAAACCAGCTGTCAATATAAACATTACTATTTATAAGCTACAGAGCACATAAACTTTAGTTTTTGGGCTTCTAACGAAGACTTACCGTGATTTACTTTGTTTGAAATTTATACCGGCAAGGATATGTTGCGGCTTGAGTCGTGTAACTTAATTAATGTCAACGTCCATCCAACTTAAGTGCGGATGAAAAATAACTCTTATGACGTTGTTCCTATAGTTTATGTATATCGTGTTTGGAAAAAGTGTCAGCGAAGTTAAACATGTGGAGTTCTCTCAAACGATGACAACTGGGGTAATATTTTCATTAACTACAGTATGTACCTACCTACTAAGAGAATTACGAATCTAGAACGTATTATTATTTATATTATAAGCTTTAACCTGAGTAAAGATAAGTCTGGCTACATGTTGTTGATGATAGAGTAGGCTGGTAGGTAGGTAATCAGCCTCCCTGTAACGTTTTCGCCGATTCTGGTTATATAAGGAATAAGAGACCGGGGGCCGCTTTGGCCTCAAAATTTGGCATAGCCACTAGTTTTACGAGAGTGACTACCATGTGATCTTCCAATAAAAAGGGATAACTTCTTGTTAGGAATAGACCCGTTTCCTCACGATGTTTTCCTTCACCGAATCCTTCCTTCTTTCGATACACAATGGAAATAACGAAATTATGTCATGACTTATTCGTTACTTTACTTACTTTCTTAGAGAGATACATGGGTGGAGTGGATGTCATATAGTTACTGTAATTACTTGGTAAACTAAGCCGAGAGCACTGCAATTATACATACCTACGTATCTTACAGTTTTTTTTAGTTTACTAGTTTACGTCTAGAAAAAGTTCAATATGTATATTATACCTACCACCATATTAGCCGAAAGACGTCCACTGATGCTGGACACAGGCCTCCCCCAATTCCTTGAGAGGTAAATGCCATAATCGACACGCTTGGCATGCGGGTCAGCGATCGCACTACCTCCACTGCACTCCAGAGATGCTGCTGCCCATCCCCCAGTGGTCTTAGTAGTAGTTTGAGGACATATCCGGGTTCATATTATATTATACTTAGTTAATATCTAATGTCCGATCAACGTACGTACGTACCACGTGGTTAGTGGAGTCTTATAATATATTCTCAAACATGCAATGAAATTTCGTCATTACGTTCGTTATAACAGGCTTCAAAGTATCACGTTGCATGCGGAACAACTCGGGAGAACTGTAGGTAAAGCAATTTCATACAAAATTTAAAGCCTAGGCCGTGAAGGTTTTTTTTTTCATTTTAATGTCAAACATGGCGTCTGTAAAATTTGTTTTTTGAGTAGTGTTTTTTTTATTTCGTTTCGTCGTTTAGTTGTGTTCGAGAAAAGCACTATACAAATCTCGGCAAGAAACGATGGGCTGCAGGCCGCGTATCCCTATCCTACTTCTATATCTACTTGGCCTGCAACCTCGTTTCTCGGCCTCTATATAAGTATTATTAAATACCAACACGACGTAACGACGTTACACAAAACTTTTGCGACACATGAACAATGAACATCTCTGCTAAGTGTACAAACAAGGCAAAGAACACTGGTGGAGGATCTTATATTTACCTAAACATCAAAGCAAGCATATTCTTGCTCAACGTGAAAAAAGACGAAGAGTATGATATGTGCTGTTTACATGCATTTTGTATCTATGGCGACTGAACGGGTAAGGTAAACGTCTCAATGCTAGACACCTTAACGACCAATGTATGACACTTATTGATCACCTCTGTCATCAAGCACTGGGACTCATACCTTACCCGTCTACCCTAGATTATTACTATTATTAGTCTAGTCTCTGCATGAACATTCATGACTGGAATGAAGGTCTACTATATGGGACTGGAATGCTAACTGGAATAGATGTAGACAGGGTATTGTTTCGACTCTCCAGTCAAATCGAATGTAATACAACTTGACCCTGAGAGTCGTACAACTGAGCGTCAGACTTAAACCACAGAATAAGTAATAGTACTATGTACAGAAGGCCCATCGTTAACAAATCCCCTGTTTAGGTATGCCAAACGTGCCTTAGCGCGGCCATCTCTTTCTATCGCACGCGAGTGCATAAGTTCCGTCCTTGGCAGTGCGCGGCAAATACTATGCCTATTACTTATTCTGTGACTAAGAAAAGCCCTCTCGGGCGGGCGGCCGACACGACGCGATGACATCACGTTTTCTATGACAGCAAACGCAACGGCCGGCGTATGTCTCTAGAAGAAAACGGGCCGGTCCGGACACGGAACGGTCTACTGTGAATCATCCTTTATACTAACTATACTCCAATGCCCAGAGACGTAGGTGTGAATGTGAATACAAGGCCTCATTAGTCCCTGTCGCGTTGGGCGCTCAGCGAGTTCAAGTATTTCTGAGTTGCAATCATGGGTAACTAGAACTACATTGTACTTGTTTATCGTCGATTTCTACAAGCATATACAGGTCGCCAGAGCTCCCGAGGATCCCTTGTACTGAGAGTGACCTGCATGTCTCTTAACTATCAACACACCGCATCGTCAAAGTTAAAAAAGGATCAAGCTTGTTTGCCACCGTCGTTGTATAAATAAAATAGTTCCGATCTGATCTACGATAGTTGTTTCTATTATGCATGTAAATATGAATTTCTGGCTCAAGTTAATATAAGGACGAATAGTCCTTGGAGCTGCGTCCAGGCTAGTAGTGATGCTAGTCGTTGCCGGTAGTAGGGAAGGGTACAACCCTACGTTGCGGCGCTTGAGGTGAACATAATCACACTCTAGCTAAACAGAGGAACAGGAGATGTGCTTCCTGGCTGGCCGGCTATTTATAACCGCCGCTGCCACAGCCGGGGTGGCGGCGAAAAAACACGCGACGATCATGTTTTGAAACCAATACAGTTTACGGAATAATATGTAATCGAGTAATTTTATGCTTAAAATCAGTAAAATATAGGTACAAACATACGAGCAAAAGAAAACAACATCCAGCATAACTACCAATTTTTTAAATAGTCCTTTCCCTATTTCTATATCACAAATGAAAGAAAAGTCATCTCGTCGACATCGATAATAAATAGGTATATGTATCCAACCGAACACTTATAAGGAATCGATTGCTAATTATGCACCATTTAATAAACTATGTGGAATACCTACCGTTCCTTTATTTTTTAAATTGATTTGATTTTTATTAAGAACTGTACGTACTATGAGTTATGACAAATATATTTTATAACAGCATAATTTGTAACCTTTTATAAAAAAAAATAGTAGTTGATTCCACTCTTGAGTCTGAACAAACTACTTTCAGGTTTTCAGTTTATTAATTTTGTTACATAGTGGATTATGGAATGATTTTAGCAAAAACTAAAAATAGTTACTTAAACTCATTGATGTATTATGCTTAAACTTCAAAAGTTTGTTCAGTTCAGCAAATCAACCGCTTTACCTACACGTTGTTCAGTTCAGCTGACAAAGCAGACATTAGCATTGGTATTTACAGCCACTGGCATCGCATCGCAGTAAAACCAGTACTAAGTGTGACCTCTCAATACTCATAGTTGTCGCGAGCCTCGGGGTCAAGATATGCTAGAAGTAATCGGTAAGGTAAGGTGAGACGTTATGAATCACACAGCTGCATACCGCAGAAAGATAAGCTGACTGCGCGTCGGACTCCTGCAACGTGGAATGAAACCTCTTTAATCTAATTCTTCGGCAGTATGCTTGGCAAAAACTACAGTCCATGATCCAAAGCAAGCTCTAAGTCCAAATAAAAAAAAAAAAAGTAAATCGTAAGAGTTGTTTGACCCGGGTATTGGACCAAGACCACCGGGGGTTTGGCAGCAGCCTAAAGTGCGGTGGAGATACTGCGATGATACAAGCGTGACGATTATCGCATTTACCCCCCATGAAATTGGGGGAGGCCCATGTATAGCATTGGACGTCCTTCGGCTGATATGGTGGTGGTGGGAAACTATGGGTACGACCATTCTTGACAGTTATTATAGTTGTCTATCGACGTCACACTCTACTGAATCTGCCGATATACTTATTGGTCAGTAGGTACTCATTAAAAACGAAGATGGACGAGGCACTAAGATAAAATAGTGATTATACCTACCTATAAACATTACAGATTTTAAAGATATCTCTAGACCCTACATAGCATAGTTATAGAGTCTGTAAGTATATTATTTCGGTCAAGAAAAGGAAACTGCAAATTTTAAAGATGTATAGACATTTTGCCAGTGAGTAATGTGATTCGTCCGTTTGGAATACTTAAACTTAGCAATAAACACAAGTTGATCTCACTATTGCCATAAGACTAAATCTATGTCCGTATAAGCATTACAATGTATCAAGTAGCATAAATATAATAGTATATTCCGTCTGTTCCGTCACAGTATAATATATATACTGTGGTTCCGTCGACACGGTATATAGGCATCTGCATATCGCAGAATGATAAGCCCGCCTACCTATCTGCCATGAACTTTCATAAATGTTTTGGGAGTTTCTAATTTAGATGGTAGTATTGGATAGTAACATAAATTAAGGTGTGTTGCCGGAGGAGTTTTAAGCTATAATAACTATAAAATCTGTACAATTCAAGCCCTTTCATATGACTCCCCATTGTATCACATCCCTTGTTGCACAATATTTTCACAGAAAATAATAAAAATATCACGTTCAATGAATGTTCATGGGTTAGCCTTCTGTATAAAACTATTCCAAATTTCAAATACAACCAACAGTTCTTGAGATATTTAGCAATGTGACAGACAGACAGACAGAGCGGCACCATATCGGTTCCTTTTTTACCATTTTGATATGGAACTCAAAAAATTTACATCATTCCTTAGATATCTACTTAAAAAAAATTGTGCACTTAGCGATTACACGATGACGCAGCTGATCCGTTAATTTCGGTAAACTAATTTCGGACAAGACCTAAATTGGCTTACTTTTAACACTGTTCTAAAGTGATTATCACCAAAATTTGCTCTCTATACGACGATTTGAGAAATTAGGCTCCGTAGAAAAAAAATGTGTAGTTACGTGTGGAAATTCTCTTTAAACTGCCCTGTGTTTATTTTTTAACTCAGGTGATTAATACCACGATCATTAGTAATAAGTTTGCTGATTTATATTATTCGTGTAGTGTGTTTTCTAGTTATACGTAGGTAATCATCAGTTTACTGATTTATGATATTTTGTACTGCGCGGGCTAAGAGCATGACATATTGAGCTACTACTAGCTACTATAGTGCTACTAGTCGGCGAACAAGACAAAAATGTTGGTGTTGTAATTTTTTGGCGGTAGGATATCCATGGATATACTTAGGCGCGTTGGTTGCCAGGGCGACGGCGCAGTAGGCCTCTGCTCCGTGATGGGAATGCCAAGCTCACGATCGATCCGCCCGACGGTTTTTTACACCAAGGCTTTGATCCGTTGTGATACAGACTTATCCCGTGTGTCCAATTTGGACGTGGGTTATGAAATGTTCACTTGAATTTTCGCACTAAATCTCTTTCACTATTTTTATTTGTTTCTGGAGCAAAGGCCTTTTTGTTGACAATTATAGAGAAGCTGCGTGTTTCACTGAAAATATAAAAGCATGTTAGGCCGAGCGTACTATTATTAGGTTCTTCGTGTCAAAATAGGTTAGGGACAGTCAACTAAGATGAGATGCATACACTTTTGCACGTTATTAATAAATAAATAATAATAATGTACGGATTAAAACTACTGACGACTCTTTGTAAAACCACATATCATATAAATATCATATATATTAAACCAAAGAGTATTGGCATGCAGGTTATGAAAGAATCCAGGTATTACCATAGAGTAATTAAAATTCACTTTTATCATATACATTCTCCATAGAATAGAAATTGGTGCTCAATTATGGTGAGCAAATGGTTCGTAAAAAACACAAGTTTAAACGTCACTAGAGGGAATTGTTTATCATCAGTCACAAAGTACAATATATGCATATTGGCAAAGTGCCTTAGCAGCAAGACGCCACAAATAATAAAAAATATATGCATACTTTATCAGTATTTTACCAATTTTAGATTTTTTTAGTTCTTCGGATCAGTTTAGCAACGCACGTAAAGGGAAAATGTTTATCTTCAATACCAGAAATACAAGAAAACACCGTGAACGATATGTAAACGATGGAGCTGGCGAAATATTGGCAAAACAAAAATCTCGTAAGTCCTCGGAGACAAAGATGTCGTTTAAAAACACGAAAAACACGTAGCTGCTGCAGTTGTAAAAGGTATGAATAGCTCGTTCATGTGTTACAAAACTAAAGTTTAAAACGTTGAAAAGCATCAAAATAATTGGAGAATCTTTATTTTAGAATTTCCTGCAGATACTTACAATTTTACAAGTCGTAAAGCCCTTGTTAACCCAATTTCTTGTTGAACAATAAAGTATGCATGCTTCCTCACGCCCACCGCTCGTTTCCGCGGGACCCGTGCCCTGAGATGTAGCTAATTAAGCTATAAAAAGTGGCGTTTCCTCAAAAGCAAAATAAATTGAGGAGCAAGAGCAGAGCTGATAGCGATTTTAGTTCAGCTGTAATTTCAATGAGGTCACAATAATTTTTATTTGACATCCATGACAATTCTTGCAATCATTACTCAAAGAGTACATCTCAGCGTCATCAACTATATTGGTGACCATAAAATACATTATGAATTGGCAGATGCAATATGGTATAGTCGCCGTCAGATATATCGGTGCGAACAAGGTTAAAAACTAGCTAAACACTATTATCAGTATGATATTTTTGAATCATCATCATATCCGCCTAAGGACTGCACAGAAGCCTGCCTCAACATGGGAGGTAAATGCCATAATCACCAAGCTTGGCAAGCGGGTTGGCGATTGCAGTAAACCCACCGCACTCATGGGATGCTGCTGCCCATTCCTCGATGGTCTTGGTCGTAGTATTAGGACATACCCGGGTCCGGGCCGGGTATTTTTGAGTACCTAACCTGAAAAGTTCAGATATATTTAACACGAATGTAAGTTGTAAGTTAAGAGCTAACCGTCGACGGTGGTATGGGTATGTTATGCGGAGGGATATAAGAGGAGGGGTAGGCCAAAGAAAAGGTGGATGGATTGCGTGAGAGACGATATGAAGAGGAAGGATGTAAGTGACGAGATGGCGAGCGATAGAGAGATGTGGAAGAAAAACACATGCGGTAAATGGGAAAAGGGCACGCGAGTGACGTACTTGGCGTCAATGAATCAAATGAGTGAAAATACTTATTACAACAGTGCGTACCTATTATTTAAATAATTACATTAAAAATAACTACAATGTGACAATATGATATGTATGATCTAAGAAATAGTATGGTCATACAATGATATTGAACGGTCTTTCGTTAAGTTGGACACATGATTAAAACTTTGTCACATAAGAGTATTCCTATGCGATGATGTGTAAATAAACGTAATGAATGAAATGAGGTATTTGCGTGATGGTGGATGTGTTTATATGGTGAATCTATCTAGCTAACATGATCGCGGTTAGCTATGACGATATTATTTACTCTTCAGTTATATAACTACTTGTTAGGTAAAGCTTAATGCTATACGCCCGACATAAAAGCGATCATGCTAGCTGGGCTGGGGACAAAGATAATGACCTTTGGCAGGCCGATCACAGACTCAAAAATTTGAATAGGTACGTCTAAGAGCGGGTTGCACCAACTTGCGATCACCCCTTAGGTCGCATGGTCCGATTGACTAGTCCGATCAATCGGAATACGAATATTTATCACAGACCGATAAACGTTATAATATGCCGTCTGCAGCTGTCATCCTATAGAAACTTGTCAAACTTTCCATACAATCAGATATTAACGAACACCGCTTACGATTACGAGTATAGAGAGTTTGGTGCAACCCACCCTAAGTGATTGTTATAATCCTTCCGTTTTCCTGAAATCGCGAACTCTTGTGTCACGAGCGGCGCGCCGCGACGGCACGCGGACGGCAGCGGCCAAGTGAGTTATCACCGCTATCCCCGCTTATAATTATTCATGAGCAGCCAGCCCGGACAAGTTTCAGCAACTCCCCACCACCATCTGGCGTGCTTCTGTTAAATAATTTGGACCTACTTCTTTAAGGATTTGCGGAAATAAAGGATTTTCGGAGGAAAACAATATCGATCAGTCTTATCAGAAATATTTTCACGTAATATTTGTGCTAGTGCCTATGCCAATTCGTGGGATTAGGCAGTGGTGTTGGTAGTTGGTAGTGGTGGCGTAACAAAGCATTGGTATTTTAGTTTTTATATTTTTATGTAATTAAAAATTATTGCCAGAAATAAAACCAATTGACATAGGTCAATGGCTGGCCCCATGTAAGCGATCTAACAATAGGTGAACATATGTAGATTAAAATAAGTAACACTTAAATAATACGTAGAAGAGATTCAATACAGTCTCAGGTTACGTATGCACACCCGTACTGTACCTGACATACTTACCTACTGTATCTACGGTAAGTGAAGGACTCAATTTGTCCAGAATTTCAATGAAAGGTCCCAAATTAAAGAGTGAACTACTAATAAAAGTTACGTAGTTCAACCTCTTACGGGGTTTGTGCTGGTGGTGACTGTCCACCCTCTATACGGCTGCCGTGCCGGTTTAACATTTTGCGGTTGTTCCAGATGTGGTCACCGACGCGCGCGCGCAGGTGAAATGAGTGCTGCGCCCGCGACCCGCAACTATACCTACGATGAGACTATACAGGTAACTCACTTATAGTTTGAAAGTATTTACAATATTAGTTACATCTTATCTTATATAGTTGGTGCATAAGTTCTTGGATACTCAAACATATTTAATAAAAATAATTTTATTGATTACTCAAGAAATATTAATCCACAATATAATGACCGTCATGTTCAACGTCATGTAGCCATCTCTCTGGCAAAGACATTATACCGTGTTCCCAAAAAGCAGGAGGCTGGTGGTCAAAAAACTCTGCGATGTCGTCTCGGATTTGTTCATAATTTTCAAACTTCTTCTTTCTTAGATGTAACTTTAGAGCCCGAAACAGACAATAGTCCGACGGCGCAATATCAGGGCTGTATGGTGGGTGAGGTACCACTGTCCAGTTCAGCTTTTCCAAAATGTGGCGGACAGACTTCGCAATATGTGGTCGAGCGTTGTCCTGAAGAAGTGATACAGAAGAAGAAGTGAACAGACAGCCTTTTTGGACGCTTAGTCGCTATTTCTGAGGCTAACTTTTGCAGTTGCTCTCTATAAATAGTAGCGTTAATAGTCTGCTTTTCTTCCAACAGTTCCCAATAGAGAATGCCCTGCCAATCCCAGAAAACTGATAGCATTATCTTTCGTCCATGACGATCTGGTTTTGGTTCTGTTGGCGCCTTTTCTCCGCGTGGGACCCAATAGGCCTGCCGCGTTTTGTTGTTATAGTGAACCCAGGATTCGTTGACAGTGACAATGGACCTGAGAAAGTCTTGTCTGTGTGGTTGCAGGAGTGGACTTTCGCATATGGTCACACGTGCTGCACGCTCGCTGTCCGTTAGAGCGTGGGGTGTCCACCGACTCATTAATCTGTGGTAGTCCATTGCATGCAGGTGCCGAATTATAGTGGAATGGTCGTATCCAAGTTCTTTCTCCAAGTGGTAGTGGCATCCGGATGTCTTTCCAAATGTGAGCGTAGAAGGTCTTCGTCGAAGACAACTGGCCGACCGGAGCGAGGATTGTCTTCACAACTCGTATCCCCCTTATCGAAAGACTTAAACCAATAACTCACTGTGGAATGAGCAGTAGTGCCTTGTCCAAACGCAGTGTTAATTTTCTCGGCCGTTTATCTTGCACTCGTTCCTAGATTATGCTCGTAAAGCATGATCGCTCGTAGTTGACACGGTTCCATTTTCAACTGAACTGAACAACTCGGAACGCGCGCGTTATTTTATACCGCTTGGCTTAAAGCTCCTCGAACATTCTGGAGAATGATAGGTTATTCTAGCGTGTAACCGAATTAAAACCTAGATTTTTTTAATGAAATCCAAGTGTCCAAGAACTTATGCACCAACCATATTTTAGTGTGTATTAAGTATGATTTGCACCGACCGGGCAGCTCCTGTTGAACTGCTGGCGCTGCATCTCGGTAGCACGATTTCATTTAAATATGAAATTAAACTACTACGTGTATATTGACGTTTCAAATTTCGTTGGCATCTAGGAGAATGCTCTAAGCCGTTTTGGCTGGTCCCGCTAGGTGGAATACATACTTTTATGAGCATTGCTATTGAATCGCTTTTATCGCTTTAGCGATGTGCGTTAGATCGGATGTGATTCAGTACTTTGAGTAAACTATACAATAGCATATTGATATCGAATTACCAGGTAAATAAGAGGCTTTACGATATCATCATCATCTTCACCCTAAAGTTTTTCTAGTACCCAAAGTTGACTCCTTAAGGAAAATGTCATTTTTACTACAAATTAATATTATACAGGTGATTCTGAGGTCGTGATTCGGAATGATTGCACATGGTTAAGAATTCAAAGTAGACAAAATCACGGTGTGTGTATGAAGGTTTAAAACTCAATTAAATCACTTTTTTCCTAATTTAAATGGGAAATAATACTTTTTCATACAACTTGGTCACTCTACCCCACTGTCAACTCTCCATACAATCTGTCAAATCGAGTAGAGTAACCATGTTTTATTGAGAATTTTGTATTTTTGTCATCAAAATAAATTAAAACGGAAATGCGATTGTTTTGCGTCACTACATTTTTTTGAAATGGCTAACAGATACCAAGTCTGAAAATTGATCCTTGCTCCACGACCCCAAAATCAACCTGTATAAATATTAGGCCTAACAAATGATATATCTTTGGGCTAGATGCTAGCTAAGAGCAAATTCATTCGCAATACAAACAATATGAAACCATCAATTTTTTTATGAAATATAAATGAAAAAACACAATGGAAAAATGTTTCTATAACAAGCAAACAATATTTAGTTATAGTAGCAACGCTACGTGCGTGAGCTACGTCGTAGCGCGTAGCAGCATATTCCCTTTGTAATATATCCGCTTACCACATTTCGAAAATATCACACTTGTCAAATTCCAGAATATCCTCTAATATCCACCACTATAACAGTCAAGAATTTGGTATTCAAAAATAGATCATAATCGAATAAAATACATACTTTTAATTACTTTTAATGTAAATAACATCATTTTGTTTTTAAGCAATGTTTTGATTGGCATATGTCATTAAATAATAAAACAAATTTAATTTAAACCTCGTTGCTCCGGATTACTGTTTCGCGTTCTCAGCACTTTCACTCGAGCCAAGCACTTTCAGTCCCAGACTCACCGTATAACACGTATACTTGTATTGTAGTATTAACCGATCGAAATTTTAAGTTAACCGCTAGAATATATACTCTAAGGCGTAGATAATAAGGCTTTATTAGCTGTGTTCGACCCGGGTAAGTGCTAAAACTGCAGGCTCCTCATGGTGGCCCGTAAACGCGATTTCGCAGGTGCCGCGTAAGTTATATTAGATCGTGTGGCGCAGATATTGGAGTTGATTTTCGTTTGGGGGTGTATGTTTCAGGGGAATAGAAGAAGTTTTTCAGGACGGGCCATAACGACACATTAGCCGTCACGGGCGCACTTACCTTTATTAATGCGGTACAGGGCTCAGCGCTTAGCCGCCGCGGTGAACGCGGGGCTCCCACGAGCCTTTGCCCAGGTCAAGGGGTAAATGTGCTAGTTGCGTTAATCCTCGTGTACTCTTTGCTAGACAATAGGTCATGATCTGTCCGAGGATAATGTGTACATAATGGTATACGATATCTTCTATACATATAAATTATTAAGAAAAATTCATGCTTTACTTCGTTACATTATTTAAAAAAAGAAACCACCGCTGCTTGCCGAATTACGAGTTGATATCTATTGAAAAGCCTAAATAAATAGTAAGTTTAATTGCCGCAGAAATACGCTATTAACTTCACTAAGGAGTCAAAAGTATCGCATAGTTGAGAAGGTATACATAAATCGTAGGGCAGGCGTTTACTCGAAGCCTTATCTCGCGGCGTAGAGCCATTTTGTCCTGCTACTTTCTCAATCGCGAAAATGACACACTAACGAGATTAAAACCAACCTTGTGACATATAAAATAAAGTTCAAATGCGAAGTAAGCGGTGCGAGTGATGCGGGAATTGAAAAGTAACAGTGGGAAGTTATTTCACAGATACAATATTCCCTCGGGTTTGCGACCATTTATCAGTCCGCGACCCACATTGCCCCGACATCTGCCGGCAAACTTGGCGGGCCCTTTGCAATTGTGCGGGAGATATTGAGAGTAGCCCGACGCGTAATGGATAACAAATTAAATGGTTCCCGTGAAGGCAAAAAACGCTAGGCATCTAATTCTCTAATATTCATGGTGAACATTTCTTTCAATAACCAAATTATTCGTTTTCAGACGTACGAAAATAGAACTCTCGTGGTCATACAAAGAGGCGATTCGGTTTTTTTTATCAGATAGGGCGACTATATATTTCGATATGGTTATCCGTATTGGCCGGAAATTGGGTTAGTGAATTAGATTAGCGACCTGTTTCGGCAAGGGTTGGGCTAGCGAGGACGTATTAGGTCCCCTTTTCCACCAACTGTGTTTCACACCAGATATTTGGACGCTAAGAAAATGTAACGAGTATTACATTGTAGTGCTTGATGCAACGCGATGTGTCAATATGTAATGTACCGTGTTATATTGCGTGGCCGGTGAAAAAGATCCTTTAGAGGGTCAGAAAATCGAATTTTCCGCTCTATCGATTCCACGGTTCGTAATATCTCCGAATTTACTTAGGTACTTAAATAATACCCTTAATATTGCTTAAAATTAATACATTTGTTATGGTTATATTTGACTACACTATGTTACGGCTATGCAGTAGCTTACAAAATACACCTATTTTATTTCAACATTTTATTCATGCACCTTATAGTTAGTTGTTGAGTAAAATGTTCGAGTTATGAGATTTTTTCTCGATCAGCCAGTACAAGTGCTTGTAGTGTAGATCTGCTTCTTTTTTCTTAATTTTAATATGTTTAGCCCACGTTAACCTTCTATTAAGGTGAACTCCTCGCAGGTTGATAGTTGGGCATTCACCTCTTCGAAGTGTGTTCTCAACTTTTCCAGCCAATCGTCTATTTTGTACAAACGTCTTTGTAGTTTTTCAGCTGCTAAGGTTGGATTCACAAAGTACAATATTTATACTGAGATAGACCAGTGAAATACTCCACATAGATCGTAGCGCCGTTGTGTATTTAGTAAGAACTAACCGCACGACCGCTGCATCCCTGTCTCTTCAATATGCAAGTGTGATAGAGATAGCACCCAGTGACATCTGGTACAAACAAGTTAAACTAACATTTCCATAGAAAAATTCGTACTTCGAGCTGAAAGGCCCCTGGTTGGATTTTCGTAGCTTGAGAGACACGCTGTATCATCGGCATAAGTATGTATCGATTAACCGTCTTATGCCGTTAACAAAATTAGTAAAAAAAGTAAAATTTCAATTTCAAACAATGCGAGACATGAATCTTAGTAGCCAAAACAAGTTCATGTATAAGGTAATGTTTAGCATTTCGAATATCATCAACAAGCGTATTCATAAGCTACATAACCGTTACTAATTCAACTTTTTCGGTTCATGGTTATTAGGCGATTTTCCTCAAACAAATTGATACGGTGAGAGATGGTAGAACGCCAAGATGGCCTGTTTGTGGCCAACTCCTCCCAGTGCTCAGGATTGATAGCGCAAGCCGTCAGGTGTCGTTTGAGCACGTCCTTATAGCGTACGATAGATACGATGAAAACGAAGAGATGTTCCAGCCATTTAGTTATAGGAGCGTATAGAAGCCCCTACTTGTAACTAAATTGCTGGAAAATCTCTCTCTCTTAAGCATTGAAGGTCCTAAGACAATGTTGTGTATAGAGTATTTTTTAAAGAAATACATTAAGTCACTTGCGGTGCTTCTTCTCGCCAGGACAACCTATTTCGGAAGCGCTAGTAGTATTTCAGACTTGTAAAACCACTTCAACATCATCGTCATTATCATATCAGCCGGAAGACGTCCACAGCTGGACAAAGGATCTCCACAATGACCGGTCTTGTGCCGCCCTCATCCAACGGCTTCCTGCGATCTTGAGTTTCAGATCGTCAGTCCACCTTGATTGGAGCAGGAACCTCGAAGTTGTGGAAAATCGCATTGAGGCCTAATAAATTTTTGTTTTAATGCAGATTTGAATTATTATTGGAATATACAGGTTGATTTCGGGGTCGTTATAATGAATCAGCTTTTCCGACTTGGTATGTGTTAGCCATCATCATCATCCTAGTGTTATTCCCAGTACAGTTGCATCCTGAAGGATGCCTTGGGTCCGCTACTTGGCATCTGTTAGCCATTAAAAAAAATGTAGTCACATGAAACAAACACATTTCCCTTTTAACCGATTTCAATAGATGGAAGGAGGTACTCAGTTCGTCTGCATGCATGTTTCTTTTTTTTATGTATGTATGTTCCCCGATAACTCTTGATCACGTCGGCCGATTTCGATAATTCTTTTTTTGTTTCAAAGCAGTTGGTCCCATATAAATTTGGTGATAGTCTGATGAAAGGATCTAGGAGGAATTGAGGGAACTCCTCGAATTAGATAGGCACGCATATGCCGATTTCGGTATTTTCTGTAGGTAACCAAGCATTGGCTCACGGAAACCACAAACTGTGGCATTGCGAAGTACAAAATTGGAGTCGGTTTTATTGGTATAAATTATTAATTTATTTAGATGACAAAAATACAAAATCTCCAAAAAACATGGTTACCGTATTCTCTTTGACAAATAGTGTGGGCAGCTGACGGTGAATTAGGGTGACCAAGTTGTATTAAGAAGTATTATTTCCCATTACAATCTGAGAAAAAAGGAAACTATTTGAGTTATAGTCATTCATATCAACTGTGATGTTGTGTACTTTGAATTTTTGACCATGTACTATCATTCCGGATCACGACTCCAAAATCAGCCTGTATATAGCTTATTTTTCTTCTTTGGGCCTGGCCGAAGTCCAATGTAAAAGCCTTTGGTGTCTATATTCTCTAAAATTCGAATGCTTTGTCTTTTAGGCTGGATCAGTACGAAATGATTACTAATTCCCGCAATAAAGCCAACTCCGATTTTTAGACATGTTTTAACCGAATTTGTAGCACTAGCTACCCGGTCGCGTATGAGGACTTTTTTTTTAATCTTTGGCTCGTTTGGTTAGTTCTAAGAACATAAGTATATCGTATAAGTTGAATTATCGAGAACATGGTATTGCATTTGTAGTGGTTGTGCCGTTTGCAACAAAAGGAGACTAATTTTCTCTTAATTTAATAAAATTACATACCCTTGAGGTGGTCGTAGTCCTCTGTTTTTGTTTTTTGTCGCTATCATGTACTACATCTGAGCTGTCACAAGTATTGATAATAAGATTGTTTGAAATTCGATCCATTTCCTCTTCCTGACATCGATATTTATTTTCTTCTTTTTCGACATGGCGACAAATATTTTGCCAGTCCTCAGCAGTAATAGTATTCATTCTTTCAGTTGCTAAATTCATAATGCCTCTTTTCGCTTCATTTCCTTTTACCATGGACCAAATATCTTCGATCGGATTGAATGTCAGGTGATGTGGTGGCAATCGTAAAACGGAGTGGCCATATTCTTTTAAAATTTCATCTATGTGGTACTCACGAATCCGCTCTTTATTTTGTTTAATTAAATCATACAAGCTGGTTTTGTACATCAACGGGCTATACGAAATGTTGTGTTCTGCCGACGAATCCATAATTTCTTGTTTATGAGAATTTGACGTTGGAGCACTATTCAAAAGTTGGTTGTGATAGGACGCATTATCTACGATAAGTACGCTATTCGGTTTAAGGTTCGGTATTAATTTTTCTTTTAACCATTTTTCGTAGTTGACAAAGTTCATCTGGTCATGGTAATCTCCCACTTTTTGGTTTGCCTTTAACATTAACAAAGCATTGGGAATAAAACCATCTTTTCCTCCTGCGTGCACTATTATTAACCGCTGGCCTGTTTTGATTTATTTTTTTACACCAAATTCTGTTCCATCGGTCCAAGCCTCTCCGGACACATGTGAAGTGTTGATGTAGGTTTCATCAGTATAAACTAGTGGTCTATCTTGAGACCGATATTCCGCAATTTTGGTAAGGTATTCTTAGCAGTCGTATGTTGTGTCTTTTCATTAATATTTTTCGGTTGTCCTCGGTCTTTTTCCATTTAAATCCTAATTTTTGTATTTGTTTTCTTAAGGTGGAAATGCCATATTTGTAATCTATATCGGATTTTAACACAAAGTGATGTGCCTTTAAGGTTGGAAATTGCTTATGGGACAGATGAAAATTGTATATAGTTCTCCGGATGACTTCCTGATTAAAATCGTCTACTGCTGATGACGGACAAGTACGTAACTTTTTATTTCTCGGGGAGGTGAATTTCTTTGTTGTTGCGAATTTCTCACTATTGCTCTCAGACACAATGTTATAAACAGTAGAGAGACAAACACCTGTAGCTTTTTCAACTAACTGGGCAGCGGTGTAAGGGGAATTTAAATTACTAGCTACCCGCGCGGCTCCGCCGCGTCGACGTACTACGAAGAATGCAAGCGAAGCCGCGGGATAGAATATAGCCTATCTATATTCTATCCCGTGGCTTCGCTCTCGATTACAAAGTTGATTTAAAAACATTTGTGTCACAGTCAATCATAAAAAAACATATTTGCACCCCGATCCACCGCATAACTGGGCCTTGTACGTGGGCCATGATGGGCTAATGAGATATCAACCTACATGCATTTCTGTAGGGTTCAACTTTGTAGGGCTTGACATCCTCAGACAAATATTGAAAAAAAAAAATAGCATTTTAACCTTTTGAACGCCATACTTTATGAACCACAGTGACACTTACACGCCAACTCATTTTTCATAAGAGATAGAATATAAACCATAGTATCACAGAATAAGTAATAGTACATAGTATAAAGTACGAAGGCAAATTTCATATATCATAACACCTATGTTCTCGGCAATTAAAGGTTGTAATTATTTATTTAACCTTTTAAGCGCATTATCTATAGAAATGCATATTCGTCGTTGTATTGAATCGATGGTGCGCATATACTCCAAATGCGTTGTTGGTGTCGTAAAGGTTAATTAGTGCAACATTGTTTTCTCGTTCGTTTGATCTAAATCCACGAATAAGTAACGTCTACTCCAATGAGAACTTCTTTGCTTATGATCTCTTGATCACCCTACTGGTATGGCAATAGGTGGAAGAGAGACACACTTAGACACAGCGAATCTCTTCTCTTTCAAAATGTTTTGCAGCTTATCTATGATTAACTCAGAAACAGTTCTGTAACTCACAACGTAAAGTTTAATTTGGTTTGTCATTGTTTTGGCAGGTATCATATCAGTCAAGATATACGGACCGTATATTTGAAGCGTCATTGGTTTGTATACCAACTTCTTTGTTTGAACCATGACAATATAATATTGACATAATAGAGCACAATAAATAATTTTTAAGAAAAAAAAACCGACTTCAATGGGGGAGGCCAGTGAAAGATTATTATACTTAGATGGTGCACTCTTAGATTCCATACAATAAAATAAAAATGGCTATAAGTATGTTTATAATGGTAGAAGACTAAGTACCCTCAATTCCTCATGGAATCATGGAAAAACCTTGCTTGCTTGACAAACAAAACGAAGAGTACAAATCGCCAAACGTGAACTACGCGTCGTTGAAGAATTCCGTTTTGATCATCATCAGCAGTTCCACTTCATCAAATGTCACTTTTATGAATGAAAATGCTTGATTAGTTCATGAAAATACTAAAATCACTATTTGTGTGCCTTTCACATTTGAGGAGTTCCCTCGATTCCTAATGGATCCCATCATCAGAACTCGAGCATGACAACAATCAATCGTGGAAATAGAACTTGCTTAACAAACACAGCTAGAAGGACAAATTGCCAAACGTGAACTTTTCGTCGTTGAAGAGTTCTGTTCTGATCATCATCAGCAGTTCCACTTCATCAAATGTCACATTTTTGTATGATAATGCTCGATTTGTTGATAAAAACACAAACATCACTATATGTTTGCCTTTAAAATTTGAGGAGTTCCCTCAATTCCTCATGGATCCCATCATCAGAAATCAAGCATGACAAAAATTAATCGTGAAAATAGAAGTTGCTTAACAAACACAGCTAGGAGGACAAATCGCCAAACGTGAACTTTTCGTCGTTGAAGAGTTCTGTTCTGATAATCATCAGCAGTTCCACTTCATCCAATGTCACATTTTTGGATGCAAATGCTTAACTTGTTGATAAAAACTCAAAAATCACTATATGTTTGCCTTAAAGATTTGAGGAATTCCCTCAATTCCCCGTGGATCCCATCATGAAAACTGCGTTTTGACATAAACGGGACCAATTTGGATATATATACTTACAATCAAAAAAAGAGTTTTCCAAATCGGTTAAGAAATGACGGAGTTATGGAGTAACAAACATTAAAGAAAAAAAACAAAAAAAAAACATACAACCGAATTGATAACCTCCTCTTTTGAAATTTTGAAGTCGGTTAAAAAGTGACACAATACGTATGTCATTTATGTAAACATTTCATTTATTTTCTGCTCTATTCGACAGAACTGAACAGGCCCTGTTCACATTATCCGATCCGATATCGGCGTTGGAGCCGACACAGTTATGTATGTATGTATGTATGGCTTTATTGTACATAAAACACGGCAAAATGACAAACAGACAAAAAGTGGAAGTAAAAAGGCTAGCTTATCCCTATATGTATAGAAAACTACCACAGATATCGAATCCGCTCATTTAAGTTGAACAATTTCTGAACATCTGATCTCTTCTCTCTAATGCACAAATCAGTAAGTTTGAGAGAGACAGATAAGTGATATCTGACAGGTGTTCACCTGTCAGTGCATCTGCTTTCAAATATATTTGTTTATATGCAAATTGTACTGAACTGACGTTTGTGACGTTTTGGATTATATGGGATTTGAAATTTGGTGTGCTTTTAAGTGGAGACAATTCGTTAGCAGCCGAAAATGATCGTTCTATCTGTCCCGGTCTAATTCATCTTGCTTAACCATAAGGATCCAAAGAGACAACTATAAGAAAAATCGTCTTGCTTAACACTGCGGATCTGTTAGTATTATTAATTACGAAAACTGGTCACTGTTCACATTGCTCGACACGATATCGGTCACATTTCCATACATTTGTCGGAGCCGAAACCTTCATCAAATCGGATAATGTGAACAGGGTCTTAAGTTGGGAAATGAATGGGGCCCTTTACACGATTAATATAATGACAAAACTGAGATGTCAATATTATCGCGTTTTTCCAAATAGTTCGTGTTTTGGTTCAATATGCATCAATATTCACGTAAATCGTATGGTGATATGAGTGTATCACGGGATAATAATCACCGTGTAACCCCATTGCAAACCCCGTGTGTCCCACCGTGTGGCCCCATCAAATTAACGGATCACTAAAATTTGTATTTTCTTTATAGACCGCAATAATATTGACACCTCAGTATTGTGAAAATAAAAATCGTGTAAAGGGCCACAATAAAAAATAAGTTAAATATTGACACAAAACGTCTGGCATTCATGTAAACTGTAAATACTTAGACCGAATACACCGAATATTATGTATTGTCTTGTAAACAAATAAGTAATTTTACTTTCGTTTATAGTTAATAATATTGAGTATTTCTCGACTCAAAAGATTTTATTTTGTAATGCTGTACCAGATATTTCTTACAGGAACATTTTAATTCATATTTGATTTTATGTCATCCGGAATCATACAATAGCCAGTTCCCAAGTCACGTGTTAACCAAGCTAAATTTTGACACCTCGTACAATTCTACCAAGGTAAGCTGACCCGTCGCTTGTATGCGGCGTCATCGAACACGATTTTGAGGCTTATATTTGTCGGGGCAACCAGGATTTTTCGTAAATATCAATTTAATAAATTTTCCAGGATAAAAATCAAAAAACTAAGACCTTATTGCAAATCTGCAGCATGGGACGAATCCTATGGTATATAATTTATCAAAATCGGTCCATAACTGTAGATCTGATGGGCGTTGTAAGGATCGACTTCGCGTAGTATATATATAGATTCGCGTAGTATATATATAGATTCTTCAGTTCAAGTTAAACATATTTATAACAGTTAAAAATAATTTGCTTACTTTGACTCTCAATCGGAACAAAATTACTCACTGCCATATTGTTTGAAAATTATTTAACTTACACTTAGTCGTACGGGCTGGCACAAAATTATTCTGATAATTGTGAGAATACAATAAAATCAGACGTAAAAATATATGCACAACGTAAATAATATTCACAATTTGACACTAACATTATTATGGTATTTTCTTCTTCAATATATAACAAACTTCTTTTTATGCTGATAGTACGAGAAAATAGAAAATTCAAATATAGAATGCCTGTAAACATACAATACTACTACACATGCAATTCCATGCTCTCGTTAATTTATCTATATCTCTTAGACTTCTTAGAGTTTAAGATTTTCCCTTATTGCTTCATTTAGAAGTATTACCTATCTAATTGGTAGAATGTATTGGTGTTCAGTTTAAGTGGGCGGTAGACTGGGTTGCCTCTTAACGCGATAACGCTTGCTACAACAGAGTCGGATGGCCCCTTAATCCAAATTCAAATTTTCCGAAAGATAAAGCGGCTGTAACCGCGCAGCTTTAAAGGCCCCGGGAGCCTTCGCTGCGGAATATTCTTGTCTTGCTCTGTTGCATGAAATATGATAGAAAAGGAATATTTAACTTGTAATATGTTTGTTTCAGTAACGTTGTGCGTCATCAACCTTAAAATAGATTAATTCGTTCGATTGTGTACCCGCTATCGGTACCTACAAAAAAGATGAATATGATATTTTAGTGTTCTGGGCTCAAAAAGTGACTTACGATACAAGCAAGAATATCTGAATTCTGATGGCAGTTTAATTAAAGTCGGATATATTTTAAATATTTTCAACCATAAACTACCTACCTGTTTGTCGGCCTGTTTAGCCTAGTTGGTAGTGTCACTGCCTCCGAAGCTAGAGGTCCCGGGTTCGATTCCCGGTAAGGGCATTTGTTTCTGTGGTGAGCAGAGCTATTTGTTCCTGAGACTTGGATGTTTTCTATGTATTTATGTATATATCTATTAAATATATCGTCGTCTGGTACCCATAACACAAGCCTTATTGAGCTTACTGTGGGACTAGTTAGATTTGTGTAAAAAATGTCCCCTAATATTTATTTATTTATTTATAAACTAGTCACGGAGTTAGGGATGGTTATGTTTATGGTTTATCTGGAAAAACTTAAGAAAAGGGACTGTTGTATGTAGTTGTGACGTGTTTGAATAGACATTTGTTTTGTTTGTGTTACACATTTAAATATGTAATGTCTATTCGAACACGTCACAACTACATACACCGTGTCCGTTTCTTAAGTTTTCTAATAACACTAGGTTCGATAATTAATTAGACACCGCGCACGATAATGACGAAGAATCACCATACTTTTGTTTTAGTCTGGATAGTATAGGTTTGCGCATGACCACAAATGGTTTATAAGCGATATTGTGGTCTAGGATGTAGCGCGTTTACCTAGTAAAAACCGGTTCACTCTCGTCTTGTAAGGTTGTAGCTCCACAGCTTGGTTCTTTTCAGAATAAAACAGGAAGCGAAAGGCTTCGTGCGAGTTTTATATAATAAGTATTTGGGGTAAACGTAAATGATATAGATAATTTATATATTTTGAGTCAAACCGAGATTTAACATTTCTGCCATCTAGTATCCAGTAGCGAAACTGACAATAAAAATTACGGATTTATATTAATGGCGTTTATCAGAACTAGAGGGCGTTCGAAGCTATACAAAGGCTTTGATCGGAAAGTCGGAGTGGCAAGTCAAAATATTTTTTTTATGCTCATGTAGTTAATGGGGAATGTCTGAAATTTTTAAAAGTCCTTGATTATTTTTCTAATGGTAGAAATAACCGTTGCCATTAACAGAAAAAAGTTTCAGATTTTTCGGTTGAGCCATATGTTTTATAAAATTACAAACATTTTGTATCACCTCGCGTTTGCCCCGTATCAGACTACGAAGATTTTTTCCAAGTCCGTCAAATATAAAAAAAAAGCCTGCTTGAATCTGTGGTACGCAATGACATTGACAGTTCAAGTCATACGATCAGCCTATGATAAACGGTCAATGTGCGTACCACAGATTCAAGCCGGCGTTTATGTTTTAAATATTTGACGGACTTAGAAATGTCTTAGTAGTCTGATATGGGGCAGACGCGAGGTGATATAAAATGTTTGTATTTTTATAAAATATATGGCGCAACCGAAAAATCTGTAACTTTTTTCCGTTAACGGCGACGGTTATTCCTACCATGGCTACCATTAGAAAAAAAATCAAGTACTTTGAAAATTTTCAGACATTCCCTATTATTCATCTAATATTTTTTACTGAATAAAGTTCAATCATTAATAATCGTCATCTAAATAGTTTAAAATTCATGGAAAATAAGTTTTTGTTATATGTTCATTGAGTTGGTTCCAGATACGATGGGCTTATCTTGTGTAGTTTAGGAGTTGCTATGGCCACTTTCTGTGTTTGTCCTCAGATCAGTCCGGTGGTACAGTCAAATGCAAAAATATGTATCGATTTAATCCTCTCTTAAATATGTACCAAAACCTTAATCCATCGACATAAGAGCTATGGGACATATTTTTCAGTAAGTTGTATACACCCATATTTTTGCAGTTGACTGTCCCAAAATATTGCATTGTCACCGAACTAACATAATGTCATCCTCATAGCGTTATCCCAGTACAGTAGCATGTTGAATGATTCGCGGGGTCTGCTACCTAACCCCAAGAACTGGCGTAGGCACTAGTTTTTGCGGAAGCGACTGCCATTTGACCTTCCAACTCGGGGGGGAAACAAGACCGAACTAACATAATGTACGATCGGCCTCATAAGGGGATGAACACCTTTGTACCTTGTCGCTTTAATGTCATGCTTAAACTGTCATACTAAATGTCTAACGGGTGAAAGCGACAAAGTCTCAAAGTGTCCAGCTAATTATGAGACCGACTATACCTATGCCATTTTTCAGTTCAAACGGTTGAGGATAAGTTGGTCTAAAATTCAGTACCTACATACACACTAGAAGGGCAAGTTAAATAAAATATTTTTTCTTTTATTAAAAATGGGATTGCTCTTGGCCAGCATCTAGCCAGGGAGCAAAGTCAAAAGAGAGTTGAGTTGTCTCAAGCAAATAAACATTTCATTTCATTTCAAAGATGAGGCCGACGACGAAGCGAGCTCACCAGAAGGTGCCTTATTCACTCGTGCCTTAAAAAGGTCTAGGTTATATGAAATGAAACATTCCCTCTATAGATATATTCATGATTCATCTGGGTATTACCAGTTAAACGCTCAACATCAAGTCAATCAGTTCGCGGTTGGAACGCGTGGGGCATTAATAAAAACTGTAGTTACCTCACCTGCGTATATTCGGTAATCATTGGTACATTGTTCGTCGAATAGGTCATTATGTACGAGCACATACGACCAGCACGGCAGTTGCTCGTTCAGTGATCATTTGTTGTAATTAACCGTTGATTTACTCCAATCGATGGAGAGGGCACAATTGAATTATAACTTTAATTTTTTTTTACTTTCGTACCATTATGATTTGCTCGAACGAAAAATTATGATACGTAGTTATTTTTTGCACCATTGGACACCATAATTCTTACCTGAATTATATTAGGAATTCTATTTCGGGTAGTACCTACCCCTAAGTTGTGTCCACGATGTGTCAGGGCAATTAATTAGGGGCCACATCAGGGCCCAACTTAACGGGTCATATCAAAATTAACCAACACTTAAATCATACCTAAATTAACCTGAATAGCATACTTGGCTTGGCTAAGTTTGAGCAATATGAACGATTCACATCAAACGGTCGGATATTTGTGATGCTGAATGGGTTGCGAGCAGCCGGTCGGCTACCGCCGGCTTTGCCGCTGCCGTTTGGATACGAAGCCTAGCTTCTGTATGGAGGGTTCAAATGCCTTTGACTCCGGTGGCGTGCGCGCCGACTCCGGCCGTTTGGTGTGAATCGTCCATAGGGACCACATCCGCAGCTGCTACGTTAGATTTGATTCCGATAGTCACTTAGGCTGGGTGGCACCGACTTACGATCACAGACTGATCGACGTTAAATATGGCTCCGGCAGCTGCCATTACATAGAAACTTGTCAAATTTTTAGAATAGAATAGAATAGAATAGAAATAATTTATTGTTTACCATGTACAATTAGGTCTTAAATTAAGTATGTGAGTAACAATGGCAACCCATTTCGGGCATACAATGATAAAGTTACTTAAATACTACTTCAGGTTAGGAACTATTACACTGGAAGTACTCTTTTAAATCATAAAATGTATTATCAATTAACCATCGCTTTACCTGGCTCTTGAATTGATTTCCGTCTAACATTTTTAGCCTAACGGGTAGATGGTTAAATACTTTGATGGCTGTGATAAAGGTGCTCCTATTATAGGTTGCACATTTAACTGCCGGCAATGATATATTAAACTTATATTGTGATCGCAAGTTGTTGCGCTGTTCTGAACATAATTTAAAATTATACTTATGATTTATTACAAATGAGCACAGCTCGAAAATGTATAGCCCAGTTAAGGTAAGAAATTTCTTTTCCCTAAAGACATTTCTTAGAGACTCAGTACTGTATAAGCGGTATATGATACGGAGACATTTTTTCTGCAATATGAAAGTACTTTCACATTAACAGAATTTCCCCAGTAAATAACACCATATGTCAACAAAGGATAAATATTTCCATAATATGCATTTCTTACAATATCTTCTGAGCAAGTACTTGATAACACAGATAAATCATAGCACTGACTGGATATTTTTTTATTGATCTTTTCGATGTGAGATTTCCAATTTAAATGTGGATCTGTAGAGACGCCTAAGAAGTTGGCACTGTTTACATTTTCAATAACAGTGCCTCCGTATTCTACATTCAAGCTTATTGGGTTTGTCTTGTAGTTTCTAAATTGCATTGTTTTAGTTTTCTCTACGTTTACTTGCAGGTTAATCGATTTAAGCCAATTGACAACAGTTTTTAGAATACTGTTTATTTTTTCTTGACAATTAGATTGAAAGTTCTCTCCAGTGAATAATATGGTTGCGTCATCAGCAAACATTACGCAAAGTTCGCCTATGACTTTGGGCAGGTCATTTACATATAGTAAAAATAATAGGGGTCCAAGGATACTGCCTTGTGGTACTCCTACTTTGATGTGTTGAAATTGAGACTGTGTTTGTTCTATTGTTTTAGTTTTCTTATTGTAGTTTTCAATAATAGTCGCTTGTTGTCTGTCTTTCAAATAACTTTCAAATAGTTTAAGTACATTACCTCTAATGCCTGCATTACTAAGTTGCTATTTTTTCCATACATTGAAATTTTAACGAACACAGCTTACGATTACAGACGGTTTGGTGCAACCCAGCCTTAATAGGTTTCTGTAACTATTTATAATATCCGGAAAGTCTGTGATAATGTGAACATTAATTAAGATTGTCGGGGCGTACAAGGCGAGTTATTGCCAAAGCGTTGGTGAATGTTTAGATGTTTTTGAACAAATATACGGATGCTTTTGCTCCTCGTTGAGTAGTGTAAGTGTTAATCTGGCCGTCACGCCGTAGGCACTAAATCAGGCGGCGTACTGCCGCCCAGTAACAGGCTATGCGTGCCACCGAAATCTGCGAAGTGCAAATACGATCAAACATGTAGGTACAATATTTTAAATTTTTCATTACATTTTCTCGTAAGTTGTCTTATTATTATACACAGGCGTATTGAGCAGGTATAGCCGATTTACCTGAGTTATAGATTGTTGTAACTCCCGAAGAAGTTATGAGTTTGTGTGTGATCTGATTGGTTTGAAAAAAAAACTAGTAGGCCGCGCGCCAAAATAATACTGATCTGTGATTGGTTAAATATTGAATCTGCGTGCTCCTCTCGCAGGGACAATCATGCACTGATACTGGAAGTGGAGTTATCAATTTTGTCAATTTTTTATTCGTGCGGTTGAATGAACCATAAATTTTTCTGCCTTTTGTAGTAATTTATTTCCTCACAAATGTCATGAAAAACATTGTATATAACACAGACGTAAGAATATTGCAAACTAGAGGCATCAAAAGCCCTCCGCCTTCAGCGTCGAGTTTCTGATATGCTCTCATTAGACTTTTGCCCCTTGTTAAATAATGAATTATTAATACGGCATTGTGACTAAACGTAGTACCGGGTTACAATAGTACCCACCCCCTGTCATTCCTTGGGTGTCGTATAGACGACTATATGGGATTAGACTTGACGTGTATTGTGGGCGTTGGCTAAGCAACATGTCACTGCAAGCGCACATTTTCCTCATCACTAAACCCACGACAACGATGGCGCCAAATTATTTGCTAGTAAAGGGTCACCATCTTCAACATTAGTGCGGGACCGACTGAGGAGGAGAAAGCCTGAAACTGCTAAAAGCGGTACTAACATAGCTTGAAACGTACAGAGCGCAGTGCAGCGTCGTTGCGGGGCGGGGGCGGGTTTGCAGTAAAGCGAACGCGATCCGGGGGACGTCGCACCAAAAAACCGCGCGGGATAGTGGAGCGGGGGCGGCGTGTGTGACATATGAAGCAGTAATCGATACTATCGAGACAATTTCAAAACCGCCTCCGCCCCGCACCTAGCCGCGCCCGCTCTGTGCGTTTTGAGCTAAAATTTCAAAAATATTTCCAAACTGAATACAGTACTATGAGTTCCTTAATTACTTGGTAAGTACTTACTCTTTATTCAAGTCTACTCTATTTAATGAAAAAGATGCAAAATTTTGACTGAATTCACAGAAAGTTTGTCGTTATTACGTGAATGTACTTGTAAGTGCCATTGAACAGAAACTTACGTTAATTAGGAAGAAGTATCGATTCTACTCCGCCTGGTTAGCTGAATTAGGTTAGCTGAATAAAGGTGAGCAAAAATAAATAAAGAATTAAATGCAATTGCCTTTATGCATTCGTGAATGGATTCTCCTGAAACAGTTTTAGGAACATTAAATCAAAATTCTCTGGGATTGAAAAGCGCGCCAGAGAATCATTGCGTGTACTCGTATTGACAAAGAAGATACTAATGGTATTGATGTACACAAAAGTTGGTACAAATTATACGCTCAACCAATTTGATTTATGGGCCACTTTGTACCTTGTCACAGTGAAGTTCAATATGAAAGCTGCTAGTGATTTCATATTATCACTGTAACAAGGTACGAAGTGGTCCAGAAATCAAATTCGCTGTTTAAAATCGAAGACTAATTATTAAGAAAGTTTGTTAATTAAATAAATGAGAACCCCCTAACTAACTATATTACAACTAGACAAATTAATCTTGATACTTTCTTATCCTAACGCCCCACGTGTCAATGAGTAATAGGTATCCTTAAGAACTTGACCGGTGACGTCACGACCTCACGACGCCCACCCTCCCCGATTCTTTCATCAAATCCCTACGTATTTCGATGCGATTATTCACACGGCGGTACTCAAACTTTCACTGTCGTGTTTTTATTACGTTTTAACATCTATTCGATAAAAACGGAATGGCAAAACTTTCTGATTCAGTTTTACGGTTATGAAAAGTATTTTGTGCCAAGTCGTCAACTTTTTGAAAGAGAAATATGCTGTTTGTTATATACGTAAACTTAGCTTGCGTGAAAGAGGTACGACTAAAACAGGCGTCAATTAAGCCAACATGTAGCGAGAACAAAAGTTGGAGTCATTGTCACCAGGACAGCTTTAGTGTCAAGTTTTGTATGCAGGGAGGTCAGGTTTCTTTGCAGCTGACTGTACCTACACAATTTTGAAAGTAGCATATTATACAATCAGCCAAGCGATATGTACCTAGACGTGGCGATACGGGACTCTTTATAAGTTTTAAGGCTCGGCGGAGTTACAATATGCCCTCTTACTCGTATTCACAAACCGACTCGTCCTCACCTGTCACCTCACACCTCACCCGTCTTTACATGGAAACTGACAAATCTTATTTCCATTTACAGTTTCCTTATAAAAACAGGGGGGACAACGATTACTCGCGTCCGCAGGCGCAGGTAGCTAACCTTAGATACCCAGCACGTGTCCCCTGGGTGGTGCTAAAGAGTAATCAACTTTGGCTGCCGCACTGCACTCAACGAGAGCCTCGCAGCAATTGAACAGGAGCGAATACATACATACACACTGTAACGAACAAATATTGGAAGAAATTGAGTGCCCAGAATAAAGATCTCGGACCTTCACTTCGAATCTGCCAGATTAATGTCGAGGGCATTAGTAGACCGCAATGCGACTACATTTCCAGACTACTAATAGATAATCATATCGACGGTCTGAATATGCAGGAGGACCTATATTAGGGATGATAAGGATATCGAAAACATAGGCCAAATCTCTGGCTACAAACCACCGTGGCTATGGCATTGTCAGCTACGTTCAAACTGACTTAAAATATGCCAGCGTGGTTTTCTCCGATGTCTCCGCGGACAACTTCATCATCGTAGCGCACGGATAGTGCCCCTTATAGAGCATGTAGTCCCGATTGAGCAAGGGGGTTAAAGCTACCGGCTTTACTAGTGCATTGTATGACATTAGATACGATATTATTATCTTTTTGATAATAAAATAAAGTTTTTTAGAACTGCCTTACTACTTTAAAATATTTATGACGTATACTTAGCTAAAACTGCAAATCTCGTATTAATGAATAACACATTTTCGAAAGCACTGCATCGAAAGGAAATAAACGATCCCCTTCTTACAATAGTAATCCCAAAAGTAGATGGCAATGTGGTACGTGATATACAGGCTGTTTCAATACTGGGCGATATTAGATACGCACGATTAAACTTCATCGAAGAAAAACACCTTTTTAAATTAGATATTAATTTTAATTATCTGCTGCTTTTTCTTACAACTTGTACCTATATGTAAATGTGAATCTTAGAATAGTTGCATTGAAAAATGTTGCCTTTGTTGTCTTGGGAATTCTTTGAAATATAAATGTGGCATGTCCAAGTTCAGCATTTGATCATATCGTCAATACACGCTACTAAATATGCCATTAGGTACTACATTTTTTTATTGCGTGATATTTGACAAATTTCTAAAACGATATCCAGGACAGAAAATGAGTGAAGTTGACCCCACCGCGTGGCATGGGGTACATCGTAGCTGTAATACATAATAATGTTGAATTAAAAAAAGTAACCCCCAGGTAGATGTTTACCATGAGACTCTCAGTTAGTGAGTGGTTTAGAGCTAACCGTATAAGTTATAACCATACAATTCTTAGCTTCAATAAGATCTGAATTCCTATTTAATTTCATAACGATATAATTCCGTTAGTATTTCACATTTCGTTAATTTAATTACGAATTCAATATTTCGCATAGCAATATAAATATCGTTTTGAACTTGATGTAATGAAAATGCAGCTTGTCAAAGTTGTTTTTGTTTGTCATATATAAGTAATGTTATGACTTATGAACCATAACTATTTGGTATGGTTATAAAAAACAGCAGTTGAATTGGTTCATCTTGGGAGCTATGACACAGACAGGCATACAGATACACATGTTATACTTTTAACACAAACTCGTTTGCGTCGATGTTTAAAAAGAGATGCAGAGGGAAAGCTCTTTGATTTAGGGTTAGGGAGCACCCTGTATGCCCAGCGCTGCACCGCGGTGCATGCGGTGCTCTGCGCGAGCCTTAATCAAACCCAACCAATTTATGGCCGCCACACGCCGCCCGCCGTCTTTTAACCGACATTACCTACACCTTTAGATGTAATAAATAAATAAAAAAGAACAGAATTAGCGCTTGTATCTTGGACTTCAGGCTTGAATTAAAATCACTCCTAATATAAAAGTGACTTATGTCTAATTAGACCTTTGCTCCTTAAATGGGTAAAACTGAATTATGTATTAAATACTTAGCGCTGGCTGCACCATCTTACGATGACAGACCGGTCAATGTTAAATATGGCTCCGCTGGCAGCAGTCATCTCATAGAAACTTGTCAAACTTTCCATTAATAAATAATAAAAATAAAATAAAAAATTAATAAAAAAAAGCCTTTTTATTCCGTACCCACTTCTACAAACTATTTATAAACTAAATACTTTTTTTTACAAAACTAATAAAGTGTTAGGACCCCTTCCTGGTATAGGCCTCCTCCAACCTCTTCCACCGTTCTCGGTCTTGTGCCTCTGTGAGCCAGTTGCTCGACACTCTCTCTAAGTCGTCTGCCCAGCGAGCGCAGGGGCGCCCAGATCCTCGTTTCCCACTTGGTCCCTTCCAGGTAGTTGCTCGTTTTGTCCATTTTCCATCTGGCATCCTCGCGATGTGGCCTGCCTACTGCCATTTGAGTCTTAGCGAGTGCTCCGTCAATTACTTTAGTTTTTTCTCGTATACTTTTGTTACGTATTTTATCTATTAACCTAACTTTTAATATTTTTCTTTCGATTGCCCTTTGACATGCTCTAATCATGTGTTTAATGTTGTTTGTGTATTTCCACGTTTGATAACCATAGTTAAGTGTGGGAAGAAGACATGAATCCAGCACTTTTCTTTTTAAATGTACTGGTAGGGCGCTCAGAAGTATATTTGCCATACTCCGAAACTTGTTTTATTTACCCGCCTCTCTACTTCTTCCGTGAGCTCGCTTCATCGTCGGCCTCATCTTTGCCCCCCGGCTAGATGCTGGAAAGGAGCAATCCCATTTTTAATTAAATAAAAACTCTCCATTCAATCGCATTTTACCTAACACCGGTTACGATCAAAGACGGTTTGGTGCAACCCACCATTAGTGAAGACCTGATAAAATACCATCGACTGTTTTGTAAATTATGTACTTATAGGCAAATGCGTGACCTTACGTATTAAGGGTTTAGAAAATATTATTGAAGTCCCCCTTTTAGTATTCAGAAGATTTAAAATTTTATTTGGGTACTTCCTTGCCCTCTTAAAAATAATTTAGTATGGATTGCTTGCAGTCAACAAAAGTTGCCCTATTAATTGAATGTTAATGAGCAAAACACAAGCAAATTTCCTTATTTTAATCTACTCGGATCCCGTGCGGGAATATAATATAAAAATTTCTTAATTAACTATGAACTTTTACTGTACGAGTATAAAGGACATAAAGAAGTAGTCGCTGCAAGTTTCTGGCCGTCAATAAAAATATATATTCGCATTTTTGCGAAATACGGTATTTAAGGACTTGGGGTTTCTATTATTAAACGGATCATGAACTCTAAATTTATATAGTGTTCCCTTCGCAATATGCGAAATACATATTTAGAACCGAGAAAACAAGCCCATTATAATGTGCACTACTGCACTCTCAAAGCGAAGTGCAAGTCATCTGGGGTGCGCCCGCACTGGCTTGTTGGGGCGGACTGCGGGCTACTCAATGCCAAGTGGCGTTACTGTTATTCAATTATGAACCCTATCCTTGACGTGACACGGTTACACCAATCTATGTTGTGGTGTTGAGTAAAGTAGACTGCATTCAGGTTGTAATTTAAGCAAGCGACGATGCGTAAAAACGAACGCTCATCCACTACTGGTACACTTGAATTGGGAACATCATTTGATGGCGGGGAAAGGAGCAGTATGTAAACTTAGCGAAGATGCTATAAAAAATAAGACGGCTACGTCAAATTGAACCACGATCGATATATGAGTTAGATACATCATATATCCCTGCAAAATAGAATAGAATAGGATAGAAATAGGTAGGGTAAATTGCGTATTGCTGGCCATCCTTACTGACTACTTAGTATATATACACAAAAACAGAGCATTTGTTGCTATTTCTACAATTAAATTTAAATAATTAGTTAATATGCAGAACTGACTACCAGAGCGAATTTATGTGTTTTTTAATATTAAAAAAAATACATTTAAAGAAGTTGAGTGAATGTGGGAATTTAACTATTTAGTGAATGACTAAAAATAGTGAAAAATTTAGGCTCGTTTCTTAAATACGATTGAGGTAATGAATTTCATAGACAAGAATTCCATACTTAAGGCGCAATATGGATACTTAAGGCGCTGTATTTAGGAATGTCGTGTCGTGGACGTAGCCGGGAACCTCTGGGGCCGCCGGGATCCTAGGGATTAGCACCCTAGGATCCCGTCCAGTCCCGTCCAGATGTCCGATAGCCGGAAGGCGTAGCGTGGGCAGGCCTCCCACACGGTGGACTGATGACCTGGTTAGGGTCGCGGGTGGCGCAGGACCGGTCATTGTGGAAGTCTTTAGGGGAGGTCTATGTCCAGCAGTTGACGTCTTTCGGCTGACATGATGATGATGATAGTGATTTGGGTATTTTGTATAGTAACTCGTGCATTCGCTCTTGAAAAGCACTATTTGGTGAAGTTTGACAAAAAGTAATGATATCCCATCAAAAATATAAATGTGAAAATGACAGCCAAGTTCAATATGCGATGAGTGGTTGTCGTCTTCACCGACAAAAGAATTGAGATCTAAATGGGTGCTAAGTTCCGTAGATTCTTTGAGAAGGTGCCAAGCCCGGCACTAAATTTTTTACAGTAAAACTATTGTACTGCGGCTTAATGCATTTTGAGCCTTAACTTGGCAGTTTTCTTTGCAGTATGATATAATACCATGAAAGCTATTGGATTTTTAAGAAAACTGCCAAGTTTAAGCTCAATATGCATTAACCCGCATCAAATTTTATCTCGGATTCGTATTAAAAGACCTCTGGGACGCTCAGATATCGATTTTGAACGAAATCGGAAAGTAAATAACGAAATTCAATATGGCCGCCACTTATCCAAATTTTACCTCGGATTCGTTTTAGGGAACCTCTCGATTGCTAAGATATCGATTTTGAACGAAATCGGGACGTAAATAATGAAAATCAATATGGCCGCCACTTTTTCCAAATTTTACCTCAGATTCGCTGTACAAGTCCTCTCAGATGCTCAGATATCAATTTTGAACGAAATAGGGACGTAAATAATTAAAATCAATATGGCTGCCACTTTTTCCCAATTTTTCCGCGACATCGTATTAGGGAACCTTTCGGACGCTCAGATATCGATTTTTATTGAAATTGTATCGGATCGGCACTGATTTAATAATAAAACCGATAAGATTTTTTTTAACCTAACCTTTCATGAAGTCAGATTTTCAATTTCTCAAACTTGACAGCCCTTTAAAATATAAAGCGCAAACTCAATGAGTTTGCGCTTTTTTCCACGCCGCCCGCTCCCCGCGTACCCCCCATCGTTGACCCAAAAAGAGCAGAGTCGGCAGTCTGTATGTAGTAAGACTGTGCCAGTAGTACCACCACTTATTGAATTATTTGTTAAATAAAAGAATCATAAAATACCCTTTCATTACTACTTAGTACCAATTTTTTCGTTATTTCAATATTTAATTTTGTAATTCAGCCAGGCCACCCTTATGGGAATCCTCATCACATTTGGTCGTGATATGTACAATTTGTCCATTATAGTTTACTTTCTCATAGTTTAATAAGTTAGGTTTAGTTACTTAGCAAGTTTTCTTTATGTTTATTTGCCATAACTTTAAATGAACTAACTTTTGCCGTCTTATTTAGCCCAGTTGGTAGTGTCACTGCCTCCGAAGCTATAGAGGTCCCGGGTTCGAATACCGGTAAGAGCATTTGTTTCTGTGTTGAGCAGAGACAATTGTTCCTGAGACTTGGATGTCTTCTATGTATTTAAGAATATATCTATTTAAGTCCAGTTGCGTTAGTCGTCTAATACTCATAACACAAGACTTATTGAGCTTACTATGGGACGAGTTCGATTTGTGTAAAAAATTGTTCCCCTAATATTAATTATTATTTTATTTAGTAATGACTTTTGAAATTTAATTATACGCTAAACGAATGTTACCTATAGAAATACACACAAGAGCAAATAAAACTGATACACTTTCTATCGAAAGACCATGCAAAATGTATCCGTTTTGTTAGCTCTTGAGTATACAGAGTGCCATTCTTTTATCCTTAGATTTGGATATCAGTTCACATTTACTACCCATAACTTTTTGACATTATTAAAAGTAGAAGGATGCTGTATAAGTCAGGGCAGTAGCCGTATTTATTGATTTCAAAACTTGAGCAGTAAGATCAAAAAGCTATTTCCCTCCGCTTTAAGTTGTCAGGGCGAGTTATGGCGGGCTACGTGACCGGACCGCGGGTTTGCTTCGGATACAGCTTATTTTGTTTTATGCCTGTCTCGCCGCCATATTGTTTAATATTTTATGGGGATTTTAGTTTCATATAATATTTACATGAAAGCTTTAGTGAAACAAGCTTGCGTAACCGTAATAGCTATCCCATCAAAAACATAAATGTGAAAATGGGAGCCAAGTTCAATATTAAGAATATGCGACGCTCGTCTTCACCGACAAAATAATTGAGATCTAAATGGGTGCCAAGTTCCGTAGATTCTCTCAAATGGTGCCAAGTCCGGCACTACATTGCTTACAGTAAAAGTAATTTATTGCGGTTTTATGCATTTTGAGCTTTAACTTGGCAGTTTTCTTAAACATCCAACAGCTTTTATGGTATTATAACATACTGCATAGAAAACTGCCAAGTTAAGGCTCAAAATGCATAAAGCCGCTAAATTATACCCAAATTGATATAGGTGTACCTCAAATATTTGAAGAGTTCCCTCGATTTTTCCAAGACCCTATGATCAGATTCCTACCTGATAACTATAGGACCACCCATGAAGTATACCGTTTCAAACAAAAAAAGAATTTTCGAAATCGGTTAATACTCGTAAATGCCGGAGTTCTAAGGTAACTAGCATAAATAATAATAAAACTAATAAAAAAATCACTGTTTTCTGATTTTTTTTGATGTACACACACAATTACCAAGCTGCATGCCAAATTTTTTAGCTTTCTAGGTCTTCTGCAAGTGGGTTAGGTTTTTGATTACTAGTCAGTCAGTCAGTCAGTGAGTCAGTCAGTCAGTGGTAAAAATGCCGTTTTTTGGAATTTAATATCTCATAAATTATTAAACCTATATTTATGAAATTTGGGGTTCTAGTTGTTCTAATGAACCTTAATACATGTACCAAATTTAATTTTTTATGTTTGATTGATTTGGAGTTATTGGGGGCCAAAAGTGGCTCCAAACGGTTCGTGTTAATATAACACACGGCTGCTGTCCGCCAGTTCCTGGGGTGAACTTGGCTGGACACGGTCCCGCGTGTCTAGATAGAAGACCGAGGTTTATGTAGAGTGCAGTCTTTTTACCTGCCTTACAGAACGCCATTTAAACGGTGACACCAAATGATCTATGTTTTGCCATCTTTAGCCATCTTAAGTACATACGTATATATTTGTAGAATTTGAAAATGTTATAGCTCAATATATAATATCTAGTAATAAGTTTGACACGTACCTTAACCTGTACCTGTATGTACCTGTTTATGTAAGTTCGTTAAATAAAAAAATAAATAAATCTCTGACCGTGTATTGGCAAAATTATAAGAAAAGGAAAACAAGCATTACTGAGCGATACCTGAAACTGCTACGAATGTAACAGGCATTTGCTACGAAACGTAGAAGCATAACCTGCATAACGTAGACTCAATATGGCCGACTTCGTAAGTAACCGGGCGTTTCAGTATATACCGTGTCTCTTATTAATTTGTCATGTAATAACTAGTTAAAACTCATTGAAGAGGCCATTTGAAATTTCTAGGTACTTTAATTATGACAAAAATTAATGATAATTCCGATAAACTGAGTAAATGATACAACCGGGGGATGGGCAGCAGCATCCCTGGAGTGCGGTGGAGATACTGCGATCGCTAACCTGCATGCCAAGCGTGGCGATTATGGCATATACCCCCCGTGAATTTGGAGGAGGCCTATGTCCAGCAGTGGACGTCATTTGGCTGATATGGTGGTGGTGGAGTAAATGATACGACGTTTTAATTAAAGCTTTAGATAGTAACATAGACATCTTTGCTTTTATTGCATTTAATAGAATGTAAGTGCGAAAAACTATTTCTAGCTTCTCGTGGCAGAGGTTTATTTTTCCGAACCGGTGGTAGTTTATTGACTTGATTGATTGATAGGTGCATGTAATATCCCTAATTTGAAGAATAAACTACTTCTACTTCTTCTACTTCTAAACAACGTGACATTGATTTGCTGTACAAGTGGCAGAGTTGCGTCCCAGGCACATTCATGTTAGGTGACTGTTTAGGAACACGCCAGTAGGTACTCGTATCCTAATTGTACTCGGCCTACATTCGGCTCGAGAACTTAATGCACGACTCTATGGGCAGTGAAAGCAACGCAGATCTCGCTGTTGAGAACAGGGGCTATACTGTTATAGCAAGTTAGCATGTGCAGCGTTTACGTACTTTTCACTTTTATTGAATTATTTGGCAGCGGCTCTGCTCAACATACTGGCTTTAAAATTTGCTTGATGCCTGCGTGATAAACAGGAACGTTATTAATGTTCTGAGTAAGCATGGAGAGCATATTACAACCCCTCTGGTGTTGCGAGTGTCCATGGGCGGCGCTAATCGCTTACCATCAGGCGATTCGTCTGCTCGTTTGCCACCTATGTCATAAAAAAAAATTAAAACTTACAAGATTTGCAAGTAGTAAATCGGCAATTTTACACTAATAAATATACAATATCTAACTATACATAGAATAAAGCTGAAGAGGGTCGAAAGTCTGTATATGGAAGATATTCGAAAAAGTTGGCTGGGGATACTTAGAATCGATGACAAAACACGTTCCAACAGTTTTTAGAATTTTATTCTGTTTATCTGTTTGTCTGTTTATATGAAAGCGCATCACGTGAAAACGGCTGAACGGGTTGTGATGAAAACTTTTCTAATTTGTCAAGTAAATACCCGGTCAGGTTTTAGGCTATAAAAATTGTGCAGATTTGGGTTAAAAGGGGGTAAAAAGAGGGGTTGAATTTTGTAAGGGACCTCCTATAATCCATGAGTTACAGGTATGAAAAGTGGTAAGCATATACTTGAAGACAAAGGAAAAACATCCTCATTCAAAATTTGTGAAATCTTATGATAGAAACTGAAAAAAAGTAAACGCAAGCGCTGCGCCGCGGCGCTGCCCAGTGTGCGCGCCAGCCACCACGGTCTCTTCAAAACATGCAATTACAATGTTACTTTTGCCGTTCACTTCATGTGCACTCACTTTATACCATAATCCCACTAGTTAATATTATAAATGCGAAAGTTTAGATGTTGGGATGTTTGTCACTGAACTACGCAAAAACGGCTGAACAGATCAAGATGATTTGAATGCTAATAGTAGTAATAGTATATAATATGGATTAACTTATATATATTATAATTGTATTTTTTGTCCCGATGATCTTCCATCAAAGGGGTATTAAATCGGGGATGCAAGTAAGGTCCATGAAACGGGGTGGTTTAATCCTCATACGCCATTCTACGATGTACGTTTCAGCCAATTGGGAGTATAACAGCGTCTCAAGAAATTTAACTTAAAGCATAGCAGAATTGTAAACAAGTTGTCGATTCATTATGTCAAAACCGAAGTATCATAATTCCTTCTGATTGTTGACGCTATTTTTGTGTACAACCTTTTTGCAATTAGTTCTACTTTGCGTGTACATCAAAATGCATTTGCGATACTTTGGCATTTTTTTTATTCATATATTTGTCAGCATAGACAGTTGGAGCATCTTAGATTTACACTTAGAAGAGGGTCGAAAGTCTGTACATGGAAGATATTCGAAAAAAAGTGGACTGGGGATACTTAGAATCGATAACAGAAATCGTTTCAACAGTTTTAAGAATTTGTGTCTGTTTGTCTGTCTGTTTATATTTACATCACGTGAAAACGAACGAATGGAGTATAATTTACCCTCATAATTTAATATTAATAATTTACCTCATTAATATGGCAACTGGATCTTCGGCGACGAAATAGCTCGGCCTTCGGCTTCGCATGCCTTGCTACTCTCCTTCGGTTTTTCAGTCATCAACCTTACATTAAGAATCTACTCTGTTGGGAGGCTCGGCCTTCAGCCTCGCGTGTCTCGCCTCTCTGCTTCAGGCATTCGGCCCTCAGCCTTACATGAGAAACCCGCTCTGTGTGATTATTCTCGCATGCCTTGCCGCTCTGCTTCCGGCCGTCGGTCATCATACTTACATGAAGAACTCGCTCTGTCGGGATAACGTTTTACGGCAGAACTGCGTAGCGAGACTTTTACCATTGTACATGTAATGTTTTTGACGAGATTCATTCGTCTAGAATCGGTACATTTGATATTCCGAAATTAGCACTTAATCATTCGTTTTGACAATAGGATTTCTACTGAATGTCATATTGACTGTAATCATTTCTTAAAGGGGTGTAAAGAAGGGTGAAAGATTGTATCATCATCATCATCTGAGGCTTTATAGCCGCGGGTGGGCCCTAGCCTAGCCTGGTCAAGCAAATATCTCCAGTCCGATCTATTCGTGGCTTTCCTTCTCCAACATGTCACCCCTAAGTTCCTGGTGTCCACCTGAGCTTGAGAAAGATTGTATGGGAAAACAAATCATTCTAAGGCGAGAACGAATTATACGCGGACGAAGTCGCGGGGAAAAACTATTACTACTATAAATACTAAACTAGTCATCATATCATAGATACATTACACGTAAAATATTCTGACATATTTACTCTATTCCCTCTATAGAAACGCACCTATAGAGGCAAGCGTTGAATAAGACAAATTCAACCGCTACAATGTATCAGTAGAAGTTTGCCCTAAATTTACCCAAGTTAGCTAAGTTAAGGCGTCTTGCGGCCCGTAGACGCGTAGCAAGGAAACGCGTGTGAAATGCAATTGCGCATCTGTGGCGGGCGGAGGGCGGGCGGAGGCTGTGCAGGCACGGGCCCGCCGCGGCAGTGCGCCGCGCGCGCCCGACCTCGCTCCACCCGGCCGGCCCGCGCCGCCCTCACTCGCTCCGCGTCCTTTTCACTCGACTAACTCACCTTCCATCAATTTCAAACTACATTTGTGTGAGTGACACTAAACTTGTTTGAAGGAACTTGTAGTGCGCAAAAGTTTCAGGAGTTTTTTTAAGTTAACGTAAGCTAAATAAGTGTAGTTCTAAATTAGACTGTTACAGATTCGTGTTGGAGGCTTTGGAACATCGTCCGCGTGGATATTTATGTGCAACATATTTTCCTAAAGAAGTTTTCCTCGTTTTATTATTACGGCATTAGTAGGCTGAAGGGATTTTCTTTTGCGGTTGCGTTTTACGGGCTTGGCAAACTGTAAAGGTTATAGGGGAAAAATCGTATAATTTTGTTTGTGTAATTACGGTTTATGTTGGCTAAACAGATTGATAACTTGACAAGTGATTGATGAATTTGTTTAAGAGATAATGAATTTTGTAGAGTTAATGAAGAAATGTAGTGAATATTGAAAAAAAGTTGATACTTTTGTAACTAAATCATATACACTAATAAACAATTGTGCGGCAGTTAATTGTTAAATGTGTATAGTCTTAAATAGTAAACTGTTTACAATAATAAGCTAAAAACTCTCATGAAGATTGACCCCGAAATTGTAAATTGTTTTATATAGTTTCGCATTTTGCTCAATAAATACTATTTGACAACCGATTTCTAAGGTAATAAGGTTCCAGTAAATTATTACGTGTACCAAACCAGACTCGTATATTTTAAAAAAAGTAGTTAACGGTACTCATACTTCAAACTCCAACTATACATTTGACTTTCTGATGCATCATGATGGATAACTACGCGAACTTAGTGAATCATTCATTGTTAAAAAAGTGACTCAATACAATTACAAACTTGTTTAGGTATCTACACTTCTTAGGACAGCATGGGGCCTTTCAGGATATGCGTAAATTATCATTTTAAGCAGTCCTTAGTAGATGTTTTACGCATTCGATTTGCGTTAAATCCAGGTTTACCGCATAATTTGATAAATTGGCAGTGTACGAAATTCTTGATTAGGTAAATTTTCTCTCGTACAAAATTATACTCATTCGATATTCTCGAGTGAAAATTGTAGCAAGCATGAGATGAGTCAGTGTAGAATTATTGGATGGAGACGTGACCCAGCCGTTGTGAGTAGAATAACAATACAACGACAATATTTGTGCGCCGGGGAGCCCGTCGCGTGTATTCCACATGCGTAAAATAGCGCTGGTAATTTTCTTGGGTAAAATGTACGGAAGGAAAACCAAGGTTTCTTTAACACTATTGAATACTGCAACTCTTAATATGTTTTTATTCTTATTAGCTATGAAACTGCAACACCAGTGAACATAATAAAAAATGTTTATGGGTAGTTAGTGAATAATATTTCAGTAAGAAAGCTTTACGTTACCTAACTTTTTGTTTCTTTTGTTCGCAAAGTATAAAGAAGCAACAAGAATAATCACTTACAATTATATGTCAACCACTCATCCAAGTTAAGTATCTAAAGTGGATGCGGATGGTTTCTCGATAGGTCGACACTTTTCAGCTGTTTTAAATGTTCACTAACTCGCCACTTCGGTCGTTGTGGGTACATGGTATGGTACTTCTAATCATTATGCTAATTTGTTATGTTCCGTAATAACCTGTATGTATATCTATATCTACCTACCTACCTACTTTATATGAGTCAATTAGACAATTACTCTCCGAAATTTCAGTATATGGGCTTAGCGTTTCCTTGGTGTGTGGATATTAGAGTGAACTTACGTACCTACATTAAAATCAGTTTGTTAATAGTAATCGGTTTTCTATCGCTATCGCACTCGCTTTTGCAGCTGAAAGTATACACGTGTCATAGAAAACAGAAATTAATGAGAGTACCTACTGTGTACGTTGTTTTTACTGTGCTCTATATGATTAAATACATTAAATGGTATAATTGTTTTTGAACGGCAATAAGCACTTAAGTTTTATGGAAATAGTCTAGTTCTTTCAACACATACATACTTGAGTTCCTAAAATAATCCAAACAATGCCACATTAATTCATCATCATAATCGTCACAATATGAGCCATGGGACGTCCACTGCTGGGCATAGGTCTCCCAAAGAGTGCCACAATGATTGGGCCAGCGCCACCCGGATCCAGTGGACTCCCGCGACCTCAGGTCATCAGTCCATCGTGTTGTGGTTTTACCCACGCTGAGCCGTCCGCAACGGAGAGAAACTCGTAGCATAACCCTCTCTATTTACATTGCTCTTTTAGTGGCTTTTAGCCTCCAATGTTGTCTTGCCAGCCATTAATATTGACTTCGGTTTCCGCGATAGTTACAAATTAAATGAAACTGTATAAACGGGTTTGATGTATTATATACGTTTATATAGGTAGTTTCATTTTAGGCCCATAGTAAGTGACCACTTTTTAATACCACATACTATATTATATCAATAGTGATGGTGAGCAGACTCTCTTTTTGAGACACTGCGGAATATTGAACGAAATTATGTGCCGTGGCTTCCCGTAAGCTATCCGGCCGATTCAGATTCGAGTCTTTCGCGAAGTCAGACCTACCTATTTGGACAGTCAGTCCTAGGACTCCTAGATATACAGAGTGTGTTGTTTTTTATAACCTTTATTTAAGATTATAACCTCAACATAAAAAAAGGTAAAACGTACAAAAAATATATTTTATTCTACTCTAGACTAATTCCAGAATTATACAAATTCAGTTGTTTGAAAAAAAGTTAATTTCGAAAATAAAAATAAAATATTCTTAAAAAAAAACTTTGGGCCCATTTTTTTTGTGCTTGACACCTTTCCCCAATATACGTATGTCCATCCATCTGCCGAACATCCTGTATATAGTCTACAACTTCGAGAGTACATTGGCATTTGACATGATTTTCGTTTTATCCATGTTCATTCTCAGACCACTTTCGCCAACATAACTAGCTCAAGTTAACGTCCGTCTCGTGTGACTTTTATGGTGTACTACTACTGACCTAATGATAACCATCTAGACTTTAAACGAAACCAATGGAAAGATTTGCATCACGTTTCATTATAAAGTAGGTACGTTTGAAAATTATCTCAGAATCTATGTTGGATCGCTTGGCCTAAACCCGGCGTATAATATTTTTTTTTGTATTTTTTCATGTTAATTTAGATTAGTTGAAGATGCTTTAATATTACGGTCAAACATGTTGGTCCTTTCTAACGTTGGGGCGTGTTTTTCACTATGATCTTTCAGTATATCGGGAATTTTCGGGGCGACTTGCTTCTGTACAAATCTCATTCACTCTTCGCAATGACAAAACAAAAAGTGTTGTGTTACGGGTGCCGGGGGCGGGCGCCGGGAGGCCTACATTTTGTTTTTGATTAAACAAATTGTCCGCACACTTTATTGCTCCCTCGCGCCGGATCAGCTGTGACTGTTGCTCTTTTTATAAATGACGTAATCGCTATCTTTGTTTTTATTTTCAAGTGACACTTAAAACAAATGAAATGTTTGTACTGTTCAAAGATTATGGAATAAACGTACGTAAGCGGTCAGGAGAAAATGTTTAAGCCGGCTTTTAAGATCTGTTGATAACAGTATCCATTTGTTGTATTCAAATGTAGTAACAGATGAAAAATAGAACAACATCAATAATTCAAAAGAGACATTCAAGTATTCCGATTTACATTTCCTTACTCGTATTGTAGAAAGGAAGACAGGGCAATAAAAACGAAGTATCCTTAGGTAACCGGTGGCAGACCGTCTGTCTGGCCAGTCCGCGCCGGGAGAAATTGCTCAGCCACCCGAATGGCATACAAACTAGTCGTGTCGGTCCCAATCCGACTGTCGGGTGCTCCCTCGTCATCTGATACCGTACAATTTATACGCAATTAACAGGAAGCGCTTTATCGTTGTGATTGGTCTGAAAAAAGGGTATTCGTTAATAAAAAATTACGAAAAATTATACATATGTAATAATACCCTATGTACAGTATAGTAAACGTAAGCAAGACGTATCTTTTAAGAGTTCCTTCTAAAAGAACCTTTATAAATTCTTATAAACGTACGTCCATACGTCAGCGCCATAGGTTAATAACCGTGACTACTAGTAAACTATAATTCTGTATAGGTTATATAGGTTATATATAAATCACGCCGTTCAAAAGTCAAAACGCTAGAAAAAAATCTTGAAAAAACTGTGTATCTACCCCCTCCATATATTTTGCATCGTTTGCGTGATACCTATCAGACTTATAAGTCCCCACACCTGCATCTAAACGGTTGATACGTACGTAGGACACAGGGTACAGGCGCATAAAAACAATTATAGAAGTGAATATAAGAATTTAAATGGAACAATATCACAGTAGAAATAAATAACGTAAATGTACAGTCACCATCACTATTATCTGCCGTAACAAAGCGCGTATGTATATATGTGACACAATTGCATGTGTAGGGACGTTTGGACTTGTCAAATATTTTTACCGCCTTTGTTTTGGCAGGCAGGTGACTGTAGTCGTACTAGGAAAAGCAAAATTTCGTACAATTTCCATTGATTACTTAGGTATGTTGGTAGTTGTGTCTAATTCATAGTAAATTTAAGTTTGTGACATTTTAAGTTTGCATAATGCCTCGGGTGGACAGCTACGAAACCCTATATTGTGCGTGGCCCGATACGTACTTGACCGCTTTTATCGTTGGGACAAGAACTAAAAGGTACATATTTTGATTTCCTTGAATGTACTCTGATTGGATCGAGGAGCAGGGTTGGGCAAAATACTCGGTTCATTGTATTTGAAATACAAAATACTAACTACTTTGGTGGCAGGTATTTGAAATACAAAATACAGTATTCTGAATAATGTATTTAAAATACAAATTACAAAATACATTTTATAACTTCTTTGAAACTTATCTGACGATACATTTAACAGGTTTTTTTTTTTATTGAAGAAGGGAATTCCTTTCATAAAAACTAAATGCTTAAAAACACATCGAAGTTTTTGCCGGTTAGAAAATCCAGCCAAGTACGAGTCGGAACGGAACACTCCACCATTATTCCAATTGAAATAAGGTCCAACAATGTATGCATATCTCTGTCTTCGACTGTACCTTTATATTTAACGCTCCCAACATAACTACTGTCCGGTCAACATCAACGATATGTTTACTCTAATCGATCTATGTCGACAGCATCCGTAATATGTATACCTACATGTCTTTGAGGACAACTGTACAAAATAAACTTTGTGGATCTTTTTAAAGTAGTTACATTTTCCTTATTTCCGCTTATTGGACCAGATAAAGAAGCTATAGAATTCTTAGAAAAACTTAAAAGTCACGCCATAGGCCATTGTCACCAGTGAATCATTGCGCCATCACTTAAGAAAAATGATTTTCTGTGAATAAGTTTGGCAAGCACCTACAAAAACTTAATTGCTTACCTACATTAGTTGAAGAATGAGTCATCGTTTGAAAAAAATTAGGAGCCGCTTTTAAACGTTTGCTACAATTTTATGTTACTGTCAAGTATGTAAACTATCTTGTTTCGAAAGATAGGAGCTGGATTCGTGCAGGGTCTCTGTCGCGTGAGCAAGAGACATTATGCACGCAGAACCCTTTGGTGTTATTTATTAAGGAACTGCCGCTTCCGCGACAATCGCACCGTTCTTCGACGCCTGCGCCACTCATACAAGAAATAGTCGCGGAAAGAAAAGGTTCGTCACTTTTCGACCTTAAAGGTGGATGGATGGAGTTAAAAAGTCCAAAAAGACAAGTAACTGGCTCCACAGGAGGCCAAACTTAAAGACAACGTTAAAAAAAGACGACTCTTTCCATTCCGGGACTGTACATGTCTGTGTAACAATAAGATTCTCGGCATTTCAACTGCAACAAAGCATCAATCCTCTAGGCTCTAATAGGGTGACGCCACCAGTGTAGGACACTTTAAGCTGACAAGCACCAGTAATGGACACTTCATTCCTAATTCAACGATCGTACGGTTTTAAATTGATTGTTGTATAAAAAATGTATAACTCTTATTTTCTTTTAAATAAGAGTCAAGGTGCATCATTGGTCCTTGTCCATTACTGGTGCTGTCACCCTGTAATTTGTGAGGTAAGACTAGTTCCGCTAGCTTTTTGTGCTGGGAGAATTTGCACTGAAAAAAAAATACCCAACCAATTTTACTAGAATATACTTAATGGTGTCCCACTCCCACAACCCAAGACTACGCGACGTGAAGGGAAGGGAAGAAATATGGGATAATGCTTTCAATGCATATTGATGCTAGCTGCAAAGGAGACATTATTTTATTTATAAAATAAAGTAGTACGGCATTCATAGCATTTTTATGAAAATACCTCGCTCACAGAGGAGAGGAAAAACTTATTCTAAATATTTACGGTGTTCCTTTCATTAATTAATTAACATACCATGTTACTTAAAACGGATTATTTCTTAACATTACTTATTAATGTTAATAATCTTTTATATGCTTTAATGTATACAGGGTGTGGCCTGTAATAGGAGCATAAAATTAAACGGTACACTATTGAACTCACCAGCAATTATTTCCAAATGGGCAATTGTAGCTTATATGTACTTTTTTACTCTACTGGAGTGAGATTAATAACTATATATTCAAAAAACACTAAAAAATTACAAAACAAATTAAAAAATCCCAAAATGATCCTTTTAAACCAAAAATGCGACAACGATTATGAGTCATAACTTGAAGCAACCTCAAAATCAGCATTGACTGCTGCGCTATAATCTCTGGGTGCCAAGATCCATTACTTGGAGGTCATAACTTTAGATCAAAATTTCTCCCAATTGAAATAAAGATAATTTTTTTGGACACAAGAGGTTACTGCAGATGCTCTAAGGAAGCGTCCTTTAAATTTATTGCTCCTATTACAGGCCACACCCATTTGGTGGGTTTGGTTCCCAGGTGAGGCAAGCATTCTTTAAAAATGTTTATCGGTGCAAACCAGCCTTAATGTAGTGCTACTGGCTTTTTAAATAAAATAATACCATAGCACAAAGTAGCATATCTTTTATGTTCAACGTGTGTACTTTACTTCAACTTTCATAGTATAAATTAGTGAAAACCATATACCAGTGAGGAAATAATCCCTGTATATTAATGAAAACCGCGTGGATATCAGTCAATAATGCAGGACAAAAATACATCAGACTTTTCTTTTTAATATATATCGATTTATTGATGATATTATGTGATATGAGCAGTCTCACTTAGTTTCGGTGATATACCAAAATGTTCTCTATCTTTATGTATGATGCGTGCTGCATTTTGTTGACAACTATTGATACGATGTAATCGCCAGGAATTAGGGAGCTGGGGCCAGAGTCGTTAAAAATTAACGTTAAGCTTTTCCTGATGGTAAATCGATACTTTGTGCTTTGTCTGGGCCTATGTGGAGAGGAACTCCCGTGCGTTCGTACGAGTATGAAGTAGTCGTTTGGGACCACACGCACCTGTTTGGTGCACATAAAATCTGAGTAATACCGTTTTGCTAAAGGGCCCTATAGGTATAGCGAAAAAATATAAGCTGGCTGATTCAGAAGAAATGAGTTGTTCTCTTATTCACAGACTGACTCGTCCTCACTCCTCACCTCACACCTCACCTCACACACTTTTATATGAAAACTGTCAAATGTCATTTGTCAAAAACGGGTGAGGATTGTGAACCAACCCTACCCTACCTACATACATTTAATCTTAATGGGCCGTTCACCATCGTATTTAAGTAAAATTCACCAGCCCACACCGTTTACTTGGTTTTTGTTTTTCTTAAGTAAAAGTTTGACTACAACATTGAGCGAGGTGTGAGATACGATGTTTCAAAAGTAACTAGACTCCGATCACATGCAATTTGACACGTATCACATAAAGCGAAGAGTATTGAAGTATTGTAAGTTTAGAAGTATTCTAAATGTAGAGTGACCATGCATGTCGCAAATACCAAATTTAAAACATTTTGTTTTAACACTTAAAAAATACTTTTTAATCTCACTGATAGTGGTCCGAAACACAAAATCATCCCTTCTTTACGGCCTTACCCACCTACTGCGAGGTTTTATAAATCGATTGAAATCATTACGCCACAATGTAGTTTAACCCTTTATAAGGCACAATCTAAATCTTGAGGAAAAGCAGCCAGATGCAATAGGTACGAGTAGCAAAGTAACTAGGACAGCAGTGGGCTGAAAATGATGATGATGATGATGATGATGACATATTTTTATGGAAGATAATTCTATAATGATATTTTCCCAAATATGTCACATTATATAACTTCAATCGTATGCATACTCGTACATTAATTATCAAAAGTCGGTCAAGCATAATCCCATAGTAAAGTTTACAACAAAATGGGGTTACAATCAAGGCCGATCGTAAATCAGCGCGCACCCCTGGCGCCAGGTTGTCTTAACTATCGTAAATATATCCGGTTTTAATTATACTGCACCTTTAATTGGGTCTACGCACGAAGCCAACCCGTTCAACAAGGAATCCCCGAGGATTTAACTCGACTACTGGTAACTAACTTGGGTCACACTCGTACCTATATCTAGACATAACTCTACATACATAGACACTGTTGTTAGTGTCCTTCATCTTCATCCTTCTAGCAAGTTCTTGATTTTATTCTAAAGGAGCCTGGTGCCTGCTTTGTCACCGCTTTTATTCGCGGCTACCATCTGGCCTAACATTTCAAAACAGGGACTGGTTTCGATCGGTTTCCTCACGATGTTTTCCTTCACAAGCTATTGATAAATATCAATTGATTTTTCGTGCATACATATTTTTTTGTAACCCCGTGGCACGACTGAAAGTCACTTCCCTTCCCGCTCGGCTACGGTATAATAATTACCTGAAGTTTCATTTGAAAACTAAGGCGCCATTTTACTAAAACCCAACATATTTATCGCTTTTGTAAGATTGAACGTCAAAATTTTGTACTTTAATTTTAAAATGAATTCTGATCTTTTTCCGTAAAAAAAAACGCTTGTTTCAAGTCATGCATTGTTGTCTTGTTTTTTTAAGTTGATACATGAATCAGCCAGCCGAAGTTAAACTTTACCGAAACTCGGAACGGGACAGGCCAGCTAAGCCGTCGGTAACTCAACAGGTATTACCGTGATCCCGGATGACCGCTGACCGGCGCTCATAAATTACCATAGCGTTTGACCTCCCAACTCCTGATTTACGGTGTTGTTAAATAAGTTCAGAAAAGAGAGCATTATGCCAGATCTAGCAAGCTGATAAAACTCCTGCGTTGGTTAAAATATGTAATCAAATTCTTCGGCAAGAGGACGTAGTTACGTAAAAACATGCTCTAAATAACAGTTAGTAATACGGCGATTGTCGTTTTGAGTCGCAATTTCATTATTGACATATCTAAATGCCCCTATAATATCTTTGCGTCATGTCTCTATCATTTTGATATTGAAACTCAGGGAAAAGAAAGCAGGGATATCATTCATTGTATGTTATCAAGCTTAATAGAGCTAAATTGCCATTTTTAAATGGTGGTTCAACAAATACCATGTGTTTTGGTAAAAAAATACACGTTAATATTCATTATATTTCAAAGGGAATTATATTTCATTATATTAGATCGAAAAAACTTACACTGCTACGTTTTAAAATCATCTTAAAATAATCATAATGTCTTTTTTTTACTCAAACATGTATAATTATAAACACAGTTCCAACATACTCAAACCTCAAGCATAGACGATTTATATTACACATGTGGTGAATATATTTTTGTTTTTATGATTAAATTTCTGGTTATCTACTTGTATAGCAGAGAGACATAGCCAAGGTCATAGGCGCTTTTCAGCCTCTTAATTGTATCTATTGAATTGAAATGCGTCATATCGTTCTCAATTACCCAAGCTTCATCTTACATCACGATCTAAATTTGTGGACCGAACATCTAGCAGTAACTACGAGTATATCGAAATGCACTCCAGGCACGTGATTTGCCTGAGGCGCTGCAAGGGTCATCAGTCAGGAGTGATTGCCAGACGCCGAGGCGCACGTCCTTGGTCAAATACCTTTGGCTGCGATTGATGATCCGCTTTCAACACATTTTCATTATAACGAGTCTATCGTGCGGAGAAAATAGCGATTTGATGTATCTAATATTTAGATACAAAATACATTCCTGCACGGTGATCGCACTAATTGCGCTACATTTAGTACGAGCGTTGGGGCAGGTAGATATACTTACCTTAAAAATATATTTCTCAAACATTTTATTTTTGGCATAAGCCCTATTGCCAACGGTACCTTTTTTCACATACCTCAACTGCTCATTGAGAGGGTTCCAGTGAACACAAACACGACGGGTTTATCTTGTGTAGTTTAGGAGTTCCTATGGCGACTTTCTGTCTCTATTATATAATAAGATCAGTTTGGTGGTACCTTAATATTACAATGTTATCGAACTTATACATGAGTCCTCAAAATTTTAGCTCAGTCGGCTGCTTTAAAATTCTGTTGCACAAATTGATCCCGAACATAACATACAATCTAATATTGGAAGTTTTATTTAAAAAAAAAACTTCTAATAAATCTGAGAATTGGTATGTTATCCTAGTTTAAGAAAAGTAACACACACCTTGTTGGCTTTTTTCAAATAACATTACAAGTCTTGCTCCTCTTGAAGAATGGAAATTCGTACTGAGTTCTGGTATTCGACGTACTTTGGTACAATATATTGGTCTTTATTTTACTGTCCTGTTTCCGATAGGAATTTAGGATCTAGAATTGGTAAAAGTACTCAAAAGTAAAGTAAATAAAGTACCTATACGACGTATTTAGACGGTACTTACGAACATAACATAGCGGGTCATCTAAGAAAATCGATGTCTGACGGGTAGAAAAGAAACACTCGAATCATGCAATGTTTATTTATTGTATACACGCTCTTTCATCTAATTAGGGTCCTCGTGTCTGCGTGTCATCTTCGTGGTACGAGTACAACGGTCCTATGTTACGTGCATATCACCGGGTTCGGGTGTATTTTCACCTCGAAGGCGAGAGCCGAGTTTATCCGAAACGGCAAGACGTACACACCTGGATAAGGACACGGAAGCTTAATGAACCATAATTTTGGTAGATGCAAAAACTATGTCGGTATCGGTAGCACTGTACCCAGGGTTAGCTGCCCCGCATTTTTCGAAACGTCGCGATTTTCACCATTGATATTCGGCCATGTTCCGCAATTCAGTGAACGCAATTCCGGACATGATATTTTCCCGAATTTCGAGCAGTACCGAAAATCAATAAAAGTGCCTTAATGGGCGCATTCGAAAAATACGTGAAAATACGTAAATAATAAAACGATTGTTATAAATAAATAAATAGATATTTGGGGACAATCTTACACAAATCGTCCTAGTCCTAAACTAAGCAAATAGAAAATATCCAAGACCCAAGAACAAATATCAAATGCTAAATGCACAAATAATGCCCTGGTCGGGATTCGAACCCGGGACCTCTAGCTTCGGAGGCAGTGTAACTACCAACTAGGCTAAACAGGCGATTGATGATTGTTTTTGTATTAAATGAATATGTGGCAAACGGAGTGGGCCATACATATTGTAACCATTGATTTAATATGATAAGTATAAGTACGATAAGTATAAGCACGATAAGTATAGCCGAGTTTCTTACGCCGGTTCTTCTCGTGGCAGAGGTGTATTTTTCCGAACCGGTGGTAGTTTATTGACGTTCATAGGTGCACGTAATATGCCTAATTTGAAGAATAAACTACTTTTACTTTTTTTTTACTTTTACATTTGTATTAGTCACTGTTAGTTTACCTAAATAAAATAAATAAAAAACGCCACATACAAATTTAGTGATGACACCGGTGATGCATACGTTGGCTGCCCACAAGACTTCACCGAAAGTTTTGCTCCCACGCCCCATACACAGTGATCCATTTGATCCCAACGGTGATACTCATGGCAGCCAACGTGTTAATATTAAAATGTATTTTACTACCCAAGTATTTAATTTATGATGTGCCTTTGGTGTTTTTGCATAGTTAATTGTTTTGTATTTTATCACAACGAGTAAATAAATGTTGAATTTAAGAAAATAAAACATTACCTAATGATTAATAAATGACTTGACGAATTTGAAGTTTATGTCTCGAAATTTTAATGCCATTGTCCTGAAAATTTGGAATTGGAACTAATAACCCTAGCTGTACCTGCGCAAGTTCAAACTTTGCAGCTAATAATTTAATTAAGCTCAGTGTATAGTAATTTATTACTAATAAAGTTATTAGTTTATCGGCCCGTTGATATCATGATCCTTTGAGTATTGTATCTTGCGTTCGGTTCTTCGATTGTGTTTATTTCAATTGAACATCTGTCCTTGTGTAAGGCATTGGTCATCCACGTTCAAAGTCGCATTTTTCCAAAATAAAATGTCTGTATTGATAGTATGTGTGTGAGGTTTTGTAAGAAGCGTTTGTTTTGGAACACGACTGCTTTTTAGTGTTCCATATTAATAAACTACAACCATTTACCAGTGTAGGTGGTGAGATTTTTTCATGATATGGCAGTCCAAACTAATTCCAACTACACTCTCCTTTTAAAGCTGTTAATTTTGATACCCCACTATTGAATTTTTTTTTAGCTTAATCATTACTTATTAGGTACCTATAGCTCTTGTACGTGGTTTAATGCCAAGAGTGATCCTGCGGCGCCCCAATTAACACAAGGCAAAGCCGGACTTCGTTTGTGGTTTTAGACGGTAGTCCAAGGCTCTCTAGCCGCGGTTAGTCCGTCATGGCCGACTTCCCCGATAGGACGCGATACATAAACGCTTTCCCCAACGTTTAAAAAAAGGTCTGCATCTGCAGTCTTAAGCTCTTATCACGCATAGGTATGTCACATCCACATTAAGATACGGTATAATATTCTGGGGGAATTCTACAGACAGGGATTGGGTATCAATTGTTACAAAAGGTCAACAAAAAAGTGTATTCATGTCATATGTAGCTTATACCCAACTGAATCCTGCAAAAGCTCTATTTTATAAAATTAAATATATTGACATTTCCATGTCTTCATACGTACAGTCAGCTGCATAGAAAGGTGACCCACTCTGCATAGAAGTTTGTATGCAGGGGGGATCAAGTTTCTCTGCAGCTGACTGTACATATAAGAAACCGCCATTTATGTACAATTGTTTCCTAAGTTTAACAGTATACGAATGCAAGGCAAGATTAATTATAGACCATATAAAATGGCCTTACTTTCTCAAAGCATATTTGGAATGGCACCCAAGATCTATAATAAACTACCAAAAGCTATTCTAGACATTCATGATCTACATACATATTTTCAGAAAGAGTTTTCTAGTTAAGAAGTCATACTACACGTATTCCATAAAAGAGTATTTAAATGATTACGAGTTAAAATAATGAACTATGTATTTAATAATGTAATATAAAAATTTAAATGATGTAATCTTTTTAATGTTTAAGATTGAATGCTGCATGCTATGATGATTTTAGCAATTTGTACGCCTTATGGCTAGACATAGTGATGGCAAACTACAGAGACCATGACGTCTATTGTACACCTATGTTCTACAAATAAAATATTTTGTACCTACCTGCATACCATCCGACAATTTATACCATTCTAGCGTTATTCCAGTGTTGGAGGATGTCCGGGGTCTGCTACCTAAACCCGGAAGTTGGTGTAGGTACTTACTACTAGTTTTTACGGAAGCGACTGCCATCGGACCGGCAACTGACTGCCAACCCAAGGGGGAAGTCTGAAGTGATTGGGCAACTTGACTGTTAGAAGCAATAGAAGTTCTCAAGCCACCTGAAGGCCTCTAACTTGGCTTAACGACTTTTGTCATAGGCAGCAGCCGGGATGAAAGGCTTAACGTGGCTTTCAAAGCACGGGAGAGCTCAGTTAATAACCACTCAAAGCGATCACCCATCCAAGAACTAACCTGTGTCGACGTTGCTTAACCTAGCATACCGCACGTGGTATGTATAGGTGCCCTGCGCCACGACCGCTCCCACAGGCGCCTTTGGGCCACGAATTTTGCAATATTACCAGTATCGTTTATCAAAATCTGTAGGGCTGTTGTGTTGTTACGAGCGAACATTAGGAACGAACATACATTGTACCTACATACAGGTCTAACACGACGTACGACCCCCCTTTTGGTCTTCGCTGATATCAGCTAAAACCTGAACTCCACCTTTAACCGCCTCCTCCCTGTAACCTTTTATTTTTTTATTATTTACACACATACGATCCTAAAACGAAAGCTATCGTACAGTTAATCCGTTCGCGTTCAATATTTTACTCGTACTCCAGGGGTTATCCTGTATTAACCATAATAATCACATTATTGTCGTTCATGTTGATAATGGTAAGTAAACAATATGTTTGTAAAAATACCTGTTTATTTGGGCTTGTAAGCAGTTAATTTTGTTAACGGAACGGCTATCTTCCGCACCATAGGTACCTACTTTCATTCCTTTCGCTCGAACTCGTCTCCCCTCATAATATAGCTTAATTTAATCAAAATTTGCTTACTCTGCTGGCAATTTGAACCACAATTTTCCACACAGGAATTTATAATTACCTATTCCTTTTCCAGATAATGAAAACGGTATTAAGCCTTTTTAGGTACGAGTATTAATATCAGTGCTTATTATGAAACTAGTATATAAAATAGTCCACAATTTGGTATTGCTTATTACCTACAATTTTAATCTTTAAAATAACAGCCTTTTACGCCTCACTCATATGAGTACAATAAAAGGTAATTGAAACATGCACCTTTTTCGCTCTTATCATCACAAGCTTCCCTTTTTTAAGTTTTAACAGATCATAAACTTCATTCGATTCGATTAGCCGTGAAACATTCATTAGTCTTAGTAGTCTTAAAGTAATATGCATTAATGTACGTAACTCTCAATAGTTGCACGAGATCGATAAAATCATAGGTATTGCAGATAAAGTCACTAACGTGATTAATCTCGCTAATCCTGTCAACCATCTATACATATAATAAAGCTGAAGAGGGTCGAAAGTCTGTACATGGAAGATATTCGAAAAAAACTTGACTGAGGATACTTAGAATTGATAACAGAACACGTTCCAACAGTTTTTAGAATTTTTGTCTGTTTGTCTGTTTGTCTGTTTATATGAACGCGCATCACATGAAAACGGCTAAACGGATTTTGATGAAAACTTTACTAAACTGTCGAGTAAATACCCAGTCAGGTTTTAGGCTATAAAAATGTGCAAATTTGGGTTTAAAGGGGGTAAAAAGAGGGGTTGAATTTTGTATGGGAACTCCTATAAACCATGAGTTACAGGAATGAAAATTGGTAAGCATATACTTGACGACAAAGGAAAAACATCCCCATTCAAAATTTGTGAAATCTTAAGATAGAAACTGAAAAAAAAGTAAACGCAAGCGCTGCGCCTCGGCGCTGCCCAGTGTGCGCGCCAGCTACCACGGTCTCTTCAAATTTTGAACACTATTATGATTTATTCCATTAATTAACTGTGACTCTAAACCCCAATTTCAGTACCGTTTTCTAGATCCAAAAACTACATATACAACTTTGTAATCCCACTAATATTATAAATGCGAAAGTTTAGATGTTTGTTACTCAATCACGCAAAAACGGCTGCACAGATCAAGGTGATTTTTTTGTATACTAAACAGTATATAATCTGGATTCACTTATAGTATACGTTTTGTCCCGATAATCACCCTCAAAGGGATGAAATCGGGAGTGCAAATATGGTCTATGAAACTGGTGATTTAAATCCTCATACGCCATTCTAAGCTTCAAGTTTTAGCCCATTGGTAGTATAACGGCGTGTCAATAAATTTAACTTAAGCCATAACAGAATTTGACGTATTGTAAACAAACTGACGTTTCGATATGTCAAAGCCGAAATATCATAATTCCTTCTGATTAATGACGCAATTTTTGAGCATAACCTTTTAGCAATTAGGTCTATTATTGCGTGTAAATCAAAATAAATTTTCGATACTTTGGAATTGTTTGTCTTCATATGCTGAAATACAAAAACAGCTGCTTCAATGCAGTCTTTGTATCGTCGGTGTACAATTTAATTTTGTCGTGTATTATTTTTTACGTAATTGGTGAACTTTCAGACTATAATAACTGTTTGATATAAGAGATCACTTGGGCTGGCCAGCCCAATCGTCAACATTAACGGTTGAAGCACATCTATGCACCAAATACTCCACATAGATCGTAGCGCCGTTGTGTATTTAGTAAGAACTAACCGCACGACCGCTGCATCCCTGTCACTTCAATATGCAAGTGCGATAGAGATAGCACCAAGTGACATCTGGTACAAACAAGTTAAAATAACATTTCCATAGAAAAATTCGTACTTCGAGTTGAAAGGCCCCTGGATCTATGCTTATCCGTATACATATAATACAGCTGTAGAGGGTCGAAAATCTGTACATTGAAGATATTGGATAAATCAATGGAGCGATTGGAGGGCCCTTGGCATCGAAACAGAACACATTTCAACAGTTTTAAGAATTAGTGTCTGTTTGTCTATCGGTTTATATGTATAGGCCTTCAGCCTCACGTGCATTGCCGCTTCGGGCCTTCGGTCCTCAGCCTTACATGAGGGGCCCGCTCTGTTGGCTATCTTGCCACTATGTGTGAATGATCGGCATGAGGAGCCCACTCTGTGTGAATGATCTGCCTTTAGACTCGCATGCTTTGCCCCTCTGCATCAGGCCTTCGGCCCTACATAAGGAGCCCGCTCTGTTGGGACGCTCGGCCTTGGACCTCGCGTGCGTGTCACACGGCTCCGGGCCTTCAGCCTTATATAAGGATCACGCTCTATTTGAATGCTCGGCCTTCGGCATCGCATGCCTTGCCACTCCATTTCGGCCCGTTAGTCATCAACTTTACATGAAGAATCTACTCTGTTGGGAAGCTCGGCCTTCGGCCTCGCATGTCTTGCCTCCCTGTTTCAAGTCTTAGGCCCTCAACCTTACATAAGAAGCCCGCTCTGTGTGAGTTCTCGGCCTTCCGCCTTGCATGTTTTGCCACTCTGCTTCCTCCTTTCGGCCCTCATACTTACATGAAGAACCCGCTCTGTTAGGACAGTTACGGAAGAACTGCGTAGCGAGACTTTTATCATTGTACATGTAATATTTTACGGGCTTTATTCGTCTAGAATCGGTACATTTGATATTCTGAAATAAGCTTTATCATTCGTTTTGAAAGCACGAGCACGTAGCACCAACTCCCGTTACAATCGGACACTTTTAATTAAGGTTGTAGATGATTATATATTATACCTAGGACAGACTGTCCAGTTAGGTAGGTCCAACTTCGAGAAAGGGGTTAATCGTCGAATCCAACTCGGCTGGGCTGCGTTCGGGAAGCTACGGCACATCTTTTCGTCCAATATTCCGCGGTGTCTCAAGACGAGGGTCTTTGACCAGTGTGTGTTGCCAGTGATGACATATGGCACTGAAACGTGGTCGCTTACTATGGGCCTCATAAGAAGGCTCAAAGTCACCCAAAGAGCAATGGAGATGGCTATGCTGGGAGTATCTTTGCGTGATCGTATCAGAAATCAGGCCATCCGCAGTAGAACCAAAGTAACCGACATAGCCCTCCAAACCGCTAAACTTAAGTGGCAGTGGGCGGGGCATATTGCACGTAGACCCGTTGGCCGTTGGGGAGGAAAGGTTCTCGAGTGGGATCGGGTTGTGAGTGGGATCCTCATACGCCATTCTACGATTTAAGTTTCAGCCAATTGGGAGTATAACAGCGTGTCAAGAAATTTAACTTAAAGCATAGCAGAATTGTAAACAAGTTGACGATTCATTATGTCAAAACCGAAGTATCATAATTCCTTCTGATTGTTGACGCTATTTTTGAGCACAACCTTTTCGCAATAAGTTCTACTTTGCGTGTACATCAAAATGCATTTGCGATACTTTAGCATTGTTTTTATTCATATGCTTAAATACAAAACAGCTGTTTCAATGCACACTTTGTATCGTCGGTGTATCATTTAGTTTTATCGTGCGTTATTTTTTACGTAATTGTTGACCCTTCACACAATAAAAACTGTTTGATATAAGAGATCACTTGAGCTGGGCAGCCCAATCGTCAGCATAGACAGTTGGAGCATCTCAGATGTACACTTAGAAGAGGGTCGAAAGTCTGTACATGGAAGATATTCGAAAAAAAGTTGGCTGCGGATACTTAGAATCGATAACAGAAATCGTTTCAACAGTGTTAAAAATTTGCGTCTGTTTGTCTGTCTGTTTATATGTCTCGGCATCACGTGAAAACGAATGAATGGAGTACAATTTACCCTCATTAATATGGCAACTGGATCTTCGGCGACGACATAGCTCGGCCTTCGGCCTCGCATGCCTTGCTACTCTCCTTCGGCATTCCAGTCATCAACCTTACATGAAGAATCTACTCTGTTGGGAGGCTCGGCCTTCAGCCTCGCGCGTCTCTCCTCTCCGCATCATGCCTTCGGCCCTCATCCTTACATGAGAAGCCCGCTCTGTGTGATTATTCTCGCATGCCTTGCCGCTCTGCTTCCGGCCTTCGGTCATCATACTTACATGAAGAACTCGCTCTGTTGGGATAACGTTTTACGGCAGAACTGCGTAGCGAGACTTTTACCATTGTAACACATGTAATGTTTTTGGCGAGATTCATTCATCTAGAATCGGTACATTTGATATTCCGAAATAAGCACTTAATCATTCGTTTTGACGGTTTTACGGGGTGTAAAGAAGGGTGAAAGATTGTATCATCATCATCATCTGAGGCGTTACAGCCGCGGGTGGGCCCTAGGCTAGCCTGGTCAAGCAAATATCTCCAGTCCGATCTATTCGTGACTTTCCTTCTCCAACATGTCACCCCTAAGTTCCTGGTGTCCACCTGAGCTTGAGAAAGATTGTATGGGAAAACAAATCATTCTAAGGCGAGAACGAATTATACGCGGACGAAGTCGCGGGCAAAAGCTAGTATATTAATAAATTTAAACAACATGTCGCCCTCATATTAATTAATTCCGCACCGCTGATTACAAACCTTGGCGCGACAGAGTTCTACAACGGTAAAAATGCACCCCATTCGAGTACTTTATCCGTTTATCCGGGCGTCATTAAGGGTATGATCCGGTAGCGTGAGCGGATAACTTATGATCGGTCATGGAATCTGCATATAAATAGGAAAGAGGTTCATATCGTACGGATTACTGAGGCATCACGGGATAGGCGCAAGGGATCGTTAAACAGCCTATCGCTATTTTAGCTTAGTATACAGCTAGAGTTTTACGTTACCGGGAATATTCCAGGTAAGGCACATCTCTATTACAGCATACACCGGTTAAGTGACAATAACTACTTACATTACAATAAAGTAAATGCAGGAAGACGGTTTGCACCATACATTCAAAACTTTCAATGTAATCATCAGTCACAAAGTTAAATCGACTTTTTGATCGCGACTGTACTTCAAACTAGCTTCAGTTCCAATATGGTTCGTGACCTCAGACCGACGACGGTAAACCCTATCAGGGTTCCGAATGTACACGTATGTACAATAGTGATCCCTCGGTAATGGGACGTAACGCGTGCACCCCAGACCGAGAAAAAATAATTATGGGGCTGCGCCGCGTAAATTGGGTTTTGTCGCATAGCGGACGTCACTATATATCACGAGTCGTAAGTTCAACTGTCACGGCCTTACAGGATAGGGAAAATACACGAGAATGCGGCTAAAAATATAGAACAGTACTACCTGCAATATTCCTGACAAGATCAAGCTATGGTATGAAAAATATCTGTACACGCTCTGGCGGCTCTACATACATATAAAGTTATAAATATGTAGAACGCATCGAGGGAGTATCAATCAAATTCTCATTTACCGCTTGCTTGGTTTTATTACAAATACACTGAAATGTGTCCATTGTGCGGATAAGACTGCATTAAAAAATATTTTAAGGCAATAATAGAAATTATACTATAAAAAGTAGTAGAGTGAATAAGTATTTACAGGAGGCCTCGAACGTAAAATGCGTCAACCTGGAGACATTAATAAGTGTACACAAATATAATATACACGTACTACAAACACAGAGTCCCAGTCTGTAGCATCACTCAAGAGCCAGTTGAAGGAATTAATATATTAGTGCTAGTATGTGATTAGAATATTTCGGCTTTGTACACGTGTTGGTTTGTTTATCATTTGGTTCCTGTTCTCCACTCAGTTGCTCAAAGGTTAACTGGAAGAGATCTCTTACAGGGATAAGTTCGACTTTGTTTGTTGTATACCTAATACCTATCTAATCTATGTATAATCTGTTCTGTATGTTTTTTTACCTTTGTCATATAACGGCTTAACGTGCCTTCCAAAGCACGGGAGCGGTCAGTTACTAACCATTCAAAGCAGTCACTCATCCAAGAGTTGACCAGGGCCATGGGTTTGCGGGCGCTGCTCAGCCACGAACAATTTTTTTGCGTTTGTCACGTGTACTATAAAGTATTTTCATATATATACGCGTATATCGAATTCACTTGAGAAACATCACCCTCCCTTCTGCGATAGTCAATCTGGTAAAAAATAGATCGCATCACGAAAACGAACTTGCGATTATTTGCATACAAATGTCTGTCCCACAGCAGCATCCGAGCCAATGATTTTAAATATCGCTCGAAACAGAAGGGCGCGATATCAGAAACTCTGTTTTCTTATTACATTACCATATCAAAGGATCACAAGACGGTGACCGCTACTCTCATCTCAGTAAAAGGCGTCAACCCCCGCACAATTAAACCATGATAAATGGATCACGAAAAATCTAATCTAAATATTTAATCGAAAATTCCCCCACACGAATGCACTGAATGCACTTCTGTAAGTGTGTGTATATGTTGTGCATTGTATGTGTGTGTTTGTAGAGTGCTGAGCAGTTGAGGTGACTTTCTGTGCGAACTGTTGGATTATAGATAGTAGTACCCTCTGTTTTATTGCATACCTACCTGAGGTATTTTTCACTAAATGACTCGTCTTCACCTCTTACCTCACCCGTTTTTATATGGAAACTGTCAAAATTCGTCAAATGACATTTGGGCTGAAAGTATTTAAGTCGCAGACCAGGTCAGGGGCCCACAGCTATCAAATATGAATAGTAGAGTCTGACCAGCGATCGTGAGACTCAAAAGGTAGTTAAAAATATATATCTCTCTCTTTTTGGTATGACATATTATGAGATAATAGATATATTCAGCTTCTTTTCAGACTCTATTCTAACGTTCATAAAAATATTACAAAGTTCTTGGGTAAAACATATTTAAAAACAAGGTACATACTACCACCTCTTAGAAGTAGTATAAAATGTGTTGATGTCTTTCACTGCAAACATTTGTAGTCAGAGTCACGTTAAAGTTCATAAACAAAAAAAAACAAATCTCATTCTTTGTGTACGTGTCAATTAGTTCATATATTTAATCTTAAAATGAATTTACTTATCGATCATTCAAATCTTTCAATAAGGACCAAATTAAAACGTACAACGAAGATAGAGGCAACAAAATAGGATACTGAAATTTAGAATAGTTGTCGCGTAATTAAACTTGATGGTGTTTAGTAAATACAATAAATATAGCACAACCATAAGGAAAGTGCGCCGCGTCTGTGTATGTGTGCTTACATGTAGTCAGGGACTGCAAGTGCAGGAATGCATTCCCTAGTCGCCAGGGGAGGCACCCCTCCGTTTTCAATGCATATTGTCAATTTGCTTTCCCAAGCTCATGTTATACTCCGTAGGACAATTGCAAAAGCAACCTAACGAGGGGCGTAATAAAGTGTATGTTACAAAATCGTGTTGATGCTGATAGGAGGTTGAAGTACTAAGTAGTCTGAATAATATTTCTTTTCGACAAATATTCTAGTGTTAATACCGCGCTAAAATGTGTAGACCCCATTGTATGTTTTCTGCATTGTGTTTTATTAGTTCCCGTTATTGCCCGCGAAAAGGGCATCGGATAGTTTGTTTGATATTAGTTCAGGCGGAGTTTAACCGCTGGATTATAAAATAAATCACGAAGTGGTGACAGTGTCCATTCATTGTGTTTGCTGTGTCCGTCTTGTTCAAACCGTTTGAGTTTCATTTATGTAAATATACCGAAACTACAAGAACGGCTTATAATTGCGTGTTGGGGTGACGTAGACATATATATAATATTTATATTTCGGATATCAATAAATTTGCACTGGCACCACTGGACAAGTGTAAGGTTTAATAAAACTTGACGTATTTTATTAGCAGTATCAATACAAAAGATGAAAGCGTCTGTGATAACGCCTTCCGGATAAATCGCAGTTCTCCGAAAGAAGATTAAAACTACTAGGTACGAGTATATTGCAGTTTATGGAGTCAATATCGTTTAAAAGGTCCAGGGGCGGATTCGGCGAACTTCCGTATAATTTCCTAATTCCGGTTCTATAGCGCGAATTTTATTGCGTTTCGGTTTCCCTAATGCTAAATTGCGACGTAAACTTCGCCTTCCTGACCCATTTAGTCGGATATCGTAGGGGAGGTACCTAAGCGTCTTATATTCTGATTCCTTCAAACCCATTATTCCGTCCTTCTTCTATATATAGAGTGGGACGGAGGCGGAATGTTTTCCCTTGTTGGGAAAATCTAGTAACCCCCATTTGGATAGTTCACCTTTTCCGAAAGCTATAGTCGCTGCGAAGCGCTTGTAAATCATTTAAGACGGACGGAGCGGGGTGTATACTAGTAGCTAGCTAAAGGTGCCTGAAAGTTTATGTTTCTGTTTTTTGAGAATGAGGTATTTATAAGTACTGATGTAAATTATGTTACTTCAACACGCTAGAGTTATGGGTAAGTAACCTGTTCGTCGTGTATTTGGAAAGTCGTAATTTACTGTTTTTTTCCGTCTGGCTATTTTTGGTAATGCTCGAAGATATCGTATCCCTTCATAGCGAAACATTTATATGTACAAGTATTTGTGAATTAGTATAAAACTAGCTTAGTACATATTTGCTTTTCATCATTTTAATGATAAAATATATATGTAGTAATTTAATACATATAAGTACCTATAAATTAGGCTGCTCTAAATTTCAGTAAATCTTTGTTGACCGAGTGAAACGGAGATCTCCGTTTCGGCTTTTCGTATGTCCGGATTTCAGGTGGTTCTCGCATTTCAGAACAAATTCTCGTGAAATTTGCTATTCAGGTTTTTTTTTGTCAAGGTGCCTTCGAAACACTAATAAAATTATCGAGGTCTACAGGCACTCTACAGCTCACAGAGCCACTAGTAGGTAATATAGCATACCAAATCAAAACCAAAACAAACTAAATGAACGATGGTTAGCATAGCCTACGGCTAATTACAAAGTTGGTGTAGCGATATTATCAATATTACCGGTACGACAAAGCCAATAAGACGAGATATATAAAAACAGATTGATATGTTTATAATAATTTACTCGTAAAGTTGTAAAACGAAAACGCATGGAGCGACACAGGGGCGAACTTGGAAGTTAAACGGTTGGTTGGGGACTAAAATATCACCTAGCGGGGATCTCAGCTCTTTGTTTCGAAACAGATTTATACGTAGTCATGTTACCCCCCCTCCCCTCAAATTTTTAAAAGTAGCCTTATATTCGAACACTCTTTTCCTCCCTTTTTAAGCACATAGGTATATAGTTAATTGTAAATTTATTATGTGTCAGCAGTCGCTTCACCCATTAGTTGGCAATATTTACAGCCTTTACTTATTGTGTAATTAGGTTACGGAGGTGGCACTTGGGAATAATTTCCCGGGATCCGGCGACATTGCTGACTAAATAAAGCTTGTCCCAGTGTATATTGACTTTGATGTAGTTTTTCGAAGCCTACATATATATTACCTGGGATCCTTGGAGTACAATTCCTATCAATTTGGTCAGTTTTCATCACCTTTCATAACTTTTTATCAATAGTATTGACGTGATATTTCTTACCCGCGCTTGCTTCCATGCCTGCTAAGCCGAACGTGTGAGGTTTAATAAACCAATGGCGCATAGTAATTGTTAAATGTACCAGTACCTTAGCAATATTTTGAAACAATGTTATATATTACGGGACAATTATAGTTAAAAAAATTAAACTATGCACACCATTGCATAAAACGCACTGACGCACCGTAAACGCAGTGACGTGCCTCATGCGTGACATTTCTAACTCATAAGTTTCTCCCTCTCGTTCACTGCGATTCCGTACCTTTACCGTATGAGCACCGTTGTGGCCGGACCCTAAAGGACCTGAAGGCCTACCGCGAATTGAAAAACGAATCTTGAGATATCTAGTTGTATGTAGTTGTGACATGTTCAAATAGGCGTTTGTTTTGTTAGTGGTACACATATGAAATACATATTTAATATCTATTTGAACACGCTACAATTATATCTCGATTGACGCAATGACGAACACAGTATTTTGATTAATTCTGGGGCAGGATTGAGATTATGTCGATGGACGATCTCAATGTCTATTGTAAAGTAGTTTACAAAAACAAAAGTGTTATTAATTTACAATCATCTTATCTAATAGATAATTATGGTGATTTATGACAGCAACCATATTATTTAAGTCATCATCATCATCGTCCTAGCGTTATTCCCAGTACAGTTGCATGCTGAAGGATGCCTGGGGTCCGCTACCTATGCTATGCTATCAACCATATTTAAGTAGTTGCTCGATTATTTACTTACGTGAAATTGAGCACATGAAAACTGTTTTGACTTGACAGTTTTGAGCCAATAACTTCTTTCGATATTTGTAAGCTGTCAAATTGCTGCATCTCGAACGCTGGGAGTAGACATATCTCGAGTATGTGATTTCGAGAATACGCAAATTGGTTTTCAATCGACATCCGCCATCTAATAGACATCACCTCTAACGGCCCGAAAATTGGCCTCCAGGTCCTTTTACTTAAGTTTTTTACGTATACACTTCCATTGCCATTATCTCTCATAAATGTCTACGTGTACCTACTGGAAATGACATTGAATGTTGTATGCATGTACATGTTGTACGCCGGTATCACGTCGTCGACTCACGCCGGTCGACGTAAAAACTGCCTTCCGCTCCCGGTCTGGGTCTGAGTGAAATACGTGAACGTTGGAGCAAAGACACAACGTTACAAACGTTACGTTGTATGTTACGTGTGCTGGTGTTGAATTTCACATGAAAATATTCGCCGACAACAGTTTTATTCGATTGAAAATGCGGAATCTATTATGGATAGCACATATTGGAGCCGCGTGGCGGAGTTGATTGATACGTTATATTCGATTTGGATAAAACTCATTTAGTAGGTTGTAAATATAGGCTATCGTTGTACTAGGTGTATACGTATGACTTTGTTGCAAAACGACTGGGTCATTTGACATAATATGTGTAGCTAAGTTGCACGTTGTACCCAGCGTACGAGTACTAGCCTTTAATATTGAGAAATGAAATTTCCAATCTATAATATCTGTAAATCTGCGGGTCCCTCACTCTCAACACAGCGCATGCCCAAGTCAATAAAGGGTCGGCAACGCACTTGGAGTCCCCAAGTGTAGGCTACGGTGTCTGCTTACCATCAGGCAGGCCGTAAGCTTGTTTGCCACCGTCGTTGTATAAAAAACCTGTAATGTAACCTGTACTCGTTTTTTGTACATATACAGGGCGTCCCACGGCCATGCCACATGAAGGGGAAGTACCTTAAATACTGCAGATAAGAAAGTTTACTGAAAGAAGACATTATCTAATTTTTAGAAGTGAGTAATTTGGTATTCATAGATTTTTTTGAAAAAATCTAATTTTTCATACTTTGTCAGGAATCGAACTGAATCTTGAAACTTCAATCATAGATTTTACTATTTGCCTTTCTTTTGAGATACCATGTTAATTTAGAAAAATGATTTAGTTTTGTACATTCTTGCGATACGGATCATAAAAATACAGGCTGTTTCTTTTTCACATGTGAGTCGGTTCGATTCCCGGACGAAGCAAGTAATTTTTACAAAATCTTTGAATGCAGAATTACTAACTTTTAAAAATTAGATAATGTCTTCTTTCAGTAAAATGTTCTATCTACAATATTAAAGGTACTTTCCCTCCATGTGGCATGGCCGTGGGACGCCCTGTATATACGGACGCTAATACCTTTGAGGCCTTCGACTGTACTGTAGTAATGTACCTAGAGCCTAGAGGTTGATAACATAGACTCTTTGTATTATTGGATGATATTCTACTTCTACAAGATTGTTTACTTCTTTATCCAAGCTGTTACTTTCGTAGTGATTTAATCGGATATGATCCTTTGATCTTATAAATAAAAGGTACTTATCAACATTTCATCCATCATCATACATCTCTATTTAGTTCAACTAGACTCGTGTGCATGGCTTGGCAGTTCATTATAATTATGTTACGCAAACAATGGATAGGTAGTTGTGGGTCACAAAGGTATCTTTAAATGTGAAAATGTGCCATTAAAGTAGTTAACATGGGTTTATCGCGCGGCATCACACAGTGCGAGTAAATAACGGTTCCATTAGTGGAAGTAACTAAATGTATCGCCGGTCCCAACGGCGGCCGAGTGGCGAGTTTGTAATTAGATAACAATCGAGCTAGGCTACAATACATGCTCGTGTTTGATTCTGCTGGTAGCTAAGTTAGTCGAGTCTCCATTTCCAATACAGTAGGTTTATAAAGGTAGTTTAACTCTAGTAAACTACCCGTCAGCCATTGTTGTTTTCATCAGACGATGTTTCATAGCTTTTGACATTTGAATAGAAATTACTATTATTTTTAGTGAGAATTTATAATAATGTGATTGACAATAATGACTAGCCCCAGACGTCCTAAAAAGATTGGTGGCCAGCAGTGTTCAATTCAGAGCTTGGACTGGGATTCGTGTTCAGCGGACACGGGTACCGTAAAGCGGAGGTCATCATGTCCGGAGGACTCGCGCAGGGACCCCGCGCACCCCGTGGAACCTATCCTCGAGGCGGAGACCCCGTCGGACTGCAGCGGCAGCGGGTCTGCGCGCAGCATCGCCGGCAGCGACGCTTCTGATCAGCTCCTACACGTAGAACAAAGAATATCTTGCATCATCAACGAAAACCGATCATCAAAGAGCAACTCCGAATCTTCGGATATAGACGTAGTTATAGACAATATACTTGCTAACCCTAATGAAAATGACTTATTTACAATTGCTCAAAATGAATCATACATGTGTGATCGAAGTAAAACTTTTATTAAGGTTCAAGAAACCTTGCCAGCTAAAGAAACATGCCAGGCGATACTTGTTGAATCGCATGGCGATAAAAAAAATCGAGAGAAAAGGCTAAGGACTCCAGCACCAATTAAAAATACCTCTAAATTACCCAAGGAGACTTTGAAAATAGATCCTAAATCTAGTGTTTTACCAATATACAAAAGTACTATACAGAATTCTGAAGTAGATTTCAATTCAACTAGTCCAAAAAAGAAAGTGGTTTCAAAATTAAAACTGCCTTTTTCGCCAGCGAGAGCCATGGAGAAGCCAAAAATAAACTTCTTCCAAAATAAAGGCAATCTGCAAGATAAACCGTCTCCGCTGCTGTCGTCCCCTGTACGGAGAACCATATCTAATGAATACGTTCGTTTGAAGTTTACAAACGACACAGTGGTGAGACGAACTATAGACGGGAAATCGGTTCCAAAAATAACTCCTAAAATACAATCTATAATACCCGAAAGCCCGGTCGATAGCGAGGATCCTTTTCTAAATCTGAGTCCAAATAAGAAATATACGGTGACTGTAAACAATAAAGTACGGTGCGATAAGGACAACTATGTAATATTTGATCCGGGAACTGGGTTCAAACCCGAGGAGCACATCAAGTCGCATATTCCCGTAAAATCTCCAACCGGCGAAAAGTCCCGAATACCGATGAAGTCGCCGTCAGGTGAAGGCGGCCGGGTAGTTGCTCGCAAATCGGTGAACGTCAGCGACAGCGACAGTGGTATCCTGTCCCCTAACTCTCCCGTGGAGACCAGCGAGGAGGCACCGGCGACGGCACACTATGTGAACGCCGCATCCTTCAGCGAGACAGCCAAGCGATGCGCTGCCGACCTGGACATCAAGATCCTGGACCCCGGACTCGCTAAGAAAGCTGTCGAACAAATTAAGGTGAGTAATGTATTTACACAAATTAAAACGGCCAACACTATTCTGAAGGCGAGTAGTGAAATTGCAAAATGTTTCTCCTTTTGCCAATAATTTAGCTCCCGTTCGCAAGCCTCATTTTTCATGCCAGCATGCCACGACGCCCGCTCTGTTGCCCGTTTACTCTTCTTTTTGTGAGTTTTGCACGTCATAACCAGCGAATTTTCACTGTAATTATCTTATCTCCATGTCATACAGGGTGTGGCCTGTAATAGGAGTAATAAGTTTAAAGGACGCTTCCTTAGAGCATCTGCAGTAACCTCTTGTGTCCAAAATTTTTTATCTTTTTTAAATTGGGAGAAATATTGATCTAAAGTTATGACCTCCTAGTAATGGATCTTGGCACCCAGAGATTATAGCGCGGCAGTCAATGCTGATTTTGAATTTGCTTCAAGTTATGACTCATAATCGTTGTCGTATTTTTGGTTTAAAAGAATATTTTTGTGATTTTTTTAATTTTCTTTTATAAATTTTTAGTGTTTTTGAATAAATTGTTATTAACATCACTCCAGTAGAGTAAAGTTTGTTTGTTTTTTAATTAAAATAATTTTGAAATAATTGCTGGAGAGCTCAATAGTGTACCGTTAAATTGTTTGCTCCTATTACAGGCCACACCCTGTACGTAAAAGCCGGTTTCGGTTTTACAATAAAACAAATTAAAAAATATCATCGCAAATGAGGCAGATGTATGACATCGGCCTCATTTCACCATGTTGAAAATTGTCACGAAAATCATACTTACATTGAAATGGGTCGATATATGCACAGATATAGGTTTAACGCTAACGATCATACCCAGCGAAATTATTTACAGTTAGATTCAGCAATGTATAGCGAATTGTCATTATCAGGTGACAATTGTGAACATGGTGAAATATGGGCCAGAATATAAATGTTATAATTATAACAAGTCATATACCTAATACATATATTGTTTGTTTGTACCTAATAATAAAATCACACTGTAGCCTCGGCTATAATATTTAACACCAAATTATGACCACGACTTGAGATGTGAGGTTACATGGTACGTACAGTCGAGTTCATATATATATATATGAGCAAATCCAAGCCTTCAAAAATAAATGTACATAGTAATGTACAAATACATCATCCTCCTAGCGTTATTCCCAGTACAGTTGCATTTTGAAGGATGCCTGGGGTCCGCTACCTAATCCCAAGAATTGACGTAGGCACTAGTTTTTACGGAAGCGACTGCCATCTGACCTTCCAACCCGAGGGGGAAACCCGACCTTATTGGGATTACGCTTGTCAAGTGAGTGGGCAACTTGACTGTTAGAGTTCTCAAGCCGCCCGCGGAGGCCTCCAACTTGGCTTAACGACTGCTATCATAGACAGCAACCGGGATCAACGGCTTAGCGTGCCTTCCAAAGCACGGGAGCGCTCAGTTAGTAACCACTCAAAGCGGTCACCCATCCAAGGACTGACCTCGACCGACATTGCTTAACCTCGCATACCGCACGCTGTACGCGGACACTGCTGGGCCACGAGCGCTCCTATGTACAAATGTACAAATACATCTAAACAGATTTATTTTATTATTCGAAAATATAATACGCGTCTCATCCATCATATTCATCTGAGTAAGCCTCTCAATAATAATCTGTACTATGATTTTTACAAAATTATTTTACCAATAAAAGCACATAACTACTGACACACAGATATGTATTATTTTTCAGTTGCTTAATGAAATATTATTGAGAGGCTTGCTCTGATGAATATGACGGATGAGACGTGTATATATTTCCGAACGATAAATCTGTTTAAATGTATTTGTACGTTACTATGTACATTTATTTTTGAAGGCTTGGATTTGCTCATATATTTATGAACTCGACTGTACCGCCGTGAATAAAATTAACGTGAGCTGTCACGTAAAATATCTATTCGTATTTATTCATAACGAGTAACTACCGCCATCTATGGTAGAGCGGCAGAACTAAAATATCTCCTTTCCAGATTGAAACAGTAGAGTGTGTGTACGTCGCTTAGAAGTTCATCTATCCGCCGATAGGTGGCGGTTTACACAGCAATTCTTTTTGTGTACTGTGGATAGGAGAGTTAAGTAGGGTAATAAGCTATGCCATAAACGTATATCGGTATATCACTTAGCACTAACTCATTATTCAGAAGCAATCGTGCAGTTAATTGTCAAATGGGCACATTTAGTGAAAATAAAGGCTGGTAGTGTGTTGGTCTGAATAGGGTTCACTTGTATCCATGTAAAGGCAGTTATCTGTGTAATTTTACAGAGTTGTACAATAAAACTGTACGGTATCTGAATTTAGTTGGTGGTATGCCTGATGAATTCCGACAGAAAAAATCTTCTATATTCTGGAAGGTCTTCGGCTCATACAGTAGTGCTTTGAAATACCTATTTAAAATGTTACTACATATGGGTAGACTAAATATTGATTCCTATATGGGAATAGGAACCTATAAAAACTGCCAATCAATACAAAGTTGTCCCTTTTTCAGAGTCACATAGTACCTCCGAAACTATATACGAGTAAGCCATTGATGTCAAACGTCAAACTTTGATGAATGAAATAATAAATATTTAGCTACATTTTGTTCACAATACTTAGTCATTTAAATGATATGTAATATATATTTCAATTTTTTTTAAAGTACCTACTATACATATATGTATACGTATATATGTATCCTTAGGCCTGTATTATCATCATCATCATCATCATCTCGGGGCCACAGCAAAATTGTGATTGTTTCATTTTTAAAGAATTATTTTTAAACAAAGTGTTTACGTTTCACTATCATGATATTGAAATTGCCTACATTATGATAGACATAGGCGAAACATAAACCAATTTCAAAAGATTCGATTTTATAATAAGGCGTTAAATGGGTCCTTCCAAGTTATCAATGTATGGTGAAAACAAAAAAAAATGATATTTAGAATTTTTTGAGACATGACATGATACATGTGGGTATGGTATTCAGAATTCACAACTCTCCCCTCTCCTTGACGAGAAAGTGTTAAATGCCTCACAAGTCTCAAAACTTTATTACCTAATTGGTATGAATGAAAAATCATGAATGTCTCTACTATAGCTTTTAAAGGTTAATTTTGTGATCTCAGGATATAATAGACTCACTTGATGATGACGCAATTGATAAGAAAAAATCCCCGTTGGAAATGACCCATTCTGCACCACCTCCAATATTTTATTTTTTATTTATTTATTATTGCAGTCCATGGTACATATAGACACAGGTGATACATTAAGAATCGCCAGTACGCTCGGCTGAACTCGATTCTCCATACAAACGTGGTTTCGTTCTCATTTTAAAACGCCTTGCTGAAATAACATGAAACTTTGTATAAACAATGAGAGCCGCCATATTTATGTAGGTTGGAAATAAACTTGTTGTTGCTAGACATTGTAATAGAAAAAAAATACATCGAGTTTTTGTGTTTTTTACGTCTTGTATAAAAACCTTAATAAACGCTGTATTTTTTCTCCGCTATAATTTCAAGCAACAGAAACTAATTTCCGACCTAGATATGCCGAATCCCATTGTGTATACAAAGTTTCATGTAATTCTAGCATCGCGTTTTAAAATGAGGGCGTAATTGCGTTTGTATGGAGAACCGAGCTTACTGCGGACTCTTCAGATTGCAACAGCATGAACCCTGAATAGGGCATAGCAAATAAGATATTTACCTATAGTACTTCTTAAAACTATTTTACATTTAAATTATATTTTTATAATGCATAGAAAATACCGTGAAAGAGACGCAGCATGTGCCTATTATTTTTTAGTTTTGACCAAGTGTGCCCACTTGACTCAATGTCGCCCGAACAACGCGAAGTAATCGTTGTTCTTATTTATTTTATGGATCACATATTAAATTTCTATGTTAGTCATGGTACCTACTGTACTGTCGTAATTAATGGCATCATACAATTCGCTAAAAGTGGCGCTGATAATTATTTTTCATGTGCTCTGCCTACTCCTTTTGGGAATACTGGCGTGAGTATATGTATGTATAAAATTCGACAGAGCATAAACTACCAATAAGCGAATAAAAATTATAAAATATTTATTTATTTCTAAGGACAAAATATGCGCGCCTTTTTATGAAGTGCGTGACTAATTAAATCAAAAACTTTACTGCAGTACTAGGTACTTCCCTGATCTGTTTGAAGTACACCGACTGCCTACCACGATACAATTTTTTTGATGTTTAAGTTTTGATTCCTGTTATCACGTAGGTATGTCAGATCCAGCCTAGTTAATCTCTTGTCTAGAAAAATTATGAGCTACAATTTCTGGACCCTTCCAACCCCTTTTTTAAATAGCCTATAATGTGTCGCACTGCTGGCAAAGGCTTTCTCCCTTTTCCGGCACTCGTCTCGGTTCCGTGATAGTTTCCGCCAATCCGTTTAAGATGCATGAAAGTTGTCACGACATCCTAACCTCATAAAAACAAATAAAGTTTACTTCGTGCTAATGTCACTATCATAAGTAGATAAGTTTCAGAATGCGTTCGTGTTCCTATTTGTAATTTAATGTGCAATCGCTAGTCGATGCAAGGCGCGGGCCTGATTAGAAGCGCGACGCGGGCGGAATGACTAAGCTGTGTTACCTTACCGTGATGCCGTGATTTCGTCCTTTCGGAGGATCCGAGAACTGAATCTATTGAATTTAATTTTATATCATAATAATAATATCATCATATCATATTTTATTTTTATTTTTTTGTCGGCCTCTTTAGCCTATTTGGTAGTGTCATTGCCTCCGAAGCTAGAGGTCCCGGGTTCGATTCCCGGTAAGGGCATTTGTTTCTGTGGTGATCAGAGAAATTTGTTCCTGAGACTTGGATGTTTTCTATGTATTTAAGTATATATCTATTAAATATATCGTCGTCTAGTACCCATAACACAAGCCTTATTGAGCTTACTGTGGGACTAGTTCGATTTGTGTAAAAAATGTCCCCTAATATTTATATTTATATTTTATTTATTTTTTATTTATATCAATCCACCGCGCACCTTCCTTCTTTTTGCAATATTAGGTAACGACAAAAATATTTACTAGCGTCTGGTTGACATGACATCCTCGCTCTACGTATCAGCATTGCGATACAGCGAAGAAATGCCGCCAGCATCCTGGGTACAATGTCTCAAGGGCCTGTTTTTGATTTAAGTTATTTATATTATTTCGGTTAGGTAATCTTGTATATGTATATTTTCTTTGTACATTATAAAAGAAAACAATCTATTCCATTCTATTAATCTATTTAAGTTTTACTATCTATGTATTTATTTATCTATTCAGAGTACATATCTGCAACTAACAGCTAATCACCAATGCGTTACAGATCTTAAAGTATACTTACAATAAAAACACACGATATACTTGTATGTCTCACCGTACTGGTTTCATGTCTTAGGTAGGTAGGCTCTGGGACTGTCTCCCCGTTAAGGCGAAGGGGTGGGCAAGATCTTTCCATACAAACTTTGTACAAGTTTTTCTTCGTTTGTGTTTGCACACCAGTTACTATTATTGGTCCATATGCTTATTTTTTTGTTAGCTATGTCTTGATGTTTTTCTTTTTTAATTTTAATTATTTTATGTTATTTTTTTATTAATGTAAAATTTCAACATCAAGTTCTGCGTATATCCAATATGTACCAATAAAAAATTAAATTAAATGCTGAAGTTTCAAAACTAACGCAAAAAACTTGCACAACCTTTATATGGAGAATGGCTTGCCCTACCTTGCGCCTTAATATTAGACATTCTCCAAACAGGCCTGATTAAAAATAAGACTTGTGCAGGTTTTTTTGCTGGCAAAACTTAAAATCCGTAATACATCATATTTATAAGTGTTATCAGAATTAAGTATTATAATACATAATAGTACATTACTGCAGAGGCCGTGAAGTAAGGGATTGCTGGACGAGTTTGGGATAAACGGCCGAGTCATAGACGAGGCCGGATAAAACGAGTCCTGCAATCCCTGTTCCGGCCGAGGATAAGAAAAAAAAAAACAATAAAAAAACTACAATGTAAGAAAAATCTAAAAAATAGAAAACGTCCAAAAATAGCTAAGCATCACGAAAAATAACGGAATTTAAATAAAAACACGTAAAATGCTACATAAAAAATCCAAAAAATAAAAATATCAAAATAATTAAACATTAAAAGCATAAGAACACGAATAATGCTACAAAAAATACCAAAAAAACAAGAAGAAACAAAAAAATGATGAAAAGTACATAAAAACACGAAAACACTTTTAAAATACCAGAAAATTCAAAAAACGCTACAAAATAACACGACAATACTAAAAAAAATATCAAAATTTACGAAAAAAAACGAAAAGTACAAAAAATAACAAAAAATCTTTTCAATAGTCAAAAAAAAATAAAAAAAAACAAAAAACGCTACAAAATGTCAAGTAAAAACAAAAAAATACCAAAATTCACAAACAAAATCGAATAAAATTACTAAAACGACAAATGCTACAAAATACAAGCACGATTTAAAAAAAACACGAAAGAACTAAAAAATACCAAAAAACAAGTAAAAACTAAAAGAAATACCAAAAAACATGAAAAAAACAAAAAACATGACAAAAAATACGAAAAATCTTATAAAAAAGCCAAAAAACAAAAAAAAACTGAACAAAAGTACAAAAAAACGAAAAAACTTTTAAACAGTCTAAAAACATCAAAAAACACGAAAAACGCTACAAAATAAAGTGTAAAAACTAAAAAAAATACCAAAATTCACAAAAAATTCGTAAAAACCAACTAAAAACACGAAAAATGCTACAAAATACAAGCACGATTTTAAAAAAACTCGAAAGAACTAAAAAATACCAAAAAACACGTAAAAACTAAAAAAAAAACCAAAAAACATGAAAAAACAAAAAACTTGACGAAAAGTACAAAAAAATACGAAAAATCTTATAAAAAAGCCAAGAAACAAAAAAAAAACTGAAGAAAAGTACTAAAAAAAACCTAAAAAACATTTAAAAAGTCCAAAAACATCAAATAACACGAAAAACGCTACAAAATAACAAGTAAAACTAAAAAAATACCAAATTTCACAAAAATTCGAAAAAAAACAACTAAAAACACGAAAAATGCTACAAAATACAAGCACCATTTAAAAAAACACGAAAGAACTAAAATGATACCCAAAAACAGTAAAAACTAAAAAAAAAAACCAAAAAACATGGAAAAAACATATTTCAAAAAACAAAAAAACGCTACAACATAACACGAAAAAACTAAAAAATAACATATGTACTCGAAAAATTCGAAAAAAAATCTAAACAAAAAATGCTATAAAAATACAAGAACGATAAAAAAACCGGAAAAACCTAAAAAAAATAACATTTTACATAACAAATTATAAAATATATATAAAAAATCATGCCGGTTGGCTCTATATAATATTGCCAGTATCAGTTGATTTTAGTAAGCAAATTTATAAAGTTCGAGCAGCGGCCAATAATGTTAGTTTCATACATTCTCCATACATTACTTCTTGGCCGGCGGCCAAGAAGTAATGTAGGGAGCCATAAACAAGTAACTTCATGTCCTCTTTTCGTGACATTAATGCATACATTTAGGCGCATGTTTGAGAAAATAAATATTAATCGACCATTTTTTTTGGACAAATCAAACCAGTAAACTTAATAAGGCTTGTGTTATGCGTACTAGACGACACTTAAATAGATAGAAAACATCCAAGTCTCAGGTACAAATGTTTCTGGCCACCACAGAAACAAATGCCTTGCCAGGATTCGAACTCGGGACCTCTAGCTTCGGAGGCATTATCACTAGCTACCAACTATGCTAAACAGGCTGACATACAATACAATACAATACTCTTTATTGCACACCTCAATTAAAGGACACAGTACAGTACGTAATAACAATAAGTAGAGGCAAACAAAAGGCGGTCTTATCGCTTAAGAGCGATCTCTACCAAACAACCTTTGGGTAGCGGAAATCAAAGCAAATAATTACAATTCGCAGTAGGTGGTGCCGAAATAATTTATGAAACCTACTAATAATTACAACAATTTTATACTATATTTATAATACTATACATATATAAAGATAAATATTTAAACATACATACATACATACATACATATATATAGTTAGCCACAAAGTCTAAAGGAGCTGAGCCTGAAGTGTCATGGGTTATGGGAGTGACAAATAATAATCCTTAAGCTGTTTTTTGAAGACAGCAAGAGATTTAGCACGCCTTAAATCAGGAGACAAATAATTCCAAAGCCGAATAGCTTGGAAAGTGAAGGAAGAAGTATAAAATTTAGATGAGGAGGACGGAAAAGTAAGGAGCAAATTTCGCGAGGACCTAGCAGAAAGAAGGTAACTAAAACGCTCTTTGAGATAGCATGGAGTTGTGGGGTTAAAGAGAGTAGAATACAAAAGAGAAAGGATGTGAGAGTTACGACGAAAACGGATAGGGAGCCACTTAAGCTGACAACGGAAATGGGAAACATGGTCATATTTGCGTAACCCAAATATGAACCGAATGCAGACATATGTATGTACATGTATTTATCTTTACATACTTATATGATCATTTTGTGTTGTATGTATGTCTGTCCTTATACCCATTAAAGTTTGTTTTTTTAGTTGTAAGGCCTACAGTAGAGAATGCTTTTGGCATTAGAGCCGCCTTTTGTACAGTTTTATTTTGTGCCAAACAGATTAAATGAATAATAATATATTCCCGTGTTGATATCCAAATCAGAGGCTAAAGACTAAAGGTAGATTGCCCCGAATGGGCATTTTCTCCGTCGGACGGTCTGGTTGTGAATTAAAGGGATGCCAAGATTTTCCCGAAGAACCACATATGCTTAGAGAGGAGTTTAGGTATAAATTTGTAACGGGTCGGCAATGCATACACGATAGTCCAAAAAGAAGCGTCCATAGGCTGCGGTGACCGCTTACCATCAGGGGGGGGGGGGTCTGTAAACTTGTTGGCCACCGTTATGGTATTTATTAATAATAATTGATTGCATATAGGGAACGTTTCTGTCTTTTACGGCCATTTTCGAGAAAATGTTCTTGGCGCTGTCGTTGATCTCCCATTTGGTACCTAAACTGCGCTGGTGATCTTCTATTGGGTAATCGTGGTATGAGTTCATAAGATACATGTAAATAAAAACAATTTTATTTTATAATGCATGAATGTTTTATTATTTATCAGATTGTCTAAGTAAATTTTATAATATAATGATATATACCTTTATATTATACCTTGATAATGATTGATTACTCTAATTCTCTATAAGAAATATTTATTTTGTTAGTTTTAAAATTGCTGTGCCCTTGCAGGGTTCATGTCTCTGGATCTACTTAAACTTATATTGTAACACCTTGTATACGACATGATTATGCAATAAATATATGAATATGAATATGAATACGAGTAGGTAATCGGACACTAATCTGTAGGTATTGTAAAAGTTGTCGGCTCTGCTTGTGTTTCGGGGTACGGTTGTATTATGTGTTTAACGCTAACGAGCGCTCTGAGGAGACGCCTCGGGCACAAACTAGGGGCCCACCGTAGATTTGGAAAGAATAGAAGTACCTATAAGGTGAAAAACTTAGACGATGACCTGTTGTATGTTATTATAGCGTGTTATAATAGACATTAAATATTTATAATGTACAACACAAACAAAACAAACGCCTATACGAACACGCCACAACTACATACAAAAGGTCATCTTCATAAGTTTTTATTGTACCTTGGAATCGTAAATTTAACATAAGTAGGTACATTGTAAAGTGCAAAAATTTGTATCGAATGCTCTCATAATGTATCAATGTTATGTAAACTCGCATGAGATATGCTGAGAATATCTTCCTTTAAATAAAAATGAATTATTGAAAATGATTCACGTGAAAAGGAATTTTCCTTGAAAAAGCAACGTACATACTACGCTATTTAGTCCATCAAATTGGTAACGCGCAAGTTATTAGTACCTAGTTCAATTTCTACATCGTGGCTTTTAAAAATTTTCATGATTTTAATGAGGTCGGGAGGGGGAGAAAAATAAAAACGTTTAACATATTTTGTTACTGTAACTACAATAAATACACTTGAAAACTTGCGTTACCTCTGCGCTCTAAGTCTGTAGGCATACACTCCAAGCGTGGAGGGCTCTCAGAGTAAGCGGGTGAGCGCCACGCATCCTCTCCGTTTACCACTCCAAATGTTTAAGAACTTAATTTTTTTATAAGAATGAGGATTATTTGACCTTTCATTGTTATCGTTATTAATTATAAAAAATAGGTATTACGCACTCTTAGCACTCGTGTGTTATACATGATCGTTATATTTTAGATTCATATATGTTTTAGTCAATTCAAATTTTTGAGATTAGGTGAAGAGCCCCGGGTATACTTCAGGATGCAACTGTACTGGGATAACGCTAGGATGATGATGTTCACACGTTTTATACCCAGAATTGATGGATGGCCAATTTAAGAGGTTTATGACACAAATTGGGAATTATTAACAGTTAATTCGCTCACTTGATATAGTCTAATCCCGATAACAACGAGGCCTACATATTCCCAGACGGTTAATACGCGGGGCGTTGCGTAAGACAGATGACGTCAAAGGACAGCACTTCTGCAAAAAAATCATATTTGCTGCGTGGGTTGGATGGCTGTCATTTCGCAAAAAACTGGCATTCCATGTTTATTTTTTATTACTACGCCGATTTTTGAGATCAGGCTGTAAGCGTGCTCGATGCTTCTTCAGGATGCAACAGGGATAACGCTGAATGGATCATTTCCTTACTAAATTTCAAACATCTTTCATCGTAATATATCCGGAATATATTCTTTATTATACACGTAAGTACATCAGCATCATCATCACCATGCCTTTGAGTCTATTATCGACTGTACGCGGTACATAACTAGGTGTCGTCAAACAACTGGCAGTGCCGCCGGACCGTTTGGCAAGAGTGGCTTTGAAGCGAAATCAACGAGAGCCCGCGGGCTATGCGTGGGGACCGTAACCTAATTACCCCGCAGACCTGCGCGCGAGACCCGCATTCTATCCCCTCACTCACTAGTCATTGCTACGTGCCCACACTTTTAGGGTTTTCGAATCTATTTGGAGACTTCTACCTACATGGTGACCCAAACGTAATTCACTTTTTCGACTCTACAGTTGATCGAAATTTCAACTGTATGTAAGGTAAACTTCCTAAAGCTCGACACATTAATGCCCAATGATGACACCTATTGATCGACTCTGTGATAATAATAATAATAATCGCATGGCATTTATTTTCGAACCGTGAGGTCTTCGAGAAGACAAGTATGGTTGCCAGTTTTTGTTGCACTTTAAGCACCACCCAGGGGTCACGTGTAGGTAACGGTGATTATTAAGTTTTAAAAGGGGTAAGAGGGAAATTGTTATGGACACTGGTCACTATTGTTAGGGTCACTAGGACCTTTACCTTACCTTAATCAAAACACCTTACCTTAATAAAAACAACCTTTATCTTTTTAATTTTTTTGCCAAAATACCCTGAAAAACTCGACAACATCACTTGTGGTGGAGGGTGATATAGGTAATTTTGTGAAATATATTGTTTCTGTTTAAAACTTGAAAAATAGGTGACTACTGATATTAATAGCTACGATACGCTTTCTCAGCGCGACGAGGAACCGATATTTTATTATTTACGAAGAATAGCTTTTAATAAGTTATATCAATATAATTTCAAACAAACGAGCATCTAAAAATGTTTTAGCAGGGATTAATGTTATTTGCAACAATTTTTTTACTGTTAATTTATCTACGACATTCGTCAGCCGCGTTCCAAATTTTGAGTTGTAAAGAGACAATTTTTGAGTGAAAGCATTAGCTTTTATACCATCTCTCCCCACAAATCTTACTATTAGGGGCACGTAGTGTTACGGTGGCTGGTGGGCCATTACTCAGAAAAACTGGCATCGTTACAAATTATGCAGTAGCGATTGAAATATGACCGATATGGTTCCTTTGGTAAAAAAACTGTCTCTATTTGCCGTAAGCAAACGTTAAGAACGGAAGTGCGGGCTCATATATCAGTCGCGAGGCCCGTAAATATCCGTAAGCTCGTGCCGGATCAGGGAATATATCGACTGGTTATTTTACCAAACCCACGTGGCAGTGTTTCGTTGTTTTTAAATTGGATCCGTTTATTGTACAGATGAAGGTCCCTTTTAGAATAATTCGTCCGAATAATATACGAGCTTGAAAGAGTGACTGGTCGATATCTCTTCTTAGTTTAATAAAGCATGAGTCGGCGTAACCTCCGCCCCTCGATTCTCCGCAAATACGCAAAGTAAACTGATGCATTATTAAATACCACCCTTCAGGTGCCCGCTTGAGTGTTAGGTCTTAGCTGCAAGCTTACAAAAAGACTTCACTGGATCATAGTTCTGCACTGACAACTTTGTGGTTTATACTTCCACAGTAGTACTTACGTAAGAATCCATATATTTACTTCGTTTTTATGACGTTGGATTGGAAATAATGCTTGTTTGAGGCCTCACCCAAAAAATAACCGACATACTCGTACATATGGACCTACGTATTTATGACTGCTACAGTCGGTATTCGGTCGGTCGGACTTTGGCCTTTCGGATCATAATCTTGGTTCTCAACTCTAGGTCCTCTGATCGACAAACACGGTTATGCTGATTAGCCAATGTAGCAGCAGCATTAAAGACGGTACGGTTTCAGAAGAATTTCCTCCTTCGGACGCTTCGGCTGTGGAATGAACAAGCTTTTCCCGAGGGACTACAGCATAGGGTTCTTCAAGAAAGGAGTGTATAATGTTTTTAAGGATCGGCGACGCGCATGTGACTTTCCTGGAGTTACAGGCAGCTGAAGCAGGCTGTAGAAGCTGCGGTGACCGCTTACCATCAGGCGGCCCGTACGCTAGTTTGCTACCAATGAGGTATAAAAGTATAGTTGTCCTCACTGTGCATTATGTTATAAGTAAAACTCATAAAAGCGATATCTAAGGAATCCTTTACCAATTAAGAAATATGGAAAATAAAGCTACACTAACACTGTCAAAAGTCCAAATCATCCCGCTTAGTTGGTACTCCAACTCAACTGCAAATAACTACGAATTGGGATTAATCTTACTATTATCTCCTTATTAGTGATTCAACACCATCGACGGACTAATCCATCAGGGAGTTCAGGATGATTTATATACATAGATAGGATGCGCACATGTACGGTTCTACTTTTGAGTTAAAGGTAACAATTAGTTAATTAGACACAAGCGCTCAAATGACTAGATTCAGTTGCGTGTTTTCAAATCAATCCGGCAATTAATCTCACCAAATTAAATTAGTTTACTTAAAGAACTTAACAGCTCACATAAAAGACTATAAAATATCCGTATCCTGCCAGGGATATTCCGGTTGTTAGGATTACGAGTCATAAATTATTTTCTTTCGGCCTGAGTTATTGCTGGCCCGGGCGACAGACCGTTGTTTTACGCCTTTAATGGGGTGACATTATAAGTTTAGTATGCCTTTTTTAAATATAAAGTGGTTATTTTTATCTGAGTACTTATGAAAGAAATAATTATTCTGAAATAATACAAAATATTTTTTAAGATAAAAAACCGACTTTAATGGGGGAGGCCGGTGAAAGATTATTATACTTAGATGGTGCACTCTTAGATTCCATACAAATAAAATAAAAATGGCTATAAGTATGTTTATAATGGTAGAAGACTAAGTACCCTCAATTCCTCATGGAATCATGAAAAAACCTTGCTTGCTTGACAAACAAAACGAAGAGAACAAATCGCCAAACGTGAAATACGCGTCGTTGAAGAGTTCCGTTCTGATCATCATCAGCAGTTCCACTTCATCAAATGTCACTTTTATGAATCAAAATGTTTGATTACTTCATGAAAATACTAAAATCACTATTTGTGTGCCTTTCACATTTGAGTTGCCTCGATTCCTAATGGATCCCATCATCAGAACTCGAGCATGACAAAAATCAATCGTGAAAATAGAACTTTCTTAACAAACACAGCTAGGAGGACAAATCGCCAAACGTGAACTCTTCGTCGTTGAAGAGTTCTGTTCTGATCATCATCAGCAGTTCCACTCCATCCAATGTCACATTTTTGGATGCAATGGATGACTTGTTGATAAAAACACAAAAATCACTCTATGTTTGCCTTAAAGATTTGAGGAGTTCCCACAATTCCTCATGGATCCCATCATCAGAACTGCGTTTTGACAAAAACGGGACCAACTTGAATATATAAGTATATACTTACAATAAAAAAAGAATTTTTCAAATCGGTTAACAAATGACGGAGTTATGGAGTAACAAACATTAAAAAAAACCATACAACCGAATTGATAACCTCCTCTTTTGAAATCTTGAAGTCGGTTAATAAAATAAATAAATAAAAAATGATTTATTCATGCATGTGGGAAATGGGTTACAATTTTCAGTTCTAGTTGAAGTACATCTAGTGGACTAACCATACCCTACCTTTTCAGGTGTACATACGTCTAATTCTATTTATATATTATTAAATTAAATATCAGGATAAAGATTACAATAAAAATGAAAACAGAAATAAATGTCAGAAAATAGGTTACAATTAAAATGAATCATTCAGAAAGTCATTGATATTATAATAACATTGTATATGAGTAGATTCTAAACTAAATTCTTAAATAAGTTTAATTCCTGACACTTAAAACTATAAAAAAAGTTACATGTGTTATTTTTTTCCATTGATCTAAGGTTAATATTAACTATATTTGTAATTATAAATGCCAGTATCTGATAATTATTACCGCCGATTGGATCTAGGTACGACATAGTATTAGTTAATTAATGATTATAATTTTCTGTTCGAATTCCTACGTAGACACATAGTTATCAAGCGATTCAAGGTTACAAATTAGTTTTAGGGGTTCTGTGTGGATTTATTTCGTATATAAAATACTCGTAAATGGATTTCTTAAATTAAACAGTGGACCTCATCTTATATGCTTCTAGTAAGCATGTCTTATTATAGTAACGGTTTAGATTTTGTATTTAAATAATTCACGAGATTCACTCTAAACCAAATAGCTGGTTTTCTTGTGCCGAGTTCGTAAGTAAAATTTATCGCCACAGGATAGTGATGCGCAGCCTGACACTGAAAAATTAAAGCACATTATAGTCATTTATTACAAGTACTCGTGGCGTAGGCTCCGGCGAACCAACGAGGGTGCTCCAGAAACCCCCAACCCCAAAGGATTGTTTTAAATTTATTAACACTAGACAGCGTAGTTTTTTCTTATCAAACCGTCAGTACTTTGGCTAAGCACTTCCTGACTAAAAGTGAACCGATTATGCCAATGTCTGTGTGTATAATTTCATACGTAAATAGTTCCATACTTAGAAGGTGTTGTTTCCATCGGCAGGATATTGGCTGGTATTAAAATCCTGTGAATTGTTCTTGGATGGTATTGCGGATCTACTGTACTTAGAGAGACCATAAATAGCTTATCTATAAGCTCACAGATCTCGGGTTATTCTCTGTCATGTTAGTTTCATGCACTTCAGCCTGTGTTCATCGCTAACAACATCCGACGTGTGATTCCCGCCGCTCGTTTGACTGATTGGGCCATTTTTAGACGTCGCCGGAGGAAGGGCCGGGCTCCTCTCTTAGAATAGCGATCGCACTAATTAACGCCCTTGTCGTCCTTCCCTGCCGCCGGGGATCTAGATAAATTCAACCACGATTTATATGAAATTCTACGCTCTGCTGAGGTATTACGTGTATATTGAGCAGTCGACAGCTTTACAATATTTGCTTATGATTGATGGCATTGTTCAGTCAAAAAGAAATAGCAGATATTTAAGGCCACAACCCGGATACTTACATATATAATATATTATGTCATCTCTATTATGAATTAGTTTGTGTTGGTATCGCTTTTTTAATCAAATGAAAAATGAAAAACCATTTATTACTTATTAGATTCTCTACAGAGTGAACCCATTTTATTTGCACTTGGCCATACATACCAATATCGTAAGCACTTTACGAAAAGAAATGATGCAAGTACTCAATTCTCACCTCACTTTGAGCAATCCACTCCGCCGAGGGACAGTCACTACGAATAGATGGTCCGTCGTTCTTGAGATCCGAATACGTGGATCTTTTGTGAGTTATTCAATTTGTGTTTGCACGCGGATATAAAGTTGACTTGACACGAAGAGGCAGGAATGATAGGAGCTCGCGGTACTCTGATTTAAAAGACGTTTTTAGGTAATCTCGTTTAAGTTGCACAGTGATTAAATTAAAATTCAGCGTTCAGTATGTCTAGTCATGGACCACTCATTTTTATTAAATGCATATTGATAGGATTGACGAAAGACTCTCAGGAGCCGGGAGTCAGGAGTCCGGGTCGGGGATATGTATGTATGTACCTATACATATGCTTCCCATGGACCCCCGGCGTTCACTACACGGACTCATAGGGGTCTATCGATCAGAGATTAAGAAACCCTAAATCAGATATTTGATGAAACCATATAGATTCATCCGGTTGGAACCAACTGATAACTGTAATGTTTCATTACATGTAGCATTCTTGTAGTCAATTGGGATTACTGATTAGATAGTTAGTGATAGCGAATTAGGTAGGCAGTGGACTCCCGGCCCCTGAGAGTATTTTGGAATAATTGTAAAAAGAGGAAGATTTAGTGTAGTTGGTTCGTAGTTGGCATAGCAGTGTTTACCATCAATAAAAAAAAATGACAATTGATTGCGAGTCTGTGCTGGACCGCATGAGGGCGTCGACCCTGAGCTTGGTTTAACCATTTGAACTTCATTCTGATTGAACGGCAGTGACGTTTACACGCAGACTCTTGTTCCATTCTCATGTTACATACTCGTAGAATATAAACTTTATAGTGTTGCACGAAGGTGATTTTGATAACGTACGTCATAACACCTATAGCTGTTATTAGAGCCGTAGGCATGACATCATGCAACACCTTTGGGTGTCCGTGTGTTAGTATTCGGCTTATTCTCAATTCTCTTCAGCCAGTCCTTCTGGCAATAAAATGTGTGTTGTATCGTGACAAGACAGATCCAGTGAGTGTTGTTGCCGCGCGTGCATCTGCATCCCCGCGGGAGCGTGGCTGTGCCGGCAGGGCGGATCGATCCGCCCCAGTCGCGTGCCGCTCGCTTCACAGGACGAACGCCTGAAAGCCTCCGTCCCTTTAGGCGGGAACTCTACGCGAACTGTTTGTGGACCCGTTGCCAAGTTGAACTGCGGTTGTTTACTTTATTGTGCTTTGCAAAGCTGGTGGGACTTGTTGATATAGTTATTTTTGTGAACTTATTATTCGGCAGTCGGTGTCCTATTGAAAGATTTCAATGGCTTTGCTTGTTTTGATATTTATTTTTGTTGGTGACTGTCAATTGGTGTACTCGTAGATGCCGCTGCCGGTGGAAACCGAGAAAAATTATAGGAGATTAGTAAATAGTTATTGTTCGACTACATTCTTGACTTGAGTACTTGTTTTGTTACATTATGTTTTTTGGGAATATGTTTTATTGCTTGTCTATTTGATTTATCTATGATATAATTAATCCCCTAATAAAATGGATTCGCTGCCTAGTTTCCGGTCAAAGTGAAAGTTTAGGTTTATACTAACTTTTTTTAGAATTTTATGTGAGGTTTGTATACAGGCTGATAATCCAAATGGGTTAGTATGGAGAAATCAGAAATTAATATGAGAGATAGCTATAAGTATTTTTTTTTCTTAGGAGACATGGCATCGATTTTATTGACATGAAAAACCGCAATTACAGATTTTAAAAATACTTGCGCTATGTTCAGGAATCTTACATTAATCGATTGTATGCATGGTCAATATACCTATGATCAACAATAAATGTCATAACTGTGACGTCATATCTGTGCAACAACGCTTGTTCATTTTTCTCATTAATTAAACGTAGAACTTCAGAATAGGTACATTAGTATCCTAATGTACCTTTGAGGAGTACCCTTCGATCAATTATAAAGGAGTACCTGAATTACAGCAATCGTATTAACAATGTCCTAAAAACATTAAACAACACAACTTACTTAATTTCAGTTTATAATGCAAGATGAGCAGACAGAAGGTTTTGTGGCATGAATATAGTTGTCCTAGGGACTTCCTAACGATGTTCATTTATCAATAAATTATCTTTATTCTGTTTAGAGATTTTTCCATATATTCCGAAAACTGAGTATAGGTGTCATATTAGAGTATACTATTATGATCATGCTATACACCGCCACCACCACCATATCAGCCGTAGGACGTCCACGGCTGGACATAGGCCTCCCCCAATTTCATGGGGGGTAAATGCCATAATCGCCACGGTGGACATGCGGGTATACTATACTTATACAATGTCATACAATTTACCTAAATCAGCCTTTGTTGCAAGGCACTCTTGGTTTCAGTTTACGTTGTATAGAAATCGATTGAAATTCAATGGAAAAGAAGTTTTTGTGTAAGAAGTAAGATATTAGAAAAATAAGGATTTGGAAAATTGAAATTTTATAATCCTTAAAAAGTATGCCTATGACAGACATACTATCAATATATAACATTGATGGAGAGTGATCAGCATTTTAGTTATTTTTATTTTATCTGGTAAACTTAATCTACTATGAAATGTCTATTCGTAATAAGTATTTAAAACACTCTATACTTTTTTTTAGTTGTGCAATTCTGTTTTAACAATATATTTATTATTATTGTCAATTCATTTAATTGTATAATTCATGTGTTGACTTCTAAAAGTGCCCTTGTGGCCTATTTGCAGAATAATAATTTTGGTTTTGATTCGATTTTTGACAGTTATCGACAAAGTTAATATCGGAAGGAAGTCCCTAGTTAATTGGCGTTTTTGCCACAAAAACTTCTATGTCTGATAGATGTTTTGGAAATATGTATTATGTATCAAATGTATGGAAACTACTTGAACGACATGATGTCCTCTGACGGTTAAGTACGAGTATTAAATTATGATTAAATTCTATTGTTTATAATATAACTTCTCAAGTTTATATGTACAACTATCCGACGAAGAGATTACATTTGACTTAGAGTTATTTATCTGCTATATTAGGATATATAAGATGATGGTGTATAATAAATAGGTTGATGTCGGTCAAATACGAAACTACAAACCTTACACATTAAATAGCGATAGAATATGATTAAGAAATAGTCATATTTGTATAGGAATCTTTGTACAAAGTTTTATTAATGAGTATTGAAGCACAGGGACCCGCGTACGGTAGTCCCAATCAAGTATGGCCTTCGTGAGATCGTGTCGCACTTTTAATTTGTTTTTGTTACTTTATTCGGTTCACTGTAACAAAACGGTTCCACATTGAAATTGCATTATAAAACACATATCCTTTGCCAGGAAAGGCGCCTCTATCAGGAGCTTGACAGAGGTGATTACTTCCCTCCCCGCAACCCCTACTTCCGTCCGCCGCTACGTCTGTTCCGCTTTAATCCTCAATACGTACACGCAACGCCCGCACACAATATTATAGAATATAAATAGATGATAAATGGATAATTAGAGTCGACAAAGTCATCAAGCAAAAATAATGGGGATTAATCAGGTTTTAATGATGCTACACTTGATACATCGAGTGCGTTTGAGGGTATTGGCGGACGTGCCAAAAAGCTCTACAGTTGATTAATTATTCTGGCCCCCTTGCGTTGCTTTTACATTTTTACATTGTTAAGTCGTTACATTGAATACCTAAATATACCTTTTTAGGGTTCCGTAGTCAACTAGGAACCTTTATAGTTTCGTCATATCCGTCTGTCTGTCTGTTCGAGGCTTTGCTCTGTGATTGTTAGTGCTAAAAAGCTGCAATTTGGCATGGATATATAAATCAATAAAACTGACAAAGTTTTATTGATTTTTGTTTATGTTTGTTTTTCTAACCATGTTTGTCTCTTGCACCTGCCTTCGCTATTTTCTGTTTGGCCCTATGGTTGACTGGTAAAATGCCTTGAGGCATTAAGTCCGCCATTTGTACCGATTTATTTGTGCAATAAAGTTTAAATAAATAAAAAGGCTCGTAAAATAAAATCTAAAATAAATATTTTTCCCCTACACGTAAAGTGGGGATGTTTTTTTTACTTAAGCCGAACCTATAGTGAGGGGTGTTTTTGGATAGGTCTTTCAAAGTGAGTAGAGGTCTTCATCAAAAATTTTTTTGTTAAAATGAATATTTTCGGAAATATTCACTCCAAAAGAAAAAAATGTGCCCCCCCCCCCCCCTACCCCTTTAACTTTTGAACTATAGCTCCAAAAAATATGAAAAAATCATAAGAGTAAAGCTAAATAAAGACTTTCAACGAAAACTCTAGCGGATATGATGAGTTAGGCCGTTTTTGAGTTATCGTAAGAAGTTTTCCCTTCTTAGTAAAAGACGTATTAAACGCTGCAAAAGTAGGTAGGTACACCTTTTTGTTTGGTATTGATTTTTAGAGTAACTTCATTGGGGAACTACGGAACCCTACACTGAGCATGGCCCGACATGCTAATGGCCGATTGTTTAAAATGGTGTTTAACGTGAAATAATACTGATATCAAGATATATTAATAAAAATGAATAATACTAATGAACGCTGAACTAAAATACATGTAGACTTTTTATACAACAGATAATATCAATGCCAGTGCCAATTGAAGTGACACACCCAATAATCAGGTACAATTATTCGTTTTTCAAAAGGTTAATCAAAAGCTACTCCATGTAACACGTATATGAACAAAATGACACTATTAAATAAATAAATATGTATTGACGGACAATCTTACACAAATCGACTTACCTAGTCCCAAACTAAGCAAAGCTTGTACTATGTGTACTAGACGACGATATACATACTTATGTATATAGATAAATACACCTTAAATACATAGAAAACATCCAAGACGTCAGGAACAAATATTCGTGCTAATTACACAAATAATGCCCTGACCGGGAATCGAATCCGGGATCTCTGGCTTCGTAGGCAGGGCCACCAACTAATCCTAAGTGGTCGTCATACGAGCAAAAAAATAGCGGCAAAAGCGACGAGTACGAGTATCTATCCATTTTATACTTGCACCTTTGCTTCATTAAAAATCATTTACCTTTTACAAAGCTTACTTTAATTAACGAGCAGCGTCGTGAGCAAGCATTAAACGTCGTGGTTTTTCAGCATTATATTAAGAATTTCAGCCTTGTGTAAGGCGTAGAGATCTGGCTTCCGTTCCATTAGGTACTACTTACGAAGTGTGCACATACTCATACTCAATTCATTGATTTAATATGAACGTCAAAGAATAGCACACTTTTCACTGGTTCAGTTCGATGTTTGCTAGAAGTGTTAGAAATTAAGAACCCATATTCTTGAATTTTCCTTCATGAATTTTTAGAGGAATTATCTTCCAAAGCAAGTGAAAATACTTGCACGAGTACATATATCTATCGAGCGCTCTCTCATCTTTGTTACTGACGAATTTAGCGAAAGTTAAGGATCAGTTTTATGCATTTAACGTACAGATAATAAATATAATAATATTAAAAAAATCAAACATTTTCGCTTAATATAAGGTGCAGTTATTATTGAAATGCATTTAATATAATACAACTGTAGTTGAGTACGTATTTAGAATTGATCTGATACAGCTCCATTGACCCGTGCACCCTGGCGCGTGTGGTATACTCTAATAGGCTTATCTGTTCTGTTCTGCCGGATTAAGTTGCTGGGGCTTGTATCATAATGGATCATGTATGTACCAGACTATAATATCTAGCACTTATATGTATAGATAGGTACATGGGTATGGTAATACTCGTACGTGGCCCGAAGCGAAAAGAATTTAAAGACTAGAGCAGTCGTAATATACAGTGTGATAACAGCAGGCTTGTTCCTTTCGCCGTTTCGCCTAAGCTCGGGTCTCGTACGCCTCCAAGGTACAATTTACCCGAACGCGGTTGACGGTGACCTCGTATGGGACCATGGCTGACGTACCACGACGATGGCATGCAAACATGACGATCCTAGCTGTAGGTAAAGCTCAGGAGGTTTTAGCTCTCAAACAGTCTCTTATCAAAACCGATGTACGATTATATTAATATATATTTCGTGACAACAGTAAGCGTATACAGGTAACTTTTAGCAGGATTTTTTTGATAGAAGTGAAGATATCCATTAGATAGATTATTATTAAATTTCAGAAAAGTATGTATACCATTACTAAATCTAGTTATTAGTATTGATGTACAGCCAAACTGAATAGATTCAATTATTTTTTTGCGAAATGGATCACAAATTAAAAAAGTTCGCCTGTACCTTCAAAAACTAAAAGAACATTTTTTTTTTCAATTTTTGTGAGTCAAATATATTACTCAAACGGTTACAATTGATGTATAACTTACGGAGTTGTAGGTGGGATTACCTTTTTAGTTATTTTTTTTTAATGAAACATTCACAATTTCTAAATATTACGTATTAATAATAATAATAAATATTGGGAGACAATCTTACACAAATCGACCTAGTCCCAAACTAAGCAAAGCTTGTACTATGGGTACTAGACGACGATATACATACTTATATAAATAAATACATACTTAAATACATAGAGAACATCCAAGACCCAAGAACAAAATCCGTGCTAAATGCACAAATAATGCCCTGGCCAGGATTCGAACCCGGGACCTCTAGCTTCGGAGGCAGTGTCACTACCAACTAGGCTAAACAGGTCGTCAAACATTATTCATTTAAAAGATCAACCAATTTGGTTATTTTCCCTTTACTCAGTCATGCTTGCTAACCACGCACCTGGAACGATCTTTCCCAGTGTCCCGGAGCTGAGCTTGTCTCTGGCCGTAATTTATATTCACATCGTACACGTTACTTACAACTTCTTCCCTAATATTTATTAGTATATAGGTACCTAAACCCCGCGCGGGCTGAGAACTTAATTAAGACGTCGCCTCAAGAACCGAATTAAGTTTCACATAACCCTGGGGAAGGGCTGGGGTGAAAATAACAGAACTGTCATAAGTTAATGCTGCTGTGGTTACACCTAATGCGGTGTGATGGTTCTAGCAATAGGTTAGTAGGATAATCATCTTTATTATTACATCAGCCGTTAGGTGCGTCATATAAACATTACAGCAACGCATAAACACGGCATTATCGATTTGTAGCATGTTAATTGTAATTAATGACGGAAAATTAAATGATGGGAGGAGAATGCACGAAATTACCGATATTTTCTTGACGAGCTGTCAACGCATGTGTAGTGTTATGTACATATATGCTTGCATACGAATGCAGGGGCATATACTTTAAATTATCACGTGATTAAAATGCAAGTCGCCCAGAGCCGCCACTACTGGCCGGTGTCGGTCAATTATATGATTATCAAGTACGAGGCAAGGGCGTATTAAGCGCAAAACCTTATCTATGAGCGTAATGTGTGAGGCGGGTATCGGCTCCGCGTATCGCGCCTCGCACCCTTGGAAGACGTGTAATTACGGCGCGTCAGTGTTAAAATCTGCCACACACATGAAATTACATTATAAATGTAGGCAGATGATTATCTTGTTCACATGTAATATATAATTTGACCGGTATGAATAAAGGAAAAGGTGGGCATAGGCTGTATCGCATAATGCACTCGAATCCTTGAAATTTGTTCCAAATATGAGTAGCGTGTAGCGTGCCGTGTGGCGTTCTGTGTTGAATTCTCCATTTCCGGTAACATATGTGTATTATTCGACCACGATAAGTTCGAAAATATAGAGTTGACAGTTTTTCTATATTACGTCAAAGTGGTTTTGAGTTGGACACCTATTTCGGTACAATAATTAAGTACCTGCCTTCAGACTAAACACCGCGTTTCCTTTATTTCCTCTGAGAATCTCCCAATAAAAGTGTGCGTGTGCTAGAACTGTCTGAAAAGTTCTTTTATCTCTTATTTCCTAAATATTTACGATAAATTAGTGTTAAATATATCTTAGTAGATTGTCAAGTTCGCGCGAGTCGGAACATGGGGTGCGCGTGTCTATTTCTGAACAGGCATAGTATGTAGTCGCTCCATTATTCCTATTCATTTTGTACAATGACAACCACCAAACGTAGTAGTGTTATTTCGTTCGTTAAACTAGATCGCTTGGAAGATACGCCTGCACGGCGAGAATGCAAAGCGTTTTCCAATTTGAAATATATTAAGTTCCAACTTCGAAGTCCCGTAGGAACTACTCGTATTTTCCAATCTACGAAAAAAATGCAGTGCAACATAGGTACGAGTAGATGCATACCTTGGTTAATACTGCTGCCAGTTTCATAGATTCTAGGTTTTAATGTATTTGTTTTAAAACTTATTTTGTTTCTACATTATACATATTTTTGTCTTTTAACGTTTTTGGTGTAGGTAGATGTGTAAACAAAGAATCAACGTACAATTTAGACAAGAAACACCAAAATAGCTTATGTTTTCAAGCAACTAATAATGTCATGAAATGGCCGCGGTCCCGTTGCTAATATTTACTTCCTTTCCCATATTCACGATGGAGCAAGTATGCGTGCGTGTGCGTGTCACCTCCTTCATGACATTGTTGTATTTTCCTTGGGGCTAATGACAATGGCTAGGTAGGGCCTCCATGGAAGATTATGTTTTTTTTACTATTAATATTTAATGCCCTCTTACTTTTGAAGCACTAGGATTTCGTTACAAAAGTGGTTACCAACATTATATAATATCAATCATCTATTTCATTACCGTCATCCTTCTATCTATCTTACTATATAATAGATCAGTAGTATCGCAGATTAGGTACGTTCTACGTCGAAATCTAAAAAAATCATAAAATAGCAAACCTGTTGTTATCGATGCATCGCAATGACCATTGACTTTTTTCGTCCGAGCACAAACGTATACTAATCTCTTATTTGATATGTACAACCTAAAGCTCCACTCTACTTAATCGAGCAGTAGTGGCATGCGTTTTATTACTGAGGTATGTACCTATTATTTATAAAACTACATCGGAGAATATTTTTACGAATTCGATTCTGATCCGAGTCTTATTCGTATTGACGTCGGGGACAATAGAGCAGGGTCAGGAGGGTCCGGCTTACGGCTCGCAGGCGATTGACCGCGTGCTCCGATACAGATAATCGGAGTCACGATTCAGCCAAACGGTATAGTGTATTCTGCTGTATAATTTCATATCGCTCGATTTATACTGGGATATGTTGTTAGTCTGGCGAAATGAACCGATATTCAGATCTTTGTGGTGTGATTGTGCTGCTAACACAAAACATCAAGCAGTTTATCATCTCTAATACTTAGGTATTTGAGATGCGTTGTAAATTGTATTTTGTCTGATAATACATTCAAATATATTTGCTTTCCTCGTAAGTTTAATAGGTTTTTAAATTAGTGCGGAGTTTTAAGAGGATTAATTTAATACACGCTCTGCAGCAGCGCAGGTGCACGTGATCTAGATATACGTAATTATATTTCCTTATTTTGTACTGACTTTAATTTAATCAAAATGAGAACCGCTTAAACGTATAGGTAAGTACTCTCGGTAACTTATCTGTGTTTCCGTGAAGGATTTTGTGTTCGCATCAGATACCCTTGATTAAATATAAATATACACTGATATGTAGGTAGGTATGTATGTATCTAAAAAAATTGTATCTTACAAAGCTGTGTGTTCAAACGCATAAAATTTACTTAAACGAAATAATAATTAACTAATTAAGTGCACTCTCACCCCCGCCTTTGCGTAATCAAAAATATAAATGTATGTGGGCCCTTAAACATAGATTATTGTAATTATGATTGATTTGATCGTGAGAAATCATAGAAAGTTTATGAGTAGCAAAGGACTACAGTTAAGATTCCAGTAATAATAGACAATAGAATAGTCAAAGTTCTCTGACTATTAAACCACTTTTACCAACCCGATAAAAGTAACTTTCTGACTGTAATTTTCGTGTGATAACTCTTAAACGTTCGCACAGGTAGATAGGGCGTAGGTAACGATATAAATATCTTAAATCATATATTACATTTTAACTAAAATGAAACAAAAAAAAACTTTGTTTTTTAATTTCATAGCAAAAACCTTTCGGTACAAATTATCTAACTGACGATGATGATTTTATTAATTTTAATCTAACTATGTATTATTCAACCACTTTCTCAATACAAAAGTATTAGTAATTTAATGTGTCAAATTGGGATTACAAAGTTATTACATAATTCCTCACTGACTAAAGATAATAAAATAACATATACTTATCAAAAATAAATAATTTAAAATAAGGGGTCACCCCGCGGCATCATTTAACTATGTACATCTCTAAGGAAATTAGAACATTTACATTACCTATCAACGCTAAGAGACTAAATACATATATCTCTGGGATATTGAATTAATTTAACATAATCTTTGTTTATTTATCTCTGACCTTATTATATCGTTTTAGTAATTTTGTAAAAGATAATAAATACCCTGTAAGCTTCATTTCGTTGAATTATTTAACTAGGTAAGCCTGTAGTTTATAATTATTATTAACAACGCATTTTCTTAAATTTAAAATAGGATTTGGTTACGCTGCAAATTCCGGTAAGGAGCCATAAAAAGACAAGAGTTTGTCGGTTTCAGTACCTAGCTTTCTTTGAACCGCAGCAAATTGTTCGCGTGGAGGACTGTGCGTGCGGCAAACAGGGGTCTTGCAACGTGTTTTACTTTCGCCGCTGTTATTATTGAGTTTCCTTTGTTTGGAATATCCGGAAAAGTTTAATTAGAAATTAATAACAACGTATCGAGTTCTGAGCGTGAAAATATACGGTTAAAAATTTTTCATCGATGTGCAAATTTGTTATGTAAACTGCGTGAAACGAAAGGGAATTTTAAAACGTTACCGGATGAAAATATTGGCTTTTTTGTATACATTTACATAGAACAAAAGAGGCGAAATTTGAATTTGTTACAGGAATCATTTAACGTCAAATAAAAAGATCGCGTCACTACTTTCCTTTTTGGTACCCCCCTACCTCACTAAATGGTAATTTAACTTAGAGCCGTAAAGACATAGTCATTAAATTACCTGATTGATTACCTTGTGAATCCATGCCAGGAAAGTAATACCTGCCTGCTTCTATTTCTGAAGTAAAAATACGCGAATAGTTATTGACAGAGTGGATGATTCTGCGGGCGGTAGATACTTCAGCGCGATCGCAGATTCCAACCCTGCGTCCTTGTGTTAAGATATTTGTACCTACATTGAATGAAAATAGTCAGTTTAGTAGCACAACCAAAAATGGCAAACAGAAAAAGATCATATGCCTTTGTGTTAAGGTATTGGTCGGCTGCACGAAGCCCGTGTTTTGTACGCATAAGCGGGGGCCGCAATGTGTACTCACGCACAGATCGATAGGGCCCGGCAGAGCCTCCGCGTGAAAATTGCAAACCGTTGCAGGAAGCGTTTCATGTCGTATAAAAAATCTAGAAGAACCCGGAAGGACCTTCTTTTCGAGTCTTGTGTTATCTTATTTTGTATAGTGCATGGTAATACGATAGTCATTCATGTAGTTTAACTAATTATTAGTAAGAAACGGTGGAAGATGTAGACATATAATTTTAGTGAACTTTGTCTACTAATTTCATTATCTCTACATTATACTGACTGAATAATGTCAAGAGGCTTACTCTTCATGATTCCCTTTTTAAATTAAATATTTAACCAAATGTAATGACTGAACTCTGTCCTAATAGACTGATGTGACATGACTTCATCGTTAGAATGAAGAGCCACTTCTAGTGTCGTTTTGCAAGGTTTTTTCTCCGTCCACCAGGTGGGGAAAGATGGGGTATAGTTTACGAATATCCACCCATTTTACCAATTCCAGGGACCCCTATAGATTTATTCTGCTTGGTTTATTTTTCTTCTTTTACCTTTTTGCTGGTTCTTTTTTATGTTACTAAGATAAGATTTTTACTATATTTGTTAGGTAATCGAGACCATGGTGTATTCGAAGTAAACCGCTATTGAAATCTTTTGATAGGATGAACACAAAAACAGTAATGAAGTCATACAGAATTAAAGACTAATATGAAATGACATGGCTAGAAAATACATGGAGCGACGATTCTCAAAATCACAACGAACCACAATACCGGCCAGTTTTAAAGTCCCCGAGCCGTGCGAGTTTTATAACAAAGCCACGCCATTCGTCCAGCGAACGCTGTTGTTTGTTGCGGACGAGCACTCTGGCCCGAAGCCCAGCGGTAGCGAGGCCAGCGAACAACTCGATCAACAGAATGCCGCTGAAACAAGCGCGTCTACGTCAAAAGCGACTGAGGAACAAGAAAAATCGCCTAAGAAGAGCTCATTTTTCTTCTCCCCTTCGAAAAGTTGCAAGATTCACGGGCGCAGTTTTTTCCGGCTTCAGACGAGCCCCAAGAAGTCGAAATCGGAGGCACCGAGCGACGCAGTTAGCAACGCGGGGGCCGCGGCCGGGGGGCTTATCAGCTACGCCCCTGGCTGGTCTCTCAAGGGTGAACATCTCATGAAATGGCAAGCTTCCGGGAAGACCACCGTCGAGGTAATGATTATTGCTTTTTAATGGATCAGATTACGACGTGTACAGTACAGTGTTATCAAAGTTAAGATTAGGTATCTTAAAAATTAACAACCAGTAATAACAAAACACTTTGAACTATTATAATTGAATATTGTACTTCAATGAGTGAAACCGTTGTTAACGTTTTTTTTAATGTATGCTATCTATTCGGTATCTATCTATCGGAATAAGGTTTTCTATCAGCATATCTGGAGTAGGAATGCATGCAAATCTGTTCGGCTGTCGGCAAGCGTGACGGGGGCCGTGTAGGGGGTGGTTGTTTTAAGAAAATGAAAATTTCCATCTAGTCGCACCCTTAGGTGACGAAGCGGCGCACTGACTGGCTTGGTCCTAAGCGGCATCTTTTACCTACTACCGAAACCGCAAGCTGAAAGAAATACATCTGTTTTAATAAATAAATATTGGGATTGGGATATTGGGGGACAATCTTACACAAATCAACCTAGTCCCAAACTAAGCAAAGCTTGTACAATGGGTACTAGACGACGATATACATACTTATATAGATAAATACATAGAAAACATCCAAGACCTAGGAACAAATATCCGTGTTAAATGCACAAATAATGCTCTGGCCGGGATTCGAACCCGGGAACTCTAGCCTCTAAGGCAGCGTCACTACCAACTAGGCTAAACAGGCCGACAACGCTTACAGCGCTAAAATAAACAACATTTTCACTGCAGCTTTATACGATAATGCAAAATATACTTGCCGGTTTTGTTTAGTTTATCTATTCCATCAAAGTTACATATTCTACACACTTTTTTATTGAGGTAAACTGTCATCCGAAAATGTTTACAAACTGCGCCACTGTAGAAAATTCTCATTGATGCCCGGAAACGGGCTTCAATTAGTATTTTGCAGTGAAAGTCGTCAAGTTGTTTCATTAGAGATTTCTTATTTTAACTAAAAATGTTTTTCGTCGCTTTCTCACTAACTTTGGAGTAAAAGATAAAGCATAAGAATTTCAACAGCATTTTAACTAAAATATGTTTTATGAATGTTTATAAATTTACATTATACATATAAATAAGGCCGTTGGGACATCTACACTGGAAAAGTATCAAAACGGTCCGTTGGTTCCCAATCACAGATGGCTTGGTTAATTGATCGTGGCTGCCAACGGTCCCGTTCCGACTCAGCCGCAATAATATGATGCGAATTATCTGGCTCACCGCGCGCGACTTTTCCTGCAATTTCCTCCTTCGTCGTCGCCTAGCGGAAAAGTGTCGAGGAACATACGTCCAGACGTTATCTGTGTAATGCGAGACTAATGCTTGAGGCTCTTGTTGCTTCGGTAGAAACATGCACATATTTTTGCCCCAATACGCATCATGTTTTTATCCCCGGACCCTCCGTCCAGATAGAAAGTTAATTAACTTATTATATGAAACCTCCGTTATTTACAGCAATTATATAAAGTTTTTTTACTCATTGTCATTAAGAATAACTTGTTCGCCATTCCGAAACAATTCAATAAAAGAACATTCTTCATTCTTCCTCTAAGCCAGCACCATATATATAAAGTTCAAAAAGTACCATTCCCACATGTATTACATTACTTATTGCTTTATAGGTAGCGCTGTTTTGAAGCATTGCATCAAAGATCGGTGCAAGATTGTCCCTTCATTGATCTGTCTTACAAACGGCAGAATTTACTGCAAAAATGGTTTAAAATATACCTTGTTAGGGTTCAGTAGTAAACAAGGAACCCTTATAGTATTGCCATGTCCGTCCGTCCGTCTGTCCGCGGCTTAGCTTCGTAACAATCGTAACAGTTACTACTAGGTTATTTGGCATGGGTAAATATGTAGACATTTATGACATAGGTGAATATGTGGGTATTATATGTAAACAGTTGGTTTTCCAAGAAAATCGAACATTGTTATAACAACAGAACAACAAAATATCTTAAATGTTATACATTTCCGATTGCTATTTAGGAAATGTATAGATTTTCTAGGAAATGTGTCTAATATAATTTATTTCACACATTACCGGGCGATTTTAGGAATTACATACTTTTCCTAGGAATTGTATACAATGACGGATTACATACATTTCCGTTATCATATACATAATATCAATCATGCCGTCGTAACTTTAGTATAAAATTTTGAAAAAAAAGTCGGCCCGTGGCTTAGCTCAGTAACCGTTACTATACTAGATTATTTAGTATAGGTGTACAAAATATCAATCATGCCATCATAATTCCGTTTTACCTTGAAAAGCAAACTTTTGTACTATATTCATTGATTACTTAGATAATGTTGTTACTTTTGTTAGTTGAGTCAAACACTCAGTAAATATAACTTTGCGAACTTTCAAGTCTGCCTAAAGTAACGGGTGTCCACCTACCAATACGGAACTCTACATTGCGCATGGCCCGAGACGAATTTGGCTGGTTTTATATAATAAATACTTACAATCGCACTGTTTTTGGATAATCATTGTGTCAGCTCACAAACTCTGGGCTCGCTTACCTGCCATGCGAACGCGAGGCTTCATTACTACACAATGCTGTCCTCGCTTGAATCTGAATATGTATGAGGAATCAAACCCGCGCCAGTTTGACGCCTGTCACGCGGCACCCCGTCCTAAACACACTTTGTTAAGTAAACCAAAGTACTGAAATAAGATATTAGCGTACATTATACTGAGCCAGGGTTAATTTGTGGCATTTATCAGTTGTTGATTATACGAAATTTGAGGTTTCATGAATGAACAGGGATCATTAATTAATAATGGTAACGATGACCACATCTCGCATATCGTATCGTTACACAGTAGTATTCGAATGTCGTGTCAGATGGCGCTTATTTTATGTACTTACATGAATATTGGACATGTATTAGGAATTTTAATTTATTACTTTACTATTACTATTACCATTTTATTTTAATTAGTTTAATTTTAATAAAATAAATAGTAATAAATTAACACCTCGGATGCAGTGCCGATTTACATCAACAACGAGGCAGTTGAACAAGTCGATCGGTTCACGTACCTGGGAAGTGTGGTCGACCCATCAGGCGGAGCGGACAATGACGTCGAAGCGCGCATCAATAAGGCGCGAGCAGCGTACGCGCAATTCAAACCTGTGTGGACGTCCACCGTAATAACTCGACGCACCAAAATCAGGGTGTTCAATTCCAACGTCAAGACAGTCCTACTGTACGGATGCGAGACATGGCTCGTGAGGAAAGACATCACCAATCGCCTGCAGGTTTTTATCAACAAATGCCTGCGCCGAATTCTTGGGGTATTCTGGCCACCTACCATGTCAAACGCGAGACTATGGCAGATGACTGACCAGAAACCCATAAGTGAAGAGATCCGGGAAAGGAAGTGGCGTTGGATTGGACACGCGCTGCGAAGATCGGACGACCACCTGTCCAAGCAGTGTCTACGCTGGCAATCAACCGGCAGAAGACGGCCGGGGTGTCCTCGGAACACATGGAGGCGGTCAGTTGAGAAGGAGACTGGCTCAACTGGTCTCGGCTGGAAAGAGTTGGAAGAAGCCGCGCAAGATCGGGACAAATGGAAAACTCTTCTGCGAGCCCTATGTCCCTAATGAGGGATAACAGGAAATCATCATCATCATCATCAATAAAGACAACACATATGTATGACAATTTTAAAATAAAAATATAACCACATTTGAAATAAGGTTTTTAAGCCTTTTGTGTACATCTATCTCTGTTTGTTCACCAAATAAATAAATAAATGTTTATAAATAAAAAAGGTTATTCATATTCACAGATACATATAAGTTATCTGTGGCGCATAGGAATTGCTATACGAAGTTAGGCTACGTACTTACCCTCAGTATAACTCTTTAATGTTCATGTAATTCAAGTTCGAATTGTTTAGACGGATAGCAAATAATTGGGTGTGCGTGATGTTCGGAATACATTATAATTTATATTAAAACCATTCCTGTCTTTTTGCGTCCCCAAACTCAACATTACTGTTTCTTTCGTCACTGAAGTTTACTAATCTCGACGAAGGAAAGAAATATTTATATAGAGCTAACAGCCTCCCCTAATAGTGGTTGTATTGTGTTCTTACATCAACCATGCACCCTTCCCAGCCTTCGCTAGTGGTGTGGTAATGTTATAGACGAGTAATGGGCAGATTGAATGAGGATTGAAATTTATTGTTGCCGGTGTACAGGAATACTTCCTAACTTCAGATTAGGGGATGTAAACAGATCATGAGCTTAATATTTATTACAGCAAGTGAATGTGATGTACATACCTAAGTGGCAGCTAGATAGTCAAAATAATGGTAGTTCATGATATTGTTACGAGTACATCTATCATAGGTTTGATTTTACATCGGTTACTCTAATATATCACTCAAAAGAAAAAAAAAACGGGCACGCTGTTTCAAATCGACATAATTACAAGATTTGCCCGTTTTATTTGATCTAGACTTAATTAATACAAAGTAACCTACTACATCATAAACCTCCAAAACGGAAGGCTGGACCAAATCTTATAATTGTTTATGATCTTTTATCTGTTCGATTTATCTCCGCTCCGAATAGCAAAATAACATGGAAAAAATTCGCGTAAAAGTAAAGTACAGGCTGGTTCTCCGCATATTAATGCAAAATTAGTTAGTATTATTAAAAGGTGCTGATAATAATAAAGTCGAGATACTCGTAAATATAACACACATATTTATACCAGATCAGCCCCTTTGACATGGGTAACAAGATGAGGGAAAGAGAGAAACTGGCTGCCCATGACAGCATCTTGACGCTCATCTTCAATCAATTCAAACGAATTGATTTTAAATCAAAATTAAATTAAAATTGACATAAAGTGAACGGATTCAGAAGACAAGGAATCACTCGGATGTGTTCTGTCCCAGTAACTTGTTGATTTAATTTATTTCTTCAAATCATAGTTTGATTCACTTTCCAGCGAAAATAATCCATCCGTATTTTTGTCTTAAAAATGATGATGGTATATGTTTTGAAATTAGAGAAATTGATCGTTTCAGCTCTTGCCCTTTTGAAATTACGCGATATACGCGCACTTTGTAATAATGTATTTTATACTTTATACTTGTAGAAAGGCCAAACACGCCTACCAATTGTATAACATAATCAAAAACATAAATCTGAAAATGGGAGCCAAGTTCAATATTAAGAATATGCGATGCGTGGCTATTCTATGCAGTATGTTATAATATCATGAAAGCTGTTGGATATTTAAGAGAACTGCCAAGTTAAAGCGCAAAATGCATTAAGCCGCAATAAATTAGTTTTACTGTAAACAATCTAGTGCCCGACTTGACACCTTTTCTGATAATCTAGGGAACTTGGCACTCATTTAGATCTCAATTATTTTACCGGCGAAGACGACAACCACGCATCGCATATTCTTAATATTGAACTAGGCTCCCATTGTTTTTGATAGGATATCATTACTTTTTGTCAAACTTCACCTACTTAATGGTGCTTTTCAAGAAAAAATGCATGCAAATACAAAATATCCAAATCGCTATAGATTCACCTTAAATATCTGAAGAGTTCCCTCGATTTTTTAAGGACCCTTTGATCAGATTCTGACCTGATGACAATGGGACCACCTCAAAAGTATACCGATTCAAACACAATTATTTTTTTCAAATTGGTTAACAAATGACGGAGTTCTGAGGTAACAAGCATAATTAATAATAATAATAAAACTGATAAAAAATCACTGTTTTCTGATTTTTTTATGTGAACGAGTACAAACACTTTCACCAAAAGGGATGCCAAATTTCACTAGTCAGTCAGTCAGTCAGTGGTAAAAATGCCGTTTTTTTGCCTTTAATATCTCAATAACTATTTTACCCATATTTATTAAATTTGGGGTTCTAGTTGTTCTAAAGGATTTTAATACATGTACCAAATTTTATTTGTTCATGTTAACTAGATTTGGAGTTATTGGGGGCTCAAAAGTGGCCTGTGGGGGTCAAAAATGGATCATGTAAAATAACACACGGCTGCTGCTTGCCAGTTCCTGGGGTGAACTTGGCTGGATACGCTGCCGCGTGTCTAGATATAGGTGTAGGTTATATATAGCATCCAACCCACCTATCATGATTATTAAATGCATCTCGCGAAATTCCTATGAGTATAGTTATGAATAGGGATGCATACGGCAATTAGCTACTTAAAAGTTAAAGTATAATTCTGCAGTACTTACGCATATACGAGTACGTTGGAACCATTGTCCTAGCAAACATCAATTCAGTCATCAGTTATTCTGCTGATTTTTTTTGATATAAACATTACATTTTTGTTGCGACATGACATTACCGTAATAATGCCACGTCCTTTATAAACGGGGGAACAGACACTTTGTTATTACTGCATTAACGCAAACAAACGCGCGCATGGAAATAATGTTATGGTTTCCCATTGTACATACAGCGGATATAAAGCTGCGAAATTCTGCAGCTACCCAAAACGAGAGCTACTGGTCTGTTCATGGAGTTTTTCATTGATATTGATATGACCAGTGATCGTACATGTTGTAGCATTTTCGGTGCAGCGTAGTGGTGTTAATGGAGTTGGTATGGACAAATACAATTTAAAAGGTTAATTAAGGTTAATATTAACGTTATTAACGCTATTTAATCACAAGAATTTAAATCATTTATCCTAATTCCGTTAACACCACTGCGCTGCACCGAAAATGCTACAAACGTTACGATCACTGGATATGACGCAGCAGGATCCTCGAATGTTTTCATTAAATAAATATGATTATTTTTCATAACGCGTCTAGCATTTGGGGATGGAATAGTGCAATGACTAAGGGAAGAAAATTATTTTGAATAATTATATACATATATTTGCGCTGGGAGTATAAATATATTTGCTTGGACCCGGGTATGTACTAAAACTACGACCAAGACCACCGGGGGATGGGCAGCAGCATCCCTTGAGTGCGGTGGAAATACTGCGATCGCTAACCCGCATGCCAAGCGTGGCGATTATGGCATTTACCCCCTATGAAATTGGAGGAGGCATAGGCCTCCTCCAATCCAACAGTGAACGTCCTTCGGCTGATCTGGTGCAAATATATATTTAAACGAGAAACTCGGAGCATCGTTACAGACGGTGTACTTAACAATGGAATACAAAAACACGAATTTTCCATACTGTACAGGTGACTGTACCTTCCACTTAATCTCAACTACTTGTCTGATATGTTTACGTAGAAGTTTCCAGTAATGTAATATTCACTATGAGAAAATCTTTAAGAGGGCGCAGTACGCTCGGTTCTCCATACAAACGTATTTATGCTCTCATTTTAAAACGCCATGCTAGAATAACATGAAACTTTGTATGCACAATGGGATCCGGCATATCTAGGTCGGAAATTAGTTTCTGTTGCTAGAAATTGTAAAAGAAAAAAAAAACAGCGGTTTTTTTAGTTTTTTACGGCTTGTATGATAACCTTAATAATCGTTGTATTTTTTCTCCATTATAATTTTAAGAAACAGAAACTAATTTCCGACCGTTTAGTATGTGTGCGGGGAAGAGCATGGCATATTGAATGTAATCATTCCTTAAGGGGGAAAAGCGGGGTGGAAGATTGTATGGGAGAGCAGAGATCAATAATTATACAGCGTGTGGCCTGTAATAGGAGCAAAAAATTTAATGGTACACTATGGAGCTTTCCAGCAATTATTTCCAAATGGTTTTAATTGAAAAAATAATAATAATTTCGGGATTTTTTTTTCGCAAAAGTAACTTATATGTACTTTTTTTACTCTACTGAAGTGATATTTATAACTATTTATTCAAAAAAACACTAAAAATTTATAAAAAAAAATTAAAAAAATCGAAATATGTCCTTTTAAACCAAAAATGCGACAACGATTATGAGCCATAACTTGAAGCAACCTCAAAATCAGCATTAGCTACCGCGCTATAATCTCTGGGTTCAAGATCCATTACTTGGAGGTCATAACTTTAGATCAAAATTTCTCCTAATTGAAAATGCAGATGCTCTAAGGAAGCGTCCTTTAAATTTATTGCTCCTATTACAGGCCGCACCCTGTATATAAGCCTGCGCTATAAACACTATATTGCAGTTATTTCTAAGGCGATAACAAGTTCTACCTATTTAGTACAGTTATCATCAAAAGTGGCTTAGTATAATGAAGGGGTCAAAAGCTCTTATTTACTTATAAATAAAGACTTTGAACTTTTCAGTGCGTAGCTACTTATGCTGAATGTACCTTTTATTAGCCCTACTCACCCAAGTATCGTGTTTGTTTTGGTCGTCACCCATATATCATCAACGCAGCACACTCTATATTAACAATAATTTCGTTAGCAGTTGGAATAAATCTAAATGAACGCACGACAATTCGACGTGCAACTCGTTAGTAGTCGCGCCCAAGTCACTGGACCGTGCTGTAACGCGATGCGCCCGGGAACATGTGACTGGTAAATTAACAATTTGTATTAATCGCCAGCATTCGGCTTGATCGCAAGGTAATGGATACGATACGCCCATTGTCTTCCAGTCATCAATTGAGTATCATATGTAGTTGTCATGTTTTGTCTTAAATTAATTAGTAAATACTAATATAAGTAAATCGCATCACGCGTATCGCATCCATTATCTTACGATCAAGCCGAATGCTTATTAGTAATTTTACTTGAATGAAACCATCATGCAGTTACATGCGCCACGGTTTTTCCGGTCGTTAATCTCAAGATTTAGCGTAGGCACTGACGACTGTTCAAAGGCGACTATTACTATCTGACCTCCCGTTTTCGTTCAGTTACATTATATTAGTGACCAAGTGAGCGAGGCGTTGCCGTTTCAGCTTTCGACATAAATTCTTTCTTATGTCTGTCTGTCTGTCCGGATGTTCTCCTCTACAAGTCGCATTTCTCAACCGATTCTCGTGAAATTTTGTGAGCAGTTTCGATAATTATATAGATTTTTTTTGTCGAGTAATTTTTTGGAAATTTTGAAACCTGTAAAAAAATATTCGATTTCTACAGCTCACAGAGCCACTAGTAATATAGGTAAATAAGGTAAGCACCTCTTACATGTAGTAGTGGCATGTTCGAATAGAATGTCAATTCGAACATGACACAATTATATACTTTTTTTTATAGCTAATATACTGAATTTTAAATCACTCTACTAAAAATATATTTCTAAGGGTGCGATATGATGATGATCGTATAATTACATTAATTTTCTCTAAGCAAAATTAGTAAATAATTATATTTTACTCTGCGCTGAGCCTACTCTGTAAAGTTCGTGAGTGTTGACGTATAGACAAGTGCCGGTCGACTCGGCAAGCTAATACCTATATTACGAATTTTTCATTCGCGCGGCACTATCTTAAATGGACACTTGATACCAAGTCCCGATTCGCCAAATAATATTTTTAATGAATAAAGAAAAACTTTAATTTTAAAAAATCGAGTGACGTGTGATTGCTTTAAATGTAATTTTTTTTACTAAAATGACAGATCTGCGGTACGAATTTTGACTTTTGACACGTTACGTAATAAACTAACTTTGTTGTATACCCTCTCTTTAGATGAACAGTTAAGGCGAAGGGTAGGGCAAGGCATTCTCCATACAAACGTTGTGCAAGTTTTATTCGTTATATTTGGCATCACAGCATTTAATTTTAGTTTTTGTTTGGACATATTGGATATACGCAGAACCTGATGTTAAAATTTAGCGTTAATTCAAAAAAAAAAAAAAAAAAACTAAAAATAAAATAAAAAAAAAAACATCAGGTTATAGCTTACAGAAAAATCTGCATATTGATCAAAAATAATAACTGTAGCGCAATCACAAACGAAGAAAAACGTGCACAAAGTTTGTATGGAAAGAGTTTGCCTACCCCTTCGCCTTAAGTTCATAAGCATATATCCGTTCCCAAAGATTCAAACATATCTGGGCAAGCATAAGGTCGTTTGAAAACGGCTGAACAGATTTTCATAATACATCTAAGAACTATCACTGGAAAACCTAATGGAGATGGAAAAGCAAATCGGTTCACTCATTTAAGAGCTACGATGCGACACATAGAACCACACATACACAGACGCACATATAATAACACCCCTATTTTGTGTTCCGCGTCGGGGATTCAAAATAAAGTCGTGCTCACATATTTCTTATCAATATGTCCGTGCATGTATTTTTAAACTAAGTATATTTTTATAAAGTAAGTAGGTATACAGTGTGTCACCGGCATGCGGGCTTTTCTTTAAGCAGGGTATCGAAACGTAGTTCCTAAACCTAACCATGAACTTAGTTCTGTTGTAAAACCAAAATTTCAATCTCCTTTGTTGCAGACCAAAATTTAAATTGCCTGCACTGTAAAGCAAAGGCAATTGTCAAGACAGTACAAATGACAGCTCGTAATGTTTTGTTTACTATGACGTCATCTTAAGCTAGTGCACCTAGTAAATTGAAGGTGCAGATTTAAGAAGTTTAATTGTACAGTTAATTCAAATAATTATGATTATGATAATTATGATACATGCAAATAGTTGCTAATGAAACATACTGTTGTCCGTTTTGAAAAAAAGCCCACTTGCCGGTAACGCACTGTATATACAACGTTGCGCAATAAGGCTGTTGTTAACATCAGCTTGGCAATCTGTCTGCGTAGCTGGCCTATTTCTGATCCATCTTTCCGCTCATTGTGTCACAGTACCTACTCACAAAGCGCTCCGTTTTCCCTAGTCCTCCCATGCTTTATTTATTTTTCATTTCATTCAATTTAGAACCAACAAAGAGTGTGTAATCGAGTTGCAGCAATCACAAAGCTATAAATCAAAATAATACGATGTGTTAGAAACAATTATGGCCCTAAACGGGTGAGGCGGGAAGCAGCGCATTTTGTACGAAAGCGCCGTATCTACTTAATTAAATTACAGCACGTAAATTTATGAGCAAAGAAATTGAAGTAACGCACACCTGAGCTGCTAGGTGGTTGGTGTTGCTAATAAACGAATTTTATCTATGTTATTAAATACGAAACTGTCAAAAAATAAATTCTAAATTAAAGACTAGAAACAGGCGTTTAAAACGTTATGTAAAATTTTATAACATTATATTTCGTTAGTGTTTAAAATTTCGTTATAATCGTAATCAATATTCCTTATGACGATATTTCATATCATAACAAAATAAAAATCATAACCTTATATGATAAATTAATAATGTAATAAAACGTTATAATATCGTTTTCGTTTAAGATGGTGGCGGTGATGACAATGACGCGCTCCAGTTTGACGTACATATAAGTCACAGCGCACGAAAGGGCGAGACTGTGTGGGAGACAGAGATAGCCTATAACGTTATTATAGCGCTTTACAAAATATCGCTATATATATATAATTGCTTTTTCTTTATAACGTTATAATGTATACCGCTATAAATGCGCGCCAAACATCGTTTTTAGTAAAGCGTTTATTGACAGAGTAGCGTTATGTTATGAATCATAACGACATGCGAAAATAGTGCTATTTTAAGGCCTGGCTATAAATCCTTTTGCCCTTCTAAGCTCTGACTGAAATCCACCAGTGTTTCTTCAGAACCACGAATAATAAACCCTTGCTCTTTTGAACCCCCGACGCAGAACGCAAAAGAGGGGTGTTATAAGATTAACATGTGTATAAACGTATGAGTTTGAGTGTGAATCACAAGTCTTGATGGCGGTTTTTAGATATGTTTCATCAAAATCGGTTCAGCCGTTTTTGAGATAATAAACTAATTATAATAAATAAATACATAAATAATAAATATATATTGGGGGAGAATCTTACACAAATCGACCTCTAAACGACTTCCCAACTAAGCAAAGCTTGTACTATGGGTACTAGACGACGATATACATACTTACATAGATAAAAACATATAAACATCCAAGACCCAGGAACAAATATCCGTGCTAAATGCACAAATAATGCTCTGGCCGGGATTCGAACCCGGGACCTCTAGCTTCACTGGAGGCAGCGTCACTACCAACTGGGCTAAACAGGCCGTTAACTATGAAATAAATATGACGGGGGTTTATAACGTTTCTAAGTAGTCAGTTATTATTCAATTACGTACGTATTCTTCTGTTAAATTCAGCTGGCAGGCTATATTGATAGGACGTAATTACGTCACTTTTGGCCTATTTAAACGAATAAGTATTATTTTGAAATGACATAGCCATCCTGAAAATATTGATGAAATCTTAGCAGTAAAGTTTCTGAGGAGGTAACAAATAATTTCAACACGTATTTTTCTCTTTATAACATGACGTTTTAGGATAAATGATACCAGTTCACATTCAAAGCACGATTGGCAACGGTAAACCAATTAAACTGCCTCAAAATGTAATGAACCGTTAATGACACGCGCGAAGAATACTAACGTACCTACACCGATGGGCTTAGCCCAGTATATCAGGCAGATACTTATAAGTAATACCCTTTAACTAAATATGTACCTAATGTACATGCACAAGTTTCAGTATGGTGATTGAACATGAACAGGGAAGATAGTCTAAAATTAGGCAACCGACAGGGTCATTATTTTTCAAATGAGCATTGACTATAGGACATGACATTATCGCCTTCAAAAAAAAAAGTAAATAGGGTTAAAGTACACACACACACGTACACGGGTTTCACTCTAACAAGGCAGGACCAGTCGTAAAGTAGATAAAGTCTTGCACGTATTCGTCATTGATAAGTACCCTTTTTACACATTCAGAAATAAGTTGTGCATGTGAAGAAAATCGTTATCGATAACCATAGAATAGCCACATTAAATCACACCAACAAAAAAAAACTTATTAATATACACTTATTTCTTCTAATGCATGCATTCAGCTGTTCAGTGACAACTGAACTTCAGTTTGAATTAATTTAATTTTCTCAAACATGCAATGAAATATTGATGTTATGTTCCTTAATAGGCTGCGAAGTATGACGTTTCAGGTGCGGCTAGGACAAGAGGTCGTTAATGGAATTTCATACATATGCAATGAAATAAAAAATACACCCCTCAAAAAGCAAATTTTTATAGACGCTATTTTTGAAACTAAATTAAAAAAAAATACTTACACGCCTACGCCTTCAATCTTGTATGAAATTTCTTTACAGTTCCCGAGTTGTTCCGCCTGCAACGTGATACTTTGAGGCCTGTTATAACGCACGTAATGATGAAATTTCATTGCATGTTTGAGAAAAAAAATTCGTATTGTTGTTGTACCAACGGAGTACACATGTAAGTACTACTTATACAGTGGACATACGTATATTGGGGATAGATGAGGTCATCTGCTACGTGGTCTAGCACAAAAAAATTAAATGCGCCCAAAGATTTTTTTAAAGATTTTTTATATTTGAAGTTCTTGGTTTTCAAATAACTGAATTCCTAAGATTCTGGAATTAGTCTAGATTTAAATGAAATAAAAATATTGTCAGTTTAATAATTTTTTAGTAATCTGGTTCAAGATATATAACCTCAATTACCTAAAAAAAGTCGAATCTAGACTAAGTCCAGAATCTTACAAATTTAGTTATTTGAAAACAGAGAATTTCAAAAGTAAAAATAAAATAATCTTAAAAAAATATTTTTTACCAATCAATTTTTTTGTGCTTGACCACGTGGTAGATGACTTCACCTATCCTCAGTATGCGTATGTCCATCCATCTGCCGACCATCCTGTATATAATTTTAACCTTTCACTTGATTTTGATTAACTCCTACCTACTTACCATTTATAAAATCCGAAATCAAATGAGCGGGTAAAAGACACAACAAGTAGATATGATTAAGAATCAGAGCGTGCCATAGAGTGCGATGAAGAGTGACGCGCGGTCCGCCCTGGGGGCAATATTATTGACGGTACTTATAACTGCTCTGCTTAGCTACTGTTGACAGTTTTATTATGCTCGTACAGATTATTGGAGCAAGTGAATACGTCAGAGCGTGATCGAAGAAGACATTGATTTGAAGTATTAAATTTGTAGGTACATAGTTATATATAGTGTCTACACCGGATACAAAATTAACATACTTTCCTACAAACTGGCAATTTTAGGAGCTAACCAATACCCGGAGCAAAAATTACCAGTAAAACAAGATTTTTCAGGGTCTAGGCTATTATAGAAATAGCTCGGAACTAATCTACTTCATAAAGAAACTGAGAAAAAACAGAAACTTTCTTTTCTTATTATTAATTAGTTGTTGGATTTTGATAGAACGATGACGATGAAAAATAAATACTGTACCTATTATAGGTATTGTAATTCTGAACTAGATATACCATACATTTTCAACTGCTGTCCCGGAAAAATATCAAGTTACATTAATGTTTTGAAATAATAATCCCTTTAACCCCTTAATAGGGCACTGGTAAAATAGTTACCACCTGATTTTTTAACTTGTTGTTGTAAGATAAGAGTGAAAACAAATGAAAAATCGACCCATTTGGGGCTCCACTAGATCTAAACTTGCATTTATCGATATATTTATGCATGTAATTGACCTGCCTATAAAATGATTATTGAATAAAGCGATACTGCTAGTTGTATCGTGGCTTATATATAATAAGCACCTGAGCAGAGCGACAGACAGTTAAATCAGTCGCAGGACTGAGTCAGGCGGTGAGTCACCGTGCACCGGGGCGCTAGTCTTCGAACTGCCTAGTCTATTTAAGAGCCATCCTCATTTTGGAAGCAGACAGCTCCAGTTAATCGAAATAACCTACAGACTACGCCAATTATACCCAACGATTTTGGTTAAACGGCTAGGCTATCCCGTTTTTGCGCTAATAACTTGTAGAATCAATCATCAAATCAGTAGATGTAATACTCACGCACAATTCACTGCATTCAGATAACCTCGTAAGTCCTTTGTTTTTTCAACTGTAGTAATCCTAACTACCCCGTGTACTACACTTAGTAAGTACAAACTTGAGTACCTAGTGCTTCAGATCCAGACGTGATTTTATCGATTTTGTATAATTTCTTGCCATTTGTCTTATTCAGTATATCTATGGTTTTTAGCGCATTTGTACTTGGTGAAGTTCATTATTAAGTTATATAATTATGCAGTTAAAATGTCAGGTCTGACGTATTATCGTTAGTTTGTACTTGTACAAGTAAGCGGGGACGTACAAGGGATACGTTGAGGTCACGTATTGTGTAAATGTGTACTTAGTTAAAGTTAATTAAAAAAATTAAACCCCTTCCGTACAAAATATTACTTATTGCTTAGTATTGTCATAATACACGTAAATACGAAAGTATTAACTGAAAACACAACACGAATCTTTATCAATAACTTACAGCGCACAACATTAATTCTCGTATAAATAGTAAAATAAATAAATAAATATTAGGGGACATTTCACACAAATCGAACTAGTCCCACAGTAAGCTCAAAAAGGCTTGTGTTATGGGTACTAGACGACGATATATTTAATAGATATATACTTAAATACATAGAAAACATCCAAGTCTCAGGAACAAATGTCTCTGCTCACCACAGAAACAAATGCCCTTACCGGGAATCGAACCCGGGACCTCTAGCCTTAGAGGCAATGGCACTACCAACTAGGCTAAACAGGCCGACAAATATGCGAGTCGTATAGATAAATTATGCGAGCAAACGGGATTCCAAACTTAATTTGAGACGAGTTGTAGTACCTATTACTTTAAATTGTTGAAACTATGGCCCTTTCTGTTTCTAAACTAGGGTAATAAAGTACATATTTGATATCGAAGGTTTGGTATTAGGGAGTCAAAACTTTGGATCGGGTGGGCCTTTAAACATATAATTTATTTTTGTTATGCGTCATTCATTATTAAATTCGGTTTGCCAATCAAGTGAAGGAAATAATGCGTGCAATAAAATAAAAAAATATAAGTAGGTACTAGTATAATATAAAATCCAAAAATTGGGTTGTGTCCGTTCTTAATTAAAATGGTCAGTTTTATTTGGTTAGAATAGTACATTTCTATTGCGGCCATCGTTGTTTCCAGTTCAAACACAAAACTGACTGAAACCCGTATTTGCCGAACCAAATAAATAATGCGTTTAAAATCAATGTTGTATGTATGTATATCTACGAAGAGAGTGTTATTAAATTTGGTTTAATTTTAATACTCGTATATTAGACACTTTTATATTTACAACTTTTTTATACATATTACCATCATCAATTTCTATCAATTTATCAGATAGTACTGATCAGTGCGCATATGAAATGTTATGGAAATCAAAATACTAAATGCAGTTGCTCTACCATGTAAATCCAACTTAAAGTTCATAAGCTAACAAAATAAGCAAAACAGGATGCGTTGTATGTTTCCTCCGGACAAACATTAGTTCTGCCGACAAGTGTTTGTGCGGCGCTTGTTGTGGCGTTCATAATTCAAAGCGTTGACGTGTTGAAAAATAAGTGAAATTGAAAGATTAAAAAAAAATCCTACTGTATTTTTTCCATGTTCGTAGACTCACCTTTTAAAGCCCTTTATTTTGACACCCCACGACGCTCTTGAAAAATACCTTTTATTTTAGCCCGCACATTATAGCGTATTAACCTAATTAGACATTATTTTGTTTTATTATTTTTACAATATTTTGTGTACACGCTGACAGTCGCATCATCAAACCAAATCTAATGATTAACCATTTGACAAAATCGATTTAGCCGTTAAGTAGTTACGAGGGGACAAATGAACATACCTAGTACATATCACAAACAGGTCAGACATATAACCCTCCTTTTGGGCTTCGCCGCAGTTGGGTGATAAGTATGATCTTAATTCCAAAAAACTGAAACGATAGCGTTATAACCCTTTTTTCACAAGTTCTACCACTGTTCATATGAATATCAGTTTAGTTAGTAAATATTCAAAAAATCATTATACAAAAACATCCAGCAACATCCAATTCATGTAAATATCAATATGAATGCACAATCATTAAACTTTATAGACCACCGGCATATGTTAGCCTAATTTGATATTAGGTCGGCAGCAAACCATCCGACCTACACGTACATTATGCAATCCAACTAGCGGCATCCAATAAACAAGAAAGTCGTAAATCGTCCAGTTCTTGAACATCGTGTCTTTCTCAATTGTTTAATTATAAGGCGACGCTGCTACACGGAAAATAAAGTACACATTTCAAAATAACACAACGGTTAAAAATGAGGTCGCAAAAGTAAAGTCATAAAATGTTACATACGCGATTGCTGCGAGCTTCAATCGCAGGGAACCGACGACGACTATAAAGTCTGGATTTAATATAAAAAGTTACCCATTAATACTAAAACAGCCGTAAAAAAGAAATAAGACCAATCTATTTATATCCGTTACACTAGTTTTGATGGGCGGTCTTGATCTTTACGTATTTAATTTTGAAAGAAGAATCGTTGGTGTCAAAATGTTATAATTGTCATTTACGGAGGTTTGTATAGTTGAGGCAATTTTTATAGTGTAGCTTCAATGGCGACCGCTTAGGAGTTAAACGACTTAAATGTACGGCATTTGCCATGGGGCTTAACTTAATAATATGAGTGGTCGCCGGAATGTTGCTTAAATCCAACTTCTAAGAAAAAAGTTAGTTTCGCCGATGGAGGTCAGGTGGCATAGTATGGCAGGTGGTATATAGTGCCTATAGATATAGCAATAAATATGGATTACGTAACCAATCCCTCCCTACCCACAAAATGCGAGATGGTAAGACGATGATGTTAATTATTTTAGTTAAAACAAACTTAATCCAATCATAAAGCAATGGTGCTAAAGTAAAAATACGAGTCAGATTAACCAACTTTTCGGCAAGCCACTATCACTTATCCAAGAAAATATTTATCAAGTATCAAGATTTGTTCGTTCACTTTCGTTCCGTCATAGGGCGGCGAAACAAGCAGTGGCAAACCGTTCATTGATGTGGGGCGGCGCGGGGCGGCCGCGGCGAAACGCAAGCGCACACACTGTACCGAAATAGCCGGCGGTGCGCTTCCTGTCTCACCTGTGCCCCGGACTGGCCATATGGGAAACGGGAATCGGAACGTCCCAAAAAAAATCTGCTTTATTTACCAACATAATATTTTTGGAAGCTCGATAGCTGTGCAATAAAACAATGCAAAATGCAAATACTCTTTACACCACAACTTGCCAAAAAGCGCGTTTTTCCGCACAAAATTGTGTACAAAACACGGGTCGTAAAACAGAAAGCCCTCTCTCGCATATTTATGACCCTCGCCTGCGGCTCGGGCCTCAAACATCTGCGATATCGGCCTTTCTTGGTTATACAACCCTTGTATCGTAAATTGCTATTTCTGCACACCCCAATAAAATTTCAAATAGTACAGAAACATCATTCGGTAGTAGAGAAAAAATAAACAAACATAATCAGTGGGTGGTGCAAAATAAAAAACATAATAATATAATTAATGAATTAGTTATAAAAACTCACACACAGCATAATATATATTATTTTTTGTTTGCGTAAAAAATATAATATTATCAATAGTTAGACACGAAAAAACACCACATAGTTAGGTAAACTTTATGTGGTGTTTTTTCGTATATATTTCGTATATCTATAGGTACTATTAAAAACGCTAAAATATCGCGTAACAAATATTTTTCATATTACCGCCAGCTGTCAAGCGCCTTCATTGGGATGAAGGCGACATAAATTGACTTGGATCATGTTACCATTACGCTAGATGTATACAGTACCCTAATGACCAAAAAAAAAATTGTAGAAATCAATATTGTTCCAGGATTTCCGTTAGTTCCGTTACCTTAGTATTTCGGTGCTGGTAGGTACCTATGTGATTTGACTTCAACAATAAGCACAGCACAAGCATAATCGCCAGGTGAATAACTCGTAATCGTTTTGTTGTAATATACTTTACTTACCTACATCACTTAATTAAAAATAAAATGCACAAAGCAATAAAATGAGAGCGATATGAAACTGATCCGGCTGTCACGCTCCTAGAACGAGAGCCATAATGACAAAATTGTATTCATAGGTTTTTTGTGTGCTGAGATGATAAGTCACGCTCCCCTTTATCCCTTACACAAAAGATCTAAATACGTCGGTAGGTCAAGTGTCGGTTTCCCGGACGTTAGGCTTCGCGTCCGTACAGTAACAAAAGCCCCGGGGTTTAGGGGTCCGTGTGTTAGGCGTTACATATGTATACTCTTTTGTGACATTTACACAATGGTATCAATTATCATCCTCATCAACCTATATAATATACGACCTTTGGGCCTCCACTCATTGATGAGAGGGATTGGACAGACGCTGGCCCAGAGTGGTTTGAAGACTTTAAACTGCACGGTAAGTATGAAATGGTCTTCAGTACATAAGTTCCAAAGACCTCATTGGTACGAGCCGAGATTCGAATCACGACCCTCGCTTGACAGCCGCATGCATAAACCAATAAGGCACCGTAGGCTTAAATATGCATATTTCTAATATACTAGTATCACTTTACGCGAAGCTAATATGAAAATGCACCATAAAAGATATTATTAAAGAATTTGAAGGCCTGCGAAACAACTAAATGGTTGGCAGTCCTCAACTGTGCGTTTCTCCAGAAATTTCCTGCCTCACACAGCTGAACTGTGGAATGAACTGTCGTCTGCGGTATCTCCGGACCGATACGACCTTCAAATCTTCAAGAAAATAGCGTACTCCCATCTTAAAGGCCGGCAACGCACTTACAACCCGGAGCTAGCTATTGAAATTTCTTGTGTGGAAATGGAGAGTCATATCATAATCTGTGTCTACCGGCCACCTTCGTCAGATTTTAGCCAGTTTGAGTCCATAATGGAAGATGCGTTGAAACAAGTATTTAATAGCAGCAAGATGATAATAGTCTGTGGTGATTTTAATGTGAACGTTTTAGACATTGCACATGCATATACAGTGAGAATATTAAACTTATTTAAATCATTTGACTTGTTCCCGCTCTTTAATGATCCTACAAGAATTACGGCCAGCACGGCAAACTTGCTTGGATAATATTTTCTGCAACTGTGAGGCTACAAAAATAATAATATTTAACTGTTTTAACTCGGATCACTGTGGTCAGAAAGCTCATTTCAAAGTCGATATTGAAAAGCAACAACAAACTGTGACATATAGACCCATCACTACGAGTCGGATGGAGAAATTTAGAGAAAAAATTATCTACAAGGTACCTTCACTTCCTACAGACATTAATAACCCTAATACTCTGTACAATGATCTGTCAAATGTGATACATGGTGTGCACAAGAATATATTTAAGTCGAAAACATTAAAGAATGCCACAATGAAAACAAGGTTTAGTAATTGGGCCACAGTGGGCATTCATAAGAGCAGAAATAAACTCTATGAACTGTATGAAATGAAGAATTATATAAAAGATGAGAAATTTACGGAATATGTAAGAAAGTATTCGAAAGTATTCAAGAAAGTTTGCGCCGCTGCTAAGTCTACCTTTATAAGCAACAAAGTCAGGTCTGCAGATAATAAAGTAAAAGCCACCTGGAATGTAATAAATACTGAAACTGGTAAGAAAAAGCCCCGTGAAGGCCATTTCAGACTGAAAATAGACGATAAAGTCTTGACGACAGACCAGGATGTAGCTGGCGCCTTTCAACATTTCTTCACAAACATAGCAGCAGATACAACTGAAAATTTAAATTCTTCTGTGGCTAAGACTAGTATTTTTTTGAGTTCTTTTGTAAATAAACAGTGTGACCAGGAACTTCATTTTCAATATACCGACCCTCATGAGATCATTAAGACATTCAAGTCTTTAAAAGTAAAGAACTCCGAGGACCTGTGGGGTATATCTGTGAAAGTTATGCAATCTGTTATTGATATTGTAGCACCGTATTTAGCCGTGGTGTTGTGCTTGTATCAGCGAGTGTGTGTTCCCCGACCTAATGAAATACAGTAAAGTTATTCCATTATTTAAATCTGGTAGCAAGACGGAGCTTGGAAATTTCCGTCCTATTTCTGTATTACCTGTCCTCAGTAAAGTGTTTGAGAAAATAATATTGAACCAATTGCTTCGACATTTTAACAAGAACGAATTTCTTCACCATCAGCAATTTGGTTTTACAAGAGGGCGTTCGACAACAGATGCCGGCTCAGTACTCATCAAGCACATCTACGATGCTTGGGAACACTCACAAGATGCTATAGGCATTTTCTGCGATCTCTCCAAAGCATTCGACTGCGTGGAGCATGATACACTGCTACATAAGCTAAAGTACTACGGCCTGTCAGCTGAAGCTCTAAACCTTGTTATGTCTTACTTAGGCCAAAGAACCCAAAAAGTAGTCGTGAACGAGACTCAATCAAATGGTACTACCGTGAAGCTCGGCGTACCACAGGGTTCAATTCTGGGACCTTTCCTCTTTCTTGTGTACATAAATGACCTGCCATATTTTGTAAACAAAAAATGCGAGATAGTATTGTTTGCTGATGACACTTCACTAATTTTCAAGGTTGATAGGAAATTGAGCGACTTCAGCCATATCAATGCAACTTTGAGAGAAGTGCTTGAATGGTTCACAGCAAATAATCTGCTACTAAATGCAAAAAAAACGAAGTGCGTTAAATTTTCGTTGCCAAATGTAAGACAGGTTGAGACTGTCATAATGTTAAATGGAGAAAAACTGGACCTTGTCGAAAACACGCTTTTTCTGGGGCTCACATTGGATTGTAAGCTACAATGGGCCCCTCACATATCTGCTTTGGCTAATAGGCTGAGTTCTGCCGCGTACGCTGTAAGAAGAATTAGACAATTCACTGACGTGGAGACAGCTCGCCTAGTTTACTTTAGTTATTTTCACAGCATCATGTCATATGGCATATTGATCTGGGGAAAGGCAGCTGATATAGAAACTATCTTGGTACTTCAGAAGAGAGCAATCCGAGCTATTTATAATCTAGGCTCTCGTGTATCGTTGAGAGAACATTTTAAGGACATAGGTATCCTCACAGTAGCTTCACAATATGTACTGGATGTGATTATGCATACACACAAAAATATAAAGTCCTTTAGGAGGCAGTCTGATATTCAAAATAGAAATACACGAAACAGGCATAAGTTAGCTGTCCCGAAATTTCGTTTGCAGAAAGTGAAAAAATCATTTTTGGGTAACTGTATAAGGTTTTATAACAAAGTACCTAAAGATGCAAGGGAACTACCTTATATTTCATTCAAAGAATATATAAAAACATACCTTTTGAACCAAGGATATTACAAGATCGAAGAATTTATGGAAGATAAAAGAACACATGGCCAAGCGTTCGATCTCCAAAGCCGTCGTAACTTTGCAAGCAGTGTCCCGGAGACCAATGTTTGCTGCTTGTGGCGCTGCCGCTACTGCTTGTTTTAATAATAATAATAATAATAATAATAATAAGCCCGCAGGGCAGCTTGTGGCGAGCTGTTGGGGAGTGACGACCCCACGGACCCGAGTGCTCCAGAGAGTCGGTCTGGGTCTCCGTCTCCGGCGTGTCTTCGTCGGTCGGAGTGGAACCCCAAGGGGACCCGCAGGACTCTCGGCTCTGGCTTGCCTTCATTGGCCGTCCAGAGAGGAGTTGTCAGAGCTATATGCTCGCAGGGTGGAAGTGAAACTTGCATAAGTCGCGAGTGGGCACGGTGGCTGTTAACAGCCACTGTGTAGAAAGCGGTGCACACCTCTCCACACCCTGAGCCGCTCACACCGATGTTGCTCCTGGCCGTCTTTACAACGGCAGTTTCAGGGGCCCATCTAGGCAGCGGCGAGTCACCACCTGCCTCGATAACGGTGTAAGCATTGTTATGGCAGGTGTCCGGAACCTTAGTAATAGCCCAATCTCTTGACCAGCCAAACTTCAACACCATAGCCCAGTAATCTTTTCATTTTATTTACAATAGTCCCAACGCCTGCTGGGACCGGTTCACGGGTATCTATATATTGATGTACCCGTGAATGGGTTGTAGCAGGTGTATTACATAGTAAAACTCTCCAAAGGGCCTCTACGTGTTGGATCTGTGTCCCCACGCAAGCCTATCAAAAGACCGGGATGTAATGGCCCGTGAATCTCGAAGGAGAAACAAATAATAATAATAATAACTGCTACTTAGCTTAACAGTCTCCTGACACGGAATTGTTATTTCTGATATTCACTTTTTTATTTTGTCCTTTAGAGACCTTTTACATCTCTAAAACCTAATGTTTTAACTATGGGGACTCTTTACACCTCCGCTTTTATCTATAATATTTTTGACCATAGAGACTCTTTACATCTCTCTGTATTATAGGATAAGTTCATCGAAAGTGTGCCCAGGTATTTATTTGTTGGTTTATACTGCTTTGTATTTATGTCACTAAATGATTTGAATTGAACTGTAATTTTATATTTAACTATACAATGTATATTGATTTGAAAAAAATGACACCTCGCCGAGTTTCTTACGCCGGTTCTTCTCGTGGCAGAGGTTTATTTTTCCGAACCGGTGGTAGTTTATTGACGTTCATAAGTGCATGTAATATGCCTAATTTGAAGAATAAACTACTTTTACTTTTTTACTTTTTACTTTTACTTTTAATCGCTTACCATCAGGCGATTCGTCTGCTAGTTTGCCTACTATGTCATAAAAAAAGCTGCGTTTTTCGGACAATATTTCATTCTGAGTAGGTCGACTATTTGCTCGATTTATATTGAATAAGGTTTCCTATATAGGCTCAGAAATTACACCAACCGGCTATGCGTGTTACCGATTAGTTAAACTTATAAATAATAATTTCATTTTTAAGTTACCACAAATAAAATGATCAAAGAATCCAGTGAATAGTATAAAAATATACGTATTGTCACAGCAAATGTGATAATACGTATATTTAAAAAGGTATTATATATTTATAATAAGTAGTTGCGAGTTTGCTAGTGAACCCTTTGTAAGACGCTGAGGTGCCCTTGTCTATATTCTTATTTCACTGGCAGGTTGAGGATGCTAGCCGACATCAGCGTGACAAAAAATAGAACGATATAACAACTTGTGAACTTCGTTATCATTGTCATGTAGAAGGTAATTTAATGGAAAATTTAACTAAGATTTACAAAACAAAAAGAAGTTTAGCGCACTTTTGAAACTTCACGAGTCAATGTTCGTAAATTACTGAGGTTTCCATACGAAAACTACTCAATTTAAAAGTCTGTCGTCGTTGGTCAACTTCTAATACCATTGATTATTTCGAAACACAAATTATACTGTACCCAAATGATATCATGAATATATCATATTACATGCCTGCCATAGACAAAGCCTCTAAAAGTCATGAATAAGTTACGAAAATCCCCGTTCCTTTGATTTTAGCTTAATGTTTTTGTTTTGTTTGTCACAGTACACGCTTTTAGGTCGTCCGTCGTCTCTCTCTAATGTGGAGAGCTTTCGTAGATGGAGCGCTTTCGACAAAGCTCTGTTAGTCAGACAGGCGCTCGCGCACAGGCCACGCGCGTGTCGGACCGCGCGCTGCGCGCTGCCATGTCGCCGGGCTAAATCTGTCGTGTGTCACGCCGTCTGCGACACTATACGTGTGACAATTTGCGATACGAGCATACAAGTGTGACTTTTTAGCAATTTCTCGTAAATTTCTGGGCAACACTGATAATTTAACCTCAAAAGTTTAGTTGTATGTATATTTAAGGGTTTACGATAATGTCGCGCGTTTGTTGTTTATATTTATAGTGACGGTTACTTGCTACATGTTTCTCAAAAAGCACATGTTCACTAAATTAAACGAATGATAATGGCAAAAAGTAAATTACAAAAAACGACCGAGGTAGGTCACTGCGCGAGTGCACTCGACTTGAGATTTATTACTAAACCGCATTCTGCTTTTTTGCATCAATTTCGGATACATTATTACTCGAACGGTACTTGCACGAATCAAGAGCAGGGCTACGACTGAGATCGTTAGTTGGTCTATTGAGTTTCTATTACAAAAGCTAGGGTTAATTAGTGATATTAATGAGCCTTTGTTTTGTTACCCAGGTGTGACTGGTATCTCAAGTGTCTGGGCTTCGTGAAGATCATCTGTTATAGCCGATATAGGTTTTTGTTGGTAGCAAACATTTTGATACCTATTCATAAATAAAAATTAGGTACCTAACCATGTGTATTTGTAACATGTTTTTCGGTAAAGAAGAATACGGAATATTTTGAAACTCATATCAAATAAAGTGACTTACTAACTTAAAAATGTTCTATGTATTTAAAATTCCGTCATTCATAAACAGATAATGTGGGATGGCGGATGGTAGTGGCGGATAAGGCGCGGCAAAGTGTCAGCTTGCACATATTTGGAGCAGCCCAACTCGGGATAGCTACGAGTACCTAAACAACCTTTTAAAAAATTGAAATGTAAGTTGCAAGTGTGGGTTATGGTGTCCACCTAACCATCTAAAAGGTAGTATACTCTAGTTTGGCACCAATGGTTAATATGGTTATTATAAATGAAAACACCTTAAAAATTTCTTCAAACTATTTCCTATTAAATTATGTATGCATTTTAAATTAAAAATAAACTCACTGATTGTTTTATAATGAGTGTCCCAAAATCCATCAACTCAGTGATGTACTCATGCGAATGTGTTCATTTCCTTTATTGATTATAGTCGTGATATTATAATCGTGTAATACATTTCTAAATTACCAGTTTGAGTGGACCTACCTTCAAATTTGTACAAGTCAATGTAACCACTCCCCTGACGAAATCAACGAGTACCTATGACTGGCTGTAGTATTCACAACTTGCTCAACCTCAACTAACCGTTGCCTCGAGCATATTTTGACGCCGGGTTTCGTAGACCTAACGCGTAGACGGAGGCGTAGAAAATTACTGGTTCGTTTGAGATTAGGTGAAATGAAACTTGAATAACGTTTACGCTTTTGTGGTGTGGCATCAATATGTGCCGATACAATGTCTGTACAAGTGTGCGTGTTGTATAATTTTAATAATGATTGATATCAGCGGCCTGCCACGCAGCCACGCCTCTCGACAATAGATGTGCTAAAATTATTTTTTCCACTAAACTAGTTCTACGATATGTATAAGATACTTAATGGTATAAATTCCACTTTGCTATAAAGACGTTTTGTTGCGTGGTAACTTGTTGAGAATTATAATATGTAGATTCAATTATAAACATCAGTATTTAGAGAAAACCTATATATGCATAAGTACAAGACGACGAATGCTTTATCTGGTACGTACGTTAACCCTATATCTGGCCAGATTATCCAAATGACAATTGAATTTCAGTCCACTATATTTAAGCACTATTTAGATAGGTTGGTGTGGGAAGAGGTATTCCCTCTGCCTGATTGCAATGAGGGTTTAATATCTAAAAGCCGAACCCTTATGGTGTATATTTGAATTAAATGTAATTTATACCACAATTAACGCCTTAGCTCTACAGGAATGCCATAAACATTACAAACCCTTCGATCATTTGACGATTTGCCATATATATAGACTGTAAAACAAATGCAGCTCCCTGATAAATTGCGATCCTCCTCACCACTCAATCGCTTCCCACGACCTGTAATCTGCGGGGTATTGCCTGTTACTCGTACCAATCAATTACGTTACTCCGAGCTATAGTGGTCTCAGTAGCCGTTGAAAAGCTTGTTTCGAACCTAACTACCACTGTCCCACGTGCACCCACGCTCGCTCCGCCGTGCGATGCACCGAAGTTGTAGTCGCGACCCACTTACTCGTACGTCCAAGGCCATTACATCCTTTTATCAGCTATCATATACTACTAGTATTTGATAATAGACACTGCGGAGGCGTAGCCTGACACTGGCAAATGACCTATTCGTAGCTTGTCAATCTATTTTATTTGAAACCTAAAAAAACTTAAAAACATATGTGAATTGTTGCATGATCCCGATCAGTGCTACGTTCACGTTTTTTTTCATCAGTTTCATTTTAAATTGAATCGCTATACATATCATTGTGTTATAATTATAATGAATACTTAATAAGTACTCAGTTCTATTTTGTTTCTGTACAAGCCGCGTGGTCTATATGTAGTCGTCATTGTTTATTTCTTGAAACTCGCATTGGCGCCTATCTCAGTGCCACATAAATCCTTTTACGGTAGCCGCATTATCTACAACTCTTTTAACGGATGTTTTGTTTCACATTGTGCTTTAAATGGCTATGTTTTATGATTATGTCACCCAGGTTCGTTGCTCCGGCGCACCTTCCGCGTGGCTATTTATACGCGGTGTGTCGAACTTTTGACAACCGTGTAAATAAATGCCCGAGTCGGATGTTGCGGAGCGTGCACGCAGCCCCGGAGCGGCCCACTTTGCCTCTGTAACACAAACATTATCAACCCATATTACACAACATGAACAGCTAATACTGACATTTCTGTGTATTAAAAAACCAGTGCGTACTCGTATATCTTACCAGTAATGCGTTTAGCTAATTGAACGCTTCGCTCTCCTTTAAATTCACTAGGGTGCCGTGATGGTGCCACGCGGACCCATCGTTTTAGGGACCGGCCACACCGGTGCTCAAAATACGGTGACGGTACGGAATCCCAGTGAACGAGAGGGAAAAACTTATGAGTTTAAACCGTCACGCATAAGGAACAACACTGCGTAAGACAGTGCGTCGGTCTGACCGAACTTTTTAAGTAAATTCAGACCCATCAAAGCGTCAAACGAAATCACACTCGGGTGGGAGGTCTATTAAAACTAGTCTAATATAGATCCAAAGGCAGGGAATTATAGTTTATGTTCGTACATAATTCTTTTATATTTGTAATATTGACGATATTTTCACAATAATTGGTTAAAAAAATACCTACATGAAAATAAAACGGTTTAATGGACCGTTGATATATAAGCACGTGTCACCAATTTTGGAGAAACTAGAATGGATAATGCTTGTATGTATTTGATCTCGGACCCTTACATGCATAAAGACAAAAGTATTAGTAAGCCCTCCCACTGAACGGTCCTTAGTCATTGTCTCAGAGTTAGCCGTATTGGTACTATTTCATTTCAATATAATCGTTCAATAGCGCCTACACTTCAACATCTATACATTTATGTTAGGTATGTCGATAACTCTACAGTTTAATGTATGTAGTATAGCTCGATGCAACAATGTTGTTCTTAATAAATCATGCAACATTTGAAGAAAATAATGAATCACATTTATAAGCCGCACTATATTGAATCGCTTGGCTCCAGTTGAGTCAAGGGACTATTCATATATTATTTTGATTACTACCTACTTCTGTTCTTATCTATCTGACTGCAACAATTTATATAGGTTCTTATTTATTACTTACTATTAGTTTACAGTTAAAATCCTGATGTTAATTAACTGCAAGTCACATAAAAATATGGCAGCAATTCTTTATTCAGATCATTTAGATTTTATTAAATTATAGATTATGGTTGTAATTAAAAATTGTACACACAAAATAAAATGAAGGCGAACTCATAGAGGTATAATTATTCTTAACAGTATGTATCTTACACACGATAACTATATTCAAAAACAGTAACCAAAACTATTTTAGCTGAAATGCCGTCGTTTTTATCTGTCACTTTGACATTTGTGTTTGTGAGAAAGAGTCAGCACATTTTTGCCCACGGTTTGTTAAGATTCATCATAGATTTACGATCTATGGGTTCATGGATAATATGTTTATCCAACTAACAATTTAATACCATTCCTTGTAATAAGAATACCTAACTCCGTCGACTAATATCTGGCAGTCTTCACAGATTCTATGAAACGGCCACAAGAGTATCAAAATTGGGTTACAAACACACTGGATATTACCGTATTACTCACTCGTCTTGTAGGTACTGAAGTTCACTGATGTAGATTGGCTTCGTCCCAAGACCGGTGATGCTTCACACTATCAGCATTACATTTCCAGGTAAACGAAATGTAAAAACCGCTATGATACGAACGACGGCGCGCATGCATAAAGAATGTTATGATTATGAGTGAGAGTTCATAAAGCAAAAGTTGTATGTCAGGATCGTAGCAAATGGAAATCAGCGATCTCTGCCTACCCCTCTGGGAAACAGGCGTATTTATATGTATGTATGATACGAGCGAGTAAGCTAAGCTTACTTTGGTAGTAATTCGTTCAGTCTCGCCATCGAGGCGTGGGCCGTGGCGCCGAGCGCTAGAGTAAATATTCCTGGAAGAGTTTATTTCACTACACACGCATCCATTCATTCATGAACCATGACACACGTATGGAATAGCTACGTGTCACCAGTGTATCTGTTTACTAAAAGATCGCGGCGGCTCAACTGACGCTGGATTGTCTGACGTATTGTGTATTGTGTCAACGCATCTCCAAGCACCGAGTTGAGGAAGAAAAATACGGGCGGATTATTCTAATATATGAGGGCGAATGTTTCGTCGACAGTTGCCAACAAACATCATCTAACCATTATTAAAACTTTCCCGTTATAGTGCCCAGAAGTTTGATGAGAAATGCGCTGTTAACAGGTGTGCATTTATTAAGTAGCTACTTCATTAGCAATGGAAACAATAATTAAATTTAAGAGTGAGTTGGTGAAACTGACAGCATGATACCCACGTGTATTAGAGCACCTCGCTCCATCCAAGGCTCCACGGATGACGTCACCCGGCAAACGCGGTCTATTGTTCAGGTAACATGTTCCTTTCACTTTAATTTTTAATATTTATGCAATGACTAGAGTATTTCTTACTTTAAATAATTTAACTATTGATAGGTAAAGTAAGGGGCCTTTAGTCACATTTTATATACATATAAAATATATCTACTATTGTTATACGTTCTCTATAGTATTACTTACCTTACTTTATAGTTATACTTAGTCTGAGAATAAGTTCAAAGAATTCAAATTTTGATAGCATCAAGCAGTCATATCGCATCGCCACGAAGGAAGGCAAATAATATTAAAGTTGCTCGCTGCGAATGTCTAACAACAAGTACTTAAAACAACTACATTGTTTCAATGCTTTGTTAACTTGCCATCGTAGATACCAATATCATTCATTTAGTTCATTTAGTCTATGGATTATCTCATAAATACCAAAGATCATGGACGAGTGATGTCAATACGTCTCTTTGAATGTTTTCATGAACATTAACCAAACATTTCAGCTTTGCGATTCATTGTGATTCGTGTATATTGTGTATGATACTCGTACATATATACATATTTGGCTTTCGCAGAGAAATAAGCGCTAAATGCAGTCCGATTTTTATTACAAGGAGGCTCAAATGTGGCCGCAAATGTAGATCCCGGATTGGCTTATATACTCACGAGAGGTGTTGCCCCTCGTGTGCAAACGCTGTTTAAATCGTCTGTCAAGATGTATAGGCCAGATAATGATTAGTATACCCACAATTTGTTTACAAACAGACCCCAATTTCAACTAACCCACACCAATTTCAATATGCAATAGCATTTAAGCCCAGGTCCCATACGCTTTTCTCAGGCGCTCCTAAGAGTAGCGCTCCGTAAGATCTGGTACTAGCCGGCGGCGAGTCCCGCCCAACGTTATTAAAAGCCAAGCGACCTCATTCTACTTCCGCACTTAACGCTTTTAGGCTGCTACCTAGCGCACGTTTGACGTAAACTTGGCGACATTGTATTCGCACAATATTAGTAAATATCGTGGTTGACTTGAGAGAACGATAAACACATGTTTTATAGGCAGCAAAATGCCACTGAATGTTTGAATCATCTGTGAGTCTCATGTGTTTGTCATATTCATATACAATACCTTAGTTTCTCTGCGGTTGACAATTATGAAACATGAATCTATTGACTACATTATATTTATCTTATTTGTCTTTGCGAATGTTTCCGGATTATAAGATTTCAAGCTAACGTGGTCATAAATCTAAGAATTACTGTTCAAAACGGGGTATTTACCATGTATGTTATTATTGTTGAGGTTCCAATATGTCGGCGCTATTGCAAGCACCATTTTCAAGGATTAACTGACGTGCTGCGAGTTTTATTTGTGGTCTACCCACACTCCATAGCGATCTACCCTCTTCTTGGTACGCTTTTTCCGCACAGTGTCATAGCTACTACCACCGTCCCCACTCTCGCTCAAAACTCGAACACGATCACGGCACACAACACTTACAGTATCAACTCGCGCGTTCATGCCGGTTACAGTCTTCCGGTTTCCGGATTACCACAAGTTAACTACTTAGACTTTGATTTCCAAAGGCTTGTTAACAACCACCGTGCTACTAGCAGATTTGCATACCTACTCAACTTACTCATCCTTCTTTCGAATAGTAAAGACGTTAGTGTTTACCCTATATTTATAAGTGATTTGTTGTAGTCAAAGGCTTATTATATTCATAATAGAACAAAGGTAGCTGTATTGTTGTTTGTTTAGACTTCTGCGCATACCCTGGACGGCTAAGAGAACTAATCAGTCCGTCCTACAGCAGCTGAAAATTACCACACGCCTCTCCACGATATGCCGGGAGCGCGCACTCAGCTTTTTTGGACAAATCATGCGGTCTAAAAAGCATGACCTAGAGAAGCTGATGTGATGATCCTAGGTCAAATGGACACCAGGCGTGCTCAAGGTAGAGCACCCACGAGATGGTCAGATGCTGTGAAGAAGGTGGTTGGCGGCAGTATGCAGAGTGCGACCCACATGACCGCAATATATGGATACAGAGCATACGTGGTCGCGATCCTCAGTAATGAGGGACCGAGGAAGAAGAAGAAGATTGTTTTTAAACATAATTTATATTTGTCGTACTTAAGAGATAAGCTATATACTCTAAGAAAGGATCAAGTTTACATTGGAACAAAATAAGTACGAACTCAAACGTGTTTCGAAAAATATATCACAAATCACAACACTGTCGTCATTTAGAAATCCGATCTCTAATTGAATAAAAAATCTACATTAACGAAATGAGTTAAGATTTCATACTACTTAAAAATTTGAAATATTGTCAATTCCTGCTCCGGCTGAGGCATTTATAGTGCTTTTCTCCAAACGAAATTGTAAGGAACTATTCAGTGATAAAGACACTTGTTGCAGCAGCCGGGTGCGTCGGCGGCGCGCGCGCTGCCCGGCCCCAGCCGCGCCGTCGCCGGCAATGTCCAGACTAGCTGGCAATTTCCTATACAAAACCCATTAAACGGCCTGTAAGCTTGCGACACCCGCAACTATGGGTTTCGCAGTCAGTTATCGCGAACACAACTCCTACTTTTCCGAGCATGTTTGAGAAAATTTCAATTATTTCTCTCTAGGCGATAACGAGTTTTATGCGGACAAATCCGCGGGTAAAAGATAGTTTCAATAAATTCAGGTTGGCTTTTTAGTCCTCGTCATATGTATCTCTAGAATATTGGATACTTTTGCTTCCAGTGCTCACTGTTGCATCTATGTAATCATTAAAAGAGAAAATATCCGTTGTAAGTCCGCGGGTGAGCTCAGCTGCTCTGGCCTTTGCCAATAAAGCTGTACAAGGGTAAATGCCTTCGGCGCTCGTAGCGTCCGGCGCGTACTAGCGATAATATACGTCAGAATATACACTGATATAGGTACACCGTGCTTTCCATGCCATGGTTCAAGTGAAGTAAGAACGTGTATTTATAAAAATATAATAGCGTAGTCAGTAGCTACTTAAATTTTAGGGCTCAGGTTGCTCTCAAAGTAATTTGATTATATTTTTAGACATTTTTTTCCCCTTCGTAACAAAAAGCTGCCAAATCGTATAATTTTGAATTGAATTTTTAGTTGAATTTAAATTTGTTTAATATAACGTTTAGTTTAATATAATGTAATGTCATTTAAAATAATTATTAATTTGATGCTAATGTCATGCATACAATTGTCAATTATTGAGATATAAAATCAGCATAAACCTGTATCTACCTTTCATACCAATGAGACCTCACGAGACCCATATGAATAATGGCAGACAGAGCCGTAACTTGACAAAACTAACATTATTTAACCTATGGCCCTACCTGCGGCTTCAGAATTAAGTAACCGCACTTTCATACAGACTTCCACGCCGATATAATTCCGTTAAAGTATTTCTTGGATCAGAAGTAACTCATTTTTTATTCGAACTCAAATGTAATACCAAATTGATAAAATCGTTTACATAAGTGGTTCATGAAAGTACTTATAATAAACAGAAAGAGTTATTTACTATAAAGTAGTAAAGTAGTAGTGTAGTATTTTAATTTAATTGGATAATTATTTATCTACAAACTTGGCACTTTTCCTTTAACTTGTACCATTCACGATGCAGAAAACCATTTTCTTTCTAAAAGGAGCGTATTGGGAGGAGTATCCTTTCCAGCTAATTCGATTCTATGGACTATGGGTTGATTAGGGACTTACGTTTTGTATCACGATTTTTATTAATGTGACTCTCGTACTCCTTCTGTTACGTGAGCTCAGCGCACGTGGAAGCAAGTATGCGAATTCAATGCGACGCATCAGTATAGACCCTCTGTTACGTTTACAAACGAGTGTATAGGTGAAAAACTTAAGAAAATGACCTGTTGTATGTAGTTGTGACGTGGTCGAATAGGCGTTTGGGTTGCACATTTTAAATATGTCATATACATTCGAACACGCTATATCTACATACAAACAGGTCCTTTATTTAAGATTATTACCTATACATAGTAGGTAGTAGGTAAATAAATGCATAGGTTTCAGTATCACGGTAGGTGTCGTGAGCTGTACTGTATTCGTTTTTAAACACCTGAGTAGGAGTAAATACACGTCCACAGGCGTTGTTGTTGTAGTAAATAGTTGGTACTCATAGTAAGAATTTCTATAGAGCCTATTCGAGTTCCACCAAGAGAGACAAAGAAACTCTTACGCAGCTAAATTGAGAAATGGCCTTAAAAGTCTAGCGGCTTACCATAAGCAACCTCTTTAATTTTGACTGATAATCGTTTATTTACCCCAAACTATTTCACATGAAGCGGGCATTGTTGTTCTCTTGTTCAATTTAGTATATGATCTGACCATCTCGGTTGGTAGCGGTGTTACTATTTGTTGTCTTCTCTGGGGTACTCTGAGAGTTATAAACTCTCAGAGTACCCTTAGTGCTTTTACAATTGAGTCGTTTTTAGAGAGTCTAAAGTCAAAATATTGAGTATTGAGTGTGCACGTTCAAATATTTTTGAACACTTATAAGTGTACGGTTGTCTGATAGCACTATTACTTATTCTGTCCTGATAGCGACTGTACGTACTTACTGTATTACACTGTACGTAGTCATGACCATCTTCCTAGGATTAGTTTCTTCTCAGTAACGGATATATTACACACTGTAATAATACGAGTATGCATTATACTCTTGTGTAAGTACGCACGGTTGACATCAAACATTTGTTTATACTTAGTGCACCTTGTTACTGCGCAAGGCGAAAACATCTATACATTATGATTATGTGGACAGTAGGTACAGTTCATAACACGTACAGCTTCATAAATGATACACAGATACGTTCAATACGTGTACTTAATACGTTCATATTATGATATGATATGACGACCACTTTGGTTTAGTTGGTCACGACTACGAAGCCGGAGGTCCCGCTCGTTTGAATCCCGGTCAGGTACAGGAACTTTACAAGTTGTTTTAAAGTTTTACACCGGCCGTGCCGATCACTGGTTATAATAATTAGTTATGACTTATAGCTAAGATCATCATGAGTTCATACAAAAATTCAGGATACGCTACTGACGCTCACTATACACAGTGAAGCGGAACGATACTCGTAATCATGTCAGGTCACTAGATTTATGACAATCAAAAGCTATTCGGGACCTATTTGAATAAACTCTCGTGTGATAGTCGCCGATAAAGAGACAATTGAGACAGCGACTATCGGATAGGGTGAAAAAATCTTGTACCGATGTATCATGTCATGATTATTCTATTAACGTGTTCGATTGGCCTGATAAGATCTTTGAATATAGATTTATGATAATGAGTAAGAAGTAGGCAGTTACTGGAGGTATATATTTCATTTCGAGGATATAAATACATATATTATAAGAGTGTGTTTAAAAGGGTTTCTGTGCGGAATAGAATACATCAAAAAACACAATGGACAATAGTCACAGTCATCTAATATATGTATCTCTTTCTTTTCTTATTTTTGCCGTGTAATACTGTATTTATGTGATAATTAATTTTAAGTTGAGTTAAATATTGATATTGTATAAGGTTTTGATTTGTAGAAGTGCCCTTGTGGTGAATTTTTCGGAATAATTATCTTGTTGTTTTTATTGATTTATGATTTTTGATCAGGGTGCTCAAAAATATCTGAATATGCACTCAGTCAAAGTTTTTTATTCTTCTAAGGCATATTATATGTACTTATGAATGTCGTCTACCACCGGCTCGGAAAAAATAAACCTCTGTCACGAGAAGAACCGGCGTAAATAACTCGGCGAGGTGTAATTTTTTCAAAACAATATCTTCTATATATATATAAACGCCAATGTCCTGACTGACTCACTTAAATCAACGCCCAGCCCAAACCGTTGAACCTAGAAGGCTGATTTTTTCACGATTGGTAGATTATATAACGAAAATACCCACTAAGAATTGACTTTTCGAAATCCACCCTCAAGGGGCTAAAAAAGGGGTTGAAGGTTTGTATGGGGATGGAGTAAAATTGTAGGTGAGGGACTTTGAGTACGGACTCCTTATTACAATACAAGAAAAGTAATTTTAGGGTTTTAAGAAAATCCACCCCTAAATCGGATAAATAGGGGTGCAAAGTTCGGAAGGGGATGGAGGATAAATTTAAGTGAGAGACTTGAAACTTTGTGTATAGACTCCTTATTACAATACACGAAAAGTAATTTCAGGGCTTTAGAAAAACCCACCCCTTCGCGCGTTAAATTGGGGTGCAAAATTTGTATGGGGATGGAGTAAAATTTTAGGTGAGTGACTTAAAACTTTGTGTTTAGACTTCTTATTGCAATACAAGAAAAGTTATTTCAGGGTTTTGGAAAAACCCACCCTTTAAGTGGGTTAAATAGGGGTGCGAAGTTTGTATTGGGATGGAATTAAATTTTAGGTGAGAGACTTTGAAAGTTTGTTTTTAATCTCCTTATTACAATACAAGAAATGTAATTTTAGGGTTTTGGAAAAGCCCACCGCTAAGCGGGTTAAATAGGAGTGCATAGTTTACATGGGGATTAAGTAAAATTTTAGGTGAGAGACTTGAAACTTTGTGTTTAGACTCCTTATTGCAATACAAGAAAAATAATTTCAGGGTTTTAGAAAAACCCACCCCTATGCGGGTTAAATAGGGGTGCAACGTTTGTATGGGGTTTGAATAAAAATTTAGGTGAGAGACTTAAAACTTTGTGGGTTAAATAGGGGTGCAAAGTTTGTATGGGGATGGAGAAACATTTTAGGTGAGAGACTTGTAACTTTGTGTATACACTCCTTTGAACAATATAAGAAATGTAATTTCAGGGTTTTGAAATAACCCACCCCTAAGCGGGTTTGATAGGGGTGCGAAGTTTGTATGGGGATAGAGTAAAATTTTAAGTGAGAGACTTTAAACTTTGTGTATAGACTCCTTATTACAACAAGAAAGGTAATTTTAGGGTTTTGGAAAAAACCACCCAAAACCAACCTTTAAGAAGGGATTTATAGAAATTCCACTCCTGAGGGGGTAAATTTGGGGTTCAAATTTTGTATGTAGATCGTGCGATTTTTATAGTAAAAGTGTAAGATTTTGTACAAAGACGCTTTATCTAAAGATAAGAAAAGTACTTTCATGGTATTTCGAAATGCCCCTACATCAATCCGTAATATTATGTTTAAAAATTTGCATGGAAAACATTTCATTCTTTGAATAAGAAGTCTAATATTCATTATACACATTCCTCATGAAGAAGCTAGAAAACTATTTCAAGCGTTTTTGGAAATTCATACTCTGAGGGGTTAAATAGGGGTTGAAATTTTGTAAGGAGGTAGTGAGTTTTTAAACAAAAAAAATCGGGTTTCCTAGAACAACGCTTCATCTAAAGATATGCTAATTACTTTCACGGGATTTTGAAATTCGCCCCGTAAAGGGGTAAATTACCAGGATGGATTAATGTGTGTATGTGAGTTGTGTTTAGTTATTGTTAACTTTGTATGTCCTTTTAAACAAATAACAACATCACATAGGCTACAGTTTATTGTTCTGCGCGAGCAAAGTCGCGGGCAAAAGCTAGTAATATAAAATGTATATAGCGGTGTATCTTAACACAAGCATATTTAAATGCTTAAAAAGAGGCTCCAACTCAATTATGTGAAATATAAGCATGATAATGCTGTTTTATTTATTTATAAAGTTAATAAAGGGTCGGCAACGCACTTTTGATTCCTCTGTACTGGAGTCGCAAGTGTCCATAGGCTACGGTGTCTGCTAACCATCAGGCAGGCCGTAAGCTGGTTTACCACCGTCGTAGTATAAAAAAAAATATTGTATATAAAATCCCATCAAAAACATAAATGTGAAAATGGCAGCCAAGTTCACCGACAAAAGAATTCTATGCAGTATGTATAATACCATAAAAGCTGTTGGATATTTAAGAAAACTGCCAAGTTAAAGCTCAACATGCATTAAGCCGCAGTAAATTAGTTTTACTGTAAACAATCTAGTGCCGAACTTGGCAAATTTTCAGGTAGGTAATCTATGGAACTTGGCGCTCATTTACATCTCAATTCTTTTGTCGGTGAACTTGGCTGCCATTTTCACATTTATGTTTTTGATGGGATATGACTACTTTTTGTCAAACTTCATTAAATGGTGCTTTCCCAGAGCGAATCCACGAGTTACTATACAAAATACCCAAACCGCTATAGGTGCACCTAAAATATTTGAAGATTTCCCTCGATTTCTCCAGGATCCTATGATCAGATTTTGACGCGATGACAATGGGACTACCCCGGAAGTATACGGTTTCAAACAAAAAAGAATTTTCCAAATCGATCAATAAATGACGGAGTTGTGAGGTAACTAGCATAAATAATAATAATAATAATAAAACTAATAATAAAATCACTGTTTTCTGATTTTTTCTGATGTGTACACATAATTACCAAGCTGCATGCCAAATTCCAGCTTTCTAGGTCAGGTTAGGTTTTTGATTACTAGTCAGTCAGTCAGTCAGTCAGTGGTAAAAATGCCGTTTTTTGGAATTTAATAACTCAATAACTATTAAACCGACATTTATGAAATTTAGGGTTCTAGTTGTCCTAAAGGATCTTAATATACGAGGGCTGTTCCGAAAGTTTTTAGCTGCTCTCACTCTATTAATGCCATATATGTTTTAATGATACCATTATGCGGGTTATTTCGATACATATGTGTTGGGGTGAAACTGTTGATGAAAGTCGCTTGGTTTTTATTATTATTATAATGTTCCTCTCTCTGTCGCCCTAACCACCGGTAGCTTAGGCCCCGCCTCGCTGCCGGCGGCACTCTAGGTTAGGTTTTTTATAATGCTTTTATATTTTGTATGTATATTTTTATATTTTACATTTGATAAATTTATTGTAAAAAACCTAACATGTGAAAAAGAATAAATAAGGATAATAATAAATTTATTTGCAGAAAAAAGGGTGTGTTACAAGTCTTGGGTTAACAAATTGTTCATTATTGTGTATTAAGTACGACGTGTCAATAGCCCTATCTAATATGCGATGAACGGGTCACAATACCAATTTTGTGTTGCGGGCCAATTTTAATTAATACGTCACCACAACTAAACGAAATTTTATACACCGCAAACTATGAATCTTCCCTGTCTCTAGCCACGTAATCTGTTTCGATTGTATGAAAATTAGCGACAATGAGCAGGTGTGTAGAATATTAGTCTAGGTCGCGAGACTAGGGACTGGTCATCATCACAAAAAAACTTATATTAAATAAAATCATTTAGTGATTTTACATTAAAATCAGCAAAACTAAGTTAGGAAGTCATCCCCACATCATGTCCACTACAGCTGTTAGGGATTTCGTTGCCAAAACTATTTTTAGGTATCAAAAATAGAACTAGTTTTGCAAAGTTTTATAAGCCAATACAAAAGGCCTTTTGGTAAAAGAAATGTTGTGAACACTTGCTGCTTACTAACGATTTTATCTCAGCTCATAACTATTGAAATTACCCACATAATGGTGTAAATAAAAAATATATCGCATGAATAGAGTGAGACCAGCTAAAAACTTTCGGAACAGCCCTCGTATGTACCAAATTTCATGTTATTATGTTAGATAGATTTGGAGTTATTAGGGGGTCAAAAGTGGCTCCAAACGGTTCATGTAATATAACACACGGCTGCTGTCCGCCAGTTCCTGGGGTGAACTTGGCTGGACACGCTCCCGCGTGTCTAGATTACAATACCACAACACAATACTACTGTATTTTCCTACATAGCTTTTAGCTTTTGCTATTTTGCGATACATTATTACAGGGCGCTATCGCTGCCATACATCCCAGCTATTCATGATAGCCATAGCTATAAAATATACCAGGGTGCTGAAATATGTCAAAATGCTCAATTATATCAGGGTGCTCAAATATATCAAGGTGCTCAATAATACCAGGGTGCTCAAATATATGACGGTGCTCAATTACTCCTGTATACCAGGGTGCTCAAATATATAAAATATTATTACTTAAATTAAATTAAAAAAGGTTAAAATAAAGTGTCTAATGTTGTATAGATAATAATAGTACGGAACCCATAGTCCGACTCGCACTTGGTCGGTTTTTTATTTTTAAAACCAACCAAAAAAAAAGAAAAACATGGCGTTTGTTAATGTTTTTTTTGAGTGATCTATTTTATTATTTCATTTCATATGTTTAAGAAAAGCACTATACAAATCTGGGCGAGAACGGTGGGCTGGAGGCCGCGTATCCCTATCCGTCTATACTACTTGGCTAAATCAGTATAATTTATGTTGACGTTTTATTTAACTGTAATTATTAGTTGGATTCCTGATGGAATCTTAATGAACAGTTCTTGTAAAACAGGGCAGATGAAATCTGAAAGTTTTAATGTTGTTAATTAGGGGCTCTGTGAGCTATACACCTCACAAAAAACACTACGACTACACATAAAAAAATATATACATTTTCACGAGAATCGGTTGAGAAATGCGATCTGTTGAGGAAAATAACCGGACATCCGGACATCTGGACATCGGTCTTACGTAATAATTGTGGTTTAAGCTGAAACGAGGGACCTTCGTGTCACTCGATCGATTACCTACTAATGTTTTTTTATAGTTGAATTAGAACTGATATACAATAACGTGTCAACCTACAGGGGCAAAATATAAAATTATAGCTTGTGGACAATACATAGTTTTGTGTTTTTCTAATTTCGGGTGTTGACAAATAATTGCTTATTAGCATCCAGTTAAATGTACAGTCACCGACATCATTATTTGCATTAAATTTAACATGCTATTTGTATGTGCTGCTGATTGTAGTCCTGTTTAGATATTTTCGTCATTGTTCAGATATATGAATGTATTAATGTCGATGATTCCATGTCTCAATCTCATCATCTCAAATATAATACTCCGATTATTACTACGTTTCATTTCTTCATTCGATTCAAAACGAATTTACATATGTTTCGTATAATTAGCTGTTAGTAATCGGAAAGTAATTAGGAGCCATCAAAGTGGTATTTCGAATCCATTAGGATAAGATGAGAGCCGTGTCGGTAGCGGTCCTCACCGCTCAGAAGGCCGCCGCCGCACGGCGACGGAATGTCGCGCCGTTCGCCTGCCGCTTGTTCCCATTCTTCGGCAAATTGACTCGAATATGACTTAATCCTTTTAAGAATTCAATGCGAACATCGCTCATACCTATTATGAGGTTGACATGTTTTCAAGCCTTTGTCATGAATGTTGCATCGCTTCTTGGATCATTTTTTTGAACAAGTCGGTGGCACCGGTGGCGCGGCACTAGACCGCACCGCCCGTCTGATGCTAAGCGGTCACTGTAGCTTATGGACGCTTGCAACTGTACTTCGGTGAGTGTGCTCAGGAGCTCCATGAGCTCATACCGCCTTCCCCCTTCTTCCATCCGACATCCAGACGTACGGCTGGCTACCATCCTTACCTGGTCGAAATTCCTCTAATTCGAACCAAGCGCTTAGCATCTTCTTTTATAATGCGCACTTCTAAGGTTTGGAATTCTCTGCCGGCGTCTGTATTTCCGAGTTCATATAACCTGGACCTTTTTAAGGCACGAGTGAATAGGCATCTTCTGGGTGAGCTCGCTTCATCGTCGGCCTCATCTTTGCCCCCTGGCTAGATGCTGGCCAAGAGCAATCCCATTTTTAATAAAAAAAAAACCAAGTGCGTCACATTCGCGCTGCCGACCCCTGTAAAATATATATACTATTTTCTCGAAGAACCCCAAACTGTCTGTAGTCCTTCTGTAAAGACCATGGTAGCAAAAAAGCTCACTCTACAGATGGGGTGTTCACGGAAGAAAAGCTCTTTGATACAGTACGATATTAATGGCTGAGATACGCGTCATACTCGTGATCGGGTGCCGTTTGTGGAGTCCGGTCTGTTCATACTTGCGATTGACGAGAGACATAATCCTGTTTTGAATTAGTTCTATTGTTATTGACGCTTAGAGACCTTATACATCTCTAAGAATATTATATTAGTGCAGTCTTATTACTTATTTTAATTTTGACGCTTAGAGACCATTTACATCTCTAAGGACTTTGAAATAATTGTTATTAATCGTATTTGGATGCCATATTAGACCATATACATCTCTGAGATATTAAATTAATTTTAAATACTTTTTGTTTATTCGGACACAGTTCGTTTTCAATATACGTCCTTAATATTTGTAAATTTAGTTTCATTGAATTGTTAATCATTATTATTATATAACATTGCCAGTTTTTAAATTGTATAAATTCACGCTTTGACATGTAAAAGTGCCCTTGTGGCCTATTTGCAGAATAAATATTTGATTTTGATTGATTTAATAAAATAAAACAGGCTTTTTATATTAATTGTTGAAGCCAATGTTTCCAACAGCTGTTTGTGGCCAGTTTGTGTAATAAAATCCGGGCTATGACCCGAAAAGAATACAGGAAAGGTTAGCATTACGATCCTCTGAGTGAGTCAGCGTTCCCGGAATCTGCGTGACATTGAAATAAGAGTGCATCATTCTTTGCTTTGGCAATCAGTTATCACTCATGCTTGGTAATTCCTGTAAAACGTCTTGGGTTCGAGAAAACATCGTTAAAAAGTTTATTTTCAATTGGTTCAGAATGATGTGTACTGGGGATACAGTCATCTGAGTAACTTGTTGAGATAGAGAAATAGTTTTAGTTTTCAATAAGTTACATAATTATTTTAGTACATTCACAGTTATTGCCACAATATTTATATTAAACCAAAAAACATCAACTTATTTCATATTTACCGATGATGTAATATCAGTTAGGTTTAATATCAATTAGACATATTTTTTATGTACCATCATCAGGTAACTAAACTATTGTTATTAATGGTGAGAGTTACTTTGGTAGATGTCAAATTCAGCGAAGTGGTGTGACAGGGAGTTACTTTATTTTAGGGTGTGAGCATTATTTGTGTAAAATTTTACAATAAGCAGATTTACATGGAAAATTCCTGCCAACGATGTCATGGCGCGAAGCGGCGGAACTAAGATTATGAAACGCACATGACACTGGCATCTCCATATAAGCAGGTTATCATCGTCTGATCTCTCTGAAGGTTGCATGAGATGTACTTTATAAGACAGACTCGTACTGAATGAATGCTTAATTTTTAATCCCGGATTAATAGGGTGCCGTTTTTAACAGTGAAATGACAGAATTTTATTTGCAAAGTTATTTTAGCGAACTGCAATCTTGGACTTCTTATTTAATTTGTGGCAGAGATACCAAAATAAAATGTACGTATATATTAGAACACAAACACGTATATACAGTCAGATCTAGAGAAACGACCCCAGGTTTCTCTACAAATCTGGTTTCTGGTCTGTCGGTTCTCTGGTTTGAGCAATTTATTTAAACCAAATGATTAAACTAGTGATTACGATTTACGATTAATTATAGTTGTATCTCCTAGCATCGGCATCCTAGCGTTATCCCGGTATAGTTGCAGCCTTAAGGGTACCAGGGATCCTCGACTTACCTAATTTTAGTTGTATCTGATTATAAAAAAAAATGAGGAATAATGAGGGATTCCAAAATGCAAACTTTCAAAACTTTCAATGCGGACACCGGATACCTAATAGCGTCCGGTCCGGTGTCTGCATGGTTTCGCCCAACTAAGCTAAAGCTTGTCGCATACTAGAACTTTTATTAATGTAGTAATGTTTATTTCCAGATCTACACAGACTGGGCGAACCACTACCTGGAGCGGGCGCGGTCGCGGCGACGCGCGGGTGCCGGCGGCGGCGGGCTGGCACGCGACTGCGCCGACGGGCTGTTGCTGGCTGACGTGCTCGAGGGCGTCACCGGCCTGAAGGTGTCGCGTGCGCACCGCAAGCCGAGGAACCCCCAACAAATGGTATGTGGCTCCTTTACATTCCCACACGCACACTTTACACGGACGGGGTAGAGCGGTCGTGGTCACGGCAGAACGCGGACGCCAGCGGACGTGGGCTGCAAAATCTTCACGGAATGGGTAGAGTACTACCTGAGACAGCTGAAGGTGCCACATTTGCAAACCGAGGAACCCTCGGCAAATACTGCGTGACCCCATTACATTTCCACATCTACACGGACTGAGGAAACTACTACCAGGAACGCGAACCCGTCAAAGACGTTTTCAAAGTGGTACCCTAAAACAGTCACCAGTCACCTAAAACAGTCAGTTCTATCATGTCATGATCGAGTACTGCTTGTGATTCGTGAAATCCAAGTGATAAGTACCTTAATTTTCCCACACCAGGACACATTGTTTTGGGATTTAATATATGTACGAGTATTAAGACCGAGTGTTGTTCCACATCTGTCGTGTTTTTTTTTGGAAAAATAGTTTTCCTGGAAATTAGTCCCATCAGCTAGACTCGTTTTTCCGGGAAGTTGGATTCGCTGGATTGTTTTTTTTTTGCCCCCGTAAACCGTCGTGATGAACCTAAATCAAATCTAAATCGATAGAGTAGTTTTTGAGAAACTATTTGCAAAGAAGTAACTATACAGAACTTTCTCGTTTAGTAGTACCTATATGATAAATAATATTGAGTTTAATCGACGAATCCGACTCGGCTGGGCAGCATTCGGGAAGCTACGGCACATCTTTTCGTCCAATATTCCGCATTGTCTCAAGACGAAAGTCTTTGACCAGTGTGTGTTGCCAGTGTTGTATGACATATGGTACTGAAACGTGGTTGCTTTCTATGGGCCTCATATGAAAGCTCAGAGTCACCCAAAGAGCAATGGAGAGGGCTATGCTGGGAGTTTATCTGCGTCATCACATCAGGAATGAGGCCATCCGCAGCAGAACCAAAGTGACCGATATATTAGCCCTTCGAATCGCTAAACTTAAGTGACAGTGAGCGGGGCACATGGCACTTAGAAACGTAGACCGTTGGGGCGGAAAGGCTCTCGAGTGGCGACCTCGTACCGGAAGGCGTAGCGTGGGCAAGCGGTGGACTGATGACTTGATAAGGGTCACGGGTGTCCACTTGATACGGGTGGCGTGTGGATTGTGGAAGTCTTTGGGGGAGGCCTATGTCCACTACTGGACGTCCTTTGGCTGATACTTAAAATAACTGATTGTCAAAGACCGGTTATTATCGACTGGTTCTGAGCAAATCATATCGCCTTTCACATGCACCAATAACATTCATCAAAGCACCAATTTAATTTCATTCATACACCAATGAATAATAATTAAATAAAAATAACATAATAAGAATCTCATTAATATTCCCATAAGAAAACTATTAATATCGTAAACGTCAAAACAGAACACTTTCAAATATCCGGTGTATTGTTTATTATTGAACAAGGGCAAAAATGAAAGCGGCGCAGGAGTATTTCGTTCGCCCGAAATAGCTATCGGCTTATAAATCATTGGGGCAGGTACACACGCGGCGACCCGTAAAAGGCTGGTTAATGGTTAAATGCGATAGGTAGCCCCCAAATCCGAATATTGCATTGCAGCTAGTAAACACCGCGTATTATGGTGGTGTAACTTGACTCTGATTATACACTTGACTGGAGTAAGCAAATTCAGAAACATATTATGGCAATGGAATGAGGTTTTTAATTTGATTTGCTTTACCTATAGGAACAACTCGGACAAAGCCGGCCAAGTGCGGTATGAAATCGCACATGAAGCGTCCCGTACCATCATACAAGTACTCGTACCTACGTACCAAAAAAATAACGTTTATTTCCCCATATACTCATTAGTTTTATAAGTGAAAAGTTATATTGTCTACTTATTACGGTTCACGATCATGAGATACAGCCCGCAGACAGACGTACTGGCGGTAATAGGGTTCCGTTGGCACTGTTTTGTGGGTAAAATTGGCAACATGTTATACTAGTGTATACATGTTATGTTATAGATTTACTTATAATTATAGTACTGTAAAGACGCTCAAACAATTTAATTTACAGGCCGCTTCGTGCCTTGTCAGAGTGAAAATCAATATGAGAGCTGTTAGAGATCTCTCATGTTATTGTCACTGTGGCAAGGTACGAAGTGGCCCAGAAATCAAATTCGTTGACCGTACATAAAGCAGGATTGTTCACGGCATTACGTAATTTTTTTCACCTTGTAGTTGTAAGCGTGTATCTGTAAGAGAACACCGGCGCGGCGCGGGCTGGGCTTGACCACATCCGCCCGCACTGTATTCGATATCTGATCGCCATTAAGCTAAATAACAACTAGATTTTACAGTGTTTGTGACCACTTCGATTTCTCCTATGATCTAGATATGGTAATTTATGATTATGAATGTTTCAAATAAAAAAAAAAGATTGTTACTCTATTTTTTCAGATACCGAACTGATTGATGAACAGATAGAGAACTGATTGATGGAATGAGCTCGTAGCAGTTGTAGCTTTTCTCTCTCATGATATTCATTTATATAATTATTCAAAATTTGTTTTATTATATATTTATACATATTTAAAAGTCCTATTTAACTAACTATTTTTTTCATCACTTTGAAACAGAAAAATATCAAATGAAAAACACTGAACAGTGGCGGAAACAGCTGCACATTCATGTCTTATTTTGATTTTTGTAAATAATACCATAGATTGTATTGTGAACTTAGTCTAGGCAATGTTTTCTTTTTTCCATGAGGGTGATATTATGTATCCCAATAAAAATAATAAACCTCTGCACCTTTTTTAAACTTGGTTTATGGTTAAGCTCTGAAAGCGCGACCAAAGCATTAATAATATCAATAAGAATGGAGAGTATGTAGGTACTTAAATCTCGTGACGAAGGAAACTGTTGATTTCGCGCTCGTTCCCATAACCGAGCCCTGCACGTACCCAGCGAAGCGGGCAGGAATGGCTCGTAAACCATGCTCTACGATAACTTGACATATTGTTCAACAAGCACCCGTTCAATGGAGGCATAACTGCATGTAAAACGATACAGTGCTGAAAGTTTATTGAATGCGGAAAATGTAGTCGATTTCCCGATTTTAATTGAGGTTTTGTGTTACCACACGAAGTGTAAACGCTGGATAAATCTAAAGACATGACTACACTTGAGCAATGTTAAAGCCATGTATGAAATGTGCGGTTAAATAATCCGAATAAAATCTACATTGATCTCTGTATTTTAAGCTAGATATATTTTGTGGCTTTTAATCTGCGCCATAATGTGTTATTCTACTCAAACATTATAATTTATAATTTGTCAAATAAATTACTGACAGCAGTATTCAAATAATAAACTTTATATACTATATAGTGCAAGTTTAAAGGAACCAATAGACAATTCATTATATGACTGGTAAGAGAATCATAATGAATTTCCATACATTATCATACAACCGTTTTCTTTTTATATTTGCAAGAGGCAGTGCCCGTATTCTGCCACCATTTCGATTTGTAATCATTTTTGCTGACGTAGAAAAATTATTGTGTGCAAAATTACATAATACGGTCTCTCTCGATTTTTAAAAGACCTTGATATACAACTGTTGCAAAAAATAAAATATTATTAGATTGTTTAATAGAATAAAAAATAGATTTATAAAAATATAGCACGAACATTATGATGTTCAACTTCTCGTTAATCGCTGTGCTGTGATACAACCACCATCACGTTCTGAAAATAAAATTCATTATACCAGTATGATGTGTACTCACTCTGAGATAAGCGATTTTATAACATAAGCGCGACCATATTTGACCACAAATTCACAATCGACAAAGTACTTTAGTGTTTATTCAGCGCTATTGAATTACAAAGTTAACACGATATTAGGGTTGCGGAACTCTGTCAGTGTGTCAATACCCGAAATATCTCAGAAACTACTTATACTATTGATTTAACATTTAGAATACTTAAAAACAAGGCTAAGCCATAATTGAAATTCTTTTGAAAATAGAAGATTTAAATTACAAATATTTTAAAAGATTAATTTCACGCATTGTCACGTGCATTATCCAGGATGTCTTTTTTTTAATTCCGTTAATTTAGAGGGCACAAACCTGAGATCAAATAAAAGTAATCTTCTCTAAGACACTTAGAGTGTCCCAATTCGTACCATTACGATGATATTCAAGAATTCATTTTAGTTATTTAACACCCCTAGTATACTATAAAAGATCCTTATCAATTAAACAACGTTGACGTTCATGCAGACATTCGAAATCCAAATTGTCGTACTTGACATTAACTTTTGCTTAAGTCCACGTTAACTCTTAACGCCGGTTTTCATTCACGTGATATAATGAATTATTTTGTATTATAATAAAAAAAAACTCTTAAATTTTGAAAAACTAATATATGCTTGAAGGAACGGAAATCAATAAAAACAACCTGTATACACAATTTTCCTCGCGTTGGCGAGGTGAATAGTTGTGTTTAGCTCGACACTAAAGTCGTGTGGCGACTCGTGCCCTAAAAGCCCCGCTACGCTCAGGATGAGGATGAACTTTTAACCTTACAATCCTTCACTAGCTCGGCTCTCAATAGAAGTACTCGCGCATTTGCAGAAATGAGAAAAGATTTTTCGTATCTTTATGATACTATGATAAGAAGAATAAGGGTCGCCAACGAGCTTGTGATTTTTTGAAGTCGCAAGCGTCCATAGGCGACGGTGTCCGCTGTATCGTCTTTGGTCGCAGCGTGATGTTATATTAGCCTAAAGCCTTCCTGTCTTCACTTGTCACCTCACACCTCAGCCATTTTTATATGGAAACTGTCAAATGTCATTTGTCAATTTTTTACTGTTTCCATACAAAAACGGGTGAGGTGAGAGGTCGGTTTGTGAATAACAGCTCAGTTCGGTGTTCACCTTTATTGATATGACAATAATATTGAAAGTGTTAATTATTAGGCCAGTGTGAAATGCTTTACCTTAATAAAATCGGAACTGTTTTTTTTTTCATGTAATAAGCACATTCCTCACTGGTTGTGTAAACTATTAGTGGGCGTACATTTGGATCATAAGTCAAGCCATTGTTTGAGCAAGTGCTGATTGAAATGGGTCAGCTTTGAAAGCTAGAGCGGGCTACTGTACGAGTAGTTTTCACATTTCTGACTCTGAAACATGCATTTTAAGAAGGATTTTAACACGTTACCATGTGAGTAATGTGTAGTTAAATATTGGAAACCGTTATAATGTTAATGACGAATACAATTTACTTACTGAAAAACAAACGGCGAACCTGAGGGTGTTGTTGATTATTAATGGCTTGTATCTTAATTCTTACACAGAAATCATATCATATCCGTATATGTTAATCATCTTTAACATATACGGAGCGGATAAGTACATACGTAAGTATTTTAAAAAAAGACATCCACACCAGGACAACAGGTCGTAATCCTAGGATACCTACCATTCGATACAAACCAGCTTTCAAACAAAAAACTAATTGTTAATCAGCTTACGCGCTGAGTATATACCTATACAGACAGACCGGCGGCAACCTCCCTCTGATTCTTTGTAATTTCATAATATTTATCCAAGTTCAATTAAGGAGAAAGTAAAATAGTAATAAACCGGAGTTGGATATCGAAATTGTTCTAGTTGTCTCTGGCCGATGGTGTGCCGATTGTTTTCACTCGTAATATTAGTCAAGCTTAACATGTTTTTGTACTCAGATATATCGGTGCGCAGTAAAAGAACAATAACGATTGAACACTGGTTCGATATAAGTAAATATATATCTACTGTTTCACAGGTGACATTATGTCGGACGTATTGTCCGGCTGGTAGACTTAGCAGAGACAGAGAACTGGCCCTGTGTCCTAAAACTACGCTATAGTTGTTTCTGACTACATTTAATAGAAATCCAAATGACGTTTTGTCGAATAAATTGTTTGCCGTTTTTATGACCGTATCGACGTATCAGATGAACAACAATGCTATTAAGCGTAGCTACGCAACTGCCCTAATTGTTTTTTTTTTGTGTCATAAGTGGTGTTCCTTTGTATGTTCTTGAAGTATTCTAAAACCCAAAACATAACCCTTTTAGCAGTTAATTAGGTACTTAAGTACCGGCCTCCCAGCATGTCCTTTCATCGCCTCAAAGGAATCCAGCAAAAAACTTAATATAGTTGAAATAGTTTTTAGATGTTTTTTGCGAAGCCCGCGTGATAGATCGTTAGCCAACGACTGGGAACGGACAAATCAGCTTCGTAGTTTTATAAGCACATAACTCCAATTCACGTTTGTTTAAAATATGAACTTTATGCAACACCTTCCAAGCTTGATTATACAACTACACAAAGGGAGTGCGTTACAAGATTTGCCATATAAGCAGACGCAACAAATGAATTGTTTACACATCCAAGGCTTGTGATTTATTAGTGATGGGCACACAAGAATTCAAGTTTATTACCAGATAAAGTAATCGGATTTTCCTATCGAAGCTTTTAATTATTAAAATAAATATTAAACAATATAACTATTGTTGCCGGCCAGTAACTTTCCTATTTGCATACTATATTATTAATCTTGTATTTTTTTAATTAAATAAACTTTGGTTGCCAACTGCTGGGGATATATACCCTATATTGAAATTAATAATTACACGCACCTATGAAGGGGTTTAACAACAAATGAAAATAAATTGTAGTTTAGTTACATGTTTGAAAGGAGGAGATGGTCTGACTCGTAGTATTTGCTAATTGATGGAGATAATCTAAATTAAGAAGAAACCTACAATTAAGAGTTCAACTCGCAACTCACCATTCAATAACAGAGGATGAAGGACAGTAGACGTTAAACTAAGTAATAATTTACAAAGGATTTGTTTTTATGTTACTGCCCCTATATAAAGAATCTATTTACAATAAAGTGTAACTACTTACTTATTTATGGTTACGTGGCTTATTAAGATAATAAAATTCACCCCCAGGACCGGTATTTGTAGGGTTACAGGTAGGTTAAAACTTATTGAAGAAAGAAGAAAATTACTTATGGTCTGTAGTTGTGACGAGATCGAATAGGTATTTGTTTTGTTTATGTTGCACCTTTTAAATATATAATGTCTATTCGAACACGCCACAAACAAGTTCATACAACAACAGGTCATTATCTTATGTTTTTACCTAAAGATCAATTATAAAGATAAAATTTGGTTTATTATCAAGAAAAAAAACGAAAAGACTTAAAGGGATATCCCTATGACATGTCTGATAGAGACTTTCATATTTTATAAATCAAATTTTACCCCAATTACTTATATTTTTTCTAATAGATTTTATGAGCCCAATCCTCACTCGTTTATAGAAATTTTGCCAGTTTATTTGTATGGTCAGAGGTTAACAAGTTGCTGTCTCCGCGAGTTGTCTGACTTGTCTCTGATTACGCTGCGTGGTCCAGTCCAACGTCTTCTGGCGCAGTTCTCGCTGTCGGTGCCTCAACTGCCTCATTCGCGCGCCAGCCTCGCTGTGTGGCGGCGGCGTATTCGAGCCTTCGACTCTACTTGGTGTAAAACGACTCTACGTAATTGACAGTTACGATTATTTCTCGCGATTTTAATGACCGGCATTAATTTGTGACATACGTTTATGTGTGAAGTAATCGTGCAACTGTGTTCCGATTATACATCGAATATTGGTGAACTGGCGGTGTTTTGGGGAACATAAACTGGATATTAATTGAAGGTTTGTTTTTTCGTGTTGATATTATAAGTTAGTAGAATAAAAAGCTATAACGGTTATGCTAAAACGGTATTTGCTATCGCGTGTTATGGATGGAACCGCTGTACAAATCAATTATAGATCTGTTAGCTTTTATAAAAAAAATTGGCTCGTTTAGAGTAATGTTTTGATACCAGTTAATTTTACTAGTAGTTTTATAGTATTTGACACTTCCACTGAAAAACATCATGGTCTACCTACTGACTGTATACAATATATATATATATATAGATGTGTCTAATAGGTACATGAGCAGTAAGTAACAATATGGTATTTCACCGATAGTCAGATCAGCAACATTAAAATTACAATTAAACCTAAAAACGCTCGGTTAAGTATGAATAGAAGTTTGTAGGAAAATGTGCCTAATGACTAATGAGAATTACCTATGGCCCTTTTTTCCATGTTTATGTACTTACTTAAAATTTGTTTATATAAGCTCAGTGCCGGATTAGCCCATAAGCAAATTAAGCAATTGCTTAGGGCATCACGTCCTGGGGGGCACCACAAACCAAACCACCAATAGTGGAAGGCAAAAAAACCGCAAATAGATGTACCTACAGGTTAGTCGTTTAGCACACACATTACTAGAGGTCAAAACAAGTTTTTTGACCCGCAGTTCTTAAAGAAATCCCGTAGGAGGGAGGGACGTGTCATATTTTTTGTACGGGTTTCAGTCAGAAACCTGTACGAGTATTATGTGGTATTAGGTATATGAAAGGGCTTGTAGAGGCCATTCTGAAAATATACCACAACATTTCAACCATTTTTATTAAATTAAACCAAAATTGATTTTCTAAATGTATGTACCTGCAGTACAGTTCCATAAGTCTCGTAAAATAGGTACCTACTGAGGTAGGACTGTGTCACTTTGTTATAATGTAAATTTTATAAATAAAAAACAAAAAAAAAACAAAATTGCTTTCTTAGGGTTAGATATGAGGATATCACGTATCATTTTTGGTATATTGTAAAAAAAAATAGTGATATCGTGTCTGGAGGAGTCCTAACTTAGTATGCTTTAAAAAAAATTTTGTTATAATTTAAAAATATAATCGGCCAAGAGCATGTCGGGCTATGCTCAGTGTAGGGTTCCGTAGTTGCCCAATGAACTTAATTAAAAAAAAAACAATATCAAGCAAAGGCAGCGTTTCATACGTCTTTTACTAAGAAGGAAAGAAAGACTTTTTGCGACAACTCAAAAGAAGCTTAACTGATCATGCCCGCTATAGTTTTCATTGAAAGTTTTTAAGATTTTTTATTTTCATATTTTTTGGACCTGTAGTTCAAAAGTTAGAAACACATTTTTTTTTGTTTTGGATAGATTATTTCCGTAAATATTCACTTTATCAAAAAATGTTTGATATAGCCACAGAAGTATTCACTTTATCAAAAAATGTTTGATGAAGCCCTGTACTCATTTTGTAAGAAGTATCTAACTACACCCCACAGTCACCACAACATGCTTTGAAGCAAAAAAAAAATACCCATAAAAATAGATTATATTTCACCACTGTGTCAGATTGAAGTATTCATTTATATATGTATCCATGCCAAATTGCAGATTGTTAGCACTAACAATTACAGAGCAAAGCCTCGGACAGACAGACATACAGACGGACATGGCGAAACTATAAGGGTTCCTAGTTGACTACGGAACCCTAAAAGTAGCTGAAATGTAATGATGTTTTATATTTTTAGAATCGCTTTATAGAGCCCTTTTATATGATACACACGATAGGTTTCTGAAAAAAAAACCCGATACAAAAAATAATTACTTGTCGGGGAGTTCCAAGTCATTATTTTTTATTGATCTCCTAAGGGTTTTTTTTAAGAACTGTGGGTCAAAAATTTTGTTTGACCTCTAGATGCATATGCGAAATGGTTAAACTGTACATCGATGTCTGGTTTTTTTTCTTTCGAATTGGGCTCGATAGAAGTCTTTGTCAAGTGAGTGGGCAACTTGACTGTTAGAAGTTCTCAAGCCTCCCGGAGGCCTCTAACTTGGCTTAACGACTGGTATCATAGACAGCAAACCGGGATCAACGGCTTAGCGTGCCTTCCAAAGCACGGGAGCGCTCAGTTAGTAACCACTCAAAGCGGTCACCCATCCAATCACTGACCTCACCCGACATTGCTTAACCTCGCATACCGCACGCGGCACGCGGGCGCCGCTGAGCCACGAACGCTCCCGCGAACCGAACGAACAAATTAAATTAATCTATTTGAAAAAATAGACCGATTATTTAGAATAGGTTCCTACCGATAGTACCAATAACATCTAGTTCAAATGTTTGGCCTTAGTAAATTAATTCGTCTACAATATCATTGATTCCGTTGTGACACGAAAATTTGTCAGGAGATTTTCGTGTCACAATGGTGGGAATTAAATTGTTGACGATTTGAATTCGGTTTGAACGTATGAAATAAAGTAATAAGTACTTATATTTAGTCTCACTAAACAAACGGAATGTCAGTATGGTAAATAATTATACGCAACATCAGTGACAAATTTAACTTTTTTAATAGGAGGAAGCTTTCTAAAAATTCATTGGTATTATCATGATCTACGGTGGATATAAACCTATATTTTATGTAGGCCAATATTACCTACTTACTCAATAAATGATTATGCTCTATCAGCCACGCAGGAATGTCTACTCAAGAGCTCACTCTAATAAGTGTTATTGTGTGTGCCTGCCTATATCAACTACACTAAATTCTGTGTCATCGTTCTAACATCAAACAATCCCACCATCATATTTTGCTAAGCATTAGCGATAAATCACTATGAGTTGGTGCAGCTGTAAAAATGATACTCGGAATAATTGCTTTACGTTCTGTTTCGCCCCTCGGCCGCACTGCATGGTGCATTGGCGCCAAGTTCATCACAAAAGACGTATGTACCCCAAAAGCTGGAGGTATAACTGACCTTTTAACGGAACCTTGCCGTTGTACAGTCGACTACAAAGACATATATCCACTTTTTCACCTTATTGTATTGTAATAAGGTCCAAAAGTGTATACATCTCTTTTTAGTCGACTGTACTCTGCCGCTGCGCAGCCTTGAACTGTCACGAAGCGTAGAACGGCAGATTTAATGTCAGGCAGCTTTTATTTGCTCAATCTTTATATACTCGAAGTAGAAATTATAGCTCCAACGGTTTAATGATGTGTGAGAATTAATGCCACTACTAATTTAATTGCTAAATATATTGATAAATAATCTACTCTTGATTCTATTTAACATATTTTCATAAAATTAACTTACTACTTGTGGTCTGCCGGAAAAGGGAAGGAAAACTGACGTTTTCATTTCATCTTTTATTCGGCTTTCATATTTCATAGAAATCAGCAAAACTAAGCGCACATAATTATATGAACACGTTGAATATCTTAGCCACAGAATAGTATAATAGTGCTCTAGCGAAGGAGGTAGTATTTTTGTCAAAGTGTACGTTTCATCATAGCCAAACCCATCTTTATTTCGCCACACTTCAACTTGGCTACTCACAATTAAAAGCCTTGGCCTTGTCATTCTGTAAATGCGGATTGATAAATGCAATCATGCGGCGGCTAATACACCCTGGTGGAGTAAGCCATCCTTGGCGTTGAACCAATGGCGCGAAAATATATATCATATTATTTAGGTATGGATTTTCCTCTCTCTAAGCTCTTTTGTTTATACTAATATGTAAGAGAAAGCTTACGAATAAATAATTGAAACACAAATAGACTCCTTTATCGGGATTTCAATCCGGGGCCACCATGCAGCGGGCGTTTCTCCGGCAACTCTGCTGTTATCTAGTATATCGCATTTAACGGTTTTGCAACAATCATTTCAGATAGATATTCATTCATAAACCCATGGTAGTATTACGCCTATTATTATTGAAATAGAAAAATATTACATGACATGTAGTTTTACACTGGTACCTACAGCCTATGAACGGAACGCCAAAACGAAACAGCAAGTGGGACGCCACGCATGTCGTCCGTTTATGTTTTTTGTCGCGCCCGACTAGAGCAACCGGGTCACCGTTCGGAAACCGGCACCCGTCTATATGTTAATTCATCTTATAATAATGATAATACGATATGCTAAATATCACTTCTATCAAGTAAATAGGAATTACTATCTCTTACCTACTTGTACTTACTATAAATAATAAGGTAATCAAACCACATTTACACACATCTGGGCAAAGTCAAGTCTCGTATACATTATTTTAAACCGACTGGAGAATTACAGGGACAAGTTGTCATTAAATTAACATTAATAATTGGACACAGGTGAAATACGTTCAACTTGAGGAAATCAGCTGTTCTGGATCGTTTCCTTATTTTCGTCTAATACGAAACAGTCTGGCTACAAAACCGGAATATGAGTCAGACCCTGAAGTCCATCGGTTACTCAACGGATTGTTAAGAACAAACTCATTGTTAGCAATGTTTTTGCCGATTGCAATTATTATTAGAGACCTACAGTCAATGATTCCTCGAATCGTGGTGTAACAGCAAAGTACAAGTGCTACAAAATCATCTCGTGCGTACCTATTCTTAGAACTCGCACAGCTACATTCAATGACTGGATTTAAAATACACATGTTAATAGAATTAAATTAATTAGCGTATAGGTACTTACTGTTCATTAATAAACGGAATATTAGTTTCTTCATGGAAATATTTATGTTTTTCCTCCTATCCGCCGTCGATTCCTTTAAACTGGTGGTGAGATCACATCTTGTAAAGTCACGTAGTGAGCGCAATTGTCACGTCCGCTAGAAATCTTATATCGCCCACACCAATCACAATGCCGCCAGTATATAGGCCACGTTTACCCTTTCAAGAAATATCACAACAGCATATAAACCTCACACTTATCATCACAATCCGATAAAATTCAACATTAGGTTAATCAATCAAATAATTCTAAATAACTAGTTTTTCCACACAATTCTGGTATATTTTTTGTTAAATTATGCAGTTATCTCTCAGTAACAGGTAATAAACGTAACCTACATATTGTATTGCAATGAACTACAGGCCAAGAATTGAGATAAATACCTTTATGAATTTCTTCTTAGTAATTATTGTGTCTATTGTAGTTCCAAATTTATACAACCACATCCTCGTTGTTATTGAATAACCGTGATCATCTACCACTTGTATATTATGAATACATATTATTAATGTAAGAATGGTTCCTGGACATTTAATTTGTGACAAGTTTGTGTAGGTACTAGCTAGCTAACCTCAGATGTCAGCCGCCGCCGCTACAGTGCCTATCGTGTTGAAAGCTGGTCATAATTGTTAAAAACCCTCTTAAACTTCTCTCAATCCGATCTAGAGGAAGGAACAGGCTACTGAATTAAAGTCAACACTAATATATCGTGAGGTATCATTAAGATGCCATGCCTACACGCAGTGCTCAAAACCTAACAAAACGTGCACCGCTTACCAAGTAAAGCTTCACATGTGTTTGGTATTAGCGAATTAGCATGAAAATGCGTCTGCGAGCATGTGCGAGCCCTGAACTTGTCGATTTGAAGGTCAATCTGGTGTATCGCGTCAATAAATATTGGCAGTTGCGTAGCGTCACCACGTGAGCAGCAAAATGACGATTTAAATCTCAAATAGTTCATGCATATTCATGAAATTTCCAATAGAATAACAGGTAAATTATAATCACTATAGCTATGTTACGTTCGTTGATAAATGCCGGAGCTTTCGCGATATTGGGTACTTTTGAATGCTAACCTTTGGGCCGAGCTAGTTGCATTTAAACGATTAGCGAGAATGCTAACTACATATAAAATTTGCTGTAGTTTTAGCCTAATCAGTAATTAGTATCAGGAGATATGATTGCAAATAAAATAAAAACACTTGGCGCTTGTACAGAGTTGGATAATTCTAAGACAATGTGTCAGAGAGTATTAGCTAATTATTTTCTTGAACGCCTAATGTATGAATGAAAATACTTTATCGTAAACAAAATACAGACAAACTTAGTTATATTGGTACAATGGCGAACTTATCCTTGTAAGGGATTTTACACATGCCTGGGGACTATTCAAAGGATAGTGTTGATGCCAACTTACAACTAAATGCTGTATCTAGGCTAATTTAATACATAGTTCGTGGAAACAACTCTAACCAGCTCGATTATAAACTACTACATCTACCACTCCAAAAAAAGCAACATCTAAATACATATAAACTCACGCCTTTATTCCCAAAATGGGTAGGCAGAGCACACAAAAATTAATTTAAATACCACTCTTAGCAATTGTTGGTTTTTAGATGGAGAAAATGTTTTATTGCAGTGACAGGTTGCTAGCCTATCGCCCGCAACCACTTTAACCTGGTTCCCATAGTCGACTCTTACAACACCCAAGGGAAGAAAGGGGGTGGTGCTATTTCAACCCGACACGACACGGAGGGATCTATCTGGTTTTAAATTAATTAAATAAATAAATGAAAATAAAAAATGACATTTTTGAATACAACGGTTGCAAAGGTTCAACAACATACGATTCGGTTATCCGGAGAAACCTACGAGTTTTCCTGAAGATGAAAAGTTTTTTAGCTGGACCGATTTTTCGTCCCCGTCAACCCCTGTTTTGTAAATTTCATCGAAATCGTTAAAGCCTTTCAGAGATCCCCTAAATAAATAAATATACAAGAATTGCTTGTTTACATATTAGATTTGTATCTGGGCAACCAACCGAGGTATAAAGTAAAAGTAATATATTTATTCTTTAAGTTAAGCATATTATATGCACCCGGGTATGTCCTACAACTACGACCAAGACCACCGGGGGATGGGCTGCAGCATCCTTGGAGTGGCTCCAATTTTAAATTTGATCACAATCTTAAGGGCCTTTTCCGAGATCCCTGAAAAGAAATAGATATATAGAAAAACTGCTCGTTTACAGAAATTAGAAAAAGATATACAATAACTCCTCGTTTCGATTAGACTATTGAGTTAGTACCTCAGTTGTCGGCACCTTTCGTGTTTTTCCGGAGTATACGAGTACATGACTTTAAATCAATTTGCCGCCCCCTTAAACCGCAGAATTATACATTTTATCTAAATCGTCAGTTCCGTATCCGAGATCCCCGAAATAAATTAATACATAAAATTACATATATACAACAATTACTCGTTTAAGGATATTGGATTCAGATTACATTAGATAGATATATTATAGACTATTATTAAATAGATTAAATAATTAATAAGCTATAGTAAGTATTTTGGCCAATGGCTGTTTAATATTATTATTAGGCAAAACAATTAGTCCACCGGGTAGACTAGTGATTTACTAAGTAAATAATCATTTGAAACAGTGATATGATTCAAACATTCCGGAGATATATGTAGGTTTTATATCTACAGAAAACAATTAAGTTATACCTGTCAAGTTTCTACCTCTAAATTATGCACTAGGAGAAGTAACGTACCCTTCCGGCAATTTTTAAATATGTGGTACTTATTTCAATCAAATTTCGTTATATCAAGATTATGTCGCACCTCAAGATTCTTTTAAATTACGAGAAGTAAAAACAAATGAAACGCTAATTCTGTCGATGAAGATGTTTGGGATTCCAATGAGTATAGGTATGTGTTTATTTCTTATAGTTACAATTTAATTAACAAGTTTATTGAATAACGAACTAAAAACTTACAATAGCATGTAGCCTAACCATGGACCTACCTTTTATTTTATTTTTCATTGTAATTGTAAATTATTGGCTCTCTATTTTGACTTCAAGAATTCGCTTTTTATTTTTCTGTATAGGTATTTTCCAACTTTCCACACTGAGCTTATGCGGTTTTTTTGTGTCTTTGTGACTGTTGAAATCATTTTGAGGTTCGCTTGTTGGGTTGTCGGAAAGGTAGCAATATTAGTAAAATAATTTAATACAGGAAACATAGAAGTATTGCACATTTTATTGAGATTGGAACAAGAAACAAGCACTACATAAGCAACAACCGTGCCACAGATGCTGTAAACTATTAAAAACTTCAACTATCATATTGCCGACTCATGAAACTTAATTGTTGTTGGAAACCCAACACTGCATACTTGACAAGTTAGTATCTAACTCGATATGATTACTAAGGCATTAGTTTGCTATCTTTGTAAACTGTCGTGTTTATAAAGATTTATTCTTTACAATACAATACACTTTAATACACACCTCAAAAGTTACATAACAATAAACGAAAAAAGGATTGTATTGGTGTTGTGTTCATTCAATAGTAAACTTTTCCTACTACCTGGTGTTGTCACGCTTAAAGTGCATATCTATCTTATACTTAAGTACGTAGTATGTATATACCTAAAATCTATCAATGTTTTCATCGTGCATGTCATGAATTTACTTATATTTTGATTGCATTTATAATGACAACCTAGGTTAGGTCCATGTAATCCATGTTCGAATCGTCGACTACTAGGTACGAGTAGTTAAACTGCCGTTGAGTCAGTAGTTGTCAGATGTGGGCATTCCTTTACCACTGTACAATGGGCACTCTGATGCGAAGGAATCCACGTAATGAACTGGTTAATTATTAATAGACCAATCATGTAGGTACCTACACGTATGTACATATAAGATGAATAGAATATTCTCTTCTGCCAATGTGATGAGTCAGGTCCTTAACTTAAAAAGTGAAATAAAATTTGGGCATCGACTATGTGAACACTTCTTTATTTAACACTAGCTTAAGTATAAATTCCTCCGCTATCTTCCCCAGTAACTTAAAGGATGAACAATAAACAATCTTGGTAAACTTAACACAGTAATTACAACGGCTCCAATATAGGGGAACAAGTCGGAATTAAATCTTACAACATAAACATACTTTTATTAATGCACACGGAAAGAAAATGATAACAGAAGAAAGAGGTAAATTAGAAACAAACTAAAAAAAAAACAAATAATACAAACAGTAATGTTCAGCTGGGAATCGAATTGCTGGGAAACAATTGAATTAATAGTTGCAAGTTGTACTAACTGTTTGGGTGTTGTTACAATGTAGTTATCATAATTTTGTTGAAGTTTATCTTATCAATGTTGAAGAGTTGTATTTCAAGTCGCTTACTGTAGTATTAGTCGGTATACTTGAAATTTAAAGGGTTTAAAAATTATCGGATCGGTAACTTAAAAATGTTGAAATCAAGCGCTATTGTGAAATGTCCGAATTTATCGAGATTGGGAAAACCTACAACAACATTAACAATGCATTGATTTGAGCAAGGTTTAAATGAAATTAGCAAGAAGCCATGTGATGGGGAAAGGCTGATTGCGACTATTCCAACAAGGAGCCTGGGCCTTATAACGAAACCGCACCGTTTGCCAGCTCATTGTTTCGGCTTCCGGTGCTCCGACTGTTGCACCTTTGTTCAAAGCTAAATGGTGGCCTGCCTGTATCAAACACTATACTCGCTTTCATAAATATCTATACAATTTATTATCTTATTCCATCGAGATAAAGTTAAAAAACGTTAACACATTAGTGATTCTGGCTGTCCACACTTAATGTCTTTTTCATTGGGACGGGTCTGCCGTGTTGTTATGCCACATTAAAAACATTGATTTGCACTCAAACTGTTTCTGCAGTAATGTGTCCATGCTAGTGGGCTGATGCTTCTTTTGGATTGTAAAGTTTAAGAACGTAAGCTAACTGAAGTGTCTGAGCGGAGTTTCATCAAGGCAAAAGAACAACCGATCATGTGCCGGACCGCCCGTTTTCCAAATCTTTGAACCGCACAAGGTGCAATATTCTCGTTCAAATAAGCACCATTACTCGGTCCTTTCTTACCTATTGTTTATTGCGCACGTAATTACTTTGGTTATATTTTTTTTATAATATAATCATTTGCAAGATAAGTAACCAATTGAATTGCTGTTTTATTATGTATGTGGCCTGTATAAGAGCCGTGAAATGTTTTCGTTCCCGACACACTGGAACATTTCTCACGCCGTCGCCACTCAGCACTTGGATCTTACAATGTTATATTTACACAAAAGAAAACAAGTCAGAATTTTTGTGATTCGTTCCGGGCTGTTCGAATTCACCGCGCCGCGGTCGGAACGTAAAGTGGGCTAATTTGTACCGACAGATTTATGAGTCTGTACGCTCTTTAGGTACAGTGTAAGTGTGGTGCCGCGTGCGCCGGGGAAAGTCGTAATCGGCCGAGACCTACCTTGACTTAACAACCGACATTGGAATATCTTTTCATAACTTTTGAGTGTCTTCTTGAGAAAATGAATTTACTAGGTAATACGTAAATTCTTATACTTATTTATATTTCATGGGCATACATGGACCCGGACACAGACCCGGGTATGTCCTAAAACTACGACCAAGACCACCGGAGGATGGGCAGCAGCATCCCTAGATTGCGGTGGAGATACTGCGATCACCAACCCGCATGCCAAGCGTGGCGATTATGACATTTACCCTCCATGAAATTGGGGGAGCCCTATGTCCAGCAGTGGACGTCCTTCGGCTGATATGGTGGGCACACATCAATAAAAAACAACAATTATTAGGGTCTCACTAAACTGTCGGAACAGTTTGTCTGTGTGATCAAAGTACAGTACAGAGTTAGGTAATTTGTAATACATTTCATTGTTCAACGGACAGCAAAGAAAACATAAATACTATTAAAGTCAAAAACTAGGTAGAGCGTCTCATATGTGTACACGACTACACGTTATTATATACAACAAAAACGATTTCGTTATGATTACTAAAATTAATGAAGTACATAATATTTTAAATTTTATTTATAACGAATCACTTATCACATTACATAGTAAAGGTATCATCAAATTTTATTATTTGACATGACGCGATTTCAGGTTAAAATCAATTAGACACGTGTACGTGTACTTAGTTCATATTCTACATATACGAGTATGTACTATATTGATGGTAATATCGGTCGGACGTAACAGTTTTAGGGTTCCGTACCAAAATGGTAAAAAGGAACCCTGATGGTGCCGCTCTGTCTGTCTGTGCATATACAAGGGGGGAGGGGAAGGGCAAAGGCTTTACCGTGGATAAATTTCGATTTATGAAGGAAAATGTAAAACATACCATTCACGTTAAGAAAAATATGAAACCATTAAATAACATTAAATATCAATGAATGAATGAAGTGAAAAAAAAAACTTAGATAGATATATATATCTATCTAGGTATTTTTTTCACTAACATATCTATACAAAGTTTGTAAAACGGCAACTTGCGAATGAAACAAAAAACATTCTAATTCGGTTCACCCGTTTAAGAGTCACAATGCCAGAGACAGACAGACACATACACAGATCACATGTTTAACTTATACCCCTCTTTTGCGTTCCTCGTCGGGGGTTTAAAAATACGGCGTGTGTCCTCCTGTTTCTTATGTTATGATAAGCTTATGTATATTGTTTGCAGTATCACCAATAAATTAACAACTTAGAAAAGTTGAAAAACCCCCGACAATTTCATTTTAAAGCTCAATATCTCAAAAACGGCTGAACAGATTTTCATGAAACACGGCTAAGAACACTCGGGATATAATTATCTAGGACACAAAAAAGAAACTAAATGAAAATTTATTCGTTTGGGAGCTACAATATTACAGAAAGATCCACAGATGCACTGGCACATATACACAGACAGACACGTTACACTTATAACACCCCTTTTTTGCGTCGGGGGTTAAAAATATAACAATTACTTGATAACGACAAAGACAAGTACGTAGATTTTTTTTTTAACCTGCAATATACTTAATACAATACACATGTACACACACACATTCTGTTTGTCACTTTTTTTGCTCAATCAAATCTCAGTGATATGCAGTGTCAACTTGTTACCGATAGGTAAATTTCCTGCTGAATTAAGTTGTCTGAGATAAAATTTTAGTTTTTATTCTAAAATATCAAATGTTCATAAGGACTTATAATTGTAAATCAGCTATTATAATTATAATATTATAGCTACACGCATTCTTAGTTAGTAAATGTGTAACTAGTAACTTAGTTAGTAAATGTCTAACACTTATTGTATTATGAATACTTAGTGGTTTGTTTCTACGCCTGCCTGTCTTATAAGTATGCCGCTGTAGACTGTGGCTAGTGAGTAACGAATGTTATTAATGTAGTTGCCTACTTTCTCCTGGCTAACGGGCCATATTAATACACGCGTGTATTAGGGAATCAATAGAAATGCTACTCTGACATCATCCTGTGCCTTAGTGGTTTCAAATAATGTGTGCTCGTAGTAGCAGAATGGTAAGAGATCGGTAAGATCAGTTAACCTACTGTTTTTTAAATGTATAGGAAAGTCTTGTTTACTTGTTTAGATACAGAAACTTAAGGCAGAAGACTTGGGGTGGGTGGCCCTAAACCCTCTGAGAAAACAATAATAATTAATTACGCAGCAATTATCAATAGTATGCTCTTTTAATTATTATATTTTTTTGAAGAAACTGGTAACTACACTAACTATACTTTTTTATTGGTCACAATATGTATTAGATAGTATGGAAGACAAACAACAAATATACAGACCACATACCAACACAAAGTTATAAAGAGGAATCCCTACCTATTTTCTTTGAGACATTCCGCCTAGTGATCATCTGCCTCATTGTCATCCCTGAAAGCCTGAAAAGTATTAAATGACAACCTTTCCCCATAAAATATATTATCAGCGTACAATAGTCACCTGAGTTACCTTTAATAATAATAACACGAGACGACACATTGGTCCCGAAATCATATCACTCTCGGAAGTAACAGTATTGCATTTATCTGGAGCATCGAAAATAATAAAGTATTTAGTGCACAACGTTTTTACGTTTCCATCAAACAAATCATACGAAAATACTCGGAAACCAAACTTTGGCTCTATTATTGCAATTTTAAAGATTTGAGAGAAAAAGACGCGTGTGACGTCATTACGAGTAGGTATATTTCCCCACAAACTTATGCTAACCGAGCGTTTTTCACGTTTTGTTAAAAGTTCCTGATTTAACTATCACTTATCAGTGAAATACCGTATTCTTATTGTTTTTAATACGAGTTAAAACCAACTCTTATTTAGTCTATAAATGTGACTAAGAAGGAAAATAAAAATAAAACATGGTTGTATCGGGGATGCAAGCGTAAATTATAAATACTACTTATTTATTTTCGTCACTAAATAGAATAAATATAAATGTAATATAAACCCAAACATACTCGTAATATAGTACCCGGGCCAGGCGCAAAAAAGTTAGCCATTTCCTCAGGCACGAAAACATGTACATTGTAATATGAAGGACTGTATACAAGTTTCGTCGAGAGGAAATGTCGGATGCCTGCTGTTAAACGTTGTCTACGAAGTCAGCGATCCTTCTTTTTATTTGAATATCAAACAACTAGTTACGTTTCCCCAACGCTTAAGATCTGGGGCCTATACCACAAAACTTTACAAGCGTACAAATTGACAAAACTGTCAACTTTTTCTATGGAAAATAGTACAATATTGTCGAATTGTACGCTTGTAAAGTTTTGTGGTATAGGCCCCTGGTTGTTCATTTATTTTTTTACTCCTGCGGGCGTATGATGGTTGCTATTTTATCACTTATTGTCGTAGATAAGATGCTCGTCACTTTCGCACTCGCATACTTGTCAGAACGTGACGAATGTCTTATCTACGACGATAAGTGATAAAATGGCAACCATCATAGTCCCGGCATTATAATCTGTCAATTAAATGACTGACACAGTTTTAAAACAAAAAACTTTTTATCATATGCAAGTCTATACCATAGAGGCATAGACAAGTCATTATATGACTGGTGGGAAAATAAAAATGGATTTCCTTATTTTTTTTACTACTGTATTTTTTTTTAAAGATGCACGTTCATGCCCCTATTTTTCCACCATATTGATTTTTAGTTTACTTAAATCTAATTATTTTACTGTTTTAGTAACATTATCGAATGCAATGTTACAAAAGTAGATCTTAAAATTCTCGAGTCTGTAATAACATGACTCTCCAATTTTGAAAACCCTTATTATGTAATTGTAAAACAAAGAAAGGCCGATATCGCAGATTTTTGAGGCCCGAGCCGCAGGCGAGGGTCATAAAAATGCGAGAGAGGGCTTTCTGTTTTACGACCCGTGTTTTGCACACAATTTTACGTCACCACTTGGCCAAAAAGTGTTTTTTTCCGGACGCGCAGCGTGCGGAAAAACGCGCTTTTTGGCAAGGTGTGGTGTAAAATACTATTTTGATCAGGCCTGAGATTGTCATACGTTTAGTATTAACGTAACGTACGAAAAAACTATAGTATTAACGTAATTAAAAAGGTAGATAATTTTACATAGGAAATTAATGACATACTTTCAAATACCTACATTAAAAATATTATCAGATCGCTTGCACCATAAATGAATAATGTGACTTAACTAAGAAATACAATAAGCACTTACTACCGTACTACCGGTATCGGCATGCTGAAGAAATGTATAGTTTTATGGTCTTGAGTGGCTCTTAGACTTTATACCTACCTACCAAGTCGGTGGCAAACAATCATATGACACGCTCTAGGACGGTTCTTAAATTTTAGTGTACGGAAACCTAAAAATTCCTTCGTCTAATGGTACTACACGTAATCTATTCTGTATACTGTGTCGTGTGCGTGACCGTTCTCAATGACAATCTATCTTCCTTTTGTTATTGTGATCTAAATAGCCCTAACAGATTATCAAAAGCATGAATTTATAGGATCCATACCTAACAATGATTTTTTTTTTAATCGCTATTGATTTTGTCTAATATGTTTAATTGGCCACTCGACTTGGTTCAAACGGAAAGGCATTCCTTAAAAATATTCTATTATAGCATTGATGAATTTAAAAAAGAAACTGAAAATACGGCTTACCACTAGGGCTGGCTACTTCCTCGGTCAACGTATAGGTAATCCAGCGGGGAAATGTAGCCGACCTTTCTCGGGGAATGTATATGTACGAGTATATAAGTTAATTTGTATTTAGTCTAGCTTATATAGGATTTAAGATAAATCCTTTAAGATATTCATAATTAATATATCAGAATACTTAAATATACATAAATTTATACTAAAGTGAGACAGTCACTTTACAAGTAAGTTTCAATCGTATTTCTTTTTTTAAGTGTTCAAATATAAAAAGAACGTATATTTAATGAATAAACTTTAGTCGATAATTTTGTTTTTATAACTTAATTAACTTAGTCCTTTCGGTATTTCGTGCACGTTGCCGCTACAGGACGAGACCTCGACACACATCGGCCCGTGCGCCGTGACCTAAGCCCTAATAACGGGTCCAACCTGAATCGTGTGTGCGCGCCTTAAGGCATGTGGATAAGGATCGTGAATTAATTACACGTATGTGTAAGTTGACTCTCGTGCGGGATCCCAAAGTTGCATGTCGATGAGAATGCGCGGTCTCTACATGCGTCACGACGCGTGCCTTTTTTAGGGTTCCGTACCAAGATGGTAACAAAAGGGAGCCTTATCGTGCGACTCTATCCGTGTGCCACAACACTCATAACTCTATTGTACATATATCTAAGCTATCAATTTTAAATTGTTAGAAACAAGAATAACTTTGCCGTATTGAAAATGAACAGTGGGACGGATCCTATTTACTAACTAGGCTTAACAGCGTAACGTCCCTTCCCCTCACTAGTCCCCCTGTGCTTGTCGCTGGCCAAATACATGGTACAGATGTTGTGAATCATGCCTTCCCGTCGGCTTTACTCGGAATACGACTAGACCCGATGAGGTGTCAATCAATTAAAATGGCAAAATACTTCCACTTATCATTCTGATATTGGACATTGACTAAAAGTTTCTCATTAACGGTCATGAACTTATAAATCAATTAATACGATAATTGATAGCCACTTCGGGTCTAGTCGAGTTCCGAATTTGCCCGATGGGAAAGCATTATTCACTGTAGTCTATCCCCCTTATTCATAAACGTTCCTCAAGCCTCTATTAGTTAACATGCCGCTAAAGTTGGTTTGTCCTTATCTGTCACTTTGACATTTATGTTTGTGAGAAAGGGACAAAGAAACTTTTAGTTAACAGAGGTTTGTTAAGTTTTATGAATAAGGGGGTATATCTGTACAGATGTAGTGGATAATGCTTATAGGTACTCATCGGCCAAATTCGGAATACGACTAGACCCAAACAATTACCGTATACCGTATATAAATAACATATGTATACCGTATATAAATAACATACGTAATGTATATAAATAACATATGTCATGTCAAATGAAAAAAATGTCAAAATATTACCAGTTCTGACATTTGACATTAACTAACAAATTTTTACATAGACTAGTCATATTCCGATTTTAACCGATTGGAAAGCACTATTCACTACATCTGTACTTTAAATCTTATGTAATAATAGCAGAGGTGATCAAGGGATCCCCTATTGGGCATCAAGATTTCGCGCATTGGGGCCTTTACCTTACCTAAGTCTTGTGCGCGGCTGGGGTCAAATCAGCGATAAACACGGCCATCATCACGGCTAGCACAAGACAGCGCGCGAGCTATATCGCGCGCGAGATAGACTATCCGTCTCTTTTTAATGGGTACACACGGAAAGAGACGGATAGTCTATCTCGCGCGCGATATAGCTCGCGCGCCGTCTTGTGCTAGCCGTGCCTCGCAGCATGTATATCGGCACTTCTACACTACGAAAGACGTGTATGTTCATTATCCACACCTCACACACTTTTCTGGTGTGTCCAGAGACTTGACCTCGGGTGTGCGCAAGGCCTATTGCGACACGCGGCCGCAGCGGCGCGGGCGCGGACCTTATAAGGGCGGGCTCCTGATACGAGTACCATAGGTCACTGGTTCAACCACCGACTCTCCCTCAGTCACCCCACCTCGTTGTCTGAGCACATTGGTTGATTCATTGGATTTTAATCTTATTGAGACGGTTAGGGCCCAATATTGATGAGTCTATAAAAATTGTTAATACTAAAGCAATACAGTAAAAGCTGTAAATTTCTTTTTGTTGTAAGTTATAAAATTATAAATAACCATAAGTATAAACAATTTGTTGCTATGGAAGAGCAAGGCTTCTTGATATAAATATTGCATACATATCTACCTTGTAATATATATATATATATATATATATATATATATATATATATATATATATATATATATATAGATATAGATATATTATCACTAATGGTTGGCTGGTAGAGAATGCCATTTGGCATTAAGCCCGCCATTTGTACAATTTCATTTTGTGCAATAAAGTTTAAATAAATAAATCACTCGTTTACTTCTGTAAATATTTTTATTTTATTTTCATTATTCAAAAAGGGTTCTCAAAGAAACAAATTAGGTATTTATATTTGTATACTTAAACGCTTTCTCATATAACTCATATTCTTCATATGTTCCAAGAATTAAAATGATAAAAGTCATAAAACTCCTTCTCAGATTATATGTAGGTACCTCTGTAGGTTCATGCAGTTGATTGAATACTTAGGCCAAACAGAACTCTTTTTAACCTTAAGCAATGGTTGGTGGAAGAGTTTCGTAACACCATGCTACCTGTCGTTACAATTTCGTTTTATGCCAGCGAACTTTGGTCAGTTTCGGTAGTCTCAGTACCTATAGTACGAAAGTTGGCTTACGGCTCAAACAAATACTGTATAGGACATATCCGATCTTCGGCGACTAGACCCCACTTCAAATTATATGTTATACATTACATACATTCTGATTTTGATAGAAATAAATAAGACATAAAGTGGAACATGTTACCTTTTGTCAATCAATCATACAGTGCTAAAAACACAATAAGTCAATAAGATGCAAAATATTCGAAAATACAACTTCGCACATCACTGGGGAATTTTTTACATTAAACTTTGCAGATGCAGAAAGACAACGAATTACAGTAACAGCCGCTAACAGTACATTGTAATAACCATACGATTATATACGATTATACCTTACTATTTCTTATATGTGAAATGTACAAAATGTAGATACACTAAGAAAAATGTACGACACGTATAATGAGTAATACCTATGTCAATAAACAAATTTTACAAACAGCGAATCATTTTGTTTAGGAGTTCGTCTTTGTGTGCAATGAGTGCATGCCGATTGACTAATTAACACATGCACTTTTAGTCTTCGGTTTTTGCACAGTTTGCTTGCTGTACTATGCGATAATTTATATTTTGCGTGTCGTATACATACATTTTACGTTGTATGCATTTTGCATATTGTTAATTTTGCATATTGTTGTTTTGCGTGTTTGCTTCATTTCAACTGTTGATAGTTCAGCTTCGGCAGGGTTTGTTAGATCAATTGAACTCCTTTATCAGTTTTATCACGGTAATCCGCTATGTAGGTACCTAGTACTGAAACTTATGTTGCGAGTACATACTCCACGTGTGTGCAAGTTTAATAATGGCTAATATCAAATACTAGCTGTTGCCCGCGACTTCGTCCGCGTCTTCGCTCCTATTGGTCGCAGCGTAATGTTATATAGCCTACAGCCTTCCTCGATAAATGGACTATCTAACACAAAAATAATTTTTCAATTCGAACCAGTATTTCATGAGATTAGCGCTTTCAAACAAAGAAACTCTTCAGCTTTATAATATTACTTCAGCTTTATTGTAAATGAAATCTAAACCTATGTAACGTCGCATAATTGATTCCCTGAAAAAATCAACTTGTTGCAGAGCATCTGGGAGTAGGTATAAAGAAGGGGACAATTGCACAAAAGATCCCATTGGGTCGAAGCGCAAGGGCCCTCGTATATACAAGAAAATATAAGATACTACTTTCAAAGATACGATTTAAAGAGTTTCATGGTTTCAGAAAAAGAGATGCTTTCGGATACCTAAATTAAACTTTGGCGTATGAGTTAGCCGGACAAACGTAAATGCATAAAATCGATTTGTTCTGTTCCCATTAAAATAATTCCCAATTCAAATCATTTGTGTAATAATTTTACACATATATGTATAGGGTGATGTAGGTAAGGTACAATATTGAATGGGTAAAACTACGATCTTGCAATTACCTACCTAACCTATTTTTATATTTCTTTACAGTTGGAAAACGTGCAGTGCTGTTTGGACTTTCTACACGCACAAAATGTCCAAGGCTTGGAGCAAGTGACAGCTGTAGACATCCGGGATGCAAAATTGAAAGCTGTGCTAGCTTTATTTTTCGCGCTAAGTCGGCACAAACAAGCCTCAAAACAAAGAGCTACGCCATCTAGCAGCAATGCTGCGAACGTCGTGAAAAACTCAAGCGAAGATGTTACTTTGAGCTCCGTGCAGCGCATCAAAGGTGGCAGCAGTTGCGATGAGATTTTAACAGCTTGCGGGAATAACATCGACATGACAACACTAGCTGCAAATAGGTAAGACTTTTTTAATTTTGAAGATATTGACACAATACCAAACGATAAGTAATCCTTAACTAGCGTGCTTCGCACTTATTTATTTATTTTAGCGCCATCTAGTGGGGAGTAGCGAAATCTGCACATGGTAATGCGTGATCTGCGTTTATGTTATTTCCCATAATACAACACAGATGTCGCTAAGCATCATCTACGACGATCCGAATAAATGTCTATCAATTACCGTACTTATTATTGACCATGTCATGTTAAATAGTAAAGTACTACCAATTTTGATTGTGACATTGAATACGAGTAATAAAGTTTTTACATTAACTGACGCGAGTTTTCACGATGGGAATGCATTATTCACTACCTACACCTGTATCTGTGTTTCTATGTATGTCTGTCTGTGGCATCGTATAATCACTTAAACGGGTGAATCGATTTGAGTTTTTTTATTTGTAAACACTTTTTCTAGCGATTGTTCTTATACATCCACCACCACCACCATATCAGCCTTAGATGTCCACTGCTAGACATAGGTCTTCCCCAATTTACAGGGGGGGAGGGGGGGGTTTGGGGGTAAATGCCATAATCGCCACGCTATGAATGTGCGTCGGGGTTCTATGTTGAAACAAATGATTCTAGCTTTTGAGATTGAGGACAAGTCATCTGTCGCTTTGTTTACGCGATGGTAATGAATATGATGATGATGAATGATGATCATATTTACATTTTATATATACTAATCTCAATACTAATAATTAGTTGCGGTTGATTTCAAAAGTTCTGAACTGATTGACAATATATAACTTGTAGTCACTCACTTAGTTGAAAGTATAATAGATTATGTTATTAACTATACTACGTCGTTCGCAAACAAGCGTACGGTCCACCTGCAGTTCCAGGGTGGCTTATGCGCATTACCAACCCTTTAAAAACGTATACATTCCTATCTTGAAGAACCCTTTACTGTAATTCCTCGGTAAAACCTTACAATATTACATAACATCGTTATGTAAATGAGCTGCGCTCGAGGAGATAGTATAGCTGGCTGGTACGTACGAGTAAGATAAAAATCGGGATTTAAGTAACACACAGTGCCGTAATGTTATAAAACACGTGTTTTTAATATCCTGGATAATAGAAAAACATTTATTCGTGACAAACAGGGAGATACAAAAAATAAAAATAAAACAACAATAAAAGAAAGTAAAATGTCACAAAATATGGAAAAATAAAAATTAAATTACAAGTTTGCTACTTATAGAAAACACAAAATAACGTTACATCCAATACTACAAATAATATGACTAAAAATAGTATTATCAACAATTAACAATGACTATAATGATTCTAAAAAAGCAAATCTATTAAAATTTAATTGTATAGTTTTCTCATTTATTATTATTAGTGTCACCATAGACCACCTTATTGGTCTGTGTTCGTCACAAGCTCGCAAGGAGCTTACAAAACTATTATTTATTCCCTACCTAATCCTAAGCCTACGGGAATCCAGTGCTTCACTATGTACTTGTAAATATTGTCGCTTTAGTAGTAAATAATAAAAAAACATTGTAATTTGTTATCAGTGTTTTTAGGTTCCCATAGCCAAAATGGCAAAAACCGAACCCTTATAATTTATTTTTAAATCATTAACACCAACCACCATGGAACCATTTTTTTTGTGGTAAATTTGGAACCATTTGTACTATTACTCATTCTGTGATAGAACTACGGAACTATGTGTGCGAGTTCCGCCAGCGACATACCGAATTCTATAGCGATATTATGGAAGACAGGACGGACATTATGTACGTCGTAAATATATCTTAATTCGCATGCGAAAGAGCAAAACAGTTAACAAAATACCTACTTAAAACAAGTTAAGCCCAGCCGTAACAGGAGTGCTAAAAGTAAATCTATTCCGCGTACGCGTAATATTAACGCGTTAATAATAAGGTACGACTCAGAGGGCTACCAAGTCTACCAACTAAATACCAACCAGACAGGACAAGTTCGGGAAACGATATTCATCCTATATGATATGGACCTATAATAAAACAAAATGTATGTATATGAGGGTTTGTAGTTCCGTGTGAATATGAATGATGAAAATCATTAATTAATATTTCTCGATAGCGCGGATTTGTAGAGTTTTGCCAAGTGACCGAGAATGCGCTACCTATCAATTCTAATCTTATCACAATATACTGACCAGTTATTCACGGGATGGAGCTCCTAATAAATATATTTTATTCAAATAGGACACGGATTCTATTGACACCTTGCTATAGCAGCTAAACTTGAAAACTCAAAACAGAGTACCCATGTTTTTTTAATGTTTACATATCGTCACTACTTTAAAAAAAACTCGTATCTGAAAATCATAGTTTCTAGGAGGAACAATAAACGTTCTGTAAATTATTGCGATTGATCAAAAAAGGTCTTGTTGGTTTCATGAGATACTTTGATAGACAGTCATTAATTTCACAAATATTCGAATAACTCACACAAACATTTTTTATAAAATTTACAGTTATTCGTAAGATACAAGATTTTTGTTTTAGTATTGACTGAAAGTTGTTAAGTTACGATAATTTTGCTTTAAATTTTATGCTACAAAATGAAACGAAATGTATGTTTTTATGTTTATTGAATGAACTTAGTAAACTCTCTTCAAGTAACAATAGACGAACTTAAATAACAACGTGCCTACGTAAAAAAAGATCGGGGCGAATTATTTTTTCTCTACTATACATGCAATAAACTATCGTAAAATGCATGAAAGTCTTTTGGCAAAATCGGCTTTAGAGATTGCAAATCATCATACTTTCGTTTTTTAATGGAGACGGGTCCAGAATATAGCTGAGGAATCGCTTGATGTTCGGAAATGTCATGGAATCTTTGAGGTAGAACAGTCCAGATGTCATCAAAGCGAAGTTTAAACTCAATAGGACTGTGCGGTGTATATTTTAAAGCCCTCAAATTTACCACACATGGGTCACCTGCTCTCTTTCCAGGTCCTATAGATGTGTAGCACTACTTAAGTCCGGCATAGTTTTTTGCGGCAAAGAAAGGAAAAACGAAAAATAAATCAGATAAGAGTTTTCTTTCAAAGTAGTGACTATAATTTGTTAGGTACGATTTTTTTTTAAGTAAGGAATTCTTACTATAATGACGATTTATCGTCGTTGAAGTTTGTGCATCATACGAGGTGTATTTTTATTAGTTTAATGCAAAAATAAACGAAAAAAAGGACAAAAACAGGTAAGAGATTTTTTAAAATTAGTGACGATATATGTTTTGTGTAAATTATCCGTTGTTGTTGTATTATAAAATCTGTGCCTGTACTTACATTGCCTATCTCTGTTAGGGATCTGGATGTCAATTCGTATTGAATGGTATACCTACTAACGAATGGGAGTAGATATTTAAGCAGCTGCTACCCGAATGGCAGATCGGAAATGCCTACCGCCGCGACGGCTATAAATTCATCCTAGCTGCGCTAACGGCCGTACGGTGACACTTCTATTTTTAAACTAAGCGCCCTCTATTGGCGAGTTGCCGAGGTGATTCTCGCTGTTACGGGTTTACTCATGTTCTATGTTTGTAAACAAAGAGGATCGAAGTATACGAAGTACGAAGTGCAAATTAAATAACCGATAGTTGAAATTCTAAATTAAAAATAGGTTAGTAAAAGCTATGACGAGTATTATTTGCAATAATATGCTTAAAAGAGTTTGATTATGAGAAAATGTAAGCGTGAAGAATACACGGTAACGAATAGATTAGCGTCTTAAGACTCAGTTATTTTTAGTCCATATCATGCCTAATATAACCCACAGTTGTTATTAACGCAAAACCCAATATAAGCAACAATACTTTGCTCGCTCTCGTATAAAGCTGTTTGGAGATAACTGCTAATGCTAACTTAGACACGCGTAAGTAGCTCTTGACTCTCGTTCAATGATTCTCTGATTACGCAGACAATACGGAGGACGTCACGTCACCCAGTCTCGAAATTGACGCACGACAAAAGGCTAACAAGCTATTGTCTGACATTTGCTGTATACTGGAATAAAGGCTCATGTGATTGGAGACGTAACAGTAGCAAGCGGCTTTGTTCTGCCAAGCGTGACGTATGTTCGGCGCCCTCAGTCAGACCAACGCACGTGCGTACACACCGCTACCTGCATTATGCATTTAATTTAACTAAGGCAATCGAGGCGTGCAATGGGCGTCACGAGCCACCGTTGAGAGCGGTTTAATTTTACTCATTACCGTTAAATTTTTGGAGAAAAAGGTGCTAGGTTCATTACAAATTTTCTCAAAAGCGGTCAGTAGGTGGATTGTTCGATCGAGAGTACTCGAACTGGACTGTTCGAGAGTCAAAGAGCTCCGCTGACTAATATTCAAAAGAAGAGAGAAACAGTACTATATATTTTTACATTTACATGACGTAATATTTGGGCCGTATTAAAATTTTGAAAAACCTTTGATATGTACCAACGTCCAGGGCAGTTGTGCACGCTTTAGGTTGAAATATCATTCGGTCGCCGCTATACCGGAGTCGGTGCAGTATGGATTTTTAAAGAAACTACGAATAAATGTATTTTGATAAAGACGATATTAAAAAATACTAAAATAGTTCTACAATCTATGTCAGTAGTCGTGTCAAACACAGTTCTCGTGTAAAGAAAAGTGAGAGCAATCAGACACAAATATACTTAAACCAGTTTGAGATCTCGCAAGTTTTTCTCATAGGTGAATAACCGGGGACGCATGCTGCACAATGGGACCAGGGGACCACTTTCCTTACCGGGACACTCCTTTTACGGGGGAGCAGGGCCGGCCCGTCGAATGTCATGCATGGTACAGCTATTGTACACCCAAGCACATTGATTTGTATACGATCGGATCGTTTATTTCAATTAGTTGTTGCCGGGGAGGGAAATATCAAGACTTTTTTGTGCATCGGCTATCAGCGCTAAAGGAAGGTTCCCTTTTAACTTGCAGAGTAGGGTCCGCTCCGGTAAATGAACGGTTAAGCATATTTCGTATTCATAAAATAAATTTACTATGAATACATTTTTGAATACAGGTCATGACTGTCAGCATCACTCAAGGATCTATCTTGTGGTATATTTGCACAATTTCACCGAATTTTACCTTTTAGGTGAAAAAGGGGAAAATGGTCAAAAACTGCAGAGATTTAACCTGATGCTTTCTAGATAAATTTGGAAAACCGATTCGCTGCCTTAGAAACTACTGATGACATTGACCGGGAACTTTTGAGCGATACGATTGCTTGTTGTTTGCCTCTATTTATTGTACCTTCTTATGTTATGTGCTTGTGTCCTTTAATTACGGTGTGCAATAAAGAGTATTTGTATTGTATTGTTTGTACTTTAAAAAGTGAAACTATGACAGAGATAACAAATGATACCTATATACACCTAGGTATATACCTACATAGACATATAGGTACATATATATCTCTCTGTGGATTTTATCCAAATTTGTATACAACCAGCTCGATCGTAATGGCATTAACTATTACCTGTTTGATTTCATGCCTGTTTAGTCTTAAGGGTATGACAACATCGATATCAATGTCGAGTAATTATTGGTGTAATGTTTTATGTCAATTGTGTGTATGTGACATAATAGTACATTGTTTAACGAGGGGCGTAAGTGGGAAATTGCGAACGAGAGTCTATCAGAAGCACGACGCCGAAGGCGGAGGGCTTTTGATGACTCGAGTTTGCAATTTTCTAATGTCCCGAGGTAACCACAAAGTTTTCATCACATTTGCGAGAAAATAAATAACTCCAAAACTAATCAAAATTTAAGAAACTGACCACTTCATCTCCGGTATCAATGCATGGATGCCGAGAGAAGCGCGCAGGGCGCTGCGCGCGCACCTTATAACGCGCAATATTACGACCAATCAGAGAGCAATATTCTTGTGGAGCGCGGTCATCTAGATTTTTTAAACCAATCAGATCACAGAGAAACTCATAACACCCTAGGGAGTTATGAAAATCCATAACTCCCGCGGGAGCTAAATCGGCTATAACTACTCTATACGCCTGCGTACAATAAGACCCTTTACGAGCAAGTGTCATCATCATCAGCCCACTGTCATCCACTGCTGGACATAGGCCTTCCCCATCCAACCGCTTCCCGCCACTCTCTTTAAGTCGTCGGTCCGACTGGCGGGAGGTCGTCCCACAGGGCGAGTCGTTCGCAGTCTCCACTCCAGAACTCGTTTGCCCCATGGGTCATCGGCTCTTCGACAAATATGCCCCGCCCATTGCCACTTCAGCTTACTTATCCTGAGCGCTATGTCGGTGACCTTGGTTCTCTGTCGGATATCCTGATTCCGGATTCTGTCCTTCAGAGAAACTCCGAGCATAGCCCTCTCCATAGCACGCTGAGCGACTTGGAATTTATGGACGAGGCTTTTTGTAAGCGTCCACGTCTCAGCCCCGTAGGTAAGGACCGGAAGTACGCACTGGTCGAAGACTTTCGACTTGAGGGACTGAGGCAGTGGCGATTCAAATATGTGACGAAGCTTGCCATATGCTGCCCAGCCCAATTGTATTCTTCTGTTAGCTTCCTTGTCGAAGTTGTTTCTCCCTAGCTGGACTATCTGTCCTAGATAGGTATACTCCTGAACAACTTCGATGCTAACATTATCGACGGTCATTGGCAGTGGGTCCACAAATCAATTGAACATGACTTTCGTCTTATCCAAGTTCATTCCCAGACCTACCCGTTTGGAAGAAACACTAGCAAGTGTGATGGAAAATATTTATTATGTTATGAGTCACACAAAACAAATTGCATAGATTATCTCACAGTAACCATTTAGCATGAAATTAAACAAGCTTAGAATAAAAAAAAAGGTTTGAGTACCCAGCATTACACTTAATACGATATTTTGGTCTCAGCAGGGCTGCGAGTCTCGCGTTACCGCGGTTCGGTAATCCAATACCCAATTAGGAAAGTTAGGGTGTTAAGTTATAACCAGCGCGTTAAGTAGGCGCTAAAGCTTTACTCATAAATTGTTTAACCTCAACAAAATCTTAACTTCTATATTTCTTCACTTACCGAGTGAAAGCGAAGCGTTCCCATTTCAGCTTGGGTTTTTTTTCAAATATCCGGATGGCCGGGGAATGTCAGTAGATTTCCAGCTGCTTTACTTTACAGCTCGCTTTTCTCAACCGAATGTCGTGTTTTTAGGCTACTTCTGCTACCCGTAAAGTCGGGTACAGTCAATATAAGTTTCTGACATTTTAAATCCGCATAATACATTGTGCGTGGCCCGACATGCACTATAGGCCGCTATTTATAAAGGATGTAGGTACTACTTAGAATTTTTTGATGTGGTTTACTGTTACTGGCAATACTATAGTCAAGAGCTTGCATTGCATGCTCTTCTTCCGTGATAAGTATAACTCAAGAAAATGTTGGGTATAAGTACTACAATATACTATTTATAATCAGTAATACTACTATTACTACTATATACCAAAATAATTTCGGTGCGCTTGCCTCTGATAACCTCCCCTTGTATGACTTATGTGTTAGTGTCATTACCACGCCAAATATAAACATAATTTTAAATACATATTACAAAAATGGTGTGAAAGTTAATAAGTTTCTGTCCAATGATATTTATTTCGTACAAGCTTTTATTGCCGACTGTACTTTATTCCATCATCAACTATTCGTTAAGACGGCTCGAACGAACCCAAGCACAATGGGTTTATCTTGTGTAGTCTAGGGGTTGATGTGGCCACCTTTTGTCTCCATCAACAGACCAGATTGGTACCAATATGTATTGTCACCAAATTTTCATAAGTAGGTACCTATTCGAAATTTGAGCTCAATTGAATAAGGGCAAGTGACTGAAAATACGATTGCAAATTTTGATGGCAACTTACATATTTACATACTTACAAGCAAACAGTGCAAGTTATGTTCGTAATTTTTTTTCCTTTTTTGGCATTTTATACCAACGTAAAAATATTCACACCACACCTTGCCAAAAAGCGCGTTTTTCCGCACGCTGCGCGTCCGGAAAATCCCGCTTTTTGCCCAAGTGGTGACGTAAAATTGTGTACAAAACACTGATCGTAAAACAGAAACCCCTCTCTCGCATATTTATGACCCTCGCCTTCGGCTCGGGCCTCAAACATCTGCGATATCGGCCTTTCTTTGTTTTACAACGCTTGTATCGTAAATAGCTAAAATAATTTCATTGGATATTGATTTGATCCGTCACGTCAGCGTACTTAATTCACCGATATCAGAGTAATTTTTGTACATCTGATCTATTATCAGTAATGTACAAATCGCAATGAATTTTTCGAGGCAAATTCATCGGGTGTAAGTACGCGAAGTTGCGTGTACGAGTATGTACATATTTCTAAGGTATCTCATAGTCATACTTAGCTGCCCGTAAGCCGGCTCATTACAACCAATATTCCGAAATTTTGATTCAAAAACCGTATAAAGCGATTCAGCAACGCTTTAAAGCGCCCAATAGAAGGTCAATGACGTTTATTCGCGGTGTCTTTATCTACTCAAAGTGGTGTTTATATTTTGTATGTGTCAAAGCAGTTTATACAAAAAAACATGCCGCCATTGCCGCCAAATTATACATAAGTTTGCTGTGAAATGTAATTGCTATAATTCTGGTCTAAAAGCCATATTACCCCTCGAAGTATTGTCCCTCACTTCATTCGTGCTTGTTTTAAATCCTAGTTATACAATCTACCTACACTATTGCGTCAGTATAACTACTGACACAATAGTATCTAGATGAGTTACCTAGATGTACAAATACAAATAGTTTATTCGACAAAAAATAATATTATACTGTGTTACATATTATACTGACCTCCACACTAGACATAGCCTTCCTCCGAGTGAGTTGTAGAATTTGTCAGGTGAGAGCAAGTATTTCCATCCCTTGAAGGTCTAGTTAATCCGCGCATGTCATATCGAATAGGTATAATTATAATTATGTATTTTATAGGTATAATTTCTAAAGACTGTCTCACATACAATGCATGTTCATTTGAATAATTAGTGCTTTTGAAACTATGTTTATCTCTACTAAAGTGAAATGTATATTTCTTTTGAGATAAAAATAAATTCTTTAACTACAATAGGCCTCAAAATACGTACATATAATAACCAAAATAAATCGTAAAATTGGCTATTCTTAACATTGTGTACGTGCATATCTAATGTTATTTACGCTACACTCACTACACCCATCACTAGCTTCTTAAGCTCTATCTATGCCGTCAACAAACAACTGAGACGGCTACATGGGGTCCTTTACTTCCACTAGCAGCTACACTAATTTCGTATATTAATCAGTTGTAGTAACCTTTCTCTCCACGCAACTAAGGTCATATTTGAATATACCAGGTACAGCCGATATGCCATGTTTGAGCAGCGGGCATCCACGAGACGCCTAAAAAAACATTTCGGATTTAATATATTGCCGTATGCTAATACGCACATCTTGAGCTCAAATAATGTTTCGTGTACTCGTACTTACTTGGTACTTTTATACAAAAATGGCAGGCATGTTAAGAATTTCGGTACTAAGAAGGGCAAATAAAAGGTTTGACTGACAAAATCGTTTAGAAATAATTTATGTTATATGGAGGCATTCTCAATACTTGGCAAATAATGGATGGAAATAAACATCTATTATATTATATACGTATTCATCTCGCTCTGTGGGAAAATGCGAGCCGTTTTCATACCGCTTTTCAGGCCTCTTCGCAATTTCGAAGGGTACCTTACAGACGAGTTTAAAATTTCAATTTACTGTATTAGCATTAACTGCATCGTGAGTTTTGCCGCCAAGAACTGTAGTAGAATTAACCCATTGACTGCCGAAGGTTGAAGATAGGTACAGTGATATTGCGTAGTTGGCACTCAATGGGTTAAAGTGTATACCTTCAACTTGGGCACTCAATTGGATAAAGTGTATAACTGTATACCTTTAACTTGACAACTCTGATCTAATGGCACTAATCAAAAGCATAAAGGTAATAAAATGTGTTTAACAGGCATTTCTTTCGCATTATTGAAAAACGCCACTATCAATATCGTGGTTTGAGATAGGACTAATACTTAAAAATATGTCTCAAATACACATACAATACAATTTTACTTTGGAAATTCTTCAAACGCAGCCAACGAAATGCCATAGCAATTTTAGTAAAGTGTAATAGTATTTTTTATTGTATTGGCTCTGATGAATCTCGTAGACTTGTAGGTACGTACTTTGTATTCGCATGAGAGCTACCCCACCATAACTTGCTGGAGTAGGCAAGAATTGTATAAAGAAGGTAAGGTATCTAATTATAGACTTCGGATGTACCACTCGCTTCTAACTAAATTGTAATTGCTTTAATATCACATTCTATTTGCAGCATAATTACTTATTAATAACATCGTTCCTCTTCAGCTGAATCTGTACTAGATCTACCTATAGCTACCTATAATATGATAACAACCGTTTCCTATTTTCAGTTTAACTGTGGTATATCATCTTTGGGGGTATCTCTAACGTTAGAATTGTATAAGGAACTACTGTAAATTGATTGTCTGGTAGTAAAGCGACGGCCGTCGGTGACGTTGGCGGGGTTTACGATGGCTACCGTGCGCTTGACGGGTCCCTGTTTAAAATACCTCTTTTAAACTACACTTTTACGTCGTCGTAAATTGCGTCTTGAGAGTTCAATGCTTTACTTACTTAATCTTAAGTGTTTTATTGCTTGCAACATTCAGCTTTATCACAACAAGGCTTGGTGGGACGTATTTACACACACTCACATAATAGGAAATATATGAACTAACAAGGTGCTAATTTCAAGGGATATACTCGTAATATGAAACAAACTATTGGGCTTTATCTCCCGTTCTACAAAGGATTTCAAAAAGAATGCCTATACCTTAAAAATCCTATATTATTAACTAATAAGAAGCACCCTTGAATATGGCGCAGTCATTTGGTCACCGTTTTACAAAGTTCATATTGAACGTTTGGAAATGATTCAAAAACGTTTTTTGAATATCCTGCGCTACAGACTTCAGCTAGGTCGTCAATTCAGATCCTACTCGAGCAGGCTACGTGTTTCAACATGCCGCGTCTGTCGTCGCGTAGACAGTGTTGTGCATTATTGACCCTGTACAAAATTATCCACTCATATATTGATTGCCCATCCCTCCTCTCTCTTCTGTACTTTATTACACGTTTTAAACGACGTAACCCCTCACGCAGTATCTTTCAGTTACACGTTTATAAAAACAACACATCATACTATAACCCCGTGACAAGGATGTGTCGATTATATAACGACACTGTTGCAATGCATTCTTCTCTGGATATTTTTATTGATAGTTTACATAAGTTATAGAATATGTTTAACAACATGCAATAAAGTCTCGTAAATGAAATACGAGGTTCTTATCGTGATCTTATCACATTATAAAATTTAACACCCGCCAACTTGTACGTTGGTCCTCTTGTTTTGTTCTAAGTTTTTGATCATTTCTGTGCACACATATTTTGATTTGTAGTCGAGATCTGAACTTTGTTCATACTCTGTAATTGTTACTATGTAGACTATAACTAGTTTTGTGAGCCTAATTAAATAAATAGATAAATAAAAATATGAATTGAGCAAATTAATCTTTAAGTGTAGTACCTACTCGTACTGTAGAATTTACATCGTAAATGAACAAAATATTCTGTGAAAAGACTGTTAATACCTTGGATATGTATTTTTCAGTACAACACAGTGCTCCTATACAGTTCAGTCAAGGTCTAGGACTTTAGTTTGTGACCCATTCCCATTCCATTTCCACTCCTTTCTTGAAGTCTCTTGGGAATACCTCGGCAGGTAGCTCATTCCACAACCGGAGCGTCCGAGGGAGGAAGTTCTTTTGAAACTGTTCCGTACGCGACCATTTAGGTCCTAAGGTGTGAGAATGAATGCCCTGCCGACGGCGAGCAGTGCGATGGCAGTGGGATAGTACGCTGTACTTAAGAGGGCGCAGTACGCTCGGTTCTCCATACAAACGTATTTATGCTCTCATTTTAAAACCCCATTCTAGAATAACATGAAACTTTGTATACACAATGGAATCCGGCATATCTAGGTCGGAAATTGGTTTTTGTTGCTAGAAAATGTAAAAGCAGCATAAATACGTTTGTATGGAGAACCGAGCGTACTGCGCCCTCTTAATAGCTATTTATATTAATAATGCGCCACCCGCATCCAGCGGATACCGCGGGTGTCCGCTGGATGCGGGTGGCGCAGGACCGGTCATTGTGGAAGTCTTTGGGGGAGGCTTATGTCCAGCAGTGGACGTCTTTCGGCTGACATGATGATGATGATATTAATACCCCAAAAAAGTTCTTTTTATTTTGTTAAACAAATGACTATAATCTCGTGGAGTCAAGATCCATTACTTGGAGTGGAGGTTATAACTTTATATCAAAATTTCTCCGAATTGAAAAAAAAAATATATATTTACAGTACATATGGTGCTACTTTACCGCACGAGTGCGGTGATCAGCAGATTACGTGCATATGTCGAAACTTTAAAGAGCCATATGTACTGTAAAACGTTGTACGATACACGTGCGAATAGGTAATTCGCAACTCGTGTCGATTTAAAACACTCCCTTCGGTCGTGTTTTAATTTATCGCCACTCGTTGCGAATTTCTTATTCTCTGCACTTGTATCGTAATGTACTATTGTAACTCCCCGTAAGTTACTCTAGATGCTCTATAAAAACGTTCTTTTAGATATTTGCTCCTGTTACAGGGCCCAAATCGGTATAAATTCAATAAAAAATGCAAAATCTGCCCCAAGTTAAAGAGCGCGACCTTATCAGACGTGTGATTTCACCTTGTTTTTCCATGCGAAGAAAAACGCTATTTTGTTTAGTAAGGACCTACGTTTTAATTACGTCCTGTGTTCTCAAACCACAGTTTAGATAGAGGAAACTCCGCAACAACCAATATTGCGTAGGCCACAAGCGATATTGCAGTGAAGTATGTGCTCTGTTTCGTTGGTGTAAGTATATGGTTGCTATTGGAAGTTGAGAAACGTATAACTATACTCGACGTGTTCGTATGCAGATTTGGTATCGGTGAAATGGAGGTGCCTAATCAATTGGATTTTGGTTCAGTGCTTTTGCTAAGGTCGGTTACACGTTAACGGCGGTTCCTGAATAAATTATGTGAACACTTTCATTGAGCTGATCGATGCAATCATCAAACAATCTAAACCATCTGTGATATTTGATATACTTATAGTTAGAAATATCTATGAAAACTTTCATCAGTAGCCGGCGTTAGACTCTGTAGACTTGAATTATTTCATCTTGTCGAGACGCATGTTTATGTATGCTGAGACTGCTGAGTTGCATACATACATATACCTACGTTAAGGTAGGTGTAGGTACTCCCTGTTGATTTTACTTAATGGTTTGCCTTGACTCTATAAACTGCGCCCCCGTGAACAAGATACGTTTTGTCTTCAGATGCCATACTACATATTCTGGTGTGGCTCTTTTGGATAAGTTTCTCTATATATATTGTGAAGTTTTATACATGCGATGAGACTTTGTAAGAGTTAAAATACCATCATTTTAACTTGATTGTGTTGTTTAGTAAGATATGAGGGCGCCACTGTGCGGTCAGCGGTAAAATTGAAGCTCCTCTGAATTAAAAAACCATTTAATGTGTTAAATATAGATATTAGTGACTAATTATTCCCCAAATATTTAACTTATACTGATATTATAAAAGTGAAATATAAAGGATAACAAAATATGGCACCATCGATGGCAAAATTGGCATCAACTGCGGCGGCCGTTACTAGGTTAGTGGACATAATTTCAAACTTAAAAGATGAAATCAGTGACATGAAGCAACAAATGAAAAGTTGTTTTGATATAATCCAGGAACAAAAGTTATTACTGACTTACCAGAATAGATACATCCAAACGATTTTACGCACTGTCACTCATGTAAGTCCAGAACATAGCACTCCATATGAGCCACTAAATGAGTCCGGTCCTCAGGGCTTGATATTTCTAAATCCACCGCTTGAAGAACAAAAGGAAAGTCCATCCATATCGTCACCCGTGATACCAGTTTCCAAACCTGATGCTTGTGAGGATGTGAGCTCGGAGGTCACGAGGTTGGTATTGTCAGCTCCAAAGTCCACCGGCGTTCAGCCCTTGGCGCCATCATGCAGTGGTGTTAATCAACCAGACCCTTTGACTTCTAACCCTGGTCATGGCCTTGGAAAGCAGAACACTCGCCCGCGGCGCGCGGCCGCAAATGTCAAAAAGCCTCCCACAAAAAAAAATGTAGTCATCCCTTCTGCTGCCCCTGATGTGGAGAATGCTGGACCATCATCGGACCCCGTTTCACTTCCAAATTCATCTCAAGCTCTGAAATCTTCTGGCCTGCGTGCGGCTGCGCCCCGTGTCGTCAGTCTGCATGTTTACAATCTCAGCGAGGATACCACCACGGAACACGTCGTTCGCCACGTTCAGGACCAGATGGGCATCACGGCATCGGAGTGCCAGCAGCTGGTAGTCACGCGCGGCAGCTACACATCCTTTCGGTTGGATGTTCCGGCAGACAAGGTCAAGGTCGTCAGGACTGCAGAGAATTGGCCCGATGGTGTAGTTGTGCGTTTCTTCAATGTTATACAGCCGAAACAGCAAAAAAACTCCACTGCACTCCGAAGCGACACGGTACCGACGTAACCTCAAAACTTGTAGTCTTACACCAAAATGTTAGGACTATTTGCGGTAAAACATCATTAATCGAATTATTGTGTTCCGATTGTAATAATAAACCTGATATTCTCGGCTTAAGTGAGATTTGGTGTCAAAAAAGTGATTTAAACCGAGTGAAGATAAGTGGGTATTCGCTCGCGAATGGATTCTGCCGCGACCGCGCCGATGCGCATGGTGGGGTAGCTCTGTATACTCGCGACGATATTAGATATAAACAAAGAAATGACCTACATAACTTATGCATCCAATATCATATTGAATTTACGGCCATAGAAATACCATGTTTACATTTAATAATAATTGTATTGTATAGGACATGCAATGGTGAATTTGACATTTATTTAGAACATCTTGAGTTACTAATAAGTAAGCTAACCGACGAAAATAAAAAGTTTCTCATAGTTGGCGATCAAAATGTGGATTATCTGTCAAACAACAGTATGAGACGACGGGTAGATGACTTGCTTAGTTGCTATGGTTGTGAGAACATTGTAACTTTCCCTACTCGCGTATCAGCTGATTCTGCATCATCAATTGATTGTGGAATAGCAAACTATGACAGGGGGCATATAAGTGTATCACCTGTAAATACTGCGATTAGCGACCACAACGCGCAGCGGTTTGAGTTCACTGTTGAACAAGGTTTTCACACAACCAAAGCAAGAAGGATAGTTGAACGTCGAACGTTTAATAGTGAATCTATTTATTTATTTTACTCTGACATATATAATTATAATTTTAATTTTATTTATGATAATAGTATTGACATTGACAGTAAATTTAATAAATTATTTAATATATTGACATATTATATAAACACACATTTTCCTATTAAACAGCTAAAATTAAAAAAGAAATCGACCATTCCATGGGCAACTGATGAACTATTTGGGTATATGCAAAAACACAGAGATCTCCACGAGATAAAACGCCAATATCCAAACAACCAACTTATATCGGATTGCATTGAGCATTATTCTCAACTCATTAAATCTGAGACACTAAGAGCACGGAAATCGTATATTGAATCTAGATTGGCAGAATGTAAAAATCCTTCCAAGGAAATATGGCGAGTTATAAATGATGAGATAGGGTCGAAAAGTAAGTCTCATATTATCCGTTTAAAAAACCAACAGACGGACGACTACATATCATCCGAGTCAGTCCCAAATGCATTTAATAGGCATTTTCTTAACATTGCTGCTAATTGCACACTACAAAGTGATGAGTCACGATCCAAACAGTGTGTCTGTAGGCACCTGGGTGGTTCTGATATCCCATCTTTCACGCTTCCCATAGTCACACGTGAACTCATGGATAAAACTATAAAGTCTATGCTAAAGACCCGTACGACTGTTGACAATTATGACATATCTTTAAATATTTTATTATATGTGTGGCCTATTATATCTGACATTTTGATAATTCTGATAAATGATATGTTTGAAAATGGTGTATACCCAGGTGTACTGAAAAGAACTAGAGTTTGTCCGGTATATAAAGGGAAGGGGGACAGAGACGATGTGACAAATTATAGACCTATAACCATTGTACCTGCCATTTCAAAATTAGTGGAATCCATCCTATCATCTTCCATAATAACCCACCTAGAAACAAATAAATTGCTCACCAACAGTCAATATGCCTACAGAAAAAACAGATCAACCACCACAGCCGCACATAAAATCATTGATTGTGTTGTGACTGGTCTTGATGATGGGAATAGAATGGCAGGTATAATGTGTGACTTATCGAAAGCATTCGATGTTATTAGCCACAAACTGTTAATGACGAAGTTGGGCATGTATGGCATTAGTAATTCTGCCCACAAATTGTTATCATCGTTCCTGTCTGACCGTAAACAGGTAGTGAAAATGTCCAGCAATGGCAGAATACTCACTTCTTATGCTGGATCTGTGCACTTGGGTATTCCACAAGGTTCTGCGATTGGTAATACGTTATTTTTATTATTTATTAATGATCTTCCATCGGCAATCACAAGTGGCGTTTCCGTACTATTCGCAGACGACACAACAGTCGTAGTGAGCGCAAAGACCCACGAGCAGCTGGCTGAGAAAATCCACGAGGCGTGCGGACAACTGCAGATGTGGTTTTTTTTCCTCAAATGGCTTGCTCTTAAATTTCTCTAAATCTAATATTATGCTTTTCTCAGGCCGTAACACTATGACGCCCCCGTGCATTGCTGCTGGTCCGATGCCATTATGCAACGAGTGCAAGTTTCTGGGTTTTACACTAGACTCAAACCTTAGCTGGAAGTGCCATGTTGACAAACTGTGCGGCAGGCTGAGCAGTGCTGTATTCGCTTTAAAAAAACTGCAACCATTAATATCAAAAAAGTCGTTACGGTCCGTATATTTTTCACATTTTCACTCATTGATGTCGTATGGTGTGGTAATATGGGGCAATTCTACTGATGCTAAGCGAGTATTAATACTCCAAAAACGTGCTATTCGAATACTGGCTGGAGTTAAACACAGAGAACCGTGTAAAAAATTATTCGAAAGTAACGGCATCATGACGCACTATTCAACATACATGTATGAGGTCTTAATGTTCGTGAGGAAAAATTTGCCGACATTCAAACGTGTTGAGGTCACAGGCAAGCTGCTCCGATCTACTGGGAGACTTAGAACGGTTCCACGTCGCATGGCACTTTCAGAAAAAAACCCTCGAGTTATAGGTCCCACATATTATGAGCGCCTACCCGTTGAATTACGAACTGAGCCATCTGACAAAGCATTTGAGCGTCAACTGAGAATCTTTTTATTGAAAAACCCATTATATAATGTAAATGAATATATGGACGTAACAAAATGATAATCTATTTAATTGTTTGACATTTATAAAGTTTTTACATAATTGTTATTTGTGTTTTTACATTATTCGATTATATTAAATTTGACGATCTATTGAGATATCTAGTTTTTATAGGTTTTACGTAATTGTTATTTGTGTTTTTTCATATTGCGATTAAGTTTATTAGTTTTTAAATTGACGATCTTTTGAGATATCTAAATTTTTTGTAAAATAATTTTAAATGACATAATTAATTGTGACTTTATATTATTACATAATTATACCTAATGATTAGTTTTGACATTTTGATTAAATTTTATACTATAATATTCTATTAAGTAATCAAATTTTGACGATCATAGTATATATTCGTATAGATTAAGCTAGTGTTAATTTATATTGTAATCATATATTATGAAATAAAAAATCTAAATCTAAATCTAAATCTATTGTTACTAGTAGACTAAGATAGTTAAGTAGGCTGAGGTCGAAAAAAAAGTAGCCCAACTTTGAGAAGATGTTGCTTACGCCTCATCCACCACCACCAAAAACTTATATTAGTTCCTACGCAAGCAAGCACAGAATAGTATAATAGATTTACATACACAAGTACGCATCGTATTTTGTATTTCATAACAGCACTTTATAAGCCACCATCTAGAATAAGCCTTTTACAATTATTAATAATTCTAACAGGGTTATTCCGTGTATTAAGTAAAAGTAGTTTAATTGTATAATTAACCGTAGCGGGCTCGTGGGTTGAGCGAACAAGCCAGCAGTTCTCCAAATAGCCGTAGTAGCGACTGAGCCAGTAAAAGGGGATTAGTGGATTCTTACACGCGGGATATCATTTCCGTGTTGCACGTAATGCTTTTGTTTTCCATAACTTGGATTCCAATTGGAGTAGAGTTTTAATTCCGTTGAAATGGCGCTGCATAGATTTAGATATATTAACTTCGCCTACATGTTAAATTGGTATGTATTTATATCACAATCGTCATTAATAAGAAATCATAAATTTTACCAAAAAAAAACAACTGACTCCAATTTTTGCCATGCCTCACACGTGCTAATAAAGGCACCGGTGCCGCTGAAATCTCCGGTGAAATTGCCTCGCCAGCGAATGCTGTGTGTTGCGTTACGTAGGGAAGCCATGTGCCAGCCAGCCAGTTGAGTGCGTTGCTAGATTCTAGATCTGGCTCAGGCTTGCAAGCCATGGGTGGTGCATGTATCACGGTTACCACTGACGACGGCGGTGTTACAGTTGGGGTATGATCATGTTGTCATACCAACGGGCCTAAGATAGTTGCCATTTTTACCGACTTCAATAGAAGGAAGGAGGTACTCAGTTCATCTGCATGTTTGATTGTTATTTTTAGGGTTCCGTACCCAAAGGGTAAAAACGGGACCCTATTACTAAGACTTTGCTGTCCGTCCGTCCGTCCGTCTGTCACCAGGCTGTATCTCAAGAACTGTAATAGCTACACAATTGAAATTTTCACAGATTGTGTATTTCTGTTGCCGCTATAACAACAAATACTAAAAACAAAATAATTATAATAATTAAGGAGGGCTCCCATACAACAGAGTAGTTGTTGGCGTTTTTTTTCTGGTACGGAACCCTTCGTGCGCGAGTACGACATGCACTTGGCCGATTATTATTTATTTATGTATATTCCAGGATAACTCGTGACCACGTTGGCCGATTATGATAATTCTTTTTATTTTGTTTTAAAGCAGGTACCCCGATATTGTTCCCATATAAATTTGGTGAAGGTCTGATGATGGGATCTAGGAGAAATCGAGGGAACTCCTCGAATTTGATAGGCACGCATATGCCGATTTCGGTATTTTCTGCAAGTAACCAAGCATTGGCTCACGGAAACCACAAATTGTGGCATAGCAAATACAAAATTGAACTCGGTTTTTTGGTATAAATTATATCACTTATCGTCGTGGATAAGCCATTCGTCACGTTCTGACAAGTATTTGAATGCAAGGCCTTTATTATATTATTTTACGTTTAATTAAAAGACATTTATGCATGTGATACCTAAACAATAACTTTACTAACTAATAATTTATAAATATGTGTTATTTAACTTAACTTAATAATAATAATAATAATAATAATAAATTGTTGTTTATTTAGGTATGAACCCATTTGTTACAGTATTTCAGACTAAACATTAAACAATTGAAAATATTATATTAATTAAAAATGTTCATTGGAACAATGCCATTATTGGCGCCTTATTTTTACGGTAGCAGGTTGTGTACACCACGTTAACAATGTTGTTCGTAACAACTTAACTTATTACCTATCTTTTAATTGCTTTTTTGAAGGATTTCTTACGTGAGCTTTATTGGTTCCGATAGTTCAGTGGCTAGAGCGATTGGCCGCGAATGCAAGATGTCAATGTCACAGGATGCTCGGAGCACAACATTTAAAAATTTTCCCTTTCATTTGAGTACTTATCTTTAAATTGTTGGAAAACTAGTGATGTATACCAGTAAAGTATGTTGATTTGATGATTAACTATTCGTATGTTTGATCTACAAAAGTACAGTGTGTATAATCCTTAAGTAAAGTCAAGAAATCGAGAACGTACTTTTTCGCTTTTGTTACAATGATAATAAGGGTTAAAAAGGTACGTGTTTTATTTCCTCTATTATACTTATTTTCTGACATCGTAAGCCAGTAAGAACTACAAAATAGTTTCAATATTGTGTTGCGAGTTTGAACTCGCGAACTTGTTCACAAGTCAACCACCTCCGTCGTGGCTGTAACCTCCTTTTGGTAAATTAGGTTTTGGATTTAAACGCGTGCTTATCAGCGCTTGAGTTAAATACTGTTCACAGTAAGTACACACGCTTTTCTACTCGTAAAATATGAATAAATAATAAATAAATAAATAAATATTGGGGGACAATCTTACACAAATCGACCTAGTCCCAAACTAAGCAAAGCTTGTACTATGGGTACTAGGCGACGATATACATACTTATATAGATAAATACATACTTAAATACATAGAGAACATCCAAGACCCAAGAACAAAATCCGTACTAAATGCACAAGTTATGCCCTGGCCGGGATTCGAACCCGGGACCTCTGGCTTCGGAGGCAGTGTCACTACCAACTAGGCTAAACAGGTCGTCGTTTTGGCTTTGGTCCTTGCTGCAAAAGTGCAGTCTAAACGCTACTACTCAATCATTTATACCATTTTTACTGAGTGCATCCCGTACATAGGAATGTATGTAACATGTCAAACCAAGGAACATTTTAAAACAAACGGCTCTACTGTAGGTACCAATTAAGTGGGATTGTGCGGCAGACCTCGCAGGCTATGGCCGGACGAGCTAGACTCTCTTTCGAAGGAGTTGTCAGAGGATGCTTTGCACCGGCAATATTGGAAACAGAGGGGAAGGCCTGGCTGATCATAACCAGCAGTGGGGCACTACAGGCTCAGAATAAATATAAATAAATATGTACTAAATCATTGAAATTAGTAATAATAAACTGTAGACTCGAGAACGCTTCCTTTTTTGCCACGTTGCATTAAGCAATACAACTCTAGAATAAAAACACTCTTTGATCAATGTTTTCAACGATGTGTATAGTAATAATTAGGGTTTACAGTCCCTGGACGGGCTTGTACGAGAAGTACCAAAAGTCATGGAATATTCGCCTCCAACCCTAAGTACTTAATAGGTTTTCATACATAGAATACCCATGGAGGACTGGGAGAATGTATGAAAGAATACCCATGGAGGACTGGAAGAATGTATGAATATGATTGTAGTAGTCTGTACATGATCAGTATGATCACATATATCAACATTGCAGTAACCACATAAAATGGTTTGAGCTTTTTGTAAAATTCAACTGCACTACTGCATTGCAGTGCAGCAAATGTTAGTCTCGCGATTCGGGTACCCGCTATAACTTAGCCGTTCACTTGGCACTACATATTTAGTAAATATTCGCAGTCCCTTGTAGATTTACAGCTACAATAACGTTACATATGTTCAAAATAAATATTCCTACTACTTACGGTTTTAGGGAGTGTTAGCAAAAGGATATGAAATATATTTACACTCAATAACGGTTTGAAATTAAAACAGCTGTTCAAGTATTTTTTTCCTTTCCGGTGGCGAATGCACTAGTCCCAAAACACACTATTAGTCAATATACTCTAATTTCGATAGCCCCTCTCATCTCTTGTCGTTTGAGAGCTTTCCTCCGCGTATTACTTACTGAATTACTTACTTACTTACTTTTGTGGCGCAACGACCCGAAGTGGATCTTGGCCTCCGACACCAAAGACCGCCAGGCTTCCCTCATTCCCTGTCCATGGCTGTTTCCTTCCAACAACAGGAAACAGTACTTACTGAATTACATGTTGTAAATTTCATGGAGTGCGTTTTTGGTAACTTTGTCCTTTATTACCAAATACATATAAATTAAATACAAATTTTTATATCATCAGATTTTATTCTTAATTATATAACTCTTTTAATTAAAAACGCATTTCAGCTTAAACCACTGCTTAAACCGTTAATTTAAAAAAAATCGGCGAAGAGCATGTCGGGCCATGTTCAGTGTAGGTTTCCGTAGTTTCCCAAAGAACTTACTCTAAAAAATCAACGACAACCAAAAGGGAATACTTTCGCAACGTTTCATACGTCTTTTACTAGGAAGAGAAGACTTTTTACAATAACTCAAAAACGGCATAACTGATCATGTCCGCTGTAGTTTTTGTTGAAAGTCTTTATTGAGCTTTACTTTCATATTTTTTGGTCCCATAGTTTGCCATATTTTTTTTATATTTTGGAGTGAATATTTCCGAAAGTATTCACTAATCAAAAAATGTTTTCATTCAAATTTCAAGAGACCTAATCCAACAATATCCCGCACCATGGGGTTGAAGCAAAAAAAAAATCGTCTCCGCTTTTCAGTATTATTGATTTAATATATCCATACCACATTGCAGCTTTCTAGCACTAACAATCACAGAACAAAGCCTCGGACAGACAGACGGACGGACATGGCGAAGCTATAAGTGTCCCTAGTTGACTACGGAATCCTAAAAAGGTGTACATACATAGATATAAGTATTCAATAAAGAACGGTTTCATGTCCACTACATAAGCAATCTGTGGTTAACATCAAATAAGCTTTTGATATAATTTGACTACGACAACAATCGTTTAGCTTTATACTTAGATTTTGTAATATTACAAATCTCATTTACTCGTAACCAGAAATATTTCGAAATTTTAAAATATGCAATTCCTGTAAACATGCAAATATAATTAGATATGCAATTATCTGCATCCACTTTTATACATTGAAGCGATTAGGTATGTACCAATGTGACAGTCGGCATTGTCTAGCTCAGCATTAAATGTTTATGTCGCTTATCATTCATTATCATTTATCGCCAAATAAAATTCATAATGACGCAAACGCAGAGTGCCATGGACCGGGCTGCAGGCACGCACCCTCTTATTATTACGATACTATACTATTCGCATGCGAAAGGTAACCAACCGATTAAGTTATGAATTAAAATGTTTATTATATGATAGGTAGTCATGAAATACAATAATTGGTCGATATTTTGCTTTAATAGCCTAACAGATATTAAAATAATAGTATTAATTGACTAGATATGTGTTCTTTGTATTACATAATTGACAAATAACGCTGGATTGGAACGAATTGTGTTCTCTACTCGTATTCACTTTTTGTATTTTTGATATACATATGAATATGACCTATCACATATACACAAAATTCGCCCCTTCGCGTAGCGTAATTTCAAACGTAGCGATGACAAAATAACTTATTTCACTAAGAACACTTTTACTACGAAATTATGTAGTTACATATCTTTTTCCAGATTTGTAATTTGTGGTTGTATCATGACGCTTACCAGATCGTGGTGGCAACTGTCGTATCGACTCAAACGCTAATCTCACTGGCACCCCGGAAGCTGTTTACCGGCCGCCGTCACTGTAAATTATTTTACCGCAGCAGGAACGGCTGATTTAACGAGATAAGCCGCGAACCCTTCTGTGAGTGCATAATGTCATCCCGCTAATGCAAGGGCCCCTCCCTGGCGCAGATGGCACTCGCGCTCAGTTTTTCATACTGGCACGTATAGCTTCAGCTATAGTGTTTAACATTCGCTGTATCCCGCGCGATCACGGATTCGGAAGGGGCGAAGGCCCTGGCGCTTTCGTCGACAATTCCGTCCTGTTGAGCGGATGCAATGGTCGCGCGCGCACGCTCCCGCGTCGCCGCGCGCTCGCCTCGCGCCGCCGCCCGGCTCCGTCCGCGTCGCGCTCCTCGCACCATCGGCCCGACAGTGCGACTGTGACAAATCGACTTAAGAATTATTGTTTATGGTGTGCAAAGCTCGCTTCAGACTATTTATAGGTCCCTTATACGGCGCTGTCCTAATCGGAGCCGTTTTAGTGGACGCATCACGAAGCGAGAGATGGTTTTGATGTTTACATTTTATGCAGTTTGAGTTAATTCTAGCTGCGAGTCGTTTTATTTGGCCAGTGATTCACCGTAACCGACTGTTACTGTACGTATACCGACTGTTAGACCAAAAACCATAAATCAGCTTCGTGGAAAGTATCGGTAAACTTTTAAGTTCAACTTGAGCGTCAAACTTTTTTGTAGTTTTGTTTTGAGGTATGAGGTCACGCAATACGGTGAACGGTGTGCGTAAACAAACAAATAGGCTTCTCTTAAGTGCCTGCGGTGTAATGTAATGATGTATAGTAGATAAGTGCGAGCTAATGCGTGGTGCTTATTTTGTAGATATTTATAGTATTATTGCGTTATTAGTTTAGGTTTAATCGCCCACACAGCGCTGTTGAAGCGACCGGAGGGTCGTTCACAGATTTAAGTTTCACATTACAAGTTTTACAATTGTTTCGCGTACTCGTACTTGCTTGTCAGTCCGGAGCCCGTGGAAACGGGCGCGCGAAACACGTATAGGAGTAGGAATGCAAAACGTACGTGCCTGATGGACCGCTTGCGCCCGGGGTGCTTGTTCGTGGCAAACCTTGCATTTTACTTATTGGCCATTGGCCGTTGCAGGCTCGGGAGGACTTGTCCGTATCTCGTGCTGACGCCCACGCTCGACACCTACGCATCTCATAATCTACTATGCACTTACATTACAGTTGAGGCAAAATTGTAGCTTGTAGGTATGAACTTTCTGTATAAGCATAGAGGTAGTTTCTATATAAGCATAGAAGTATCAGATATATATATTTATTTTTTCCATAAATGCCATTTCCTATATTGAATCTCAATTTCTCGTGTGAGGAAGACAGCGTGTATCTTACACGGGAGGAGTGGTTTACAGAATCGAAGCATCCCTTTAAAACTGTGTTCACATTTTTTCGGCACTTAGTCTGTATCGATGTTGTCAATGTTGACTGTTACTAAGAGAGCGATTACGCTGACGGTACTGAAGCACTACGTACAAATGCGAAATGATTCTGGTCTACATAATTTTATTAGATAAAATGTAACGCTAATTGTCTAGGAGAGTCGTATTGTCAGCAGAATACTAAGTAATTGACATAATTTGAATAACGTTTATATCAACAGAGACTTTTCCAGCTAAAGTCATATCATATTTGCTTCAACACAATTAAACTCTTGTTAGCGGTTGGAAACGGAATAAATTACATTTTGTGTAGTCAATGTAGTCATACGTACCCAAACGTGGTGGCTGGCCTTTTATTAGATAACTACTTATAGCTTTTGTTCATTGTATGTTTTATTGTCTCCACTTTATGTGGTAGGAATCTTAAATAAACATAATGTTTCTACTTTACAGTAAAAAAATCCCTGACTGTCTTGTAAGTACAATTGCAGGAGTGCTATCTACGCTAGATGCCCTCCTATTTACAAGACAAGAGTTTTCCAAGCGATAGGTACCTTTTAACAAGTTGGTAGAATATTATTTGCCATAACACGGAAATTGAAAGTTGAAGACGGCGCGAAATTACTTTAGTAAACTACCTTTTTAAACCTATTACACTGCTCTTCTCGCGCAGCCCGGCTACGATTTGAAACAGTTTTCCTCTTCTGCACTCACATTACCTTATTAATAACACTCTTTAGCATTAAGCTTTACAATTCACACAACATACAATGGCATTTTCAGCACTCCTGTTCGGAAAGTTTAATTTTGACGGGTATATAGCCGGGTGGAAAATTGCTTTTTCATCCCTAGGGATAATATTTATTTTTAATTGATTCGATTATCTGGAGATCAGAAGATAAATGAGTTACGTCATATTATTAAATTAAAAGCTTTTCATACCTCATGTGTTCATAAGTTTTGAAACGGCTAAATACTCGATGTTTTCTTTTTTTTTCTATCTATACCTATAAACATATTGTTAATTTTACTTGATAATAGTTTCATTCATAAACATACATAGGTATTATTTAAACTGGATTCCAATATTTTATGTTAGATGCCATTTATTGCTTCGGCTACACCTAGATAATGACACCGCGAGACACGAAAGTTTTCATCAGGGATTCCCTTGCTTCTCTTCCAGTGGCTCATTTGTGAGTAACTATTTTTGAGTAGTATTTACGGCAGGTTATTAGCTCTAAATTGCGTGTTCATAAAAGGTAATTTTGTCCAAAAAGACTAATCAGGAGTATTTAGAGCCAGGCTCGAAGAAAGTTACTTCTATTGACTGATAAAAGACATACATTTCTCTTTTAATATGAAAACTATGAAAATTTAATTTTGTTACGGTGTTCTCTAAAACTTTGTCAATAAACCAATTATTTTGATGAATAAACATGTCAAATAAACTTTAACAAGTGATTCCAACAGTCCATCTGGTAAATGGATAATTTTAAGGCATAGTTTGAGCATCTAGTATTCAAAATTGAAAGAAAATGCTACCTCATACGTAATAATCGTCCGTATCGTGAACATCGTAGGGTGATAAGGTTGCAGTACTGTCTGTGCAGTAGTTGGAATATCTATCGACACTTTGGTGTACAATTTGTCGTTCCGCTGCCTTAATTTTCTTTCTACCATAGATATTAACTTGTCAGTGAAAAAGGCGTTTTTTGTTTCGTGCCGGCACCTAAGAGAGACCACCATCACCACCACCATAGCAGCCGAAGAACGTCCACTGCTGGACATAGGCCTCCCCCAATTTCATGGGAGGTAAATGCCATAATCGCCACGCTTGGCATGCGGATTGGCGATCGCAGTATCTCCACCGCACTCCAGGGACGCTGCTGCCCATCCCCCGGTGGTCTTGGTCTTAGTTTTAGGACATACTCGGGTCCAGCAGAGACGAGAGAGACCACCGCATTTTAAAGGCTTAAATCAAAAATATTGAAAGCCAATTTAAATAAACTCTATTTAATTTTTTCAGCTACAGTACAGTGATTCAATGAAAATAATAACCTTGGCAGAAATGTTTTCTGCAATTGATTTATTCAAAACAATATTCGTCTGAAAACTTATGAACACACGAGGTACATCTAAACTGAGCTAACATTAGACGTACGTTATGTGTTTTCTTTTATTATTATTTTCATTCAACAGTTATTCTATATTTTTCGCATTACAGAAAATCAAAATTAAAAGTATTTCTCTATTATGCTGCCCGCTATAATACCACGATGGTATGACACTTGTTTTTCACGTTTCGGCATGACCATCGTACGTATACAAGAAACAAAATTTTGAACTACGTTTTTTTTCTGAGCGAACTTTATCTCTTTATTCTTAAATTACCTTTTTACGAGTATAAAACGTGCGTGTAGTATTTTACTTTCCGTACAGACAAGATGAAGTATAGAGTGAATTTCACCCTCAAACAAACCCCGGGTGAAATGGCTAACTTTCAACCCTAGGTTATCTTATAAATCTACTATTTAATTCCTTATACTTTCAAATTAGGTCATATTTTGATCTAAGAAGCAGGTTAAAAATAAGGCAAAGATAATTTTTAAAAATTGAACCATGACGCCTGTGCAATCGGTACTAATTTTTAAATGCAAAAGTAACCCTGTCTGTCTGTTACGTCTTCTCGCTTAAACCGCTAAACCGATTTAGATGAAATTTGGTGTAGAGATAGTTGGAGTCCCGTAAGGACATAGGTAGTTAGATATAATTTTTGCTTAAAATTTGCGGTGCAAATATAAGAACATTCAATGAAGATTTACCATTGATGACTTGCATGAGTCTTTAATTATCTACTCCTGAACTGTAGACAAAAGATTCCATTCCATTTCAACTATCGAATGTTTGAAACTTTGGCATTGCACGGATCTTCATTTAAAAGTTTTCATTGTTAGTCTTACCGGACGACTTGTCTTTTTTCTAAATTCTTACGTAAAATATAAAATACGCAGTATACCTACAGATCCTCAAGGGTTTCGGATCTGAGGAAATATACTTCATTATAATATATTATAGCTACGTAAGTCCCTAACCGAAGTGATGTGCTTGTAAAACGATATTAGCATACCTATTGCTCGATACGCATCGTAATCAAATATGTAGTACACAATTAGAAATCTCAGTCTAAGAGATAGGTTTACTCCCTTCTCTAGACTAGATTACTTACGTTTGAGTTATGTAAGTAAACGGGTAAACTTATCGATGTATTGACGAAGTATGGACTCGTCATGTCTAGTTACCTACTTACATAGTTACTGAACAACGCTCGTACATCTTTGATGGAATTTATTGTGATTCGTAAAGGAACGTGTGTGTTCTGCACAAGAAAGATACGTAGTAGTGGTTGTGAACCGTACTTGTGTCAGTCAGGTACAGTCTGCCAAGAAAGTGGGCTACCGCTTTTCGACTCTATAAGACAAAGAAATAAATACAAATATCTTTTTTCTGCATAAAATGTGGTACAGTATAATAGATGGCAACATTGTTTAAAAATATCCGCACATTTTACCAGCAACTGGCATACAGAGAGAAGTGGAATTCATGGTACGGAACCCTAAAAACCGGAGCCCAATTGCTTACTTTATATGTCATTTTAATTCCTAATCATAGGTCATAGGAACACATCACTGCTCTTATTCGGTTTCCTCCCAAAATACCTTGTATATTGTGGATAGATAGAACAAGAGCATTGAACCTTTAAAATAGAAGTAAATGCGGTTGTATCCAGTTAAATACAAAACCAATTCTTGAAATTCGTCATTGGTATGTGCAAGTACCTAATCTATGTCGGCACGCAGGCTTTTAACGTCTATATACGTCGAACTCATCCGATTAGTGTTCTTAACCGATTGGCTTAAGGTCTTTGTTCTGATTGTTTGTATATAACACGGAGCTGTTGATCAGCGTAAACCAGTCCCGGGCGACGGGCGAGTGGGCGCGCTTCGCTGCAACTTAGGTTCTCCAACATTCAAGTATCAGGCCCTTTGCGCAAACAATTATTTGCATATTTTCTAACCAACCGTAACTTATAAAATCACGGGAAAATTATATTACGTCTTTTAACAATGTTTAAGTATCAAGATTTTATTATGCAAAAGTACTTACAAGTAAGTTACGAAATTTTTAGACGTGAATTCGCATAAAGTCGTAACTATTATTTAAGTTAAACTTGTGGTGTATTTGTTTGTTTGGGCCTGTCGAAAAGAGCGGGTGGGGTGGCCCCCTAGGATTCTGCTCTGCCCCCGTCTGAGCACAACAATAGTTCACACGAATAATCGATAATACCCATAGCTGCAAAGGTTACAGACCCTTTTCGTCACTATGATTTTTATGAGTTATATGAACTCGGATTATTATACGTACCTATACAGTTTCTTGTATGTGTGAATGTGAACTGTGGTACATAATTATAAGTAATATACCAATTAATTACAATGAAGGTTTTCATTGTATTTATGCACGCATTTCACTAACTTTAAAATAAACACGAGCCTTAGAGTAGAAGCATTACGTAATACAATGAACTATTTTATTAAAATTTGTGCATCCCGCTCATACACAACATGATCTTAAAAATTGAGTTTAAGGCTGGGTTTCACCAAACGGTCTGTAATCTTAAGCTGTGTTCATTAAAATTTGAATGTATGGAAATTTTGACTAGTTTCTATGGGATGACAGCTGCCAGCACCATATTTAACGTTGATCACGATCAGTCTGTGATCGTAAGTCGGTGCAACCCAGTCTAAGACAGTATTTTGCATTCGAATCTTTGTCGCGCATTTACTAGTGGCCTCAATCCGCATAAAAAGGAAAAATATTTATTTAACAATACAATACAATTAAATACATTAATTACTCATGTCCGACTCTAACCTGCCCTCTTATTCACAAACTGACTCGTCCTCATCTGTCACCTCACACCTCACCTGTTTTATGTGTAAACTGTCATATGGCATTTGTTGTTTGGACCCCTGGTCTAAAGGTGCCGCGTTTAATTAATTTTGTTTATAATTTTTAAATTTACTAAGAACTAGTCGTCCGTATGATTGGTCTGTAAAATAGATACAATCATATAAATTTGAATACCTATAACATAAAGACCAGTGGAGATACAGTGTGTCAATTATATTTTACAGTGATTAACTATTTCACCTCATTACATCACAATTACCCTCCTACACGTAATGAATGTTTTGATCCAGTCGTAGTCTGTTTCCAAAATTCGCCTTAACACGGTTGGAAAAAACCAAAAAACAAAATCTGTAATCTCACGCTGGGTAATTCCCATCTCGACGAGTCCTCGCAACTCCCTTTTTGCAAGCACTGCTAATAGCAACCTATTGTATGAGCTTAATTAATTTGCTTTTATGTGAACACTTCATTATTCCAGCGAAACATTCCCGGAATAAATACCGCGCCAAAAGTTATTTACATTGAGCCGGCACCCACTATCTACCTACTCGTAATTCTACTTATTTTGTAAATTGTAGAGTGTGACGTTTAGCTCAGTCGGTGGAGAATAAATGAAGAAGACTTCGTCAACACAAGTACATTTATTAAAAAAAGTATGGTCGTGGATGGCCCGTCCGTTTCACTTTCGAGGTGCGGTACTCCCCTGGCTAACGGTTCGCGCTGATGTTGAACTGGCTGGCTGGCTGGTGGTGGCAAAGAGGTTGGCTTCCACTACTGGACTGTCGGCGAGCCGTGAGGGTCTTCCATTTAAAAATTACTTCCAGCCGCTGGGTCGTGCCTCGTTTTTTATCATAAAAAACGTAGTATATACGTAGTATACACGTAGCACCCTGTGAATAAACGGCTCGCATTACAATGTGCTATTTACTGCCATTATTCCGTTGACGACGAGCACTCCGGTTTAGCGTAAGCAGGGAAGAAACCGATAGTAGTTGGTGAGTGCTCGCGATCAGAACGGAGGTACAGGTTTATAAAAAAACATGAGCGAAGAACATGATTCGGCAAAAAGCTAGTGCTGTTTATATGCGCAGAAAGGTACATTAAGCTAATGTTGTAATGTAATAAACAGCTAATTGTTTTAACACACAAATACCTATGATTCATTCACTTCTATTCACTCATTATAACACTTATCGTTTTAACTAAAGAGATTGCTTAAAACTACACTGGGTGTTATTTTGTTCAACACTTTACTTACCCGTAACGGGGCGCTCGAACTTCATGTGATAAACACAGTCTTTAATTATAATTTATTAGAGGTTCCACTGCCGCGAAGGGAGAACTTGACTTTATATTAACAACTGTTTATGACAGTAAACGTATGCTCCAGGCGTGTAAAGACGCGATTTAACTACGCGAGCGCACTGGCAGCGTCCGCCTTCCCAAGTCTCCTAGCAGTGAATGACGCGGCGCACGCACACATCGATACCGCCGCCTTATGTTCCACACGGACGTGGAACAAAAGGCCGGCGGTAAATAGATACCGGTAGGACTGCGGTGTAGAACGCTGACCGCGACATAGATTTAATATTTAATTATTTTGTATGAAAACAATATTCTTTGTTTTTATTGTTTAATTTAGTTGTATTATTTGTTAGTATATGTTTAATAGATTTGTGAATTATGAATAAATTGTTTAAACCCCTATTTTATATATTTTATTTCAGATAGTGAATGAAATAAAATAAATTAAATTATATCAATCAATTAACGATAAGATTAATTATATTTTTAATAAGGTAAATAATAAAAAATCATTATTTAAAATTTAGAATTGTATAATTAGGTAATAATTTAGAAATAGGTTTGTTATTATGATTTTTATTCAATAATTCTATAATTATGTTAAATAAATGGTATATAAGGACAATATTTGATTTAAATAGTTGTAAATATATAGTCTTCAAGTTACATTTCATTAAATAATTAGTAATATGTAACTATTACGTTACATTACCCCGCGCGTCACCAAGGGTTTTATTCCTAATAGAATAAAATCCGTATAACATAATGTATCGTATTTATACTCCAATTTCAATCTTCTCTTTCATACTTACATTCAAAATTCCCTTTCATACAATTCCTTCATACAAATAGCCACAGTATTTTTTTTTTAAATACTGACGCGTCCTATTACTACGAAGGTCACCAACAGTGTGTTAATGACCAATACAAATACTTGTCGTTAAAGATGGTAATTCAGTGACGGTGTAATGTAACTTTTTTTTTTTTGTTAAGTTAATTGTTTATTCTAGGTATTTCATGCACATGCTTCATTATTTATTTAATCCAACCAATTTCAAATCTTTGATGTGCCATGTTCCTATATTTTTACCTGCCATATTTTCAAGAACATAGACAAGAGGTGATTTTTTGTCGACAATTTTACATTTTATAAATTTAGGTGCCAACTTTTTGCTAAAGTATTTGTCCTTGTCACTTAGCACGTAAGTACGTTTCATAACAGTATCGCCCACATTAAACTCGCTTGACTTACGACGTAAGTTATAATGCGATGCGTTCTTTGAATGAGCATGCCAAAGTTTTGCCTGTACTTTATTGAATATCTCCGAAAGACAACCTAAATTTTCTGCATAGTCTTCACGTGGAAGAAATGTGACCTCATCACCCAGATCATTATCGAGATAATGCGAGCCACAGGTAACGAGTTCTCTGCCATATACTAAAAATGATGGGGTAAAGCCTGTTGCTTCATTAACCGAATTGTTAATGGCGAATCGTACTTTAGGGATGAAAAGATCCCAAGTACGGTGGTCTTCTTCAACAAATGTGGAGATACAAGTGATAATTGTAGAATTGTATCTCTCCACGGGGTTAATTTGGGGGCTATATTTAGGCGTGTAGTAAACATTAGGCACCTTGTATCTCTCAAAGAGCCCTTGAGTTATAGTGCTAATAAACTGGCTACCATTATCTAGGAAAATTGTCTGTGGGACTCCATGTTCCAGAAAAAGTGAATCCTCTAAAATTCTCGTTACAATCGTTGAAGTTGCATTTCTAATTGGAAATATAAGGCAATATTTTGAGAAACAGCAAGTAATTACCAAGATGTAAGTATTCTGTTTACGGGTAACGGGAAGCGGTCCGACGAGGTCCACGGAAACCATTTGAAATGGTCGAGAACACTGTTTAGGTCGACCCATTTCACCTAGAGTTAGGTGGTTCCGTGGTTTATAAGATAGACATTTTTCACAACTGCCAACAAAGCGGACTACGTCTTGGTGCATTCCGGGCCAATAGTAACGTAAAGCTAATCTCCTATATGTCTTATAAATGCCTAGATGACCAGCAACCGGCTCCGAATGGTTTTCGCGAATAATGCTCTCACGTAACTCCTTCGGTATGACTTCCTTCCATGAAAACTCATTAGTTAGTTGGTGTTTATTTTTACCTAACCTGTACAAGGAATTGTTCTTAATAAAATAGTTTGGGTAGTTCTGTGGCCGCGACAAACACGAGTTGTAAAGAGACCTATACCATGTATCGGTAGACTTCTGGTACCAATTGGACGAACTAATGGCGTCGACAGGAACTGCTCTTGAGAGGGCATCGGGAATGACGTTATCGACCCCTCGACGATGTTTTAATTCAAAATTGAACGCAGACAGACGGACTCCCCAACGAGCCAATCTACCTGTGGGATTATTTAAGGACAGAAACCACTTTAGAGCACTGTGGTCTGTGTAAACTGTAAAAGCCTGACCGTTCTCCAGGTAGCACCTCCAATGCTCTAAGGCTACTATCACAGCAAGGGCCTCACGCTCCGTAATGCTATAGTTCTTTTCTGCTGCTGTTAAGGTCTTACTCATGTAAGCAATCGGATGCTCCTTGCCATCAATGGACTGTGTAAGCATTGCTCCGACTCCGTAATCGCTCGCATCTGTATGCACCTCGAAGCTCTTGCTATAATCAGGGCAGGAAAGAACAGGCGCCGTGACAAGACACTCCTTGAGCTTAAGGAAAGCAGCGTCAGCCTCTGGAGTCCACACAAATGGAGGGGCACCTTTCTTACCGGAGGTCAACTTATTTAGAGGTCCGGCTATGGTGCTGAAATCAGGCACAAAGCGACGGTACCAAGTAGCTGTCCCGAGGAAACGTTTCAGCTCTTTACGACTAGAAGGAGTTGGATACTTAAGGATAGCTTCCACCTTCCCCGGATCAGTCCGTAAGCCACTACTGTCAACAACATAGCCCAGATACTTCAGCTGACCTCGGAAGAACTCGCTCTTCTTTAAATTAATTGTTAAGTTCGCCTTCTTAAGTTTGTCCAACACCCTAAGCAACAAGGATACATGAGAATTGAAATCCTGTGAAACGATGATTATGTCATCTAGATATGCGAATACGTTAAGGTCGAACTCTCTAAACAGGATATCAACAAGGCGCTGTTGTGTTGCTGGCGCATTGGTCAAACCAAAAGCGGTACGTTTGAAACGAAAGGTACCGCGAGAAGGTACATAAAACGCAGTTTTATCCCGGTCCTCTTCAGCTATAGGTATCTGCCAGAATGCTTTTGATAAGTCTATACTAGATAGAAATCGGGCATCACGCAGGTTGTCCAGAATTTCGGAAATGTACGGTAAATTGTACGCGTCTTTCTTTGTAACTGAATTTAACTTCCGGCTGTCAAGACAAAACCTAGGTGAACCATCTTTCTTGTTTACTATTAACATTGGTGATGACCATTCACTCTCGCAAGGCTCTATAACATCTAATGCCAGCATCTCATCAACCTGGTCAACCAATAAGCGTTGTTTTTCAGGCGACATACGGTAGTAGCGTTGCCTGATTGGTAAAGCATCGCCAGTGTCAATCCGATGTGTTGTAAGAGACGTTTTGCCCAAACCCTTTTGCTCTGCAGAGATCTGTTGGAACTGTGAAATAACGTCATCCGCCAACGATTTCTCTGAGGAACTGAGGTTATCATACCCCTGAACATGGGAAGGTGCATTAGTTTTTAAGCTATCAATGAGAAAAGCGCCACTAGTAAGAGTGATGCTATCTAAATATTTTGGTAATATTTTAAACTGTCGCCAGAAATCGATACCCAAAATAAGGTCTGTATTCACGTCTGGAACTACATGTGCCCTAATTATGTGAAATTGATTTTCAAATGTGATGGGTAAATGGACGTACCCCAAACTTTTAAGAGTTTGACCTCCTGCCGCTGTAAGAGAGATGCAGTGGTCCTTATGTAATGCTAATTCATCCTGTATGAACATCTGATATGCATTGCGACCTAAAATTGTCACCGCCGATCCGGAATCTAAAAGCCCCATAACTTCTAGACCATTAATTGTAACCGTGGCATAAGGCCTACAGTCATCAATTGGCTTTGTTTGCAGAATTGTATCAAGTTTATAAGTGCTGAAATAAATTTTAATAGAATGAAGCCATTTATCCCAATCCTCCTTGTCAAAGTTAGAAGCTTGAGGACTGATACAATTCTGCACATCTAGTTTTTTGAAGTTGATGGTTTATTTTTACCACACTTAGGACAATCTGGTGTTTTTACATTGGGCAGTCCACAAACGAAACAACGGATTTCATCTTTGTTGGCAGTACACTGTCTCAAATTATGTGTATTTACTCGACACCTGGGACAGTAAAAGTTTTTGGCACTACTACTTTGAATGGCATGCAGTTGTGGTTGATTTGAATTTGATTGGTATTTATTTTTATTCGTATAATTAGTAGCATAAGATTTATTATTATTGTTAGTATTATAATTTCTATAACTGGATAATTGACTGTTGTTATTGTGATTCGTATTGTAATTGTTTCTGTTGAAATTAAATTTATTGTTTGAGTTGTTGTTATAGGCAAATTCTGGAGCCAAGGTATCCTGTGACTGTCTGGGAGGCTCTTTAAATTTAGCTAGACGTGCTTGTATATTTTCAAAATTACGACAAAGGGTTCTCAAGGTATCTATATCGTTAATTGTTGTTACCGAAGCTAAGGTACTGGCATAACATGGCCTAATATTATGTAGGAGTATTTCCAGCCTGTCCTCCTCCGACAACGGTCTCGAAAGGCGTGAAAACAACCCTGACATAATAGATAGATATATCGTAATGTTTTCCGCTTCCCCTTGAGTCCTTGATCGTATCTCCGAGAGCAAACGGTAGTCATAGTCTGACTGGTCAAAGTCCTTTTTCAATAAGGAAACCAGTCCATCCCAATCAGTCACTTGATCCTTAATACTTCTGTACCAATGCAGTGCGTCACCTACGAAAATCTCTGTAGCATAAGATAAGAGCTTCGGTCCGGTAATACCCCTTGCCTCGCTAAATTCAGTAATGCGTTGTACGAACGCTCGGACACAAGACTTTCCGTCAAATCTCATACGAACAAGATCACTACCACCGCCGCGATCGCACTGCACAGTGACGTTCACCGGAAGGGACGTTGCCGTTGGTATGTCTTGACTATGCCCGGATGCCAAAATATCTACCCCCTTATCCTTCATAGTATCGTACCTTTCGCGCAATGCTAAGTACTCAGAAATACGCGATTCTAACATAGGCATGCTTTCTTCATCAGCTGTTATGCGATTAAACCTGTGATGAAGGTGGTTGAGCAAATTCTGAGTTCGTAGTAACACGTTAACATCTAAGCTGGTATCAAGGTTAGTCCTAACTTTCGTGAGAACGTCACTTATGCCATCAAGGTCGTCGGCTACTGAGAAAGGACTAGCCAGTATATCTTCCGAAGGAAACAGGGGGGCGAGCTTTGCTATTTGTTTACGCAACTCTGCCACGGTAGCACCGGGAGTGGAACCTCTGATCTCAACCTCATACTCTAACTCTGCTTTTTGCAAAGACAAAAATTTTACTTGAAAAGCCATTGTAGAAAATTAAAATAGCAGGAAAGTGTTGAACAAACGCAACAAGCTACTCCGTTCTGTTACAATGGAACGATGAATTGAACGTTATGGTTGATGATGTGAGAAAAAATTTTGTAAAGATTGACTAGCAACAGAAAAGCACACAATAAACACCTAAAAATAATAAAATACACAAAACATGCAGTTAATGCAACTAGCGCGTACCAAGCTATTAAGCGTAAAAATATTTAATTATAATGTTATATCACAGTAAGAGCTTCCAATAATTATTAAATGAAATTTTAAAGCTAAGGATAACAATTTTAAATTAAGTAAAAATCATAGCACAGTCTACTTGAATGCCAATATGCACAAGGATATCAGTCAGAAGTATTAACAATAATTTCAAAATTAAATTAATAAATAAATCATGAAAATAATTCTAATATAACACAAAGAATAACGAAATATAAGCTTTGGTACACGCCAGTTACCGGCAACCAAAAATAAATAAGAATAACGTTTTTACAAAATATAATTAAAAATGCACAACACACAACTAATTGACGAAAGTGAAACGGACCATGAATACCACGTTAGAGGGCGCCAGTGTGACGTTTAGCTCAGTCGGTGGAGAATAAATGAAGAAGACTTCGTCAACACAAGTACATTTATTAAAAAAAGTATGGTCGTGGATGGCCCGTCCGTTTCACTTCCGAGGTGCGGTACTCCCCTGGCTAACGGTTCGCGCTGATGATGAACTGGCTGGCTGGCTGGTGGTGGCAAAGAGGTTGGCTTCCACTACTGGACTGTCGGCGAGCCGTGAGGGTCTTCCATTTAAAAATTACTTCCAGCCGCTGGGTCGTGCCTCGTTTTTTATCACAAAAAACGTAGTATATACGTAGTATACACGTAGCACCCTGTGAATAAACGGCTCGCATTACAATGTGCTATTTACTGCCATTATTCCGTTGACGACGAGCACTCCGGTTTAGCGTAAGCAGGGAAGAAACCGATAGTAGTTGGTGAGTGCTCGCGATCAGAACGGAGGTACAGGTTTATAAAAAAACATGAGCGAAGAACATGATTCGGCAAAAAGCTAGTGCTGTTTATATGCGCAGAAAGGTACATTAAGCTAATGTTGTAATGTAATAAACAGCTAATTGTTTTAACACACAAATACCTATGATTCATTCACTTCTATTCACTCATTATAACACTTATCGTTTTAACTAAAGAGATTGCTTAAAACTACACTGGGTGTTATTTTGTTCAACACTTTACTTACCCGTAACGGGGCGCTCGAACTTCATGTGATAAACACAGTCTTTAATTATAATTTATTAGAGGTTCCACTGCCGCGAAGGGAGAACTTGACTTTATATTAACAACTGTTTATGACAGTAAACGTATGCTCCAGGCGTGTAAAGACGCGATTTAACTACGCGAGCGCACTGGCAGCGTCCGCCTTCCCAAGTCTCCTAGCAGTGAATGACGCGGCGCACGCACACATCGATACCGCCGCCTTATGTTCCACACGGACGTGGAACAAAAGGCCGGCGGTAAATAGATACCGGTAGGACTGCGGTGTAGAACGCTGACCGCGACATAGATTTAATATTTAATTATTTTGTATGAAAACAATATTCTTTGTTTTTATTGTTTAATTTAGTTGTATTATTTGTTAGTATATGTTTAATAGATTTGTGAATTATGAATAAATTGTTTAAACCCCTATTTTATATATTTTATTTCAGATAGTGAATGAAATAAAATAAATTAAATTATATCAATCAATTAACGATAAGATTAATTATATTTTTAATAAGGTAAATAATAAAAAATCATTATTTAAAATTTAGAATTGTATAATTAGGTAATAATTTAGAAATAGGTTTGTTATTATGATTTTTATTCAATAATTCTATAATTATGTTAAATAAATGGTATATAAGGACAATATTTGATTTAAATAGTTGTAAATATATAGTCTTCAAGTTACATTTCATTAAATAATTAGTAATATGTAACTATTACGTTACAAGAGTTGAGTGATGGACTCCTCTACTTCAGTTACAAGATTCGACCCGAAAAAACATAAATACAGGATGTTTATCTGCATTTACTACACTAGTATCTCAATCCATACCATTTCAAAGATACTTAGTCAAGAATTCATTTTCGTTAACACTCCTAGCAAATCTTAACAATAGAATTTTTTTGATTTTTGAAACCCTGTAATGGCATTTTAATGGCAGTCCCAATTTTGCAGAGCAGGATTCGAACCTGCGACATCTGGCATATGCGGCCAATCACTCTAGCCTCTGAGTTTTTGGAACAACCAAGCTCGTGCACGAAATCTTTCACTAGTTCCCTCTAAAAAATATAATATTAATAATAATAATAATATATTTGCCATAAAGTTCTTATTTCCGAAGTAGCCAGCTAGAACAAAGGTTCAGTGCCCGTCTTAAGATCTCATTAATTATACACCTTCTTTCACGAAACTTTTCCAACAGATCTGATTTGCTTGACATATCGACGTCGACACGTTAAGGTGGCAAATCTGTGTACCTGTAATAGCCACCTCTGTGTGTGTGTGTGTGTGTGTGTGTGTGTGTGTGTGTGTGGTTTTATTGACATGAGTCTGTCATTCGACTTTTGAATATACTGTCATAATATGATTGACATTAACTTTTGCCTAACTCCACGTTAACTCTAAAGGCTCTTGTGCATTCACCCTTGGTGATATAATTAATTGCTTGGATTCGCAAAACTAAATATACTATAGTTACGTCCTTGCTATAAGTATACACGGCTATATGCTTGAAGGAATGGCAATCAATAAAACACCCTGTATAGGTTCAAATATTGCATTAAAAAGCTTGTACAACAATTTATGTGTACTTCCTGATACATACAATCTGGGTCCCTTCAAGACAAGAGTGAATAGGCTATTACTGAATCAGTGAGCAACATCTTAGGCCTTGTCATCACTTTCCATCAGGTGAGACTAAGGCCAATCGCTGGTCAGTCTATCATAAAAGAAAATATACCAACAAAAACCGATTCCAATTTTGTACTTCGCTATGCCACAACTTGTGGTTTCCGTGAACCAATGAAAATGGTGGCATAGAAAATGTCGAAATCGGCTTATGGCATAGGCATATATCAAATTTGAGGAGTTTCCTCGATTCCTCCTAGATCCCATTACTCGTATCAGACCTTCACCAAATTTATATGGGACCAACTTGGGGGTACTTGCTTTGAAACAAAAACAGAATTATCAAAATAGGCTGACGTGGTCCAGAGTTATCGGGGAACAGAACATGAATACAAAAAAAAACAAATGCATACGAACTGAGAACCTTCTACCTTCTATTGAAGTCGGTTAAAAAGTATGCAATAAAGAGTATTTGTACTGTGTTGCATAAGTATGTATAATATCTACAAGCACTTGGAACCCACCTCGAGCTAAGTTATTTATTACGAGAATTGCTCATCCCTGAGGCAAGAAAGAGCGCAATAGAAATACATCGCGGTGGAATATTAAAACGAATATGAATCATGTTAATTTATACTAATCTATGTTTGTTCCTTATAAATATCTGAAAACAATAAGAACTACAACTTCTTTATGTTGATTCTCCTCTTGACTTGATACGCCACTGACGCTACGCTACAGTGTGCTACGTCTACGGCTAAGAGCGTAGCAACAAAGAAGAGACCTGGAAAAAAAAACGGTAAAATGTACAATACGTTTATTTGTTCCTCCCATTATTTGTGGTGTGAGCAGTAGACCTCGGTTTTTTTATAAATAAAAATTTCAAAAAACTGACTCGACAATAAACATCTATATAATTATCGAACCTGCTCACAAAATTTCATGAGAATCAGTTGAGAAATGCTACCTGTAGAGGAGAACATCCGGACAGACATACGAAATTATTTTTGTCGAAAGCTGAAACGGAGACGCTTTGCTCGCTCGGTCAACTCTATTTTTATTGCATTCACCCTCCATAAAATTTGGGGAAGCCTATGTCCAGCAATATGGACGTCCTTCGGCTGATATGGTGGTGGAGGATGAAACTCTATTTGCCCTGATGCAAATTGTTGCAATACATCTGTATTTTCGAAAGAGTATTTAATGCTATCCTGCATTGTAAATTGCACTTGAGCATTCTGGCCTTATTAGTCGACTGCTAAGAATAGTTTCCAGTGAATGTACATTTCAAAATGTTCAAATGATTTTGCAACTCTTTGCATTATTGAAACGCGCACAGATGCAAACTGACGATAACATTCATAACTGCCAGTACGGGACGCGAAAACTCGACACATATAAATGTTATGAATTTAAATCCTTTGAGGTACAATGCATTACACACAAATCTAGATTTATCCCACACGGGAGACATTTGACATCTCACAAGCGTACCCAGATCCTTTTATGTGAATTGTCTATTGTCAATATGCTTGACGGTTGTTCTTGCCCGAACAACGGATACGCGTGCCATATAACCCCGGGGCTTAGGTGAAGCGCTCATGAATTATTTACCCGCATTCACACCTTCATATACAGTAATTTTACTCTCCGAAAAGTTATTCACGCGCATTGTTAGCGGGGTGGGAATCGCAAGTGTATTATTTGTTTTTGGGCGCGATATCTTTTTATGAGGAAATTTTTAAGACGTTGTGTTCAGTCGCATATATTATGATTGACGTTTGATCATTATTAGGGTTCCGTATTGAAAAAAAAAACTATCGGGCCGCGCAATGACTACATTCCGTACCTATTGTAATACTACTACTCGCCTTAGTACTTTTATATTTTGTTATTTTACTTCCTTTGTAATTGTTTTTTTTTATGTGCAATAAAGTGTTAATATATACATACATAGTTACATATGTACTACATAAAACGTAGACACGAAAAAATCTGTTCATATATGATATGGTAAATCTTGTCAATTAATGTGGATTTACAAGCAGCTTTTTTTTTAAAATAAATTGTGGTTATCAAACTACATAATAAAAATACAATCATAATATAACGTTAAGTTGTTTTGACTTTCAGCATTATATATTCCATCATCACTATATTTTGTTGAACAGCGCCTTCGGACAGTCTGTACCAAGTTTTCCTGTTAATATTTTTATTTTATTTTTAACTAGTTATTTAAAATTTTACCTTATTACATCATCCTTTCACAATAGCTAACATTTTTCTAGTTGACTTCAGATTGACGTAGTTCGAACTTTTTAAAATTTTGGTTTATTTGCCTTTTTTACAGAAAAATGCCTCCCATATAAAACAACTTTCAATGCTTGGAGTAGAAAGTCTTCCTGGCTGCCTCAAGTAGAAAAGAGTTCAAACAAGTATGTTTTTGGAAAGATAAAATTCTAATGAGCTTAAAACCACTCGTAAAAATATAAATACATTGTAGCTTTGTAGCAGGAAGCAAGTGAAGATTATCAGAAACCGCTGTTCAACAAAATATCGGTACGGTGAAATATATAACGCTGAAAGACACAGAAAACTTAACGTTATATTATGATTGTATTTTTATTATGTAGTTTGATATCCACAAATTATTTTAAAAAAGCGGTGCCTGAAAATCCACATTAATTTTAAAGATTACCATATCTTGCATGACCAGATTTTTTCGTGTCCACACTTTATATACATACTACTGTTCCACATTTAAAACCACTATCCTGTAATTTGAAATTAAAAAGTTCGTATCTTCACAGGGAACTTACGATTTTCAGCAATAATTCAAAAACATTCAATGTTCGGCTATTTTCTTAAAAAAATTCCAAATGATGTATCTAAAATTTTATAAATATACACACATACATATACAGGATGTTTTTATTGAATTCCGTTAATTGCGAGGGCACAATCTTGAGATGAAATAAAGTAATCTTCTCTAGAAAGAGAAGAAGAAGAAAAGCATATCCTCTATGATCTTTGCTAAGGCAAAGCGCACAAAAAAGTTCATGCGCGCCTGTAGTAATTTACAAATTATCGTTGTCGATGTGTGTTTGATTATCATCAAAATGTTGAAAAAAAAAACGAAAGTGAAATTGTTGTGTTGCCATCCCTTTTCGCGATGGTTCAATACAATACGAATATGCAAGGAAACCTGCTGCCACTAAGAACTGAAATTATTAACTTATATACTTATAACTTATAACTTATATAACATTTTATCTAATAAGTAGAGTTTTTCCTTACAAATGTGTTGAAAAACGTTGCGTGTTATTCAGGGTGGAAAGAAAATACGGGCCCTGGAGGGAAACTACCTTAAAATGTTGAGACAACTCAATTTACTGAAAGGAAATATTATTTTATTTCTCCTAAGTAATAAAACTACCTACATTCACAGATTTTTGAAACAGATACCTTTTTTTCAATACTAATTGTGCAAAATGTCTTTATTTTTTTGGGCTATCTTATATCCTAGACTAGGTCTGTCTCTAATAAGTTTTGTTCCTTGATAAAAATAGGATCTATTGACATCAATTGGCATCTAAATTTTTTTTGACAAATATGTCAAAAAATTGCTATTTTTTGCCATCCGTATTTAAAAAAAAATCTGTGAATGCAGTTTTAATGCTTAGGAGAAATAAAATAATGTTTCCTTTCAGCAAATTGAGCTATCTCAACGTTTTAAGGTAGTTTCCCTCCAGGGCCCGACTTATCTTTCCACCCTGTATATATTAGATTCTCGGCTCACTTATCATAGTAATTCCTCCTCCAGTATAATCATAAACGTACAACCTCACTTTTATCACAATGTAACCTACCCTATATTGGTATCGGTATAAGTATAGGCAGAACCGAGTTCAAAACAGTATTTAACAAGTTAGCCTGTTCATTGGCGCATCCACTGTACAACAATGCTGGCTGAGCTAATTCCATTTCCTTGTAAACACACTGCTTGTTTCCGAGAAATTATGATGTACAGTGTCCAGAGTAACCCATAGAATCAAATCCACTGATTTCCTAAAGGTGTATAATAACAACACATTGACCAATTTAAGAAAGAGCATAAGAGATGAAATTATGTTTTAATATTCTTTGCAAAGTTAGAGTTATGATCTTCTTGGCAAAAGGGATCAACCTATTCGATCAATACGGTGTGCTACATTTAAAATTATCAATTTAAATTCATACCACCGTGTACGGCGAAAATAGTCCAAGTTCACTGAATCGGTCCGAGAGAGCAGTGGCTCGGACGCGCCTGTGCCACGATATGAATGCTCCGGCCACTTCCAGCTCAACAATGCAATGCATTGAAATGGCTAGTAGACCTGATTGAATAGATAATAGATATGGCTAGTGGAAAGCCAACCTAGCTATTGAACATCGAAGCGATCACTCCGCTTCGAAACATGTGCCATACTCCATTACAATAGTTGAACGTTGAGTAGGACTAGCAGGTCAGGTCAGTGCTTGGAGATTAATTTAGCCCGATATTCACCGACGTCAATGAATACCATCTACAAGTCAGGCTTCATCTGTCAAAAAAGCTTTATTCATATTATATTCGGTTAATTTTTGTAGAAATTGTCACTGTAAATAGTACAATATAAAGGTTAATGAACCATAAGGAGTCTTCACATAAGTCTCGTCCGTAATTAGTCTTTTTTTTTCCATTGTCCCTGTTCGTCGAACGGCGACGATAATAACTAATCGTTCGGTCATTACACATCCCCTTTTTCTATCCAGCTATTAAATTGATCAACGCTTAAATGGACCCAATCCATTTACTCACTACGTAGAACAAATTAGAATACTTTTATAAGGTTACCGCTGATGCTTTTTTGTCAAACTCGAAAATCTTTACTTGTTTTCAGTTGAAGAAGATTCGGTTTTACTTGAATTTGAATGGAATTGCTATAATTAATTATTTACGTCATTATTAGAACCTTAAATTATAAACCAAGGTTTGGCCAGACTCAGGTCTGTGGAATGTGTGCAATGTTCGAAGCTTCGGCGACCGTTGGCATTTCGGTTGGTGGTTGCATCGATGTCATATCGTTTATTATATTGTTATTTAAAAGTTACCTTATTGTGTTTCAATAAAGTTTACATTCCAATATAAACTTCAATGCCAGATACGGGCTTGCAAAGGTTCGGCTTCAGCCTACGTGGCTACATCGGCACTGCCTAGTTATACATAACGAACAACGAGAATTCGTACCTGCGAAGGACTGCCGGAACACTAAATACCTAAACAAGAACAATCAGCCCCAAATTGTTTGATGGCCAGGATCAATAGAAATTTGATCGAACAATAAAAAATCTGCTCTACCATTTTACCTAATGAGTTAAATACTGAAATGGCGAATTAATATCTCACACAAATATAGCTTATTTTAAGGAATAAGTAAAGTGAAGCATTGTAATAGGTAGTCTGAAGCATTATAATAGGTAGATTTATTTTTATGCCTTTACAGTATTTAATATAGAGGTGTGAAGTTTTCTGACGGTGTTACGTACTATAAATGGACTACATGCTAGTGGTTAACTCAAGTGAAACATGCTTTTCCCGCCATGTGTCGTGGAAGTAGACTTTAAGTGAGCAGCCATGGGGAATACCAGCTCCGGCCAAGGACATCCCCGTCACAATGCCAAATGTCGGAAGTCGAGAAGTTTGCCCACATCACCAGAGGTTCGAAGGTACGTATTTAGGAGAATCATTTATTCTTGAGATACCATACGACATGACACTATATCCGCAAAAAAAACAGGCTGGAAGTTTGTGGCTGTAATTGGAGTGTAACTAAACATGTGATATTTTTCACAGAGTCAAATTAACCAGCAGTTTAATTATCTCCGATGTGTTATTGTACGAGTAGTAGTAATTGTGACGTTCTTACGTAAACGTAGTAATTTATCATTTTTTTATATAGAAAATATAGGTTGTTTGTTGTTCGGCATTAAAACTGACGTTTTGTCAAAATAAATTTTATTCAAAACATCGTCACCTTTCGGACTCTCGCGACCGACCTAAGTGCGATCACCTTTGTTCAGTATTTTAAATATCAGCGTCTCTTGAAGTCCAAGCACCTCTTTGTTCGAAAGCGTTAAAGTTATAAAGTGGAGAGCATAGCCGAAATCGATCATTCTAAAAATAAAGTCGAAGTTGATTTAAGTCACGCTCCGTAGAGTTTTACGGCGAGAAACATTTCATCAATATCGTAAAAATGAAATGTACCAGTAATCTTTGATCTGGTGCGAGATATCGTGAAAGTGCGTAAACAATGAGAGAAAGAGGGACCGTGCAGGGCTCTTGTGAGCCCTTTACAGCTCACGATATTAATCGAGAGTCGCTGAGTTACGGGCTCAGCCTTGTGCCAGTACAAACACACGCTGTTTAAATTGTACGTATAGGTACATTACACTTGACTCGGTGAAATTTTAGGTTTATTTTATATTTGTTTACCATTTTACATTAAGTAATACTTACACTTACTCAGTGACCAGGACATGAATATCATCATACCTTATTGATTCTGAATTGTATAAAACCTTCGCATAGGTGCAAAACTATTGACACGTGATACGAATTGAGTTTTTAAATAGAGTTGTGTAATGGTTATTCGAGCATGAACGTCCCGCCATCACGCCGCAGCCGGCACGACAGCCTCCATTTCCGGAGGAACTGTCGGGCTCCGGAACCACCCGCCATACCGATCCGATACGGACTTTGGGCTGCCCAAGGCAAACATGAGTTGTTTTCAGGACCAAGAAGGCTCAGTTAGAACATGGTGCTTTTCAATTTTAGGTTTTTTATTAAAAACTCGTCTAAAATAACGCTCAGCGTGTGTATACCTACATGAGAATTAAACTCGCGATCTTTCATTTGGGATCAATTTTCTTTGAATTTATATATTTTCTATTCAGGTTGACAGAGCTATCAACCTTAGGGGGTCGCAAATTAAAGTTTTTGAATGTACATATGCGATGCTGTCCGCTTGACATGCATCCAGTCGCCATGCGCTTTAGTAAGTGCACTCTAATTAATCGAGCGATCCACTAACAACACTAGTTTGACACTAACAAGTTCCATGGTAAACTTGTTTATAGGAGGTAACAGTGTGAGTTTTCTGTTTAACTAAAATGAGTCCCCTCTAGGGAACGAAGTTCTTTTAAAGAGCTTTATTTCTAATTTTCGTCTAATTGACAACATCACGTTAGCTTCAAAGGGCCTACAGTTATGAGTACTACATCATACTTGTATGCGTATAACTAGTAACTATAATAAGACATACATCGTATATCGTTTTTTGGTACCTTCAAACCTTCATTCTTTTAAAGTCTTCAGGCCCTCGCAGGTAGCTTGACCACGCGTGTGAAGCGGCAAGTAAAATCCTTGTAAAGCAACTTCACGTGTGGTGCTCGGAGCGAGACTTTTTGACATATTCTAGACTAGGTAATAGTCTCTATCTTCTTTAGGTTTCATCGATTTTAGTCTGATCTTATGTATTGTGTAAGGCTTTTATCTTGTCAGATGTATATTAATAGGCTCGTATCTAGTTAGTTACAGTTGAAAGCGCGCGTCCACAAGAATGCGCACCGGGCTGTGAGGGCCGGGCCTTATTGCGTTATTTATTTATTAATAGGAGAATTCTGAATAACGGCATACACTTACCTCCAAGAAATGCTAGCGAGAAGGGTCGCAAAGATACAACTCCATTTAAGACTTCAGGAGTATGGTTCATTCTTCAATTCTAGCCGTAACATCATAGCACATTTTTCTGATTTAAAAAAACTGAAGTATTCCTTCTCTGCTTAGTCTATTCAAACAAACACTTATTCAACACACAATCAAGTTAATATGGCGGTATTTGACCTCATCTAAAATCTCATTAGAGGAAATATGAATAAAACTTTACAAAGCTAGATTAATAACTCCAAAAAACCCGTTTTGAAGAGAGTTGCTACCCGGAAATAATTGTTATAAGTATAAGTAGTTACATTATCTAACCAGGTTGGTGTAATTGGAACACTATACCTACATAATAAATACGCTTTGGGAAATCGATAGTGCCTATTACCTCATCTATTACCTATTAGTGCCTACTTCAGTGGTGACACTGGGTGTTAGGTAAATTAGTCCTTAAGTCAGTTTTCATACAGATTTATCGTACCGTAAGTAAGTATGTACGTATAGGGTATAATTCTTGCATACATAAACTCACGTCTGTTTTCCTAAAAAGAGTTGGCACAGCACAGTAATTTAATTTTCGATATTGGACAATACGAACATTACGATCCAATATACTAATCCTCGAATGTCAAAAGAGAGCAGCCAAGCACCTTCGTGTTACATTAAAACTAGTAGGTAATTAAGTGGGTATAACTGCCGCCTCTAACTATTGTAAATTTCGTTTCAAATGTTATAAGAACGCGCCCGCGTGGAAGCATCCTCGCCTAGAAATGAACATTTTATTCCAGAAAATAAGTTTCAAATTTGTAGTCGCATTTTACTATTACAAGATAAGTCGGAGTAAACGGACCTGGCGAAGCATTTCAAGACGTAAAGCAGTGATGTGAATGATTAATTTAAACACGAAATTACCAGCTTTTGTCAGAGAACTAACTGATTTTCAGGCTGTTCTTTTACTTAAGGAGAGTAAGTAGGGTGAATATTATTCAACAATGCTGCGCTGAGCGAGGAAAGGGAAATGAAACATTCCTATAGCATAGCCATTATACTAGTACAGTATAGTATTTTACTGATAGACATTTGACTATAGTTGACTATACTCAAGACCTTAAGGTCTTTAATTCGTAGAATATCACGGAATCACTGTTGTGATACAAACAATTTTCATACGATTGACATGGGTAACTTTCGTCGTGTCGTATATATTATTATTATTAAAACCTTTAACGATGGTCCTAACATTTGGACCTGAACCAACAACTTTTTACGAAACGTCATAAAGGCGCGGTTAGTAATTAGTATTATAATTCAATATACTATCCATAAACAAAATGAGTGTTCTATTTCGTATATCGATGAGAAGGAGGTTTAATTGGAGATGTTTTTACGCGAGAATTCGTCACACAATTAATAATATGGTACCTGCCCATTTTGTGTCACAACGGAATTGTTTAAATTGTAGACGAAGTAACCTCGGTCCTAAATTTAGATCCTCATTCATTTTCCTTTTCCCATTTTTTCACACACCTTAAGTACCTATTACAATGCGATTTCTTTACTGAGGCTATTGAGGCCCGACCAGTATATATAATGTACTCTTTGGGCCCGACGCCCGACCGACATTCGCAAGCGCACGTGCGCGCTTAAGTGGAAGCTGATTGTGACGCCATCTAGTGGCAAGTAGCGGAACTGATGAAGCATTTGCTATGAGTATTAAGTGCGGTCGGCATTATGAACATGTTTACATTTTAGGAGTCTAGTGCTTAGCAATAAGCTCGAAAAGTGTATGTAAGATATACATGCGTATGATGCTGACTGTACTCGAAAGTCCGTTTCTCTTGCACACTTTTTACCGTTTTGATTTTGGTGAAACTTTTAATACCAGTGTACTCAGGAGACATCGCGTTGTTTTTTATTTTCAATTTTCATAATTTCAAATAACTGACTCGACAAAAACATCTATATTATCAGGCCTGCTTAAAAATATTTAGTGAAAATCGACTGAAATAAAATGCGACCTACAACTACATACGTACATAAACTCAGGCCTATATTCCTAAATAGGGTAGACAGAGCTCACGAATATTAATTTTCAGTGACATTTTTAGTTATTGTAGGTTTATAGTTATAGAAAATGTGATATTACAGTGACAGGTTCCTATCTCATCGTCAGCGCCCACAACACATTTCAACCTGGTTTCCATAGTCCAAGTCCAAGTATGAGGGTGGACCTATTGTGTGCAAATACGACATGTAGAATAGCCGGTAATCCGGACATACGAAAGCATTTTTTCCGAGGCTGAAACGGATATCTTGGTTTCAATCGGGCAATTAACATATTTACAGTCGGCAACACACTTAGCTACACGGCCTAAGTGCTCAAATAACCTAAACAAGTTTTTATTGCCTTGTAATCCAGACGTACCACATCATTACTGGTCAACTACTTTTGCTGTTGACTCTATTACGGAATAACATACGCTATTGCACTCGTACGAAATTCTGGACAAAGGTTATTTGAAATAGACCGGAGCTAACCAAAAGCGATAACAATTTACCTAATCCGAATTGAAGTTCACCGCCGCAACCATCCAAAGCGGTCGGATCCGTTTACAAGATTTGATCCACGAGGCACCAATCCAATAGCAAATGGAATATTTAATAATCGGGTACCCCGGTAAACCGATAAGCTCACGGACCAATAACTTTGGAGAGTTGGTTAGGGAAATAATATTCAATCTGTGTCTGTATTGTAATCTACATAAAATATCTAATGCTGATTGAAACTCTTAACTAGCGCGAAGGTTGTGTCAGTTAAGCACAAGACGTTTATTAGATTAGTTTGGTTTAAATAATAGTATTAGGTTGATTTAAATCATTAAATATTTCGGTATTAATGATTGACTTGACGTTACAAGTACGGTTTTTTTTTACAAAAAATGTATTTAATTTAATACAAATCTCATTGAAAACCAATGACATATCTAAGCACAAGAGAGTGCTTGAACAAACAAGTCGACTCACATAGGTACCTACGTACAATTCCTTTATCAATACTTCAAAAAGACATTCCGGAATAGTCCACGTGTCTACGTGTCAAGGGCGTTGCCATGGGAGGCAGGAGGGGTAGCTCCCCCGCTACATATTCAAAATTCTGTAAACTTTCCTCACCTTCAATTTATATCAACTTGACATCAGCTGGCGAGGCGACGCTCTTGTTACGTCTCAATATACCTTACTTACGTTAAATTGTTTAAATAATATGATATTCCAGGTACATGGACAGAGCAGTCAGTAGAAAATTGTATATTGGACACCCAGCTAGCAAAACAGTCCCAGAATATGTACATTATAAGAGTGGTATGCTCATAACGCTCTTATAATTGTTTGGAAGATATCGTCGCGCTTATAATAGTCTTAGACAAGCGGACTAAAGAACGCTCTATCTCATACCTAGTCTCATATATGTATATAAGAGCATTTTATAATACTATTATAAGCCTCTCGCTCCTACATTAACATTTAGGAAGCCGCATTGCACTTGAGTTAACCTGTTCTTATATCCCCATTCTTTAAGCTCAGTTGATTTTATAATATATTTGCTAAATGCTGTTCTAAGAATATCAGACTAATATCAGCATAGCCTGAGAGCACTGTAAATATGCTGACGAGGTAAAGCACAGAACTCTAATTAATTCAACATGGCCGTACCATTCGTACTCAGAATGCCAATGTTAGTGTAAACGCTCTTACAATAGTCTAACAGTGCGCTGGAAAAATGCAACTAAAAAATCTAAAGAAGCCTGTTTATGCTCACATGATTCTAAAGTTGGACCAATATAAGCCTATGTAGACTTAAAAGATACTTACGTAAAAGCGATATTAGCCTAAGGTAGCTTAAATTAGTTTTGAAAAGATTACTTTAAATGGGAACAGCATTCAGTTAGATTGATAATAGAACGATATTAAAATAAATACGCTTATAATTTGTGCCCAAATCCGGGCTTATAAGATGATATAGAATCAATATAAGAGCAAAAAAAATGTAGTTTTGAGACGGTTGTATGAGTGGTTTTTGCTAATTGGGCAGTTCCTCAAAACTTCGAATTATAAAGATGTGTTATTTTATTTTTTATTGATAAAAATAGTTTAGTCTGCTGGTGAACATACCGCCCCGGTAAAAGTCAAATAAACGAATTGTGCTTATTTGTTGTTACAGACAGGTGTCGGTGCTGCAGACGTCGATTCCGCTGCCGGCGTCGGCGGCGGCGGTGCGGCGTGCCCCGCCCGACAAGAGGCCGCTGCCAGCCACACCCGTCCACACAGGTATAGCCTAGGTTGCCGTCCGTTGCGACGACGAAATAGACGGAATTATCTGGAGTCGCAGGTGTACATAGGCTGCGGTGTCTGCTTGCCATCAGCTTTAATTGACCGCCTGTTAAGCCTATACGTAGTTCACTGCCTGCGAAGCTATAGAGGTCCCGCTTTCGAATCCCGGCCAGGGCTTTATTTGTGCATTTAGCACGGATATTTGTTCCTGGGTCTAGGATGTTTTCTATGTATTTAAGTATGTATTTATCTATATAAGTATGATATCGTCGCCTAGTATCCATAGTACAAGCTTTGCTTAGTTTAGGACTAGGTCGATTTGTGTAAGATAAGATTGTCCCCCAGTATATATTTTTTACCGACTTCAATAGAAGGAAGGAGGTACTCAGTTTGTCTGCATGTTTGTTTGTTCTTTTTTTCCGTTTATTTTTTTTATTTTTATGTATGTATGTTCTCCGATAACTCTTGACCACGTTGGTCCATTTTGATAATTCTTTTTTGTTTCAAAGCAGGTACCCCAACATTAGTGCCATATAAATTTGGTGAAGGTCTGCTGATGGGATCTAGGAGAAGAATTTGATAGTCACGCATATGCCGATTTCGGTATTTTCTGTAGGTAACCAAGCATTGGCTCACGGGAACCACAAATTGTGGCATAGCATATACAAAATTGAAGTCGGTTTTTTTGGTAAATATAAATTATTTAATTACAGAACCATCACCCACCACATCACATGCTTGAATGGATAGTTGAAGAGTTCCGTTGATTGTTCATGATCCCGTCTTAATAAGATCTGAATCAAATTTATATGGAGTGATCTGTATTTAAATTGATAAGCTCCTTTTTTAGGGTTCCGTTGTCAACTAGGAATCGTCTGATATGAAACAATAAATCTGATACAGTTGTAAAATAAACTCTAAAACATTTTAAGGGTAAAGTATCCTACACGTAAAGTGGGGATGAATGTTTTTTGTTGGGATGTTGTTGGATAGGTCTTTTAAAATGAATAGAGGGTCTTTTGAATTGATGATTATTGGATAATGTGAATAATCTCTCTCTAAAAGAAAAAAAAACAACGGTGTCTCACTCCCCTAACTTTTGAACTACTTATAGTAACAATATGAAAAAATCATGAAAGTTAAGCTTAATACTTTCAACGAAAACTGTAGCGGACATGATCACTTGATCAGTTAAGGTACTTTAGAGTTATCGTAAAAAGTCTTCCCTTTTTAGTAAAAGACGTATGCTAAGGTATATTGATATTTTGAATTAAGTGGATTTTGCAACTACGGAACCCTACACTGAGCATGGCCCGACATACTCTTGGACGATTTTTTATTTATGTATTCTGATCCTAAAACTGTATACATAGTTTTTCGTCCTACTAAAGTCGAGGAAAAGCTACGCCGCTCCAGGAGAAATAGATGACGTCAATTATGTTATGCCTATATCCCAAGTGTATACCGATAACTTCTTTATTAATCGAGTTTCAATTTACGTGTATGTATACACAATATGCATTGCCTCTGCATAATTATGTAATTTGGCCGAAATACCGGTTATCAAGATACATTCTGACGGGCTATTTAGCCTAGTTGGTAGTGACACTGCCTCCGAAGCTAGAGGTCCCGGGTTCGAATCCCGGCCAGGGCTATAATTTGTGCATTTAGCACGGATATTTGTTCGTGGGTTTTGGATGTTTTCTATATATTTAAGTATGTATTTATCTATATAAGTATGTATATCGTCGTCTAGTACCCATACTACAAGCTTTGTTTAGTTTGGGACTAGGTCGATTTGTGTAAGATTGTCCCCCAATATTTATATATTTATTCGTACTGATCGTAAACTATTTTAGTCCTGCCGACCTCTAACTAAATGAGGGTCTTATAGGTACTTCCAGAGAAGTACAATAAATACATATGAAAGAAAATATCTTTGAAATACGAGTGTGGTGGGCTGATGGCTCATACTTTGGTGGGTCCTTTTAATTTATACCATAGATATGGTTAGATTCCCAGTCCGTTCCGTTAGTATTTCAATTGCGAGTGCCTTCCTCCATCTATTAATGCTTCAGTAATCTTAATTCTAATTCTCCTTAAACTCGATTACTTTGGAGGACACTGCGGAGATGCAGCATGTATAGACGTGGATTGCATTTAAATCGTAATTAATCGGATCTCGAGTGTTGCGAGCTGGAATAGAACATCTTGAACGGTCTGTTTCAGTCTAACTGATCTTATTATCGGTTTGTCTTCTGCCCAAGTGTTACTTAGTTGTTTGAGTTTAGCCTACGGGCGGCACGGGTTGAAGCGAAACTAACTGTATGCTACTATCCAATGCTCTTAAAAGTCTGCAATCATAAAATCACGCTGAATTTCATAAGCGCTTGGTGTAAAGCAGCTGCTTTAATTGTAACCTCGACTAATGCGAAATATTTGTCATCTAATACCAAACCCAAAGTTAGCCATGTGAGGAAGTATAGAGTATATAAGAAACTGTATAGTAGGGTGTTAAATATCGCTCACGGGTGGCTGTGACTGTGAATTAGTTTCCGAACTATGTTTAAGCGCATTCGCATACTTGTTTATTACATAATACTTGTTAAGTACGATCTCAATGTCTAAATGTGTAAGTTGTCATTATTTTCCGCCTACCGCCATTCCACCACTGAACGATTAAAAAATATTTAAGAGTCTTTGGCCATTAGCCCTTCAATGAGATCAAAATAGAAGTGACAGCTGTCAAGTTCAACTGCACACTTAAACCTCTATCACACGCCTTAAAATTTGAACTTCGAAGACCATGGGTATAAAATGCTACCTTGAAAAATTGACCTCATTTTAATGACATTTGCATATTTTCCAAAACCTTTGACTATAAGGTTCTGAGATACATGACATTGTAATTGATGTTAAAGATAATTAATTGCACGTAAAAGATATGCAATTGGTCCGTTTATTGTAAACCCGAATATTTATAGCCAGTAGTTTTCTAGGATAAATCGCTAAATCACAATTATATCTAAGTACGTACGTAAGTAAGTAAGTAGTTTTCTAGATCCTTTTTAGTTTATTTATAATTATAAGTTTCAAAGGAATATAACAGGTGGTCAATACTTTTACTGGCCACCCATTATACTCGTACATATTTCAATTTCCTTGACTGTGCTAATATAATTGTCTGCCTTCGTGCTTCATATCAGTTCATTCAGTAATATTGTAGTATTTTTTTTATAAACCGGATCCTATATTCCGGCAATAAAATATAACATAACAAGCTTCTCATTGTGTTAAGAGTCATGTGTTAATTGTCTTGGCAGTCAATTGAGCTTCGCTTTATCAGACCGGTGGCGCGCGCGTTGCATTCCTTATCGGAGGACAAGGACCTTAGGTAGTTGGATGAAGAGTTATAGTTGAGTAGCTGGGGTCTTGTTAATGTCAGAGACTATGATTTGGAAGCACGCTCGCCAGTCGCGGTGCATTACTCGCCGCGCGCGCTCATTCAATTTGAAAGTTACGAGTGTGTTAATATCCGCTATTTAATTTCATTATTATAATAATAACTAGTTACTGTGAAATGTGTAAAAAATAACCTTTTAATTACACTATTTGTGAAGTGTTGTAAGGTAAGAATAAACAAGTTGATTGATAGGTACTACAATAAATTTACTTTACATCATTTTCTTGCTTAGTGTAAGTACTAAAGTACCAATTTATTTATTTTACCTCTAACATGTAATTAAAGTATTAATACTTAATTTGGTATTTGTTTTTGTTTCAAAGCATCATACCTAAAAACTAACTACTTAACGCAAGTGCGTTAAGCATGTACTGAATTTAAAAAAAAACATTTAAAACTACTTTCTAATACCACAAGGAAGTCAAGGAACATAATGTCAACAATAGTCATTCCTGCTAAGTTACTTTTTACGTTTTATTCAGCTGATTCGACTGCTAGGAAGTCTAATGTGCAAAGACTACACGGGATACACTTATTGCATAGTCTTCTCGTATCCCATTTATTGTGCTACTGCGACATTGCAAATAGATCTATTACAAGACAAATAAATCACCTGTCCGAGCGTCTCCCGCACCACCGCGACACCTTGCAGTGATGAATCGTTTTGCTACTGAGTTAAGATAAAGAACAGGCGTACTGCCCATTCTGTGGCCCTGCCCAGTCATATTATCGTTCCACCTTGTCTTATTTTGGGTCTGAATTTTGTTGGATGTCTTGTCCTTCTGTGGTTGCACCTTGCCGCGTGGCGTTATTAGTTGCCCGGAGTAGTATTCCGGGAAGATATTGTACCGGGTCTTGCAATGGACACGATTTTTCAACACTATTTGTTATATAAGATTTCAAGCTAACATGGTCTTTAACATTAGAATTACTATTCAAAACGAAAAGGTAGTGACACTGCCTCCGAAGCTTGAGGTCCCGGGTTCGAATCCCGGTAAGGGCATTTGTTTCTGTGGTGAGCAGAAACATTTGTTGCTGAGACTTGGATGTTTTCTATGTATTTAAGTATATATCTATTAAATATATCGTCGTCTAGTACCCATAACACAAACCTTATTGAGCTTACTATGGGACTAGTTGGATTTGTGTAAAAAAATGTCCCTTTATATATTTATTTATTTATGTTATATTTAGGTATTTAGGAGTTCCCGATATTTCGGCGCTGTTGAAACTCGTAAGTAGCAGGTCAGTTTATCCTTGAAAATGGTGCTTGCATTGGCGCCGAAATATCGGGAACTTAATAAATATCTTATATGTACATGGTAAATACCCCGTTCTGAACAGTAATTCTACTATTCGTTTTATTACAGTGGTTTTTAATCATTTTCATCTTGTCTTCAGTATATTTGGCGCCACCGCACCGAACAACTATTTTATTAATCTGTGTAAACACCTCAATTCACACCTTTATGTAGTGTGATACTACATACGTACGAGTGTCTATTGTTATTATAAACGCGTCTGTATATATATTTAAAGTAATTAAGGCAACCGCGACTCTGGTCTCGTGAGCTTTAGCTTGAGAAAAACTAGCTTGTTATTTACACCTATTTAGTCAGAGAAGGAATGTAAAGAATAATTGTAAATTATTCAAGGGCCTGCAATTCATGTTTTGTGCTTCCAATCTCTGTATTCTGTAAAATAACTTTGCGTGTAATAACATGTAGTTAAATATATACCTTGCCTACATCCAATTTGTATTTATGTAAAAAATATAGGTAGGGTGGTAAATGTATGTACATTCATCCATTTTAGTTCTGTGCGATTTTTCTTAACACCTAAATACGACTGCTTCAAAATTTTGTATGTGTCAGTTGTTTATACAAAATCCTTCCTGTTTGGACCTTAAGTATTTTCGGAACTACGTATAGGTAGATATCAGTTGTGTAATCAATTGAACTCATCAGTATACATGGTAACATGTGTTGCAATATTTTTAGAAAATACCCGAAAGCACCAAGATTAGCACAGGCGCAATTGTCTGGAATTATCATCATCATTTCAGCAGAAGGACGTCCACTGCTGGATATAGGCCTCCCCTAAAGAGTGCTACAATGTCAGATCCTGCGCCTGCGCCACCCGCATCAAGCGGACTCCCGAGACCTTTACCAGGTCATTAGTCGACCTTGTGCGTCCAAAGCGGACTCCAGGCTCGTTTAGAATACAACCGGGAAAAGCTCCATTTATGATTCTTCTTATCACTTCATGTTCAGAATGTAATTACAGTTCCGGTTATCGATACTTCAATGTAGACATTAAGATGCAACCACATATACAGGTTTCTTAATATTAGGCCGTTTGCTTATGGTTTCGGAATATATTATCGGGAAGGTATGGTATGGATGCAGATAAGATACTGAGCTTTACAGTCGCGGAGTCCGGTAAAATAGTCGAATTTGCACTTCAATTCCCCGCAGGCAAAAGCACACAGACAGATAGAATATATTGGAAAATGTAAAACATTATGAAGTGCATGTCGAAGGAAACTTCTCCATGTATATTTGTATTTAATAGTCACGCTACCCGGTGACACACTTCGCAACACTAGAAACCCGTAACAAACCATTTTTATGGCCGCCATTGGCTCATTATAATGTCCCTACTTTAGGGTTGTAACACGCGCACGCATGTCATTGTCAAGTACCGAATGACGTCACGAAATTATTATTTTGTATGCCGCGATCGATACTCCAAAACCGAAACGTAATGACCCCTGGCGATGTTGAATGTTCCCCTTGTAGTACTAACGCACGCTGGGTAACAGAGTTCTAGGTGAATTAGACAAGGTACATGAGTGACATTCAAACCAAAACAGTTCAGTACGACTCGCGCGCAGCGCAGACCACCCGTATTAGTACGATAAAAAGAATCTCTCGACTTATCTCGCGAGTGTTTACATAAAATATTTATACAGGCCGTATGATAACCTCGCATCGAAAGCTATCCCAATCGCATATTCGGTACGAGTTTAATCCTAACCACCGGGCATATGAAGATGATACTCTACTATAATTTGGTTTGTTTCTACAGGTGGGAAAAGTGGTCTATCAGCGAGCTCTAGTCGTTCTACTAGCCCCCTGGGACAGGGAGCCGTCAGTTTCATACCACGTGCACCTGCGTCGTCATCTGGGTAAGTTCCTATATGTCCCAGTAGTATGATATGTTACGTATTTTAGAACATAATTTTCCTACGCTTTCAATACTGTTACTTACGTTGTTTACAGATCACGACCAAATTCCTCGCTTTTGGCCCCTGGCAGCAAGATCCCAGCTAGTCCATTCACACAGCCTCAGCAGCATTCCCAAAAAACGATCAATCAAAATGGGACGCCCACAAAGCATTCTATGTTAGATAAATTGAAGCTTTTTAATAAAGATAAGCCGAATAATGAGAAACAACACAGCAAAAGCACGGCAGTATCCAAGCGAACTAGTTCTTCCAGTGGCTTCTCTTCCGCAAAAAGCGAAAGATCCGACTCTAGCTTAAGTTTAAATGAATCATCCAATACACCCAACGCACATATCAAAACCTCGAATTTGTTAGGACCTAAAAGTATAAGACAACAAAGCGATACTCTATCAAAAGACAAATCTGGGAAGAATGTAAAATCTAAATTAATTAGCTCTAAAAACCTTAAAGATTCCTCTACAAATTTGAGTAAATCAAACGTGAAATCCAGTAATAATGATAAATCCAGAAATAGCCCAAAGCTAACAGTGCGGGACAAAGAATCCAAGATTGTTACACCGAAATCGATAAGTAATACTAAACTGAATCAAATTGATGATCACCCACGAAACTCAAAAGGAAAGATAGATACTAAGATGATTAAATTATCAGGGAGTCAAATGAAGCTGAGCGAACAAAGAAATGAAAATAACACTGAAGGAACAATTACTAAAAATTTGTCAAACAATCCGCCTTCACCGCCTACAGGACAAAGTGTATCGCTACAAAACCACACTGGTATTCCTAAACCCACCGCAGCGGTCAAGGGAACCTTTAAAATATCTAAAGACGAAAGACACATTATACACAAAGGTACAAATAGTCAATTAAGTCCAATACAAAGCAATTCTAGTTTAAATTCTACGAACAATGTAAGTGCACTTCCATTTTGTAGAGAACAATCCAATTTAAGTAAAGATATTTCTCAAAAACAAACACTTGCTGTATCTCCTATGCCCGTGGTTAATAGTGCCAGTCAAAATACAACTTCCCAAATGTCGGAAAGCTTGCATTCAAACTCTACACATAGCACCACAGGACAGCATTCCAACTCTAGTGACAGTAGTGTTATATACCGACCTTCCAGTGAATCTGGCTCTGAGATGTCGAAAACAACATCTAATGGTCACTCAACCAACAAGAGGTTTGATATGAATGCAACATACATCAACGATGTCATTAACGAGGCAGAAATATCTGAAAAACAAGCGGCACAAAGAAGATTACTGGAAAATTCAGGGCTGAAACCAACATTCGACCACGGTGCAACTTTATCAGAAATGAGTAAAAAACTCGAAGGGGAGAGCAGATCTAGTACGCCATCTCACTGTCGTGACAACTCTCTTGGCGAAGATGACAATCCGCTGATGAACGTGATGCCTATGAGACCGCTACTCAGAGGTTACAATAGTCACCTGACCCTTCCGATGAGGACGTCAGGACTATCGCAAAAGAATACACCGGCGTATCCGCATCACGCCAACACCGTGAAAGCTAATTTCGGTCGGGAAAATATAGGATTGCGTGATCGCATGAATTATGGGCCCGGTTTTTCTAATCCCGATTATTGTGACATGGAGGTTGCATCTGGATATTTATCTGACGGTGACTGTTTAAGAAGAATCAATATAAACGACATGGATCGAGGCAGAAACAACGATATGATGGACGGGTACATGTCGGAGGGTGGCGCTTCACTCTACGGGCGACGTATTAACTACCAGCAGCCGTCGCAACTCCAGCAGCTAGATGAGAGGTACGTTACCAATCATAAAGTATTGTGCACTGTACTCGCTTTTTGCTTTAGTCAATGTATAGTATACATATATCTATACATACGTACCTTCGTGTTAAAATTGACACAAAGGGGCTTGGGCGTGCGATTCATTCTCGCAGCGGGCTTGCGTTTATTAGACCCCCGGACTTCAACTTTATTACGTTCAGTATTTACCACGCTCGTAACTCGAAGTTACAATTAATCGTCCTACGCTAAATTAATTTGCAATATTAGGTAAGGTAACCATACCCTGATGGTGAATCAATGTGGATATATCCAATTCTTTTCGCTAATTGCAATTGACAACATTTCAAATTTTTAAGTAGTGTGAAATCTTAACTAATTTCGTTAATGTGATGACAAGAAACCCCAATTTTTTTTAAAATATTTTTATAGCTATTAGTTTTCTAAATATTCACGAAAATTTGAAGTAAGGACGTCACTCATTACTACGATATGGGCTTTCTCTATGAAATTGTGACAATCACAGCGCATTGTTCTTTTACTATGAAATTTTGACAGTCACAGAGCACAAAAAGAACAGCAGGTCACTTTCTTTAGTAAATTTGTCTTAGTAACAGTGCTTCTGCACGATTTGTTACGCTGTGACGCCTTACTTGTCACTTACTCTCTTTTTGAATGAGGAACTTTTAAAATTGATTTATTTATATGAAATAGGGATATTTTTTAAAATTTAAAAATGTGGTTTTACTTAACTTTTTATCCTGTATTTGATTTAATCGAAAAAAAAACCTGCTTAAAAAAATGAAATGTTGTCAATTGGTCCTTGATTGCTTATTTGGTGCGAAGTGAAAATTCTGTGGCTATTCGATAGCCAACCGAGGCTGATTCATGTAACGTGAATGTGAGCAAATCCATTTTCCAATAGCGTTGGGTGAGCGTCTCGCTCCACAAGTGGTCGGCCCGCCTTTCGTCACTATCAAACGTTACATAATGTAATGTGCATGTGTATCGACCTGATCTCAGTTCAACTAGTGGCTCCGAAAATCATTGGTATTCATGGATGACAGTTCAATCAATCAAAAACTTCAACACCAACAAAACAGTACGGCATTAAAATCATGGTTTACTATAGCATTAAATTTATACGTATATTTTTAGTTTAATGAGTTGAATAAGATGTGATTCAAAATAATGGCTTGCACATTGATTGACACGTTGTTACAAATAGGAGATAGGTAAAGTACAAAGTTTGCGCAGAAATATTTATATTTACATTTATATGTAGGATTAAAATACTTGGCATCATCTTATAAGACGAGGGTGAGCATCGATCTGGAGAGGGCCCGCATTACACTCACCTCTAAGCCCTAGGCTGACGGTTTACGTCGGACGTTCTCGTAACTAGTAACATCCGTGGCCGTCACAAGACAGCTGAATGCTTCGACCGGCCCATTTTCCAAAGTTTGTTAAGTAAGTAATCGGGGTGAATCAAGCATGCATTGGTACGGCGAGGCATTCTCGCGCAGCGGTCGTTGCTGGCTGGACGGAGCGAGGACTCGCTCACCCACACTGTCGCAGTACTGGGGAGAGGGCGGGGTAGCCAAAATCGATACTCCTACGTCTCACGTCGTCCCTGCCCCGCGCGCCTCTATTTACGACAGCCACGACACTAACCACCCCCAACAGTACCGCACCATTCGGGACCTTAATTATCCTTAGCATAAAATTGCTCTTTGGACGAATTCATACATTATTTCCCTCAGCTTCTCTACGAATATTTGGATTGTTATCATTTTTCCCACGTTTCACGATTTTTTTTGATCAATGCTTTTTATTACAATACACAGATAACGTGATTATCAGAACTCGTGGTAATACGAGTATTAAGTATGAAAGTAATAATTATTAATGAGTACCACGTGTAGATCAGATTGATTCAGTTCTATTCTGTTGTCTGATCGGAAATGTCGATTTGGTGTTATAGCTAGATTAGAGAAAGCCGTATGGTATTGTCGTGGTGTGTCAGACAGAACCGCGTGGTGTCGCGGTGCGGGCCCGGCGCGGCCGCCGCCGCCGGACGCGGCGCGCCGGCGGCGGCGTCAGGGCGGGCGGCACTCGGCGCCGCGCTCTCTCGGCGAGCGGGCGCGCCGTACTCGCCGCCCGCGTTCACACACGCACGTGACAAACTTTTCCGATTTCCTCCGCGGAAAATGTAAATCTGTTGGCCGCATCGATCGCCCAACGCCAGACGTACGCGCGCCGAACCCTGATCACAGCTGGCGCCTACCTCTGGATCGTACTTAACAAAGGCCCGGAACCGGGGAAGACAGGCACTCGCTAATATTTTACACTAAGATAAAATAATCCTTGACTTTTGGTGTTAGTTGATAAGTGTGTAGTGGACCATACGCGTTGTGCCTTCTTAGCTTGATCCGGGGGTGAACAAACGTAACTTGTACACATATTTTGCTCGGTGTGTGATACGTCACATGATAATAATTTTGCGTAACTTTTGTAAGGATCAGTGTTGCCTTGCTACGTGTCTTTGCTTTTCGCGGTAGATTTTGTAAGCTTACGGTGCTTAATAGTTATTATAAACGCGTATAAACATTCGTATGTAGTATACTACTCGTAAGAAGACCCATTTTTTCTACGTGAGTAACTGCTAAGAAGACAATGGTTTCGGTAAGATTTTATTGTATCATATCATATCAATATTTACTAGTATAGTAGTATAATTTGCGAATAGGCGAGAAGGTTCTTTTAACATCTCTAATAGCTTTTCGGAAAAAGGACGTCCAAAGGGAAGAAATGTCGTAAGAAAATCTCTTTTATAAGTTAAAGCAGGTTACTACTTATCTTAATTAATTAATTTTGTTGAGGCAACACATTAAAAAAAAAACAATTTGACCATACACACCTACACCTACCTAGTACACATAGTAAACAATGACAAAGAGGGTTGGCAACGCGCATATGACACCCCTACAGTTGCAGACGTCCATAGGCTGCGGTGACCGCTTACCACCATCATCTTTTTTGCCGCCGACGAGGTATAGGCTACTTATTAGTTCTTAAATATTAATAATATAAACAAACTCTTAATAATATAAAATATTTTAACATAAAATAATTAAATAGTGGAGTTCTTATTTGAGCGACGGACGCGTGAATAACTTTTAAATCATTGTTAGTAAGACTGCAAAGAGGATTTATGGTAAGACTCAAACTTAAAGTACGAGTATTTGCCTCGAGACTTTAACCTTGCGGACATCTGGCCGCGAGCGATGTCAATGTATTGCGCTTTGTGACATGTGGCCAACACCCGGCACAATAGCTGAATACCTAGTCGACATTAATTCAATAGATCGGCGCTATTCACTTAACTGATAGGTATTGCTACTTAAACTGTTAGTCGTGTCAACAAGTTTTACTTGTAGCAACTTGTAGAGTCGATGGGCTGATTGACTGGTTTGAGTACTTTGAGTTAAAGATTGAACGCAGCTTCAAATAAATGATGGTCTTGTTTCTAATATATAAATACATACATCACCTGAAAGTACCGTAAAAAATTATTTGAATTTGAATATAATTGACGTGGCTGGCCTTTACATCAACGTTACACTACTATGTAAAAGTACTAAAACTCATATTAAAAGTAGTTAGGCACTTACATTGTCACGGTTGTCATACAGAATTATCACGGTTCGCTTAAATAAATGTAGTACTTGCCCAAGTATTGCTTAAGTAAGTTGAATACGTGGTGTTATTGATAAACGATTATTAAAGATGCCACTATCCATATAAGCTTAGGATAAGCCGGCTGTGGCATCCGCAGGGTTATGAAACGCGCAACCCTCCTGATCTCGGCCATGATTCTCAATTTCATTTGAATTCGTATATCACAGCTATCCATTTTCCTTACAGCTTGCGGCAAGCAGTATATCACCATCGCTGGTAATATTGTTCTATTTTCATTATGAGAGGCAGTTTTTTGGATTTAGTACTGTGATGAAAATAATAAAATCGTAAAAATTCGCACTCGAGGTAGAATCTCAACACGTTGCAGCTATTTATATAACTTAACAAGATCCAGTGATTGTTTAAACTAAGGACATCAAATGACAATACTTACAATAATAACAGCATTACCAGCCTTGGGCTATTTGGTCCAGAATACGAGTACATGATCATAAGACCTTAATGATTGCGGGGCAGATAAAATTACAACGTATACCTAAGCTGTCCAATAACATTGTTCTTTATATATTGACTCGAAATATATAAATATATAACAATATTAAATTACAATAAAGAATGAATAAATAAAACTAAAACTAAAGGCAATAAAATGGCCCGAGATCGCTGCTAGGCGGTAGTGTGCCCAGGAGGTTAAGGCTGGCACAGTATTGCCACATTGTATCGTAATGTTGATCCTCTAGGAGACCAAGCACTTGCACAATCCAATGTAGATTCAGTGCGCGCCCGGTCCCCCACGGTCCGAGGGTCTCTACACCGAACTCTCTCTCTGAGTCAGCAGCGGAACCAGCCCTACACGAATTCCCCGGAAGATGTGATGGCGCCAGGGTGTTGACGCACGTGGCGTCCCACACTAGGAGTCGTTCCTTGTGTCAAACCAGCAGGGGCAGTAGGTTCGAGTAGTGCCGGGACGCCCGGCGCTGACGAAGGCTCGACGGAGAAGTCCATAAGGTTGGCATGGCGCGAGATAAGATCTCTTTTAATTAGAGGTTCGAGAATATAATGCAAATTATATAACGATACCTACAAAATATTTGATAAAAAAAAGAAATCGTTCACTAATCTATAACCTAAATAAATGCAATTTGGATGAAAGAAATGGAAAGTTTATTAGTATGATGGCGTTTTGTTATAAATACAAGAACAGTTAGCGTCAATATGATACGTAGCAGCCAAAGCGGACAAATAGTTCGGCACACTATATATTTTGAATGGTCTACCGAACGGTTTGATAAGTTAATTATTTTGAAATTAGAATGAAGATATTCCTGGAAATGTACGAAAAAATATGGCAAAATGGTCGGAAATGAAGGAATATAAACTTAATCAACAATTTTACCGTTAAGGGTAGGAAAACGTTATTATACATCATTGACATTACTATATAGCGTGACTAGAGGGTTGGTATAAATTTAAATTCACATTAAATGTTGTCCCCTGGTTGTTGTCGGAAGCTAACCGACTGAATTGTGGTTCCTGTTTGTTCCACATGGTTATTCGTAAGCGATTGGTCCAAATTAAATTAAGGCTTGACCGTCGCCAAAATGATCTTTAGTCTTGCTCGCTCACTAGTGTTAGCTCGATATGTCTGCGCGCATAAACTTGCGAAAATCAGCATAACAGAAGTATATTTTTAAAAACGGATAATTTAAAAAAAATAAGGATAATATATTAGGTACCTAATGTCAATTACACTTTATTATAACCGTTGTTAATTTAATTTAAATAATAATATTTTTTTATCAGTAAAAAGAACGTCAAATAATATCAAGTAGAATGTTGGTCAAGTGCGAGTTGGATTTTAGTTATTCCATACATTTTGAGACCCAGCGCCTGAAGAACACAACGAGCAAGTTATGAAAAGTTTTTTTGTTTGAGAGCTCCCTTAAATATTTATTTAATTTGGTTTTTAGTATTTGTTGTCATACCGGCAACAGAAATACATCATCTGTGAAAATTTCAACTGTCTAACTATCACGGTTCATGAGATTAGGTACCTGTAAATGGGTCCTGGTGACAGACGGACAGACAGACAGATAGACAGACAGACGGACGGACAGCAGAGTCTTAGTAATAGGGTCCCGTTTTACCCTTTGGGTACGAAACCCTAAAAATGGTTACCAGTGGAGATAAGGGAGGTGACTTGGTGAATTGATTTCCCTGTTTGATTTTAATTAATAAGGCTTTTACTGTACTTGTACTGTCGATATATGGTTTTCTGGTGTTAGGATTGTAATAGTGACGCGCAGATGACGCTTAATTCAAGTTACTTACATAATTACTTGATAATTAATACACTGAATTGTTTGACAAGTTAATAATTGGGGTTTAGTTGAAACTATTTCGTTTATGTACAAAGACGGTGTCAAAGTTTCTTACACACCAAGGATCAAGGATCGTTGAGAATGTTGTTATCATATAACTATAAAAAATATTTTGACATGTTTCGAAAGCCATACCTAGCATAAATATATTATTCCTGGCATTTTGATAGCCAAAATAAAAAGGTTTAGGAACCGGTTTCACTTCACAAAGGAACAGATCCGAGTAACGAATATTGGTCGTATATTAGTTGGACGATTTAACATGATTATATCCCCTGCTAATTCGCATCACCACATAAATTGAAGAGTTTTAATTTTATAGGTACACGTGTCTGGGTCTACTTAGAAAAAGCGAGTCATACCACATGTGTACCGCACACATTCGGGGACGTAGTTCTTCTTCAGAAAAATTGTGTCACTCGAGTACTCGTAGTTCCCTTTTTTTGTTGAAAAAGGGTGGTTTAGAGGTGATAACTAGGCAAGTTTTTATTGTAAGTACAAAACGATTTCAGGTATTTTCAGGTATTATTACCTTTTTAGAGTCATATAGCCAATATCGGTAATACCCTTCATCTCCGTCTGTATGGTTGATTGTCCGTATGTCACATACATTCTACTCAATAACGTATGAAAGAAAATTGGACTATCTAGACACGCGGCAGCGTGTCCAGCCATGTTCACCCCAGGAACTGGCGGACAGCAGGCGTGTGTTATTTTATACGAACCGTTTGGAGCCACTTTTGACCTCCCAATAACTCCAAAACTATGTAACATAAAAAAATATATATTTGGTACACGTATTAAGATCCTTTAGAACACCTAGAACCCCAAATTTCATAAATATAAGTTTAATAATTATTGAGATATTAAATTCCAAAAAACGGCATTTTTACCACTGACTGACTGACTGACTGACTGACTAGTAATCAAAAACCTAAGCCAATTCCAGATGACCTAGAAAGCTGTAATTTGGTATGCAGCTTGGTAATTATATGTGTACACCAGAAAAAAACAGAAAATAGTGTTTTTTTTAGTTTTATTATTATTATTATTTATGCTAGTTACCTCAGAACTCCGTGATTTATTAACCGATTTGGAAATTTTTTTTTTTGAAACGGTGTACTTCAGGGGTGGTCCCATAGTTATCAGGTAAGAATCTGATCACAGAGTCCTGGAGAAATCGAGGGAACTCTTCAAATATTTGAGGTCCACCTATAGCGTTTGGGTATTTTGTATAATAACTCGTGCATTCGCTCTTAAAAAGCACCATTTGGCGAAGATTAACAAAAAGAAATTATATCCCATCAAAAACATAAATGTGAAAAAGGGAGCCAAGTTCAATATTCACCGACAAAAGAATTGAGATCTGAAATGGTGCCAAGTTCGGCACTACATTGTTTACAGTAAAACTAATTTACTACGGCTTAATGCATTTTGAGCCTTAACTTGGCAGTTTACCACATACTGCATAGAAAATTGCTGCTTTTTGATGGGATAGTTTATTTTCTCTATGTAATGGATTTAGTAAGCCGCGTTAACAATTTATTGATTAAGCTGTCCGTTGTGCGATATAAATTTTTAAAGTGCTAATTTTTGTTGGAGTCGGTTGTCCTCCCCCTGCCAGCTACATGGTTGCTACTGGGTATGTGAAGAAAATAATGGCAGTAGTGTATACCGGATGATCAATCCAAATGGGTCAGTGTGGAGAAGTTGGAAACTATAGGAGATAGAGAAATCTGTTCTTAAAACCATGGCGTTGAGTTTAGTGATAAGAAATACTGCATTCATCGATTAGGAAAAAAAACTTGTGTACTCAGGTCCAGAATCGAACCCGATAGTATTGAAGAAAAATATCATAATATATATTTCGATATCAACTGTGTACATCATAATTTACTATCAAACACGATATATGAAATGAATAAAATTCACAATGAATAGAAATACTGTAAGTTTAATTTCTTTGATAAGACCCGGTTCAATTCCTAAACTGAGTAGTACAAGTTTTTTTTAAATCTGGGATTGGAGTTTTTCTCTTCACTAAAATTGAAGCCATTGTCCCTAAGAATAGATTTCGCAACCTCTCATAGTTTCTAACTTCTCCATACTGACCCATTTGGACTGACCACCTGTACACTGAATTTAAAAGGAAAACTATCACAGCTAAGAAGACATTACTAGTAATAGCAGAACATAAGAAATGTACTTGGAAAAGCGAACTTTCGTACAATTTCTATTGATTACAGAGATATGCTGTTAGTTATGTCAAAGTTTAAATCCGCATTATATAACGGGTGGACAGCTACTACGGAACCCTACATTGCGCGTGGCCCGACAAGCACTTGGCCGATATTTATAAATAGAATATTTATATTTATTAGATACGAACAGAAGTTCCTAACTTTCGAATTTAATTCATACTTCAATCTTATGATTCTTTAATACACAATAAAAATACACGACATGGTATCGAAATCTAATCGACAGACGGTAATGAAATAACGATGGTATTTACGTATAAAGGTTCCTTTCCTGAGATTATGGCCGTAGAACCATTCAATTTTACAATGTCAGTATATCAACAGCTCTTCATCGAGATTGACGGTTATTAATTTACATTCCTACTCTCTAAATACTCCCCATAGAGTAGCATAGTAGGCATAAATTGCCCGAAGCTGCAATATAGTCCGTAAATTCCTCCCAAAGTTCCGACGTGACTTCCCCGCAAACGCATGGCATCGCTCCGAGCGCTGCCGCTGGGGGTAAACGATCGTGCGTATATACATACTCGTACCTATCACTACCCCGGTGTAGGGCGGGTATTTCGAGAAAGAGCATACAATCGATGCCAGTCGAGTAGATAGCCGTTTGTGAACCATGAATTTGATTGTTTTGGCATCGGGTGGGACCCGTATGCTCCTACTGCTCATTCGATTAGTACCAGTCGTTGTCAATGTTATCGACCTATCAAGTTATATGGAACAGTGGTTCGATTTCGCCTTATCAATGGACTTGTATGTTTATGCACGTGTTATTGACATGTTTATGGAGTGGAATATATGGCCTTACTCGAAATTTAGGTTCCTGAGTGTAATTACTGCAAATAGGGGAAACGTGGTCGGTAATAAGGCTCAACTTGACAATGCAATTTTGGTAGGGTAAGACATTGTAAAACCGTCGGGGAAAATGAATGGATTGCTACTGGTTGAACGCTTAAATACTTACAGCCCTATTCATAAAAAAACCTTAACAGAGGCTTGATCGGCCTGTTAGTTGGCAGACTGATTAAGCCTGTTTGACGGTTGTTAAGAAGTATGATTTATAAGCGCTTGCTAGCCGTCTGTTAGATAATCGGTTGCTGATAGGTGGATTAGACACGTTATGTTGGCCATCCTGACAAATCATAGACAAAAACATGGCCACATCGTGAATTAAAAAAAAAGATTGACTGCAGTGACAGCTAATTAGCGGGAAGCTATGTAACCTCGAAATAGTCGAAATTTTCCTGCTCGTTAAGTTTTCAATTATTGAATTTTTAAATTACTTCCACCAAAAAAAGGAGTGATAATTGGATATCGGAGGATAAAGTAAGAAAAACAATTCATTTACTTTTGTTTGGTGTGACATGTGAAGTGGATCTTTGCTAACCTACCTTTAGTGTTCCTATTGAATCTAAACACTGGACGTCCTTTTCAGATGTTGCTTCAAGAGCTAGTAAGTGAGAGTAAACATAATAGAAGATAAAAATACGGACACAAACACGTACAGCCGCAACGTCGCTGCGTGAGCGGACCTTCTTAAAAGGCAATCAAATTGTTGGAAGTATTATATGGTACAGCTTTTTCCTAATGAGTGTTTATTATAGTTATGAAAGTATTGTTCTTGCAAATGAAACACTACGTATAACAAATAATTTTGCTTTTCGCTTTTAGTTCAATATTATGTGAAACGGCGCGGAACGAAAATAAAATCCGCCGAGAAACGCAAAGTTAGCACGGAAAAAACGTCAGGGTTTGGGAGCCTCTGCGAGAGGGCCCCACAGATTCCAACCCCTTGAGAGCCTGGTTGCCGCAGAATTCCAGACAGATAGCAACAAGTTTGATTCGGACTCAATAAATCTGGTTGGTATGGTTATACACTTGTACCAATGTTTTACATTTACTTATGTTTCAATGATGTAAATGTCCACAAGTTTCAGTTTGAAATACATGGATATAAATATCATGATATACTTCGCTTCAGGGTCGGGGTCAAATTATAATTTATGGTTTGATTGTGTGATGTGTTTGATTGACATAAAAAGTAGTATCTGAACCTAGTGAACCCGTTGAAGTAAGTTCAAATTGACACCCATGAGCCCTATAGTATGAAGCTCTGTTGCATAAGTATATGATAAATTATTATTAACTAACAACAATCATTTAATATCATGTAAATAAAAATAATCAATAAATCAATATAGTTAGATAATGTGCATGTAATCAAGCCTGAAGTAGGTTGTATGTAAGAGGTAACTTGTATTTGAAGAGGTTTAGATAAGGTTACTTATCTATAGAGGATGGATGGAAAATATTGAACAAAAAGTAGCAAGTTAGCAGGATCAAATTAAATGTACCCAACCCAAAGGTATGGTTACCATAATAGACATGACATTTAGTTAGTAACTATAACTAATACAGATGACTAATGTGAATGTAACTTAAAAATAAAAGCATGTCACCTCATAAAATATTTTATTTAAACATTTTATTTTTTCAGATACTGCTTGTACGAACTTCAGCTACTGCCCCTGCAACTGGTGAGGAGTCCTGTTCGTCACTATTGAAGCACAGGAAGCTCTACCAGTTGTGCAAGAAGCCACACCACCTCCCATGAAGAGAGAAAAAAGACAATGAAGAGAGGAGAAAGAATCCTGAAGTTAAAAGAACAATTACTTTTAGCTTTTTATCAAAATGGAATATTTTAAAAGTAAAAGGAAAGGTAGTTCAATGTGGTTAAAAGTAATTGTTCTGACCCCAGATTATTTTTCTTATTTTTTAATTATTGGATTTTGTATCTGTCTTTATTTTCTTTTTGGATTTTGTAAACTTTACAAAATAAATGTATTTATATGTCGTTAAGTTTTTTTAAATTAAATGTATGTTATTTTTTCTTATAACTTGAGCAACTCCTTGGTAATTAACATTATTAAATCATCAACTTAATGAGGTACTTTGTATAAGTACATCATTAAACATATATAAGAAATACTCATTCGAGTAGTTCACTAGTACATGCCATGAAAAGGGGGTTTACACAAGTTATTTATCAATTTTCTTATTAATGAAATAAAGGTCTTCGGGCGACTTGAGGATTTCTGACGGTAAAGTTGTTCACGCATTTGACAATCCTAATCTCAATAAGGTCTAATTTCCCCCTTGGGTTAGAAGTTCAGACGGCAGTCACTTCCGTAAAAACTAGTGCCTACGTCAATTCTTGGGATTAAGTAACCCTGGGCATCTTTTCGGGTGCAACTGTACTGGGTTATCGCTAGGATTCATGATGATTAATGAAATGTAAACACGTACCTTTTTATCCCTTCTTCACATTGCAACAAGAACGAAAACGGTACGTGTTTCTTTTTCCTTGGCTGTACAGTAATTTTGTATACATTATTTCTTGTGTTTTATATACTTTGGTAACAAGCTTCTTACTAAATTATATTATATCTATAAAGTAGTTAGGGTCGATAGGCCGGTTAGCGACCAGCTAATTTGGTGTGCCGGTTTGCGATCACTTGGATAAGTTGATGAACTGATAGGATATTGATTCGTTTTATAAATAGATTCCCATTCAATAACTTAAAAAAATGTATAGAACTCACTGTTTCTGTATGTAGGGTGTGTAAAAATATTCATATCTTTAATAGATAAAAATCTCGTCCTTCAGGTGGTCGCACACTGACGATGGTCGCGTAACCGGCCTAGCGACCCTTGAGGTGTGCAATAAAGAGTATTTGTATGGTACCTATTTATGCCGCTGTATCTACTTACTGTTACATACATGATTGCAATTGACGGCCCTTATTAATGGTTTCCACCATACCCGACGCGCCATAGTTTTCTTTTGACTCAAGTAATTAAGGCAAGCTCTTGTTGAAACCACCAAGTTCGTGGAAATCGTAATTATTGATAACCTTGTTTATTGGAAGTGGCGATGAATAAAAGCACGAAGATGTGCATTGTTTGCCGTCCTGTTGACTGCTCCTGTCGGAAACGCCCGCAGCGCGTAACAGGTCTCTTCCCTCTCGGCTGCATTAGAAGGGATTTTTTATATAATGGGCAGAGTCACGCATCAAAGTGATTCGCCATCAGTGCTCGCACCGAGAGTCCGAGAAGCTCTCAATTCGTCAGTAATTTGGGCCGTCCCCTTGTCAAACCAGTAGGTACCGGAGCCGAAATTCTACATCGGGCAGATCCCCTATATAGGTACTCTCTATAGGATCTGCCAATTTGTAATACACATTGCGACGCCGCGGTTGTGGTAGTCCATTAACAGCTTCCACATTCCGTATAACCCGGATAACTTACATTGTCACGAAAGTAAAGATAATGATTGACGATCACTTAAGAGTCCGCAGTAAGCTCGGTTCTCCATACAAACGTAGTTTCGCTCTCATTTTCAAACGCCATGCTAGAATAACATGAAACTTTGTATACACAATGGGATCCGGCAATATAGGTCGGAAATTAGTTTCTATTGCTTGAAATTATAACGGAGAAAAGTTACAGCGATTATTAAGGTTTTCATACAAGACGTAAAAAACTCAAAAACTCGCTGTATTTTTTACCAATACATTTTCTAACAACAGAAACTAATTTCCGACCTAGATATGGCGGCTCCCATTGGGTATACAAAGTTTCATGTTATTTCAGCAAGGCGTTTTTAAATGAGATCTAAACTACGTTTGTATGGAGAATCGAGTTCAGCCGAGCGTACTGGGGACTCTTTATAGGTATTTCAATCATAAGATCTACTTTTTATAAGGCGAGAGTATTTTTCCCATAAAGCCGTAACTATGTTAATCATCCTAATTTTATTTAATATACGACTATACGTATCTTCTTAAGTACCCAATTAACAGAATTTATAAAACAACATCCGTACAGAATCCCTTCGACCTTCGTAGAAATTTTCTCATGGGTATGGTTTTTCTCTTGTCGCAATCAGCTGTTCAAATTTGTGGCGGCCATTTTGTGACTTAACAGAGAGATAAAGAAGGGTCTACGGGCCTCTAACTTTCGAACCATTTAGCAGAGCCTTGTTGGACCGATTAGCGTTGACAGAGGATTATGAATCATGTTTTTTAGCATCGGGCCTTCAAGGAGCCTTCAAGGAGCCTCTAACTTTTTATGAATAAGGCTGTTACACTTTAGTACATTAACTAACCAAGAATCAATAAAAGGGTGATAGATTTGCTACACGCCGGCCGACAAATACCGCGCTGAGATTGCTTTGATAGGTGTTAGTGCTAACAATGGCTAATAGCGTTATTGTTGTGGAAAACTCATCAAGGAAAGGCTAAGGAAATTCGTCACATGAATAACCAACCATTGTGATGGTTTCTCATACAAAGCAGAGGTTAAGATGTCCATAGATTAGTTAATGTTAGATACATTCATCATTCAATATAATAGTGATAGGTACTTCTTCACAGGATGTAATTCGAGGGGTGCGTGGTCAAACCCGATAAGTCGCGTAAAAAGTTTTTTGAAAATAGAACTCTGCGGAACGGATGTTTGAGTTCTTATATCAAAAAGTAATTATTTAGATTCATCGGCTTTGACCATGTACCCCTCGAACTATCCACATGTGGAAAATTTGCCGCCAATTTTTTTCTGTTCTAAATACATATTAGGTATAATTTGGTGAGGCGAAGCTTACATCATAATTTCAGTATCTTGTATTAATAATAATAATATCACTAATTAAAAAAATTCTCTACCAAATTGTTTCTTACATGTTTATTATAACGTCGGAGGCGGAACTTAACATGGGAGATACGCAGAGTAAAATTTATCACATCGTTGTCGAATAACTTTCTTCTCGTCACTCGGTCTAAGTTTCTGGTGTACTGATAAAGAGTTCCCAAGTTGGCACTTAGAACTTTACGAACTGTTTGGCCTGGAACCTTGATGCAGTTTTGATTAAACTAACTCATTGTATAAGACTTGAGACTTGAGTTGTTATACGTGTCATACCGGTATATAACTATTAATATTGATTCACCATCCTTTTCCAGTACTATCCAGGTTAAATTAGTATAACAGGGATATTCATAGTATGTTTAACAACCTAGGTCCCACGTGATTAACATTGCGCTATGAAAGGGAGAACCGTAAAAGTTTGTATTGGATTTCGAAGCTCGTATTCTATGCGCTTGCAGAACAAAAACCAAGGCATTCATACCTATCTACTAAATAATAGGGGGTAGGAAGTAAGGAATAATGAGAAAGCTGCTCAGTTCATAGATAATGAGCAGCGCGGTATGAGTTGGCGCTTTCAGGGGATCCGTCATCATTAGTGCGTGGCTTCGGGCGCGCAGTTTTCATTAAAACGTCAATGTTGTGATGACAAAACTACACCGACAAAGACCCGTAGGTTGACGATGTAAATTACGGTGGATCCTGCTGTCTAAGGATTCGCTTCTGCATGACATATTTTTTTCATACGTGAATGGGAGTTTTTAAGTATCAGGACCCCTATCATATTTACTTTACACGGTTTTGTGTTTAATCAGCGCGTTGGTAGACTTGGCCCATCCAAATGGATATCTCGTTTTATACAGTCATAATACACATACATACAGTAGACCACTCTGCGAATAGTAGCTGATGAGAAGTTGGCGCGGAAGCTCGGTAGTGTTTGTACGTAATTCCAAGCAGTTTACTTAACCTGCCCTAAACACTGACTGTATGCACTCCGCTTGGTTTCATTTCCTTTACGAGGGCTGAGTTTCCTGCTTAGTACCTAAGTAGTAGTACGTCGGTATAGTTAGCTACCTACGGAAAGCGCCTTGTAAGATGGCAAGATATTTTCTGAAGCTGACATAAACTAACAATAACAACAATTATAGGTAAGCATTGAAAAGATCCAAATATAGTTTTTGAGACTCGAGATTTGGGTCGTGTTTGAAAGTATTATATAAGTAGTACGCAAATATCGAGATAAATGAGCTTGATTCATGCAAGTACAGAGTCTATTGATCTCAATCGAGAGCACAGGATGATTGATGTGTACTCTCAAAGCACGCTTTATTCCTTTGCCAATAACAACTGATTGCGAAATGAATGCAAGATTATTTATTCCAAAGCGGGTTCTAATATATCATACTCGTATTCCTTTATCTTCTGATTCCCAATACGTAATATCTGTTAGTTTTATTTAACAAAGTTTTGCTAATAAGTAAATATTTACTAAATAATTATAATGTTTCTCACATTACAATTCTTTGGCGACTTTCTGAGATATAATATGAGATTTTATAATAAAATGTAATCAATTTTTGAATAAGCAGTCATAGCGTTAATATTGGATTGCAACCATAATGTTTAAACTGTAACTATCACTTGATATGTTCAAATTAGGTCACACGCATATTATTACTAATGCACACTGCTGTAATGAGAGCACTTTGGATTATCAATGCCTACATGTCTGCTCAAAGAGGACTTGTCTGACCAAATGAAATCATTTAAGAAAGTAATCATTCGTGATATAAAAAGAGCTTCGCGATGAGATTATAAATGAAAAAAGATGCAGTAATTTTGCAATAGTACCTGACTACATTAAAGCGGGTCAGTTTGTAAGGAGATTCGATATTAAATGTAGGTGCCCATTTTATTTGCTCTTGATAGTTAGTGCGTACATAAAAGGGGTCCAATTTTCGGGGTCGTGTGGCTTGTAAGTGTAGAGCTCTCTGCTTCCGTTTTTTATCGGACTACTACTCTATATATGCGGTTAATTTGTTTTAATAATATAACACAAATGCGCTGCCAACCCCGAAGACTAATAGTATGGCAAACCTCTATAGTAGAAATACCAGCTGCCTCGCCCTCAAACCGGAGCACACCAGTGCGCAAGACTTGGCGGCAGATTATCGTTTAATTATCTCAGATTACCAGATTACATAAAAGTTTCAGTTATTGATGTTATTGTTACTCATTTAGCGATTTAACCTTCCCGATGATACCACCTTTTTTCATTATCAACCGCTGAAAAGCGTTCGTAAAATTGCGAAGCGTGAGTCAATGGTATATGTAAGTACGCTAAAGTTAATGTCATCAGTAAAACTCTTGTAGGTGTAGCCGATGGAGTATGCAGTTCTCTCCACCTTATCCAGCCAGACCCAAGATAATTAATGTAGTCGGTTTTATTTAATCAATACACAATTTGAAACAATTATTAGGTATTGCGCTTTATATCCCTATCGGCTGTCGCTCGGATAATCGTCGGTGTATAACTGTTCAATTTCATTTCAAACCACTTTCAACTGTCCATGGCCACTACCCATCTTTTGATACTGCCTTACCTTCGATACGTACACTAACATAGGTATAATATAAATTCGAAACTAAAAATCGGTTTCCTCGTATTTCTCAAATATCGTAAAAATGAATCTCACAATCGCTGGTTGAAGGCTATGTTGGATATGGATTATAAATAGGCATATAGACATATATACTTTGCGATACCTACGCGCAACGCTGACTCATTATTACTGTCGGGGGTTTTCTCCCCTACCAGTATTTTAATTTCAGTAGGCTCTTTTTATGTTAAATTTAAATATTTGGGTATCTGCTGGTGACAGCATTTTTTACTATTCAATTCTTGTATAAGGTATGACTAAGAGTGAACTTTAAGATTAATCTTAATGAACATCTTATCGAATGTCTCATAAATTTTGAGACTTTAATGTTTAAATACTTCGCTACCCTTAGAAGAAAAGAAAATGTCGATTAGTCGGTTAGCGACCAATTTGGTGTGCCGGTTTGTGACCGCTTGAATGAGTTGATGAATTAAAAGGATATTTTCTGGGTTTTTAATGGATTCCCATTCAATAACTACCAAAAAAGGGGCATACGAGGCACTGTTTAAGTATAAAAGGGTAAATATTAATATTTTTATTAAAAAAACCTCATCCTGGTGGTCATAAACAGACGGTAGGCATACGCGTAGACATCAGCCAAGCGACCCTACCTGGCTGTTTTTTCTAAAATTCTTGTCAATTTCTGTCTCATTTGCTCTGGAGTGTATTATATGTATATAGAAGAAGAAATTATTTATTGAAGCTGTGATCGTCCAGCACATTATCATTGCACGTCTGTTGACAGACGCGGGCCGCGCACTAGAGGCATGGAAGGCGGCAGCGGCGTGGTGTACCGCGTGGTGGGCCGCACGCGCAACAAGGCTGATTGTGGGCAGCAGACCGAGCGGCAGCCGCCAGCACCGCGTCAGGACACCACCTGGAAGAAGTATACCGACTCGCCTGGAGTCGGCACGCCACCATTGGTACGATAGCTTTAGTTGCTCTTTAGGGTCATAGACAGTTCAAAAATCAAAATTCGTCAATAGTTATCGGTTTGTGTGCGTGTAACTTAGGTAACACTATAACTATCCCTCCCTTTCACCACTGACATGGGCTGGTACGTCCGTGCATTACAGGTAATACACAAATGTACAGAGCCATCCATTTTTGACGCCACGTAGCATAGAGGTGACGAGCTAGTTTGACGATGCATTACAAATAATGCACGACCAGTTAAATGTTTTTATTACATCGATTTATAGAATTGGAGACGCCGTTGATGCGGACTAAGAATTCAACCAAAAATTACGCATTGTAGCCCTTAACTTTAAACCGCAGGAGAGACGCGAACTTGAATCTATCTATGACCCTTTGTTATGTGTTCTTTCAACTCAACAGCTGCAGTCAGTTGGTATCGACTGACATGGCCCTGATTTTCACGTGATTAACGATGTTAGTCACTTTCTATCAAATGATGCCTAAAAGTGACAGATGCTTTATGTTGTGATCTATGGCGCAATATACGAGATCACTGTATATTGCATATGGTATATCATACCAATTTTTCGCTCACAATGCATACTTTCACTGCAATTAAACATGGTAAATGTATGAAGAAATAGTGCGATATGGTAGGTACTAAAGATGCACTATTAAATTAACGCCTAAACTAAAGTAGTTCATTGTTGTTTGGTGTACCTCTACAGACAGATGCGTAATATTATACTTATGAGCTGACTGGATCATTTTGAATAGAAACCAGAACCCGGAATATTGGAATTATTTGGCTAAATACAGCGTGGCAATGCGGCCAGCCTTCTGGGCACACTACCCATTGGCACTGATTTGGAGGTTTTTTTTTGTTTTTATAGGTAGCTCTAAGTTTTTTTTAATTTTTGTTATATTGTTCCTTTTAGTGTTTTCGTAGGTAGTAGTAAAAATTTATAAAAAATATTAAATAAAAAATCATTAATAAGTTTGGAGCTTACAATTAGTGACATTTCGTTTATGAACTTCGTAATGTCGATATATAGGTACGTGAATACATGCCTAAAAAGAATTTTTTCACTGTTTTCTAATCTTTTTAAATTGATTTATATCAAATTGGACCAAAATTGGACAGTTTCATAACATAGAACCTTGTTGATTAGCACTTTCATTCATTGCCAATGATTTCGTAGCGCTACGCTCGTAGCCAATAACAAGCGAAAAACCGTATGTAGAGGAAAGCGCCTACGCAATGAGTGCCCGCTGCCCGACGCTCGGGTTTCCGTACTTTTCGGCATTGAATGTGTTAGGTACTCTCAATCTACTCAGATATCAGAAACTCCAAAATGGCTATTTTCAAATTTGAGTTTCTAATTTCATGGCATTTTGAGCTCGGGGGATTTTCATTGAACATTATTTACATATATGAACTTACTCAGAGGTAGGCAGAGCACACAAAAAATAATTTCAGTGCCACTTGTAACTATTTAGGTTTATAGATGGAGAAAATTTGATATTGCAGTGACAGGTTGCTAGTCCATCGCCTACAACTCACTTCAACCTGGTTCCCATAGTCAGCTCTTACGACACCCAAAAGAAGAAATGGGGAGGTACTATTCTAACCCAGCATCACACGGGACAAATTATTTGCTTGTCAAGCAATTCATACTAATGTTATAAATGCAAAACTAACTCTGTTTGTCTGTTACCTCTTCACTTTAAATCACTGAACGGATCTAATGGAATTTGATATGGACATATGTAGTTTGATACCCCAGTAGGAAGCACATAGAATATTAAATAAGCCGGGCCTTAAATAATTTAATAGCAAATATTTCACAAAACCGATAGTATAATAAAGTTGCGGGAAAAAACTAGGAGCTATGTGATTATTCACTACCTACTACTAGTTAACTAGTCATGAGTGTCATGACACAATATACGTACACATATACAATGCTTTGAAAATCGGTAAATGAAGAGAACAAAGACAGCTCAAGATGCCACCAATATTCCGGGCTCTGATCTATGTGAGTTGTGTGCCACCACCACCACCACCTCAGCCGAAGGACGTCCACTGCAGGACATAGGCCTCCCTCAATTTCATGGGGGGTAAATGCCATAATCGCCACGCTTGGCATGCTGTTGGCGATTGCAGTATCTACACCGCACTTCAGGGCTGCCCTTCCTCCGGTGGTCTTGGTCGTAGTTTTAGGACATACCCGGGTCCAGTTGTGTGCAGTTGGAATGAATGTTCCTACACTACCAACGCCGGAGAGGTTAAGGTTATTCAGAGTGATAAAATCTCAGAGAAAAAATATTGTCCTGCTAACGAAGAAAATAACAGTTCAACGTGAGTTCAACACTATTTCCGCCTAAATACTTTATGCCGTGCCGGTGTAATTGTTTGTCTCTTTGAATGACTGTCCACGAAGGTCGCCGCCGTAAGTTAATCACAGGGTTGCGAGACTTGAGTGGTAGTGGGCGCGGAACATTGCTCATAGAACTGATAGCCATTGGGCAAGTAATGTTTTCTAGTGATAACCACGTGTTAAAAACGGATCGTGGAAAGACCCAACATACTGTTTCGTTGCAGAACCAGCCAGCGCCGGCGCCTCCGAGCCCGTCGCACGGGCGCAAGGGCGAGAGGCGAGCGGGACATCATTCGCCGCAACACCACAAGAGAGAGAAGCTCACCGCCGCCCAGCAGTTGGGCATCGCACCACATCCACAGGTCTCCTCTTCAGACATTTATACGCAACTGTGATGTTACTCGAAACATGTCCGCGTACACGGATACCTTCGAGTCGCCTTTTGTTTAATTTGGTCTATGACATGCATTTAACTCGTAACGTAGTTACGTAATTTTAACGTTCATGTACGTGTCGAGTTGTTTCGCGGTAATGCGAATAGATCTATTCAGAAACTATATATACCTGCTTGCGTTTTCCGTAGGGACGCTCATTTGCGTGCGATATCGAGTTATAGGAAGGTTGTTCTGTAGGCCAGGTTTCACGGGTAAATTCTGTCAGACTAGACTAAGTTCCAGCTTAGAATCACCTATCAATTTTACTACAAAAACTTAAACATTATTTAAGTTTTTGATGTGATTTCCCTTGGCTGAGTATTTTTTTAATGAAAAAGTTACTTTAATCTTAAATATTATATCCCTTTTCAGTATGCAGCAGCAAATGCACCTAACCAACATTCCTCAAGAAGCGGCGGGCCTCAGGTGAGAAAAACATCGTAGTTATACCTACCTCTTAGCAATTTAATTTTTCGTTACTTTTTATTATAATACGAGTATGCTAGTAGTGTCGTGCACAGGTTCCTATGAACAGTGTGTGTGTCTCTTTATTTTTTCTTTCAACGCCATTCTCTTCACATCAATAATCTCGGGTACATTTATCGATGACACATATTTAGATACTTGACGATTCTTAAGAGTCCACTCGGGTCATTTAGCCGATGGAATAGCGTGGCTCTCTTTTCTAAATAAATAGTTACTTAAATAAAATACAGTTTGACATCCGACAGACCAAACTGTATGAATTAGTAGATTTTTTTACACGGGCAAAGTATCATGGTAAAAGTTGTTCAAGATCGTGGTCAGATTCACATTTTTCTATATTGTATCAATAATTAGATTACATCCTGTCTAACACCGTCTTTTCTCTTCCACCACCACCACCACCATATCAGCCAAAGTACGTCCACTGCTGGACAAAGGCCTCCCCCAATTTCATGAGGGGTAAATGCCATAATCGCCACGCTTGGCATGCGGGTTGGCGACCGCAGTATCTCCACCGCACTCCAGGGATGCTGCTGCCCATCCCCCGGTGGTCTTGGTCGCAGTTTTAGGACATACCCGGGCCAGGTCTTTTCTCTTCATTGAGTTGAAATTGCATGAATTCTACTATAAAATAAGGGACTTATTTTATATCCGATAGCATGCAATTTCGCGCTTCGCCGGTAGAAAACCGTCACTAAATTGAATGGGAAGTTGGATTGTAATGAACGCGGAATCCATTAAAAGCTAATTTGCTTGCAATGTATTGCGATCTGTTGTTAAGAGTTATTGAAAAGGCGGGTACAATTGTACGCAATTTCATATACAAATGAGTTCGGACCAGTACCTACCCATTTAGGTAAGTTACGTGTAGATGTAAGAGTAAGACTAACTTCGGACCTACTTGAACCTAAAACAAATTGTTCATTGTATTTTCAGATTCAATCCCCCAGCGGCTCTTCTTCGCGACCTTCGAGCGTGTCTAGTGGAGGCAACGGCAGCAACTGCTCTAGCAAGGCTAAAGTGCCTCAGAACTTTGGCTACGTGAAGAGACAGAACGGAGTCCAGCAACCTGCCCCGCAGTCCAACAGCCCCCCGCAGCATGGGCACGGTAAATTACAAGATTATGTAGAATCGAACTCGAGTTCATTAGGTTACTGCTAAAGCGATAGATTATTAATTTAGCAAAGCGAATTTTACTGGTACAGTTTAACACCTTGGTAACCGGCAAAGCGAAATTTGTTTTTTTTTTTAATCATTTGATGGAATTCGGTTACTTAGCAATTTTTTTTATGTAGGTGTTAGATGATTTAGCCGCTTACTTCGTTGCTGATAGGTAGGAGTACCAGCCAAATATTTGTAGATTCAGTCGAAGGCCTTTAACTGAAATCTTTAAATATTGGGACTGCGTTGCTTCTTCAATGTTTTGATCTGCACGACAGATCATAATCTGTACCAATCTGTACTTAGTTTTTGCTAGATTGTTAACCAGATGATACCTTGGTGTAAAGTTAAACATGCCAACAACAAGCACATTTGGTTTGTTCGACCTGACTTTTAAAAATTTGTAATTTCCTTTGATCTGCACCCCAGATCATGATCTGTGCCAATCTGAACTTAGTTTTTGTTAGATTGTTAACCATGATACCTTGGTGTAATGTTAAACATGGCAACAACAGGCATGTTTGGTGTGCAAACCTGAATTTTCAAAATTTGTAAAATAGCTAGATATGATAGATAATTCTAGTACAAGACAGTGATGAATGTTAAGAAAATGCATTACTACAGCCATCTAGTGAACTGCATGTGAAACATAAACTATAGCATGATACTACTACTCACTACTAGATGACACTACAATTACACGGAACACGACATCTATCGACAGTAGTTTGAAATTTTAAACTTAAGGCATCTTTGTCAATGTAGGTGGCGCTGCTGAATGTGACTGCAGGATATACAGGTGTATCCTGATATAGTGATATAAACATCAGTTATTTAAAATTTAGAGTTTATGTTATATACATTGCCTTACAGTGAAATTAGTCAAGACATATTATTTGAATATTTATTTAACAATTTCAAAAAACTAGATTATTATGTATTCGACGCGTGAAAATTAAAAACAAAAAACTTGTCAAGGTGATGTCAAGTCAAATCCGACAATCGCGCCAATGTGAATGCGCCAGCCGCCAATTGTGAAATGTAATTAAATGAAACGAAAGTACTTTTAAATTGAATTATTTATATTATAGTATAGGTACCGAACCAAGGTGTTAATTTCAAAAGCGATGGAGATCGTGCAATCCAATTAAATAGTTAGCATCGTTTATTGTTCTAGGTGGTAGAATGGCTCAAGTTTCAGCTGTTCCCCGTACTAAGGTTAAAGTATCTGGCGGGACCCAAACTTGCACGCAAGATCTTCAGATCCACAGTAAGTTATCGCTAATCGCTAAAGTTGTAATTACTATAATATTTTATTGGGACTCGTTACTATAAGCTTCCTAGACCTTGGTTTCTTATACTACATAGCAAAAGTGAGTTTCGCATGACTTCATTATTTCTCGTGTATACTTAAACAGAAAATGGCATCGGTCCGAAGTCTTACTCGCTCGGAGGCACAGCTGCTGCCCAGCTGTCCGCATCTGTCCGGGAGAGGCTACTGGGTTCACAATCTCTCCCTAAGCCTGGGACACATGATTTTGCTGCACTATTTCATCACCACAGGTATTAACTATGGAATACACTTTATACATTTAAGGTACTTGTTTCAGTTTAAACATATTCTACTTAGCATGAATTTAAAAACATTACACCAAACAGCTGTTGGTGCTGACCTTACAATCAACACAATGTGGTAATTGGTCAGACAATTGTTTAGCCGACATCAACAATTAAACAATTTAGATGACTGCTGAGACAGTATGTTCATTTCTTTAATGTTAGACAGAGAAATAACTAGTACTGGTGGTGATGTACTTGTTAGTTTAATTACTAAAATACAGGGCCGGACTTTACTAGACTTAAAAATAAAAATAAATTAATCATCAATCTATATAATAATATCTTTAAACAAGCAATTCATGCATGTATATTTATTAATTTATTACGGGGATCACGGAATCAGCCCTAACAATTTCAATAAAATTTACTATTCAGGGGTTTAGGGGAGAGAAAAATTGATCTAGCTCTAGCCCTTAATTTGGCAAGAAACAGAGAATGTCCCGGATTCAAGCCTCGGTGACACTAAATAGTCATAGTATGAGTATGGCCAGGAAAAAATACAAAAAGATGGTCAAAGAGTTTGGGACATCCAGGGAACATTGCCAAATTAAAGACTAGGTCTCACATTTTCAAAAATTCATATTCTCCAGTAAAACATGAAAGATGCAGATTGAACCTCAGTATCTTTCATGTTTAACAGTAACATATAATAATGATCTATTTTATATTAGATCTATTTATTATAACTACAGTTAGTCATAAAAATATCCTCATTAATTAAAAATCCAATGTGACCCAAAATTTTCGTGTCAGGAGTGAGTGCCTGTATAGTAATGTCGAAAAAAACAATATATTGGAATTTCACACAGAAGATTCAATTAAAGTTAATATATTTTTTATAAATCTTGCTAGTATTTAAAATAATTAAAATCATTCCACATTATACTATAAAATATCCTTACAGGCTTATGATTATAACATTTTTTTATACCACATTGGTGGTAAAAATAAATATAATCATTCATAAAAATATATCTTTTTCCAAGTGATACATTGGAGAGGTCTGAAAATATCTTGTAAAATTTTACATGCCTAATCCAGGTCTGTAGCTGTGTTGCTTAGTGTAAGAACTTGGAAGTAGGTAGTCTGTTGATATCAGTGGAAGGAAATTCATTGTGATGTGTTTTATTTTGATTGTTAAAGAATAATATACTTACTGTGATAAGAAGAAATGACACATACTTTTAGGTAAATTTTTATTCCAAGTGTTAACTTGCCAATATTATCTGTTTACTGGGCACTTAAGTTGTATCTTATCATTGTAAGCAAACAAGTTGGACACATAAGATATATCTGTAAGATCCTGGGAACTTTTATATCAGTTCCATTGCAATATCAGGTCTGAACATAACTAGAATAGTTTTACAATAAAAAATATTTTCAGGATTACACCCAGAGGTGGAATCAAGATCAGTGATGGCAGCCTGTCTGATACTCAAACTTATTCTGAAGTGAAATCGGATTATGGAATTCCATACGCTCCTTGGCTGAGGCACAGGTGATTATACAATTGTGTTTGTTTAGTATTGTTGTATGGCAGAGAGTGGTGTGGAGTTGTTGTGTCATAATCATATCAATAATATTGTAAACTGTACAACTTATCCACTCCTCTATAAGTATCATAGCATCATCATAATCATTAACATACCTTGTTCATTCCGTCCATGCCCACTATACCTGTGTGCATTTTGTGTTTTGTTTTTATTTACCTACCAGATGTATCATCCCAGACACGTATTGAAACGTTTTTTATCATTCATGCTTGTCAGCGGCCAGTCGTATGTGACAAAAAAATTTGGAGGTATTTACAACTGGCCAGCATGTCCCTTGATCGCATTTCCCCTTTCAGCAACACTTATTCGGCGAGCGGGCGGCTTTCGGAGGGCGAGTCGATGGAGTCACTCACGTCACTGCACTCCGCCGCACACAACCACTCCTCTCCTAACTCACACCACCGCAGCTCACTCACTCATAATAAGCTCATCATGCACCGGGAACCGCAGGGGTCCAGGCTAAACCGGAGCAACAGCATTAGGTGGGTTCGGAAACTACTAACTCTGAATGCGCCTACTATTTATCCAACTACAGACTTATGGAAATAAAGTATAAAATAATTGCGATATGATATATCGGGTTCTAATTCTGTGACCCTAGTTAAAAAGGGTATAAGTGCCGTACAATTGTATAGGACTTGTACCCCTTTTCACTAGAGCCACAGAATTGAAGTTGTTGTTGTTGCTGCCCTGAGGCACTCTGGAGGTGCAAAGGGCCCTCTTTAATTCGCGCCACGCCACTTTTCAGCCACACCTCTAGCTCAATAACAGCCAGAAGTATCGAGACCTAATCGTATTCTAATTTTTTTTCATGCGCTGTACCAATACGAATTTTATGTTATGATAGAGTGATAATAATATCTTATTTTATAGTTCCTACTATCCTTCCATTGCTGCCTGTTCTTGAATTAGGTGTAATGTTGGTGTAATGAGCTTGTTTCAATACATGTACAGAAAACCGGTAGCAACCAAATTATATGGGTGTTTACTAACGAGAATCAAATTGTATGTATTTATTAAGAATTTACTGCAACGAAAAAATACTTTCTTTATTAAATTTTCAACTCAGAGTATTTCTCGGTGTTTCTCTCAAGTTAACACTCGAATCATCTTCTTTGCCTGCCTAAATGGTAAACAGACACCGTAGCCAACGGACGCTTGCAACTTCAAATCTGATATTGCTATCTGCTAGAGACAAAATGCAAGTTCTGCGGGCGTATGATGGTTACCATTTTATCACATATCGTTGTGTAGAAAACAGCCGTCACTCTCGCACTTGCCTACTTGTCAGGACGTGACGAATGTCTTATCCAAGACGTTAAGTGATAAAACGGCAACCATCATACGCCTGCTGCAGTCCTAACACAGCGCATCGCATACCTATCTATTGGCTATGAGCACGTCTGAAACCTCAAACGTGAAGGGTCCCGGGACAATATCAAACTCAGAGATGACAAATAATGACACATGAATATTTATTTTAGTAAACGAGAAAGACCTCTGAAATAAATAAGAAAGGATATAAAAATAAACAAATACAAACGAAATCGTAGGAAACCAATAGGAAACGTTAAAGTAGATATATGTCTCCGGAAGCTACACATTTCTGCCATGGTGTGGGCTTCGATCGCCTAGCTTACCCCCACAACCTACTTCGCACATAGCCATGTATAGTGGTGTTATTATCGTCTTCTGTGAGGTGGAGGTACAATCAGCATCAAAAGTAGCTACGCATTTGAAAAGTTCAAAACTATTTATTACAAGAACATTTGATAAGCGTAGCTACTGTTGATGCTGACTGTACATACTTCACCAGTTGAGCTGCTCAGAATATGAGTCAGAGTTTATTCGTTTTTGGTCGTATAAATACTGAACCAGAGGTTTATCAAGAAAGTCGAGAAACTATTATTATACGTTAAAATTATCGGAAACACATGGGGGACATAATCATGCATACATCTCATTGTCAATCACTAATTTTATTCGCTCATCGCTATGCTTAAACCTCTTATTTCATTTCCATTAAAAATATTTTTTTGGTTTTGATAATAAAACCCCATTAAAATATCTGATTGACGATTAAAATTTTTAGCTATCTGAGAGATAGGACGTTCCCAAGGTATGCCACGGTTGGAGATTTGTTTGTTTTGGCTTCCAGGTGGCACGCTTCACGTATAAGTAAATTCTTATTCATTAAACGCATGACTTGGCACGGCTTCTTTTCACTAATTTATTGATTTACGTACACATTTTGCTATACTTCACGATGCTCATTATTTTTGAAGCCATCAATGACATAACAGATTATTCATACGTTAATTCGTCTGATATCATTGAAATATTTATTTAGTTTGAACGATTCGTAAGTGTAACATGCTACTGATTATCGATAGATCACGTATGCGATATATTACAAAGGGCTTTTGTCAGCTGAATGTATCGTCCAAGTGCCGTGCCTTATGTATTCTGGTCGGCAGTTTTTGGCCATCACATTAAAATATGACGTCATTGCAGGTCCACGAAATCTGAGAAGCTGTATCCGTCGATGCTTCAGAGGTCTTCCGAGAGTGATTACGAGCCTTATTACTGCCTGCCTGTGCAATATGGACCGGGGGGACAAGGTAACAACATTTATCTACGTACCTACTTCACTGGCTTTCTTGTAAGTGCGTAACATGGCGTAAAATAAGCCCTAAGCTGCAACGGTCTATATTATATACGAGGAGGACAATTTTTTACACAAATAGAAGGCAAACGAGGAGACGAATCGCCTGATGGTAAGCGTTTATCGCCGCCCATGGGCACCCGCAACACCAGAGGGCTTGAGGGATCGATATAGTACACGTGAGGTTTCTATTTTATTGTGATTAGAGGTTGTCACCAGACCATTTATCGTCACGATTTTGTACCGTTCAGGTCTCAATTACGGCGTTTCGGAGCCACCGTCGCCATCGCCGCGGTCGGCGCTGAGCCCCACGCACCAGCCCGGCAACGTGATACACACACCGCGACATTCCCACCACTACGCAAAAAAGAATGATGACGGTACGTGGATTTATTGAACGTTCAATCTACGAAAAGGCGCCATTCTCCAACCTACTCTTGTGATGGAATACGTTGGTATACCAGTACCAGTTACACCAAGCAACCACCAAATAACCAGCAGTTATAGAACACATGAGAATGTTATGTATCATAGACGTTAGACGACCTGTTTAGCCTATTTGGTAGTGACTCTGCCTCCGAAGCTAGAGGTCCCGGGTACGAATCCCGGCCAGGGCATTTATTTGTGCATTTTTCACGGATATTTGTTCTTGGGTCTTGGATGTTTTCTATGTATTTAAGTATGTATTTATCTATATAACTATGTATATCGTCGTCTAGTACCCATAGTACAAGCTTTGCTTAGTTTGGGACTAGGTCGATTTGTGTAAGATTGTCCCCCAATATTATTATTATTATATCGTTTGGACATATTAACTGATTCATTTATTTATTGATTTTTTAGAAGAATGGTACATTACAGTAAGCGTTACAATGATTCGAGGCTAAACTATTTATACATAAAAAATCCAAATCTAAAAGTTATGGCTAGAAGAAACCTGTCTTGCATCATCACAAGCACTCTCTCCCATTCCGCCATCAGCTTTGCTGTCGCAGTCTCAAACAAATCACGTTCAGGAACTGCTGAGTAGAGTTGATGAGCGTAGTTGCGCGCAAAACCTTCTCTTAGTATAAATTAACTAGTCGTTATGGTAGACACGTGACCAAAAAGTTTTATCACAATAAAGCTCCCAAAACGGTTCCACGGTTTACACAATAAAGAGTGAAGCGTTTTTTCGCTGATTGGACGATCTATTTATTTTTATATTTATAAATACGGTCTTTTACACACCGTGCATCGATTTTGCGCCCTTAGCAAGTTAGCTTTTGTCGACATAATGAATTCGTTTCCTTCGCTCGAACAAACGGCGGACAACACATGGCATCGCGCACCACGGTGATAAGCGATGCACGTGTGTATTATTCCACCATCATCTTGGACCAATCGCGATGCCCAATGTTTGATCATATTTAATTTCCTTGACGGAAACCCATCCCACTTATTCAATTTCTTTGATCAAATGCAGATTGGTCCAAGATAATGGATAAGTGGAATACCACCCTCACGGTCACGCATTTTATCTACTGCATCAGTGCCAAAAATATCAACACTCGAGACTGCGATCCGTCGTGTAGGTGTGATCCGCTTTTGAGTAAAAATGAGACGAATGCGTTGTCGGCGTTTTAAAGTACTGTCCTTGTCACGGATAAGAAAAAAAAACTCTGTTGTCCTTGTTAAAGTACTAAAATCAAGCAAGTCGGCCTGGAAGTGTTCCAAGTTCTTTAGGATAACAGTACTAAGCGTAAGGAATAAATCTAGGTTTTATAAAGTCGACAGTCGACTATGTATTTGGTTAGGTTAAGCGGAAATATTATATACCTAGGGCTAATATGGTGGGGGATGGTGGAAGCGGAAATATACCGGCAGAGGGATAATACCAACTTCAAGTTGCTATAAACTTCAACTTCCCATTCCCTTTTTATAAAACTCACCTAGTGCCTTGTTTGCACAGACATCATATAAAAGCAGACTCGCAGTAATAAGCCAGACGATTTTTCATATAGTTGTCTCGTTAATCCTTATGGCACACCAAAATGAGTTAGAATGGGACAACTAGTACGATATTAACGAATTGTCCCGATTTAAAAAACACACCATGTCACACCAGAGTGAATTTAGTAAACATCACAACGATACGTCAAAAACAAAATGGTACCGAAAGTGCAATAGATATTGTGAAAATTACGAAATTATATGTATCAAAACTCAACAATCTTTTTTACAAGTAAGCAGAAATGTGGTGCGTAGTGCCATGGTGCCGGAGCAGTTTAAAATCAGTGAAAATGTCCGGAGAAAATATCAGTTTTCATTGGTAAGAAACTTTTGCTATTATTTCAAAAATTGCACGAACATTATGCAACATAATAGTCTGAGATAGACTACAGATGCTGGATACTACAAAATATACCTTTTGCGTAGTTCCAAATTCATTTCAGAAAGGTTTTTTGGTAAAAATTCATTTGTCGTGAACTGGGCTAGTGCTGTTACTTAATGAAAAAAAAATATGTCGACAATTTATCGATATGAATTATTTACGTAAGCATTTAGACGAGATATTATTGCGTTAAATTATTAATTACATGGTTATTTGTCAACTTTAGATTTCCGAATAATAATTTACTTCAAAAATGGATTGACGCAGTAGGACGCAATAATTGGACGCCGACCAAACATCACAGAATCTGCTCCAAACATTTTAAAAGTGACTTTTATGTTACTAAGAACAATAAAAGATTATTATTGCCAGATGCAATACCTACAATATTCCAGATGCCCCTTGAGGTAAGTTGGGATAGATCAATATTTATTTACTGAATTTTCAGGGACCGCTTCAGATGAGTTGGTTTGGCTTAGGTTTAGGCATAATATGTTAAGACGTTGCATACATTTAAATTTTTTTTCTTTATCTGAGAAAAATATTTTGATCTAAATGAGCTAAGATAATTTGTTTTATGACAAAACTGGATTATTAACGCATATATAGATAAATAAGTATATATTAGGGGACAATTTCTTATAAAAATCAAACTAGTCCCATAGTAAGCTCAATAAGGCTGGTGTTATGGTCTAGACGACGATGGGGCGCTAGTCGGGTAACTCGCGGGTCTGGGGGAAGGGGAAGGATTCTGGCCGGTGCGCCCTGGAGGCAACCATAACCTAAAGTTTCAAATAAACATTTGAGTATAAAATGCTTAAAATCATTAGTCATTACCTACTACATAACTACATAATTTTAATTTGTAGGATATATTAGAATCTTTTGACGTTTGACGACCACTTTGGCTTAGTTGGTAGTGACCCTGCATACGACAGGGTTCGAATCCCGGTCAGGACATTATTTGTGCATTTATCGCGATTTGTGCATTTATCCTGGGTCTTGGATGTTTTGTATGCATTTATCTATATAAGTATGTATATCGTCGTCTAGTACCCATGGTTAGTACAAGCTTTGCTTAGTTTGGGACGAGGTCGATTTGTATTAGATTGTCCCCTAATATTTATTTATATTTATTATTGATATTGAATGCAGTTTGTGTTTTTAATTTCATAAATATTTCAACAAAGTATAGGAGTAAGATATACGACTTAAGAATATCGATAGTAATTGAATATCGATGTCGATATTTCGTAGTAAATTATCTTTCACTGCACTAACTCTCGTCACGAAGCGATGAATAGTTGAGACAATGACAGTTGAAGACCTGTCAGACTACATGATATCTATTTCTTTCTTACTTACTGATAAGTACGTTAGTGGGAATAGATCGGAAGTATAGAAAACGTTCAACTTATTAGCGCTTATCTGCTTTTCTCTGATATCTGTGCTTGTTTGAGATTTCAATATTGGGGTTTGTGACAGTTTCATGTAACTACCCCTTTGACGTAATTATTCCGGTTGATAAATCAGCAGCAGTTCTTAAGTAGCTCCAAATCGACGGCCTGTTTAGCCTAGTTGGTAGTAACACTGCCTCCGAAGCTAGAGGTCCCGGGTTCGAATCCCGGCCAGGGTATTATTTGTGCATTTAGCACGGATATTTGTTCTTGGGTCTTGGATGTTTTCTATGTATTTAAGTATGTATTTATCTATATAAGTATGTATATCGTCGTCTAGTACCCCTATGGGTACAAGCTTAGTACAAGCTTTGCTTAGTTTGGGATTAGGTCGATTTGTGTAAGATTGTCCCCCCAATTTTTAAAATTTAAATGTCAATAGTTGTATTTATTTGATACTTGTAGTAGTAGGTAAGTATGTAGGTAATGTAAAACCACCTTACCAATACAATTTTATTTCTAATCGAGTAATCGCCGTCACTTTCCCCTCCCATATTAGTTGACCAGTTTACAGCTACTTTCAAGTGCGTGTTATTGAAGGTATCAAATAAGGACAGAAAGATTGGCACCGGCCTGCATTGGTCACGCAACCACAGAGTTCCCTTCATAATTTAGTCCACAATGAATGATCGGATTTTACCTGGCGGCATGACAATGCTGGGGTTAAGCTTTTTTACGCGTAAGTAAATCTGGTAAAAAATAACTTATATTATGTAGTTACAGTTACATGGGAATAACGCTAGGATGATAATAAACAAAAATTCTTAACATTCTAGATGGGTAGTTTTGCCTACACTACCTAACTTGAACTCATTAACTAAGCATTATATAATATATGAGTGTCAATGGCACGACGCGGCGTTGTGATAAGCGAAGTATCTAGTAGGTCTTAGACAATCATCCTTAAATTATCTCCTAAGTTAACAAAAATAACTGTTAGCGAAAATTCTATGCAGGGCGATAAATTAATCATGCAGATAAATTAATCATATAAATCGTATTAATCATATAAATCGATAAATTAATCATTACAGTTTAGATTAAACTTGCTCACTCCACCTGATTAACCTATATAAATAATGTGATCTACTTCTCCAGTAACGGCATGAACGACTGATTAAGGTTTTTATACAGTAATAAAACAGTACACACGATAATATCGTAACAATGCAATTGAGGTGAGAAAGTAACGATTCCACATACTCAAAGCTGGGTAACACGGACAAAAGCCCTGCCTATATTTCTTGAATTTCGCGTAACTTTCTTTGGGATGACTTCTGACGTATGTGCAGTCGTCTGCAAATAGATCGATCCACCCAAAGTTACCATAATATGTATCCACGACCTTAATGTTAAATCAATAAAGACCAAAATACGTAGTTTTGTAACTTTGGGTAGATCGATCTCTGTGACTGTACTTACCTACACTTGCTTGATACAAAGGCCGTAGCAGGATAAGGGAAGAAAAAATGCCCTTTTGTGATTAAGAGCAGATTTTTTCTACAGTTACTTACATTTAGTAGTACTATTGTGCCAAATTTTGATAAAAAATTCCGAGTGGTTCAGCCGGGAAAAATAAAATCCGAATTCATGAAATATGACTTTTCTCTAAAACTATTAAACTTTATCATACTATCTTTTTTTCATTTTTGTTAATTAAATAGTATATATGTCCTGTAAGAAAATTGACTATCTATCTTTAACATTTCTGTAAAAAAAACGTAAGTGAAACGTCTGTGTATCTGTCTGTGGTATCGTAGCTCCCAAACGGATGAACCTATTTTCGTTTAGTTTTTTGTGTCATAGATAATTTTATCCCGTGTGTTCTTAACCATGTTTCATGAAAATCTGTTCAGCCGTTTTTGAGATATTGAGGTTTGAAATGAAAATGTCGGGGTTTTTCAACTTTTCTGAATAGTAGTTATTAGATAACCTTTTTATTTGATGTCACCGATTTGAATTCATATTATTCGAAAAAAACATGTGATGCCGCTTTACTGTCAAAACCTTTTTTTTATTCCGTTTTAAAGAAAATTTATTCTTAAGTTCTGTAGCAGAGTGAGATATTATTTGAAGAGAGTCTAATAAAATGCAACTCAATTGGGTATTCTTTTAATTATGACAAAGTTACAGTCCGTTTAAGCCTACAGATTAGTATATCTGATAAAATATTTAGTAAGGTTTACCTATATTTAGAAATGGTGATGATGATTAGAAGAAGACAGTTTTTGGTTTAAAAGTTGGAATGGCAACAACTGACATAAACATATTTTCAGGCTAGTAAAAATGTGAAAAATTGTTTATTTTTTTACTTTTTACAAAGAGGATTTATGCTTAAGTTCTTTGGTGGTGTTAGAATGGTGTAATAAAAAAAAGTGACAAAACACAACCAAATTATTTATAAAATTTGACACTGTTGCTTTTCGTTTTTAAATATCAAACTAATATGGCTGATAGAACGTTAAATAAGGCTTTTTTAGACATGACATTTAGAGTGGTCACTCCTACAGAAATGTAAAAAAATAAGTTTTTTTTGAAATTTTCACTTATGTTTTTTTTTACAGAAATGTTTAAGATAGATAGGCAATTTTCTTACAGGACATATATACTATTTAACTAACCAAAATGAAAAAAAGATAGTATGATAAAGTTTAATGCAAAACTGCGGCTAATCTCGTTGTGCACATCCAAGGTGTAATCCACCTGAATGCGGTGGACAGGGACACCCGTCGTACCACTGACAGAGTTTTAAGTACTATTATTTATACTGGGGCTCTGTTAACACAAAATAATTTCATCACTACATTTTCTGTCGTCGTAAGTGACGGTACTAAATAATCATAATGTATTAATTTAGTGGTTATACTAAAATAATTCATTATCAAGTTCATGAAATATTAATTTACCTAAGATATGATATATTTAATACCTCTAGGCGTAAGTACCTAGTGTGGCAGCAAGTGAAACGGGCTTTCACACCACTACTATAACGAGTGAAATTCATCTCATATTAAAATAATACATCATAACATGATATTTAAAACAAATAGAGGGAATAGGCTATTACTGAACCAGGGAGCAATATCTTAGGCCTTGTCATTGCTTTCCATCAGGTGAAACTAAGGCCAGTGGCTGGTCAGTCTATCATAATAATAATAATAAAATATTTTTTTGGATTGTCGGCGTTTGGGGAACTAATACGAAAGCTAAAGATCTGATTACATCTTTGCAATGACAAAAAAACGTCCAAATGTGAGTAGAGTACATACGCAACTGCATAGTTTTTCTGTTACGCTGTTAATATTAACTTCGTTCGTTTAATGGTCTAAATAATAATGGTCGTTGTTACCTTTATTGACATTTCACACCGAACGGTCAAAGGAATTTGAACTCTCCATACAAAAGTTAGATTTCATATTTGAATGGGTTGCGGACAGCCGGTCGGAGCCGTTCGGCTGCCGCCGGCTCTGCCGGTGCCGTTTGGATGCGAAGTCTAGCTTCTGTATGGAGGGTTCGAATTCTTTGACTCTGATGGCGTGCGCGCCGACTCCGGCCGTTTGGTGTGAATCGTCCATTATTACACCCGTGATCAACGTGAACCATTACGATTATCTTTTTAACAACAAGGATTAGGTCTTACACATGCACTTCCGAAAAAATTGGTCGCCGTAAAATGCGGCTGGGTGGACTAAAACAATACAAATTAGCTGTGGTTTCAATTTGGTTCCCCATTTAATCTCTTCTGTTTGTATCACAGTTCACGGCTCGACCGCGTCGCTGGTGTCGACAGCTTCTTCTCTGGCGGCCGGCGCGGGTTCTGAAGAGAGACAGGCGCATGATGTAAGTATACCTTCACTGCATCGGTGGCGGATTTGCCTTAAGGCCCAGTAGGCGGCCAATCGTAGGTACTAAAAAGACTGCAAATCCGCCGCATGCAGGGTATCTTTATTTTACTGCGTTAGTGGCGAACAAGCGAAAGGCTCACCTGATAGTAAGCGGTTATCGAAGCCTATGTATTCCAGAAATTCCGTATAAGGAACCTTGCTTTCCAGACTATCCCGCTTATTCACAAACTTTTATCAAACCTATATTAGTATAAATGCTGCTAAAATTCGTTTGTTCTTATCTGTCACTTTGACATTCATGTTTTTTTACACTACGTCGGTAGCAAACAAGCGTACGGCCCGCCTGGTTGTCACCGCAGGCTATGGACGCCTGCAACTCCAGGGGTGACACATATCCGTTGCTGATAACTTAAAAAAAATTGGGTCAAAATAGAAGAGAGATTAATAAATAGAGAATAAATAATATAATATATAATTATTAAATAGATATTTGGACCATTCTGTATGTACATACAGGATGGTCCAAATATCAGTGCATCAGTTTCATTTACTGTGACATGTACATGCGCATGCACGTACAGTAAAAAAAAAGAGACCTCTTAAGGTTGACAGTCCTTTCAAAATATAAAGAAATACAAAGAAAAAGTTTACGAAATGGGTAGGGAATTAAATTCCTTGACTGTACCTACCTTTTTGTAACCCTTGTACTTGTACTATTACTTATTCTGTGCCCTTATAGAGACTTACGTTTTTTTCCGACACTATTACAACTTTAATTTCTGATACTGATCAGTGTTGACGTTATTATAGCAGCAATTTCTTACTTTAAATCCTTACCTCTACCGAAATTAGCATACCAAATTGATATTGATACGTAAAACCTCGAGGTAGTCGTATATGTACAGATATAGTAAATAATGTTTTCCTATCGGCTAAGCTCGGAACGCGTCCCGACCCGAAGTGGTTAAGTTATACTACGTCTGTAATTCTGTATGCATGTAAGTAATTTATTGTAAAAAAACAGGTTAAAAGGAATCTCTTCCAGCTAACCTTGTAGCAATTGAGTGAAGGGTACAACTACGCACGCTGTATATTTGAATAGTGCAATTTAATATTGGTACTCGGCCTTTTCTAACTACTACTAAATTATTCAAGGGACGTGTGTGTCTCAGGGTACCAAAACGGGTGTGATCGGTTAAAATAATTCAATACCCAGTGCATATAAGGTAATACAAACGTAAAAGGAACACACCGTTGAAATCCGTTACGTGTCAGTCAGTGTCACAGATCAGATCTAAGTATACCGGTGAATGAGCGGAAAAGCAAAAGCTAGCACACGCTACATTATACAGCCCGTGTATTTTATACGAACTTGTATTTGAACCTAACAGGTCAGTTTTCGGTTAAATCAAGAAAGAAAGAAGAAAATAACTAACAACATATCTAAGGCTGCGTTGCACCAAACCGTCCGTAATCGTAAGCTGTGTTCGTTAAAATTTTGACTGTATGGAAAGTTTGACAAGTTTCTATGGGATGACAGCTGCCGGCGCCATATTTTACGTTGATCAGTCTGCGACCGACTGATCGTAAGTCGGTGCAACCTATCCTAGGTACCTAATCAATGGATAATGTACGAAAATTTGCTTTTGCAAGTGATGTACATACATTTATTAAGTTCGGCTATTACAACTAGTAATATGTATACGTAGATGTCTGTGATTTATTATACTACTAAGTACCATGATTTTTCTCACACACCCAGAAGGAACCCTGTAGCGAGCTATCTAATAACATATTATACAGCACGGCGGGTTTTGGAAGAAAAAAAATTGGATGGTCACTTTAGGCGGGGGGCATATGCCCTGAAAAATTTTTTTGAAGATTTTATTATAGCGTTTTGTCGGCGTAATTGATATATATTACTTAGTATAAGTAATTGTGTGTGTACACCAGAATAAATCAGAAAACAGTGATTTTTTTTAAATTATTCATGCTAGTTACCTCAGAACTCCGTCATTTATTAACCGATTTGGAAAATTCTTTTTTTGTTTGAAACGGTATACTTCAGGGGTGGTCATAGGACCACCCAAGTTATCAGGTAAGAATCTGATCACAGGGTCCTGAAGAAATCGAGGGATTTCTTCAAATATTTGAGGTCCACCTGCAGCGATTTGGGTATTTTGTATAGTAACTCGTGCATTCGCTCTTAAAAAAGCATCATTTGGCGAAGATTGACAAAAAGTAATGATATCCCATCAAAAACATAAATGTGAAAAAGGGAGCCAAGTTCAATATTAAGAATATGCGATGCTTGGTTGTCGTCTTCACCGAAAAAAGAATTGAGATCTGAAATGGGTGCCAAGTTCCGTAGATTCGCTGAAATGTATTTTGAGCCTTAACTTGGCAGTTTTCTATGCAGTATGTTATAATACCATAAAAGCTGTTAGATATTAAAGAAAACTGCCAAGTTAAAGCTCAAAATTCATTAAGCCGCAGTAAATTAGTTTTACTGTAAACAATGTAGTGCCGGACTTGGTACCATTTCAGAGAATCTACGGAACTTGGCAGTTGGCACCCATTCAGATCTCAATTCTTTTGTCGGTGAAGACGACAACCAAGCATCGCATATTCTTAATATTGAACTTGGCACCCTTTTTCACATTTATGTTTTTGAAGGGATAATATATCACTATAGTGATATAATATAACATACATGACAATATTGTTATACACTCCTGATTGGTGTCTTCCATTTAGACGAGTACTTTTCTCTACATGGATCTGTATATACAGTACCTCCTCTCCTAATAATATATCACCCTTATAATCATGAGAATGTTCCGGAACAACTGTTTTCTGTGACCTGATCTTCTTAACAGTCTTATAAGGAGTATAAATTCTTCGCACCAGCATACGAATATTTCAAAAAGTATTTTCACTAGCATTAGTCGGTCTGAGCTTACCAACTCATATCAAATGAATATGTGCAGACCCACACAAGTATGCCGAACCTGTTTTCATGAGATAACCACCTTACTCTAGATCCTGCCAACTAAAATGTCTTCACGTCAACAGGTACGAAAGCTGCGAAGAGAGCTTGCAGATGCCAAAGAAAAAGTACACACATTGACTACTCAACTCACAACAAACGTAAGTACCTACTACTATTGCTTCTATTATTTAGGAACGTGTTTTGTAATGACTGTTCCCATTGAAAACAAATTACCGGACAATTTGTATTTGTACTTTCTTTTAAACCTGTCACAAAGGCATTTCATGTAAGTTATGTTGTTATTAACAAGTGAAATATGAGAGCATTAATAATCGTCTCGTCATAAAGAAGCATCGCGACGCGTGATTACTCGTAACTAGAACAGTTAGCTGAAACTTGATAACTTCACTGTAGACAGAATTTAATCAGCGTTGCTCCGCCACCTTGTAAAGTTTACCACGGATGCCTGCAGCTTAGATAACAAACATGTTTTGTTTTAAAACAATGTAACATAATATGTAGTAGTATTTGATGGTGTCTTGTTTTTGCGGTTGACAGGGAGGCCTACATGAAATCGTTTCTTTACTTTTACTATGGCTTAGAATCCGGTGCGGAGGATCGCTGAGTGGACCATCTTGTTATTCACGTGTTTAACGTGTAAATTAGTGAGCTCTCGTGTGACCTGAGCCGGCATGGACACATTTCTAGAATAGTGATATACAGCACCTAGGGCTGTTAGTTGCCGGCGGTACGGCCACTGCTACCATATCGGGTGGCGGGTATGTGTGCCGCACGCCAGCTACCTCTGTCACATTGTGATGCGAGCTTTGAAACGTTTTCACACAGTGACCGCTACAAACTGCATCCTGCATCCGGAAACGTGATATGTGATATTGCGTGACATATTTCAATGGGAAAGTTCAGCTAAAACCGCCCGTGTGTCGTTCAATGCTACGTTAGATATCTCATTTTACGCGCGACTATGACCTAATTTTATCGATACACATTGGATTAAAACCGTACTAACAGCAATATTATAAAAGGTATATCTAAGTGTTAATATGCCTAACTTATTATTATCGTTTCTATTTCCTCGAAGATTATCACATGAAATGTAATTTGTTTTGTTGGCTGGCTGTTTTAAGTGGATAGATGACTTCTTAGAACCGATAAGCTTTGTTACTCTCTAGTCATGCACTTCTGCGCATATGCATACGTACACAATACACTGTGTTACGAGTATACATATGTACTTTATGTACAGTCGACGAATTTTAATGTTTTGTCACTTTTGGATTTTATCCCAATGAAATAGAGTCGAAAAGTGACAAACATTCAAATCCCTCGACTAAAGTGATATCTTCGATATTCACATAAAATGTTAAATCCTAACGAGTAGAACCAGATGGCGCTAATAGTAATATTGAATGTAAACTTCAATGAAGTCGTTATTAGGTATAATGATATTGTCCTCACATGTTTGCCACTAACCAGCTTTATATAAGTTACAAAGGAGCCACATTCGCTATCGACATTATGTAACCTTTACTTTTATAACTAGGCTGCGTTTGCGGTACACATACACATGTATGTTTGTGGAGTGTACTCGTAATGCGAGTAGCGATCGTTGCCCTAGTCTAGTAAGATCCATTAAATGCTAATTGATTATGAAAATCGGTTTTTTAATATTTTTTAACTATATCCTCAATTGACATATATATATGTGTACACAGAGACGTAAAGTATTAATCTTTATTTTCGTTATACTCGAATAACATTGCTTAACGAAACAGAGGCATATAAAAAGGACTGTTGAGTGACATTAAATTAAAAAGACTAATGCATGGGTCTTCGTTAAAGTTTGGGGAATTAACGGTAACCGGGCATATTAATGCATTGCTCATTAAATTCGCCCTGACTAAGAAAAAGTGGAGTTTTCAATGAGAGCTCGATATAGTTCTTTTTGTTCTCCTAATTTCCTGGCCGGTAAAGCATCGTCGCCATAAATAATTCAACGCGAGAGCATGCACATTCATCGTTCTTGCGTCGCTGTTATACAGTTTTCGACTTTTGTAATGGCCACAAAGCCCTGTTGATTCGATGCTATCATTGTACGATATAACTTTCGATTACCAAAGCTTTTCCGCGTTATGAAAGCGGTGCGGCGGTATGTGTCTTATATGAAAACAGTAATTTCATTTTATCGATAAGGTGAATCAGTGTATCCGTTATGTCCGAGGCGGTTAAAGGAACCGATAGTAATTACTGTTAGTATTAATTGCTGCGGTTAAATAACTGCGGAGCATTTGCTGTCGATACGAGTTTTTGCGTTTCTCTCCGACAGTACATTAGCATCAAATGCGTCGCAACAAACGTTCGGTGGTTACAAACGAGCCACCAATTGGTTTCAATGGCGATTTAATTTGATGCATCGATCGCTCTTGTCCCATCTGAGCTTATTGTTAGACTATTAAGGTTAGTTGATTTGTGCTGATTGATATATGTAGGTAGTTACAATTCTGTCGTTTATAAATAACCTTGGGTTTTGATTTACGAGTAATCACACTCTTGTCGCACGTTATAGATAATGTTTTTACGTACGGCGTGGGTGCTGAGTGAATGAACCAAAACAAGATGTTGGTTTTTTGCTCATCACCGCCAACATATTATGACATGACACTTACATTGATAGACATACATTGGATAGCAGAAGTAGAAGAATTTTAATTGATCTGAATAAGTATACAGATTGTTAGATATAATTTGAGCGCTTCGGCTGCGCACCTAACTAATTCTTTATTGGCTTTTAACCAAAGTTAAAATATACAAGTTGAGGGATAAATCATAATGAATTATGGTTTAAAATTAAAGTTAAACATGACTTGATTCCAGAATAATCTATATATTCGGTTCCTGATTTCATTAATAAACTGCTAGTAATAGTAATAAAATATTCAATTAATGGTCAACTGACTAAATTATTTGTTTTGACGTATTAAAATAAATTATAAGACTCACAAATTTAATGGATTATTTAGTAACTAGCTTTTGCCCGCGACTTCGGGTCTACTACGGGTTAATTATCGGCGATAATTGATAGCCACTTCGGGTCTGGTCGTATTCGGAGTTATTCGGAGGATTAGTTCGCACTCCACATGTTAACCCACGTGCTTACTGGCCGGTCCTTACCGCCAACGGAGTTTAGGTACGAGTACAAGCATTATTCAAGAGTCCCTTCAACCACCTCACCGGAGCGTGCCTGGCGGTCTGCCAAGATTAGCACAAGGGAAGCTAAGCACAATGCATAGCTGACGGCGAGTCGTAACCACTGGTTACTTATGCAATGGACAGAAATATATTTGTTTGAATTTTAATATTTTTAACTCTCATCACGTCATCACTACTACTCTTACACGCGCTAATACTCAAGATTGTGAGATCTTTCAATGTTTCAACAATCGAACTGATTTTGATGAAACTTTTCAGTGGCATAGTATAATATAGTTGTCTTATATTGTATATATCGCAATGAAAAGGAAATTATTAAAAGTTATAGAAAACAGGAAAAGGAAAACTATTGGCTAACGAACAAAATAAAAAATAGCATTCATGTCGTATAAGGATATCGAGGAGGCGGCTCTAGATAGAGTTATGGATCTTAAATATGTGATGAAGATAAATCACAACACATACGCAATAACATAACAATTTAGACACGGACGAATATAAGAGTGATTGACAGTAACCAAACCTCTCATCTCATTGCTTTCGGACTTTAAAACTGGTAGCCTAAATTGGTTTACAAAATAAATAACCGCATTTACTCCGCTGACAAACTACGACTAAAAAAAATAACCGCCTATACTCGTACGCTATGCCCTAGGCATTATTAGGGAACTACAATTGCCACTATCGATGGGGGGTGTGCAAAGTTGACCTCTCTGGTTGCCAAAGCAAGTAAGGGGCAAATCAAAAAACTGTACTTCGGTGAGTGTGCTCCGGAGCTCCATGAGCTCATACCGCGTTCCCCCTTCTTCCATCGGACATCCAGACGTACGCTGGCTACCATCCTTACCTGGTCGAAATTCCTCTAATTCGAACCAAGCGCTTTGCATCTTCTTTTATATTGCGCACTTCTAAGGTTTGGAATTCTCTGCCGGCGTCTGTATTTCCGAGTTCATATAACCTGGACCTTTTTAAGGAACTAGTGAATAGGCATCTTCTGGGTGAGCTCGCTTCATCGTCGGCCTCATCTTTGCCTCCTGGCTAGATGCTGGACAAAAGCAATCGCATTTTTAATTTAAAAAAAATCGGCGTATGCGTTTTTACTCATACTCATTTGTTTTGTAAAGCTTTTTTTATTTATTTTTTTAGCATGTAAAGAGATATTCAATTTCTTTGGCGAATCTTAAATATTTTAACAGGTTGCTCCGTGACGATTAGACATCGCGAATTTTCGAATGTAAAAATTTTCAAAATCTGTTTCGATAATAACTTTCTATATACATATTTAATAATAGTTTTTGAATTTTTTTTAGCAAGTTTCATAATTTTAAGACTTTTACGCAAAAGAATCGGTTGAGAAATGCGACCTGTAGAGTATAACAACCGGAAATCCGGACGTACGAAAACATTTTGCAGAAGCTGAAACGGTGACATTTGTTTCACTCGGTCAATTAAACTTCTATAAGTTATTCGTTATTTTATTACAATATATAAATAATCTCAGAATTTCATCATATTCATATCTGATCTTAAACATCAAAACATGTTGAATGAAATATCTCCTTTTGTAATAGATATGATCCCTTTGTTTACATTATAAACAACGTTCTTGTGTTGTGGGTCGTTATCAAGTGTAACTCGAGCACGGCCCATAAATCTGGAGTGGCTTGCGCAACAAGTGCGTCGTGTGATAGTGTGTCCGCTCTGTCTTCACGACCGAAATTACCGGGCTCATTTTTAAGGGGTTGCCTCGATATCGATCCGTGGTTTGCTTTAAGAACACGTTGCGCGGCAAGCACGACAAAACAAGATGCAAAGTTCTCTGGGAATGCCTTTTTAGAATACAATTCGATAAATATTTATTCGATGTAGGTATCGCGTTATATTTTAAATTTAGGATATTCCGAAAAAATGCTAACTAAAGAAAATATATGCTGAGGTTATTTTTTATTTTGTTAATTGTGAAGGCACATTTCTGAGATGAAATGAAGTAATATTCTCTAAGACACTAGTATCCCAATTCGTACCATTTCGAAGATATTCAAGAACTCTCTTTGGTTATCACCGCCCCTAGTATATAAATAAAAGATAAGCCGAATGTTTTGGATCGTTATCTTGCTGAAACATAAAAGCTCTGCTAAAACTCTGCTAAGCCCAGGAAAGGGTCTTGCAATATTTCTTCATAAATTTGCTTCTATGCTTTAAAAAAAATTGACCCCCCTGTTACATGTTAACCCCCAGTTTAATATTTTTTCAAAATTTCATTTCTTATTTCTATAGGGGTTCATAGCATACACCTTCATAATTATAGTGCTCATAGTCTCCGAGTAAATTGGCTGTGACATACGGACGGACAGACAGACAGACATGACGAATCTATAAGGGTTCCGTTTTTTGCCATTTGGCTACGGAACCCTAAAAAGGCATGTAATATGTTGAGAATAAGTCAATACATTTTTTTCTTTAGTTTTCAACAATTTCTGTTGGTTTTATGCGTTTCGAAATATTTTACAGAAAATACGAGTACAATGTGATAGAGTTATTGCCCATACTGTATTAGAAAATCAGTCCTTATTGTTCCCTAATCACGTCTGTAAGGCAAGGACGCTCAAATTTTCACGACACGCTCTTAATAAGGAGTTCTCTACTTACCTTTCTCTTTACCTAATACACCATAGTTACTGAACCTGACGTTAATTGAGGAATCTAGACTTTAGCCATTATATTTTCCTTTAAGATTGAATTTATAGTGAGTTTATTTTAGTATGAGAGGTAGGTACAGTTAGTAGCACAACCGAACCAATGTTAAGGGTTAAGAATAATGTTTCCATTGAAGCATTATTCGTTAGCATGCATTGTAGGGATAATCTGCCGTTATGTAATTTCAGATCAAGATATTGCTTTTGGTCTCTAAGGTGACATTAGCATTGAATCAAATTTGCACCGACCATTTTCTATGGAAGTTTGTCTGACCTATCGGCTGTATCTTAGGAAATTGCCAAAAAATTAACATTAATTCAGTCAGCTGTGTTCAGCAAGCATCAATAACAAAACTGTAACACGTTTGAACAACGACACAAGAGGAGAAAAAAAAGTTTAGTCCTCAAGAAACGTGTAAATTATATGTTTTTGTTTAACGAAAAATATTTTTCTTTGTATGACGACCCCAAATTTTTAAATTGTCTATAACAGTTAATTCTAGCTTCCTTAAAATGAGCACGCAACTGCCTGAATCACACGTACTCTAAAATATATCTCATCCACATACTTTCCTAATCACTCTTAAGAGACTGAAATTACCTATTTTAGGTGGTTTCAGTTTTTTGAAAAAAAAACAATTTATTAGGAAAATAAATTAGGTTAATAATTCCAGTTTTTAGGTTTCAGTAGGTAAAAAACAATAAATCGTAAGTAGTACATTTGTACGAGTACAGCAGTTTTGTTGCTCATTTCTAGGAGTAATATTGTATATAAAACATTTATATTTACATAACATACGAATATTGACTCACTTATGCTACTAACTGTATGTGAGTCGGTAACCTAATGGTTCAAGGATACGGCTGTCAAGCCGCGGTCGTGGGTTCTAATGCCGGCTCGCACCATTGAGTTTATCGTGACTTATGCATTGAAGGAGGACATAGTGAGGAAACCTGAAACCCCCATCTATGAGATGAGTCAGATGAGGCCTGCGCCCAGCAGTGAGACGTATATACTCGTTGGCTGATGATGATTAGACTGAATCCATACTCAGATACATAATTTTAACAAGCACAATCCGTTTGAAATTAATAAGAAAAAGTACGCCCGCTTTTTAAAATATCAAATTTCAATTGGAACTGATAATTTGTCTTACAGGAGCATAATATCAATTTCACTTGACAAAGAGAATATTAGTACGTATGACCCATATATATGAGATCTACTTGTTCTCCACCTATATGAAAAGAAAACAATAAATTATTTTGTAGATAATACTGATATGAAATATAATTAAGATTTTAAGTTGGTTCCCTCAAAACTCTATAATACTACATACAAGTATTATATTAGCCAGCTAATTAAGACCATCCAAAGTTTTATAAAAAACGTGATAACATAAATTAAATAATATTTACCTATTTAAAAGAAAACTTGTCTTTAAATTTAGAATAATTTTCCTGGTCTATATATTCTCACACAGCATCATTTTCTGATACACATTTCGATATGTTTAATAATATTATTAATAATTTTTAGACAAGCTGTTTCTCGTAAGAATTAGTAATAGTATGGTATGGTTGAAACACCTAACTCTCACCTCACCTAACTCTATGTAGATGTAGAGTCGATTTTAAACTCATGTTGCATCCGTAGGGCGAGGTATGGATTTTTTTCCTTCGCTATAAATATTACGATAGTCGTAAAATATAAGAGTTGAAATTGTGTATAACACGAAAAATTAATCCATTATTTATTCGTCCGATTCCTATCTGGGACTGCTTACCCATATTCCCGATATTTATTCCCCTTTACAAGCCATCAATCGTGTAAGTACGTTTGATTTGTGATCCGGGTTCCTTGGGGTTTGGTTCAGTTCCGTGACTCCGTTTTGTTCAATGTAGTCACTCACCAGCCCAGTAATATAACATTAGTCAGCCCCGGCTAGTGTGCATCCACCTTTGGCGGAGGACGGACGTACGCGCGCCGCCTCTATCGTATCACGCCGCGCTCTCGCTGACTTCAGCGACCCCTTCTACTTAAAAACTTTTTTCTTGAATATTAATCTGTGATGTATCAGTTCAAGTGTAGTGCTTCAATGCCTTGCGACGAGTTTTGGTACTTGGATTATTAGAGATGTGCGCTTTCGTCGTTTTTTAAAAGCTCAATATGAGCAAAACACGTCTGCTTATAATTTATTGTTTTGTTACCAAGACATCCGGGTGTTTTGGTTGCTGTATTTGGTCGATAGTACTATTAATGTAATTATGCATTTTTAAATGTAGGTATATATTTTGGAAATGAAAAATATTGATGGCTATTCAAAAAAATTGCGATGTTTGTCATTAAGCGTGATCTAGTTTGCTTTTAATAATCAGAAATAAAATCGTATGCTGTAGAAAGTAACTAGTAAATAAACTTCGTACAATATACCTCAAAACCCAAACTTAATGAACTACTTGGATACTTCAGTAAGTTGCGTGTTAGGATTTCGGAGCAGGTAACCGCGTCCCCTTTTTTTACTCTGTTTCTTTGAGCCTATTATTGGCAGTCTATCCTGTTTGGGCCCGGACATTATGCTTGTGATTACCCAAAGTTATTGCCCTGGGGAAGCTGGAAATACATTTATTATTTAGTTAAGTTCTCAAAACTTGTTTTGATTTAGGAAATTGGTTTGATGCATAGGAATGGGACGCTAGAGAAACTCGCTAATAGCTAACAAGTACTGCACGAAAACAAACTATCGATAAAAGCAAACATCAAACAGTGGAAAACTGTTTATGGGCGGATCTGGTTTTATTTGGGGTCAAACGTTTTGATACTAGCCTCGTTTGATGTGTTTTATAGCATTATCATATTCCGCCTTTTCTTTTTAAGTTAATGACAGTTAAACACGCATGAAATAGTTATAATGTGTTAATATAAGATTTTAATTACAATTTCCGGCTTTTAAATATAACTACTACGTACCTGTGCAGTCAAATCTTTTCTGGGCTTAGTTTAACAGTGCAACTTCCACCACCACCACCATATCAGCCCTAGGACGTCCACTGCTGGACATAGGCCTCCCCCAATTTCATGGGGGGTAAATGCCATAATCGCCAAGCTTGGCATGCAGGTTGGCGATCGCAGTATCTCCACCGCACTCTAGTAACAGCAGCAGCAGCAGTGCAACTTATCCTGCGTCAATATAGAGTTAGAATGTAATTATATACTTTCCGTTCCTTCGTATACCTATATGGTACATTCGTAATAAATCAATAAATCGGCGGAGTCGTGACGTATGTAATACCTGGCACAATAACTGAATGCTGTGGTTGAAGTAGAGTATTACTTGTACTCTAGTAGCTGTCACCGCGGCGATGACTGCGGAGCGCGTCCCATTTACGCAACATTGTTGCTCCAAGCTCGTCTTCAACTACTTACATAGTTTATCTTAAATCAAACAACATGCATGCAAACATTTCAACGTGAAACGTAGTGCACCTGAATATAATATACTTTCAAAACAATAGTTAGTAAACAATCAGCAATTCAAAATACCAACGGTACTTTCCGATTGCGTCTCATCTTTAGAACTTGGTTGATGCACATATGTATTTATTTCTCTTGGCTCGTGTTTAGAGGAGACGGAGAAGACTTTCTGAGAAAGCCGGTGTGAGGGTGAGGTTCAAAGGACCTCTTCGCTTATACCGGATGGTACATAAAGAAAGATTTACTGTAACTTTGCACATAAATCAGGGGACCCTTATGGCTTTATTAGGCACTGGAAGTTATTTGTTTGTAATTTTTAGAATACGTTTAAATCGTCAGTTGCTATTACTACTGTTTCATTTGATACATAGCTCTCAATATTGTTGTCTTTGTTAAATTTGACACTTATTTATCTTTGGCCATAGTATTTTATCTATCGATATTTGAATCATATCTCGATACTTATCAATATCAACATGGAGGCACCTACGTTATTGATTATATAGATGGTTATTCAATTAAGACTTTGAATAAGTGGGGAATTGTATCGCAGTGAATTTCGCTCGCTCATTGAAGAGGCAGGAAGACTGAGAGGGTCGTTTACTGGTTGTTAGAGTGAACTGTCTTCAATCAGCGAAGCGCCTCCTCGGCACTCTCAATTGAGGTTAATTCATATGGAGACGGGCCAGGGGATCTCTAGCGCCCCGCGGCATTACTTAATGTCCAATAACCCACATCATCGAGTAATGACATTCATATTTGTTTTAAAACTAAATACTAATGGCTTATATGTTTATAAATAGCGTTGCTAAGGTTACACGACGATAAGCATTTAGGTACTATCTACTAAAACGTTTTAGTCGTAGGCTTAACGACCTATTAACCAAACAAAAACTTTATGGTTATCCAGTCTGGCCTTTGGGTTAGAATTAGAATAGTTCATTTGTTTATAGAACAAAGACAACGAACTCGTAAAAAGTTCCTTAAAAATATTCAAAGCAAACAGGTGGCAGAACAGGAGCCGAGCTGTCCTGGCAACGTCACCAGCCGAAAACTGACACCACAACGAATGTACATATTTACTTCTGCGTATATTGGATATTTGTATTTAAAAGTGAGATAGGAAATTCGTTGTTTGATTTGCATATTAAATCGACTGGAACGCGGCCGAACATACTGGCAACCGATATCGGAAACGCAAACCAGTTATAGCAAAAAGAACCAAGGAGGAAAGAAAATATGTATACACATCTATGAGGATGGAATATAATTCGTTGCGTCCGTTGAAACCACTTATTACCGTAGCAAGCACCTGTATGCCAAGGAAAAAGGATAGAAACCTATTCATCGAGTGTTGTTTGATCTGTGTCAATCGATTAAAAACGTACACGCACTTCATATTTTGGTACTTTTTAACTTGACACTTAGTTATTGACGAATCGTTGCATAAGCATATACATTTATTGAAGTATTTGATATTGTGATTGAATGTCATATTCAGTCCTATAATCGCAGCGAATGTTACACATTGTTTCACATTACATGACAGCAAAGCGAAAGTTTTTTTAATACTTATGTTCCTTCTCTGCTGGGTTTGGTATTTAAAACTAGGTTTATTATGCCTCTCGTACACCGTCTCTATAGAGACGTAGAAAAACTGCATGAGAAGTTCCCAACTCGCATAGTACCTGCTGCCGCTGGTTAACCCAGGTACACACAGACCTCAATTGGTCTGAGACCTACAATACCACCACGCGATCATTATGATATGATTCCTGTCCTGGTAGATAGATCATATCATTAATTATTTGCATGTAATGGAACAGTTGTAATGTTAAGTTAACGTTATGTAAACCAAATGAGTTATAAAATAAGTGTACAATAAAGTATCTATCCTTATCCTTCACAAAATATCACTGGACGGGGAGAATCAGTCTTGATTGCCAATTTGCTACCGTATAGCGTATAGTCATAGTCACCGCGAATGTTTTTATTGACTGCTTCTATAGATCTACATAAGTTGTTAGTTTGGTTGCAGCGCATTACTTATACTTCATCTACGTTGCTTAAATGAAGGCTCGCGTACCTCAGTATCACTCAGTATAGCCTGGTCTTGATGGAACCTTTGGGTCTAATAATCATTAATCAAATTAGCAAACTTTTAAACATATTAACATTCTTAACGTTACCCGAGTTTTATTAAATTCCAATTGCAGCTCTCACTTTTACATAAATTGGTATTAAATATACATAATTTATACCAAAAAACCAACTCCAATTTTGTACTTCGCTATGCCACAATTTGTGGTTTATGTAAGCCAATGCTTGGTTACCTTCAGAAAATACCGAAATCGGTAAATGCGTACCTATCAAGTTCGAGGGGTTTCCTCGGTTCCTCCTAGATCCTATCATCAGACCTTCACCAAATTTATATGGGACCATCTTGGGGGTACCTGTACCTGCTTTGAAACACAAAAGAATTATCAAAATCGGCCAAAGTGATCAAGAGTTATCGGGGAACATAGATACATAAAAAAGCAAATATGCAGACGAACTGAGAATCACCTTCCTTCTATTGAAGTCGGTTAAAAATAAAGTATAATATTTAAGGGGACATTACCGATCCTCTCCGTACATTACGCGTTAGCCATTTTTGACCTCAGTTCAAGATTTATCGCTTTTGATACAAAACACGTCAAGCAAGTGTTGCGTCACCGACAACTGGCAAATCGACCTTGGCAGGAGCAACGATTCTCATGACAAACAATATATTATGTGGTTAATCATCTCGGGCTTACTACCCGGCATCTTGAACGGTGGACATCGAAATTAACGGATATGTGGGCGAGTCTATCATTGTGTTATAAAAGCCACTAACATGATTGATGTACCCACACAGTGCGGATTTGATTATGTCAAATATTGAAGCTCCTGAATAAAATGATTATGATATATTCAAACTTACAGTTTTATCATATGTGAAGATACGATATTATAACATACAGCTGTAAACTACATAATTTAATATGTTCCGGGATTTAAAAGGGCTCTTATTTTGGAAATAAATTTTTAAAGGTGTACTTATTTATATCCTCAGCTTAATTTGCATTTGCCATGTAATGTAGATCTAGGTGCTGGAATCGTAAGCGCCTGCATTAAAAGACATGAATACCCGCTATCAGCCTATTAGTACTCAATCCTACCAACTTAAAAAATATATTTAGCTACCTACTTAAGCTCTCTTAAGTGGATTTATCCTTTATGGTTGGAGATATCAATGGTTAAGTACGGAAGGAAGCTCTACAAAGGAGCATCCTATCTAGTCAGGAAGCATTAGCTACCGTATGTACTTAACTATAGGTAGTCGGGATCACGATTGCAACAAAATAAACATTCTCCTGAGACAGACGTCAGACACCCGAGGTGGTCGCGGCTGACTCATGAAAAAACGGACGATAACGGAAAGACCGCCCGTGGACACGTGTGTTAATACATATATATATATAACAATGTTTGAGATTCTACATAGTACATACAGAAATAGCTAACGGTCTCATCTAGGCAATAAAATTATCAGTCTATGTGCACCATCGCAGTATAAAACATTCACGAGACTTACATATAGGTATAGTTGTAATGAATTTTGGATAAGTACTTCTTATTCTATCGCAACAGACAGACCCCGACTGCGCTTACTAATGTTTAGCCGATTATTACTAGTGTATGTCACAGTTGATCGGTAACAGTGGCCCGCATTAGCATGACAATAGCAGAGAAGTCAGAGGTCACGTGACTGTCCTTAAAACAGAGCTAGCTTTTGATGTGACGTATAAAGTAGAGCCGCACACAATGGGCCCAACCCACTCAGTTATTCGCATGTTTATAACCGCCATAATACATGATTGGGACTATCGGATCTACATCGGCTGTATCTGTTGGCAATACAGACTCGCATCCCATTATCCGCATTCTTCATTGAAAATGCTGTATTTTCTACTGAGAACATTTCGTTTCATTGACTTTGTGTGGAACGATATTCTTATAGCGTTAATTGTATAGATATCTGCAATTTATGCTAACGAGAACACGATAACTCGATAAGGCACGTCTTGCTATCTAATGTTCATCAAAAAAAATCGTCTCATGATAAAATTTCCAAACAATGTCTCGAGTTGTTGATATAACCTGCTTTACTAACGGTATACATGGTATCACGACAGTTGTTCAGTCACCTCAATCAAGAGGCTCCTTGGCCGCGTTTTCAGTAATTATAAGAATTGAGCAGATGCCGCTGTTTCTCGTTTTACCTCGTACTCGTATCGAATGTCTATCCCATACCCCATCAAGTGCGCTCTTGTGCTTCTATATAGGTAGAAGCGGGCCATGTGCACACCAGATGCTCCCTCAATCCTGCCTACAGACTTTAAATTGTTGCTCAATCTCGATCCCTTTATATTTAATAATTCAAAGTTAATTGGCACGCCCCTTATTTAACATTCTATAAGTACCAACTATAGATTATATATATACAGGTATGTGTATACTGTTGGAGGTTATCTCTGAAACTAATCATGTAATTTCATAAATTCTAGATGGACAGAGGCAATGTTTTATTTCGCATCTCTAGCTGTGTTATCTAAAACGCAGACGGAGCCGCGGGTACTGCTAGGTGTTATATATACTTTAATAACATGTTTAACATTCGTATTACGTAATTACGTCCAAGGACTTACGCCGAATTAGAGACACATTTTATGCGGACGATGGAATTCCAAAATAATATTATGTTGCCATTCGCATTTATTGTGGATTTGTTCATATGCTGAAATTATAATGTTAATAATTAAAGCAGGCACATTTACAGGTTGTGTAATCGAAATGGGGTAGTGAAATTTGATCTTAGAAGGCAACAGACTTACATGGCCGATTTGTTGCAATAGAATCCTGTACTGTATCTATGCTCACGGAAAATTTCCGTATTTTGTAATAGCCTTGTTTACGGAAAGGGATTTCCGCATACTAAGCTATGCTTCTTTGTTTGAAATTATTGTGATAATGTTTGGGATGAAATTTTATTTTAAATAATATATTTATCTGTTACAGTTTCAGATTTTCTCTCGGCTTAGTTCGATTAATAAATACATCCTGTATAGGTTAGGTTGCTAAATGTAAATATCTCACGTGTAACATCCACATGGAATCATAATCATTACGTTGAGATCATCGTCATGTTATTCGTAATGTTGTTTGTTAATTGGATGTCGTAAGTGCAATGCCATACTCTAAGATTTGTGTTGTGACGTACTCATAGAAGTATATACTAAAGTCCATAATGCGCAAAACTAGATTAACAGTTCAAATGCTTGATTCAAGACACGCTCATTCTCACTCTAATGTAAATATGTCGTCGACGCACTAGTCGTGTTTATAAACGATACAAGTAAATGTAATTGTTCTCGTGTAATTAAAATATCGAGAAACTTTTGCCCTCCGCCCTAAAACCAGGAATTTATTATTAGTGTAAGTACGGTACGGTACAGGAAATTGAATGAAACACGGAAGATTTCATCCCTTATCATCCCTGGGACAATGAGGTCGAATAAATTACGTGTCTTTTTGTACTGTGTTATGCTATATGAGCTTGTTCTGTTCTTGTTGTCATACGATCCTTGTCATGAGTCTTATAAAGCCATAGGTTCGGTGTCTCCTGTTCTTCATTGCCATTGAAAAATCTTCATAATAAACTGTTCCAAGATCTACTTGCCAATGGCAATGCTACTCAATCATTTCTATCGCCTCCAGATGCAAGCCTAAGCAATCATTTAAAGAGCACGATAGAAACTACTTTAAGAATTTCTGCTTTTAATGCTGCATGCGAGAAATAGATTGTGCAACGGCCGATTCTCCAAAGCTTTGTGCTTACTGAACTCATTAAGGTCAAATATTGTTTCTAAGTTATCGTTTTTCGTACGCAGCTAGAGATTCGAGTACCTACAGTTAATAATGAGTGTGTAATTACTTTGCTAAACGATAGTAGCTCACACGTGTGCAAACGCATGATCGACGCAGTCGACAATGAGATGAGGCTGATAGAAACCGTTAGGGTCACGATCTCTTTGCAACACCACTTTGTTTTGAACATGCCTGCTGCCTGCTGCTAGCGTGCACTTGAGACTTTTTTAGAGGTACAAGAATTTTATAAATCAGTTGTCGTGTCTTTTTATTGAATCCTGTTAATTATAAATATTGTTTTTGTCTTCATACTTAAATGATAGGTATTCATGATTCTGCGTAAGTAGTACTACATTCCAAAATAAAAAGAACGTACAGATGATGGGGTCACTTGTGTACAGTAATCTGCATTATTGCAATGCTTCCCATTAATGGACATAATGTCGGAATTCTTAATGGACATAATTTTTTGTTTGATATAAAATTAACAAAACAAACAAATAAAATATGCAGATATAACTAGTTCTGATTCTCCCCCTTACTTATTGTTTCAACTCACGGAGCAACTACTTTAGAAAAAAGGCAACATCATTTCATTTTCATTAGCAATTTTTTAATCGCATTATTTTTACCACTCAAATTCTCTTCCATTGAAGTTCAAGTGTTTATGTTTTACATTACGTCAACATGAACATAAGAATATTGAAGTTAAATGTTACGAAATGACCGTGGAACCAAAATATTGTGCTGTGCACACTCGGTACTACGGTTCGTGTAAGTAAAGGTCGTTGATACTGGCAAGCCGCGTGCAGTGCGTTAGTGTAAAGGAGAAAGACAGCATAAACATTTCATGCGTCTCACTCTCTATTGCAACCTACGGTTCTCAAAGGGACGTATTGTGCTGCAGGTGCAGCTATATTAGTATGTCTTTCAACTTTTTTTGTCTTTTTGAGTCTATAATTAAGAACACGTGAGAAATATTCTCAGAATAAGGTGTTTGACATGCACGGAATCAATTTAAGTTTACTTATAGGTTTATTTTAAGTTTTGTTTTTGTTACTTGTTATATGTTATTGTCCCTAAATAAACTGACTCAATAAATAAATATATGTCGAAGCCAGGAATCAATAGTATTGATGTATTATAAAGCGTCAAAATGGTCCTAAAATCAACAAAGCTGAGAGTTAGGCCGTGAATACAAGCTAATAGTTGATTTAAATGTCTATAATGTCTCGGTTCTGCAATGGAAGTCAAATAGGTGCCCATAGAACGAAATTAAGTAGATTTAAAGACCTATCTAATGTCTCAACTCTCAGCTTTATTGGTTTTAGGACCAGACTCCATACAACGTTTCCCATGGTCCTTCTTAACAGACTAGTTTTTTTTTGTTTTGTTTATGTTTTTTTAATAAACATTTCAATGAATTACGTACGCCTAACAGATTCAGTAGTCGAATTATAGTTAACCGTAAATGTAACGTTAATAATATCATAAACGGCGTATCGAAACTTTGAGAAATGTTTGAAAGGAACAGTCGAGGGTCTGGCCTGGCCCTGCCCCTGTGCCGAGACGCTCGCCCCGATTGACGGCAGCTTATCCCCTTTTTACAATTTATAGCTCAGTCCGTATTACATCAGACCTACCCATTATTTGAAGAAAGAACGTATGATTATAATTATAAGCGCCAGACGCTACACAGCCTCTTAGATATAATGATAAAATTACATAATTTTGATAATCTACATAAAAACCAGCTTAAAATTACTTATATATTACAGTTCATTTTGCCCCTTAGATTACTGCTGAGATTATTTTTTTGTACGCGTGCTTGGAGTAAAAATATCCAAAAATGTTGTTCATTAAACTAGGTTGTTGTTGTTGTTTTAAAAAGGAATTCACGTCCATAGTTTTGTATCTTACTCTGCGGATATAAAATGTTATGAGTAATTTTCTCGCTTTTATGTCCAGTGATATGTGGGTAATGGTCGCTGTACGTACTATCTAGAAGGTGTATGTGTACTGTACTCTATCTGTCTGTATGAGACGCGAAATGAGTCACAGCTCGGCCTCGGAACGACTGGCCGGCGATAGCCAACAAGAATAAAATTCAATATAAAACTATAATGTAGTGAGTGATTTGATTGCGATTCTGTATAATGTGTGTGTATATGAATAAAACTATGCACCTTCCTTATATCAATATCAACATTAATTATACTTTTTCTATTAGTATCAATGCGAGTGTATATTAATGTTTAAATACCTATAAATAATCTGGTTCAACCGGTTCAATAAATGACTTACAGCAAAAATGTACTTCTATAAATTTTACTTGTCACTGCCGTAGGAACAATATCTCATTTGTAATAAATACGAGTACATATGTACTCGTACCTATGGGTACTTGCGTGAACTTATACGTGCAGCGCAAAGCTAATGCCCTAATCGCCGGATGCATACTATGTGCTAACTGGTAGCTTGTTAACCTTAACGTATTGACACATTACATTTTTTGATAAATAAAACCGGCCAAGTGCGTGTCGGGCCACACGCTATATTTAAGGTTCCGTAGTTGTCCACTTGAAATTTTACAAACTTGCAGGTATTTACTTACTATAGGTATGTTTGACGCAACTAACAACATTATCGAAGTAGGTATACGTACAGTCAACCAATTTGATTTCTAAGCCGCTTCGTATCTTATCACAGTGACAATAATGAGATCTCAAGATTCTCAAGCACCTTACATATTAATTTTCCCTGTGCCAAGGTAAGAAGTGGCCCAGATATCAAATTGTGACCTTACATTTCTTAAGTTCGGCTATCGACCAATAATGTCTAGCTATTATAGTTTCCCTTTTAAATTCACGCAAACGATTCCCGAAGCAACAATTGATTGCATGATCTTGTTTTTATAACGAGTAAGTACTCTGCAACTACCTATGCACAATATTACGGGTCTTTAATAGCTTAACTTCTTTACCTACTTGAATGTACTTGACTTGGTACACAGTTATTTTAAGCTTGAGTATCTATCTACTCTAATATTATAGTATTGTGTTTATCAAGTGGCATCTAAACGAAAGTGTGATTTGTAACAGCTTATTTGGACAGGTATTCATTATTCCATTATGAGTGTGATTAAGTATTTGATCCAGCTAAAAAAGCCCAATATGAAGATAGGTATTATGCATTAAACCCTTAAACACCTACGCCATCAATATTTTCATTTCGCAAAACCTACCTACACATAAATGCCAAGGTTCGGTACGTGCAAGGCAATGAAGACTTAAAGGAGTATTTTACAATTTTACGCTTTCTAGGTAATAGACCGGATCGCGCCTTGCGTAAGACGTGCTTACAAACATTTATCAGTTTATTCTAAACCAACAATATATTGCAAGGATGCAATTAACGAAGTGTAATATAAGCTAGCCATGGCGGTAACTACTTCGGCAACTTATCATGGGTCCCCGATACATGATGGATTTGCCACGATTCGCGCGCCCAGGAGTCGAATTAAAATAAGGAACCTAGTAGAACCAAATCAAACAGTTAATCTACCTCAGCGTCACTCAGAGTACTTTACGCTTCAAAGGACTCCCAAAAATGATTTCTTAGACTGCAAAATTAGCGTACAATACGATCCGAATAATGGTGCTAATAATAATATATCGGATAAAACATCACGACTCAGTTTTTCTGAGCCTATCTATGATACAGAAAACCTTCAGATTCCAAAGAAAAATTCCCCAGGGAAATATGTGACCGGCCTGCAAGAAAATCATTACGATTCTATAGACGTCAAGCCACGAGGGCGTTTGAAAAGCTTGGACTATATGACAGAGCAGGACGTAAGAAATGGTGAAAAAATTGGTATCGCCAGCTTGAGCAACGGCGAGCGGCAGTGTTACAGACGGCATCCAGCCTACCAAGACGGTGCGGAGCAGCATTCCTTGCGCGCAGACACTACCGGCTCCTCCGCCGACTGCAGAAGAAGCCACAGCGACCGTGATAATTGCTCAGAGTCATCCTCGTACCTGACCGATAACGACAGGCCCATATCTAGCTACAGTGACAATTCCACTATACCGTCTACGGATACAGAAGACGTTCTCAAAGATTTACCAAACAAATCAAAATTTCACCGATCGCCCCAAAAATTCGCTACCCTTAATTTACGAAGGCCCAAGTCGATAGACTTGCGAACAAATCATGTCAAAGAAAACCCTTTTTATGGTAGTCTTCAACGTAATAAAATGGGATATCACTCGGAGCCTAATACACCTCTCACTGGTGATAATGTTAGTTTACTCGACGAACCAAGTATTCTCAATGAGGTGCATCAAATTCCAAGAATGGCTTTACAAAATAACAGAAACGGTTTCAAGCGGTCGGTAAGTGAAACAAGTGGGTTTACCAGTAAGCGACTTAACTATAGGCATTCATTCAGCGCTGACTATAGACCTCATACTATCATAAGAAGACCACATAAGTGCTGCGAATGCATAACTGGAATACCGGCAGACGAACAAGATGAGGAGTTACAATCTCGACCGTCCTCCAGAACTCTCGATACTCTGTACGAATCACACGATCCAAAAGTTGGCTGTCAAACCATCTTGCGTTCTAAGCCGCCTGTTCCATGGTGGGAATTGGCCATCAAAAAATCCCGCTACAAAAGCTGCCCAATATTAGAAGAGGTAAGTCGTTATTTTAACTTTCTTTTATTAGTTTGTTGCCTAACTATGAATTAGAAATACGAGCACTTATCTACTTCCTTTGAAGGAGGCAGCAAGGAATTTTACAATATGATAGTATTAGTGGACTAGGAAATCAACTGTATATGGTCCAGAAATCAACTGTGTTTAGTGGTAATGACCACCAATGATGTGATGTGATAACCATTAGGTACATCTATGGTGATAACCAATAAAAAAGTTGGAAAACCCATGACATTTTCATTTCAAAGTTCAAAAACGGTTGAATAGATTTTGATAAAGTATATTCCATCAAAAACATAAATGTGAAAATGGCAGCAAAGTGAGCCAAGTTCTACTATAAACAATCTAGTGCCAGACTTGCTATCTCTTCACATAATCTACGAAACTAGGCACCCATTTAGATTTCAATTTTTTTGCCGGTGAAGATGTTAAACACGCATTGTATATTGAACTTGGCTGCCATTTTCACTTTTATGTTTTTGATCGAATATCATTACTTTTTGATAAACCTAGTTAGAGGCCTCAGAACTTCTAACAGTCAAGTTGCCCACTCACTTGACAAGGGGGGTCGAAGTTGCACCACGTCCGTAGGGAGTACTCACCGTTACCTACCCTACACGTGACCCCTGGGTGGTGCTAAAAGTGCAACAAACTGGCAACCGTAGGTACTTGTATTCTCGAAGATCTCACGGTTCGAAAAATAAATGTCATACGATTATTATTATTATTACTTTTTGTCAAACTTCATCAAATGATATACCCAATACGAAATACCCAAACCGCTATAGAAACTTCGGACTCTTTTTTTTTGTTCCCTCTATTTCTTCAGGACCCTATGATCAGATTCTTACCTACTCGAAATGACAATGAGACCCGGAAGCATAATAGAAATCGGTTAATAAATGACGGAGTTCTGAGGTAAGCATAAATAATAATAATAATAAGTAATCATGACGAACAACTACAGAAAATATATCCTGAAGGACGGTACGGTCGACATTTGTCGGAAATGCCGCCGTCCCGGAGAGTCGCTCTGGCATATAATTTCTTTTTGTGGTCATCTTGCTAACGGCGAGTACTTGCACAGACATAACTTGGTAGCCAAGATTATTCACCAGCAGCTTGCTCTTCTGTACGGTCTTGTGGGCTTCGAAGTGCCGTATTATAAGTCCACACCTGCGCCAGTTCTCGAAAATGGTCGTGCCACGCTCTATTGGGATCGATCTGCCATCACGGATAGTACTATTATAGCCAAAAAACCTGATAACGTGCTGACAGATCGATTGAAGCGCCGGGCAGTGCTCGTCGACATCACCATCCCCCATGATGAGAACCTCGTGAAGGCCGAGAAGGACAATGCTAGCAAGTACCTAGACCTGGCACACGAGGTAACCGCCTTGTGGGCTGTTGATTCGACGATCATTGTCCCGATAGTTGTCTCTGCGAACGGTCTAATTGCGAAGAGCCTCGACCAACATCTTAAGAGACTCTCGCTAGATGGCTGGGTCAAGAGTCAGATACAGAAGGCGGTACTCCTGGACACGGCGCGGATAGTCAGTAAGTTCCTCACTCTGTCGCCCTAACCACCGGTAGCTTAGGCCCCGCCTCGCTGCCGGCGGCACTCTAGGTTAGGTTTTTTATAATACTTTTATATTTTGTACGTGTATTTTTATATTTTACTTTTATAAATGTTTTGTAAAAAACCTAACTTAAGTTTTAAGATAAATAAAGAGATAATAATAATAGCTTAAGTAAGAAAATAAATATGGAGAATAATAATGAAAGTAACAAAAGTCACTGTTTTCTGATTTTTTCATGTGTACACACACAATTGCCACGCTGGATGCCAAATTTCACCTATCTAGGTCAGCCAGTCAGTCAGTGGTAAAAATGCCGTTTTTTGAACTTTAATATATCTATAACTATTTCGCCTATATTTATGAAATTTGGGTTTCTAGCTGTTCTAATGGATTTTAATGCATATACCAATAAAAAAAATGTAAAATAGATTAGGAGCTATTGGGGGGTCAAAAGTTCTTGTAAAATAACATGCTCTGTGAAAATAACATACGAGCGCTGTCCGCCTGTTCGCGTGTCTAGATCTAAGAACCATAGCTAGAAAACCTTCTTTCAAATAAAAAACCACTCTCAAATCGGTTTATCCCATAAAGAGCGAGGAGCCACAGACAGACATACAACACATATAAGTACACATAAACACAGACACACATGTTAAACTTATAGGTACTCGTAATACCTCTCTTTTCCATCGCGTAGAGAGTTAATAAATAAATATCAAATTAACATGTTAATATAGCTATAATGTCTGTGGAAGTAACTAAAATAACGTTAATAACTATATATGTGCTTTTTTTTCTTCTTAACAATAAACTTATTTATATATTTACTCACCCTGTTTTAGTAGGCTCCACAAAACCACACTAAAAGTTAGATGTGGATGAATATAAATAAATAAATGTGTAGGATTGTACGATTAGGTATATTTTTGAGTTTAATAAATAAACAGCGCTTATACGTCGTCAAATATAGACTTCTTACTTTTACTTAGGTAATATTAATATCCCAGGCAGCTGGGTGAATCACATAAAACCCCCTGTTAATTACATTTGTAAGGTGTGCCGGGTATATCCCCTCATTTTTAGTTGACGGCTTTTTGTGTTGAATGTTATGAAAGTAACGTATCAAATCGAAACATCGGTGGGGGATAAATTTAATGGGTGACCTAGCATGTTCACCTGATGTGGGTTTCCCCTTTATTGATTATGTGTAAGTAACATGGTATTATATTTAGCTATATTAAAATTGAGTTCCCTTAGCATGGGAAAATTATTCTATTGCTGTATCGGTAAAAAACTTAAGAAAAGAAAGGACCTGTACATATTTAAAATTTGGCAACACAAACAATACAAATGCTTATTCAAACACGTCACAACTACATACGTCACTTCGTTAACTTTTTCACCTATACTTTAGCTTATATTGACAGAAAGCTCGCATACTTAAATGTTGAACTCTAAGAAAAAGAAACATATCACGAGGAATACAACAGATGATTAAACGAACTTACCTGTGAGTGAATATGTGAATATATGGTACTCATGACATCATGCATGTAAAAATCTTCATAATTAACGCTTTAAAGCATTTCAATCTGACACTGGGTTTAGTGTTGCATTCAAAGCTAACGTATTATTTGTTTCTATATAATGATGCTTCTTACACAATAAAACGCCATACTTGTAATAAACATTACTAGTTGAGAAATTGATCCCATTATCGAAATTCTTTTAGAAAATTTATTTTTCAGATGGGATTAAGATCCATCAGTTTTAACGCCTATTAAGAGGCAAGGCGGTCGGTGGTAGAAGATTTACGTTTCGTATAAATTTAAATTATTACAAAGACAAAAAATCAGAATAATCGATGCTATAAAAATAAATATGCGACAATCATAAAACACTTTCTCAATACCTACCTGTATGTTTGACGTTCTACACCCGAGAATTCCATACACACAAACATATACAAAGTAGCCTGTGTATGTTTTGTTACATTTCCATTTCTACCTGGTTACCAAAAAAACACCATTAGCCGGGACAGGTGTTGACTTAATAGTTCCGTCGCTCATTCACTGATTTTTAACGATTATCATAAGTTCGGTTCCCACGACCGGTTTTGTAACATTTCACCTAGAAAAAGTGATAGCAGTCAGACGGTTTTTATTGAGATTTATTCACAAATCAAAATGATTACGTAAACAAGTTTCTGAATCGGTCCTCCCAAGTATAGACCTAGGTGCCACCCAATGATTACTAACCGATCTTTTCCCATGCCATGCACCATTTTGAAAGCACTACAAGAGTTCCAGATATCCTTTGAAGAAAAGTATTTTCAGTATTTTATGGTATTCCATATATTTTCCTCTTTTTGTTGTTGGATGTACGAGTAATACACTGTTACATAACCTGAAGTGTAATATAAATCTTTGTGAGCCCTAACGGTCTTACAACGTCGTACAAATCAAGAATGATACAGATATAAGTGTAAGTAAGACATCACGTGGGCGTTAGTAGTGGTTCTCCAATATATTTATGAGTGGGTGAGACGAAACGGACTGGAGTTGTGAGTGTCGTGTGATCGGGGCCTTGTTCCTCATTAACTTCGTCACTACACTACACCCTAATTTTACTCCCGACTTTTCGATTTCTTTGTTCAAGTAAACTTTAGTTCGCACAAAACATGTCTACTTTCAATTAGCAAACAGTAGATATACACTACACCAAATCGTAATAATGATGTATATGATATTAACTAGTTCCTACACCAACTCTTGGGATTAGGAAGCGAACCCCGGGCATATTTCAAGATGCAACTAGAATGATGATGATACATTACATTACATAGGTTTCGGACTTACAGCGGAACTCGCCCATCAAGTAAATAAAATGCTCTACACATTAATTATACCTACGAATACACACTACATTGTTTATACGAATAAAAAAATCGATACTACATTATATCTATTATGTGTATTTATTTATATATTGTTGGTAGTAAATTGTCATAAAAGCTGCAAGTTGGTGAGTGGGCCTTAACATACGTGAGGTACATTATTAACGCATAAAATCAACTAAACTTGGTTATGCTATCGAGTTTATCGTTATTGTGTACATGTTTACGCGGAATTATGGAATTATAAACTTCAATTCGATGAAGGTTGTGCCTCACCTTGTAATGGTTTACTCGTACACTTACATTTCCGTCAATAATAAATGTTGTTGTTTTATTTATTTTGTTACTTGTTTAACGACCCATCGGAACACGAGTGTCTTTAGATATATATTAGCGTCGATAAAAGACATTTAATAAAACTTCATTTACTCGAATGTGAGTGTAGAAAGAGCTTTTTGTTCGAAAGCCGGAAACCACTCGTCAGTCGCATTCACGTTGCATCCAATTGGCACAAATTGTGGTCGTCTATTATTTCTCTCCGTAAATAAACACAGTTAATAAATTACGATGTTAACAAGCAATATTTCAGTTATGTCATAAATAAAGTGTAACATATGTATAGATCCTCTTTGATTATGTTTAAACACACTTTAAAAGTGTTTTATTTATTTATTTTGGCAGTTTACAAACTGGTTATAGTCGTATTTAACAATATTGTTTAATTTAATGGTAAATAAGTAATTTTAGTGTATAACATTAAGTGCCCGCTCCTTACAATTGCAGTAGACTGTTAATTACTAAATGATTGTCACTTGCATTCCCGCTGCTACCTTGTTTTATGCAAATTGCACATTGTCACGCCAACCTTTAATATATTTAATGTAGCTATCTATACGTAAATCTAGCTATGATTTCATTTTTTAGTTCTTACTACTACTATATGTACACTGCCTTTAACCAATATATGTAATATCACAGAAGGTATACCAGACCTTGAATACCATCTTTACCTGCCCGATACCCAGCTTTACATTGTCATCAGCCGTCGTAACGGCCTAGGAAGTCCATCGCTCTCATTAATTCCTCCGCGGCTGCATCCTCAGCTGTCGATTAATAACTACGCGGCACCTGCTTCGCGCACTTTTTCTCCGTCGCCCTCCGGTACACGCTAAAGGTGTCCCGCGTAGATCCATCTCCGACGCTCGCGTAATTGGCTTGGCAACATGCTCGCCAACAGGTGAACTGCCCTATTAGGAGACTGTTCGGTATAACTGGACGATGTCACAAGGCTGTTAATATTGTTCTTTATGTGGATTGCTAATTCCTGTCGAGTCATTACATATACCATCAGAAATGTAAATAAACAGCTCGATAGGTTTATACATACTCGTACCTTACACTATAGGCCGACTTTCTATTGACCGTAGCTGACGATACAAAAACATGTGAACTATATGTATCCAAGTAATGTATCCCTGTTTACGTTTAGGGAACACGTTCGTTGCCCTCTGCGGCCATGTATTTTAATTTCGCTGAGTGCGTTCCTGTGACGTTGAACAAAGCTTCCCGTGTCCAGCTAACCCACGCCCACTATTACCGGCCTATAAAGCAATTTAATTCGATGACTCACATTTCCAGACCATAAAATGTTTACTTATACATCAGCCCTCTGCTATGTGTCTAAATGCAAGTTGTTTATATTTACTAACGAGACATGTTCATTGCAAAATGGTTGTATTGGTAACGACGAAGATTTGGGACGTATGTTTCATGTTACAAAAAAATGCCGTATTAAAACCTTCTGTGAAAGTTTTATAAGTCAACATAGTAAACGGATTGTGCGCCTCTTGGATAATATGTGTCGCAATTACAGTGTCATCGAGACGATACAGGCATTATCGAACGTAGATGCACGGTCGAGAGCAATTTAAATGATTATCGAGGTGAAGTGGCAACGTCATGCCGAGTAACAGAGCAATCTCGTCCTACAACTAACCCATTAAAGGTATCTGTGCCGGCTTGTGGTCACTTCTGATTACTCACCTCACCTCGCGCGGAACGGAGGATGTCGGTCGACTGGTTGCAAAGAAGCCCTAATTATTGTACTCACATCTAAATACTATTCAGGCTCAGTGCAAATGCAATAAGCGATAAATTAGTGCGTACATTAGTGGTCACTGCTAATACTCACAGAAGTGATTGAAATTGGACGCATGTAATGTATAGAATAATTAATTACGAAACAAAATGTATAACTAGTATATTAAGATATATAACAAGCGAACAAAAATGTAGTATTTACACTGACCCAGTATTTGTTTGTCCATATTTGTTTACTCTCAGCGCGCTGTATTCCTATGTGCGCAAATACAAACAAATCTCCGCTGTGAATTCCGAGTGATGAATTCGTAAAAGCAGAATGCAGGATGTGCGATCGACGTCAAAGATATGTGGATATGGCTTTACTGTATGTACCTAATCAAATAAGGGGCAAAATTATATGTATGTATGTATACAGCTACGTATTAGTACTGTTTCGATTTAAGTGATTTATGGATAAAAAATAATGTGCCCCAATTTCGAGCTTTGGTAATGAAGCCCGACAACAGGGCTATGATGAAAATTTGATTGATAATGAAATAAAATTTGCTTATGTTTTCTTTTACATTGTTACAGGCACATGTAGTGTCTGCTTTCGAACAGAGCCTCTCGAACATGACACAGAGGCTGCAGTCGCTGACAGCCACCGCCGAGAGAAAGGTAACATTCTCATTGCAATAAATTTTCTTTATTATTTTACTTAATTTCACTCTTATGTGATACGCTGTGTGAGTTATTCAATTTCAATTATCATTATAAAACTAGAAAACGTTAATTATTACCGAGTTACTTGCTACTGGTACTGGTTATATTTATTGAATATGTGCTCGTATTATTTTCTTAATGAATTGAGTACTTATCTGTTACATAGAGTATGCGTTTCAACATGTTTAGAGATTTATTCTCCTAGACTCGTGCACATCCGACTGGTGGCCCTGCGTGAACTTTTTTCCTGTTTGTTCGATTAACCAAGCAACAAGGGTCCGTCCGGTCGGAGAACGATCTTCTTTATTATTCCTTTTTGTTCAATCATCTATTTCAATGTACTCGTACTATCATTCGATTCTTAAAACCAAGTGATATGAATAGCGTAACGTAGGTATACTTATAAATACTCTTAGAGTTCGTAAAGTGTATGAAACTAAGGTATGAAGAAATGGAATGTTGTTTTTGTGACAGGATTCGGAGCTAACCGAGCTAAGGCAGACCATCGAACTGCTCCGGAAACAATCGATTCAGGCGGGCTTGACCACGGCCCACATGCAGTCCATGGGAATCAGGGCTGACGGCGTCAACGTCACGGGACAGGTACTACAATCATTCTCACTATTTTATTCAGGCTGGAATCGACCAAACAGAAATATTGATTTAATCTGAGGTAAAACTTTAAAATTGTATATGCTAATCTCGTCATAAACACTATTCCGGTTTGATCGCATATTCGCTTCAAGCATGACTAAAGCGAATTCGTATATTCACATACTTATCCTAACCTAACCTATCTGCAAGAAAGATATGGTGTTTCATGTATGTATTTGAGATGCGCGAGATTTACTGAAATTAAATTCACTTACAATACACATCTTGCGTCGCACTAATCAGTGCTAACCTCTTGTCTGATTTCCACAAAGGCTGAAAAACAACAGGAGTCAGCTGCACCTCAAACTCAGCAGAGTTCGCCCCAGCGCATCGCGCAGACCGGGAACGGAGCGATCACGCGACACCTCTCCACCGACAGCGTCTCTAGCATCAACAGCCTCAGCAGTGGCTCCTCAGCGCCACACGACAAGAAACATAAGAAGAAAGGATGGGTGAGTTGTAAAGTGCAACGTGATCAGGACCATCGCACTTGCCTTATTCGAGTGATTGGGATAAATATATGTCTACCTACAAACGTTCGATTTTGAGCGTTCGCGGTAGCTGGTCAATATTCAGCGCCCATAACTATGTATCATTAAATTCACCTTCTATGAGCATATAATTTACTTTCCATATGTTGTCGACAGCTGCGTTCATCATTCACGAAGGCTTTCTCTCGAAACGCGAAGATATCTAAAACGGCGAAGCACTCGTCGCTGGGGCAACTGTCGTCTCAAGACAGCTCGTCGGGCTCACACCACTACGACGATCCGCACACGATTCGCGAGGGCAGCAACGAAAATAGTCTAGAGCATTCCCATGAAGCGCTCCCGGAGGCGAAGGAAAAGCCGGCATGCCCGCAAGCTGCCGCGGAACAAACCAAAGGTAAACAAATAAACATCAAGTCAGCGTGATCCCGGTTGTTCCGTGACACGAGTTGACAACTTGACGTGCCCTCCGGCCAATGATGGAAACAGCGAGGTGAATATGGCAATATGCTTTGTCATTATTACCTTAGAGCCGTTGTCCGAGAATGGACAAAACGAACTGTGTTGATATTATATTATCTTTGGATGTGGATGTCTAGCTTTGTATTTTAAGGTGTAGTTAAAGTTAAAGCACTTTTTAGGTATAATATATCCCAATAGTTACTTCTGCGTATCATATTTTAGCGCTGTTCTAAGATTCATAATGTGAAAGGCGGCGAAAATAGTTCCGCGACTGCTTTGCAGCCATTCTGTTACCCTGATGCTCGTATTAACATTTGTGTCCCAACTTACGTACGGTATATTACTAAGAGCAATTTGCTAACTATTGCGAGTAGCACTTTTTGATAGATGTAAAAACCACGCGAAGGAACACTAGAAATTTCGCGTGTTAATGAATACTATTATTATAATATGTAATGTATTGTTGGGTTTAGAGAGTGCGCGGGCAATGGTAAGTACGGTCGTGCCTGGCGGACACTACCATAGATATCAAATAAATAATACGGTTTACGTCCCTGTTAGGTAAACAATAGCCAACAAGGTCTCAGTGAAATTGGGTTGGCGAAGTGAAAGTTGAACGTAGGGAGAACACTTTAGTAATGTACTCTGCCTTAGCTGTTCAATGAATTTTGTACCTGCCGAAAAATCTGTCGTATTTATTGTATTCTATACTTAATAAAACGAATCTACGCCATTAGTAATCAGGCTCGCTCTTGCAACTGAAAACATATGTTGTTATTCTAAACCAACGTAAAAATGAAGTATTTTTAATTTTCTCCATTCTAGATCATAACTTTCTGTCAAATATTTCATTTTAGGTACAAGCTTTTATTGCCCACTGTACCTTTTTCCAGTCATCAACTACACGTTATGAAGGTTCTAATGAGCTGAATCACAACAGGTTTATCTAGTATAGTTTAAGATTTGCTATGGTCACCTCCTGTTTCCATCATCAGATCAGCTCGGTGATAACGATAATATTGCATTGTCACCGATATTAAATACATACTTAAGTATGCTAGATTTCTGCTTAATCGGTTGAAGATCACTGCTATAAAATTGACTTGAGATTTGACTCGTAAATACATACATACAAACATTGCAAGTTAAATAAAAGTTGTAATACTTGTAATATAAAAGTACGTGACGTATAATTGAGTGACGTCACATGTTAGTCCCACAGTAAGATGTACACTTTATGGCTATGTTGCATTCACCCAATCGATAAGAAGAAAAAAAATGATTATTATTCCTTTCGCAGGCGTGATCAAATCACATGCACATTCAACGCTAATAGTTACTGAACCTTACCGAAATGGATAACGACTATTTATGTCACGAAAACAGTGGGTTGTTGATTATAAATAATTGCGTGGAAATATATGTTACGTTGTCTCCTTGACTGCTACCGAGATTATGGTATCCGCTTGTCTTCAAGCGAGCTCGACCCTTATTAACTATTCTCATGGTGTAAACATCGTCATGGTATATAATGTATGTACAATGTGAAATCTAATTGGTGATACAAAAAAAATATATAATTTTACCAATTTTGAACAACTTTTACTATAGGACCAACTTTGTCCATGTCAAAAAGTTGCTATTTCATAGGATAATCGACAGACCAAACTGTATTTAACTTTTTTTGACAAGCACAAATTTGGTCCTATATAAAAGTAGTTCAAAATCATGGTCAATTTCACATTTTTCTATAATGCATCACGAAAATTGTGTGGACCAGACAATTTTGAGTTGGCATTTTGGTGGGTGTCGTGAAAGTTGAGGATGGGAATAGAGTTAAAGTGCGCTTTTGGACGAAGGGCTAGCATATACAGCAATATTAAATATTCGACATCTTTAAACCTACAATCGCTAGTAGCGCCACTGATAGTTCACTTTTAATTACGCACCCCTCTGCCTACCCCTTACGGGATTGCAGGCGTAATTTGTATGTATGTATTGCGTCAGATAAACCTGAAGAGTCTGTGTTAGTGGACGAGCTGAAGCGACAACTACGCGAGAAGGACCTGGTGCTGACGGACATCCGACTCGAGGCGTTAAGCTCCGCGCATCAACTCGAGAGCCTCAAGGACACCGTCATCAAGATGCGGGTATATACAAACTATTTGTAGTTAAAGCAATGACGCGTAGTTGCAGTATCCAAGAGGCAGCCGAAACTGAGTCAACTTGAACTTCACTTTTTTCTATATTTGATCCTCACTTATTGTATGAAGTGAAGTTCAAGTTGACTCAGTTCGGGTTGCACAGGGCGGTTCCACAACACTTCGGGAGCTCAAATACCGCGTTCTATACCTGCGTATGGAACGCGGTATTTTGCTGCCTCTTGGATACTGCAACTACGCGTCATTACTCGGAATACTGTAACTAACTACGTTCAGCGACCCAAAGTAAATCTTGGCCTCAGACACGAGAGCGGCTCTGTTACACTCGGTTTTTTACTAACTATAAAGTACTGCACATAGTAAAATGGAATCACGCTCATTTGTTTCTTACATAGAACTTGTATGGCATGGTTTAAAGAAAAAACAGAGTAGGTATAGCTACTGGCAATATTCTTGAAACCCGTTTATTGACAATTGTAGTAAGTTAATTTTATTTGTATAGACCTAAACTTTGCACTAAGTAGTTCTTCTCAAATAACATAAAGGAATTTGACGTCCTGAGTTCGAATACAAAAAAATGTCAAAGGAATGTGAACCAAGTAATTCAATAACAATTTTGTTTTCGTTTTCTTATATGAAAGACAAGTAATGTAACTCGCTTTCTGTATAGCTTCTATAGGAAGACATGCACTATAATAGTTCATATTGTGTTGATGGCCACCTTCTACTTCTGCTTCCAGTCCAGCGGTATCTGTCTTGAACATGAAAAAAAAAACTAATCAATCGAACAGCCTAAAATTGAACTTGTGAACTTTAATTAAAATATAGAAGACAGCTACAAAAACTAAATAAAATCTTGGTAAAACATACATTTTCCTTCGGCGCGAAGCGTAGCAAATAATGTCGCACTGTATCGGCGATAACACAGTAATTTGTATTAATTCCGATTGTATGTAATTGAATTCTATCATTGCGTCGCTCCAACAGTGGAAACTCAGATTTAGATTTGATGTTATTAAACGCATTGGAGCATATCGCGCGCAGATGTTCGATCACAATCTAGTCTAGACTAAAATGAGAATACCAGTAGTCATGCAAGCTCACGCGGCCCGGCCCCGATGTATGTGGACCGGAAATCAAATACTACACATACACCTCGCTGCAGCATGAGATTCATAAATACCATAAGCACATTTCCACTACTAATTAAAATTACGACAGCGGTATCCCATTAAAACGTTTAAAACTCGGGAACAAATATTCGTGGTCATCACACAAACATGCGCCCTTGCAAAAACAATTGATATGCGCTTCTGGCGGTCCCGGGTTCGAATCCCCGTCAGGCGGGCGAATCAGGGCATTTATTTGTGTGACGAACACAAATATATGTACCTGACTCTTGGATGTTTTCTATGTATTTATATAGACTACTCATAAGCAAATGGGAATCACTTGTTTTGTTGTTCATTGACTTCTTAATTAAATGTTTATTAGGCTAAATAAAAACAAAACTTATTTAGATATTTTTGAGGTCCCAGTTCGCTCCTATGTATCTAATGGCGACTGTACATTGCTGTTTTTTCGTAATTATTGCGATCCGTTTGCAGACATGAACTCACGCCTGAGTTGCTACCACGTAACAAAACGAACGAAGTTCGTGTATCTCCCTCTCTGTCCCACTTGCCAATTCGAGCGACAGGTAGGGCGAGTTTTCGCTACTCGGAAGCAGCTCAAGTCAATAGAGTATCTTTGTGAGCAATTTGTTCGCTTCGATACATCTGATGGCAACTATACTTGCTCCTTAGACATATGTATAGTATAATATAATACGAATACATTAACATGTATAGCTTTGTATTCTTTCTGCGTAATCGATTCCTCATGCACGCATTTGCCCTCCATGTCCTTCAATATGGTATATTTCTATGTATAATAGAAAACTAAATTATTCGTAAAGTACCAATGAAAACATTTAACGAAAATGCTTTGAAAAAAATCAAACAATAGCGTATTTATGCAACTTTATATATCTCGGCGGCCGATCGTAAAATAAGCCAGATCATGAAATTCCTAGGCATATCATGAAACGCCGCCATTTCATGATTAGGCCAAGTAACACCCGCCAGTGACGTTTAAGCAGATCATGTAATTCCTAGGCGTATCGTGAAATTAAGGAAGTCTCCGATAGGTACGACGACGAGCGAAGCGAGGAGGAGTGTTATGTAGAACTGCGACCATAGTATGCGCAAGCCGAGCGAGCGAAGCGGGCGTGCCGTTACTAGCGGCCGGCGAAGCGCCAGAACCGAACATTTTTTACATTTATCATCTTTTACATTTACATTTTGTAAAAAAAATGTTCGGTACTGGCGCTTCGCCGCCCGCTGCCGCGGCACGCTCACTTCGCTCGCTCGGCTCGTGCGCTGTAAGGTTGCAGTTCTACCCAACACTCCTCCTAGCTTCGCTCCTCTTCGTACCTATCGGAGACATCCTTAATTTCATGATATGCCTAGGAATTTCATGACCTGCCTAAACGTTTATCAGGCACATTGTGATATGTCTGGCCAACATTTAGGCATATCATGAAAGCCTAGGAATTTCGTAATATGCATAAGAATTTCGTGATCTGGAGGATTTTATGATCTATTTTACGAAGTGCCCGGTATAGAGCTAGGAATATCGATGAATGCGTTTCTTTAATCGATCTGCCGTATTGTTTATCAGGTACATCGTGATATGCCTGGCCAACTTTTAGGCATTAACATCTTTTGCATTAGCTTCTTTTACATTCCTAGATAAATCTTTTACATTAGGGAATGGCGGCGTTTCATGATATATCTAGGAATTTCGTGATTTGGCGGATTTTACGATCGGCCGCCGACATATACTTAAACATGAAAAGTCACAGTTGATTATAGAAAATTGTGTCATCATTGGTTTTAGTTTACCCTACTAACTTCATACTAATCGAGCGCTTTTGACGCATCATCAAAAGTTGCTGTCATTCAGCATCTATCAATTAATACCGTATTCTTTATCAAGCAGACCTCGAACAAGTCAACCTTCGTGTCTAGATCGGTCCAGCACACTAACGCTTCCTCTCTGCCGCGTTTGTCTTACACAGATCATACAATAGCCTTGTACTCGTATTAACCTGGTGGAATGTTACAGAACGAGATGTTGAACCTGAAGCAGAACAACGAGCGGCTCCAGAGGCTGGTGACGTCACGGTCGCTAGCCGGCAGCCAGAGCTCGCTCGGCACCGGCGGCTCCGCCGTCGAGGACCCGCGCCGGTACAGTCTCGCCGACCAGGCCACCATGCACCAGGTACTATCAGAAAACAACTGGCTACTTACCTTTTTTAACGGAATTCAATGCAATGAAGGAGGTTCTCAGTTAGTCTGCATGTTTGCTATTTTTTTTATGTATGTATCCACCATATCAGCCGAAGGACGTCCACTGCTGGACATAGGTCTCCCCCTCATTCACGGGGGGTATATGCCATAATCGCGACGTTTGACATGCGGGTTCTCTCAATCGCAGTATCTCCACCGCACTCCAGGGATGCTGCTGCCCATCCCCCCGTGGTCTTGGTCGTATTTTTATGACATCCCGCATCCCGGGTATGTTCCCCGATAACTCTTGACCACGTTGGCCGATATTGATAATGTTTTTTTTTTAAATATCAAATCAAGTACCCCCAGGTTGGTCCCATATAAATTTAAAGAAAGTCTGATGATGGGATCTAGGAGGAATGGAGGAAACTCCTCGAATTATATAGGCACGCTTTTCTTTTTATTAAAAATGAGATTGCTCTAAACCGATTTCGGTATTTTCTGTAGTCAACCAAGCATTGGCTCTCGGAAACCACAAATTTAGTGAAGCGGAACTGGTGATGATGACCACAGTTGTCAAAAGGAACTCCTCAATGATGTAGGCACTTCACAGATTCCGATGAAATTTCGTTGACGTAGCAACTAATGCTCGTCAAAATACAGATTTTGAAGTGGAACTTATGATGAGGAACTGAAGGTCTGGTTTTCCTAATAAATCGACGGAACTTCTCAAATATCATCGGCCCATTTAAAGTGACTTTGCTGGGATCTGTAGTATTTTTTTATCCAAAACTTTAGGTTTTGAATCATAGACCCCGCGAGGGATACGGGCGAACTTGGCTTCTTTGAACTATTATCAAACTGTTACTTCAAAATTAACGTTTTATGTGTTATTGAATTTTTGAGACTGTCGATAGTTTTGTTTATTAATTTTGCGAAAGACTGAATGGAGGATTATTTTTTAACTATACTTTTGATATCGTATGGATCAATTTTTATATTGTTACATTTATACAGTTTCGTGGTCTGTATCTATTAAATTTGGGACATAGTCTACGTAGGTAATCAACTGTTTGAGAACTGGTGGTGACACACAGACACGGGTCACCCGCGGCTATTTTAAACTTGTGCAGGTATACTGATTTATATATGGGATATGGGATCTATAGTAACCACCTCGTTTGCTATCGGAAAGCAGTACAGGTAGTGAAGTGGGAAGGATGTGTAAAAATCTTATGTGTGTGGCATGGCGAAGTACAAACTTTGAGTTGGTTTTTTTTGTATAAATTTGGAGTGTCACTGTCTCTTATAATTCATTACTCGCTACATACTGAAAGGAGAAGTGTACAGTTTATGGTCAGTCATAAATAAATAAAAAAATCAAACATTGCAGGTCCCGTGCGACTTCAGACTTGTTAGGTACACATATAAATTGCTTCATTTGTCGAGTTCCAAACTTTTTAAAAAGGACAAACAGCGATACAAAAGATGGTACAGGTCGTATACAGCCAATTCAAAGCGTAAATATCACTACCGATTCTGTTTATAAAATCGGCGAGAACATAAACATTTTGACGTTTTAAGGTTATGTTTATCAACACTTAATTTTCCAATTTAGTATTTTTTACCCATTTTTAAGAAACACTATATTATGCTCTGCTGGAATGTCTATTGCAGGCTTCGTATTAATTAAACGGACTCTCTAGGTCGTCCGTTTAAAACTAATACTCTGCCTACAATTGACAACATTTCAAAAAATTAAGTAGTATGAAATCTTAACTCTTTTCGTTAATTTTTTAACAAGAAACCCCGAAAATGTGAAAAAAGCCTACCATCGTTGTGATGATTTCACTAGTTTGAAATAGTGTCAGTCACAACGCACAAAAAGAACAGAAGTTCACTTTCTTTAGTAAATCTGTCTTAGTTACAGTGCTTCTGTAAGATTTGTTACGCTGTAAGGCCTTATTTCTCAAGTTGTCACTTACTCTCTTTTAGAAAGAGCAACTTTTGAAATTTATTTATTTATATGAATATAGGATATTTTCGAGAATTTTAAAATGTGGTTTTCTTTAACTTTTTATCCTCTATTTGATTTGATAGGAAAAAGGCCTGCTTAAAATGTTGTCGATAGCCTCCATCCAGGCCTCGACAATGATGTACTATTACAGCTGTCACAGATTCTTCTCTGTAATATCATGTCAATCAATAAAATTGGCACATATTATATGTTCCGTTCTGCGTTTGAGATCCGATAAATGTGCACTATCACCACTGATGATAACCACTGCGCACTATCGGAAGCAGCGTTTTCCGTCAAACAAGTCGCCCATCGCCGCTGTCGACAAGTGACATCCGCTTCCACAAGACCTGGGAACAACCGGACTCGCGCCCGCCCAGCTCGCCGCCATGATGGCTTTTCATTGTTACGTCGACTGCCGTTCTGATCGGACGTACTTTGTTAATATATTGTTAATTACGCAGTGAGGAACCTTAATCCTCAATGTTTAAAACAGTTTTAATTCGGAGGTAGTCCTTAAGAAACGAGTGTTATAAATAGCGAAATTAATATATCGGACTACCCTCGTTTGTAATTATTTGATTTGATCGCGAGTTCAAATCGTTATGAACAACGAGAGTCGCCCTGCGTCGGAGGAGAGGGAACGCGCTTCCCGCGCATCGTTCCGGGGCCGGCGAGCGTTGCGCGAAGAGACGAGTTCAGACGAAGAGAACCCGCGCTCGCGCAGCACGTGCAGGCGGGCGCGCACGCGCTGCCGCGAGGCAACGCGATCGCTCACCCTGCGCCGCAGTCGTGCCCCGAGCCGCGCTTTTCAAAGCTCCACATCACACACCGCCGCCGTCGCCGGCTCCACATCGTCAGGACTGGAGCAGAGGTTCGAGTACCTCTCGACCCAATTGGTGAGCCAACTTAATAATATTCTCTCCGCACACGTGCCCGATACCAGCGTTGGGTCCACAATGAGGAAATCTCTGTTGAACGCCTCGCCCGCCATGTAGGCGCTGCCTACTGTCGCCGCCGCGCCGACGCCGCCCTCCTCGATGCGCTGCAATGGCGCCACCGCTCACCATGGTGCCGACCGCCGCAAAGGCGCCACCGCTTAACTAGATGCCGGCCACCGCAATGGTGCCGCCTCCTGGTCAAGTAGCGTCAGCCAGTATTACACCAGCAACCACAATGGTGCAGCCTGCTGCAGATGCGCCGCCCGCTGCGCCAACATGGGTCGACGCCCTGCAGGTCGCACTATCGGCGGCTCCGGGCTGGGTGCTCCCGACCGCCGCGCCGGCGCCGACCCCGGTCGCGTCACAGCGTCCTCAGATATCCGAGCTATCGGTTTCTGTCAAAGACCCATCCGTTGCCAAGGGGAACCCAGATCGGGCCGCGAGTAGCCCCTGTCGCGCCTCGATTGCGCGGATACTCAGAAAAAGTACCTCGCGTCTCCAGGCTTCACAGAGGTAACGTTTAATGATGAACTGCGCTGCTTCGCGGGACTCGCGAGCGACCCAGTCGGAGCTAAGCTTTGCAGCGCTATCTGATGCAGTAATTGCTCAGAACCACGCTGTTAACAAAGCCCGCTGAATTTAATCGAATGGTCCAGTACGCTGGATGCTAAAACGCCCGGCGCGCTCTACACCAAACTCAAAGAACTATTTGACAATCAATCAAATTATAAGGTAGGTAATATCCCACGCTATCCTACAAATCGTGTCCGGAAAGCGTGCTGAAGCCATAGCGGACAAGAGATTCGATCTGCTGAGATTTTCCTATGGAGGATATCGATAGGACCGACCTCTGAATACATTTTAACCCCGAGAAGCTATCCACGTACCTGCAAAGATTCGGGGGCATCGACAAGGTTGGGAAACAGTCGTCACTCCATCTCTCAGCTCGCCCTCGTTCTCCTGCTCAAGGCCCGTCCTATACAAGGACCAAACCTTCCGCCGAGGCCCTAATAAACAATAATTTGACAAAAAGCCCGTTGCTCCTAATCGAGCCCGATATTCCACTGTTAAGGAAAAAAGATCTGGAAGAAATAGCTCGAAACGGAGATCCCATTGTAAAAAATGACTCAAGAATTCTGAGCAGGCTGCCTTCGACTTTATGAGAACAGCTGGAAAGATTTAAATGCCCCGAAAACTGATTCTTCCGACTATCGACCTCTTACACAAGTTCCAGACCCTTGTTAGGCGTTCGTACATCCTATAATCGTTATTGGCGCCGTAGTGTTCTTGGCATCCAGAGGGTTAAGTTCAAGGCATTTTACATAATCTATATGGTCGCCAATTCAGACTCGCTAATAATCGAGATCCCTTCTAAGGCGGCAAGCACAGAGGTCGCAGCCCCAGCCTAGACCCTTTATAATTCTGCAGATCATTGTCCTATTGTGTTAGTTGTTACAGAACAACAATGAACCAATGCAAAATATTCTTAAAAATAAATTATATCACTATACTAGGTGCCTGACCGTTTCGAACGAAAACCTGATTTATGACAATATAGGGCGCAAATCATTTGACTAGACAGACAATAACGGCCAATAAGTTACTTCTGTTTGTACAACCGTTTATTTTCATTAGAAGTTCATCGAATGGTAACAAGGTCAGCATTGGTATAAATCCTCACTTTTTCTAATATACTCCTACCGTATACCATATGTATACCTACAAATTATAGCTTATGTGTCCTTTAAATAGTGTTGGTAAAGACTCAAGTTTTCGGAGTGTCGAATTCAAGAACTCGACTCATACTTACGGGACTCCAAGCTTAAAAGACTTCCGAGTCTTTTGAGTCATGAGTCGAGTCCTTTTTCGAGTCTTATCGAGTCCTGTAGTCACAACTCGAGCCTTAGAAAACTCTCGAACGATCGTATCTTTTATAATATTTTTTTTTCATTAGACGTACCTCAAAAACCTGAATCTAAAAGCAAAGACTCACTTTTGAAGTTTCTATCCAAAGAACTGATTCCTACAGTACCTACTTCACTGAGTAGGCCGCGGAACCTTACGTGTTTCTACAAGTACAGTTGAGTTCTAATCATAATGAGTTAAAAGCCTTTTCTTTACACTTAGTAAACAAAACTCTCAAGTCTCTATAGGAGACTCGAGTCTTTTTAGAGGACTTGAGTCTCTACAGAACACTCAAGCTTCGATTAGTCTAAAAAACTAAGTCGAGTCTTCGGAATGAAGACTCCGTACACTCAAGTCTTTACCAACACTACCTTTAAATATATGAAGTTTATTCTGAAAGTAGGCCGCAATGGCACTTTTACAAGTCAAAGAGCGTTTGTGAAAAAAATGACCACTGCCGAGAAGAAACGCCGAAATAAACTCGACCGTCAGTATTTTTTTTTTCAAAATCTGCTTAGTTCAATGATAATACTTAACCTACTTAAAATTAGTAAATCTGAGTGTCAATTTAACCCTTTCGCCGCCATTGACTTGATACGAAGTCTGCACATTTCGTGCCCCACACGCCAACGACTTCATATCAAGTCACGTCAGTCTGTCTCAATTTAACCAGGTTACCATAAGTCGGTCCCTTTTGGTGATACGCTAATCCTCCTTCTATAGGATCTTCATTCTACGCTGGAGCCTTAATTTAACACAACAGGCCGTTTGTTCTTACAAGTTACTTTTGACACTGTCATTTTGTATGACATAAAAAGTGATGAGGCTAAGGCGAATCGACTAATGTTATTAATTATCCGATTATTAGCGATTTTGGCGCATAATCCGATTCATATGACTCATCATCCTCCTAGCGTCATTCCCAGTACAGTTGCATCCTGAAGGATGCCTGGGGTCCGCTACCTAATCCCAAGAATTGGCGTAGGCACTAGTTTTTACGGAAGCGACTGCCGTCTGACCTTCCAACCCGAGGGGGAAACTAGACTTTATTGGGATTAGGCTTGTCAAGTGAGTGGGCAACTTGACTGTTAGAGGTTCTCAAGCCGCCCGGAGGCCTCTTAACTTGGCTTAAGGACTGCTATCATAGACAGCAACCGGGATCAACTGCTTAACGTGCCTTCCAAAGCACGGGAGCGCTCAGTTAGTAACCACTCAAAGCGGTCACCCATCCAAGTACTGACCTCGTGGGCGCCGCTGGGCCACGAACGCTCCCGATTCATATGATGATTCATATGACTATTGTATTATTTATACCGACCTTCAAAACAAATACTATAGAAACTGGAAAAGCGCACAGTAAGCCCGTAAAATATTTCGACGGACTGCGCATAGACTATACTTTTATTAATTGCCAAATATTGTATTGTTCAGAAACTATTTTCAAATGCATTATTATTGGTAAACGGGACTTAATCGCGTACAAAAATTATTCACCTGAGGTGTGCCCGAGGTTTCGAATGTATCGCAACATCCGTGGTCACGAGCTGACTGGCTTCAGCGGGTATCAACATCTTCTAGCATACCGCACTTGGTCTTTATTATTCACATTTACACAAGGGTTATCACTAGGATTGGCTAGAAGATGTTGATACCCACTGAAGCCAGTCAGCTCGTGACCACGGATGTTGTGATACACTCGAAACGTCGGGCAACCTCAGGTGAATAATTTTTATACGCGATTAAGTCCCGTTTACCAATAATAATGTGTAAAAATCGTGCAAGTTTAAATCAATATATTTTCAAATGCATCGATTACCTCAAATTTATAACGATGGTATTGGTTATTGCTCTAAATTGAAAAAAAAATACGCAGAATGAAACGTTTGCGTATCGTGTTTTTACTTACAATATTATGTGAGAAAAGAATGGGCGCTGCTATGCGTCAAAACTAACCTGTAAAGACAAACGTTCTGTAGACGATCCATTAAAAAACGTTTGAAAATAAGGTTTTAGAAATCCAATCTTCATAATATTAATAACCTTAACTTTTGTTCATAACAGGCCGCTATCGACATCCACTCCCAGCCCTTGGAGCTCGACTTCAACTGCATAGCGTCCACTCCGACCATGGATTTTTCCAAGAAGGGCTCGCCCAAGTCCAGCATGGTCGAGCCTATCTATGGCAACAAGACCGCCTGCGAGCTGAACGAGAACGAAGCGCTGATGGGCCTGAACGGGGCCGCGGACATATTCACCAACGGGCTGAATAGCGAGCGGCTGAGCGGGGACTACGACATCAACACGGTGCTGCCTCCCCCGAAGAGCCGTGAGCTCGCGATCGGGGAGAGCTATTCTGATATAGGTAAGAGCTTTTTATGTAACATAATTAACACACCTGGGTAATTTTCTTGTCTATTGCAAAAAAAAATTGCAATGGACAAGTCAGTGTTTTAAAGATATTACCTGAATTGTTTAACTACTTACACTTCATGCTAATAAAATTATAGTGTGTTGCACCAAACCGTCTATAATCGTAAGCGGTGTTCGTTAAAATTTGATTGCATGAAAAGTTTCCATAGAATGCCAGCTGCCGGCGTGGCGCCATATTTGACGTTGAAGGGTACGTAATAGTCCGTTGGTGCAACCCGCCCTTATCTTTGAAAAAGGACGGCATGATCCGCAATGTCAACGGAGGAGATACCGATCCTTTTAATAGGTTCATTGTTAATCAACCTAAAACTAATAATTTTATATTACTCTCCATAGTGCAGAATATTTTAACCATGAGAAAACCGTTGTAGGATTTAGCATTACTTGAAACGTAACATTGGTTAAGCGATAAAGTTATATTGATAACACTGTCTGTGTTAAGAGCACGTTTGCTGCCCCCGACCTATTTGATAATTTTAACCAATTCCCTGTCAACAATTAAATCCACATTACTTTACAGGTGTAGCGGACAGTCAGGGCGACACGACAGACGGGAAGAAAATAGCAATAGCAGTATATTTAGGACAGCCAGAGGCATTCCAAAGATATTTCGAAGAAGTACAAGACACGCTCACAGAGTCCGAGTGTAGGTTTTACGCGAAGCAGTCGGCCGGGGGATACAACCACTTCGAGAAACAGTCGAGCTTCGACTCGCCGCGGCTGTCGCAGAACCACAGCCCCGAGGCGGAGCCCCATGACTACCCCCACACTGTCAACAAATCCAACACCAACAGCCTTAAGAGCAACAAGTCCGCGCACAGCACCTCATACAAAAATGTATACAGCACAGACTCAACAATAAACTGCAACGAATACACGATAGCCTACACGTATATATCCGGGAAGACTACTTGGCAGAACTTAGATTATATAGTTAGAAAAACTTTTAAGGATTACCTGTCCAGGATAGATCCGGGCACGAATCTCGGGCTGAACACTGATTCAATAACGTCGTACCACTTGGGAGAGGCCACGAGGGGTCCCGAGATCGGGTTTCCGGAGCTGTTGCCGTGTGGGTACATCATCGGCACGGTCAACACCCTCTACATTTGCTTGCAAGGCGTCGGGAGCCTGGCGTTCGACAGCCTCATACCAAAAAATATTGTGATTAGGTGAGTTTAATTTCTATTTAAAATGTTCGGGCTACACGTATAGATTAAAACCAAATAAGTATATTTCATTTATTTATTGCAATCATCATGTTTATTATACGAGTACGGTGGATGTTAAAATGTAATAATTAGTCGGTACATGATACCGATGATGGTTATATTTGTAGTTAGGCGGCCTTGATTAATTACGTAAGGAAGGTTTTTCGGACCTCCGCCACCCATCGTACGTAAGATTTTATCCTACATTTAATGAAAAAATAGACGTCGTAGTTGATTGAAGACCGCACGGAATGTGGAGTTAAAAAATGTTACGTAAAAGTCTATGTACCTTTTTGTGTGTGTGTATGGACCTTTTAACCCCCTCCTCACCTCAGGTCCCTTTAATTAAGAAATAGGTGCAGACCCCGAACTAAAAAAAAATTGAAAATTCCAGGTACGTTTCGCTGCTGTCGGAACATAAGCGAGTAATCCTGTGCGGTCCGAGCGGCACGGGCAAGTCGTACTTGGCCGCTAAGCTGGCCGAGTTCTACGTGCAACGGAACGGCACCGAGCGCCGCGGGAACCCGGCTGAAGCCGTGGCTACCTTCAAGTATGTACCTACCACAATACTTTCTTTAGTTTTCGTCGTCCCGATCACGTCGGCATAGTTGAGTTCCAATAGCTCAAATGTGAAACTTATGATAGATCAATTTGAAAATTATTGTTTATTCCTCAAAATTGGCATGTTGTGTCGTGACTGACTTGTCTATACAATTGTGAAGACTGCTTCAGAATTTTATAGTCAAATCAGTCACGACTCTTCTATGGTCTAACCGCGTCCATTTTGTGATCTCGTTGGTTTTGAACAAGTTAAAACTTAATATATAAAAACGTGTATTTTTCGACTATTTTCGTCAATTTTGTATATTTCTAAAGTAATACAAGTAATATTTATTTTTTAATGTTGTCAATTACCGTGTCATTAATCTTAACGGATAAACAATAACTAAATACTCATCCTGCAAATTGCTTACATGTCTCGTCAATAACGTACTCCATTATTTCCATTACACAGCGTGGACCGCAAGTCGTGCATCGAGTTGCGCGCGTACCTGGCGAACATCGCGGAGCAGTGCGGCGCGGCGGCGGCCGGCGAGGAGGCGGCCTTGCCCTCGGTGGTCGTGCTAGACAACCTGCAGCACGCCTCGGGGCTCGGCGACGCGTTCGCGGGCCTGCTGCCGCCCGACAACCGGAACATGCCCGTGATCATTGGTAACTATCCCTTTATTATGGATGGCACTCCTCCCATGAAACGAACGAGCGTTTCACCTGCTGCTTTTTTAAGTAACTCTTTATGTACAGCAGTGACACTTAACTCGCCTTCCAGAAGAGATTAAATATGAACCTTAGCGTATAGGTCTTCTTGGTGCCGTAGACACTACAACACGCGACATCCTTAAGCATTCTTGGTGTTCAAAGGATTGATGAAGTTTGAATGCGAATAAGAAGATTGGAAGGTATATCTTTAACCGACTATACTTGAATAAATTCGTTACATGATAGTGCAGCGGGTAAAACGCTCATGGGCCTTATCCTCTTTGTCGGATTTATTTCTGTGATAATTTGATGACAGAGGTCCATTCCACTTATTGTTCTTTGATCAAAGCACATTTGACAAATATATTGAATAAATGAAATACCAGCATATCCCTCTCTCTCTCTCTCCCCTCGGAAGCATGCGCCCGATCTATTAGACCCAGTCAGCCATAGGGTTTTCAGTGGAGAAATATTTCCAGAAGCAGATTCTCCGGCAAACTAGGCAAGTGCCTAGAGCGGAATAGGGGCCAGGCGCGGAATTTTTGAAAACATAAGCATAAAAAACCGACTAAAGTGGCGCGGATGAAGTGCTTGCCTAGGGCAAGAGTGCTCTATCCTAATGCCGACAGCGGCATTTAATCCGCCTCTGAATGTTTCTAAAATGGAATGGTTTCGAGATAAGATATAGGGTGTCATGTGGCTAGTGGCCTTGGGCTCTTAAGTCTGGACCTGAGTTCGTCATTAATTTGATCCAGTTGGATGTGTACGAAGAATTTGTAAATTGATTTCACACGATTTCGTTTCTTTATTAAAATCCCTAGACGTTATCATAGGGTGGTTGACATGATGTATTATTGTCGCAGGTACGATGTCTCAGGCAACATGCAACACTACAAACCTCCAGTTACACCACAATTTCCGATGGCTGCTCACCGCCAACCACATGGAGCCAGTGAAAGGATTTTTAGCCAGGTAACTTGATTAATTATATCTAGACAGCAACTCTATTTCAATCACAACCTTCCCAAGATATTATCCATGAAACAGTTGCCCTTTTCATTCCATTCACTCCAGCAAAGATTTTCTATAAATCCTTCTCGTTCCCTGGACTGAGGAAACTTGGCGTGGAGACGGAGGTCTAAGTGTATTATCTATCCGGGTGTATAAACTCTTGTGATTGTTCTAGATACCTCCGCCGCAAGCTGTTCTCACTGGAGCTGCGGCTCGGGCGGCGCGAGCCCGCGCTGGCCGCGGTGCTCGAGTGGCTGCCGGGCGTGTGGTCGACGCTCAACGCCTTTCTCGAGGCGCACTCCTCCAGCGACGTCACCGTCGGCCCGAGGCTCTTCCTCGCTTGCCCTATGGATCTCGATGCTAGTCAGGTAAACCATGGTTTACTACAAGGGGTTTACTGTCGCATAAAGCAAAAAAAAGAAACAAATACACAGAGGAGGAATGCATCTAAATTAAAATTAATACATAGGTTCGGGCTCAACGTTTGCTGCGACCCTGGTCGGCTGTACAGACTGATTTTCAGCCCGTACCTACTTCACAGCTCAAAAAAGAAATGAATAGCTGGCTGGAAGGGGAGCATTCGCTTGACTATTCGACCAAACATGAACTTTATGTTAAAAGTCGAAAGTGTATGGTCGAGTCTCGGAATAATATCTTGTCCCTGTTTGGCTGAATTGACACCAAGTAATAACTCTCTTAGGAAATACTATTTTTTTTATATACCACTTTGGTGGCAAACAAGTATAAGGTCCACCTGATGGTAAGCGGTCACCCCAACTTCAGGGGCCGACCCTTTAAAAATGTATACTCTTCTTGAAGAACCCGATACAGTACCTACCCAAAACTTCATAAGGGAGCTCATTCCACAACATGAGTGTCCGAAGGAGTAAATACCTCTCAAACCGTACGGAAGCTACTTACTGGTTCGGTTATTTTATTGCCTTTTCTAGCCATAGAAATACCATATTGTATAGAATCACAATTACATCGTAAAAATGTCTGTAAAACAAGTATAAGCCTGACATCCGGTCAAGCACACAGTTGTCACGAATCACGAGGTTAAGATATGATAAGTAGAAGTACGGAGTATGGTGATTCGAGTTACTAATATCATATTTGACAACTTGATGTTGGCCTAGAGGTGTCATTTTTTTAAATGACATCAGATAAAGTTGAAGCTAACGAAGATCATTTTACCAATTTGAGTCTTATCATTACCAAGATAAAGTAGATTATCGCATGATTTAGTTTTTATTTTTACGATCAACAATAGAGTGTTTTCGCTTCTCCTCGATTTCGGTAAGGGAGGTATTCCACTCGTCCAATATATTTGTCCAATATACCTTTGATCAAAGAAATTAGATGATTTCATCCAACTTGGATATTGGATGAGTGGAATGGGCCTCCGTCAAAGAACTTTGATCAAAGAATTGACAAACAAATTGGATGATTTCATCAAACTTGGATGGGACCCCGACATTTGATCAAAGATTCCGATGACAGTTAAATCAATATGGCTACGCATGAAAAAGAAAACTTGGACAAAGATATTGGATGAGTGGAATGGGCCTACGTCAAAGAACTTTGATCAAAGATTTGACAAAGAAATTGGACAAAGATATTGCACGAGTTGAATACTAAGCTATTATTTTGACAGATTTAGTTAGAGTCTGTGACGCTCTGAAAGCTCATTAAGCTTTATAAAAGCTCAATGATTCTAGTAGGGCATCCTTTCACTTGTTCGAAACCTGCCACTCCACGGAAACGTATATTGAAGGCACTAACATAACACTCTTGTGTCGGACAGGCGTGGTTCGCGGACGTGTGGAACTACAGCATAGTTCCGTACGCTTCGGAGGCGGTGCGCGAGGGCGTGGCGTTGTACGGGCGCCGGCGGCACGCCGCTGTCGATCCCCTACAACACGTCAAGTCGAGCTACCCGTGGCGGGAACCTAACCATTCGCACGTGAGTACAACACATTCACTGCTACATATTCATTATACCAGTACAAATCATGCTCACTGCATCACATTTTAATACTAAAGGGACAACTTCAAAATAATAACAGAAATAAAAACGATAGGGATATTGACTAATGATCAAATCAGCAACCTTCAATGAAACGTCATAAACGCTCTGTTAGTTTAGTATGAAGTTTGTAGGGCAATAGCAACAAGTGGTCACGCCTTTTCTATAATAATTAGCGTCCATTTTTTGTTCTTCATGTATTTGTCTCTGTTGGACCCGGGTATGTCCTACAACTACGACCAAGACCACCGCGGGATGGGCAGCAGCATCCCTGGAGTGCGGTAGAGATACTGCGATTGCCAATTGATTATGGCATTAATTCCCTGTGAAATTAGAGGAGGCCTATCTCCAGCAGTGGACGTCCTTGGGCTAATATAATAGATGTATCTAAAAAAAAAGGGAAATATTATTAGAGTATTTTTTTCAGTTTTGTTTATTGGTATGTAAGAGTATAGGTAAAAAAACTTAAGAAAATGACCTGTTCTATGTAGTTGCAGCGTGTTCAATACACATTACATATTTTAAATGTGCACCACAAATAAAACAAACATATTCTTAAGTTTTTCACCTATACCTAATTTATGTTTTATTATTGTCAACATTCAAATTACGCGAATGTTTCAAATTAATATAACTCATCATGGTATCGGTTAGAGGGTAAATATCCGCAGGCATTTAATCGATGATGTCGTAATCAATAAAACCATACTTGCATGATAAATATAAAAATAAACCATTAAATTATCTCCATAGATTTTGCCTATAAGAGACCTAAATAACTAGAAGTCAGCAACAAATAGACTGTTTTCAATGGCTGTGTTCCGAATCACGCTCACAGCGCTCACAACGCTTACAGTGCTGGCGGCCGGTCCGAATCAGTTAGCGCGCTCAAGGCCGCGTGAGCGGTGTTTTGGTTCGGACCGGTCATGAGCGTGTTTACTGTCAAACGTCAACTGTATTTGAATTTTGAGTTCGTCAATTAATCATAGTATGAAATTCTGGGCTGGGTTTTTGATCTGTAGAAAATTGAAATTAATCGCAATCTACAACGAACTAATATAAAACTGACGACATGTTCTAGGACCAAATTGTAGAGCATAGGGAATAATTCATCTTCACACCTTAGAACCTGAATGGTCGCGTACGGTACGGTTTCAGAGGAATTTTCTCTATTGGACGCTCTGACTGTGGAATGAACTCCCTGCTGAGGTTTTCCCGAAGGACTACAGTATCGGGTTCTTCAAGGAAGGAGTATATAAAATTTTAAAGAGTTGGTTATGCGCATGTGACACCCCTGGAGTTGCAGGCGTCCATAGGCTGCGATGACCACTTACCATCAGGCTGGCCGTACGCTAGTTTGCTACCGACAAAGTACAAAAAAAACTAATAAATAAACTAATATAACTGTAAAGTTTATTTTTCGCGCCTAAAATGAAATGTCAAACGTCAACTTGACGTTTGCGCTCACGGTGCTTACGGCTGGGAGTGTGAGCACCGTGAGCGCCGTCCATGACGTCATCAATGACGTCACCACATATCGTGTAAACGCTGTGAGCGTGAATCGGTCCGACCGTGAGCGCGCTCACAGCGCTGTGAGCGTGATTCGGAACACAGCCAATGACAGTGGCCAATTTCCCTTGCAATTATTCCTTACATTGTCAAATGTAATTATTTACATGAATTGTACTGGTATTATGAATAATTATGGTAAATTATAACTGGCAACGCCATAGAGAAAATCTATCCGCTTATTAGTACAGTACGACAGAGATGATGACGGGTCAATCGCGCGACACGCACTTGGCTAACAATAGTACTAACTACAGCATAACATTCGCACGCAGAACCATATTATTATGCCGAGGTATCGCGTCTGCGAAAAGCGGGATATACATACAGAGTGTATAATGGTGGTGTGTAATCTAAATGAGGCCATGAGAGAGAATCTAAAACTACAAGGGACACAGTCATGCAGTGTTTGCAGTGTTTTATTATTTATTCTAAAATCGGCCTCGTGCCTCCAAAGAACAAATTCCGCATCTCTTATAGTTTCAATATTACCTCACTCACTGCCCCATTCGATTATACATACATGTAAATTATTTTTAAGTATGACATTGACATATGCTCTTATTCTATTGAGTATTATACATATACACTAAAGTAATAGAGTTTATATTACGTAGACAGACACTGTCCTATAATTATGTGTTTATAATAGAAACTATTACATAATGCGCGTTTAAGTAGACTATCCAATGGAATAAGAGCTTATGTCAGTAGCGAACTCAAAGTAATCGTACTGTACTTACGAGATGAGAGCCAAATAAGTCAGTCATCGCAAACGCAAAAGCAGCGGCGCAGCGGTAGGTAATGTTACTTTAGCTAACCCTTTATTAGGCAATGTATATCAGGATATTCAGCATATACAAACTATTAGACTATCTTTTTGTTTTTTTTTCTGACTGAAATTGTTTGGACTATTTAGTGCCACCGAAGCTTGAATATGGGGCATTAGCATTTTTGTGCAAATGTGAGAAATTCAGTTACAGAAGTACATTCCAATAAAAAAGCTAATACGCCGTGCATGTATTCTTTTACCCGACTGCGGCAGAATATGGATTATTTCTTGCACCTACCTTTTTTCAATTATTTACGAAAACAATCCCATAGAACCAACTTACTAGCTAGGTTATTTAAGAAGATGGTGCATCGAGCTCTCGGTAATATGGATTTAGTTTGGCTAACCACCAGCCTAATTATTGAAATATATTGAAACGCTGCTTTGTAAAATAGCTAAATTGTTTTATTTTTTTAGACTCTACGTGCGATAACTGTGGAAGATATTGGAATAGAGGAGACCAATCAAGATTCCAATCCTAACAACAACCAGGATCCTTTGGTAAGGGCTTGCCAACTTTGTATTTTGGGCAATTTAGTATACGTTAGTAGTGAATATATTAACTATATTATGGCATAATGTAACAGAACAATAAAAGTATATATTTTATTTAAGATCCAACAGGGAAATGATCTAAATAGTAATTATCTCAAACGAGTTATTCTTGTGTATTTATTTAATTGCGGGATATCGGAAACGACCTACGAATTCGATAAAATTTACAATGCGGGGGTTTAAACTTCGGTCTCATCTTCGGGAAAGCTTATTGTCCACAAAAACACGAAAGATACCGAGCCAGCTCAGTCGCCCAGGTACTTAAATATTAAAGCCAAAAAAATTTCTACAGTTGAATATGCTGATGCGGCTCCAGGAAGCGGCGAACTACAGCGGGAACCAAAGCCAAGACTCCGACAACGCGAGCATGGACTCCAACCTCACGCACGACAGCTCCGTCGGCAACGAGCTTTGAATCATCCACGTCATGTTCTCATACGTAACACTCAATTCGGTTATCATTCTTAGCGCGGTCACAAACGGAGACTTCTTGCGGCGATACAAACGTGCGACTGCACCGAGGCACTAGCCATTGTATCACTACAGTATCGCGTCTGCATCTTTGCAAAAAGTAACAGTATGTAATCGCACTTAGCCGCTAATGCGAAAGAGGCAAAAATCAGTTTTCAAATAACATGAAATACGTAAATTATCTTTGATTGCAGCTATATAACTATTGTCGTGTAATACTTGTCAAAGTAACTTGTTTGTATGTACGTTTATGTTGTCCAGATTCTTGCTAAAGTTATTGCTGGACTGGAACCCATAAAGTCCTTTTATCACTTTATAAATACAAGCAACATGCTTTTTAATTCATTTAGATGCTTGTTTTGTTTACTGTAAGTAAATTTATTTTATTCAAAGCCAAATAGTTGCCATATGTAAATTATTTATATTTATTTACATTTAGTGATATTTGACTAATTTGGTTGTATACTACTAGTGTATAATTATTAATTATTGAAAGTGCATCGTTAGAGCAATGATTAAATTCAAAGGTTTTTATTCCGCTGTATTTGTAAAAGTTTGAGCAAATATTAATAGCATGAGTAATTGAACCTTTCGTCGAAATTGTTGGTTTCGTTTATTGAAGTGGACTGCTTCAGGTTAGAAGTGGGCAGCTTCTACTGGGGCATGTGCTACCCGATAGTTACATGTGCGACACAATAACGGTAATGAATGACAGTGCCTGGAGTGATTTTTCTATTTTACTAAGTATTTCCGAATCCTCTTGTTTATAATTGATGTGAAGCATTGTCTTTTTACTCTTGTTATATTTTTGCAAATTAGGATACGAATCGCATTTGTATTACAATGATATTAGATGTAATTGAATATATGAAAGTGTAATTTTTATACCATTTTCATATAAAACTCATGTACCTAATAAAAATGTCTACTTGTAAATAAAATATGTTTAATATAATTTTTTGTATGCTACTACACTAACTGCTAGAACGCCATAACAATGTAGCGTTAATTTTGTATAGAAATGCGTAACGACTATGTTATAATTATGTGTTCGGTATGGATTGACTTGTGTGCATAACTGAAACGTGATATCTACAATCTATGCTTTACGGAAATTGTGAAATAAACATTGATTATATTTTTGCCTTTTATTTAGTTCTAGTTTTAAATGCTAGTGTCGATTCTCTTTTAAAGCAGCGATTCGACTACAACTTTTAAAATAGTAGCTTGTGCAACTGTTACATAATGAGAGGCATTAAAACAGCCCAGGTTTCTATCGAATCGAAGGCTTTGTCGTAGTCAACGAACGCTAAACAGAGGGGCAGGTTGTACTCCTCAGTCTTCTGTATAACCTGACGAAGCGTATGGATGCGGTCTACGGTGCTAAAGCCCCTTCGGAAACCGGCTTGTTCGGGAGGCTGGAAGTCATCTAGCCTGCGTGCGAGACGGTTCGTAATGACTCTTGAAAACAGCTTATAAACATAGCTCAGAAGTGAGATGGGTCGGTAGTTCTTCAGTAACGAGTTGTCACCCTTTTTAACCGACTTCAAAATTTCTAAAGAGGAGGTTATCAATTCGGTTGTATGTTTTTTTTATGTTTTTTTTTTAATGTTTGTTACTCCATAACTCCGTCATTTCTTAACCGATTTGAATTTTTTTTTATTGTATGTATATATATCCAAGTTGATCCCGTTTTTGTCAAAAGGCAGTTCTGATGATGGGATCCATGAGAAATTGAGGGAACTCCTCAAATCTTTAAGGCAAATATATAGTGATTTTTGTGTTTTTATCAACAAGTCAAGCATTTGCATCCAAAAATGTGACATTGGATGAAGTGGAACTGCTGATGATGATCAGAACAGAACTCTTCAACGACGAAAAGTTCACGTTTGGCGATTTGTCCTCCTAGCTGTGTTTGTTAAGCAAGTTCTATTTTCACGATTAATTTTTGTCATGCTCGAGTTCTGATGATGGGATCCATGAGGAGTTGAGGGAACTCCTCAAATCTTAAAGGCAAACATATAGTGATTTTTGTGTTTTTATCAACAAATCGAGCATTATCATACAAAAATGTGACATTTGATGAAGTGGAACTGCTGATGATGATCAGAACAGAACTCTTCAACGACGAAAAGTTCACGTTTGGCGATTTGTCCTTCTAGCGGTGTTTGTTAAGCAAGTTCTATTTTCACGATTGATTTTTGTCATGCTCGAGTTCTGATGATGGGATCCATTAGGAATCGAGGAAACTCCTCAAATGTGAAAGGCACACAAATAGTGATTTTAGTATTTTCATGAACTAATCAAGCATTTTCATTCATAAAAGTGACATTTGATGAAGTGGAACTGCTGATGATAATCAGAACGGAACTCTTCAACGACGCGTAGTTCACGTTTGGCGATTTGTTCTCTTCGTTTTGTTTGTCAAGCAAGCAAGGTTTTTCCATGATTTCATGAAGAATTGAGGGTACTTAGTCTTCTACCATTATAAACATACTTATAGCCATTTTTGTATTTTATTGTATGGAATCTAAGAGTGCACCATCTAAGATTAATAATCTTTCACCGGACTCCCCCATTGAAGTCGGTTTTTTTTTCTTAAAAATTATTGAAGAACAGCACCACCACACCTCTGTTCCATTTCCCTTCAAGTAAGACGGAATCGAACAACTTCTGAAGGGCCCTAAGGACCGGTTTTCCACCCGCCTTCAAGAGTTCAGCTGTAATTCCGTCTTCACCGGGTGCCTTGTTGTTCTTTAGCTGTTTAAGAGCCATTCTAATCTCGTACAGGCTGATGTCCGGGATATCTTCGGTATAGTGCCGGGTTAATCTGGCTCTAGGGTCTGCCGCCAGACCTGTAGTATGGTTCTTAAGACCACACACGAAGCCCAGCTGATAGTTAATAAATAAATCATTTTCTATTTCCAATAACATGTAATATGATACCTGACCCTGAGGAATACAGGAAATGATTTATTATTCCATATATGGGAGAAGTATCAACTATCAATTGTGCCGACACATTCCAATAATGCATATGGAAATTATTAACTCTCCATTGAATCCGCTGTTTACACAGTATATAAGACGTGCGTTTTACGGAATAAAGAACATTATTGACTCAATGCTTGACGTATCATTGACACTCTCGAACCCCGTACACTTCATGGCGACCCTCTGCCAGTCGTAACGTAGCCTACCAGTTGGGACTCGAGGCAGCTTCGCCTCGAGCAGCCCTTGCAGCCTCGCAACCTCAGCTAAGACTCCAGCCAACCAGCTCCACTGCGCCAGCCAGCCAGCTCCACTGCGCCAGCCAAAGTCAGCAATAGCCAGCTTTCAAATATGCGTCAATTTTATGAACGCCATATGGGAAGAAACAAGAAGACAGCGACACTGCTGTAACGATGACGCGCAACTACAAACCAGCTGATCCAACCCCAACCACCAACCCAAGGAACAACCCGACCCAGCTCAACCAGAAGAAAAAGCAAATTATAACAGCCCAAAATTAAGTCAACAATACCCATCAAAATATTACACGAACAAAATTCGTTTAGTCCGTTTTCGCAATTGCCGTTTCACAATTGGCTGCGAAAGAAGAATTATTTTTCACTGTTTCGCAATCAATTACGAAACAGGAATTTATTTGCCATTTTAGAAATCGAGTGTTTTTTCTTCTTTCGTAATCAATTACTGAATAATTTACTTTTTCCTTGTTCGTAATCAATTACTAAACAAGAATTTGTACTCGATGAAGTCGAGTTCTATATGATGAGACGGTGTGTCACTAAAAACGGCGCGCGTCGCAAGGGGGGTGGTGGTGGTGACTTCTTCTTCTTCTTGTTATCGAATCGAATGCTAAATTGTTCTAACCCAAAAACCAGCAACGTCTAATGCCCTTTGGTTAGCTTTGATCCAGTCTTCTTGTGAGTAGGAGGATGGGCAAGCCGGGCAGTTGGTAAGGTGCGCCAAAGTTTGGGTGGTGACATCACACACGCAGCGGTTAGAGGATGCCCCAATGAAACCCCACTTGCACAAGCTGTCTTTACTGCGACCAACACAAGAAAGCAGTCTATTGAGGGACTTCCATATTGCCCAGGGCAGGTCGTGCCCAGATTGTAGCCTTAGTGCAGGTTGTACAACGTTTTCAGGAGGGGGAGCTGTTTCTTTCCAAAGGTTGAAGGGCTCAATAGTTCAGTTTAATGTGATTGGATCGGTGGAAGGTAGGAAGCTGGATCGGCTCTTGAGGCGAGATAGGCTCGCCGGCCAGAGTAGAGAGGATGGCGAGGGTCAGCATTTTGTGCAGATAGTTTTTCCACCGAGCAAGTGACTCTTCTGCGCACGTCGGGAGGTGCTACGTTGGTCAGTGAGTAAAGCATTTTAAGAGGGTTGGCTTCAAGCAACCAGTGGTACTACGCACTTGTGATTTTTATGGAGACGCTAGTTTCTATATTCTATGGTGTCTGCTTACCATCAGGTAGGCGTAAGCTTATTTGTCACCATTGTTGTATTAATACAAAAAAGAAGAAGTCTTTTCTAGCCCGTTTAGAGGGAGCAAACCTCGTGTTTACTCCCAATGGAAGCAAGTGCAATAACAATTTGCTCCCTGTTGGCAGGGAGCAAAATCCAGTTTTGCTCCCTCTAAACGGGCTAGATAAGACATTTTTTCGAATAGGACAAGTAAAAATAATTAGTAAAATATTTTACAGTACATATGGTGCTACATTACCGCACGAGTGCGGTAATCAGCAGATTACGTGCATATGTCGAAACTTTAAAGAGCCATATGTACTGTAAAACGTTATACGATACACGTGTGAACAGGTAATTCGCAACTCGTGTCGATTTAAAACACTCCCTTCGGTCGTGTTTCAATTAATCACCACTCGTTGCGAATTTCCTGTTCTCTGCACTTGTATCGTAATGTACTATTTTATCAGCACACTTCCTCGTAAAGGGTCTTATTGTACGCAGGCGAGTGTACAGCAGCTATAGCCAATTTACTTCCCGTGGGAGTTATGGATTTTCATAACTTCCGAGGGACTTGTGAGTTTGTGTGTGATCTGATTGAATACTGGTTTGTGATTCGTTGTCACATTGATGCGGCGCGCACCTCTCACAAAGAAGCCCCGGCGATCAAGAATACTAGAGGTGAAGTTGTCAATTTCGTCAATTTGGAATTTTAGATTTGGATTCATTTCCTCGCAAATGTGATGAAAAACATTGTAATTCACTCGGGCGTAGGATTGCAAACTGGAATCATCATAGACTGTCGTTCGCAATTTTCTGCTTACGTCCGCGTCCCTCGTTAAACAATGTAATATATTGTTTAACATTACAGAAAAAGAAAAATAAATCTTATTTCGGAGTTGATTACGAAAGATTACTAAAACGCCAAATAAATTCCTGTTTCATGATTGATTGTGGAACAGGAATAGTTATTTGTTATACAAGGGTGCAAAGTTGTATTTTACCCGTGAGTGTGGAATTGAAACACGAGCCAGCGAAAGTATTCTATAGTTGAACCACGAGCGAAGCGAGTGGTTCTAAAATAGAATCCTGAGCGTAGCGAGTGTTTCAACACACGAGAAGTAAAATACAACTTCGCACCCGTGTGTAACACAAAACTTTTCTTCTCACTATAGCGAGGAAAGTGCAACATGCAAAAAAACACAGTTCCACAGGCATGATTTTCATTACTGGAATCACTGATTTTTTACGATATTATAACAGAAAACTCTGGAAGTTGTGTATAATATTTACGTTAGTCGAAGTCGGTGACAAGTTGTATTTATTTTAGTTGACATTGACAATGATGACATTTCTGACGATGCGTTTTGAAATTGCACCGACTCAACTTGTGCGTTTACAATTATACTCAATATCATTATTAAAAAGATGTTCGTTAAAGAATTTTTTTAAGGTTTACTTAAATCATTAAATAAAGCTAAATTTGGTATTTTTTATTAAATTCTCAAACCATTTATTTAATGATAATTGATATCAAACGAACCATTATTATGAGCATTTTACGTTTTGTTATCTGTCAAAAGCTACTCAAACACGCTCCTAGGTCAAATTACTTTCCCCACTTGTGGATAAAATGCGTTTTTACCCGCTTGTATCAAAGGATAAAAGACGGCTTTCCGAGCTAGTGAGGAGAAAAAATAATTCCTCTTTCGTAACTAATTCATTACGAACAAAGAAAAATAATTATTACGAAAGTTGATTTCTATAACGACAAATAAATTCCTGTATCGTAATTGATTGCGAAACAGTGAAAAATATTTATTCTTTCGCAGCCAGTTGTGAAACCGCAATTGCGAAAACGGACTAAACGAATTTTTAAAGGGTCGGCAACACGCATGTGACACCCCTGGAGTTGCAGGCGTCCATAGGCTGCGGTGACCGCTTACCATCAGGCGGGCCGTACGCTTGTTTACCACCGACGTGGTATATAAAAAAAATTCAATAAAACTGACAAAGGCGTAAAATAAAATCTTAACCATAAAGAAATTAAGGGAGGTACTCCCCTACACGTAAAGTGATGATGTTTTTTTTTTGCTTCAACCCTATGGTGTGGGGTTTTGTTGAATAGGTCTTTCCGCTCTGAGACAGTAGTACTACCATGTAGTTCAACTGGTAGTACAAATGATACACCCAATGGTCACTAGTACTACCAGTAGTACTAGTACCATTACCCATCATACCCCATCAAAAATCAGGTATCATTTGTACTACCCACAGACTTCGGATCGCGTCCTAATTCTATGGTACTACCCGTTGAACTACGTGGTAGTACTACTGTCTCAGAGCGGGTCTTTCAAAATGAATAGAGGTCTTCATCAAACATTTTTTGATAAAGAAAATATTTTAATAATAATCACTCCAAAAAAAAAATGTGTCTCCCTTTAACTTTTGAACTGTGGGTCCAAAATATAGAAAATCTCATGAAAATAAAACTTAAACTTAGTTTTCGTTGCAGTCCTTACTGCAACGAAAACTATAGCGGACATGATCAGATAAGCCGTTTTTAAGTTATCTTTAGTCTTCTCTTCTTAATAAAGGACGTATGAAATGCTGCGAAAATATTCCCTTTTGCTTGTTATTGATTTTTTGAAGTAAGTAAGTAATGAACTTATTTACTTCACCCTACACTGAGCATTCATTCTTGGCCGATTTTATTTAATGTGTGTTAACTCAGAACTCCGTAATTTGTGAACCGATTTTAATAAAATATTTTCACTTCTCATGCTCTAAAAGTTCGGCTTTACGCTCTGCATAGGTGACATAAAGTAGCTTTTTATGCTCTAGAGCAGAAAGTAAAACCCGCCTTCGGCGCGCGTGCAGACGTGTGCGCGCCGGCGCGGCGCCGCCGCCCGCGGTCGACGAGCACAGAAGTACGAATTTGATGAAATAACTTTAATTATATTAATTATTTGTTTAATTTTCTTGCAATCGAAGTGAAAAGCAGAGTGTATAACTCGTGTATAAAACCCATTTTATCCTTTACTCGGCTGCTGCGGCTCGGGATCGATAAATTGTCTGTGATAAAATGGCTCGTTTTATGCATTTGTTGTACAATCTACTATTTTCTTTTATAAACATACAAATTTTGGTATTTTCGGTAACAAACTAAGCATTAAAACTCCAAGTGTTATATGGGGCAGGCGCTAAGATATTTCGATTGACTATGACGATGTCAATTTAAACGGTTCTGAGTAATGTTACCATCAAACTGACCTGATGATTGAAGCCGTAAGGTAGGCAACGGCAAATGGAACTCCGTAATAAAACAGCGTAACTTAGCCATGTTGGGGTATTGGAATAGTCATGATATGCACTCTGGCAATCATTCACTAAAGTGTATAATAAAAAATATTCTAAATAAAAAAATCCCCTTAAAAAAAACTCAAAAGCGAAAATCCTAAGGAATGGATTATGTCGTGATGTCAAGAAAAGATTCATTACTTAGGGTTTATAAATAACAGTTTCCCCAAACTCAAGAATTTTTGAACTATGGGACTGTTGGGTTGAATAGGCGTCCATCATTTATATATGTCCCAAGCCAATAATAGTATTTGAGACCTCACACGTCTGACAGCTAGATCTGAAAACGGTCAAATGTATGGAAACAGCTATGGTGGTTGCTCAACCATAACACGTTCACTGTCCCCATACAAAACGATCTGACAATGTCATAAGTCACCTGAAAAAGAGGTTCATTGACCCTTCATCGGGGGCTCCCGGACAGAGGACGTGTTAAGTGTACCTGCCCGGCTAGTATGATAGTTGATAGCTTATACCGTCACGTTATATGGCCAAAATGTACTGAAACGTCACATAAAACGTGACGGTATAAGCTATCATACTAGCCGGGCTGCGGACAAATATTTTTATTAATATTCTAGGAAGTCGACCTTTTAAATTGTTGCCCTGCACACATGTCACCGGGTAATCAAGATATAATGTACACAGTCATATAAATAAAATAACAAACATTAAATGGAATATGAAATTTTTATTCATGGTAGATAAAGTAAATAGCTTGGTTGCATTTCATTTCCCCGGATATTACTATGACATGAGAGTGGAGCAATTTGGACGGAACCGGTTTTATATTATTAGGACTAGAATTAGAACATAGTAGTATATCATAAAAGGAATCTTGTTATAAATAAGGCACAACCTTTATTACTTCAAACAACACCAGGAACTGTGAAATAGATTAGGTACTTCAATTTAATTAACCGGCATCTTGTTAAAAGCTGTAAATTTCTTACAAAATGATTACATTCCTAACATTGATTTACAAATAACACTTAAGTACTAATATTTTGTAGATAGTGTTGAATTAAAGCATAACATGAATACATAATAAATAAACAATGTTTTTTAAGTTTTTTTACCATAGAGATGTCACACAGTACCTAGGCTGTAAAGTTACTCTATTAATTTGTATTGACATCCATCCGTCCGGTCATTGACCTTTTAATAAAGCACCATGCACATATTTTGTTTGTGTCGAATAAAATTATCCTATTTATACATCATAATGGATGATAATTTTTATGGCCTACGATGCAACTGCTGCATCTTCCTTGCACCTTGAACGAGAAATAAGGCTGTGCTGGTACCTTACCATACAACTTAGGAAGGAGCACATCATGTTAGTAACCAGTGAAATGAAACAATGTGAGTTGAACGATCATTAAAAATGTCAAAATAGAAAAGCTGGGTGGCCAAATTTTATAGGTGAAACCAAAGCACCTCATCTCCGCTGGCTAGGCCGCCTTCTGTCGAGGCGGCGATGCCCCGAAACATGGTAGAAGGTAGACAGGTGAAGAGAGCATACTCGGGCCAACCACCCAGATGGTGTTTAGTTGGTTGTATCAAGTATCGCTGGAAGGGTTTTATGGAAGCCGCCCAGCATGAGCTCAGAGCCAGTGCCAGTCCAGTTAGTTACCATACAATGGTAATAGATATAGGTGAAATAAGAAAGAACATTCATCATTGAATATGATTAAAAAGTAAACTATGCAGTATAACAGCAAAGACTAATACCAGTTGAATGACCAGATTGACCAGATCAATTCTTTTGTTTGTTTTGTTTGCTCGTGTCTAGTTAGTAACACACAGATTCTCAGAAAGGTCGCTTTCTGAGAAGCTGAAGACCCAGGTAGCGTTTCCATCTTTCTAGTATAGCATCTTCTGTGTCAAAAGAATAATCCTTGATTTCTAACAATACTTATTAAATAGAAACTTAATAAAATAAGGGAAACATTATCTCAAACTGCAAATTGGCTAGGTTTGGTCAATTAGAGTGACCAAAGGCAACAGTTGAGTAATTTCTTTATTATATTTCAAGATTAACTAACTACCTATCAATACAGCACTATCTATAGTAGACAAGAAGACAACCTGTCCACTTTTATGCTTGTTTATACAGGTATGTGCTACATTATACAGAGTTGCTTACCTACAGCAATATTATTAAAATTATGTTACTAATTATGACTTTAGATAAACACTTTAAAATATGTTGATTTGTATGACAAATTTCAAATTTAGATATTTATCAATATGATTATTCAATTAGCTACTTTTTTTTATTAAAAATGGGATTGCTCTTGGCCAGCATCTAGCCAGGGGGCAAATATGAGGCCGAGAATGAAGCAAGCTTACCCAGAAGATATTATATGGTGTTTCTAGGATACATTCAATTACCACAAAGATCAACACTGACATAAATAAGTGTTATATTAGAGATACCTAATTACAAATACACAACTCAGAAATATTCCTTTACTTATGCACTAGCTGGAGAAATTATACTATAATTTCTCTTATAGAAGGGTCAAGAAATTTAATTTGTATAAATGCAAGCCAGCTAATCCCTAGACTAGATTCAAGTATCCTCATAATTTTTAAGTCTTCATGATTAAGTTCTAACTTGGAATCAAACATTAAGTAGATCCTAAACTGAATGTGCATAGCTAACTCTAATTATTGAAATTTTGAATGAGTTTGAATGAGGATAGATGTTGACATCCACAATAAAATTGTAATTACATGGTAAATCAGAGTGTCATAGAGCTTAATCACTATGTACATCAAGACTCAAGTTTGAAAGAGATGGGATTGGCGACTCTGAAAAATCACCAGAGTCTTCACTGGGAACCATACTTTGGTCACTTTTTAGAATTTTAGACTTATTACTGGCTTTTGACGAACTATTTTCTCCATCATTACCTTTATTTGATTTTTGCTCAAACAAATAACTCGTGTCACTATATTCAATTAAGTCTGCCACATCTGAGATGGATACTGAACTCTGAGAGCTTTGAGACTTTTGATGTGGACTTAAAAGTGGGGAATTCTGTTCTTTCAGAGATGTGTTAGCTGGTGGCTGGTCTGGCAATTTTAGCTGACTATTTCTTGGAGACAGGGAAAAGTCTAAACTGTATTCTGTCACTTCAGTGTCCGATTTGTTGAGTTCATCAGTAGTCCTTAAGTTGCTTTTGATTGATTTTGCTACATTTTCTTGCTTTAAAGACAGTGATGAAATACTATTCATAGTGGCCGATGACACAGAATCCTTTACTTTATCATCGTCAACATGAGTACTTGCATCAGTTGGGTTGTGGTGGCTTACAGGGTAATTTTCAGTCTTGTCATCAACTGTAATGGCAGGTGCATTAATATTTTGTTGATTTGGTGGTTTAAACGATTTGATGTCTACATATGATGTAGACTCGCTGCTGTGTTGTGTCAATTCATGATTTTGTATATTTTTATTAAGTATTTCATTATGTTGGTTACTCAGGATATTATCCTTTTCCTTGCTGTTGATGGTGGAATGTTGGTCTAGGGCCAGTCTATCAACATTGCTTCTTGCTTGAGACAGTATATGCTGATTGGTAATATATTCGGAGCTCATCTTCTCTTTCATAGAGTCACTAGACGTGTCGGTGTCTGAGTTATCCAAAGGGAGTTTCAAGTGTAGTTTATTCTTTTCATCTGATGAATTATCTGAAGTTGAATTACTTGCAGAAGTACTGGAATCCTCGTGAACGATGTAAGTGCAGTTTTCGTCGTCTTTACGGTTTTGCACGAGAGATTCGCGTTGGTCTGTAATGCCGGCGTCTCCCTGCTCGTAGTACTTCCTTTGGTTGGCTCTTAAAATATTTTTTACAAATGTGACAAGGATAGGCTCTTTGGTGTCATAATTCCCGTTTAAGAAATGAAGCCGATCAGTCAAAACATTCCGGCCTTCATACCTGTATTCCGTACCCTGGCGCGATTCAGACATATATACAAACAGCGTGTTTTTAAGGTTACAAAACTCTAAAAACTCGTGAACAATAGACAACGCCAGGACACCTTCTGGTATTTTTAATATGTTATCCAAATTCACATTTTGCTTCATATTTTCACCGTCTTCTTCAAAAGCCAAGAAGATATTCGCACGAAGCAAAGCACGGATTTTAGCTAGTGATCCATTCTTTTCTAAAGCTTCTAATACTAAATCACGTAGTTCTGTATCTTCAGCTTGTGCCATTGTAAAACACTCCTTTTACTTATAGGAAACAGTTAAGTTCATTTAGAAAATAAATTAAATAAATATTGAGCACAAGCTAATACTATTATTATTTGTCATGAATCACAGCACAGACTACTAAGAAGATACGTGAATCACAGACACAGATTAGTAAGGGTTCAGACCGCCAACTCAGGAACCAAAAACATAGACCGTAAGCAACCATATTTAATCTGTACCCGCTGGTAGATTTTTGACGTTTATTTCTTTTAATTATTTAACGACACTGTGGCAATGGAACTTACTGTGAACATCCAACGATAAATATATATAGCTCATTTAAATTTAACTTTGTGTAGAAGCTCACGGCATTTCCATTTGAACACCAACGTACGATGTAAAATGAAACTGGTGTTCAATTGAAATACCGTGAACTAAGTTGTGCCGTATTATATGAAATTAAACAAACAATTAACTTATCAACAGATATATTTTTAAATGTCCATTTCATATCCGGGAAAACGATATATCTTCGTCCTTTCACAGAGTTTTACAACCACAACACTCGTACATTTTGCAAAATGAGAACTTGCATGGTATGCCACATACGACGCACTTCACTATCTTCCATTTGTTGTCCAAACAATGGTTATTACGCGTTTCCAGATGAATTTTCGATTAGCTACACACTGTTCCGTTTGATTATTGCATAGTAATCTATCAATACAACAAATTAAATAACAACATTTGCAAAAATGGAAAAAATGTTCAGAGACGACGACGAAATTCCGAGGAGACGCCATTTTATTTTAATTTGTCACTTTATTTTGACGTTTGACGTCCATTGGTAGACAAGGCAGTAGCCAATGGGAGCTCGGCATGTCGTCAAAATCTTTTTGACACAATATGGCCGCTATCATATACGTTTCGTTCTACGTAGATAAACAGCCGTGATCACAGACTACTTACTTCATTTTTAAAGATCGTTACACACCTACCAAAAAAATTTAATGATTCAGTAGCGGCGCATCCAGAAAGCCGATCATGGCCACGATTGACAACACGGCCTTTCCACAAACTAAAGGTAAATAATAAATTAAATATATATATATATATATATATATATATAATGAATATAAATAAGGTTTTATATGACGCTTTTGAACATTTTGGTAATATAAAGTGATGTGAGGCTGGGTGGCGCCTTATGGCCGGGCTGCACTCCTACGTATACACACAGACTATTAAGAAGATACTACGTATCAGACGACCATCTGTGGTACATTCAGATTGGACTGTATGTGCAATTTTTTGTGTGACATCTCTTTTTTTTATATAATTTCAGTCAGAATAGCGGGAAATTTAAATTATCGCGCTTCAGAAACTCGGAAATATTCGAATTGAACATTTATAGTTAATGTTCATTAACTATTTCAAATGTGATCGTGCTGGTGAAGGCTGTCATCTCAGTACACTCACGTTTTTAGGTTATAGATTGTACTGAGATGATAGCTTTCCCATGCACGATCACATTTGAAGTAAATTGAAATAGGTTCTGAAATAAAACAATAATGAATTTATGAAGTGGTTTATTTTATTTTTTCTTATATTTTACAAGAACCATAATAGGCAAGTGCATATTATTTAATGGATATACTTCTGTACCTTTCTATTTTATTGTGTATGTTACACCAATGGAATATATACAGCATTACAGCTATTTTTATGAAATATTGCTTGGCTGCATCTCTGTGAGCATCACATGTGATAAAATCAAATGATTTTTTATACAATGTACAGTCAGCTGCAGAGAAACCTGACGCCTCCTGCATACAAACTTCTATGCAGGGTGGCAACGTTTCTCTGCAGCTGACTGTACATGCACTGCAATGTGCATGTACTGGCACCGTTGACGCTGTCGAACAGTTCATCAAGGAACTCCAAGAGCTCCTCCGTGTTTGAAAGTGTGTCGCTCACTGGTGTTCAGTCCGCATAGTGGGCTGCAAATGATAACATATCTCATTAGAAACTAAATTAATAAACTAATGAAAAATATTTGTTGGACCTGTGAATATGTGTGATCATATTGCCGCTTCTTAGGTATGGTCAATATTTCTGCAGAGTTCTCGCTCCATTGTCTCTATAAAATGTATTAAGTACCTTATGAACCATACTTAAGTCTATATTATTTCTTAAGCAGACACTCATGGACATGTGAATACTTCCAATCCGAAAGCTGGCTGAAGCCCAGCCTTGCTTCGACTTCGTACGGGCTCCCTGGTTACGTTCTTCTGCGTAATGACCGTACTGGCAAAGGTGGGGGTGGTGTCGCCATATATCTTCGTCGGCCTGTTTAGCCTAGTTGGTAGTGTCATTGCCTCCAAAGCTAGAGGTCCAGGGTTCGATTCCCGGTAAGGGCATTTGTTTCTGTGGTGAGCAGATACATTTGTTCCTGAGACTTGGACGTTTCCTATGTATTTAAGTATATATCTATTAAATATATCGTCGCTCTAGTACCCATAACACAAGCCTTATTGAGCTTACTGTGGGACTAGTTCGATTTTGTGTAAAAAATGTCCCCTAATATTTATTTATTTATTTATTTATCTTCGATGTGACATACCATTTAAAATCTTATCCTCTTCTCCTAGCTCATACTCTAATTCTATGGAGCACTTGGTTATAGAGGCCTTTATTAAGGGTACACAGGTTGTTCTGGGGGTGGTCTATTGTCCGCGAACGGTGGATTATTTTTCTCAGTTGGAGTCTCTTCTCGCTGATTTCGCTACAGAAGGCACACATCACGTAATCATGGGCGACTTTAACACAGATCTTTTAAAAAATAATCTTCGTTCTCGCAATCTTTTATCAATCGTCGAATCTGCAGCTCTCACTGTACTTCCACTTAATCCAACACATCATAACCTAGACACGTCAGACTCCTGGTTAGACCTCATTTTGACCTCCTCAACTGATCATGTGGTCAAAGTGGGACAGCTTTTGGCACCTGGTTTTTCGCGACACGATCTTATTTTTTTATGCTATAAGGTTCGGCCTCCTAAGATGCGACCGGTTACCGTAAATTTACGTAGTTTCGCAAGACTTGATTCCGAAGCATTGAAACGGGATGCGCGCGCTATTGACTGGGCACCTACGCTTACGGCTCGTAATGTTAACGAGGCGGTAGCTACACTTAACGCGGCAGTCTTAAAACTGTTCGATATTCACGCGCCCATTAGAAATGTCAAACTTAAGCGGCCGCCTGCGCCTTGGATCACCCGTGGAGTCCGTATTGCAATGACGAGGCTGGATCGGGCGTTTCGCAAATATAAACGGGATCGCTCCGAAGAGAATTGGTGTGCTTTAAAAATTGCCAGGAATCTATGCAATAAGATGGCGAGGGCCGCTAAACGTAAATACATTCACGAAAATGTTTTGAACTCTTCGCCAGCCGACACCTGGAAATTTCTTAAATCCATTGGTGTAGCTAAATCTCAGTGTACTTTTAGTTATTTATCCTCATTTTCTCTCAATGATTTAAATAATCACTTCTCCAAAACTTCTACCACTACCATAAGCCCCGCCACAAAATCTCAAACTATTTTGTATATTAATGCCCTATCAAATACTTCTAATACTACATTTTCTTTTACACAAGCCACTGATGATGAAATACGTAAAGCGATTCTGGCAGTCAAATCTAATGCGATTGGCCATGACGAAGTTAGCAGGATAATGATTGTATACATTTTGGAGTGTATTGTACTATTGTCCCAATTATAACCCACATTGTAAACTTCTCCATGTCTTCGGGCACTTTTCCTTCTCCTTGGCGCAATGCATTTGTTATTCCCCTCCCTAAAGTCTCCAATCCTACATTGCTTAAAGAGTTCCGACCCATATCTATTCTCCCTTTTCTGTCTAAGGTCCTCGAAGCTATAGTTTATAAACATATGTCCAGCCACATTTTTTCTAACCGTCTCCTCTCACCACTGCAGTCAGGTTTTCGTCCTGGGCACAGTACGACTACCACCCTGCTTAAAGTTATAGAAGATGTAAGGCTGGGCATTGAATCCAATCATGTAACAATCTTAGTTTTAATAGATATTTCTAACGCCTTCAATGCTGTGAATCATGAGCTCCTCCTTGCTGCTCTCGGCAATTTGAATATCTCACCATCAGTGGCTGAGTGGTTCGCGTCTTATCTACAAGGTCGTCGACAGATGATTCGGGCTGACAGGTCCCTTTCCAACTGGTGCGATCTTACTTCCGGCGTTCCTCAGGGTGGTATTCTGTCTCCTTTACTCTTTTCAATATTTATCAATCTCATAACTCGTAACATCAAGTGTTCTTACCATCTATTGGCTATGTGCACGTCTGAAACGTCAAACGTCAAAGGTCCCGAGACGATGTCAAAACTCAGAGATGTGAAATAATGACACATGAATATTTTATTTACTTTAGTAAACGAGAAAGACCCCGTATTGGAAATTTTACTGAAATAAATAAATACATACAAACGAAACGAATCGTAGGAAACCGTTAAGAAACCAATAGAAAACGTGAAAGTAAATTTGACAGTGGTCCCCGGTAAGTACACATTTCTGCCATGGTGCGCGCTACGATCGCCTAGCTTACACCCACCACCTACTTCGCACATAGCCAATATGCTGACGACCTGCAATTGTATACTCAGGCGAGGACCCAAGAAGTAGATGCCGCTATTTCAAAAATGAACGATGACCTCAATACCGTCCTATCCTGGTCGAAAGATTTTGGAATTGCCGTCAACCCTTCTAAGTGTCAAGCTATTATCATTGGGAGTCCTTGCTCGACCTCGAACACTGACTTAACACATGTGGTGCCAATCATCTTCGATGGTTTAGTCATACCTTTTTCGGCGGAGGTGAGGAATCAGGGGCTAATAATTGATCGTGACCTGACGTGGGAACCCCAGGTTTCTGACGTTTGTCGTCGGGTTACAAATACTTTGAGATCTCTGTATAGATTCAGTCAGTACGAAAATTCTCCTCATCCAGTCCCTCGTGTTGCCAATTATCGATTATAGTGATGTGTGCTACACCAATGTAACTCAAAAACAACTGGACAGGTTGGACCAGCTCTTAAACAATTGTATTAGATTTATCTTTGGACTTCGCAAATACGACCACGTGTCTGCATACCGCAGGCAACTTCAGTGGCTTCGCATTCGTGAGCGAAGATCACTTAAGATTCTAACTACCCTTTTTTCGATTTTATGTGACCCCGCTGCTCCCGAATACCCCAATTCTAAATTTAAATTTGTAACTCCTTGCCCGGGCTGTGAACTCCGCTCATCCCGTAGTCTTATTCTATCTGTCCCTTATCACCGCTCCAATTCCATGTCCAGTTCTTTCACCGTGCAGGCTATTCGACTGTGGAATGCTTTCCCCCTTACCATTCGACAGGCTCAGAGTAAGTTTTCATTCAAACGCAAGTTGCGCAAGCATTTATTTGAAACTTCTCGAGACTAAGGCTCCTCATAGTTTTAGTAGCAGGTATTTTATGTATTGTATGTATGGTATATTGTACTTATGTTGTATTATATTATATTAAGTATGTAGCATGTACTGTATCCTATAACTATTTTACGTATATATATATATATATATATATATACATATATATATATATATATATATATACAGGCACTACCAATAATTTGTCGGCTTTTTAGTTTAAGTAACTTAATTCTCTCTATCACTATTCCTTTGCGTTATATGTTCTCGCCGCTGAGGTAAAAAGTTGTATGTATCACACGAGAGCAAAGATATTTGCATCTCGTGTCTTTGAAACCCTCGCTACGCTCAAGATTCTTATTTAAAAAAAAATTATAGGATCTTTATCTTTCGCTTACTCGGGACTCAACATCAACACTCTCATCAAAAATTTACTTTGCACTCTTGTTGAACAAATAACTATTGTCGTCTTCTGTAGGGTACTGAGGCTTGAGCACCACGCGCACAAATTTAGTTCACACTGCTTTGCTTATTTTTCATGTAACGGGGAATTCTTTCAGAAAACTTATTTTCTTTTTCGGATTTTCTGTAAAAAGTCAATTTTGATTTGAACACATGGAAATGCGTCCGTCAAGTCATTAAACCGTCATATAAAGGTGAGCCATGAAACAGTGAACACCAGCGGGCGTATGATGGTTGCCGTTTTATCACTTATCGTCGTGGATAAGACGCCCGTCACTCTCGCACTCGCGTACTAGTCAGAACGTGATGGATGTCTTATCCACGACGATAAGTGATAAAATGGGAACCATCATAGGCCCGCTGCACCGAAACATGAGAACTTAATATCTTTGAGAGTGGTTCGTCGAGCTACCGAACTGATGTACATAATAAAAAAATAGACGAGTAGGTACCAAGATGTTGAATGGCTCGGTGAGAACGATGACTATATTAGTAAGTATTAAAAATCTCACTAAAGTGAACATGCACGCCGTTGAGCAGCAACCATCTAATGTCATCAAAGATTTAGTCATGGATGCAATGGATGCATTATGTCATGATCAATTTCGCTTTATATATCGACATTTTAAAAGCTTAAAACAAACGTTTAAAGTGTTGTGTAAACGGTTAAAGTGTGTTTTGGGCGATACTCTAGCAACCTATAATTAATATCACATTTTCTCCATCTAACCTACCATTGCTAAAAGTGGCACTAAAATTCGTTTTCGTAATAAAGGAGTGAATTTATGTATGTAGGTACGATATGTATGTAAAACAAACGAACGTGTTAATCGTTAATACGAGAAGGTATATTCAAATTATAATAATTGAATTACCATGTCAATAATTTGTTTAAATAAATAAAATGTGTTCACATTCCTCTATCCTAAGCTATACCTACCCTAAGTTATATTTATAGACTTGATAACTGCTGCCCACGAATTAATAAACAAACTACAACAGATTAAAAAATGTTTAGCATGGAAATAAGGGCAAGCGATTTGTTTACTGTTGCTAACATGGGAGCCCCCCCGGAGAGAAGGAGGGGGGAGGGGATTAATAATTGTAAAAAAATGCTTATGTAATTCTTGAACGGCCCCTAATACTAGTACCTACTCGTACTAATAATGGAGAAAAATGCAGGTACATGGCGTAATTTAGTCATTATAAATAAATAAAATAATAAATAAATAATATTGGGGGACAATCTTACACAAATCGACCTAGTCCCAAACTAAGCAAAGCTTGTACTATGGGTACTAGACGACGATATACATACTTATATAGATAAATACATACTTAAATACATAGAAAACATCCAAGACCCAAGAACAAATATCCGTGAAAAATGCACAAATAAATGCCCTGGCCGGGATTCGAACCCGGGACCTCTAGCTTCGGAGGCAGAGTCACTACCAACTAGGCTAAACAGGTCGTCAATACAAATATCTTATGATAGATTTGTAGACTAAGGTACTAGTTACCGTTAGTGTGAACAAGGGTATCGATAGGTACTTACAGTAGTTTATGAAACTGTTACATAACGAGAGGCATTAAAACATGAGTGTGGTTTTAAGATAAAATAATATCAGACAAGTGTTTTATTGCCTGATTATGTACAGTTGCATACACTAGTTTGTCTACATACATGTATGTTGACCGGGACAAACCGGCACTGGCGCCGACGCCGGCTCCCCGCGTGCGCCACCCAAGCATGAAGGTACTGTAAAATTGTACGTGATTTATTAACTACATGATATATCATGTAGTTATCGCCCGGCTCGCCCGCGCGCGCGCAGAGGTAGGGCGGGGGGCAGGGTATATTGTTAAGCTGGAACTTACGGATGGTTTTTGAACAATTTAAGGAGGATTTTTAAATAGGCTTAGAGGGGGTGAGATACGATAGATAGATATTGATATAGATATGTATCTATACTTGCCCTTCCCCCTCTCTACATCTAATTTGAAATAATGTAAATCTAAGTTTTTATTGATATTTAAATACGTACTGTGATTTTTGCATTTTTAATTTATTTACATTGATCACAAGTTATGTCGTTACGAAATTACACATAACTCTAAAGTTTACGGCAAGTCCGACGACAAATTATTATTTTGTTTCTCACATTCCTGCATAGCCGTATGCCGTTTTTGATTATTTGTATTTCGACTGTGATACCAACGGAGCAATATTTGTTGCCCCTAGTGTAAATGAACAAGGTTGTTCTATAGGAAATCTCGCAGTGATAAGATATCGCCGACTCTCCTGTTATAGGTGCTTAAACTTTAAAGGGCATCAATGTGTAATCGACTCCCTGGAGTGCGGTGGAGATAGTGCGATCGCCAACCCGCATGCCAAGCGAGGCGATTATATCATATACCCCCCGTGAATTTGGGGGAGGCCTATGCACAGCACAGCAGTGGAAGTCTTTGGCGGGTATGGTGGTGGTGGTAAATACAATCAGTTCCAGAAAAACCTGACCTACTGCGAAATACCTACCTATAACATAGTCTAAACTTTGATTCCACTTTAGGGCTTACGACTAAAAATAGTAAGTAAGACAATAAGTAAAAAAAAAAAAGAAGTAGCATAATGTGTCGAAAGTAACACGGTATAAACCTTCAGCTATTCCAAGACACCCGATCAACAGCGGCCTCAAGTCATGCAATATGGTAATGTATTTACGACATCTCACTAAGGAAGGAGAGGGTGGAATATTCGCTAAAATCACCTCACGTAAATAATAGACGCCTCCTATTGACCCAATTAGATTGCTCACTTTGCATAATTAATTACAGAACTCCGATTCAGTATTGTCACACGAACAATTTATTTCTTTAGAGTGTTTACAAAAGTGTTTCATCCGGCGTCGGTGTCAGTTATTTTGCTCTTATTATTATCGAAGTTCCTATTGGCTATATGCACGAAATTCTTCCATATCAGCCGAAGGATGTCCACTGCTGGACATAGGCCTTCCGCACTTTAATGGGGAGTAAATGCTATAATTGCCATTGGCCACCACACTCCAGGGACGCTGCTGCCCATCCCCCCGTGGTCTTGGTAGTAGTTTTAGGACATACCCGGGTCCATGATGATAAATTCTTAGTACATGTGAAATATTAATAAAAAAGCCTTATTGAGCTTACTATGAGACTGGTTCGATTTGCGTAAATAAAAAAATTGACCCGTAATATTTATTTATATTTTTTATTTTTAATGACATACGAATAGTGTATTTCATTCTATTACAATAAATACATTTTCAATTAAAGAAAAGCATGAAATATTATTTTAAAAATCGGCCATGAGCATGTCAGGCTATGCTCAGTGTAAAGTTCCGTAGTTTTCCAATGAACTTACTCTAAAAAAATCCATAACAAGCAAAAGGGAATACTTTCGCACCGTTTCATACGTCTTTTACTAAGAAGGGAAGACTTTTTACGATAACTCAAAAACGGCTTAACTGATCATATCCGTTATGGTTTTTGTTGAAAGTCTTTATTAAGCTTTACTTTTATATATTTTTTATATTTTTTGGACTCATAGTTCAAAAGTTAGAGACACTTTTTTTTTCTTTTAGAATAAATATTTTCGGAACAATTCACTTTATCAAAAAGGGTTTGATGAAGACTTCTAGTCAACTAAAAAAAACTATCGAACAAAACCCAACACCATTGGGTTCAAGCAAAAAAAATCATTCCCACTTTACGTGTAGTGGAGGTAAGCTTTTTTTTTAAGTTTTATTTTACGACTGACAGTTTTATTGATTTATATATCCATACCAAATTGCAGCTTTCTAGCACTAAAAATCACAGAGCAAAGCATCGGACAGACAGATGGAAAGACAGACAGACGGACATGGCGAAACTATAAGGGTTCCTAGTTGACTACGGAACCCTAAAAACCATTGGATACATACCATGTGTAGACAAATAGCAATTATGTGGCGATAGGTACACTACTACAAGCGCGACGCGCGTGTAGTAGTGAGCACAAACTCTTCGTCACGTACCTACGCAGAGAAACCGGTTTGAACTGGCTCACTATGTGCTCAGACGCAGGGTGTACGAGTTGCGCGTCGCGCATCGCGGTTTATTTCGTCTTTACGTTTTGAGTGGTATGCAAGTGGAATGATAGTGTAAATGTAGTTTACTGTACTGTGTGTATGAACAACAATAGAATAATTAAAAAAAAAAAACCGACTTCAATGGGGGAGTCCGGTGAAAGATTATTAATCTTAGCTGGTGCACTATTAGATTCCATACAATAAAATACAAAAATGGCTATAAGTATGTTTATAATGGTAGAAGACTAAGTACCCTCAATTCCTCATGAAATCAAGGAAAAACCTTGCTTGCTTGACAAACAAAACGAAGAGAACAAATCGCCAAACGTGAACTACGCGTCGTTGAAGAGTTCCGTTCTGATCATCATCAGCAGTTCCACTTCATCAAATGTCACTTTTATGAATGAAAATGCTTGATTAGTTCATGAAAATATTAAAATCACTATTTGTGTGCCTTTCACATTTGAGGAGTTTCCTCGATTCCTAATGGATCCCATCATCAGAACTCGAGCATGACAAAAATCAATCGTGAAAATAGAACTTGCTTAACAAACACCGCTAGAAGGACAAATCGCCAAACGTGAACTTTTCGTCGTTGAAGAGTTCTGTTCTGATCATCATCAGCAGTTCCACTTCATCAAATGTCACATTTTTGTATGATAATGCTCGATTTGTTGATAAAAACACAAAAATCACTATATGTTTGCCTTTAAGATTTGAGGAGTTCCCTCAACTCCTCATGGATCCCATCATCAGAACTCGAGCATGACAAAAATTAATCGTGAAAATAGAACTTGCTTAACAAACACAGCTAGGAGGACAAATCGCCAAACGTGAACTTTTCGTCGTTGAAGAGTTCTGTTCTGATCATCATCAGCAGTTCCACTTCATCCAATGTCACATTTTTGGATGCAAATGCTTGACTTGTTGATAAAAACACAAAAATCACTATATGTTTGCCTTAAAGATTTGAGGAGTTCCCTCAATTCCTCATGGATCCCATCATCAGAACTGCCTTTTGACAAAAACGGGACCAACTTGGATATATATACATACAATCAAAAAAAAATTTCAAATCGGTTAAGAAATGACGGAGTTATGGAGTAATAAACATTAAAAAAAAAAAAAACATACAACCGAATTGATAACCTCCTCTTTTGAAATTTGGAAGTCGGTTAAAAAATAGAGACATCTTATTTTACCTATCCCAAAGACTCCATTAAGGTAAGTAAAATCTTTTTTAAGTACCTACTCATGTCTAATACATATTAAACCTTTAATGTATTAGATATTTTATAACACTAGGTGGTGCAAAAACATATTGACCGTGTTAGGTATCGATTTTGGCTGTTTTTTGTAAGTAGTAAATTGCACAGAATGAATAGGTAGGTATACTGGTATATGCTTATCTCGTATAAGGATTTAACATTCAATTAAACGGTATAACAAATTATTAAAAAACAAAAAATATAAAACCAAAATTGCTAGAGTAAGTAATTTGTAATCAATAAATATTAAAAAACTAATCATTATCGTGTTTGTTTTGTCCGCCTTCGCCAACATAGATTTTGCTCTTTAGAACCTTAGTCTCTGTTCCGTTTCTTTACTCATGTGGTTTTTACGACGTTTTAATGAAGCATGAAAGTTATGTAATTTGTTTTTTAACCGACTTCAAAATTTCAAAAGAGGAGGTTATCAATTCGGTTGTATGTTTTTTTTTTTTTTATGTTTGTTAGTCCATAACTCCGTCATTTCTGAACCGATTTGGAAAATTCTTTTTTTGATTGTAAGTATATATATCCAAGTTGGTCCCATTTTTGTCAAAACGCAGTTCTGATGATGGGATCCATGAGAAATTGAGGGAACTCCTCAAATCTTCAAGGCAAACATATAGTAATTTTTGTGTTTTTATCAACAAGTCAAGCATTTTCATCCAAAAATGTGACATTGGATGAAGTGGAACTGCTGATGATGATCAGAACAGAACTCTTCAACGACAAAAAGTTCACGTTTGGCGATTTGTCCTCCTAGCTGTGTTTGTTAAGCAAGTTCTATTTTCACGATTAATTTTTGTCATGTTTGATTTCTGATGATGGGATCCATGAGAATCGAGGGAACTCCTCAAATCTTAAAGGCAAACATATAGTGACTTTTGTGTTTTTATCAACAAATCGAGCATTATCATACAAAAATGTGACATTTGATGAAGTGGAACTGCTGATGATGATCAGAACAGAACTCTTCAACGACGAAAAGTTCACGTTTGGCGATTTGTCCTTCTAGCGGTGTTTGTTAAGCAAGTTCTATTTTCACGATTGACTTTTGTCATACTCGAGTTCTGATGATGGGATCCATTAGGAATCGAGGGAACTCCTCAAATGTGAAAGGCACACAAATAGTGATTTTAGTATTTTCATGAACTAATCAAGCATTTTCATTCATAAAAGTGACATTTGATGAAGTGGAACTGCTGATGATGATCAGAACGAAACTCTTCAACGACGCGTAGTTTACGTTTGGCGATTTGTTCTCTTCGTTTTGTTTGTCAAGCAAGCAAGGTTTTTTTCATGATTCCATGAGGAATTGAGGGTACTTAGTCTTCTACCATTATAAACATACATTATAGCCATTTTTATTTTATTGTATATCTATCTAAGAGTGCACCATCTAAGTATAATAATCTTTTGCCGGCCTCCCCCATTGAAGTCGGTTTTTTTTTCTTCAAAATTATATTTTATACATTACACATCCGATTGAGCTGATATTTGGCATACTTATATGTCAATCATGCACATAATTTTCCAACATTACGAGTTTTTACTTAATATTTAGGTGTACAGCATCAACAAAGCCGAGCTGATCTTATGATGGAGACAGAAAGTAGCCAACGTAACTCCTTATGTACTGTAGTGAGTTGTATGTAGACCTTGCAAAAAATATGTATTTTTTCTTCAAATTTCAAAATTTCCAAAAACTGCCACGACAAAAAAAAACTATATTATTATTGAACCTGCTCACAAAATTTCACGAGAGTCGTTTTAGAAATGCTTCCTGTAAAGGAGAACATCCGTACAGACAGACAGACAGACAGACATAAGAAAGAATTTTTGTCGAAAGCTGAAACGGAGACGCTTCGCTCGCTCGGTCGATTACTGCAAGAGCCTTCTAAGTTTACAGATATATAACGTGATCACGGGACTGACAGCAGTAATAATTCTAGTTTGTTCGTTAAAATACAACTCTTTTCAGTTGTTTGATTGTTCGAATTTCCCGCAAAACGTCTCAAAGTTCATTTCGATACGTATGGGTCTAGCTCGTATGGAGTATTCAAAGGACTAAGACCCACACTGGTTTTTGCTGGACTCACGCATGCGTATTAAGGTTCGGGAAGGCACGGACGTAAATAAGAAATCGCCCCTGAAATTTCTGGCAAATGCCGAGTCTGCTCCGAAGTTGCCTTCAAATACTATTGGCTAAAAGTTTGTTATCACAGATAACGTAGCGTACAGTGTCCCGTGAATCAGTTGCTGGTTTACGTAGTATGAAAGGGCAATATCCTCCATTTCGCTAGCTGAAAAGATCTTGTAATATTAGAAAGACCCTCGAATAAACTGTTGCTGTCCTTGTCTAACAGTTCGCTCATTTTGAAAAACTGAAAATGCAGAAAAAAATGTCTTTGCCTGTTCAGGGTAAATGCATTTTTGTTTCACCTCCATCATCAGTGGTTTAGATTTTTTTCAAAGCATCAGTTCTAAAAGGGCGTTAGTACGGCGCGGCACGTGGTTTCGTCTCTCTAAAAAGTTACAAGCTCTTTTCGCAGCGGGTCGATGCCGGCGGGCGCGGGCCTGCGCGTTGCCGCGGCGGCGGTGCAGGGGCTGCTGTCAGTCTAGTCGAGAACGCGCGCCAGCCTGTCGCATGGTCCTCCTCTACGTCTCAACGATACTTTGAAACTTTTAGTCTGTTTTCTAACCATATCCTTCACACAAAAAACTGTTTATGAAATACTGATACAACTTTTTGAACTGCTCTCAGACTCTTTTAACACAGTTTGTTGACTTTCACTCACTGTGGTTGAACTTTCGTCAAAGAAGTTTAGTGGCGGGAAAACAATTTCATATCTTACTTGACGTGCCGTGACGTATGTATACGTAGAGTGGAGGGCTCTCTTTCTTGGCTGGAGACATGGTGTATTCGTCGTGAATCGATATCTTTGGGACATTCTTTAGCGGTTGCCATGAATTTCAAGGCAATATAAAGGTATGCTAGGTTATAAAACGTTATTATACTTTAAGTTCATTACTAAACCTCGTAGCACGACGATGGGAGTTTTTATCAACTTTGACTACTTGTTTTGGCTGTCAATGATCCAGATTTATGTACGTATGTTAAGATACCCTGATGTTTTATTCATCGAAAGTAGTAATGTTCTATCGTTGGTTTTTTCATGAGTTGCACGGTTCAAAGATGTTCACGGAGGAAGCACGTGCTGCCGGTCACGTTCCATCGGTCGGCTCAATGCGAGAGGTTTTGTTAAAGATTTTCAGGCAATCTTCAGCTTCATATCTTAGTTCAGCGCAGGCGTAATGGTTTGGCACTGACATAAGCACGAGGTAAGTCACAGTATTTAGTGTATAGTCACGGAATGAAAATTTTCTTTACTTATAGACCTTAAGAGCATTAAAATAGAGTTGAAAAGTGAAGAACCTTTCATTCAGCGACTCTACCGAACTGTGCGTTAATTTGTCCTTTTTTATTTTGTCATGAATATCTTTGTCATGTATTTTGCAACTTGTTTGCTTCTCAAATATGTTATATTATTGTACAGCTCCCCGTTTAAATAAAATAATCTTAAAATATTTTAGTAAATTGATTGGAGATTAACAGACAGTGACGGACGATCAAAATGCACCACGTGGGTTTGACGTTTGATAGTTTAGTTTTTATGCGGTAAGTACGCAGGTAAAGTTCTACATGTTCCTTAATCATGAACTTATTAATATTTTAATCTAACTAAAGTTTTAGGTAAATTAGTATACGTACTATACATATATTCAACTCTCCAATACAGATTATATTAGAGTTCACACCACCTAATGTATATGAAAACCGGCCAAGTGCGTGTCGGGCCACGCGCAATGTAGAGTTCCGTAGTAATCCAACGCGCGGACTTAAAAAATCCCAAACTGCTCTGTACTTACTACATAAATAACTAATAACATTATCAAAGTAATCAATGGAAATTGTACGAAAGATTGCTTTTCCAAGTACATTTCTCAAGTTCGGCTATTATTTACTCGTTAGCGGGCAAGGAGGGAGGCACTTCATTTCATAAATTCTCAGTTTAAAGCTAAAATCACGCCCGGATTCCTAAAACAAAAAATGTATTTAGAAAACCCAGTATGTTTTTGAACGCGCTATCCATTGATACCCCACACATAGGTTTAGCCAGAAAAAAATAATGGCATCCCAACTTTAAGAGTATTAGGTACCCAAAAAAACTTCATGTTTCTTTGTACCATTATATTACCACTGTACTGTACCACTTTGTCAGCATGACTGCTTAGTATACACATGCTAAATTTCAGCTTTCTAATAATAAGGGTCACCGAGTTAAGCCACGGACGAACAGACGCCGGTCTGACGCACATTGCAAAACTATTGGAGTTCCTTGTTTACTACGGAACCACAGAAAGTCTTGTTTTCTGGATAACCTACTTTTACACGCGACTGCTGCAAATGAGAGGGTGCTTTTTGAGTAGTAGTACATTTGTGTATTTTTTCAGCATGGCTTACAACCGAAAAGGCTTGATAGATTGTAGAACGCTCGCATATATCAGTTATATGTTTTGAGTGATACGCGTAGGTATGCGAGCGATTTAAAGGCTGTTCGGAATAATGATGTAGGAACTTTACGAGGTGATACACTTTATTTACTATCAGGAAGAGTTTGAACTCTAGGTATATGTCTATCTCCAATTTGTGATAGTGTTTTTTTAATCGAGTTTTTTATGTAGTCACCATAATATACATGAAAAATTACATACAAAATTGATTTACTTTTAAGTGACATAAAAGTATAAATTTAATTTAATACATAGTTCGTTTTAAATTTAATTTTTAACACGAGAGCGAATTAAAAAAATAGAAAACTCGGAGTCTGGCTGGAATTCAGAGTTTTTTTCTACAACATACTTACCTATAAATACTAAAAGCATATGCGAAACTTTGGCAACATTCATGCAATTCAACTGACAAGCTATTCGTAAGTCTCCTGATATTTTTTAGTGTATACTCGTGCTTTCAAAGTTTTACAAGTAATTAATCAAATTATTTAGGTCATGTGAAGTGATTAACAGTGTTTTTTTTGTAGAGGTGTTAAAAAAGTATATTATTGGTACCTTAGAGCATACATAACTGGAGTACCCATCAGCGCATCTTACCAAACAAAATATTATGCGAGGTAATACACATATAAAAAAACCGGCCAAGAGCGTGTCGGGCCACGCTCAGTGTAGGGTTCCGTAGTTTTCCGTCCGTCACATTAAGTTGACATATTAAGTACAGAAACACAAAACCCTAAAAACGCGCCCACAGAGGACGGTGATAACTAAAGAAAGAGTTTGGATTATACGGTTAAATTACAAACTTAGTTCAGAAATTATTTTTGTAATTTTTTCAAAAACTATTCAACCTATCAAGTTCAAAATAATTTTCCTACAAAGTTTTTATAAAGTTCTACTTTTGAGATTTTTTTCATATTTTTAAAACTTATGGTTCAAAAGTTAGAGGGACACATTTTTTTTTACTTCTGGAGCGATTATTTCCGAAAATATTAACATTATCAAAAAATGATTTTAGTAAACCCCTATTTATTTTTAAATACCTATCTAACAATATATCACACGTTAGGGTTAAAATGAAAAAAAAAAATATCACTCCCCACTTTACGTATAGGGGAGGTACCCTAATAAAATATTTTTTCCACTTTTTATTTTACCACTTTGTCGGCGTAATTGATATACATATTAGTACCAAATTTCAGCTTTCTAGTGCTAACGGTCACTGAGATTATCCGCGGACGGACGGACAGACGGACGGACAGACATGGCGAAACTATAAGGGTTCCTAGTTGACTACGGAACCCTAAAAACTACGCACACTTACAATATATTGTTCCATTACCTTTACTAAAACAATCATCTCACGCACATTCAAAATACTAAAGTTGAGCAATAAAATTCGACCTTATTCTCATTAACGTTAGATCCATTATTGGGTTACTATCGGATGGCCAAATTGAATTGACCAAAGTCGATAAGGACCATTTTTCAAAGAAATGCTCATAAACAGTAGTCCTTATTTCTTTAAATACGGTGACATCAAAGTGACGTTTGACAGCTAGCCCTAATGGTCAAACATGAATGTTTTTAAATCGATTTTGTAATCGATGCTCGATTTACGATTTGAAATAAGACTTGAATTGCGCATAAAATTTGAAATAAAGCAAAAATATGTTTACAGTATGTGAAATTATCATCAATCTTTTTGTAAATTTAATAAGGTACAACGCTTTATTACTCTAAACAGCAGATAAAGGTATTTTCACGGAGCTCTTCACACGCCGAAAACGATTTCGAGACTGACTGATAATCGATTAATGAAGTAGTTTTTTTAATATTTTTTTGCACATTAAGCCTAGTTTTTGGCAGAAGGGTAAGTATACTAATGGCGTCTCCTCCTATGTATGCTCTAAGATTGGTACAATAACGCAACTATACTACACAATATATTTAGGTATCAAAAAGCCGTCAGCTAACTAAGCCTGAGGGCGTATTATGATCGCCATTACATCACGTATCGTTGTGTATAAAACCCATCACTCTAGCACTCATAATATACAGCCTTGGCCAGAAGTATTAAGCACTCCCGCGTTTTTCATATAAAAGTAAAACTTAGAATAAAGCATTTTATATCTTTTATTAGATACAATTCTAATATTTTTCAATAACACTAGCTATTCATTGACGTTAAAAATAATTGCACTTAAAAAAGGCATTTGGTCCTTTTATTGCGAACCCGATTATTTTCAGGGTTCAGTTTTCTAGGATTTGGTTTAAAGATCATTTATTCTCATTAAGAATTTACAATTCATTATATGAGAACTTAAAATTAGTCACAAGTAAATGTTTGTAATGAGCGAGAACATAAAAAAAGAGGGTAAATCTATATTTGCAACGCACCGCGTGTTGCTAATACCGGCAAGATCCACGCGCCGCGTCGCAAACAAGATAAAGAAAATCACTGAGTTACGCATACTAGAAGTGGCATAGCGTAGTTGCGTTGTATTTTGTTTTGTCATTATGTAATACCATATTGATATTATAATATAGTTTATAGTATTTTTGGTTTAATATTGTTAATTTCCTGTATAAATAGCTACTTCGAAATTATATCTGCTAAAGTTTTCTAGATGATTAATGATTATATACATTATTATATTTTGCGTCAATGTGTAGTTTTGTAATTAAAAAAAAATAGTTTATTTATAAGTTACATACAAAGAAAAATAAGGGGTGCTTAATACTTCTGGCCAAGCCTGTACTTGCCCGAACGTGACCAAAATCTTATCCACAACAGTAAGTGACATATGGCAACCATAATACGTACGATACGACATAACATAAGATATACGATAAAATAAGTTCTTATAGGGTATTCTAATATTTAAGCCACAAAGAAAAACTCTCTATTTCGATGCTCGTTGAAAGACAATTCTAATAATTCCGCTTTAGCTTCGTACTTTTGTATTCGGTCCATTAACGATAGGTAACTACGAGGGCGGAGTCTAGTAAAATCAAATTCAGGATTAGTTTTTTTTTTACAAATCGAATAGGTACCTAATTTCAAAATGTAATTGAACCTTTTCGGGGATTAAAATGTTAATTTTCAGCCAGCACGCATGTCTGGTATTTTTCATAGATACGAGTATAAAAAAAAATCGCTTTAACGCTTCCTAAAATGGAAAAGACCGAGTTTCGTATACATACTCATTAAACATTATTTTTAGCGGAAAAAAAACATTACGGATACAAAAACATATCCATAGATTATAATGATTTATAACGTTCACAAAGTGGTTTATGAAGTTTCGTTGTGGACGTACAAGCACTATTGACGCTGACCGGTCCGAACGCCCCGTTGAGTGTACCACACCAGAGATCATCGCCAAAATCCATGACATCGTATTGAATATAACCGAAGAGTATATAATAAGATTGATTTTGTAAGCATTTCACACGAATGGGTTCGAAAGCTATCCGCTCGTTGGGTGCCGCGATTACTTACGGTGGATCAAAAACACACTAGGGTAACCATTTCAGATTAATGTTTGGCGAAGCCTAGGCTCATTAAAAAGTACTTCGTGCGTCGTTTCATAATTGTAGACGAAACCTGAATCCATCTTCATACTCCAGAAAGCAACCTTTAGTTGCAGTAGTTCGGTTGAATAGTCTAGGGCCTAACTACTGAAAGCAAGGAGCAGTCAAAACCCCATTTGACAAAAAAGGAAATTATTTTTCACTAAGTCAACGCAAGGGTGCACACATGTGCAGTTGCTATGGCCAAAATCCACGAGTTACGTTACGAATTGTTCTTTCCCAAACTTGAAGAAATGGCTTGGCGGAAAAAGATTTGGTTCCAACGAGGAAAACATCGAAGAGTTTAATGCGTTATTTGAAAGGTTATGGAAATTGTACGGAAGGAATCGAAAAGCTAGAAAAACGATACACTTACATAGCTTAGTGTTTTACACTAGGTATGCGTACAATTTCAGTGTCATACATATTCTCTTTCTACTAAAAACGGCAAAGAAAACATCAATCTTCTGTCTCTATTACCCTTTATCCCGTAAAAAAAGAAAATAGCTCCGCTCCGGCTCGAGTGCGCTTTTAACACTCCATTCAATACCCAGGTATCATATTCATTGAACGGATATCGTATTTGATCAAGCTTTTCTAGTTCCCCGCTACAGTGATATTTTTTAAATAGAAGATTCAAATTGAAGTTTAGCCCCTTAATCCAATTTGAATCCAAAGATTATTCCTCTATTTTGAACGTGGTAAAGTAACAAAAGAAATCTGTAATACGAGTAGAAAAGCATAAATGCAGCGTCGGGCAGCAGAACAGTGTTCGAATTGGAAAGCTCTAGGAATTCCAAACGCTTGCGAATTTTGGCTCGAGCTCACATCGGCTCTGGGCGGATTAGACAGCACCCCGATGCGACCACGATACGTGACACTGACAACAACAACAAATAGCACAACATATGTCGCGTGCGCCTGGCTTTATGAATATTTAACCAATAACAGAATCGGAAACACGTTTATTCCCGACATCGGTTTTTTTTTTCCATGATAAGGGCTCGCATCGGCTATAGCCCAACTAAAGTCAAAATGATTCCGTGTTATAATTTGAAAGCTAGCGAAATATCCCGTCTCGTATTGTAAGCCAAGGCTGTTCACCCCGCATGAACACGATTTAAAATCTTCAGTCCCATATGTGATTATACAGCACTTGTTAAGCGAGACGTGCACGCCGGGCGCTCGAGGGTCGCACTCCCCGGGGCTTGTGCTACTTAGGTACGGATGTAATGTATGGAAGTATAAGTAGCTAGTATTTATAAGGAAGTTTCCTCATTAACTCACCGAGGCACAGCCAAAGCCGCTTAAAATAATAAAAGATGCGAGTGTTGGTCCCTTATGATGCAGCACTCAGCGCAAAGAGAATTTAGGAAATTAATCAAAAGGAAAATCTGTCCAACGTTAGCAGAGTATCTCAGAGCATAAATTAGTGTCACTTAATCAAATTTTGGCGCCGGTGCTGTATCGTTTGTCATGATTGCAAACTTAATAACTTTGTTACGTAATGGGAGTTATAATTACGTACCTATACCGTATTCTAATGAAACTGACAAGATACTGCAGCGCATCCAGCATGTTTGCCGAGGCTGAAGTTCCAGACTTTTTGCCATCATACGCTCTCGTGCTGCTTCCTTCTGGAACCGGTTACGAACGTCAGATAACAGTACCTATTCTCCGTGAGCTGTCTGAGTATCTGAATAATCCAATATATAGATATTGGGTTTTCATGCATCGCGAAAGGAACAGGAAGTAGGTCTTCCTGCTTGTGACTGCCTAATATTTATTAGGATACAATTTCATTTAATTTTAGTTTTACACTTTTAGATATACACTTTAAGTCTCTATGTATGCCATGTATTTTCAATTTATGGGTTCCTGCCTATCAATAAATAAAATAATTATAGTTAAAATAAATATTTATCCAACCAAAAAATAGTAATGTTCACCCCGTATTTAACCCTTTATCGATAATGCTTTTAATATAAAGAAAATAACAGGATTATTTAAACTTCACAACAATAGTTATTTTTTTTACTCGTCTACTATAAGATTAGTTAAATAAGAACTTCATAGACCATTGCACAATACCATACTTGTAAAGATAAATTAAAAGAATGTCCTCCATGATAAAAAAGTTTCGATTATTTATTTCATAATAAAAATTACAATTAAAACCACAATTTGAAATAAAATATTTTTTTTTGCAAGGTCTACAGCTCACAGATCCACTAGTTTATTGGGTTGGGACCGAAAAAAAAGTAAAAATTAATTCTACATACCCCGATACAATACATAAAACGGACGGTTTTGTAATCGTTGGCATCACAATTAACATTCAGAATGGCATGTAACACAGATAAAAAAGTAGCCCGAAATGGTTTGTGTTATAAGTTATAACTTATAACGCACGGCCGGTATTGGCCCAAGTATTGTGATTTTGGGGCTAGTTTCTCCAAATATATGCACTGTTATATTTTTTTTTCTGAGAAACCTTGCATTTGTTTCTACGATTTGTTTTACGTAATAATAAAATTTGATTTCACTTACATGTACGGATGTCTCCTCTATATATATTATTAGTAATTTGAATGCATCAGCTATGAAGTAACATACATAACATCTATGTTTAAAATTTAATGTTAACAAGTCCTACTTATAGCTTTTGAGAAAAATTGCCTGTGACAGACTGACATGACGAAACTATAAGTGTTCCGTTTTAGCCATTTAGGGTAAGGACGCCTAAAAGTACGATACGATATGTTTTAAATCACGCTATTGACTCTTTTCAATGCGGTTGTGCGGCGCCGCCTCGCCCTCACGCGCGTTAATAGACGCTTCCGGTTGTGCAATGAGCTCCCTGTCAAGGTTTTCCCGAGGGACTACAGTATGGGGTTCTTCGAGAAAGGAGTGTATACATTTTTTAATGGCTCCGGAACGCGGCTGTGACACCGCTGGAGTAGCAGGCGTCGATAGCGGCAGTGGCCGCTTACAATCAGGCGGGCCCGTACACTTGTTTGCCACCGACGAGGTATAAAAAAGTAGATATACAACCTTTAATTGTTCGTGCTCCGACACGCACTTGGCTGATTTTGGTTTTATATTACACAGGAGGACATAAGCATATAAGTAGTGTAATTTGATTTGATTGACCAAGCGAGCGACGCGATTGAAGCGTCTCCATTTCAGCTTTCGACAAAAAATCTTTCGTATGTCTGTCTGTCTGTCCGGATGTTCTCCTCTACAGGTCGTATTTCTCAACTGATTCTCATGAAATTTTGTGAGCAGGTTCGATTATTATATAGATTTTTTTATCGAGTCAGTTTTTGAACACTTGAAATTAAAAAAAAAAAAACTGTGTGAGGTCCACATCTCACAGAGCCACTACTTTTATCTTTGTACATATAGTTTTTAAAATCCTTTTTGATTTACACTTGATACTTTTAGCCCATTTATTAACTCTAGGTACTCGCTAAAGTCCTTACCCGAACATAATCAGCCAGTACCTGGGCATCGAGCTTTGCTCGGCATCTTTCGTGTTTTCCCGGAGTATACGAAATAATAGTATATTATATTATGCAACAGATACCTAATAAGGGTTCTTAAAATTTAAGATTAAACACTAGAGAATTCTCGAGAGACCTCGAGTCTTTAATAGCAACAAACAACGACTCTCGAGTTTCAAGACCTAATATGTAACGTTTCAAACAATTTTTTTTTACGACAGCAATTAGTTTGATTTAAATTAAAAATCGAAATGGTGGCAGAACGAAACATGACGAGTGCCTCATTTAAAAATTAAAAAGTTGTGCCTATAATAAATAATGTATGAAAATCCATTATGATTCTCCCGCCTGTCATATAATTTATTGTCTATAGACTTGCATTGGTTTAAATAGTTTATCATTTTAATATTGCTGTTAATTGACAGATTACAAGGCTGGAGTAGAAATGGTTCTAAACTATAACGTCTATATAATTTACTAATCGTATAGGTACACATTAAAACAGTTAATATCTGCTTTTCACTTCGATGGCGAGAAAATTAAATTAATAATGAATATAATTAATGTTATATTATCAAATTTATACTTAAGTACTCGTCGACCGCGGGCGGCGGCACACTCGTCTGCACGCGTGCCGGCGCGCCAATGTCGGAAGTTACTTTATGTTCTAGTCTAGAGCATAATAATTTATACAAAAAAAAAACCGACTCCAATTTTGTACTTCGCTTTGCCACAATTCGTGGTTTCCGTGAGCCAATGTTTGGTTACCTACAGAAAATACCGCAATCGGCATATGCGTGCCTATCAAATTCGAGGAGTTCCCTCGATTGCTCCTAGATTCCATCATCAGATCTTTACCAAATTTATATGGGACCAACTTCGGGGTACCTTTTTTGAAACAAAAAAGAATTATCAAAATCGGCCGACGTGGTCAAGAGTTATCGGGGAACACACATACATAAAAAAACAAGCAAACATGCAGACGAACTGAGAACCTCCTCCCTTCTATTGATGTCGGTTAAAAAGCGACTTTATGTCGCCTATGCAGAGCATGAATACAAACTTTTAGAGCATAAGAAGTGAAAATAATATAATCTACTCATCTCACCTCATAACACGCGAATTGTATACTTTGGATGAAATAAAGAATCCCATAATTAATTAAATAGCTTACTTACCGTCTTACCACATATCATACGCGAATAGTAAGTACCTAATCTTAGAGGTTTTCTCCCTCGCAGCCACCACCCGGCCCCGGCCTGACGGTGACAGCCCCCTCTCCCGACTATAGCTGCCCTCTACCGCAGTTAGGGTTACGGTTCGTCCGTAGTTCTTTATAGTACAGGCATACGGCACGGCCTGTCGCCGCACCAGGGGTTTCTTGCGACTCCCTGATGCGGAACCCCATCCCCCCGTTGGTCGCATCTCCAACATCATCGTCATGTTTGGTTGGTTGGTTGTCCGTTGGTGTCCTCCGCTAAAACAGAGGAACACCCAGAGCGACCCCGTTTCGGGGTTATTGGGAGCACCGGTAAGCGATCCCTCCGAAGATGAATCACTTACCGTTACCTCCAGGGCGCACCGGCCAGACCCTTTCCCTAGCCCAGACCCACGAGGCAACTGGAAGAGCCCAGACACTCGTGGAAGTTACCCGACTGGCGTCTCCTGTATCACAAGAAGTGATGTCCTAAGTGATGACCACAAGATGTGATGTTAAGTTGCTTACGCAATAAAGCATTATCATCTTCAGTGATCGTAACTTTTGTATCATTTTCGGTGCAGCGTAGTGGTGTGAATGGAGTTGGTAAGGACAAATACAATTTAAACGGTTAATTAAGGTTAATATTAAAGTTATGAACGCTAATTATGTTATATATTTCGACATTTTGTTTACCTAGGCAACCACTGGGCGATTTATCATCTATATAGACTAACTACTGATGATGAGATAAGGATATTTATGTTGCCAGGCACGGTTCCTTCGAGGTTCGTTTTATGCTAAAAATGTATAGTATGGACCACCATATACTAGATACAGATGGGTAAGTAAGTACAATATGACTTTTCATGCGATAGAATAAAGTTTCACGGTAATAAAATAGGGCCGGGAAATCCGAAGTAATTATCCGCACGGTATAATTTGAGAGATAAGAGCGAACACACGATTATAATAAGCCGGAATTTACGATAACGGTTGGCAGTCGGACTCGTTGGCGACACGCCGTTGGCGGAAGTAATATGTGTAATAATTAGGTTAGGAGGCAGACATCAAGGGCTCCGAAGCTCGACCTCGCTTCATACGAGTTCCTAAGCAAATTTGATTCTCATTTGAATATTAACCAATCAAAGAACTGGGGTATCTAAAAGCATACCGTGGTTCTAAAAAAACTTGGAACCTAACCTAGCGGAGTAACAAAATTCAAAAGTTCTTTCGTTGTCGTTAAATTCACGGTAAACTCACTTGTATATATTGGTCACAATAATAAAAAAAGATGGAAGGGATGAATAGTTATTTGTTATACAAGGGTGCAAAGTTGTATTTTACCCGCGAGTGTGGAACTGAAACACGAGCCAGCGAAAGGAATCTATAGAAATAGAATCCTGAGGTTAGCGAGTGTTTCAACACACGAGAAGTAAAATACAAATTTGCACCCGTGTGTAACACAAAACTTTTCTCCTCACTATATCGAGGAAAGTGCAACATGCAAAAAAACACAGTTCCACAGGCATGATTTTCATCACAGGAATCACTGATTTTTTTACGATATTATAACAGAAAATTCTGGAAGTTGTGTATAATATTTACGTGAGTCGGTGACAAGCTGTGTATATTTTAGTTGACATTGATAATTATGACATTTCTGACGATGCGTTTTGAAATTGCATCGACTCAACTTGTGCGTTTACAATTATACTCAATATCGTTATAAAAAAAAGTTACTTATACAATTTTAAGGTTTACGACTTAAATCATTTAATAAAGCTAAATTTGGTATTTTTTATTAAGTTCTCAAACCTTTTATTTAATGATAATTGATATCAAACGAACCATTATTATGAGCGTTTTACATTTTATTATCTGTCAATAGCTACTTAAACACGCACCAAGGTCAAATTACTTTCCCCACTTGTGGATAAAATGCGTTTTTACCCACTTGTTTCAAAGGATAAAAAACGGCTTTCCGAGCTAGTGAGGTGAAAATCATATTTAAATGGTTATGATTAACGCATATTACTAATTAAAATATAGATACAAAACGTTATATTGTATAGGAAATTATCGCCGGGGTGCGGAATGTATAAGGGGTTGCCTGACGAGGTGGATAGCAGGGCGAAGTTTGCCGACACTCTAGCAAAGGGAAATCAGGCAATCGCGGTTTCCACAAAGGCAAATATGGTGTTTTACTCAAACAATGTATGTGAGGAAATAATAAATAGATATTGCTAAGATACATTTGATTCTATACGAGTACCTAATAGTAATAATGGTTTGATATTTGACTTTGCTTCTTTATACTAAACAATGAAAAGAAAATAAGAAAATTAAAAATGGTCGCAAACGCTGTATATGGTGGTTTTCTCTGTCTGAATGTACGTTTTCCTATGACGCCTTACTTTAGTTCGCATTATAAGGATTTTTGAAGGCAGTGGGAAATAATGGATTTTAGTGATTGTTGTGATACTTCTAGGCATGAGTTTTAACTTGTACAGGGTGGGCCCTTGAACAGGAGCAAAAATTAAACGGTGAACTATTTCGCGGGCCAACAATTATTTCCAAGAGGTCTCAGTTGAAAAAAAAACCTTTTCGAAATTTTGGTTCTTCAAAGATGGCTTAGGTGTATTTTTATTACTTTATTGAAGTGACATTAATGTCAATTTATTTCAAAAAGTCAATAAAATTGAAAAAATATATAAGAAATACCAAAAATATCCTTGAAAACAAAAAAAGGAAAAAACCATTATGAGTCATAACTTGATACTACCCCAAACACTGCATTGACTGATGTGCTATAATCTCGTGGTGTCAAGATCCATTACTCTTAGATCATAACTTTAAATAAAAATATCTCCGAAACGAAAAATTTTGAACAATAATTGTACACCAGGTGTTACTGCAGATGCCCTAAGAAAGCGTCCTTTTAAATATTTGCTCCAGTTACAGGGCCCACCTTGTATAATTTGAGTGGATGAAAAGTAGATACACTTTGTTTGTTCGTTTTTCAAACGAAATGTGATCGTTTCCGGGCATGTTAGAGAAAAACATTCTTTTTACTTCGTTTAAATAGAGTAAGATCAGACATAAGAAATATCACAGAATAATAATAGTACTAAGTACATACAGAAGGTTCTCTGTCAACAAATACACTTTTTAGGTACTCCAAACGTGCCTATACGAGGCCATTTCTCTTTATCACATGCAACGCGCTCTTTCCGAGGCAGGCCTTACCGCTAGGGTTGCCGCCAACGAGAATCTGATAAATTATGAATTAGTGTTATTACTACGTTTCTTTAAATTAACCCTTTTCATGGCAGTGTATCTTAAAAGATACACATTTTTACATTATTTTTCTAGATCATTTTTTACTCTACAAGGCGCTCTTTTTTTTAATTTGCATAGAAACGAAGCAACACCCAACTACACAAGAGCTATGCAATTTACCATTAAGTTAAACCAACATCGTAATTATCCGTTTCAGCAAAATCTAAAAGGACGATATAGTCATAACTTGGTTATATAATGTAAAGAAGTTTGCTTTTGAAAATTCAATATGTAGTACTCGTATCAAGTATACAAGTAACAAGACGACGCGGCGCCGGCGGTTTTAGATATTTATTCTACTGTTCCTTCTTTAGATTATGTTATGACGCTTAGATATTGTAGATATATTAAGGCATTTAGTTCAACTACAATTTAATTGTTTCCGTTGTGACACGATAATTTGCCATACAATTTATATCATCATCATCAATCGAAGGACGTCTACTGCTGGACTTAGGCGTCCCCCAGAGTTTCACAATGACCGGCCCTACGCCACCCGCATCCAGCGGACATCCGCAACCCTTACCAGGTCATCAGTCCACCTTGTGGGGGGCATCCCCGCGGTACTTGGTCTGGTACGTGGTTGCCACTCGACAATCTTTCCGCCCTAACGGCAATCGGTTCTACGTGCTATATATGCCGCGATTCGGAGGGCTACATCGGTTACTTTGATTCTGCTGCGGATGGCCTCATTCATGTGATCAAGCAGAGAAACTCCCAGAATGGCCCTCTCCATTGCTCTTTGGGTGAATGAGCCTTCGTATGATGCCCATACTAAGTGGCTACGTTTCTATGCCATATGTCATCACTGGCAATATACACACTGGTCAAAGACTTTCGTCTTAAGACACTGCGGAATATTGGACAAAAAGACAATACACTTACTTATATACAATTTATCTAAAAAAAATGTAATCATGTATTGTATGTATATAATTATACAATAGTAACTACGCCTCTGTTACAGCTACCTGTAAACTGGGTGTCAGACTATGGATTAATATAATTATTTAATTATAACAGTCAAAAATAGCGTTGTCTGCTATTAGTACCTGGGTCGCGGCCGGGTGACGGACCGCGTCACAAGGGCGTTATTCTCGGAGACAATCGATACGGGCGTCTGCATATTTAAATCAGTTTTAAGAGGTGAAGGCGCTTTTCGTGGTTTTCTGAACACTGTTACACACTTATATGCTGAGTTATTGAAACTTTCCTAATTTCTTGATTTTGACATGTCTAATTGTCTACAGCAATTCAATATTTATGTTGAAGAATATTATTCTTCAACATAGCATCAATAAATTGCTCTAAATAATTAATATAATAATATGTTATAACTGACGATTCGAAAGTGCTTGTTGCTAGGCCTATTTGAATAAAGAATATTTTGACTTTGACTATAACTTTGTACGCTGTGAAAATACAAGTTGTATACAGCATGAAGTGAGACGCGGCCTGGTCCTCCCTGAAGAAAAATATTTACAAGCATAATTTTGATGAACCGTTATCTAAAGTTGGGTCTTGAAGTTAAATCCAAAATTTATTTGTGGATATAAACACGACAATACGAACTTAAAGGATATTAAATATAAGTTTAGAAACAGTTACGTAATCGTATAGTTACGCAATGCTATCACGCATACCGCCGCTGTTAACTACAGTCGTATTGACCGTGTTTCGCAACCGCTAACGTTAAATTGCATGCGATCCGAACATTTCGATTCAACCGATGAACCGACCTCTAAAATAGTCATAATTGCTCAAAAGCCTCTCAGTTCATTTGTCTTATTTTCTACGTGTAAGAGTATGATTACTGTGTTTCAAAATGTTAATTTTGTTAAATTATAGTATTTTTACTAACTCCTCCGAGTGTGTCCCCGCTCCCGTAACACTCCCTGCTTGAACGCCGCTGGTCTATTGAACATGCCGTATACACCATGCTCTTATTACACTCTTCTTTTTGGCATAGTGCGGTCTAGGGTCCCAGCATATTTGGAGTAAACTACTATGGCCCAAAAGTGCGCGCTATGGTTCTGATGGCCAAGCATCGAACCGCGGCGTTTCGAGGAAGTTTCAGATTTGCGGCGTCCAAGTCTTGGAATGATCTCCCTCCACCTATCCAACGAGCGTCTAGCAAGTATACCTTTAAGCGCAAGCTTAAGAGCTATTCGTTGTCGCTCTAAAAATCCCATTCCTACAAATGCAGCACTTAAAATATCCCAACCTTCTTTTCTTGTTTTGTAGCATCCTATTATTTGCTCGGAAGCTGTTATTTGTTTTGAACGTTAAAATGAGAAACCTATATTATAGGAATGACTTATTATGTGTTGCGTTCCCTTAAAATAGTATGTTGTGTTGCGTTCCGTGGGTCACGTATGGTGTGGTCTGAAAACCAGCGCTGCAGGTGTCTGATACCTAGGCATAATGCTGAGTCAGCAACCGATTCTCTGCCGCGAGAACACACGTTACATATGTGTTTTATGTGAGTTTTCTTCTTTTTGTATCTGTGTGTCTTTTGTTTTGTGCAATTAATAAGTGTCTTTCTACTTCTTCTTCTTCATTAACTAAATTATTAATTTTAGGTAGTTACAGCGAATGAAAAAAACATAGAAGCACAACTAGCGTCGCAAAATGACACTATCAAATTTGTGTCCACTAAGGTGGGGCGTCAAAATTGTGTCCAACGGTTGTCTAGTTTGAATATGGCGGCGCAACGTAACAGTTGTATTAACTGAAAACTCCAAAATAAAAAAAAATATGCCTTTTTGTGCAGTGAAGTGGTGCGTTAATCACTCTAGAAAACATTTAAAAAAAGATGGAATCACTGTTCATATTTAAGTAAAGCGGTAAACATATTTGTTTAATTTTTTTAGTCGTAACCGATTTTGTATAGGGATGGTGTTATGCCACCTTACATCATCAAAATGTTAATAGCTGCATAAAAAGGTACCTAAGATACCTATTAAACATTTTAACTTGTTGAGATACATGCTTTCATGCACATAACTAATTTGTGTATGAAAGCATGTATCTCACAAATTACAATATTCGAAAAAAAAAACTAATTCCAAAATTAATAAATATTAGGGGACATTTAGTACAATTACAACTAGACTATTGATTCTAATTAGACTATATAACTATATGAGGGAAGCGAGAAATAAATATATTTTTAACAAGAACTAAAACCGTAATAAAAATAATAGAATAAGTGTGTAACTACGCTATACATACAATATATACAATTATTATCAACTTCTCAAAGAGTGGATTTAAAGAGTCCAAACTCGGTATGATTGTAATAACTTATTACAGAGCTCCTATGATCACTTTCCGGTTCCATCATCAAATCAGCTAGATAATAATATTATCATAATATTGCATTGTCACTGAATTTACATATATGCAGTAAGCTCGGTCCTCCATACAAACGTAGTTTAGCTCTCATTTTAAAATGCCATTCTAGAATAACATGAAACTTTGTATACACAATGAAATCCGGAATATCTAGGTCGGAAATTGGTTTCTGTTGCTTGAAATAATAATGGAGATAAAATACAGCGATTATTAAGGTTTTCTTAAAACACGTAAAAAACTCAAAAACTAGCTGTATTTTTTTCTATTACAATTTCTTGCAACATAAACTAATTTCCGACCTAGATATGGCGGCTCCCATTGTGTATACAACGTTTCATGTTATTTCAGCAATGGGTTTAAAATGAGAACGAAACTACGTTTTAATGGAGAACCGAGTTCAGCCGAGCGTACTAACGTCAAATATTAGCTCAATCGGAAATCGAGAAGTGGGTCTAATTTAGCTTCTAAGATTTGACCCACACAAACAAAAAAGACATAAGTTACTGACACGGCAAGTTAAATAAAAGCTTGTAAAAATGAGTTAACGTACGTATGTTAAATGTTTACGTTGTCTGAATATATTGTAAAAGTTTCGATTACGAGTGGTTGCTGTTTTCTATGTCTAACAGTGTTTAGCAAGCTATAAATTATGTACATGGTCGCCCAATATGCATAGTATAAGTCTGGTACAGCTTAATTAGCGACTAGTTAGATTTTCGTAAGGTTATCCTATGATATTTAAAAATAAAATAAAGTTTAAACTCAAATATAAATAATACGGCGGTTTTGCGTATGAAGATGACTTTTTGTTGCATGCAACCATCCACCCGCTAAGCGTTGTCGTTGTCGCCGCCATTTTAACACATAAACGTCAGCGCTAGGATACCAAACACAGCCAGTCATTTTGAAATTTACCTATCACGTTTATTTGTTTTGGGTAATAGAAAATCAGCTGTCATTTTTGGCAAATCTTGTTGGTACAACACCGCGCGTGCGTATTACGAATAAATGCCCCGTTTCAAAGTGGACTTTTGTAGGAAGCTCGCGTTCTATGCTTTTTTCGTTCACTGGGTAGTTAATATATTTACACCAATTTTACACGGTTATTTTTCTCAGCTTGGTAAGCGTGTTAGGTACCTTCTTCTTATATTCTGCTAGTGGTGTTTCAATGTTGCGAAAAAATACTATTGTCGGATCCTCGCATTTTCAATGTAATAATTACAAGAAAATGTTCTGCTTGAATCCTTTTGTTAAAATTAAGTTAATTATCTTCTGTAGCTAGATCGATAAACCGACCGGTTGGTCAATTGTATTTCGTGTATGATTTTATTAATCCCTGGTATGTTTAAATGTATTTCTTATTAAAGTACTTTTTACTTACATATATATATCGTAAATAGTAGTGTTTTTAATAAAACTTTCCGTAATGTTATTCCACCATATCAGCCCAAGGACGTCCACTGCTGGACATAGGTCTCCCCCAATTTCATGGAGGGTAAATACCGTAATCGCCACGCTTGGCATGCGGGTTGGCGATCGCAGTATCTCCACCGCACTCTAAGATTGCTGCTGCCCATCCATTAATGTTATTCAGTTACTTAGTTATTATAATCATTCCACGTATTAACCACTCTTGTGTTCGCACTTTCTCTGAGCCATATAAAAGTATGGGAATGATTAGCGCATATTGTAGACACTGGTTTTCGTCCGCAGCTTCAGATCATAGGATTTCCACACACGGTCCGTGATCAAATTATTCGAGGAGAACCGTATCCCACCTTTGGTTATTAATCGCCAATTACGCAAATACAGCTCTTGGCCCTCTTGCGTACACATGCAACTCAGCAGGGCAACTTTACTACATGCCTGGAATGCCAAAGCGCCTTTAGCACCAAATTTGGTCTAGCGAGTCATATCAGAGTTCACAAAAGAAAAAAACCCTAGCGGTCGCCGTCATCGCAACCGATGTGGAGGACTATATATACATTCGCCCTTTAAGTTTTTTTTAGTGTCGTATCTTCCAGTGGGCTTCCTTAGTGGTGGGGTATTATTTTCCTAAAGTAAATAAATAATAAGTAAGTGTACTTCCTCCAGTGACTCCTTGTCTTGTAGATGTTTTCTGGCTATCCGTTCTATTAGGTCACGGGAGGTAAAGTAGAGAAGAGAGGGTGTGTCGGTGTCTGTGCGAGCAAGTGCTGCCTTGCGTAAGTACACACTGTTTTTAAAATCTGGATACTAGATTAAAAAAAAACAAAATATTAATTTTATTATAAAAAACGGTAGAAATTGGAACAAGAGACATATTCATCATCATCATCATCATGTCAGCCGAAAGACGTCCACTGCCGGACATCAGCCTTCCCTAAAGACTTCCACAATGACCGGTCCTGCGCCACCCGCATCCAGCGGACACTCGCGACCCTTACCAGGTCATCAGTCCACCGTGTGGGGGGGGGGCCTGCCCACGCTACACCTTCCGGTACGTGGTCGCCACTCGAGAACCTTTCCACCTCAACGGCCATCGGTTCTACGTGCTATGTTTCCCTTAACTTTAGCGATTCGAAGGGCTATATCGGTCACCTTGGTTCTGCTACGGATAACATCATTCCTGATGCGATCACGCAGAGATACTCCTAGCATAGCCCTTTCCATTGCTCTTTGGGTGACTTTGAGCCTTCTTATGAGGCCCATAGTATAAGCGACCACGTTTCAGTGCCACTGGCAACACACACTGGCCAAAGACTTTCGTCTTATTACAACACATTAACATATTGATTACATTTAATTCCCAAAAGTATTGTTTTAAAAATTATTTTCTTCCTCAACATCTCGTGTCGTCGCGCTCAAATGGACAGTACCCAACAGTAGTTTTGAAGTGGATACTTCTTTGTTCGCAGCTTGTAGGAGTTAGCTGCCCCACACTCAACGCTTCTTATGTTTCATTACTAACGCTAGATGGCACTAAACTAAAGTGATGCTATCGATGTTTTTTTTGCAAAAATAGATGCCAAATAAAGGTAAAGTATAAGTTTCAATAAAATTTATGAACGAAAATAAATAGGTAGGCGACGTAAGAAGTATCCATTTAATATAATTAAATACAATTAACGGTTGTGTCCCCGATACTACGTACTGCTTTTTGTTAAAGTTCTTCGCACGCGAATTCATAGACCAGCAATAATACATTAACATCAACAATTCAACACAGACTTCTCCTGTCTAAGATAATTTGAAATCTAATCCTGTGTAACATAAATACGTCATAAGGAGGGTAATAGGGAGTGTAACACGAGGTGTTTAACGAGCTCAGAGCGACTGCCTACTCAACTTCTCATGAATAAATATACAAGCAGGCCCGTCTCGTAGATATTGACCTGAAACACTTTGGAGAGATAATGCTGAATGGCGAGTTTCGCCCCGGGACTTAACCGAGCTTACGCGGTACACTTACCTGCTTTATATTAAATCAACATAAAATTAAGATGAAAACATGAGTGAATGTTAAGAAGTTCGTCAACAATTTAATAAGTGCTGAGTACCTATTGCTGTAGTATTAAATATCAGTTTCATACATCTGTCAACTTAATATTTTTGTCATTTTTACTCGTAAATATCTACGTATTACTCAGAGATTTACCTCAAGTCAATGAAGTAGCAAAATATAGATTTTACGTGCAACAAATTGAAATTATGGAGATGAAGACGATTTTAGAATGAAGAGATTTAAGGCTCGATCGTCGTCATAATTTTGTCTAACTCGTTCGCTACTGTTATTCTCGATAATATGATTTTCTCGTTGCCCACGGCCGAAAACTTGCTAATAACAGCATAAAATAAAACGTATAATTATTACAGGAAAGTAAGAAAGTCAAGTTATCGTACTTTATTTTGAAATAACTACTACATAATTGCATATAAGTTGCTGGAAAAAAATACAGTACAATAAAATGTTTCATCATCATGTCAGCCGAACGACGTCCACTGTTGGACATAGTCCTTCCCCAAAGAGTTCCACAATGACTGGTCCTGCGCCACCCGCATCCAGCGGACACCCGCGACCTTCACCAGGTCATCGGTCCACCGTGTGGGGGGCCTGCCCACGCTACGCCTTCCGGTACGTGGTCGCCACTCAAGAACCTTTCCACCCAAACGGCCATCGGTTCTACGTGCTATGTGCCCCACCCACTGCCATAAAATGTTTACAAGTGGCCAAATAAGAGTGAATTGGTAAACTAAGTAATGTCTCAAATTTATAGGTTTTAAGGTAAAAGAGTAACGATCTTTATATTCTGCAGATGTTATGATATGTTGTTTAGCGGTGCCATATGTGTATAAAGTGGCTCACTTTTTATCTCGTAAATACAAAAAAAAAAGACTTGAACGACTGAAATAACCTCAAAAAATATTAAACTAAAACTCTTCAAATTTGAGATCTAATGAACGACATGGTAAATAAATACTTTTACTATAATTTACCAAGGATGAGTCTACATTGATTTAGTAATTGTATGTGCTCCTATAAATAACTCCCTAAGCTTATTTTATTATTATTACGTGAAGGCTAATTAATATATGTAAACAAAATAACTTACAATCTAACAACCTCTAGAACACAAGAAAATTGTTTTATTAGTAGGCACATGTGCGATGTAGTACCTAAATGCGAATCCTCACGACAATAAAGCGTTGCTACGCGCTAGTTGTTATTATGGCATCGCAAGCGTCCATAGGTTTGGTATCTGCTTACCATCAGGCAGGCCAGAAGATTTTGAAATAATCGGCCAAGAGCATGTCGGGCCATGCTCAGTGTTGGGTTCCGTAGTAGCCCAATGAACTTACTTTAAAAAATCAATTACAAGCAAAAGGGAATACCTACTTTTGCAGCGTTTCATACGTTTTTTTAGGGTGGCGGTCTAGTGGCATAACAACTATTGTCATAATATCGATTGTCATAACACTTTACGCATAAAGTTGATGCTCATAATTTTTTTTTGGCATAAATTGTACTATGGCATAATTGTTCCCTGTCATAATTATACGAAGTCATAATTGGTTTAACCATAATGTCCAATGTCATACATTTATTTAGTCATAATGTTGATAATTATAAGTATTTTTAGTAATAATTGTAAATGTCATACATCTATCAAGCCATAATGTTGATGATTATAATTATTTTTAACCATTTCTCTGAGATCAACCAATGCCAAGATAGTGGAGTAAAAAGTTCAGGTTTTCACGTAGGCAGTAGGGAATAGTGGCAAACCCGACTCGGATCGCGGATAGGTTAGAAGTATTTTTTTTTTATAAAAGAGCGGATAAACTTGTTATTAAAACTTTTGTATTACTTTCATATTTCATATTACAGAGACTTTGTGGCAAAACCGATTCAGATCGCGGATAGGTTAGAAGACGAAAGCGGGAGCTTTCGTCTTCGAGGTTATTTTTTTTATATAAGAGCGGAAAAACTTTGTAACTTACTTGCTTCTGGAGAGCACTTTTGTAGTAAGTCGTCAAAGTACAGCGGTATTTCGTTCGCTGGTAAAAATGCCAATGCATATAAGCACTTTATGTCCATAGGAAAAGTTTCACTTGTACCATATAATGTTTGATGACCGCATCTTTGGACTTTCCGATATATAATTTGACCAAGGTGGAAATTGCACATACATAGGCTTATGCGTTTTGTAGTTTATGCGTTTATACAGTATTGTTAAAAACTTTTATGACCAATCATTTTATGTCCATTATAAAGTATGCTTAAATAATTTTATGCGCATTACAGAATATGTTCTTCAACATTATGATTAAAAACATTATGCGCATAAATGTATGACTATTTACAATTATGCGGAATGATGAGTATGACGAATCCACGTATGCCTATCAAAAATATGACTTTAAACTTTATGCAACCCGACCCCTACCCGTTTTTTTACTAAGGAAGGAATACTTTTTACGGTAACTTAAAAACGGCACAAAACTGATCATGTCTGCTATAGTTTTCGTTGTAAGTCTTTATTAAGCTTTACTTCCATGATTTTTTCATATTTTTTGGACCGTTGAAACGTTAGAGGGCACCCCCGGGCGACACTTTCTTTTTCTTTTGGAGTAAATATTATCGAAAATAATCATTTTATCAAAAAAAAATTGATGAAGACCCCTATTCACTATGAAAGACCTATCCAACAACACCATAGGATTGAAGCAAAAAAAGTAACCCCACTTTACGTGTAAGGGAGGTACCCTTAAAAAACTGTATTAGATTTTATTTTACGATTTTCACAAATTTATTGATTTATATATCCATCATCATCATCATTAATTTATCATCGGTTGTCCGCTGAATGCGGGTGGCGCAGGACCGGTCATTGTGGAAGTCTTTGGGGGAGGCCTATGTCCAGCAGTGGACGTCTTTCGGCTGACATGATGATGATGATGATATATCTATACCAAATTGCAGCTTTCTATGACTAACAATCACAGAGCAAAGCCTCGGACAGACAGACGGACATAGCGAAACTATAAGGGTTCCTAGTTGACTACGAAACCCTAAAAAGCGGTGGATTTGTACTTGTCGGGGATACCACCGCAAATGTGGATATACTTCGTATATTGCATACTTATTTATTATCGTTACTAATTTGAATAGCAATCAATATAAAATAAACCCAAACATGCATTATGAAATTGTATTATGCTTTAGTAGAGTCATACATAGAAGTATCTACTTCAAAAAACACAAGATGTGTAACTATTTTCAATGGCGGATCTCCGGTTATTAGGTGCTACGAAAGTGCAAATAAACCTAAAAGGGTGAGCAAACATGCCAGCTACAAATTGGGCTATATTTCTACCCAATAGTGGTTATTTATCGATAGTCGATAACCGTGATTAGTAGCTCTTCACGCTGCTGCCACGTTTCACCAGTAACATATATTAACCTTATCCCCAATTTTTCATTATACTAATTTCATGAACGAGTAGGTAAGTTACTTTCATAAGTCCGTGTTTTATTATAAGTATAAAAGTTCTGAATAGTAAGTACGGTTTTCAATAAGAATGGGCCATGTAGCGGTCGAGATGGCAATGCCATCTGTATTCATGCCGACTGAGAGTGGCTGCCACGTGTTGACAGTATAGGCCCAATAAAATGAAATTACGGACAAGAGGGTACGTGAGGCGACAGCAGGGTGTTGGCATCGTACCCGCCGCATGCCGTCACCGTTTTATGAATCTCTGACAACTTATGAATATTCTCCGTCCAGATAGCGGCTACTTAACCGCTACGTTGAGTACACTGATACTTAGCGCATTTGCTTTATTAACCTTTTACAGTAAATTTAGGTTTCTCAGTTAAAGTGAGACTTTGAGTTTCGGTTAGTACCTATTTCACAGATACCATTTTCAATTCCTTTGTATTTGTAGAGCTCACCACAGCGGCGTCGAGCGAAGTAAACGATCTTGAAATGGAACCGCTGAGTCGTTCGTTTGTAGAAGACTGAGAGGGCTGCGGTACTACGGCTACGGATACAAAGTCTTGTGTCGCACGCTGTGAGAATGTTCTGAACACACAGCCCATCTTTTATGCGGGATAAAAGCAATTTAATTTCACAAAAAAATACTTTGCTTACTTTCTGGAGGTAATAATAAGCCTTGATTTTTAACTAGAAGTGGTTCTAGATAATTCTATACCACATTATAATACAATTAAACCTTACACAAATCCATGAATGTACTTTCAAGGGAAAACTACAAATTAATAAAAGAATAAGATATCGGCCTGTTTAGCCTCGTTGGTAGTGACACTGCCTCCGATCGAAGCTAGAGGTCCGAATCCCTGCCAGGGCAATACGAGTATTTGTGCAATTTAGCACGGATATTTGTTACTGGGTCTTGAATGTTTTCCATGTATTTATCTATATAGGTATGTATATCGTCGTCTAGTACCCATAGTACAAGCTTTGCTTAGTTGGGACTAGGTCGATTTGTGTAAGATTGTCCCCCAATATTTATTTATTTATTTATAATCACCCTGATGGTTTGAAATACTAAAACTCCTCATGATACCGGCTTGAGATTAAGGGTCAGTTGCACCAACTTACGATTACAGACCGATCAACGTTAAATATGGTGCCGGCAGCTGTCATCCAATAGAAGCTTGTCAAACTGTCCATACTATGAGATTTTAACGTACACAGCTTACGATTACAGGCGGTTTGGTGCAACCCAGCCTTAATATCTGCATGTATTATTAATCGATAATTTTGTAATCATTAAAAACACACATGACAATTTATTTCCCTTGATTATATCTGTGGAAGAGGAATAATCGCCTTCTGCGCCCTCTATTAAATCCATCGTGAATTTGTTTATCTTGCACTTCGCTGTCATTCTAAAAATGCCACTGATTGAAATGCAACGCACAAGGGTGTTAAAGTACATATCTGACTATCTGAGTGAAGTCAATTGCTCGATAGTTCCGTTCCACGCCAGCAGAGGGCGAAAGGAAAAGATGATTACAGAACAAGAGACAAACGGGTGATCTGTCAATAGAATAGCTTGGGAAGATGACGAAGGCTCCTGGCGGAGAAATGGAGATGGTGTGACGGCACCTGAGAATCGAAATCACTAGTTCGTTGTATTTTGCGTGACATTTGTAACAATGTTGAAGTGGAAGTAAAAGGTTGACTTTGTAAAATGAGTATCGTCTTTTGTTAATGCCCGAGGAACCCCTGGAAATGAACCTTCCCTGATGGAATACGCCCACGATCCGACATATCTATAAAATACCTAAATAGTAAGAAGTCTGCAAAAATAGAACCGCTTGAAACGCGACCATTTTCTGAAATCACGAACTTGAAGTTGTCCCTTGACATTTGTTTAGAATCGTACATTGTGCTGGTATAATAAGATATAATGAATATTGTAAAGTACACGACGCCTGGATTCCACCTGAAACAGAAGATAGGATAAATAAATAATTATAAATGTAGGTACTTACCTGATCTATTAACCCGCTACTGTTGTGTGCTGTAAGTAATGTAAATGTGTGAATAAAACGTTCGTGTACGGGCGCGAGTCTATGTGTGCGTCGCCTAGCTTTGACGCCGGCAGTGACCCATTGACCGCCAACCTAAGCGCATGCACTCGCTCCTTAAGCACAAGCTTTCAAAATTCGCTGTTTTACTCACCAAAGTCCTTACCTGTCCTGCGCCTGCTTCTGTCAGCTACATCTGGTCCATCGAGCCAGGATCATCAAGGAACTGGGAAAAATGCCGAACGGTTTGTTCAGCACACCGCCACCACGCACAAATGTTACATCGCGCGGTGAGCGGGCTCACCTACGTGAACAGCTGAAACTTGCCACAGAAGATGTAAGTGAAGTGCTCTCAGTGAAAACATGCGCTCCGGCAGGGAAACTCACGGATTTAAAACCGCTGGCTACCAATTTTCTACAGAAAGAGAAACCTACAGAAAAAGAGGGTACCTTGAAAACAGAGCTAAACGATCGCCGCGCCTCAGTTTCCTCGGCCAAGAGCTCCAAATCTTCAGTGCTGGCACGCAGAAAACAACTAGAACTAGAGGCGGCCGAAGCCAAGGCGAGAATCGAGCGGGAATTGATTGATAAGAAGCTAGCAGCTGATCTCGCCGCACTCGATGACCGTTCCTCGAGAAAAAGTCGCTATAGTGATAACCAATCAATGCAAGCAGCATCACAGAAAGTGGAACAATGGCTCGAAAACAGTGTACAGGAACCGGCCGTTGACCATCCCGTCCATGAACCTGCTTCAGCGCCCGCCGCCCTACCCACTTCGAATGATTTTTCGCAACTGTCGCACGCGATTGCCAACCTTGCCACCGCGACACAGAGCGCAAATACGAACTTCATGTCAAGACTAGCCACATCCAAGGACCTGCCACCATTCCACGGCGACCCACTTGAATGGTTGCAATTTAAAAGAAGTTACGAAGACTCAACAAAATTGTGTAATTACAGTTATAGTGAAAACATCGCAAGACTGAACAGATGCCTCCGCGGTGAAGCCAGAGAAGCAGTTTCGTCGCTGCTCATGAGCGACACTGCTCCAAGTACCATCTTAGAAGCACTCGAGCTACGTTTTGGACGCCCAGAATTAATTATGTTCAAGTTGGTTTCACAATTTAGAAAACTGCCCTCCTTGCCACATAACTATCATAACGAGATCGTGAACTTCGCAGTTAAAGTGAGAAACTACGTCGCCGCCGTACAATCAATCAATCAAAATGACTATTTAAGAAGCCCAGATTTGCTCAACATTATTTTATCGAAATTGCCAACTACACTTCTTAACAAATGGGCAGATTACATTTACGACCATAACGACAGCACGAAGGCAAAACTACAATATTTTTCCGAATTTCTACATAAAGAAGCAATGAAAATCGCCTCAGCTGGAATAAGCCACATTCACGCGCAACCTGAAAATAAACCATTCAAGCCGAAAATCGAAGAACGAAGAGTTTATTCACACGCAGTTTTGAACAACGACAATAATAGCGACGCAAAATGTAAATTCTGTCGCACATATGTTCACCCGATTTCAAACTGCACGAAATTCAAACGCGCGCTGCGTAAAGACAAGTGGCGATTTATTAAAATACAAAAAATGTGTCATAAGTGTCTATTAACGGGGCACGGGAAAGAAACCTGCCCGTCCGCGCCGTGCGATATTGACGGGTGCGGCCTACCTCACCATCGCTTGTTACACTGGCCCCATAAAGTAGCTTCACTTTCCAGCAGCGTCGCTGTGAATGAAGAATCCAGTGCTACACAATTAACGACAACAGGCAGCAATGAACCTACCAACGACAGTGAAACTGTGACAAACACTATAGCCGCCCGAAACAGTGTAATGCTAAAAACAGTACGCGTGAAAGTACATGGGCCGAGTGGTATAATTACTACGTACGCTTTACTAGACGACGGTGCTACAGTCTCCCTAATGTCAGCTGATCTCGCGGACAGTATTAACTTACAAGGTCAGCCTGAAACGTTACGTATGAGAGGCGCGTGGAACTCTGACATCGTTTGTCAAAGTGAAATTGTGAAATTTAAACTTTCTAACACAAGAGACCAAATGTACGAAGTGCGTGCGCGTAAAATTAGTGAATTAGACCTACCTACACAAAAGTTATCTAAAGTGAACATAGAAGACTATGAACATTTACGAGACCTGAAAAACTATGTCACCTGTGCTGATATAAAACCCAAGTTATTAATTGGACAAGATAATTTCCATCTGATCATGACTCTGAAGACGATTCATCGCAAGATAAACGAACCGTGTGCTACCCTAACACCTCTGGGGTGGTGCTTGCACGGAATCGTACCCGCAACCTCGCGCGGGCTACTAACCACTGAGCATACGCTGTACGAAGCGCGCGACCTGCCGATCTGTCTTATCAGCGGTCCGCCCGGCGCCCCCGCCACGGAGACGCACACATGCGCGGGCGCACACGCGCACACAGCGCACTCAACGCTGCAACTCTCAAACGATGCACACAATGACGAACTTATGCAACTACACGAACTGGTTCGACGCTCGTTTGCCATAGAATCAATAGGAGTAAGCTCTACGCCACGTTCAAATAAGGATGAAATTCGTGCACTCAACATGGTGGATCAATCTGCGAAACTTAATAATAACAGATGGGAAATTGGCCTACCCTGGAAAAACGAATCAAAAATTCCAGACTCTTATGCAACAGCGTTAAGAAGATTTCTCTCCGTTGAACGAAAAATGAAACGAGACAACGATTACGCGTCGAGATACCGAGACAGAATGCATCATTTGTTTGAAAACGGCTACGCGCGGGAGCTAACTGATTACGAGATTTCGGCACCAAGGGAGCGAACATGGTACCTCCCACATTTTGGAGTGGATAACCCCAACAAAAGCAAGCTAAGATTAGTTTTTGACGCCGCATCTAAAGTAGCTAATAAATCGTTGAACGATTTTTTATTGCAAGGCGCAGATCTCCTCCAATCACTGCTGGGTATCCTACTGCGATTTCGTGAGAAGCCCGTCGCCGTAATGGGAGACATTAAAGACATGTTCCTTCGTATTCAAATAAAAGAAGACGATCAACACGCCCTACGATTTTTGTGGCGCGAAACTAATGACAGCGAAATCAAAACATACGTCATGACATCTTTGTTGTTCGGTGCAAATTGTTCTCCGTTTATCGCACAACATATAAAAAACAAAAATGCGACCAGATTTAAAGACGAGATGCCTGAAGCCACCGACGCGATCCTGAAGTCGCACTACATGGACGACTACATTGAAAGTCTGGACGACATCGAAACTGCAAGAAAAATGATCAAATCAGTATCTTACATTCACCTTCAAGGCGGTTTCGAGATAAGAAAATGGATTAGTAATCAACAAGAAGTTCTAACCGACATGCCAAAAGAGACCTTGAGTGATAAGGCAATAAGGATCAAATCCGCTTGCGACGAATTACCGGAGAGAACGCTGGGACTGTTGTGGTTTCCCGCCAGTGACTCGTTCGGGTTCGACTTATCGCTCAAACGCATACCTACGGATATTCTGAAATTCCAAAGAAAACCTACGAAAAGAGAACTCTTGCGCATTTTCATGTCTATATTTGATGTCTTTGGTTTTCTCGCTCCGTTTACAGTTAAAGCAAAAATTCTTCAAAATACATGGAAAAGTAATATTAAACGGGACGACAAGATTTCAGACAATGAAAATAAGACCTTCCAAAACTGGATATTAGAGCTCAATTTGCTGCAACACTTGAGAGTGCCTAGATATCACTTCGCTACTGCAAAGGCGAGTGAGCAAGACAAAGCAATAAAAGCATCGAGGAGTAGCGACTGCCAGAATGAGACGACACTTGAACTGCACGTTTTTTGCGATGCGTCGCCCGCTGCTTACGCGGCTGTTGCTTATTATCGACAGACACTCGCAAACAAACAAATCAATGGATCATTCATCGCTTGCAAATCCCGAGCCGCTCCGATGAACAAAGGTATAACTATACCTAAACTTGAGTTGCAAGCCGCTGTGATGGCCTGCCACCTTGCCGATGCAATTGCGCGCGAGAACCGGTTAGTAATAAACAAACGATTTTTTTGGACGGACTCGCAAATAGTGTTATGTCAAATAAAGAATAACAGGCGCAATTATAAAGTGTTCGGCGCTAACAGACTCGGTGAAATGGACGAGTTGAATTATATACCTACGAAGTTAAAGATCGCCGACAAAGCTACAAAAATTAATACTTACAAACTGAGTAACGACGGGAGATGGCTGCGAGGTCCACATTTTCCGCACACGCCGCGTGTGGATCGGCCCTCCATGAACCCTGAAAAAATCGAGAAATATGATGAAGAGACGTTACAGGTCAACTTGGTTGCGGAAAATTACAATAATTACGTACCTGTTCCGGAAACAACAAGATTTTCCTCCTGGCTCCGCCTGTGCCGATGCATGGCGAATGTGCTATTGTTTATTGAATGTAGAACGTCTGGAACTGCTGAACTTACCTCGGAAATTATGCAGCGCGCTGAATATGAGTTATTGCGCTACTCACAATTACAATCGTTTCCTGAGGAGGTAAATTTGATTAAAATTAATAAACCTATATCAACGGTTAGTCGTCTGAGAAAACTAACACCAGTTTGGAACGAAAGTGGGTTACTGAGCGTCGGCGGGAGTATAGAAGCTGCTGCGAACGTGAACTCAAATGTTAAGCGACTGGTAATTTTGGACACAAAATTAATAGTTAGACACTACAACGAGATGGCAGCACATGGCTGTACCGAAACAGTACTCAGTGAGATTCGTCTAAAGTACTGGCTGTTGAAATTACGACCTACTGTGCGAACATAGGAGCGGCTTATTGGTACTGTGAAAGCGGCCTTAAGAGTAATCCTGAAAGAAAGGGCTCCGCGCGAAGAAGTGCTGATAACATTACTAGCTGAGGTGGAAAATATCGTTAACAGCCGCCCCTTGAGCCATGTTTCAGTGGACCACGAATACCCCGAAAGTCTGACACCCAATCATTTTCTCATCGGGACTTCCTCGAACTTACCTGTGCCTGGGAAATTTGATAACGACGACTTCTATAGTAGAAAATCATGGAGAATCACGGAGAGATTAGCAGACATGTTCTGGCAACGCTGGACGCGAGAAGTCCTGCCAACTATGTTACCACGCCAAAAATGGTTTCAAGAAGGTCATCAGCTGAAACAAGGAGACGTAGTTGTCATAGTTGACCCAAAACTACCACGAAATACTTGGCCTAAAGGAATAATTGAGAGCGTCCACCCCGGCGCCGACGGTCGAGTACGCATTGTGGATATAAGGACAAAGACGGGAATACTTACCAGACCGGTGACCCGCGTAGCTTTGCTCCCTACTGCTGCCGAGAATGATTGTCCTGAAAGGACAATGGGGGGGAGAATGATGTAAAGTACACGACGCCTGGATTCCACCTGAAACAGAAGATAGGATAAATAAATAATTATAAATGTAGGTACTTACCTGATCTATTAACCCGCTACTGTTGTGTGCTGTAAGTAATGTAAATGTGTGAATAAAACGTTCGTGTACGGGCGCGAGTCTATGTGTGCGTCGCCTAGCTTTGACGCCGGCAGTGACCCATTGACCGCCAACCTAAGCGCATGCACTCGCTCCTTAAGCACAAGCTTTCAAAATTCGCTGTTTTACTCACCAAAGTCCTTACCTGTCCTGCGCCTGCTTCTGTCAGCTACAAATATGGTATAGATATAATCCCAGTTATTTAATATGACACGCACTTCCCCTATTTAGTATACCCTATCACAACGTATCTGTAGTACCTACGTATCACGTAGCCTTAGAGTATAACGTAGCAAAGATGATCGAACGTTATTATTAAAAAACTTTGGATCGTGCAGCTTCCATTTCTCATTTTTTATTAAATACGCGATACGGCAACTATTATCAGTAAAAGCTAATAAAAAAGATAAAAAATTGGGAGCACCACGCGCCTTAAAATTCATAGGTATTATGAAAACGAATGAGTATTGCGGAATAATATCAGTCGTTTAGTATTCAGTTACATATGTATATGAATTACCTATCTTTTTTTGAAATAGTCGTGAATAACACGGGATAAAATATATAAATTGGGAACATTTTACGTCCGGTAAATATGAACTAGCCACCACGGACTGCGGTTTCATTAAGAATGTCGCAGTGAAATATTTTTTCTTTAAACCTTACGAACCGCCCCGCGGCTTGTGACTTTACATGGGTGCAACTTGCCATAAACTTTCTTCATTCATACCGATAATTACGCAAAACTGCAACAAACATTGACATAAGATATAGAAATAGACACACAATGCCGAACATAAATAACTAAAAATGTGGCGCAAGATGACACTAACAGTTACATTCCAATAGCTGATAATAACGCTTCTTTATAGTCCGAGTCGAGATAAAAACTTCATACAAAAAAGAACTTACAGACATTAGCGTCAAGTGTCAAATTTGAAAACATAAGAACCAACATGGTAAAAACTTTTTAGTAAAATGCCACTGTCGTATACTGGTTACCAATGTTTACTTTATAAATGTCAAAAGTGAACAGTGAAAGTACCTAATGGAGTCGCTTTGGTTATTTAAATTATTTTTATATAAATAATTTTTTGAACAAAAAAAAATATGTATGAAACATTCCATTACAACATTCACACACATTCTGTGATTGTTCTTTTTCTGTGTTAGACATTAAGATGTTTACCTTCATGAAACTCTTGAGCAAGACTATAGGTAGTTATTTCAAAGTACTGACTTCTGCCATTGGAGCAGCATTTGTAGTTTTACAACTTTTGCTTTGCAAGTCATAGTCATCTATCTCTGACATCTATAAAACAAAGATTCCGACTATGAACTTGAAAGATAAATTATTTAAATATATTAACGTTAAATTGATTTTTATTACATCAATTCATGTAACTATATGAAAATGTTTTCCTCTGCATGATTTTTCACGCTAAAATTATATGTTAAAACAGAATTTGAATAATGTAGTTTGAGTCGGGAACGAACGGACTTACGTTCAAGACAGGTTTAGCAGTTGCAGTTAGTCAATTTAAGCCTTTATTGGTCCTGTATATGTCGGAAATAGGGAAATAGGCCGAACACACAACACACGTGTGGCTTGGTTTATAGAGAGTGTCACGTTTATTTTACGCTAAAATAGCGGTCCATTCTGAACGTCGCTGAGGATGTTGTGGAAATCTTGAATTAAAACATAAAAAAAACACAAATTTATTCCTTATAAATTTAATTCAAAAAAATATTGATCTAATAGCGACTCCTTACATTTTGTTTCTTGATAATCTTTCATTTGAACTAACATAATTATTTACTCAAAACCATGAATTTACCAGGACTTTACATAAATTTTGTAACGTTATCAAAATAACTAACCTAAAGAAGTATATTGCGTCTTTTCCCTTGTTTTTTTGTAGCTAGTTTTGTAGCAGTTTTTCACAGCAGATTTCGTCATTGTTGGACAACTGTCACTGTCCGCGGTCCAAACACGACTAAACAGGAAAGTACCGCCCGAGTCGTGCGGGCGGTACTTTCACGGGGGACATTTTTGTGGGCTGATTGTGAAGCTAGTTCTATAATAGCACATCAATGGCAACAAAAAATAAACCGGATTGGTCTAGCCGTTTTCGAGTTTTCAACTTACCTACTGATTTTTATATTTATAGATATATTTGATCGACTTAATAATTATGTTTATAATACGAGTATACAATACACATAATACAATACAATATACATGGACTTAGTTACGTACGATAGGTACCCACAAAAATATAAAAAAACTGGCTTGGTATTTGTATTTAATATATATTATGACGTTTGAATTTATTGTTGCGCACGAAACACTGGTTTGATTTGTTTGGTGTATTCATTGTATTAATTACCGCAAAAAAATATTTTCTTATCATTCAATTTAAAGCAACATTGTCACATCTCTTGCTCCCAAAGTGAATGGTGTGTGTGTTGCTCCCAGTGTGATATAACCAGTGATCGTAACTATTATAGCATTTTCGGTGCAGCGTAGTGGTGTTAACGGAATTGGCATAAACTATTTAAATTCTTATGATTCATTAGCGTTAATAACATTAATATTAACCTTAATTAACCGTTTAAATTGTATTTGTCCATACCAACTCCGTTAACACCACTACGCTGCACCGAATATGCTACAAAAATTACGATCACTGGATATAACTATGGTAGACCCAAAATGTAGAGGCAGGAAATAAAAGAAATTTGTCTAAAATATTTTCTTTCGATTAGGGTGGGTTGAGTTGTACTAAACCGACTGTAATTGCAAGCGATGTTCCTTACAATCTTATCTATCATATGGGAAGTTTTATTAAAAACTTATTGACCAATTTTCTATGGTATGACTGTTACCGGCTCCATTCAAAATCGTAAGTTGGTGCAACCCAGAATGGTAAACACATCTTTATGCTTCCAGCTCAAAAACTGCTCTTAACACTGTGTGATCCGTCTACTTGTTCGTCATTCCATTGCAGTTGCTTATTCATCGTCTAACAGCCACCACTAGAGTGCACCCATCAAATCATATTATTTATTTATTTGGTTTACCAACGATTGTTTACACTAGTATAAATACATAGAGTTATATGCAACAATGGTTATAAGTTAAGTGTAACAATTACTTATAAGTAAACACAGCATGCGTTAACATTTTAAAAGTAAAAATTCCTGCAAGTAGATATTCAATTTTTTCAGTTTTAAGCTAATAACATTTTAGGTCACTTTTGTTTAAATATATTTATTTGGTCAAAGTGTATATCCGTTTTGTTACTGCAGGTATTCAATATTTTACATAGCCTAGGAATAGGCGAGTTACTTCCTAGGGCGGTTCGTCTAAGAGGCGGGCAGAGAGGAGTGATTGGCTTTCGTGGAGTTCTGGACGGAGCGCGGAAAGAGATAAAATTTAATATTCGAGGACAATCAATTTTGTATCGAATGAGCTGGTTAATACAAAAGTCACATCAATAATTTTTCGCCGCAAATCTAAAGAATCCATTTTAAAATGTTTTAATACACTCCTATAAGAGGGTTTTTTTGGCTATACCAGCTATAGGTGGCGTAGAAACAGCTTCTGCAAACGCTCTATCTGTAAAGAGTGAACAGCATAGTGTGGTTGCCACACCACACTACAATACTCTACGACACTCAAAAAGCTATTGTACGAAAAGATTTATGTTTTACTTTTTCGAACAAGTTTACGATTCCTAATTACAAATCCTAGCATTTTTGTTTTTTTTATTACCTTTTCTATATGTGGTACAAATGTAAATTTTTGATCGAAAACTACGCCTAAATCGCGAATTGTATCTGTCTCTAAGATGGTCTCATTGCCAATTGAGTACTTAGAAGCTATCTTGTAAATTTAATTTAAACACATTTTTTTGCATTCAGGGCCATTTGGTTTTTACCAGTCAACAAGACCATTGACGTCACTTTGTTGCAACTTTACATCTTCATTCTTAACAATTTTACGAACAAACTTCAGTTCATCAGCATACATGAATATTTGCGAATTAGGTAAGCACTCGGGAATGTTATTAATAAAAATATTGAAAAGGATTGGACCTAAATGCGATCCCTGTGGAACGCCAGAGGTTATGGAATAAGACGAAGATTGGTAGTCATTCACCACTAAATAAAACAACCTATCTGTCAAGTACGATAGTAACCAGTTCAGCAAATCATCAAACCCATATGAGGATAATTTATGGAGCAAGATTAGACTAACTTTGTCGAATGCTTTGCTGAAATCGGTATATATCACGTCGGCCTGCCTACCACCATCGTTTGTGTCTGCTAGGAGTTCTGTGAACAAAGTTTATGGATGTAGACCTACCCCTTACAAACCCATTTTGGATTGATTTGTATGATAGTGTCTAGGGTTAGTCTTTGTTAATATGGGCCGTTTCTTGCCTGAATCAAATTAATAAATAAAAAGTACGGGATTGGTGCACTCGGCCTTCCTGAAATCATGAACTGTCCCCAGTCATGCACCGTCAGACACCTCACCCGTCATCAACAATCCAGTACTTGCATCTTCATAACACACCCTATATAAGTAGTGATAAAAAATACATTGAAAATCTACTATTGACTTAATATAACACCAAATATGTATCTAAAACTTGTGCTTCCAAATACTCATAGTCACTTCATAATATCCTCTTGCCTCGCCCGTTCTTGCAATGTTACTATACTCAGTTCTGGTCTCATGTGAGTTCGCTTCGCTGTAAAGGTGGGGTTGAACCGAAGGTCACGCATGGAGATGTCGAACACTCTGGCCGCCGCGGCATTTGCAACGCATTTTGCTTCAGTATTTCTACCTGATGAACCAATTCTGAACCCACAGTTCGCCGGTATGGGTCTTCCAGCTGACGCTCGACATGTCGACATCAGACAGTTCAGTGCGAGTGATGTTAGACTAGCTGTCAAGAACCGTACGTACCGGCGTTAGTGCTCAAGGCGTGTGTAGATGACCTGATGGCTCCGAATACTTTTCTTTTTCTTTGGAAAAAATCCCGGGTGACACCAATTCCCAAGAAGGGTTCGAAGGTTAAAGTTGAGAATTATCGGCCGATTGCAATTCTTAGCGCCTTGGCTAAGGTATTTGAGTCAGCTCTGTATGGTATCCTGCTGCCCCAATACCTGCCTCACATCACTAGCGCACAGCATGCATTCTTACCAAAAAGATCCGTAGCCACTAATTTGTTTACTTTAACACGGGTGTTGTCTCAAGAATTAGATAGGAACGCTCAGGTAGACGTTATTTACCCAGACTTCCAGAAAGCCTTCGACCGTGTTGACAACGATATTCTTCTTTTAAAGCTAGGCGCCTTAGGGTTTCCACCAAGACTTCTAAGGCTGTTTGCGAGCTACCTCTCTGATCGTGAGCAGTATGGTCCCTAATGACGTGAAGTATGGTCCCTATGTATCAGAATGTTACCTAAAAAAAAATGTAAACTTTTTATTTTATATGTACGTTATAGTTTCACAAAACTTAACTACTAATCTTAATTATAAAAGATTTTTTTTAGTTAAGGAGTCCTCCAAAAAAATCATTAACACATAGGTAACCTTATTGCAAGAACACTTTTAGCATTTTATTACTTTACTTACATATTATGTTTTATATTTGTTTGAAATATATAATGTTTAATAATATTTCTAATTTGCCGACTTGTTTTGCCGTTTAATTTACATATCAATTCATTAGAAAACTTATTTAAAGTGTGAGGGAGAATTATATTCGATACTCTCCGACCATATTCATTACTACTTTTAGCCACCTCAAAGGTTGGAAGATTAGATAATATTCGCAGCTGTTTAGGTCGTGTTTTTCTTTTTAGATCTTTCATGTTGTTACTGTATTGCGTTATTATTGCTAAATCTACTTTATCAAATACCGCTCACCCGCTCCGGTGTTAGCCAAGGATCAAACCTAGGTCATTTCTTTTCGTGCTGCCCATTAATGACCTGCCCGATGAAGTTCGCGATACTATGGTGTTGCTTTTCGCTGATGATGTGAAGCTGTTTAAGCCGATTCAGAACCGGAATGATGGCAGGGAGTTGCAGAGGGACATTGATGCAGTTTATCGTTGGAGTCTCCGTAATAAACTTCATTTCAATGCCAGTAAATGCGAAATGCTGTCATTCACGCGGTCCCATTCCCCATACAAGATTCAGTACACTATTGGTGGTGATTCAATACCTCGTTCAGGACAGGTGCGCGATCTGGGTGTGCTTTTTGATCCGGGACTCACATTCCATGATCACATCCAAGGCGTGACCAGGGCCGCGCCTGGGAGGCTAGGCTTCGTCCTGCGGAATTGTAAGCCTCTGACCATACACGCTACCCGCGTATTGTATGCAGCGCTCGTGCGTAGTCTTCTCGAGACGAATGCAGTGGTTTGGGGTCCACATGAGAAAAAATACACTCTCATGTTGGAGCAGATCCAGAAGATCCTTCTAAGAACGCTCTACAAGAGAATACACTCTTATTAGGCTTAGGCTACGACTCCTTACAATTGCGTAGGTTACTTTCCCTGGCTAAATTTACAATCGATATAGTCAGAAGTAGATTCGACTGTGTGGGTCTTGTCGAAGCTTTCGTGCGTCTTTTTGCGCCGTGTTCGTATACTCGTGCCCGAAGACACCCCTTGCTGGCCGGCGGCGCGCACGCGGGCGCACACGCACAATCCGGTCTCCCGCGCGCTCGCGTTTTTCAACTCCGTGCTCGAAGCGCACCCACATGTGATCTGTTCGCAAGCCCGATTGTTCGACTGATGATAGAGTGCAAGAAGGTAGCGGAACATGAGATGTCTGCGAGCACGATAGCATAAGTATTTTATAATATTGTAGCATTTGTCTATTTGTGTATTGTACCACTTTGGCTCTGCTGTAAGGTATAAATGTAGTTTTTATTAAATAAATAATACTATGGTGAAAGGTCGTGATTCGTGAGTGAGAATGGAAAACAATTATAATCCCTGGTGTAAAGTTCACTTGCGGTTCGTTTAACAAGCCAACCTTGGAATTTAAAGTTTTTTGCATAGAATTGAGTACGTGCACGATGTCAATTTCTGGAAAATTCACGAGAAGAAGGGAACTAATTTGTGGCAATTCAGATCTTAATTAAAATGTCAGGTAAAGTCCGGCTAGGGCGGCTCGAACGGTGTCTCAGATCTTGGGAATAACTTTGAGAATAAGTCTCTGTTACGTCAAAGTTGGCGGTATTTTAAAGTTTACTTCCCTCTAAAAGTTGTATTAAGTATAACTTTGTCAATTAAGTGGTTGTTTTGTTAACGTAAAAAAGAAAGAACCTAATTTAAAAATATTCAATATTTTGTAGAAACGCTTCGTTCCCGAAAGCTCTTTTGTTGATCCTGTAATAAAATTGAGAAGGAATACTCGTATCTACTTAAGATATTCCCTCTATGTAGTAAGTTACTTATTGAGATATCGGAATATTCGAGTACAACACGCGTGGGAGAAATTATGTGATTACGCAGCATTTGATCTTTATAAAGATTGAAATTGAAATTGTACTTTCTGGGCATATGCATCATAGATCAATTAAATTCATTTATCTTAAGATTTTTTATAATTCATCGGAGATGAAGTGATATTATTGGCATGATGTATTATGGTCAGCTTGGTCGCTACAAAACACCAGATTAAATTACATAAAATAAGTGCATTCATTTATAATTATGCTTTGTTACTGAATGGGTGGGTGATTCTCATCCTGAAATTTAATTGTCCTTACCGGGCCAGGATTGTTAATGACTTTTAAGTGATTCTTTTTGGCTTTAACTATTTTAACATCAATGCTGGCTGTATTTCGTTGTTCGTGGATATGGCTGTCAAGCTGGCGACGAAACCTGGCTTTAAGCGCGCAGGGCACATCTCTTACTTATTCCACGTTTTTGAATTTTTGAACATGTTCGCGATGGAATTTTCAATTTACATTAAACTCTGACGTCGGGAATAAGAACATCTGTATTCCGTTCCGTCATTGGAGCGGCAACATTTGAGTTCTGAATCAATTTTATTTATTTATTTATTTTATTTATTCATTTTTGCTTAGCACTATTACAATGACACATGTTATACTCATTAACAGTGCAACCCTGATTTATATGATAGGGTATTGATGTAAACTAACAAAAATGTATGGATCAACTAAGGTCTGAAATAAATGATTTTTATTTTTTATTTATTTTATTTATTGCAAAATTTTATGAATAATTACCTATGTAGGTCATGCACATGCATTTTAAATTTTATAAAGTTTACTTAACTATAATTATTAACTAGGTCACAATACAAAAGAAAAAGAAATATTAATAATGTCAATACCTATATCGAAACAAAAATTTTTGATAAATTATATATAAATATGTATTTCTATCTCAATTTATTAGAACTTGTAAATTAAACTATTTAATGGTGTCTGTCATAAATTCCTTATAATAATAATATTGGGGGACAATCTTACACAAATCGACTAGTCCCAAACTAAGCAAAGCTTGTACTATGGGTACTAAACGACGATATACATACTTATATAGATAAATACATACTTAAATACATAGAAAACATCCAAGACGCAAGAACAAATATCCGTGAAAAATGCACAAATAAATGCCCTGGCCGGGATTCGAACCCGGGACCTCTAGCTTCGGAGGCAGAGTCACTACCAACTAGGCTAAACAGGTCGTCAATTATATGAGTAATATGATTTACTTATTAGCAAGGCTTTGTAGAATGTCATCACACAAAATTCTTTACAAAGCAACGGAAATTTCTATACTACTTATGAACATTTTCTAAATATGGGGATCTATGGGATAGGTAATGGATGCGCAGTTACAGTAGGTTTGATACTTCCATTCAAAAGAGAGAGAGAGAGAAAGCTCAGGAGGCGTATGATGCTTGCCACTTTATCATCTATAGCCATGGATAAGATATTCGTCACGTTCTGACAAGTATACGAGTACGAAAGTGACGGGTGTCTTATCCACGACGATAAGTGATAAAATGGCAACGATCATAAGCGCATAGCTATAATATCCGCGCATACCTGGGTGATTCTCATTCTCATCGTTAAAGTTAGTCGATGTCCTTACCGGCCCGAACCTTAAACAAATGATAAGGAAATGTGATTGGATTGCATTTTAGACTTTTTTATACCAGTTTCTAAACAAATCCTAGTAAACTGCAAAGGCAGTTAGGGGTAAATGACTACATAAACAACGAGGGCATTAGTCTTTAACTGCACCTAACCCTGGCTTTAATCCTATTGTATAAATTTGCTTTTGCTATTTTCTAATGTATTACTCTATTATAATGTAATTTATTTGCTAATGTATTACTCTATTATAATGCAATATATTGGGCTATGATCCCAGTTGGTCGAAATAAATGAATGTATTATTATTATACTCTAGCTCTTTTAAATGCTATTTAAAATAGTTAAAGCCAAAAAGGATCAATTAAAAGTCGTTCACAATCTATTTCATCCTAGACAGATCATCCAGCATTAGATAGGGAACAAAAGTCTATGACATTATCCAACAAGTAAGAAGATGGCGTTGGGCAGGACATATGATAAGAGGAAGAGAAAAATGGTGCAAGGTAATTACAGAGTGGTATCCAAGAGATGGACACAGAAAGAGAGGCAGACCCCAGAAGAGATGGGACGATGATATAAGCCAGGTAGCAGGAAAGACCCGGTATAGAGTCGCACGCGATACACACGAGTAGAAAAGGCTGGAGGAGGCCGAGGGGCAATCAGACCTGCAGAAGAAAAGCAAGGCAAGCTCTGGCTAATAATATACATTTTTTTTAATTTTACAAGCATTCTAAAATACTTGATTAGATTTATAAAATAACCACGCACAACGTGAGCTGAAAAAGCTCTGGTTAACAAAATATGATTGGCGTGACGAAGCGGAAGAGAAAACGGAACTTCGTGTATTTTATGAAGAAATATGCCAGCCATGGCAGGGTTTTATATACATTGTAAAATCCATCTTATAATGAAAGCGTCTCCAATATGCTCAATTAAAATATTGTTATGCTTGATAAAATATGTATTACATTCTAAGGATCTGGTTGCACGGTCGAAATCCGGTGTTTCCGCAAAGGTTTACAAAATAACTAAGGCTGCCTTGACGTACAGGTTACACAACACGCGAGCTGTAAGGCAACTATGATAATTCAGTTTTATTACTGCCTAAGTATGTGCTGAGAGGCATATACGGGAGGGAGCAGTTAGGCACTAATAATCCAAGCTATTTGACAAACACGCACGACGTGAAAACATCAGTATGGACCAGTTTAATTTATACTGATACAAATTTACAAAATTTTAATTAAATTTTGGAGCATTTGAAAGGGTCGGTTGGCGTTCTGACTGGATCACGGTTGGCGGCCGCGGCCGGAGGGACAGGCTGCCCTTAAATTACAATTATCGTGTCGCCTGTTTTACTCTCGACGCAACATATCTACTTTTGGACCGCAAACATTTTTCAAAACGGTTCCATTCGTGTGCGCACTCGGGAATTACGATTTCGTAATTCCTAATATTCATTAGGTACCCGTTTCGAAACAGAGAGGTTTTATAGCCTCATTCAACGATATTCCATGTTGCATTTACCAGCAAACATCTCGTTTTAAATTAATTCTCCAAAGTGGGCGTTATTTTGCGCAATTTGAACATCATTTCTGCCTCTGGCGACAAAGTAACAGCAGGCAGGCAGTATCGATTGAAAATTTTGATGATTCGGGCGATTTGTACTTTCTAGTACCCTTATCAGAGGGTCCGCACTCACATGCCGTGGATGATCTTGTTCATAAGGACTTTATGCGCAGTACTTAGTTGCTTTTGTTCGCTGTTCACTAACCTGGTGCTTGGTATAGTTTTATTTAGAAATCATTCATGTACTTTTTTAGTAAAAAAAAGTGCTTTTGTTTTAATCCTTATATTATTTACTAAATGTTTTATTACAAAATCACCAACTTACTACTCACAATCACCATCATCGTCATCCCTAGCGATATACCAACACAGTTGCATTCTAAAAGTTGCTCGGGATCCGCTACCTAAATAATACCATCCATCCTCCTAGCGTTATTCCCAGTACAGTTGCATCCTAAAGGATGCCTGGGGTCCGCTACCAAATCGCAAGAATTGGCGTAGGCACCAATTTTTACGGAAGCGCTACCTAGATAAAAAAGACCTAACCCTACAATTAACCGTTCCTTGCCGTTCCCAAAACAAAACGGCCCATAATGCTGACGGCATTTTCACGTTGGATAGTCATGGCCATGGACATCCTTTGCACCAAACAAATCAGAGCGACCTTCTCTACAAAAAATATGAGTAATATTGATCCTCAGGCTTATACTTTTATTGCATTGCAGTACGACGGATATGTTTTTTTTTAGATTAGATTAGATTCATTTATTTCTCTTTGGAAATTTACATGTTATTTAATAAAATGTCAATAAAATAGCATGAATTCACAAAAAGATCGTCAAAGTGTATAAGAATAATAAACAAAATTGAACACAAAGCTAAATTAAAATAAAAGGTAATACTAAAAATGTACAATGTCAAATGTATAAGATGTAGTTTAAATGTCAAATCAATAATATTTTATTATATGTTACATGTTCTTCGTATATAACTGAATCTGTTGAAATCCAGTCATTACATTTTCTTAACAACTTTCGATTATATCGCTGAATGCACAACCGCGAGTCTCATCTGCCTTTGTTTTAAAATAATACCGGAATTTTCAAGGTTTTCTACTCGTTGCTAAAGTTCTTTATAGTAACCTGAGAAATTCGTTAACTAAAGGGTGCCGTAGATAGCAATACGGCAGGCGCGGTAAAGCCGTCATCTCCCATGCAAAGCCTGTTGCCCTGTTTACCTTTTGAATTTACTACGTTTACCGCTTAAACAGCTTCAATAATTTTCCTGTTACATACAGCAGAGAGCGTCCCAGACACCATCTATCTGTTATCTGCAGTACAGGCACTAGGTTGATGGGTATGTATATGTAGTTTCATCCACGTAATACGTCACCCGTATTTATTATATACATAGGTACTTATACTTGTATTGTATACGTAACCTGTGTACTATACAAGTTGTGTTTCAAAATATACAGTGTAAGTAACATCGTAAATAAAAAGTTTCAGTTATGACCATTTTATTGTATTTATATATGCAAATACATTGAAAATACTTATTTCTTCAATAAAGTGCAAATTTTATGGTGTTGTTTTAGTGAATAATTGTTGGATTGGTGGCATCCCGTTCCCCATTCACGTTGTACGCTAAATCTTAAGAAACGTGTTCTAAATCTCAACGGTATTTGCGACTTTGGAAGAAACTCTAACCCTAGTATTTTGCAGGTTTTGGCGGGCGCGCCGGCCACATATATCGAGTACAGCTTGAGTCAAACAAATGGCACTATAATTCACGTTGTTTCTGACCCATGTTTTTACCCTCAAATAAACAAGATCCTTTCTGTTTTTCCTTAACGTTTCAAGGGGTGAGCTATTTTTAGGCTTTGAGCGACAAAAATGTCGTAGCCAATTTTTTCGGTAAATGCATTTCGTTATTTCTGTTTTATGGTCTTGTTTATTCCTTTTCTACCTCGAGATATTTTTAAAGCTTTTTATTACGTGCAGATAATGTAGGTAGATGGTCAAAATAATAAGTTATATAAAAGCACAGACTCGGGTCAAGTTTATTTTGGTACGGTATAAAATTTAGAACAATTTATTTCTCTAACATTAAAGCATTATTAATGTGTACCTTCCCTGGACAATGGCCTACCTTCGTTTTGTTCTGTTCAATACGCAGTTGTTATGATTTTCTCAATTGTCCTCAGCTGTTTGACGGACTGTTTAGCCTAGTTGGTAGTGACACTGCCTCTGAAGCTAGAGGTCCCGGGTTCGAATCCCGGCCAGGGCATTATTTGTGCATTTAGCACGGATTTTGTTCTTGGGTCTTGGTTGTTTTCTATGTATTTAAGTATGTATTTATCTATATAAGTATGTATTTATATATATACATATATCGTCGTCTAGTACCCATAGTACAAGCTTTGCTTAGTTTGGGACTAGGTCGATTTGTGTAAGATTGTCCCCAATATACTTTTTATTTTTTTAAACAACAAAAACATTCGTCAACCTATTACGATTATATATACATGTATTAACACCGGGGACCCGGGTATGTCCTAAAACTACGACCAAGACCACCGGGGGATGGGCAGCAGCATCCCTGAAGTACGGTGGAGATACTGCGATCGCCAACCCGCATGCCAAGCGTGGCGATTATGGCGTATACCCCCGTGAAATTGGGGGAGGCCTATGTCCAGCAGTGGACGTCCTTCGGCTGATATGGTGGTGGTGGTGGTATTAACATCGGCCAAGGCAAGTTATGTCAGCAGGGACTGAGGCGTATTCAGCACCTTACCCATGCAGAGAAAGGAAAATGTACCTACCTATATATACATGTTCAGATCTGTTCGCTTTTTACGTAATTCAGCTCAATTGGGTTGAATTTTTATGAAAATATTTGTTTATTAAGTTTGAATTTTTTGTTTTCTATTTGGCACATTATTCATTTCCGTTAAAATTTTTGCCCATGTCAAAAATATTTTAGACACCTCTATATTCTTATTGCAATATATATGATCTTATTTATATACGTAGCGACGTTAGCGACCCGCTCTGCCATGCCAACCTTACACGTATTTTATTACGAGGGAGAAAGATATTATGAATCGAACAGGAAACATAACAAGCCAACCACGACAGATACCACTTGGGTAGATTATTTTCGTGTCCGGAATAGTCTAGTAAGTGTGAGAGCTATTCAGAAAAGTTTGATGCTACTAAACAGCCAGCCATATTAAAAAAGTATATTCATCAGTCTGCCTCTCCTACGCGCATTTTTGCAAGATAGAACAGTTGTCTGGGAATTGAATATTTACATACTGACCCAGTTTTTATTTGTATGCCTATAGTGTATTCAGGTCAATAATCTGTATAAGTGCTCTTAATTTAAATAAAATACGTAAAATGTTTTTAAGCTTTTATTAAGCGAATCATTAATAAAATTAGTCAGAATAATTAAATGTCAATTGCATAGGTTGGTATACGAATAACTTAATGTGTCGATTAATATACTCGTAGTTAATAAGGTTAATCTAACGTGCTCCGTCATGTCATCGTTATTACAACGACCATCCAATTTAGCGAAGGTAATCATAGTTTACTTACAGCTGGCTTATTATATGTGGAACGAAACATTTTACATGAGGAGTTACAAGTTGGGTTGCATTTTAGTTTTCCTTGCATAATTTAGTATATCTATCCTGTGTCCCTTTTCATGAATACTTAAAAACCGATCACAGTTGTACCTTGACGACTTCGGAAATGAATATGATGATTTATTAGAATATATTTCGAACATGATATTACAATAATTTTAAAGAAAAAGAACGACTTCTATGGGGGAGACCGGTGATAGATCATTATACTTAGATGGTGCACTCTTAGATTCCATAAAATGAAATAAAAATGGCTATAAGTATGTTTATAATGGTAGAAGACTACGTACCCTCAATTCGTCATGGAATCTATCAGAACTCAAGCTTGACAAAAATGTGTCTTGAAAACCTAGTTTCCTTGACAAATATGACGAAGAGAGAACAAACGTGAACTATGCGTCGTTGAAGAGTTCCATTCTGATCATCATCAGCAGTCCCATTTCATCAAATATCACTTATATAAATGTGAATGCTTGATTTGTTTATGAAAATACTAAAATCACTATATGTATGCCTTTTACATTTGAGGAGTTCCCTCGATTCTCATGGATCCCATCATCAGAACTCGAGCTTAACAAATGATTATCTTGAAAATCTAACTTGCTTAACAAACACAGCAAAGAGGACAATTGGCCAAACGTGAACTATGCGCCGTTGAAGAGTTCCGTTCTGATCATCATCAGCAGTTCCACTTTATCAAATGTCACTGTTTTGAATGAAAATGCTTCATTAGTTCATGAAAATACTATAATCACTATATGTGTGCTTTTCACATTTGAGGAGTTCCCTCAATTCCTAATGGATCCCATCATCAGAACTGCGTTTTGATAAAAACGGAGCCAACTTGGATATATATACTTACAATCAAAAAAAGAATTTTCGAAATCGGTTCAGAAATGACGGAGTTCTGGAGTAACAAACATTAAAAAAAAACATACAACCGAATTGATAACCTCCTCCTTTGAAATCTTGAAGTCGGATAAAAAATAACGGTTCAATACATATCAAACACGCATATAATAAAAGCTAAGTATAGGTTATCTCTTCGGTTCGACCTACTTTATTTCAAAAATCAGTGCAGTTTCATCCATCATATTTAGGCAGGATGTACATTATAAATTACTTATTAATTCAGAGTTTGTGTGTTAAAAGCAAACCCATTATAGCGGATGGAATATTTATGAAGTTCCTTTATATTAAATAAGTACCGTCAGAAAAGTACCTGTACGGGTAACTGGTGTCTTTTTATTGTTGGACAAGCATTGATAAACTTAACAGACTGACATTTTTCTTCAAACGAAGTGCACTTTAAGAGGTGCGTTTCCACCTTAAATTTTGGTAAAATTTTGACCATAATTTAAGAATAAAAATGCCGTCGAAGTAAAATTCCGTATGTGAAGTACCAAAAGGGTTTTCCATCTTTTTTGCTTAATTTTTAATAAAAATTCTTGTGTTGTAGGAAACTTTTATTAAAATAAAATAAATGTTATTTTTCTGTTATACTTAATTTTGGCAGAAAACTCTTAAGCTGATTAAACTAATGAAATATGAGCACGAGGGTAAGCAAACATCTCAAATCTCCCTAACCCCATTATAGTAGTCGGCGGTTAAGAAGTCAATCCTGACACCTGTTATTTCCATACATTTTATAACCTCAAAGTGACTTTTAGGTTATAAACTGTATGGCAATGACAGATGCGCGTAACTGCGCTCATCAACTCCTTGCTTGCAGCAGCTTCGGAATGCGATTTGTTTGCGACAGGTATAGCGAGACTGATGACAGTATGGAAGAGAGTGCTTGAGATGAAGCAAGACAGGTATTCCGTAGTTTTAAGTTAGTTTTTACGAGTAGGTGGTGTTTTTAGTTTCGAATCTTTGTAACGCTCTTTGGGTTAAACTGTAATGTTACATTACTTTAGATTCAATAAATAAATAAATGTCAGGATTGACTTTTTAACCGCCGACCACTATAGTGGCATAGATTCATAGTTAAAGTAACGTGTATGATAATTGTTAGCTTTTCGTGAAGTGTATGGTAGTCTGACCAAATTTATTGTTAGACATCTGATTTGTACTCTACAAATGAATTTCAGTTTACTAGCAGTTTTAACACCACTTCACTTATTTGAACTCTTTCACATCACACACTAGACCTGTTTCCGCCACAAAATTGGCTAAAGTAGGGTAAAGTAATATCCCACATTTCATTTTGCCCGGTGCTGGAAACAATGATCGCGGCTACACATTTAGGTTGAGAGGATCGACTAAGTTTTGACGGCAATATATAATGGTTGCCAGATTTTTTGAGTTTGATGAATTGGATGAGAGATCACAGTTTTACCGTTTCATGGACTTTTATATTGAAAATCGTGAATAGAACACATATTAGTAAGCAACGAAAAGAAGAGTTGCGCCTTATCGTCAATTAATTGGTAATATGCCGGGCAAACGTTAATTATAATATTAATGTTACGTGAGAGGTAGACTGGACAAATATCGAACGTAAACACATCCTATTTCGTTTAGGTCTTGTATATGGCGTCACTCAACCAGCGTGGCTATACAAAAACGTTGTTACGTCTAAAAGCATTGCCTGTAGTCTAAAAATTGCTTTTAGTTTTGGGTTTGACCAATAAATATGAATTTATGAACTATCGAACATTTCAAACGCATATTACAAATAAATTATACACTTATTTATTTCAAGAAAATAAATAAACATTTTATTTGCCTGAGGAATATTTAGATTTAAATCTCTCAATTGATTCGTAATACATTGTATTTTGAATAGTAATGAAACCGTAGCAAATTAATGCCACAATAATAATTTAATTTATTAACCCTTTCAACGCTTTTATGTTTGAATGAAGTGATCACTCAAACATCAAACACTGTTGCGTTATGAAAAATTGATGTAACGTTTAAACCAATAACAACAAATAAAAATTATTCACAATCGATCTTATTCATGATCAAAGCACACCTTCACTCCGGCCTTTTTAGTGGTTGTTGGCGTTGTAGGCACGACGACACACGACCATTTTATAGGTTCTTGGTGTTCAAGGGGTTAAAACTATTATACCACAATAATCGCTTTAATCAACATTCTCGTTTATTTACAGTGTACGATAAACCTAAAAAAGATCAATATCATTAATATCATTATCATGTCAGCCGAAGGACGTCCGCTGCTGGACATAGGCAAGAAAGAAATGACATTGACACATGAAAGCATGGGGAGTGTATGTTTCATGTGTCAACCACATGTTAAAATTAAAATATATAATGTGTAATTGTATAAATATGAGTCTTTAGTAACTTGAAAAAAATAAATAATAATTATTATTATTATAGGCCTCCCCCAAAGACTTCCATAATGACCGGTCCTAAAAAAGATAATAAGAGTAAAATATTACATAACAATTTTGACCACGGAAACATAATATAGTTATAGTAATTAAAAATCTGCATTAGCTTTACAGGAGCTCTGCTTACACATGTAGGGTGTACACGTGTACGTCCACGTCAACTATGTCAACGCGGCCTAACGGTGAAGGAAGTTTAATTTTAATGAAACACTCTATTTTTTAAGACATCCATGAGAAAATAGAATTATGTTAGCGAGGTTAGTTAAGACCTTATTTATAATTTAGACATTACTCAACGACGTACACAATCAACACATTTGAAAATAGAAATATTAAATGCTGCTAGCTATAGTTTGCCAGACGAATCCCATTAATGACGGGACATTAAAATTTACTGTTTTAAGTGACAATTTAGCCGTTTAGCTTTGTTACAGCGTCCCGGACAGAAATTGTAAACTAGCGAATCTCGGGCGGTTACGACGCAGTGAAGCGACAAGAGCACAATGGCAGGGAGCTGTGATTATCAAGAGATAATCCGCTTCAGCAATCACTTATTCTATTTGAACACTGTCGCTGAGGCGTGAGCTCGATTAGCACGCGATCCTCTAGATGGCGGCGCCTCTTTTTAATGTGCCGTCTATTTAATCAAAACACCCGAACGGAACGCGTAAAATGTCAATGTTCATCATATTTACTGCGCTGGAAAATGTTTCTCCGTCTAGTCTTTCGTGATATTATTCAAATCATAATTTGTGCCGCAGCACTGAATACTCGTACTGAGAGATATTTTTCAACGTTGTAGTATATCATTATAATAGAAAGCCTGAGAAATATTTAAATATGAATATGATACTACTTTATCTACATTCATACTTTCGCCAAAATTTTACTTACCTACCTGTCAATTCACTCGAGTGGTTTACAAATGGTGGTGTGTACATAGGGTACTAAACCGAATCGATACATAAGGATTAAAGGTAAAAATAAATAACCTTGGAAAAGTAGTCTGCTTTCTGAAATTTGCCCTTCGGAATGATTACCATCTGATTGCAACTATAAACTCCTGCTCGCAAGTTTGTAGACTAATTTTCAAAATGACCTTGAAACGTGTTTCGTTATAATTATTTTAACAGATTTATCGAAAAAACTTACCAAAAGAGGTCAAGGTACTTAGAACAACGCCTTTACGTGGGAAATGGTGCTTAAGTTACTTTTGCATTTATATTTCTTACATACTAGAATTGTGATTTAAATGGTAAAATTAAGTGTCAGAATGCGCGTATAAATAATGAAATGAAATTGCAGGTCCAGCCCTTGACTAAATTATCTAATGCAGACATTCATTAATCTAATTATGAACAGGTTAATAATATATAAACGATGGAAAATAATTCAGTCAATATGCCAATCGCTCATTAGGTCTTGACCTTTGTACATTAAACATGTCACCCGCTATTAATTCAGTCAATAACTCTTATTCATTCTAAATTTGACTCGCGTTTAGCCCTCGGAACAGAAGAAACTTTCACTTTTTCAAAGCAAATACTATCTAGGTATTAGGTTTGTCCTACTCTTAGCTAACCTAATAATAGGTTAGGCTTGTGTAGAAGAAGACTTATTATTATGTGTTAACTTGTTAGTTTCGGATAGTCGCTAAGTGTACCCTTAAATTTACTTTAAGAAGGAGAGCCATCTTGAATTTTGGTGCTGGAGGAGTATGACGTCATTGTTCTTGTGTATAGAATTTAGAAAAATGTCATAATTTAATACCTATTGTCAAGGTTTATAGTTCAGAAGAATCATCCGGCTAAAAGAGAACCCTTGATTATCAAACGCCGTGTAGGTCTTGGACTTCTATGCTTTGGACAGACGCGCCTAGCAGGGATTTTTCCGAAAATAGGTTACGCATTAAAACATACTTAGAAGCTCTTATACAAACTTGCTATAACTTGTTGATTGATGTAAATTTTCCAACGGAATATAATATAGTCAATCTTTATAAGAGCGTAGCGTTAACTATTGATCGGATGAGTATTTGAGTAACATAAATCCCATCAAAAATATAAATGTGAAAATGGGTACCAAGTTCAATATTAAGAATATGAGATGCGTGGTTGCCGTCTTACCCGACAAAAGAATTGAGACATAAATGGGTGCCGAGTTCCGTAGATTATCTGAAAAGGCGCCTAGTCTGGCACTAGATTGTTAACAGTAAAACTAATTTATTGCGGCGTCATGCATTTTGAGCTTTAACTTGGAAGTTTTCTTAAATATCCAACAGCTTTCATGGTATTATAACATACTGCATAGAATAAAAAACCAAGTAATTTGATTATTGCGCGCTGCCCCGGAGCAGCTGACCTGACCATCTCTGAGACAAACGCGTCTTAGATGAGGGAAAGTATACAGTTAGCAGCAGAAGTAGCTATGCGTGCCTAATGCTCAAAATGAGCTACACACAGACTAATGTCAAGACTCTAATGTTAGCTACTTCTGCTGCTGACTGTACCTGGAAGTAGGCATGCTTCTAAACACGTGCAAAAGCGCTGCTGCCCATTGCTGGAAGAACTACCTATAACAGAGTTGCCAAATTTTTGTGTTTTATCTATATAGTTTTCTATATTCGTTTTTAGTTGTAGTTTCTTTTATCTTTCTAATGTTTTATAATACGAGTAACAAGCCTTTGTTAGTTTTATTTTTTGAGTTTTCATATTTCTATCAGTCATTTACACAGCCTCACCTATAACGTTGTTGAATAGTTATCTACGGTGCTCAGGATGCCCCTAAAACTGCCTCGTTAAAGACAAAAGAATATTCAAGATCTACACCGCGGAAGTGTACTAAACGTGTATTGCGTTTCAGTCCCAGGAACAACTTCCCCTGCTCAGATTCAGCAACCCAGAACTCCAGTTTGTAACCTCCCATCTTGGCAAATTATCGGTTATTTAAAAAATACTCATCCAGGCCTTTAACGCATCCCCAGAGGCGCCCGTAATTCGGCTAGTCAACGTTTAGCTGCAACCATAAAATCAATTTTCTCTGACAATTCCAAGCGCTCTAGGGAACAGGTTTACCTTTTACATGATTTCGTACAGAGTTTTACATGTTAATAGATTAACAAATCCTTAACCAACAAAATTAAAGAAAAATGTTTTAATCAGCATCCATTAGACCTTCACTTTTGATAATAATATTAACAATACTAAAACAGCGCCTTTAAGATTGTCGAAAACAAAGTAGGCGATGGCGCTATTAGAGGAGCCTCTGGTCTGCTTTTCTCCAACGACGTGGTAGAACCAAATAACTCCACAACCTTCGCAGATCTGCACTCGAAGCAGGCGCATCCAGCTGCTAACTTCCATCTACCCAACCCTCTGGAACCTTGCAATCCCTCGCTCCAGGCTACCGCGCTGGATTTTCTTCGAGTCGATGTCCGCGTCCCATTACTAATGAATATGACGGATCTAATCTGTTCACTAGAAAGAATATCTGTAATATCAATATCAGTTTGGCCTCGTGCATCGCCGCTGACCACTTCGACTGCGACTCTACGCTGGTAGTGTTCGTCAGTGATATTTTAGACTGTACCGAGCGAGACATTATTAGACTATCGGAGACCCTCACTGAAATAGACCAGCGAGGTATAGGTAAAATCATAATATGTGCGTTGCCTTTTTCGAATACTCGTACTGTGTCGGCAAAGCAAAATATATACTTACATTATTTAAATTCCATTTTGTATAGGTTGTCTCTATACAGCAGTACGATTTCGTATTTCGATACGAACAAATTTGTTAAGAATTTAGTTTTGACTGAAAAGCGTCCATATCTACCGAAAAGGTACTTACGTGAGTGTGCTAAATTGTTAGCATATAATATTGTAGACCCCGTCGTGACTAGCACGACGTTTGATAATGTTAAGGCGGTTCCTGTGTTACGTTTTAGTAGCGTGAGCTCCGAAACGGGGTCGGTGCCGGCGAGTAATTTAAACTGACCGATAAGACAACGCGTGTTACCACCGGCCCCGAACCCGTTGATAGATGTAACACTAGTATTAATATGGTTCATCAAAATATACAGGGATTTACTAGTAAGGAACTTGAAATTGATTTGTTCATACAATGTTCAAATATTCATATTCTATGTATAACGGAGCACTGGCTTAAAGATCATGAATTTATGTTTAACTTTAGCAATCATAGTATAGTAAGTTCATACTCTAGAAAGTCATGTAGGCGTGGAGGATCCTTGATTATGGTGAAACATAATTTGAAATGTAAAGAGCGTAAAGATATTGTTGACATGTCCGTCGAGCGTCACATAGAACTTTCTTGTGTGGAGTTAGACCAATTTATAATTGTATGCGTATACAGGCCCCCATCGGCGGATTACAGTCTATTTGAGACAGTGATGGAAGAAGTGCTCAGCAGTATTTTTAAGAGTACAAAATGCGTTATTGTTTGCGGTGATTTTAACGTTAACTTACTTGAGAAATCGCCCGTGTACTTTTAAATCTTTTAACCTGGTGAACTTGTTTTGTGAGCCAACTCGCATTACAGCAACCAGCGCGACATGTATAGATAACATTTTCAGTAACAAGGATGCGATTAGTAATATTATTATAAACAACTTAAGTTCTGACCACTGTGGACAACAAGTCTCCTTCAGCGGGAAAACTGACAAAGTTCCACGACACACTATGTGCAGACCTATTTCTGAAAAGAGCTTAGATTTATTCAATCGTAATATAATGAAACGATTATGTTATCTTCCACTTACTCAGGAAAGCCCTGACCGTTTGTGTACTCGATTGTTTAATTGTATCAAAACTGAATTCGATGTCTGTTTTAATTTGAAGAAGATTCAAAGCAAGATCAAAACTAAATTTAGCGACTGGGCTACGCCAGACATTCACGAGAAGAGGCGCCGACTCTATGACTTGTATGATTCAAGAACTACTGATAAAAGGCCGGAATTTCTAGAGTATGTTAAGAACTATTCAAAATCTTTTAAGTTAATGTGTGTCGCTGCTAAAGCCGATTACTTGTCAAAAAAGATCCAGAACTCCAGTGATAAGATTAAAACTGTATGGCAAGTTATCAACAATGAAACTGGGAAAAGTAAGTTAAAAGATGCGCACTTCAGCCTGCGAGTCGATGACACTCTGGTGAGTTCTGACCACGAAGTAGCAGATCATTTTGAGCGGTTCTTTACTAATGTACCCGTCGATACCACGAAGTCTTTGAATTCATCACCAGATGTCGCTGAATCGTTATTGAAAGAAAATGTAACAGAATGTAAAGAAATCTTTAGCTTCACTTACGTGACCCCACATATTGTAATTAAAGCATTTAAATCATTAAACTTAAAAAAGACTGAAGATCTTTGGGATATTTCAGTAAAAGTATTACATTCCATTGTAGAATCAATCGCACCTTTCTTAGCTGATATTTTCAATAAATGTATTGATACTGGAGTTTTTCATAACCTGATGAAACACAGTAAAATCATCCCGTTGTTTAAATCAGGATCAAAAACTGACTCTACCAACTTCAGACCAATCTCAATACTACCGGCATTAAGCAAAGTTTTTGAGAAAGTCATTCTTAATCAGCTGATGTCCCATTTTAATCGCAATAAACTTGAGTAGCAATCAGTTCGGGTTCACTAGAGGTCGCTCTACCACTGATGCCGGTGTGGTACTAATTAAACATATTTTTGATGCCTGGGAAGAGGCTCAAGATGCTATTGGAGTGTTCTGTGATCTATCAAAGGCATTCGATTGCGTTAATCACGAGAATTTAATTAGAAAGTTAAGCCATTATGGGATAAAAAACGGTGCCCTGGACCTTGTTACATTGTATCTGTCAGAGAGAACTCAAAGGGTAGTCATCAACGGGATTCAATCTGCAGGGACAACGGTTGCTCTTGGAGTTCCTCAAGGATCAATTTTGGGTCCATTTCTGTTTTTAGTTTATATTAATGATTTACCAAACCTTGTAAAAGATAAACATGATATAGTGCTATTCGCAGATGATACGTCGCTTATCTTCAAGGTAGGCCGCAAACACTTTGACGGTATAAATGAGGCACTAGGTACTGTTGTGAACTGGTTTACAGCAAATAATTTGCTCTTAAATTCCAAGAAAACAAAGTGCATCAAATTCACTATGCCTAATGTCAAGCAGGCAAACAATTCTAAGATCAAATTAAAGTCGGATGAAATGGAATTTGTAGATAGAACAGTGTTTTTAGGTGTCACCTTAGATTCAAAACTGCAATGGCATGCGCATATTGCCACTCTGGCCGGCAAACTTAGTTCTGCGGCCTATGCAGTAAGACGTATTAGACAGTTAACTGACGTTGAGACGGCCAGGCTGGTATATTACAGTTACTTTCATAGTGTTATGTCCTATGGAATCCTGTTGTGGGGAAAAGCGGCTGACATCCAGACCGTTTTCGTGCTACAGAAACGAGCTGTACGCTCCATCTACAAACTTAAGGCCAGAGAATCTCTCAGAGAAAAATTTAAGGAGGCAAATATTCTTACTGTGGCATGTCAATACATTCTTGAAAACATTATGTATGTTCGAAAAAATATTCAAGAATTCAAACTTAACAGTGATATCCACGACTACAACACTAGAAGTAAACACAAGATTGCAGTGAAGGCCAGTCGTCTCCGGAAGGTTAGCACGTCGTTTGTGGGGAACTGTATACGATTTTATAATAAAATACCCATCGATATAGTTAATTTTCCACTTAGTAAATTTAAGTCTCATATTAAACGTTATTTGTTAAGCCAGGCCTATTATACTGTCAACGATTTCTGAAATGACAAAAATGCTTTTAAGCCAGTGATAGTTAAATCCTGTTACTTTTAATATACCTATGCTTCACTTAGCATATTTCCTTGTATAAATACTTATCTCTGTCGTTGCATTTTATGGAACATGATGCTGTTTCTCGCCGAAGAGTAATTTTAATCTTTGATTTTATTAATGTCCGGCAGCCTGAATATGTCATGCTCGCTTAAAGGGCTTTGCTTACGGTGGCGTCGTTGATCGGGTCGCCACCTTCCCTAACAGATGGTCGAGGGAGGCGATGGCTGAGATACGCGTCATACTCGTGATCGGGTGCTGTTTGTGGAGTCCGGTCTGTTCATGCTTGCAAGGGCATAGTAAATACCTTAATACTAGTGTTATTTTATTGTATGTAGATTGACGAGAGACATGATCCTGTTCTGGATTAGTTTTATTATTATTGACGCTTAGAGACCTTATACATCTCTAACAATATTAAGTTTACTTATTTTAATTTTAGGGCTTAGAGATCATTTACATCTCTAAGCACTTTGAAATAATTGTTATTAATCATATTTGGACGCTCAGAGACCATATACATCTCTGAGATATTAAATTAATTTTATATTCCTTTTGTTTATTCGGACACAGGTCGTATTCAATACGTCCTTAATATTTGTAAATTTATTTTCATTGAATTGTTAATCAGTATATTTTTTTTTTAATCATTATTATTACGTAAGATTGTCAGTTTTTTAAATTGTATTAATTCATGCTTTGACATGTAAAAGTGCCCTTGTGGCCTATTTGCAGAATAAATATTTGATTTTGATTGATTTTGATTTTGATTTTGAATAATTGGCATCAAACATGATGGGCTTTTCTGCGTCTGAAATGCTAACCACATCCTTCGGTACGCGGGCATCATTGACATTATCTGGAGAGCCCTAGGAACTGTCAAGTTGCCCGCTGTCTTGTAACCTGTTGGCTGGCAAGAGATGACGGTAATAGGCCTGACGGCGTGACGCTGGTGTCCCGGAAGATGGATCGTCCCATTGTATGGGACGCTAAGTGTGTGGACACGCTTGCGCCAACCCATCATCCGGGCACCTGATAATTCAGGAGCCGGTATTAATAAGCTGGCTCCTGGACAGGTCGACACTTGGACCGTGAAAACCAAGTGCGCGTCGAATCTACAAAGATTTGACGACGCCTCTAAAGGAAACCAGAGGACTGGCAATGCTTGAGTATGTGTATGTAAAGTGAAGTAAGTTGTATATGAAGAAATTTTGGTTAAGAACATTTGGTTTGATTAAAAATCATTAGCAATTAAGCTAAAAATAGGTTGAGTTACTTTTGTTATAAAAACTGAGCGCGTCTCGCCATCAAACGTTTAGTTTGGCGAGTAATTCTGAATTAGAAAAATGTAACTTTTTTTTGAAAAAAAAAAGAAAAAAAAAAGCTTATATAAACTTTATGCTAAAGTTAATATAAGCATTGCCAGAAGGTGACTCGGAACAAATTTTCTATCTAGACTGTTGTTGCCTTTCCTTAGTTAAGTTATTATTTTAGTGCTTGTTCTTAAATTACTTTATGTTGTATATTATATGTCAAACATTATCATTTAATCGAAATATTGAATGGTTTGTAAAATCTTTTTCCGAAATTTGGCCTCCACTGTTTATTATTGTTAGTTGTGTCAGTCAAACTCATAGTAATTATAAGTTTAATGTATCGGGTGCACTCCTCTGGTCCATTCAGATAAAATATGGATATCCAACGAGCTCTTTATTTCACTGGAAGGTGTGTGGTACTTTGTGTATTTTGTTATGTTGTGCTGTGTAGTAAAAGTGTAGTTATAATGGGTCCCTAATAAAAATTAACGATCATACAGCACGCACAATTCTACAACAGTCAAGGTGAATGTAAATACTTACCAAAGACTGCATTTTACAGCTACACGCCTAGTCGAAAAAATAATTTTAGATTTAAATCAGACTATTTTAATTTATTAATTGGTGTTATTATCTCATAATTGTCATAAAAGGGAATATTCGCACTGTATATACATATATATACATATGTGCATTGTCTCTCGAGGGACAGCGCTCTTTAGCTTATGACACAAAATACGAAACTCATCAGTCATCACCCCCCGTTTATAAGAAATTCTATCCTTACTTTAATAGTTGTCATTGGCTTAAACGGTCCTGTAGTAGGCCATTAAAAAAACATGTTTGTTAGTTCTAATCGTAAGATTTCACATTGATGTCTATAGATATCAAACTAGTGTGTGTATGTGTGTGTGCAACTTAAGCACAGTACAACCGTATTGGGAGAATTGTACTGTGCTTAATTGGAGTACAAAGTTACAAACCAAGAACATTTGCAATCCTTCTACATCGCCGAAAGCGATTTTGATATTATAATAAAATTTAAAAAGTACACGTGCAATACGTAAGTAAAAAATATATTGGAGATTAGAATACTTATTTCAGCTTACTGACGTTACTTTCATAAAAGGTCTAACTTTTTGTTTGTTGAGTCGCCGGAGACAAGATTATTAGTGAAGGAAGACTGCTGATGCATAACGAGAAACGATCTAATTCGTTATTTCCAACTAAATAACTATAACTTTTTCCCCAACTGACTGTAATAGAATCTTATCTAGATATGATTGGTTATCTGACATACACTAAGTCTAACTCTCGGCGTCCAAATCCGCAGAGAGCGTATCGGGGTAGCTAAAGAGAACAATCCTTATTTAAGCTGACACATAACCCAATTAGTCGTATACCGGCCTCGCACAATTCATTTAACATGAAGTTTATTGTTGCCCAGAGAATAGTTCCCGCTAAACTACTTAAATAATCGGAATAGTTTTGCCGTCTTACGGGTAGTGAGTGAGCTTTTATAGTATATTTTTCACTATTTGTACGCTTTTATGATCGTTAAAAGGTTCTATAAATATGTAAACGCTTCCTGGCAGCGCGTATATCATTTCCAAACATTATTTTTGTGGTAAAAATGGGAACAAATTAAGATAATTTATTTATTTACCCAAATAGGTACATATATCATGAACAGAATACCATAGATTCTAATTCTTAAACATAGAAAAGACACTTTTTAACGTACGCGGTTTTTTTTTCATACAGATTGTGATAAACTTATAAAACTGTTTTAGCTACTTACCTGAAATAATGTTTTTATCAGTTATCTATAAAATATAACAAGTCGTAAGAAAAAAACGTAATATTATGTTTTAAACTTTTGGCTAGACTTTTTATTATTAATAACAGTATTAGCTGAGCAGCTCGCATTACAACTAGAGGCTATCCGATATTTGATTCTGGATTTCTTTTTTGCTGTTTTTAAATATGACATGCGGCTATAGTAATGATACACGCGGCGACATTATTAGATTGAAACGGGATGTAACGAAATGATCAAACTTAGTCAGGCGAAGGCCGTCCGCCCGGCACGCACATCACGCTTTCGAAATATTGACTTTATCGACGCGACCCCACGCCACGATGACCCACGCAGCGTTATACATGGAACAGGAGATATATGTTCAAAGTTCATGATACGAATACATATACCTAGTATCTTAAACATTGAGTGAACCAATATACTAATAAATATGAATATTATTTAAAAGTTTAATCTACTCAAAACTCAAATGCTTACCGTTTTTTAAGATTCTGTACCTCATAACAAATAAAAAAGGAATCCTTATAGAACTGCTTTGTCGTCCGTCTTTCAAAAACCTTTTTGTACTATAACGCGTACCCTACGCGTACTACTATGGTACTACTTGATACCTATTAAGTTTAAATTAGATGCAAGTCCCAGTTATTTGGTCTGCAATCTCTTGGTGCTGTGAAAAAAACGTTCTTGTTTATTGCCTCATATTATACTCTCTGTAGGGAATTAAACCTTCCCGTTGACCTAAAGTCACAAAATTTGGCAAAAAGAAAATTACATTAAGAGTTTTTAGAGAAATGATTCCGACACGACGACGACGACGACCGTAACAATATCGTTTAAAAATACGGTTGAATATTACCAGCGTAATAGGACACCCAGACATGGAATACACATGTAAACATGTGATGGGAGCGCTTACGTGACACTAGAAATGGGATTAGGGTACGAAGCTCTATCAATATAGACTTCCAAGAAACCTAATCAGAAATTGTTAGATTTGTTTTATTGTATTCTTCCATACGCAAACTATTACGTTTTACAATTATTTGTTTTTGTTGAAGCGAATCTATCATTATTATCAGTTGGGCGGGTTGCCCCATTATGACTAATTATACACCGATCAACGTTAAATATGGCATCGCATATAAACTTGTCAAACTTTGTATACAATTTGACTTTAAGGAACACCGCCTACGATTACAGTCAGTTTGGTACCTACTTTGAGTTTTCGGCCAGAATATATTTCAACATGTTTTAAATATCGATAATGAGAATTTTTATATTTTCGGAGAATATTGATTATATAAAAAAGTGTTTTTTGTTTCTCGCAATGATAGATAGATAGATAAACCATTTAATTGTTGTTGATTGTGTACTAAAGTTGCCGACGTAGCTGGTATACAAGTCAACGGTTTGCGCTCAGATGCAGTTAATATTTAAGTAAGGTAAATGTCCCAGTGGTCAACAGTTACCCAATATACGTATATGGCATGTTTGATCTTGTGTCATGATGATAGAGGCGATCAATAGGTACGTGTCATCTATTAGGCATTAAGGTGTCGACCATTGGGACGTTTAACTTAGGCCTTAATATTTACACTACACCATTTTTATACGGACAAGAGAACGTTCTGAAAACTGAAAGTATTTAATTTTTTGGCCCTATACCTACCGATGAAAAAGTATTTACCTACCTTACATATTTGTGTATGTAGGTATACCTACTGTCATTAATATCATTTACCTCTGTAAATAATTACAAACAAGGCAAATATTTGAATTAGTTATAGTTCGAACACCACTATTAGTGCTTACCTATTGAAGTTAGAGTAGTACGAAAGTATTCATGGATTTTTAAGCCATGTAAACATGTATGCGAATGTTTTGCATATTGTCGGATGGCTTGGAATCAAATTCCATTCGCATTCTACTCGTATTCGTTTTGTCGTCAATGTTGCACATCTGTGCACATATCATGGCGCAACTCTTTATAGTGTATTTGAGTAACTGGAAAGGTCAAAGGAAAATACCGGGTATTTCTATTAAATCGGCGTTAGAGTATTTGATCCATTTTAATGAATAACGTTTTCTTCGTTTCTCGGCGACTCTTGTATGGAATTTTGCTCTGCCTCTACCATGCGAATATATTTGAATCACATCCCTACAATGGATTCAAACAATGCCGAAAGCACTCCATGTAGTGTAAACCAAAATTTTTAAACCATGTTCATTTTGAAAGCTTCAGTTAATTTACAGAGTAATGTAATAACACATTTCACCTTGTTTTATTTTGAATATAATTTTAAATAGAGGTTTTCACTTAGGTATAGTCAGCGTCAAATGGTTCGGTATACCATCTAAATATTTTGTATGGTGTACCGAACTATTTGGCCACTTTGGCTGCTACGTACTGACGCTGACTGTACATGAGATCATAAGTGTGGTCAAAACCTGATGGAATACTTTTTAATTTAAGTAATTCATCGTCACTCAAGATTTCATATTACTAATGAAAAATGTGGAATAAAGTACTTAACAGCACAATCTGAGCATGGATGGGAAATTAAAATCCACGAGGGACGCGCTGAATCTCGCAAATTTGATTCATTACTTCTTAAACTTTTACATCAAGCTAATTGCGAGATGATTAGTCCCCAAAAAACGTAATTTTCATGGAAATTACTTTAATAATGTTCTTTACGATAATAAGTTAAATGGAGCATGAGTCTGGCCAACTGTATTCGTTTAGTTAGGGTTAAGCCGGTCGATGGCTGATTGATCATTAATTAATGTCTTATTTATTCAAGAGCCCGACCGTAGATTAGTCGCGCTATTTCCATGTTTATATTAAGGAAAAGGTGAATCATTTAATGATTGTATTACTCCTGGAGTAATTAATAAACTTTCCTCTGATTCAAATTCACGTCTTTTATCTTTGAAATGCATGTCCAATAGGATTTCCATACGTTTGCAATAGCCTGTAATAACCCATTATGAAAACAAGCTATTTCTAATCCATGAGTCCTATTATATGAACTGTAATACTCAACCAATCACGAAATAAAAATATTTATATTAATGAATAAGAAATAACGAACGCGAAAACTGAGCTTGTATCACATTTAAATCCAAATTTTATTTCGTAGGCACTCCAATTACCTTTCTTTTCAAACGCCCATAAGGCATAGTCAATTCATCGCTCACATTATAATCCGTTTCACGCATCTTCCCACGTTTCATTCTCACGTTTATGATATTATATTCCTTATGTGATACAATAATTAAATGAAATTCTAGGACCTACAACGAAATAATGTGGAGAGCTATTTAAGCATTACAAAATATAGACTTGGACATTTAAAATTTCCTTTTGATTCAGAAAACCTACTAACAAGCAAGCTTCGGATGAAAGTCAGCAGCCATAACAAAGTGTTTCAAGTAGTATACTCGTAAAGTAACACTGTGGTATAAACATTAAGGATGCCATTGTTATTGAGAGTTCTCGTTAGACGCTATCCAAACTTAACCACTTGTAAATTTTGTTGTGAAGATGTGCTTGCAGATGTTTAATAGCTTTCGGTTTTAGCCACACTCTAGGGCCTCTATTTAGGCCACCAATGCACTGACAGTTGGACTGCTTAGCGCGTAGAGCCTAGCGGGTTACCTACCTAGCGTGTAGCTTAGTTAAAGCTCTAGTTAGAGCTTAGTTCTAGAACGTTCGAAACTAGCCGCATTGCACGCTAGGCGACTTACGAAGTACAAGGGGTGTTATTCACAAACCGATTCGTCCTCGCCTGTCACCTTACCAGTTTTTATATGAAAATGACATCTGACAGTTTCCATATAAAAACTGGTGAGGTGACAGATGAGGACGAGTCGGTTTGAAGGTAGCTCGGTAGTCTCTGATTTTAGGCGCTATTAATAAGTTTTGATAATCGGTATGAACCACCCCGTTAATGATATTCTTTTAATGTGGGCTATACCATGACACGAATCAACATTAAATTAGAGTAAAAATATATAAACATTATTCATTTGTTTTTCTGTAATTGCTGAACAAAAAACATCTGAATTGAAAAAATAACAGGATGGCGGATATAAGAGTTGGTTTTGTAATTATTTGGAGCGGTGTGGAAAAAGTCCTGATGCACTAATGAAGAATATTGTAATTGAAAATAAAACTTTGGTTTATCATTATGATTTAAAGGATAAACAAGTAATCTGTGCAATGGGTTTTTTTCATCTCCAGGTCTGTCACCAAAATTAGGGTGTATTTTTCGACTTCTTCCTGGACTATTGAGGCCTACCAATAATAAAATGCGAGATTAGCTTTCACCAATTGAGCTCAAATATTATTGGAGAGTTCTATAACATTATTTTATCAGAGTTGTGTTAAACATTATAAATACGCTGAAGAAAAAAAAACACGAATTTTCGGGAGAAATTGTACTTCAGAGCCTTCTAATTGACAAAGGTGCTGCTCTTCGAGTAAAGATCAGAATTGATAACCGTTTTCATTGTTATTTAGCCCTAACTTCCGACTACTACTTCTCATTCTTTTATGTTCAAAACCAACTACATGAAAATCAAGAGCTGATGATGACTTAGTGAAGGTATAAAATTTGACCTCAAATAGTAAAATTATTTTTATTGGGCTAAAATAAAACAATTGAATGACGTTAATAAGTATTTGAAAATATAGAAAGTGTGCATATTGTGTTAAAAATATAACGATTAGCTCGGCATCTTACGTGTTTTTCCGGAGGCTACGATCGTGAAATGGCCCAAACGTTGACTTATCAATATTAACAGAAATAAAACAATTGTGACCTGGTTTGAAAATAAACGCGACTATAATAGCTACAACATTGGTAAATTTTGTGAGTGTATAGCAGCCCTTTCTTTCTCGGAAGTCTTATCATCGGAGGACTTTAATGATGCCTTCTCAACTTTATATGACCTGATATGTTTGCTTTCCGAATTATGTTTTCCACTAGCCAAGGTAAAAGTGAATAACAAACGGAACAATATTAAATGGTTAACAAAAGGGATAAAAAGTCATGTCATGTAAAACGTGCGATATACATCAATTATAGGAATTCTGCCACAAACAAAAACTATTTTGAGAACTACAACAAAATCTTAAAGAAATGTAGGAAAATTAATAATAATAAATACATAATCATGAATAAGAACAAATGTATGGCTACATGGAATGTTATATCATTGTCTACTTGTAATGAAGTACACAAAAATGACATCCGATCTATAAAATTTAATGACATGACTTACGAAAATCCACTAGACATCTGTAATATTTTGATTAATTTTTTCATTGACACCATAAATTACAATATTTCGCCTAAAACTAATTCCAAGATTAAACTATGTAACTACCGTAATTCGATTTTCTTAAAACCAGTATCTGAAACTGAAGTATACAAATTGATTATGTTATTAAATAATAGTAAAACATGTGGTTATGATAATATATCGACAGATATCTTGAAGCTAAATGCCTTGAACTTAAGTCGACCTTTGAGTCATTTGATTAACCTGTCACTTTGTCAAGGTATTTTTCCGGAGCAACTGAAACTTTCAATCGTAAAGCCCTTGCACAAGAAAGGTGACCGTGATGATCCTAATTGCTATAGACCACTAACGATTGTACCTACTCTGTCAAAAGTTATCGAAAAGGCAACGTGTGTCCGATTAACCGACTACTTAACAAAAAAAGAATTTGTTAAATTCTGAACAGTATGGGTTCCGAAAGGGTCTTTCGACGGAACTGGCTTGCTTTAACTTCATCAAATTCATCACAGATGCAATTAACCACAAACTGCCTGTTATGTCCATCTTCCTAGATATGAGTAAAGCTTTCGATTTTGTTGATCACTATACTCCTTTCGAAACTTGAATCATATGGAATCCGCGGAAAAGCTTTGGAATGGTTTACAAGTTATTTAGGAAATAGGCAGCAATGCACTGAAATAACCAGAGTGGTCCCCGAAAAAAATCGTTTTGTTAAAAAATCATACAGATCTGAGTTCCGTTCAAATAACTCTGGAGTACCTCAGGGGAGCAATTTGGACATTGCTGTTCCTACTCTATATAAACGATTTACCACAAGCAACAACTGAAAAGTGCATTCTGTTTGCTGATGATACGAGGCTAATGGTCAAAGGAGATATCATCAATAAATATGAGACCAATATAAATAGAGCCTTAGATGATATTTATACATGGACATGCAATAATAATCTTAACATCAATTTATCTAAAACTAAATACATGCAATTTCGTTCTTACAATTCTAACCCTAAACAGCTGAACATAAGGTATATAGTAATATTTTAATAGAGGAAACCAGTAGCATACAATTTTTAGGTTTAACGGTTGACAGTCACCTAAATTGGAAAGATCATATTGATTTCGTTTGCTCCAAATTGGATAGGATTTGTTTTTGCACTAAGAAAACTCAGTAGAACAGTTTCTACTGAAGCTGCAATAATAGCATATTATGGATACGTTTCGTCTACTTTAGATTATGGTCTCTTATTGTGGGGCAGTTCGGTTCAGGTTGAGAGGGCATTTAAAGTACAAAAAAAGTGCATACGTGCAATCACAAACTCATGATTAATGGATAGTTGCAAACCTTTATTTAAAAAATACAATATACTGACTTTGGCAAAGGCCTGTCTGTTTGTCAAGGCTCATAGGGATTATTTTCAATTACGTTCCGATGTGTCTACCGGGACACAAAGGGCACAGTACAGAAATCTCTTGTATCAACCTCGATGTCGTGCTGATGTATATAGACGCAATGCCTACTATTCTTGCATATTAGTTTACAATAACTTACCAGATGAAATTAAGCTTTTGTGCAATATAGAATTTAGGACAAAATTGACGAAATGGCTCCATGAACATTGTTTTTACTCCGTAAAGGAATTTATGAACATTGCACGCAACTAAATTAATAACCTTAAATTGTTTTTCCTGATATCATTAGTTCATCAATATTTTTATTTGTAATTATTAATAGAGTATTATTATTATGCTAATATTTGCATGCCGTTTAAGGCTGAATACTGCGACTCATAATATAATGTTAACATCTTATGTACATATTCTTGCAAGTAAACTTTACTTTACTTTACTTTACGAGTTTTAAATACTACGAGATAACACCTACATACCTAGATCGATTTTGGCGTCCGTAATCCCCTCTGTAAATTTAATCGAAATCCTTAGAGCCATTTTGGATATCCCAGAAATAAATAAAATACAAGTAAATGCTTGTATAAATATATTATTAGATAGATACGAGTAATAACTTATGTGTGTCAAAATTTATTGCATTACACGCTGATTAAGGCGACGCAATGTAATTATAATGAATTCCTAGAATGTCTTCGTAAACGCAATTATTGCTCATGAAAGAAAATTACTGAAATGGATTATTTAGCTATCTCGATAACGCACTTATTTACGATTTTATACAAACACTTATGATAGTAAAAAGGTAATATATATTATACGCGGATTATTATTTCTGCAGAATCATTTAAGTACAACAGCGTTTATTTTCTGGAGTTCAACGAAATGGAGATACTCTGATAAAATAATTAAATTTGTTCACAACGTCATCGTAAAAAAATGCACGTCACTGTACCCTCGGTCCGGTCCTTCATAATACTGTGCGAAAAGTTGAAGAAACGAGGAGTTGCTGAATAAATAATGGAACCGCACGTCAAAAATTTTATTGGCCATGTTTAGGGCGCACGAAATCTTTAGCGCACCAAGCGCCATCTGCGCCCCGGGCGAGGGCTTCGCTTCATCCAATGTAACGTGTTTTAAGTATGGGATTCAAGTTTATAAGTGTTATAAATATAAACTAGTGGCCCTGTGAGCTGTAAACCTATCAAAAAAAATCTATATAATTATAGAACCTCCTCATAAAATTTCACGAAAATCGGTTGAGAAATGCGACCTACCTGTAGAGGAAAACACCCGGACAGACAGACATACGAAAGAATTTTTGTCGAAAGCTGAAACGGAGACGCTTCGCTCGCTCGGTCAATAAGCAAAATAAAGAATATTCATAAAAGATAAATATTTAAGTCGATAGTTTCGATTACCGGTTAGACGCCGTGCACCGTTCAGAGAAACGGAATCACTACTTTGAAAAGACAGATCATTTGTGACAGACAGTGACGACCCCTTACACAAAAATAACGACCGCTGTAGATAAATTATGGAAAGTGCCTAACAGAAACGTGAACAGATTCCAAATTTCATTTAAGCATTTGATAAAAGGCCCCTTCAATATTACCCATGAAACTAGGTTAAGGTTCAGGAAAACGCACCATCGATGATTTGGACTGATAATGTCCGCACAATTACAGCAATATTTTAATTTATTTAGGAGGGTGGCATCGACGCAACTTCTCAAATCATGTCGGCCTACTCGTATATACCTACGGTCCAACCAGGCTAGCTTGTGTAGTAAACAAGTGCAATGTGCATGTGTGTGTGTGGCATGACGAAGTACAGAATTGGAGTCGATTTTATTGGATATAATTTATTAAGTGTCCTCGAGCATATGGTCATGTTTTTTATTTCGCATTTAGTTCCTACAGAGTTCCGTTGCAATTCTTGGTCATCGCTATATAATTGTATAAATCAAGCTGAATTCCTCGCTGAACTCTTCTCAGCTATGTTCAGGTTAGTAAGCCAGACGTCGTTTCCATTGCTCGACCCGCGTCTAGTTGAATCGCTTCACCCGAATTTGCTTGACTTGAAATTGTTTACATTTGCATATTCCGGTGGAAAAGATGCTGGCGGTTATCCGTGTGAAAATACACCCGTTGCTGCAGCCTTAAGGATGATTCTCAGTAGACCGTTCCGTGTCCGGGCCGGCCCAAGTTCTATGACAGCAAACAGCAGCAAACGCAACGGCCGGCGTATTTCTCTAGAAGAAAACTGGCCGGCCCAGACACGGAACGGCCTACTCATCATCATCCTTCATCCTTTATCGCAATCCTGGTTGAACTAGTTGCTTCAACTTCTCAAAGAATTAACTCGAAAACGGTTACGAAAATTAGCTACTAAAGGTACCTAATGACACTGAGTATCGGGTCATGTGAAATATTTGTTCCACAAAAAGCCTTTTGTCTGCCTCTGAATTGCATTTGTATTGTATTGAATGTCGGTATGGAACTCACATTTACGGCTATATTGCCAATTAAGTGCTGGAAATATCAGAATATCGAAGGTATCATTCAGCATTCCTGATGCCGATCGTACCTACATCGTCGACATACATAGGTAGCTACAGCAGCGCCGACGATCAATCCGGAGAAGTGACCTGAATTTCATAATCACGCGGTCCAGTGACAGGTAACATCACTAATTGGTTTTCGCGTCCTCATTGGCTAATGGCTCCGTATATCACGTACATCCTGACTGATTGCAGGCTATTGAGCCAGCCCAAAACTGGGCGCATGTTTCCTTCGTCTTTAAATTACACGGAAGCTAATTTAAAGTCTGAATGGGGCGGGGCGTTTATTGTCCAGTGATTATATTAAATTTAAATTTTATATACATAGTTTTTTTTTATCGGATTCACGTTGTATTTAGTAGGTATATGTAGTCGCCATCAGATATTTCGGGATGAACAAGGCAAGGTGTTCAAAAATATTTGAACACTTCCCTATTAAAAAGGCGTTAGAGTGTATATTCAGATATAATTCAGAACTCTTATTGAATATTTGAGGTGCACTGTCACTGTACACTAGACACGCAATGTGAGTTCAGCAAAGTTTTTAACATAGTTATGTGAGCCGAGGTAGAAGTAACGGCAATTGCGCAAACTAGCGAAGATACACCCATTAGTCATTGGTTAGTAATTTTAAAAGTTTCTACGTCAAGCTTACAGAGTTGTTATTGAGAGAAAACGTTTCAATACACGATAAAAGCAAATAATTGCAGCGGATAAGTTTACGTGAAGATAAAATTTACATTAGTTTAATTTGTTAACGTTACAATATTTACAATATTGTATTACACACAACGTACGTACGTGTCGTTACGTTTTGAATGTGAATATAAATTTTTATAACATTTCTCCAATAATTATTTAATTTTGTCTCATCTCTTTTATAAATATACTGACTTTTTTATACATTTTAGATATAGATACTGATGGATCGATGATCGGGTGTTGATTATGCACATCATGTGCGGACCGCGTGATTGTGATGATGTGATTAATATTCTTAAGTTGGAAAATTTATTAGTAGGTGGAGCCAAATAGTCATTGCAAGGCAGGCTTCGTGGATATAGAGATAGGTACCCCGCTCAACTTCGTCTCGCCTGGGGAACATCGGGGATGGTATGTGAAACAGTATGTTCAAAACATGTTTACAGTTCAATGTAAGGCTGACTACTGAAAAAGTCAAGCGGTTCTGTGACGTTATTTTCATAAATTACAACTTTAAGGCGCTCCATTTTCTTTGTGAGAGATGTCACCATCTAATGTGTATTCTTTGTCGCAGGTACTATCCGCGGCAACGGCGATGAATACAGGGAAACGCAAACGGATAATCGATACCCAACTCGCATTTCCTTCAAAGGTAGTAAAAGGTCCTGAGAATAGTGATTTAAATGAACTTGCTGCTTCCTATCTAAAGGAAAATCCCATTTCCACTTGCGGGAGCTTACTAAACTTAATACAATTTACGGTGGAAAAGAATTACCTACATACCTTCGTTCAAATATTGCGAGCGTAGGTATATAGTTTAAAACCTGCTCGTGTGTTCGATCTTAACTTAGTAGCTAATATTTTTTCCTTATTCCGCATTGTAAAAGATTTCACTACATAACATATTTCGATCAATTTTAATATAAAATAGTAAAGCGGTAAAATAAGTTGGTGGTTTTCGCTATCTTGTTGTGGCGAATCGTAGGAAAATTGCTTTGCTTTATTCGCAAAGAGATAAGGCATTTATATCTTATTTTTCATAACTAGGAAATGTAATAGAATTTAACTTTAGTAAATAATTGCATATGAAGGGTGCACCAACGGCATCAATCAAATTTTCCATCAGCGAACTTTACTATTTACAAAATTTACATGATGTACAGACCTACAGTCCAACCTACCATCAAATCGTCATAATCACTGTAAATCTTTGTTGAGACAGAACAGGACACTAATGTTATAATGATGTACCCAAGTTAAAGAGATTCGAATTTAATATTGCGTAGCACTAACGTTACACGCGCAATGATCGAACCGGGTCAATATTGGGGGACAAAGGACGCCTTCGGATCGGCTAATCCTATCTAAAGAAGATGTCTGTCGTAAACATCGACTGACCTTGCTGGAGAAGTAGTTTTGGTACACGCAACCTGATTGCTTTGAAACTAACTATTAGTGGAAATGTATAAACTGAGACCCCCTTCGATGTACACTTAGGCGACCCGGAATGGTTAAATCACTAAACTTCATAAGCGTAAGCATGAGGCCTTATCTGCCGAGTCTTATAACTTTGGTGGCTTAGGTAAACTACACTCATAACATAACATATTCCATTAATTTAATCTAATAATGTCCGGGTACACAATTATTACCAAGGCTTGGCTACTGAAGACACGTCAGGTTATTTTACCTATACAACACTACTACACTATGGTTCATGAGAGTGATAAACTATTTAGAATTAAAATGGTAACATCCTTGTAGGTGTATACTCGTACTACCTTCTGCTAGACGGAAATCATATAACGAATTTTAATTGTACTGAAAAGCATTACTCTTTCCGAGATTACAGAATTACGGAAAAAATTGACAGTGCAAGCTGTACAAATTATTTTTAACAACAGCCCCATGGGCTTAGTTACCGTCGCAATCATAGAGCTGAGAGCCTTTGCACCTGGCGGGGACTATACTCGTTTGTATCATAATGTGTAATCGGCGATTTTTTTTTATTCTTTAATTTTTACCTGGGGGTTTTAGCAAATGCTACGCCACCCCCGTAATACAGGTTATCATATTATATACAAGCTTACGAATTACTATTTCTAATTGAGGTAAAATAAACTCTAAGTAGTTCTCTGGCATCATCAATCGGCGATGGTATTTACCATTGTACCGATATAAGAGAGATATAAAACGACTTCCATTTAAAAAAAAAAAACATTTTTAATATTCTATTAATCTTTGAAAGCTGGTTGAATATTATTGTTCTAAAATCTTACTAGTTAGTAGCAACTCATCCGAAACGTCGGGTAACCTCAAAGTTGTGAATAATTTTAGTTATATACGCGTGAGGTCCCATATAACTACTAAAAATAATAGCAGGTACTACTTACATCTAAAATCTGTTATTATTTCTCATTTCTCACTGACCTATTTAAATTGTTGTTATACATATATTACGCGTTATAAATAAACTACATACCTAAGTACAGTAAACAACTAAATACTCACTCCGAGGCAATAATCAAATCAATGCAGTGCTGCCGACACCACTCGCGCTCCGCCTGCTTCAAATTAACAATTAGTTAAAAGCTAGTTTTAAGCTAATAGTATATTTGCGGTAACTTTAGCAGTCATTTGAATATAAAATGTACTTAAACAGTGAAATAATGAGATTCCAAGCTTCTTATTTAAATTCAAACACAATTTCCTTAATGAGACGCGAAGTATCTCTGAAAGAATAATGCGATGGCCCGAAGCAAGCTAGTGAGTGGAAGAAGAGGGATGTTGTTTATAAAGGAAACATGAAGCTTGAGACAATTACATTGCTACTCTCTCAACGCTTCATTCTTGTACTATAGCATTTTTATAGGCAATATAGGCATTATGTATTTTTTATTATTACATATGATTAAACAATACGGTCTCAAAAACTCAAAATTCATAAAGGCACACAAAAACTTAGGCAATTAAATTAACATTTCAATTGGAAGAACAACTGGAAGTTGGGACGACCCCTAGTATGGGATGCTACAAATGTGTGGATACCCATGCACCGTCCCATCTTCAATTCAAAGGACTTCAATTAGGGCTGGGGCTGCTGCTAACACAGCGGAAAACCTCAAGCGGCGCAAATATGCAGTCATTGATACTGGCAAAATCAAAAATTTTATTTTGCAAATAGGCCACAAGGGCACTTTTACAAGTCAACACATGAATTATACAATTAAATAAATAGACAATGATAATTATAATGTTTTCAAAACAGAATTGCAGAACTAAAAAAAAAGTAGACAATAATAATAATGATTTCAAAACTATAGTGATTAACAAACTCACAATATTCAATTAAAATTAACTTACAATACATTATATAAAAAAAAATTGTGACGTATATATACGGTCTCTGTCCGAATACACAAAAGTATATAAAATAAATTTAATATCTCAGAGATGTATATGGTCTCTGAGCGTCCATTATTCCTGGCTGCATGTTTGAGCCGTTTGGGGTAGAAACGCTTGGGCCGTGTGGGCCCGGAGCACATAATTTTTTCAGCGAGCTCGCAAAGCGGCTCGTGGAGGCAACTGGTGACCAGAAGGCTGGCGCCTATCTCGCCCAACGGATCTCCATTGCCATCCAGCGTGGCAATGCCGCCAGCCTTCTGGGCACCTTGCCACACGGAACAGACCTGGGGCCGGTTTTTTATTTGTAATTATTTAGTTTTGTTTTATTTTAGTTTATAGTTAGTTTAGTTTAGTTATATTTTCCTTTACTTATTCCTTTTGTTTTGTAAATAAATGAAGTATTGTTTACATTTCAATTTAAATACCTATAGAACTTCTCACTTTAGCTCGCACGGTTTCCTGACTTTGTTTTTCACGTTCTACGGACTCTACGTTTCTACGTTTTTACGGTAATTATAGTAATAATTACCTACCTATTTCACGCGCTCACTTGTATGGCATATGGGATGTGTAATCATTTGCATAAAAACAAATTAAACAATTTCGTTTTTCATACATGGATTCCATAATTTCAACTTATATAAATGATTATGTTGTATAATAACAAATTTAAGTATACAATTTGTTATTACACAACAACAACTAGCATAATATCTAGAAACATAATGAAAATAAAACTAATAACATAATTTAGTATGGATTTATGACATTCGTTTTATGCACTTTAAACGTTATAGCAAATGTTGTTATGATATATGATTTTTATCCTATGTAAAAATTATGCTTTTTGAAATTATGATAACCGTTTTTATGCTGAACGTTAATAATGCTTTCCTATGGTATAGGAAATTTTACATAAAGTTTTAAAAATATAATTGTTTTATATGATGGAGTTGATTTCAATTGAAATAAATATTTAAGTATAAACAGCTCGCTAGTCTATCATTACAAATGTAATTATGCTGACCAATAAAGCAGTTATCCGGCAAAATTAGCTTCAAACACCGATTAAACGGCATCTTGCCGTGCTCACACTCTGCTTAATACCGAATATCTAATAGACGCGCTATTGAGTGATTGAGGACCTATTCGCGCCACTATTGGCTCTGTTAAAATACTTCAATCTATTTGAATTGAGACACAGAATGGAAACTATCACAGCTGAGTAGACAATGCTTAATGAACGAGTTTTTGCCGAAATTAAGAAATGTATGTACTTATAAAAGCAAACTTTCATGCAATTTCCATTAATTAGGTAAATAGGTAAATAGGAGGGCCTATGTCCAGAAATGGACAGCCCAATAGAATAGGAAACAAACACTTATGTATTACTGTAATAAATTGTAAATCTAATTATATGAATTATGAATGCTAATTATTATAAAATATTATTACATTCCTAATTATTAATATAAATTACGATTATTTTGAATGTTAATATCTATTGGAAATAAAAGGCTTAATTATTATTATTATGTACTAATAAAAGCAAACTTTCATTTCAATTTCCATTAATTAGGTAAATAGTGTGTGTGGTAGTATGTAAGTGTTAGTAGTATTATTTTATTTGTAGTTTTTATTTTATTGTGTTAATTTGATGGTATGCTACCCATATAACGTCAATATGCTAACAATTTTGACGTGAGGAAACTACCCTATTCCTGTGTATACACAATTACTACCTGTCCGCCAAATTTCAACTTAATAGGTCATCTGGAAGTGGGTTACATTTTTGATCTAAATGTAAGAATATAAGTCAGTCAGTCATGAAATTGCCGGTTATAAACGTAAATATTGAGATATAACTGTTCGAGCTATATTTATGCATTTTGGATTCTTAGACAAGCAAATGGGTTATAATAAATAATAATTTTTAAGAAAAAAAAAACCGACTTCAATGGGGGAGGCCGGTAAAAGATTATTATTACTTAGATGGTGCACTCTTAGATAGATATACAATAAAATAAAAATGGCTATAATGTATGTTTATAATGGTAGAAGAGTAAGTACCCTCAATTCCTCATGGAATCATGAAAAACCTTGCTTGCTTGACAAACAAAACGAAGAAAACAAATCGCCAAACGTGAACTATGCGTCGTTGAAGAGTTCCGTTCTGATCATCATCAGCAGTTCCACTTCATCAAATGTCACTTTTATGAATGAAAATGCTTGATTAGTTCATGAAAATACTAAAATCACTATTTGTGTGCCTTTCACATTTGAGGAGTTCCCTCGATTCCTAATGGATCCCGTCATCATAACTCGAGCATGACAAAAATCAATCGTGAAAATAGAACTTGCTTAACAAACACAGCTAGAAGGACAAATCGCCAAACGTGAACTTTTCGTCGTTGAAGAGTTCTGTTCTGATCATCATCAGCAGTTCCACTTCATCAAATGTCACATTTTTGTATGATAATGCTCGATTTGTTGATAAAAACACAAAAATCACTATATGTTTGCCTTTAAGATTTGAGGAGTTCCCTCAATTCCTCATGGATCCCATCATCAGAAATCAAGCATGACAAAAATTAATCGTGAAAATAGAAATTGCTTAACAAACACAGCTAGGAGGACAAATCGCCAAACGTGAACTTTTCGTCGTTGAAGAGTTCTGTTCTGATCATCATGAGCAGTTCCACTTCATCCAATGTCACATTTTTGGATGAAAATGCTTGACTTGTTGATAAAAACACAAAAATCACTATATGTTTGCCTTAAAGATTTGAGAAGTTCCCTCAATTCCTCATGGATCCCATCATCAGAACTGCGTTTTGACCAAAACGGGACCAAATTGAATATTATTATTATTATTATAGCCTCTTTATTTCCTTTTTATAGTATAAATCATCAGTAATAATAACAATTTTAACTTAACATAATTTTACATAACATAATTTTTCGCAGTTTATATGATAAAAAAAGTACTTAAAGCATGCGTTTTAACATTGCAATATAATATAATTTTTTTGATGCACAGTTGATGAAATGCATAGTTGTAAAATTGTGTAGAATATCAAAAGCATAGTAATAATTAAAATCGACTTAAAATATTAAATTATTGTAGATATCACAGTGTAAAGATATATTGTGTACTTTTCATTTAATTTATGTTTTTATAAAAATCTAAATAAAACTTCATTAAAGAATAAAATAATAAAATGAAAATATGGGATATGTTTAACATGCATGTTTTCTTTTTTTTGTTAAGTTATATATTTTCTAAGGACCTCTTCTCGAGTAAAGGCCTCCTCCATACTCTTCCAGTTGTCTCTATCTCTTGCTTTTATGATCCAGTCTTTTCCTGCTGTTTTGTTTAACTCGTCAATCCATCTTTCTCTTGGCTTTCCTTTTTTTCTTTTGTTTGGGGGTCCTGCCCATGTAGTTATTTTTCTCGTCCACCTATTTTCATTACACAACTGACCACATACACACATTAAATCTAATCATAGAGAAATACGAAGAACATAATACACCTCTGTACCTGGCTTTCATTGACTACGCCAAGGCGTTTGATTCGATTTCTCACAATAGTATGTGGGGAGCTTTACGCGATTGCAATGTACCGACGGAAACTATAGAGCTCTTACAAGATATATATAGCAAAATTGAATATATATACTTACAATCAAAAAAAGAATTTTCCAAATCGGTTAAGAAATGACGGAGTTATGGACTAACAAACATTTAAAAAAAAAACAAAAAAAAACATACAATTGAATTGATAACCTCCTCTTTTGAAATTTTGAAGTCGGTTAATAAGCCAAATTTCATGTAAGATGATGTAGGTTCAATTGGGTTCGAGTTGTGGAGAGGTCAAAAAATAGCTGGAAGTTTTTCGTGTTAATATTATACACTGCTGCTGCGTCGCAAGTCTTCCTTTTCTTTGAATTTGACTTGTAAGTGCTTGTTGTGAGCATCTCAAATATTTTAAGTTGTTTAAGAAAACCGACCAAGTCCGTTTCGGGTCATGCGCAATGTAGGGTTCCGTAGCTGTTCACCCGTGACATTATGCGGATTTCAAATGTCAAAAACTTATATTTACTCTATATTTGACATCATCATCATCATCATCATGTCAGCCGAATGACGTCCACTGCAGGATATAGGCCTCCCCCAAAGACTTCCTCAATGACAAGTCCTGCGCAACCTCGGGGCCTTGGCTTATATTTGACATAACGATTTTTAATTAATATATGTATAACTATTTTTACCCGACGGCGCCAGAAGGAGGGTTATGTTTTTTGAGAGTATTTATGTATGTATAATTGTTTGGCACGCTCTGAAGCCTGAATGGCTCGATGAATTTTAGCTTGAGAGGTGTCGTTGGATTTGTATTTACTGTGAGAGTGACACTGGGTACTCGTATATCAAAATTAAAAACAAAACAAAATAGCCGATTTTTGGCGCCAAATTCCAAATTACACAGAAACGCATTCGGGTGTTTAATTTATGTAGTCTTGTTCTGACTTCTTAGTACTGTAAGTAAATACCGTGCCATCAAAAACATAAATATAAAAATGGGAGCCAATTTCAATAATAATAATATGCGATTCCGCCTTCACTGACAAAAGAATTGGGATCTAAATGGGTGCTAAGTTCCGTAGATTATTTGAAAAGGTGCCAAGTCTGGCACTAGATTGGTTACAGTTAAACTAATTTAGTACGGCTTAACGCATTTTAATCTTTAAATTGACAGATATCTTAAATATCCAACAGCTTTCATGGTATTATAACGTACTGCATATCTAGGTTAGGTTTTTTATAATGCTTTTATATTTTGTATATATTTGAATGATATTTAAGACCAGCAGTGGACCAGCTATGTCCAGTAGTGGACGTCCTTCGGCTGATATGGTGGTGGTGGTGGGTACCTATGATATTTGGGGTTCTAGTTGTTCTAAAGGATCTTAATACATGTATCAAATTTCATTTTTTTATGTTTAACAGATTTCGAGTTATTAGGGGCTCAAAAGTGGCTCCAAACGGTTCGTGTAAAATAACACACGGCTGCTGTCCGCCAGTTCCTGGTGTGAACTTGGCTGGACACGCTGCCGCGTGTCTAGATAATGTTAGTCGGGTATTTATTTATAATCTACACAGTAAACATGTTTGTAAGTTCATAAAATAAGGTAGATTTGTAATTAAAAATAACAAGCGGTTATTTAACTAAATAAAAGTGTCCGACCGAAACATGTTTTTTTGCTGAAACTGAAACCGAAACCGAAGGTTCGGCTTTGGTTCTAGTTTCGGCCGAAACCGAAACCGAAACTTTTATAGACGTGTTAAAATCGTTGAATAAAATGTCAGTAGGCCGTTCTTTTTAGACATATGAATCATATGATCAATGAAACACCTATAATCCGTGTAGGTGGTATAAAATAAACAAGTTTTTTTAAATACCACGTCGGTGGCAAACAAGTATACGGCCCGCCTGATGGTAAATGGTCACCGCAGCCTATGGACGTCACATCTGCATCTCTAGGGGTGACACATGCGCGTTGCCGACCCTTTAAATTTTTATACACTCCTTTCTTGAAGAACCCCATACTTTAGTCCCTCGGGAAAACCTCGGCAGGGAGCTCATTCCACAATCAGGGCATCCGAGGGAGGTAATTCCTGTTAAACCGTACCGTACGTGACCATTTAGGTTTTAAGATGGATGGCAGAAAGGGACCGTGGGCATCATATTGAACAGTTCTTAGGAGCACAAGCCATAGGACACGCACAAGGGGGCAAAGTTTCTCCTTAAACTTAACGGTTCAATATCGCTCGTGAGTTTGGGATCGTTCACGATTCCCACAGCACGTCTCTGAAGCAATTCAAAAGGCCCAAGCTGGTATCCAGGTGCTCCCGCCCAGAGGTGACAGCAAACTCAGTGGGGACGGACTTGTGACTTATATCATAGAAGTCTCTGTCTAGGGGTGATGTATCTCTTCGCTCTATTGAGCACAGCTTTTTGGATGCCAGCCTAGCTTTGTCTTCTAGGTGGCTTCGAATCCGAAACTAGACGTCGCTGGAAATGTCGCCACCCAAGGATCCCAATAACTCTCTGACATGGGGAGGGCTGTGTCTTGGAATGGCCAACAGTGAATGGGTTTTTTTTTTCGTAGTGCACGCGTATACTTGTGTCTTCATGGGGTAGAACTGGACCAGATTATCCTGGCTTTTATACACGCCTTTTTTGAAGAGTCCCATGCTGTAGCCCTTTGGTAATACCCTCGGCAGGGAGCTCATTCCACAACCTTAGTGTTCTGGGTATAAAGTACTTATTGAAACGTACTGTACGAGAACGCAATGACTCCAAGGTGTAGGGACGAGCTCGATGGCGAGAAGTGCGTTGATGATAGGTAGCCGCGGACATCATGTCATACATATGCCTCCCTCAGAGAATGCCAAAGCAATCAATTTGAAGGAAATAATATTAATCACTAGGAATAGCCAAAACCAACGTTACTTATTCACCATTTATTTCAGAGTGACATAAATCAAACAGAACACGAAAATTTGGGACGAAGACCCAAAACACTTCATCTTCATAGAACTTCGTCAGGTTGTACTTCAAGTGGGTACAGACGTTGATAAGCCCGAGTGTACTCGCCGTCAGCTGTGTGTACTCTCGCTACTCTGGCGTTACCATCCTTACCAGCATAGACATCTATAATTAATCCTAATGGCCACTTTATACGTTTTGCGTCAGTCTCTACTAGCACAACATCGCCTACCTTTAAATTAGAGTCCCTCTCCTTGCCCTTCTGTACGAGCATACTCAAATACTCGTTTCTAAATCGCTCCCGTAAGTCTCCCCTTAGCTTATGCAAATACCTTAGACGCCTATTTAAAGAATCATGATCTAGCTGATCTAAATCTGGAGTCTCGCTAACAGGAAGCCCTTGTATGAAGCAGGCCGGCGTAAGAGGTTTCAAGTTCTCTGAATCGTCCGCGATATAAGTTAATGGTCGTGAGTTCATTAATGCTTCGCAATCGCAGAGTATAGTTGACAGCTCTTCATAGCTTACTGTTCTCTGTCCCAAATTACGTCGCAGAAGTTCCTTCAGGGACCGGATCAAGCGCTCCCACCAACCTCCCCACCAAGGTGCTGCGGGAGGATTAAATTTCCATTTTATACATCGCACGCTGGAGTAAGCTGTTATCTCATCCCAATTTAATGACTTTAACAGGTTGTCAGCTCCGTGGAAATTTGTGCCATTATCCGTGTATATTGTGTCGACTCTTCCACGTCTTGCTATAAACCGTCGTAATGCCATGAGGAACGACTTGGTTAGTTCCAGGTGCACGGCGCGGTATACTGCACACGTAAATAAAATTACCCACACCTTCCCTTCCGACCGCAGAAAGAGAGGGCCGGCCAGATCAGCGCCTGTCACTTCAAAGACAGCAGCCGGTTTTACTCTGTCAAGAAGCAAAGGGGCCAATGGTGTGTCCGTATGCCTTACAGATTGCCGCTTGCAGGGTATGCATTTTGAAACGATGGAACTGACGAGTCTTCTAATGCCCGTAATCCAATACTTCTCCCTAAGTACGCTTATTAAAGTACCAGGGCCGGCGTGGTGCAATATTTGGTGTTTCGAAGCGACGAGTCTTTTGATTATTAGATGCTTTCCGGGCAAAAGTAACAGACAGATGAAGTCGGCAGGCTCATCACTAAGTACAAGCTTTGTACGAACTCTCAATAAGCCTTCATCGTCTTTAAAGATCTGCAGGTTCTTTGTCTTATTGCCATCTGTCATTATTTCGGCCTGAACCATCATCAAAAGTTTCTTCTCATCTCTTTGAAACTCTTCACAAGTCAGTTCACCTCTTTGTTTATTCTTCGTATTCTTGCAGTTGTACGCAAATTGCAACATCCACCCTACCATTCTCACTATCATAGTGTATTTAGAAAAGTAAGTAAGTGTAGATAAAAACGTACTTGTCTCTGCTGTAGTACTATTAGCAAGTACTACTTTCTTTCTTTCCTTGTCGACTTCTTGCTCGTTAACGTTTAAATCAGACGAAGGCCATTCGATATATTCCTTTTGTAAGTTGCTTGGTAGCACTGTATCCCAATTCAATTTCATATTCCATGTTTTCTGAATAATCAGCTTGGGCACAAGTGTCACTGGACACGCTAAACCGACCGGGTCGAAAACTTTTTGAGTTATAGAAAGCAAGCCTCTTTTTGTTATGTTTTCGGCGTTTTCATTTATGACGTTGACATTGCAGTGTAGTTGGTTACTTTTTTTTTTTTTTAATATTGGGGGACAATCTTACACAAATCGACCTAGTCCCAAACTAAGCAAAGCTATGGGTACTAGACGACGATATACATACTTATATAGATAAATACATACTTAAATACATAGAAAACATCCATGACCCAAGAACAAATATCCGTGAAAAATGCACAAATAAATGCCCTGGCCGGGATTCGAACCCGGGACCTCTAGCTTCGGAGGCAGAGTCACTACCAACTAGGCTAAACAGGCTCGTCAACACTTTTGATATCCCATAGTAGGCCGAGTACAGACATGCTATCTGCTTGCATAATCTCTTTTTTGGTCGTGGGAGCTGTGACCCAACCACGTAATTCAAATTTTGCCTCTGACATTATTCTCTTGGCTTCTTCTATGAAATTATGCGCCTCATGATGACTGTCCAAACTTGTCACGCAGTTATCTACATAGAATGAATTCTTGAGCCGGTCGGCTGTGTCCTTGTAATTTTCGGTGTACTTTTCTAAGTGGTAATTTATAGTAGCACCCAAAAGAAATGGACTACAGGTTATGCCAAATACTACACGACAATGGCGGTAAGTCATTAACTCTTTCCTTTCGTTATTTTTCCACCACAGAAATGACAAATATTCTCTATCTTTAGCTTTCAGTGATATCTGAAGAAAGGCTTTCTTGATGTCGGACGTTATCCCAAACGCATGTTTTCTAAATTTTATGAGTAGTTTCGGAATCAGTTCAAGACAATTGACTCCTTTTTCCAGGAAAGTGTTGAGAATTCTCTCAACTCCCATTGCGATCACGAGCAGACGCGTTGTATACCGGGCGCACCCTGTTTGTCAGGCTGGAGTTCTTGATGACAGCATGATGTGCAAGGTAGTGTTTAGGCCTCGCTGTGTCATCCACCTCTTCGATTATGCCCTCCTTTAACCAATCTTCGAAGACTTGACTGTAGTTATCAAACTCGTTCAGCTTTAGAAGTCTTTGTGTTGTCGACATCAATCTTCTTTCAGCCAATTGCTTGTTGTCAAGAAGTTCTCCATGATTTGGTTTCCACGGTAATTCTACCTCGTATCGTCCTTCGTCGTTAATTTTGATCGAATCTCTAAACTGGTCCATTATGATAGAGTCTGTCTTCGCTTTGCTTGCAACTTCAGCTGGGTCCCGAATTCCAAGAGTTTCCAAGTCCCAAAGCTCCGATAATTGCAAATTAGCCGATACTACATTCGTCGTTACACTGCATGCGTTCATTATGGGTCCTTGTAGTGTCCATCCTAATTTATTTTTCATTGCCACGAGGTTATTGTCCAGACGTATGAAACTGTCAGTCAGTAACGCGCCAGCGTAGTCTGCGCCGATTAGCAACCCGATGTGGGGCACAGCCTCCTCGCCAACATCGCTTAACGTGATGTTATGTTTCCTTAACTCTTGGATCAAGTCATGGTTCATGTTCAATCTAGGAATATACCCGCAGATCGTGGATTTGTCGAGCGCAGTCATCTTGTATTGAAACTGGTTGTCTAGATTGGCGACATTGAATTCATAACAACTGTACTGCTGTTTTTCAGTTTCAATACCGCCAAAGAGACAATGTGACATAATTTCTTTACTGACAGGCTTCAGATCTAAATCCTTAATTATGTCGCGGCGTAAGTAGGATTTCTGAGCCCCCGTATCAATAAAAGCGCGTACTTTGATGCATTTATTATCGCTTATAATATTTACCATAAACGTTTGCAACAGTGAAGTACTAGCCTTATTTTGGGCTACATTGTTATTTAATTTTGACGTTCAAGTTTTTGAAATTTTATCGGTCTCATTTTGAATTGACGTTTTAATGTCAGGGCACATCAATATTGAATGACGTTTGGAACAGAAAAGGCATTTTGTAAAATTTTTGCATTTTTTGGAATTATGTCCCGTTTTCAAACAAATAAAACAAGCTCCCTTTTTATTTAGCATTTCCCTCCTAGCTTCATATGACATCTTGTTTGCTTTGTAGCACTCAAAGCTGTTATGCGATGCCTTTTCACACCAAACACAATTCTTCTTACCTGCATCTTCCGTTGACACCAAGCATGCAGCGGTGGGTTGTGTAGGAACGGTAGGAAAACTGTCACCCGATGTTATTCCGCTGCGGGCGAGCTGGATCCGCTCCTCCGACTCCGCTTCACGTTTCAGGAACTGCATAAGCTGGTCCAGCCGATCATCGTCCTTCCTTCCATGTACTTGAGACCTCTCCCACGCTCTTAAAACAGATTCGGGCAAGGCGGACTCAACTAAAGGAAAAAGTAAAGCGGCGTATTTGTCTATAGTGACACCTAAGCTCTGAAGTGCTAGTAATTGCGTATTTAATTTATCATATAAGTGGCCTAATTTAAAGGAGGTATTACCTTTTGCTTGCGCTAGTACGAGATTAAGGAGCTCACGTACGTAGATGTCGATCAACATGTCATCACGGGCAAACCTGGACTTCAACTGCTCAATTGCCTTCTTATAGTTAGCTCCTGATGGAGGAAAGCTATCGACGAGTTCTCTTGCCGGAGTATCAGGAACTGTGCACTGGTACAGGTACTGGAACTTATCTCCGTCGTCCATCGTATCGTCGCTGTCGATCTTCTGAAATTGACTCCAAAATCCAATCCAATTCCTCGTATTACCGTCGAACTTTCGCAGTTCAAATTTAGGTAGCCGGAACCTTCTCGATTGACATGCCGAGCTGCATGTCGACTTTTGACAACTGTGATGAGACTTTATACTCTTCACCGTATTATTTGACACGTCACTGCCGTTAGATTTGTATGACCTTTTTATGCGTTCGTCGTTCCGGGAAGCATTCTCGTAGTGTACCTTCATGCGCTCCCAATCGGATTGATAATTATCGCTAGTCAAACAATCTTCGAAAAACTCGTCTTCGGTCATTTCTTCCGTGTTTAACCATTGCTCTTTTATACGCTCGTCGACGTTGAGCAAGGTTTCAGCACGCAGTTGTAGTTTCCCGAAGGCAGCCGTAAGTTCGTCAATGTGTGACTCTAAATTGGCTTCAAAATCATTTTTGGCTTTTGTAAATAGCCTCCTAGCGATGCTCCTCTCTTTAATTAAACTTTTCATTATGAAACAACGGTCGCCAATTGAAGGAAATAATATTAATCACTAGGAATAGCCAAAACCAACGTTACTTATTCACCATTTATTTCAGAGTGACATAAATCAAACAGAACACGAAAATCATTAAATATTCAAATTACAAAAGTATGTCACATCACCATAGAGTTTCCAACACAATTATTACCCGCTACCCGCATCCAGCGGACCCACGTGACCTTGATCAGGTCATCAGCCCACCTCAAACCTCAGAAACCTTGTGGGGGCATTCCTACGCTACTTCATCCGGTACGTGGTCGCCACTCGAGAACTCGCTTGCCTCACCGACCGTCGGTTCTGCGGGTAATATGGCTCGCACCTGCCACTTTAGTTTGGCAAGCCTTCATGCTATGTCAGTTACTTTGATTCCTCTGCGGGTGTCGTCATTTTTTAGATCTTGCAGAGTAACTTCGAGCATAGGCCTCTCCATCGCTCTTTGAGTGACTTTTTTTAATTTATTCATTTCAAAAACGTTGTATGGTACATTTGTTGTTGTTTGATAGGTCATCAATGGCAACATGCACGTGAATAGGCATCTTCTGGGTAAGCTCGCTTCATCGTCGGCCTCATCTTTGCCCCCTGGCTAGATGCTGGCCAAGAGCAATCCCATTTTTAATAAAAAAAATTGACGAGTGGATAATCGATACATGACGAAAAGATATTGCGTCTCCCGAACGCCACCCAGCCAAGGCATCTTTGGCAATTGATCTTCTTCTAGCTAGAAGCTGCATCTGCCCAACTGGACCGTTTGTCCTAGGCTCTGGGACAGTACTATCGACAACTTTGAGCGTAGAGTCTCTGATCTGATAGATTACGTAGTAGGTACATGGACGTTAGTTATGATCTTCGTTTGGTCCATGTTCATCTTAAGACCAACTTCTTCAGAGGCCCACCTTAGATCATCGACCATAATACTTAAGTTCTCCATGGTCTCAGTTTTGAAGAAGAACAACGAAACTCCTGTCCCATGCCTTTGAGAATGACTAAATAGGACAGCTTCTAAACTAGATATAAAATTAACTAAAATAATATTTTTAACAGATCACAATCAGCCAGCCTTGAAAGACTAATTAGATTTCACGATCCGAAAGTAGGTAGTACTATGTTGTAAGTTTCGGCACGGCCGAAAGGTACGGCCCTTTTTTGGCCGAAACCGAACCTTCGGCCGAAACATGATTTTAGGCCGAAACCAGCCGAAACCTAAACCGAAACTTTGATCGGACACTACTAAATAACTAATCAAAGAGGATAGTTGAAAGTTTGTGAAATGCGAGGTTGTGAGTAATTTGACTTCGTGACTTGAAACGTTGTAACCTAATCAAAGTCCCGCAATTAGATACTCACTGAAATGCAAAAGTTCTGACAGCAATTTGTGGATTATGTTTACCAGAGGGTTAGTTTTATCACAGTGTTCAGCCGGAGTCCGTCAATTTTCTTCAAGCAATCGGAGCCGCGAGGACTGCAGGTCACATATATTTTAAAGACTAAATTTAATCAATAAATTATTTTTATAAAAATACATTTTTCTTATCGTCACCTGAATATTGAATCAATAATTGATTAGGTACATACTTATGCGCCTAAATAACCAATTATTAGCCATGTTGTGCTTAGTGCTTTTCAGCCATCGATCCCATTCAAGTGAGAATAATATAATACGGCTCAAAGTTTAATATCGACAAAAAGTGCTTCAAAACTTCAACTTGGATTTCTCAGCGAAACGTACAAAAGCAAGATTCTAAGGCTGTAACTTTTCAGAGTCGAGCCCGTTCATTCATATCTGAGATGTGGATAATGTTCGACGAGAACTTCTGGTGACGTCTACAAAAAGCCTGATTATCGGCTTTCTAGAAGTCAACCGCTATGAAATGACGGAGTTAATGATTCGAAGCTTATTATCTCTGTGATAATTCAAGTTATATACTTATATCAATCCAAAGACAGAAATTATATTGACGGTGAAATTGATAAAATGATTTATTTCCAGTGAAGTAGGTATTTAATTAAAAAATAAATTAGGAATATTTTGAATCCCACAGATTTGAACATTCAAGGTTGGAATAGGAACTGCGCCGGGACAGCTGGACGGTTGGTCGGATATGGATTGTGATTAGTGACTATTAACAATTTGTCCATAGTAGCGGAGAAACGTGATACATTGATTGACAGTGCCAGATGACAATTACTTAATTGCTGGATACTGTAAATGCTGTGTAAATGTACAGTCAATCTAATACTGTCACATCACTAATAATGTAAACTGGATACGAGCGATCCATCAAACGAATGTATCGGTGGCAGAGAGCGTATGCCGTAGGTAGGTAATTTTATCAGTAGCTGTGCATTGGCTGTTTACCCAACCACCGCTGCCTCTCCTCGATGTGATTTATGGGCCACCCACAAATGTAGCGGATCGCCGTGTCATAGAAATAAAAGCAGTGAAATAATATAAGCTTGCTATATCTTTATATGATATTAGAATCCTAATATACGTCACAGTTTGATAAATAGTCTCACTGTAGGAGAGCACTATTTGATTTCCGCCCGTTGAATGCTATGGGAAAAAATACTGCCTCAATTTTTCTACATAGTAATAAAAGTAAGTCATAACACGTAATATGTAGGCACTACATATTCGTCAGTAATTAAACGATTACTTTAAAGCTGAAACGTCAGAACTTTAAATAATCTTTATAAAGAACGAGCCACCATCGTAATATTATCCAAAAAAAAAGGGAATTGAGGCTAGAATACCTATCTAGCTAGCTAACCTGTGTATGGTTAAGGAGTGCCGAGGTATGGTGATGGTGAATGAGTTAAAGTGCCGTCGTCGTCACAAGTGTGAAATGCATTGGTAATGTGCAACTTGTGCAAGGTTAAAACCCTTACTTTGACAAGTAAATGTTCACCGGGACAAACAAACATTTTGACTGTTTTTTTCTGATGTTCGAATGATTTAAGTACGTCAAAAATAGTTAAAACAACAAAAAATATTTCAATAACTCGTTTTTGTGTTGGACATTATTTTCAACTGTCGTAATTATATTTAATTAATATGGTAATGCCTTCTTGTTCTGTAGCCTTTTGTTCGTTTAGTGAAGTTCAAAAGTAACTCTGTATCAATTACCATGCGGAAAAGAGTTTTTCTTCGTGACTAGACTAGTCTCTTAGGAAAGTTTCCCAACTCGACATTGTCAAAGATAATGAGTAGCTACCATAGAAACTACTTCATTAATAGTCAATTTACATTGGTTATACCTACTACATAGCCCAAATTTATGCGAGATGATTGATCATGTTTTATGTCAATAAACAAATAAATAACTAACCAAATAGATAAATAGGATATTTTATAGGAAATTTTTATTAATTTAAAATCTATTTAATGATTTAGTTATATTTTGTCCCGTAATGTTCACATAAAAATATTATAATTATAATTTCAATGTTTTCTACTGGTAATACTTTAGGGGGTGAGGTATTTTATTTGACATTTTTCTTCATTCATTCAGAATTAACCATTATAATAATACTAGTTACCCGCGCGGCTTCGCCGCGTCGACGTACTACGAAGAATGCAAGCGAAGCCACGGGATAGAATATGCGTATTCGGAAGGTCGATTACAAAGTCGATTTAAAAACATTCGTGCTTGATCATCACGGCTAGTCGTCAAATTTACAGTAAATGTCAGCCTTATTTCAAGAAATAAGATCTACCTACTAACTATGAGAATTTCTATGAAAAATATGCATCTTAGCAACTTCAGTCAATTTGGCCATCTGATAATAATCAGATAATTTTAGTGTTTTGAATGTGTGTGCGTTGATTGTTTCAGTGTAATGGTGCGTATTAATAGGAAAATATTTTGTATGTGTGGTTTTTTGTGTGTGTCTTGGGACAAAATATTTTGTTCGGTAATATGCGCTGATGGCGTCTCTTGTCTAAATAAGGCTCTAATAAGGTACGCAAACTCAGAGACCCCAGAGAAGACGTCTAATAATAATACCGTTAGCGAGCGATATGATCATATCATATACTTACTAAATTGAATAAGAGCGACTGTGAGGGATATATCATTTGTTGTCTTTGTCATAGTTCCGCAATTAAGAATGTTCTGTGATATGACTCCTATCCTACCCTCCCTTAGAGTACCCCTGAGAAATTTTCAAATAATAATACTACTACCGAGGTCATGTACTAAATGGAATAAGAGCGACAGAGAGATACCACGTCACGTCCACGTCATACCCGCCCAAATTAAAGAGGTTGTTTATGATAAGGCGCCAGCCGTTTAAGACGAATTCTCAATTTAGGTGGAAGAGCTTTTCCGTCCCCCTTGTTGGAACTCGTACTCGTATAGGATCTCTTTAGAAATACTCTAAGTATCCTCATAACCTATTCTATCTAATCTAGAAAAAAAACAATGCATGCGACATTGGTAATATTGGTATTAACATTTGATGCCGGAACCACGCAATGGGCCATTATGGGCCAACGTATAGATCGCAGTTATGCATTAAAGGCCATCGCTTTCCATCAGGTGAGACTAAGGCCAATCGCCAGTCAGTCAATCATAAAAAAACATATTTGCATCTCGTTCCACCGCATAACTGCGTCTTGTACGTGGCCCATCATGGCCCATCGTGTGGTTTTGGCATGACAGTTGTGAGGTCTATTTTGTCAAGTGAAGTAACTGGGTTAAAATCTTTCGTTATATCTATCTCTATAACACTTGCTTATCGGTGTGATAGAGAAGGAAATATAATGAACTTCGATCTTCGGGTGTTGGGCACTGTCACTGTTGCAGGTGACACTGATACAGTATAATTTTAACTTTTAACTGAACATGTTACCAATAGTGGTAATCTTATTCATCCTTTCAATGTACCTACGCCCTTTTAGAACGTGGCAGTTTAACGTGACCATTATCCCCCTTATTTTGGACATGTTTACTGAAACTTAACAAAGAGAAATATACATGTCCTCTAACTTTTCGAGTATTATTAACCTTTTCGATGCTAACAACGTACCAATATTGCGCACCAACGGTCCGAAGCCAACGACGTATATATCCGTCATGGCCTCTTATGAGATATCAACCTACATGCATTTCTATAGGGCTCAACTTTGCGTTTGACATCCTCAGACAAACATTGATGAATAGCAAATTAACACTTTATGAACGGCAGTGACACTTACACGTCAACTAAAGAACGAAGGTGATTTTGACAACGTACGTTATAACTCCCATGTTGTCGACAATTAAAGGGTTTAATTATTTTTCTGACGTCTTAATTTTGTTAAAGTACCTTTTAAGCGCACTATCAATAGAAATGCATCTAGGTTGATATCGCATTGGACGCCGTCACCATGACGAATATATTCGTCGTTTTGTCGAATCAATGGTGCGCATATACGTTATTGGCGTCGTAAAGGTTAATTAGTGCAACATTGTTTTCTCGTCGGTTTGATCTGAATCCACCAATAAGTAACGTCTACTGATTGAACTTCTTTGCTTATGATCACCCTACTGGTACGGTAATATGTGGAAGAGAGACACACTTAGACAAAGCTAGCCTCTTCTCTTTCAAAATGTTTTGCAGCTTATCTATGATTAACTCAGAAACAGTTCTGTAACTCACAACGTAAAGTTTAATTTGGTATGTCATTGTTTTGGCAGATATCAATATCAGTCAAGATATACGGAACGTATATTTGAAACGTCATTGGTTTGTATATCAACTTCTTTGAAGTATAAACCATGACAATTTAATATTGACATACTTAGAGCACAATAAAAAAAAAGTTGACACAATACGTCTGTCATTTATGTAAACTGTAAATACTTAGACCGAATATTATGTATTGTCTTGTAAACAAATTAGTAATTTTACTTTCGTTTATTGTTAATAATATTGAGTATTTCTCGACTCAAAAGTTTTATATTGTAATGCTGTACCAGATATTTCTTACAGGAACCTTTTAGTTCATATTTAATTTTATGTCATCCGGAATCATACCATAGCCAGTTCCCAAGTCACGTGGAAGTCACGTGTTAACCAAGCTAAATTTTGACACCTCGTACAATTCTACCAAGGTAAGCTGACCCCTCGTTTGTATGCGGCATCATCGAACACTATTCTGAGGCATATATTTGTCGGGGCATCCAGGATTTTTCGTAAATATCATTTTATTAATTCTCCAGACCAAAAAAAAAAACTAAGACCTTATTGCACATCTGCAGGATGGGACGAATCCTATGGTATATAATTTATCAAAATCGGTCCATAACTGTAGATCTGATGGGCATTATAAAGATCGGCTTCGCGTAATATATATATATATAGATAGATAGATAGATAGATAGATAGATGTTTCACAATCCGTAACTCAATCCCTCGTATCTTATATGATTTGATACCCCAGTTACCTAGTAAGACTAAATATATTTTTTTAGAAAATAAGTTAAATGTTAAAATATGGGTTGGCCATGTTTACGACTATTCCATATACCAAATCGATATCATAAGTAGTTCCTAAGGTACATAGTCGTAGTTTTAAAGATATAGTTATATTTTTCCTGAAATGTTGTTAAATTCATAATTTTCTACTGGTAATATTTTAGGGGGGGTATTTTACTCGACATTTTCCTTCATTCATTCAAAATTAACCAGTATAATAGTACATTACGATACAAGTGCAGAGAACAGGAAAGTCGCAACGAGTGGTGGTAAATTGAAACACGACCGAAGGAAGTATATCGTACAGCGTTTTACAGTACATATGGTTCTTTTAAGTTTCGACATATGCACGTAATCTGCTGATTACCGCATTCGTGCGTTAAAGTAAAATATACTGTAAAAATATGAATAGTATGATTAAAAATCCGTAACCCAATCCCTCGTATCTTATATGATATGATACCCCACTTACCTAGTAAGAAGAATATGCATTTTTTTAGAAAATAAGATAAATGTTAAAATATGGGTTGGCCATGGGTACCACTATTCCGCAAAAAAATACTAGATTCCTCTTATTAAGTTGGCACATCTGTCGTATAAAACTTAAGTTGAATAACAAGGAAGCTATGTAAAAATGCTAATGAAATTGTCCCAAATAGGAGATTTCGTCGAATATTTTCGTCGGTCTGTTCCATTGTTTATTCAGAAAACGTTTTCATTTGAAAAGTACTGCACAAAAAGATCCATTTCGCTTAGCGAATTTTAATTGCTATTGAATTAAGCAATTATTTCTGCGGACTATTTTGTGATGAAGTATATTGTGGTAGTTATTATCAAGGCGCCCATTACGGTAAATAAACATAAAGGTATTCGATAAGAGTTTAATTTGAATTTATTCAATTCTTAGTCAACCAATTCATAGAGCTGGACCAACAAGATTATCATTACCATTGGGCCGCCTTTTATTTCGACAAACGAATAAATATAATACACGAAAATACAATATGTGTACATATGTAACCCGTAATTGTATCTGGTTGTGACCTTATAATTAATTTACATAATTATATTTTTAGGGCAAAACAGAACACTTATAGTTTTCATGTCCGTCTGTGTCTGTCTGTCCCTATCATTTTACTCAACGGTGTATTAAATGAAATTAGGCCGCTACATATTCATATATTCAACATACTAAAAAATATGGTGCATGTGCTCTAAAAGTGCGGTTAATATGTAAGCAGGCAATTGAGCGGAAAGTACCGCTTTTCCGCTTTTTGCCGGCGTTGCCAGCTGCTTGGTTTTACTTCGCGTGTTCATTTTAAGACGGGTGATAGGACCAAAAATGAAACACTTCGATAGCTTATGAGAGCGAATTAATGGGAATATAAATAATGAAAACCAAGCAGATGTTTAGTGCAGGAAAATATATTGACAACTGAAGTAAAACAAAATCCCATCAAAAACATAAATGTGAAAATGGCAGCCATGTTCACCGACAAAAGAATTGAGATCTAAATGGGCGCCAAGTTCCGTAGATTATCTATCTGAAAAAGTGCCAGGTTTGGCACTAGATTGTTTGCAGTAAAACTAATTTACTGCGGTTTAATGCATTTTGAGCCTTAACTTGGCAGTTTTCTATGCAGTATGTTATAATACCATAAAAGCCGTTTGATATTTAAGAAAACTGCCAAGTTAAAGCTCAAAATGTATTAAGCCGCAGTAAATTAGTTTTACTGTAAACAATCTAGTGCCAAACTTGGCAATTTTTCAGATAGGTAATCTACGGAACTTGGCGCCCATTTAGAACTCAATTCTTTTGTCGGTGAACTTGGCTGCCATTTTCACATTTACGTTTTTGATGGGATATCATTACTTTTTGTCAAACTTCATCCAATGGTGCTTTCCCAGTGCGAATGCACGAGTTACTATACAAAATACCCAAACCGCTATAGGTGCGCCTAAAATATTTGAAGAGTTCCCTCGATTTGTCCAGGACCCTATGATCACATTCTGACCCGATGACAATGGGACCACCCCGGAAGTATAACTATCATAAATAATAATAATAATAAAACTAATAATAAAATCACAGTTTTCTGATTTTTTCTGGTGTATACACATAATTACCAAGCTGCATGCCAAATTTCAGCTTTCTAGGTCATCTGGAAGTAAGTTAGGTTTTTGATTACTAGTCAGTCAGTCAGTCAGTGGTAAAAATGCCGTTTTTTTTTAATTTAATTATTCAATAACTATTAAACCTGTATTTATGAAATTTGGGGTTCTAGTTGTTCTAAAAGATTTTAATATATGTACCAAATTTCATGTTTTTATGTTAGATAGATTTGGAGTTATTGGGGGGTCAAAAGTGGCTCCAAACGGTTCGTGGAATATACACACGGCTGCTGTCCGCCAGTTCCTGGGGTGAACTTGGCTGGACACGCTGCCGCGCAAAATTGTAAAAGGATAGAAAAATGACAAATGTCTATATTGTCTATAAAAAAGGTTGTAACCGCAACAAATATCGTAAAAAAATATTGTACGAAATGTTACATAATTAGATCATAAACATCACGAGTCTTTAAAAACAAAACTCGCTAGCTTCGTTTTGTTACAGAGCCTCTCACAATTTAAGAACCCTTATTATGTAACTGTTGTATAAAATACTATTTTATCATGTACGATATTTTTAACCTATAATAAAATATTTACATTATACTCAGCGAAATGAAAATTTAGCCTTATGTTCCTAATTTCTTGTTTAATATTTCGGAGTCAATCTGTGTAACACTGTAAAGGCCGTGCCAGGATAAGCTAAGTGATTCTGCCCCCCTTGAGTTTGGGCTTGTAATTTTTATAGATTGTGTGGCTCTACATTACCCATCATTGCGCCAAATTTGAGCACTCTAAACATTATAGGTTTTGTTTAAAAAAAAAGAACTTTAATTTTATTTTATATTTTTTTTCTAGTCAACCTATTTTAACGAGCTTGGCATATATTGTACATTTTATAAAGATGATTAAATTACCATAATTTACTTTCATTATGTCATAGAAAAAAAATTAAAAAATCCAATTAAACTTTATAGATTTTTTTTCTTCTACTTTCACGTTAGAGACCGCTCGCTCCAATAATACACCCACCAACGTCCGATAATATGTATTTTTTTCAAAATTTTGGCTGAGGGAGAACATGGAGATATCTTTACATGAAATGCTTTACATACATTTCCTTAAACCGCTATAATTCAAATCGGAATGATTACAACCTCTTTAGAGAAACGTACATGTTGCATATTAAATACTGGCCACTTACATTTCAACTTTTTAAAAAGATAAAAAAAAACGTTTTGCAGCAAAAATAACTCCTTTCGCAATCGAAAGGACGGCAATCCGTGCGTTGGAAAAATATTTTATTATATTAATTACATGTCAAACGAAAACGTGCATGTAAAGCATTTCATGTAAAGATATCTCCATGTTCTCCCTCAGGAAAAAAAATTGAAAAAAATACATATTATAGGTCGTTGGTGGGTGTATTACCAGTGAAAAAATTAGAGCGGTCTCTAACGTGAAAGTAGAAGAAAAAAATATCTGAAAAGTTTTATTGGTTTTTTTTTTCTAAGACTTAATGAAAATATAATTATGGTCATCTTCATAAAATCATCTTTATAAAATGTACAATGTATGCCAAGCTCGTTAAAATAGGTTGACTAGAAAAAAAATATCAAAGAAAAATTAAATTTGGTTCTTTTTTTAAACAAAAACTATAACGTTTAGGGTGCTCACATTTGGCACAATGATGAGTAATGTAGAGCCACACAATCTATAAAAATTACAAGCCCAAACTCAAGGGAGGCAGAATCACTTAGCTTATCCTGGCACGGCCTTTGTTAAAAATATTGATTGTAAGTGACGAATCAGATCCATTTAAAAAAATAAATCGCTAAATACTTACGATCTAATTTTGCGGTGGAATCTAACAGTTACTGAACATTAAGGACGCATATCGAGCAGGTAAAATATTAATTATTTTTCGATTGTATATGTTTATGTTCTCACACGATCCATTGTAAAACGTTATATGATAAGTGCGTGTAAAGATGATTTTCGACTCGTGTCGAAAACAAGTACATAGGTGCATGTAGTATGCCTAATTGGAAACTAATTTACTTTTACTTTTTACTTCCATAAATGTAACCGAAAGTTAAAAAAAAATACGTATTTCAACTTTCAACAACAACAAAAATACGTCTTTACTTTTTAGAAACAAATGTAAGATGTCTCAGTAAAAAATATGATGGGTGAATATTTGGAAATTATAATCGCTCCGATCATCACAATAATACTTTTGAAAAATATATAGTCCGTAAGCCCGGTCCAAAATTGCCTACGTCAGCGTCATATGACAGCACGATAAAACGCATGGCACACCATCAGAAAAGTTGTGCTAAGTGATAATCATAAGATTATCGAACGAAAAAATCCTTCACTTGTGGTCAAAATTTTAAGGTTATATTTACATACGTCATGTGACATCAGTACGAAACACGTGGCATCATACAAACGGTCCTTTTCTTAAGTTTTTTACCTATACCGTATTATTTAACATCTGTCATGTCAAAAGGCAAACTAATACTATTGCAATGACTAAGAAAAATCTCGGACCGGGCGTATTGTTCTATTTGTACAAAAGCTACTGAGGCTCAGAATCGCCATATTATGTTCCCCGATACGTCAATCATACGTCAATTGAGCAGTACAATACTTGTCAGTGAGTGGAATAAAAATTGAAAAGTTATAAAATAATTTTTAAGAAAAAAAAACCGACTTCAATGGGGGAGTCCGGTGAAAGATTATTAATCTTAGATGGTGCACTCTTAGATTCCATACAATAAAATACAAAAATGGCTATAAGTATGTTTATAATGGTAAAAGACTAAGTACCCTCAATTCCTCATGAAATCATGGAAAAACCTTGCTTGCTTGACAAACAAAACGAAGAGAACAAATCGCCAAACGTGAACTACGCGTCGTTGAAGAGTTCCGTTCTGATCATCATCAGCAGTTCCACTTCATCAAATGTCACTTTTATGAATGAAAATGCTTGATTAGTTCATGAAAATACTAAAATCACTATTTGTGTGCCTTTTACATTTGAGGAGTTTCCTCGATTCCTAATGGATCCCATCATCAGAACTCGAGCATGACAAAAATCAATCGTGAAAATAGAACTTGCTTAACAAACACCGCTAGAAGGACAAATCGCCAAACGTGAACTTTTCGTCGTTGAAGAGTTCTGTTCTGATCATCATCAGCAGTTCCACTTCATCAAATGTCACATTTTTGTATGATAATGCTCGATTTGTTGATAAAAACACAAAAATCACTATATGTTTGCCTTTAAGATTTGAGGAGTTCCCTCAACTCCTCATGGATCCCATCATCAGAACTCGAGCATGACAAAAATTAATCGTGAAAATAGAACTTGCTTAACAAACACAGCTAGGAGGACAAATCGCCAAACGTGAACTTTTCGTCGTTGAAGAGTTCTGTTCTGATCATCATTAGCAGTTCCACTTCATCCAATGTCACATTTTTGGATGCAAATGCTTGGCTTGTTGATAAAAACATAAAAATCACTATATGTTTGCCTTAAAGATTTGAAGAGTTCCCTCAATTCCTCATGGATCCCATCATCAGAACTGCCTTTTGACAAAAACGGGACCAACTTGGATATATATACATACAATCAAAAAAGAATTTTTCAAATCGGTTAAGAAATGACGGAGTTATGGAGTAACAAACATTAAAAAAAAAAAAAAAATAACACAACCGAATTGATAACCTCCTCTTTTGAAATTTTGAAGTCGGTTAATAAACAGTGTTATTAAAATAAAAACCGCACAAGACTTTAAAGGAATGTGAAGTTAAATGCTGCGATCATGCCTAAATGTAGCATAACAGGATGTGGCCTAAGACAAAGCCAGAAACAGAAAAGTTTGTCGTTGCATAGCTTTGTAATGTTTCTCTGTTGAAATATTGGATGATTTGAACATTATCGATAACAAGGCACATGTATCATAGCATAATTAGTGTACAGATTAAGATAATTTAAATTTGTTAGTGGGATTTAGCTATATTTTCAATAATTTCGTACTAAAAGTTACCCTGAAGCAGTAGCTAGGGTTGTTCCTGAATATATCGATAATGATTTAATGAATTGCGATGACTTACTATACCTACTCATCGATTCGGTGATTTATGTTTTTCAAGGTTACTAAGAAGTGAATTTCAGAAGAACAAATGGTTAGACACTATTGGAACTGAGAATGAAACTAGTGGTAGTTGTTTGAATTGAAAAATAAAGACTTGTGTAAATTAAGAATAAAAAATATTATCCTGATCTCACGTTGTTTCAATAGTAACCTTTTAATATACCTAATTTGTGGTTATCTCTTGGTTAATCCTCCCCTGATCTATGGTGGTAGTGAAATGATAATACTTAGGTAGGTATTATTGGCCGGTACTGTATACATGACTTCACATCCGTATTATTTGACGTCCCATATCAAATATACGCATCCGACCCATAGTTACTGGAGTTTCGTCAAGATCCATACAGTAGGTAGTTTTTGCGATTAAGACGAAAAAACTTTTTTGTTTTTTTAATGTGCCTCGTAGGTTTTTATTATTGGTGATGGGCTGATCTATTTATGCTACATGCCGTTATTGACTGCATGTAATTAATACTCGATATTTAGCGAAATAGTAAAGAAACTAAAAAAATTAATGCCTAAAGTAAATGCCTGCTTCAAAGAATTATTAAAGAAAACTGCATAGAAAAAAGGTCACTATTATTCAGATATATCTAATAACATATACGTTTTAAGATCTGTCTATATTATCGATAAAAATTTTGATTAGCGGGACAGCACTTCTAATATGGCCGCAAAATGGACACGCTCGTAATGTTGACAGTTCGCGTCCACAGATTTTCCTTGGTCATTGTACTTTTGTAGTTTACATTCTGACACTTGACATTGACTAATAAAGTTTCATATTAAACTGACGTAACATGTCAATCATTTAATACGATAATAAGGTATTTCACTCATTAGTTACATCAGCAAATTTTTACGAAACGTCAATAACGCTTTTATTTATGTAATCATGCATCATTTTGGATACATCTACTCTAGGGTAAAAAGTTTTGGTATCCAAATGGATCCACTGGACAGGAAACGTTGTTTTAAAATAGGTACCGTAGAATCCACAACTAGCATCATTAGTGAGTATTATATTCTTTGACTAGCATACAATTGGTGTCAAAGACATATCTGTTTTTCAAATTTACTTAGACGGATTTACTTAGATTTTACGTTGTTAATTAATATATTCTTTAATAAAAACCAAAATCTGTTGCAGAAGATTGTAGGTTCTGAGTGCTTCCATGTATTATTATACCTGTAATATAACACACGTGTATGTAGGCCAAAGGAGAATCTTGATCTTACCTTGAGTGGTATAAACTGGATAGGCTATAAATTTAAAATTACGTTATGTTATAGTTATATTGTATTCATTTAGTGGTTATGCTTATGAAATTGATCTAAATTAGTGAACTAAAAAAACATCAACAGTAGATACCACATAAATACAAGGATGAAAAAGATTAAAATTCTCCACATATGGCTACTAAGACCTCGGCTAAATATCCGTATCGCCCTGACTTAATATTTATAATGATCCCAATAAGCAGTGACTTAATTAGAGCAAAAATATTCATTCCGATCTAATAGACTACAGAGATAGTTGCCAAGAACAATTCGTAGCTTTGTTATCGTCTGTGACTCTTACCTACTTTAGTTTGTGAGCCCAATAAGCCACGGCTCGTAAACTTTGTTAACGTTTCGACATCGTCACGGTCCTCACATACCCTACTAACTGATCCTACGACTTCAAATACTGTTTGTTCAACTCATTAGTAAATTCACAAAGTAGGTACGAGGGCATAAATATGTATAGATTGTGTTTTATTGGTATTCCATTTCACCTTATAAGGTGAAAACATTCGACATTTCGGTTCCCTTGACTGTATATACGGGTGTTGCCTGTAATAGGAGCAATAAATTAAACGGTACACTATTGAGCTCTCCAGCAATTATTTCCAAATGGTTTTAATTGAAAAATAGAAAGGTTTTTTTGTTTTTTTTTTTTGCAAATGTATCTTATTTGTACTTTTTTTACACTACTGGAGTGACATTAATAACTATTTATTCAAAAAACACTAAAAAATTATTAAAAAAAATTAAAAAATCCCTAAAATATACTTTTAAACAAAAAATGCGACAACGATTATGAGTCATAACTTGAAGCAACCTCAAAATCAGCATTGACTGCCGCGCTATAATCACTGGGTGCCAAGATCCATTACTTGGAAGTCATAACTTTAGATCAAAATGTCCCCCAATTAAAAAAAGATTTTTTTTTGGACACAAGAGGTTACTGCAGATACTCTAAGGAAGCGTCCTTTAAATTTATTGCTCCTATAAGGCGCCTTCCTCATTTATCGATGCGGGGGCGGTACGATATGAGAAACCTGTCAGCTGTCAGTGTCAACCGATACCAATGCAATACTGGCCCGCTTCTGCGCATGGTATTACAACTGCGCAAACGTAATACTGACAGTATTTCGTGAAGTGAGTAAATCTCACATCAGTAAGCTTTCGTCAAAGAGCAAAATACCAATGACATATCGCCCCGCCCCGCCAAGTCAGGAAGTCGCCTTACAGGCAACACCCTACGTATGTAACATGAATTTTCTTTCAGGAAATTCATTATTCAGGAAAATACATTGTTTTGATGTGCTGCCCATCCACAATGCACGAGAATCAGCAACAACTCTAAAGTCCATCTGCGCAACACCACAAACAATATACTAGCACAGGGTAATCACGTTTGAAGGTATACGTATGATAGCAAAATCTAATTGACATTTTTACTATAGAAATTACGTTTAGCTCTACTCGTACTTTAAGCACGCTCGAAAACATGGCGTAATTACCCGCAAGTAGGAAGTAAGGTACGTAAATATCGACTACAACTTTCTTTACCTTTGCTACTACTTTCTCTATACATATATTTACTGTATGCAGTACATTAAAGTACCAATCTACGTCAAGCATTACGTAGTGGCCAAGAGCCTGCCAGCAAGTACCAGTACAGTTAGGTGGATTGACAGATAAATTTGATCCGGTTAGCAACTCGTTCATCTTGCGCCGACGAAAATAGGATTGCAATTTTAATATAAATGACGCTTTGACGGTAAAATAAAAACTCGGTGTTGGACTGGCTTCCTCGCCACGTCGCGTCGGGTTAATGCAATCAGACCCATCTATTGCGGCAATTTGAGCGGGAATCGCGTAAAAGCACCTTAGATCCCGCTCCCGCATCGGTTATTGAGTTAGATTTAGTTACTGCTTTATTCGTATTTTCATACCTAAATATCATATAAAAGTTATCTGAAAGCTATATCAATATCCTGCAGTCTTAAAATACTTAAAGCTTTTAATGAAATTTCATTAGGTGCCACTTGCCTATTTTTTAACCGACTTCAAGATTTCAAAAGAGGAGGTTATCAATTCGGTAGTAATTTTTTTTTTGTTTTTTTTTTTTTATGTTTGATACTCCATAACTCTGTCATTTCTTAACCGATTAGGAAAATTCTCTTTTTGATTGTAAGTATATATATTCAAGTAGGTCCCGTTTTTGTCAAAACGTAGTTCTGATGATGGGATCCATGAGGAATTGAGGGAACTCCTCAAATCTTTAAGGCAAACATATAGTGATTTTTGTGTTTCTATCAACAAGTCAAGCATTTTCATCCAAAAATGTGACATTGGATGAAGTGGAACTGCTGATGATGATCAGAACAGAACTCTTCAACGACGAAAAGTTCACGTTTGGCGATTTGTCCTCCTAGCTGTGTTTGTTAAGCAATTTCTATTTTCACGATTAATATTTGTCATGCTTGATTTCTGATGAAGGGATCCATAAGGAATTGAGGGAACTCCTCAAATCTTAAAGGGAATCATATAGTGATTTTTGTGTTTTTATCAACAAATCGAGCATTATCATGCAAAAATGTGACATTTGATGAAGTGGAACTGCTGATGATGATCAGAACAGAACTCTTCAACGACCAAAAGTTCACGCTTGGCGATTTGTTCTCCTAGCTGTGTTTGTTAAGCAAGTTCTATTTTTACGATTAATTTTTATCATCCTCGATTTTTGATGATGGGATCCATTAGGAATTGAGGGAACTCCTCAAATCTTAAAGGCAGACATATAGTGATTTTTGTGTTTTTATCAACAAATCGAGCATCATCATACACAAATGTGACATTTGATGAAGTGGAACTGCTCATGATGATCAGAACGGAACCCTTCAACGACGCGTAGTTCACGTTTGGCGATTGGTCCTCTTCGTTTTGTTTGTCAAGCAAACAAGGTTTTTCAATGATTCCATGAGGAATTGAGGGTACTTAGTCTTCTACCATTATAAACATACTTATAGCCATTTTTATTTTATTGTATGGAATCTAAGAGTGCACCATCTAAGTATAATAATCTTTCACCGGCCTCCCGCATTTAAGTCGTTTTTTTTTTCTTAAAAATTATTCTTACTAACTTTAATGGTTTGCGCGGTGCACAGATATAATATTGTAATTCTTGCTTCTTTACGCTTTCTCTCTTGTGTGTGCTTAGCCATTCCTGTGCTTTTTCTGGCTCTCTTCCGAATTATCTTTGTACTTGATTTAACTGTTATTTCTTCACTTTGTGCTTGTGAATTATGTTTCTCTACACTTATAATAAATAGTTTATGCGCGGAGCTGGCTAATTGAAGTGATGTCCAACTTACCGTTAATCTGTGCCTTACCTACAGATTAATGGTAACTTGGTAAGAACATATTTTTTTCCTTTGTCTGATTCTGGATAAGGAGTTAAAGAAAACTCTTGCTCCTCCTCCTCATCAATCGGTCTCTCATTGCTGAATTACTTATAACTTAAATTTCTTACAATGTCAAACATTGTAATGCAAAATATTTTCTTCCAGTCCCCTCAGAACATCTGATGTTTGATATAGGCGTCGTATGACGATAGTAACGGTTTTAAAACATTTTTATATCGTATTAAGCCGTCAAAGGAGAGTTTAAAAAAAATTTAATTGTGATTTTGACACTATTCTCTTGTACACTAACTAAAGGTGATGACTACTGACCAGAGTTACCCAAAGCTATACCTTGTAATCTGTTACTTCAACCATTTGATATTTATGAATTGACGTTTGTAGTGATGAGGCTAAGACGTATCGTTTGTCAAATAAAGCGATTATTAACGAATGGTTGACTGAATCGATTTTACAGCCGATTTTTGAAATGTTTTTATGATGCCTTTATTTATTTTATATCACATGATTGTACCAGTCTCCTCAAAAAAAAAGTTACTTATTATGTATGGCGTTCTATATTCCATACAATAAGAAACCGTTTAAGAAGAAATAAGAAAGACAGACATATTCCCTCAAACACGTCATCGCTATGCTGATGCCGTAAGCTGGTCGGTCGGTTTGCCATTTATGTCAATCAATAAATTTTGCACATATTTTCCAACTTTACGGAGTTTTACTAATATTTAGGTGAGCAACGTCAACAAAGTGGTCTGCGAACCGTTTGTAATGTAAATTCAAACCACACATGTGTAAACCGCGAAATATGTTATGTTCTGTGTTTCGCACACTGTGTGGAATAAAAACCCTTAGTGATACTCGCGCTGAACGCAAGGCAGAATCAAAAGTGTCGACGCCTGCAAAGGCCACCAGGCCAGGCTCTTCACCAGTATCGCTGACATGTCATGCCGTAGACACGACGATCGTGGCAGTCAGCAGCCGTATGTCAAATAAGGCGCCGTCGTTGAGGGACGACGGTGTGCCGCACCCGCTGTCACCGCACAATAAGGTACCGTCCGCATCCACATCCATGTCAGCACGAAAGAGGCTGGAACTAGAGGCCAAACAACGAAAGGCGTTGATTGAACTTCAGTGCGATAGAGAGTGACATCTGGCACAAACAAATAAACTAGCATCTTCATAGAAAAATTCGTACTTCGAGCTGAAAGGCCCCTGGTGTCAGTGGCTGTTATGTTGTTATATGTTTTTAAAGCTGTCACAGATTTTTCTCTGTCATTCATGTCAATCAATAAAATTGCACATATTTCCGAACTTTACGGAGTTTTACTAATATTTAGGTGTACAGCGTCAACAGATATATTTTTAACCGACTTCAAGATTTCAAAAGAGGAGGTTATCAATTCGGTAGTATGTTTTTTTTTTTTTTTTTTTAATGTTTGTTACTCCATAACTCCGTCATTTCTTAACCGATTTGAAAAATTCTTTTTTTGATTGTATGTATATATATCCAAATTGGTCCCGTTTTTGTCAAAAGGCAGTTCTGATGATGGGATCCATGAGGAATTGAGGAAACTCCTCAAATCTTTAAGGCAAACATAGTGATTTTTGTGTTTTTATCAACAAGTCAAGCATTTGCATCCAAAAATGTGACATTGGATGAAGTGGAACTGCTGATGATGATCAGAACAGAACTCTTCAACGACGAAAAGTTCACGTTTGGCGATTTGTCCTCCTAGCTGTGTTTGTTAAGCAAGTTCTTTTTTCACGATTAATTTTTGTCATGCTCGAGTTCTGATGATGGGATCCATGAGGAATTGAGGGAACTCCTCAAATCTTAAAGGCAAACAATTAGTGATTTTTGTGTGTTTATTAACAAATCGAGCATTATCATACAAAAATGTGACATTTGATGAAGTGGAACTGCTGATGATGATCAGAACAGAACTCTTCAACGACGAAAAGTTCACGTTTGGCGATTTGTCCTTCTAGCTGTGTTTGTTAAGCAAGTTCTATTTTCACGATTGATTTTTGTCATGCTCGAGTTCTGATGATGGAATCCATTAGGAATCGAGGAAACTCCTCAAATGTGAAAGGCACACAAATAGTGATTTTAGTATTTTCATGAACTAATCAAGCATTTTCAGTCATAAAAGTGACATTTGATGAAGTGGAACTGCTGATGATGATCAGAACGGAACTCTTCAACGACGCGTAGTTCACGTTTGGCGATTTGTTCTCTTCGTTTTGTTTGTCAAGCAAGCAAGGTTTTTCCATGATTTCATAAGGAATTGAGGGTACTTAGTCTTCTACCATTATAAACATACTTATAGCCATTTTTGTATTTTATTGTATGGAATCTAAGAGTGCACCATCTAAGATTAATAATCTTTCACCGGACTCCCCCATTGAAGTCGGTTTTTTTTTCTTAAAAATTATTTTGGTTATAAACTTATCGTTATAAATATATGCGTACCTAATAGATTTCTATCAATTTACGGAAATATCTTCTGAATCGAAACGGCAGACTTGGTCACAGCACTAGTTTTAAAAAGAAAACGACATAACACGTAACTGTTTGGGTGGTGAATTATTATCGTAAAATACTCAACAACAATTAACAAAAAAAAATGTAACATAACTTAAATTATGTTTAAGAAAAAGCAAAATATTATTTTTATTTACTTGAAAAGCCCTAATACTATTACGTGATTTTATTTATAATTCCGATAAGTCTTGCGTGTTTACGTTCTATGGGTGTTGTGATGTGTCAAATGGTTGAAGTAACAGATTACAAGGTTATAGTGACTGGTAAGGCAGCGTTCATCCACACGCACGGAAAAACAGGTACCTATGGAAATCCAATGCGTCTGACAAGTGCGCGTGGGATGCCTGTGCACAAACGCGGCCGTTTTTGACAAAAATTGCTACTCATAACGGTCGGGGGTTTTGAATAGGATATTATACTCCTCAATTTTATGTTTGTTATTGGGTTGTTTTGTTATTTAGTAAAGGCGAAAAGTCGTTCTTGGGAAATTGTATCAAATTCTACAATAAAATTCCTAAACACATTACTGAACTTAGCAATTCTAAATTCAAATCTGCAGTAAAACAAACACTTATATCAAGAGCATATTATAAGATAAACGATTACATCATGGATAGGGATGTTTGGCAGTGATAGCGTCGTGCACGGGTAATCTATCGCGAAAATATATTTTCTACTGTAGCATTGTTATTTAAGTTATTTTGTAGTAATGTAATTTTATATTTAACTATATAATGTATATTGTTTTGAAAAAATTACACCTCGCCGAGTTTCTTACGCCGGTTCTTCTCGTGGCAGAGGTATATTTTTCCGAACCGGTGGTAGTTTATTGACGTTTATAGGTGCATGTAATATGCCTAATTTGAAGAATAAACTACTTTTACTTTTTACTTTTTTATCAAATATGAGGACTATGGCTTAGGGTGGCAAAAAAGGTAGCACGATACGCTAACATACACGTATTTGTTTGTGGCTGATTATATAGACCTTTATAAATATAAGAAAAAGGCTTGATTTGCAATCCGACTATCATTTCTGATAAGATAATATTAATCTGGGTAAGTACTTGTTATCCCTGCAACCATACCAGCCGAAGCACGTCCACTGCTGGACATATGTAGGTCTCCCCTAATTTTATGGGGGGTAAATGCCATAATCGCCACGCTTGGCCTGCGGATTGGCGATCGCAGTATCTCCACCGCACTCCAGGGATGCTGCTGCCGATCCCCCGATGGTCTTGGTCATAGTTTTAGGACATACCCGGGTCCATTCAAAGTATATTGACTTGAATCGCATGAAAATGTATGAAATAATTTTTAAGAAAAAAAAACCGGCTTCAATGGGGGAGGCCGGTGAAAGATTATTATACTTAGATAGTGCACTCTTAGATTCCATACAATAAAATAAAAATGGCTATAAGTATGTTTATAATGGTAGAAGACTAAGTACTCTCAATTCCTCATGGAATCATGGAAAAACCTTGCTTGCTTGACAAACAAAACGAAGCGAACAAATCGCCAAACGTGAACTATGCGTCGTTGAAGAGTTCCGTTCTGATCATCATCAGCAGTTCCACTTCATCAAATGTCACTTATGAATGAAAATGCTTGATTAGTTCATGAAAATACTAAAATCACTATTTGTGTGCCTTTCACATTTGAGGAGTTCCCTCGATTCCTAATGGATCCCATCATCAGAACTCGAGCATGACAAAAATCAATCGTGAAAATAGAACTTGCTTAACAAACACAGCTAGAAGGACAAATCGCCAAACGTGAACTTTTCGTCGTTGAAGAGTTCTGTTCTCATCATCATCAGCAGTTCCACGTCATCCAATGTCACATTTTTTGATGCAAATGCTTGACTTGTTGATAAAAACACAAAAATCACTATATGTTTGCCTTAAAGATTTGAGGAGTTCCCTCAATTTCTCGTAGATCCCATCATCAAAACTGCGTTTTGACAAGAACGGGACCAACTTGGATATACATACTTACAATCAAAAGAAGAATTTTCCAAATCGGTTAAGAAATGACGGAGGTATGGAGTAACAAACATTAAAAAAAAACACAACCGAATTGATAACCTCCTCTTTTGAAATCTTGAAGTCGGTTAAAAATGGTAAGCATTCACCTACGCTCTACTCTACGAACGACTGTCACCTACTGAATGTTTACTTAAAGTAAGAGCGAGGAAACCCTCGCTTTCCCGACTATAATGTTTAGATATTCTGGCAAATACACAAGTAAATTTTTAACAAAAAAAACACCGACTCCAAACTTTGCCAGACCCCATCCTCCTGCTATATAATTTGAGGAGTTCCTTCGATGTAGCCTTTCTTACTCTATCCTCTTGGTACATAATTTGAGGAGTTCCCCCGATTTTTCCAAGATCCCGTCATCAGATCCAGACTTGGTGACAATGGGACCAACTAGAAAACACACCCTTTTAAACAAAAAAAGAATTTTTGAAATCGGTCCACTAGTCTCAGAGTAATCGGTGAACATACATAAAAAAAATAAAAAATATTCCGACGAATTGAGAACCTCCTCCTTTTTTTGAAGTCGGTTAAAAACGCAGTCTGTAAAAACTGTACACCTTAGGTTACAACAAGAACTATTGTATAACAGAAAAATCGGCAAAGTGCGTGTCGGGTCACGTACAGAGAAGGGTCCGTACCGACACCTCCTAATCTACATTTAAAACCACTATACAACACAATAAATCAAAAATAAATAATAATAATAATAACAAAGGGATGTTGCCCCACTGTCGCACTGTGCGTGCGACTGTTATGTGGGGCCCACTCAGTGAGCTGGCGAGTCACCGCCTGCCTTTTACAATATTGAGACTGATTGTCACGGCAGGTGTCCGCTAGTCTCCTCCAATAGCCCATTATCCAGCCCATCCAACATTCAACATAATAGCTCATGACCTTAGTATCCATCGCAGCACAGAGATGCACTGCAATAGTCTTTGCACCTGGCGGGGACCATCTCTGGATGTATCATATTGTGCGTTCGGGGATGGTATCCGCCATGTGTATCCCTTTGCTTTTAGATTAAATTGTTTAAAAGGGCCTCTGCGCTGTTGGCTTCGGCCCCACGCACGACTTCCAAAAGTCCGGGACCCCATGGTCCCGAGATGAGGTAAAGACATACAATAATAATAATAATAAATATTGGGGGACAATCTTACACAAATCGACCTAGTCCCAAACTAAGCAAAGCTTGTACTATGGGTACTAGACGACGATATACATACTTATATAGATAAATACATACTTAAATACATTGTGGGCGCAGATCAGTTCTTGGATGGGTTGTGTTGGTCTTGGATGGGTGACCGCTTTGAGTGGTTACTAGTTGAGCGCTCTCGTGCTTTGGAAGGCACGTTAAGCCATTGATCCCGGCTGCTGTCTACGACAGCAGTCGTTAAGCCAAGTTAGAGGGCTTCGGGCGGCTTCAGAACTTCTAACAGTCAAGTTGCCCACTCACTTGACAAAGGGAGGTCGAAGTTGCACCACGTCCGTAGGGAGTACCCACCGTTACCCTACACGTGACCCCTGGGTGGTGCTAAAAGTGCAACAAAAACTGGCAACCGTACTTGTCTTCTCGAAGATCTCACGGGTCGTAAACAAATGCAATACGATTAAATAAATACATCGAAAACATCCAACACCCAACCACAAATATCCGTGAAAAATGCACAAATAAATGCCCTAGCCGGGATTCGAACCCGGGACCTCTAGCTTCGGAGGCAGAGTCTCTACCAGCTAGGCTAAACAGGTCGGCAAAAAAGGTCGTATCTTCATAGGGAAGTCACGGCACTTACGCTCTTTTCTTTGGGCAAGACAGTTTTTCAGCAATAACTCAAAAACAGTTAAACCTATCTTGTTCAAACCAAATAATAGTTGAAAATATTTATAATTGTACATCATCTTGATTTTTTTCTGAATTTTAAACTCCATACTTTGGAAATTAGAGGGGGACACACACTTTTTACGACTTTGACAGCTAATATCTCACTAACGGTTGACTTAAATGGAAACGTTTTTGAAAAACCTTGTCATTTTTGAAGGCCTATCCATTGATACCCCACTCGCCTATGTGCATTGAAAAAAAATGTTTGGTCCCCCTGTTACATGTATGGGGTGAGCCCAGTTATTTAACTGACAGTAGTATTAAAAAAATAAACTTTGTATACAAATGCAAGTCTATACCATAGACGAGTCAATATATGACTGTTGGGAGAATCTTAATGGATTATTATACAAGAGTTATTTTATTTTATTTTGAAAAGAGGCACAAGTTTTGTTAGTCTTAGGCCTTGTCATCGCTTTCCATCAGGTGATACTAAGGCCAATCGCTGGTCAGTCTATCATAAAAAATAAAAAAGTCAATGCCCGTATTCTGCCACCATATCGATTTTTTATTTAAATCAAATTATTTTGTTGTTACAGAAAAAGTATTGTATGCAACGTTAAATTAGGTCTTAAAATTCTCCAGTATTTAATAACAAAACTCAATGCATTCGTTTTGTTCCAGTGACCCTCGAATTTTAAGAACCCTTATTATGTAACTGTTATAGAATCCCATTGCAAGTGGTAACTCCTATCCGTTGCATGCTAATCTATGTGAGAGGCCGCTGGTTAGCGAGTCAATGTAGGTATCCGCTGTTACAGGCAAGTTCCTCCAGTAGTTAATGGTTCAAAGAAACTTAGTTTCCGCACGCCGATGGACTAATTACGCTTTTACCGTGAGCCACAACCTAACAACACGCGCTGCGGTCCCGAGCTATCTACGCCGCTAAATGGAGGCAACAGGTAGGTATGTGCGTTTTAATGTTCTCGTGCATTATCCGATGAACTAGGGCCGGCTCATGGCATTTCAGTGGGTGTGTGTGGCTAGGTGGAAAATCCACATGGGGTCAGTGAAATCGAAAATTACAAGAGATCACACCGTGTTACCGTGTCGAGTTTGAGCTGTAACAAATAACTCTGTTACTAAAAATAAAGTGTCGCCTGCTTGTGTTTTTCCGTTTAATTATTGACATTCGGTACCTACCTATCTATACTACGCGATTTCAGCGGATGTCACCGTTTGCCGGCCATTACATGAACGCGGCACATCCGGCTCGGTTGAATGTGTGGGAATCTCTACGACCATTGACCAGCTGGCACTTGCGCTGGCCTCTCCTTGGTGTGCTGGGCCATACAATAAAACGGAGTGGTTTTCAAAAGTTGGTAATAGAGGTCTAAATTTCAACTGATTCTGCTAATGCCACGAAAGCTAAGATGAGAATCCGCACGGGTCTAGCTTAAATTGATTATCTTTTCACTTCACGCTACAATCCCTACATTGTTCTTGTATGTACAATCCACGAGCTGTGTTAGTCGTAAAACTGGAAATTTATGTCCCGTTTGTGTCCACGGCGGTTACAGCCAAGACGACGAAACTCCTATCCAGCTGGCCAATCACTTAACTACTTCAGACAAGCAAATACGGCGTTTTATATTTTTAAGTATTTAGATATTTATTTGCGTCACCTAAGTGTTTTCCAATAGGTACTTAAACATTACCGTTGGTACCGACAGTCGACGTCAAAATACTATGTGTACACGTATACCTTTGCTAAAAAAAACCACGTCACTGATGGACGGCGTCAGGACGTAAAAGCCAAAACAGAATTCTTAGTGTGATTGCTTGTAGATTTATCTATTCCATAATGTACCCTCTGTGTGTGTTTTGAATGTCACTTGACCTGTCAGTTCGATTGTCTAACGTTTCGTATACTGTAGGTTGGGTGGATCTAAATGCTGTTCTTGTAACGTAAAATAACAGTTGATTGTCGATTTTTCGGCCTGTTTAGCCTAGTTGGTAGTGCCACTGCCTCCGAAGCTAGAGGTCCCGGGTTCGAATCCCGGTAAGGGCATTTGTTTCTGTGGTGAGCAGAGACATTTGTTCCTGAGACTTGGATGTTTTCTATGTATTTAAGGATATATCTATTAAATATATCGTCGTCTAGTACCCATAACACTAACTTTATTGAGCTTACTATGGGACTAGTTCGATTTGTGTAAAAATTGTCCCCTAATATTTGTTTATTATTTATTTATTTTATTTATTTGTCGCTCGTTAGAAAAGTTAATCAATTGAAGCTGTAAACATGACATACGTGTAGTAGTACCACAACTTTATTTAGTAACTACTAGCATGACTTTTTAACCGACTTCAAAATTTCAAAAGAGGAGGTTATCAATTCGGTTGTATGTTTTTTTTTTAATGTTTGTTACTCCATAACTCCGTCATTTCTTAACCGATTTAGAAAATTCTTTTTTCGATTGTAAGTATATATATCCAAGTTGGTCCCGTTTTTGTCAAAACGCAGTTCTGATGATGGGATCCACGAGGAATTGAGAGAACTCCTCAAATCTTTAAGGCAAACATATAGTGATTTTTGTGTTTTTATCAACAAGCCAAGCATTTGCATCTAAAAATGTGACATTGGATGAAGTGGAACTGCTGATATGATGATCAGAACAGAACTCTTCAACGACGAAAAGTTCACGTTTGGCGATTTGTCCTCCTAGCTGTGTTTGTTAAGCAAGTTCTATTGTCACGATTAATTTTTGTCATGCTCGAGTTCTGATGATGGGATCCATGAGGAGTTGAGGGAACTCCTCAAATCTTAAAGGCAAACATATAGTGATTTTTGTGTTTTTATCAACAAATCGAGCATTATCATACAAAAATGTGACATTTGATGAAGTGGAACTGCTGATGATGATCAGAACAGAACTCTTCAACGACGAAAAGTTCACGTTTGGCGATTTGTCCTTCTAGCGGTGTTTGTTAAGCAAGTTCTATTTTCACGATTGACTTTTGTCATGCTCGAGTTCTGATGATGGGATCCATTAGGAATCGAGGGAACTCCTCAAATGTGAAAGGCACACAAATAGTGATTTTAGTATTTTCATGAACTAATCAAGCATTTTCATTCATAAAAGTGACATTTGATGAAGTGGAACTGCTGATGATGATCAGAACGGAACTCTTCAACGACGCGTAGTTCACGTTTGGCGATTTGTTCTCTTCGTTTTGTTTGTCAAGCAAGCAAGGTTTTTCCATGATTTCATGAGGAATTGAGGGTACTTAGTCTTTTACCATTATAAACATACTTATAGCCATTTTTGTATTTTATTGTATGGAATCTAAGAGTGCACCATCTAAGATTAATAATCTTTCACCGGACTCCCCCATTAAAGTCGGTTTTTTTTTCTTAAAAATTATAAGTTTTATTTGTTAATACAAACCAGATAAAACATATGGGTCATGGTCTAAAATAAACTTTTCTGAGTTGAATTTTGTACCTTACTCCCTAGTAATAAGGTGTAATATATCCTTGACATCTACTGTATCCTATAAGTTCATCCCACTGGCGCATTATAGTCCTTTGATAACCGAAAGTCCGTTGTGGCTACAAGCCGTAAGTAATAAGAAATGTTGAAAGGGGTACACTTCGGAAACCAAAGTAATGAGAACGAATATTATATTTTATTTTACGGAAAGAAAGAGTTTACTTTTGTTATTTTTACTACTCCTATACTTTTATCTGAATAACTCTATGCTCTCTGGTCCATAAAAGAACTGCTAAGCGTGCCTTTTTCAGCAAGTAAACTGAGATATAATATATGTTTAAATTCTTATGATAGTACTCACTGTCCCAGCCGTGGATGTCACGAATGTGAGTAATTTTAACCTTTATTTAGATTCAAACCCTTTATTTAGAAAAATAATGGGTTAAAATCTAAATAAAGGTTAAAATTACTCTTATTATAGACACTTAATAAAAATCACATTAAAATTACGAGAAGGGTTTTATAATTGTGTCCACGGTAATGACTAACCCACTGGCTGTGATAGTGTGCACTAATAATGAGAATGGCCCAACGATTTGAACTTAAAACGTCTCATTTTTAGGATTCCGTAGTCAACTAGAATCCCTTGTAGTTTCGCGATGTCCGTTTCTCTGCCTGTCTGTGCTAGACCGCTAAATAATACTCACTTACTTACTTACTGCTGTGGCGCAACGACCCGAAGTGGATCTTGGCCTCCGACACCAAAGACCGCCAGGCTTCCCTGTCCATGGCTGTTTCCTTCCATTCGAAGGCTAAATAATATCATAATCTATTATGTGATAGTTAACAAGTTGTAATATTTGTTATATTTCTGAAATATATTTTTATATAGTAATATTTATGAAATGAATATTTCAGCTTCGGTCCGGATTCGGCAGTAAATTAAAAACCAAACGAACCATAAACAAAAGGTGACATATTTTTCATTTCCCGCCAAAAATCTAATACTGTATTTCACTGATAGTCAAATCAGCAACTTTTTTAGAAACTTCAAAAATGCTCGGTTAGGATGAAGTTTGTAGGGAAATGTGCCTAATATTAAACTGCATCCATTTTTCATGTTTATGTATTTAAAAATCTTTAAAATAGTATAAATAAACTGAATTTTGATTTTCTCCGAGTACTCTCGTATGATTCGTTTCCGACGTAAAATAACAGTAATTAAAATATCAATGTCAGTAATTCTAGGTACATTTATCAAAAAATTTGGTATAATATTCCTTAATCGAGTAGAATCATGGGCCGGTCAAAAAAGTACTACTTAACTTTCATGTCAAAGATTTTGAAATCATCAATGTTTTTAATGTCATCATCGGTGAGCAAATTATACTATACTCTGGTTGGTGTATTATTTAAACTATTATTTAAATTGGTTTAATTAACATCATTTAGAAGTAAGTTACTTATAGATGATGCTACCTAATCATTTAAAAGTAACTTCTTTCTATGAATAGAATAGAATAGGATTCAATAGAATAGAAATTTATTGTCACATAACGTAATGTACAAATAAGAAGAATGTCGAAGATTATGAGCTTTAGCCACACGCTACTGTTTATATTAATGATTTTTGGTGAAAAGATAAAACAAATCAATACAGATACATAGAAATTACAGTTAGGATATTGTTATCTACAAAAATGCTACGGTGTGAATCTTGTATGGAAGCGCATTTTTCAATTATTCTTAGAGCCTTTTTTTATTTAAGTACATTTATTTGAATCTTATTGCTATTGCCACAGCTGGTGCCATTAAATATTACCATAACAGGTGTACACACTTTACACATTACAATACAAGATAAAAGATACCTATCTTGAACTCTTTTAATGAGATCATATTAAATAGGTCCCATGTCAGAATACATGTCAAATACTATTATTTTGTTATGATGAGTGGAATTAAATAATACAGTATACCATACAGAATAACACGTATCAATAGGAATAGTACAATCATAATTTTTAAGAAAAAAAAAACGACTTCAATGGGGGAGGCCGGTGAAAGATTATTAGACTTAGATGGTGCACTCGTAGATTACATACAATAAAATAAAAATGGCTATAAGTATGTTTATAATGGTAGAAGACTAAGTACCCTCAATTCCTCATGGAATCATGGAAAAACCTTGCTTGCTTGACAAACAGAACGAAGAGAACAAATCGCCAAACGTGAACTACGCGTCGTTAAAGAGTTCCGTTCTGATCATCATCAGCAGTTCCACTTCATCAAATGTCACTTTTATGAATGAAAATGCTTGATTAGTTCATGAAAATACTAAAATCACTATTTGTGTGCCTTTCACATTTGAGGAGTTCCCTCGATTCCTAATGGATCCCATCATCAGAACTCGAGCATGACAAAAATGAATCGTGAAAATAGAACTTGCTTAACAAACACAGCTAGGAGGACAAATCACCAAACGTGAACTTTTCGTCGTTGAGGAGTTCTGTTCTGATCATCAACAGCAGTTCCACTTCATCCAATGTCACATTGTTGGATGCAAATGCTTGACTTGTTGATAAAAATACAAAAATCACTATATGTTTGCCTTAAAGATTTGAGGAGTTCCCTCAATTCCTCATGGATCCCATTATCAAAACTGCGTTTTGACAAAAACGGGACCAACTTGGATATATATACTTACAATCAAAAAAAGAATTTTCCAAATCGGTTAAGAAATGACGGAGTTATGGAGTAACCAACATTAAAAAAAAAAAAACAACCGAATTGATAACCTCCTCTTTTGAAATCTTAAAGTCGGTTAAAAATTAAGACTAGTGGTACTCCTACGAATAACCATATAAAAGCTTTTACTGCAGTTCATTTTCAACCCATTAGCTGCAAACCAATCTATGAGTTGGTTCCATGTGTTTTTCATGTACCTATATGTATTTAGGGTTTCAACAGATGACGCATTTAAAATGCCACTAGTATCATTCGCGTATATATATATATATATATATATATATATATATATAAGGAGTTCCACCTATATGCTTGAAATTGAAAGAGCGCAACGATCTGTACTGAAAGTAATGTTCAAAAAACCTTTCCGCCATCCAACCTCAGCTCTCTGTGCGCAAGCACATGTCCTATCAGTACGTCAATTGTTCTTTCTTAAAGTCTCTTTACTTACTCATAAATCTCTCAAATCTTTAACATGTTATAGTAATATACTTGAAAAACGCGTATTTGCTTTACCAGTTCCTAGAGTACATTCCACTTTCGGTAAGCGGTTCGGAGGTTATATCAAGGTATCCACTTACAATGCGATCCTAAAACATTGTAACCTTAAGGGATGCACTATAAATGAGGCAAAAAAACTAATTTCTAATTTCCTTCTCTCATTAAATTATGTCGAGACAGAAGCCATTCTGGATATTGTACTTTAGTTTTAGTCTTACTAATATTGAAACTAAACTTGCTAATTTAATTTTAAGTTTCTCTAGTTGTACCTACCTAAAATGTTATTTGTAACGAAATTCCAATATGTAATTTGTATTTGGTTCCCCGCGATACAGGCGAAGCCTAGTGCGGAGACCCCTGGAAATTATTGTAAAAAATGTATGCCAATAAACCTTTATTATTATTATTATTATTATTAAAATATTTGACAAATCATTTATTTTAAAGATTATGAATAGTAATGGACCGACCCTTGTGGGACTCCAAATTTTACATTTTATAAAGAGTCATTGACATCCATTATGAAAAAAAAGCAGCCTATGTCCAGCAGTGGACGTTCTTTGGCTGATATGGTGGTGGTGGTGGATGAAAAAAAATACATGCCCAAACTTTGTGTTTTTTGACCAATCAACTTGCTGATATGTAATGGTGTGGTGCGGTATATTTATAGAATCCACTCATGGAGCCCAATACCCCCCTCGATAGGTTGGAAGAAAAATAGCATATAATGCAAAAAAAACGCAAATTTAATACAAAAAAATATACCATAGCCGGAAAATACAAAGATTCCTACTATATTTTCTCGATAAAAAATCGTCATACGCGCGGACTTCACTACAGGAGTCAAGACTGTAGTCAGATCCAGGAATTTTGGGACTATCGATAGGGTTTCTCTGCCACAACCTTGAAAATTTGTTTCTACTAATAAACCTTCTACCGTCGGCATTAGTTTTCTTCCACAAGCCGGTAACTTTTCTATTCAAAAGTTTAGAAGATTGGATGCTTTCTAGTAACTTTCCTTCGGGAGGCATACATTCGGAGCTTCGGCATATACCGTACGTATGTGAGTCAATTCGAAGTTCGATTGTCAGACGAAGGGTCATGTTTACTCGGAGGCTGTGTCAAGCCATCTATGTAGAGGGACAAGCGGTCAGAGTGCACCGCACCGGAGACAATGCTCCGGGTGGCTCTCGTTATTGTCTTGTACAGTCGGCATCAGATAGTTGATAGCAACCAATGTGGCCTGGCATTTCGCAACACAACTCCTATGGTAACAAAGATGTGATATGATTTGACTACATTGGCTGTTAACTCAATGATTTTGACTGTACTAGTTACCTGTGTGTACAGTACATGTTGTGAAACAATTGTATGAATATGAAACATCTTTGAAATACTTAGGAAAATAAACTGAGGGTTCACCACGTATTTTGTATAAGGTGTAGAGTATGTAAAGTTAGGGCTTGTAGAGATAGAGCTTGTCGAGTCAGACTTGGCTATATGGTGTCCTCTTGGCAACATTTTACATGAAAATGTATTTGGTAGATAGCCATTTCAAAAACGTTGATAATAAGTACATACATATACATGCTTGATTACGCTACTTATAGCCTGATATCAGGTTTATCGTGATTGTCATTAGAATGTCTTGGAGCTCTTAACCCAACGTAATTATAACATGTGTATCAACGTAATTATGTATAACCCAACGTAATTATATTAAATTGTGACCTCTTTGAATTTCTAAACCACGTTTTTTGAAATGCCGTTCTGACCTGACGAGGAAACTATCTAACATATACGTATGATTCTTGACTATACGATAGTTTTTCTAATTATAGCCGTAACATGATTACATACAAGTTTCTCAATATAATAAAGTCCTAAGTTTCTAGTTTACCAAAACATTACCTGCATTATGAGATGATTAATCCAGTTGAAATGGTGAATCTTTACCTCGACTATACTATCATAAGAGGAAATATGCATAAAAAAACACAGAGTCAGATATGTATCGAAAATTTTCTCATGTGTGAAAGACATAAGAAAACGTAGTGATTATATGCTCAGTGGACATAAGGGTGACTCCTACACAAGGGACGCGGTTGACAGAATCAAGAAATCCTCCTAAGGTTGTCTTGCTCGCCTTGAGTGTAGAGCCATAGCCTTAATAATTAATACCAACCAGATTACACGGAGGATACGTCTCAACAACTAACAGGAAAATCAATCAGATCCGTATTTAACACTGGTTGTGTCGGTTAATAAAGCCCTGATCAATTGCAGACCCCGATGAGCATTATCTAACGAGTTGGCATTATGATAACATCCATAAAAAGTCGAGCTCAAATTAAATGAGCGAGTACTTTCAGTTAATCCCGTCAAGGTTTGCTATGAGACAGAATAAAGAAAAATAATAGAAGGAAATTCTGTTTTACTGTGTTTGAGATTTATTTGCTACGTCACGTCAACGTGCCTAATGGAAAAACAGGCAAATCACATCACGTTTTATTTTACAATATTCTTTAATTTCTCGTCATTTTGCTTTTTCTGTTTTATGTTTCAGCACGTAAATGGTGCAAAAAAACCTGTATCGATGAGCGTAGGCGTGCTTGCGCCTGACTATTTATCAGTTCTTTAAAAAGCTGTTGGTATTTATTAAAATTAAATAATTTTATTTTGATATACGTACTATGTGTCTATATCTTAACTTAAAGAGGACTCCTATACGAGAAACGTGTTTTCAGCGAGATATGTGTAGGCCTGATATCAACACACATCACCAACAGTAAAAATATCTAATATGTATTTATAATTGAAAAATAATACTAATTTCTACAGACAACAAGGTACAACTCACTAATAATTAGGTAATTTTTACCAAAACCTTTCAAAAACAAGTTCCTGAAAAAATGTCTTTGGAACCATTATAGACACTTAGTACGCGAGCTTGAACTTAGGACTTGACTGGTTTTATCGTGTTTCATGGCTGAATTTATGTAGAAAACTAAGGTTATTTCCTGATTTGGCGGGGCGTAACCCGTGTGCCGTATTTTCTACGTTCTCGAGTATACACTGGCGTAGTCTAGATTTTAATACTTATTGACATATTGACAGTATTTCACTGGCGCAGTAGTATTATATTGTGCAGAAGCGGGACTGCTTCGCAGCCGCGCATGCCTCGTCAATCAGGAATACTCATTTAGTAATTTAAATGTAGGCGCGAAGTAAAGTACGAGGCAAGACTGAATAGGCATCTTCTGGGTAAGCTCGCTTCATCGTCGGCCTCATCTTTGCCCCATGGCTAGATGCTGGCCAAGAGCAATCCCATTATTAATAAAAAGAAGTACATATCTGCACCAACTCATCGGACAGTTGACACTTACAGCTGACTATTTGCTGCATCGACCCCGCACCGGCAAGTGCGGAGTAGCCATACCGGTCTTCCTTCCATCAGCCATCATCATCATCCCACCAGTAACCGGAAGTTTAAATATGCCTGATTGATGGGTAAGAAATCTATAAAAAGTATTTTATTACCTTTAATAGCCCTAGTTTATTACCTAGTATGTAGGCCTCGAGAAAAAGAATCATTTTTACTAACTTTCCGAAAACTAACTCGACAAACTTATTCAACAAAATTTTCGAACGTGCTCACAAAATTTCACGACAATGTAGGTAGAACAACAGGAAATCTGGACATCCGGACAAACGAAATCATTATTTAACGAAACTTGAACGGAGACCTTTGTTTCATTCGGTCGATTAAGTACTACAAAATTTCGACGCCGCTACACGAGCCAGGGTAGCCCTACCCTCTTCTTCTAATTTAAGCAGTGGACAAGTGAGTTTCGCTATATCGTGCGTGACGCGACTTGATTGCGAGTTATGCTGGATGTATTTCATGTTGTATGTTCAACCTCTACAATGCAGGCTATTGGCTATGTGCGAAGTAGGTGGTGGGGGTAAGCTAGGCGATCGTAGCGCACACCATGGCAGAAATGTGTACTTACCGGGGACCACTGTCAAATTTACTTTCACGTTTTCAATTGGTTTCTTAACGGTTTCCTACGATTCGTTTCGTTTGTATGTATTTATTTATTCTCCTATTTATTTTAGTAAAATTTCCAATACGGGGTCTTTCTCGTTTACTAAAGTAAATAAAATATTCATGTGTCATTATTTGACATATCTGAGTTTTGACATTGTCTCGGGACCTTTGACGTTTGACGTTTCAGACGTGCACATAGCCAATACAGTATCGTTCCTATTTCAAATCAAGCTGCCTGTAAGTAAATCTGTAGAAGTCGCCTTCGATGCTTTGGCCTTAAAGCCACAAATTGCTGTAGGTACCTCTCGTTGCATGATCTATGATACCAATATAATAGTTATCTGTCTTTATGATAATTCACCACCAACTTACTCGTTTCCACAGTAAGTACGTTTACATAGATGATAATCATAAAAGCAAATCTCAAATTAAAAACAGAAATCAAAATTTTATCAGCTAAGGTGCGTTTTACTTAATTTGTCGCACAAAATGCTTTACATTGATAAGAATGAGCTTAAGAAAAAATTATATCTAAGAGGCTTCCGGGTATCGGGAGCAGGAAGGGGGGCAACACTCAACGTCGCCGAGTAATGGAGCCGTAGAGTGCAGCGGCTCGCCCTCTCTCGCTAGGGGTTTTAAAAATTAAACAACAGATTCTTTGTTTTAAAGTCATCACTAGGGCGAGTCTCTTCAAGGTACAAGTTTAACCGTTGCGAACTGACGCCTTTAAATAATTATGTCACAGCAAAGTATGACGGCAGACTAACATAACCTTTTCTAAGTATGTATACCTACTATATCTATACTATAATATTATAAAGCTGAAGAGTTTGTTTGTTTGTTTGTTTGAACGCGCTAATCTCAGGGATTACTGGTTGGAATTGAAAAAATATTTTTGTTTTGGATAGTCCATTTATCGAGGAAGGCTTTAGGCTATATAACATCACGCTGCGACCAATAGGAGCGAAGATGCGGACGAAGTCGCGGGCAACAGCTAGTCTCAAATAAAATTAAAAGCAAATTACTTAAAAGAAATGGAATATTAATACTAACTTTCCGGTTTAATTCAGTTCACGAAGGCTCATTGTAATGAAAGGGATTCACAATGTCGCAGCTTTTCTGTATTTGAGCGAGACGAACTTATTTAGGCAAATCAAGTTCCAGAATGGGAAGTACAAATAAAGGGAGCAACCCGTTCTGTTTATTTAAGAATGTTCAATCTATTCGCTATGAGCGGCTACCGTAAAAGAGGCATAAAGAGGAGCAATCCCACAATTTATGATGCCGATAAGGTGTCTCGAAGACAAAGAAAATAACTCGTCGTTTGCGCCGCGGCGGCGAAAGGAAAAGCAATTAGCCAGAATGCTAATAGCGAAATGTATTGTAGTGTTCAGCACATTTGCATACAAATGCTTTAATAGCGACGAGCGACGGGGGCGTCCCTGGGACACGAACTGAACTTTCATCGCAGTGCAACAATAAATCAACCCGTCCTGTGAATTTCCAAACCCTCATATCTCATAGAAAATAATTCACAGATCTCGTGCACTACACGACCATCAAGGTACATTGAAAATGAACTCGACAAAATAAAAAAATGCATTACATTTGCTAACGTTATGTCAATTTGGTTGATATATAATATATAAACATAGCTTACATACAAAATTCCTATTAAATTAGCAATTTTTTAAAGCGCAGCCAAGTTACGGTAACCACATAAAAAGGTATTTGCCACTTTACTAATATTCACGCAAGATAACGGTGACTTCAAATTAACTCGGCCTCCAAACTCCGACTATAACTATAACAAGAATTTACAAAGTCGAATTCAACATGACACCCTAGGCCCCAGGAGAAGGATAAATTATATGATATCATAACCTTGATTATTTGTTTAATTTTCTCGCAATCGAAGTGAAAAGCAGATGTATAACTCATGTATAAAACTCATTTTATCCTCTACTTTATATCGACCCTTGCCTGCGGCTCGGGTCGATAAATTGTCTCGTATAAAATGGCTTGTTTTATGCAATCTCAATCAACTATTTTATTTGCCAAGGTTTTGGAAGATATTGGTCTTCCAAAACATCATTGACTTATCCACGCATTGCTATTTCCCGGGCACTGCAATAATGTGCTATTGTTGTCTCGAACTATAATTAATAATAATTTATTATAGAAACAATACATGTTTAATTTAAACAATTTGAAATATAAAACTAAAACTGAAATATAAATATAAGGGGATCGCACTATTTCGTGAAATGGGACCCTATACTGGAGCGAACGAAAAGACATTTTCAATGTCAAAATATTACACTAACACTGGTGAGTAACTGTTACTCACAAGCGTATCAAAAAAACTGCTAATAATAAACCGTAACCCAGTTCCCTAGGCTACACAAAAATCGGATAGAAGAGGGTGAAATCGTGTTAAGCCCCTAATAAATGCCGTTTGCAACATGTATTATATGCCTAAGATTGAAATGAGGAGATTACATGCCCGAAGCCGCAAAGTAAAAAGCGGCATGGGACATTTCAATTACTCTTCTGATTGTGCTTCGTCGTGTAGGCGAGCACGGCTTACGAGATAACAAAACATGTCATGCGTTAAATTATAAATGGTCGACGGTTTAACATATTTTCCACATTAGGGCACACCGGGCCGCCATGCAAAATGAGTCCTACATACTTATATGTTAAGTTTAAACTTGTCTGACAATTATATGTCTCAATAAATGATTTAAAAAATCTGGTAAGAAATAATATGTTAACGGTAATAACGACGAAGTTAAATGGTCAGTGAATGATCATAAATCCAGTGACATGATTAATTTTCTCCCAACGCAAGTTTTACGATTGAGAGATAGAATATTTTCAAAAAATAAGAATAGAGATGAACATTGATGGGGGTAGTTATTACTAATTACCTATGATCATTATTATAATACACAAAATAACAATTTGAAGCAGTGAACATGAAAAGTATTATATACTACTACCAACCTGCGCCGCGCTTCGCATAGATTACAATGCGGAAAAATAATACATGTGAGCATCAAGCCATTTTCGAGTTTATTGCAAACATACAGACAGAGAAACGCGGCGTGGGACTTTATTTAATAATGCGTATATCAATATATACAATATGTAATCATATAAAATTTATATCATGAGTCGAATTGCCTGTAACTTCTTCGAAACATTACCTACTTTCATATAGGATTCTAATATACTAATAGCACTTTGTAACGCTTACAATATCACATAAATTTAATGGACTAGACCATCTAGAGAAACGCAATCTTTCTCCACGAGGAAGCGCCCTTGCTACAAGGAGACAGAAGTAATTTTTGAAAGCTGTTAATTAGGGAGAGTTTGTGACTCCCCCTGTTATAGACGCCCCTTGGCTGAATGTAGTAAATTATAACCGCTTGAAGATTTTATTGTAATCGAACTATTCTTTGAACATTATTGTTTCGAAGACTTTCTTTTCAGTCGTTAGGTTCTACAGGGCGTATATCGTCAACTGCTAAGATCAGTGGAGATATCACCGCGAATTACGACTTTTTTCATTTAATTTAAATATGAACTATCTATAACATGGATATGGCTAAAGTGCAAACAACTTACTACTCCGTCGTTTAACAGCTCTCCTGTCATTCCATCAAAACGTAACCATAGTAGGTAGGTGCTTCATACATAACAATAGGTAACCAAATTTCTAATCAATCCCACTGTTGGAAGTTTTACTCAAAAGGTTATCTTGACTGAATGTAGGTACTTAACTAGCAGCGGATTGAAATTTACATATTTACTTTAGTAGGCAGAAACAATTTAGAACGAACAACCACATGGCAGACGACAAATACAAACACGTGCATGTGTACTATGCTGAGTTATTTGTATAGGGGAGCATAAATAGTCTGTTACGCCGAGGTTTGTACTTGGACGCGAGGTAAACTAATTTGGCACACATTCAAATAAACAAAGCGTCTTTGAATCAAGAATCCTTGTTATCTAAAGAGCTGGCGGCCATGCTCTGCTAACTAACTTTCGCGTCGTTATATCAGCCATAATACAGGTTCTGGTTGGAATTGTTTGTTAATAATTAAACGCTTTTAGTAATAATACCCCTTGTCAGCACGAAAACAAGTTCGACAAAATATTGTTTTTCTTTCATTTATGAAGAGCTTCACGTCCAGTTTCCGCAAAAAAGTAATCGTTTTGGGCTGGTTTTGGGTTACCTAACAAAAATGTAGATACTTGGATAGGGTACCGCCAAAATGCTATCGGTGTCGCTGGAGAAACGGGAAGAGTTAATGATGCCCCGATCGATATCCGCAATTAAAAAGGATATTAATTACTGACAAAAATATACAATGTCATTATATGCCGAACCGGTGGTAGCTTTTGAACGTTCATAGGTCCATATAATGTACCTAAATTGAAGAATAAAGAACTTTTGCTTTTATTTTACTTTTTTATGCCATATACATATATTTATCACGTTTTCGTGCAACAGTGCAGAAATATGAGGAACTCATGAAAACTAATATATACAGGGTAAGTACCCCTACGGCTTCAACAGCAATTTTAATGTTAATAACCATGTTACTTAGTATAAAAGGATATTTAAATAACAACAAACACAATGTACAAGAATGTATGTAATTAATCAAGCATGAACCACTAGCAGCTAACGGATCCATTCATTAGTTCACCTGGCAGGTACTGACTCAAAACAAGCATGGTATCTTTTTCGGCGTTTAGGTTATTAAATATTACACTACTAAAGAACTGTTACTAAACCTAGCATTTATTTAGAAAAAATATAATCATGAAGCATGATTCGTCATGATTTTATAATGACGTTATAAGGCTAGGTCGGTAAAAATTAACGATAAACTATTGTATATTGCTACAAAACAAACAAGAAATTAAATATAAACTTTATATTGATGTGTGGCTAACTGCTTTTGTGTAATTTATTCAAAATAATTTATGGATGGGTATCCCGGTGCTTTCATGAACTTTCTTTTTCCCCTTTCTCAACTTCTTCTTGAGTTTCTTCTCTTTACCTTTTTTAGATTTAGGTTTTGGCTGTTGGATTCCTTTACCGCCAAAGTCCCGAGGGTTCGATACCCACGGCAACCCAATATTAGGTATTCCTTTATCTCTATAGTCCTTGACAAAATATCTATTCCAAGTGAAGCAGCAAACGTTATGTTTGTCTCTGCAACCGGCAACTTCAGTGACATATTTTGCCCCCTTGCACAGCTTGTAGTTGATACAAATCCCTCCAGCTTGCCAACAGGGAGTGGTCACCAGCGCTCCTAACGACACGGTTATATTGATATTAAAAAAACACATTTACCATAATTGAGTCTAAGAATTCAAAAATAGTTATTGGGTTACACATAATTGACGTTTCAAATTTTTAAGTAGTATGAAATCTTAACTCATCTCGTTAATTTGGTAACAAGAAACCCCAAAATATATATTTTTTTATATTTTTATACCTATTAGTTTTCTGAATATTCACGAAAATATGAAGAAAGCCCATTTCGTAGTAATGACATCACTACTATGAAGTTGTGATAGTCACAGCGCACAAAAAGAACAGTAGTTCACTTTCTTTAGTAAATTTGTCTTAGTAACAGTGCTTCTGTATGATTTATTACGCTGTGACGCCTTGCTTGTCACTTAGTCTCTTTTAGAATGTGAAACTTTTGAACTTGATTTATTTATATGAAATTGGGATATTTTCGAGATGAAAAATGTGGTTGTACTTAAATTTTTATCCTCTATTTGATTTCATCGGAAAAAAGAACTGCTAAAAAAAATTAAATGGTGTCAATTGCAAAAACAAAGACGTCTTGTTATGGTCAATATATATATATAACGGCTTAATGTGACCCTCTTATACAGGATGTTTTTATTGACTTCACACAAAATATGATACTGACACACAGATAATTAAAATTAAAAATTCATAAGTTGAAGGACTCAATTTAATCTTTAGATAGGATGAATAAAAATTCAAAAAAAGGTATTCATGAATATTAATTGCCATGTATAATTAAATAACAAAAATTAATTATAATTGGGAACGGTTTGAGTCACTGACCAATGGCCAGTCATGTTTATGTAAATAAATGAGTGGTGTAACACCGCTAACTAAGGAAAGCACTAAACAGAAAGATGTGAACACAAAGCAATTCACCGCCACTTGAAATACGCCGTATCTTTGAAGCCTGGTCGGGTACAATGTAGATGTCGCTGTTCCCATCGTGAATTCGCCATACTAAATTGTAGGACGCGCTGTTAAGATTTTTCCTGATTTGGTTAGGTCCGCCGACTGTAATTGGCTTTGTATCGGATCGTATCGAATCTTAGGGATAGATAACCTACTATACCTACATATAGCCCCTGCTTCCCTTATGGAACTACGCGCAATAATTAGGTATCATTCGTAGAGGTTGCTTCCGCTCCAATTTACCTACCAATTGGTTGGGGAACTCCTCTCGGATCTGTCTTGTAAAGTAAGTCAGTAAATAATTGCTACAAAATACACCTCTTCACGACTTCATCACCGTCTTTGCCTTTCGCCCCGCACGCATCCTCGCTACAGTGGTCATTTATCAGATGGTCCACCGAACCAGAACTTTTGTGCCACCACAAGAACAAAATAATAATAATTCCTTCCACACTTCAGAAACGAACACACCTAAACCTAATTAATTAAGTACTGAGTGAGTAATATGGGCGAGTTTGGAAGTAATATGGGCACATTTCTAAGCTATCACTTAACAGGGCTTAGCACAATTAGCAATTGTCTGCCTTATAGTAGCCTTGATAATATTTTAAATCAAATTATGAGTGATAATAGTATTAATAAAAAAAACTGTTTATTCTTATGCACTGCTTAATTTTTTTTTGGAAAATTGGACACATTAACTGTGAAAGAAATAATTATATTCACATGTCAAACAATATTCTGAGAAATTTTAAATAGATTGTCATACAGCTAAACGTACTTTTATAAGCCAGAAAATTGCAAATAGTTCGGATATTATCAAAACAATATGGAAATTAATTAATGTGGAATCTGATAGATCAAAGCACAAAATGAGGATCTTAAACAAAATTGATGGCATAATTATAGATTCAAGTTTAGAAGTACGAACAAAATTTGAAAGATTTTTCACTGAGATACCAGTATGAAACCCATTAAACAAAGACATTGAATTCGTCACTTTCGTCTGCCGTTACATTGTTAAAAGATAACGCCCCAGAATGTAGTGGAAATCTTCATTTTGAATATGTTAGTACCGCAGATATAATAAGGCGTTTAAATCAATTAATGTCAAAAAAAAACTGATGACCTCTGGGAAGTCTCTGTCCATGCTGTCAAGTCCCTAATAGAAGTCATAGCGGCTGACTTGGCAGTTGTATTTAATAACAGTATTGACTGCGGCGAGTTTCCTGATCTAATGAAAAATAGTAAAAAAACTCCTTTATTTAAATCAGGTAGCACTTCTGACACCACTAGTTTTAGACCAATATCTGTGCCAGCAACATTTAGTAATTTTTTAAAATTAGTTTTGTCCCAATTAATAAAACATTTTAATACTAACAATTTAACGCATAATAGGCAATTTGGTTTTAAGCGGGGTCGCTCGACAACCGACGCGGCTGTTGAGCTAATTTGATGCCTGGGAAGAGTCACAGGATACCTTAGGTATCTTCTGTGATTTGTCCAAGGCCTTCGAATACGTGTGCCATGAAACATTAATCAGGAAACTGCACTACTATGGAGTTAGAGAATCGGTACTGAATTTTCTAAAGTCTTATCTATATGGTAGAATACAAAGCGTCGACGTGAATGGACAGCGATCGCCGGGATCAGTGGTCTCGATGGGTGTACCGCAGGGATCATTATTGGGACCTTTCCTATTCCTTATCTACATAAATGACTTGCCATACCTCGTAGAGACCCACCATGATATAGTATTGTTTGCAGATGATACCTCTGTTATATTCAAAGTCAAACGACAGCAACAAGCTAGCAATGATATAAACAATGCCATTTCTAAAGTAGTTAATTGGTTCAATGTCAACAATTTATTCTTAAATGAGAAAAGGACGAAATGTATTAAGTTTGTCACGAGTAACGTAGAGAAAAATCAAACAAGTGGTATTGTGAGGTTGGTGAGGAATTGGAACTAGTGGATAGTACAGTTTTTCTTGGTTTAACATTAGATTCCAAACTCCAATGGGGTCTCCATATTGCTAATCTCTCGAATAGATTGAGTTCTGCAGCTTTTGCAGTGAGCAAGATCTGTGAAGTAACAGATGTGAAGCCAGCTCGATTAGTATATTATTGTATGTATGTATGTATGTAAAATTCTTTATTGTACATGAGTAAAACATAACAATAAAACAGTAATTACAAGAACAGTTGACATATGTACAAAGGCGAGCTTATCCCTATAAGGGATTTCTTCCAGCTAACCTTTGAGCAATTGAGTGGAGATAGGATTTATAGGCAAACCGAGAATTAAACATGTACAACACGGATATAATTTTATCTTAATAACATCATAATATTATACAGATAAGTGACACAAAATTGTATGAATAAAAACCAAAATATAAATATATTTACAATAAAAACAAAAAAAAAAAATACGTAATACAAATAGATATATATATACATATAAATATATAATAAATAAATACCGAAATAAAATATCCAGTCAAGTAGTACTCGACAACCACAATTTCCTCAACTTCCCCTTCAGCGAGGCCACGGACTGACACTGCCTGAGTGGCGGGGGTAACGAATTCCATAATTTGACAGATTATTATTTTAGTTACTTTCACAGTATTATGTCGTATGGTATTTTATATGTATGTAATATGGGGCAGTGCTTCAGAGATTAATACCATTTTTGTATTACAGAAGAGGGCTATTCGAGCACTATATAAAATGAACCATAGATACTCACTTAGAGATAAGTTCAAGAACATTAATGTAATGACATTGCATTGTCAACACATCTATGATATGATAATATTGTGTATGTACATAAAAACATTGTAAATTTCAGGAAGAACTGTGACATACATAATATTAATACTCGAAATAAACATAAGCTCGTAGTGCCCACCACTCGCCTCCAAAAAATTAGAAATCATTCATGGGTAATGGTGTGAAGTTTTACAATAACTTGCTTCCAAGAAACCTAACTTAATTATCTATTAATAAATTCAAAAAATATGTATATCAAAAGTATATTATAGCACACACGACTACATGAATGATAAAACACCGTGGGATTAATTGTGATTGAAATATTAATGAATTACCTAATCATTATGGCATTAGGTATTAATAACTTATTATTTTCTTTTGACATTGTGATTTTATTCTAGAAACTGTCTAGATTACTATTATTTATACATTTTATTATTATTTATGTTTTGACGATCCTATTGTGAATTTTACTACATAATAATTTCTTAATTTTGACATGTCTACAGCAATATAATATTTAATAAAAAAAAAGCATACAAAATCGTTGTTATAATTAATTAATATTAACATGTTATAACTGACGTTTCGAAAGTGCTTGTTGCCTATTTGAATAATAGTACATTACTACAGAGGCCGGGACGAAAGGGGTTGCCGGCCGAAAACATCGAAGTACCGAGGTACCAAAGTGCCAACCGAGTACCACATAGCCAACACGTAGAGGCCCTTTTGACAATTTAATGAAACGCATGGGGTACACCGAGCGGATGCTGTCCCTGCCCGTGTCTTGGGACGCACACAGAGACAGCACCCGCATAAAAATGCGAGAGAGGGCTTTATGTTTTACGACCCGTGTTTTGTACACAATTTTACGTCACCACTTGGCCAAAAAGAGGGTTTTTCCGGACGCGCAGCGTGCGGAAAAACGCGCTTTTTGGCAAGGTGTGGTGTAAAATAATTAATTATATCACCAAGGAATAACTTAAGTTGTTAGTTGAATATCTTCGCCTTAAAAGTTAACGTGGAGCTAAGCAAAAGTTTTGTCAAGTATGACAATATTCAAAATTCCAATGACACGTTCGTCAATAAAATCACACAAGGCCTATGTCCAGCAGTGGACGTCTTTCGGCTGACATGATGATGATGATGATGATGATGATGATGATGATGCTGATGATTATATTTTTATTATTTGGATAAAATTATACACCAAAAAAGATTTTTACGAGTTGGCCTCCTGTGGGGCCAGTCACTTGTTTTTTGAATGCTCTCGATTTGGCCTTTTGGGCCAAAACGAGGCCAAGAATAAGGGAATAGGAAAGAAAAAAACCATACGTTCACAGGACGGACGCGAATCTAAATTTGTGGTCATACCCTTATAACTTTATTTATATATTTTTTTTCGAGCTATAGAAGGTAGGGCAATAAATAAAGCGCGTAATGCTTTTGCTGAGTTATCATAAAGCTATGTAAGTATACCGGGAGTTAGAAAAAACGACCGTTATAATGCATTTGGAATTGGGCAATTTAAACGGCAATTAGCTTGGGTATTTTTCACTAAACGATGGAGATACTATGATAAACGCTGAAAGATATTAAAGGCATGTTGTCGTATTGCTAGAAGAGATAAGTCGAAAGTAAATAACTATAACCCTGTTTTATTATCTAAATATACATTTAACTTATTCGTTGCCGGGCCTCTGTAGTCTATGAGCGTGAAAGCAAATTCGCGTTGAAGGCACACCCATACCTACGTCACGTCCATACTCACTTCTAGAACTAGAAACGACCGAAGCTAACGCCGCTTGGTAAGCCAAAAGCTCTGCCCTTAGGTCTTCGTATTCCTCGTCGACTGATAAATCCAAGTTAGCGTCATCCTTTAATGATGCTATCAGGCCTAGCCCGAGGTCAGTTTCACCGCTTTCTTGTGTATTGTGAGAAGCCCGTTTCGCTAACCCACATTGGTATGAACAAAAAATAAAACTAAGCACTACCGAACGGTAAAACATTTCAAATATAATCAATTTTAACTCGAGCTCTGAACCGTTTTATGGGCGAACGAGTTAATATTCTTAGATAAGCGGAAAATGTTTCCGTTGATTTTTCAATCAAATTCCAAACATACTCGTATGTGGAATTATGTACTTCTACGATACCTCTAGAATCGGCTTATCGTTATTTCAAAGTAATAATAGTAGTTGTGTCTTAATAGGGGGCCAAAATGATATATTTAAGGCGAGGGCGGTATATTGAATTCTTGAATCCTAAATGAAGTGAAAGATGCTAAAGTAGAATCTTGAGCATAGCGTGGGATTCAAGTGTAGGTATACGTCCAAGACGGAAAAAACTAGCGAGTGTCACATACTGATTTTCACGCCTGATTTTCAGAAACAAAGCATTGTTCTATTTGCAGCCCTCAAATGAGGAAGGAAAAATACAACTTCGATCCCTCATTCGAAGCCATCAATCATGTTATTCTAAATAGCAAGTGTGAACATATACGATTTAATATCAAGCACAATGATGGTAATATGGCTGAGGTGCGAGAAGTAAGAAATTACCTGATGAGTTAATTGATAAGCGGTGAGTCAGGTACATATGCCCGGTTTCCGCCAAAGCAAACATGTTACTTTAATCAAATACTGCGAGAAATTTATACAAGTAACTGGGTACATATTTAAAAAAACTTTTAGTGAGGTTTACTGATCATGTTTAAGGTATTTTTTTCAGGAACGCAGGTCACAGAAATATTTGTACGATGATGATGTGACAGTACCTGGTGCATTACATTTAATTAACCTCGAACCAGTCAGATTTAATTTATGAAGAAATTCATATTTACGAACCGACCTCAATAGAAGGAAGTTTATCAACTCATATTTTTGTACTTATTCAAAAATCACTTCTATCATTTCGCCTGATTTCAGATTTTTTTGTTTGTTTGAATGGCGTCATAAAGGTGCATCAGGATCAAGATAGTTAAGAACAATAAAAAAAATGCGCTAATAGGTTTTAACTTATTTGAATACAAACACATCACCATGATCCATGAACCACGTTTCAAGTTTTCAAACCTCTTCTACGTCCTAATAGGCCCAAATAGCCCCAAAATTGTTTTATAATACCAAGTCATACGACCCGCCTGATGGGAAGCGTGCGGACGCCTTTAAGTCCAAGGGTGTCACATGGACGTTGCCGATCCTTTAAAAATGTATATAAACACTCCTTTCTTGAGGAGGAGTAACTCACCCTGCTCTCATCATATATGTTATTGACAGATTTAAAATTATGCATTGTTGCAATTTAAAGAAATCATTAAGAAAAAAGTTTAAGTGATCACCATAGATCAAGTGGGGTAAATATGAGACAAAATTAACACATTCATTGTGAATTTATACAGTGTTATTATTTCAATACAAACCATGTGTCTCATTTTTTCCATCAATTTAGGGTAAATAAGAAACAGTGTAGTTTAAAAATAACCCAGCCCACAATTTGAGGTATCGATAGTCTTTAAGCGAGTGGGTAATTTTGATACAGTGCAGAGAAAATAATAATATATATTTTTTTGTAACTTTCTGTTTTTTATTTATATTGTAAGTTATAAATAAAAAAAACAGAAATTAACTTTTTAAATTAACATAGCTTATTTCAAAAATTAACATGGCTACCAAAATATGGATATTTATTATAATCTCTTCGACTTTATAATTTGGTATTACCTAGATTAAGAGATCAACAATTACAGTCTTAAATTTCTTCCACGAGGAACGTAAATTATATGTTAAAGTAATAATTGCGGCATTTGTTTATAAAACACAAAATTAAACAGAACTTCTACATATATCAGTCTAAACATAGGACACTTCTAAATTACTGGATCTGATATATTTCAAAGTCAATATAAAACATTAATGGTTCTCTCTCTTCATTTTTTGCATCGTAGCAGATAATTTTATGACAACTTCGTCTTTGTGAGCAGAGTATATCATTTTATTTTTATTTTTTATTTATTTATTTGTACGGGACACCAACAGAGTACATAACTATAAGTGACTATACATGCTAATTGTCTTTGGGCTATTATGCACCCCAATTACAGGTGAACACATCATTTGTCAGAACTTAATCATAAAATTTCACTACAACTACACATTTTCTGAGGGTTTATATTTGAATATGTATTTAACTCAATTAATAATTTCACAATAAATTTAAAGTATTATCCATTACATTTCAGTTTCCATTCACATTCAATTTAGATTGAAAATTTATCGAAATTTCAAAGTTATAAGTATTTACTTTATCAATATTTAGTTTCTAGTTATATCTTTATTTACATCACTGTTGGTAACGAGAAGGTTTAACTTATTTTTAAAACTTTGGAGACAGTCATGGAATATATCAAAGTCGGCCTTGCTGGCGATTTTATTAAAATCAGTTATTAGTCTAGTTAGTGGAGCCTGCCGTTTCACGTTAGTTCGTGCTAATGGCACACTGAAGGTATGTGTGAGAAGCCTACGACAATTGGGCCTGGGTACGGATATATTAATTCTGTTCATAAAGTCTAGCATGCATGTATGATCATTAATAAGTTTATGCAAAAATACTTGATCGTGTACTAGGCGGCGATCCGATAGAGATACCATATTGAAGTGTTGGAGGCGAGATTCGTAATCAGATCTGTAGCTTATGCCAGGCGCAAGAAAAGCTAAATGTCGTGTGAATATCCGCTGCACCCTCTCGATTCGGTCCTTGTGTACTTGATATGCCGGATTCCACACCACACTGGCAAACTCTAAACCACTACGCACCAGCGTATTAAAGAGAACCATTTTGGTTCCTATTTTTTTAAAGTCAAGGGTATTACGCTTAAGGAAGCCTAGCATTTTGAGAGATCTAGAAATGATTGCATCGTAGTGCGCCTTAAAACTTAATTCTGCATCAAGTATTATCCCCAGATCTCTGATCTCCTCTACTTCTTCCAGCGCAGTTGTGCCTATCGAGTAAGTAGTTGGAATTGGCCGTTTCTTTCTCGTGAATTTAATATGGTAACATTTTACAGGGTTTAATATCATGTCATTATGTGTACACCATAGCTGAACGCGGTCAAGGTCTTCTTGCAGTTGAACCGCATCTATTCCTGACCTAATCGATTTAAAAACCTTCATGTCGTCAGCGAAGAGTGAACACTCGCTGTGAAGTATAGTGTCAGCAATATCGTTAATAAAGATCAGAAACAAGACCGGTCCTAAATGCGAACCCTGTGGCACGCCTGATATAGCCTGATATGATTTTGAAATGTACCCATTTATAACCACTGATGATACTCGGCCTGTTAAGTATGATTCGAACCACTTATTGACAGACCCAATGACCCCATAACAAGTTAGTTTGCGTAGTAGTATCTGATGATTTACCCTGTCAAACGCACTGCTAAAATCAGTGTAGATGGCATCAGTCTGGATGTTTTGGTCGATGTTGTCAGTCAAACATGTGATAAAAGACACTAAATTTGAAGAAACTGATTTACCACTCTGGAAGCCATGCTGTTTGGGGCTTATGTATGGTTTGACGTGATGCGTGAGGATAGGGCACACCACAGACTCGAAGAGTTTCGAAAATACACTCAGAATAGATACAGGCCTGTAGTTTGTTACATTTTCTCTGTCACCTTTTTTATGTACAGGCACAATACGAGCTTCCTTCCATTTTTCTGGAAAAACGCCTGTGTCTAACGATTTATTGATAATGATTGCCAGAGGCAAGGCAAGTTTGGGAGCACATCGTTTAATAAATAGTGGTGGCAGATTATCGGGTCCTGCACCTTTGTTGGGGTCAAGATTTTTTAGCGCTTTAAGAACTGTTCGCTCGTGAACCCTGAACGAGTGCAGTGGTGAATCGTTACTATCTACTGATGGTTGTACTACAGTAGCTGCACACCCAGTATCTTTGGAGAAGGTGGAGGCGAAGTGGTCAGCAAATAAATCGGCTATTTTTTCTCCTCCCGAGCAAACCGTATTCTTACATTTCATCATGGCAGGAAGCTCCTTGCTATTTTCCTTCCTCTCCTTGATATATTTCCAGAAGGATTTCGGATTGCTAGAAATTGAATCTTCAGTTTTAGATACGTAAGACCTATAGCATTCTGTGAACAGTTTATCACATTCCCTACGAATCGCGTCATATTCCAATTTGTCTCGCGGGTTATCGTACTTGCGATACCGTTTTCTGAGTTTATCTTTTTCGGCTAATAGTTTAATCAGGTTTTTCGTAAACCAAGGCGGGTATTTTCTGTTATATGGTATTCTCTTGGGGACATGATTTGCTAAAAAGTCATTAATAATTTTGTAAAAAGATTCTGTCATGTCGTTAACGTCAGCAAGACCACCCAACTCCCCGTGCCAGTCAACATTGTTTAAGTCTCGTAAGATACTGTCATAGTCGGCTTTATGAAAGTTATAATCGCTGCGTGCTAGTCTAGTAAGATTAAATGCTAATGACCCATGGAATGAGATTTGCAACTGTGGATGGTGATAATCCAACCTACTCATAAGGTCACTGGATCTTCCTACTTGTAGGTCTGACATATTAGTTAGAACTAGGTCTAGGATTCTATCATTAGTGTTGTGCACATAATTGCATTGCTTGAGATCATTTAGGTTCATAAAATCCACAAGTGCAAATCCCAACCGATTATCATAATTCGTAGGTGTTAGTTCATCGGATTTAGAGTCTTTAACCCAGTTAATAAAGCTTAGATTAAAATCACCCACTATTAACAATTGGTCAACCATATCACGAGCACAGTTACAACCGTCGAGAAACATCCTGAGTGTATCCAGCTTTGGTGGTGGAGGGAGGTAGACCCCACATACAGCTACTTTTTTTAAGCTTCCATTGGGCATTTTTATGTCAACGACTAACCAAATATCTTCACAGGCACTTTCCCATGCATGAATACGGAGCGTTTTGTACTGTTTCTTGATAGCTATCAATACACCTCCACCAGTTTTGTCAGGATTCAAAGCACTGGTCGAGCGATCTCTTCTAAACACATTATATCGTTTATCAATGAATTCGTGATCGTAGATGTCGCTGTTGAGCCAAGTTTCAGTCAAAATTATGACATCATAGTTTGTTTTCTGTATTTCCTGTAGAATGGCGGACGTTTTAGTCCGCATCCCCCTTACATTCTGATAGTAAATATTGAAGGTGACGGTTAATGTTTAGTAACATTCACAAGTAACTATGCGCAAACTTATTTATATAAGCAAGCTTAAGCTCTCTTTGTTTCTAATGATTATACGTGGACTAGAGTCTTCTTTCCTGACTAGTATTCTGCCGTTTCGCACCCACACGTATTTGTAGTTTTTTTCTTTAGCCTTTGCCCTTACTTGCGCATGTAAAGCCTTATTTGCAGGGGTAAGATGTTCTTGTACGTATACGGGAGATTTCTTGCCGCCGATGCCCAACAAGCTAGTATTTAATTTTGCGTCCGGGTGAGCTCGATTATGTCTACTTACGGCTGCAATAATATCGTCACGACGACGCACGTTTTTTAATTTCAGGACAATGGTTCTAGGTCTGTTGTCAGTTTTAATATCTTCATTGGCATTTCCGTTGCTCTTGTCAAATGGTGCCGTCCTGTGACAAGAAAGAATGTCATCATCGCTTAGAGGCATTGAGACAACGGAGGCTAACTGCTGAGCTACGTTCACAAGATTTTCTCCCTTGTGTTCTGTTACTCCGTTAATTTCGACATTAGTTTCACGAGCCGTTTGTTCTAGGAAGGATAGCCGGCTGTTCAGATCCGTGACTGTATTTTTTAGTTCCTCATTTTCTTTGATAAGTAATTGCATACTTTTGTTACAAGTTGTTATGTTGGATTTTATCCCATCGAATTCGTTGCTCATAAAGGATATAGAATTTAGGAAGTCGCTTAGTTGCTCGCGAATACCTTGCAGCTGGGTCCTAAAGGACGACTTGATGGTTTCCTCAACGGCTCCTTGCAGCGCAGCGCGAATTTCGTTTCGAATTAGGGTTTTGAGCTCATCTTGGGACACACAGGCGTTGCAGTGCTCATCCATCGAGCGCTTGTTTCTTATGGTGACGTTTTGCGAGGCACTCATCGCTTGACGGATGGGAGTGTTACTATTATCGCCTTTAGGTTTTTTACTAATGCACGTAGGGCATGTCCAGTTTTGGATCCCATTACCGGGAGACGAACACAATGACACGTTTGCACATAGTTTGTGACACCATTCTCGACACTGTTTGCAAACAAGATAATCTTTCGATGTAATTTTTTCTAAACAACCCGAGCAAATCGATGGCATGGTTGGTGATGTAGCGAAAAAAAAAAAAAAAAAAAAAAAAAAAAAAAAAAAAAAAAAAAAATCATAATATTTATAGACTAAATCGGTGTATGACCTGATTTGGATGAAACGGTTTTGTGTAATGTCTAAATAAATAGAATAACTGCAGCGAAGCGACCCGAAGGCGAAACGAAGCTCCACAACCCCCGACGCGCATTCCTTCTGAACCATACAATATAAAATAACCAAATTTACCACCGTATAGACACTAACGCCGCGTAGGTTAATAAAAAATATAATCGAAAATCAGACATATCGCAGAGGAATAATCACCACACTAGACTGAAGGTATAGACAATAGCTTCAAGCGATTCGTTACGTCGGGCACACCTAGTCATACGAGTCAATTGGTGTTCCATGTTAACACCATAAGCGGTATTTCGTTTTGTCAATATTAGTAGTACATTTAGATACAAGTGCAAAACTAAAACTAAAACACTATGGTTCACCAACAATAATTGTATACACAGAAATTTACCATCATACAATAACATTAACTACTTGCTAAGTGCAACAACCACTTATAGGTCAACATGGCATGCATAATTATTTATGAAACAGGCGCCTTAACAATAACTAAATAAATTTATAGAAAATTTTATACTAATTGTTTTTTTCATTTTCATACAAAGTAATTAATTATATCACCATGGGTGAATGAAAAACGGCCTTAAAAGTTAACGTGGAGTTAAGTAAAAGTTAATGTCAAGTATGACAATTCGGAATTCGAACGACACGCACGTCAACATTGTTTAATTGTTAAGGATTTTTAACCGACTTCAAAATTTCAAAAGAGGATGTTATCAATTCGGTTGTATGTTTTTTTTTTTTTTTTATGTTTGTTACTCCATAACTCCGTCATTTCTTAACGGATTTGAATTTTTTTTTTATTGTATGTATATATATCCAAGTTGGTCCCGTTTTTGTCAAAAGGCAGTTCTGATGATGGGATCCATGAGGAATTGAGGGAACTCCTCAAATCTTTAAGGCAAACATATAGTGATTTTTGTGTTTTTATCAACAAGTGAAGCATTTGCATCCAAAAATGTGACATTGGATGAAGTGGAACTGCTGATGATAATCAGAACAGAACTCTTCAACGACGAAAAGTTCACGTTTGGCGATTTGTCCTCCTAGCTGTGTTTGTTAAGCAAGTTCTATTTTCACGATTAATTTTTGTCATGCTCGAGTTCTGATGATGGGATCCATGAGGAGTTGAGGGAACTCCTCAAATCTTAAAGGCAAACATATAGTGATTTTTGTGTTTTTATCAACAAATCGAGCATTATCATACAAAAATGTGACATTTGATGAAGTGGAACTGCTGATGATGATCAGAACAGAACTCTTCAACGACGAAAAGTTCACGTTTGGCGATTTGTCCTTCTAGCGGTGTTTGTTAAGCAATTTCTATTTTCACGATTGATTTTTGTCATGCTCGAGTTCTGATGATGGGATCCATTAGGAATCGAGGAAACTCCTCAAATGTGAAAGGCACACAAATAGTGATTTTAGTATTTTCATGAACTAATCAAGCATTTTCATTCATAAAAGTGACACTTGATGAAGTGGAACTGCTGATGATGATCAGAACGGAACTCTTCAACGACGCGTAGTTCACGTTTGGCGATTTGTTCTCTTCGTTTTGTTTGTCAAGCAAGCAAGGTATTTCCCTGATTTCATGAGGAATTGAGGGTACTTAGTCTTTTACCATTATAAACATACTTATAGCCATTTTTGTATTTTATTGTATGGAAACTAAGAGTGCACCATCTAAGATTAATAATCTTTCACCGGACTCCCCCATTGAAGTCGGTTTTTTTTTCTTAAAAATTATTTATACTATACTATAGGGGTGTTAAGACGGCGCGGTACGATCGGTGTGGATCGGTTCTCCATACAAACGTATTTAGGCTCTCATTTTAAAACGCCATGCTAGAATAACATGAAACTTTGTATACACAATGGGATCCAGCTTGTCTAGGGCGGAAATTAGTTTCTATTGCTGAAATTATAATGTCGAAAAAATACAGCGATTATTAAGGTTTTCATACAAGCCGTAAAAAACTCAAAAAACCGCTGTATTTTTTTTTCTTTTTCAATTTTTAGCAATAAATACGTTTGTATGGAGAACCAAACGTACTGCGCCCTCTTAAGTAACGAAAATGAATTCTTGAATATCTTCTATCTTCGCCTTAAAAGTTATATACTTCTCATCACGTGGCTCCCGTTTTGATTGTAATGATAAAGAAACAAAAATTGAATTCAAACCTGTAATTAGTTTGAGTCTGCTACATTTATGCGCAAAACTAGGAAACATAACAAATTGCAAAATAAACGGTCTATACTCTTCCGTTAGGTACATAGATCGTAGCGCCGCGGTGGTATTTAGTAAGAACTAACCGCACGACCGAAGCATCTAGTCTGTCGCTCCAATATGCAAGTGCTATAGAGATAGCACCCACTGACATCTGGTACAAATAAGTAAAACGAACATCTCTATAGAAAAATCGTACTTCGAGATGAACGGCCCCTGGGTACAATGTTTACATTAATAACAAACGTATTGTGTCAATTTTTATTTTTATTATTGCTCTCTATTATGTCAATATTAAATTGTCATGGTTGATAATTCAAAGAAGTTGGTATACAAACCAATGAGGTTTCAAAACGTTCCGTGTTTATCTTGATCGATCGATATGTCTGCCAAAACATTGACAGATAAAATTCAAACCAGCAGCAAAACGATATGAAAGAGAAAAATCTCTGTTTGTCTTAGTGTGTCTCTCTCCCTCCTATTCCCATGATAGTAGGGTTGATCATAACATAAGCAAATAGGTTCACATTGGAATAGACGTTACTTATTGGTGTATTTAAATCAAACTAACGAGAAATAATGTTTCACTAATTAACATTTTCGATGCCAACGACGTATATATGCGCACCATCTGGTCGACTCAACATCATCATGGCGTCAAATGCAATTCTTATGTAATGTGTATCTTAATTGGAAAAATAAATCTTGAATTAAAATAATATTAACCGTGAGATTTTAAGAAGTACTTCTAAATAAAAGTACCCATGATTGCGTCCCATGGACAAATTCTCAAATTAACCATTTGAACGCCATACTTCATTAACCGAAGTGACACATACACGCCAACTCAGTTTCCATAAGAGATAGAATATGAACCTAAACGTAAAGAGCGAATATATATATATAAAGGAAGTGTAACTAAACTAGAACTAGTGCAAGAAATCCAACTAACCGCGTAGTACGAGTATAATAGTAACTGTAAAATAAATATTTTATTAAAAACCATTACAGCGATCTTAAACAATACTTCATTAGTCACCTGTGAGTATAGAGTATGAGAGAGAGTATAGTATCTATATCTGCATTAAACCGACGTGACACTAATCACGGGCAATTAGCACGGGTGGAACCATTTGAGGCGGCCGCGCTCGCCGTTACCGGACAATTACCTAATATTATATGGATTTTGTAAATCGAGATTTAGAACCATTTCAGATATATTTTATCGTATTAGATTACGGAATCTGACAATTAATCAGCAACATCACTATTCAACTTATTTTTGTTATTTGTCATATTTCTAAATTACCTACAAATAAAAATGTAATGACTAATAAAAATAATAACCTTTGCTTACCAAAAGAAGAAATCTTTAGTAAACATAAACAAAATATTAAATATAAAACAACATTTGACTTAAACCAAGCCCTTAAACCATCTAATCGAATAACCCACCCCGCGTCATTCCCGGTGCAAAGGTGCACAAAACGCTTGCTGCGTTACCGCTTTGGATTTCAATAGACAACCTTTTGCAACAAGAATGATCCGGAGCGGGGGTCAAGGCCCCTGTCCCGCATACGTCTCCCAACCTCGTATATAAAGGTTTTGGCCTCCGAGCACCAACATCCAGTAGTCTCCACCGCCAAAGGAACAAACAAGTAGCTACTCAGGCTTGAATACCTGTCTCTTTTTTTAAGAGCCGCCAGCTCAGCCGCTGCACCAGCGGCCCGGATGGTACGACCGATGTGCGATGCAGCAAAAGTGCTGACGCAAGTAGCGTCCCAGAGAAGGCACTTTCCATTTTTCCAGGATACTAAGGTTAAACCATCCGGCCTCTAACCATCCGAGCGGCTTAGGCCAGGGGGCTCCACATACAAGGAACGTTCGCTGACACGAGTGCTTTTCGGATGATTTCGGTCAGAGTATGATGCCGTGGGAATCTTCCTGCTCATCGGTGACAAAACAACGCGTGATGGCCGCTGCTCTCCGCCGTAGAGCCGCAAATGCAAAGATGAGGTTCGCAAACATCGCAGCCCAAGCGAAAAGCCACGGCCACCCGCAACGAGTCGTCATCGAGGAGGGTACCCAAATGCGCAGAAGGCAGGGCTTGTAGCCAAGCTTCAGACTCTGGTGTCGATACTGCCATTGTCCTTTCCGCTCCGACCGCGGCTTCCAGTAGGCCGTCGGATATGCGTTTTTTTTGTAAAAAAATCTATAATTATTTATACCAAAAACTTGACTAAGTTTTTGGTATAAATTATTCAAGATTTTTGTACTTTGCTAACCTACACACATGACATTTTTACATATCCTTCCCACCTTCCCTTCCTTCAGTAATTGTACTGCTTTCCGATAGCAACTGAGGTGGTTACTACAGATCCGAACTACGTCTTTACGAGTATATGGGCCGGTGATATTTGAGGAGTTCCCTCGGATCCTCAGGGAACCCATACTGACCTTCAGTTCCTCAGCATAAGTTCTACTTCAAAATGTGTATTTTTACGAACATTAGTCGCTACTTCAATGAAATTTCAATGGAATGTGTGAAGTGGGAAAAGGAATCAAATTACGCTAGTCTAGATCATCATTATTCAATACTAGCTGTTGCCCGCGATTTCGTCCGCGCCTTCGCTCTTATTGGTTGCAGCGTGATGTTATATAGCCTAATGCCTTCTTCGATAAATGGGCTATCCAACACAAAAAGAATTTTGCAATTCGAACCAGTAGTTCCTGAGATTAGCGAGTTTAAACAAAATCTTCAGCTTTATAATATTAGTATAGATTTAGAAATAATTGGTCTGTTTTTTCTAAAAAAATAACCTATTCCCGTGCGTGGACGTAAAGCACAGCGAGCTAACGTTAGCGACTAAGTAGTAATACGCTTTCACGGCATCAACGTCTTCAATTACATCGAGAAATCGTCAGCAGGGATCGTCAGCGTTTATAATATTACTTAAAAAATTTAAAGCACCCACCAAAATAAAAATGAATTTGTATATATGAGATGTGCTGCTCCTAGGTAGAATAATGTACAAGGGGGAATATATACAGAAAAGGGTTATCTACAAACTATATACATAATGTATACAATAGATAGGAGTCACAAGAAGAAACGACAATAGAGAGATCTCTCAGGGACCGAAGTCCATTGAGAGTTGGTTAGAAGTTATATATATGCAACTGATTTAAGAAACTTCGATAGCGCGTTGCAGAACATGTCAGATTTGACGGATGACACGAGTGACGCCACATCAGCCCCCCTTTGAGACGGAGGAGTCAGCGACGACGTAGGAGAGAGTGCTCAGAGTCAGCGTGGCGAGCGAGTGCTCAGAGCCAGGGTGACGAGCGGGTGAGGAGAGAAAGAGAGAGAGGAAGGGAGGTTAGCTGCGGGGCGTCTGAATCTTCAGAGTTGCGCTTATGTCCATTGTCGGAGGTCACCAATGTAGATATGAGAGAGGTGGCTCCTAGGTAGAATAATTTACAAGGAATATATACAGAAAAGGGTTATCTACAAACTATATACATAATACATAATATACAATAGATAGGAGTCACAAGAAGAAACGACAATAGAGAGATCTCTCAGGGACCGAAGTCCATTGAGAGTTGGTTAGAAGTTATATATATACAACTGATTTAAGAAACTTCGATAGCGCGTTGCAGAACATGTCAGATTTGACGGATGACACGAGTGACGCCACAAATTCTATGTATTTCCGACCTCGTAACGAAGCTGTAGCGGGAACTGATAATCTCGTTCGGGGTTCTGAAGTTGGAATAGTCTACACCGGCGTTATCGCTCAGCATTAGGCATTAGTATGCATGACGCGTTCAGCCCACATCGCCACAGTACACACGGAGTGACGGCGCGCGATGATTACGTTACCTGCGCACTTGCGGCCACCGAATCTAATCCTGCCCGAGGCTGGGCACGTATCAGTAGCACTTGAACGCCGGTTAAGGAATTATGAGCAGCAGTCTTCCGCAAGCAGGTCCATCTGTTTATTGTTAAAGAAATTACGCAGTTGCAGTATCCAAAAAGCAATGGCTCGCGGTGTTTGAGCTCCCAAAGTTTTGTGGAATCGCCCTGTGCAACCCGAACTGAGCCATCTTCACTTTTTTCATACCCCCGTATGGGCTCACATAGCGTGAGTCATCCGGTCGCCTCTTGGATTGGTCGCAACCACGCAATGCAAAATTCAAAACCTTTTCCGTTATTGTTGGTGGAAAATTGCGATTTTCACTTCATTTTTATGTTTTCTTTCTAAACAAAGAAACAAGCTGAACAATGCCGCTCGTAAATCCACTGAAGGCTGGGTTAATAAATAAGCACGACGAACGAAAGGTGGAAATTATTTCATGCTTCCAATGTTTTTGCATACATGCAGAGAAGCCCATGGGCGGTTTATTTCAGCAAATGTTTATTTTTCATTCGCACACCTCAATGGTGACAGTGTTGAACATGATGCTGTTTACACAGTGTAAAAATGTTTCAATGAAAAGCAATAAGAGTGACTAATATTTCCCGGAACTTTTACCTCTCCAATAAAAGTTGTATGAAGAAGTTGCAAGAGCTTTCTTTGAAAGTTAAACTATACCGTGAGAGTACTTCAGTACGGAAATAGCGAAAGCTTCAGTTCGTTTTATACAAGATGGTTTTCGATAATATTTTATCGGTAAAACTTTTTTTTCTGCGTCATTAGTTTTTTTAAGTAGTACACTCAACCTCCTTAGGCCATGTGGTACTTCATAAAATACACTCGATTTTATACCTAATACATTTTATAAGGTTGTGATACTTGTGATTATATCAGCCTGTTTAGTCTAGTTGGTTGTGACACTGCCTCCGAAGCTAGAGGTTTCGGGTTCGAATCCCGGCAAGGGCATTTGCTTTCTGTTTTGCGCAGAAACATTAAATTTGTTCCTGAGACTTGAATGTTTTCTATGTATTTAAGTATATATCTATTAAATATATCGTTGACTAGTACTCACAATACAAGCTTTATTGAGCTTACTATGCGACTAGATCGATTTGTGTCAAATTGTTCCCTATTTTTTTATTTACTAATTCTGACAATTTTTGAAGGCTTAGGGGTCAAAAGGCTAATTGAGACATTATATTCGTAAATATTGATCTGTTTGTTTAAGTCGAAATGCAGGATGATGACAATGGCCATTTAATTGATTAGGACATATTTTTATATCTGTGATAAATACGAATACTTATTTTTTCATGTGTATTATGTGTTTTTTATGTGTTTAAGTATTTTATTTGTAATATAAATATACATATATCGTTGTCTAGTACCCACAATCTACCCATTGTACAAACAAACTTTGCTTAGTTTGGGACTACGATGATTTGTGCCCCCAATAATTATTTATATATTTTTATTTTAATGGTCATGTTGTTGAACAAATATTTGTTTTGAATGGTGGATAATCAACAACATGACCATTAAAATAAAAATAATTAAATAATTATTGGGGGCACAAATCATCGTATAAGCATAATCATTTTTACACGGTATAAGCAAAGTTTGTTTGTACAATGGGTACATTGGGTACTAGACGACGATATATGTATACTTATATTACAAATTAAATACTTAAATACATAAAAAACACCTAATACTTATGAAAAAATAAGTATTCGTGTTTATCACAGAAATAAAAATATGTCCTAATCAATTAAATGGCCATTGTCATCATCCTGCATTTCGTTTTAAACAAACAGATCAATATTTACGAGTATAATGTCTCAATTAGCCTTTTGACCCCTAGTTTTGTTTGTAAAAAGGTCAAAAAAAAAATTTACAGGCACTTTTTTCTCAATAATAAATAGATGTTGTTCCTTTCATTGCTGCTAATTAAACCTCACGTACTTTTTATCTTAAAAAAGTTTTCTTGATTAAATTATAAACCGTCTCAACTACGTGTACCACCACCACCCATATCAGCCCATGGGCGTCCACTGCTAGACATAGGCCTCCGCCAATTTAATGGGGGGTAAATGCCATAATCACCACGCTTGGAATGAGGGTTGGCGATCGCAGTACCTCCACCGCACTCCAGGGATGCTGCTGCCCATCCCACCGTGCAGCATCAAAAGTACCATATGAAGGAGTCAAAAGCTCTTTTATTCCCTTATAATAAAGACTTTGAAATTTTGAAGTGCGTAGCTACTTTTGATGCTGACTGTACTACCCAAATTTGTACTATGAAGTTAATAAAATCTGTAAATAAATAGTAAAAACATTTTTTTTGTTTTTAGTTTTAACGATATGGCTGTAATTTCATCCCTTTCATACTGAAAACTACTGCTTATATTAGACCCATTATTACATAAACACTGATTGAATGACAAACTATCAACTGTAACTAAAGTGGACCAGATACATATTTTATTCATGTTCTGTACAAATGAATTACCTACTTTAGCGTGAACAAAATTTGACAGTTGAATGCCAACTGGGGTGACAAGACAAATGGTAGAGTTACCAGCGTATTCCTTCGAGCTCTTGGCTTGGAAAACAAGAGTTCGCTTCTAATAATCCACAGTGATAAATATAAATGGGATCTAGTAACAACCTTCTTACAAAAGAGCTGATTATGATCCACGATTTTTCCAACGTAGCGTGTCACGCCTCATATATATTACTCGTATATTCTGTGCAAAAAACAAATGCACCCTTTTACTAAGTTTACGAAAATGAATGATAGTGAGGGTTTTATGCCGCCTTTGTTTATTTACGCTACATATTAATTATTATATGAATTCTAAAAAAAATGCTACACGAAATATGGCATGGTCTTATAACAATTAAAGTCGTATTTTTCTGTTGGAAACGCGACGTTTTTGTACGGTCAACTGCAAAAAAAGTATCGATTTATTCCCCTCATAAATACGTACCGCAACCTTAATCCGCCGACATAAAAGTTATGGGACATATTTTTTTGCAAGTCGTATGCACCCATATTTATGCAGTTGACTGTACGTGTCTGAAATATAATAATCATGGTCGCTCGCAGGTGATCGCGACTATGATGAGTTGTAACGAAATGTTTGTACCCTCTTAACATCATTTATTGAACATTCAATAGTTCAATAGAATTGTTATTTAATGTAATTTTATACTAGATTTATGTCAAAGATATTCTATTTTATACTTAGAACATTTTATAATCAGACTGATTTTTCAATACATTATCTGTGTTTAGATTGGCTGAAAAAGGTGGGCTACGGACGTATTATTTACAGAATCATTAGTGTCATTGTTTATGAGCTGCCGCCTATAATAATTATGAAAAGTATTCTCGCTTCTCCAATTTCCTCTGAGAAGAATTTCGTCAATGTGAAAATTATTTACCCAATTGGATGAAGATACAGCTGATCTAGTACTCCCTGCCGAGCTGTCGATTCCTGCTTCTTGAAGAATTGATTTTACCCATGTACTAATCATGGTACGGGTGGCCGCTTTAATCTCACCTTTACATGTTATAAACAAAGCAGAAATCGACCCTCGTCTATTAGACGAAAGTGACAGTAATTGACGAAGCCAGAAAACAGGGCTTATTCTAAAATCAGGATGCTCTAGTAGTTTCCAAGCTGACTGGCGATAAAACGCTGAATCAGTTTTGAAACCAAATATTGGATTAAAAATGATTTTCGATCCTTCATTAACCATATTATTTGAAATAATGTCTAACAGCGTAAGATCATGCACCCTACGACCTGATGCCAGCAACAGTAGGGTGGCACAACTGCGAGAAACCTGGTATAAATTATTAAATTATTTACATCCGATACATTATTCTTTAGCCAATCTACCACTTGCCCCGGATTCCAAATTGGAGCTTTGGGATTTCGTGGATTACGTAATGCCACCGCTTTTAGAACATGTTTAACCATGACATCGTCACTCAACTTTTTGTTTACGTATGGCTAGCAAAAAGTAGAGATGACAGACTTATGTAGAGCAATAGTGCTGTACGCTAAACCTTCCTTGGTACTCAAATTGGACAAAAATCGTGCTAAATCAACTGCCCTAGGACTGTTAATCGAAATGCTTTTCTCTGTACACCACCTTACCCACCTGTTCCATGCTGGTCGGTAGGAAGACAACGTGGACTTTCTCCAGCTCAATTTTAATAACGAACGTTCTTCGTCCGTCCAGGTAGTTAGAAGGGACTCCCACCACCAACTAGCCATGCTTCCAGCTCCAACTCTACCAGGTTCGGTGGAGGGCGTCGGGTGGTCATATCGACGAGGTGATATTTTGCAAACACGTTTGCGTGTGGTCACGGTGAAGAAGAAAAGCGTGAGTCAGTGAAACTAAGGTCTTTTCGAAAGAAGCCAAATGCTTCGATTTGTCATAATGACGCAATTCGTCATTGGTGTCCAATTCTTTGAAGCCTGGTACAGCCAAATAACTCTTTTGGACGTCAAAGAAAGATATATCGGCCCATTCCCGAGAATCAGATCGTTGTAAATTCTTCACTAATTCAAACTTTGCTTCATCCGCTTTAACAAACCCTTTGTCTTTTAAAGTAGTACTAAAGTCTTTAAACACCAAATTCTCTAACCGGGCCTCATCCCCTGAAGAATGTTCCGATCGATTTTGGGATTGGGATTCCTGATGCATCATAGATCGTTGTATAAAACCAGTAATAGCATTCACCTGGCACGAGAGTTGTTCAAACCTCGATTCAAAATCCTTACTCCGTCGCTCCTTTCCGCTATCCGCACTGCTGCTGCGTTCACTGCTACTGGAAGAGCTGTGGCGCCTGCGCTCCTGGCCGCGGCCCGCACCGGCCGAGCGCCGCTGCTTAGAACGTGATGAATAGTTTTTTTGTGTAACATTGTTCTCTTGTGTGGTGCAATAAAGCATATTTATTATTATTATTCCTTTATTTATTTTTCGTCTTAGGTTAGGTTTGTACAATGGATTTACAAAAGGTAAAATATAAAAATACACTTACAAAATATAAAAACATTATAAAAACCTAACCTAGGGTGCCGCCGGCAGCGAGGCAGGGCCTAAGCCACCGGTGGTTAGGGCGACAGAGAGAGGAACCTCCGGACTTATTATTATTATTATTAATGTTCATCACGACCACGTGGTCTCTTTGCCTGCGAAGGACCTTCCTCCGCTGACGACGTAGACGATTTACGTCGCTTCTTCTTTTCCTGTGTTGCCTTAGATGGGCTTGGCATAGCTAGACTTTGTATCCACTACACCATAAACTTCACTATAACAACTATGCAGAAAACTAAATTCTATTTAAAATCAAAGAAATAAAAAATCTAAATCTTTTTGAGGCACTACTTGCTTCAACAAAAATCCAAAACGCAATGACGAGAATCTGCTCGGAATAAGCACGAGCCCTGTTGAATGGCGGTAAAAGAACCAGTTGTTTGGCGCCTTTGGTAAAATATGTTGCAGGGGATGTGACGTCACAACAGGAAACAGTCAGCAGATGGGCTATTAGAGGCAAATATTCATCAAAAATCCAGCAAACGCTCTCTCACAACCCAGAGAGGACGAAAGGGCCACAATTAGATATTTTCGTCGAACAAAAACTGGGTAAACAACGATAATACTTACCAGCAGCAATTCAATGTTTATTTACGGACCAATATTTGACAACTTTGACACGACACTTGGTGCTGCCATGTAACGCTCTATGTTAGTTCCATTTTATTTAATTTCTACTCTTTATTGTGAGACTATTATATACGTCCGTCGCCCAACTGCTGGGCACAGCACTGACCTCTTATAAAGTGAGAAGAAATGGGCAGTAGTCCTGGACTAGTGCGGGTTGCGAATTCACATAAACAGTGATGTACGCACTCACAAGGGGCAAGGGGCTACCTACCAAAATTCGAAATCGACACATGAAATAAGTGGCAGATGGCTATTTTTACATACGAGTAGCCAATAACTGCCGACCGTGAAATAATGCTTATGAGTCACGTGGAAAACCCTGATACGGCGGGTAGCGTGCTCACTAAACGTTACGTACAGCACCCTTGTAATGGAATTTATTAAGTGTGACTTTGTATTTTTCAGACTAATATTACTAAGACTGATTGTTTTCGGAATGGCAGAATATGCTTAATCCGGTGTTTTATCATATGAAATATAAAATTCTAAAATATAAATATAGCAATTATTTATATAATTTTACAAGGTAATCTAAAAAACTAATTAAACTAACTAAAAAATTAATAATATATCATGAATCTGAATATGCTAAATCCGGTGTTTTATCATATGAAATATAAAATTCTAAAATATAAATATAGCAATTATTTATATAATTTTACAAGGTAATCTAATAATTAAACTAACTAAAAAATTAATAATATATTAAGATATAATTAAATTAAATTATATTATAGCATAGATATCATTATGTCGAACTATGTTGAAATTGATTCATTACTTTTTCGTCTGTGCTACAAATTAGCCAAACAGAAGCCGCTATTACGAATGTTAACCACATATACTCTAGTTAGGCTCTAGAATCGTTGATTTACGAGGGTAAAACTGAAAGTTTCGGGAATAGAAGAAAATATGCAGTATAAGTGAGTTTATTTATTTTTATTGTTTTTCAAAATATTCTCCTTTGTATTTCATGCACTTATGCATGCGTTCAAACCAGTCCATAAAGCACTTTTTGAACTCTGAAGTAGGGGTCGACAAAATGGCTATTTTATAGGCCTCCACTGCTTCTTCTGGCGTCTGAAACCGCTGACCACGCAGTTTGTCCTTGATTCTGGGGAATGTAAAAAAGTCGTTGGGACTTAAGTCAGGGCTATATGGAGGGTGGTCCAATATTTCGACTTTTTCACCGTCCAGGTACTCAGTTGTTGTCCGAGCGGTGTGTGGGCTGGCGTTGTCGTGGTGAAGGATGATGCGACGACTAGGGTTTGTTTTTCGGAGTTCAGCAAAGACGTTCGGCAAACAAATAGTGGTGTACCAATCAGCATTGACTGTTCTACGATCCTCAAGAGCCACAGTAGCTACGTGACCAGATTTAGAGATAAACGTAGCCACCATCTTCTTAGCCGTACTGCGAGAACGAACAACTTTTGTGGGTTTGAGCTCGTCTTCGAAGACCCATACTCGGGATTGGTTTTTAGTTTCAGGCTCATAAGCGTATATCCACGACTCGTCACCTGATACTATGCTAAAAACAGCATTTGAGCGTCCCTTGTTAAATCTTTTCAAAGTTTTGCGGCACCAATTGACACGGACTATTTTCTGCTCGTCAGACAATAGGTGAGGTATCCAACGGGAAAATAACTTTTTCACGCCTAATTCTTCTTTTAAAATAATTTGTATTTGACTCATTCCAATACCCAGGTGCTCTTGAATTTCCCGATATGTCACATGTCGGTCTTCATTTATCAGACGACGCACAACATCGACGTTTTCTTGCGTGACTGCCGATTTTGGTCGACCTTCACGCACTTCGTCGGTGAGGGATACACGGCCACGTTGAAATTCTGAATACCACCTGTATATTGTAGTCTTTGAAGGAGCTTCAATATTAAAAGCAGCAACCATCCGCTCTTCACATTGTTTTTGTGTTAGTCCACTTTTAAAGTCATAATAAATCATAGTTCTGAAATTTTCACGGCACAATTCCATTTTAAGCAGTGACTCGACGACTTCAATAAACAATTGAAACCGAACCATACTTTTTTTTTTCTAAGTGGCCAGTGTGTTGAGATAAGGAAACTTCAGAGATTATAAAAAGGTATAATACATGTTAAAAATAAATTAATAAGTATTCGATTCCCGCCACTTTCAGTGCAAGCCTCGTAAATATTTTGGGCTTTTAGGGCCCACGGTGTATTACTCCTATACAGGGTGGGCATGAGTATACCGACAGAATTTAACCAACGATTCTAGTGCCTATTTGGACAAAAAAAAGGAATATCAACATTGCTGTATAAAGTCTAATTTTCGAGATAATAATTTTATTCAGTAATTAACAAGTTAATAAATCTCAAGGATAACACGCCTTAATTATGTGACGTAACCAGACACACAAGCACACACACAATACGGAAGTGGTAATATCAGTCTTACCTGACATCTGCCATAATTTTGACTACGAATATTTTTTAATTAAAAGATGAGTTTAAACAGCAAAAAGTTTTCATAAGTTATTGAGAGAAATGAATGTTATTTCTAATGTTAGATAGCGATTGCTACACAGCTTAGTTTGGTACACACCAAACTAAGATACAATTAGACACTCATACTTTTGCATAAGATATCTTTTACCATGATCAGTAATACTCAAAAGTAATCAACTTATTATTACTAGCTTGGCCTTTAGTTTTACTTCTGTTCTTTACCAAAGAGTCGGCAAGTGTGCAAACTTTTTTTGGTGAATAACGTACTGGCCGTTAATCAGATTTTAAAACGTCGGGAGTCGTTCGTTAAGTGTGAAGTTTTCTTTATCTATCACTCTTTAGACTAAGGTTTCGTTTACAAGAAAGTACTATCGTTATTTTCTTTTTGTTCTAGTAATTAAGTAAGTTAACGAGGCAGTTTTGGACCCATGTTGATATAACATTATTTACTCGTAATACCACCAGGAATCTATGGTTAAAGTTTGTCGGTATACTCCTTCCCACCTGTATAATGTCCAAAGAACAAATGCATGCATGTGATTTTGACGTCAACATCACAATACAGTCCGTTTCACGTATCAGATATCAGGGTATGTAGAATTAGCTTCGATACTTTACTTTAGTTCCAATAAATAATTGGAATTGTTGTTCAGAAATAAAAAAAGATATCTAAACTATAATTTGTGTCGTTAATAATTATTTAACGCATTTTAACATATTAATAACTCGGTTTTATTAATAAAGTATTTGTATTTGTATATTATACATGAATATTTATAAATTACCGGACTGTTCTAAACAACGTGAGCGTGAAAATTTCATCTGTTGTTGTCGTATGACGTCACGACATGACGGTTTACGTTTTCACACGGAAATTCAAAGATTTTATATTTTATAGTAAATTGTCTAACCAGGACGTATTCATTGGACGGATGGACGAATGGCTATTATCTCCAACCACGAGATTTCCGAGAAGACAGTACGGTTGCCAGTTGATTGCACTTTTAGCACCACCCAGGTATCACGTGTAACGGTGGATACTCCCTGCCGACGAGGTGCAACCAGGGTCTAAGACAAGCCATATTAACATGAGATGTTTATTTTCCCGATCGATATGAGGGTAAATAGTTTAATATGGCTTTTAGACTCTGCTTTCACTTCGATTGCTAGAAAATAAATAAAGAAAGAATTAACAAAATGATTAACAACATCCACAGCTAACATATGACTAGGCGGCAATTGCGCTCCTCAAACGATTGAATCACTTTTTTAATTAATGTGAAATACGGACTACAAAAACTCATAAAATTAAATGCCCTTTGATTCTCATTTAATTTCTTTTCATACTAAAGCTATATAGTTATTTAATTTAATGAGATAACCATTTACTAGTGAAGGTCTCCTCCAGCTGTCGCCATTGCCCTGTCTTTAGATAAATACTTTATTAAATAAAAATTCCACGTGATTATTTAAACATAGGTATAATATTAAGGCGTTCAGCTCGTTTTCAAAATAAGGAGGACTGAACCTATAATCGTTTTTGGTAGATACTACGAAAATGTTGTATCAATGATTGCAGTGGGATTATTCTCTCAACAATCTAACCACCAATCCAATACACGTGTGTTATTACAAATACATGTAAGGTTGTCGGTGGTGGAATTGCCGATGGGTTTGCTGTACGTTCTATACAAATATCCAACAGTCTGCGTGGTTATTTATTCACTATGTAATGGAAGTGGATACATTTAATATGAGCTGTGACAGCACACCAGGGCTTGCGCAGCATGCGGTGTGGATTTGGAAACGTACACTCATCAAAATTTATTAAAAGGTCTTGTTTACCCCGGCCACGGGGACTGCAATACTCGTATCGGCTTATGGCCCCTTAGTGCCTTGTTCGCATTTGTACGGCAAATACGAAAAAATCCCAACCAACAAAAGGGGTGTAATTTTGTTAATTTATTTTAATTGACCAGCGCAATCGCATTACATCGTATTATATCAAAAGTTTGTAAAGTTAGATGATTGGTGTTCGTTTGGGAGGAGCGTTCGTGGCCCAGCGGCGCCCGCGTACCGCTTGCGCTATGCGAGGTTCAGCAATGTCGGGCAGGGTCAGTCCTTGGATGGGTGACCGCTTTGAGTGGTTACTAACTGAGCGCTCCCGTGATTTGAAAGGCACGCTAAGCCGTTGCTCCCGGCTGCTGTCTATGATAGCAGTCGTTGAGCCAAAGTTAGAGGCCTTCGGGCGGCTTGAGAACTTCTAACAGTCAAGTTGCCCACTTGACAAGCCTAATCCCAATAAGGTCTACTTTCCCCCTTGGGTTGGAACGTCAGATGGCATTCGCTTCCGTAAAAAGTGGTGTCTACGCCAATTCTTGGGATTAGGTAGCGGACCCAAGGCATCTTATAGGATGCAACTGTACTGGGAATAACGCAAGGATGATGATAGTGTTCGTTTGGTAACGAAAAATCTCTGTAGAGCATTTCTAGTTATTAAAATATAATTGATTTAACACTAGTTTACAACAGTGGTGGAGCGCTCGCTCGTGGCCCAGTGGCACCCGCGTACTGCGTGCGGTATGCGAGGTTAAGCAATGTCGGGCGAGGTCAGTCCTTGGATGGGTGACCGCTTTGAGTGGTTACTAACTGAGCGCTCCCGTGCTTTGGAATGCACGTTAAGCCGTTGATCCCGGTTGCTGTATTTGATAGCAGTCGTTAAGCCAAGTTAGAGGCCTCCGGGCGGCTTGAGAACTTCTAACAGTCAAGTTGCCCACTCACTTGACAAGCCTATTCCCAATAAGGTCGGTTTCCCCCTCGGGTTGGAAGGTCAGATGGCAGTCGCTTCCGTAAAAACTAGTGCCTACGCCAATTCTTGGGATTAGGTAGCGGACCCCAGGCATTCTTCAGGATGCAACTGTACTGGGAATAACGCTAGGAGGATGATGACTAGTTTACAACAGTGGTGTAATAAGTAAAATAATGTGAATATTTATTATTATAAAATAAATTGATTTACTCTTCTTATTACTTTATTAATAACATGTACCTATATATTATTAAATAAACTAAATTAAAACCTTACAAATCTAAAAACCTAAGTCTAAAATAATTGGCCCCTGTGGCATGGTGCCGAGGATGCTGGCAGCATTTCCTCGCTATTTTCCTTATTATTATATCTTTAATGATAAAAAAGACGCAAAATTTCTAGATTCGTATGCATGTAGCTTTGTATGCGAGAGATAATTTCCGGACATAAACCCGGATCATTCCCGGTGGGAATTAAATCAGACTAAAAAAATCTTTTTGACCTTGATGACTTTATTTTCCGCCTGCGTTTTTCTGTATACACGGTTTTTATTTTTTTATTGTTTTTAAAATGTGCAAAAGTGTCTAGGTTCAAGAAATATTTTCCGCACGGACAGGTTAAAAAGGTGATTTTCGAGGGCCTTCAACGTTCTGAAACTAGGCGACTAATAATCCTAAACAATCCCAAACTTTGGCACGGAAGTACCGTATTTTAAGTACTTAATTATTATAATCATATTCGAAAACTGCGTAAAACAACGTAACCAGTTCAAGTATAAATGTAGCATTACTTTTAGTAGTCCGTTGATAATAGCTATTGGTACATATTTCGCTCAAACCGCTGCTTATTAGTTTTACTGCCAATAAAATAAATAAGAACGACAAGAGGTTAGTGCCTAGTTGAAACGATAGCAAAGTAACGCTACGATGAACAAACCCTATGTCCTTCAAAATAATTTAAAACGTGCATTGTAATACTTTTATAAATAAGAACGACAAGAGGTTAGTGCCTAGTTGAAACGATAGCAAAGTAACGCTACGATGAACAAACCCTATGCCCTTCAAAATAATTTAAAACGTGCATTGTAATACTTTTATAAATCAGCTCTGTTTTAGGTTGATTTTAAACCGTTTTTTAATTTATACGTACGTAAGTATTTACTATCTTAAGCACAAGTCCACACGCCCACAACCGATAGAACTGAAAACAAATTACAATATGTAACACAATGAAGATATTCTACATTGTATCATTTCTGGACCCAGGTTATGTCCTTAAACTACGACCAAGACCACCGGGGAATGGGCAGCAGCATTCCTAGAGTGCGGTGGAGATACTGCGATCGCCAACCCGCATGCCAAGCGTCGCGATTATGGCATTTACCCCCCATGAAATTGGGGGAGGCCTATGTCCAGCAGTGGACGTCCTAGGGCTGATGTGGTGGTGGTGGTATCATTTCTATAGTACTTTGATACGAAACTATAGTTTCGTTGGCGTTTCTATTAGGATAACCATTAAACTGAAACCGAAGCGGTGTGTACGGATTAATAAGGTTTGTAACACGGCCGGATGTAACATCTCTAAGTGAGCCCGTTCATCATACCATAGTCCTCAAAAGGAGAGTAATGCTTTACGCTGATATCATTTATTAATGATATCACGATTTCCGTCGCCATGCGATGTCGAGTCACGATGTCTTTAATATACCGATCCATTCAAGGAAAATAAGATTCAACGTATCACATAAAACTCCAAAATCTTCGTTTTATATAAACCTATTTCCTTCACAAATTTAGTTGGTTTAATTTCAGTTTTATATTGAGTAGAAGATGTTGACTGTATTGCCTTTTTGAAAGGAACTAATTTAGGTAAGGCAGGGGACTCTGCCGCACCGCGCCTAAGTGATTTTCTTCTTCGAAATATAAAATAAGCTTTGAATTCCAAAGACGCGAAAGCAAATGGCAGCGCGTGTTCATTTCCATCGACGTTCGTTTCGTTCTCTCTTCAACGACTCCGCGTCAGTTTTCATTTATCTTCAAGCTACAATCACCTGTCAACATTGAGTCGGCGCAATTAGGCATGTGAATTAGGGGCGTTGCTGTAAAAGCGATTTAAGGAAAACTTTGCTGTTTACGCTGTAGACTGAACTAAATGTCATTCCGAACACGATTAATCACGACCCATTGTTGCCTCAGATTCAGATGCAAACACCTCAAACGTTTAACGACAAACACCATTTGAACCAAATAAGATTTATGATGTCATTTTATTTATTTATAATTGCTTCTTTTTGTGTAGCTACAAGTAGAGTATTTAGCAATTTATACCGTCAAATAACGACTGTTTACTGTTTTTTTGTGTGTGTGATTAAATAATATTTGCATTATTCTTTTTTTAAATAAGTCTAATCTCGACGATTTCGATAGACTAGAAATCATCTTGCTTATAAATATTCTACCTACCCTAAAATATAACGAAAATAAGATCCCCAAATAATGAGCAGTTGCTTCATTATGAAGTATGTAATGTATGTATACACATAATAAAGTTAAACCATGAATCTTAATAAAAAAGGAATATGTTATATCATGTTACTGAACTAGAATTTGTTAATATAAAGTTACCACAGCTAGCTATGTTCAAGTTGCTTAAGTTTGTTTATGTGCATGATAAAAGAGACGTCAGATATGTATCTACTGCATTATTTAACATATCAACTGCATTATTGAATAAATGAATAACTGAAAAATTAATCTATATTACAGTACCGGCCAATAATATATCACCTTTGCGTTTTATTGTATGAACGTGTATAGAGTACACAATTTAGGTTTGTTGATACATTCAATTTAAATTAATGATAAATAATTTATATAAATAATGAGAAGACTAGACCAAATATAATTTATATAAATAATGAGAAGACTAGACCAAATATACGTCAATGATTAATTAAATATCATCTATTAGTACATTACGATACAAGTGCAGAGAACAGGAAATTCGCACGTGTATCGTACAACGTTTTACAGTACATATGGCTCTTTAAAGTTTCGACATATACACGTAATCTGCTGATTACCGCACTGTACTGTATGTACTGTAAACTTAGTTACAGAATAATATGTCTTTTTCAGAAGAAATTCCTTGAGTTTTGCATTGAAAATTCTACTGTTTGTTAATGATTTAAACGCGGTTGGTAGCTTATTATAGTTATTAGAAAGAAACACAGCCTGATAGCTAGCGAAATGCTTTGCGACGTTGAGTCTCAAGATAATGTTGTGTTCCATGTCTTTACGCCTTGTTGACAGAATGGTAACTCTCTCACTTGGACTCTCATATTTGTTAAGGTGTTTTACGAAGTCAGTCAATAACTCTACCTGTGGATATTTAAACAGCTTAAGGCCCGGAAAACCCCTAAAAGATAGGCTTTGAATCGCTAAGGCTCTAAAAGTAGCCTATGAAAAATTCAGAATAAAATATATGTTATCCTTTGAGTTTTCGTTAACAATTTCAACGTTTGTATTTTTTGTATGACTTTAAATACTATGTCAAAAATAAGCTCGTAGAAAGGCTGTTTTCAACATAAAAATCCACTTCATCATCATCATCATCATTCAGCCGAATGACGTCCACCGCTGGACATAGGCCTTCCCCAAAGACTTCCACAATGACCGGTCCTGCGCCACCCACATCTGCGACCCTTACCAGGTCATCAGTCCACCGTGTGGGCGGCCTGCCTACGCTACGCCTTCCGGTACGTGGTCACCACTCGCGAAGCTTTCCGCCCCAACGGCCATTCACTATTCCTTCCACAGAAATCCACTAATCCTTCTAAATCACGAGAGATATTTACACGGTTCTTTCGAAAAGTTAGGTAGAGTTTAGATTTTTTTCATTTATCGTTTTTTCATTTCCTGTATTGTGGCCAAGGTGCATGTTAATAAATGCCAGGAAGATGTAAGGAAGCAGGAATTTATTATTTCCTTTTTCTATTGCGTTAGACTCAGCAAGAGGAACTACAAACATGTGCTTTAAGGTAATATTATAATTTCCAGTCGAAATAGAACGCGTTTTCATTTGCATAATTTCCAAGTCAGAGTAAAAACAACGAGGCTCAAACCGCTCTAACGTTTGTGTTTATCCCAAGAATTTGTTCATTTTGTTTCATCTCACGTAAAGGGTATAAGTGTATGTATATATGTAAAAAGGACTGTATTCATTGCGGAATGGCAAGGATTTTTCTTGGCCATCTATCTCGGATGATGAACGCATAATGCCACATAGCATACAAAATTGTATAAAAAATAGCCAGCACCTCTCGGCGACTACGTTTTAGACTAAGGTGTTGGTTGGACACTATATTTTGCTTTCTTATATGCCTCACTAACGCAGGCAATGTATTTATAGCTTGATAAGATAATAAATTAAAAAGTAAAACCGCTGACATTGATACAAATAAATCGCAAAACTAACGTCTCGAGTTTATTGTTTTTTTTTTCAACGACTTGTGTCATCTACTAGCGTATGATGGTTGCCGTTTTATCACTTATCGTCGTGGATAAGACGCCTGTCACTTACGCACTCGCATACTTGTCAGAACGTGACGGATGTCTTATCCACGACGATAAGTGATAAAATCGCAACCATCATGGTATCGAATACTAGACACTGTCAGGTACAGGTTAATCCTGTCATTCGCTCCTACCTGAGGCTCCTACAGTAAAGTATACAACGTGTGGCCTGTAATAGGAGCAATAGATTTAAAGGACGCTTCCTTGGAGCATCTGCATCTAACCTCCTGTGTCGAAAAAAAAATATCTTTTTTTAATTGGGAGAAATTTTGATCTAAAGTTATGACCTCCAAGTATTACATAGCGCGGCAGTCAATGATGATTTTCAGGTTGCTTCAAGTGCTGACTCATTATCGTTGTCGCATTTTTGCTTTACAAGGACATTTTTGGGATTTTCTTAAAAAAATATTTATAAAACCTTCGTGTTTTTGATTAAATAGTTATTAATATCACTCCAGTAGAGTAAAATAGTACATATAGGCTACTTTTGTGACAAAAATTGAAAAAAAACTTCTTTTTTTTAATTAAAACCATTTGGTAATAATTGCTGGAGAGCTCAATAGTATACCGTTTAATTTTTTGCTCCTATTACAGGCCACACCCTGTATAAAAGTACAGCTTAAATATTTATAATAAAGCTCTAGAGGTGCGAAAATCAGTACATTGCAGTAATTGACAGTTAATCAAAAAGAACACGGCTGTGAAAATTATTTAAATAATCTAGTAATAGATCAGTCACAAAATAGTATTTCCATATATAATGTGATTTTTATTCAGCCGTTGTCTCTCTGCCAGAGGAATATGGTGTTTTTAAAAATGAGTTCGTTCTTATTGTTTACGAAACTACGACGAAATTACGTAATTACCCGTTTTAGTAAATAATCAGCTTTTTTACTTCCCACTGCTGGGCACAGGCTCTTCTCATGGATGATGTGATGATGACACTGACATATTTCACTTGCTACTAATAATAAAATTTCTAAAGTTTGTGTTTGTAAAGTTTGTTTACTTTGTCACGCAAATCCGTGAAGTGAACTTCACGTTTTGCATTAAAACCTCGCAAAAAAATTATTCCAGGTTTCATCTCTCAAAGGAAAGAGATAGGAGCAGGAAGTTCACAAGGACATAGTCGCGGCTAAAAACTGGTGCAATTAATAATATATCAACCAGTTTATGTAATTCAATGCGGTTCTGAATGTGTATCGAATGTTTGATGATTTAATTAATAACTTTCGGCCAGATGCAGTAATTCTGATTGCTCGGTATATGTAGGGGCACCACTGTGTCAGGCCAAGTTAGCACCAATTCTAGCACTTGTTTGGCTACCAGATTTAAATAGGTAAAATATCTCTATAGTGACTGAATAAGCTCACCTACCGATTTACAATTTAGTATAATCTGCTTAGGAAACCACTTTTTATGAATAATTGTGTATAAATAATTTATTACCGACATAGCTCAGCGAATTATTACGCTGAAATGGCAGTGGGTAGGTGGATAATGTGGATATCTCGCAGAACAGATGGCCGTTAGGGCAGACTACCTAGTTCTTGAGTGGAGATCGCGTGTCGGCAGACGTAGTGTATGTAGGATATCCTATAACTAGGTGGGGTGACGACATTCGTAAAGCAGTAAGCAGGGATTGGAGAAGAAGAGCTGAAGACCGAGCTCAGAGGCGTGCCATGGGAGAGGCATATATCCAGCTGTGGACTGACACAGGCTGCTGACGAAGTAATTCATTATTCATTTAGTATTCTACGAACTACTCGTTCCTTTTGTACATATACAGTCAATATAAATAGGTCAAAAATCAATTACCTTTATTTAAATGTTTGGTGTCCAAACACTCTGTGCCTCCTTATTGTCAAATATTTCAATGCACCTACTGAAAAATTCTAAATACATAGTTCGTAGGTCATTACATATATTCTTACCTATAAGAGTCAAAACTTATATATTCGTGGTTTTAATGACTACCTATCAAAAAGTAAAATGATGATATGAGAGCTTGGCATATTTTCTACATTACCTACGTATTTGGTGGGATCACATTTAAGCCGATGTTTCGTGATAAGCAAATATAAATTTCGGGCTACCGGCAATTGCAATCAATTATGACTATTAGCAGTAATTCAGGTGTAGAGTCAAATAATATATACCATTGTTATTGAGTGTATCAATTGCTTGTGTGAATGATATCTTGCCAACGGCCCATTTTGATTGCGTCATTAACACGTCATTAATACCTTCAAAATTTGTAATTCACTGTTCAGCTTAAATTTTATTTCAATGCACATGAGCGTTCGGGGTACATGGATATACCTTAAAATGTTATATAGAGGTTTCTAAGAAACTTTTCCATTTAAGTCAGTCAAAGTCATAAAAAATGTGTCTTTACCCTCTAAATTCCAAACTATGAAGCTTAAATATCTGAAGAAAATGTAAGTGGTATAGTCGTACAATAACAAATACTCTCAACGATTTTTTTTTGAATAAGAAAAATCGAACAGTCATCCCTGAAAAACTGACACGCCAAAGGAAAAAGACGTAAGTGCTCCGAGTTTCCTATGGAGATAAGACTTTTTTAAATTCACAGCGTAAGATGGTGCTTTTAAATTGGGACAGGGTCATGGTCCGACGCGATCCTGGCCGCTTTTGTCCAAATATCTGTTACTGGCAGACAGATATTGTTGTAATTAACTAAAAGAAAATATTAAAAATAGAGCACAAAGACCGTACGCTGGAAAAAATGTGAAAATAAAATGTAACACCACACACGTAACTTTTCAAGCCACGTATTCAGCCTAGTGACTTCGTTTCCGCGCGTGTTCAGTGGGTTGGGATGTGTCGCTTGTACAATGGCTTGTGTTCTGAAGAAATGTTTTTTACCACCCCACAGGGAACACTGGAGTTGGAAGAGTTCACAAGGTGGGGTCAAGTGGGGTAGTTATAAGCAGTGATCGTAACTTTTGTAGCATTTTCGGTGCAGCGTAGTAGTATTAACGGAGTTGATATGGAAAAACACAATTTAAACGGTTAATTAAGGTTAATATTAACGTTATTAACGCTAATGAATCATAAAAATTTAAATCATTTATCCCAATTCCGTTAACACCACTACGCTGCACCGAAAATGCTACAAAAGTTACGATCACTGGTTATAGTCTATAGGCAAATTTGCAAAAAGTCGTCTCCTTCACGATTTTCGTCCACATCTCTTCTATATCTTCTAAAACTGGTATGGATGTGTTCCTTGTTGTCTCTAGAACACGAATCTACCTGTTTTAGTTCATGGAGGGGGGAACGCACATAGCTGTGACGTCATAAAGATGGCGGCCGACCGTCGTCGATTTATGTCCAATTCTCGGGTTCTATTTTATCAATCGGTTCGTGTGAGGCATCGTTTGAAAGCTTATTAAACTTACTATAATTGCTTCTTTGACACTTATACCCTAACTGAAGTAATTTTTAAAATATTTTATAAAATGTGATTTTTTTACCCTGCATGATTGCATAAGTACTGATAAAAGATGCTTATACCTCTATAAATAATAACTTTAGAGCAATGTATGTTATTACAAAATAAGTAGACAATTTTATAAGCTTTCCAAAAATATAAGTTTTATTGGTGTACAATAATAAGTAATCAGGTCTAGACCAATGTTGCTCAACATGGGTCATTACGCGTCGACTGACAATAACGACGCTCGACTGCGCTGCGAGCGCTGGCGTCGCGCCTTGGTGTAAATATTAGTAGGAAGTCTGTATGTTTTTTCAGTAAGTATATTGCAGACGGTCGTTATTTAGTTTGCTTTATGCATATAAGGCGGTAAAATAAAAGATAATCATTTATTTATGTACAACGAAAATATATACAAGAATACTTAACCAAAATAATATAAAGAAAATTAAAACTAACTTAAATCTAAAACGGGCCCTTGAGGCATTGTACCGAGGATGCTGGCGGCATTTCCTCGCTGTATCGCAATGCTGATACGTTGAGAGAGGAAATAAAATAAAACATGGATTCTAGAATATCGTATAAGTGGCCTAATCGGCTTCCAATAAGACACGCTATTAAAAACAAAAATAAGTTCCACATAGCTTGAGCTAAAGGAGTGGAAAACGAAAACCTATCAGTAATTTACCTAAAAATATCAAAGTATTTTTTTTACTATCCTGATAACAATAATATTTCTCTCTAAAGTTAAGGGCTATTAAGGCAATTTTTTATTGGATCCGTTCAACTCGCTCGTATAAATATGTACCTATATGCGACATTAGAGGTCATTTGTTTCTACATATGAAATGTATTTTAGCTATTACGCGACACGCTACGGTGGATAAGGTGACTAGCTCTACGGTGGCGTAGCACGCGTTTAGCTTGGCCTCGCACGCTTTAGTTACTGCAAATGAAACTAAATTTTTACGGTGGTGGTATTATTAAATATAATGAAACGGGTCACTCACGTCTTTAAGGTCAAATTTCGCTCGACATGTTTCAGACCAGTTCGCGGTCCTTAATCATGAGTACCTATCGCGGCGGCGGTTTGGTTAGCACTGCGTGCCCGTGCCCTGTCCGTTCGGCTGCTCGGCGCGGGCGTAGGCGGCGGCGGCGAGAATCTACCCTCGTTTTATTCACAATTGTTTAATGCCGAGCTACACACAACACTCACAACGTCACATGCTGAAGTCTCGCCACACTCTTCACAGACGTAGTATTTAACACTGTTTTCCAGCTGGGTGGCACAGCCCATCCGCAATTACTAGAGACATTTTTAATTCATGCTCCAGGCCACCATTCCACTCGTTTTAATTAGAAGGAGTAGACTAGAATTGGCCTGTGATATCGCTTTTATGTTTCTATCTCTATGAAATGCCGGGTACTACATGTCACGTTTTGTAAGTCGGATACCAGCCCTGAGCATATTCCTGACTTGCCTGAACAGAAAACGAAGTATCTTCCTCTCTGTAAGACGAATATGCAAGTGCGACAGAAAGGCAGATATTTCGTTTTCGATTCGAGGTAGCGCCCCTGGTCAGTAGTACCATAAATCGGCGCGCATGCATGAAGAATGCTATGAGAGTTCATAAAGCGAAAGTTGTATTTCAGGATCGTAGCTAATGGAAATCCGTGATCTCTGCCTACCCCTCTGGGAAACAGGCGTGATTATATGTATGTATTAAAATTAGTATACATTTAATATAATACAGTGACATGTAATTATAATCCGTAAATAAAATAGAGTCTGTTCGGGATACGAAGAAGCATAGGATATATAGGGCGCACCAGTGCTAATTTTCGGTTCTTGTTATGCTGACAACACTGCGATGTCATTATTGTCATTATATATTTCGATACTAAAAATCGTGATACTTGATTTGATAAAAAAAATGTAAAAATTTCGTTTTTAGAATTTGATGTGATGATACGCTGAAAATATTTTACAACCGTAAAATATAAATAGAAAATGATATCAAAAATAATTTATTTATCAAAATTAAAGCCTGAAACCAAATATTCACAATGTCGCTCATGGTTGAGCTTGCCTCGCTACCACTAGAGTGTTCCAAAAAATATCTTCATCTGCATTTGATGTGCTTGAATCTGTTATATTGATCACAAATTCTTGTATCTATTAATACTTTCAGTGCCAGCGATTTCGTAGGGCTACGAATGATCGAATGCGAAAAGTCTTATGTAGTGGAGAGCGCTACCTACGCGACTAACGCTGCCGCTCGGGTACCCAGCCCTGAAAGTGGTAAATGGTGCTGTTCCAATTTTATTCTTACAGTAATCACATGATCACATAAAAACTTTTACATTGACGACCTGTTTAGCCTAGTTGGTAGTGACTCTGCCTCCGAAGCTAGAGGTCCCGGGTTCGAATCCCGGCCAGGGCATTTATTTGTGCATTTTTCACGGATATTTGTGCTTGGGTCTTGGATGTTTTCTATGTATTTAAGTATGTATTTATCTATATAATTATGTATATCGTCGTCTAGTACCCATAGTACAAGCTTTGCTTAGTTGGGACTAGGTCGATTTGTGTAAGATTGTCCCCCAATATTTATTTATTTATTTATTTCACATTTTTTAATTTAGGTATTTCTTTTGAAACCTCACGAAGACTAGTGATTCCACCACCACAGATTACTTCTTCGTTTAACACGATGTTAGGAAAAATTGAAAAAAAAATTAAAATTGGTAATTTGGTATCACCTTCCTAGCAATGTAAAATTGTTGGATCCTGCGGATGGCACACTTATCAAAATTCTCAAGAATAATTGTTTTTTGTGTTCTTTTGCGATTTTCTTTTTATGTGTGTTGTCTGTAGAACCTTCTTTTTTATAGATCTACTCAAATCTGAAAAAAGAATGCATAAAAAGTATCACTAAAGGGTCAACAATGAGCTTGTCACTCCTCTGGAGTCAGCTCGTTTGCCATCAGGTATAAAACGTACAAAAACAATTGTTATAGGGTTTATTAGGCACAATATATTTAATTAAATTGATTACTTTTGGATGTATGTACCCGTTTATATTATGTCGGATACCGTAATCATTTAGGAGGGCTATTTTATAGAATCGTAAATACCTGTACTGGCGGATACACGCATGTTGATTTTTTGCAAGTCGATAATGTGGCATTTAGCGACCTTTTCTCGCTGATAAAAGCGAATAATACTCGTTAAAAATGATCTCCCTTGGGGAATCGTAAACGGTTTTACTCCTTTATATACATAAACCGCAAGAAAACTAAACAAGAAGTATTCCAAAGACGGCACGAAAACAAGTTTGTCAATTTTGACATTTGGCAGGGAACTAGGTTGGATTGCTATGTAAAAATCATAATGTTAGTTCCCTTCTGTCATGCTTCTTCTTATTCCGAACAGACTATATATGTATGGTATTCGTTTCATTCACGTCTCAAATAATTAAAATGAAGTATTTTTTTTTAATCTCTCATATTAAAAAAAATGATAGACAAACTTACAACAACATTTCAATGGTGAATATAATTTGTAGCTTAACCATAACTTTAATAACTTACTTACTTAAATACATATGTAATAAATAAATATACATATAAAATAAATATACACATTAAATTAAATATAGATTAAATACATTCGGGTCTATCCCCATTTCCTAACGTGGTGTGGGATTGGAATGGAATATGAATTGGTGGCATATCGCCACGTGACTAAGCACACGGCGATCCGCTGGGTTATATACATGTGTACACGAAAATTAGTCATACAATTAATATTGTATATTAAGGTATATTTCGTAACAAGATGGAATCAATTAAAATGTAGACATAATTAAGTCCTTAACTACGTAACTACAAGAACCATATTTTTCATCATTTCCATCATTGTAATCCTGTAGGAGGAGTCTAAGTAAGAAAACTGTAGAGACATTCTAACCGCGACCTTATTTTATTTAAGTATAGGATAAGATGAAACAAGTAAAAAAATATATTCAAAGTTCGGTACTAAATTTCGTGCTTTAATATTTGTATCAAGCTTTTTAACTCCGCCTGGTTGTTCCCTGTTTACGTTTGTAGCCTTACTTGAAACAAAATAAAATAATTGTCCTCTCTTTTATGTTTAACAATTTTGTATTTAGAATGAATACTATTTTTTATACCACGTTGGTGGCAAACAAGCGTACGGCCCGCCTGATGGTAAGCGGTCGCCGCAGCCTGTGGACGCCTGTAACTCCAGGGGTGTCACATGCGCATTGCCGACCCTTTAAAAATGTGTACACTCCTTTCTTGAAGAATCCTATACTGTAGTTCCTTGGGAAAACCTCGGCAAGGAGCTCATTCCGCGTACTGTAATATACTTTCGCTAACCTTTGTAGTAAACATCAGACAAAAACGTAATACAAACATAAATCGACGGATAAGCTGGGTTCGCTGAGTGACGCATGGTGTGACCTTAGAATTCTGCTTTGCCTTACGAAGCCTTTTGGATTTATAAAGCTTTTCTGTTCCGAACGAAATATTACGAGTTACGATTGAATATGAGTTAGCCCGGGAAAGCGTCTTAGGACTCTAATATGTCTGTCTATCCAATTTTTTTAAACAGTAATGGCCAATTGAAATTAAAATCACAGAACACGGGTCATAGTGCAACGGATTCGAACTGTTTGTTTTTATCAATATTACCAAATATCGATAAAAGTTATTAACATACACAAAATAGATGATTAAACTGATGCCCATAAACTATATAAAAGTTTGAAAAAGAGACTAATCGAAACCACACATGACCCTAAGGCTGGCTCATTCCTCGGACAAAGAATAGGCATCGCCATTCAACGGGGGAATGCAGCCAACCAACCTTATGGGCACAGTTCCGCAGGGAACAGACTTGGGTGACATGTTTTAGTATATGTAGAGTGTAGTTTAGTTTTAATTTTATGTATTTATATTTTTTCTAAGTTTCTTACATTATTATTAAATGTTCATAATAAATATTCATAATGTTAAATGACCATTAATATTTTTAATGAAATATATACAAATGCTTCATTTGAAAATTAAAAGTTATTATTTGGATACCCCCGTTACGGTTGATAGCCCGAACTGTCAAACTGTACAGCACATCAAAGATATTTTTACTTCCACCACCATCCACCATATCAGCCAAAGGTCGTCCACTCCACTGCTGGACATAGCCCTCCCCCAATTCTATGGGGTGTATACCACGCTTAGCATGTGGGTTGGCGATCGCAGTATCTTCACCGGATTCCAGGGATGCAGCTGCCCATCCCCCGGTGGTCTTGGTCGTAGTTTTAGGACATACCCGGGTCGGGTCATTTTACTTACTGGGTCCCATATTTAATAGCGCGACCGTACAAAATAATAATAATAGCATAGAAGCCTCTCTCTATACACATATTCACATACATACATTCATATGTTACATATTCTTATCGTTGTAAACAGTTATTTTATATACGACGTCAAAAACTATGGACTTTTCATATACAAAACTCAAGATTCGGTCAAATTTGTAGGATAAGCAGTAATGCGGTTTTACTCAACTTATCCTACGCAAAGCTTTTTTCTACTAATGCGGGCTTGCGGCCCGTCGCTCGGATCGATGAAGACCTTAAGCTCTTGGGCCTTATCGAGATTGGCTAGAACTCACTTCTCCGAAATGCACAATATACCAATAGAAACCAGCCAACCCGCGAGTCGGGCCACGTACAATGTAATTTTAATTCTGTAGAAGTCCACCCATTACATTCTACGGACTTAAAAGTTCACAAACTTATAGTTTTTGACACAACTAACAACATTGTCTAAGTACCTATATACTTACTAATTCATTCTTTTGAGGTGTGCAATAAAGAGGATTTGTATTGTATTGTATTATAAAATCAGAATAATAATAAAAAGCTAGACTTGAAAGTTTTTAAAATTGTGTATTTTTTATCATCTAAAAGTTAAAGAAAGGCTGCCAATAGAATTTAAATGATTTTCAATTCATAAGAAATTGTACAACAACTTTGTACTTAAATGCAATATTTCATGATAAAAATAGCAATTTACTTGTTTTTCCATACAACGTTAGTACGGGGCTCGTGGTTTGTGACGTCATAATTTTCTTTCAATTAATATGCAGCGTTTTTGGTGTTCCGGGAACAGTATCCACTCTTGACCGTCATTTGCGGCTTTTGTTATGCTTTAATCGTAGTTGATCCCATACAAACATTTAATTCCCTTTAAAAACTGGTTCGAATGGCATCGTTAATATATTTTTGGAAACTAGCCTATGGTGCATTTAGTACGTTAGAGTCGAATATTCAGCAAAAAGTAATGACATGCTCTTGACTGCTACGAACTGACTTTCAAAACTAATTAAGAAAAAATAGAAAAGTTTCCATTGCGCTTCCTAAATCTACTAATTGCTAATCAGGAGCATAATTAATTACTGAGCCTCGAAGACAGCACTAGAGCAATATCCACAGGAAAGTTTGAGGTACCAAGAGTTACCAATTATTACGGTGACAAATGCCTTAAAAAGCGTCTGCCGTACATAGCCTTTCTGTGGATATTAGATCTGAAATACAGTTCATCAATTTTTTCGTAGATACTCAATTCATTAAAAAAAAAACATGCAAATATGTCCAAGGAATAAAAAGTTCCGTACAAAATTTCATCCACTATTTGGCCCCCTGGGGGTTTGAATTTAAAAAAATCCTTCGTTAGTGGGTGCCTACCTTATAAGAAGGATACGTGTACGAAATGGTATGTTTCTAGCCCTAAGGGTTTGGCCAGTGCGTTTATATAAATATGTTTCCCCTATTTTACCCTCTTAGAGGTAGAATTTAGGAAAACGCTGAAATAAATAACTCATTATTTTTGCCGTACTCAGTTCATACGAAATTTCATATAATATGCCCAAGGAATAAAAAGTTTCATACAATCTTTTATCCCCTATTTCACGCCCTTGGGGGTTGAATTTAAATAATCCTTCCTTAGCGGATGCCTACGTCATAAGAAGAATACGGGTGCCAAATTTTAAGTTTCTAGCCTTAAGGGTTTGGCGTGTGCGTTGATCCTCGATCAATCACTTTTGCCTTTTATATATACAGATGTACTATTGATTAAGAAAGTCTCATTTTGTTTATTGTTTTCTGTGCTGAGGTGAAAATAAGTGTAATAACATAATTTTCTCTTGTTACAGGAGAGAAGATGAAAAATGCAAAAAGAAATGACCAATGACGGCATGTCCCCGCCGCGAGCGATGATCCAGCGCAGCGCGGCGGCGGCGGCGGCTGGGCCCGGTCACGGCACTACGCACTATCCACCTGCAGAAACACATTTTTTACAAAGTTACACGCTTACTAGGTTATACCTACTCTATTTACGGGTGATATCATACTTATATCAAAACGCCTCACTCTCGCGAGCGCGGACGAACATTCATTTTTCAAAGCGTCCGCTAGTCAAATTAAAAGATTTTGTACATCCCTTAAGAACTAGGACAATTATTTCTGCTGTTAAGTCGTTATTAGTCGAGGTAATAGTGCAATTATTCGTTGTTGCCAAGTGTGTGTGCGTGGCGAGGAGTCGATGGAGGTACGGTGAGCGGAGTAGAAACAGGCGGGCGCGGGCGCTCGTGCTGTGGCTGAGCGTGTTGAGTGCGTGCCTGCCGAGCGAGGGGAGGAGAGACAATGACCTGCACATCGGCGGCATATTCCCGATGGAGGGCGAGGGCGGCTGGCAAGGCGGGCAGGCCTGCATGCCGGCCGCCGAGCTCGCTCTTGCCGACGTCAACGCGCGTTCCGATCTCCTCTCCGGTTTCAAGCTGCTTCTGCACAGCAACGACAGCAAGGTAACCGACCCACTGCCTCCTCTCTTCTAATTCATACAAATACCACCATCACCACACCACCATATACACACACACACCACTTATACATTGAACACCTTAACCCTTTCAACGCCATTCTCCGTATATGGCAGTGCCACTCACACGCTAACTCATTTTCCATAAGAGAATATAACCCTTAGTGTAAAACACAAAGGTGACTTTGACAAGGTATACGTCATACCAGCTATAGTCCTTATTGGTGCCCTAGGCAACATATATTCAGCACCTTTAAGGTGTTCTTGGCATTCAAAGGTTTAATTAACCCTTTACACAAAATACACGATTCAGATAATATATTCGTTTTAAAGTACTATAGCGTCTTGTAACTTCTGAGAATCGGCATCAAAATTAATATTTCGGTAATGAACGAGGGAGCCAAATTATGCTTCATTTTCGCAATTCATTAGTGTTAACTTCAGAAATCGGAAACCTTATTAGAATTTTCTTACCCGAGCATTATTGTGAAGTATCTCTTTACGATGAATTTATATTTGCTTTACTTAACAGTAAAGAATTTAAGCCCCCAGTACCGATAAGTTAAAGTATTAATTAGCTCTAATCCATTAAATTTGAAACCAGAGCCCAGCTGACAACCCGCGTGCGGTAATTAACAAAAAGGGCCGTGCCCACGGCTACCGGGCCCTGACGTAAGGCGCGTCATAAATCCAAATGATCATAGGCCCACGATATTGCATCGCAGAGGCTGAGCCTGACGTTCGATTCAATTATTGAGAATTTATGAACGGCTCACGGAAGAAAATTTTATTGGATAGATTTTCCGAGCCGGCAGAAGGTAATTTCCCATTTTATCGATTCAAATTCACGAGGAAATCGACGATTCCAGCACTTCGGTTTGATTATTCGTCCATAATCGACTTAGATTTTATTAAAGAAAATGTCCTTTAGGAAGTGCGATTCAATCAATAAGTTCTTATCGGCAAATTAGCAGCAAGTATCTGACCTAATTTGATTGCTAAATTTCTTGTATCTACGAGTATAAAGAAGTTTTTATGTGCTTGGCTTTTGTTAACGGCGTCGTAGTCTTTCCAAATATTCTTTCTTTTTATGTTTTAATTTCAGAAGGTAAATTGTTGGTTGAAAAGATAATTTTAAGGGATTGGGAGGGAAAAGTGTTTATGTTGAATAATTTAGAGATGAAATTCGGCTAGTAAAAATAAAAAAATACTCGTATCCTTCCGTGGGAGCACGTACGACGGGCTGTCACAGCGAGTTATTTCTATGCCACAGCGCACGACGTTAAATGCCGCACCCGGCTTACTTACAAAGATGCACTCTATGCAGTTTTCAGTAACATATTAAATGCCGATATATAAAATATGTATAACTTAGTAGCGAAGATAAGGTGGTTTCTGTAATAGGTTTCTATAACACCCGTTTTATAATTCGGAAATGGATCAACGTAAATAGGTATAAAGTAAGTTCAATGTGGAAAATAAAATTAATTAGTGCACGCAATGAAAGGCATTTGATAAAATTATGATTTTGTGAAATAATTCGTTGGTATCCTAGGTAACCTAGATTTTTACGAAGTTTTAGTACTATAGGTAGTTTTATCTACACTCGGATTCAAAATAGTAGTATTGTCACGTTCACGGTCACGTTCAGGCACACGCGTAAACGCTTGTCATGTCAGGATGTATGGAAGTTGATTGGGTCTGACAAGCCCGCGCGCCGTGCACCTAAGAGGTAGCAAATTGTTTAGTTTGGTTTTAATAACCGACTTCAAAAAAAGGAGGAGGTTCTCAATTCGTCGAAATATTTTTTTTATCTATCTGCACCGATTACTCGGGGACTAGTGGACCGATTTCGAAAACTATTTTCTTGTTTGAAAGAGTATATTTTCTAGTTGGTTTCATTGTCACCAAGTCTGAATCTGATGACGGGAGCTTGAAAAAATCGAGGTAACTCCTCTAATTATATAGCAGGAGGATGGGGTCTGACAAAATCGAGGGAACTCCTCGAATTATATAGCAGGAGGATGGGATCTGGTAAAGTTTCGAGTTGGTATTTTTTTAATGAATTTCATATTTCATGTTCTGTTCATTTAGTTTATTTATTTATTAACCAACTTACATTCACAGTTAGACCAAACATGCAAGTTGTATGTTACAAAAACATTAGACTAACATTTTTTTTTATTTTTTTTTTATTTCAAATGGGATTGCGTTTCACCTTAGTCTAACCTGATGGAAAGTTAAGACAAAGTCTAAGATGGAACACAATCACCCAGAAGATGCCTATTCACTCTTACCTTGAAGACATCGAGGTCATATGCTTCTGGAAATACAGACGCCGGAAGAGAATTCCAGACTGAAGCAGTGCGAATCAGAAATGATTTGTTAAACCGCGAGGTGCGGCATGGAGGGAATTAGAATACATGTGGGTGAAATCCCATACGGCGCCTAGTACTCCGATAAAGAAAAGTCGAAGGGGGGATAAGGTCATGGAGCTCAGCAGCACACTCTCCAAAATACAACCTATAGAAAATTGCCAGACAGGCGACCCTCCGCCGATGATTGACCTATATTATACAATAGTATAGTGGGGTTAGTATGATGAAGTACATACCGTGTGGCTATCGTGTATTCCAATTTATTCCGATGTGAGCACCACAGAAGAAGTTGACAAAATGATTGAATTGAAAATATTCTTCAGCTACAAGGCAGCGCCTCATACGGTTGATGTCCTTTGGTATTTACCTACACTCGCAGGTACTATGATACATTTTACAGAATAAAATTTCACACCTCCCAATACCTATTCAAAGCGGTATAAAAACCGTGACCCGAAAACCGGAAAAATTCAGTGCCTAGGTACTTACTGTAATGGACACAATAAGTTGGTAAAATATTATCTACCATCACGGCACGCGCAATTGACCACATTAACGTTATTCCGGAGCATTAATGCCTTGGACGACAGTCGCCCAACGAACCGTATACAATTACAAAGCGTCCGTGATAACACTCGTATTTTTCTTGTTGAGATAAAATAAGAGTAGCGTCTTGCACGGGGACACAAAGGAAGTTTGTGGTCACCTTTTCCATAAAAGGCATTGAGTGGGCCGGTGTCAGGTCGGGTTTCATAGAAAAATGGCACGCGGTGCTTTGTAGTATCCACCATAATAATTTGTTCCATGTCATTTCGTGTTTTATAAATGATATCGTAACGAATAATCCGTGTTTAAGTTGTATAGTGAAAGTTTATAAGTAAAGACACCCGCAGAGTACTTAGTTGCGATTGTTTTTGAAAAAACGCGTATGAACAGTTATTTTCGTTTTAAAAATTTCAGTTGGATAAGGTGCAGTTTCATAATTATTGCAGATTACCATAAAATGGGGTGAGTAGGGTCAAAACTGAAATTCAGACCATTTTATTTTTACACATGAAAACTGAATGGTGTATATAATAAGTGTTCCGGACGTTTGTATTTTAGTTTTTGGGAAGTTCCATTTCATAACTTTAACGATAAAGAGGAAAACCCATCTCACCCCATAGTGCCTCGTATTTGGGGTGAGAGGGGTTTTCATACAAGGGTGATTTTAGAAGATTGTTGGATCGATTTTTTTTATTATCCGTATTACTATAGCTCCATTTTAAATTGGAATACATTATTTTTGTAGCAGTAGCCTTAAAATCCCCTCTCAAACCTTCTCTCCCCATTCATAACCCACCTCTTCCCGCGAAACCTACTCACCCCGTTTTACGGTACTTATTATGAAAAATTAAACTGCAGTTCCAAATTTAAAAAGATTATTAGGTTTTAATACCTACTTAATAAATACCTCCATTCGTTTTGAAAGACCTAACCAAAAACACCCTACAGTATATTACTAATACTATACTGTGATAGGGTTAAAGCAAAAAAAAAATTCATCTCCACTACCCTTAATTATTTTTTTAGATTTTATTTTACCAGTTTGTCAGATTTATTGATTTATACATATATCCATGCCAAATTGCAGATTTTAGCACTAATAATCACAGAGGAAAGCCTCGGGCATACAGACGGACATGGCGAAACTATATGGGTCCTTGTAAACTACGGTACCCAAAAATGAGCTGAGAGCAAAAGCTTGTACAGCCATCTCCTTATAATTGTATTGATTTTTAGGCTTTGTCAATAATTATTATGTGGTAATATTGTAATTTATGGTAATTTACAAAATTTAACCTGTTAAATATATTAGCTATTTGATGCTGTTTTAAATACATTTGAAGCAACTGTTTTTAAACATAAATACACTTAAATAATAAAAAAATCAAGTTTGAAAAAAGTCATACAGCCATTAAAATATAGTATTATTTGATAAATAAAAATTATATAATCGATTAAAAATTTAGGAAATAAACAAAAACGTTATCGAAACTTCAAAAAAATATTTGCATTTTTTTTTTTATGTAACCCCTTCAGATTCGTTTCCAGAAGATGGTCCATATACATTTTACACAAACACTATAACGCCAGTCAACAGTTATCGCCAAAATTTTTAATACTTACACTAACGATTTTAAAGTGGATTCTATATAATTTGACTGATTCGGAAAATGTCTTTGCATTTTTGTCATTTTTTCGTTTTGTCGTATTTGAAATGAAACGCATAGTGTTTATCTTGTTTCAAGCCTTGAATAACAATCTACCATTTATTGCTTAATTCCCTGTTTGTCATTTCTGTGTATGTTAGTAAATACTTAGTAGAAAAATGAGTTTGTATAAAACGCAAACCGTTTTTAAATACTTTACTTTATTATAAGTAGAGCGCCCGATTCAATGCTAATAAGGTAATTATGCCTCTGGAGCTAAATCATGTCAGAGTAGAACCAGACAGCATAAAAACGGATTTCTGTTTATAAGCGTGGAGCACACAATGGATAAGCGCGGCTTACTTTATAATGTGAAAGATATACTTAAGATATATATTCAACAAAATCGCATTAACATTTTGATAAAGCTTTAATATATTTTATTGAATTCTTGTCTGGGCTGATAACTATGAACATATTTACTCGCACTATATACGTACATGACTAAAATTTCTGCTGTCTGCGAATATCGAAATCATTGACGACTAAGATCACTTCCGTATGGGCCGGTGCGGAGTCGGCGCGCCGCGCGGTACCAGTAAGGTACTCGTAAACAAGTGCTTCCAGAATTAACAACATTTAATTTTTTTAGGCTGCCTTTTTTGGATGATAACCAATGGAATATACAAAATTAAGTAAAAACACATTTTGAAATTTTTGAAAATATCCCAATCTGATATAAAAAAAATTCAAAAGTTCCTCATTCTAAAAAGGAGAGTAAGTGACAACTTGACAAGTAAGGCGTCACAGCGTAACAAATCATACAGAAGCACTGTTACTAAGACAGATTTACTAAAAAAAGTGTACTGCTGTTCATTTTGTACGCTGTGACTGTCACAATCCAGCCTCGTGACGTCATTACGACGATGGTAGGCTTTCTTCACATTTTCGTGAATTTTTTGAAAACTAATAATTATAAATATATTAACGAATGAGTTAAGATTTCATACCACTCGAAAATTTGAAATGTTGTCAATAGCGTGGGGTATTCTGAAGCGGGGCGGATGCAGTCAGTACTGCATACGCAACATAATCACTACAGTGTAAATGTGATGCACGCAGTATACCGACATTACTTGTCGGTATACTGCGTCAATCTTACTGATTGCGTTGTAAAGATTGCGTTTTGTTAATTGTATAGTTTTAGTGTTTTACTTGTTTTACTGCTGGCGGGTAGCCGGATAACATTTTATAAAGCAATTTAATTAGATATTTATATATATTGCAACTAAATTTTATATAAATTATATTTATTTTATTATATTGTATTTATTTCAGATATAAAAGGCCATGTTTTTCGGTGATGATACTAATAATCTTAGCGATAATAGTAATTTTGAAATACAAAACTCGGTTTCTAACAAAGATGTAAACTTCGACCAGCTAAACCAGCATTTCACTTCTTCTGCCACTTTTACTGGGCCAGTTAAGACTGATACTCTTAACTTTCTTTCGAGTAGCCCAACTCCTGACTTTTCTCCTTTCACTCTTGCTCAATTCACTGTCAGTGATGAAGAGCGTATTAGCTATTTCCTCCAATACCTTTGGTGTCGTCAGCTTTAGCCGTAAAATGATCCTCCCTCTCTTGACCTCCTTTCTCCTGTTATCACTCATATCCTTAATTGTTCTATTTTCACTGGTGTCTTTCCCACGCTATGGAAAGATCCCAATGTTATCCCTCTACCTAAAAATTCCAAACCTTCCTCGTCCTCTGATTATCGACCCATATCCATTCTTCCTTTTTTATCAAAAGTATTGGAACGGCTAGTTCATCACCAGCTGACTTCCTTTTTGAACAGACATAATTTAATGAATCCTTTGCAGTCCGGCACTCGTTCTGATCTTACCACGGCTACCGCTGTCGTAAAGATTACTGATGATATCCGTGCAGGCATGGACAATAGAAAAGTCACAGTTTTATCATTACTAGATTTTAGTAATGCCTTTAGCACTGTTGATTTTGACATTTATACTACGATCTCTTAATTTATCTCCTGTTGTGATTGATTGGTTTCATAGTTATTTATGCGGTCATCGGCAGCGTATTAAGGTGGATTCTTCCCGGTATTCGTGGTGCAGCATACTTACTGGCATTCCCCAGGGTGGCGTGCTGTCTCCTCTACTTTTTACCATTTTCATTAATTCCATTACCAGAAACATTTTCTCATCTTATCACCTTTTTAAAGACGATCTTCAAATCTACTCCCAAGGGACTATTAGTGATTTACCACTGGTTATCAACACCATGAATAAAGACTTGGAGAGTATTTCTAACTCGAGTGAACGCTATGGGCTTAAGGTAAACCCTGCTAAAATTCAGGTCATAATTATAGGCAGTCCGAAGCTCATTCCTAAGGTTGATTACTCTAACTTGCCGGCCATAACATTCAACGGTGTTCCGTTCTCGTACCAGGTAAGAAACCTTGGTGTCATAATGGATCGCATCCTGTCTTGGGTACCTCAGGTGAGCAAGGTCAGCAGGAGGATGTTTGCTTCTGTGGGCTCTCTTCGTCGACTCCGTAACTTTCTACCTCTTGCCACTAAAATTGCGCTAGCTCAATCTCTCCTTCTCCCTATTTTGGACTATGCTGACATTTGCTATCTGGATTTTTCTGAAGTACCCTCAATTCCTCATGGAATCCTCTATCAGAACTCAAGCTTGACCAAAATGTGTCTTGAAAACCTAGCTTGCTTGACAAACATAACGAAGAGAACAAATCGCCAAACGTGAACTATGCGTCATTGAAGAGTTCCATTATGATTATCATCAGCAGTTCCACTTCATCAAATGTCACTTATTTAAATGTAAATGCTTGATCTGTTTATGAAATTAAAAAAAAAACACTATATGTATGCCTTTTACATTTGAGGAGTTCCCTCGATTCCTCGTGGATCCCATCATCAGGACTGCATTTTGACAAAAACGGGACCAACTTGGATATATATACTTACAATAAAAAAAAGAATTGACGGAGTTCTGAAGTAACAAACATTTAAAAAAATGTAAACACCCGAAATGATAACCTCCTCTTTTGAAATCTTGAAGTCTGTTACAAATCAGTTGAAACAATATTACTTATCGCTCCCTTAAGTTGCCTTTTATTACATTATATATTTATATAAGTATGACGACCTGTTTAGCCTAGTTGGTAGTGACTCTGCCTCCGAAGCTAGAGGTCCAGGGTTCGAATCCCGGCCAGGGCATTTATTTGTGCATTTTTCACGGATATTTGTTCTTGGGTCTTGGATGTATTCTATGTATTTAAGTATGTATTTATCTATATAAGTATGTATATCGTCGTCTAGTACCCATAGTACAAGCTTTGCTTAGTTTGGGACTAGGTCGATTTGTGTAAGATTGTCCCCCAATATATTATTATTATTATGTAATTAGGTATATTTATATATAAATCTATATACATATATTATGTTAATTTGTATTTATTTAATATCAAATATTTAACCTTTAGAGGAAGAGTCATACATACACACACACAGGCTGGATCTCTAAAGATTGTCTAAAAATGATAATCCGGAACCAGAGAGATGGTTCATCCCGACCAGCATATAACATTTTATAGGCAGATTTTTATTATACTATATAAGTAAAAACACCGAAAGACCTTCCTTATTTCCATTACCTAAATGTTGTTATGGCGGGAGTTAGACACACTCTGTTTTTTATGTGGAATCGGATACATACGGACGTACAGTCATTATCCGTCCTACTAATAGGGTCACATTTGGCGCCCTTTGGGGACGGCACCCTAAAAAAGGTATTAGTTAAGTAATTTGTAGGTGAAAGCAATTCTGCTTAGGAAAACATCCTTTTGGCTGTTTAATTGTACAGCATACTCTGTAGTAATTTACCTAATCAAGTTGGTATTCATCCCAGAATAGATACGAAGTAACCCTCAACTTATTACAGTCCTTGTCCTCTTCGTTTATCTGAAAGGGCGGTCGCGATAAGGAAACGATACGCACATTTAATTAAAAACTTGTAATACTTATTTTCCGCCGGCATTACAGTCCGGAAAAGGAAACGAGTAATACAGTAAACATCAAAAGAAGCTACTCATATGAAGGTGTCAATAGTTCTTATTCCCATATAACAAAGACTTTTAAACTTTTCAAATGCGTAGCTACTTTGAAATCTGACTGTACTTATTTCCCGTGAAACGTTTACACGCATGAGGAGCGCACTGAGCTCAAACTAAGAGTAGGTACATATATAACGATGGGTTGCACCAAACCGACTGTAATCGTAAGCGGTGTTCATTAAAATCTGATTATTTGAAAAGTTTAACAAATTTGTATGGGATAGCAACATGGAACAAGCGTTCACAGGCCAAGGTAGGCCGTGTACGGTTGCCTGCCGCCGTCAGTAAAAGTATACTTAAGTTTTGCACTGAGTACTACAGAAAATTTGGCGGAACATTGCCGTTTGAAAACTTTGAACGTCAACCACCCAACGGTCATACACAAGTTCATTTTCTTTTTTTCTGAAACTACTATTTACATCTTAAAGTGCCTTCCGAATAGCTGTGTATTTTAATAGGTATACAGGTCAAACTCGCCACCATATTTTTCTAAAGTAGCAGCCCGCGTGGCTCCGCCCACGTACCAACAAATGCAGGCAGAGCCGCGGACTAAAATATACTTAAGTAACTACACTATAGTTGTTGTACTTATTGTATACTAGCTTTTGCCCGCGACTTCGCCCGCGTGCAACTCGTTATATCGTCGGCTAATAGTGTAAACCTGCTAAAGTCATATTATGGAAGTTTACAGGAGAAACAAAAAACATGATTAAAATAAAAATATTGAAGCCTGAAAAACGGGAAAAATATCATTAGGTAATTTTTTCCCTTATAATAAATCCAAAATAAAAGACAGGTAAAGCGGTTAGGTTATCTATTTTTTACGATGACTTTTGTAACTTAACTGTATTTTGCAATCAAATAACGTTATAAACGTTGTTCCGGCGGCGCGGACGCGCAGACGCAACCACTCTCCACTCCTTCGCGCGCTAACGTTACTCAATGATATTTTACTTAGTGACAGCGACCTAGATATATTTCATAGCTCCGAATCTAAGCTCATGTCCTCAACCACCATCTATTTGGAGGCCAGATCTAGACCGAGCTCTATTCAAACATAAGGATGTTTTGTTTTTTAATTTCTCACATTGTTTTTGCCTATGTGTACCTATTTAATACTAAGTTAATCAGCATGCTTGGTTAAATACTGTAAATGTTGATTGTGCACTTATAAATAAATAAATTATGAATTTGGCAGTTTGTCGAGAAAAAGGTAGTAAATAGATCTTCATGTAAACCAAAAGGTACGTAACATACAAAAAAACTTCTTGAAAGAAACTAAATGAAATCTTCTGAAATAAATAAATAAATAAATATATATATATATATATATATATATATATTATATATATATATATATATATACCCGTATAAAACCGTGTATATATTAGGTGTTGTGCGAAAATATTCATCATCATCATATCAGCCAAAGGACATCCACTGCTGGACGTAGGCCTCCCCCAAAGAGGGCCACAATGCCCGGTCTTGCGCTACCCACATCCAGCGGACTAAAGCGACTTTCACCAGGTCATAGAGTGGGGACTATCCAGCGTCTTGGAAGACCTGGATTATGCCGATGACCTATGCCTGCTGAGTCACACACGCGCCGACATGCAAGCCAAGCTGGAGGACCTACAACGAGAGGCAAAGGAGACGGGACTGAAAATCAACACCCGGAAAACTCAGGAAATGAGGTGCGGGGCGACAAGCTCATTGCCGTTTCTCATTGGCACAGAGGCTGTGGAAAGGGTCCACAAATTCACTTACCTCGGTAGTGTAGTGTCGGAAACTGGAGGGACCGAAGAGGACATCGCTTCGAGAATCGCCAAGGCAAAAGCAACCTTCGCACAGCTCCGTCCTGTGTGGCAATCGCGGAAACTGACTAGGAGAGTTAAGCTTAAGATATTCCGGTCCAACGTAAAAACCGTGTTGCTGTACGGATGTGAGACGTGGAAAATTACTAAGGACATCTCGCGCCGGCTTCAAGTTGTCATCAATCGCTGTCTTCGCCGTATTCTCGGAGTTTACTGGCCCGAGAAAATCTCCAACATAGAGCTGTGGGAACGTTGCGGTGAGACTCCAATCGACCGGCAGATCAAACGCCGCAAGTGGAACTGGATCGGCCACACGCTCCGAAGGGACCCTGATCACATACCGAGGCAAGCCCTAGACTGGAATCCCCAAGGAAAGCGTGGCCGCCCTAAGCAAACCTGGCGGCGGACGGTCATCGCCGAGGCGAAGAACATAGGGAAGACTTGGAGCGAATTGAAGCGCGAAGCTCAAGACCGAACGGGATGGCGGCGCACTGTGGAAGCCCTTTGCCCCATCTAGGGGACATAGGAATATAAGTCAATCAGTCCATCTTGTGTGGGGCCTACCCACGCTGCATCTTCCGGTAAGTGGTCGCCACTCGAGAACCTTTTCGCCCTAACGGCCATCGGTTGTACGTGCAATGTGCTCCGCCCACAGCCACTTAAGTTTGGCGATTGTGAAGGCTATGTCGGATAATTAGGTTCTACTGCGGATGGCCTTATTTCTGATGCGATCACGCTGAGATACTCGCAGCAATCTCCATTGCTCTGTTGGTGACTTTAAGCCCTCTTGTAAGGCCCATAGTAAGCGACTACGTTTCAGTGCCCATTATGTCATCACTGACAACCCACACTGGTCCAAGAGTCTCGTCTTGAGGCACTGTAACAAAATTCTTTTGAGAATATGAAAAATACCTGATAAGTACGTTTATCGCGGTAGTAAGAATAAAAACTCCCATTAATTTTGATAAGAGGTTAACCTAACCCCAAAACAGTGATAGTATTGGATTTACAGCTCAAATGCCACCAAATATAAATAAAAAAACAATAATAGTACATACCTTTGCGATGTTATACTTCTTCGTTTACACCAAAAACAAAGTTATCTTTTGCGATAACACATATCTAAGCGACCAAAATTCTTACCAAAATGGCGGGTATATTGGGGTTAGCCGATAACTTTCAACTCGTGGAGTCGACAGTTTTACTCACCATGTGATTTAAGCAATTTGTTAAAATAACTGGCAGTAGCTGTTTTCTCAGGCGATGCATCTTTTTTTGCTACATAATGGTAAGCAAAACGAAAAAATTTTAAGAAATGGATTAAGAGGGTTGACACTCTTAGCAAACGATATTATATAGAAATAATTGCTATATATTTTTTGTAGGCGCCCATACAAACTTTTATCCCCCTTTTCACTCCCTAAGGAACTATTTCCGGAATAAAAACTATTCTATGTCCTTTCCCGGGACTCAAACTATCTCTATACCAAATTTCATCTAAATCGGTTTTGCGGTTTAAGCGTGAAGAGGTAACAGACAGACAGACAGACGGGTGACTTTCGCATTTATAATATTAGTATGGACTAGCTGACCCGGCGAACTTCGTAACGCCTAACTAAATTTTTATCTAAACATAGTATTAACTTAATAAAATCCACAAAATAGTATTTTATGCCACTGTTGTACTAATGTGCATTGTTGTATATACACGTGGACCCTTATAACCCGAAAGATTTAAACCAACGATTCGAGAGCCTAAATAGAGTATATAATGTGGTATAACATATAGTCCAAAAATCCATGATTTCAAAGATATTATTTATTTAAAACAAATCACAAATTGAAAAATCTAACACACCCTAAAGGCGTGACGTAGCCACCTACCACCTACTACTTTTTTGACTCGATATCACCTTGACACTTCTTGTCTTGAACACATTTGCATGTCACGTAAAGATTTGTTCACAAAAAAGCGGATAATTAATTTGATTTATTTTGTACTATAATAGTCATTTAATTAAAACAAATAAATTGGGCCGGTCTTGATATAACACATTTTTGACTTTTCATGTGCCCTTTTTTTCCAAGTAATTGCGAAACTTACCTACACAATTTCTTCAGGAGTGCTCTAACTTCCTTCGTTGTTTTTCAAAAGAATCAACGTGCACACACCTTTTCTTTACGAACACAAATAAAGTCTTCTTATGTTAGTTATATTATTATCATGTACCCGCTTAAATATTTTCGTTTTAAATAAAGAGATTTGGCGGGAAATCAAATATATCCGAACCACCTCCGAACCCAACTACAATGCACCCATAAGTACATATTAGTAGAACATGAAAAATCTCAATTTAAGGTTAGTGTTAAATAACAAAAACAGATGATAAATGTATTTCTTTATTACACAAAAATAATGGAAAAGTGGCTTTAAAATGGCAGCACTGATATTAATTTTCAAAATTTCACTTGTACGCACCATGAATTAAAAAATTCAAAGCTATACAAATTGTGTATGAGGGTGGTATGGTTGTTTAGCTCGTTGATGTATTTTTTGTTTCAAAACATGTTGTATAACAAAGGAATGATATGCCACCAAAAGCGCTTTTTGTTTTTTGCGAAGTGCTTTTTGTTTGCATAATGTTTATTATTACGTATATTTTCCCACCAAATACGAAGATATCAATCAGATCCTTCAATATTTCCTTATGTTTCCCATGAAAACCAACTTAACTGCGGTTGGCGCGGAAGCCTAAATGTTCGAACCCGACACGCATTTGGCCGGTTTTTCAAAACAAATCACAGACAATATGTACAATATTTTCTTTAGTATATATTACAATATCTAGATTTTAATATACAATTTTCCGTTATTTAAAAGAACTATAAGTTATTGGGAAAATCCCATGGAAATCCACTTTTATTGACAAAAATCACAGATTCTATCTATATGTGTGGCACCATTGAGGACGGAAAACCTTTTATGCAGACTAGTTATGTGAGATTAAAAACAAGTCAACACAGCACTTTGACTTTTTTATATCACACTATAATTCACTTCGGCTCTATTTATGTATATTTATTATCGCACTATTATTTCACTTTGCATGGTTGGGATGGTATAAGTAGTTGATATCGTTTTCGTCATTCGTTTGTACTTATTTTCACATAGCTATTATATATCTATAGCTATTTATGTCAATTTATCTCTTCACAATCATTTTCCCGCGGCTTCGCCCGCGTACTAAGCGAAATTTTTAACCGTCTTAAAAAAAAAGGGTTCGCTTGTTTGTCCACGATTATCTCGCGTTAGGCTGAACATATTAAGATGCGGTCTCCAGAAAAGTAGTTGGTACATTCTGGGGGTTTCGGTATACGAAGTTTGGTGATTGTGATTCATTAACAGATGACAGATGAAAAGTCAGTATACATTCTGAGAACCGGCAAGCTGTTGAATTTCATTTGATATTGGCAAAAATAAGGATCGTAAACTATTATCATACATTTCCGAGAGGCCGAAGGGGAAAGGGCCGATGAAATAAAAGCATGTCTTAAATGGCCCTTAGTAAAAGTATTTGTGTACTACAGTAACACCAATAGGTCTGTAAACGACCAAGCAGCGCGCAGCGGTCATAAACTCTGGTCCTTTGAAGTACAGAAATATGGCTAATTCAATATCACGAGTAACATTTATTTTTCCTATAATTAAATTTATTAGGTAGGTATTGCCAGTTCCCATTGGAGCATCCAAAAAGAAAATTTGGCCTCACTTCCATTCGCACTCCTTACTGTCAGTCCGTCTTTACAACCAAGTTGCTTTTACTGGACCGATTGAATTGCAATTTGGCACAAACTATCAAGAATTTAGAGCGCTCGTGGCCCAGCGGCACCCGCCTACCGCGTGCGGTGTGCGAGGTTAAGCAATGTGGGCGCAGGTCAGTTCTTGGATGGGTGACCGCTTTGAGTAGTTACTAACTGACTCTCGTGCTTTGGAAGGCACGCTAAGCCGTTGAGCCCGGCAGCAATCGTTAAGCCAAGTTAGAGGCCTTCGAGCGGCTTGCGAACTTCTAACCGTCAAGTTGACAAAGGGGGGTCGAAGTTGCACCACATCCGTAGGGAGTACCCACCGTTACCCTACACGTGACCCCTGGGTGGTGCTAAAAGTGCAACAAAAACTGGCAACTTTACTTGTCTTCTCGAAAATCTCACGGTTCGTAAATAAATGCCATACGATTAAAACAATCTAAAGGTGATTTAAATGGAAAAAAATATCGAATCCTCTATGTCGTTTTTAAAAGCAAATCCATAGATACCCCACACGCCTAAATAGTAACATTAAACTTTTTTGCATACAGGCATGAATGGAGTGCCAAATTTTACCTCAGATTCGTATAAAGAGACCTCTCGGACACTCAGATATCGATATTGAACGAAATCGGGACGAAAATGAAGAAAATCAATAGTTCCGCCACTTTTTTCAAATTTTACCTCGGATTTGTATTAGGGGACCTCTCGGACGCTCGGATATCGATTTTGAACGAAATCGGGTTAAAATGAAGAAAATCAATATGGCTGCCACTTTTTCCAAATTTTACCTCGGATTCGTATTAAGAAATCTCTCGGACGCTCAGATATCGATTTTGAACGAAATCGGGACGGAAATGATAAAAATGAATATAGCCGCCACTTTTTCTAAATTTTACCTCGGATTCGTAGTACGAGACCTCTCGGACGCTCAGATATCGATTTTGAACGAAATCGGGACGAAAAAAGGAAAATGCGACTTTTTCCAAATTTTACCTTGGAGTCGTATTGGGGGAGCTCTCGGACGCTCAGATATCGATTTTGAACGAAACCGGGACGGAAATGAATATAAGCAATATGGCCGCCACTTTTTCCAAATTTTACCTCGGAGTCGTATTAGGGGACCTCTCGGACGCTCAGATATCGATTTACAAATACAAATACAAAATAATTTATTTACCAAAAAAGCAATACAGTTGTTACATTATCAGTGGCCCTTACACTAGGTCGAGCCTGTATCGTGAGGGCCGACAGAAAACAGTTAGAGATTGTACAATTAGATGGTGCGTATACAGATAACCTGAAGGATCAAAAAATAAAATAAAATACAAGGGGCATTCCTCTAAACATAATTTAAGACTATCCAATCCATATTTACAAGCTGTGGATGTGTGTGTGTATGTGTATGTGTGTGCGTGTGTGTGCGTGTGTGTGTGTGTGTGTGTGTGTGTGTGTGCGTGTGCGTGTGTGTGTGCGTGTGTGCGTGAGAGTGTGTGTGAGCGCGTGTGTGTGTGTGTGTGTGTGTGAGCGTGTGTGTGTGTGTTTGTTTGTGTATGCGTGTGTGCGTGCGAGAGTGCGTAAACGTGTGAGTGTGTGCAGCAAACGGTATTATTACCAGTTAACGCAAGGGTATTAAAAATCTTCAGTGGCCCTGTAAGAGAGCGTGAGAAGCCATTTCTTTACTTTAGTCTGTAATTCTTGAACACTCATTAATTTAACATCCAAAGCTTTTGCTATTCGGTTGTATATAAATGGGTGCGAATATTGAGGGAAGCGTCGGGCATAGGGAGTTCTTGCCGCACCTTGAGGAACACGGAAAAGTCTTTTGCTTTGCAGTGCTGCAAGGTTTGAGGCATTTAACGTGTAGCGGTGCATTTTTACAGCTATTCTGTAAATAGATAATTGGCGAACAGAAAGTGTCTGGGTTTCAGACAAAAGTTGAGCTGTCGGATATTGAAAGGGTTTCCGTATCATTGTTTTTAGTACCGATCTCTGTGCTCTTTCTAAAGCGAGCAAAGTCGTGATTCCAGCTCCACCCCAAACCGAAATGCAGTATTCCAAGATAGGCTTGCACAGTGCGTTGTAAACCAGCTGAAGGACCCGTCTATCAGCAGAGTTGCGAAGCAGGCGCATAACAAAGATAAGTTTCCTGACACGATGTGATAGGGAAGTGATGTGCTGTTTAAAAGAGAAGTTTTGATCTATTTCTACTCCCAGGTATCGTATAGATTCTGTGCGATCAATAGGTGTCCATAAGTTCGATGGAGGCGTTGGGTGCACATTTGCATTACAATTAATAGGTAGTTTTGTGGCTACATCCGGTGCAGAAGCTTTTGTTTTATGGAAGAAAATGAATTTTGTTTTCTTCAGATTGAGGGAGAGAAGATTATTATCGAACCAGTACTTGATCTTATTCATTCCTGTTTCAGCTTTTTCCATAGCATCAGACCAGTTTCTACCGTAGAAGAGGGCAGCAGTATCATCTGCGTAACATATAAGATCGGTTTCAGAAGTACTAACACTGAATATGTCATTGATGTACAGATTAAACAGCGTGGGCCCTAAGACGCTTCCCTGCGGCACACCGAAATGGGTTCGACTTTCCTTGCTAATGTATTCACCGATTCTGACACTTTGAAACCTTCCAGTAAGGTAGCTCTGAAACCACTGAAGCGGACGCCCTCGAATACCATAATATTCCAGCTTTTTCAAAAGCATGGGTACTGAAACGGTATCGAAGGCCTTAGCGATATCTAAGAATACTCCTACACATCTCTGACCAGTGTCAAGTGCAATAGTAGCCCTTCTGGTTAGATAGTCAACTGCATCTTCTGTTGATTTCCCGCGCCTAAACCCGAAATGGAAGTCTGAGAGCAGTGCGAACCGATTTTGAACGAAATCGGGACGGAAATGAAAAAAATAAATATGACCGTTACTTTATTCAAAGTTTAGGTGCCTCGGATTCCTATTAAGAGTCCTCCCGGACGCTCAAATATCGATTTATGTCAAAATCGTATCGGACGGCACTGATTAATAAAACCACTTACAATACATTGAATCAAAAAAGGTCGTATCTTCATAGGGAACTCACGGCACTTCATGCACCTTTAGACCTTATAAGGAACTTACATGCCAAATTTGGTATCTCTCGAACCAGCAGTTTGAGCTGTGCGTTGATATGTCACTCACTCAAGCAATCAGTTTCTTCTTGCAATTTGGCACCTACTTTTAAGTTTTCATGCCCGCAATATTAAATTTCAAAATCAATGCCATTTTCGAAATTAACGACCCAAAAAATTATAAAAGTCACACCCATATTAATATTTGACATTCCAACCCCCTCGGACCCCAACAGAGCGGATGGTATTTCACGTCCTCCAAGTGAGATTTTAGAATCGTTGTTGTTTTCGTAATCAGCGATTGATAAACCATAGAAACAACACCCATATCGATTTTCAGAATTTGTCACCAGATTTCCCCCTTTTAGGGGTTTATTTCTCAAAAAACCTGAAACACATGTTTACTCATTTATCGTTAGAAATACTCCTGTGAAGTTTCGAATAAAATAATCCAACTAATCTTGATTCCCCATACAAACTTCGGACCTCCATTTCACCCCCTTAGGGGTTGAATTTTGAAAAATCCTTTATTAATGCACTCCAAGACCTTATATGGAAACTACATACTAAATTTGGAATCTCTAGAACCAGCAGTTTGCGCTGTGCGTTGATATGTCAGTCACTCAGTCAGTCAGTTATTTCTTGAATTTTGGCACAAACTTTCAAAAGTTTTCATGTCCACAATATTAAATTTTCAAACCGATGCCATTTTCGTAATTAACGTCTCAAAAAACCATAATAACGACACCCATATTAATATTTAGATATTTCATCCCCCTCGCACCCCAACAGGGGGGATGGTATTCCACGTCCTCCGCGTGAGATTTTAAAATCATTGTTGTTTTCGTTGTCAGCGACCTGGTATATCATAAAAACAATACCCATGTCGATTTTCAGAATTTGTCACCACCTTTCCCCCTTTTAGGGGTTGATTTCTCAAAAAACCTGAAACACGTATTTACTCATTTATCGTTAGAAATACTCCTGTGAAGTTTCGAATAAAATAGTCCAGCTACCCCTAGACCTTATAAGGAACCTACGTGCCAAATTTGGAATCTCTAGGACCAGCGGTTTGGGCTGTGCGTTGATATGTCAGTCAGTCAGTCAGTCAGTCAGTTTCTTCTTTTATATATTTAGATAGCCATTAAATGGCTTCACAACTAACATCTCTTCATAGCAGAATATCTTTATTTTCTCGGCACTTTGAAACATCAGTTTGAAACTAAGTAAGTTTTGTCGCCGATTAGGTATTTATAATTTACCATTTTTACCCTATTTTCTTGTTTCACTCATTGGTTTTGCTTATTTGTTTACACGTAGTTATTAACAACCACATGTTTGCAGATAAATGTAATAGATACCTGCAAAATGGCGCCATTTTGACAAATTAGAATGAGTTTTATTTTGACGTCAGCTCCCACTGACAGGACAAAAGTGACAGCAATGACGGCGGCAGGCTTAAAGAAAAATAAAAATAAAATCAAAAGAGGCCACATATTTCGGAAATTTAATTAAATGTCGCAGTCAAATAAAAAGTACCCTATGACAAGGCCAGCATAATAATGTACCTACACACAAAAATTGTTTAAATCGATTCAGCGGATCCTGAGATCCTTCGGGACACAAAACCCTCTCTTAAAATACTGGCTGGAATTTTAGAGATTTATTATATATATAGATAATCGGCTTCAAAAAGGCACGAGCACGGCCTCTATCTATCTCTCCTGCATATCTTATACAAGGTGTGGCCTGCAATAGGAGCAATTTCAAGGACTTCCTTAGAGCATCTGCAGTCAAAATCATATCCTTTTTCCAATTCGGAGAAATTTTGATCTAAAGAGTTTAACATCACAACGAGATTAATATACTTAGATTGATAATGTGCTAGCGGTACGCCAAAAAGCTGCAAACGATATATGTAACGTCAAAACATGAAAATGGAAACGATTGATCTTTAGGCCATACGAATCAATTTGACCCGTAGTACGAAAAAAAAAACACAAAAGGAGAGGGTTATGACGTCATCTTTTTTGTATGGAAAAAATAATTATTCTGAAACCTATCTGATTCTAAAAATATAACACATGTCATAATTATAGTTTTGTCACTTATTTTAAATAAAAATAAAAATCATTTTCAAAACATACCAAGTTCTGGGCTCCTCCAGATATGATACGGTTGAAACATTGTTCGTAAAATATACCTAAAATGATATGTGATAGCTTCATATCAAACCCCAAGAAAACAATATTGAGAATATTTACGTTTAGTAAAATACTAAATATTTATTTTATAATAATTATAATATTACAAAATGTGATCAAATCACTATTAGTTGAAACATGTATTAAAAGTTCAATTTTAGACACTGAGGATGATAAATACTAATGCGAGAGTTTTCAATCATATTTGTACTATGATACTAATGAGCAAAATAAAAATTGCCTTAACACCATTGTTTTATGATCTCTTTTTTAATATTTAGATGAAACATTGTTTTTTTTAAATAATATAAATATGTTAATATAAATAAATAATGCAAATATGATTGAAAGCTCCTCTCGCATTAGTATTTACCATCCTCAGTGTCTAAAATTGAACTTATTATACATTTTTCAACTAATTGTGATTTTACCACATTTTGTAATATTAAAAAAATACCAAATGTAAATATTTTCATATTTGCTTTCTTGGGATTGGATACGAGGCTATTTACATATCATTTTAGGTATAATTTATAAATAATGATTCAATAATAATAAGTTTTGAAAATGATTATTCTTTTGATTTAAAACAAGTGTCTTAAATATAATGATGTGATATATTTTTAGAATCGGTTTAGTAAACCCTTACATTGGATACCAAACGCGATAGGTTTCAGAACAAAAACATTTTATTCCAATAGAAAAAAAGATTATGCATAACTCCTCTCCTTTTTAGGGTTCCGTAGTGCTAGAAAACTGTAATTTGGTATGGATATATAATTCAATAAAACTGGGCAAGTCGTAAAATATAATATCAAAAAAATAAGGGTACGTCCTCTACGCGTAAAGTGCAGGTGATTTTTTTTTTGCTTCAGCCCTATGGTTTGAGTTGTCTTTGGATAGGTCCTTTGAAATGAATAAAGGTTTTTATCAAACATTTTTTGATAAAGTGAATATTTTCGGAAATACTTCACTATAAAGCGCGGCAGTCAATGGTGATTTTGATCCGACTTCATTCTTAGGTTAACGTACCGGCTTTACTTGAACCGACCGGCTTCGTAAGATACGACGGCAAGAGGCCGGATGGGATGTCGTTGATACCTTGGAGCATAGGGCGGGTACTGGTTTGGGATGCAACATGTGTGGGCACACTAGCTCCGTCCCATCTCCAACGCACCTGCGTTAAGGCCAAGGCGGCGGCTGAATCGGCCGAGAAATTAAAAATAAGTAAATATAGTGGTCTCGGCACCGAGTACAACTTTGTCGCATTCGGTGTCGACGGCGCTCAAAACCTCTTTAAAGAGATATCAAAGAGGCTCGCTGACGTCACCGGAGACCAAAGAGCTGGCAGCTTTCTTGCCCAACGCATTGGCTTAGCCATTCAGCGTGGAAACGCTGCCAGAATTTTGGGCACAATGCCGCAGGGGCCCTTTCTATAAGGTTTATTTTTATATCTAATAAGTTTTAGTTTAGTTTTATTATTTTGTTATCGGAATATTTTATTTATGTTCACCGATTGGTCGGAGACTAGCGGACCGATTTCAAAATTTTTTTTTTGTTTGAATGGGTATTTTTTTCTATTTGGTCCCATTATCACCAAGTCCGGATCTAATGACGGGATCTTGGAACAATCGAGGGAACTCCTCAAATTACATATATGTACAGGGTGTGGCCTGTAATAGGAGCAATAAATTTAAAAGTCGCTTCCTTTTAGCATAACCCCGTTTTTGTGTCCAAAAAAATTTATCTTTTTTCAATTGGGAGAAATTTTGATGTAAAGTTATGACCTCCAAGTAATGGATCTTGGCACCCAGAGATTATGGCGCGGCAGTCAAGGCTGATTTTGAGGTTGCTTCAAGTTATAACACATAATCGTTGTCGCATTTTTAGTTTAAAAGGATATTTTTGGGATTTATTATTTTTTTTTAAATAAAATTTTAGTGTTATTTTGTATAAATAGTTATTAATATCACTCCAGCAGAGTAAAAAAGTACATATAAGCTACTTTTGCAAAAAAAAAAACAAAAAAACTTTTTTTTAAATTAAAACCATTTGGTAATAATTGCTGGAGAGCTCAATAGTGTACCGTTTAATTTTTTGCTCCTATTACAGGCCAGATCCTGTATAGCAGCTATTACAGGCAAAATCGAGAGAACGCCTCAAATTATATAGCAGGAGGATGGGGTATGGCAAAATCGCGAGAACTCCTCAAATTATATAGCAGGAGGATGGGGTATGGCAAAACCGAAGGAACTCAAATTATACATATAGCAAGAGGATGGGGTCTGGCAAAGTTTGGTTTCGGTGTTTTTGTTAAAAATTTACTTGTAAGGTTTAAAAGGATATTTTTGGGATATTGTATTTTTTAAATACATTTTTAGTGTCTTTATTAATATTATATTAATAGTTATTAATATCACTCCAGTAGAGTAAAAATGTACGCGTAAAATATGCAAAAAGAAACTTTTTTTTTTCAATTGAAACCAGTTTGAAATAATTGCTGGAGAGCTCAATAGTGTACCGTTAAATTTCTTTCTCCTATTACATGCAACACCCTGTACACTCGTCTTTACTGAGATAAGGTTTGAAAACAGGAAGGATTAATGCTTAACTATGTATATGTAGCTATATGTACACTAGTAAATTGAACATTACTGAATATGTATACCAACTATAATTATAATTGAAGGGACTTCACAGACCGAAATTAGACTCCAGTGTCCATCAGGAACACAATTTTTGTTAGTAATGTTACTCAGTTTGTCATAAGTAATTGGGATGTTGTGTAAGTAGGTAGACCTAACCTAAGTATTGTGATTGACAGTGCGAGCCGGGCCTGGGCGCCAGTGTGATGTACAACCTGCTCTACAACCCGCCACAGAAGTTGCTGCTGCTGGCCGGCTGTTCCACAGTCTGCACCACAGTCGCTGAGGCCGCCAAGATGTGGAATCTTATGGTGGTATGTATCAATGCCTGGCCTTAGTTTACTTTTACTGTTTTTTCATATCAGTAAACAAGGAATACCGTGTTTTTTTAAACAACTGATACGAGTATCCTCTTAAAAAAACGGTATTTTGTCGATAACAGCTAAACGTGATTATCTAGTGTATTCACACGGTGGTGTATTTAGTACTTATACTAGAGTGTACATAGGATCCAAGTGTGGGTATTTATCTAATTAATAAACTATCATAGTCAATCATCTAACTGCATCGGGTACTACTGAATTGCCACCATATTACTGCAAAAGCGGCTTAGTTTAGTCTGATGATTGCTAACCTGCCAATTTAGCATATTAGTTGGTAATTTATCTATCATTTCGTATTCCAGAGACATCGGGACTGATTGAATAGAGTAATACAAATATACAACATAGTTTCATCAGTTTAATTATGTTTGATGTGTAGTTTACTTTTAAAATGATATTGTCTCCACATCAGGGAGCTATAGTGCCATAAGATAAAAGCATTATAATATATCTATTGATATTCATAAACTGGAAGAAAATGTATTGTTCTGCCTGTTTTCGAATTTAAGCGTCGATTAAGCATTGTTCGCAGATAATTTGAGTTTACAGTGAATGGCCCCTTACTTTAGAGAAAATACCCTTTTTACTCGTAACTGTTGACGCGGTTCTGTTATCCGGGCTTGTCACTAATGCCCTGACTAGCCTTGTTGATGAAAATCCTTGATTTGTATGGAATAATCCTCTCGTAAATATCTCAGCATATCTGCGCCAACAACATAAATCCTAAACAAACCTTTAAGCCCTTATCACACAACGAGGGCGCGGCTAACTTCCAATATTATTTGCGTAGCTTAAGTCTGCGGTTTAAAGTCACATCGTAGAATAAGGCATACTATCAGTTTTTATATATTTATTAATTATACACAACTAATAGGTCACCCTTCATCCAAGCTGGGTCCTCTACCATTTACAACGTTTCAATGTTGCCAGATAAACATGAGCGATGATGACCATAAAATGTACTCATACTGTCAAAAAGTGGACGTTGTTCCCCGATTCAGTATTTTGACACTGTTTCGAGATTATGGCGCGTCATATTCCAGCTGTCCAACGATGACAATGGGCAATCCAGTATAAAAATAAACGCTACGAGCGCCATGAGTTCTTCTGATTCCACACTAACCGCAAAATCAAATTGATTTTAATGGGAAAAAGAAGGAAATTATGAATAAAATCTCTGATTTATCGGTAAAATATACGTAATAATATACATAACGGTAATAAAAAGCTGACTTTAGTGGTGTCGCATTCCTTTGTTTTCCAATATGTTTGAAACATAGAATTACACTATAGATGTCTATAGTGTAATTCTGAGTATATATATATAAATATACTCAACGAGCTCTAACCAACAATACCCCACTCGATAAGATAGGTCAAAAAATTGTTTTGCGCGTTCCGTCATCTTTAGTCCTACCACCACATGAGCCGAAGGACGTCCACTGCTGGACTGAGGCCTCCCCCAATTTCATGGAAGGCTAAATGCCATAATCGCCACACTTGGCATACGGGTTGGCGATCGCAGTATCTCCACCGCACTCCAGGGATGCTGCTGCACATCCCCCGGTGGCCTTGGTCGTAGTTTTATGCCCAGGTTTTTATCCCTTGAAACATGTTACAACTCCTGGACTAATAATTTGTTTAGTAGTAATACTTTGGTGCGTTCAAGTGATTTTTTTAAAACTAAAATCAGTGCTGCCATCTTATCGCAACGTCGCCATAATTTTTATGTAATAATGAATGCATATTGTATTATTTACTATCATAAATAAATACATTTATCATCTTTTCTGTGTGAATTAACAAGTCTCTATTATCGAATATATTTGTGAAAACAAATCGTTTGGATTCGTTCTCGATTAGAATTCAATATAGGTCGGATGCCAAGTTCAGCAAATTTAAATAATTATTATGAATTCCCGCCGTTCCAAATTTCTAAAAAAACCATTAAAGCTGGTAAATTGTATTTATATTACTGACATAAATCGATAATAAATAAATTGTATGCATGTTGATTCTTTTTAAAATCCACAAAGTAAGTTTCAGCATTCTTGAAGAAATTTCGTAGGTGAGTTGCACAATTACTAAGGGAAATTATGGCACATTAAAAGTCTAAAAAATACTTTCTATTTATCTGAAATCAGTCGTAGAAAATGTAACCCACGGTGTATAACTCGTGTACTTGCAATGCGATGTTTGCAAAGGATCACATCGCAACCCACGCCGCTTTCCCTCCCCTTCGTGTTGTATACCCTTCATATACATCAGTTGCATAAAATACTATGTTGTATTCATTTTATTACCTCATTCATCAAGTGTGAGGCGTTACACAGTTCGCCGGCTCAATAAGTAGAGTAGCGTCTAATAAACCGACAAACACTGTTACGTGACTATAAAAGCAACTGACTAAAAACAATGAAACGAATATGAGTGGAAAATCTGCATATTGTTTGACGTTTGCATACTCGTACTACTAGACTATTCCATGTATATTTAGCCAAGGAGGTAGCGTAGTCACGACGTGGGACAATGGATGCATTGGCCGATCCCTTTATTTATTTCTTTGTTGGGGAACGGCAGCGCTCCAAAGAGTCATGCAATTTGCTTCACCATTGTGTTTTACGCTGGGAAACTGTGTATCTAAAAATCTGAATAAAACATGCTAGTCAGCGTTTTGTGTTTCCGTAGGCAAAACTACCAAGCTTACAAAAATGCGAGGATCAAACAAAGGACGGAATAAATATAGGTATTCTAGTTACAAAAGATTTAAATTTTTTTTAAATGTGGATTAATAGGGATAATACCACCACCACCATTGTATAAATTAACGCTTTGACATGTAAAAGTGCCCTTGTGGCCTATTTGCAGAATATATATTTGATTTTGATTTTGATTTTGATTTTGACCACCATATCAACCAAAGGACGTCCACTGCTGGACATAGGCCCCAAATTCACGAGGGGTATATGTCATAATCGGCATGCTCCTCCATCCCCACCGCCATCTTCACCGCACTCCAGGTATGTTGCTGCCCATCCCCCGGTGGATTTTGTCGTAGTTTTAGGACATACCCGGGTCCAATATAATACGGATACATAATGCCTTAAATATTATCTTATCAGTTTAACGTTATGTTGGTTCTGTAGGTACGAGTAGAGTAGGTAGGTGATCTTTGTTAAGTAGGTAGGTTTTCTTCATATACATAACTTGAATTAGAGCCTGCACAATCCAACTAACGTTAATTCAGATTTGACGCGGCTATCCCTATTGTGGCTATCAGCTATCAGTAGAATATACTTTTAAGCCTCGTTTGCTGCCAGGCAACACGTCACGCGGTGCGTGCGCATTGATAAAAAAAATTTGTCATGTGTTTATGTTAAACGGTCAATGTCCCGCTTTTTTAAAACGAAGTTCACAAGCTAATAATACCATGGTTCGGGACAGTATTTTATTTAAACCGGTATTGACGCTAAACCGATTATTAATCATTAAATAATAATATTAATCATTAAATAATATTAATCATTAAATATAATTATTAATTATTTAATAACCTAACTGGATTATCTATAAATAAATTTAAAAATTATGTAAAGCGTAAACTTATATCGAAAGCATATTATAGCACACACGACTACATTAATGATAAAACACCGTGGGATTAATTAATTGTGACTGAAATATTAATGAATTAATCATTATGGCATTAGATATTAATATTATCTTATTATTTACTTTTGACATATTGATTTTATTCTAGAAACTGTCTAGATTTCTATTTTTATACATTTTTTTTTTATTATTGTTATTTATGTTTTGACGATCCTATTGTGAATTTTACTACATACTTATTTCTTATTTTGACATGACTACAACAATACAATATTTATTGTAAAGAATAATAATAGCATCAATAAATTGCTCTAAATAATTAATTAATATATATGTTAATACATGTTATAACTGACGATTCGAAAGTGCTTGTTGCTAGGCCTATTTGAATAAAGAATATTTTGAATTTGAATTTGGAATTTGAAAAATGATGATCGGAGTTTTTAGTTTCAGTTACTGTTATTTAAACCGGTTTATGTAAAAACTGATTTTCAGTAGATTTTTCCAGTTGTACGAAAGTCCGTATTTTTATTCGACAGAGATACAAGGACTCGTTTTCTCACTTACACATAAAATGAACTTTCTTTCTAGAAGTGGATAACTTTATGAGTGACTTCACTTGAATTTGATTGCGTGGTACCGGCAGGGTGATGCCATTTCCCACAATTATCGGTTAAACAAGGTGTATCGAAACGTTAAAATTGTCTTTCTTCTTGTACATCTATAATCGTAATGACTTCGTTCTTTCATTACACGTTACTTTGATAAACCGGTATATGAAAGAACAGAATAAACTGATTACAATACTTGTAGAGTTAATCATGTAACTTTTTGAACGTATGACAGGTAGATCAAGCTCTAATTTTTATTATGTTAAATTACGGTTAGAACGACGAACTACCCCGCGGATTTCAACTAACGCTAAGCAAAGTGGTCAAAGGCTCAATTAGGTGAATGTACCTTCTTAATAGGTAAAATGGATTTAATGACATCATTTATACCCGACCCCGTAAACCCACCGAGATGTTTAATACCAAACGCATCAAACTGAGTTAGCCGACGTTGCTTATTTAAACTGTTGGCGGATACTTGCGAGGTGAGTTTTGTGTTCGTAGGCTGTTTCGTAGCCAGTTTACTCTACAAAAGGGCATACACGTGGCATCGGCTACGCGCGTAGTACTACGCCAACGTGTAAGCGTCTATAGGTAAATATCAAGCGCATCAAAAACATAAATGTAAAATAATGCCTAGTTCGTAAACGGTACCGCTCGCTGATAAAAGAAGTGAGATCTAACTGGAAAACTAGTTCATTAAAAGCTCATTAGATCAGCTTCTGTAATGAATAACGTTATTCAATTGCTTATTATGTATTTGCTACTCAATAGCGTGACTTGACACCCTGCCCTTGTATATACATACCTATACACAACATTTTCACTGAAAAATATACATACATTAAAACCATTAGAGCGTCACATCGCGGGTATTGTAAGGAAACAACGTTTTAGGTACCTAATTAAGTGCTCTTCTTGTCATTCTATTGTTTGAAATTGTGTTACAATAGTAAGGAAAAAATGTATTAATTTTGGAAGAGAATAAAGTTTGAGTAGATATAGTTAGGTGTGCTATCATTATTGATTAGGCACATTACCCAAAATTAATTATTTGGTAGCGTTTCGCATAAAATATTAAACCTAAATGTTAACGATAGTGAAGTATCATCATATTTAATAGATTGAGTGCCTATCTCCGTACTCCCATGGCAGGCACTATCCACTCCGACAAAGTTAGTTTAAATTAATGCAGCTCTGTTAACTGACTAACACGGAAAGTTACTCATTCATTAATAGACTGTTTCAAACTGTCCTGATAGTATGCAAATATTCCGCGGTGAACCATATCAAAGAACTCCCTCGGTTTTATTCATAACACAAAATACGGAACTATATTCACAAACAAAATGGTCATCCCTAATTTATATTTCAGCGCTCTGCTCTGTTCGAAATATTTTAACGCAACTTATACAATTGTGCTAAAATGCTGGAATTTAAATTTCATCATCGATACAGATACTGAATAACGGTTATGGAAGCATCAATAAATATAAAAATTTCGTACGTTAGATGTCAATAATTCCTTTCATTTTTAATATTCATGAACTTTATTTACCTTTATATCGTCTCTTACACATTTTATAATTGGCTGCGGGCTTTTGTAGGCAATACCGGCGTATTGATAGTCGCTTCGCAGGCCGCAATATCGATAAATACACCCCAGTAATTCACGTGAAAATTATTCAAACGTAAATACAGCGCTTTTAGGAGTATATTGTAACATTTAACATATGTCGACCTTTTAATTTCGTGTTTTATTTTGTAGTGGCAACTGAATTCGTGTACCTTAACAAATCTACTAGCGAGATTTTGGCGAGTAAAGTTTTTGAATAAGCTAAATGTAAATACATAGCACTGATTGAGATTTCACATTATAAAAAACTTGTGATTTTGTTGTTTTAAGAAACATGAGGTCCATGGACGGCTTTAGAAAATTTTGTACTTGTATATATTTTATACATAGATAGTGAATGAGTATCTTACCACAGATCTTACTCATCATCGTGTACTTTCATTCCACCCGTCTTGTACGTCCGAAACTAGCCTTTTCCTTGGCACTTTTAATCTTCATTAATAGCAATAGAGGTGGGCAGCTGTCAATTATTGCTATAAGAGTTAAGACTAGGTCGAGTACTTTACTAACTTCAAGGAGGAAAGGGAATATTAGAAGTATTTATCAACTTAGCCATGCCGGTCTTGCCGAGTTCTCAAGAGAGCCGCTTTACATTAGTCAGATTTTGACTTGTAAGTTTCCTTTGTAAAATTCATTTTTATAGTTTGTTTAGTCATTCAATCAAATAGTTTGTTTGCTGGAATACAGTTTAGCTTAGATGGTAAAATACATTTTTGTTGTCGTGTATTCAGCCCACATACGGGCGAGCAGTTTCAAAATTTCAATCATTTTAAATATAAGAATAATTAATTAATAGCATTTTATAATAGTTGTAAGTCAATTAGTTAATCATTAAATCCTATTGTTCTCGAGAAATTCCTTAACACTACAAGTATAATAGCACTTGTCCATTAACCAGTTGGTCAATTTGCGTTTAAGGATGTGCCCCTGTAATAATCTGATCTCATCGGGTATGCGGTTATATATTTCAGTACACATTTCTTTTGTAAATATATTTCTTACATAACGGTCTGGACAATTTGTTAATCATCCCTTAGTCTTGTTTCTCGTTGCATTATTTTTACAAAAAAAATATCAGGTCTACAGCTCACTGCAGCGCCACTAATAGGTACATTTCTTAAGTTCGACTATTACTCGTTGACTAGTAATGTCTTCTTAGCTGTTATGTATAGTTTTCCTTTTGAATTCACTATATTGTTTACATGTTTTTTTTTTTACATACCCAGTAGCCACCGTTTAGCTGGAAGAGAGGGCGGACACTTAACTTCAACAAGAAATTGCATATAAAAGTTTAATATCACGCAGATTCATGTATCAAAAAATGGTTAAAAAAACCCAAGTCCAAGGAAACCTTTGTTTTTAAACTAGCTATCCCAAGAAGAGCAAGATAAAAGAAGTGCAGAACTATTCACTTTACGAGTAGAGGAGAAAATTACATTAAGAGATCTTAAGCACGCTCAAAAACATAACGTAATTACGCGCAGGACAATTCTACGATAACTACGGTAACCCTTAATAGAAGAGAAGTATTAAATTGTTGATTTTGCCATTTATATGGTTTAAAATCATTTTGAATTAACATAATAACAGCTAATGCCTTTTTAATGTGAGTTATGATGTTATAAACGTTTGATCGTGATTATATTCCAATAAATTAAAATAGTTTGTAACTCATGTTACAAACTATGACGCTGGCTGACGCGAGTTACCAAGTATTTTAATTAAATATAATCACGAACGAAACGTACATAACACGCACTAAACGGCTGTTATCTATATTTTCTTTATATTTTAATTATCCTTAATATCTATGCTCATATAATTAAAATTACCCAACATGTTTTTCTTCGAAATATTTTTTAATATCTTTGACGGTAAAGTGTAGGTAAACGTGTTTTGGACATTGACTGTTTAGCGATATCATATCGTAATTCATTAATTTATACTAACGTAAGACGTATTAACACTCTTAGTATTTTTTAAAGTTATATAGTAATTATCTTTTATTAATAACTAGCTGTACCCGCGACTTCGTTAGCGTGAAAAAAATCGTCACATGGACATTAAGTATATTGCTCTGTATGCGATTACTTATTGACTACCTATGTGATTTTGTGTTCCTGATGGGGAGTATAGCGCCAGAGCTTCCGATGCACTGTGTTAACATAGGCACAACAAATGCTCAAATAAATAAAGGGTCGACAATGCACTTGTTATTCTTATGGGGTCTTAAGTACAGGCTACTACCGTCGTAGTGTTTAAAAAAATGGTCTTGTATGGCATTAAGTACCTAATTTCAACTTTGCTCATTTATTGTATTACCTACTGTGAGACTTTAGACGCAGATTTTACCTATTATACTTCACAGTTAGGTAGCTATGTGATTATTAGGGATGCAATGCTTTACTATTTTGCAAGTAGTTTCTTTATTGTATTGTATTGTTGGTACTTGACAGTTTTAACCTAAAATATATCGACCTACTAGTACTATACCATTTGCCCGCGACTTAGTTCGGGTGAAGTTCGAACTTCCGCATGGCATAGGTACACTTACATGCTCATCTTCAACCCTCTGAGGGACGTTTTTAGGGATAAAAATACCTTCCTTCCTTCCTTGGTTCATAGCCATAGCGTTAACGTTATAAATCACACAAAATTAGGTGGTAATAGCTAACCAGGTAACTACAATGACTATTTCAGAGCGACGCATCTTACTCTCTACTTTGCATGTAGCATGCATTTACGAGTAGGTATTTTGCGATTACGTGTTTCTGATTATGGAGTGACCGAACGGGGTCTAAGGAACTTCATGCACGGCATGAGCACCCGCTCGACCTCGAGTTTCGCGTGCATCGGGACGGGGCGTGCGGCGTCCATCTCAATCTCTCAACACATGCGAAACGCTGCCGCCCCGCTGCACTCTCCGCTTCGAGCGGGCACGGATCCCACTATCCAACATAGAGGACGGCTTGACCAGGCATGACGGTACGATGCTATAAGATAGAACCAGCATGATAGCTTTTATCGTCACGTTTTATAAATCTCGAAATGTAATGAATAAAACATCACATAAAAAGCGGCGATATATTAAAGGGTTCCGTACCCGAATTTAAAATCACCATATTATACTGTGAGTTAAAAATGGTAACTCACGGCACTCACCTTTTGTTTAGGCGAAATTAGAGGTTGCAGTTTATCAGCGATAACTTAATAACCTTAACCCAACCTTAACCTATTGGATCTATAATTCTTCGGTGTAAGTATTCAATAGTCACTATGTTTATGATGGCACGATCAAAATTTTTGAAGATCGAGAGGGGAGGGTACAATTATTGTGACTTTCAGGGCGATTATCTACGAATATATTCATTTACATTTGTTTCCAATGACCTGATTGATGTGCCACATGTTGAATTACGTAATTCAACGTGTTACACAACAATAAAAAAAATGTTCTAGAGATTTGAATACACGAGTACGTAGCGGCATTTATAATATAATACATCTATATTACAAATTTTATTTTAATGCACCCAATAATGACTATGACATACGGACGGACATGACAAAACTATAAGGGTTCCTTTTTTGCCATTTGGCTACGGAAAATGACGGTATAATGTATCGTGCTATTTGTGCTACTCGTAGCTAGGCAGATAGATAGTAATATAAAACCAAGGTTTCGTCGATTAGGTACCTATCTCGTTCTATTTTATGGCATCTTACCGCTCAAACCGTCCGCCTTGCTGGGGCTGCGCTTTGACATTGAACCATGTGATCCAAATGTGTGTTAGACTATACAACTCTGGCTACCAGGCTTGTCAGTAGCAGAGAAGCTCAAAATGTACAGTCAGCTGCACAGAATCGTAACCCCTCCTGTATACAAACTTCTATGCAGGAGAGGTCACGTTTCTCTACAGCTGACTGTACAAACCAACCTAATGAATATTAAGTACTACAGATAAATTAATAGATATGCCTGATACAGTTAGATCAAATGATACAGAAACCAGTTTGTATATAAAGTACTTGTGTTGGATATGCTTGTTCTTGTAAGAAAGTATGGGGACTCCAGAAAACAATAGCCGATGTTCCTGAATTCTGAAATGTAGGTATATGTACTGCACACTGTTTCAGAAGGTTCTCAATTGTTAGGTAATGCTGTGTATTGCTGTAAAATACCTAATATATAGGAAATAAATATTGTTTCTCTATTTTAATTTATTAATTAACTCATACACAGTCTAGTATAAAAAAAAACAATCCTTGGTTCTTCACAATACATAACAATTAAATTAAATTCAAAAAGCTGACTAATTGTGTGCATTATTAGCATACTTGTGATAAATCTAAATCGGGGCACATTAAATTCTAGGGATTTGATATTAATAAAAAACCACCACCACCATATCAGCCCTAGGACGTCCACTGCTGGACAAAAAATAATAATAATTATTATAAATCTAAATCGGGGCACATTCTAGGGATTTGATATTAATCAAAAACCACCACCACCAATATCAGCCCTAGGACGTCCACTGCTGGACATAGGCCTCCCCCAATTTCATGGGGGGTAAATGCTATTATCGCCACGCTTGGCATGCGGGTTGGCAATCGCAGTATCTCCACCGCACTCTAGGAATGCTGCTGCCCATTCCCCAGTGGTCTTGGTCGTAGTTTAAGGACATACCCGGGTCCAATAAAAAACATGTTGATATATACATGTGCTCATTGAAAATTATCAATTACTATAAAAAGGTTCGATATTACACCTCATATCAAGCCTCTTAAGATAATAAATGTGTCCGGATGTCATTTCAAACAAAATTACAATTTACTGGCGGTGCCATTCATATGCTAGTGTAAGAATAATATATATTAGCTAATATTCCGCTATGATTGTTATAAAGTCCAAAATAATTGTAATTTTTGTAATCTCACATCAGCACCGTTATATTTCTGATCATTAAAATCACTTCAAACATCAAGTGTTGGTCTAACTTATAGAATTAGCTAAGTGGTAAAAGTAATTGAAAAAAACTATAAATTATTCCATTTTTATAATCATAGACCATTTATTACTATGTGAGATTAAAAACAACAGGAAACACAGCACCTATATATATTCATAGTAGTCTTTGCACAGCACTTTGCCTTTTTTCATATATCACACTATATGTATTTCACTTCGCCTCTATATTATCGCACTATTATTTAACTTTATCTGGTTGGGATAATATAGTTCATAGCGTTTTCGTCATTCGTTTGTATTTCTAACTTAACTGAGTTAGTCAAATAATTTCCTCACCTTTCACACTATATGTGTCAATTTATCTCTTCAAAGGAATTGAATGGCTTCACAATTAACATCTCTTCATAGCAGAATTTCTTAATTTTCTTGGCACTTTGAAACATCAGTTAGAAACTAAGTAAGTTTTGTCGCCGGTTAGGTATTTATAATTTACCATTTTTACCCTATTTGGTGCAAGCTGAATCTGTCAAGCCTGCGAAAAGAGCAACCAAACCTATTTTGCGTTAGCATTCAGCATTCTGTCCTTTATAGTTTATTTATAGCAATAACAATAACAAACTAACTCGTAAAATATTCAAGAATTCAAACTTAACAGTGATATCCACGACTACAACACTAGAAGTAAACACAAGATTGCAGTGAAGGCCAGTCGTCTCCGGAAGGTTAGCACGTCGTTTGTGGGGAACTGTATACGATTTTATAATAAAATACCCATCTATATAGTTAATTTTCCATTCAGTAAATTTAAGTCTTATATTAAACGTTATTTGTTAAGCCAGGCCTATTATACTGTCAACGATTTCTTAAATGACAAAAATGCTTTTAAGCCAGTGATAGTTAAATCCTGTTAGTTTTAATATACATATGCTTCACTTAGCATATTTCCTTGTTATAGCTCTGTTGTTGCATTTTATGGAACATGATGCTGTTTCTCGCCGAAGAGTCATTTTAATCTTTGATATTATTAATGTCCGGCAGCCTGAATATGTCATGCTCGCTTAAAGGGCTTTGCTTACGGCGGCGTTGTTGATCGGGTCGCCACCTTCCCTAACAGATGGTCGAGGGAGGCGATGGCTGAGATACGCGTCATACTCGTGATCGGGTGCTGTTTTTGGAGTCCGGTCTGTTCATGCTTGCAAGGGCAAAGTAAATACCTTAATACTAGTGTTATTTTATTGTATGTAGATTGACGAGAGACATAATCCTGTTCTGAATTAGTTTTATTGTTATTGACGCTTAGAGACCTTATACATCTCTAACAATATTAAGTTTACTTATTTTAATTTTAGCGCTTAGAGATCATTTACATCTCTAAGGACTTTTAAATAATTGTTATTAATCGTATTTGGACGCTCAGAGACCATATACATCTCTGAGATATTAAATTAATTTTATGTACTTTTTGTTTATTCGGACAGATCGTATTCAATACGTCCTTAATATTTGTAAATTTATTTTTATATAATTGTTAATCAGTAATTTTTTTTAATCATTATTATTAAGTAAGATTGTCAGTTTTTTTTTTAAATTGTATAAATTCACGCTTTGACTTGTAAAAGTGCCCTTGTGGCCTATTTGCAGAATAAATATTTAATTTTGATTTCGTTAAAGATATTCAGAAATTTTGACGTCAAGTGAAATGTCAATTGACAAAATGTCAGAGCAGTAAAGTAACGTTTTGTGTTCCGATACGCCCGTTTAGAAATACATAATATTTTTTTACTTCACTTCATTGGTTTTGCTTTTTTGGTAACTTATTAAAAACAACATGTTTGCAGGTAAATAAACTAAATTACTAAATAGGTACCTGCAAAATGGCGCCATTTTGATAAATTAGAATGAGGTTTATTTTGACGTTAGCTCACACTGACAGGACAGAAGTGACAGTAACGACGGCGGCAGGCTTAAAGAAAAATAAAAGTAATATCCAAAGACGCCACATATTTCGGAAAATTAATTAAATGTCGCAGTCAGATAAAAAATACCCTGTGACAAGGCCAGCATAATAATCTACCTATACACCAAAAATTGTTTAAATCGATTCAGCGGATCCTGAGATCCTTCGGGACACAAAACCCTCTTTTAAAATACTGGCTGAAATTTTAGAGATTTATTATATATATAGATTACAAGGAAATAATACTATGCATTCATAATAAAATAAACATTTCATTTGATGTCCGATATCAAAGGTACCTTCTACGTGTTTACTATTAATTGATAAACTTCGACTTTAACCACACAATGAGCTACGTCAAGCGAACATCTAATTGTAAATTTCCAATTCTCATACTAAAAATGACAGTTAGAGCTACTTATCGTACGTTCGAAAAGTTAGATAATTATCCTTCTGGTCATATAATACCCGTTACGTAAATTACAGATCTTTTAGATAATTCTTTTGTATTTATTATTCACCTTATTCATTTCTTTTGCTTAGGTTAGATTTTTTACAATTTATACAAGTAAAATATAAAATTATACATACAAATTATAAAAGCATTATAAAAAACCTAACCTAGGGTGCCGCCGGCAGCGAGGCGAGCCTAAGCTATCAGTGGTTAGGGCGACAGAGAGAGGAACCTCCGGACTATCCGCGCCGTGTCCAGGAGTACCGCCTTCTGTATTTGACCCTTGACCCAGGCATCTAACGAGAGTCTCTTGAGATGTTGGTCGAGACTCTTCGCTATTAGACCGTTCACAGAGACGTATTTATTATTATTATTAAAGTAGTTGAAAAACTCATTTACAATTAGTTAAAACTGCACCGTTAAACCAGAGTTCGGTTTGTCTCTATGCAATACAGCGAGTACGTACTTATATTTTAATTACCAACACCGTGCATACCTGTAACTGAAACTAAATTATGTGACTTTGAGTTATAATATCATTATATCATACAGAAAACGTGACAAATAGATACAAAAATAACAACATGATATTTTTGTTAAGTATTAATTGAACGGCAGTAGTAGCATGTGTAATAATTGTGTATTATATTAGTGTAATTTTACACAGCTATGCTACGGGGCGTCGTCGCCCGCGCTGTCTGACCGCGCGCGGTTTCCCACGCTGTTCCGCACGCATCCGTCGGCTACCGTCCACAACCCGACGCGGATCAAGCTCATGCAGAAGTTCGGCTGGTCCCGCATCGCCATACTACAGCAAGCCGAGGAAGTGTTCATTTCGGTAAAATATTATTCTAGTCTTTGTACAGTTAACAGAGGAAGTGGTCTACTAGTTTTCGAGCCTATTATTTGTGGGTTAAGGACCGAAGGTTGTACTTTCTTGGTTGACTATTATACCTACAACCTGTTATACTGCACGTTATTTTCAAACAATATTTTAATAACTTTTGGTGTGTTCTTTATATTAAGTGAATCATAAGTAGCACTTTCTTTTAGGTAGGTACATATTTTAAAATATTACGATATACCAGAGGGTACAAAGAAATATATTTGTAAAATAGTAAAAAATACATTTTCCAAAAAGTTTAGTAGTAGTAGTAATTTTTGTAGCTATATATCGGGTGGAAGATTGGATTTCTCGCACTAGCTTTCCTTTTACTTTTCCAACTTTTTTTTCTTTTAATTTACTTTTGGCTCACGCCATACGTTTAACCGAAGAGTTTTATGTTCAATCAGTTTACTTTACTCATTTTTAGGGTTCCGTACTCAAAGGGTAAAACGGTTGAAATTTTCACAGATGATGTATTTTTGTTGCCGTTATAACAACTAAAACTAAAAAACAAAATCAAATAAATAACAGAATAAAGGGCTCCCAGACAACAAACATGATTTTCTTGCCGTTTTTATTGATAATGGTACGGGACCCTTCGTGTGCGAGTGGGACTCGCACATGGCCGGTTTTACATGTTTATTACGGCATTCGGCAATAAATCTCTATATTTATTATATTTTCATCACACTTGCTCGTAAAGGGTCTTAATCCTCCCCGGAAGTTATGTGTTTACATAACTCCGTGGCGAGTTATGAGTTACTCTGTGATATGATTGGTTTAAGAAAATCTAGTTGGCCTGGCCGCGCTCCACAAGAATACTGATCTGTGATTGGTTGAAATATTGAAGCTAACAAATCTAGTAGACCCTGTAAAGTCAAATTCAAAATTTTCTTTCTTCAAATAGGCCTAGCAACAAGCACTTTCGAATCGTCAGTTATAACATGTTATTATATTAATTATTTAGAGCAATTTATTGATGCTATTATTATTCGTTAAAATAAACATTGAATTTCTTTAGACATGTCAAAATTAAGAAATGATTATACAGTAAAATTCACAATAGGATCGTCAAAACATTAATAATAAAATGTATAAAAAATAGGAGTCTAGACAGTTTCCAGAATAATGGCAAAAGAAAGTAATAAGTAATTAATGTCTAATGCCATAATTATTAATTCATTAATATTTTAGTCACAATTAATCTCACGGTGTTTTATCATTCATGTAGTGTGTGCTATAATATGCTTTCGTTATGAGTTTACGCTTTACATCATTTTTTAATTTATTCATAGATAATTCAGTTAGGTTTCTTGGAAGCTTATTATAAAACTTCACACCGTTACCCATGAATGATTTCCTAAATTTTTGGAGCCGAGTGCGGCGCAATAACACTGTTTTGCTAGTGCTGGAGTTATTTATTTCTTCGCAAATGTGATCAAAACATTGTGATTACCTCGGACGTAAGAAAATTCCAAACTCGAGTCATCAAAAGATTCTTATAGACTCTCGTTCGTTTTCACTTACGCCCCTCGTTAAACAATGTACTATTAGAACATGAAAAAAGCATATTTGATCACTTTAATAAGATAAAGATGTCTAAAAATAATAATTCGAAAACTGTTTTCATTAAAGGTTTTATATGTCTATATATATAGTCAAGACCAATAACTGCCAAAATACATATTAACAAACAATAAATTGGCCAAGAGCATGTCAGGCTATGCTCAGTGTAGGGTTCTGTAGTTGCCTAATGAACTTACTTAAAAAAAACAATAACAAGCAAAAGGAAATACTTTCGCAGCTTTCATACGTCTTTAAAGTCTATCATTCTATCATTACTATTAGGCATCTACTCACCTCATGATACATGAATGAAAATACAGTACATAAACCGCAAGCCAGTTTAAAATGGTTCAGAATATGTTTTACTGTTGCTGCTGAAAATACAAAATAATACAAAAATATTTACTTTTCTGAGTTTTGCTTTGTATTTCTTGAACCGTAATCAAGATATTAGGCCACAAAATGTTAAAATTACATAAATATTATTAGAATCAAGACGACATATTAATAATAATAAATAAGAGGTCACATGCAACATTTAAAATTTGGTACGATGGTACGGAACCTTACGTGCGTGAGGCCGACTCGCACTTGGCCGATTTCTGATCTCTGTATCCAGGCAAAGTCGGCAACGCCGGATCTACGTATGAATCTTCTAATTTGGTACGCAGAGTCTGTTCTTCCCGAATCTTCGTATGAATCTCCTAATTTTTAATTTAATTACGTTTCAAACCCACCACCACCACGTAGTACCACGTAGTTTATTTTCCTTTCGGTAAGTACTCTGCAACTTGAAATTGTTTCGACTTTTAGGTGGCTTAGATTCACGACTGATACTTTATTTGCACGCCTTGAATAAAATATTCATTTCCATTTCCATACAACAACCCTTCTGCGAGACGATTTGATCCAATCCGATTTAGTAAATGTCGGGTCTTAAATTTCCGATCTTTGAATTGTAGGTATCGTGGGTTGCCGAGATTACTTTATCCATTTCTTACGATTTTGTGAGAGATCTCATCTTGGACGAGAGGTGAACAGACATGAAATGGATCCTTCATGCCTATATTGCAAACGATATAGGTACGAAAGAAATATATGTGACATAGAATACATCTAACGACTATTTAATTAAATTACATAAATGATAATGATAGAAAATGATTGTCCTGTCAAAAATTTAATAGGTACACGATATTAACAATATATCAATTTCAACCACACGCACACCCTAGTGTCAATCGAGTGGGGTTGAAACACATTACCCAGTCAAAATCGATATACGAAATCACGAAATGGGTGATAGATAGATTTGGTAACTATGTTAAGTGCTAATCACAAACATAGTTTATCTATTAGCAGACAAAGAGGTTGGCGTGTCGCACTCCACTCGAAGTCGATACGAACAAGTAACTGTCGATCAAAATGATCGGGAGTCACGCGAGGGCCATCGGTATAGTCGATATCGGACATACTTATTGCATGTAGTTCGTCAAACATAAGCGAACGTTTAGTTTTTAACGGCCTGTCGCATTTACGTTGCTGACTGCACATATTGAACATGCTTATGTCATAGAGTTGTTTACATAGTGTTTAATTATTATATATTTTTAACCGACTTCAAAATTTCAAAAGAGGAGGTTGTCAATTCGGTTGTATGTTTTTTTTTAATGTTTGTTACTCCATAACTCCGTCATTTCTTAACCGATTTGGAAAATTCTTTTTTTGATTGTAAGCATATATATCCAAATTGGTCCCGTTTTTGTCAAAACGCAGTTCTGATGATGGGATCCATGAGAAATTGAGAGAACTCCTCAAATCTTCAAGGCAAACATATAGTAATTTTTGTGTTTTTATCAACAAGTCAAGCTTTTTCATCCAAAAATGTGACATTGGATGAAGTGGAACTGCTGATGATGATCAGAACAGAACTCTTCAACGACAAAAAGTTCACGTTTGGCGATTTGTCGTCCTAGCTGTGTTTGTTAAGCAAGTTCTATTTTCACGATTAATTATTGTCATGCTCGATTTTTGATGATGGGATCCATGAGGAATTGAGGGTACTCCTCAAATCTTAAAGGCAAACATAAAGTGATTTTTGTGTTTTTATCAACAAATCGAGCATTATCATACAAAAATGTGACATTTGATGAAGTGGATGATGATCAGAACAGAACTCTTCAACGACGAAAAGTTCACGTTTGGCGATTTGTCCTTCTAGCTGTGTTTGTTAAGCAAGTTCTATTTTCACGATTGATTTTTGTCATGCTCGAGTTCTGATGATGGGATCCATTAGGAATCGAGGGAACTCCTCAAATGTGAAAGGCACACAAATAGTGATTTTAGTATTTTCATGAACCAATCAAGCATTTTCATTCATAAAAGTGACATTTGATGAAGTGGAACTGCTGATGATGATCAGAACGGAACTCTTCAACGACACGTTGTTCACAATTGGCGATTTGTTCTCTTCGTTTTGTTTGTCAAGCAAGCAAGGTTTTTTCATGATTCCATGAGGAATTGAGGGTACTTAGTCTTCTACCATTATAAACATACATTATAGCCATTTTTATTTTATTGTATATCTATCTAAGAGTGCACCATCTAAGTATAATAATGTTTTACCAGCCTCCCCCATTGAAGTCGGTTTTTTTTTCTTAAAAATTATTTTCTTTTCTCATGCATTGACTCGTCTGTGTGTGCGCTTGTAATCCGAATTACAGCCAGTTTTATTTGTCATTTTATAATTTACTGTGGCATAAGGGTCACTATTTTCAGCATTGGTGGATTAGATAAGAAGTTTTTTGGTAAACCTGAATAAAGGAAATTTTAAGGCATACGTCGGTACATCTATGAGAAAAGTAAACGGGTTGTTTCATAATATAAAATAGTACATTTTTATGCAAGTGCGGAAGATATATCATTACGACTGGCTTTCGTTCGCACTAGCACAGTGCCGTTATTGGAAATGTAATACTGGAAAAATCCCGGCGAGACAAAACATTTCTAGCTGTCACCCGAAATCTAAAAAACGCTACAAAAAAGTTTTAATAGTTAGATGGTCTTCAGAAAGGTATTTACTGCACTGAAAAACAAGTTCAAATAATAATAATGACAATATGATTACTATAATTAGGTCATTATGACGCTGAACTGTTGGCTTTCATATTAAAGTGAAAGAGTTTTATTTTTCTAAACATTCTGACACGGTGCAGCGCGGCGCTATACTCGTACGAGTAACAAGGGCCACGTAGTTCCACGCAATGAATGAGGCCAGAGTCTTTCACGCTGGATTCAATGTAATTAGAGCGCCTCCGGTTTTTTCTGCATAAGTGGGTTTGAAGCGTTCTTGCGCTTCTATTTTGCGTTCTCGCAATAGTGAAAATATTTTCACGTTGATATTTCTGATAGTTCAGGCAAACATTTTCGTTTTCGTACCTTTCAAGTGTATTTTAGAAACTATAACGATATTTTTGCTTAATGAAATTGAGATATTGCCATGAATTGATCGCCATGATATTTTTATTATTTTTCTACAACACTTGTTATGGTCACGACCTGTAACTATGATACCAATGAATTTTCATTCGATTTCGAAATTTGTATTCGATAACTATTCTATTTAATATTTACCAGCCGGCTATACCTATATTATATACCTTTTCTATTTTGAAAGTGTATAAGGGGGTGATTAATATAGTGAAATAAACAAATAATAAAAACCTTGTAGATATGATTTCTTCGACACTACCTACAAAGCTGGAGGTCCCGTGTTCGAATCCTGGTAAGGGCATTTGTTTATGTGATGGGCAAAACATTTGTTCCTCCGACTTCAATGTTTTATATGTATTTATTCTCTGTGAGATGAACGGAGTCCCTTTTTACACATCGTGACAACCATAAAAGTAGTCGTACATGCGCGTTACACAAATAAATAATACCTAAATAAAAACAAGTAATGATATAAGGGCTTCATGAGCTACAAAGTTTAGTTCCGTGGTAATTTGTGACAATAATTCACTATGAAAACGGTTACGTACTATATCAGTTTTTAGTAGGGTAGATCTTTCGTATCGATTAAAATTATATTTCCGTAAGTTGATGGAAATCGATCCACCACCATATCAGCCGAAGGACGTCTCTTCCAATGTCATGGGTGGTAAATACCATAATCGCCACGCTTGGCATGCGGGTTGGCGATCGCAGTATCTCAAAATAAAAATCAATCAAATTGATGAAATTTGTAAACAAAATAATAAATACGTTACGAAAAATTATTGAAACATTCGAATAAACGAATGAAGAGAGAAATTACTTTTATCGCGGAGTTTGTAATAGCGATATGGCATTCAAATCGATTCGATTAATCATTCCCATTCATCAATAACCGCTAAATATGACGATTCGCCTTATTCATCACTACAAACTTGAATAGACACGGTCAAAAGGGAATCTTTAGATCACAGAGGAATAAATATATCGCCTTCTAGTACCCATAAAATAACATAAACCTTTAGTTCGGCGTACTTAATATTTAAAGAATGAAGCAAGAAGAAATTCTATTAAAATTAAGAATGAAATAAAGTGATCATTCTTCACATCAATACGGTATTTGACTGTCAAAATGTCAAGAACACTCGGTTAGTATGATTTTTTTAGGGAAATATGCTAAGAAATAATTATGCCTTATGACGTCACAATTTTGTATGGTCAAACTGCGTCATCATGTCTGCCGAAGGATGTCCACTGCTGGATATAGGCCTCCCGCAAAGACTTCCACAATGATCGGTCCTGCGCCACCCGCATCCAGCGGACACCCGCGACCCTCACCAGGTCATCAGTCCACCGTCCGGGGGCCACTCGAGAACCTTTCCGCCCCAACGGCCATCGGTTCTACGTGCTATGTGCCCCGCTCACTGCTACTTAAATTAAGCGATTCGGAGAGCTATATCGGTCACTTTGGTTCTGCTATGGATGGGCTTATTCCTCCCAAACTGCGTCCTTTTAAATAAATAAATAAATATTCGGGGACAATCTTATACAAATCGACCTAGTCCCAAACTAAGCAAAGCTTATACTATGGGTACTAGACGACGATATATATACATACTTATATAGATATGTAAATACATGCATTATTCATGTTTATCTATAAAATTGCATAAATAAGAACGTTTGATTATATCCGAGTATTTCCGTAAGATTTTCTCTTTGGTAACGTAAAACACGTATATATAATTTTGTCGCAAAATACCGCATTGATAGGTTGCAAGTCGCTATTTTTGCGTGCTACTTTAATCGTTACGCAGCGTCAAGACTCGGTGTGGTCGATTCTTTAAGTGCAGTGTTTTTCAGACTGTCGAGGATCTCGAGGCGCACTGCAAGAAGGCCGGTATCGAGATCGTGACACGGCAGTCGTTCCTGTCGGACCCGGGCGACGCGGTGCGGAATCTGCGCCGGCAGGACGCGCGCGTCATCGTGGGCCTCTTCTACGTGGTTGCCGCTCGGCGCGTGCTCTGCGAAGTCTACAAACACAAGCTTTACGGGAAATCATACGTGTGGTTCTTCATTGGTAAGCGGATTTAAGGATGATTATCATTAGACCGTTCCGTTTCCGGGGCGGAGACTGGGCTGCTTACAGCGCCGTAGCTAGACCGGCCAACATTTGTGTTGGCTAAAAAGCGCTAGGTCGCTTCAAGTGTCACCGTGCCCGGACGCGGCGCGGCCGCGCAACGGCCTTCGTCTATTAAACGAACTGCTATTCCAAAAAAATATCCTGGCTATTCAAAATTCAAGTTTTACTATCCTGCAGCTTTTAGCCCTTTATCAGTCTAAGGAAATACCTCTTCCGACATCAACCAATCTAAATGTTTGAGTAAAACTGACATTCAATTGTCATTTTGAAAATCTGGCCGCCAGTTTTATCGAAGCGAACAAGGTGCTCATAAAAATCCGAAAAGAACACCACTCCATTACAAAACGTTAGAGTAAACGTTCAGATGTGTAGTAAGCAGATTGTTAAAACGAGTCATAATAACAAATTATGATCGCAACACCTTTTGATAAATATAGGATAGTTAAATGGCAGTGTTGGTCACCATCAGTAAAATAAAATAACGAATAAATAACTTGAATAACCTATCCTAATACCGTCTCACCTAATTATAAGAAGAATACCGCCACTAATAGGCGCCATTATTTTACTTATTGTATCTCCCTGTATCGCGTGAGCGTCTCAAGGCTTGGCACGCGCGCGCCCTGAGGTCCCTGAGGGCTCGATCAGCCGCAACGACGGCCCTCTCATAAATGTTTTCCCTCAATAGCATTGACCTTTTCTAATATGTATAATGGTCTTGTTTATTACGCGTTAAGTACAAACAAACCAATAGTAGTTTTCAGCAAGATTGGGGAGTTGTATGTTGTCTTACAATAAAAAAAAAAAACACAATTATTGTGGAATAATAAAATAAAGATCATTTCCGTGATGTGAAGCAAAACAGTGTTTTGGAACGGGTAAAATAAACAAATGAGTAAGTGCCGCTTCGTTAAATTATGTAGCCCCACTCAAAACATAATTATTTTAAAGGTGCCAGGTTCTGACTTGATTGCTGACATTCGACCCAAAATAAAAAGAAAAGAATTTATATATTTGCATAAGACACGGTTTACAAAGGTGATCATATGTTAATCTATGATGTACTGCACTTATAGGTACACAGTATAACCCGCTAATAATATAGGTAGCATGCAAATACATAATATGGAACGGAAAACCTTACACAAGTCTAGTCTAGGTATTCCTTAATACTATAAAATGTAATAGATTACGGAGTAGTATAATTTGGTGATGAACAAACGGCTACAAACGTCGCTGCATTGGAATGAATGTCTCTACGAAAAACTCATACCTCTATGCAAGAAGGGCTCTTTTATTACGTTTGCACACATATATCCAACCGCGCATGTCTCAATAACAGTGTATGATAAACGCGGTTTATGGACACAATGGTGGGCATAAACAAGGAGTTCGCAGTTCACACTCGCCGAAGCGACGCATACCGTTTCCTTTTCGACTGACATATTCGAAAAGTATTGTTTGTAAATTATTATTCTTGATTGTTTTGTAACACCATTCATGTTCATGTTTTGTCAATAAAGTGTATTATATTGCATGCGTTCCTGCCCTTTTCTCGCCCGGAAATACCAACTGTAAGAGAGAAATGCATTTATAAATATGATATGTCATGTTTCGTCTATATACCATCTATGTTTATAGCGATGACTACTCGTACATTCAAAGCGTACTTAAGCGTGTAGCAGTGTTCTGGGAACTGCATACACATAAAGGCCTACAATCCTACAGCGACATACACCACGTTGCATAGGATTTATAAAAAATCGGCCAAGAACATGTCGGGCCATGCTCAGTGTAGAGTTCCGTAGTTGCCCAATGAACTAACTTTAAAAATCAATAACAAGCAAAAGGGAATGCTTTCGCGGCGTTACATACGTCTATTCCTAAGAATGGAAGACTTTGTACGATAACTCAAAAACGGCTTAACTAATCATGTCCGCTATAGTTTTCGTTGAAAGTCTTTATGTAGCGGCCAGTTAGCTGCTACACTTCACTTGTAGTTGTTACGGGTAGTTGTTGGAGTGCGGAGAAAGATAGTTGAAGTTTATTGACGACCTGTTTAGCCTAGTTGGTAGTGACTCTGCCTCCGAAGCTAGAGGTTCGAATCCCGGCCAGGGCATTTATTTGTGCATTTTTCACGGATATTCGTTCTTGGGTCTTGGGTGTTTTCTATGTATTTAAGTATGCATTTATCTATATAAGTATGTATATCGTCGTCTAGTACCCATACAATACAATACAATACAATACTCTTTATTGCACACCTCAATTAATGGACACAGTACAGTACAAGCTTGGCTTAGTTTGGGACTAGGTCGATTTGTGTAAGATTGTCCCCCAATATTATTATTATATTCTCTTTATTCCTCTTAAAACTTAAGTTAGGTTTTTTACAAAACATTTATAAAAGTAAAATATAATAATACACGAACAAAATATAAAAGCATCATAAAAAACCTAACCTAGAGTGCCGCCGGCAGCGAGGCGGGGCCTAAGCTACCGGTGGTTAGGGCGACAGAGAGAGGAACCTCCGGACTATCCGCGCCGTGTCCAGGAGTACCGCCTTCTGTATCTGACCCTTGACCCAACCATCTAGCGAGAGTCTCTTGAGATGTTGGTCGAGACTCTTCGCAATTAGACCGTTCGCAGAGACGACTATCGGGACAATGATCGTCGAATCAACATCCCACATGACGGTTATCTCGTGTGCCAGGTCTAGGTACTTGCTAGCCTTGTCCTTCTCGGCCTTCACGAGGTTCTCATCGTGGGGGACGGTGATGACGACGAGCACTGCCTGGCGTTTCAATCGGCGTTATTATTATTATAGAAGTGTAATAACGTAAGATAATGTGAAGATACAGTTTAAGTTGATAGTTGGTTTCTCTTTCTCTAGATGCGTATAGTTTTACGTTTTGTAATGCACTGTTTATTTATAATTTTACATGTTATTAATATTCGTTGCCGCGCACCTCAAAGTAGGTTGCAAGTAAGCACAAAGAAATGTACGGTGATGAAACCGTACACTTTATTAAGCTTTACTTTCATGATTTTTTTTAATATTTTTTGGACCCATAGCTCAAAAGTTGGAGGGGGATACATTTTTTTTCTTTTACAGACAGACAGACAGACCGACAGACAAACAGACGGACATTGCGAAACTATAAGGGTTCCTAGTTGACTACGGAACCCTAATAAATGCGTATGTAGCATGTGTCTACAGCAGATTTTTGCTTTTACTGTAATTCCTGTATCAATCCGTAAATTGGTTGAATAACTTATACAAAACTCGTATTTTGATAACATAATCGGCAGCATTCCACATGTGCTCGTTCATGATGCCAATAAACGAATAAGACACGGCTTGTCGGAAATTAATAGGCTTTGTTAACATTATTTGGAATGATTGACATAGTTCTACATTGAAGCAATTTTTAGGTTTTGTGCGCACCTAGACACGTGAACGCTCTGAACACTACATATGTGTATATTTCATATACACTACCGCTCATAAGTATTTAGGCATTTTTTTCCATATATCTGTATACAAAAATGACTTTCAGAAATACACTGCCAAGTCAGAGTCCCTTGACAGTATTGCGTGCATTTTGCATTTTTTATTTAGCTGACTTATTGAGCCTTAAATCGGTGCCAGAGACCCCCCTTTTAAACTGGTAGTTTTCTTTTTGCAATTACTTAAATAACTAATTTCTGGTTCATACAAACACACTACACTTTTCTATGAACCAGGTAGTGTATTTTCGAGTCTGTAAGTAACATAATTAACTCATACCTAAATATGTTCCTTACATGTACGAGTAAATATCATTTATATTATTCTTCTCTCTCCTGCGGAAATATGTGAACTAACAATAACGATTAGAACTCGGAATTTTGATGCAAATTACAGATGGGATACGAGTCACGGAGTCGGAAATAGCGATGAGTGGGCTGTAGCTTTCTACTCGTAAAGTGCCAGTTTCCTTTAAATTTCACAACAATTACGGAAATTTTTTATAGAATTTTCTGGTTATTTTTCCTAGCCGACGGTTACCACTGCCATTCTTATTAATACTATTTTGTAATGCATCGAAAATTCCGAGCCACAGTTATATTAATCGTAAACATCACATTAACAGAAGTATATAATTATTGTACATTCCATTCTTAGTCGTTAGCATAATAGAAGTGAAAAAACAAGGCTGGCGAGGGTAGCGCACCGCAGCGCATTGCGCCCCGCTCCGTCGCACTTCAGCACCCCACACCAGAAAACGGCGTGCTTTATTGTCCTTTCTCATTTTCATATTTATATTTTTAGTCTCCTTGTATAATAAATTTTTGCCCTGCCTACAAAACAACTCCCCCACGTTGGGACTCGGGAGTGTTATTTACGATGTCGTATCACATTCCAAACTGAGGAGTTCTTTATTTGACTAGCCGAAATAAAACATAATTGAAGCCTCGGTGAACTTAAAAAGCCCCATAAATTTAGACGTTTTACAAAATACGAAGATGAACAATGCTGGTTGAATAATATTATTATTGATTTTATATTTACCTAAGTGAGGGACTTTTTATAAAGCCACTAGCATTTGCCCGCGGCTTCGCCCGCGTACCAAGCGTAATTTTTAACCGTCTACAAAAAAGAGCTTCTCTTTTTGACCCGTATTTTCATTTCATTCTGGGGGTTTCGGTATATGAAGTTTGGTGATTGTGATTCATTAACAGATGAACAGATGAAAAGTCAGTATACATTCTGAGAACCGGCAAACTGTTGAATTTCATTTGATTTTGGCAAAAATAAGGATCCAGAACTATTATCATACATTTCCGAGAGGCCGAAGGGGAAAGGGCCGATGAAATCTTAAATGGCCCTTAGTAAAAGTATCTGTGTACTACAGTAACACCAATAGGTCTGATAACGACCAAGCAGCGCGCAGCGGTCTTAAACTCTGTTTCTTTGATTAATATCACGTGTATAGGATGATTCACAGTAGGCCGTTCCGTGTCCGGGCCGGCCCGTTTTCTTCTAGAGAAATACGCCAGCAGTTGCGTTTGCTGTCATAGAAAACGGGCCGGCCCGGACACGGAACGGTCTACTGTGAATCATCCTTAAACCTTATTTTTCCTAAGATTAAATTTATTAGGTAGGTTTTGCCAGTTCCCATTGGAACATCCAAAAAGAAAATTTGGCCTCACTTCCATTCGCACTCCTTACTGTCAGTCCGTCTGTTACAACCGAGTTGCTTTTACTGGACCGATTGAATTGCAATTTGGCACAAACTATCAAAAATTAAGAGCGCTCGTGGCCCAGCGGCACCCGCCTACCGCGTGCGGTATGCGGTGTTAAGCAATGTGGGCGCAGGTCATTTCTTGGATGGGTGACCGCTTTGAGTGGTTACTAACTGAGCGCTCTCGTGCTTTGAAAGGCACGTTAAGCCGTTGATCCCGGCTGCTGTCTATGACAGCAGTCGTTACGCTAAGTTAGAGGCCTTCGGGCGGCTTGAAAACTTCTAACAGTCAAGTTGCCCACTCACTTGACAAAGGGGGGTCGAAGTTGCACCACGTCCGTAGGGAGTATCCACCGTTACCCTACACGAGACCCCTGGGTGGTGCTAAGAGTGCAACAAAAACTGGCAACCGTACTTGTCTTCTCTAAGATCTCACGGTTCGTAAATAAATACCAAACGATTAAAAAAAAATCTAAAGGTTGATTTAAATGGCAAAAAATATCGAAAGATCTATGTCGTTTTTAAAAGCAATCCAAAGATACCCCACACGCTTATATAGTAACATTAAACTTTTTATGGCATGTGTGGAGTGGCAAATTTTACCTCAGAATCGTATTAAGAGACCTCTCATATATCGATTTTGAACGAAATCGGGACGAAAAAAAAGAAAATCAATATGGCCGCCACTTTTACAAATTTTACCTCGGATTCGTATTAAGAGACCTCTCGGACACTCAGATATCGATTTTGAACGAAATCGAGACGGAAATGAAGAATATCAATATGCCTGCCACTTTTTCCAAATTATACCTCAAATTCGTATTAGGGGACCTCTCGGACGCTCAGATATCAATTTTGAACGAAATCGGGTTGGAAATGAAGAAAATCAATATGGCTGCCACTTTTTCCAAATTTTACTTTAGATTCGTATCAGGGGACCTCTCGGACGCTCGCATATCGATTTTGAACGAAATCGGGATGAAAATGAAGAAAATCCGCTACTTTTTCCAAATTTTACCTCAGATTCGTATTAGGAGACCTCTCGGACGCTCAGATATCAATTTTAAACGAAATCGGGACGAAAAAAAAGAAAATCAATATGGCCGCCACTTTTACAAATTTTACCTCGGATTCGTATTAAGAGACCTCTCGGACACTCAGATATCGATTTTGAACGAAATCGAAACGGAAATTAAGAAAATCAATATGGCCGCCACTTTTTGAACGAAATCGGGTTGGTAATGAAGAAAACCAATATGGTTGCCACTTTTTCCAAATTTTACCTCGGATTTGTATTAAGGGACCTCTCGGACGCTCGGATATCGATTTATAACGAAATCGGGTTGGAAATGAAGAAAATCAATATGGCTGCCACTTTTTCCAAATTTTATCTCGGATTCGTATTAAGAATTCTCTCAGACGCTCAGATATCGATTTTGAACGAAATCGGGAAAGAAAAGAAGAAAATCAATATGGCTGCCACTTTTTCAAAATTTTACCTTGGAGTCGTATTAGGGGACCTCTCAGACGCTCAGATATCGATTTTGAACGAAATCTGGACGGAAATAAAGAAAAGCAATATGGCCGTTATTTATTCATAGTTTAGGTACCTCTGATTCCTATTAAGAGTCCTCTCAGACGCTCAAATATCGATTAATATCGAAATTCTATATAGTCAAAAAAGGTCGTATCTTCATAGGGAACTCACGGCACTTCATGCACCTTTAGACCTTATAAGGAACCTACATGCCAAATTTGGTATCTCTCAAACCAGCAGTTTGGGCTGTGCGTTGATATGTCACTCACTCAGTCAGTCAGTTTCTTCTTGCAATTTGGCACTTTTAAAAGTTTTCATATCCGCAATATTAAATTTCAAAATCAATGCCATTTTCGAAATTAACGACCCAAAAAACCATAAAAATGACACCCATATTAATATTTAGACATTCCAACCCCCTCGGACCCCAGCAGAGGGGATGACATTTCACGTCCTCCACGTGGGATTTTAAAATCATTGGTGGTTTCGTAATCAGCGACCCGATAAACCATAAAAACAACACCCATATCGATTTTCAGATATTGTCACCACATTTCCCCCTTTTAGGGGTTGATTTCTCAAAAAACCGGAAACACATGTTTACTCATTTATCGTTAGAAATACTCCTGTGAAGTTTCGAATAAAATAATCCAACTAATCTTGATTCCCCATACAAACTTCGGACCCCCATTTCACCCCCTTAGGGGTTGAATTTTGAAAAATCCTTTCTTAATGCACCTCAAAACCTCATATGGAACCTACATACTACATTTGGAATCTCTAGAACCAGCAGTTTGGGCTGTGAGGTGATATGTCACTCACTCAGTCAGTCAGTTATTTCTTGAAATTTGGCACAAACTTTCATAAGTTTTCATGCCCTCAATATTAAATTTCAAAATCGATGCCATTTTCGTAATTAACGGCCCAAAAAAGAATAAAAACGACACCCATCTAAATATATAAAAGAAGAAACTGACTGACTGACTGACTGACTGACTGACTGACTGACTGACTGACTGACTGACATATCAACGCACAGCCCAAACCGCTGGTCCTAGAGATTCCAAATTTGGCACGTAGGTTCCTTATAATGTGTAGGGGTGCACTAAGAAAGGATTTTTCAAAATTCAACCCCTAAGGGGGTGAAATGGGGGTCCGAAGTTTGTATGGAGAAACAAGATTAGTTGGACTATTTTATTCGAAACTTCACAGGAGTATTTCTAACGATAAATGAGTAAACACGTGTTTCAGGTTTTTTGAGAAATCAACCCCTAAAAGGGGGAAATGTGGTGACAAATTCTGAAAATTGACATGGGTGTTGTTTTTCAGGTTTATCGGGTCGCTGATAACGAAAACAACAATGAATCTAAAATCCTACGTGGAGGACGTGAAATACCATCCCCCCTGTTGGGGTGCGAGGGGGATGAAATGTCTAAATATTAATATGGGTGTCGTTTTTATGGTTTTTTGGGACGTTAATTACGAAAATGGCATCAATTTTGAAGTTTAATATTGTGAACATGATAACTTTTGAAAGTTTGTGCCAAATTGCAAGAAATAACTAACTGACTGAGTGAGTGACATATCAACGCACAGCCCAAACTGCTGGTTCTAGAGATTCCAAATTGAGTATGTAGGTTCCACATAAGGTCTAGAGGTGCATTAAGAAAGGATTTTTCAAAAATCAACCCCTGGGGGCGGGGGTGAAATGGGGGTCCGAAGTTTGTATGGGGAATCAAGATAAGTTGGACTGTTTTATTCGAAACTTCACAGGAGTATTTCTAACGATAAATGAGTAAATATGTGTTTCAGGTTTTTTGAGAAATCAACCCCTAACAGGGTGAAAAGTGGTGACAATTCTGAAAATCGATATGGGTATTATTTCTATGGTTTATCGGGTCGCTGATTACGAAAACAAAAATGATTTTAAAATCCTACGTAGAGGACGTAAAATACCATCCCCTCTGTTGGGGTGCGAGGGGGTTGGAATGTCTAAATATTAATATGGGTGTCGTTTTTATGGTTTTTTGGGTCGTTAATTTCGAAAATGGCATTGATTTTGAAAGTTAATACTGCAGACATGAAAACTTTTAAGAGTTTGTGCGAAATTGCAAGAAGAAACTGACTGACTGAGTGAGTGACATCAACGCACAGCCCAAACTGCTGATTCGAGAGATATCAAATTTGGCATGTAGGTTCCTTATAAGGTCTAAAGGCGCATGAAGTGCCGTGAATTCCCTATGAATATACGACCTTTCTTGAATCAATGTATTGTAAGTGGTTTTATTAATCAGTGCCGTCCGATACGATTTCAACAAAAATCGATATTTAGGCGTCCGAGAGGACTCTTAATACGACTCCTAGGTAAATATTGGAAAAACTGGCGGCCATATTGCTTTTCTTCACTTTCGTCCCGATTTCGTTCAAAATAGAAATCTGAGCGTCCGAGATGTCTCTTAATACGAATCCGAGGTAAAATATGGAACAAAGTCGCAGCCACATTGATTTTCTTCATTTTCTTCCCAATTTTGTTCAAAATCGATATCTGAGCGTCCGAGAGGTCCCCGAATACGAATCCGAGGTAAAATTTGGAAAAAGTGGCGGCCATATTGATTTTCTTCAATTCCATCTGGATTTCGTTCAAAATCGATATCTGAGCGTCCGAGAGAATTCTTAATACGAATCCGAGGTAAAATTTGGAAAAACAGGCGGCCATATTGCTTTTCGTCATTTTCGTCCCGATTTCGTTCAAAATCGATATCTAAGCGTCCGAGATGTCTCTTAATACGAATCCAAGGTAAAATATGGAAAAATTCGCAGCCATATTGATTTTCATCATTTTCTTCCCGATTTCGTTCAAAATCGACATCTGAGCGTCCGAGAGGTCTCTTAATACGAATCCGAGGTAAAATTTGAAAAAGTCGCAGCCATATTGATTTACTTCATTTTCTTCCTAATTTCGTTCAAAATCGATATCTGAGCGTCCGAGAGGTCCCCGAATACGAATCCGAGGTAAAAAAATTGGAAAAACTGGCGGCCATATTGCTTTTCGTCATTTTCGTCCCGATTTCGTTCAAAATTGATATCTGAGCGTCCGAGAGGTCCCCCTAATACGACACCGAGGTAAAATTTGAAAAAAGTGGCGGCCATGTTGATTTTCTTCAATTCCGTCTCGATTTCGTTCAAAATCGATATCTGAGCGTCCGAGAGAATTCTTAATACGAATTCGAGGTAAAATTTGGATAAACTGGCGGCCCTATTGATTTTCTTCATTTCCGTCCCGATTTCGTATAAAATAGACATCTGAGCGTCCGAGAGGTCTCTTAATACGAATCCGAGGTAAAAATTGGAAAAACTAGCAGCCATATTGATTTTCTTCATCTTCATCCCATTTTCGTTCAAAATCGATATCTGAGCGTCCGAGAGGTCCCCGAATAAGAATCCAAGGTAAAATTGGGAAAAAGTGGCGGCCATATTGATTTTCTTCAATTCCGTCTCGATTTCGTTCAAAATCGATGTCTGAGCGTCCGAGAGGGCCCCAAATACGAATCCGAGGTAAAGTTTGGAAAAAGTGGCGGCCATATTGATTTTCTTATCTTCCGTCCCGATTGCGTTCTAAATCGATATCTGAGCGTCCGAGAGGTCCCCGAATAAGAATCCGAGGTAAAAGTGGGAAAAAGTGGCGGCCATATTGATTTTCTTCAATTCCGTCTCGATTTCGTTCAAAATCGACGTCTGAGCGTCCGAGAAAATTCTTAATACGAATCCGAGGTAAAATTTGGAAAAAGTGGCAGCCATATTGATTTTCTTCCCTTCCAATCCGATTTCATTCAAAATCGATATCTGAGCGTCCGAGAGGGCCCCAAATACGAATCCGAGGTAAAGTTTGGAAAAAGTGGCGGCCATATTGATTTTCTTAATTTCCGTCCCGATTGCGTTCAAAATCGATATCTGAGTATCCGAGAGGTCTCTTAATACGAATCCGAGGTAAAATTTGTGAAAGTGGCGGCCACATAGATTTTCTTTTTTCCGCCCCGATTTCGTTCAAAATCGATATCTGAGCTTCCGAGGGGTCTCTTAATACGAATCCGAGGTAAAATTAGGCACTCCATACATGCCAGGGATTGTAAAAAAAGGATTGACTTTTAAAAACGACATAGAGGTTTCTATATTTTTAACCGACTTCAAGATTTCAAAAGAGGAGGTTATCAATTCGGTTGTATGTTTTTTTTTTAATGTTTGTTACTCCATAACACCGTCATTTCTTAAGCGATTTCAAAAATTCGTTGATTGTAAGTATATATATCCAAGTTGGTCCCGTTTTTGTCAAAACGCAGTTCTGATGATGGGATCCATGAGGAATTGAGGGAACTCCTGAAATCTTTAAGGCAAACATATAGTGATTTTTGTGTTTTTATCAACAAGTCAAGCATTTGCATCCAAAAATGTGACATTGGATGAAGTGGAACTGCTGATGATGATCAGAACAGAACTCTTCAACGACGAAAAGTTCACGTTTGGCGATTTGTCCTCCTAGCTGTGTTTGTTAAGCAAGTTCTATTTTCACGATAAATTTTTGTCATGCTTGATTTCTGATGATGGGATCCATGAGGAATTGAGGGAACTCCTCAAATCTTATAAGCAAACATATAGTGATTTTTGTGGTTTTATCAACAAATCGAGCATTATCATACAAAAATGTGACATTTGATGAAGTGGAACTGCTGATGATGATCAGAACAGAACTCTTCAACGACGAAAAGTTCACGTTTGGCGATTTGTCCTTCTAGCTGTGTTTGTTAAGCAAGTTCTATTTTCACGATTGATTTTTGACATGCTCGAGTTCTGATGATGGGATCCATTAGGAATCGAGGGAACTCCTCAAATGTGAAAGGCACACAAATAGTGATTTTAGTATTTTCATGAACTAATCAAGCATTTTCATTCATAAAAGTGACATTTGATGAAGTGGAACTGCTGATGATGATCAGAACGGAACTCTTCAACGACGCGTAGTTCACGTTTGGCGATTTGTTCTCTTCGTTTTGTTTGTCAAGCAAGCAAGGTTTTTCCATGATTCCATGAGGAATCATGGAAAGTCTAAGTCTTCTACCATTATAAACATACTTATAGCCATTTTTATTTTATTGTATGGAATCTAAGAGTGCACCATCTAAGTTGAATAATCTTTCACCGGACTCCCCCATTGAAGTCGGTTTTTTTTTCTTAAAAATTATTTTCCATTTAAATCAACCTTTAGATTAGTATTACATACTTGCAGCCCGGCCCATACAAATAATTAAAAAAATATTTATTCTAAAATTAGGCACTCCATACATGCCAGGGATTGTAAAAAAAGGATTGGCTTTTAAAAACGACATAGAGGTTTCTATATTTTTTCCATTTAAATAAACCTTTAGATCAGTTATACATACTAGCACCCCGGCCCATACAAATAATTAACAAATATTTATTCTATCATCAATAGTTTTCTTAGCGCACGCGATGTAAAGAATATTTGAGTTACTTTTTTTTACAACATTACATTATTGGAGTTTTAGTAAGAATCCTTATTTTTTGAAAACATAATATAGCCCATATCAATGTCACCCAAGAATAGTGTAGCTATTCAATGCAAACTAACAATCAAATCTTTCCTTTTTATAATATTAGTATAGATTAGCTGTCTAAGTCGTAAAAATTGTGTCCCCTGACTGTATATAATTTTCAAACTTTGAAGTTTAAGATTCTGAAAAACATTGAGATTGTGCATATTAAGTAAATACTTTCAGCGACTTATAGTTTCAACAAGAGATGTTTACCATTTTTTGAGATATCGTTGAAAAACAGTCTTGCCCAAACAAAAGGACTTAAGTGCCGTGAGTTTCCTAGAGTGGTTTAAATGTGAACTAGCAGGTGTTGGCACGGAACCCTTCTGTGTGCGTGTTCCGACACTTGGCCGGTTTTAATTTAATATTATGGACATGACATTTTTTGATAGTTTGTGCCAAATTGCAATTCTATCGGTCCAGTAGTTTTAAAGCAAATCGGTTGTAACAGACGGACTTCAGATGAACAAAAGTCAGTATAAGTACGAGCAAATAGTAAGGAGTGCGAAAGGAAGTAAGGCCAAATCGTTCTTTTTGGATGCTCAAACGGAAACTGGCATAATCTACCAATTAATTTAAATTTAGGAAAAATAAGGGTTACGCTAGATATTGAATTAGCCGTATTTCTGTACTTCAGAGGACCAGAGTTTATGACTGCTGCTTGGTCGTTACCAGACCTTCAATTGGTGTTACTGTTGTACACAGATCTTCTTTCTCTCCCGACCTTTTCCCCCTCGGCCTCTCGAAAATGTATGATAATAGTTTTTCGATCCTTATTATTGCCAAAATCAAATGAAATTCTACAGTTTGCCGGTTCTCAGAATGTATACGGACTTTTCATCGGTTCATCTGTTTATGAATCACAATCACCAAACTTCGTATACCAAAACCCCCAAAATGTAACAACTACTTTTCTGGAAACTGCATCTAAATCGGTTCAGCCAAACACGAGATAATCGTGGACAAACATACATACGTACATACATCTGTTTATGAATCACAATCACCAAACTTCGTATACCGAAACCCCCAAAATGTAACAACTACTTTTCTGGAAACTGCATCTAAATCGGTTCAGCCAAACGCGAGATAATCGTGGACAAACATACATACATACATAAGTACATACATACATACGGGTCAAACAGAGAACCTCTTTTTTGAAGACGGTTAAAAATTATGCTTAGAGTACGCAGGCGAAGCCGCGGGCAAACGCTAGTATTAATATATAGACATTTCATCCCCCTCGCACCCCAACGGGGGGGATGGTATTTCACGTCCTCCACATGAGATTTTAAAATCATTGTTGTTTCCGTTATCAGCGACCCGGTATATCATAAAAACAATACCCATGTCGATTTTCAGAATTTGTCACCACCTTTCCCTCTTTTAGGGGTTGATTTCTCAAAAAACCTCAAACACGTATTTACTCATTTATGGTCAGAAATACTCCTGTGAAGTTTCGAATAAAATAGTCCAACTAATCATGTTTCCCCATACAAACTTCGGACCCCCATTTCACCCCCTTAGGGGTTGAATTTTGAAAAATCCTTTCTTAGTGCACCCTTACACTTTATAAGGAACCTACGTGCCAAATTTGGAATCTCTAGGACCAGCGGTTTGGGCTGTGCGTTGATATGTCAGTCAGTCAGTCAGTCAGTCAGTCAGTCAGTCAGTCAGTCAGTTTCTTCTTTTATATATTTAGATAGATATCTTATCCCGAATTATCTTTCGTTTTCGTCCTGCTCTCATCTAAATATATAAAAGAAGAAACTGACTGACTGACTGACTGACTGACTGACTGACTGACTGACTGACTGACTGACTGACTGACTGACTGACTGACTGACTGACTGACTGACTGACTGACTGACTGACTGACTGACTGACTGACTGACTGACATATCAACGCACAGCCCAAACCGCTGGTCCTAGAGATTCCAAATTTGGCACGTAGGTTCCTTATAAGGTCTAGGGGTGCACTAAGAAAGGATTTTTCAAAATTCAACCCCTAAGGGGGTGAAATGGGGGTCCGAAGTTTGTATGGGGAAACAAGATTAGTTGGACTATTTTATTCGAAACTTCACAGGAGTATTTCTAACGATAAATGAGTAAATACGTGTTTCAGGTTTTTTGAGAAATCAACCCCTAAAAGGGGGAAAGGTGGTGACAAATTCTGAAAATCGACATGGTTATTGTTTTTATGATATACCGGGTCGCTGATAACGAAAACAACAATGATTTTAAAATCTCACGTGGAGGACGTGAAATACCATCCCCCATGTTGGGGTGCGAGGGGGATGAAATGTCTAAATATTAATATGGGTGTCGTTTTTATGGTTTTTTGGGACGTTAATTACGAAAATGGCATCGGTTTTGCAATTTAATACTGTGGACATGAAAACTTTTGAAAGTTTGTGCCAAATTTCAAGAAATAACTGACTGACTGAGTGAGAGACATATCAACGCACAGTCCAAACTGGTGGTTCGAGAGATACCAAATTTGGCATGTAAGTTCCTTATAAGGTCTAAAGGTGCATGAAGTGCCGTGAGTTTCCTATGAATATACGACCTTTTTTGATTCAATGTATTGTAAGTGGTTTTATTAATCAGTGCCGTCCGATACGATTTCGACATAAATCGATATTTGAGCGCCCGAGAGGACTCTTATTAGGAATCCGAGGTACCTAAACTTTGAATAAAGTAACAGCCATATTTATTTTCTACATTTCCGTCCCGATTTCGTTCAAAATCGATATTTGAGCGTCCGAGAGGTCCCCTAACACGAATCCGAGGTAAAATTTGGAAAAAGTGGCAGTCATATTGATTTTCTTCATTTTCAACCCGATTTCGTTCAAAATCGATATCTGAGCGTCCGAGAGGTCCCCTAATACGAATCTGAGGTAAAACTTGGAAAAAGTTGCGGCCATATTGATTTTCTACATTTTCAACCCGATTTCGTTCAAAATCGATATCTGAGCGTCCGAGAGGTCCCCTAACACGAATTTGAGGTAAAATTTGTAAAAAGTGCCGGCCATATTGATTTTCTTCATTTCCGTCCCGATTTCGTTCAAAATCGATATCTGAGCGTCCGAGAGGTCTCGTAATACGAATCCGAGGTAAAATTTAGAAAAAGTGGCGGCAGTATTCATTTTTACCATTTCTGTCCCGATTTCGTTCAAAATCGATATCTGAGCGTCCGAGAGGTCCCCTAACACGAATCCGAGGTAAAATTTGGAAAAAGTGGCAGCCATATTGATTTTCTTCATTTTCAACCCGATATCGTTCAAAATCGATATATGAGCGTCCGAGAGGTCCCCTAATACGAATTTGAGGTAAAATTTGGAAAAAGTGGCGGCCATATTGATTTTCTACATTTTCAACCCGATTTCGTTCAAAATCGATATCTGAGCGTCCGAGAGGTCCCCTAACACGGATTTGAGGTAAAATTTGTAAAAAGTGCCGGCCATATTGATTTTCTTCATTTTCAACCCGATTTCGTCCAAAATCGATATCTGTGCGTCCGAGAGGTCTCCTAATACGAATTTGAGGTAAAATTTGGAAAAAGTAGTGGCCATATTAATCATCTTCATTTTCGTCCCGATTTCGTTCAAAATCGATATCTGAGCGTCCGAGAGGTCTTTTAATACGAATCTGAGGTAAAATTTGGCATTCATACATGCCTGCATGCAAAAAAGTTTAATGTTACTATATAGGCGTGTGGGGTATATTGGATTTGTTTTTAAAAACGACATAGAGGTTTTGATATTTTTTCCATTTAAATCAACCTTTAGATTTTTTTAAACGTATGGCATTTATTTACGAACCGTGAGATCTTCGAGAAGATAAGTACGGTTGCCAGTTTTTGTTGCACTTTTAGCACCACCCACGTGTAGGGTAACGGTGGGTACTGCCTACGGACGTGGTGTAACTTCGAACCCCCTTTGTCAAATGAGTGGGCAACTTGACTGTTAGAAGTTCGCAAGCCGCCCGAAGGCCTCTAACTTGGCTTAACGATTGCTGTCGTAGACAGCAGCCGGGATCAACGGCTTAGCGTGCCTTCCAAAGCACGAGAGTCAGTTAGTAACCACTCAAAGCGGTCACCCATCCAAGAACTGACCTGCGCCCACATTGCTTAACCTCGCATACCGCACGCAATAGGCGGGTGCCGCTGGGCCACGAGCGCTCTAAATTCTTGATAGTTTAGATAAATCGGTTGTAACAGACGGACTGACAGTAAGGAGTGCGAATGGAAGTGAGGTCAAATTTTCTTTTTTGATGCTCCAATGGGAACTGGCAAAACATACCTAATAAATTTAATTTTAGGAAAAATAAATGTTACACGTGATATTGAATTAGCCGTATTTCTGTACTTCAAAGGACCATAGTTTATGACCGCTGCGTGGTGCTTGGTCGTTATCAGACCTATTGGTGTTACTGTAGTACACAGATACTTTTACTAAGGGCCATTTAAGACATGCTTTTATTTCATCGGCCCTTTCCCCTTCGGTCTGTCGGAAATGTATGATAATAGTTTTCGATCCTTATTTTTGCCAAAATCAAATGAAATTCGACAGTTTGCCGGTTCTCAGAATGTATACTGACTTTTCATCTGTTCATCTGTTAATGAATCACAATCACCAAACTTTGTATACCGAAACCCCCAGAATGTAACAACTACTTTTCTGGAGACCTTTTTGGCAAACGGTTAAAAATTTCGATTAGTACGCGGGCGAAGCCGCGGGCAAATGCTAGTAAGTATATATATATATATATATATATTCAATGGCAACACGGCAACAATCAAAGAGTAATTCAAACTCGTTTCTTTTCAAATGTTGGGAAGTCAAGGCCAACAGCCGGCACGGCTGATCGGTCAAATCCAGACTGACGGGTAGTTTGATCGCTACGCTGTAATAAAACACGTGTGTTTTGTGCTTGTTTGCTTCCATTAAAGAGGGAAATTTCAATCTTGCACGAGGCACGCTGGGCTTCTGGCTCACGCGAGCACACACTGCTTGTCACTTACTCAGTGCCAACCTGCTACACACAATATACAAAACATTGGTCGGCCTGTTTAGCCTAGTTGGTAGTGCCACTGCCTCCGAAGCTACAGGTCCCGGGTTCGAATCCCGGTAAGGGCATTTGTTTCTGTGGTGAGCAGAGACATTTGTTCCTGAGACTTGGATGTTTTCTATGTATTTAAGTATATATCTATTAAAAATATCGTCGTCTAGTACCCATAACACAAGCCTTATTGGGCTTACTATGGGACTAGTTCGATTTGTGTAAAAATTGTCCCCTAATATTTATTTATTTATTTTATTATTTATTTATTGGTGAGCGGACAACACACACATTCTCGGGCATTTCTATTCAGGGCTAGATTCAGGGCAGGGGGGCTATGTCCAGCAGTGGACGTTCTTTGGCTGATATGGTGGTGGTGGTTATAACTTTCAAAATTGGAATAGGGGTCGATTTCAAAACAAATATATTTCCACCAGTACATTTTTCGTGTTTGTTTCGCGCTAGAGGTTGAAAATGCTGATATAAGCTGGTAAAGAATATAAATTCACTTCGTGTGTTTACGGTACATTGATTTAGTCATTTTATGTTCGTAGTAAATAGATACATATATGCGCGATTGGAAACAATGAATTTACCCTGAACCGGAAATTAGCTACGGTTAAGCTCGTTTGCGCTTGGGAGCGTAGGGGCTGTCGTTTAACAACCTTTCCGCGACGCTATAGCCATTACTATTGTCGACTTTGCTGTCTTTATTGCATATTTCGACGGAGAAGGCAATGTCTCCTTATGTGTTTTTCCGTATTTCCTCACTCTATGTTTATTGCGCTCACTGTATCATAGGCATGTTCTGGGAAACATCTCCAAATAAACAACGAGCGTGTACGTTTTTCCTTTAACAATAACATGTCAAAGCCAAAAGACAAAGCGGGGCTTGTGCTTCTACCTAACCTACCACGTTATTTCATTTGTAGATATGAAACTTGTATCCTGTGCTCAGATGCAAACCTGTTGAAGTTGGAGATAATGACATTGATGACTATGTTAACTGTGAAATGAGTAAGCAATTAAATAAAGGAGCGAAATATAAAATAGTGATTCTGTTAAAGACAGTGAATTTAGTTTACTTACACTTTAAGAATGAGTTTATTGATCAAATTCCAATTTTCTGTGTGATTCAAACTTATCTCTCACATTCCTTCCCTTCTTTGAGTATAAATGCCTGTGACATACGGACAGTCAAGTGAACACGACGAAACGTTTCTGTTTTTGCCATTTTGGCTACAGAACCCTAAAGACTGTTTCCGTTTTAGTATACGTACAAAGAAAAAAGTTAAAACAACACGCGATTAAAAATGACTGACGCAGCGCGACTGTAGGCAATTTTCGAGGGATATAAATTATGAGAATAACGCAAGATTTTGGCCCCAGGCAAGATTATGAAAAAAATAATGTCACGGCCTCATTCCGCCCTCAGATAAAATGCGTTGAGTACATTATGTGTGTATACTTATTGAACATCTAAAGTAAACTAGTGGATCTGTAAGCTGTAAACCTCGCAATTTTTTTTTTTCATTTCAAATTTCACAATTTCCAAAAACTGATTCGGCAAACAAAATCTATATAATTATCGAACCTGTTCACAAAATTTCACGAGAATCAGTTGAGAAAAGGAGAACATGCGGACAGATAGACAGACAGACATATAAAAGATTTTTTTCTCAAACATGCAATGAAATATTGATGTTATGTGCCTTATAATAGGCTGCGAAGTATGACGTTTCAGGTGCGGCTAGGACAAGAGGTCGTTAATGCAATTTCATACAAATGTTGCAGGCCTAGGCCGGCAAAGTCCTCTTTTTTAATTTCCATTCCACATAAATTTGTGGCACAGGCATCATGACATTCTGCCACTATGTGTATGAAAAATAAAACTTTGATTTTTTTGTTGTTTATTTCATTGCATGTTTGAGAAAAGCATTATACATACCTCGGCGGGAAATAAGGGGTTGCCCGCCTAAGACCTATCCGACCTCGCTTCGCTCGGCCGTCTATGTCTTCGGCCGGCAACCCCTTTCGTCCAGGCCTCTGTAGTAATATACTATTGTCGAAAGCTGAAACGGAGACGCTTCGCTCGCTCGGTCAATAATCCTTTTCCTTCTTCGTCTGTGCTCATTTACACACGTATATGATAAATTTCGCCCCTCTAAAAGTCTAGGCAACGTTTTTAAACCAATGTTCGATTTTACCGCCATGTTCCCCGTTTTATAAATCGTCCTCGACGGGCTGACTGCGTTATTTATCAATGAATTTCCCGAATGATTCCCGCGAGGATAACCACAAGCGCGACAATAATAGAAGTGAGAAAAAACGCTGCGATAAACTGGCGCGCATTGAGGCGTGCTCGTACTCCGCTTGCTTAAGATCAAGCTTCGCCAATTCGATGCAAAAAAGGCAAACTAAGCAAAGTGTTTTATTTGTAAAACATAGGTGACGGCTGTATAGAAACAATTAATATGTTTCCATTTTAAATCAGGACAATTGAGATTATGTAGCATTGGTTTTAAGTCAGAGCGTGTATATTACTTTTGTAGAGCAGTCTTAAGTGCTGAGATTTTTAATAAGCCATTTTTATTTTTTGTGTGGTATGCTTTACGTACGTATGATGAACAAGTATTTGCCAGCGGCTTCGCCCGCGTACAAAGCGAAATTTTTTACCGTCTACAAAAAACAGGTTCGTATGTTTGTCCACGATTATCTCGCGTTTGGCTGAACCGATTTAGATGCGGTTTCCAGAAACGTAGTTTTTACATTCTGGGGGTTTCGGTATACGAAGTTTGGTGATTGTGATTCATTAACAGATGAACAGATGAAAAGTTAGTATACATTCTGAGAACCGGCAAACTGTTGAATTTCTTTTAATTTTTGGCAAAAATAAGGTTCGAAAACTATTATCATACATTTCCGAGAGGCCGAAGGGGAAAGGGCCGATGAAATAAATGCATGTCTTAAATGGCCCTTTAAAAGTATCTGTGTACTACAGTAACACCAATAGGTTTGTAAACGACCAAGCAGCGCGCAGAGGTCATAAACTCTGATCCTTTGAAGTACAGAAATACGGCTAATTCAATATCACGTGTAACATTTATTTTTCCTACAACTAAATTTATTAGGTAGGTTTTGCAGTTCCCATTAGAGCATTCAAAAAGAAAATTTGGCCTCACTTCCATTCGCACTCTTTACTGTCAGTCCGTCTGTTACAACCAAGTTGCTTTTACTGGACCGATTGAATTGCAATTTGGCACAAACTATCAAGAATTTAGAGCGCTCGTGGCCCAGCGGCACCCGCCCACCGCGTGCGGTGTGCGAGGTTAAGCAATGTGGGCGCAGGTCAGTTCTGGTATGGGTGACCGCTTTGAGTGGTTACTAACTGACTCTCGTACTTTAAAAGGCACGCTAAGCCGTTGATCCCGGCTGCAATCGTTAAGCCAAGTTAGAGGCCTTCAAGCGGCTTGCGAACTTCTAACAGTCAAGTTGCCCACTCACTGACAAAGGGGGTCGAAGTTGCACCGCGTCCGTAGGGAGTACCCACCGTTACCCTACACGTGACCCCTGGGTGGTGCTAAAAGTGCAACAAATACTGGCAACCCTACTTGTCTTCTCGAAAATCTCACGGTTCGTAAATAAATGCCATACGAAAAAAAAGGTTGATTTAAATGAAAAAATATATTAAAACCTCTATGTCGTTTTTAAAAGCAAATCCATAAATACCCCACACGCCTATATAGTAACATTAAACTTTTTTGCATACAGGCATGAATGGAGTGCCAAATTTTACCTCAGATTCGTATTAAGAGACCTCTCGGATGATCAGATATCAATTCTGAACGAAATCGTGACGAGAAAAAAGAAAAACAATATGGCCGCCACTTTCACAAATTTTACCTCGGATTCGTATTAAGAGACCTCTCGGACGCTCAGATATTGATTTTGAACAAAATCGGGTTGGAAATGAAGAAAATCAATATGGCTGCCACTTTTCCAAATTTTACCTCGGATTCGTATTAGGGGACCTCTCGGCCGCTCGGATATGGATTCTGAACGAAATCGGGTTAAAATGAAGAAAATCAATATGGCTGCCACTTTTTCCAAATTTTACCTCGGATTCGTATTACGAGTAAGAATTCTCTCGGACGCTCAGATATCGACTTTGAACAAAATCGGGACGGAAATGATAAAAATGAATATAGCCGCCACTTTTTCTAAATTTTACCTCGGATTCGTAGTACGAGACCTCTCGGACGCTCAGATATCGATTTTGAACGAAATCGGGACGAAAAAAAAGAAAATAAATATGACTGTGACTTTTTCCAAATTTTACCTCGGATTCATATTAAGAATTCTCTCGGATGCTCAGATATCGATTATGAACGAAATCGGGACGGAAATTAAGAAAAGCAATATGGCCGCCACTTTTTCCAAATTTTACCTCGGAGTCGTATTAGGAGACCTCTCGGGCGCTCAGATATCGATTTTGAACGAAATCGGGACGGTAAAGACGAAAATCAACATGGCCGTTACTTTATTCAAAGTTTAGGTACCTCGAATTCCTATTAAGAGTCCTCTCGGACGCTCAAATATCGATCGTCGAAATCGTATCGGACGGCACTGATTAATAAAACCATTTACAATAAATTGAATCAAAAAAGGTCGTATCTTCATAGGGAACGCACGGCACTTCATGCCTTTAGACCTTATAAGGAACTTACATGTCAAATTTGGTATCTCTCGAACCAGCAGTTTGAGCTGTGCGTTGATATGTCACTCACTCAGTCAGTCAGTTTCTTCTTGCAATTTGGTACCTACTTTTAAGTTTTCATGCCCGCAATATTAAATTACAAAATCAATGCCATTTTCGAAATTAACGACCCAAAAAATCATAGATATCACACCCATATTAATATTTAGACATTCCAACCCCCTCGGACCCCAACAGAGGGGATGGTATTTCACGTCCTCCACGTGAGATTTTAAAATCATTGTTATTTTCGTTATCAGCGACCCGGTATATCATAAAAACAATATCCATGTCGATTTTCAGAATTTGTCACCACCTTTCCCCCTTTTAGGGGTTGATTTTTCAAAAAACCTGAAACACGTATTTACTCATTTATCGTTAGAAATACTCCTGTGGAGTTTCGAATGAAATAGTCCAACTAATCTTGTTTCCCCATACAAACTTCGGACCCCCATTTCACCCCCTTAGGGGTTGAATTTTGAAAAATGCTTTCTTAGCGCACCCCTAGACCTTATAAGGAACCTACGTGCCAAATTTGGAAACTTTAGGACCAGCAGTTTGGGCTGTGCGTTGATATGTCAGTCAGTCAGTCAGTCAGTTTCTTCTTTTATATATTTAGAAGATACAGGCAAATAGGAATATTAATCTTTGAGAGTCACAAACATTACTCACTGTTCATTGGGCCCAGCAATCTCTGTTGCATAATCAGGGATTTCAGCCGAGGGGTCCACGTGAACCGTTCTACTTAAGCGCAATTAACTAGCTCCGACCACGTTTCGCGACCGGTTTAGCCGTGGGTAGGTATTAATTACTGTCCCGCCTACAAAGCTGACGGTCCCGGGTTCAAATTCCGGTAAGGGCAAATATTTGTATGATGATATTAATATTTTTTCTGTGGCTTGAATGTTCTCTATTTAAATCTAATAAATACATACATATATCGTTGTATTTGATACCTCGCATGCTATAACAGCTAGGTGTCAATGATGCAGGTTTATTAAGCTAATTATAAGGGCTATTTGGATTAGTTTAACATTGTCTATTAATAGTTATTAATTTATTTATACCGCATTTCGAACAATTTAAAAAGCATACAAATCTCACGATAAACGTTAATATTTAACAATTTTAATATAGTCATTAAGAGTGTAAAAGAGGGTAGTTAAATAAATTTGGAGTGAATGTAAGTGTAAAGGGCGCGTGATAGATGGGTCGGGCATCGTCTGGGTATGGCACGTGGTTACCACTAAGAGGATAAATAGTCCGATCCGAAGGGGTAGTGACAGCGCATAAACCCACTCAGACTGATTGGATTTTTTTAATCCATCATTGTTGCAAGTAAAAAAAATCGGCCACGTCGGTGGTAAACAAGCGTACGACCCGCCTGATGGCAAGCGGTAACCGCAGCTTATGGACACCTGCAACTCCATGGGTGTCACACGCGCGTTGTCAAAGCTTTAAAAATGTATTCACTCCTTTCTCGAATAACCTTATACTGTAGCCCCTCGGAAAAACCTCGGCAATGAGCTCATTCCACAGTCAGAGTATTTCTGTATTTTTGTGAAAAGGATTATGTAAAACCATTCAGTCAAGGGCTACGTCTAAACATAGACATATTTCTAATACCCTAGTTCGACCAGAGTTTAGCATAGCGATTTGACGACCGGTTTAGTCCAGTATGTATAGGCTGGCTAGCGCAAGAAGCAAGGGCGCGACAAATGAAAAAAAGCATTAGCAGGCAACTTGGTGAATATAACTTTCAATCTTTTTTCTATGTCAACTACATATGTAGGTACTGTCACATAGTTTGTTAATAGTATTATTATTAGTGTCCGACCGAAGTTTCGGTTTCGGTTTCGGCCGGTTTCGGCGTAAAAATCATGTTTCGGCCGAAGGTTCGGTTTCGGCCAAAAAAGTGCCGAACCTCTCGGTCGTGCCGAAACTTACAAAATTGTACCTACTTTCGGATCATGAATTCTAATTAGTCTTTTGAAGCTGGCTGATTGTGATCTGTTAAAATTAAAGATCAAAATATTATTTTAGTTAATTTATATAAATAATAATAATAATAATAATAATAATAATAATAATAAAGGCGTAGGGATGTGACGACCCCATCGCCCACTGGATTTCCAGTGCAGTCAGTCAACATAGGGCAGCTTGTGGCGAGCTGTTAGGGAGCAGCGACCCTATGTACCTGAGTGCTCCTGGGGGTGTCCTGTGGGTTGGTTGTATGAACAGGCCCCCCGCCTCTGGCTTGCCTTAACCGGCTGTCCAGAGTGGAGTCGCTAGAGCTGTTGCTCGGGGGTGGATGTGGTCACCTAAGTGGCGAGTTGGCTATATGTTTAAAGTCCAGTGCCACCTCTCTACCCCCAGCCCTCTGCACCGGTGTTGCCCTTAGGCCATTTTTTTATGTCGCTATTTATAGGGGCCCATCTAGCAGATGGCGAGTCACCGTCTGCCTGAGATAAAAATGTGAGACAGTTTTATTAGGCAGACGTCCGTTGTCTCACTCAATATCCCAGCCATTAATCCATCATCTTCACCCAATAGTCCGGTTCCTTTAGATTCCATCAATCAGCAATAGTTCCTGTACACCCTGGCGGGTGCTGTCTCTGTGTGCGTCCCATGACACGGGCAGGGACAGCATCCGCTCGGTGTACCCCTTGCATTTCATTAAATTGTCAAAAGGGCCTCTACGTGTTGGCTATGTGGTACTCGGTTGGTACTTCGGTACCTCGGTACTTCGGCTCCGCGCACGCCTTCCAAAGGTCCGGGACACCATTGTCCCGTGAGCGGAAAAGACATACAATAATAATAATATCAGAGACTACACTCAAAGTCGTCGACAAATATGTGTACTGTCCCTGAGCCTAGGACAAACGGTTCAGTTTCGAGAAGGAGATCAATTGTCAAAAATGACTTGGCTGGGTGGCGTTCGGGAGACACAATATCTTTTCGTCATGTATCGATTATCCTCTCGTCAATATAAGTCTTTGACCAGTGCGTGTTGCCATTTACCTACCTATGGCTCCGAAAAAGAAAGCGATGGAGAGGGTATGCCTATGCCTATGCTCCAAGTTACTCTGCGAGATCTAAAAAATTACGATACCCGCAGAGGAATCAAAGTAACCGATATAGCCTGAGAGCTTGCCAAACTAAAGTGGCAGGTACGGGCTATGTTGCCTGGAGAACCGATGATCGGTGGGGCAAGCGAGTTCTCGAGTGCCGACCACGTACCGGATGACGTAGGTTGCCGAGGCTTGAGGTGGGCTGATGACCTGATTAAGGTCGCGTGGGTCCGCTGGATGCGGGTAGCTCCTAATTGATTGTTTTGGCATTGCCTGGGCGAGGCCTATGTATGTCATGATGCCCGCGGCTACCTATCATCATCGCACCTCTCGCTTTCGAGCACTTCCCCACACCTTGGAGCCATTGCGATCTCGTAGCTGAGCCTGCCGAAGTATTACCAAAGGTCTACAGCATGGGAGTCTTCAAAAAAGGCGTGAATAAGAGCCAGGATAATCTGGTCCAGTTCAACCCCACCAAGACACAAGTATACGCGTGCACTACGAAGAAAAATACATTCACTTTTGCCTAAACCCAAGACACAGCCCTCTCCATCTCAGAGAGTTATTGGGATCCTTGGTGTCGACATTTCCAGCGACGTCTAGTTTCGGAGCTACGTAGAAGACAAAGCCAGGCTGGCATCTAAAAAGCTGTGCTCAATTGAGCGAAGCGATACGTCACCCCTGAACAGAGACATATGATATAAGTCACAAGTCCGTCCCCACTGAGTTTTCTGTCATCTCTGGGCGGGAGCTCCTGGATACCAGCTTGGGCCTTTTGAATTGCTCCAGACCCGTGCTGTGGACGTGGACGATGCCAAACTCACGAGCGATATTGAACCGTTAAGTTTAAGAAGAAACTTTGCCTCCTTGTGAGTGTCCTATGGCTTGTATAATGGGTTGTGCTCCTAAGAACTTTTCAACATGATACCCACGGCCCCTTTCTACCATCGCACCGCTCGCCGTCCGCAGGGCATTCACCTTCACACCTTAGAACCTAACGTACGCTACGGTTTCAGAGGAATTTCCTCCCTCGGCCGCTCCGGTTGTGGAATGAGCTCCCTGCCGAGGTTTTCCCGAGGGACTACAGTATGGGGTTCTTCAAGAAAAGAGTGTATAAAATTTTAAAAGTTCGGCAACGCGCATGTGTCACCCTTAGAGTTGCAGACGTCTAAAGGCTGCGGTGACCGTTTACCATCAGGCTAGTTTACCACCGAGTACGCTTGTTTGCCACTGACGTGGTATTAAAAAAAAAACTTGTTTAATTCATACCACCTGCACGGATTATAGGTGTTTCATTGATCATATGATTCATATGTCTAAAAAGAACGGCCTACTCGTACTGACATTTTATTCAACGATTTTAACATGTCAGTAAAAGTTTCAGTTCCGGTTTCGGTTTCGGCCGAAACTAGAGGCAAAACCGAACCTTCGGTTTCGGTTTCGGTTTCGGCAAAAAAACATGTTTCGGTCGGACACTAATTATAATTCCTTATATGAGTTATACATATGTAAAAGTCATTGCTAAAGATTCAAACATGGAAGGCTTTAAGTCAATCATGTCACCACATCAGACTTAGTTCAAAATATGTAAGTATATTTGCATAGATGGACGAAAAGAAAACACACTGCAATTTTCAAAAATACTCATAAAACACTTAATTAAAACGGGCTGCTTGTAAGGAGATTCGATACAAAGCGTATACTTTTATTTGCTCTTGACCATATGTTACAATCCAGCTGGATGTTTTATTTTAATTATATACTTACATCATACAGAAGAAGCTTATAGCCAACTTTCCACAGGCATAAATAATGTATTTAGAGAAATTGGGTAATTTACTAAAATTTTCGCCATATTTAATTACATTTCGTCTTTATGAACAGTGTGTTTTATTTAATTCTAATGTTTTATTCACACCACCACCTGCACGTATAAGAATTTCGCTACGCAGATGTCAGGAGGGCTTTTGTTAATGTTATCTTTGGCTGAACAATCGTAAAACTGAAAACGGGACGTTAATAAAAGCCGTTTTGTGTATTCATGAATACATTTAGGCGAGAAACAATGTGACGGATGTTGGAAATGGTGATTGTCTTTCTAATCAATTCGGCGAACGGTGAAAACAAACTTCACTTGTTTCATTTAAAATTAGTCACTAATTTGATTTGAAACATTTTCATATTGTTAAGGTTAAATTTGTTCAGTCAATTGCTTAGTACTACTTCAATTACTGATTGTTCTTTAGGAAAAGTCCTATAATCAATCTTGTCAGTTTATAAGTAATCAAATAGTGAATAAAGGTTATTTGAATTGAGGATTGACTTGTGGTCGACCGTGATCGTGAATATAGGTAGTTATGAAACGACTTTCTGTTTAGTTAGTGTGGTGTGAGCTTGTGGTTTATGGCGCATTAACTTGTGCGGCCGCTTAAAGAGTTTATAAATTAGTGAATATAATTTGATTTCGAAAGCGTAATCAATGGAAGGTGTATCTGGAAGTCTGGCTCGCTGCCAAGCCCACGTCGCCAATCCGAGTTCGACAGGTTCCCAACGTCCGGCTGACCTTAATACGGCCGCCGAAAATCTTTTTTACTTCCGTCATAAATGTTTATTACGAGCTATAAACGACCCACTAAAGAGATCGCTTCATATCAAAATAATTGACACTTTCACCTATTGCAGGAAGTTGCCATCGTATTTGATGTCCTTTTTTACCTTGGCACTTTCTGTAGGTACTGTATACACACAGACCAAGTAAAACTTGGTCTGAGACCCTGACGTAAAGATGCAGACGTATCTAATGGCTTGATGCATCGCTTTTCCAGAGCCATTATCTAAAGAGGGGTATAATGAATACAATACAATACAGATACACATTATTGCGCACCTCAAAAAAGAACACAATACAGAACAAAACACACAACGCAATACAGAAGAATATTTCGTTACGGTGCATATCAACAGCCAAAAGGAAGAAACGTGGAAATTTAATATCCATTCGAGATCATTTTGACACCATGTTTCACTAAAAGTTAAATACTTAGGTAGGAGTAGAATTGTTGAATTCAAACATATTTAACGGGGACTTATTCCAGAGTAGCGTGGCCTACACTCTAATATTTCAAGAAGTTCAGCAGATCAAGAAAGAAATAAATATGAATCGCTGTTACGGGTCTCAGTATCTCAATATGGTACCATAAAAATATGTAAAAAAATTAAACGTAAACGTTAAGAAGTGAGATCTAACCTACAATTTTTATTGAAAACAAAATAATAATAAAACAAAATAATATCCCATGAAACACATGGATGTAAAAATGACAGTTTGTAAACGGTCTCGCTAATAAAAGTTTTTTTTACTAGTTTGTAGAGGTGAGGCTATTTGCATATAACCAAATAGTTTTTGGGTAAGAACAATGGATAACAGTTCGTTCAATGTCACGAAAATACAGGCTAATGGGAGACAACACACGTACATTTCACTGCCGCGAGCCCCGACAAGCAGAACAAAGGAAACATGACTAAAGGAGACAAATAATGGCCACACGAAGTACGAGGCGCCAATAAATAGATGCTTCCTCAGCTCAATAGCAACTTGTACCTATTTGTAGGTAACTGTTAGAATTCATTTTGAAATTTCGATTTTACTAGTCTTTATACGAGTTACGAAAATAGCAGATAAAACACCTGAAAAGGGAACCAGAACGTGTTCTAATTAATGGACATTCGATATTTGTTTTTTTTGTCGACACTAGCGCGTTGCCAGTTCTAACTAGTACTGCATTCCGGAATGCGCGCTACAAATGGAAATGTAAAACTACTTCACATATTTCAACGTAAAATGACATACTCGTAATTTACAAAGTTTTGTATTAAGACTCGATTTAGTTTTTAAGACAGTTCTTAAAAACATAACCCCAGATCAGTGCCCATCACTTAATATTTTCAATCTTAATCCATGGCGAGGTGATCAAATGGGCGTCAAACAATAAGATGTTTACCCTATATAATATTTTTCATTTATTCATCATCATGTCAGCCGAAGGAAGGGAAGGGTTTTAATTTATTGCTATCATGAAAATGGTATTGTTATTACTAATTTTTTTCACAGCCTATGTAGGTGTCCCACTGCTGGACAAAAGCACAAAGGCCTCCTCCACTCGTTCCTACTCTTTTCCTCCACTCGGCCCTATTGATTGCGTGCTGCCGCCAATCAGAGCAGAATGCGTCCAACTCGTCCTGCCATCTCCTTTTTGGTCTGCCTCTGGTTCGGTAGCTGCCTGGAGTGGTACAGTCACCAGCATCAATATCTGCCACAACAAAGCGCGCATAAATATCTGAGACGACTTTATTTGTAGGGCTGTTAAGACGTGTCAGATATTTTTGCCGGCTTTGGTTAGGCAGATATTAATGCTGGTGACTGTACTTATTATGACCCATCTTTCCGGATGCATACGGCAGATATATCCAGCCCAGTCCCACTACAGTTTAGCGATCTTGCCACCCTCATCTATAACTTGTGTTTTAGAGCGCAGTGCCGTAGTATTATAAAATTCATTTTTTTGCTTGTTTATTCAGGGTGGTACGAAGACAACTGGTTTGAGACTAACTTGGAGAAAGAAGGTATCGACTGCACGGTGGAGCAAATGCGGGAAGCCGCCGAAGGGCACCTCACTACCGAAGCCCTCATGTGGAATCAGAACGCCAACCAGACCACTATCTCTGGCATGACTTCAGAGGACTTTCGGTATAGCCCAACACTCTTAAAAACACCCAAAAGTAATTCTTACGTAAGAATTCCCTTTGTAAATTTATAAGTATTCACGAGAATGCTTATAAATTTTGATCTAGCTAAAGCGAACTATTATTTTATATTTAACTAAAAGCTACTCAGCTCAAGCGAATGCTAAACTTCTAATATCCCCTGTTGTGAGGATAGTTTAATATTATTTTATGAAAAAAAAATTCAGCGTAACATCTTAGATTGCTAAGGAAGGTAAGGGATATTTCCGCGGTCTGCCGTCGAATAAAACCTTTTGTCACTACTTTTACGTAGTGAAATGGCTCATAAAATAATATTCTATTCTCGCGGCGCGACACTCCGAGTCGAAAATGCCTAGAGATATGCGATATCGCGATTCGTGACGGGACTTTATTGTTATCTGCGACTCCGTCACATAAGAATGTTGTTTAAGAAGTACTCTTTGTGCACCGCCTAATAAGACAATAAATTCTTCAAACGAGTCGCATTATACGAAGAAAGCTTTCTTCTCGTCACTTTATAAGTCTATTGTATAATGCTTTTAAAATGAGAGTGATATGTTAATTTGTAAATATATATATATAAGAGTAATATATATATATATATATATATATATTTAACGTTAAAGAGAAAACCTAACAAAGCAACACAGTTAATATTTTAATAAACTACATTCATAAACTTCATAAATTCACTCCCACTTTAAATGTGAAAATTGGGCCTCAATCGTAGTTTCTCCAAATACAACTGGCGGAATTTGCGGAGAGGTGTCGGAAATAAGTCCGCGAGACGGCTGGATAAATGTGTGGTTGTATGATGGAAATGGCGGCCATCATTTGTTTGCGTTGTGTGAACAGATCTCGACTGAATGAGGCTCTGCGTGAAGCCGGATATGACATCGACGGGGAGAGGTACCCGGAGGGCTACCAAGAAGCGCCCCTGGCCTATGACGCGGTTTGGGCGGTCGCATTAGGTAATATGACAACATACGATTTCCACCATTCTCATTGGGGCGCAATTTGCGATTGTTTTTTTGACTTTTCGTGACATTGTCCGTTTTGTGTTTGATATTCTAACTTCGTAGTCTTTGCATTTTGCAACGAAGATAGGTAACCTTAGTAGATATACCATTAATTTGTAATATAAAATACGATTTGCAAACTATCTAGATACCTAAGTTTCCACTCATGATTGTCGTGAAATAATTGACAAAGTCAAGAATTTTATACCTGTGGTTGTATTAAATGCAAGAGAAACATAACAAGTCCCTCTAGAATAAAAAAAAACATGTAAGGGTAAGTAAAATTTTGTCAGTTCGCCGATGAACACTTTTTACAAAATTGCCCATATAGCAGCTATGTCACGAGACGTCATTAAAACAAGCAGAGTTGAGCCCCAGAAATACGCATGTCAACCTTACTAATTGTCCGCAGCGTTCAACAAGACGATGGAAAAACTAGAAAAGAGCGGGCTTAGTTTAAAAAACTTCACCTACACCAACAAAAAGATTGCAGACGATATATACGAGGCGATAAACTCAACGTCATTTCTTGGTGTGTCGGTAAGTGATGTGACGTTATACATGTTTTATAGGCATATTTCGATACTTGAGTAAAATAACATCCTTTATTTTATTGTTCTATTAACTATTTTAAACACATATCCTATTTATAGGTAAATTCTGGAAATGTTAATTAGTATGGGCAATTTATATATAGTACAGAACACTTTACAATTATAGTTATATTTCTTTTAATATCAGTTGTATGTTTTATTTGACTTTTAGACACTTGATGCATCCATATATATCCGTATATAATATACATCTACGACAATATACAGGATGTGGCATGTATAATGAGCAATAAATTTAAAGGACGCTTCCTTAGAGCATCTAAGGTAACCTCGTGTGTCCAAAAAAAAATGATTTTTTCTTTGTGGAGAAATTTTGATCTAAAGTTATGACCTCCAAGTAATGGATCTTGGCACCCAGAGATTATAGCGCGGCAGTCAATGCTGATTTTGTGGTTGCTTCAAGTTATGACTCATAATCGTATCGCATTTTTGGTTTAAAAGGATATTTTTGGGATTTTTTTATATAATTATAATTGATAACATTCCAGTAGACTAAAAAAGTACAGGTAAGTTATTTTTGTATAAAAAAATCCAAATAAGTTTTTTCTTCAATTGAAACCATTCGGAAATAATTGCTAGAGAGCTCAATAGTGTACCATTTAATTTATTGCTCCTATTACAGGCCACCCCCAGTATATGTCTATTTGTAGCATTTCAATATACTACTTTAAACTCTGAACTCACTGTCCTATTAAAAGTCATATATGATTTCAGTCCACTAAAAGGCATATATGCTTTCAGGGTCTGGTAGCATTTTCGTCCCAAGGTGACCGCATCGCGTTAACGCAGATTGAGCAGCTGTCGGAGAAACATTACGTTAAGCTTGGATACTACGACACGCAAGCCGACAACCTCACGTGGCTGGAGCGCGAGCGCTGGGTTGGTAAGTAAACACACCAACCAGGAATCTGACCACGAAAGTGGAAGATCAATTTTGAGATATCTCCAGGTCTCCCGCACTTGCGGTATTAAAATGGGTTGGATGGAGATGACGAAGTTCGAACTTCGGATGTTCGTGGAATCTCGGCAGGCAAACCGCACGAGATTTGCAGCCGAGAGTGCATGAGATTCGTACCTCGACGACTGGGCACTTTGATTGAATGAGAATGCTACAGACATCTGCTAAGTAATGGAGCGCTCGTGGCCCAGCGGTGCCCGCGAACCGCGTGTGGTAAGCGAGGTTAAGCAATGTGGGCGCAAGTCAGTTCTTGGATGGGTAAACTGTTTGAGTGGTTACTAACTGAGCGCTCCTGTGCTTTGGAAGGCATGTTGCCGTTGATCCCGGCTGTTATCTATGACAGCAGTCGAAAGGGGGGTCGAAGTTGCACCACGTCCGTAGGGAGTACCCACTGCTACCCTACACGTGATCCCTGGGTAGTGCTAAAAGTGCAACAAAACTGGCAACCGTACTTGTCTTCTCGAAGATCTCACGGTTCGAAAACAAATGCCATACGATTATTTATTTTTATCTGCTAAGGCTAAGGCTGTGCAGGATATGTTACTTTATAACTTGTATTATTTTTCTGTGCGCCATCTCTGCGGCGCAGCCTGGCCGAGAGTTACGAATTACGAACATTAAAACACCATCAGGAAAGTTCCATAATATCAGTAATTTCGGACTATTCGGTAAAATTTGCATTTTGAATACCCGGGTCCCGCGTCACAGTCTATTTTGTGTAGTTATCATTGAGTAGCAATTGCGTGAGCGCTTGCGTGTTAATCAAAGTCAAATCAAATATCATTTATTTTCAGTTAACAACTGCTTACAAATAGATATCTTCTAACTGACATATTCTACAAAAAATATGACATCAAAACTAATACACCTGTGGCGCCGTTCAAGCACACGCATAAAGCGTCGTAGCGCGGGTTTGTCGGAATAGGGTAAAGGCATCAGTGGTTTTTTGTTTATAAGCTCATAACTTAATATTTTATACTCGCCAATAACAAGTTATTGATTTTTTCCTGATATATTAATAGTTATTGGGGAATTATGCTATTAAGAAAAACCTTCACCTATGAGGAAAAAAACAAGTTCAAAATATTTCCCTCTGCTGACATGCACGATTGTGAGACGTTGTGATTGTGATTTTTGTCCGAGTTTCTCGATATGTCGCAATAAATCGTAACAGCAAAATAGTGAAGACGATTAAATATTTTGTATTTTGCTCTACCTTACTGTATCAAAATAATATATAAATAATGTAATAAAATATACATTATTCTCTGTAATAAATAATTTTGAAGAGGCCGACCATTGGGAAACTACACCTTTATATAAAACCCAGTACTCGGCCTTAGATACCCGGCTTTCAGGGTTTGTTCACTATGCACCTGTTGTCGGCCTGTTTACCCTAGTTGGTAGTGAAAACTGCCTCCGAAGCTAGAGGTCCCGGGTTCGAATTCCGGTAAGGGCATTAATTTCTGTGGTGAACAGAAACATTTGGTATATCTATTAAATATATCGTCGCCTTGTACCCATAACACAAGCCTTATTGAGCTTACTATAGGACTAGTTCGATTTGTGTAAAGAATTGTCCCCAAATATTTATTCATTTATCCAAAAGAAATGATACCGTTGAATTAGTTATAATGGGTACCTTGAGATCGTAAAACTCGTAATTCAATAAACAGCCGCTGCACTCTCTACTAATGTAACGGTTGACAATTTAGCTGCCGAAAGGCTGACATTAGGGACAAGGGAGGCTGACTCCTAAGAAAGATTCCCCTTTTTCACTTGTCTTTGAGTAATTTAGATAGGTACTGTTTAATTTCATAAAAAAAATTTAAAGGTAAAACGAGTAATTATTTATAGGCAATAATGGATTTCACCGGTAATTATTATGACCATGTATTACACAATTAGAATGCTTTGAATTTGTAAATTATATCAAAATACTTACTGATACATTTACCCTTTATGGAAATTAACGCGTTTGACAAGCGGGCTCGGCTGACGCACAGCACTACAGTACAGCCTCAACAGCCTGTGCATACTCAGCCTAAGGCCTACACTGTCAATTGATGCAGTAAGGCAACCGCATTCGCAACCTAATTATTCCACATTTATTATTAATTAATTAACGTTATTACTTAACTTTAATTGATTACTGCATTAGTGTACCTATATAGCAATTCCATGAGATGGTGCATACGATATCGGCTATGAAACAGCGTCTAGGTAGGTACAGTCAAGGCCAGCAATATTTATACATTTTTTTCACTTTATTACATAGAAATGAGGTCCAAAAATGCATACATATTTATGCCCTTGACTGTATGTATCAAAATTCAGTTAAGATGTATCCCGGGTGTATGGAGAATAAAACCAAATATCGGAAAATCAGTGAAAATAATTCACACTTCGAAGAAGAGAGTGCCCAACTATAAACCTGCGAAGAGAACATTTACCACAGGAAACAAGTGTTAAATATCTTGGGCTTCACCTTGATAGAAGGTTAACATGGGCTAAACATATTAAAACTGAGAGAAAAGAAGCAGATCTACACTACAAGCGTTTGTACTGGCTGATAGGGAGGTAATCTCCTCTCACACTAACTAATAAGTTATTAATTTACAAATGCATAATTAAACCTATATGGACATATGGAATCGAACTATGAAGAACTGCCAGTAACTCGAACCTTGAGATACTGCAAAGCTTCCAGAATAACGTGCTAAGGGTGATCTCACTCACACCATGGTTTGCAAGAAATACAGAGATACACGAATATTTAGAAATGCCAACTATTAAAGATGAAGTTAACAGATATTGTGTTAAATAAAAAGAACGGCTTCACAAGCACACAAACGAACTCGCCAGGGAGCTGGTTAACGTCAATGAAAGCATGACAAGGCTAAAAAGATGGCAGATACTGCAGCTAGACCAGAGACACTAGAGTAGATGGTGAACTATTCTGAAGCTAAGAGGGAGTGTTCGATGGAATACCTCTTATAACACTGACAAAGTTACAAAATCTGATTATGGCTGAGCAGCCGATTGCAGATAACAAAAGTGACAAAAAAAAAGATGTATCCCACTCATATCAGGAGACCGTCGCCACTGAATTTTCTGAAACTGTTGGTAAATAAGGTACTAAATATTAAAATAACCTTCATCGAAATTATTTCAAATAAATTAAATTCTGAATTAAGATACTCTCAGTAAGTACTCATAATTTATAAGAAAATAACTAGGAATAATCAATGCCATAATTATTATGTAATAAAACTTAAATTAATGTTCTATCTATACCAAATAACGAATAATCAAAGTCCTATTTCTACTTAGTTCTATTAACACGCTGTAACTGGCGCGCGGGAAAGAGAGTTCCGTAAGTACGTCCATTGAAATATCTGATCAATTCTGAGAAATTACTTGTTGTTTATTTTTTACAAATGCAGGCAGCAATCGGAATAATAGCGAACTGAACATTCATCGACTTCGACAGCCGGCGCTAGTCTATTTTATTCAGGTTTTTTCAACTTTACAAAAGGCAGAAATCAATTAAACACCGTGCACAGCAAACATCGGCCGCTTTGTACAAATAAATAGAGCAGTGTACGTTTCGTTGTAAATGCTAACAAGGTATTCTTCTTCTTTGCTGCTTGTTTAATTTAACACTTAAGGAATGGAATTTACTGCCGCGTCTGTATTTCCTGATACAGACAATATGGGTCTCTTCAAGACAAGAGTGAATAGGCTGTTACAGAATCAGTGAGCAACAAAATCTTAGGCCTTGTCGTTGCTTTTCATCAGGTGAGACTAAGGCCAATCACTGGTCAATCTATCATAAAAACTTTTAATTTTTATGTCACCGGTCGTTGGCGTCTGTGCTGTCGCCGATCCTATTTATAAAATCAGGTCCCACTGAAAACCAGCACCTCGGCTTGCCGTGGTACCATGTTGAGAAATCCTATTTAGCGTTGTTTCTATGTTTATTACTCTTTTATTATTTTGTTATAACTTTAAATAAATTTATTTCTTTTCATCTTCAATGGTTGACATCTAAAACTCTCTAAACTGTTCATAAAAAGATAATTCTGAGATTATTTATTCGTGTAGTAATTTTAAAAAATTAACCTTGACATTTAGTGTTTTTGGTGATAATTCTAATTTTTGGCGCGATTATAAAAAGGGAATAAAATAATTTTTTTAAAAAAAAAACCGACTTCAATGGCGGGGTCCGGTGAAAGATTATTAATCTTAGATGGTGCACTCTTAGATTCCATACAATTAAATACAAAAATGACTATAAGTATGTTTATAATGGTAGAATACTAAGTACCCTCAATTCCTCATGAAATCATGGAAAAACCTTGCTTGCTTGACAAACAAAACGAAGAGAACAAATCGCCAAACGTGAACTACGCGTCGTTGAAGAGTTCCGTTCTGATCATCATCAGCAGTTCCACTTCATCAAATGTCACTTTTATGAATGAAAATGCTTGATTAGTTCATGAAAATACTAAAATCACTATTTGTGTGCCTTTCACATTTGAGGAGTTTCCTCGATTCCTAATGGATCCCATCATCAGAACTCGAGCATGACAAAAATCAATCGCGAAAATAGAACTTGCTTAACAAACACAGCTAGAAGGACAAATCGCCAAACGTGAACTTTTCGTCGTTGAAGAGTTCTGTTCTGATCATCATCAGCAGTTCCACGTCATCAAATGTCACATTTTTGTATGATAATTCTCGATTTGTTGATAAAAACACAAAAATCACTATATGTTTGCCTTTAAGATTTGAGGAGTTCCCTCAATTCCTCATGGATCCCATCATCAGAACTCGAGCATGACAAAAATTAATCGTGAAAATAGAACTTGCTTAATAAACACAGCTAGGAGGACAAATCGCCAAACGTGAACTTTTCGTCGTTGAAGAGTTCTGTTCTGATCATCATCAGCAGTTCCACTTCATCCAATGTCACATTTTTGGATGCAAATGCTTGACTTGTTGATAAAAACACAAAAATCACTATATATTCGCCTTAAAGATTTGAGGAGTTCCTTCAATTCCTCATGGATCCCATCATCAAAACTGCCTTTTGACAAAAACGGGACCAACTTGGATATATATACATACAATCAAAAAAAGATTTTTTTCAAATCGGTCAATCAATGACGGAGTTATGGAGTAACAAACATTAAAAAAAAAACATACAACCGAATTGATAACCTCCTCTTTTGAAATCTTGAAGTCGGTTAAAAAGTAAATAGCTGCAACTATTGCAAAAATAGATTAGAATTTTTTAATGACCCGAAATTAGTGAGAGCGATAATAATTTTTGGGTAATGAACCATATTTTGTGTCATCCAAAGTAGTTTTGGTGGCAATTCTATTTGTTACCGATAAATATTGTGCCTATAAAAACAAATAAGCAGAGAATTGTGTTACTTATTGAACTAAGTTTACAATTCCTGAGGGCATCGGCCGGAATGTTTCTCAACAAACTTCGCCGTATTGAAGGGACATTGCGTGAAATAAAGTATACAGAAAATATTTAACAAGAAAATTATTTTTACAAGCCACTACTTACTCTCTATTAAGCAGTGGTTGGACAGACGTTGGTCTACCATAAATGGTTTCATGATTCCATGAGGTTTCGTGGTGGTGTTGATAAGACTGATAAGATATAGATACTGGCTTCGTAAAACAACTGTGAGGTAAATCTCCCATACCCAATAGTGACACCTATTGTTCACCCCTATTATTATGATATGACATATGTTAAAGTAAAGTCACGTGAAAGTGCCAAGAATAGGGACTTAAAGCTTATTTTGAAAAGTAGCATAAAATAATCCCTATACATTACTATAATCATTTGGATTTGAATGGGGTCGATAAATAGTTTAAAAATACATTTACCATGTCGTGACATCCAACGGCACTAAAGTATGAACATTTTGCATTTTACGCTCACGTTGTATCAATAAATGAGCAGACAAGTAACGTTAAAAAAACCGTATCTATGTATATAAATTAACTATAAACGTCTATAATGATTGTTTAAAGCATCTGCAACGAATTCTGCGAAACTGCGCATTCTTGATTGGCACTAAAATAAAGTTACGAAACATTCTACCTAATACATACCCGGATACAATACGTAAAACCGGCCAAGTGCGTGTCGGGTCACGCACAGAGAAGGGTTCCGTACCGACACCTCCTAATCTACATTTAAAACCACTGTACAATACAGTAAATCAAAAAAGGTCGGATCTTTATCGGGAAGTCACGGCACTTAGGTACGCCCTTTTGTTGGGGCTAGACAGTTTTTTAGCAATAACTCAAAGACCGTTAAACTTATCTTGTTAAAACCAAAAATCATTGAAAGTATTTTAATTGTACATCAGCTTGTTTTTTTTTCAGAATTTTAAACTTCATAGTTTGGAAATTAGAGGGGGGGACACACTTTTTACTACTTTGACAGCTAATATCTCACCAACGGTTGACTTAAATGGAAAAGTTTTTTTAGAAACCTCCATGTCATTTTAAAGGCCTATCCATTGACACGCCACACGCCTATTTATGTGTATTGAAAAAAAAATTTTGATCCCCCTGTTACATGTTTGGGGTAATATTTTTTTAATAATTTCACATCATATTTCTGTAGTGGTTTATAGCATACACCTTCCTACCAAACTTCATAATTGTAATGATCATAGTCTCCGAGTAAATCGGCTGTGACATACGGACGGACGGACGGACAGACACGAACGAATCTATAAGGGTTCCGTTTTAGCCATTTTGGCTACGTAACCTTAAAAAGGACTGTTTTGTAATCGTTGACGTCACTATTAACATTCACAATGGTTGCTAGCTAGCGTTTGGCAAATTTGTAGCACATTTCCAAAGTCATTCTTAAATTGATTGAGTACATGATTATGAATGAGTATCAACGTATATTGTAACTAAGTCTACGCTTTTCTTACAATTTTGTTTTTATTTCTAGTATAGTAAAATACCATATTGGGTCAGTGCTGAGTACTTCGACATTTACCTTACATGCTCGTAGAGAACATGTGTTTGCACGTGTAGGTTTGAGGTTAGGCGGACCCGACGCGCCAATCCGCCGGCGCCCACATACGAAGCGAGGTCTCGGAATTTTCCCCAGTACGCTCGGCTGAACTCGATTCTCCATACAAACGTAGTTTCGTTCTCATTTTAAATTGCTTGCTGAAATAACATTAAACTTTGTATACACAATGAGAGCTGCCATATCAAGTTCAGAAATTAGTTTCTGTTGCTAGAAATTGTAATAGAAAAAAAATACAGCGAGTTTTCGTTTACGTCTTGTACGAATACCTTAGTAATCGCTCTATTTTTTCTCCATTATAATTTCAAGCAACAGAAACTAATTTCCGACCTAGATATGCCAGATCCCATTGCGTGTACAAAGTTTCATGTTATTCTAGCAAGGCGTTTTAAAATGAGAGCATTTTAACTACGTTTGTATGGCGAACCGAGCTTACTGCGGACTCTTAATACAGGTCCGTGCTAAAGCGCCGTCTGGCACCGCCTAACTTATCCCGCTACATAAGCTCTTTGGCTGCGGCTTTGAATAACTATCTAACATCTATCGGCTTAGAACTTAGGCGTTATGAATGTTATGACTAACCGCATCTCCGCCGCGCAATAACCTAGAACACAACTTGTGAAGCTGCATGGATATATTGGCGGCGTTAAAAGCCGTAATTAAATTAATGATGAATTATTAATACGTAGATTTAGATACAAATTTAAATCAGATAAAGACTAGACATTTTAAACGACTGCAACAAAATTTAACAGCTTTTGATACTGAACATTATTTTTCGATCCCGTAGTCGAATGAACGATAAGATAACAGCCGAAATCAAATCCTCCAAAACACTGTTGTTGATTTATTGTGAACAGAAATTAAGAGCATATGTATCTAATATCTACTAACTTATTCATTGATATAATGAATAATATTCACATGCCTACAATTAAGTACAATTTCACAAATATCATTTAGGTAGGAATTTACAAATGTAATCGCGCCTATCTCATAACGTGCTCCTAATACATATAAATGTCATATTCAGCTAAATGACCTGTGATAGGTATAAGGGTGGTTTAACGCTGATTTTCATTGGCACCGCCTAATCAATATTTTTTTTTCATTCTGATCATGGACCCCTCTTGAAATTTCAAAGAGCCCAGGAAATGCTAAATACCAATTTTTATATATATTCTCAATTATATTTTGATAGGTAAATATTATTATATGATAGGCAATCCATGGACTCCGCGCGCTCATTAGTTCATTACACTACACGGACACCTTAGGCACAGTATACGAGTATATATAGTTTAAGGCAGTAAAACAAATAAGTCGTTTAAGATCTTTTTGGGCCTGGGCTTTGTTAGAGCGATAGGGTTGCACCTCTCAATTTATGTAAGACTAGCGTTTGCCCGCGGCTTCGCCCGCGTACTCTAAGCATAATTTTTAACCGTCTTCAAAAAAGAGGTTCTCTGTTTTACCCGTATGTATGTATGTATGTATGTACAAGGATCAAAAACTATCATCATACATTTCCGAGAGGCCACGGGGGAAAGGTCGGGCTGTCTTAAATGACCCTTTGTAACACCAATAGATGGTCTGGTAACGACCAAGCAGCAGTTATAAACTCTGGTCCTCTAAAGTACAGAAATACAGCTAATTCAATATCAAGTACAACCCTTATTTTTCTTAAATTTAAATTTAATTGGTAGGTTATGCCAGTTTCCCTTGGAGCATCCAAAAAGAAAATTTGGCTTCACTTACATTTGCACTCCTTACTATTTGCTCGTACTTATACTGACCTCTGTTCATCTGTTAATGAATCATAGTTAGTCCTGACTAACCCCTCTAAAGCTATCAAATCATACCCAAAACTCTGTTAGGATACGCGGGGCTCGTTCCGTACCTCAAAAGCAAAAAGAGACCCTTATTCACGTGTGGCTGTCTGTCAGTCCGTCTGTTACAACCGATTTGCTTTAAAACTACTGGATCGATAGAATTGCAATATGGCAAAAACTATCAAGAATTTTCATGTCCATAATATTAAATTAAAACCGGCCAAAGTGTCGGATCACGCACAAAGAAGAGTTCCGTGCCGTCACCTGCTAGTTCACATTTAAACCACGATAGGAAACTCACGGCACTTAAGTCCTTTTGTTTGGGCAAGACTGTTTTTCAACGATATTTTTCTAAAAATGGTAAAGCTCTTCTTGAAACCAAAATCGCTGAAAGTATTTACCATTTCAATGTTTTACAGAATCTTAAACTTCATAGTTCGAAAATTACAGTGAGGGGACACAATTTTTACGACTTAGACAGCTAATCTATACTAATATAATAAAAAGGAAAGATTTGATTGTTTGTTTGCATTGAATAGCTACACTATTCTTGGGTGACATTGACATGGGCTATATTATATTTTCAAAAAAATAAGGATTCTTACTAAAACTCCAATAATGTAACCCAAGATTTAAAAAATATACCTTAAATATTCTTTACATCGCGTGCGCTGCGAAAACTATTGACGATAGAATAACTATTTGTTAATTATTTATATGGGCCGGGCTGCTAGTATGTAATACTAATCTAAAGGATGATTTAAATGGAAAAAATATAGAAACCTCTATGTCGTTTTTAAAAGCCAATCCATAGATACCCCACACGCCTACATAGTAACATTAAACTTTTTTTTACAATCTCTGGCATGTATGGAGTGCCTAATTTTACCTCGGATTCGTATTAAGAGACCTCTCGGACGCTCAGATATCGATTTTGAACGAAATCGGGACGGAAAAAAAGAAAATCAATATGGCCGCCACCTTCACAAATTTTACCTCGGATTCGTATGAAGAGACCTCTCGGATACTCAGATATCGATTTTTGTCGAAATCATATCGGACGGCACTGATTAATAAATCCACTTACAATACATTGATTCAAGAAAGGTCGTATCTTCATAGGGAATTCACGGCACTTCATGCGCCTTTAGACCTTATAAGGAACCTACATGTCAAATTTGATATATCTCGAACCAGCAGTTTGAGCTGTGCGTTGGTTGATATGTCACTCACTCAGTCAGTCAGTTTCTTCTTGCAATTTGGCACAAACTTTTATAAGTTTTCATGTCTGCAATAATTAACTTTCAAAATCAATGCCATTTTCGAAATTAACGACCCAAAAAACCATAAAAATTACACCCATATTAATATTTAGACATTCCAGCCCCCTCGGACCCCAACAGAGGGGATGGTATTTCACGTCCTCCACGTGGGATTTTAAAATCATTGTTGTTTTCGTAATCAGCGACCCGATAAACCATTGAAACAACACCCATATCGATTTTCAGAATTTGTCACCACATTTCCCCTTTTAGGGGTTGATTACCCAAAAAACCTGAAACACATGTTTACTCATTTATCGTTATAAATACTCCTGTGAAGTTTCAAATAAAATAATCCAACTAATCTTGATTCCCCATACAAACTTCGGACCTCCATTTCACCCCCTTAGGGGTTGAATTTTGAAAAATCCTTTCTTAATGCACCTCAGGACCTTATATGGAACCTACATACTTTATTTGGAATCTCTAGAATCAGCAGTTTGGGCTGTGCGCTGATATGTCGCTCACTCAGTCAGTCAGTTATTTCTTGAATATTTGGCACAAATTTTCAAAAGTTTTCTAGTCCACAATATTAAATTTCAAAATCGATGCCATTTTCGTAATTAACGTCCCAAAAAATCATAAAAACGACACCCATATTAATATTTAGACATTTCATCCCCCTCGCACCCTAAAAGGGGGTTGGTATTTCACGTATAGGATTTTAAAATTAGTGTTGTTTTCGTTATCAGCGACCCGATAAACCATAGAAACAACACCCATGTCGATTTTCAGAATTTGTCACCACATTTCCCCCTTTTTGGGGTTAATTTCTCAAAAAAACTGAAATACGTGTTTACTCGTTTATCGTTAGAAGTACTCCTGTGAAGTTTCGAATAAAATAGTCCAACTAATCTTGTTTCTCCATACAAACTTTGGACCCCCATTTCACCTCCCCAGGGGTTGAATTTTGAAAAATCCTTTCTTAGTGCACCCCTAGACCTTATAAGAAACCTACGTGCCAAATTTGGAATCTCTAGGACCAGCGGTTTGGGCTGTGCGTTGATATGTCAGTCAGTCAGTCAGTCATTCAGTCATTCAATCATTATATTTATTTACTAAAACATTGATTTGTATTCTACTCCGTAATAGACACTCAAATGATATTTAGCGGGTAATCTAGGTATACTAATAGTGTTTGTGTGTAGGGGACGTAATCTCCGAAACTACATAAAATAGGCTATATTTTTAATCCCCGACGCAACGAAAAAGAGGAGTGTTAGAAGTTTAACCTGGGTATCTGTGTGTTTGTATGTTGCATCGTAGCTCCCTAACGGTTAAACCGAAAACGAAACCGGTTCTTAAATATATTTCGTCAAAATCAAATAAGCCGTTTTTTAGATATTGAACTTTAAAATGAAAATGTCGGGGATTTATCAACTTTTCTAAGTTGGTTATACGCCGCGGCTGTGCTTACGTTCTCTGTAATACACGGGCAGAGCAGCGCAACAGACAACATTAAATTAAGTATTCTTATTTATATTAACATCTATGCATTACCTTCAATACATTTTGTATTAGAAGACGAAAATACTTCTAATGCCAAAATTTACGTTTAAACCGCCAAACCGATTGAGGAAATATTTCGCATGGAGATAGTTTTAGGCGATCCCGGAAATGATCCTTAAAGGAAGTGAAAAGAAGGGTGAAAATTTGTACGGGAGAGCGATATAGGGATTAAACGAGTTACAGGCGGGCGAAGTCGCGGGAGAAACTAGTAATTCATAAAACATAAACCACACAATATTACATAAGTATGCCTCAATAAAATGGGTGTTTCCACGAGATCTCCTTAAGTTTACTGTAATGACGCGTGTCTGTATGGATGCGTCAAATCGCACAATTGTATGGATTTGTTTTACTGCTCTAGGCTATACATATATCTACTGTACCTTAGGGGTCCATGGACCACAGTTACAAACACTTTGTACCAATTTGGTACTAAGTGTTTGTAACTGTGGTCCATGGATCAAATTACAGGACGCGGGTGCTCTTATACTTACTAATGCTCATAACCACTATTGCTAATGGACTAGAACCTCTTTAGCTTGCTAACGATTTTTTTGTAAACAGGTGGAAAGGTGCCTCCGGACAGAACGGTGATAGTGAACGAACTGCGAACGGTGTCTCTACCGCTGTTTGCTTGTATGGCGTCTCTCTGCGTGGCCGGCATTATCGCGGCATTCGCGCTTATCATATTTAACTGCGTACACCGGCGCAGGAGGTAAGTCAACATCGGATTCTACATATTTACATCACGTTTATTATATAAAATAACACCTGATATTACTAACATAATTATACATGTACGAGTAGAAACACATAACTGTGTGTGACTAGTAAAATAAGCACAAAATAATATTGGGACAGTAGTAGATTACATGATTTAAGCCATGTTTCATGGTTTTTAGACCAAAGTTATACTCTACTAAACAAAGATTATCCTCCCAAAAAGAACAATAAATTCCACAGGGATCATATGTGTAATTTGGCGACAATAACGGCATGTTTTTTCATACATAATATAGAATTATAGACACCGCTTCGCGTAGATAAAGACACCGCGAATAAATGCCAATGATTTGTGTCATTTAGTGCTTCAGAGCGTTGCTCAAACGATTGAATCACGTTATTAATTATTGTCAAATGGTGACTAAAAAAACTTAAAGTATAGAAAAATAATTCTGTTTCCTGATTGGCTAATATCAAATTCAAAATTTTATTTTGAAGTAGCATATTGTGATTGGTGGATTTAATATGGTGAAGTGTTTTGATTGGCCAAGTTAAATTGTTTTTATATCACAAATAGGTATACACATTTTCCCTAGATTTAGTACTACTTTAGCCCCCTTTTTAAGTCAAATAATGACACGTTTCGAGGATGTGAGAAGTGAATTAATCTTAAGTAGGTACAGTAAGGGGTTGGTAAAACTTAAAATTGTGAGATATGCACTAAGAGACAGCTCTTAACAGAAAGACTCATACCTTGATGTCACTGAACGACTTTCAATGACAATATGCATACCAACAAGAGAAAATTGCTTTTTGAGTTACATACTAACAAACTACCATCATTTACACACACACAATAAATACAAATCTAACGACACCTTTGAAGCTAAAATCCATCGAGCCGTTCAGGCTGCGGGGCGTGCCAAACATTTGTATTTGGCGCCAAAAATTCGCCATTATACATACTCACCATAATTGAAAGTTGATTTGAAAAACACCTCCTTCTGGCGCAGTCGGGTAAAAAATGTATGATAATAAATAGTATTGAGAAAATATAGTATAGTATTTGGTCTTCGTATTGCTCTTCTTGCTGGTTTTTTACGACTCGCTGTGATCAGTTGCTGACAGTGAGTAATGACTGGACCATTATAGGACATACACCTGGCTATTATGTGAATGGAAGCTGTAGTGAAGGTCTTAGTCTAAGCCTAGACGGCAGAGAGAGCTTAGCTTAAGTGGCTACCACTAATCGCTATCCAACGATCCGACGTGTTGTCCTAGGAGAATAGGGTATGGGTACCGCATAAGTAATTTCCTTTCTACAGAAATTTCTATTCAGATAATCTTCTTGAACAAACAGCTATGATAAGTAGAATAATGTCCACATAAATTCAATCATTTCCCTGGAACTCTGGACCTAGACTTGGCTTTATTGTTATTCCGCATTTTTAAGTGCTGAAAACGATATTAACTCAATTCCAGACTTTGACTTATATTTCGTTTTTATTGCCGCGAATATTATGGCAGTCGTTAAGCCGCAACGTTCTTTGTATTCATAAATTTCGGAGTTTATTTTGTACCTACTCGTACAGTAAGCGGCAGATAAAGCTATATCGAAGTATGTAAAAGGTCAAAAATGTTTTATGTGGAATGAAAGGGGGGTATAATCCAGTATTAGTGCTCCTAATGTTGTAATGTTGTTATTCTGTTACAGAACTAATAACTGGAAAAAATTAGATAATCAATATTAATGTGTGTTTAATTAATTATTATTGTTATATTTTTGTTTAATAAAAGAAGGAGCGTTCTTGGCCCAGCGGCGCCCGCGTTCCGCGTGCGGTATATGAGGTTGAGCAATGTCGGGCGGGGTCAGTCCTTAGATGGGTGACTGGTTTGAATGGTCAATAACTGAGCGCTCCAGTGCGTTCGAAGGCACGTTAATCCGTTGATCCCGGCTGCTGTCTATGATAGAAGTCGTTAAGCTAAGTTAGAGACTTCGGACGGCTTCAGAACTTCTAACAGTCAAGTTGCCCACTCACTTGACAAGCCTAATCCCAATAAGGTCTAGTTAATAACCCTAATAACCCCCTTGGGTTGGGAGGTCAGGTGGCAGTCGCTTCCGTAAAAACTAGTGCCGATGCCAATTCTTGGGATTAAGTAGCTATCCCCAGGCGTCCTTCAGGATGCAAGTGGAATAACGCTAGGATGATGATGATCTTTATTTAATAAAAGTTTAATTTATGAATGATGTTATTGCATGCCAGACCATGAGAACTTATGTAATTCCTATAAGACCTTAATTTACGTAAATTCAATGTATATTTTTCAATCTTAATCTTATTATACTATATTACGTAATATCAAATATATACTCTTTAAATGCATTTAAATGTGATGTTTAAACCAATATATAAAAAAATAACGACGTAAGTTAAATATACTTAGGTACACTGTTTCGCGCGGCAGAGCTTATGCCGCCTGTCAGATTATAATTATCTTAATTGATTTGATGAACGCGTAATTAGTAATAACGGTAAGTGTTCAAAGGAACGCGCTCGGTTTCCAATATTAACCAACTGACGTTAATTAAACTTTACTGATCCATGCTTAGGAGTCTTAGTACAATACAATACAAATCTGGGGGCACGGCAGTGCCCCCGCCAAGTCGAGCGCGAAGCAAACACTGCCGTACCATCCTTTACTGGAACCATTTTGCCGCATTTTCAGGCCCCTATTTGAGAACTTCTGGATAAGACCAGAACGCAGAAATTTTTGTCATCCAGTAAGCTATAATCATATACTTAAAATCCAAAATTTCAAGTCTGTAGTTCATTTAGTTCCGAAGTTAAGCGAAAGCAAAGTTTCGCATTTATGACACTCACTCACTCACTCATGAGTCATGACTCAGAGAGCTGAAATTATTCGCTTTGCCAATCAAATCGTTTTTGTTATAATACTGTTAAAGTGAAGCCGATTTAAATCTTTTCAGCGCTACCTCTTTCCCCATACACCTATCCGCCCCTGACTGACGTACTTATAAATAGATTATAAATAAATATTCGGGGACAATCTTACACAAATCGACCTAGTCCCAAACTAAGCAAAGCTTGTAATTGTACTATGGGTACTAGACTACGATATACATATTTTTATTGAATTCCGTTAATTGCGAGGGAACAATCCTAAGATGAAATAAAGTAATCTTCTCTAAGACACTGGTATCCCAATTCGTTTTCGTTACTTAACACCCCTGGTATGGTATAAATTTAAAGCTTAACAATTAAACAATGTTGACGTGCATGTCATTCGAATTGCGAATTGTCATACTTGACATTAACTTTTGCTTAACTTCACGTTTCATTCTCCCTTGGTGATATAATGAATTATTTTGTATGAAAATGGAAAATATATTTTTTCTTGAATTTTGAAAAACTAAATATGCTACGTTGTTTCTATGACTATACACGGCTATATGCTTGCAGGAACGGAAATCAATAAAAACACCCTGTATAGAGAAATACTTAGAAAACATCCAAGACCCAGGAACAAATATCCGTGCTAAATTAACAAATAATGCCCTGACCGGGTTTCGAACCCGGGACCTCTAGCTTCGGAGGCACTGTCACTACCAACGAGGCTAAACAGGCCGACACTTATGACCGGTAGGGTGATCCAGTGGTCGCACCCGGCGTGCAACACGGTGATGCTGTGCGGTTGCTGCATCTGCTTCAGCGCGGCGGTGGCGCTCGGGGTGGACGGCCGCTGGGTGCAGCCCCAGCATTTCTCGGGGCTCTGTGCGGCGCGGGCCTGGCTGCTCGCCACTGGCTTCTCGATGGCGTACGGTGCTATGTTCACTAAAGTCTGGCGTGTGCACAGGCACACGACTAAACCTAAGGCTGATACTAAGGTGAGTCCGTCATATATTACACTAAGGGATGATAACATTTGTGGTCCGTATAGTCAACAACTTTAAAATATGTACAAAACAAAATCTGAAAGTAAATATATCTGACTTTTGTTTCTATACAAAGTTTACGTTTTTCACTGTAGGTATATTATTAGATCTTCTCCAGGTTTTTGTTTTACAAATTAACCCAGTAGATATCGACCTAGTGAAAAGATTTAGAACAATAACTGAACCAAAAAAGTGCAGTGCATTGCGTGGAGCGCATGCAGCGACTTCGTGTTGTTCCTTGTTGCAAATTTGGATTACCACTATACCCCAACTGATGATAACATACTAAAAACCAGAACTACATCGATCGTCGATTTCCACTGTGTTACATAATGATATCAAATATTTAATTTACATATAATAAACTATTTAGAAATACGAAAAAAATTAGGTACTAAAGGTTTTTGTTCTTAATTTTATATAACTATTACCAAAACGAAGGCGCTATCACGAAAAAAGTCTTAGGTATTTAATACTCGTATATTATGAGATTATGACTTTAATTCTAATGATTCGAAAGTGACGTTTCATACCCTCCTCACTATTGTACAGAAACGAATGCACGGATGGAAACTGTACACGATGGTGGGCGGGCTGCTCGTGGTGGACGCGACGCTTCTCACGACGTGGCAGCTGCGGGACCCACTGCAGCGCGGCGTGGAGACGTTCTCGCTCGAGTCGCCGCGCCACCACGACGACGACGTGCACATCCGCCCCGAGCTCGAGCACTGCGAGAGCAAAAACAATACCGTCTGGCTAGGTAACATACCCCTCATAGTTACATTACTACAAACTGTACACGATGGTGGGCGGGCTGCTCGTGGTGGACGCGACGCTTCTCACGACGTGGCAGCTGCGGGACCCGCTGCGGCGCGGCGTGGAGACGTTCTCGCTCGAGTCGCCGCGCCACCACGACGACGACGTGCACATCCGCCCCGAGCTCGAGCACTGCGAGAGCAAAAACAATACCGTCTGGCTAGGTAACATACCCCTCATAGTTACATTACTACAAACTGTACACGATGGTGGGCGGGCTGCTCGTGGTGGACGCGACGCTTCTCACGACGTGGCAGCTGCGGGACCCGCTGCGGCGCGGCGTGGAGACGTTCTCGCTCGAGTCGCCGCGCCACCACGACGACGACGTGCACATCCGCCCCGAGCTCGAGCACTGCGAGAGCAAAAACAATACCGTCTGGCTAGGTAACATACCCCTCATAGTTATGTACATTACTGCCAATGCTAGGAAGGGGACTGTCTGCCGAGTATCTTACATCGTAATACGTTTACGCAATCCCTGTTCCGGCCGAGGCATGTATTAACTTTTCTTAAAATATAGTAATGAAATTTGGCAATTATAAGTGCAATTCTAAGGTCTCAGTGAAAAAACGCTCGTTGCAGCAGTCTGCTTAGCAACAGGTCTGGCAGCACGCCGGTACGCTGCGCGCAGGCGTGCGGCCGTGCGCGTGCCGGTAATGTCCGAACTCGCCGGCAATTTCTATTCAAAGTATCTGTTGTAATTTACTAATTTCTACTTTCTAGACAAAGTACAAATAAATAAAAACTGAGGGAAACTTAATTGGGTCTACCTGCATAGTTTAGAGAGTACGATTTGACAGACAGTTTTCGTGCCAATCCATGCCAGATGAATCTCTATACATTATAATAAGAAAGCTAAATAACTATGTACGTAGGTACGAAACTTATACATTAATGTAATCGTTGATTTAATGACCCTTGTAAACTTTTGTGATTTCTATCTTCGTGTATTTATGCAAATCGTCCAAAATTCTTCTTCTTCAACACCCCTGGGAGCGAAGCAAAGGTACCTAATTCCAAGCACAGCAAATGCTCAAAAACGCCATGTGGATCCGTAATTCAACAACAGCCATTACAGCGCCGACGTTGATTTACGTTTTAATAAAAAGTCCAAAACCTTTAAACAGCCACAGTTATGTTTATGGCCAAATATCCTGACTGTAATTAAAAGGGATGAGCTTTGTTTAATATCCAAGCCAAGTCGAGAAAATAAGACTGGTAAACAGTTATACAGACGTAAATGTTAGTTACCTAGTTACCTATTAATTGTAGTTAACTTTCAGATTTCATATTCCACTTTCTAAGCAAGGTTCTTCAGTTTTTACCTATAAAATAAAAGGCGTATGTTTGAAAGAATTGGAGCACCGTTTTTTTTTGTTTAAATAGAGACAGTGGGTTATCAAGTTTGAATTTTCATAGCATTAGAAATACTGTCACAAAAAATTGGGCTGTTATTAACTATAAATTTGCTACTGCCTCTAATGTACAAACACACCGGTCCCTCGGGGTAAACATCAAAATATATAAGCCAGAAAACTCATCCGTTACGTTCCACTTCATCAAAGTTTAGGCTACGCAAGAGCTAAATGCGACCTAAATAAAATATATATCTGCTCTTAGGTTTGATGTACGGCTACAAGGGCCTGGTGCTGGTGTTCGGGCTGTTCCTCGCGTACGAGACGCGCTCGGTGAAGGTGCGGCAGATCAACGACTCGCGCTACGTGGGCATGAGCATCTACAACGTGGTGGTGCTATGCCTCATCACGGCCCCTGTCACGCTGGTCATCGCGTCGCAACAGGACGCCTCCTTCGCGTTCGTCTCGCTAGCGATCGTCTTCTGCTGTTTCCTCAGTATGGCGCTCATTTTTGTTCCTAAGGTAAGCGGAAATATGCCGACTGTTTTAGGTAAAAAACTTAAGTATCTATTGCCCCTCTTATATGTGGTAGTAACGTGTTCAAATATACAAAACGTATTTAAATTTTGTAACACAAACAAAACAAATGCCTCATCGAACAATTCGCCACAACATGCAAGAGGGCTTTACTATTCGACCAATTCTGCCTATTCGAATAATTCACCACTACGTGCAAGAGGGGCTTTACTTAAGCTAATTACCTAATGTTCATTGTATTTTTTTCTCTCATGGCGTTGCAAATATATGAATGAATTTTGAAGTTACCCTTACTGTCTATATAATTGGATAACGAAACTACAGTAATACATTACAGTGCACCAGTGCCAGGACACAGCCTGTGCTACTTATATGATACCCAACATTGTGTAAAAATTCGTCAAGCCTTTTATAAAGCGTTCCAAATACGATTACATTCAACATGCGTAGGTAATTGACACTGAAAAAACATTAACTACGGTTCGCTTTTTGGTCAGTAAAGTTAAAGAAAGAAGCAACAATAAATTGTATGTAAACTCTAAAATTAAACTGAATGTAGTTTTGAGAATAAGAGCTCTTAAATTTAAAATTTAATTTATTACCTACAACACGTGGCTTTTACTTATAAAAGCCGGCTTATCGAAAAGTTGGCACCTTCAACCAGGATTACTGCTTTAATGAACTAGGTATAAAAGCTTTCTGTTGCTTCTCAAAAGACTTAACTATATCGGTTTTGTGCCAAAGTATTTTACCTAACTTTTTAATTTGTTTTTCAAATTAAATACAAGATTGTTTACAAACAACACGAACAGTAATCAAGTTAATGGTTGTCAGTTGTAATGGCATTAATTATGTTCTGTATGGATATCATAGAATTCGAGCAAATTGACAAATTATAGCTAACTCAGTCAGTTTACAAATGAGGTACACATTGTATGTAGTTCGTAAATATATGCGTGCACCTATTTGTCGACAGAGTGAAACTTTTGAATGGTGTTATATATAGTTCGAGATTCTTGTGTTTGCAGCGTATAACATTAGTACAGGTTATTAAAGCAAAAGTCTGGCCAAGGCTATATAAACTTTTACATTAGTAGATAGCCAAGAAATGTCACATTATAAATTATGAAAATAAGATATAGTATATAAAAAATGTGGCACTCTTTGCTGCTGATATAATGAAAATATCTATATTAATAATTTCGTGCAGGGGTACGGTAGACCCGAACGAGACCTGTCTCAAATTGAAGAACGTATAAAAATAACGATTTCGAGTTGAACATATGTATCCGCAAAATTCGGATTGTTGCGTATTTTGCATTTAAAAGTGTTAATTTGATGACAAAACGTCGGCCATATTGCCCACAGACTATATTACCATATTAAATTTGTTGCTCTGACAGTGTCGGCTACGTTCGAAAATCGTGAACTATTTTTGCGTTCGGTATGTTGGCCAGGTTGCTGGGTGGTGGGCCATCGTCGCCCATTGTGTGGTTCCGGCAAGTCGCTTCTGCAGGGTTTTGTTTTTGTGGTTTTCAAGCGTTCTTTACACCTATCAGATTGTCACAATAACCGCCTTCAAAGCGAATGTATGGGGCCTGTTACATGGTTATTAGTATCACGTGATACGTTCATGTCACGATACGTGTCACGTGAATATTGAAGCGGAAACTATACAAATTTGAAAACTGTGATAATATTGACTCCCCAGTACTGTGATAATATTAATCGTGTAAAGGACACCACTAGAATGTTTGCTGAGTCTGTCCGCCATCTTAAAGCTGCATCTCTATTTTGTTGTGACAAACTACTAGGTGCCTTATGGCCTTTAAACGTCTAGCAAAATTTTATCCCTATCTCACTCTATCTCATAACTTAGTAGTACTGCTCATGCCGTTCACCGCGCTCGGACGTCAGAGGCGCTATCGCGAACCGAAAATGAAGTATCTGCCTCTCCATCGCACATGCATATATATTCGAAGTATTCGAACGATAGAGAGGGAGATAATTAGTTTTTGGTTCGCGTTAGGTCCTCAGGCGTCCACTTTGAAACGAATAGGGTAAAGTAAAAGTAAAAGTAGTTTATTCTTCAAATTAGGCATATTACATGCACCTATGAACGTCAATAAACTACCACCAGTTCGGAAAAATAAACCTCTGCCACGAGAAGAACCAGCGTAAGAAACTCGGCGAGGTGTCATTTTTTCAAAACAATATACATTGTATAGTTAAATATAAAATTACAGTCTCAGTTACTACAAAAATAACAAGCTACAGTAGAAAACCTATTTTCGCGATAGATTAGCCGTGCAGGACACTATCACTGCCAAACATCCCTGTCCATGATGTAATCGTTTACCTTATAATATGCTTTTGAAATAAGTGTTTGTTTTACTACAGATTTGAATTTAGAATTGCTAAGTTCAGTAATGTGTTTTGGAATTTTATTGTAGAATTTAATACAATTTCCCAAGAACGACTTTTTCGCCTTTACTAGTCTATAGAAGGTTATTTTCAGTTTCCCAGTGTTTCTGGTGGCTATTGGTTTATCAGCGTTCGTTGGGAAATTGCACAAATTCTTCCTAACATACATTATTATTTCAAATACGTATAGAGACGGCAGGGTTAGAATATCTATTTCTTTGAAAAATTCTCTTATTTAGTCACGCGACCCCAAGTTATAAATTGCTCGAATAGCCCTTTTTTGCAAAATAAAAACAGTTTCAATATCTGCAGCTGATCCCCACAAGATAAGACCATAAGTAATTATACTATTAAAATAAGCAAAGTAAACTAACCGTGCCGTTGCCACATTGGTAAGCTGCCTTATTCTCCTGACTGCAAATGCAGCAGAGCTCAACCTACTTCCTATCGCTGTTATATGGGAACCCCACTGCAATTTTGAGTCCAATGTAATACCTAAGAATACAGTTGACGTAACAAATTCTAATGTTTGGCCATTAAGTTTAATATTTGTATCTAAGTTTCTATTTGATGAGGTCGCTAGAGAGAATTTCATACATTTAGTTTTTTTCGGATTCAACACTAAGTTATTGGCAGCAAACCAGTCAGATATCATGGACAGGGTATTATTTGGTTCAATGAGTTCAGTATCTTTCCTATTTACCTTGAACAGTAATGAGGTGTCGTCTGCGAACATTACAATGCCTGATCTTCGGCTTACCATATATGGCAGATCATTTACATAAACAAGGAACAGGAAAGGGCCTAGAATAGACCCCTGAGGTACTCCCATCTCTACCACTGTCTCTGACGAAAGGGCTTTATTTATCGCTACCTTTTGATTTCTCTGTAATAAATATGATTTCATAAGATCCAATGCATGTCCTCTGATACCATAGAAATTAAGCTTACAAATTAAAGTTCCATGATCTACACAATCAAAAGCCTTGGAAAGGTCACAGAACACTCCAATGGCGTCATATGACTCTTCCCAAGACTGCAAAATAAATTTTATTAAACTTGCACCTGCATCAGTAGTTGATCTACCTTTCGTGAAACCGTACTGCTGTGCGTGCAAAATATTGTGTGAATTAAAATGAGAAACCAATTGCGTAAGCATTATTTTTTCGAATATTTTGCTAAACGCTGGTAGGATAGAAACTGGACGATAATTAGAAGGATTATCTCTATGACCTGATTTGAAAATAGGAACTACTTTACCACACTTCATTAAGTCTGGAAAAATGCCATTGTCTACGCAACTATTAAAAATGAGTGCTAGAGTGGGTGCAACGACCTCGAGAATAGATTCCAGTACCATGACTGACACGCCCCATAAGTCCTCAGTCCTCTTTATTTTTAACATTTTAAAAGACTTCAGTACATCTAGAGGAGAAACATGATGAAATTTGAAAATATTTAGTGACTCTAATTTTACGTTCTCATTCAGAAGGGATTCTGCTATTGTGGTAGATGATGCCAAACTTTGAGTCGTGACTATAGGAATTTTGGAAAAGAAATTATTAAATTCATCGGCTACTTTTAGTGCATTAGTAATTAAATTATCCTCTATTTTCAAAGAAATCGTGGACTCTTTATTATTTCTCTGCCCAGTCTCTGTGTTTATTATTTTCCAGACAGTCTTGGCTTTGTTATCTGAGGACTTTATTTTATTATTCAAGTGCATTGCTTTTGCCTTTGTGCACACTGTTTTGAATAATTTGGAATAATCCCTAACATACTGATGGAAGCGTTCGTCAGTGGTGCAAGATCTCCTTTCATAAAGTTGGTATAAGTTATCTCTACTCTTTCGAATTCCGGTAGTTGCCCAATCATTAAATCTCATTTTATTGTTTATTTTAATACGCTTTTTACTACAAGTCCTATTAAATTCGTTACACACTGTATTCAGAAGCATTTTGAATTGATCATTTGGATCATTTGATTCTACCTGGGTGTTCGGCATGGCGACTAGTAGATTTGACTTTAGTAGTTCTAGTCTACTTTTACTCAGGGGTCTTATTTCTATAACGCGATCTGGAGGTTTTATTTCGCAAGGTAGCCTGACCATCTGAGCTTTATGATCCGACCGGACTCCATTCACTATGCTTCTGCCTAGATGAGGACAGTTTAACCAAATATTATCTATGCAAGTGGCAGAGGTCGGAGTAACTCTGGTAGGTACTTCAAATAAGTAGTCAAAATTGAACGATTTAAAAGGTATTTTATTATATGAGAAATAAAATTCAAAATGTGAGAATAACCGGCCAAGTGCGTCGGACTCGCGCACTGAGGGTTCCATACAACTAAAAAAACAAATGTGATTTATCAATATATTGGTATTTTTGGTAAAATATACGTCATACTAAACGTTATCACCTAATTTTAAGTTCAGTTAAAAAATTATATGTGTGACAGACGACACACGGAATGTTCTTTGACTTTCTTCGACCGACCGCCGCGCTCGGACTGAAGTGCTACTGGGAACCGAAAACGAAATACATGCCTCTCTGTCGCACTTGCATATTCGAGCGCGGAGAGGGAAATACTTCGTTTTCAGATCGCGGTAGGCTCTCTGGTTGGTGCGCGTACGGCTCCTATTCCTGGATGGTGCGCGTATCGGAATGCAAAATACCTTTGGCGAAATTAACGGAACAAGTTGCTTAATAAGTTCCATTAATTGAAGAAAATATTACCAACTGTTATTATTATCACGCGAAATACTCATATCACGATCCGTATCACGTGAATATTGATGAATATTGAAGCAACAAGCTGGGGGTCTACTCTGAAATTCGAACTTCGTATGGTGCCGTCTCTTTCACTCTCCTGTCATATACCATATGAGTGAAAGGGACAGCACCATACGAAGTTCGGATATCGAAATTCGTAGTAGACTTCCTGTTACCGCGAAACGAAAACGGACGAACATCGTGTATTTATTTCCTTGTGTGTCGCTCGAATTTTCAAGTGCGAAAGAGGGAGATACACGAACTTCATACGTGTTCGTTCGCGGTAGCAGCTCTGACTTCGCACCAAAAATACTGACTGGCACATCAATATTTAACAATTGCACATCGGAACCGAATTTTAATGAAAGATTAGTATTTTAGCTACACAAATCAGTACTGATTACGGTGTCATATTTTTTATGTGCCTTTAAATACTTGCCTTATAAAAATACTTAGGATTAACTTATAAAGATACTAGCCTTTGCCCGTGACTTCGTCAGCGTAATCTTTTACTCCCTATTTCATATGTTAATCCACACTATAAACTATATTTGTATACGAAGTTTCATCATAATCCGTTGTTAATAAAATAATGTTTTATTTTATAAATTTTTGTACACTATTTCTTTCGTCGTTTGCATTACTGTCACGAATAAATGTTTTCTTTATTTCTTTCTTATTTATTTCACCCGAGCGAAGCCGGGCTTTCATCTAGTAAAAAGTAAAAATCCACGCATGTTGGAATTCGGTTATACGAAATTAAATTTAGCTATTATCGCGCGGAAAGTTGTATTTATCGTACTAGTGATTTTTAATTTTCCAATTTTTTAATTATTTTATTGATAATTTGTGTATGAGGTCTGATATAATGGAAATCACTAAATTAATTTTAATAAATTTGGCTGATTGAATACTATATAAAGTCTCATTTAATTTCTGTTTTAATTTTGTTACAAGTCATTCTTTCGCAAATGCATTAAAAAACTTCGTTCGACGTGAGGAAGTGTCATTTTCACTCGTCCCGTGTCTTGACTTGCGGCTCGGTCGGGCCAAGACGCCTCGCCTCCCCACTGGTATAGAAAAGTACTATTTCTTAATTTTTATTATGTTTATTTTGTTTATGTTTCTTTTTTATTGTAACTTAACATAACAGTGCTTTGATTTCCCGTAATGCTGTGTAATTGAATGTAATAAAATAATAAAATAAAATAAAATAAATGATGCTCCGACCCTTTTACTACGAAGAAAATGAGACCAAAATATTCTCTTTACAGTACGACTATGTAATGAGTCATGAAATATAATTTCGATGATAATTTAAACCGCAAAAAAACAAAGTATCGGAACAGTCAATATTTTTGAGGAGTTGAAGTCGGGCTCATGAATTTAAACAACGGCTAGGATCACAATGATGTTTGATTAAAAGCTAAATTGTATTCAGGAAAAAGGGCTTTTGTAATATTAAATGTTAAGTATTTTCTTGCTATCGATTATTGAATTAGAAAAATGTATTCCAGGCGTATGATGGTTAACATTTTATTACTTATCCTCGCGGATAAGATATTCGTCTTGTTCTGACAAGTATGTGAGTGCGAGACTGACGAATGTCTTATCCACGACGATAAGTGATAAAATGGCTACCTACCATCATACGCCCGCTATCATCATCTTAAGATTAAACGGGCAAAATTTGTATCCATCGCCACTGATTAGCTGAAGGACGTCCACTGCTGGACATCGGCCTTCCCCAATTTCATGGAGAGTAAATATCATAATCGCCACGCTTGGATGAGGGATGGCGATCGCAGTATCTCCACCGCACTCCAGGAATGCTGCTGCCCATCCCTCGGTGGTCTTGGCCGTAGTATTAGGGTCCAAAATTCTAACAATTCAAATTTTACTAACCTGAGATTTACTAACTTGGGTTTTATGCAGTCTCGAACGAATAAAAGTCGATAACCCAAGTGCTATTACCCATATATATAATAAAATTAATTAATAAATAAATATATAATAAAATTATAAAAGTGGATCCTAGCTTCAGTTGCGCTCATAGTGGAAAAAAATAAATATTCTGTAAATAAATACAAAATATTTTTAATTTTTGAACTGGCTTGTGCTATATCAAGCGTTATGTTTACTCACCTAGCAAATTAAATATAATAAAAACGCTTTATTTTACGTATTCCAGCGTAACTCAATATTTAACACACACGTCGGCTCGTAATTGGATAAAACTCGAAACGTTTAACGGACAATTTTATGTGCGTAGGTAGTTTTCTTTTACTCTTAAGGGAAAATTTTATTTATTACTTGTACAAAGTGTTCAATATACATTGATTATGAAATTTAATATAGTAGCAGTAGGTAATGTGCTGTTTGTATAATGTTACGGGTAGAATGAATGCTGCCGTTCCTCTCTCGTCAGTTAGTAATTTTTCTAAGCCTTCTGGATAAAGGCTTTATTAGACTAAATTACTACGGTGTCTGCTTACTATCAGGCAGCTGACCTAATGGTTGTTTGCAACCGTTTTCAGTATAAAAGAAAAAAAACACTATTTATAACACTCGCCAATAGCTATACCACAATATCATAACAAACAGTTCCTCTGGAGCCTAATATGTGGGTTATCCAGTAATAATCCATCTGCTATTAAAGTCAGACGTAACAAGTGCCCCGTAGATGTTAGAGCTCCGTCTATAATGAGTTAATAACTATCGAAATCTACGGATAACGTCATTTAACATCCATCATCATAATCATCATCCTATCGTTATTCCCAATACAATTGCATGAAGGATACCCGGGTTCCGCTAACTAATTCCTAGAATTAGCGTAGGCACTAGTTTTTACTAAAGCGACTGCCATCTGACATTCCAACCTAAGGGGGAAACTAGACCTTATTGGGATTAGGCTTGTCAATTGAGTAAGCAACTTGACTTTTTACATTTCCCTTTTTTTTAATTTTCAAGTGTCCCATCGTTATATACATCTAACCGAGTTCAATCACTTTATTACATATGTTTGGCATTGAAACTATACATTTAATAATATTTAAAATATTATAATTTAATATTTGACATTTCACTGGGTAATCTTATTAATATAAATAAAATCACTAAATTAATTTTAATAAAGTTGGCTGATTTATCACCATGACTGTATTAGGGGCCTTTTTCATAGTTATTATTATCACCCTCCCCATATTAGTATAGGCCCCCTTAGAGACCACCGCCGAGATAATAGGCATGTTGATTGACACTACCAGTCAAGTATATAAATTTGTCTTTTTTAATTTCTATTTCGTTACATTGTCATATTTTCGCAAATCTATTAAAAACATCGTTCGATATACGTGCGGAAGTGTCATTTTCACTCGTCCCGTGTCTTGACCCACGCCCTGCGGCTCGGTTGGGCCATGACGCCTCGGGACTCGTACAAAATGACAAAAATTCCGCACTTGTATCGAAATGTACTATACTCACATAAATGTAATATATTAAACTTTTTAATTTATTTTCTTCTTTGGTTGAATGTTGTTTATTCTGAGGGTCACGATTTAGTGAGTTTAGCATTACAAGTAGCAAGCTCCTAGGAAGGGAACAGTCTTATTTTTAACCGACTTCAAGATTTCAAAAGAGGAGGTTATCAATTCGGTTGTATGTTTTTTTTTTTTTAAATGTTTGTTACTCCATAACTTCGTCATTTCTTAACCGATTTGAAAAATTCTTTTTTTGATTGTATGTATATATATCCAAGTTGGTCCCGTTTTTGTCAAAAGGCAGTTCTGATGATGGGATCCATGAGGAATTGAAGGAACTCCTCAAATCTTTAAGGCAAACATATAGTGATTTTTGTGTTTTTATCAACAAGTCAAGCATTTGCATCCAAAAATGTGACATGATGAAGTGGAACTGCTGATGATGATCAGAACAGAACTCTTCAACGACGAAAAGTTCACGTTTGGCGATTTGTCCTTCTAGCTGTGTTTGTTAAGCAAGTTCTATTTTCACGATTAATTTTTGTCATGCTCGAGTTCTGATGACGGGATCCATGAGGAATTGAGGGAACTCCTCAAATCTTAAAGGCAAACATATAGTGATTTTTGTGTTTTTATCAACAAATCGAGCATTATCATACAAAAATGTGACATTTGATGAAGTGGAATTGCTGATGATGATCAGAACAGAACTCTTCAACGACGAAAAGTTCACGTTTGGCGATTTGGCCTTCTAGCTGTGTTTGTTAAGCAAGTTCTATTTTCACGATTGATTTTTGTCATGCTCGAGTTCTGATGATGGGATCCATTAGGAATCGAGGAAACTCCTCAAATGTGAAAGGCACACAAATTGTGATTTTAGTATTTTCATGAACTAATCAAGCATTTTCATTCATAAAAGTGACATTTGATGAAGTGAAACTGCTGATGATGATCAGAACGGAACTCTTCAACGACGCGTAGTTCACGTTTGGCGATTTGTTCTCTTCGTTTTGCTTGTCAAGCAAGCAAGGCTTTTCCATGATTTCATGAGGAATTGAGGGTACTTGGTCTTCTACCATTATAAACATACTTATAGCCATTTTTGTATTTTATTGTATGGAATCTAAGAGTGCACCATTTAAGATTAATAATCTTTCACCGGACTCCCCCATTGAAGTCGGTTTTTTTTTCTTAAAAATTATTTTATATTTAGGTGGATGAAAATTAGGCACTTAGCGTGTTTGTGTTGACAACGAAATGCGACTATTTCCCAGCATGTTTGAGAATTGACAACATTTCAAAATGTATAATGATGCCTAAATCGAAAACCATTTCGGTAAATATGCTACTTGAACATAATAAAATAGTTTTTAGAATTTTTTTTAGAATTTTTCCAAGAAAATCACGAATATGTATAAACCGGAAGTGTGACGTCATTACTATGGCTGTAAAACTTTAGTTCACACAACACTTTAGTTCACTAAACGGTCTAGATATAAAAAAAATAGTCACTTCCGGTTGTCACTAAGTTGACATTTAACCTGTCATCTCAAAGTACCCAGAGTAGATGTCAAATAATAATACCGGTAGAGCGAGAAAATCATAAACTAAATTGAATAACCTGACGACCTGTTTAGCCTAGTTGGTAGTGACTCTTCCTCCGAAGCTAGAGGTCCCGGGTTCGAATCCCGGCCAGGGCATTTATTTGTGCATTTTTCACGGATATTTGTTCTTGGGTCTTGGATGTTTTCTATGTATTTAAGTATGTATTTTATCTATATAAGTATGTATATCGTCGTCTAATACCCATAGTACAAGCTTTGCTTAGTTTGGGACTAGGTCGATTTGTGTAAGATTGTCCCCCAATATTTATTTATTTTATTTATTTAATAAGAGCAACAGAGAGGGATATATGATTTGTTGTCCTTGTCATAGTTCCGCATGTCTTTATTTGCCTCAATGTCATCATGACGTTTACGTTATGTCAAATAGTTTGAGGCAAATAAACGATTACCCGCCCAAATTAAAGAGGCTGCTTATGGTAACCCGCCAGACGTTAACGACACGTTCTCAATTTAGCTGCATAAGAGCTTTTATGTCCCTCTTGGTGAAACTCGTATAGAATCTCTATAGAAATCCTTACTTTGAGCCTGTCATTGTAATATTCACACCAAAGACTACAAATTATACATACTGAGATAGACTGGCAAGTCAATCACATTTAGGTTTGATTAGAGGCGCCATCTATATTTGAGCAGGTGAAACTTTTTAACCAACTTCTGTTATATTAATAAGAAAATAAATTATTTAACATATTTACTGTAATAACATTGCTGTCGTGAATGTCGTGGTACGTTACAGGAGTTGGTGCGTAAGGCTGGTTATACAGTAACTTCAAAAAAGGAGGATCCCATTTCGATTACTTTTTTTAATCATTATTTTCAACGTTTGACACCACATAACTTGGTCATTTATGAACCTAATAGTAAAAAATAACTATTACTAAAGTAGCTGGTGTGGTGTGACAACTAAGACTCAAAATAAAATAAAACCAGAATTGTGATAACATTAACCATGTAAAGGGACCCTATGGCCACTACTAAACACCGTTTATCAATAAATTTAATAGTAATTCAAAATTTCCCTGTGATGTTTCAAATTTTCGAAACAGATAAAAATTTTGTTTTACTTATTGAAAATCAAAATCTCTTCATATTCATTTAAATAACACGTATCAATTTCCCTAGCATCAAAATTATTTTCCTTATATTTTAGTGCTAGTTCTGTAAAATAGATGGCACTGTTTTCAATAAAAAATCTGGATGTTTGCTTAGGTTTAGGTTGTCATAGCATGACTGACACTACTTGACACTGACGTGAAGTGAACGCCATGTCAACGACATGTGAACGCTCCAAGGTTTTTTAGAAGATAAGTGGCAATAGTAATACTGCCTGACAGCCACAGTAATGACGTCATAATTTACTTACGACCTTTTGGAATTCGCTACTTTTAGATTAGATATTTTGGACAGAAAATGAGGATTTCGGGAGAAATAAAAAAAACACGTGAACATTAAAATTTCATTTTCTCTCGGTTTAGATCATAAAATGGCCACCTTGTAAATATGAAATGTTGTCAATTAGTACATTATCTTAGAGGCATGGAAGGAGACGATTGCAGTCTGAGCGTTCGTTTTAATTAGTATGAAGCCTGCAAATGCCATTCCTGCCGAGGCTTATATAGTGCAGCAGGGTAATAACGTAACGTTATCGAGACATTTACGCACTAAAGTGGATCTACTTATGTATAATACATCCAATATGTCGGCCTGTTTAGCCTAGTTGGTAGTGTAACTGCCTCCGAAGCTAGAGGTCCCGGGTTCGAATCCCGGTAAGGGCATTTATTTCTGTGGTGAGCAGAGACATTTGTTCCTGAGACTTGGATGTTTTCTATGTATTTAAGTATATATCTATTAAATATATCGTCGTCTAGTACCCATAACACAAGCCTTATTGAGCTTACTATGGGACTAGTTCGATTTGTGTAAAAATTGTCCCCTAATATTTATTTATTAATATTTATTTATTTATTATATGTGCAAGTAATGTCTACTTTCAGGCTGTTTTTGAGAAAAAGAGTATTTGTATTGTATAATTGTTCAGGTGATCGAAGTGATCCGGCACCCCACGGAGCGCGCGGAGAGCGGGCGCGGCTCGGGCTCGGGTTCAGCGCCCGCGGACGAGGAGCGCTACCGAGAACTAGTCAAGGAGAACGAGGAACTCCAGAAACTCATCGCTCAGGTACCAACACAACCCATATTAACTAGACAACTTTCACGGGGCTCATCAAACCGCCCGCGTGGTCGTGTCGTAGGTTTCCCCAGGCTTACTCTTCCACCACGCACTCCAATCGCTATAAAGCCACAGTGTCTTTTTAACCCCTTATGCTATTCATTGTCTATCTCAGCACAGTACTAGTGCTAGAGTCACCCGTATTACATTTCATATCATCCGCATATTCAGCCACTGCGGGATATGGGCCTCACCAGTACTCGAATCGTGGTCCGTGACCGGTTTCATCCAACTCTTGCTAACTACCTGGTGTGTGTCGTTGCACCGCGAAACTGCACAATGGTTGCCGATTCGCAAATTCCAGTCAAGAATATTCTGTAAAAATCCAGAAGACTCATTATCAACAGAAAAGCGATGTAGGTAGATACTTTTATCGACCTACATCGCTTTTCTCTTTTTAATAGAGTGGAAAAATGTGAAGCATGCGGAAAACTACGTGTAGTCACTTTTAGTGTTTCAATTGTCCTCCCCGTGTGCTGCTGCAGTCATAAAACATTTTGGACTTCACCAGATCTGGGCGGCGATTTTCGAGTTTCAAACGCTGTAAATCAATGGCGAGCGGTTGAAAATAGTCACACGGGAATATTTGTCACGATTATTTTCGAATGAACCCAATAAGACCTACTTTTGAGAGTCATAAGGTCATAACTCAGAAGATATTGATTGACTATCGATATTTTGGATTTTGTTACCAGTTATTGAAATTCGTATTTAAAATACAAAATAAAGATGAAACAATATTAAACATTGAATTCTTGGTTGTAATTTTATGATTTATTTGCATTTTCAGTGTATAATAATAATAAAGGTAAATACGCCACGGCATGACCAGTCTCTCCTATAAGCTTCTTTACAACTGACACGGTTGACGACCGAACAAGATAAACAATGTGTGTTCAGATTCTTAATTTAAAAATAATTATAATATAATTCAATAAAGATGATTGTTCTAAAACTAGCAAAACAAAATTTTTGTAACTACATTATTTGTGCGTGCCATTTTGCGTCAATAAAAATAGGGGATGAAAAATTAATATAGGCTCTGGATTTGAGGTTGTAATTTTTATTTATAACACCATGACTGAATGAATTTTCGTAATGCAAGTGTTATAAATTAATATTAAATAAATATAATTAGTAAAACATTAAATTAAAGAGGGAAGAAAATAGACTCAGGATGAACTACTTAGAAGGTACAGGTTCTAAATTTCTGCTGATAGAATTGAATACGAGTGGTTCATATCTCGACATTAAATTTACTGTCGCTCGAATTTCGTAAATTGCATTTCATCGTTTACACAGTTTTCGAGTGAAAGAGTAGAGCGTTTGAAACTGGGGATGCACTGTCATGAGTCATAAGATTTGAGAGTGTCTATAACTGTTGACACAATGAATTCTCAAATCACTACAGTTTGTTCTTATGCCATTATTGTATTATACAGTTGATGTTTTTAAGTCAAATACAATTAACTTAAAATCCTAAATCATATTTGAGCGGTGACTAAATAATTTAACCTCCTGAAACCTGACCCTCAAAAGTTGTTAAAATAATCTTAACCACCTAATTATATAAGTACATGCGTTAGTATGCGGATGCATGTACGAGGGTGGGATGAAAACTAACTAGCCTAAGTAAAAAATACTGGAATTTCGGTGTTAAAACTAATTTTATTTTTCGACATAGTCTCCATCTAGTTCTATGCACTTATTCCATCTTCGCTCTAAAGCTGCGATGCCTTCCGTAAAATGATTCTTTTCGAGGTCTCCAAAATACTCCTCTACAGCGGCTATGACGGCATCATTAGTGGTAAATTTTTGTCCACCCATAAAAGTTTTAAGCTTCGGGAACAGGTGAAAGTCGGATGGTTCCAAATTAGGCGAATACGGTGGATGGGGCATTAAATCATACTTTAATTCGTCGATTTTTGCCATGGCTTTAACACATGTGTGAACCCTAGCATTGTCTTGATGGAATATGATTTTTTTTTTGCTAAGCCTGGTCGTTTTTGCTGAATGCATCGATGAAGCTTATCTAAAAGGTTAGGATAGTATTCTCCATTAATAGTTTCACCTTTAGGAAGGTAGGCGATCATCAAAATTCCACTAGCATCCCAAAAGACGGAAGCCATAACTTTTCCAGCTGACTTTACAGCCATAGCTTTTTTGGGGACCGAACATACAGATTCAGTCCACTGTTTTGACTGCATTATTGATTCTGGAGTGTAGTGGTGAACCCATGTTTCATCTGTTGTTACAAATCGACGTTAAAAATCAGCTTTATTTTTATGAAATCGATCCAAACATTCCTTAGAGTTTTGCACGCGGATTCTTATTTGGTCGTGCGTAAGCAAACGCGGCACCCAACGGGCGGATAACTTTTTCATATTTAATTCTTCACTTAGAATATGATGTACCCGTTCCTTTGAGATCCCTATAGAGTCCGCTATTTCTGATAACTTCAATCTTCGATCTGCCAAAACCATATCGTGCACTTTGGAAACCATTTCAGAAGTCGTGACGGTTTTTGGACGTCCAGAGCAGGCTTCATCTTGGATGCTTGTACGGCCTCGTTTAAATTCAGCTACCCAGTTTTTTACTGCGGCGTATGACAGAGCACATTCGCCTAAAACATTTTTTAACTCTTCATAAATAGCTATCCCCTTCATACCCTTCATGTAAAGAAACTTTATCACGGCTCTTTGTTCAATTTTATCCATTTTGAAAACAATCGTCACGATATATTTTCAAATGACAGAAAATCAATAAAATATTTAAGCCATCAATTTCAAATTTGGAACACAGATAGCCAGAGACACGAATATAAAATTAAACTAGTTTATTTTTAAATTCAAACTTTTTAAATAGCTAAGGCTAGTGAATTCTCATCCCGCCCTCGTATGTACGGTCAACCAATATGATTTCTGGCCCACTTCTTACCTTGTCACAATAAAAATCAATATGAAAGCTGATAGAGGTCTCATGTTATTATATACTATTAAATATCAATGTACGAACTGCCGAGAAATCAAATTGGTACCTATATGATCGAGCGATATGTACGAACACGACCTGAGGGATGATTACGCAATGGCTCAAACATACTTACATATATCTGACTGTAATTTTTTATATGGAAAAATTAATGATCTATACCGAACCTGATTATGAAGTGTTACTCAATCGACCAACATTAGCACCTAGCACTAGCGGTTGAGGTTCATAATTTATTTTATATGGTCAATTGAGTTTGGATTTGGGACACTGCGAGATTCAATAGCCGTTACTTTGAGGACTGGGTATATAATTTCATTTGATTGCTTTGTGTGTAAACAACCAATTACTCTATTTAACCGTTGATTATGACAGCCACAGGTTATGTCACCCAAAGTACATATTCGATCTCAAAGCCCCATCGAAAATTAGCCAATGTATATACCGAATGAAACATAAAGGTATGTATTTAGTATATTAAACCGGTTATTGGACCCATGGAAGCATCCTACACGTAGTTTAAGCGTCACGTTTTAACACTCGAAGAGCACGCTCGTGCGTACTGGACACCGGATGGTTAAAAATTTGTGTTAAATAAAGGTCCACCCTACTCTAATCCACTAATCTGCTTAACTTTGTCGGCCGGTCGTCCCAGGCCATCACGTACCTGATCCTTGTCAGTAAAAAGTTGGTTTTGCTGACTATATACCTACAGTAAGCAAATATATTGTTTGATATTATCTCCGTTGTCGGGCTACGATGGGACAAGACTATACTCGTAAAATGTCGATTATTTAAAAAGACATATACATAGAAGATTTCGTAGTCATTTTATTTTAGTTCAAACTGAAATGCGTAGCTTATATTAATATTTTTATTGATTATTAATCTTTTGCACCCTCAGATCATAGAAAGAAATTCTTTCTATGATCTGAGTTTGCACCTCTTTTTATTTAATGAAACACTGTGTTACTCATTAATAGATATAATAACGTGGCAACATTATGAAAAACCGTACTTATGACGGAAACTGTGCAGTACGGTTTCGGTAGTAATTAACAAAATATTTTCTAAAGGTTTTTGAAGCCATTATTCGCCCACTCGACGCCTCACCCCATAGCAGTGAAGAGTACATTATAGGCGGTTGTTGCAGAAGGAGGACCGCATACGGGTGCTGAAGCAGAAGCTGTCGGAGCGAGAGGCGGCGGCGGCGGACGGCGTGACGCAAGGTACGGCCGTCGTGTTCGCGGACCTGGCCACCGCCACCTCCGACTACGGCACCTCCACCAATTACACTCGCTCCTCGCGAGCTTCAGTGTCCGACCCCGAATTTTCCGAAAGCTACCTCTAAATCCCCTCACCCAGGGACAGCGAAATGACTGCTGTGATGACCGGTTTAGCTCGGCCTTTTTAGTTTAGTCGTAAATTACGACCTACCGTTAGAGTTAAGGTGAAGCACAAAATTGTCTCGAATTTCAATAAGTAATCGTTGTTTTTCTTTTCGTATCGGTGATTTCTGAGTTTAAAAAACACAAGCATGATTTAGTCTCGTGCGTCATTTCATCACCTTCATCTGTTGTCTTATTGATTCGTGCATAATCTGTTCTCTGTTCTTAGTTACAGGACGACCTGTTTAGCCTAGTTGGTAGTGACTCTGCCTCCGAAGCTAAAGGTCCCGGGTTCGAATCCCGGCCAGGGCATTTATTTGTGCATTTTTCACGGGTATTTGTTCTTGGGTCTTGGATGTTTTCTATGTATTTAAGTATATATTTATCTATTTAAGTATTTATATCGTCGTCTAGTACCCATAGTACAGAGCTTTGCTTAGTTTGGGACTAGGTCGATTTGTGTAAGATTGTCCCCCAATTTTTTTTTATTGGTTCTAGACACCCTACTTTGCTATTAAATTAGTATTCTTACGACACTACTTTTGTAAAACACACAAAAATTATTTTGTAAAGGCTTTTCCTACTTTCGCCACTCTTTGCACTTATTTTATTAAACTTAATGGGATTGCGTTTAACTCTAGTCTAACCTAATGAAAAGTTAAGACAGGGTCTAACCTGGAACACGTTTACCCATTTAAATATCCTTAGGAATACAACATGATGAAACCCTACTTTCTAAAACTAAGATAATTACAAAGGTGTACGCTACCACTAAGCTACTACCATTACTAGTTAACCTGTTTCTCCGAAATTCACTGTGCCGTCATTTGGCAGTACTTTATTCCCCGGACGCCACTCACCTGGCCCACTCAAGGCTTACCAATAAGTAAATATTAAATAATATCGTGGTTTATTGTTTAAGTACATACCTATCTTCATTCACAACAAACATATTTGATTTAAATACCCAAAAATGTAAAAAGGGATCCAACATAAATGCATGTTTTGCACAAAAATGGTGATGTGTATTGCCCACATAAAATGTACTTAAGTAAAACCGTGGTGAAATGATCGGCCCAGTCATAAATCACAACTATAAATACCGATTGTTAAAATATATTTTATGTTATACAATAATATATTGTATAAAATCTGTGATGTTTTCCAAACGCAAGTCAAGCTTTCATTTCTACCTAAACAAACTTAACTCACTAAATTAATGCGGAAGATTTAAGCCGTTCAGTATTTTTATTTTACTAATCACTGTGTTTTCTTTATTTTAAGTGTAAACGTTCAAGTTATCGCATTTCCACCTACCTCACGTTTCGTAACAACCTACCGCACGTCCCGTGTTGTCTATAATATTTATCTAAAATTCCTTACTAGACTGAATTAGCGTTGCAATCTATATTTAGTATTATTATTAATATTCGATGGTAATGGTTCATTTCATTAGACAGTACGTATAGATTGCCTGTATTTTCAGTTTATTCAGTTATTACTAGTCCACTTTGTCTGGTCGGACTCTGCACAGCTCAACTTACCATTCAAGTTATAATTACAACGATAATTTCATCCATTTTTGGTACTACTTATGTACTTATACATACATAGGTTATTATAATAGTTATACAATTGTTTTGGCACAAATGTTACAAGCAATTACTTTAAGCGTCAAATTGCTGTCGCTGATAAATGGTTTTATATAGGTAATGTAAGAAAATAACAATTTATGGTCTAATTCCAGAGTTGTCATTTGTGTGAATTTTATGATAATGAAATGACTCATTTGCGACAGTGATTTCACTCAAATTCATGCAGTCAAATCTCGTTATGCCGCACCCCCTCCTGCCTGGAACTTCTAACGAAACGTGTCTCAAGTGTGTTGTAAACCCGACGTCATGTCACGGCTGTTATTTATTGTAAATGAGAAGTTCCAAACTGTATGTGTTGGGAGATTGTTCACCTACCTTAGGTACATCATAAATCATAAATTAACAATCTGGTGTATTGTGTTTTGTCACATGTCGAGCCGTGTACCGCAGCATGCAACGTAAGTAGTTTGGAGATGTCACCCGTTCCTCGTAGCTCGAGATTAGGTACTTGTTTTGTGGTCCAGACTTGCATGCTACCCTCCCACTCACGCACTGTCGCTCCGTATATAGACTTACCTACCAACACTGATATTTACTTACTGTTAGACACGAATACGAGCTTGCTCACATTTCTTATGTGCAAATTGTTCGCACCAGTTACAATGTGAGATAGAAAACCGTTAAAAAAATATGTTTGAGTACAGCTGACTAGCCACCCAACACGGCACTAATAATTGTCGCATAATAGTACCTGTATATCTAATCTAAGTATGTAAAATATCCGTTAAATTGCTAAGTAACGAGATTTCCTTGCATGAATGTTGTTATCGTTGTTTTTAACAAAGTTGTGCTTATTGCTGGATGGAGCTATTGATAAAATAACGATTGATATTTGATTTGATATTCTATATGATGAGTTGGTGACCCTGTTCATACGTGTTACATGCTCGCCTACTACTTTCATTAGGAGTTACAAGTTAAAGAAAGAATATTGGTTTTTGTTTATGTATGCATATATTAATCTTTTGTTGGTTGTTAAAACTGAGTTTGTTTTATTTTGTTCTTAGTGGTAAAAGAAAGGGTGTCTTGAAAGAAGGGAAAGGATATCTTTAAGCATTTATCTTATTTTCTTTTACGATAAGGAGTTGAGTTCTCTGACGTAGGCACTAAACTGCTAATTTTTTTAGAGTGCCATACGACAGAATGAAAAACTTGTGTAAAGGGATTTGAGTTGACCAGCATTGCTTTCTTTCAGCTTCCTTGTCACTGTTTTTGAGACATCTTTTATACAGTATCGGCCAATAATGCTTTATGTCTGAAAACTCATAAGAATTCTCTGAAATTATCGTTTTACGTGACCAGATTTTCTTGACTGTCTTACGGAGTCTAAATTCTTGGGCTTCTTGGCATCAACTAATGTTGTACATAATACGAAAATTTTCAGGCAGTATAGGAACAATTTAGTCAAATACGACATGAAGGCGATGAATATGATTGGCCGGTACTGTAATTATGTTGCATTACACTCAAGAGCAATTAGAACGGGTAATTTATATTATACAGGGTGATTTCGGGATCGTCAATCAAGAATCGGTTTTCAGACTTGATATCTGTTAGCCATTTTTAAAAAGTTGTAGTGACCGGAAACAGACGCGTTTCATTTTTAATTTATTTTGATGACAAAAATCACAAAACATATACTTACCCTACTCACTTTGACGGGTAGTATGGAGAGTTGTCAATGGGGTAGGGTGACCAAGTTGTATGAAAAAGTATTATTTCCCATTATGAAAAAAAAGAGAAATATTTCAGTTGTAAACCTTCATAAAAACTGTGATGTTTTCTGCTTTCTTGACGATGATTGTACAATCATGACCCCAAAATCAACCTATATATAGTTAGAAACCCTCTCTACGTAACTGTGTACACGCCCGCATTGCTTTTGAATATATGATACCAAAATAGTACTATTCAGCACGACCAGGGTTATAGGGGTTGTTTTTACGTCGTTCATATCACTCGCCTACTTGTATAAATATAAATTTGGACAGTGAATTTTGAACCATGTTACTTGGGAAATAGAGTTTCATTTATATTCCTAAATTGAATGAAACAAAAGAAATACAATTTAAGTGTCATAAAAAAATGTCTGTAAAGACGGGCAGATACCGAGTGACCGCAAAGTGTTCCGTTGGCCCAATTTTGGTACGGAATACTAAGAAGCGTAAATTATATTGACACTGAGAGAGAACATTATGTTTCACATCGAAAATAGGATAAATACTCGTCAGTACGTCAAACGTGACACATTGTATCCAATGCCATAAACGACATATATACGCGACCGTCGTATAGTGGTACTGAGCGACGAGCGCCTAGCAAGTGTAGCACACACTTGCTATTTGAATCAGCGTATAAAACAATTAGTTATTTTTCTGGCTTTCATGGTTTACCTTTATTTGTTTTTTACTAAACATTTCGGCGTCACTGACACATACGTCTGTGGCGAAACGATTTGTACTTCTATGCCATAGACACACTGTTTATTGTGTGAAGAAGTATTCGGTTGTATCTCTTTGTTGATAACTACCAAAATGTATATGATGCCAATGCATGGACACAGACGTGTGTGATCAAAAATTCTTACTCCAATGCCGGAGACACTTTATAGGTATGACCAACCTGTTGATTGTCCCTATGTCGATTGGACACACATATGTCGGGCCCTCAAACCTTAGCTAAGTCAAGCCGCGAAATTTTCGACCGGCATTAGCGTAAAGAGTTGCCAAACGGTGGTGACGACGAACATGTTAATATGCATATGTGACATGTATATAAATGTTGTAATTTTTGTGTTAACATAATCTGCCCAACACAGATTAGGTTCTCATTAAATATTTTTTCTATCTCGGCAGATGTACAGGACGAACACATCTGATCGCCAGCAAGGCATTCTTCAAAGACAGAAAAATAATGATGTATATCTACACCTAAGATAGAATTCTACAGCATGACACTGATTGTCAGTCGTTTTCTTTCACAATTAATAAGAAGTTAAAGTGTTCTTACATTATTAGACTCATGTTATTGGTTTTTAAGAAATTCCGGCAAGTGAACAATTAGATGTATTTACTGTACGAGGTAGTTGTAATGACAAGAGTGAGGGAAGAGCCGCCGCCGACGCGTGACTGCGCCGGGCGGGTCGCGGGCTGTTGACACCCGCTGACAGGACAGGACATAATGAAATGCACACTTATGGATCTTATGTTTGAAGTATTAGGTATCAATGAAATTGTTGAAAGTTTATTGTATATTGATTGTTGCTCAGTATAGTTAATTAAATGGATAAAAAATATCTAAACCGAAAGTTGTTAATTTTTATAATACGAAGTGATCCATTGCAATTATTAGGTACTTAATTAAAAAAATGTATGAAAAATGGATTGAACGTTCGTAGACATTTCCATTCTACCTTCTATTTTACACACTGACGAACAAAGGTGAGAGGTGGTCGACCACTTTTCGATCTCACTTTGTGGCATTTGGGCTTTATTTACCTTTAGGCTCATTGCCTCGTAAGACCATATCTTTTATATACATGTTATTTATTCCGACGCCTATACAAGATGTTTTTTTTTTATTCAAGGGCACATTCCTGAGATGAAATAAAGTAATAGTATCTCAATTCGTACCATTTCGATAAAGTTCAAGAATTCATATTTGTTAATTAACTCTTAGTATAATGTAAAAGATCCTTAACAATTAAACAATGTCGATTTTTTAAATCTTGTAATGGCATATAGTTCTAATTTCGTAAGTGGCCACCCACATGAAATAAGGTACAGTGCTCTCGTTAATTAACACCTTACACGATAACTCATTTGCTTGACATATCATTCAAAACCTAATAAGTACGTCAACATGACAAATCTGTACCGTCATAAGTGATTTTATTAACGTACGTGTATCATTCGAATTTCGAATATTGGCATACTTGGCATTAACTTTTACCTAACTCCTCTTTAACTCTTGCTCCTCGCGTTTGCAAACACCCTGGTGATAAAATTGATTATTTTGTATGAAATAAAAATAAAAATGTTTTACAGTACATATGGTGCTAGATTAAAAAACGTCTAGACCCGAAGAAGTTTTAAATAATTACCTTCCGTATTATTTCAATCAACATCAGAATCCATCATGTTAAATTCAAAATACTACCAGTATTGACAACATTTCATTTTTTAAGCAGGCTTTTTTCCGACGAAATGAAATAGAGGATAAAAAGTTAATTATAAAATAATAAAAAAGTATATTTTTAAATTCTCGAAAATATCCCAATTTCATATAAATAAATCAATTTCAAAAGTTCCTCATTCTAAAAGAGAGTAAGTGACAAGTAAGGCGTCACTGCGTAATAAATCATACAGAAGCACTGTTACTAAGACAAATTTACTAAAGAAAGTGAACTGTTGTTCTTTTTGTGCGCTGTGACTATCACAATTTCATAGTAGTGACGTCATTACTACGATATGGGCTTTCTTCACATTTTCGTGAATATTTAGAAAATTAATAGCTATAAAAATATAAAAAAATTGGGGTTTCTTTTTACCAAATTAACGAAATGAGTTAAGATTTCATACTACTTAAAAATTTGAAATGTTGTCAATTCATTCTGACATTTGAAATTGACTAATAGTTTCACATTAACAGATATGATCTTGTCAATACCTCGGGCCTAGTCGTATTCTGAGTTTAGCCGATGAGAAAACATTACTCACTACATCTGTAACTCTTTCGGTTAAGAAGAATTTGAGTAAAAATAAAATTGTTCTTATTTATTGCAACATATCATTGACGAATGAGTCGAAATTCCAATTCAGTCTCAACCAATATAACTGTATGCACCTGATACCTTTGGCTCTACTCCAGTGATATCCATGCCAAAGACTTCGTATTAGATATTATAAATTTATAATTTTATGAAAGTTAGAATTTTGTTACATTATGTAAGTTTGTGTACCTACATATTATACATAGTTTATGCATTTCTGTAAGTAAGAACTCCGGTAGTTTTAATACAATTATCGCAGCACTGCCACTTAGTTAAGTATATATTTAGGTTATACATATGTAAATTAATAGATTTAGTACCACCGACTGTCATTTAGTTTTATCTACAGCAAAACAGTCTTAAATTAAAGAATAAGATTAATAATAATATTTTACCACAAAGAAGATATCGGAAAATATAATACACAAAATTCATTACATATACACAAACCTACCATACTCATAAATTTAAAAGCAACAGAGTCTTACTGTTGTTTATAAGGTAAACGACATATGAAAACGAAGTTTGTGTGTGTTATTATTGTTCTAATATTTTGATGTATTGTACCGATTTCATTAATTTGATTTAAGGTGATCTCAGGTGAATAATTTTTGTACGCGAAAGTCCCGTTTACCAATAACATTGTGTAAAAATCGTGCAAGTTCAAATCAATATAAATTGATTTAAGTTATTAATACATAGATACTATACGAGATTTATCGATTTTGACCTTTTGACTACTTAACGCATATAAAAATTGCTCTCATCATAGGTACATACGTTAAACTGTTGCAAAAACTCGACCTACTTGGAGGACATCAAGGGAGATACTTGAATTGACTTCGCCTTCTTAGGTATACTTGAGACTTACCGCTTGGAGACAAAATTATTTAGATACCTTGTTGCCTAACAAGCGAAGTTGTGGTATTTCAATGAAACTTTGTGGCTTCGTTTACCCATGGATATTTTCCAAATGTTTAAACGTATTATCCAGGTGGGTATGGAAAGAAATTGAAAAATTAACACAACAGTAGCAAATTCTAATGTGTTAAGATAACATTAATAAGAAAAGATCTTGATTAAAGTGGCTTGCAATATTTTACTCATCCATAAAGCAGTTATTTTTCGGAACTTTTAGGTATATTATTTTAATAAAAACTACGAGTTTGCCAACACGAGTAAAACCAGTACAAACACACTGCCAAAGTTAAAAAAAAAAACATAATAATCATCTTTTATACAACATTTATCTGAAATATAATAAAGCTACCACGAGTTAATATAATAGTTGCATTGGTTAACTTCATAAAGAGGTTTTCGTTGTTTAGACTGTTCTGCTTTAGAGTCCTTAGTAGGTACGAGTATTCACACTTGCCTGCCGTCTGAGTATTCGTCCATGCCCTGCCCACTCGACTTACCGCATAGCATGTAACAAGTAGGTAGGTACACATACACATGCCAACCTAGGCTAATCAATTGTAATAATAAAGACTAGACTTCTAACAAATTATTTATGGAGCCGTTTTTTTTAATAAAGTGCATTGTGCAATGATAATTGACAACATTGACATCAGACACAACACATAACATGACATACATAGTAGTTTGTTAAAGGTTTGTCTTCTCCTCAAGTAATGTAAATTTATGATATGGCTGTGAGCAAACTGTAGATTTTTAATAATTCCGTAGTCCTCTAACGTATTATTTCTGATGAGAAAGAAGACTAAAGTAATAATATGGTCGCATTACTGAATTCGTGTGTAAGCCCCTCGCCCTGAAACGAGTTTTCTTTTTTCCGATCTTGTTGTCGATCTATTAGTGTTTACTCATCCCTGAGTAATAAACATTTGCTCCAGTGAGCGTGGCATGCCAACCCCAGGACGGACAGACGACGCGAGCAGATAGTTTAAGTAAGGTAAAATTACAAGGGCATGTCTTGTATCCAAAACCATTAGCTTCACAAACAAATACGCTTTCTCCTCGAAAGGCTGCCCTGATATTTATTTCTTTTTCGACACGAATTGAAATCACAAAGTCGATTTATTTTCGTAAATGTAGGAAGGTTTGATACACTGAGCTTAGAGGGGCGGCGCGAAATGAAATAACACATTTATTTTCCTGTTATTTGCTGTTGTACATAGTTTGATTAATTTGTATGTATATATATTCCGTCTGTTATGAAAATAGAGTTTAGTTACATACCTACAATACGAATAATTGTTTGATGCTCTTGCTGTTGAATGAGATACGTTTTAGATCCCGGTATAAAGCTCTTTGCACTGTCGCTTCCAGTCCGCTGAACTTCTTCGCTCACTGCATCCAATTATGGTTCCGTTCCATGCCACTAGGTTAAGTATATAAAAGTTAAATTCCAGTTTCTATTCTGTTATGTGTTTTTGTATTTAAACCTGCGAAACCCATTTAAATAGAGCCCAAATGAGTCATCAGCAGCATGAGCATCAACGTGCCGGACCAATGTCATCATTTTCTGATTCGGATGCCAAGACGTCATCGTATTTTTTAAGAAGGCGACACGTAGGCTTTTTTTGTATTATGCGCAATATTTGTCGGTTTTTATTTTAACGGATTTGGGTAGGATCGGGCATTAGATCGCATATAAGCGTTTTAAGAGAAATATAAAAGAAACAGAATGTTATCTACGAACTACTCATGCTTTGATTGATTAAAAAAAAGCAAAAAGTAACAGAAATATTAAAACGATTAAATCATTAAAAAGGTACTTTCAATGTGTCCAGCGAAATAAAATTATTTACTTATCCAAAGGAATCGATTTCTTTTTCCTTAAGCACTGGAGCTAGTTTTCATAAATACTATTTTCAGCAATAGGCACTATTTATATAAAAGAAATATTTCTATTTAATCATTAATGATAATGACCTTTTGCTTGCTGATCTAATAAATAGATTATATAGATAACTATTTGTTCAAGGAGACATGCTCCTTAGATGACAAAAAAATCTTAATTGAGGACGCCTCAGCATTTCATATCGCCAGTGATGTCGGCATCGGCATATAAAGCGAAGGCAATACTTTCAGTGGCTATTCTTCCCTTTACTAAAACAGTATTCTTTGATCTCATGCCAAACTTAAATTCTTAATGATCGTCTATTATTTAGCTTACTCTTTTCCAAATTTATGCTTACCTATTAACTTAAACTACTGAATATCATTTCACTAATACTTTAATATTTGTTTTCATGTCAGAATACGTCTGCCCGTAATGTTTGGTTTCTTTTTGTAATTGTTGAGCAAATAAAATGTAAATCCGTAATTGGCCAATGGCAAAGTAAGATGAAACCTTTTGTAAAATTGCTGTAACTTGTGCTGTGGATTTTGTATCGTTAAATAAATAAATAAATCTGTGCTAAAACCAAAGCGCTCACTGAATTTTTTTAAGGCTAACTCGAGTAGACTGCGGCCGGCATGACAGATCCAACTGTAAAAAATATCTTCCTCGGCACCCGAGCCTTCATCCCGAGACCTTGTAATAATTTTAATTCCCTATCATGTAAATTTACATTTTGTTCACTCAATTGCTTCCTAAATTGTTCAGATATTCTAAGGGGATCTAAAATGAAATTGTGTACCTAATCTTGATATCTAATCCCCATGGAGTTAACATTTATTTTAGCTGGTATGGATACCAAACTTCTTATTGAAAGTACAATAATTTTAATTTAACACAAGACTAACCTAATTAAGTATAATTAAGCAGCTGTCGATGAAATATTCTAAAGAGCACCCACTATCCCGTAAAGCATCGCGTGAGCTGTTGTGTTCGTTTTGTTGATTTCGTATCTGAGGCAGAGCCTCGCCTCGCCGCGGCTAAGTCGTGTGCTTTACGGATGGTGGATAGAGCACCTTGTAATAAGAGTAGATAATTCAATTTTAACTGTCACTTTAGCGATTAACAAAGATTTGACTGCATAGAATTTAAAGGATTACGTTAAGTTATTGTCACTTTACAATATTGTTGTCTGAATCGTTGTACATAGTTGTTTTACTATAAAGTTTAATATACGTATAGTGATTCGTTAATATTCTAAATTTTATTACCAAGTACTTGCAATCTATTTGTGATCCCATCGATGAAGATGACTTGTTGGTGTTACGTTTCATCTCCATGGATGCGAGAGTCTCATTTCTATAGAGTACTTACTAGGAAGTTAGAAAAATGTCTTATTAGGCTTCGTAATTGGTCAGCTTTACTTTCCTGTGATCTGTACCTCTGATTGGATTGGACGTCTCACCGAATACCTAGCCATCACTGTGTAAATAAAGAATCATCGAATGATCTGAATGTAATACTGTGTATTATTTACAATTACCCTCTTTGTAGCAGTGGTTGATATATCGGATTTATTTAATAAAGCTACAAAAGAAAAGTCCGGGGATAACTAAATAACGTAGATAAATAATAGTCTTAAGCTTCCACAGCAAACAATTAAATGTTTAAAGAGCAGAATCTATCAAATGGAATTCTTGCTCAAAGCTTTCTGAAAAGACGTTAATTACGCCAAGTGAAGCACTTCTCCCGAATGAACACTTCTTTTATACTTTAGTAGACAATAATAAACGGCTTCCCACTGTGTCACTGACTATTGAAGAACTTTGCGAGAAAAAGTTAACGGATACAGTAAATAGCAAATGAAATACCGGGAAAAAGAGCCTCCGTTAAAGTATCTGCTGTTATCTGTAGATCCAGTCCAATACTAATGAAGCGGAAGTACTAAAACCAATGGCAGTTAAGGTAAGTTTTAAACAATATATTATGATAGCCTAAATATAAATGGGAATAAGATAAAGAAGCGTATCCTGGAGAAAGACTTGGGCGCGTTAAACTTTCACAGCCAAAGATTTTGCAGCCTAAGTGCCGTTCGCCCGCCGATCGGGTTTCTCTGGCACCGAAAGTTTTAAACCTGGCGTCTAGTACTGGGATTCGTTAAAACTTGCTATCTCTATGCAAAAAAGTCCAAAAACCCTTACCTAATAAGACGAGGCCACGTACCGGAAGGCGCAGCGTGAGCTGGCCTCCCACAAGGTGTAATGATGACCTGGTGCGGGTCGCGGGAGTCCACTGGATGCGGGTGGCGCAAGACCGGTCATCGTGGAACTCTTTGGGGGAGGCCTATGTCCAGCAGTTGACGTCTTTCGGCTGATATGATGATGATGATGCATAAGGCATAAGCTTCGCTTGTAACGATCGTAACGATCTATGTAAATACACCCTTTAAGAAGTTATACTCAGAAAAATACTATTTCAATAGAGGGATATCCCATCAAAAACATAAAGGTGAAAATAGGAGCCAAGTTCAATATTAAGAATATGCGATGTTTGGTTGTCGTCTTCACCGACAAAATAATTGAGATCTAAATGGGTGCCAAGTTCCGTAGATTCTTTGAAATGGTGCCAAGTCCGGCACTACATTGTTTACAGTAAAACTAATTTACTGCGGCTTAATGCATTTTGAGCTTTAACTTGGCAGTTTTCTTAAATATCCGACAGCTTTTATGGTATTATAACATACTGCATAGAAAAGGTACATTCATACTCGTAAATAATAATAATAATAATATTAAAGAGCTCCTCCTCATAGACATGACCATTTGCCAACGAGTCCGGCGAAACAGAGGGACCCTCTCGACCGCCTGGATTGACTATAAGAAGGCCTATGATTCGGTGCCTCATTCATGGCTGAGGAGGATCTTAGAACTGTATAAAGTTGATGCAGTTCTGAGATCCTTCTTAGTGGCTTGCATGGGGCAGTGGACCACAGTCCTTCGTCAACCCGCAGGATTCCATCAGGATTAAGCGAGGTATTTTTCAGGGTGATAGTCTGAGTCCCTTGTGGTTTTGCCTAGCGCTGAATCCGCTCAGTACCCTGCTGAAGGATTCAGGACGAGGTTGCCAGTTACGGAGAGAGGGTGAGGTCATTTCTCATCTGCTTTACATGGACGACCTCAAACTATTTGCACCAAATAAACATGACCTGTTGGAGCTACTGAAAACCACAGAGGCCTTCAGTAGTGCCATCAAAATGGAATTTGGTGTCGATAAGTGTGTGTGTGTTCTGAGACAATGGATCTCAGATCACTCTCCGAAGCAGAAAACTATAAATATCTTGGTATGTCACAGTCTTTGGGTATCGAGGGTGGAGACATCAAGCGGGCGGTGAAGGAGCGCTTCTTCTGTCGCCTGACAAAAGTACTCAACAGTTTTTTGTCGGGCGGCAATAGGGTGCGCGCCTTCAATGTCTGGGTGATGCCCTTGCTCACATACTCCTTTGGCATATTAAGGTGGACTCAGACTGAGCTCGATTTCCTGGATCGAAGAGTGCGTGTACTGCTCACTGCGCACCGTATGTTACACCCGCGATCTTCTGTTATGAGACTGTACATCCCGCGGAAGTTTGGAGGTCGCGGCTTCTTAAATGCCAAAGACCTCCACAACCGCGAAGTGTGCAGTCTCAGGGATTACTTCCTAAACAGTGAGTGTGGGATGCATCGTGACGTAGTGGCAGTAGACGCATCTTTCACCCCGCTCTCCATGGCAAACGAGAACTGGCGCAGACTTAAAGTACTAAGCACCGAGGACCGCAGGGCAGTATGGAAGAGTAAGGAGCTACATGGGCGGTTCTACAAGGCTCTTACGGGGCCCGACGTAGACCTGCTCGCGTCGGTGAACTGGTTCCGTTTCGGGGATCTCTTTGCGGAAACCGAAGGTTTTGCCTGTGCAATTGCGGACGAAGTTATCATGACGAACAACTCATCATCATCATCATGTCAGCCGAAAGACGTCCACTGCTGGACATAGGCCTCCCCCAAAGACTTCCACAATGACCGGTCCTGCGCCACCCGCATCCAGCGGACACCCGCGACCTTCACCAGGTCATCAGTCCACCGTGTGGGGGGCCTGCCCACGCTACGCCTTCCGGTACGTGGTCGCCACTCGAGAACCTTTCCGCCCCAACGGCCATCGGTTCTACGTGCTATGTGCCCCGCCCACTGCCACTTAAGTTTAGCGATTCGGAGGGCTATATGACGGACGGATGACGAACAACTACCGGAAATATATCCAGAAGGACGGTACGGTCGACATTTGTCGGGCATGCCGCCGTCCCGGAGAGTCGCTCAGGCATATCATTTCCGGTTGTGGTCATCTTGCTAACGGCGAGAACTTGCACAGACATAACTTGGTAGCCAAGATTATTCACCAGCAGCTTGCTCTTCTGTACGGTCTTGTGGACTTCGAAGTGCCGTACTATAAGTACACACCTGCGCCAGTTCTCGAAAATGGTCGTGCCACGCTCTATTGGGATCGATCTGTCATCACGGAAAGGACTATTATAGCCAACAAACCTGATATCGTGCTGACAGATCGATTGAAGCGCCAGGCAGTGCTCGTCGACATCACCATCCCCCATGATGAGAACCTCGTGAAGGCCGAGAAGGACAAGGTTAGTAAGTACCTAGACCTGGCACACGAGGTAACCGCTATGTGGGATGTTGATTCGACGATCATTGTCCCGATAGTCGTCTCTGCGAACGGTCTAATTGCGAAGAGTCTCGACCAACATCTTAAGAGACTCTCGCTAGATGGCTGGGTCAAGGGTCAGATGCAGAAGGCGGTATTCTTGGACACGGCGCGGATAGTCAGGAGGTTCCTCTCTCTGTCGCCCTAACCACCGGTAGCTTAGGCCCCGCCTCGCTGCCGGCGGCACTCTAGGTTAGGTTTTTTATAATGCTTTTATATTTTGTATGTATATTTTTATATTTTACGTTTGATAAATTTATTGTAAAAAACCTAACATGTGAAAAAGAATAAATAAGGAGAATAATAATAACACTCATAAAAACTTACTGCTTTCTTATTTTTTCTGGTGTACACACACAATTACCAAGCTGCATGCCAAATTTCAGCTTTGTAGGTCACCTGGAAGTGGGTTAGATTTTTGATTACTAGTCAGTAAGTCAGTCAGTGGTAAAAAAGCCGTTTTTTGGAATTTAATATCTCTATAACTATGAAACTTATATTTATGAAATTTGTGGTTCTAGTTGTTCTAAAGGAAGTTAATACATGTATCAAATTTAATTTCTTTGTATTCGAGAGATTTGGAGTTATTGGGGGGTCAAAAGTGGCTCCAAACGGTTCGTGTAAAATAACACACAGCTGCTGTCCGCCAGTTCCTGGGGTGAACTTGGCTGCATACGCTGTCGCGTGTCTAGATAGTATCGTTTTTTTTTTTCGTTTTGAGCAGTCCGATAACGGTACTTAGCCAAAAAAATACAAACGATACCAGCTTTTTCATTAACAAAAACAAGGACAACATTCTTAGGATATTGACGTCGATATAAAATTGTTACAGTGCATTTTGACTTGTCAAACAAATTCGTCTAATATGTATTGGGGTTTATTTTACATACTTGTATTATTTATTTTAAGCTTTATGGTATTTATTTAGCTCTTAATATTTTATGTGGGTACTTACCTGTATGTAGGTACAGGTAAGTACCCACATAATATACAGGGAGTGGCCTATAATAGGAGCAAAAAATTAAACGGTACACTATTGAGCTCTCCAGCAATTATATACAAATGGTTTTAATAGAAAAAAAATGTTATTTTACTTCGTAAATATAGCTTATAAGTGCTTTTTTACTCAACGGAAGCTATATTAATAACTATTTATTTTAAAAAACACAAAAAATTAATTTTAAAAATTGAACAATCCCAAAAATATCTTTTAAAACCAAAAATGCAACAAAGATTATGCAGCAGTGACTGCCGCGCTATGTTCTCGTGATGCCAAGATCCATTACTTGGAAGTCTTAACTTTAGAGCAAAATTTCTCCAAGAAAAAAAAAAACTTTTTTGGACGCAATAGGTTACTGTAGATGCTCTAAGGAAGCGGTCTTTAAATTTATTGCTCCTATTACAGGCCACACACTGTATTAAGAGCTAAATATGTGTTATTCTTAATTATTAATTAAATAACAAAATATATAATTGACCGAGCGAGCGAAGCGTCTCCGTTTCAGCTTTCGACAAAAATTATTTCGTATGTCTGTCTGTCTGTCCGGATGTTCTCCTCTACAGGTCGCATTTCTCAACCGATTCTCGAGATATTTTGTGATCAGGTTAGATGATAGATTTTTGTCGAGTCAGTTATTGAATTTTTTTGAAAAAAGAATTGCTAGCCCTACAGCTCACAGAGCCACCAGTTAGAAATTCATTTAAGTAGTTGAATAACAATATTACAAATAGGCACTTGTAAAAAAAAAGTCATTTGAAGGTTCGTGTTGTCTTATACTGTTTCATTATTTTCTTAACACTAAATTGAGTAACTTGCTACCGAAATAGCTATTTACGATACAAGGATTGTAAAACAAAGAAAGGCCGATATCGCAGATGTTTGAGGCCAGAGCCGCAGGCGAGGATCATAAATATGCGAGAGAGGGCTTTCTGCTTTATGACCCGTGTTTTGTACATATTTTTACGTCACCACTTGGCCAAAAAGTGGGTTTTTCCGGACGTGCAGCGCGTTGAAAACGCGCATTTTGGCAAGGTGTGGTGTAAAAGCTTTAAAAGGTGTTTGCAGTTACAGAAACTAGCATACTGAAAAGTATATTTCAATTTGAATTATCTACAATTTAATAATCACTACGTCTTATTCCACGCTTTGCAATTTGATTTCCTTTTCGTTCGCTTAATGGACGTGACTATGGAAGAACGCGAATCCAATTATGGGATTGCTCAAAAGAAGTAGATCGTTCAGGTTTGATTTCATTTTGCACCATCTCTCGTTAAAAGGAAATCCTAGACAATATAACATTAATCTTAAGGGTCTGCTGTCTTCTCTCGTCGTGCACAACGTGACAATTACCTAATTCGTATCCTTAATCGTTTACAAACCTCGACGCAATTTTTAGTGTTACAGTGTTTCGAGAGTGAGAGAATTACATGAATGTAAAAGAGTTACAAACGCATTTATAATAGTATCACGGATTAATACAGTCACGAATTTTAATTTGAGGTCCACTTAAAGTTGCACCTGTGTATAGATATTTCCAAGAAAAAAGTACCTAGAATAAATTAAAGAGCGGGACTACGAGATTGTACTTGTATTTTTTTACCTTATTCCATTTTTTTTTTATACAATGTATGTTTTCCGTGTTTACTCCTCAATAAATAAATAAAATGTTACATATGGGCCATTCCATCTGATTTCAACAAATGGGGTGACCCGTGTGATTTATAATTTGAATAAAAAAAAATGCGGACTATCCTTATGGTGTCGGTAAAGATGAGCCACCACAGTTTATTTTTTTAATCTTTTAATTTCAGAGCAGTGTCCATTCAAAGGAAAAAATCGGGTCAAATTCCTACTTGTACATAATGTAATTAGCTCTAACTTTTGATGTAGAATAGGTATTTATAATCTCGACTATTGGATAATGTGCATGTCAGAAACGTCAAACTCAGAGATGTCAAATAATGACACATGAATATTTCATTTATTTCAGTAAGCCAAAAAGACCCCTTACGGGAAGTTTTACTGAAATAAATAAATACAAACGAAACGAATCGTAGGAAACCAATAGGAAACGTCAAAGTAAATGTGACATATATGTCCCCGGAAGTTACACATTTCTGCCAAGGTGTGCGCTGCGATCGCTTAGCTTACCCCCACCACCTACTTCGCACATAGCCAGTACTACGAGTTTACGTTTCAAGTTGTAACAAATATAACTAACTAGCTTTTGCCCGCGACTTCGTCTGCGTAGAACTCATTCTCGCTTTAGAATTATTTTTTTCCCCTACATCTTTCCACTCCCTTAAGAAATGATTACATTCAATATGACATGATCTTTACCGCGCACGGACAAAATTTTAATAGAAATCCTATTTTCAAAACGAATCATCATCATCATCATATCAGCCGAAAGACGTCCACTGCTGGACATAGGCCTCCCCCCCGAAGAGTAACCCGATGACCGATTCTTCGCCATCCGCATTCAATGGACTCCTGGACATTTACCAGGTCATGGTCATGCATCAGTCCACCTTGTGAGGGGCCTACTCACGCTGCGTCTTCCGGTACGTGGTCGCCACTCGAGAACCTTTCCTCCCCAACGACCAACGGTACTTCGTGCAATATGCCCCGCCCACTGCCACTTAAGTTTAGCGATTCGGAGGGCGGTGTCGCTTACTTTGGTTATTTCTGATGCGATCACGCAGAGATACTCCCAGTATAGCCCTCTCCATTGCTCTTTGGATGACTTTGAGCCTTCTTATGAGGCTCATAGTAAGCGACCACGTTTCAGTGCCATAACACTTTTCAAAGATTCTCGTCTTGAGACACTGCGGAATATTGAACGAAAATATGTGCCGTAGCTTCCCGAACGCTGCCCAGCCGAGTCGTATTCGACGATTAACCTCTTTCTCGAAGTTGGAGCTACCTAACTGGACAGTCTGACCTGGGTATATATAATCGTCTACAACTTCGAGTATAAAGTGTCCTATTGTAACGGGAGTTGGAGCTACGTGCTTGTGCTTTCAAAACGAATGATTAAGCTTATTTCAGAATATCAAATGTACTGATTCTAGACGAATGAAGTCCGTCAAAAATATTACATGTACAATGATAAAAGTCTCTTATGTAAGGCGTGGTAAGGCTGAGGGCCGAAAGCTTGTAGCAGAGACGCGTGAGCGCGAGTCCGAAGGACGAGCTTCCCAACAGAGTGGATTCTTCATGTAAGGTTTATGACTAAAGGGCCGAAACAGAGTGGCAAGGCATGCGAGGCCGAAGGCCGACCATTCACATGGAGCGGGACCCTTATGTAAGGCTGAGGGCCGAAAGCCCGGAGCCGTGTGGCAAGGCACGCGAGGCCGAAGGCCGAGCGTCCCAACAGAGCGGGCATCTAATGTAAGGCTGATGGCCGAAGGCCCGAAGCAGAGTGGCAATGCACGCGAGGCCGAAGGTCGAGAGTCTGGTATGCAGGGCTGAAGGCCGAGAGTCACAATGCCTGATCATTATAACAAAACAGAGACAAACAGACACGAATTCTCAAAACTGTTGAAATGTGTTCTGTTTCGATGCCAAGGGCCCGCCCTCCAATCCCTCCATTGATTTATCCAATATCTTCAATGTAGAGATTTTCAACCCTCTACGCTTTATTAAATGCACGGATTATTTATAAGCATAGATCTAAGGTGCTTCAATTGTCAATGTTGACGATTGGGCTGTCCAGTCCAAGTGATTTCTTATATCAAACAGTTATTTTATTATGGCCTGAAGGGTCAACAATTACATAAAAAATTATATACGACAAAATTAAATGGTACACCGACGATACAAAGTGTGCATTTAAACAGCTGTTTTTGTATTTAAGCATATGAATAAAAACAATTCCAAAGTATCGCTAATTTATTTTGATTTACACGCAATAATAGACCTTATTGCTAAAAAGTTATGCTCAAAAATTGCGTCAACAATCAGAAGGAATTATGATACTTCGGCTTTGACATATCTAAATGTCAGCTTGTTTACAATACGTCAAATTCTGCTATGCTTTAAGTTAAATTTCTTGACATGCCGTTATACTCCCAATTGGCTGATACTTAAAGCCTAGAATGGCGTATGAGGATTTAAATCACCCCGTTTCATAGACCATATTTGCACCCCCAATTTCATTCCTTTGAGGGTGATTATCGGGACAAAAAGTATCCTATAAGTGAATCCAGATTATATACTGTTGGTATACAAAAAATCATCTATAACTGTTCAGTCGTTTTTGCGTGAATGAGTAACAAACATCCAAACATCTAAACTTTCGCATTTATAATATTAGTGGGATAGTGGGATAACTATATTAATAAATAAAAAATGCCGGCTACAAAACTTCAGCTAAGTAAAACAAAACAAACAAGACAAAATGAATTTAACAGACATTCACAGGTTAGAGGAATTAGTTTACCCGTGGTCAGGATAAACTGCCAGGCCGAAGTACCAACTTGTTTTAATCGACGAAGCAATTATTCTCCGTGCTTCCCATTAGACCCCGCGACTGCTACAAATGGAGTCGGTGCCGGAGAGACAATTTTCAGACAAGTAAGTATGCATTAGAACACAGTTACCTACGTGACCATTCGCAAACTATATTACAACGGAATCATCATCGACCTAGCATTACGTTATCCCAGTACAGTTTGTATACTGAAGGATGCCCGGGGTCCGCTACCTAAAGTAATGGCTAAAACTAATGGCTATTCCAGTTATGTATGCTCTAAGGTTCTAACAGTCAAGTTGTTCACTCTCTCTTGAGAAGTGTAATTTCAATAAGGTCTGAGAAACTAGGGTAAACCTTGAGTTGGAAGGTCAGATGGTAGTCGCATCCATAAAAACTCCAAGAATTGGGATTCCAAGAGTTGGCGTAGGCCCTAGTTTTTATGGATGCGACTACCATCTGACCTTCCAACTCAAGGTTTACCCTAGTTTCTCAGACCTTATTGAAATTACACTTCTCAAGAGAGAGTGGACAACTTGACTGTTAGAACCTTAGAGCATACATAACTGGAATAGCGATTAGTTTACTTACCCCTCTGCAAAAAATAGGCACAATGTGCAAAAAAATATTAAAAACGACTTCATTAGTCGATTATAAGTCAGTCTCGAAATCGTTTTCGGCGTGTGAAGAGCTCCATGAAAATACCTTTATCTGCTGTTTAGGGTAATATAACGTTGTACTTTATCAAATTTACAAAAAGATTGATGATAATTTCACATACTGTAAGCATATTTTTGCTTTATTTATAATTTTATGCGCAATTCAAGTTTTATTTCAAATCGTAAATCGAGCATCGATTACAAAATCGATTTAAAAACATTCGTGCTTCACCATTATGGCTAGCTATCTAACGTCACTTTGACGTCACCCCGCGACTGCTACAAATGGAGTCGGTGCCGGAGAGACAATTTTCAGACAAGTAAGTATGCATTAGAACACAGTTACCTACGTGACCATTCGCAAACTATATTACAACGGAATCATCATCGACCTAGCATTACGTTATCCCAGTACAGTTTGTATACTGAAGGATGCCCGGGGTCCGCTACCTAAAGTAATGGCTAAAACTAATGGCTATTCCAGTTATGTATGCTCTAAGGTTCTAACAGTCAAGTTGTTCACTCTCTCTTGAGAAGTGTAATTTCAATAAGGTCTGAGAAACTAGGGTAAACCTTGAGTTGGAAGGTCAGATGGTAGTCGCATCCATAAAAACTCCAAGAATTGGGATTCCAAGAGTTGGCGTAGGCCCTAGTTTTTATGGATGCGACTACCATCTGACCTTCCAACTCAAGGTTTACCCTAGTTTCTCAGACCTTATTGAAATTACACTTCTCAAGAGAGAGTGGACAACTTGACTGTTAGAACCTTAGAGCATACATAACTGGAATAGCGATTAGTTTACTTACCCCTCTGCAAAAAATAGGCACAATGTGCAAAAAAATATTAAAAACGACTTCATTAGTCGATTATAAGTCAGTCTCGAAATCGTTTTCGGCGTGTGAAGAGCTCCATGAAAATACCTTTATCTGCTGTTTAGGGTAATATAACGTTGTACTTTATCAAATTTACAAAAAGATTGATGATAATTTCACATACTGTAAGCATATTTTTGCTTTATTTATAATTTTATGCGCAATTCAAGTTTTATTTCAAATCGTAAATCGAGCATCGATTACAAAATCGATTTAAAAACATTCGTGCTTCACCATTATGGCTAGCTATCTAACGTCACTTTGACGTCACCGTATGTAAAGAAATAAGGACTACTGTTTATGAGAATTTCTTTGAAACATGGTCCTTGTCGACTTTTGTCAATTTGGCCACCCGATAATAACCCAATAATGGATCTAATGGTAACGAGAATAAGGTCGACTTTTATTGATCAACTTTAGTAATTTGAGTGTGCGTGAGTTGATTGTTTTAGTGTGGGTGCGTAGTTATGGAACAATATATTGTACGTGTGCGTAGTTTTTTTTATACGTGTGTTATAGGTCGATTCACAAGAGCTGGCGCGGAAAATGTATGTAACTGTCATTAATTTCATAGACATTCCGCGCCAGCTGTTGTGAATCGACCTATCATACCTCGCCCCCGCAAAAAAATGGCATAATAATTTGTTTGGTAAGATGCCCTGATGGCTACTCCAGTTATGTATGCTCATAGGTTAGAACTTTCAAGTTTTTAAGCCGCCCGAAGATCTCTAACTTGGCTAAACCGGAACCCGGGTGCTGTTTTAGACATCCGGGATCAACGGCTTAGCGTGCCTTCTAAAGCACGGGAGCACTCACTCACACCCATCCAAGAGTTGACCTCGGCCGACGTTGATTAACGTTGCCGCTGGGTCGCGAGCGCTACAGCTCCGCTTATTGCAACGGAATAAGGTACTAGTGGACAATCCGGCATGTCTTCGCTTCACAGTTTACTATCCCAACGAGTTTTGAAATAATGGTCTTTCCTGTAGTGAGTAGTTACGATGTAAAATGATAACACTGCTAGTCAAAATTAAGTAACAAATAACACTGCTAAACCCTACCTATATATGTCCGGGTTTTTTTTTTGTACTGCTTGGTTATTTGTACTACGAAAAGGGTTTAACGGTGTACTGTGTAAACAATAAAGGTTTAGGAGCAAAAAAAATAAGCGGACATTGTATATTAAAAAATGGTGACATATTAATACCAACCATTTTTAGACACCTAATTCATTTGCCTGGTTAGTGATGCAAATAGGTACAGACAGCCACACATGGTAATTTGCTACCTTTCCACCTTTAGACCCAAAGACCTAAGAGTCACAGTCGTTGAGAAACGATTTTTTTTTTTTTGCTAAACTTCTCAATATCTGACTATGTCTGCTTTTAAATACGTAATTTATTCAATTATTCTACTTGTATGTCTTCTTCGTCGATTCCTCATGGCTGAGGGTCGTGCCCACCAGAGAAGCAGTTCTTCACCACCGTTTTCCAGATCCCTCTATTTTTCGCTAGTCGTATTGCCCCCTGGATGTTGACATCCGTGGCATCGCGGATTGCATCTGACCATCGTGTGGGTGCTTTACCTCTACTCCTTGTTCATCTTTACCTTCAACGCAGCCAACCATTATTTGTTTTTCAAAGCTGGACGGATCCTGGCGAGCTATGTGACCAAAGAATGTCATCACTCTCTGGAAGCATGTAGTGGAAAGTCGGGTGGTAATACGAAGCTCCTTTAGTATTGATGCATTAGTGCGGCGTTCCGTCCATGAGATGCCTTACATTCGTCGCCAGCACACCATCTTGAATGCATCTATTTTTGCTTTCACGCGCGGCTTCCATGTCCATGTTTCAGAAGCATAGAGAAAAATGGAAAAGATAAGGGTGCGCATAAGTTTGACTTTTGTGTTGCGGTATATGTTCTTGTTCTTCCATGTCTTCTCCAAGCGCTTCACTGCAGTTTTAGCAATGTGGGATCTTCCGATGACGTCTTTCATGCAGTCTCCGTCACTGGCAATCTGCGAGCCCAGGTAAACAAATTTGTCTACTGAGTGCAGGTCCCGCAACTCCCCTGTCCGCTGCACAAGCCCAGCTCTGTCGACGAACATCAGATTTGTCTTTTTCCGGTTAATGTGGAGGCCGTATTTCTTACCGATGAGCTTAAGTCTGTTTAAAATCGTAGCGAGTTCTGCTTCATTGCTTCAAAATTATCAATTTTTCCGCAGCTCCTTACCAAACGTGTATTTAAAGCCCCTCTACCTAATTATAAAACATTATTCGCTAAACGCTCACCTGACTATATGCATCGGCGAATTTACAATAAGATCTGCAGAGTTCTTGAGATTCAACATTACTCTATTGGTAGAGCTATGGCGGTTGTAAAGAAATGGCTTGTCTCTCTATCATATAATGACACGGAGGCCCTACTTCTTATTAAGTAAAACTCAATCCAAGGCTTTCTCTCACACACACACACACACACACACACACACACACACACACACACGCACATGCACACACACACACACACACACACACGCGCGCGCGCACGCACGCACACGCACGCACACACACGCACACACAACACACACACACACACACACGCGCAGTTTTATCTTATATGTATAATGCTTTCTTCTTTTGAGTTCATTCTGATCTCCTTGAATAACTTTAGATTGTTTTACAAATTGCACTCCAGGGTCCCAAGATTCAGGCTCAGCCTAGTTTGGGGTCCGCAAGGCATCTCATTTTATGTAAACTTGTGAATGATTAAGCAAATAAACGATTTATGATTATTTTTTTTTTGATTGGTGCCTACTATAGTCATGTCATGATGATTGAAATGCTTATTTTTAATTAGTCAAGTGTCTATTAAATTTCATTGATATACGAATCCACAAGTAAAATAATCGAGTATACTCGTAAGTAGCTACCTACAGTAATACTGGATGAAACGCGTGCCATGTTTGCGTTCACTTCGCGATGAATAAATGTTTTCAGTCAGTATTGACTGATGTGCAAGAAAAATATATGCTTACATTTTTCACTTATTGTAACCTACACTTCGCTAACGAAATATAAGTACAGGATGATTCGCGATTTCCCACAAGAAATTCGAAATACTCCTGGTTCTTTCAACATATCATCCTAAAAGATTTATAATAAAAAAAATTCTAATGCTTGCGGTGTATATAATCTGATACGGGGCAGACGCGAGGCGATATAAAATGATTGTATTTTTATAAAATATATGGAGCAACCGAAAATCCTGAAACTTTTTTCTGTTAATGGCGACGGTTATTCCTACCATTAGAAAAATATTCAAGGACTTTTAAAAATTTCAGACATTGCCTATTGAAGTAGGCCATTTAAAGACATTTGATCATCTCAAAAGCTTGAAACGCACAGAACGCGGTGCAGCATCGTTGCTGGCCCGAGGCGGTTTTGCATTCAAGCGAACGCGGTCCGAGGCACGTCTCACCGAAAAATCCGCGTGGTGTTCGGTAGCACGGTAATTTTATCACTCGGTAGCGGCGTGTAATAATCGCCAGTCGACAGTTTCAGAAATATCAAAAATGAAAAACCGTCTCCGCCCCGCACCGCGCCGCGCCCGCTTTGTGCGTTTCGAGCTTAAAAACTGGTTCGAACAGCATCATTAAAAATTTCCTTACCCCGCCCTTCGAACCCGCGACCTTCAGTTTCGTAGGCAGTATTACTACCCATTGGGCTAAACAGGCCCTTTTTTTGGACCTAACCGAGGTTTTATAGGCCATGCCCATTAAAGCGATTTAAGCGATAAAAGTGCGCGCTGGGATACTCGTAGTATCGCCTGGAGAAAACAGACCGAGAAATACATATAAACTTAATGTTATATACATCATTGGCCGCCTTACCCATTGTATCTCGTCTGCGGACCAATGAAAGGCAGAAAGCTAAAACAAGCTGTTACAGGTTAGCATAGGGCATAAAACTCACTAACACTATACAGTGTGTAAGTCTTATACGGGCGAATCTCTTAACGGTGGTTAGTATAGGACAAAGTAAAGGTAATTAGATAACATTTACTTAAAGTTGCAACAATAATTTTGTCCATACAAAATAATTCAGCCCGCAATGTAATGCAAACACGCTCACGTTGTTGTATTGCTAGTGAACATTTGACATTTCGGTACCGCAACCATGTTTACAGTACATTGCTGCTGAGAAATTTAAAAAATAATTATTATGGGGTCATAATGAACTGTAATTTAAAAAAAACTTTTTAATTCATGATTACACTAGTGAATACTATGTCCGATCTAATTTATCGCCCGTATTAGACTTACACACTGTATACGCCCATGCCGAATTGTAAGTGTCACTGAGCAAAGCCGCAAACGAACGAGGCGATAAAATTTGTCTATAAGGAACCCTAAAAAGAGGGAAATCAAGAGCAAACATCATTAAAATACAGCTTAGGTATATAAGTGCAGCCAAGCTTGTATAAAGAATCGCATATTTGCGCGGGTTTCACTCGTCGACTCTGAAAGTGCTGAAATAGAAAAGTAGGTCGCATATGTGCGAAGAATAACCGTAGGAGGTCAAAATCGAACCCATTTGATTCGTAGAATATGCATAAGGGAGACGGCAAACACGGTGGTTGGCAATAAGGGCCCGTATTTACCAATCTGTCGCTCACGGAATTGAAATCTCTCTTATCTCAAAAACGCCGATGTTTGCCGATACCTCCTTATGTGACATCAGAATAATGAAAATACCACGGATTTGAAAAAGTTTATAAGAAATAAACAGTAAGTACTCGTTCAGATACGATTCAATTGTTTCTGTGTAGGTATCAATAGTTAAAAGTAACAGTAGGTAACTATCTATGAACTAGTGATACAGTTTTACATTTAAGTAAGTTTTAATTTTGTTTACATTATTTTGGTTAAATACCATTGTAGATATTTTCAAAAAAAAATTGTGTGTTAGTTGCCACTAATAAAATATCACTGCCTATAGTAAAGCTATAAGTAACAACGAATAACAAGATAATACGGAACAAAAAACAATAGAAATGTCTAGAGGCACATCGTTGCTGAATCAGCCTACACCCATTTCAGTTTTAATAAGAGGACAACGATATTTGGCAGACGGCCGCGCTTGCGGTCAGCCATGTTATACATTTGGGCGGTTCCTTTTCTCCCTGTCCAAGATATCATCTTCCAAAGTTCAAAGACTATGTCATTATTTTATTCGAAACTTCACAGGAGTATTTCTAACGATAAATCAGTAAACATGTGTTTCAGGTTTTTGAGAAATCAACCCCTAAAAGGGGGAAATCTGGTGACAAATTCTGAAAATCGATATGGGTGTGGTTTCTATGGTTTATCGGGTCGCTGATTACGAAAACAACAATAATTTTAAAATCCCACGTGGAGGACGTGTAATACCATCCCCTTTGTTGGGGTGCGAGGGGGTTGGAATGTCTAAATATTAATATGGGTGTGATTTTTATGATTTATTGGGTCGTTAATTTCGAAAATGGCGTTGATTTTGAAATTTAATATTGCGGGCATGAAAACTTAAAAGTAGGTGCCAAATTGCAAGAAGAAACTGACTGACTGAGTGAGTGACATATCAACACACAGCCCAAACTGCTGGTTCGAGACTCGAGAGATACCAAATTTGGCATGTAGGTTCCTTATAAGGTCTAAAGGCGCATAAAGTGCAGTGAATTCTCTATGAAGATACGACCTTTCTTGAGTCAATGTATTGTAAGTGGTTTTATTAATTAGTGCCGTCCGATACGATTTCGACAAAAATCGATATTTGAGCGTCCGAGAGGACTCTTAATACGACTCCTAGGTAAAATTTGGCAAAAGTGGCGGCCATATTGCTTTTCTTCATTTTCGTCCCGATTTCGTTCAAACTCGATATCTGAGCGTCCGAGAGGTCCCCAAATACGACACCGAGGTAAAATTTGAAAAAAGTGGCGGCAATATTGATTTTCTTCATTTCCGTCCCGATTTCATTCAAAATAGAAATCTGAGCGTCCGAGATGTCTTTTAATAAGAATACGAGGTAAAATTTGGAAATAGTCGCAGGCATATTAATTTTCTTCATTTTCTTCCCGATTTCGTTCAAAATCGATATCTGAGCGTCCGACAGGTCTCGTAATACGAATGCGAGGTAAAATTTGGAAAAAGTGGCGGCCATATTGATTTTCTCCCCTTCGGTCCCCGATTTCGTTAAAAATCGATATCTGAGCGTCCGAGAGGTCTCTTAATACGAATCCGAGGTAAAATTTGGAAAAAGTCGCAGCCATATTGATTTTTTCATCTTCTTCCTAATTTCGTTCAAAATCGATATCTGAGCGTCCGAGAGGTCCCCGAATACGAATCCGAGGTAAAATTTGGAAAAAGTGGCAGCCATATTGATTTTCTTCATTTTCGTCGCGATTTCGTTCAAAATCGATATCTGTGTGTCCGAGAGGTCCCCTAATACGAATCCGAGGTAAAATTTGGAAAAAGTGGGGGCCATATTGATTTTCTTCATCTTCGTCCCGATTTCGTTCAAAATCGATATCAGAGCGTCCGAGAGGTCCCCTAATACGAATCCGAGGTAAAATTTGGGAAAAGTGGTGGCCATATTGATTTCCTTCATTTTCGTCGCGATTTCGTTCAAAATCGATATCTGTGTGTCCGAGAGGTCCCCTAATACGAATCCGAGGTAAAATTTGGAAAAAGTGGGGGCCATATTGATTTTCTTCATCTTCGTCCCGATTTCGTTCAAAATCGATATCTGTGTGTCCGAGAGGTCTCTTAATACGAATCCGAGGTAAAATTTGTGAAAGCGGCGGCCATATTGATTATCTTTTTTTCCGTCCCAATTTCGTTGTAAATCGATATCTGAGCGTCTGAGAGGTCTCTGAATACGAATCTGAGGTAAAATTTGATACTCCATACATGCCTGTATGCATAAAAGTTTAATGTTACTATATAGGCGTGTGGGGTATCTATGGACTTGCTTTTAAAAACGACATAGATGTTTCCATTTTTTTTTTCATTTAAATCAATAAGTACGGTTGCCAGTTTTTGTTGCACTTTTAGCACCACCCAGGGGTCACGTGTAGGGTAACGGTGGGTACTTCCTACGGACGTGGTGCAACTTCGACCCCCTTTGTCAAGTGAGTGGGCAACTTGACTGTTAGAAGTTCGCAAGCCGCTCGAAGGCCTCTAACTTGGCTTAACGATTGCAGCCGGGATCAACGGCTTAGCGTGCCTTCCAAAGCACGAGAGTCATTTAGTAACCACTCAAAGCGATCACCCATCCAAGAACTGACCTGCGCCCACATTGCTTAACCTCGCACACCGCACGCGGTAGGCGGGTGCCGCTGGGCCACGAGCTCTCTAAATTCTTGATAGTTTGTGCCCATTTGCAATTCAATCGGTCCAGTAAAAGCAACTTGGTTGTAACAGACGGACTAAAGTAAGGAGTGCGAATGGAAGTGAGGCCAAATTTTCTTTTTGGATGCTCCAATGGGAACTGGCAAAACCTACGTAATAAATTTAATTTTAGGAAAAATTAATGTTACACGTGATATTGAATTAGCCGTATTTCTGTACTTCAAAGGACCAGAGTTTATGACCGCTGCGCGCTGCTTGGTCGTTTACAGATCTATCGGTGTTACTGTAGTACACAGATACTTTTACTAAGGGCCATTTAAGACATGCTTTTATTTCATCGGCCCTTTCCCCTTCGGCCTCTCGGAAATGTATGATAATAGTTTTCGATCCTTATTTTTGGCAAAATCAAATGAAATTCAACAGTTTGCCGGTTCTCAGAATGTATACTGACTTTTCATCTGTTCATCTGTTAATGAATCACAATCACCAAACTTCGTATACCGAAACTCCCAGAATGTAACAACTACTTTTCTGGAGACCGCATCTAAATCGGTTCAGCCAAACGCGAGATAATCGTGGACAAACATACGAACCTGTTTTTTGTAGACGGTTAAAAATTTTGCTTAGTACGCGGGCGAAGCCGCGGGCAAATGCTAGTAGGTAATAAACGAATATTTTATTAGAGTCATCATGGCTAATTTGCTTGCGGAATAATTGGCTATATCAATAGTATACCTACTCGTAACAAAATTCAAATACAAAGTTATCGCTTTAATTTCTAACTAGGGTCAGTTTAATTACATATACAATCTAATTACGTGAACTAAATTTTTTTGTAAAAAAAATTCAAAGTGTAGGCCCCGTTTCGAAGATACGGTGTGGGGTAATGGGAAACATTAATAACTTAAAAACAAAGCCTAAGTATTGCGATCCAGCGAGGAAATGCTGCCAGCATCCTCGGCACCATGCCACAGTTGTTTAAATAAAGATTAATACTTAAAAACTATCTATCTTTAAATTATACTAGCATTTGCCCGCGGCTTCGCCCGCGTACTAAGCGAAATTTTTAACCGTCTACAAAAAACAGGTTCGTGTTTGTCCACGATTATCTCGCGTTTGGCTGAACCGATTTAGATGCGGTCTCCAGAAAAGTAGTTGTTACATTCTGGGGGTTTCGGTATACGAAGTTTGGTGATTGTGATTCATTAACAGATGAACAGATGAAAAGTCAGTATACATTCTGAGAACCGGCAAACTGTTGAATTTCATTTGATTTTGCCAAAAATAAGGATCGAAAACTATTATCATACATTTCCGAGAGGCCGAAGGGGAAAGGGCCGATGAAATAAAAGCATGTCTTAAATGGCCCTTAGTAAAAGTAGATATGAGCGCTGCGCCGGCGCGCCGCCGTCGCCGCCAATTCGCGGCGCGCCGGCGCAACCAGTTGCAATTTGCTTTCTCGCTCGCACTCGTAACGTATTCCACCCGTGTTCGTTCGCACGATGGCTTCAGTCGATTCAAGTATTTTTCCATTAAGTAAGGATGAATAGTTATCCTCTTTCTAAGTATTTTGCCGAGTGAACACGTGTCCGCGTGTTATTATTTTTAATATAAAATTATTACATTCCCGACTTATTTACTGAAATTAATAATTAAAAACCATTTGTAATTGCGATGCAGCTATTTTCGATTTATATTTAGGATAGGTACATTTTTTAAACAGGCTTGTCACTAAAATATAAACACACATAGGGGAGCTAAATTTATAGTTCTCTTATGAGTCTGACACGGGGATGAGTCCTTATAATGTTTTAACCTTCTGGCGCAAACTAGCTTTTGAGATAGATTTTGACTAAGCGCTGTGATTAAAATTTGTGTGAAGTTAGAAAAGGTAGTACCTATATGTTTGTTAAGTTTTAACATGAATATTTTTCTGGAAACGTATTCTTTGACTAATTTATATTTAGGATACATTTTCTATACATTAAGACTTGCATTTATTTTTATTTAATTATTTATTTATTTTATTTAAACAGGTTAACATGACATTACAGTTTGACCAATGCGTCATGAAACAAAACTTAACTAAATACATACACATTTAAATTACACAGGTACAGTTGATTGCCGAGTATCCATCCCCTCACAGAATCTCAGACATTCATTAAAACATAGACATGTTTTTAAGTGAAGATTGTGAAGATTATAACTGCTTCTTACGTTATTTCGATTATAACTATGATAACTTTCAAAGAAAGAGTGATTATTTTGTTAAGTTGGTGTGATATTTAAAAAAATAAATTGGGGGACAATTTTACACAAATCGACCCAGTCCCAAACTAAGCAAAGCTTGTACTACGGGTACTAGACGACGATATACATACTTATATAGATAAATACATACTTTAATACATAGAAAACATCCAACACCCAAGAACCAATATCCATGAAAAATGCACAAATAAATGCCCTGACCGGGATTCGAACCCGGGACCTCTAGCTTCGGAGGCAGAGTCACTATAAAAATATGATTGTTAAAAAAAGTTCGATTGTAAAAAAAAATATTGTTTATATACTCGTTCCTTTATTAAAATAAAATAAAAATTCTTTATAGTAACATAAAAGAGGTATTTTTTCATAAATAGCGCCATAGTAAAAATCTAAAGCTCAAGGTCACGGCTCCGTGACGCCGCCGCCGCCGCGGAATTTTGCCTATCACGCCGCCGCCGCGGATTTGACCATCGGCGGTCATATCTAAGTAAAAGTATCTGTGTACTACAGTAACACCAATAGGTCTGTAAACGACCAAGCAGTAGTCAGTAGTGCCATAAATAACGATACGACGTTGATTTTTATCCGTCGAGACCGAGCCGCGCGGGGCGCTCGCGCGCGATAGTAGCCCCACACTTTGTCACGTTTGTAGTGATTAATCAATAACTACTTATATTAAAGGTATTTTGATGCCCAACAAATCTTATTAAAAATACGAAGTGTATATTCTATATCTATACGTTATTTACAAAACATTCAATAGAACAAGTATGTACAATGTTATAAGGGAGAAAATAAAATAAAAATTACTTTTAAATCAAATATACTATTATAAATCAATTGACTCGTTACCGTTATATTAAAATACATTTAGAATTTTTGATAATGATACAAAAATACATAAGTTATCATCATTTGTATGCTGTACTTGTGTTCATCTTTATACATACATTACGTACCTAAGTTATGTTCATATATATGTATACCGAATGAAGTATCATGCGGTTAAAACAACTATACAGTTTTAATAATGTAATAAATAATAAATCTGAATAGAATTAGACCAACACAGCATAATTATTGTACACAGTGTTTTAAGTAGGCGTTATAAAGGCCTGTACATAACAGGTGCACCGTGAAATTTACGTACCTCCAGTATAGAAACCTCCACAGGAACCATCGACTCGAACTTAGTTCAAGGCGTTCAAGTATATACTCGTATTTCACAATCGAGTCTATAAGTACGTAAAATGATGACAGTTCAACTTTAAATAAAATATTGGAATATGATTACATCATGCAGGATTGTTAATAATGGTAGTTCTCAAATTGTTATGGCAGTAGTTATATCATAAAAGTCCTGAATAACTTTTGTCCTTTTAATTAATACTTGTAGATGCAGACTCACAGAATATAATCTCTCAAGAACACAATAATAGTAAAAAGATTGTATAAGCATAACATACCATGTCTATGTTTAGAAAGCAGAACGGATATCTTCGACTATTAGCACGTTGTCTGCACACACGAGAGGGAAGTTAGGAGCATTATAAAGATGTGCAGCTGACGGATCTCCTACGCTTCAGCTGCAGAATAATCCTAAAGCTGGTAGAGAGCTGTAACTCGTTAATTGTTTATTCTGTATCGGCTCTAGGTAATGAAAATTGAGTAATGATATTTGCGATCTGTTTAGAAGTGCGATAAAAAATGTCATGTCCAACACTATGGGACTCTTCCAGAAGATAGAAGACTTACGAATCCGACGAGTACCACTATATACTCGTAATCTTGGAGTATCGATAGGGATTCCACCCTGGTCGAAAGATCTTCATGGAGAAATACATACAAATAGGTATTTCTTCTTCCTTCATGTGACGATCTGGTGTCCACTGAGGTCTAAGAGGGTACCAGGAAACTATATCCATATTTTCCGCGAGGTGCCATAATTCCGAGTGAAGACTACCCATGTACATGTAATTGGCATCTATCTGGTTATGCGGATGGAAGAAGTCAGGTGCAACGTATGCGTTGAAGGAGATGCTCAAGAGCGGAAGCTAATTGTGACTAAGACCAAATTCATACCAGCTAACACTACAGGCCACAAGTCCACAAGCATAGGAGAAGGTGTGATATCTTCTTTGGTTATTCCAAAACTTAGTGATCTTTTCTGTAGCTGATCTTATTGTTGTTATGAATATTGAAACCAAGGTAAATATAGCTCTGGACTAAATCGCGATTTGCAATGACTTTCGTTTCTAGTTAGTTGTATGTCTGTATGATTTTCATATCCGTCATGAGAACATGATTCGGTGGTGATGTGGAGTAATGCGAAAGGATCACATTAAAATTCCTATATTTGCGGCAGCTTTCATATCCGTAACATATAGTAGGTACCCGTTACTACAGGAGAGCTGTTTACACTTTAAACAAGCTCATCATTTCAGCCGGAAGACGTCCACTGCTGGACAAAAGTCTCCACCAAGGATCTCCAAAATTACCGGTCCTGCGCCACCCTCATCCAACGGCTCGATGGGGGCTTCTTCACACACTATAGATGTGCGAGGTTAAGCAATGTGGGCGCAGGTCAGTTCTTGGATGGGTGACCGCTTTGAGTGGTTACTAACTGACTCTCGTGCTTTGGAAGCCACGGTAAGCCGTTGATCCCGGCTGCAATCGTTAAACCAAGTTAGAGGCCTTCGGGCGGCTTGCGAACTTCTAACAGCCAAGTTGCCCACTCACTTGACAAAGGGGGGTCGAAGTTGCACCACGTCCGTAGGGAGTACCCACCGTTACCATACACGTGACCCCTGGGTGGTGCTAAAAGTGCAACAAAAACTGGCAACCGTACTTGTCTTCTCGAAAATCTCACGGTTCGTAAATAACTGACATACGATTTAAAAAAATCTAAAGGTTGATTTAAATGGAAAAAATATCGAAACCTCTATGTCGTTTTTAAAAGCAAATCCATAGACCCCACACGCCTATATAGTAACATTAAACTTTTTTGCATACATGGAGTGCCAAACTTTACCTCAGATTCGTATTAAGAGACCTCTCGGACGCTCAGATATCGATTTTGAACGAAATCGGGACGAAAAAAAAGAAAATAAATATGGCCGCCACTTTCACAAATTTTACCTCGGATTCGTATTAAGAGACCTCTCGGACACTCAGATATCGATTTTGAACGAAATTGGGACTAAAATGAAGAAAATCAATATGGCCACCATATTTATCAAATTTTACCTCAAATTCGTATTAGGGGACCTCTCGGACGCTTAGATATCGATTTTGAACGAAATCGGGTTGGAAATAAAGAAAATCAATATGGCTGCCACTTTTTCCAAATCTTACCTCGGATTCGTATTAGGGGACCTCTCGGACGCTCGGATATCGATTTTGATCAAAATCGGGTTGAAATGAAGAAAATCAATATGGCTGCCACTTCTTCCAAATTTTACCTCGGATTCGTATTAAGAATTCTCTCGGACGTTCAGATATCCATTTTGAACGAAATCGGGATGGAAATGATAAAAATGAATATGGCCGTCACTTTTTCTAAATTTTACCTCGGATTCGTATTACGAGACCTCTCGGACGCTCAGATATCGATTTTGAACGAAATCGGGACGAAAAAAAGAAAATCATTATGAATGCGACTTTTTCCAAATTTTACCTCGGAGTCGTATTCGGGGAGCTCTCGGACGCTCAGATATCGATTTTGAACGAAATCGGGACGGAAATGAAAAATAATAATATGGCCGTTATTTTATTCTGAGTTTAGGTACCTCTGATTCCTATTAAGAATCCTCTCGGACGCTCAAATATCGACTTATGTCGAAATCGTATCGGACGGCACTGATTAATAAAACCACTTACAATACATTGAATCAAAAAAGGTCGTATCTTCATAGGGAACTCACGGCACTTCATGCGCCTTTACACCTTATAACTTACATGCCAAATTTGGTATCTCTCGAACCAGCAGTTTGGGCTGTGCGTTGATATGTCACTCACTCAGTCAGTCAGTTTCTTCTTGAAATTTAGCACCTACTTTTAAGTTTTCATGCCCGCAATATTACATTTCAAAATCAATGCTATTTTCGAAATTAACGACCCAAATAATCATAAAAATCACACCCATATTAATATTTAGACATTCCAACCCCCTCGGACCCCAACAGATGGGATGGCATTTCACGTCCTCCACGTGAGATTTTAAAATCATTGTTGTTTTCGTAATCAGCGACCCGATAAACCATAGAAACAACACCCATATCGATTTTCAGAATTTGTCGCCAGATTTCCCCCTTTTAGGGGTTGATTTCTCAAAAAACCTGAAACACAAATTTACTCATTTATCGTTAGAAATACTCCTGTGAAGTTTCGAATAAAATATTCCAACTAATCTTGCTTCCCCATACAAACTTCGGACCCCCATTTCACCCCCTTAGGAGTTGAATTTTGAAAAATCCTTTCTTAATGCACCTCAAGACCTTATATAGAACCTACTACATACTAAATTTGGAATCTCTAGAACCAGCAGTTTGCGCTGTGCGTTGATATGTCAGTCACGCAGTCAGTAAGTTATTTCTTGAAATTTGGCACAAACTTTCAAAAGTTTTCATGTCCACAATATTAAATTTAAAAACCGATGCCATTTTCGTAATTAACGTCCCAAAAAACCATAAAAACGACACCCATATTAATATTTAGACATTTCATCCCCCTCGCACCCCAACAGGGGGGATGGTAATACACGTCCTCCTCGTGAGATTTTAAAATCATTATTGTTTTCGTTATCAGCGACCCGGTATATCATAAAAACAATACCCATGTCGCTTTTCAGAATTTGTCACCACCTTTCCCCCTTTTAGGGGTTGATTTTTCAAAAAACCTGATACACATATTTACTCATTTATCTTTAGAAATACTCCTGTGAAGTTTCGAATAAAATAGTCCAACTAATCTTGCTTCCCCATACAAACTTCGGACCCCCATTTCACCCCCTTAGGGGTTGAATTTTGAAAAATCCTTTCTTAGTGCACCCTTAGACCTTATAAGGAACCTACGTGCCAAATTTGGAATCTCTAGGACCAGCGGTTTGGGCTGTGCGTTGATATGTCAGTCAGTCAGTCAGTCAGTTTCTTCTTTTATATATTTAGATATGGGATCTCACATACATTTCATTTCTCTCTCCCTTTTATTTGATATGAGTATGTTACTCAATAAAGTTTCCAAACCCTTTTTCTAATCACTCGTTTCGTATCAGACTAGACTACACTTTTGATTACAAATTAGTTTTTTATTAAAGTAGTGAAGAAATTACCACTGCGTTACCGTGTCTCACCCCGCCATACTAAATGACAAATATGGCTACCGTATAATAAAGGCACCAGCCCGGCTAGTATGATAGCTTATACCGTCACGTTATATGGCAAAAATGTACTGAAACGTCACATAAAACGTGACGGTATAAGCTATCATACTAGCCGGGCTGTAACACTCACACAGGACGCATCCAAATATGCTTCAAATGAAACAAATGTATGGTTGAAAAAAATGTTTCTACACAGTAAATAATTTTTTGAATGTTATCTATGTAATTGAATGCGATAATAGGTAATTTGAATATTGTTATTATTATTTATGGAATTGTATTTTAATTAGGTAGGTGAAATAATTTTGTAATGCCGTAAGCTTGCATGTTTGTTATTGAGATTTATGTAACCACACGACACTTCATTCATTCATTACATTTCATTTCATTTAAAAACTTAAATATTTCTCAAATCCATTTCTTCACGATTCCTACTTTCAAAATATAGAAAAATTAACGAATTTTTATCGACGACGAATTTATCAAAAAGTGGAATGGTCCAGGTATTTATTTATCTAGGAGTAATCAGGTACACTGAACAGAGGATTGGCCTCGGCGAGTAGAAACTGCGGATGGCCTCATTTCTGATGCGATTACGCAGTGATATTCCCAACATAGCTCTCTCCGTTGAACTTTGAGCCTTCTTATGAGGCCCGTAGTTAGCGACCATGTTTCAATGCCGTCATCACTTGCCAGTGACCAGTTTGTGTTGTCACACTCAATGGTCAAAGACTCTCGTCTGAAGACAATACGGAATATTGAACGAAAAGTTGTGCTATAGCTTCCCGAACGCTGCCCAACCGAGTCGGATTCGACGATTAACCTCTTTCTCGAAGTTGGACCTACCTAACTGGACAGTCTGTCCTAGTATAATCGTCTGTACAACTACAATGAATTATTATGTTCTGTTTATTCTCCGCAGTGTGGTGGAGCAGGTACAGATCTCAGATAATATTAAAATATTGGTGCACTGAAATAACTTGGCGGAAAGTTATCCACCGGGACTGCAAACTTCGGGCCACTGTAGCCAACTTCGTATCTGTATTTACATCACAAACTCAATTTGAATAACCCAATGGGAACTATAAAAATAACTCGCCGGCTTTCATTACAGTAACTACCATTTCTAAGAATTGCCGTAAAGACATGAGTTGGAGCCATTTTTCTTCAGTCTTTCCTGAAATACATTCCGTGGCGTCTCATCTAGACGAAATAAACTAAATAGGGTACCTATGTATAATACCAAACCGAGCCACAAGATAAAGATACCTAAGTATCAAAAATGAGCCGTTTCGTAACCGCGCTTTCTAACATTTTACATAATTCGTTTTGTAACTTTTAAAGCGAACATTAGGCATCGTCTATTCAATTTAAGAATGATTGGTAATTGATTCAACACGTAGACTATACCTAAGTACGCTTTATACATAAAGTTATGTTGAAAATGTAAATGAATTGAGATATTTCTACCTGTGTGCAACTTATTTGCTTAAAAAGCATTAAGTTATCGCAGCGAGTCAAGGCGACTCACTGTAGTTAATGATTTGTCGGATTACCGTTTCGTTTACTAAACAAGAGACACCAACAACTTAAAATGACACTTACCGCCGCCAACTACCAGAGGTCATCACCCACACACCATGCTAGGTAAATAGCTAATTAGTTGAAATTAGTAATCTTTTTCATTTGAATAAAACAGAGCATACTATTATATACTTACTTTAATTTTATATTATGCGAAAATATAGGAACTGAAATTGTATTGTATTGTAAAATTATATATAATTGTGGAGATGACGCATTCCAACTGTAGCTTTTGAGTTACTGTATTCGATATGGTGGTGGGGGTAAGCTAAGCGATCGCAGCGCACATCATGGCAGAAATGTGTAGCTGCCGGGGACATCTGTCAAATTTACTTTCCTACGATTCGTTTCGTTTGCATGTATTTATTTTTAATTATTTATTTACATACTATTTCAGAAAAAAACTTTCTCGCTTACTAAAATAACTAAATAAAAAAATTATGTGTCATTATTTGGCATTGTCCCGGGACCCATGATGTTTGACGTTACTGACGTGCACATAGCCAATAGACTGAGGCGTTAAGCTTGTTTCCCGTCTATCCGTATTTATTCAAACTAAGGTTTTTATTTAAAGGTCGGATCATCGTTATTCGGGCATATAAGTATACAGTTAGTTAAGGGAAATGTTTTCCGAACCCTCTTTTTCTTTATGAAGGTAATAGGTAAGGATGGAAGTACCGAAATCCGCCAAAATACGACATGGGATAGTCGAGGTGTAGATAAATCTCATATATATTTTTACGAAAATGTAGTGCCACCCTCACATTCCATTAGCTCAACTTTTCCCGTTCCTCTGAGATGTCTGTGTAAACTAGAAATTCTATTAGGATTATGTAGTACAATAGCCAATTGGTTCCGTGGCTCTGAAGAACGTTACGGATTGTGATCTCGCTGGCTATTCAGGGTGATAGCGCTGCCAGTATCATGGTGACACTTGAACCAGCTACGATCGGGATGGTCGTTTACCCAATTCCTTTATTATGCCTAGTATTGCCAAAATCGTCGTATCCGACCACATTCTTGGCTGAATGTACCTAACAATATATTTTTTAAACCTAACCTAACAATATATCTATATATTTAATTTCTCTGAATTTATTTAGACGGTAAGAGACAAGTAATTTTGCCGTAACCTAAACCTACCTTAACTAGGTACTTAACGAACTTTTTAAAAAAATCTAAAAAAGCGGAAATATGGTTCTTATTTGGTCAAAACCACTTGGTTTTCACAGATAAATGCACTGCGACATCTTTGTGCAACAGACGGTTACATAAGCCTGATATTACTCTATTGCTTGGCAAACATTCGATAAAGGAGAGTTCTTTATATATCGCTGTAGAGGGGATTCATTCCTTGATAGCTTTTATCTTGCTTGCTTTGACTTGGTTGATTTACGAGTATGTATTTTGTTTCTTTAAATATCTCGTTTAAGTTCTAATACCTTTTCTGCACCACAAAATAAGTAATAGTTGACTGCACCCAATTATATTTATCTCCGACAGTAGGTACATACCTATTAGACGTAGGTACGAGAAAACAAAGCAATATTAGGTACACTGGCTTATTACAGATTTAAAAATAACTACTTCATTTTTCAGCAAGTTCTCATAGGTAAAATTATAATGCCTGCTTTCGCGTTAAAAAATTACACACTTAACTTCAACCGAGTTACCGAGGTCAAATACATTGGTTTGTCCCTAGGATTTATCACCATACATACATACATACATACATGTATGTATGATAAGATAATAAATCCTGCAATGTTGCAGTATTTTAAAGATACTTACCTATATTAATAAAATCTTATAACCTCTTAAATCGTAGAATGGCGTATGTGGATTTAAAACACTCCGTTTCATAGACCTTACTTGCATCCCCGATTTAATATCCCTTTGATGGATGATCATCGGGACAAAAAGTATACTTATAATATATATAAGTGAATTCAGATTATAATTATACTATTAGCATAAAACTCATCTTAATTTTACGGCAAAAGTAACTTTGTAATTGCATGTTTCTATATGGGACTACAAAGTTATATATGCAGTTTTTAAATCTAGAAAATGGGACTGAAATTTGGGTTTCGGATCACAGTTACTTAATGGGCTAAATCATAATAGTGTTCAAAATTTTAAGAGAACGTGGTGGCTGGCGCGCACATTGGGCAGCGCCGCGGCGCAGCGCTTGCGTTTAGTTTCTTTGTTTTCAGTTTCTTTCTTAAGATTTCACTAATTTTGAACGAGGATGTTTTTCTTTTGTCGTCAAGTATATACTTACCAATTTTCAAACCTGCAACTCATGGATTATAGGAGTTCCCGTACAAAATTCAACCCCTTTTTACCCCCCTTCAACCCAAATAATCACAATTTTTATAGCCTAAAACCTGACCGGGAATTTACTCGACAGATTAGTAAAGTTTGCATCAAAACCCGTTCAGCTGTTTTCACGTGATGCGCGGTCAAGTAAACAAACAAACAGATAAACTTCTAAAAACTGTTGGAACGTGTTCGAAGTATCCCCAGCCAACTTTTTTTCGAATATTTTCCATGTACAGACTTTCGACCCTCTTCAGCTTTATTATATGTATAGATAGATAACATATATATGTTTGAAATCCTTACATTACGGTAATTTTAAATATCCTAGTACTGCAAAAAGACACGTGAGTCTCAAGAGACCGAGACACACACTTTGAAAAACACTGATAAGTATAGACAGCAGTTTTCGACGTCAAAGCCATTCACTAAAGGACAAATGCCCCGTATCGCCAGTGATGTAGGGAGGAGTGAAAATAACGTAGCTGGATTTAATTCTACATGACATGTCGCTAACTATGAAATCTCGTGTACCAGACATGTCAAGCGAAGTCGCTCAATTTTGGGTCGCAAAACGGTGCAGGCCAACCTTTGGCTTGGTGGAAAGGTATTTCAGCCAAGCCGTGACATGTATATTGAATGTCACTGATAAATCGGACTCGTAAATTATGGAAATCACTAACCATACCACATTTTGTAAGTATGACTACAATCACGAGTATCGAAATCGCAACTTGTGGATTCCAAGGTAAACAGCGTGACCGAGCAGCAAACGTCACAAGGTCACAAATATGTGTTTAAATTAATTTCCCGTGTCCACTTTCATTAAAAGATGTAAAGTTCTTACAGGTCCGGTATCAACAAAAATACAAAATGGGTTTTTAGTTGAGCCCATGCGATATTGCATAAATGCACAGAAATATCAGTTTCCTGCCAGACAACACAGTAAAGTGGGATCGAACCAGGAATGAATAGGTAGCGTCCCTAGGAGACAAACAATACGTCGTCATTTTATAAACTGCTGTCTTTCTCGCTCGCTATGCAATCTGCGTCACCCGTGTGCGGGGTCTTGCCTTAATTATTATAGCATGAACCAATTTATTTTATCATATTTCAAAAAAGTAAAAAAAAACAAGTTATTGTGCTTTATTTAGAAATAAAAATTAAAAAAAAATATAGTTATTTGTTCTTAAAAAATACAGTAGCAAAATAGTTCCCAGGGGGTAAATAGGCTAACTTGATGAGTTAACTTATGTATCTAATTTATTTTAATTTGGGTTTTGAAGAAATAGTACATTACTATAGAAGCCGGGAAACGAAGGGTTGTAGGCCAAGTAGATATAGACGGATAGGGATAAGCGGCCTGCAGCCCAACTTTTCTCGCCGAGATTTGTATAGTGCTTTTCTCAAACATGCAATGAAATAAAAAATACACCACTTAAAAAACAAACTTAACAGACGCCATCTTTGCCATTAAAATTTAAAAAAGTAACATTTCCCGGCCTAGTCCTTCAATTTTGTATGAAATTCCTTTACAGTTCGCCCGAGTTGTTCCGCCTGCAACGTGATACTTTGAAGCCTTTTATAACGCACGTAATGACGAAATCTCATTGCATGCTTGAGAAAAAACTATTGTTATTTATAATGTAGATCTAAGCTTGACCACAGCCGGTAATACCGCGGCAATGCGGCTATTTGTAGAAATATACAGCTAAAAGTCGTTCTTATAAAAAACGAGTAGGTAATTTGGTTATTAAAGAAAAAATAATCTTGGTCGGTGTTAACAAACAGGTCAAAAAAACAGGTCAAGTGCGACTTTGACTCACGAACCGAGGGCTCCATGACAACCTTGTCCATAAAAGTTTGACTAGGTACTTATAAAGAATTAAATACATATAGGCATATTTTTATATTTTCCTATAACTTTTATGTTAATCTTAATCATTTCAAAATATTCGCTTGCTAATCTTCCGAGTTACTCGTAAGCAGTTAAGAGGAAGGACAAAAAAAACGCTTTTATATCAATAACTTTTTATAAGAAACAAGTTGACCTTCTTATTAAATATTCTTCTTTTGCGGTATTATGACCACTTCTCCGGAACCATTCCGGCATTAATGTGTAATGTAATGGAGTAACTCAACTTTGTTTTAAATGTAATTCCGGAATAAGCAATGCGATTAAAAGTCACATTGAACGAGGTTTAAGCCTCTTTTAACAGAAGAATTGGCTAATAGACTATTCTTTATACATTTTGGTGCAGAGGTTAATTATTCTGAATTGGACCAACTTTCTCGAGTAGCGACCACGTACCGATAGACGCAGCGTGGACCGGCCTTACCGGCCGGGGGTGTCCGCTGGATGCGGGTGGCGCAGGACCGGTCATTGTGGAACTTTTTGGGGAGGCCTGTGTCCAGATGTGGGCGTCCTTTAAGTTATTACTAAAAAATATGTTATATTATCCTATTGGAACTTTTCTTGAGCCTCGAAAAACTCGGTGAAGTAAAATTGACGACTGTTTGTATGGTATCTACTCGTATTATTTTATTATTTGTACCTTGCTTTTGCACACGTAAAAGCAAGAATACGGACACTAATTACTCGAGCCGAACTAACAAAATGAGCTAAGAAACCGCACTTGGCTGATTTTATTTGTTCTTATTAATTACCACGTTGAAACTTATTGCTATAAGACTTATATCCACCACCACCACCATATCAGCCGAAAGACGTCCACTGCTGGACATAGGCCTCCCCCAATTTCATGGGGGGTAAATGCCATAATCGCCACGCTTGGCATGCGGGTTGGCGATCGCAGTATCTCCACCGCACTTCAGGGATGCTGCTGCCCATCCCCCGGTGGTCTTGGCCGTTGTTTTAGGACATACCCGGGTCCAAGACTTATATATATATATATATATATATAAATAAAATTTACGTGTAAGTACACCTTTCTGCGCGACCTAAATGGCTATACCTTTTGTGTAGTTTTCTTATCTGTAAGAACCTGAAATGGGTGTACCGTTCTGTTATTGATAAATGGGTTATCGATACATTGGGGCCGGTCACGCGAACAGTGAATACAAGGCCTAAGAAATGGATTGTAAGATTTGTATGTATTGTACTACATTATTGCTTGAGAGGTACATTTTAAAGTTCGAGATGAGTTTGCATTTCACGAGCTTTTTTCACGTTTCGTTGTATTACTACAATGTTATTTTATGCCTAAATGTTCGTTCCGGCCTGAGTATCTACCTAAAACTAATCTTCTATCTAATTAAAATGAGCTCCTGTACTACTTAATTAAGATGTTTCAATGTGTGATTATATAGTGGAAAGACGTTCATTTTAATAGTAGTTTGTGCAACTGTAACATAATGAGAGGCCTTAAGAGTGTGTATGTATGAAACGAGCCGCAGGCGACTATAATAAGATATCAGACGAGTGTTTCAAGGCCTAATTATTTACAGTTGCCTACATTACTTCATATACTCACATATACAGGGTGATTTCGGGGTCGTGGATCAGGAACCAGTTTTTAGACTTGGTATTTGTTAGCCATTTCAAAAAAATTTTAGTGACACGAAACAGACGCATTTCATTTTTAATTTATTTTGATGAAAAAAATACAAAATCACAAAAAAACATGGTTACCCTACTCTCTTTGACGGATGGTATGGCGAGTTGACAGTGGGCTAGGGTGACCAAATTGTATGAAAAAGTATTATTTCCCATTAAAATTTGTAAAAAAAAGAAAATTATTCAAGTTTTTCTTCTTCATACCGACTGTGATGTTGCCTACTTTGATCTTTTGACCATGTACAATTATTTCGGATCACGACCCCAAAATCACCCTGTATTATAGGTAGTCTAAACGAAATCAAATGACCTGCATTGCAAGAGCTGCACAGCAAATAAATGACGACCTAATCAAACCTGTGTCACGAACATGTTTATTTTATTTATAATATGTATAAAAACGAATAGTCCCTATTCTCCTGTTATTAGAGTTCAAATGTTGTGTGATATATAATAGCCCGTCAACGCACTAGCGCCTAGCCGGACGGGGTTCAAATAAAAGAATACGGTTTCATTTCATATATAAACCGCACCAAACGGCACGCTGCATGTCGGCCAGCCGCATACATAGTGCGTTGACGGGCTGCACATGTTAAACTGACGTTTCGTATCGACTGAATTTGAAATTCAATTGATACTATGTAGAATGGAGGCCTACGAGTACGTATTTGAAATTGAGTTGCTTCGGAAGATATTCCGAATTGGAAACTCATAGCTTTTTTATATGTATATGATATCGTATTAAGTGTTATAGGATTTTTCAACTCTTTCTGTCATTTATTATAGTCGCTAACTGGTATGACTGTACCAGCAAAGGGAACAGATAAATAAAAATCGGCCAAGAGCATGTCAGGCCATGCTCAGTGTAGGGTTCCGTAGTTACCCAATGAACTCACAAAAAAACAATAACAATCAAAAGGGAATACCTTCGCTGCGTTTCATACGTCTTTTATTTGCTAAGAAGGAAAGACTTTTTACGATACTTTAAAAACACCCTAACTGATCTTGTCCGCTATAATTTTCGTTGATAGATTTTATAAAGCTTCACTTTCATGTTTTATTAATTTTTTTGGACTGATAATTCAAAACTTAGAGGGGTGTATACGAGTACATTTTTTTTTTCTTTTGGGGTGATTATTTCCGAAAATAGTCACTTTAACAAAAAATTTTTTGTGAAGACCTGTATTCATTTTGAAGACCTATCCAACAACACCCCACACCTATAGAGCTGTAACAAAAAAAAATCCCCACTTTACGTGTAGGGGAGGCACGATTGAAAACATTTTTTTACGACTTTGTCAGTTTTATTGGTTTATATATCCATGCCAATTTACAGCTTTCTAACACTAACAATCATTGAGTCAAGCCTCGGAAAGACAGACAGAAGGACACACGGACATGGCGAAACTATAAGGGTTCCTAGTTGACTACGGAACCCTTATAAAAAAGTAGTGTTTATCAAGCGTTATTATTAATAATTGACAACTCAGATTTGGAAGCCACTCATGCCAGGCGTTATATTTACTTTCTTCAATATTCACCAAGAGAATATACAGGGTGGCCCATTCAAATCGGTCAGTATGGGAAAGTCTAAAACTATAAGACATACGAAGATTTGTTCTTAGGAACCATGTCACCGATTTTGATAAAAAGAAAAACTGCATTCATACATTTGAAAAAAACACTGTACCCAGCTAGGGAATCGAACCCGGTTGTTTTGAAAAAATAAACTTACACTATTTCTATTCAGATATCGTTTGTGTAGGTCTCAAGCAGTAAATGTCTCTAAGAAACATAATGTCTAAAATGAATTAAATGCATTGCATGCATGCATTTTTCAAAACAACCGGGTTCGATTCCCTAGCTGGGTACAGTTTTTTTTTTCAAATGTATGAATGCAGTTTTTCTTTTTATCAAAATCGGTGACATGGTTCCTAAGAACAAATCTTCGTATGTCTTATAGTTTTAGACTTTCCCATACTGACCGATTTGAATGGGCCACCCTGTATACAAGAATACTCAAACAAAATAACTGAAATAATATTAAAACTAACTTAAATCTAAAACAGGCCCTCGATTCTCAATTTATGTATTACTAGCTTTTGCCCCCGGCTTCGTCCGCGTAAACTTCCCAATCCCTATTTTATCCCTTCGGAGGGCGATTTTCGGGTTAAAAGTATTCAAATTCAAATTCAAATTCACTTTATTGTCATATTATTATGATTATACAGTTAGCAAATCACATAGCAAAAAAACTACATAATATGTATGTGAACTAGAGCAAGATTAACAAAATTCTTAACCTAATTAACTTACAATAACATCATTGCTAATTAAGTATTAAGTGTCTGATTTTGGCAATAGGTACCATCCTCAGCATATGCTGGACCTGGGGTCCAGCGCTGATTTTCAGTTTGGCTCCTTTTTTGGAATCTTCTGGTGAGATATGATACTGTTAGATGCGCTGTGTTTAAGTATAAATATTGTATGAAGTAAAATTAAGACGGCGCAGTACGATCGGTGTGGATCGGTTCTCCATACAAACGTATTTAGGCTCTCATTTTAAAACGCCATGCTAGAATAACATGAAACTTTGTATACACAATGGGATCCGGCATACCTAGATCGGAAATTAGTTTCTGTTGCTAGAAATTGAAAAACAAAAACAATACAGCGGTTTTTTGAGTTTTTTACGGCTTGTATGAAAACCTTATTAATCGCTGTATTTTTTCGCCATTATTTCCGCCCTAGACAAGCTGGATCCCATTGTGTATACAAAGTTTCATGTTATTCTAGCATGGCGTTTTAAGGCTAGGTCGTCAAGCGAGTTAGCGTTTTCGAGTTTTCTAAAAACAATCTGAAACGTAGAATAAGGGTTTTAAAAATTTGAAAAAATTATATGTTTTACTTAAGGATCTAGTCTAGTCAAAGTTGCACTCAGTTACACGATCTAATGAACTTCGCTCGATAGAAAGAGACCCCAAAGTTACTCCTTTTTGTAAAGCATTTACAATCTGACGACTAAACTATTGATCTTAAGGGTGTGGCTGGTGTAGCTGATTATCTGTGTAATGTAACGTGTAAGAAAGATTAAATAAACAATAATAATTATTATTTTGTGCAATAAGGATATGTGGGGGATTTGTGTAAATAAATAAATTAGTATGATGTGGTTACATTGATATTTAGCGTGTAGGTATAGGCTTACTTAGGTATGTATACTTTTATTATAGGTATTTATATTTACACGAGTATTTACGGTCTAGCGAGATTAACTTCGTCGTTGTAATTCGAGGAAGTGCATTTTAACCAGGCTCTTGAATTTGTCCAAAGGCATAGGTTTTCGCAGGGGCGGAGGTAGATCGTTCCAAATTTTCGCAGCAGAAAACATAAAGGATCCCCTAAAAAACCTGGTTCTATGCCTAGGGAGTTATAATTTGGTACATACTACTTCTGATTGGCTTCGTCCGACAATCTTTTGCCCATTTTAGTTCATCGTACAGGTATCCCGGTTTTCCTAATTCGATAACTTTCCGAATAGTAAAAACCAAGTGTAAATGCCTTCTGTTGTTCATATTCAGAACCCCCTTGCTGTTTAGGTATGGTGTGATGTGTGCTCTTTTTAGGATACTGTATCAGAAACGCACGCAGGCATTTTGTACGCGCTGAATGGATTTTTTGGTCTTCTCCAGAATCCTTGGGCCGTAAACGATATCGCAATAATTAAAATGTGAGAGAATTAGTGACTCCATAAGAATTTCTCTATTTTCTTCCGACAGTTACCTTCGAATTGAGTACAGTGTTTTTTATTTTGAATTGAGGGAACTCCTCAAATCTTAAAGGCAACCATATAGTGATTTTTGTGTTTTTATCAACAAATCAAACATTTTCATACAAACATGTGACTTTGATGAAGTGGAACTGCTGATGATGATCAGAACAGAACTCTTCAACCACGAAAAGTTCACGTTTGGCGATTTGTCCTCCTAGCTGTGTTTGTTAAGCAAGTTCTATTTTCACGATAAATTTTTGTCATGCTCGAGTTCTGATGATGGGAATTATTAGGAATCGAAGAAACTCCTCAAATGTGACATGCACACAAATAGTGATTTTAGTATTTTTATGAACTAATCAAGCATTTTCATTCAAAAAAGTGACATTTGATGAAGTGCAACTGCTGATGATGATCAGAACGGAACTCTTCAACGACGCGTAGTTCACGTTTGGCGATTTGTTCTCTTCGTTATGTTTGTCAAGCAAGCTAGGTTTTTCAAGACACATTTTTGTCAAGCTTAAGTTGTGATGGAGGATTCCATGAGGAATTGAGGGTACTTAGTCTTCTACCATTATAAACATACTTATAGCCATTTTTATTTTATTGTATGGAATCTAAGAGTGCACCATCTAAGTGACATAATCTTTCACCGGCCTTAAAAATTATTGATCGACCATTCTACTATTGCATCAAGGTCTGCATTGATTCAATATGTTAATCCAGGTTTTAGACTGTATACCAAGCTTTATCATATTCCGTTCCGTTTTTTGCGTAATTGAACAAACATCTAAACATTCAAACTTTCGCATTTATACATTTTATAATATTATTATATAGTGAGAAGTTAGATTTTTCATCCCCAGGGTCGGCGTGCCTCACTTGGTTGGGTAGTGGGTTGAAGTTGAATGAAATGAAATATAAAATGAAATTTATTGTAACAAGAGAATATACACGTTAAATAAACAAGAGGCCACACTGAGTGTGCATGGCATTAACTGTGACATAGGCTGCGTTGCACCAAACCGTCTGTAATCGTAAGCTGTGTTTGTTAAAATTTCAATGTATGGAAAGTTTGCCACGTTTCTATAGGATGACAGCTGCCGGTGCCACATTTAACGTTGATCAGTCTGTGATCGTAAGTCGATGCAACCAAGCCATAGTAATAACTATAAAAAAGTGACAGAAGGACAAGCTCAACTAAATGCTCTAACCTAGCCACTTCGGCGTGGTAATAGCGCTGATTTTCAACTTGCCCGAAATTTAGTGGAGTGACGCTAAATAACTGCACAGCAACCCTTATACAACATACAGTAGTAACGACTATAGAAAAAATAATACAGGAAACTAAACTAATTGAATGCTACTATAATAGATAAAAAACAAGGTAACATTAACTAACTCAGTCCAATGAATAATAGTAGCGTAAAAAATAAAATAACTAATTGGTTTCAGTTTGCTGTTGAAGCAACATGGTTTTCATTTTAAATTTGAACTATGTAATCTACTTGAAAAATATGATCTACTTACAGAGCATGAGAAATGAAAAAGATAAACAAGCAGGCTCTGCATGGGGATGCACACGTAACCTGTTGAAATTTGGAAGTGGCGAGGCTCACTCCACTTGGTTACCGCGGCTTGCTGGCTATCGTTGCTCTTAACCTACTTCAAATTAATTAAATTTGCCGAGCAACTTTAGCCAATATCGTGCTGTAAAATGTCGGAATTTTGGGACTAGTGGGTCTCAACACAAATAACTAAGTGATTAAATTTGAACTGCCAACTTTTCGGCGTTTTACCATTGAAAATATTGAAATATTTATCAGGCGGTCGAAGTAGGTATTAGCACTCGGCAATCACGCTACGGCTGTTATAATGAACATACTAGCGGTAGCCGCGGCCGCGCCCGAGGTTCTTAAAGAGGCCTCATGAATTAAAATTATATTAACAGGATAATACGAACTACGAGTTCGAGTACATCCATCCTCAACATCATCATTATCCTCCTATAGCGATATCCCAGTGGATTTGCATCCCTGAGTCCGCTACCTAATCCCAAATAATCCAACCAATAATCCGCCAGTCCAAATTATTTACTTGCTGGCATGCCATCAGTGTCTTGTACAACGCCTTTGTTCGTAGTAAATTGGAAACAAACGCCATCATCTGGAAACCCCACGAACAAGAGTACACGCTCCGTGTTGAAAAAGTTCTAAGTTCGTTTCTTATACAAAAAAAACTATACGGCAACTACCCTTACATGTATCCTACCCTATTCGTGCTTGGTATGGTAGGGTATACTTCACTGGAGACCCGCAGGAATATGTATTTAATAAAATACTTCTTCTTGTGACCAATCTCCAGCTGCTTGCTGTTATAGGACTCAGAGTTCCACGTCTTTCCGCAAAGCACCTACGTCCTTGTCGCCGCGATCTCTTCGCCGTTAAACAATATTCTGGACAGCGACAGCCAACTGGACATGTTCTCAAGCTCGAAACCAAAGGTTTTGGCGGCTGCCTATCAATATCTAGAGAAAGTTGTCACTCCTAGCTCCATAACTGGTTAATATGTATTATTAAATTATTAAATAACCTGGACCTATTAATATTGTATAATTTATCTTTTTCATTTTTGTATTGACATTCTGTATTCCTTTGTAATTTTAACCTAATTTTTTAATTTTAGCTGTATCATTTTGTATTGACTTTCTGTATTTCTTTGTAATAATCTCAATCCAATTCCACTGACTTTTGTAAATTATTTATTTTGTTATTTAATTGTATTATAAATTTGACATGTACCTACATTTTTTTAAGTAATTACCAATTAGCATGTTAGGTATAATTGTTAGTGCTAATATTAATGGTAATAATAAATAAATAAATATAAAAAAATTGGTGTAGGCCCTAGTTTTTACGATGCCGATATCCAAATATATGGCATTCGTTCCGTAAAAACTAGTAAAAAGTGGATAATAAATATATATAAAAACTATACATCCTACTAACCTAACTTAACATCCTCCATAAAATCAATTCTAAAAAATAAAAAATTCTAAAAATGTATTATTCAGTTGATCGTTTCGGATACTATTAGGTACCTCACAAATAAACTTACCAAGTGTCAAACTTCAAACATTACAGATACATATTAGATATTTAAAGTTTTGATAAGTCTCTCTAAACAGATGATAATCGAAGGCAGTGACATTTACATACATATAGTTTAGCCCTATTTCAAACAGGGAGTCGTGGCTTTCTAGAGCGCTGAGCGCCGTATATCGAGAGCGATTATTATGAATCAAAATACGAAAACTGAGCTTAGCGATACTGAATTTTTCACAAGTTAGGTATAGCCTGACCAGTGCCTATTTGGACCTGAGATAATGTCGCTGCAAACAGCATGTTATATGGCAATAAAGTACATACGTCATGTATAGTCGGGACACTATGTATTGGCTTTTTTAGTCATCTACCTTTATTAAAATGTTGTACTGGGTCTTTTTATGGTTCCGGAGTCAACTAGGAACCCTTATAGTTTCGCCATGTTCGTCTCTCTGTCTGAAAATACGGAAACCCTCATCAACAACTTTCTTTGTGACCAATATTTGTCAATATCTCAAAAAATATTCCTTAAACTGACCGAATTAACTATTCACCAATTTCATTTGGAAATTTGGACTTGAATCCCGTAGAGAAAGTTGTTGTTATGACTTCAGGGTTTTCGTATTCATACACTACACTCCTTTCTCTACACCCAAAATAATAATAATAATAATAATAATAATGACGCCGTCAAAGTCAGACGTGTTTATTTTTTTTTTTTTATTATTTTATAATACTCATTTATCCGTGCATATTACTATATTTTTGTACATAGTTACACCTAAAATGTACCTATTACTAGGAAGTGTCGAAATTCGCACATTAAGAATGGAACGGACGTAATAATATGATAACAAGAAGTAAAGCACGTCTCGAAAAACAAGCGTCAAATCCACAAAGCGCACGCCCACCACCTTCGCCCGTCTCATCCTCGTCAGCATCGTCGTCGGAGGAGTTCGCCACCGCTCCCGACACTAGCAGCAGCAGTTCGAGCGACGAGTGTGGGCTGCCGCCGCTGCCGCCACGACCACCTGCGCGGCGCGGGCGGCCACCGCTGCCGGCACGCTTGGGGCCTGCGGGGCATCCTGCTCCGCCCACGGCTCCCGCTACCGGTGGTATAGTGCGCCGCATGCAGTGGTCGTAATCGATTAACGAAAACTGCATGCGCGCCTACTATGGGGCGACAGACGGAGGAACAAATCTGTCCGCGTAGCGTGTTAGGATGCTTCCTCTGTTTCGGGCGCTTGAACCAGCCATCTCTATCGGATCAAGTGCGCGTCACACTTGATCGGCTCCGTCTGGAGGCACTCTCTGCTCGCGCAGCCTCCGCTTCGGCGCAGAACCCATCCGCCACGTTGCCTGCTCCTGTGCCCGCACTAGATACGGCACCGGGGGCACCGCGGGTCGATCCCAGTGCCGACGAGGACTGTGCAAATCAGAGTGTAAGTAGCCAAGCCTATGAGCAATTGAGGAGGGCTTTGAAAGAGGCGATTACGCAGTATCACTCCTCACCCAATTCTAGGCCGTGAGTACCCCGCTTGCCCGTGAACAAACGCAATCTAGCGTTAATGGGAGCCCTGAACGATCTCCTAGTCCCGTATTTAGAGGCAAGCGAAGATTTGATTGACACGCACTCAATTATGTACGGCGGGGCCATCGCAGCGTGTCGTGTTGCTCGCGTCAAAATTCCGGACGCTGACCGAGCACCTAGGACCGCCGGGAGTGTGGGCGGCGTGTCGATACGTATAGGACTCTCATTGCAAAGCTGATCTGCTTCAGAGGGGGCAATAGCCGCCCCCGAGTCTTGCGCTTCGTGAACCAGGCCTTCGCGGGGACTGGTGTCAGGCCCCGTGACTACATGACCTGTGTCACGGAACGCATTGACTTTCTGAAGCAGAAAGTTTATGCATGGGCAAGCCGTATTCGTCGCTACAGAGAGTGTCTGGACTGATACCAGCAGAATCACCTTTTCCAAAACGATCAAAGGAAGGTATACGAGAAGTAGGATGGAACCGACCATCGTGTGTCTGACAGACAGCGACCGGATGCTACTGCCATGGTTAACTTTTGGCGTAGTATTTGTTCGGTGCCTGTCGAACACAACGAGGGCGCCTGGATGGGTGTTGTCGAGCGTGAGTGTGAGTCCATCGAACCCATGGGATCTGTAACCATCAGTCCCGAAGACGTAAGTTGTGCCATCCATACGGCTCCGAACTGGAAAAGTCCGGGTCCGGGTGGATTGCACAACTTCTGGTTAAAGTGGTTTCGATGCTCGCACGCACGTTTGGCAACACAGTTCCAGTAAGCCCTCGAGCTCGGTTCCCTACCGCCTCCCTTAACAACTGGTGTTACCTCCTTGCTCTACAAGTCCAGTAGTACCACGGAAGCGAAGAACTACAGACCCATCACGAGTTTGCCGACGCTATACAAGCTCCTTTCATCCATTTTGAGAGCAAAAATTAACACGCACATTGTTGCGAACAAAATTTTGGCCCTCGCCCAAAATGGATGTAGGGTTGGGTCACGTGGTACTAAAGAGCTCCTCCTCATAGACATGAACATTTGCCAACGAGTCCGGCGAAACAGAGGGACCCTCTCAACCGCCTGGATTGACTATTAGAAGGCCTATGATTCGGTGGCTGAGGAGGATCTTAGAACTGTATAAAGTTGATGCAGTTCTGAGATCCTTCTTAGTTGCTTGCATGGGGCAGTGGACCACAGTCCTTCGTCAACCCGGGGGAGGAGAGGGCCCCTCTGGCCCGCAGGATTCCATCAGGATTGAGGGAGGTATTTTTCAGGGTGATAGTCTGAGTCCCTTATGGTTTTGCCTAGCGCTGAATCCGCTCAGTAACCTGCTGAAGGATTCAGGACTAGGTTGCCAGCTACGGAGATAGGGTGAGGTCATTTCTCATCTGCTCTACATGGACGACCTCAAACTATTTGCACAAAATAAACATGACCTGTTGGAGGTACTGAAAACCACAGAGGTCTCCAGTAGTGCCATCAAAATGGAATTTGGTGTCGATAAGTGTGCGGTCATGCATGTACAGTGGGGGAAAGTAGTAAATTCCACAAATTTACAAATTTCTGAGACAATAGCTCTCAGATCTCTCTCCGAAGCAGAAACCTATAAATATCTTGGTATGTCACAGTCTTTGGGTATCGAGGGTGGACTCAGACTGAGCTCGATTTCCTGGATCGAAGGGTGCGTGTACTGCGCACCGTATGTTACACCCACGATCTTCTGTTATGAGACTGTACATCCCGCGGAAGTTTGGAGGTCGCGACTACTTAAATGCCAAAGACCTCCACAACCGCGAAGTGTGCAGTCTCAGGGATTACTTCCTAAACAGAGAGTGTGGGATGTCATCGTGACGTAGTGGCAGTAGACGCATCTTTCACCCCGCTCTCCATGGCAAACGGGAACTGGCGCAGACTTAAAGTACTAAGCACCGAGGACCGCAAGGCGGTATGGAAGAGTAAGGAGCTACATGGGCGGTTCTACAAGGCTCTTACGGGGCCCGACGTAGACCTGCTCGCGTCGGTGAACTGGTAACGTTTCGGGGATCTCTTTGCGGAAACCGAAGGTTTTGTCTGTGCAATTGGGGACGAAGTTATCATGACGAACAACTATATATATAGACAACAACCGGGATCAACGGCTTAACGTGCCTTCCAAAGCACGGGAGCGCTCAGTTAGTAACCACTCAAAGCGGTCACCCATCCAAAGACTGACCTCGCCCGACATTGCTTAACCTCGCATACCGCACGCGGTACGCGGGCGCCGCTGCAACAAATATCCGTGATAAATGCACAAATAAATGCCCCGGCCGGGATTCGAACCCGGGACCTCTAGCTTTGGAGGCAGAGTCACTACCAACTAGGCTAAACAGGCCGTCAATAACCACTCAAAGCGGTGTTATTGTAGACTTACTTATACATTGAATATGAAAAAAAGTGTACTTGTCCAACCAATGTTCCCAATTCAATCAATCCTTACTATAATATGAAATGTCAGTACTACCGGTTATGTCAACAACCAATTTCAAAACATTGTGTGTTGGAATATTAGTCAATCCTTCGTCCTTTTATTGTTTTAAATAATTAACAATATTCACAATAAGCTTTCTAACAACGTTTTGGATGATTTTCGGCATATTTATTTTTATAATCACGAAATTTTTCGTCTTGATGTAAGTTTGTTTACATCGAATACATTCGATGACTTTTAACGTCTCTTGTCTTTTCTTTTTTTTTCTAGGCCGTCTCTTGTCAAAGGGACTATGCTTGCTATTATAATAAATTAGTACCACTAAGCCGCAACATGGCCAGATCCAATAGACACTGGTCAGGCTATACATAAGTTTATTAAAGTTTCATAGGGTAGTCAGTAAAATAGTCTTGTAACATAAATGCTTTACTCGCTGTGCATATAAAATAAGTACTTATCAAACTTCTCCGAAACCAATATCTAGGAGAAACATTCCCGACTGTCGAACTCGGCTCAGATTTGTAGTGAGCGATATGTCACCGCATACGTAATTGAGACAGCTCGATTCGTTTGGATATGATTTTAGTATCGTACGTTCTCCACCACCCGCTCAAAGGGCGGTAAGTACTGTAAACTGGGGTGACTTAGCCTCGAGGGCATCAAAGATCAAATAGAAATAGAAATAGAAAATCATTTATTCGTGACAATTACAAATAGGTAGAAGCATAAAATAACAACAAAAAAGAAAAAGACATATGTCACGAAATCGTTATTATTCCTCTGTGTATTCAAATTAGCGTGCACTGTGGCGGTGAGATTAGTAGTCATAATTCGTCAATTGTAGTAACTTTATGCTATACATTTGTAATGCTCATAACATATTTTTCCCATCTTTCCTAAAGGAACCCCAGTCTAGAGTACAGGTGAATTAGCGAGACCATAGAATTGCATGTACCGCGTTTAATCCAGCACTTGACTACAGCCTCTATAGTGAAATTTAATATTTTCCAGTACTAATTTTCTTACTTTTTTATTTTTTTATAAAGAGCTCGAATAATTCTGTCGTTTATAAACAACGAAAAAAATTATACAGCAAGCATTTATATGTTCCAAATCCATGAGGACACTCGTATAACGAGTCATTAGACGTATCATATCATCATCATCATATCGTCCACTGCTGGACAGAGGCCTCCCCCAAGGATGACCGGTCCTGCACCGTCCTCGTCCAACGGCTACCCGCTATCTTGACCAGATTGTCAGTAATGTCAGTCCACCTTGTTGGGTCTTTCCCATGCTGCGTCTTCCGGTTCGTGGTCACCACTCAAGAACCTTTATTAGACGTATATTTTAGAATAAACCATTCAGCCGTGTCTTGCCTGGAATAGCTTGTTTCTATAAAAATAATGAGGGAAGCGTTTCCACTCACTCACATGAAATTCATAATACAAATTTCACTTAAAAGAAAATGCACGGGAAATCGTTCGCCTCGTTTCCACCAGGCAGCGTTCAAGGCTTCGTCGCGAGTAATTCAGCCAGTGTTTGTGTTATTATTGTTCAAACTAGAAATCAAAAGAGTGTAGAAATAAATGTAGGTAGCTTGTGCCTTGCCCTGGCATCCAGAGGTGATTTCCTGAGGGAATCTCGCCTCGGTGATTTGTTTGTTCGCGTTAGAGGGCGGTATTTTATCATGTTAAATTTAACCTATCCGGCTGGAATTAACTTCGTGTTCTCTTGTGCAAGTCTTTTATCACTGGTCCTGTTCAGTCGTGACCCTTTAGAACAAAGAGGATTACCGCGTTTATCTCCTGTGCGCGCCGGGCGTCGCTGGTAGTGTAAAGAAGTATATTATGAAGAATAAAACAAAATGTTTATCTCAGTACCACGGGAGATTTAGCGTTTTATTTGGTACCTATCATAGTACAATTTGATTTGGTGCCCACCACTCGCCTACAGAAAATTAGAAAATCATTCATGGGTAATGGTGTGAAGTTTTATAATAAGCTTCCAAGAAATGTAACTGAATTATCTATTAATAAATTTAAAAATTATGTAAAGCGTCAACTCATATCGAAAGCATATTATAGCACACATGACTACATGAATGATAAAACACCGTGGGATTAATTGTGACTGAAATATTAATGAATTAATCATTATGGCGTTAGATATTAATATGATCTTTTTTTTGATATTTTGATTTTATTCTAGAAACTGTCTAGATTTCTATTTTTTATATATTTTTCTATTATTATTATTATTTATTTTTTGACGATCCTATTGTGAATTTTACTACAATATAATTTCTTACTTTGACATGTCTACAACAACAATATTTATTTTGAAGAATAATAATAGCATCAATAAATTGCTCTAAATAATTAATTAATATATATGTTAATACATGTTATAACTGACGATTCGAAAGTGCTTGTTGCTAGGCCTATTTGAATAAAGAATATTTTGACTTTGACTTTGACTTTGAACATCATCCTACCGCTATTCCTGATCAGTTGCATCCTGGAGGATGCCCGGGGTTTGCTGCTTAATGCCAAGAAATGGCGTAGTGTTTTATGCCAGTAATAACCCATTTGGGAAAATAGACTTGACTGTTAGAAGTTCTCAAGCCGCCCGAAGGAACTTGGCTTAACTACTTCTGTCATAGACAACAACCGGGATCAACGGCTTGGGCAGATTTTACGTATAAACAGTACAGCGCTCTGCGCGTGCAGTATAATACCGCATTCAGAGTGCAGATGGGGCATCCATTCTGTAGCGCATCAGGGATGTTTGTGGAAGCGCGGGTAGACTGCTTCCACACCAGTATGCGCAAGCGAACCAGATCCCTGGTGCGCAGAGTGCGAGCATATCGGGCCATGCTCAGTGTAGGGTTCCGTAGTTGCCCAATGAACTTAATTAAATAGAAAACCAATAACAAGCATAAATGAATTCCTTCGCAGCGTATCATACGTCTTTTACTAGGATTTTTTACGATAACTCAAAAGCAGCTTAACGGATCATGTTTATTGAGCTTTACTTTCATGACTTTTTCATAAGTTAGAGGGGGGGACACTTTTTTTTCTTTTGGAGTGATTAATTCCGAAAATTTCACTCCATCAAATAATGTTGTTTGACTCATCAAACAGGTCTTCAGACCTCTATTCATTTTGAAAGACCTATCGAACAATACCCCACGCCATAGGGTTGAAGCAAAAAAAAATCATCTGCATTCCCATTTTACGTGTAAGAGAGGTACCCATATATTATTTTACCACTTTGTTAGATTTATTGTTTTATGTATCCATACCACAGCTTTCTAGCACTAACAAACACAGAGCAAAGCCTCGGACAGACAGACATGTCGAAAATATCAGGGGTTCCTAGTTGACTATCGCACCCTAATAACAACACAATCTGCGTGGGCATACTAGTGTCCTAAACCCATTAACACGTTTCTGTAAAAAAGTTAAAGATTATGCATTCTATTAATCATAAAGTCAGGCCCATAAAAAGCAGCGGTCCTGACGTTTGATTCCCGTACGTGCTTTCCGAGCTTTTAGGTTAAATATTTTATGTTGTGACTGGACACTGACTAATAAGAGTCAGATAAGTTGTGATAAGAGTGTAAATACGGTTGGGATAAAAATATATAAAATAAATAAATAAATGAACGTGATGTGATGAAACTAAAGATTCCTCGAGTTTCAAAGTTCATAACAATCGGCGCTGACAGCATCAAATAACAAATAATCTTAATCTATTAACTCGCATGTAAAACAAAGTGGTGTTAGTTACACGACATGCATCGCTCTGAATAGCAGAACAACTAATAAAATAACGGTAAAATATACGGGAAAAAAACATTATCTCATAGATTTTGTACGGATCGGCTCAGGGCGGAGCGAAGTTCGCCGGGATAGGTAGTATCATATAAATATAATAATAAATTGGTACGGTTGACCAATTTGATTTCTGGGCCACTTCTTACCTTGTCATAGTTACAATAAAATGAGATCTCTAGCAGTTTCATATTGATTTTCAATGTGACAAGCTAGCGGCCCAGAAATTAAATCGGTTGACCGTACATATTTAAATATCATTATAAACAAACCTGACGTAACGTAAATATACCTCTGGTTTAAAGAACGGTCTCACAGGTTGCCTTGATGCGGTCCAGATAGATCAGAAGAAAACATGTTACCTTCATATGCCTCTGACGCACGTCTAATAAAAGTCCTGGACAGGTTGATGCATTCAGACTTTTTATATTCAATAGGTTTCCGTTAGACCCATGTCTCACTTGATGACAGCGACGATTGCGAATGTTATTTTAATGCCGCAGACTGTTGCCTTAGCTACATATCGTCAAAATAGACACCCTTTCGGCTTTCCTAACACAACCAAAATTTTTTTTTACTTTAATAGCTCTAATAAGTTTAATTTTTGAACGATATAAAATTTGATGACCATTGTCCCGATAGTCGTCTCTGCGAACGGTCTAATAGCGGCGAATCTCAAGCAACATCTCAAGAGCCTCTGGATAGATCAAGGGTCATATACAAAAGCTGGTACTCCTGTACACGGCGCGGACAGTCAGGAGTTCATCTCTCTCTAGCTTGACAACTGGAGACATCTGCGTGTCCATCACTCTCAACACAGCGCATCCCCAAGTCAATAAAGGGTCGGTAAGGCACTTGTGATTCCTTTGGAGTCGCAAGTGTCCATAGGCTACGGTGTTTGCTTACCATCAGGCAGCCGTTAGTTTGTTTGCCACCGTCGTTGTACAAAAAAAATAGAATTCGTTATTTCTTTGCTCAATACATCAAAATTATGTGTACAAATTTTAATTATAAATAAAGATTTTAATAATAATGTGTCATATTAACTTTTAACAGCATCTTAAATAATTTTTAGGAAAAAAAAGCCCGCCTTCAATGGGGGAGGCTGGTGAAAGATTATTATACTTAGATGGTGCACTCTTAGATTCCATACAATAAAATAAAAATGGCTATAAGTATCTTTATAATGGTAGAAGACTAAGTACCCTCAATTCCTCATGAAATCATGTAAAAACCTTGCTTGCTTAACAAACAAAACGAAGAGAACAAATCGCCAAACTTGAACTACGCGTCGTTGAAGAGTTCCGTTCTGATCATCATCAGCAGTTCCACTTCATCAAATGTCACTTTTATGAATGAAACTGCTTGATTAGTTCATGAAAATACTAAAATTACTATTTGTGTACCTTTCACATTTGAGGAGTTCCCTCGATTCCTAATGGATCCCATCATCAGAACTCGAGCATGACAAAAATCAATCGTGAAAATAGAACTTGCTTAACAAACACAGCTAGAAGGACAAATCGCCAAACGTGAACTTTTCGTCGTTGAAGAGTTCTGTTCTGATCATCATAAGCAGTTCCACTTCATCAAATGTCACATTTTTGTATGATAATGCTCGATTTGTTGATTAAAACACAAAAATCACTATATGTTTGCCTTTAAGATTTGAGGAGTTCCCTCAATTCCTCATGGATCCCATCATCAGAAATCAAGCATGACAAAAATTAATCGTGAAGATAGACATTGCTTTACAAACACAGCTAGGAGGACAAATCTCCAAACGTGAACTTTTCGTCGTTGAAGAGTTCTGTTCTGATCATCATCAGCAGTTCCACTTCATAAAATGTCACATTTTTAGATGAAAATGCTCGATTTATTGATAAAAACACAAAAATCACTATATGTTTGCCTTTAAGATTTGAGGAGTTCTCTCAATTTCTCATGGATCCCATCATCAAAACTGCGTTTTGACAAAAACGGGATCAATTTGGATATATATACTTACAATCAAAAAAAGAATTTTTCAAATCGGTTAAGAACTGACGGAGTTATGGAGTAACAAACATTAAAAAAAAAACATACAATCGAATTGATTACCTCCTCTTTTTAAATCTTGAAGCCGGTTAAAAAACTATTGCCAACTACTTCGGACTTACCCTAGTTTCAAGAAATGACAGTTGATATGTCCTGTTTTACCCGTATATGGACCCGGGTATGTCCTAAAACTACGACCAAATCCACCGGGGAATGGGCAGCAGCATTCCTAGAGTGCGGTGGAGATACTGCGATCGCCAACCCGCATGCCAAGCGTGGCGTTTATGGCATTTACCCCACATGAAATTGGGGGAGGCCTATGTCCAGCAGTGGACGTCCTAGGGCTGATATGGTGGTGGTGGTGGATGTCCTATTATCATTGATTTCTATGAATTCCCTTTTGTCAAATCGAAGCAACAAGGCCCACCACCATACCAGCCCAAGGACGTCCACTGCTTAACATAGGCCTCCCCCAATTTCATGGAGGGTAAATGCTATAAACGGCATGCTTGGCATTGCGGGTTGGCGATCACAGTATCTCCACCGCACTCCAGGAATGCTGCTGCCCATCCTACATCAGGTTATTAAAGTGAACGCAGTTTGGGGCATGTGGCATCAAAGAACCACGCGGTATTCGGTAGCACTGTAGATCAGAGGCAGCGTATGTACATGTGAAGCGGAGTTGCTACCCCGAAACGAAAACGAACGAAGTTCAAATATCTCCCTCTCTGTCGCTCGAATGGATGTGGACCCGGGTATGTCCAAAAACTACGACCAAGACCACGTGGGGATGGGCAGCAGCATCCCTGGAGTGCGGTGGAGATACTGCGATCGCCAACCCGCATGCCAAGCGTGGCGATTATGGCATCTACCCCCCATAAAATTGGGGGAGGCCTATGTCCAACAGTGGACGTCCATGGGCTGATATGGTGGTGGTTTCGCTCGAATACGCAAGTGCGACTGAGCTGAGAGGTAGATATTCGAACTTCGTTCGCTCAGAACTTCGTTTTGTTTCGCGCTAATCGACAATCGACAGTTTCGGAAACATCTAAAATGCAAAACCGCCTCCTAGTATCCCTACTAGCCAAGAGGCTAAAATCAAACTTCTGCTTGACTGAACAGGTGCATACCAAAAAGTGGTATCGTTAGATTCAGCAATATCTCCCGAGTATGAAAAGTGCGCTTGTCGCTCTTTAAAGTGGTGGAGGGGATAACTATGACGTCACAAAGATGGCAGCATATGGTATTAATTTTTTTCGATTAACTCAATAATTACTCATTCGATTTTAACAAATGGCAAACCATATACATTTTCTCTATTTGAGAAAATAAACAAAAATTAAAAATTTACTTTTTTTGAAGTTTAAAATAAGCAGTGAAATAATCGATTTACTCCAAAAATACTTTGTATAAAAGAGATAGCTACACTTCTTATATACATATTACTTTTTAAATTTTAGAAATCGCATCATAAATAACAAAACTACGTTGATTTTTATCCGTCGAGGGCGCCGCGCGGAGCGCTTTTGAGCGCTAATTGGTGTACACGTTGTCAACGTTTATAGTGATTCCTCAATAACTACTTATCCGATTTTAAAATACGAGATATCATATTAAAGGTATTTTGATGCCCAACAAATCATATTAAAAATACAAAGTGTATATCCTATATATAATATAACATTCAAAAGAACAAGTATCCTGTACAATGTTTTAGGGGACAAAATAAATAAAAAAATACTTTTACATCAAATATACTAATCTAATATACTATTACGCAATATACAATTGACGCATTACCGTGCTATTAATAAACATGTAGAATTTTTGAAAATGATACACAAATTACATAAGTCATGATCATTTTTACGCTCGTACTTGTGTTCATCTTCATACATACATTACGTACATAAGTATGTTCATATACATTTATTCCGAACGAAGTACCGTGCGGTTAAAACTACTATACTGTTTTAATAATGTAATAAATAATAAATCTGACTAGCCATCTCGTAGCTCATCATCCTGCTCCTGCATCTCTAGCTAGCTATCTCGTATTTTAGAATTAGATTAGCACAGCATAATTATTGTTACACAGCGTTTTAAGTAGGCATTCAAAAGGCCTGTACATAACAGGCGCACCGTAAAATTTACGCGCCTCCAGTACAGCAACCTGCATAAGAACCATTGACTTGAACTTAGTTCAAGCTATATATCACAATCGAGTTTACAAGCACGTACAATGATGAGAGTCCAACTGTAAATAAAATAAATTACCTCCCAAGTTTGAGCCACACATTATTGGAAAATGATTCCATCATGCAGGATTGTTAATAATAGTAGTCCTAAAATTGTTATGGCAGTATTTATATCATAAAAGTCCTGACTTTCGTCCTTTTAATTAATACTTGTAGATGCAGGCTCACAGACTATTATCTCTCAAGAACGCCATAATAGTAAAAATACTGTATAAGCATAACATACCATGTCTATGTTTAGAAAGGAGAACGGAAAACTTCGACTATTAGCACGTTGTCTGCACACTCGAGAGGGAAGTTAGAAGCATTATAAAGATGTGCAGCTGACGGATCTCCTACTCTTCAGCTGCAGAATAATCCTAAAGCTGGTAGAGAGGCCTCAAATATGGACTCATCGATGCTTTCACGGCGATAAGCCCTCGTAGTAGACTTCGTAAAACCTGTAACTCGTAAATTGTTTATTCTGCACCGGCTCTAGGTAATGAAAATTGTGTAATTATATTCGCAGTCTGTTTAGAAGTGTGGTAAAAAGTGTCATGTCCAACACCATGGGACTCTTCAAGAAGATAGAAGACTTACGAATCTTACGAGTACCACCACCCTGGTCGAAAGATTTTCTTGGAGAAATACATACAAATATGTATTTCTTCTTCCTGGATGTGACGATTTAGTGTTCACTGAGGTCCAAGAGGGTACCAGGAAACTATATCAATATTTTCCGCGAGGTGCCATAATCCCGAGTGAAGACTCCATGTTCATGTAAATGCCACCTGTCCGATTATGCGGACGGGAGAAGTCAGGTGCAACGTATGCGTGGAAGGAGATGCTTAAGAGCGGAAGACCGAATGACTAAGACCGAATTCATAGCAACTACAGGCCACAAGTCCACAAGCATAGGAGGTGTGATATCTTCTTCGGTTATTCCAAAACTTAGTGATCTTTTCTGACGCTGATCTTACTACTGCTTTCCTATTAGTCTCGGTTGTTATGAATGTTGAAACCATGGTAAATGTAGCTCTGGACTAAATCGCGATTTGCAATGACTTTCGTTTCTAGTCGGTCGTATGTCTGTATCATTTTCATATCCGTCATGAGGCCGATCCTGCAGCTTCATGTCTCAGAGATGAACATGCTTCGGTGGTGATGTGGAGTAATGCGAAAGGCTCATATTAAAATTCCTATATTTGCGGCAGCTTTCATATCCGTAACATATAGTATGTACCCGTTACTACAGGAGAGCTGTTTAAATTTTTGAAAAATAAGTAAATCACTTTAAACAATGTCATCATTTCAGCCGAAAGACGTCCACTACTGGACAAAAGTCTCCATCAAGGATCTCCAAAATCACCTGTCGCGCGCCACTTTCATCCAACGGCTTGATAGGGGCTTCTTCACACTGCTTAGACAAGCTCTAAGGGGCACAAATAATGTCACTGTGTCAGTAATAATTGCAAAACGGGAGATATCGCTTTTTAGCTATAAAAACGCCTGTTGTTAACCTTTGCTTGTTTTTCACTATGCTGTTTCGGATCTACTTGTAATTTTTAGGTGTGTAACAAAGATAATTTGTATAGTATTATATATATATAGATCTAACTAACGTACATACAAATCGTTACGCAATCGACCCGCATGTCCCGATAGAAGAACCCGGAGATGGTGGCTAGACGTCGCCATAGATGACATGTGAGCCAATGGACTCAGTTTATGAAGATGATGTTGAAGATTGCACAAAGTGCAACCGGGATTACTGCTAGGATCAAAGATTATTCATTAAACCTTAAGACTTGTAAATTGTATGTTTAAAATAAACACACTAGCCAAATCGAAGAGATAATTATGAATTTAGAATACCTACGATCTTAGTAATTATTATTATGGAGCCATTTTCAATAAATTGCTGTACCTGTCCGGAAGACTAAATGCGTACTCAAAACACTGTGTACAATAATTATGCTGTGGTGATCTTATTCTAATTGGATTTATTATTAATTACGTTATTAAAATTGATAGTGGTGTTGGTGTGTTGTGTGTGCATGGTACTTCATCCGGAATAAATATATAGTTACGTAATATACCTATATGTATGAAGATGAAGAAGAGTGCGAACGCGAGCGTAGAAATAATCGTCACTTATGTATTATTGTACCATTTTCAAAAATTCTAAATCTATATTAATAGAACGGTAACGCGTCAATTGATTAATAATAGTATATTAGATGTAAAAGTATATTTTTCCCTAATAACATTGTACATACTTATTCTATTTAATGTTTTGTACATAACCTATTGATGTAGGATATATATTTCATATTTTTTATATGATTTGTTGGGCATTAAAATACCTTTAATATGATACCTCGTATGTCAAAATCGGATAAGTAGTTATTGAGGAATCACTACAAACGTGACAAAGTGTGCGCCTACTAGCGCGCAAAAGCGCCCCGCGCGGCACGCCCTCGACGGATAAAAATCAACGTAGTTTCGTTATTTATGATCCGATTTCTGAAATTTAAAAAGTAATATGTAGATAAGAAGTGTAGCTATCTCGTTCATTTGAAGTATTTTTGGAGTAAATCGATTATTTCACTGCTTATTTTAAACTTAATAAAAGTGAATTTTATTTTTTTTGGTTTTTTTTTCAATAAAGAAAAAATGTATATGATTTGATATATAATTTGCACATAAATTTTGTTTGCTATTTAATTAGCTTTCATATGACACCTCATTTGTTAAAATCGAATGAGTAATTATTGAGTTAATCGAAAAAATTTAATACCATATGCCGCCATCTTTGTGACGTCATAGTCATCCCCTCCACCACTTTAAAGAGCGACAACCGCACTTTTCATACTCGGGAGATATTACTGAATCCAACGATATCACTTGTTGGTATGCACCTGGTCAGTCAAACGAACTTTGTTATTTGACGACTTTTTTCAAATTGGCCTCTCTACTATCCGCCCCGCGACCCTCTGTACCAAAGTTTCGAGCATTAGCAGAGAAATTCCTTTCGTTTCGATTCAGGTCATATTTCCGTTAGTCGATTACAATCGATCAAATTGATGAAATTTGTAACCAAAATAAAGGAAGACACAATAAAAATATTAAATCACTCGAATAAATTACAAACGACGGAAGTGTGAAATTACTTTTGTCGCGAAATTTGGATATACAGTAAAGATTTGGCATTGAAATCAATTACGAATTCACCATTCATCAATAATCGCTAAGTATGACAAACGATCCGCCATAGCCTCATCACTACCACAGAATAAGTAATGGTACAGCACTAGTAGTAAAACGTGCGTCGCAGTGGACTTGTAGGTTAAGGAATAATTAGCGAAATCTGAATACGTAACACGCTGCTACGTTCTATTTTTTGCGTACAGAGGGAACAAATAAAAGTTGATAAATTGTAAAAGGATAAACATGCATGAACTCATTCCACCCAGCCACTATACATCCTTAGTGTGAGTTTTTTATTTATTCTATTTAAAGGCGACTTTTCCGATTGCCTTTAAATTTGTTTAGGCCGGCTGCGCCGTGCTGATAAAGGGGTGCGCAAGCAAAGCTATATCCGCTGTGCTCGTTTAATCGTTTGCTTAGTGATTTGCATAGACCCGGCTATACCCGCCCGTTTTTTTAATCTGTTAACTTCATTTGTTAGGATGAAACATAAACCCCTATAAGTTTATTTTTCAAAGCAAACTGCTTTGACTCTAATATTGATATAGCTTAATCGGGCAAGATAAAATATTATTAATAATGCTATACATGTATTTTTAACATTGTATATCTATTGACTAATTTCAAGGTTGGTTAAGATGAAATTTTGATAGACTACCAGTGGTGAGTCGCGAAGAAGCTCAAAATGTAGTTGAGGGCATAAATATGTACACATTATGTTATGGAGCTTATTTCAATGGAATAAGGTGACAAAATGTACACCCATTGGTGCCCTTTTTGCCTGTATATATGTATATACTTAATCTTACTACTATTCAATTCATACACACTTAATCCGCTACTTACCATTAAACTATAAAAGAGTCATCTTTACTCACTGTCCGAGTTCTGAGAAATATTGTGTGTATTTGTATAGTTATTTGATTAAAAAATACAGAACCTAGTGTCTATCTAAACTAATCTAAGGTACAGTCAACTGCAAAAATAAGTATCGATTTAATCCTCTCTTAAATATGTACCAAAACCTTTATCCGCTGGCATAAGAGTTATGGAACATATTTTTAGTAAGTTGTATACACCCATATTTTTGTAATTGACTGTACATACTTGGTTTAGATATCGATAAGAAATTCTGTTACCTCTGAAAGACAATAGCTGGTCTAATATTCCTGTATATCGAAATGAAGTTATATGCAATGAAAATGAACACTGCTTGGAGAGTATCTTGTTAGTTAATACTGTGCATTGCTGTAATTAAAATACTCAATATATAAGAATTAAATATTGTTTCCGTGCTACAATTTAGTAATTATTTAATCTGTAGTATCCCACCTTATTTTCAGATATTAAAAATTAAATTTAGTTTGTGTTAGCATTGGTGGAGCAAATAAAAACTTATATGCAAATAGGTGACTAAAAATTATGTATTTACCTTATTAGCTAAACTGCCAATTAGGGTTAAGGACTTTCATGTAACAGTTGCATAAGATAATTTGACAAATCTGTCCATAAATTTTACCTATATGACCTTTCTAAATATGTAAAATCCAACTCCCTTTTTGGGCAGTCATGTAAAAAAATTGTAATTAAGAGATTACTTTATTACTATACACTAGTGATGCCATGGGCTCTTGCGTACAGTGGTAAAATAAATCCAAAACATTACCATGGCAATCGTGCATTGAATGTCTTTGAATGTGAAATGTGTATCGAAGTTGACTCCTACCAGTGCAACTGAAGAGATCCGCGAAAAACATTTAGTAGAGTTTTATTACCGCCGGAAGAAGGATTAAAGCCCTGGCGGAGTCCTATCCATTTATTTACTGGTCTCAATAACATTAGCAGGACATTAGCATAATGCCCGAATTTAAGTCGGCTCGCCAGCCGTCTCGTGCCCTAATGAAGAGGAATGGATTCCATTGTGTTCAGCAAACTGCTCGGCTAATGTTCAATAGCTATAAATAATACACTTACGGAACAAGTGAGATTAATCAAACTGCAATAACATGATACTAGATACTACTATAAGCATCGTTTCCGTTTATTCCTTATTGATGTTTCCTTGAGACAATCGAGATCAGTTAAATTAACAGCTCAGCGGGCCTATGGTGATTAACATTTTATCACTTATCGTCGTGGATAAGACGCCCGTCACTCTCACACTCGCATACTTGTCAGAGCGTGATGAATGTCTTATCCACGACGATAAGTAATAAAATGGCAACTATCATAGGCCCGGAGCAGCTCGACCGAGGAGAAAACAGGAATCGACTATAGACAAATGGCACCCGCCTGTGACGGAATTGTTTATGGTTGATGCGGATTCCTCTCAACAATTGGATTGTGCGCCAATGTAATATCAATACGTCAGTAGCGCCATCAGAATAAAACCCCGGGAGGATACTAGTATTCAGTCAGCTAAGACGATCAAGATAACTTATTTTAGCTGAAATAGGAACTAAAGTGTCAGTTTACATGAATAAAAGAACCCGCCAAGAGACTGCTCTCTTAAATGAATAACTTGGCACCTTCCATTTCTGCTACGACCTAAATGCAAGATTTCCGTGTAGTTATTAAGTTTGACCGGAGAAGACCTCGCGTCTCGTCTACGTTATTGCCTGCGCCGGTCCCGACCCACAATATTAACGAATTATAACAAAGACATTCTCATTTCCGCGGCGCACTGCGGTTTCTATCATGAATAAATATGGGCGCTATTCATGATTTTTTATTCCACAAAGGAAAGACCTCAATAGTTTAGTTATCTACGCCATGGGTTTTGTAAGACCGTTATCTAATTACCGGATCCTGAATTTATATAAAATAAACCTCTTATCAGCACACCTCTTCTAACGAGATTTAGATGTCCGAAAATTACCTTTTTACTCTGACTGACTGACTCACTCAATCATTCATCAAAATGTTTGACTGCTTCCAGGTGACCTAGAATGTTGAAATTTGGCATCCAGCTAAGTAATTGTGTGCAACTTGCAAAGGGGAAAAATACATGTACAGTACATATGGTGCTACTTTACCGCACGAGTGCCGTAATCAGCAGATTACATTCATATGTGGAAACTTTAAAGAGCCATATGAACTGTAAAACGTTGTACGATACACGCGCGAACAGGTAATTCGCAACTCGTGTCGAATTAAAACACTCCCTTCGGTCGTATTTCAATTTATCACCACTCGTTGCGAATTTCCTGTTCTTTGCACTTGTATAGTAATGTACTAAAACAGCGGTTTTTACATATTTTTTTCCATTATTTTATTTAACTTAGTTTTTTAGTTTACCTTGTAAAATTATATAAATAAAAGAGGTTGATGAGATTATGACGGATTAATTTGCGTGATATTAAACTTTAAAGTGCATTTTTTTAACTTGTAATATGTATGTGTGGCCGGGGTAAAATATTGTAATTGAATTAAAGCAGTTATCCTCAACCAGTTTGTGCTGAAATTTAGCATACTTATGTAAGTTGGGTGACAATTACTCGTAATTCAATGGTGACAATGCGCTCGGTGGCATCATAATCTAATAATGGAGAAGACAGAATTGTTTGGGTTCTTTAGAAGCGTGTCAACGAGTAGGATGATTATGGCAAAAAGGTACACTTGGCAGTTAAAATAAGTATCAGTAAAAAAAGATACCTACTTATTTCACAATGTATTTATTTTGCCGTGCCGGGAGTGGGTAACTAGCGCGCCTGCTGGTGATGTATTCGTGGTATTTATTTAAAAAAAGAAATAATATTTGAAAATAATAATTATTTCCATCAAAAAGATTTTCCATACTAAGAAATGACGATTAGGTAATTTCTTTTACAGGATTCCGCAGTCAACTAGGAACCCTTATAGTTTTTCCATGTCCGTCTGTCAGTCTCTCTGTCTGTCCGTCTATCTATACGAGGGTTTGCTATGTGATTGTTAATGCTAGAAAGCTGCAATTTGGTATGGATATATAAATCAATAAATCTGAACCATCAAAGTAAAGCTTAATAAAGACTATCAACGAAATCTATAGCGGACATGATTAGTTGAGCTGTTTTTGAGTTATCGTATAAAGTCTTCCCTTCTAAGTAAAAGACGTATGAAACGCTACGAAGGTATTCCCTATTGCTTGTTATTGTTTTTTAACCGACTTCAAAATTTCAAAAGAGGAGGTTATCAATTCGGTTGTATGTGTTTTTTTTTTTTTTAATGTTTGTTAGTCCATAACTCCGTTATTTCTTAACCGATTTGGAAAATTCTTTTTTTGATTGTAAGTATATATATCCAAGTTGGTCCCGTTTTTGTCAAAACGCAGTTCTGATGATGGAGTCCATGAGGAATTGAGGAAACTCCTCAAATCTTAAAGGCAAACATATAGTAATTTTTATGTTTTTATCAACAAGTCAAGCATTTTCATCCAAAAATGTGACATTGGATGAAGTGGAACTGCTGATGATGATCAGAACAGAACTCTTCAACGACAAAAAGTTCACGTTTGGCGATTTGTCCTGCTAGCTGTGTTTGTTAAGCAAGTTCTATTTTCACGATTAATTTTTGTCATGCTTGATTTCTGATGATGGGATCCATGAGGAATTGAGGGAACTCCTCAAATCTTTAAGGCAAACATGTAGTGGTTTTTGTGTTTTTATCAACAAATCGAGCATTTTCATACAAAAATGTGACATTTGATGAAGTGGAACTGCTGATGCTGATCAGAACAGAACTCTTCAACGACGAAAAGTTCACGTTTGGCGATTTGTCCTCCTAGCTGCGTTTGTTAAGCAAGTTCTATTTTCACGATTAATTTTTGTCATGCTCGATTTTTGATGATGGGATCCATGAGGAATTGAGGGAACTCCTCAAATCTTAAAGGCAAACATATAGTGATTTTTGTGTTTTTATCAACAAATCGAGCATTATCATACAAAAATGTGACATTTGATGAAGTGGAACTGCTGATGATGATCAGAACGGAACTCTTCAACGACGCGTAGTTCACGTTTGGCGATTTGTTCTCTTCGTTTTGTTTGGCAACCAAGCAAGGTTTTTTCATGATTCCGTGAGGAATTGAGGGTACTTAGTCTTCTACCATTATAAACATACATTATAGCCATTTTTATTTTATTGTATATCTATCTAAGAGTGCACCATCTAAGTATCATAATCTTTTACCGGCCTCCCCCATTGAAGTCGGTTTTTTTTTCTTAAAAATTATTTTAAGTAAGTTCATTGGGCAACCACGGAATTCTACACTAAGCATGGCCCGACATGCTCTCGGCCGATTTTTATTATGTAATAAAAAAGTGACATCTATTTGAAAACCAAGTTCTTTGTATATAGGTGTGATTTACGAGTAAGAAATGTTAAAAGAACTTCTGAACTCGTCATTTTTTCACATTTATGTTTTGGGTGGGATTATATTCACCTGTGCAATTTGTACAAAGTTCAAAAAAACTCACCCAACAGTAAGTTTATAAACTTCGTCGCCTAAGAGCAGAACTTATGACATAAGATTGTTGTTAGTGAGTTGAGCTAACTTGTAGAGCATACGACGTGATGCCTGAAAAGGTGTGTTTGCACATGGCCCTGGATCTCGTTAATAACTTCTCAAAGACACATAACACGTGACCAACTCCGCGCGAGCAAACTTCTCTGCGCTAATCAGAGTACCTAATGAGTATATACAATATGCCTACATCCTTATTAGTTAGGTGTCTTTAGTAGTCTAGCTGAAATTTGGCATACACATACATTACGTCGCAATCTGGTACAAGTATAACAGTATAACTCAACCATGGATTTGGCAGAGAGCTGATAAATCGCAAATATATCAATGAATTCATTTCATATAGATAAGCAAAATAGCATCATGAACTACATATGTAATGTACATCTCAAATAAGAAAGACCAAAAAAATCATAGAAGAATGATTTAGCCAGCATGTAGCGGCAAAAATAAAGTGTGAGCGACGCATTCCGACTCCTATCTCAGTAAGTGAACAGGAATACCGTCCTGATTCGATTACAGTTACTCTACGCAACTCTACGGTTTTCCCTTGTAGCAACCGAGCCTTCGCTGAATTACGAACTTTCGATATAAAACGGAATTACTGGGGGCGATCACATAATGTGGATAATATTTCACATTTAGGTCATATTTCTAATACATTTTTTCCATCGTTCGTAAATATTCAGAGTTTATCTATGTCTATGTTCAATAATTTGTATTTTGTGGGTGGCAAACAGAAACAAGGTAGGCAACCATAATGAACCAGAATTTAATCAAAAACCAATTCGCAATTACACTTTAAATTACCTAAACGTACCTTTTTAGAAATTTAATTTATGATCGTTTGATCGTCCGATGGCTTGCTATTTCTACTTTGATAAAAATTAATGCCTATAGGCAGTTCTTGAGATTAAGTTGACAGGATGCAACGGGGATAAAGTGAAAATGATGATGACATACTTGCATTCAATTTCGTGCTACAAAATCACTTTATCGATTTGATAACATTAACGACGTTGTTGTACAGCTGAAAAGATTGACTGACATCCAGTCTAGCTATTCAGGATTGGCAAAACTTGTCTTCGATCAGTTTCGGTAGATTAGCATTCTTGGTTAGTTATTAATATGTTAGTTAGAAGATAAGTTATCAGTCTTGTAAATTGTCATAAATGTTAACGGTGAAACCCATGACTAAGTAGACTATGTCTGTTAATGTTTGAAAATAATTAAGACGCAGTCCAGCATGGAAGTCCGCAGCGCAAAGCAAGTAATAAGATACAGTGAAATAGGGAGATGAATAATCTTGGTTTTCTTACTCTTTCTAGCTTACTGGGACATCAATATTGTATCCTCTGGATGCGGTTTTAGACACGATTCGCGATGCCGTGCATATATCAATATGTATATAAGTAAATATGTGGCATATTTCAATAAATATGTGGCCTTTATTTATAAGCGGATAACTATCACCGAGCGGTGCGCACAAAACCGCAGCACTTATTTCATATCATTATATTTTAATGCATATTCAATGAACATTAGTTGCTGCATCAAAGTCCAGCCACCAGCAGCGAGCAATTATGCTGAGCAATGGAGTGTGAAACCATCAAACTTAGAATGCGATTGCACGGCTGCAATCGCATGCCGGCGCATCAGCATCGTCTTAAATGCGCACTTGACTTTTATTAATCCATCAATCGCAGCTCTTTTTTTTTTACTTTTTATTACGGTGAAAATGTTTATTTTGACTATACGATTATTGTTACTCTTAATGTAAACAATAAGCATGTAAACTATATTTAAAGCTAAGGATAGATTAAATAAAGCCGATAAAATATGAAGATAAAACAATGATGGATGTACAAATAATTGTATTTATGCAGTTGTATAATATTGACTATTTGCAAAATATCGGCTACTTGTACATTAGACTTATGCCCCGTTAAATTGGTTTTGACTCAATAATTATCAATTATCACATATCTGGCTTTTCCCGGCTGTATCCTAAAGTGGGCCGAAGTCCACCTGAGATGTGTTATGCAGCTATTTATGCTGCGAGAATCTGTAAGCTACGCTACGAAAACCCATTTCCACCAATGCTATGCTATGTGGACTAAAGATTGATTGGTAGATCCAAACGCGTTCATAGGAACGTAGCACATCTCAGGTGGAAAGGCACCCTATGAATTGACGTAGCGACTAGTTTTACGAAACTGATATCTTTACCGTCTACCTGGAGGGAAAACGAAGTCCTTCTTGGGATCATGTTGATTTTCTCACGATGTTTTCCTGTACCGACAAATCACCGTTAAATACCACATGATATTTCGTACAATACGTTTTTTTAAACCCACAAGCAGAGGTACAGCTATGTACCTGTATTATTTTTTTATGTATCGGTTGCGTATCTGCAAATGATCTACTTACTTACATGTATATAGTACCGTTTTCTAAACCTTTCCCGCCATACAAAAAAAAGGATTAAAGTTAGGCATTTTTAGTAGTCTTAAGAATTTAATCATAAATATTAAGAAGTGCCCCTTTTTCTTTTTGGTAATAAGGAGAAAGCAAATGGTTAAGAAAATTAGTATATACATACCACAATTTTATAAACCAAATAAGGATAGAATACTATAATGCAAATAATCCGCCCTAATAAATTAAGAGGTACATACGAGTAAGAAATTTGATATTTTAAAGTGCAGCAATATCAGAAAAATGTAGCACTACTTTCTGAGTGAAATGGTCCCCAAATTGAGCTGATTGTATAACCAAAGACTGAATCATATTTTTAGGTAGTAGTAGATATTGTTGACAGAACTTTGCTAATGATGACTTATTTTCAGGACCTTTTGAAAGCACCAAATTTTTCCTAAATTTGATCGAGGGTTGAATCGCGGACCAAAACTTTTCACATATCGTTGTTAGGGACTTGACCCAAATAAACATGTCCAAAACCTCAGTGTCTGATATTGCTTGAGTTACACTTTGGAAATTGAATTCCATCCTCATGTTTATATTTGGGAGAGATTTAGGTAATTGCGTCTGGAGTTTTACTATATACCTAGATAAAATTTGTTGAATGTTTGTTCAACAGTACGCTTCACGAAACTCGTCAAATCAACTGCCAGTAATATTCTTTATATAATTTTTTTGTGTTAATTGCGGAGTGTCAGTTCGGACAAATAAGAATAGCACTCCAAGAAAACTAAGTTATAAGTTGTATAATATTTGAACAAAGTTGCATATTTTTGCAAATATAACTACGGTAGTAATATGGTGACTTTACGAACGAGTACCTCTAATTTTTTTTATTAATAAGGATATTGAGGAAACTACTCTTTAGGTATATCTTGCCGTTTATGTAATATACATTGTGTACAAAACTACGTAAAATTTACGACGTACGGCTTATTTAATATTAAAGGTCGGCAACGCACTTATAACCCCTCTGGCACCTCTGGTGTTGCCTGCTCGTTAGCCTCCTATTAAAAAAAACTACTGCAATAGGAAAGAGGGTATAGTTAGTTTTGTATTGAAATCGGACGAAACAAATTAAATACAATACAATATGGAAAGATATAAATTCCATTGAAGAGAAAGATCTCTTATAAGTAGCGTTAGGATTCTGGTGGCAGTTTAGCACAAGTAATGCAGTGGAGTCGCCATTGTATATTTTTTTATTTGAATAAATGAATAACTGAGGGATAAACATATACTACAGTACCATAATATATCACCTTTGCGTTTGATTGTATGAACATGTATACAGGGTGATTAAGGAGACGTGAGCAGGACCAACACTACATACATAGTAAATGGCAATGAATCGTTCACCATTGTATTTAAGTGAAACACCTATACCTTTTTCCTGTATTTTATTTTTTGTTAATTCTAAGTTTAATTCTCTACAATCATTGTCACCCTACAACAACTGGTTTATACAGATTAAGGCTGGGTTGCACCGACTTACGATCACAGATTGATCAACGTTAAATATGGCGCCGGCAGCTGTCATCCCATAGACACTTGTCAATCTTTCCATACATTCAAATTTTAACGAACACAGCTTACGATTACAGACGGTTTGGTGCAACCCAGCCTAAACCTCTAACTTTTATGACAGCACTTTGATTACGAAGAAAGTAAATTGTCACATTGAGTGAGATACGATATTTGAAAAGTAATCGGACTCGGATGACATTCAATTTGACACGCATCACTTGACTGAAGTGTTCTGATTGTAGAGTGACCATGAATTTCGTTTTAAAACATTTTGTTTTCAACACCAAAGATAAATGAACGTTAATTTCACTAATAGTGGCACGAAGCAGTAGCTTATGATCTACTGAATTTGTAGTGTTGATCTTGCTCACGTCTCCCGAATCACCCTGTAGAGTAAACAATTTAGGTTTGTTAAACATCGCATATTTTACTATAGTTACATATTTACATAAATTTTTGACGACAACTGCAATGCAATACTGTAAATTACAATGATGATTTTATAATGTAACATATAAATAAATTTTACTTGTTTGCTAAAATGTTTATGTATTCAATAGCCTGAACAACTTGCAACTGGAATTAAGGTTTCAAAATCTTGAATATTATCTTCTTCTGGTTTTGCTGCGGATTGCCTCATTCCAGATGCGATCTTGCAGAGAAACTCCCAACATACCCCTCTCCATTGCTCTTTGGGTGACTTTGAGCCTTCTTATGAGGCCCATTGTAAGCGACCACGTTTCAGTACCGTATGTCATCACTGGCAGTACACACTGGTCAAAGACTTTCGTCTTGAGACACTGCGGGATATTGGACGGAAAGATGTGCCGTAGCTTCCCGAACGCTGCCCAGCCGAGTCGGATTCGACGATTAACCTCTTTTTCGAAGTCGGACTTACCTAACTGGACAGTCTGTCCTAGGTATACGTAATCGTCTACAACTTCGAGCGTAAAGTGTCCGATTGTTACGGGAGTTTGTGCTACATGGGCATTTGACATGATCTACTATGTTACTACTTATACTGAAACCTATTCAAATGAAAAATTGTTCAAGACCTTGAATAGGTATAATATTGTACATTTCAACAATATACACAAACGCTCATAAGTATTTAAGCACCCATACCTTTTTCCATACATCTGTATACAAAAATGACTTTCAGAAATACACTGCCAAGTCAAAGTCCCTTGACAGTTTTGCGTGCATTATGCATTTTTTATTTAGCTGACTTATTGAGCCTTAAATCGGTGCCGGAGACCCCCCTTTTAAAATGGTAGTTTTCTTTTAGCAATGACTTAAATAACTACTAATTGCTGGTTCATAGAAAAACATAGTGTGTTTGTATGAACCAGTAATTAGTAATTAAATTTATTAAATTTTTATAAATCAATTTACTTGTATGGAACCAATAAATTTAATTATACATTATTGGTTTATCAATCATATAATCATTTAATTAAAAATTATATAAAAACGACTCCATTGCTCTTTGTTCACCCCAATGCCACCAAACATCACAACTCTACTTATAAGGCTCGATCGTAGCTAAAATGTTATCTTGCTCGCTCGCTAGTGTGTCCAAGTCGCCCGCGCGCGGGAACTTGCCAAAAGCAGGATAAACCAAGTGTTTTATCAAAATGGATCATTATATTCATTATTTCATAACAGGAAGAAAATCAATTTGTTAATCAATATTTTAAAATGAAGATTACATCAATACAGTAATAAAATGTCTACAAGTGAAAAATAGGGGTGACTTGGTGAGTTTATTTCTATTATTCAATTTTATCTACCAAATGATTTTGTGAAAAACCACGTCCTGCAGATTATGATATTATGATATACTTATTGTTTTTTGGTTTTAATTTAATACACAAAATTGTTACAAAACTACTCAATTCTACCATAATTTAGCTAGGGGAGCCTTAATAGGCCTTTAGACAAGCAAAACTTTAAAAAGTTATATTTGAGATATATTTACTCACTTACGTCGTCCAATTTAAACTGGTCATAGGTACCGTATGTATATTATGTACAGTAACGATCGTTACTTACTCACTCTGTGGCAAGCCGAGTGCTCAGATATCTATCACGACGAGTGACACTTGCTCGTATATGCGACATCCATCACTCACGCAGTACATTACCCCGTGAGGCTGGAACAATCGTGTTTAACTGTTATACTATGTACACATACTTACTTATACCGTCGTCCGTGTATTTACCTAAGTTGTAAATATAAAGAAAATGCTAAAAAAAAACTTAAACAGCAATGATTACAAAAAATAAACGTACAGACATTTGCAGTTTATGCAAGAGTTACGTGATAAAGATTATTTATCGCGAGTCGCTATAACAAAACGAGGGTAGCGTACGAGTTTAGTTATTAAAGATTAGAGAATTTGAAGACCTAATAGGGAATGACTGATATTTTTAAAGTCCTTGATTCTTTTTCTACTGAAAGGAATAACCGTTGCCATACTAGAAAAAAAACAGATTTTTTTGGTTGCGCCATATATTCTATAAAAATACAAACATTTTATATCACCTCGCATCTGCCCATATCGGACTACTAAGACATTTCTAAGTCCGTCAAATGTTTAAAAAAACGCCTGCATGTATCTGTGGTACGCAATGACATTGACAGTTCATCATAGGTACTACCGCGAAACGAAATATCTGCGTCTCTGTCGCACTAGCGTATTCAGCCGACAGAGAGAAAGATACTTCATTTTCGGTTTGCGGTAACGGCCCTGTCAATGTCATTGCGTACCACAGATTGAAGCAGGCGGCGTTCTTTTTTTAATATTTGACGGACTTAGAAAAGTCTTAGTAGTCCGATATGGGGCAGACGCGAGGTGATATAAAATGGTTGTACTTTTATAATAAAACATATGGTGCAACCGAAAAATCTGGAACAAGGACGTTTAAAAAATCTGACATTCCCTTTTATGTAACGAAGCACACAATATTTTTCTACGTTAGCAAAATAATTTGATTTAAATTAAAAATCTAAATGGTGGAGAATACGGGCACTGACGCGTGCCTCTTTAAAACATTAATAATAATAATATTGGGGGACAATCTTACACAAATCGACCTAGTCCCAAACTAAGCAAAGCTTGTACAATGGGTAGGTACTAGACGACGATATACATACTTAAATAGATAAATACATACTTAAATACATAGAAAACATCCAAGACCCAAGAACAAATATCCGCGAAAAATGCACAAATAAATGCCCTGGCCGGGATTCGAACCCGGGACCTCTAGCTTCGGAGGCAGAGTCACTACCAACTAGGCTAAACAGGTCGTCACATTAAAAACATAGTGTTTGTTAATAATAGCTGTATGTACAATAATATATGAAAATCCATTATGATTCTCCCACCAGTCATATAAGTCAATGGTATTTTGCATTGGTATATAAAGTTTATTGTTTTAATACTGCTGTCGGTCATATATTTGACTGATGACAATGCTGGAGTAAAATAAATAGTGTTTCATACTTAAGGTAGAATCTACTAAACAGTGCTCCACTTCGATGGAGGAAGAAAAATAACGCGTTACCGGTCCGCTATCAAAACAACGCCATAAATATTATCTATACGGCTGTTTGCAATACTTAGGTATCTTTTACAGTCCCCGCTTCCGCGCTTAATGAAATCGAACTTTCCCCTCTGCTCTTCCATTTTCTAACTTCAGCCAACATTGTTGTTACCGCAATAGAACGGATTTCAATGATACCGCTCGAATTCGTTGATTAGATAACGCAGGAATATTGCAAATACCATATTTGTATTTGCGAATTACCCTGCTTAATTTGATCGCTTGCCAATCGAACGTCGAGTGATTAATTGAACATTTCACAATTACACTATGTTTTAACATATTCTGTTGAAACGCGATCATTTTCACTATCAGTAAAGACATATTTAGCATTTTACATTATTATAAATACGTAGGTACTCAATACATTATACTTTAGTAATTTTAGTCATAACTGTCTTACTAGTACGAACTTTTAGTAAAACACGCTGGTCGTATCGGGGATATAACCTTTAATTATATTAAGTGGATAATTGTTACGTTGCCTATTTATTTTCTTCACTAAATAGAACAACTATTAACTATGTATTTAATGTATCTATATGTATTTATCTATATAAGTATGTATATCGTCGTCTAGTACCCCATAGTACAAGCTTTGCTTAGTTTGGGACTAGGTCGATTTGTGTAAGATTGTCCCCCAATATTTATTATTATTATCCCTTTATTCATTTTATAAAAGTAAAATATAAAACAATATTTACAAAACATAAAATCATTATAAAAACCCTAACCTAGGGTGCCGCCGGCAGCGAGGCAGGGCCTAAGCTACCGGTGGTTAGGGCGACAGAGAAAGACACCTCCGGACTATCCGCGCCGTGTCCAGGAGTACCGCCTTCTGTATCTGACCCTTGACCCAGCCATCTAACGAGAGTCTCTTGAGATGTTGGTCGAGACTCTTCGCTATTAGACCGTTCGCGGAGACGACTATCAGGACAATGATCGTTGAATCAACATCCCACATAGCGGTTACCTCGTGTGCCAGGTCTAAGTACTTGCTGGATTTGTCCTTCTCAGCCTTCACGAGGTTCTCGTCATGGGGGATGGTGATGTCAACGAGTATTGCCTGGCGCTTCAATCGATCTGTCAGCACAATATCAGGCTTGTTGGCTACAATAGTCCTGTCCGTGATGACAGATCGATCCCAATAGAGCGTTGCACGACCATTCTCGAGAATTGGCGCAGGTGTGTACTTATAATATGGAACTTCGAAGTCCACAAGACCGTATAAAAGAGCAAGCTGCTGGTGAATAATCTTGGCCACCAAGTTATGTCTGTGCCAGTACTCGCCGTTAGCAAGATGGCTACAACCGGACATAATATGCCTGAGTGACTCTCCGGGACGGCGGCATGCCCGACAGATGTCGACCGTACCATCTTTCAGGATATATTTCCGGTAGTTGTTCGTCATGATAACCTCGTCCGCAATTGCAGACAAAACCTTCAGTTTTCCCAAAAAGATCCCCAAAACGTAGCCAGTTCACCGATGCGAGCAAGTCTACGTCGGGACCCTTTATTATTATTATTATTAACATAAAATAAACCCAAACATAATAGTATTATGCTCCAGTATTTGGTTGATACCTCTATAGAAACTAGTAATTTATACTTTGTAATAATCACCGGTACCATCACTTTTATTTTAGTGCCATACAGCGTTAGGAACCGATCAAACGTTGAGTGTAAGGCAGCTGACTCATACAACATTAAAAATTCGGTTTTAGAATGTGTAGTTCAAAACTCTTATACGAGATAACGATACCTCACTTCTCTTGGTACAGTCAGCGTCATATAGTACGTAGCAGCCAAAGTGGGCAAATAGTTCGGTACACCATACAAAATAATATAGTATGGTGTACCGAACTATTTGGCCACTTTGGTTGCTACGTATTATATGTCGCTGACTAATTTTGATATTTTATTCATATCGGATTATTTCAACTAAACTAACCCACACACGCTACATTCCTGTAAAATTATATTTTTCCTGTATTATTTAATTTAATTTCATTTCACTGAATAATTTCAAAATTGTCACGTGGTAAGCTTCCGAAATAAAGGCAGTGGGAAGTTTCAATACTTGTGTAACTGACTCCAAGAAAGAGGGGGTTCACAATGCGGTAGTTATTTTTTTTCTTTTTACTTATTTTGGCCTTGTTGATATATATACCACGATATTACATTGATAGCATTAGTACTTGATACTTATATAAGAGTTGTGATTGTAACAGACGGATAGCCATTGTAATAACAACGATAAACAGATAGGTACCTAGGGTAGCATAGCAACCATCTACTTAACAATCCCTTGTACGAGTATAACGTGAAAATGAGCGTGAAATGCACAGCCGTATTATTAAAAACAACTACTAAAGAAATAGCTTTGTCCTGTCAATTAAATAGTTGACGCGTGAGCAGTACCATGTAAAAAAAATTGGTGATATATAGTGATCGTTATCAATGTGCTGTATTGGTAACGACTGTATCGATAAGTATGAAGACAACTTTACCTTTAGCCGTACGTATTCCTCTCTTATGTTATTTTTTAGATTGAATTGCACATGCGTTTGATTAGTGCCTTGATAACGTACACATTTCACCACGGGAGTTCGACGTGAAGCATCTGACTTAGTCAAAATATACCCAATATATAGGAGTAACGATAACGAACGTGGACAAATACTAAAAGAAAATGTACCTACTGTTTGCGAACAAGTCGACGTTGAGCAAATTATACTACGCAAACTGCAATTACACATGATTCGTAAAGTAAAACATCTGTGCATGGTCTAATCATTTCATTTTGTTTAAAAAGAATATGAGGATCTACGCACGGTGGCCATTTTGAGAAAATGGTATATTACTCATCACAACTCTGATTTTGACATCTAAGATAACCATGAAGGAGCGTTTCTATCGAAGTGCTCTACCAATGGTTCAACGCCATGAATGTCCAGTGTGCCTTGGTCTCAGGCTAGTCTCCTTCCTCCTGCTTGCACCAGAAATTGATGGGACTCCAAAACATTACGTAAAAGTCGCTTATACGTTAAAGTATAAGTCCACCACATTTATTCTGAGGTGGCTCAATTGGGCAATCATGAAGCGGCCACTTAGGGAACAAGTTTTGGCAGCATATTAACCTGTTAAGTATTTTAAAATTGTGCATGGAGTCGCTGAATTAGTCTCAAATTGAGTTCAATAGGTTTGTCCGAACTATATTTTCTGCACAATTTTGAAAAAATCATAATATTTGTAAAATTCCATAGTTAACCACATTATATCAGATAAAATGGTTAAAAAACACCCCCAGATCATACCTTCAGAACATTGTAATTAAAAATAATACGCATGTCAACTGTCAGAGTAGGTTTTGTCTGTCTCTATAATTAACGATACAGTCTTTAGCAAAGTATGGTTGACAAAAAAACAAATACACAAGTATTTTAAACATTAAATATTTCACATTTTATGACATTTTCGTAATAACTTATCCAAATTATACTGAATAAACGACTACAATTTGTTCAACAGAATTGGCTATTAGTTGTTCACGTCGATTAGAAAAAAAAACATTTTAAATAACCAACCTTTCTACGTGAACAAAAGTTACAGGAAGGTAACTTAAGTCTTAAAAATTGCGTGCAATAAATTTTTACTAGAATGAGCTTTGCGGATTTTTTTACGCAGTCTCGTAATTCGTTTATTGTAGGATAATAACTTCTCACTTTTTCTGCGACGTGATTCAGTCCATGTGGGAAGCATGTTACATGTGTTAAATTTGGATATTCCTGTGTGAGACATTTACCCGCTTTGAGCATGTATGATCCAGCATCAGTTACGAAAAACAATAATTTGTCTAAGTTCTCATTATATTGATAGCCCTAAGATCTTTGCGTTTCGTTTACGAGTCTGGTTATAGTAAAATAATTGGTTTTCTCCTGAACTTTTGATGTAAACATTTGCATTTGGGTGCTTGTTCCATCCAATGACTGAATCAAAAGTTTCGCCACTTTTTTTCGCACGGTTGTTTCACAAATTGTATATACTGTTAAAAGGTTTTCCATAAAATACCGAAATTACGGGTTTTCAAGTTTTGACTACGGTATAAGATTAAGACTTTAGGTTGCTTATTTATATTATGGTTTTTTCGTCCGTTGTTATAAAATACGGGTATTGTGTCAAATCAGTCACTTTATTAGGACTCTACTTGAAATACTTGAATATCAACTGTAGATACGATGTGCATTCGATTGTTTAGATTAAAATAAACTCTTCGCGTATTATGATTAGATTTTCAACTATAGTTGTATTTTTATGAAATAAATGAATGTCATTTGACGTATATTGTTTTAAATATATATTAGGGCGGAAAAGGTTTTGTACCGATAAGAGTTACATCTAGAGGTGTAATCCTAAGTATTTATTTTATAGTTAAAAACAAAAGTGAATCATCATCATCATGTCAGCCGAAAGACGTCCACCGCTGGAGATAGGCCTCCCCTAAAGACTTCCACCAGAACAAAAGTGAATATTCAAATATATTTGTTTTTTCTGCCAACCATATCCTTTGCTACGAAAAGTGCACGTAGATAACGATCACTAGTGATATAATACCAAGTACCAATTCTGAAAACACATTACTGAACTTAGCAATGCTAAATTCAAATCTGTAGTGAAACAAACACTTAATTCAAAAGCATATTAAAAGATAAACCATTAATTACATCACGGATAGGGGTGATCGGCAGTGATGCCAGTGATAGCGTCCTGCACGGGTAATGAATAGGCGAAAATAGGTTTTCTACTTACTGGAGCATTATAATTTTGTAGTACCTGACACTTTCATTTTAAATTAAACTATTGGATGTACATTATTTTGTAAAAATGACACCTCGCCGAGTTTCTTACGCCGGTTCTTTTCGTGCTAGAGGTTTATTTTTCCGAACCGGTGGTAGCTTATTCACATTCATACGTGCATATAATATGCATAAATTGAAGAATAAAGAACTTTTACCTTTTTTTACAAGAAGTAAGGATAAATCAGGAGGGCGCAATAGACACATAGCGACAAACGTGTGGGGAAAAATGGAAGCATTTATAAGTAGACACATATGAACCAGATACAATATCGCCTTTCATGTCCCTCATCGCGTACAAGCTTTTATTATTTGTCATCAGCCTATTTGTCGCCGGAGGTCATCAATGAACTGTCACTGGCGTAACCATATGTAACACTAATTAAGATGAGATATCATAATCCTGTTAATTGTTGTATCAGTCATCTGGTACTTCTCAATAGAAATATATATAAAGAATCGGACAAGTGCATGTTGGGCCATGCTCAGTGTATGGTTCCGTAGTTGCCCAATGAACTCGATAAAAAAAGCGTTTCATACGTATTTTACTAAGAAGGAAAGACTTTTTACGACAACTCAAAAACGGCTTAACTGATCATTTCCGCTATAGTTTTCGTTGAAAGTCTTTATTAAGCTTTACTTTCTTGATTTTTTCATATTTTTGAACCCATAGTTCAAAAGTTAGAGGGAGGGGACACGTTTTTTTTTCTTTTGGAGTGAATATTTCAGGAAATTTATCAAAAAATGTTTAATGAAGACCTCTATTCATTTTGAACGAACTATCTAACAACCAACTAACAACACACCACACCATAGGGTTGAAGCAAAAAATATATTTTATCCCCAATTCATGTGTAGGGGAGGTGCCCTTAGATTTTTTTAAATTTTATTCTACGACTTTTATTGATTTATTTATCCATACCAAATGCAGCTTTCTAGCACTAACAATCACAGAGCAAAGCCTCGGTCAGACAGACGGATAGACAGACAGACGGACATGGCGAAGCTATAAGGGTTCCTAGTTGACTACGGAACCCTAAAAAGAAAGAAAAAATAATAATAAAAGAAAAGATATAATTTAATTTTACCCCTGATGTTAGGTAAACCAACCCGAACGTTTTAAATTACAAATTAATTATTTAGTCACGATTATATTAATGATTGATTTTAGAATGTTTGTTTTTATCACGTTTGTTTAGACTGAACAGAAACGCGGAATCGGAAGACAATATTATGAAATTACTTAAGTCTTTTAATTTTATAACAACTTTACACGTCCCGTCCGTCCGTCAACATACTCGACTACTCGTATCAAAGAGCAATCGTGCTAAGTAAAGTGCTCATATATGCCTACAAGTTTGATTGGAAAAAGTTTCTTTACCTAGTGAACTTACACCACTGGGGCCCAGTTTCACTAATTGTCCAGCCTCCATTTGAGTTAGTTGCTTCAAAACTTTAACTTCTGAAGTTGTAACTATCTGACTAAGAAACCGGCCTCAGGAAACTGTTAGAGCTGACTGACACATTTCGTTTAGTAACCTCACCGTGGCCTTGCTTGTTACCTGTATTCTTGTTACGTTAGTTAGAACATTTCTATTTTATATTCAAATTAGTTTTGACCAGAGAAATAACCACCAAGAACTGGAGCGCAGAACACAGTTAACGTGGAACAAATACTGGGCACTGAAGGACATATTCAAAAGCAGCATATTGCCTAATTAAAATTAAAACTAAGGTATTAAACTCGTGCCACCACCTTTACCACCACACCAACACCAACCCAATCGAGAGAGGACTGGCTATCGTTGAAGAAGGCCTTTACCTGCAGAGGGGTTCTTGCAGATAAATAAAAACTAGAATAAATTTAACACACAACAAATAAAAATCTAAATAATTTTTAAGAAAAAAAAACCGACTTCAATGGGGGAGTCCGGTGAAAGATTATTAATCTTAGCTGGTGCACTCTTAAATTCCATACAATAAAATACAAAAATGGCTATAAGTATGTTTATAATGGTAGAAGACTAAGTACCCTCAATTCCTCATGAAATCAAGGAAAAACCTTGCTTGCTTGACAAACAAAACGAAGAGAACAAATCGCCAAACGTGAACTACGCGTCGTTGAAGAGTTCCGTTCTGATCATCATCAGCAGTTCCACTTTATCAAATGTCACTTTTATGAATGAAAACGCTTGATTAGTTCATGAAAATACTAAAATCACTATTTGTGTGCCTTTCACATTTGAGGAGTTTCCTCGATTCCTAATGGATCCCATCATCAGAACTTGAGCATGACAAAAATCAATCGTGAAAATAGAACTTGCTTAACAAACACCGCTAGAAGGACAAATCGCCAAACGTGAACTTTTCGTCGTTGAAGAGTTCTGTTCTGGTCATCATCAGCAGTTCCACTTCATCAAATGTCACATTTTTGTATGATAATGCTCGATTTGTTGATAAAAACACAAAAATCACTATATGTTTGCCTTTAAGATTTGAGGAGTTCCCTCAACTCCTCATGGATCCCATCATCAGAACTCGAGCATGACAAAAATTAATCGTGAAAATAGAACTTGCTTAACAAACACAGCTAAGAGGACAAATCGCCAAATGTGAACTTTTCGTCGTTGAAGAGTTCTGTTCTGATCATCATCAGCAGTTCCACTTCATCCAATGTCACATTTTTGGATGCAAATGCTTGACTTGTTGATAAAAACACAAAAATCACTATACGTTTGCCTTAAAGATTTGAGGAGTTCCCTCAATTCCTCATGGATCCCATCATCAGAACTGCCTTTTGACAAAAACGGGACCAACTTGGATATATATACATACAATCAAAAAAAAATTTTTCAAATCGGTTAAGAAATGACGGAGTTATGGAGTAACAAACATTAAAAAAAAAAAAAAAAACACAACCGAATTGATAACCTCCTCTTTTGAAATTTGGAAGTCGGTTAAAAAGAAAAAAATGCTACTAAATTTCAGAACCAAACTTATTACTAACAAATTGTATAGTACTAACATAAGATCTCCCACTCCCTCCCCCCCTCACTGTTGACAGTGGCAAAGCAAAGTGTTTTGTTGACAAAGCGCATCCCCACGTCAATAAAGGGTCGGCAATGCACTTGTGATTCCTCTGGAGTTGCAAGTGTCCATAGGCTACGGTGTTTGCTTACCATCAGGCAAGCCGTAAGCATTTTTGCCACCGTCGTAGTATAAAAAAAGAATTATTCATTTTTTCTTTTGTACTCTGTATCGAACTAAAAGGCTTTTTTCTTTTATTTTTATTTATTTATACAGGAAAGTACACCCATCAATCCCATCATATTAATGCAGTTTTATTACTTAGGAGATATAAAAAATGTTTCAGAAAATTGATTTAAGTCAACGTTTTGAGATAGTTCCCCTCCAGACCAGAGGACCCATTAATTTTTCCACCCCGTATATATCGTTGGATGTTCACAATACGTGCCTTTACCACACTATCAACATTTAAAAAAAGTTAACGTCGTCACTCAGAGATCTGCCGAGTACCTACAGACTAATATACTTGCTAGGGTAAGTATTTATTGTTTGCGAGTTTAAGTTTATTTTTAAATTATATTTTAAGCCTATTACTCTTTTGCTAATTATTACGTAGTAATTAATAAATGAATAATCAAGAGTATTATAATACCCAATATATTGTATTGTAATACCCAATCCAGTTTCGTAAATAAACTACATAATATTGTTTTTCTTTTGCATAGGTGCTTCTACTCTTCAACTTTAAACGCAGAATTTTTAGTACATTTTATTTTGCTTTGTAAATATATGGGTATTTTGATGAGCCGCTTGAGTATTGCCGGTTAAGTTATGAATTCAACTTTTCTTCCAATCATCAAAAATACGAACTTCGGTATCATAGTCGTAGCAACATACTTTATCATTCCCGTGACAACCTCCAGCGAAGTACAGTTTCCTATCTGATAGACAATTGCTTATTATAGTGCATATGCCACGCACTTGTATGCAGGAGTGTTCTGAAAAAATAATAAACACTATAGAGTATGAACACTTTTAACATTATGTATCAATTATTCATAATAATAAATTCATGGAGTGACAAAGGTCTGATGAACAAATTACAAATCTCGGACGTCTCCCAATCACAATATTCACAATTTCCTATTAGCTAATAGTACGTGAATGATAATAGATATGATATCCGAAGAGAACTGCTTCGAGTTGCAGTTTGAACAGAACTGACGCATGTGAGTTGCGGAGTTAGTCTGACCATGATTCGTCGCCCGGAGATGTGCAGACAGTAAGTAAATCAAGAAGCAGACAGTAAGTAAAAATAGTAAATCAAGTCAACTAATGTTTTACAATAATGGACACATACTATTCCGGAAATCTGAAAACACTTCCCTGGCTCGGTCAGACAAATGCCTAACAACATAATTTTTGAAGAGTTCTGGATATATGATGGTCGCGGTTGTACGCCTGGTTGATGGTTGTTTGGTGGATGTTACGACTTGGTCGTAATGATAAGTATTAACGTTACTTATCAGTAACAAACAAGCACAGATTAACACGACCGCCACCTTCAACATTGTGCACAATAGTAACACCGATGGCTAATTAGAAAATCAAAATAAGAGTCTAATCATGTAGTCATGATTTTTTTGTTACTGCGTTTTAATTAACGCTTAAAGTGCAGTTGTTACGATGAAAGGGTACATACAGCAAAATATTTTGATGGTTCCGTTTGTACCCATTATTATTTAAATTATTAGTATAGGAATAGTCTTAACAGTTTCCATTTACCACTGGGTTTTAATTTGCGCAGTGAACCAAGAAAGAGATCTAACACTTTTGAACCTTACGATACAAATAATAGAATCGAAAAGTGGTGGACCTTCATATTGACTGATTGTACCTACTACCTACAGTACCTGTACCTACTACTCGTAGCTTGTGCCCGCGACTTCTTCCGCGTAGACTCGTTAATCGCCTTAAGGTAATATTTTCTTTTAGAATATTACAAATCCTCTAAAATAGAACATTACCTTGGCTCCTTTCCAAAAAAATCTTATCGATACCATACCAGTTTTTAAAGGGGCTTAAATGTTTGTATGAAAGCAACTACGATTAAAGCACAACTGAGGGTCAAAAGTGGATATTGTCGCCGAACCCCAAAAACGCTAAATACTAATTGACAGAAGATTATGACGTTACAACACAACGCACGCGCCCCGTACTAACGTTGTATATGGAAGAACAAGAGAATGGCTAATTTAATCGTGAAATACTGCGTTTAAGTACATATATACAATACAATGCAAATCCTCTTTCTTGCACACCTCACAGAAATGAATTATTTACAAACAGAAAGCAAACAACAACATGTACATAGTTGTGGTGCAATTTCTTTTTTATTGAATCATAAATTCTATTGGTAACTGTTAGATAATAAAAACCAGATATTTTTATTATCTCTCTCTCTCTCATATTTTATTATTAGACTGATTTAATTTTGTAATTTTCATTTTAGTGTGTGGATTTGATGGTAAATTATCCATATAACGGCAATATGTTATAAAGTTTATCATGAGGAAACTACCCTATTATTGCACTCCGAGGGAACCTACAGACAAGACAAGAGATAGCAGACAAACAGTTACTTTCACATGTGTAATATTAGTATGGATATCGAAGCTAGAAACTTTGTCAGATCAGCACCTTCCCTTTCATCGGCTTTGCAGTGACGTCTGTTTTACGAGGCAGGAAACTATCGCGTAAAACTTTTATATCTACATCTCAGCATTACCGGGGGTCGCACGAACGCCGAGCCGGTTCGGCCACATCTCTTGTACGTAAACACCACCGCTTATTTGTGCGTGTTAACGATCCCAGAGGCCGGGTGCGGATTTTCAATTTTCGATATACGTATAAGCAAACACGGGATTATCCACTATCCACTGACAGAAATCCAAGTTAAAGAAAAGTCAGTGTTTTTATCATATTTTTTCTTTGAGCTTCTCGAAATCTCATTTGGTGACTTCTCATTAGTCTATCTATGAAAATTATTCATTGGATTTTCGTAGTTATGGTCAGGCAGTTTATACATCAACTACTGTACTAATTTTCTAAGACAACTCTAAAAGTTAAACTTGGTTCAAATAAAAACGCCAAAAACCGCTCTTTGTAATCCCCAGGATGAGTACGGTGACCCTAGTTACTAGTCCCTTATATATGGCACTGAATACTATAAATAACATTCTTCTATACGACCCCACTTGGTCCTATTCTCGCAGACAGAACCGATATTACTTCCACTACTATTCAATAATATGTGTAGCATTGTGTTAGTAATAAGTACCTAATTGTAACCTAAACTTGCATGTTTGGTTTATCTGTAAATTTAATGTAAGTTGGTTAGTAAATAAATAAATAAAGTATTTTTTAATAACTTGCTCTTAGTTTAATTTGTATGCTTACATCATTTACAGTTACAGCATTATATAGCATAATTATAACATTAGAAGATCATCGTCATTAATATATCCCGCCGGTCCTTTATTTATCAAAGTATTCGGCCTTGTCACCCTGTGCTCAACTCGTATTTGTAAACGTAGTAAATGTCGTTGGATTATAGATAAGACGATCTGTAGGTAATGTAAATACGAACCAGACGAGGAATACAAGCAATTAACAAATTGAGAGATATTGGCCAACCAACTAATAATGCATATTATCTTCATAACAAGCTACGTACTTCGCGCTTAAAACAAACAACTGATACAATTATCAAAAAATAAACCTTGTTATTGATTGTTATAGGGTCGTTAACCAATATACCTATTTAAGAGTATACACATAATACGTCGTATATTATTAGGTCTGAAGAAAATCACTGTATTAATTTTAAAAAAATCGGCCAAGTGCGTTTTGGATCACGCACAAAAAAGGGGTAAACGACAATAAAGAGATCTCTCTGGACCGAAGTCTATTGAGAATTGGTTGGAAGTTATATTTATGCAAGTGATTTTAGAAACTTCGATAGCGCGTTGCATAACATGTCAGATTTAGCTGATGACAGTAGTGACGCCACATCAACCCCCTTTGAGACGGAGGAGTCAGCGACAACGTACATAATAGAATTCTCAGAGTCAGCGTGGCGAGCGAGGCTCAGAGCCAGGCCAGGGTGACGAGCGGATAAGACATGTCAGATTTGACAGATGACAGTAGTGACGCCACAAAGGGTTGCGTACCTATACAACACAATATATCAAATAATCGGCCAAAAGAATGTCGGGCCATGCTCAGTGTAGGGTTCCGTAGTTGCCCAATGAACTCAATAAAAAAAACAAGCAAAAGGGAATACGTTCGTAGCGTTTCATACGTCTTTTACTAAGAAGGAAAGACTTTAATAATAACTCATACGCATAGAGATAACAACATAGTTTTCTTGAAAGTCTTCATTAAGCTTTACTTAGTTTCATGATTTTTCAATTTATTTTGTTCAAAAGTTAGAGGAAGACACATTTTTTACCGACTTCAAAATTTCAAAAGAGGAGGTTATCAATTCGGTTGTATGTTTTTTTTTTGTTTTTTTTTATTTTATTTGTTAGTCCATAACTCCGTCATTTCTTAACCGATTTGGAAAATTTCTTTTTGATTGTAATTATATATATCCAAGTTGGTCCCGTTTTTGTCAAAACGCAGTTCTGATGATGGGATCCATGAGAAATTGAGGGAACTCCTCAAATCTTCAAAGCAAACATATAGTAATTTTTGTGTTTTTATCAACAAATCGAGCATTTCCATACAAAAATGTGACATTTGATGAAGTGGAACTGCTGATGATGATCAGAACAGAACTCTTCAACGACGAAAAGTTCACGTTTGGCGATTTGTCCTCCTAGCTGCGTTTGTTAAGCACGTTCTATTTTCACGATGGACTTTTGTCATGCTCGAGTTCTGATGATGGGATCCATTAGGAATCGAGGGAACTCCTCAAATGTGAAAGGCACACAAATAGTGATTTTAGTATTTTCATGAACTAATCAAGCATTTTCATTCATAAAAGTGACATTTGATGAAGTGGAACTGCTGATGATGATCAGAACGGAACTCTTCAACGACGCGTAGTTTACGTTTGGCGATTTGTTCTCTTCGTTTTGTTTGTCAAGCAAGCAAGGTTTTTTCATGATTCCATGAGGAATTGAGGGTACTTAGTCTTCTACCATTATAAACATACATTATAGCCATTTTTATTTTATTGTATATCTATCTAAGAGTGCACCATCTAAGTATAATAATCTTTTACCGGCCTCCCCCATTAAAGTCGTTTTTTTTTTCTTAAAAATTATTTTTCTTTTGGTAGAAGTCTTCGTCTATCACTTTATCAAAAATGATTGATAAAGACTTCTTTCATTTTGAAAGACCTATCCAACAACACTACCTCACACCATAAAGTGGAAGCAAAAAAAATCATCCCCATTCCTACTCTACATGTAGGGGAGTTACCCTTATAAAAAAATCGCCTTAGTGAGATTTATTGATTTATATGTCCAAACCAAATTGCAGCTTTTTAGCAGTAACAATCACAGAGCAAAGCCTCGGGCAGACAGACGGACATGGCGAAACTATAAGGGTTCCTAGTTGACTACGGAAACCTAAAAATGTCGTATCTTTCTTATGGAACTAACGTCACTTACGTCTTTTTGTTTAGGCAAGACATTTTTTCAGTGGTCACTCCAAGACCATTAAACCTATCTCGTTGAAACCAAAAATCGGTTTTTTTTGTTCAGATTTTTATAAAATAGCTTAGAAATTAGAGAGACATTTTTTAAGGTTTGAGAACTTATTTCTCCAGAAGAAAACGATTTATTTATCAAGAGAAATACATAACATACCTTAATAACTAATTTAACAAAGTGTACTAATAATACCAATAATATGTTTCGATGTTAAGTTCGTATTATGTCTAACAGTATTTATCGCAATTTGCACTACAAGGTGGGTATAATATAAACAAGTAAAGACGAGCGCTGCTATTGTAAGTCCTTATTACGTGTCGAGATTCAATTGCTATGTTGATAACGTCTGCGATAGCAATGTAATATTATTTCTATTCCTGTTCTTTTATCCGTCATTTAAATAGTCGCTGACTCATATACAGTGACATCAATAAATATGTCGGTGAAAACCCTATGCTCTCTGGTCTATAACAACACTGTCTAGCCTAGCGAGCTTTTATAGTTCATACATTTTTCATAAAAACTACGCCTGAATATGACACCCTGCGTGTCTACTGTTTGCAGTGTCAGTCATTTTAGCATATTTCCATGTGTACCCATCATTAGATAGAGCTGGATAGTCTATCTCACACGCAACATAGCTCGCGCGCCGTCTTGTGCTAACCAGGCAAGTGGGTTCTTTGAAATAAAATAGGTAGGTATGTGCAGTGGGGCTCAAAGTGCATAGACATGTTTCCAACCCTAATAGTATAGCAATACATCTCAAATAGAGTATGACGCATTAAAAAAATATATGTTATATTATATTCTCGCTGCATTGCCTCGAGGATGTTCACCACGTGGAACACTACAGATTTGCGACCCTCTACGGCGTTATTAGGTATATCTATAAGATAAGATTAAACGCTATACTTATATTTTATCTGTTTTCGTTTGAGTTGTACAGTGTCAATTAATAATTTAGGTACCACGGTTGATGTAATTGATATCAGTACGAGTACGTCTACACACGAAACTGATAATAATAAGGCCGACTAACTCGCACTGATATCAATCGTTGTACAAAAGAACATATATCTCGGTACCACAGCCTACGTAACCGTTGCAGCACAATTTGTCGAGACGCGCAGCGACGACATATTCATCAGTCAGTCGAAAATTGGTGACCCTGCGAAGGTATGAAAGTTTCTCAAGTCACTTGGAGTTGGAAAGCCTCAACAGGATTCTTGCCCCAAAACGATAGATTTCGACTTGCTTAATCAGCATTTTTCATCTTCAGCTACTTTTAGTGGCCCTGACAAGGTTAAGACCCTTCAATGTCTCCATTGTTCCAACTCTAAACTCACCTCCTTTTTCTTTTGTCTTTTACTGACAGTGATGTTAAGAAGAATGTATAATTATCTCTAACCTCTAATGCCGTTAGTGTCGATTGCGTTAGCCGTGACATGATCCTTCCTCTCCTTGACCTTTTAGTTCCCGTGATAACTAATATCCTAAATAGATCTCTCTTTTCTGGTACTTTTCCTTCACTTTGGAAGGATGTTATCCCTATTCCGAAAAAGTTTAACCCCGCCCCATTTTCTATCGACTTATCTATATCCTTCGTTTCCTATATAAGGTACTGGAGTGGCTTGTACACCAGCAGCTCTTATCTTACTTGGACAAAAATGATCTAAACCTATTTCAGTCTGGTTTCCGTTCCGGCCATAGTACGGCTACCGCACCACGGCTGTTTATCTACGTAGAACGAAACGTGTATGATAGCGGCCATATTGTGTCAAAAAGATTTTGACGACATACTTAGCTCTCATTGGCCTTGTCTGCCAATGGACATCAAACGTCAACATAAAGTAACAAATAAAAATAAAATGGCGTCTCCTCGGAATTTCGTCTAGTCGTCTCTGAACATTTTTTTCATTTTTGTAAATGTTGTTATTTAATTTGAAGTATTGATAGATTACTATGCAATAAACAAACGGAACAGTGTGTAGCTAATCGAAAATTCATCTGGAAACGCGTGAAAACCATTGTTTGGACAACAAATGGAAGATAGTGAAGTGCGTCGTATGTGGCATGCCATGCAAGTTCTCATTTTGCAAAATGTACGAGTGTTGTGGTTGTAAAACGTAGAACTCTGTGAAAGGACGAAGATATATCGTTTTCCCGGATATGAAATGAGATACATTAAAAAATAAATCTGTTGATAAGTAAATTTTTGTTTAATTTCATATAATACGGCACAACATAGTTCACGGTATTTCAATTGAACACCAGTTTCATTTTACATCGGACGTTGGTGTTCAATTGGAAATACCGTGAGCTTCTACACAGAGTTAAATTTAAATGAGCTATATATTTTTTATCGTTGGATGTTCACAGTAAGTTCCATTGTCACAGTGTCATTGAATAATTAAAAAAAATAAACGTCAAAAATCTACCAGCGGGTACAGATTAAATATGGTTGCTTACGGTCTATATTTTTTGTTCGTGAGTTGGCGGTCTGAACCCTTACTAGTCTGTGTACCGCACTCATTAAGATCACTGATGATTTCCGAGCAGGGATGAGTGATCGAAAGTTGACGGTATTGACGCTGCTAGATTTTAGTAATGCGTTCAATACCTTTTATTTTGATATTCTTATTGGGATACTACGTTCTCTTAACGCATCTCCTGCAGTAATTGAGTGGTTTCGTAGTTATTTAAATGGTCGTCGGCAGCCTATCTGATTGGTGTGACAGGCTAGCCTGTTTCTCGCAGAGCGGCGTGTTATCTCCTTTGCTGTTTTTAATATTCCTTAATTCTATTACTCATGATATTTCGTCACGTTATCACCTGTATGCCGATGACCTTTAAATTTATTCGCAGGGTGTCAGTGTGTGTGATCTTTCGACTGTTATTGGCACTGTAAATACTGACTTAGATCGCATCTCTGACTGGAGTCGTAGTTATGGGCTCATCGTCAATCCTGCTAAGATACAAGCTATTATAGTTGGTAGTTCCAACAGATCTCAAAAATAAATTTTGACAACCTTAAACCGATTTATTTCAATGGTGTACTTATTTCATATTCACAGCAAGTTAAAAATCTGGGAGTCATTATTGACCGGACTTTATCTTGGATACCTCAAGTAAACGAAGTTAGCAGGAAGATGTTAATACCCATTCGTACTCTCAGAAGGCTTCGGAATTTGCTATCCATTCCTATCAAAATTGCGCTCGCTCAGACATTACTCCTCCCTGTTTTAGACAATTCTGATATTTCCTACCTCGATCTTACTGAAGATCAACTTAATAAACTTGAGCGCATCCAAAACGTCTGCATACGATTCATATTTGGGTTACGCAAGTACGACCATGTCTACAGTTTCCGTTCTCAGCTTAAGTGGCTTCCTATTCGTTATCGTCGCAACTCACACATTCTGTCGCTTCTATACACAATTCTTTTTCACCACGCAACTCCTCGCTACCTCAAAGAACGATTTACTTTTCTTAAATCGGTTAGATCTTCCCATAATCTGCTTCTCACTGTCCCGTCCACCTCTACAAAATTTTACAATTGTTCTTTCACTTTTCAGGCTACTCTACTTTGGAACTCTCTCCCCGTGGAATTAAGGCGTGAGTTTTGTTTCTTGTTCAGGAAGGCCGGGAGTCTTCTTCAGTGAAAATGCCGATTACGATTATACTTTAATTAAAAACTTAGTTTACAATCAGTGAGTGAATTGATTTACAATGCAAATAACGCGACGGGTCGACGAGCGATTCGGAGCTCAGTCTAATGACGCGGTGATGAGAGTTGGGTGCGAACTACTGCTCAGCTCTGGATCCGTCGGTTTTATCCCTGCGCCACGGGGGTGGCTTTGGAAGGGACGCGTGGGGACGCGTCACGTAGGCACGCGGAAGTATCTGGGTGTTCTCAGAGTTTTTGCGTGTCGTCTCAGCGTCGCCGAGTGCATTAGTGCACTGCCATAAATTTGGTGCTCTGATTGTTGTCACCTGCTTTCCCATGCGACACTTGAATTGGTTAAGGGTATCGCAGCGGGGTGCCGTCTGGCGCCGGCGTTATGGTGTGGCTGTGGTGGGTCCGTCGCCATTCCTTAACTCCTCCCCCCTTAGAAGAGAGCTTAGGGTGTAACGGGTTATGCCCGGGCTCTCATTGTTGCGCATGTGGTAAATGGAGCATCCGCACAGGCACACGATGATGATGAAAAGTACGACTGTCCACACACTGGGTATCCACATGTGGGTCGTCAGGTCCGTAGTCCACTGTAGGGGTTGCAGCTGTATTTGTTGGTCTGGTTCTTCTGTAGGACGGTATGTGCTGATGTCTTCTTTCAGGTGCATCTGGATCTACTGGATCTCTTTTTTGAATATGTTGTTGCTCTGGCTTATGACACGAGTGCTGTATCTTCCCAAGGTGAACTCGCAGCCTGCGTTGAGTTGTAGTTTGTATGGGCCTCTGATGTTTTCGTAATGCGTTTCATTGCATTTGATCTTTGCTCGCTGTGTGTCCCTTGAATACATCAGGAATATTCCCTCGTTGATGACTTCTATTACTTCACGGTCCTCTATAGTCGTTACAGGGCATGTGTAGTTGTTTTTCAGGTGAAGTGCTTGGTGTACGCAGTCTGGTGTTGTCTCGGCATCCTTCCACCATACGTGATGACATAGAATGTTGCTATCCCTTTTCTTGCATTGCGTGGCCTCTGGATATGCATACCTTGAGTCTTTAATAAGGATGATGGGTTTAGGGATTTTTAATATTTGTCCATGGGAGTTAGGAAAAGGAATAATCTTGAATGCGCTACCACCTATTGTTGCCACTTGTGGTACTTTTGCTACAAAGTGAATAATATTATCTATTGTGTATACAATAATGGACTCGATTTCTGTACTACTAACTTCATCAAAAATATCCCTACATGCTATTCCAGGTTTGGCTAATGTAATACCTAAATCTATAATATTAATAATATCTTCTATTAGTATAAAACTAGTAACTATATCTAAATTAACCTGATTACTGTAGGTCCTACGGGCAATTATGCCTAGGTCCTTCCTAATACTAGACATCCTAACTTCTACCTTAGCTATAGTCTCATTTAGTGCATTATACATAATTTTCTCGTTATTTGTTAACATTTTTATATGATGTTGAATTTTATGGAGGTCATTTGCATCAGGATTCCCTGCTATAAATTTCACTATAGTACCTAATCCATCAATAAGTCCACGTTTTGACCGTTTATTCGAATTCATTATATGACTTAATCGTCCTAGCAAATGTATGTAAAGATTATTGAGATAATGGTTGTCGTCATTAAAGCGTGTAGCCATCAATTTCGACATAGCTTCCTGGATTTCGGTCAGGTTGCATCGTTTTGTGTGGTAAGTGTAACCACTAATCTCCTCGATTGTTCCTATTTCCTCGAAGTACACTCCATTCGGGTTCTCAAGCTCCTTGATCTCGTAACTGGCGGCGCTGCAGCCCGCCCTGCAACAAGTACAGGTCGCAGTTTAGTGGCTGACCGTCTTTTGCCGCGTGTATCGAGGTATACTTTCGGGGCTTTAATGTCGCGTACGTACGTTTTACGACGCGTCGAAAAAACATTTGCTTGCTTATTGTTGGTTTTAGGGCACCTCTCGTGGGTTTCTAATTGTGGTTCCGGTAATTCGGTTGTTTCGTTATATTTATCGGTTCTTCTAATTTGAGCGTCGCGCTTGACTCTATATATGTACTCGTATATTATTTTTAAGTGATCTCTATGTTTACTCATTAGGCTATTTAAGAGTTGCGAATCGTGGATAAAATTTAATAGTGATTCGACATCCGTATGACCAAAAAGTATTTCTTGTGGTGTCAGTTTAGTATCAGACTGTATTGAGTTGTTATAAGCTATCATTGCTAATTTCATTTTATCATCATGAGGTAATTTATTCTTAAACTGTTCTGCTAGTAACCTACAATGTTCGCGAAGGGTTGAGTGGAACCGTTCAACTATTCCATGCGAGTTGGGATTGTATGGGGTTGTAAAATTAACCTTAATGTTATACAGGTTTACTAATTCTTTTAGTAGGGCGAATTCTTTTCCAGCGTCAGTTGTTATCTCAAGTGGTACACCGAAATGAGCGAAGAATGTTAAAAGCTTTGACATTACTGTTGAGCTGTTTTTGTCTCGTAGCTTTTTTATTACGGCAAAGCGTGAGAAACCGTCGATTATCGATAAGTATTGCTTACCATCGATTACGACAACATCACAAAAAATGTGACTTAGGGGCCTAATGGCTATGGGCGGTAATAGCATTGGTGGTTTATGTGGATGGCGCTCGTATTTGGCTGCCTTACATATGTTACAATTGTTAATGAAATTTCTTATATCCTCCATAATGTTTTTCCACCAGAATTTTCTACTTATGTGCATCATTGTTTCAGTTATTCCTCTACGGTTTGTTTTCCCTTCGTGGTAACTTTTTATTATATCCACTTTTCTCTCTTTTTCTAATATAGTTTCCACAATTTCCTTGCAACGTGTTAAACTTATTTTCGTGTTGTGCTCTTTAGTGAGGATTTTGACCATTTCCTCGTAGAGCTCTTCGACATAGAAAAATCCGTAAAAATGGATATCTGGTTTCATGTATTCACGTACAAATTTTCTAAGTGCCTCTGCTGGCCTTTTAGATGTATACAAACTTACTTCTATGATTTCATTACCATCTTCTTGCCTTACCTCTACACTATCTAACCTATTGTGTAACCTAAAATAAATTTGATGTTTCTTTTTATTTATGACATCCTGTACTATAGGTATGCCTGGGTGAATATTGTCATCTTGTGAATGCTGTGTTTGCGTCTCGCCTTGATCCTCAACATTTTCTCTTTGTTCGTCAGTCACACTACCATCTTGGGCTAAAATTGACTCGCTGTCGTTAAAGTTAATCTTAACACGTGACAACGCGTCTGCGTTAGAGTTGATTTTCCCTTGCTTGTATTTGATTTCGAAGTCGTATTCCGCAAGCCTTAGTCTCCAACGTGTTAGACGCGAATTGGGATCTTTTAGAGACATAAGCCATTCTAAAGGTTTGTGATCGGTGTATATAGTAAATTTGCGACCGTACAGATAAGGTCGGAAATGCTTGCAAGCCCACACGATGGCTAACAATTCTTTCTCCGTAGTAGAGTATCTAGTTTATGTATCCGATAGAGTACGTGATGCGTACGCCACGGGTTTTTCGATATTGTCTTCTTTTTGTGACAAAACGGCTCCTAAAGCTATATCGCTTGCGTCTGTGGTTAAGATGAAAGGAAGTTCGAAATCCGGATATTTTAAAATAGGTTCATTCGTGATCAGCTCCTTCAGTTTTTGTACCGATTTTAAAAATTCCTCGTCTATTTTAATCTTAGCTCGTTTTTTTAAGCATTTAGTTAAGGGTTTAGTTATTTCCGCGTAGTTACTAATGAATCTTCTGTAATAGCCCGTTAATCCTAAAAACGACCGTATTTCCTTTTCGTTTTTTGGGACTGGGAAATTTATTATGTCCTGTACTTTACGTTGGTTAGGTGTAAGACCGTTAGGCGTTAACTCATGTCCTAGGTATTCGACATGTTTTTTTAGGAATTCCGACTTGTCTGGCTGTATTTTTAAATTGTGTTGACGTAGGCGTTCAAAAATCCTTCTTAATTTCTCTAAGTGTTCTTCCAGCGATGTTGAGTACACGATGATGTCATCTAGGTACACGAGACACGTATTATATAACAGGTCTCTTAAAATGAGGTCCATCAGGCGTTGAAACGTAGCCGGGGCATTTTTTAATCCAAATGGCATACGTAAGAATTCCCAGTGGCCGTGGTTTGTGGAAAATGCGGTTTTCTCGACGTCATCTTCGTGCATCTCGATTTGATGGTAACCACTCGCGAGGTCTAGAGTGGTAAAATACTGCGCTTTACCTAGCTTATCTAAAATTTCTTCTATATTAGGTAATGGGTACTTATCTTCAATGGTCTTAGCGTTTAGTTGTCTATAGTCTATTACTAGACGCCATTTAATTTTCCCTGAGGCATCAGGCTTTTTCGGAACGATGTGAACGGGACAACTCCAAGGAGAGTTTGATTCTCGGATTATTCCGTTACTAAGAAGCTCGTTCACCTGTTTGTCGATTTCCTCCTGTTGGGTAGGGGGTTTTCTATAGTTGCGGACATAAATCGGCGTGTCCTCCGTTAACCGTAATTTGTGTTTTACCGTATGCGTAAAAGTTAACGGCTCACTTCCCGTATGGAACACGTCCTTAAATTCGTGAATTAGTTTTGTTGTTTTGACCTTCTCTTCATTATTCATGTGTTCAGTTCTAATTATTAGCTTTCCTTCTTGTATACTATTAATTTTGACCGTGTCTGACGGTAATGGCTCGGTTTGTCGCCATTCCTCCGGTATGGGTTGCAAAAACTTATCAAAGTTATTTCGAACCCGCTTTGGTTCGTTCCCCGTATTAACTAACCCTAATCTATATTTCCCATCTTGCACGGTTACCAACGAGGCATTAATATGGACGGTACCTCCTCCGATTTCAGGTAGTAGGTAGTCGCCATCTGGTTTACTTGATACGCAAGTAATAAGATTATCCGTGAGTGCGTCGATTTTCAAGACCCGCTCCGGATGATCTATATAAATTGGTATTATCTTATTTGGCATAATGAGTTCGCACTTGTTTGTATTAATAACGGCATTTAAATTTTTTATTAGGTCGAAGCCTATCATACCTGCGTACTTAGGGTCGAAGTCGAACAACAGAAACTCATGTTGCTTGTCTTCGCCTAGTGGCAGTAAATTAAGATTAACCGCACCATTGTGGCTTGTTTCGTTGTGCGTGGTTTTGATGGAAAAATTCTTATCTACAATATCTAACCTATTCCTAACTAACGACGGTTTAATTAAAGACCTTGCGCTGCCTGTGTCAATTAAAATCTTGCCTCCCCACTGCTTAATAATAACATAGGGTAGGTGATCCTTATCTACATAATTTAATTTTATCTGAAGCCGCTTTCTTGCTGGTCTTCTTGAAAAAACTCTTCCTGTTCTTGCTCCTCGTTACTCTCGCCTGGCGCTTCAATATTGTTGACCTCTACCGGTATTGGTCGGTTAAATGGTTGACGTCTACTAGCCGTGCGCATGCTGACGTCGGTATCTAAATGGTCACGAGCGGGTTGAGGTCGCGGCGGATACATGCATCTCCACTGTTCCGGTGTCGGTCGAGGTGCGTTCGCCCAGTGATTATTTTGCCGATTATTTTGGTTTGGCCAATGAGGTCTAATTGGCATATTGTTATTATGGTTACCCCATGTGGGTCTAATCGGATTTGGTTGGAATGTCGGTTGGGAATGTCTAATTGGAAATGCGGACTGGGCCCGTGTTTTCAAATGAGACTTTTCTTGTTTTTTCGCAAAATATTCCGGATGGAGTTCAATTTCATCTCGTAGATGATTATAAGCTTTGTCAAAGGTGTCGTGCTGCGCGCTTCTAATTAGTCTATCTGTAGATATGTCTAAGTTTTTACATAGCTGCTCTATAGAAATACTTTCTATTATAGCATTAGATGGTTGATTATCGGATTTATTTTTAGCCGCGTATATTAATTGTTTTAAGCGATCAGCGAATTGGAGCGGACCTTTCAGGGGTGTACGACGAATCCTGGAAATTTCGGAGAGAATCTGTTCTAGAGACCGATTGTCCCCGAGTTTAGATTTTAACGACTGCACGATCTCGTCCAGGGTGCTATTCGGTGAATGTGCCACAGCTTTAATTGCATCTCCTTTTAATTTACTTTTAACTATTATGGGAAGTAAGGCCCTAGCGTCTGGATCCGCTGCCCTAGCTAACATGGTTATTTGTTCGATAAAAAAGTCGAGTGTATCCCTATCACCGTCATAGCTGGGAATGTATTTTTCAATCATGAGGTGATTAAGAGCCATTTTGTTTTATAATCTAACTAGACACGATTTATAATCAAAAACGTATAACTAACAAGTATAACACATATATAATAACACGATAGCGCAATCAAAATTAGGGTTTAGGAATAGGTAATAAAGGATTGACTCACAGTATGGCCAGTAGAATAGTCGATCTCTTCATTTAGTTTGGGTCTTGCTGTCCAGGTTGAAACCTTCTGATCTTCGTCGCGATGTGTAGCTCCGTCGATCAGCAGCAGTATCCCACCGCTGTCACCAGTTTTGTTTCTTGTTCAGGAAGGCCGGGAGTCTTCTTCAGTGAAAATGCCGATTACGATTATACTTTAATTAAAAACTTAGTTTACAATCAGTGAGTGAATTGATTTACAATGCAAATAACGCGACGGGTCGACGAGCGATTCGGAGCTCAGTCTAATGACGCGGTGATGAGAGTTGGGTGCGAACTACTGCTCAGCTCTGGATCCGTCGGTTTTATCCCTGCGCCACGGGGGTGGCTTTGGAAGGGACGCGTGGGGACGCGTCACGTAGGCACGCGGAAGTATCTGGGTGTTCTCAGAGTTTTTGCGTGTCGTCTCAGCGTCGCCGAGTGCATTAGTGCACTGCCATAAATTTGGTGCTCTGATTGTTGTCACCTGCTTTCCCATGCGACACTTGAATTGGTTAAGGGTATCGCAGCGGGGTGCCGTCTGGCGCCGGCGTTATGGTGTGGCTGTGGTGGGTCCGTCGCCATTCCTTAACTCGTGCTAAATCCATTGCTGCATTTAAATCACAGCTAAAAGAATAGTTTCCGACCGAAGTTTCGGTTTCGGCCGGTTTCGGCCAAAAAAGGGCCGAACCTTTCGGCCGTGCCAAAACTTACAACATTGTACCTACTTTCGAATAGTGAATTAATTCTAATTGGGCTTTCGAGGCTGGTTGATTGTGATCTTGTTAAAATTAAAGATCACAATATTATTTTAGTTTATTTTATATCTAGTTTAGAAGCTGTTCGATTTAGTCATTCTCAAAGGCATGCGACAGGAGTTTGGTTGTTTTTCTTCAAAACTGAGACCATGGAGAACTTAAGTACTTTGCTCGATGATCTAAAGTGGGCCTCTGAAGAAGTTGGTCTTAAAATGAACATAGACCAAACAAAGATAATAACTAACGTCCATGCACCTAGTACGTACTCCAGTTAAGATCAGAGACTCTACGCTCAAAGTTGTTGACAAATTTGTGTACTGTCCCTGAGCCTAGGATAGTTTATCCTTTTTATTTCAGTTGGGCAGGTGCAGTTTCGAGAAGGAGATCAATTGTCAAAAATGACTTGGCTGGGTGGCGATCGCGAGACACAATATTTTTTCGTCGTGTATCAATTATCCCCTTGTCAATACTTAGTCTTTGACCAGTGCGTGTTGCCATTGATGACCTATGGCTCCGAAAAAGGAGGGTCAAAGTCACTCAGAGCGATGGAGAGGGCTATGGCATATGCTCGAAGTTACTCTGCGAGATCTAAAAAATGACGATACCCGCAGAGGAATCAAAGTAGCCTGAAGGCATGCCAAACTAAAGTGGCAGGTGCAGGCCATATTGCCCGGAGAACCGATGGTCGGTGGGGCAAGCTAGTTCTCGATTGGCGACCACGTACCGGATGACGTAGCGTAGGAATGCCCCCACAAGGCTGCTGAGGCTTGAGGTGGGCTGATGACCTGATTAAGGTCGCGTGTGTCCGCTGGATGTGGGTAGCTAATAATTGATTGTTTTGGCATTCTCGGGGGGAGGTTTATGTATGACATGATGCCCGCGGCTACCAATCATCATCGCACCTCTTGCCATCGAGCTCATCCCCACACCTTGGAGCAATTGCGTTCTCGTACAGTACGTTTCAATAGGTACTTTATACCCAGAACAGTTAGGTTGTGGAATGAGCTCCATGCCAAGGTACTACCAAAGGGCTAAGGGGTATGGGGCTCTTCAAAAAAGCGTGAATAAGAGGCACGATAATCTGGTCCCGTGCAACCCCACCAAGACACAAGTATACGCGTGCACTACGAAAATAAACCCCATTCACTGTTGCCTATTCCAAGACACAGCACTCTCCATCTCAGAGATTTATTGGGATCCTTGGTGTCGTCATTTCTAGCGACGTCTAGTTTCGGAGCCACTTAGAAGAAAGATAAAGCCAGGCTGGCATCCAAAAAGCTGTGCTCAATAGAGCGAAGCGATACATCACCCCTGGACAGAGACTTCTATGATATAAGTCACAAGTCAGTCCCCACTGAGTTTGCTGTCACCTCTGGGCGGGAGCACCTGGATACCAGCTTGGGCTTTTTGAATGGCTTCAGAGACGTGCTGTGCGAATCGTGGACGATCCCAAACTCACGAGCTATATTGAACCGTTAAGTTTAAGAAGACATTTTGCCTCCTTGTGAGTGTTCTATGCTTGTATAATGGGTTGTGCTCCTAAAAACTGTCATGCTATGATGCCCACGGCCCCTTTTTACCATCGCACCGCTCGCCGTCCGCAGGGCATTCACCCTCACACCTTAAAACCTAAATGGTCACGTACGCTACGGTTTCAGAGGAATTTCCTCCCTCGGATGCTCCGGTTGTGGAATGAGCTCCCTGCCGAGGTTTTCCCGAGGGACTACAGTATGGAGTTCTTCAAGAAAGGAGTGTATAAAATTTTAAAGGGTCGTTAACGCGCATGTGGCACCCCTAGAGTTGCAGACATCCATAGGCGTTTCATTGATCATATGATTCATATGTCTAAAAAGAACGGCCTACTGACATTTTATTCAACGATTTTAACACGTCTATAAAAGTTTCGGTTTCGGCCGAAACTCGAGCCAAAACCGAACCTTCGGTTTCGGTTTCGGCAAAAAAACATGTTTCGGTCGGACACTAAAAAGAGGACAATCTGTTCCTTTCCATGATTCTTTCATCCTACTATCTGCTTCTTTCGACTCTACCTATATGGCTGATATTGTAGTTACTATTGTATGTATATGTATAGATATATATATACTTTTTTTTAATATTTTTTTATGTATGTAGGACATTCCTATCTGTTCCTAACTATGTATGCTTATTACTTTTATTTGTATGATTTATGTATGTCTGTTTTAATATTTACGTGATTGTATATAAGTTGGAGTTAGGTAATTATTTTGTCTGCCACTCATTTTGAACACGTGTGTTGCTATTTTTCCGCTAGATTTTTGTTGGACGAAAATATCTAAATAAAGTGAAAATGAAGAAAACAATTCGCAGTGAAGCACGGGAAGTAAATTATCAGGTGTTTTTAACGTGATTTCCCGAAGCTTGAAGCTGGATAGTTATTGCTGGATTCAGAAGAAGTTTACAAACAAAATGCTAAATATAACGGATATGTACTACCAAAAACTTTATTTCATATTTATGAATCGAGGCAAAGATGCACAGCTATTGACTTAATAATCATTATTTGAATTTAATTCCGCTATTGTAAAAAATTTGGGATTAGGTAAATAATGTTCGATATTGGAATGCCATATAGCGTAAATGCTACTTCTTGATATTTTACTACTCGATCACATAAAGGAAGCAAATGAGACGAACAAAATAATCTATATATTATTAGTATAGGTTGCAACTTTATCAGTGTCTAACGATTTAGTACATATAGCCTGTTAAGATTAAATATTACTAAATAAATGTAGTAGGATCTAAAATACTAAATAGTTACACTTGTACATAGATACTAATACACATCTGATAACTAAATAACTTTGAGTACTACTTATTGATATAATCATAAATATGTATAAAACTTTACAATGTCTCAGGGAAGTCAGTACTGTAAAGAAAGTAGTGAATGAAAGAAGTACGTAAGAATAACGGCAAATTAGGAAGGCCCACAAAGCACAGAAAAGGGCGTCCTCAAAAACAATGACTTTGATAAATGACTTTTTAATCAATAAATTTTACGAAACCAATTAAAGATCATTTACTTACATTTTCTTATCACTAACATGGATATATCACTATTGAATATATTGTACTATATTATTTTGTATTTAATTATTACGAGTATCATAATCAAGTATCAATACCGATCGAGTCCTAGTACAAATGTTGCCCGTTAAAGCACAGTGGCGACTTCAATTAATTTCTACTATTTATTGTCAGACTAGGTATACGTGTTGTTTATTCTTTTATGTATATTATGGACAGGAAAGCCTGGCGGTCTTTGGTGTCGGAGGCCAAGATCCACTTCGGTTCGTTGCGCCACAGTAGTAAGTAAGTAATGTATTCAACAAAAACGACCAGGTTTAGCGAAAAAAATATCTTCTATCAAGTAATCAGTAATCAGTCATTTATTTGCTAAAACATGGTACAAATAGGTGTTTTCTGAAAATATAATAGAACTACATGTTTGGTCACAAGGACATGCAAATATTTAGTCATGTGTATGCATAATTAGCTTATACTATAGAATTCTAAGAATTAATGTCATTGAAATATTCTTGAATGGAATAGTAGGCCTTAGATGCTAAATAATTATATAATGCAGTATTAATTCTTTAGCACTTTCTAGTTTTAAAATCTGCGCTGGTAGCTTATTGAAAATTCGCGGTGCCATACCAAATACACTTTTGGATAGAAAAGCGGTTTTTGAAGACTTATAATTAATTTTCCCCTGATGCCGCAAGCTGTTAAATGTAGTAAATTGGTTCATGTTATTTTTTACACACATTGATATTTCATACACATACAGGCAAGGTAGAGTTAAGATTTTATGTTCTATGAAATGTGGCTTGCATGAATCGACGGGTTTAATACCACATACAGATCGTAAACATTTCTTCTGACTCTTAAACACCATCTCACGGTCCGTAGCATTACCCCAAAACATTACTCCGTATCTTAAAGTAGCCGTTACATGTGCGTGGTATGCAGTAAGCACGGTTGATGGGTTTACAATTTTCCTTAAATTATACAATGCGTAACTAAATTGATTAAGTTTCATACATATATTGTCAATTTGATTTTTCCATGTCAGACTACTATCTAAACTTATTCCTAGAAATTTGGTATTGTCAGTTTCATTAATTATTTTATCTCGGTAAGCAATCATTCAATTAGGTGTAGTTTTGGTCCGTAATGTAAAGTTCATAATGTTCGTTTTTCAAGATTTACATGTAAGTTATTCTTGTTGAGCCATTCAATTATAATACGTAAAGTCTTATTAATATTGTCCTGATGTACATGCATGTCTGTCTCTGTAAATATAACAGTGCTATCATCAGCGAATAATACCATTGGGTGCTTTACAGCGCTAGGTAGATCGTTGATGTACACAAGAAAGAGAAGGGGACCCAATACACTACCCTGTGGTACACCGTAACTTATATGTTTAAAATCAGACGAATATGTGACTTCTTTTTTGGTCTTCATACATATTCGATCGACCTGAGTGCATTGTTTGCGTCCAATCAAATATGATTTTATAAGGTTATGAACATTGCCCCGAACTCCGTATTGGTATAATTTCGATAAAAGTATGTGGTGGTCGACTTCAACGCTCAGGTCAAGGCAACGCTAAGGTTCAAACATGAGTTAAAGTATGGCAAAAATCAACGAATCGAACCCCATTTCGTGCCCCATCCACCTTATTCACCTTATCTAACACCTACAGACTTCCACCTTTTCCTCAAGCAAAAAAGGCATTTGTATCGCCTTAAAGACCTTAAAACTTTGGTTTTGTCCCCAGGAATGACTATACATTAACTTAACCTGATTTTTTTTTACCTTTTTATGTATGAATTTCGATGCTTGGCAGTAACACGGAAACATACCGAATCGAAGTTTATCTCTATTAATAACCCATGCTCTGTAGAGTTCGGTAGGGTTATCAGTTCATCAAACGCGTCACAATTTATGATCAAGTAACACTAAACATGTCTAAATCCAAAACGTTTGGCGAGGAACGATAACCTCACTAACAGAAATAAAAAAAAAGGAAAAGAACGAAAAAAAACGGACGGAACGAGAGTGAAAATAAAGAAATAAGGAAGAAGGGAAAGGAAAGGAGATATCTTGATTCGTGTAAACCACAAGCCCATCTAAGAGACACGTTGTGTCTTCCCCACACAAGAAATCGAGATGCACACTCTTTGGAAATGTCTTCTTTGGAATAAATTTGATAAATTTCTAACTTTGTCAAGGGTTATTCATATTTGCTCCAATGAGATTTTAAATGAGGGAAAAATACCAACATTTTAACTTCATTGTGTCGTTTGATAATATATTATTTCAGAAGGCAGAGAAAATCAAGATGCAACTATAGATTTTTTTACGATTGAAAATATTATCAGCAGGCGTATGTTGGTATTGACAGAGAACAGATATGTAGTCAGGATTTTGTTTTCATATTCTTTCCTAGTTCAAGCAGCATTAACAACGTCACTTCTGTAAAGGGAATCACGAATTCCTCCCAGTGGACAGACAGAACATCGTGTTTGGATGCGGCATCGTACGGCACCCAAACTTGTTCATAAATAATAAACGTACTATATTTATCAAAATATATTTAAGTTTTATCTAAATCAATTAGAAGGTATCACGTTAAAGGTATAGATAGATAAAGCAGCAAAGCTGATTGTCTTTCCGCATACGACAGAAAGCCGTATCAATAAACTCCCTATCTTGGTTTTGCGTTCTTACGTATATGTGTGGAATTATAAATAAATAAAGATAATATTATTTATCCTCATTACTAAACAGCGCGGTAAGCAACTAGTGCGTGAATTGAGTATTCTAGTACAATGTGGGACAAGATCGTATTATTTGTTACAATATGTATAATAACTTTCTTTATAAGAAAAATAATTTCACCGAAACCGAACAAAATTCAATTTAATTCGTATTTTGCTTTTTTTTATTTGACAAGTTCACTGCTGGCTTGTGTCATTTGGCCCTTCTTCTTGTTGAGTCCGAAAAATGTGAGAAACGCCAAGTAAGTAAACTTTTAATTATTTTGTCTAATTTAGAATTATTATAAAGGAAAGTGAATTCACAAATCTGTTTTTGCAATAGAGCTACAATACTCGTATATGCAAAATAAGTTATGCGGATAAACTGAAATATGTTTTTTTTTGTACCTTTAAGTACCTTCCTATAGTTCGATTAAATAAATTCATCGCTTATTTCCAAATATATGTAAAAGAAAAGTTGCTTTGCCTATTACTAAGGATTTTAAATATACAGACGCTTAAAATTGAAAAGGTGTATAGGTAAAAAACTTAAGTAATAAAGAACCTCTTGCTGGGAGTTGTCTACTGTTTGAATAGGCATTTGTTTTGTATGTGTTCCTTTTAAATTATGTAATGTGTATACGATCAAATCACAACTACGCACAACAGGTCTTATGATTCAGTTTTTTTCCTATAAATTGTCTAATGTCCAAAATGTTGAAATATAAGTTTTAGATTTTTTTAATATATGAAATAGTAGATACCTTATTTTTGTCTGTTTTAATGATCATCATTTATTGCAATAGAAATATTTAGCAGGCAGGGGTATATTTAGAAAGGAAGTGGATTAAGTATAAGTTTTTACTACATTTATTTACACGAATTAAAGGCGACCACTGTCTTTGTCGACTTAGTAAGTAAGAAACTAAGGCCAAATGCGAAATGATAACTTTTGTGTCTGATTATTTATAAATATACTAATATTTTATTTAATAGATTCTGATATGCAGTCATATGAAAATGATTATTATGTATTAATTTTATCAAACGCGTACTATAACAGCAGTTTTTTTTAGTAAGTATATTATTATTTCTCTGACACACCGAGCTGGCGTTGTAATCATGAAAAGACCTTCCTAGTTTAACTTGATAATCTTTATGTGATCGGTTTCCCGCAAACCACTAAAGTATTCAGGGGATGCTGTTTACCATTAATGTACCTTTAGGTTACATATAATACATGGTGATTCAGGAGACGTGAGCAGGATCAACATACATAGTAAATGGCAATGAATCGTTCACCATTGTATTTAAGTGAAACACCCATACCTTTTTTCTGTATTTTAATTTTTGTTAAGTTAAAGTTTAATTCTCTACAATCATGGTCACCCTAAAACAACTGGTTTATAAAAATTAAACCTCTAACTGTTATTGTTTTGTATGTGTTCCTTTCAAATATTAGAAGCAGCACTTTGGTTACGAAGAAAGTAAATTGTCACATTGTAAGTATCACTTGACTGAAGTATTCTCATTGTAGAGTGACCATCCATTTCGTAAATAATTTAAAACATTTTGTAATCAACACCAAAGATAAATGAACGTTAATTTCACTAATAGCGGTACGAAGTAGTAGCTTATGATCTACTGAACCCGTAGTGTTGATCTTGCTCACGTCTATATCAATTATAAATTAACATTAGAACGAGATTTACTGTCAGTTATCGAACGGTTAGATATATTAATTTATCAATACCACACACGTTTTATATGAATCAGCACGGCTAGCACAACTTGGTAACTTGGCGCGCGAGCTATCTCACGCGCGAGATAGACAATCCGTCTCTTTCTGTGTGTACCAATTAGAAAGAGGCGGATAGTCTATCTCGCGCGTGATTTAGCTCGCGCGCCAAGTTATGTTAGCCGTCCTGATATGATTGATGGAATTTGACACATTTCTTAGGTGTAAGTACATATACTGAACCCCGTGGTGCCCAGATACCGGCAAGCGCCGCGTGGGTAGACCTGCCACAAGGTGGTCTGATGACCTGGTAAAGGTCGCGGGAGTCCGCTGGATGCGGGTGGTGCATGACCAGTGACCGGTCATTGTGGCTCTCTCTGGGGTAGGAGGCTGGTATGATGATATTTTTACTGATAGTGAAGATTGTTTAAAATGTGGGATCTTCTGAATTGACAAAAAATCCGAAAAAATTAAAACAAACTATTATGTAGGTCCACAAACATATTACAAGTTAGCGAATAACTTTTTAAAATCAACATTACATTCATTATTTGTTACTTACGTGAGGATATACTGTAAGTAAAGTAAGCACAATTATAACTTAGCCCTTGTTTATATTCAAGACACAGGCTCGCGTTCGGCGATTCGTCATGAAATTTTGGGATTTTTTTACTGTCCAAAAGTTAATAAACAATAAATAAAAAATGAATAATAATGAATCAGATACAACAAACACATACAGAAACAAAACAAGGAACACAAAATTATAAAATAAAAAACTAAATTGTATGACAACTATGTATACCTAAACGCATTAAATCACGCCTAAAACAGCAAATTCCTCTATATCCATACAACGGTAGTATGGGACTAATACTCAACTGTGACGTCACTTTAAAGTGTCAATAAGTATGGAGCGTGTTCAATACTCGTTGGGCACAGGCGATCGAGACAAAGGGTGAAGCATTGGCTGTTAGTTTGGATGTAGCGAAGGCCTTTGATCGCGTTTGGCACAAAGCACTTCTCTCGAAGCTTCCATCCTATGGGCTTCCTGAGAAATTATGTGAATGGGTCAGCAGCTTTCTAGCAGACAGAAGCATAAAGGTCGTAGTTGACGGTGTATGCTCTGACGCCATGTCTGTGAATGCTGGTGTCCCTCAAGGCTGTGTGCTATCACCCACGCTATTCCTTCTGCATATCAATGACACGCTGCAAATCAGCGGCATTCACTGTTATGCGAATGATAGTACGTGTGATGCCTCTTACACCGGTCACGCCAATATTTCTCGGGAAAACGTCACTGAGAGCCGAAGCAAACTTGTGTCTCAGATTGAGACTTCCCTGGATGAAGTCTCAGAATGGGGTCGACTTAATCATGTCCGCTTTAACCCTACAAAGACGCAGGTTTGCGCGTTTACTGCGAAAAAGCTTGCGTTTGTCGCATCACCTCGTTATGAGAGCACTCCCCTAACTGCCACAGCCAATATCGAGATCCTTGGCGTTGACATCTCGAGTGAAGTCCAGTTCCGCGGTCATTTAGAGGGTAAGGCCAAATTAGCCTCGAAAAAGCTCGGTGTGCTAAACAGATCGAGACAGTATTTCACGCCGGCCCATCGCCTACAGCTTTATAAGGCACAGGTCCGCCCACATATGGAATACTGTTCTCATCTTCGGGCAGGGGCACCACAGTACCAGCTTCTCCCTCTGGACCGCATCCAACGGAGAGCAACTCGAATTGTCGGCTGCCAGCGGGTTTCGGAACGGCTTGACTCCTTGGCGCTGCGTAGAAATGTAGCCTCGCTCTGCATTTTCTACCGCATGTATTACGGGGAGTGCTCCGAGGAATTGTTCGGATTAATCCCTGCCGCTTCCTTCCGCCATCGCCCCACGCGACAAAATTTCCATCCTCACCACTTAGATGGTTGGCAGTCCTCAACTGTGCGTTTCTCCAGAAATTTCTTGCCTCGCACAACTAAAGTGTGGAATGAACTGTCGCCTGCGGTATTTCCGGACCGATTCGACCTTCAAACCTTCAAGGAAAGAGCGTACTCCCATCTTAAAGGCCGGCAACGCACTTACATTACAACCCCTCTGGTGTTGCGAGTGTCCATGGGCGGCGCTAATCGCTTACCATCAGGCGATTCGTCTGCTCGTTTGCCACCTATGTCATAAAAAAAAAGTACTCAGCAGCTACAATGATATTAATTTTTTGAAAAACGTTATTAAGGCGAAGGTTACGGCTAGGCATTCTACATACAAAGGTTGTGCAAGTTTTATTCGTTAGGTTTGGCACTACAGCATTTAATTTTAATTTTTGCTTGTATATATTGGAAATACGCGAAACTTTAAGTTGAAATTTTACTTTATTTAAAAAAAAATATACATAAAATAAAGTAAAATAAAAAATCCAACTAGAAGAAATAACTAACAGAAAAATAAGCATATTGATAAAAAATTATAACTGTAGCGCAAAAAAAACGAAGAAACGTACACAAAGTTTGTATGAAAAGAGCTTGCCTACCCCTTCGCCTTAATCGGTGCCAACCATCGTTTGTGTCTACAATCGAACCATTGTTCGAACATGTAAAAAACACAAATCATCAAAACAACCAAACTATACACGGATCTAAGGAAGCCATAGCGCCCATAACTAAAACAATCAGTACAACTTCATAATTATATCCGCATACCAAAAAGCTGTTCTTTTCCATGGTGTTGCATGAACAATGTTATGTTAATACGTAGGTATTGTGCTCTAAGGTAATCTTGATGAGGCAATAAAAAAACCTGCCAAGTGCGTGTCGGTCCACGCGCAATGAAGGGTTCCATGCCTACTACTAATCCACATTAAAACCACTATCTTGTACTTTGAATTAAAAAAGGTCGTATCTTCATGACAAACTTATGGCACTTAAATCCTTTTGTTGCTGATCAATCCAAACCATCTATGTTATTGTAGAGTGGCTTAAGACTTTATCTTAGCTTTTACTTACGCTACCTGAAACAATGGTTCAGTTTCTGTGTTACAGGCACGGTCGGCGACCGAATATGCAAAAAATTATTACCGTAGAACTTATATTTCACTGCCGTAAGTTCGACAAACGCATACTAGTAAACTTGTAAAAAACATGTTCATGTACTCGTACTAATAGGTACTACCAGTTAAAAAAGTTTGGAAAATAGGGAAATATATAAACATACTTACATTTCTGCTTCAGCGGAGTGAAATTCCTGGTTTTGCAATAAATACCAAACCAAATAGAACTCGTAAGCCACGCAATATTTAATATTTCTAATTTTTAATTCAAATATTTAATGGCATTTTCATCAAATCATTCGTCACATCCCGTCACTTCAAATCAAATATTGGCCAGCACGCGCTACAGTTTATTAAAAACTTCTTTAGAGTATTCTACGCGATAGGTAGGTACGTGCGCGCCCTACGTGACCAAAAAATCCCGTGATGCTTTTATGTCCGCTGTACTCTCTCGCTGAGCGTAATTATGATTTTATTACAAGCTTTTATTATTATTTTATTATTTAGTTTCACCTGTCCCGTTGTCTGTCTGTAATGAAATCTTGCAAGTTAAATTTGATCCACTTCCCGGTTTCCGATTGAGCTGAACTTTTGCATGCATGTATAAATCGGATGACAATGCAATATTATTATGATGACATAGAACTGATCTGATGATGGAAACAAAAGGTGGTCATAGCAATTCCTAAACTATACAAGATAAACTTATCGTGTTCGGACTCATTCGAACCGCCTCAACAAGTAGTTTATGATTGTGGAAAAAAGTACAGTCGGCAATAAAAGCTTGTACCAAAAATGAAAACTTTGACCAAAAACTTATTATAATTGTGTCAATTATCTACCTACAAGGACAGCGGTGGTTTAGTATAAGGGTTCTGTTTGCACCCTTAAGATCCGGATCATAGCTGCGACGAGGAACGAGGAACTAAAATACTCAGTTTCCTTTACTCCCGCCTGTATATTTTATTGTAAGTGAAATGCCAAATCGTGGCTCGTATATGCAGGACTTATTGTACTCAGGGGTAAACAAAACCCCTGGATGAATAGTGTTGTTCATTGATCTTTAAATTTCGTCTTAAAATCTTGCAATATCTCCTGTCTTTTATCCAACATGAACATATCTGTTACAGATGTGGTAAAATAACGCTTTCCTATCGGCTAAAATCGGAATACGATTAGACCCGAAGTGTTATTCAATTACCGTACTATTTAACTAATAAAGTGTCCCATTAACAGACCTAACCTTATCAATCATTTTATACAATACTTGGTGGCCACTTCGATTCTAGTCGTATTCAAGTGTGGATACACTCCTTTGAAACGCGATAAATTAAAATAAACAATATTTCACTTAAATATTAAAGATATTTAATATCACAAAATTCACCACATTAATAATATACAGAGTGGACCCTGTAACAGGAGCAAAAAATTCAACGGTGGACTATTTAGCGGGCACAAAATTATTTCCAAGTGGTCTCAGTTGAAAAAAGAAAAAATTGTATTTTTTTTTCTTCAAAGATGGCTTACTTGTATTTTTATTATCCTTCTGAAGTGACATTAATGTCAATTTATTTAAAAAAGTCAATACGATTGAAAAAAAAAGGTGCAAAAAATATCCTTGAAAACAAATAATGCAAAAACAATTATGACTCATAAGTTGATACTACCTCAAACACTGCATTGACTGATGTGCTATAATAGTGTCAAATGAATTACTCGGAGGTCATAACTTTAGACCAAAATTTCTCCGAAACGAAAATTTTTGAACAATAATTGTATACCAGGTGTTACTACAGATGCCCCAAGGGAATGTCATTTAAATATTTGCTCCAGTTATAGGGCTAACCTTGTATAAGAATTACATAACCCAGCATTGGCAATATCCGTCATCCATCCCCGTCATACTCATCCAATGCAATCAGCGGCTAACGTCTACGGGGGTATTTTCTTACCGCTGTCGCCACACAAGAAACATAAATGAAACGTGTCACCCGCGTCTTTAAAGTTTGAATATCGCTCGGCCTCAGATTCCGGCGGCTTGTTTAGCCAGTGCTAAACATGCCAGCATGACTAGCGCTCATGATTAGGGACCGCGTACTGTATTCGACCTAAAAGATACGAGCAGCTCGTTTCATCTTAATATGACTGAAACTCACAGGAGTTTTCTAAAATATCTGAGTGATATTTCAGATTTGCCGCAGGAATATTAAAGCATGTTACGAAGGTATTGAATTTGAAGTGGGAACTTAGGAAGGGTGAAATCCTAGCTGAAGACAGGGGAGCAGTGATCGTATCCAATCATCAGTCTGCTTTTGATATACTTGGTAAGAAAAACATTTGTAATTTTTACCAATTTTTTCTAAAATAAACTCCACCATTAGAAAAACTAAATTGATAGTAAGATGTGGCCGCAGTCGCAGGAAAAATTAGTGTCTGGTATATGTCGATAAAAAAATCGATAAGTATAACGTTAACGTTGTACTGCCAAACTGATACCATTATTGTATGCATAAAAAATGTCCTTGGGCAACGATAGCCACTTCCTATCAAACAGCCCGTCTTCTCGTTTACCTCTTGGTGTACAAGGCAATATTAAACATTCATATTTTGTACGTCATCTTAATCATCGTCAATTACATTTATGGCAAAAGGATCCGCTAATCGCTATACTGTCTGCCAAATGATCTAGCTGCATCATTTTGTCCTCCATTTTTAAAATATGGTTTACGCATTATTTCCACCTTTCCTCTGTCCCCGGTTCCAGTCCTTGCAGGAGTAAATTTTTGACCTCGTTTATTTTCAAACTCTTATTGTATTTCGCTACGTGGTCATATACCAGCTGCTCTATGGGGTTTAGCTCTCAAGCGCAACATTGTGATATGAATTATTATATTACATATGAAACGTTATTTTGACCAATTTTGAGTATATTGGATTTAGAGAGAGAGAGAGGAGACACCCGTAATTATATTCGATGTTTGCGGCAAGCACCTAGGAGTATCCGATAAATTGGGCTGACAGATAGGGTAAGGCCTAAGATAATATCGATATAAACAGCACTGGACCAACTGTGGCAACATTTGTGCATTTTGACTTGTCAAACAAGTTCGCCTAGTGATGGAGTTTGTTTTTACTAGTAACCGAATCCCTGACTCCTACAGCTCAATCACACTAAATTTAATTCAGTAATTGTGCTCAGACCAAGTAAAAAATATTTTTTACTTGGTCTGAGTAATTGTGTAGTACACTTGTGTACACTTGGCCTAGCGGCACCCATGTACCGCATGCGGTATGTGAAGTTAAGTAACGCCGGTCCATGTCAACTGTTGCATGGGTGACCGCTTTGAGTGGTAACTAACCGAGCGCTCCCATGCTTTATGAGCCACATTAAGCCGTTGATCCCCGTCGATCGGCTTGAGCACTTCTAACAGTCAAGTTGCCCACTCACTTGACATGTCTAATCCCAATAAGGTCTAGTTTCTTCCTTGGGTTGCAAGGGTAGATGGCAGTCGCTTGCGTAAAAACTAGCGCTAGGATGATGATGAATTGTGAATTAAAGTAATCTATTGAATTTAGTTACTGTAAAAGGCAAGTGTAACATAGTACCTAATTTCTGAAACATACTAAACAAACATATTAGAAACTAAGGCAATCATTATATTAACGTGTTTCAGGTTTATTCAACATATGGGAAGTAGTAGGCAAGATGACAGCTATCGCTAAAAAGGAAATATTTTATGTTTGGCCGTTTGGATTAGCTGCGTACTTAGCCGGGGTTGTATTCATAGACCGCAATAATGCCAAAAATGCATATAGCCAACTGAAGACCACGTCAGACGTTATGGTGAATGAGAAGGTACCTAACTAGATTTTACATACCTACATATTTTAAGATTAAGTCGGGTTTTGGTTTCAACTATGTACGCTATAAGTACCACTAATTACAATGTAAAAAGATGGAAAACTTCAATAAAATCCCGAAAATGTTTAAGTCTAATGTTAAAAAAAATACACAATATTGTTAAAAAAAATACACAACATTGTCTCAAATTTTAGGTAAAAATCTGGCTCTTCCCCGAAGGAACCAGGAATAAAGACTATACCAGAATGCTACCATTCAAGAAAGGTGCCTTTGCGATGGCAATATCAGCACAAGTACCCGTTATTCCTGTTGTGTTCTCGCCATACTACTTTATTAATAGGAAGAAACATTTGTTTCAAAAAGGTAAAGAATTACTAAAAACCTAAAATGAGCTTTAGTGTTATTTATAACTGACAGGCACTGTTAGTATAGTCAGCTGCAGAATAGGTTTTGTCAATTGAATGGACAACCTAGCTCTTAGAAGTTATCAAATAACCTGAAAGCCTTTAACTCGGTTTAGCGACTTACTTTCTACGCAAGAAAAGAAAGCGCTTAGTGCTTTAAGAACGATTATTGTTGGCCTTTCGCGGCAGCCGTTCAGGTAGTACACTCAAGGCGATCATCCGTCCACAAACTGCCTGGCAATGGACACTTATTGGAGTTTTTTACATTATTTTGTTGTATTTCAGGCCACGTAATCATTCATTGTCTGGACCCCGTGCCGACGAAAGGCATGACTTTAGATGACTTACCCAAGCTGACCGAACAAGTACGGAGTGCCATGGAGGCCACATACGAACAACTAGCTACGGAGGTGCTCGGTAATTTGCCTAAAAATTACCAGCACACAACAGTGGGATAACATCAACTACCGTAGTTCCAAACAATACCGGAAGTATAACATCACTATCTACAAGATAGCACGAGAACAAGTACTGACAGTCCAAATGGGTCTCAGAAGACAATTGGATGCTAATAATTGAGAAGAGTTCATTAGCACAGAAATGTCTTCACCTGTATTGTTTCATCGTGTGACTATAGATAAACTTACAGCTACTAAATTAACAATAAGGCTACACAGCCACATACACATGTGCGACCGTAAAATCTCACTCATAAAACTCATAAACTAACGATTCCAACAATTTAACGGTTTGCATGTACTGTACTACTTGTACTACGTGTATTTATACTTTAACCAACTGGGAAAAAAGCGTCTGTCGTCCACCAGTTCGAATGGGTAGTAGATAAGATTAGCTCAAGGCCTACGCAAGTTTGACCATACCTCTCATTTTCGCCGCAAGCTGAAATGGCTCCCGATACGTCAACGCCGGTCTCTCAGGAGCCTTTGCACGCTTTTCTCCATCCTCTTTGAGCCCTCTGCTTCTTTGTATGTATTTATGTGTATATTTACTTTTGTTTTTCTAACCAAGTTTGCCGACTGGTAGATAATGCCTTGAGGCATTATGTCCCCATTGGTAGTGATTTCTATTGTGCAATAAAGTTTCAATAAATAAATAAGACCGGGGTGAATGGCATACTCGAAGACCTATGTTCAGCAACAGTGCAGTGGGCGATTACTGACTGAAAATAAACAGTACCGCAAATAAAGTAGCAGTTTCAAATGTTTGTTAGAATTTGATATACTCATCTCTAAGTAATTTGTTCGAGTGATGTTTATAATAACAATAATTCACTTTATTTCAGACACATGGCCCATAGTCGTTAATAACAATGGTGGTTACATATCTATGTTAGTTTATCTTAACCGTAATACATTTAAAACTTATTTACATTTTTACTTATGTATTCTCGAAAGAGTTTTCTATATTTTGTGCTCTATGCAAGTGCATATTTGACATAATAATGCAGATAGATGAGTAAGGTAGTAAGGTAATAAGGCTGTTCTATGCAGGTACTGTTTATGCCCCATAATGAATGTAAAGCCTTCCGAGTTATAAACAAAGCCTAGAACGACTATTCGTCATGAATCATGTTGAACCTTATCAAGTACTTACTTAACTATATTTGATGAATCGTGTGCGATAGGAGAATAGGAACAATTTTAATTAAAATTGTTAATCCAAATGATGCAAAACATGACGGATCCGGTCACTGGATCGTAAAGTTATGCGGATGTCGGAATGATGCCATTAATATGGTTTTAGAATATTACAATATTTATACCTCCTCTGTGAAATCTCAAACAAACAAATATATATACAATTTATTTATTTTAAATGGTGGGTTATAGCGATTTGACATTTATTTATTAAGTACTAAATGGCGTAGCGGGCTTCGCTCAGGGGATCGATATGAGGTTGCATGGTAGTTGGAATAAAGGGATGAGACATTTTTTTTTTTATTGTAAACATATTCTAACTACTATACTTCTATCTGTGGCTGAAAACGCGAGCCGAAAGACACTTACTTACTTTGTCTTAGTGTGTCCCTTCCTGATAAAGATAATATAACACCACCTACATATTGGCTATGTGCGAAGTAGGTGGTGGGGGTAAGCTAGGCGATCGTAGCGCACACCATGGCAGAAATGTGTACTTACCGGGGACCACTGTCAAATTTACTTTCACGTTTTCTATTGGTTTCTTAACGGTTTCCTACGATTCGTTTCGTTTGTATGTATTTATTTATTCTCTTATTTATTTCAGTAAAATTTCCAATACGGGGTCTTTCTCGTTTACTAAAGTAAATAAAATATTCATGTGTCATTATTTGACATCTCTAAATTTTGACATTGTCTCGGGACCTTTGACTTTTGACGTTTCAGACGTGCACATAGCCAATACACCAGGTATACTACGTACCTACTCGTACATATTTATATATTTTTCAATATGGCAATCTGTGGGAGAGGAACACAGTAAGATAAACTGAGATTATTTCGGGTTAGTGTTGGTAACTGGTTGGTAGTTTGGAGTCATCATTCCGAAGACTCGACTTAGTTTTTTAGACTACAGTCATTTAATCGAAGCTTGACTGTTCTGTGGAGACTCGAGTCCTCTAAAAATACTCGAGTCCTCTATAGATACTTGGTTGTTTGTTTACTAAGTGTAAACAATAGGCTTTTTACTCATTATGATTAGAACTCAACTGTACTTGTATAAACAGGTAAGGTTACGCGGCAAACTCACGTTAACTCAGTGAAGTAGGTTCTGTAGAAATCATTATTTTGGATAGAAACTTCAAAAGTGGGTCTTTGCTATTGGATTCAAGTCTTTTGAGGCACGCCTAAAGTTAAAAAAAGACTATAAAATTTAAAATCATAGAAGTCTTTTCTAAGGCTTGAGTTGTGACTACAGAACTCGAAAAGACTCGGCTCAAGACTCAAAAGACTCGGAAGTCTTTTAAGTTTGGAGTCCCGTAAATATGAGTCAAGTCTTTACTTTCGGATTCGTTTTTCAGCTTAATGTAAAGTTACTTTTAAAATAATCTTGAGATTTACGACATAACGTTCATTTTTAATTGTTAAGATATGAAAGATATCGATCTTGTTATAGTGAATACTATATATAACGTCTTTTATTCTGACACATTGCACAACCATGAAGTATTGATTTAAAGCCATTACTTTTTAGGGTTCCGTAGCCCAAATGGCAAAAACGGAACCCTTATAGTTTCGTCATGTCTGTCCGTCCGTACGTCACAGTCGATTTACTTGGAGATTATAAGCACTACAATTATGAAATTTAGTAGAAAAGTGTATTCTATAAACCGCTACAAAAAATCGAAAACATATTAAATAAGGGAGGGCATCCCATACATGAAACTGAGGGATGATAAAAAAAATCATTGCGTGCATAGGCGTGTGGGGTATTTATAGATGGGCCTTTAAAAATGACATGGAGGTTTTTAAAAAACTTTTCGATATCAACCGTTGACGAGATATTATTAGCTGTCAAAGTCGTAAAAAATGTGTCCCTCCCCCCTCTAATTTCCTACTATGAACTGTAAAATTCTGAAAAAATGGGGGTGTTGAACATTAATAAATACTTTTAACGATTTTTGGTTTGAATAAAATAGGTCTAACGGTTTTTGAGAAATCGCTGAAAAACTGTCTTGCCCAAACAAAAGGACTTAAGTGCCGTGAGTTCCAGTGTTGTACAGTGGTTTTAAATGTGGACTACCAAGCAGTTGTCACTTCGGAACCCTTCGTTTTGCGTGATCCGACACGCAATTGGCCGGTTTTTTATAATAGCTAGACTACGATATTTTTATTTGTTGCGGGCATAGAGATAGCTAAGGATAATGACCTTATACAGAGTGAAATTTTATTGACTGTTCAAATTTTCACACTGGATTCCTTAGCGAAATATAAAAGGTACGTGTTTTTTCTTTCAGTACTAAAATATTGAGACGGAGCAGCTGAAAGATATCCTAAAAAAACTATGCGTTCGTGGATACTGCGGTAGCGCGCGTTGTGCAGGAGGTGGGAATAATGCTCGCCCCGCCCCTACGTTGAGACGCCGAGGCAAACTTATTACGCGTCGAAAAACTGTTTTTTAATTAAAGTTACAATAATATTAAAATATCATTAAAAACTAGTAAAAAAAAGCATATGTTGAAAATTTTCCTTTATTAACGGGTTACTCCCGGTTCGTAAACATTTTTGTAAGTCACGTTCGCGATCGCGCGTCTTTGCGAGAGTTACAACACGGAAGTACACAACCGGTCATGCGGAGATGCGCGTGCGACTAATTTGCAATTTTGGTCGAGATCAGATAGGTGAGCGCGCCCCTCCCCCTGCACCACTAACCCCGAGCGTCATTTAGCTCCCAATTATCCACACGTTACTAATAATTTATTCGGACACCACATTTTACTGTAAAATTTTTTACATAATGCTTTTTTTTTTTCAGAAATGTTATCTTTTATTGATACCTAATGCATGGGAAAAAATTGAACAGTCAATAAAATTTCATCCTGTATATATAGTATACCATAAGAAAACTGATACCTTTTAAAACACAGAAAAAGTGAAAATGGAAAGGGTACTTATTATCAAATTTAATTTTGAGTATCAATTTCATTATAATCATATTAATTAATAACAGTGATTAATTAGCAAAATATCATATCACGGAAACATGCTGATTTTGTTTATCAGTTTATACAGCTAAATGTAATTAACTCTTTGCTTTTCGGCGACAGAGGCGGCCTAAAAGGCGAAGATAAATTAATATAGGGGTCTCGGCGCCGAATAAAACTTCGTTCCGTTTGGCCTTGAGATGCTCGGTCCCAACGCCCATTACCTCTTGAAAAGAAGTGGCAAAAAAACTAGTGGACACCACTGGTGACCAGGGCTGGCAGCTTCTTTGCACAACGCATCAGCATTGCTATACAGCGATTAAATGCGGCCAGCATCTTTGGCACGATGCGGTGGGGTGACCCCTTATTATAAATTATTTATTTTGTAAGTTTTTGATAAGTATAGGTTATTTTACTATCTTTAGTCGGTAAGGAATTATGTAATAACACATGTCATTAGGATAAATTAACAGCTAGGGCTCTATTATGTCAATATTAAATTGTCATGGTTTATACTTCAAAGAAGTTGGTGTACAAACCATTAACTCTTTTGACGAGAAGTTCAGGTTGATATTCCTGACAGAATTTAGGAGTCCCCGACAAGTATTCGTAATATTCGTATTTGGATTTGTTTTCTGTGAGTATTTTAATATTTATTTATTTGTAAGTTTGCCGTAGGTTTGTGTTACTGTAATGGTTTATTTTAGTGGCTGGTCGAAACATATTTGTCCTTACTTATAGGTATACATTATTTCATGTCGAGTGGTTCACCGCTAAGTCGCGTCTTATTAAGGACCGTCACATACAATACAGCTTAGGGGAATCCGGCGACCAAATTCAGTCATGAAACTCTATTCATATTTGGTGGCCCTTAAGTTAGCCAGCGTAATGACTGTGAATTCGATATTTTTAATTTGTGATGAAGAGTAACATGAGGTCTATTGCACTCGACGTATTGCTTGATGTGAAACGCTTCCAAGGCTTGTTGTAAATATGTGTAATCCGTCACAACATGTAGGCAATCTACGAGTATTATGCACTTTTTCTAGCATCTTAGGTAAAGAAAATATGAGCGCGATTGTAATTTCTATGTTTTCAATATCAAACATTTGGTTCTGAGATATATTTTATTATTTACGATTCAAGTAGATCTCTGAGATAAGCAAGGTAAGTGGCATAGGTAGTTATTAATTAAGCGGGTAAATAGAATAAGTTTATTGAAACTGCAAGCCAAAATATTCAGATATACCTAAGTCTGTAAGTATTTTGTAATAAACTTCGAATAAAAACACCAGCGCGATAGGTGATTTTCACGTTTTACAGTTGACATGTACTAAACATGACATAAAGTTAACATGACCAATTGCGCTTATTTCGTTAATATTTGTTTGTTGTATGTCACTTTGATCACACGACTAACATCAAGGGTTGCTAAGTTTTTTGCATACGGATGTTTGATTTTTTGACATTGAAAATGTCTTTTCGTTCGCTCCAGTAAAGGGTCCCATTTCACGAAATAGTGCGATCCCCTTATATTTCAGAGAGTTGTGAAGGTATGATATTCAAACTAGGCTCAAAAGACGCGTATTTACGAGATGTGTAATATGCAAAGAGAATTATTTGAGAAAGTCCAGAACGAAAAAAGTTTTGGCCGTAATAGTGAAAAAAAAATTCAATTTCCTCCGATTATTTTCATTTTGGCACTCGATATTTTGGAAACGAAGAATGATATCAAATGATCAAAACTCCTCTGGACAATTTAGTCGGCTACAATTTGAGCCTAAAACAAAGACGATCGGGTCAAGGGTTTGCGCTGTAGCCTAACCTTTTTGAAAGAAGTCAAAAAGTCAGAACGACTATTAGTAGGATATTTTTTTAAATCAACACAATTGTACAATTGTAGTTAGTTTTAATTTTATATTTCAAATTGTTTAAATTAAACATGAATTGTTTCTATAATAAATTATTATTAATTATAGTTCGAGACAACAATAGCACATTATTGCAGTGCCCGGGAAATAGCAATTCGTGGATAAGTCAATGATGTTTTGGAAGACCAATATCTTCCAAAACCTTGGCAAATAAAATAGTTGATTGAGATTGCATAAAACAAGCCATTTTATCCGAGACAATTTAACGACCCGAGCCGCAGGCAAGGGTCGATATAAAGTAAAGGATAAAATGAGTTTTATACATGAGTTATACATCTGCTTTTCACTTCGATTGCGAGAAAATTAAACAAATAATCAAGGTTATGATATCATATAATTTATCCTTCTCCTGGGGCCTAGGGTGTCATGTTGAATTCGACTTTGAAAATTCTTGTTATAGTTATAGTCGGAGTTTAGAGGTCGAGTTAATTTGAAGTCGCCGTTATCTTGCGTGAATATTAGTAAAGTGGCAAATGCCTTTTTATGTGGTTACCGTAACTTGGCTGCGTAAAGTCACAGATTAAGAACAAGACCAATTTCTTACCTACTATATGGCCCTTGGCCGCTTAAGGTTGCCGAGCCCTGGCTTAAACCATCGAACACAAATTATATAATTAGTTTAAGAATAAATTAAAAACTTGAACCTAGAAGTTTGTTTCATTTATCAGCTTAATGCGATCCATTTGATTTCCCATACAATGATTAGTATGGTACGTACTCTAGATATAGGTAGTTTTTGGCGTATTTTTGATAAGGTTACAAGAAACCCTTATATTTCGCCATATCAGTCCGTCCGTTCGTGCGGCTGTCTGTCCGCGGCTTAGCTCAGGATACGGATACTAGTAACGGTACTATTACTACTTAGAAAGCTATAATTTGGTACAGGTATACACATCAATCAAGCCGACAAAACGGTAAAATGCTTTTTAGGTTACCCCCCTACACGTAAACTGGTGTTTTTTTTTTCTTGTTAAGCTTGCTTGCTTTAATATAATCCCATCAAAAACATAAATGTGAAAATGGGAGCCAAGTTCAATATTAAGAATATGCGATGCTTGGTTGTCGTCTTCATCGACAAAAGAATTGAGATCTAAATGGGTGCCAAGTTCCGTAGATTCTCTGAAATGGTGCCAAGTCCGGCACTACATTTTTACAGTGAAACTAATTTACTGCGGCTTAATGCATTTTGATCTTTAACTTGGCAGTTTTCTTAAATATCCAACATATTTTATGATATTACAACATACTGCATAGAAACCTGCCAAGTTCAGGCTCAAAATGCATTAAGCCGCAGTAAATTAGTTTTACTGTAAAGAATGTAGTGCCGGTCTTGGCACCATTTCAGAGAATCTACGGAACTTGGCACCCATTTAGATCTCAATTCTTTTGTTGGTGAAGACGACAACCAAGCATCGCATATTCTTAACATACGGACGGATAAGACGAAACTATAAGTGGTATCATGAAAAACAGTTCTCAAAATGGGAAACGCTTTGATGCACGGGCATGATAATGATAACGCACGACCGAACCAGACTCGGCATCAAATATAAAATGAAGCCATCAGCCATTTTAAACAAGTTTTCAATTTCCGTCCCCTTTGTTGGCACGCGTAGAAAGATTGGCACGCGTATAGGGATCTCTAATCTCTATAGAATCTTTTCTCTATGTTTTTTGTCAACGAAAGTGGATTTTCATGGGAATTTCCCGATAACTTATAAATAACGGAAAATCGTATATTAAAATCAAGAACGATATTGTAAAATATAGGAAATATTGCACAAGTTGTTTGTGATTTGTGAAACCAGCCAAGTGCGTGTCGGGCTTCGCACATTTAGGGTTCTGCACCGCAACCGCAAAATAAAGTGGATTTTCATAGAAAGACAAGGGAAAAAAGTTGAAAAAAAGGCTGCCTTATCAATTTATTCGTATTTGGTGGTAAATTATAGGCAATACAAATATTTTAAGAATATATTTTGAGAACGCGAGAGTTCAAAGTGTTATAAATACTATTATGTTAATTTTATTACGTTAATTAAATTATATGTTTAGCTTAAAGTTAACACGGCATTTATTGAGTGTTAGGCGCTACAAAGTTCATCGTATCAGCTAGTTGTTAATATATTTTTCTAAAGTTTTACCTAAAAACTTCTGTTATGCCGATTTTCGCAAGTGCAACGAACAGCATTTAGAACTTACACCACTAACATCTAAAAAAACAGGCCCCTTATGTTCCTTTGGCTCTATAGTAAGGTGCGCGCCGACCCCAGGGGTTAATTCAAAATATTTAGACGGGCCCTTACTTTTGACAATGATGTCAATGCCAGCCAGTAAGCGAGACAACAATTCGGCGACAGTATTAGGTGTAGGTATGTACGTGTATGGCCTTGAGCGGACAGGAACATTGGCTCGTGGCGTCAATCCCCTAATCTGCCTAGTTGCTACGACCATGTTACGACACCTAGATAAACTATCGGTAGCAGTTAGGGATCCGTAATCATCGGGGCCCGTCCCCGGCATTAAGCCATCTCTCCGTTCTGGTTTGAGATAAGATAAGCCAATATCTCTTACATGTTTTAATCAAAGTTTTTTTGATATTAAGGATTTTAAGATATACGAAATGGTGTTGATTACGCTTCCGAACAGCGATTACGTACACGAATGTTTAATGTTACAATAAGTCATAACATTCATTACGCACAGATTGGTGTGCGACGTAGTTGTGTGATATGATGCAGTCAGCGCACGCATGCCCTCAGCACCTGCATAACGGACTATCTAGAAAAAGTGGAGAATGTACGAGTAACAGATGGTTGTCGCTACCTTAGTGAGAAAAGCAAAGGCTTATTCAACTGTATTAGCCGAGAGTACATAAGCCGATATAAATGTGACCAGGCTAGAACTAGAAAATAAGGACCTGCATTTTCAGATGGCGACCCTCACAAGCCGGCTGCAAAATTTTTCACCCATAACCAGGTTGAGTTGGGAAGCACAGCTCATGGATCGAATGAGCAACATGATCGACACTAAGCTGACTACTGTCAAAGTGGAACTGAGCGTTAGAAATCAAAATAATCGGGGCAACAAAGATCAAGAAAGAAATCTCCACACCGGAGGTATCCAAAAAAATCTACGGTCCAGGCGAAACTTACAAAGGAAGGGGGAAATATACCTGTGTCGCAGGATCCAATGTTTGTACAAATGTTGCCGCAAGAACATTTAACACAGCCGCCAGTGGCAACGTCGTAGTGAGCCGTAAGGCAAAGAACACGAAATGACATGTCTACAACAATTCAATATTTATTTTAAAGTATAATAATAGCAACAATAAATTGCTACAAAATTGCTCTAAATAATGAATTAATATAATAACATGTTATATTATAACTGACGATTCGAAAGTGCTTGTTGCTAGGCCTATTTGAATAAAGAATATTGTGACATTGACTTTGAAGAAGAGTGCACACCAATAAACAACAAAAAACTCCTCAGAAAACAGCGCCTAATCAGAAGGTGAAACCAAAGTTAATAAAGCTTCCTAGTGCTGCGGCTATAACTCTCACTGTACCGATTGGTTCAGGGGTCACCAATGCTGAAGCTACGAAAACGGTTGGAGAACGAGTCAAGCTTCAAAACTGTGGTATAATGTCAGTAGACAATAAGAGAGCACTAATTATAACAGTAGCCGGTGAAGACTGTATTTCCAAAGCAGACAAACTGGCAGGTTGTATGCGAGATGCTCTTAGAAGTAAGTATTGGTGTGAAAGTTGCCCGGCCGATGAACATGAGCGAGATAAATAAATATTAAAATAATTCTTCGAATAAATAAATAAATAAGAGTCAAAGACCTAGACGATTCGATTACCCCCTTAAAACTCGCAGCTGCAGTTGCTGACACAGTATAATGTTGCTGAGGCGGGTGGTTGGCAAGAGACGGATGTCAAGGTTTTCAATATCCGACATTTGGGTTAAGTACGGTATGGGTGCCATGCCTACTCGCCTCTGGGCGCAAGCTGGAAGCAGCGGGACGGCTTCTCATCGGGTGGGTACCAAGAAATGAGCCATGTTCGCCGTCAATGCCCAAATGGCACAGACAGAAGTAAGTTGTGCTTCGCCTGTGGGGACAGCACCCTCGACAGGGCTATCGAGTATCCTTTTCACCCCTATATCATCCCACAAACGCTGCCAAAACGGCTTCTTGGGCCTCCGCAGCCCTCACCGTGCGACCAAGATATCACGCTGTAAACTACTAACGCATGTGGCGTCCCAGAGTAGTCACCTTCCTCTCTGCCAGGGCACCAATGTTAAACCATCAGGCCTCTTGCACTCGACAAGGCCATCGAGTATCCTTTTCACCCCTATATCATCCCACAAACGCTGCCGAAACGGCTTCTCAGGTACACGCGCACAAGGATTGAGAGTAGGGTTTCTCATTTCTCGACCCATTTAGATTCTCGAGTTTCGAGAAATCTCGAGCTCCGTCTCGAGTTTTCTCGAATTATATGCAAGTAATTTTTATTGCACCACTATGATTAGAAATACGTACTATTAATGAAAATCTTCTTTTATACAAACATATACTGAAATACAGGGGTCGGACGAAAACTGCGGATGACGTCAAACCACTTAAAGAATGATTTAAAATAGCATTTTTGATTTTCATAAACAATTATCACTTATCATTTATCAACCTCTTTATTAAACGATATCGCCACTTAAAATGAGTAAGTACGTTTTTGACAGACACATTGTCAATCAGATGAACAATAAATTAACTTCGTTATTGTTTGGCTATTGTATCTTCATGATTATATTTAGCTAAACAAAAAAATTATATGCAAGTAATTTTTATTGCACCACTATGATTAGAAATACGTACTATTAATGAAAATCTTCTTTTATACAAACATATACTGAAATACAGGGGTCGGACGAAAACTGCGGATGACGTCAAACCACTTAAAGAATGATTTAAAATAGCATTTTTGATTTTCATAAACAATTATCACTTATCATTTATCAACCTCTTTATTAAACGATATCGCCACTTAAAATGAGTAAGTACGTTTTTGACAGACACATTGTCAATCAGATGAACAATAAATTAACTTCGTTATTGTTTGGCTATTGTATCTTCATGATTATATTTAGCTAAATTTTATATTTACTAATGTATAAAAAAACGCTATAAAATGTTATGTTTACTTGACTATTATGGCAATTTTCCGTTTTAAATAATAGACTTGTTAAAAAATAGTAATTAATCTATGCATAATTTCATTAAATAATAAGTATAATAAATACAAATTATCTTTTTTTTTTATTAATCTACCTATTGTTCCCACCTTTGAGTACGAAACCTATTTATCTGAGGTTCCCACAGATTTGTCCTAATTAATTTCAAATAATCGTACCTTATGGTAACAAGTTTCGTGAAATTTATTTTATTTAGTGAATTTACGATTATTTTGTTACTTCATTAATACTACTTCGTTACTACATGTCACACGGAAGTTTAAAAACAAACATGTGTGCAAGATTACGTCATTTTTACGTCATCCGCACTTTTTGTCCGACCTCTGCTGAAATCATATTTCCAGTCTTTTAATCAGTCCTAAATTGGTATTTTCATTGAGATCATTACTTACCAATTCCTAATCAGCTATAGATAGCCATGTTACTCAAGAAACAAATTGAATAAGTTAAATTTAAATTATGTGACTATGATCTAAGATACAATTACAATAATCATCAAAAAGCACAATGTAACATTTATTAATACTGATTGAGATATATTTTTACTTAATGGTATCAGAAACAAAAGCAAGACTTTTAATGTCTTGAAAAATAGGCATCTATGAATATTAAAGCATTAATGACATAAAAAACTTATTAAATATCCAAATTATAGATTGATAATCTAATCCCATCAAAAACATAAATGTGAAAAAGGGAGCCAAGTTCAATATTAAGTTGTCGTCTTCACCGACAAAAGAATTGAGATCTGAATGGGTGCCAAGCTCCGTAGATTCTCTGAAATGGTGCCAAGTCCGGCACTACATTGCTTACAGTAATATTAATTTAATGCGGCTTAATGCATTTTGAGCTTTAACTTGGCAGTTTTCTTAAATATCCAACAGCTTCTATGGTATTATAACATACTGAATAGAAAAAATGGTATTATAACATACCGAACTTGGCACCCATTCAGATCTCATTCTTTTGTCGGTGAAGACGACAACCAAGCATCGCATATTCTTAATATTGAATTTGTTTGTAGTTTTGCAGGTTTTTAAGGTTCGAAAATGTAGTGAAAACTTTCGTTCTTAGTTACACTTTTTTAAATAGGTAATGTTTGTATGCAGTTAGCATTGAAGGTTCGGTATTATATACCTAGCATCCATAAACTCACGCCTGTATTCCCAAACGGGGTAGGCAGAGCACATGAAATTTATTTTCAGTATTGTATACTCCTGTCGTGTGTGTGTCCTGTTATTTGTAAGGAAGAAGTCACCCAAAAAGACGAGAACCGGCTCCAGACCACAGAATAAGTAAGTAGTATTAACCAGACGGAGAAGCGACGAAACTATCCTACGAGTTAGACATGCTTGTCTGCCCACGCGCAATAAAGGGTTCCATGCCTACTTACTCGGTAGTCCACATTTAAAGCCACTATCCTGTACTTTGAAAAGTCGTATATTCCTATAGCGCATTTTCGTCCTTTTGTTGGGGCGAGTTCGTTTTTCAGTGATAATTCAAAAACCGTTGATTTATAGACATTTTTATTTTAGGCCCAGGATCTACGAAGATTAAGGGGGCAATGGTCAAATTTTGCATATATTATTGTCATAAATAATTTCAAAACTATCTGGCTTAAAATTTTAAAAATATATATTTGGGGTGATATGTCACAGAACGTAGTTTCATATTTTTTTAAGTTTCTGATTGAACATCCAAAAGTGGCCTCCATGTTTAAATTTAATTTATTTACGCTATGTGTCCGTTTTTGGGTCACCGACTTAAATACTTATACTTTACGTGTACATACCTTAAATCAAGTAGTTACAGAACAAATTGGCTGTGACAGACGGACGGACGAACGAACAGAGACACGAGTGATTCTATAAGAGTTCCTTTTTTTCAGGTACGGAACAATAAAAATATAAATGTAATAATTACTACTACTTAAGTACCGATAATCTTCGTGTGATCGCTGTCAACAAACTTCATACACACACCCCCACCACAGTAGACTCTTACAACATCTACGGGAGGAAAAGGGGTGGTGTCTTGTGTGTGTGGTGTGTGTGGTCTTACCCAACAGCACACCCGGCACCACAATTGGCAAAAAATCGAATCTGCAACAAAATTCACCATAGATCATGCTTCGGTTTAGTTTAAAATATTGCGCGCTACAGTATGACAAATTCCACGAGCTGGCTTGCGTTCAGAAATTTGTCCATTCTTAATAGTAGAAAATAATGTTTATATAAGTAATAACGACAAGTTCCCCTTTCGAAAAGTATGTGATATCATGGAATGTACAAACTTGCAATAATTTATATTTTATATTGTATAATTATTACATGAATACGAATTCAATTGCAATGCTTACTTCTGAACGAACAGACCAAAACTCAGCCACCGATGTCTACGGAAATTATTTCTTTTATAATCTATCTAGTAGCGACATCTATGGAGAGTTTTGTTATGACGTGCAGAGGTTATGCTTTCGTCCGCTCAGTGCGTGAGTATTGGCTATGTGCGAAGTAGGTGGTGGGGGTAAGCTAGGCGATCGTAGCGCACACCATGGCAGAAATGTGTACTTACCGGGGACCACTGTCAAATTTACTTTTACGTTTTCTATTGGTTTCTTAACGGTTTCCTACGATTCGTTTCGTTTGTATGTATTTATTTATTCTCTTATTTATTTCAGTAAAAATTCCAATACGGGGTCTTTCTCGTTTACAAAAGTAAATAAAATATTCATGTGTCATTATTTGACATATCTGAGTTTTGATATTGTCTCGGGACCTTTGACGTTTGACGTTTCAGACGTGCACATAGCCAATACCGCTAGATGTCCTTTGATGAGAGTGGCATGTGATGACTACTTACTGATTGGTGGTTTCTTTGACTCTTTGTTTGTGGTTTGTTTGTACTGGTTAGTATATTCTCTTTGCTGGTTCGTATCCAGCGCGTGTATCTATTCTGTGGTTTCTGGTTTGATAAGTCAAAACTGCATGTCGATTGTGCTATTAATTGCAAATACAAACAGTAGAATCAAATTCATGGACATTCTACGTAAGTGATTCATTCACAGTATTCACACTGTCGTTAATACCTTATTACGAAAAACATTGGTATTACAGATTGAAGATCAGTGAAGACAAAAACCAACATAATGTGGGATATAGCGATTTATCTAGTCATAATAACTACGGTTGCTTACGTTCTTAAAGAATTGCTTTCAGAGACTCCTAATTTCGTGAAGTTTAAATTGAAATTCGTTATTTATTACGTGTGGACCTCTACTATATCTTTAATGCTGATGCCGTTCTTCATGATAGATCCTAAAAACGTCAAAAATATCTTGTAAGTATTATCATTTCTGCTATGCACTCTCTTTATTATTAAAGGTTTAATATAAGCTGCTGAGCCAGTGAGATAAATTCTAGCTTTGCATATTAACGAGAGAGAAAGTGACCTGCCAACTATAATAGATTTGCAAAAATATGCACTCACACTCATTCAATCGCTGTTGAACTCCAGGTTCGTTTTATTTACCATTTTAGATCATTGATTTAAAAAAGGCATCATTTTGAATGTGGTACCTAATTACTCACAAATTTCAAACAAGTGTTTCTAAACCACCATTGCTGATGGTCCATTGAACTCATTACACCACGGTAATGAGTTCAATGGTCTGTAATATTTACGAATATATTTTTAGAAAATATTCATTCTTGATTTGATTGATATTTAGCCTTAAAAGTATACTTCATGCATATGGGCATTTCTCCAAGTGTTTCAACTGCTGCGGTTTCGGTGTTGTTGTGTTCTGTAGTCCATTTTGAAAAATAGTAGAATGTCCTGCCTTCTGTTCTACAGCCTGAAATCATCTCCAACTCAGTAGAGATGTCTTCAATAATGTAATAACTGGTCACCAAGATCACAACGGTTGAAGCACTCTGAGAAATCCCCATATGATTCACGAGTCATTCATAGGATTAATATTTCCTCACTGGTGCTGGGTTAGACATTTTAACTATATAAACAAAAGTGCTTTATTAATAACAGAGTAAACATGGGAAAATAAGCATGGTTTCATATAACCTTTGTGCCATTATGTCTGATATGTCAATTAATACACATCTAAAGTGCATATAGTTACAATTTGAGTCAGTGAGGTTACCTATTACCAGCCCCGGATCTACGACTTTTTTGAACCGGGGCAAAACCTTGATGGTGGGGCCCCCTCCCTTCAGTGTTTGAGAAAAACTGTTAAAACTGCCAGATTTGGCACCTCCATGAAACTGCCGCCCGGGGCAAGTGCCGTGGTTTGCCCCCCCTTAGATCCGGGGCTGCCTATTACATATGTTCAAAGGTTCATAATATACATATAACCACTACCCTCCTTAAACCCTTCCACCTAACAATTTACTAATGTTTTAGATTTTCTGTCGCAATTATTAAACACATAACAAAGGTTATTGAGATTAAGTGGCATCTAAGGAATGGGAAAATATTGGCGGAAGATCGTGGAGCAGTGATTGTTTCTAACCATCAGTCAACCATAGATGTTCTAGGTAAAACATCACACTATCATTTTCACTATTTCTACTCTATGTTTAAGTACATATATGTATATATTTTCACAGACCTCAAAATGTTTATTTTTGTAAGTCAGAAACTAAAAAAATGTTTAAAGGGTCCTATAATAATTCAATATACAATGAGATTTGACCGTAAAATAACAATATGGCCATCATACATTAGAATGTTTTAAATGTTTGTGAGTGCTAGTTCTGTTAGTCCTTCAGATTTATCCTTTTTTCCGCCTGAACCCCTTGGTGTAGGTTTCATGTACATACTAATGATAAACAGCCATTCTTACATTTAGAATGGAACCAACCATATGTTTAGGTAATCACCAAGATGACATGGTAATGATGTTCAATGAAACACGCCCAAAATAAGCAATTAGTAATTATATAACGAAATATAGTTGGAAGGGGAAGACCTCGACGAACGTACTCCGACCAAATCGGAGACATTCTGCAGAAAGGCCAGGTCAGGAGTACCCTAAATCGGCGCGCATGCATGAAGAATGTTATGAAAGTTCATGAAGCGAAAGTTGTATGTCAGGATTGTAGCAAGAGGAAATCCGTGATCTCTGCCTACCCCTCTGGAAAACAGGCGTGATTATATGTATGTATGTATGTATGTATAACCAAACAATCTGATATTGCAGTTTTAAAATAGGAAAAAAAAAGTTTAGGGAAACTTTAAGTTGGCTTCAGTCTGAAGTTACAATTAAGTTTTAAACTGATACCCATATGTGACCGTCCATGGCTATAGGGCCCTTATGGCAGGTATTGAGTTAAGCACAGATCCTAAATCTACGTTAAACAAGCTATCTAATACAAAAAAAAAATTACCCTAAGTCCCATACTTTTTAAAAAAATATATCTAATTTACACATGCTAAAATTGCACTTTTGAGAAATCGTCGTTTGAAACTAATTTTAAGTATGTTCCCATAGGAAGTTACATAGATTATGATTGATTTTGTATCTCAAGGTGTTTTTCTTTGGAACTCAGTCATGGCTTTTTTTATTTGACTTCCACATCTTGAAAAAACAGCCTTTGGAAAGAGCAACACGCTCATATGAACGAAATTAATAAAAATATTTTTTTCGGATTTTTCTTTAATATGTTGTAATCTGAACCATTTTATATAGTAGAACATATTTGAACTTACATTTTAGATAAGAAATAAAATCACATAGTTAACGAAATATCTTTATTTTAATTAAAATGTGGTAATTATTATCAGATACGTCTTCCCTAGAACAATAACAAATTTGGTATGGTAAGTTCTAAATTATATTTAATCAGTGTACAGAAAAAATCCGCCCCTTCACCGCGTGAAGAGTTCGACATACAAATTATCGCGTGTAAGTGAGAGAGAGACGGTAATAGTCGCGGTATAACGCAAAGGAAGAATCGTTACGTTCCACGCCGCCGAGAGATGTTTTGACGTCAGCCGAAAAATTTAGTACCTACCTACACGTAAAGTAAAATTTTAAATGACCGTAGTTACTTAGGTACCTAAGGCACTTTTTGTGATTATACCTATGTATATAACTTAAACTTGCTTATAATATCAGATATGAGTCCCATGGAGTTGCACGCATTTATAGGCCGCAGTGACTGCTTACCATCAGGACGGCCGTATCCTTGTTTGCCACCGCCATAGTATACAAATTATTAAGCAAAAATTGCAAATAAATACTTGTAAACAATTTTATCCGTTGAGCTTTGTCATTTTTGTATGCGATTTCCCATAAGGGCCCTTTTCTACTAAACTTTGAACTCAATTTTAATTCTTATTACGTACACAACAGACACCAAGGTACAAATATACCTCTATTTGTATATTTTACTATTTTGCATAAAACAAAAAAAATAAAAATTTGAAGGATTTTACAAAAACGCCAATATCTCCATAACTAGAAAATGCCATAAGAGCCCTTTTCTTATGGACGGTCACATATTTCCCGACTATGGTTTAGCACTCTAACTTTTGTTTAAAATGATTTTTATAATATGTTATAAATTATACATTCCTCGCTGTTGGCATGACCTGATTATGCATATCTTTCATATAAATTAGACATCTATATAAACATGTATCACTCATTATGTTATGAATGTTTCAGGAATGTTCAACATTTGGCATGTAGCGGATAAAGTTGCTGCAGTGGCCCGTAAAGAATTGTTCTATGTATGGCCGTTTGGCTTGGCTGCGTATTTGTGCGGAGTTGTGTTTATAGATAGGAACAACCCCAAGGATGCTTACAAAACACTGCAAATGACATCTGAGATTATGATCAAAAATAAGGTGAGCATACTGCCTTATTTCATATTCATACTGAATTCTTGTTCTAAAAACCGAAAACATACAAAAGTAAGGATAATATGTTGTACCTATATTAAAAAAAAGAATTGTCTACAATTTAATAATAGAACATTACATATGCAGCCCGGCCCGGCTAGTATGATAGCTTATACCGTCACGTTATATGGCCAAAATGTACTGAAACGTCACATAAAACGTGACGGTATAAGCTATCATACTAGCCGGGCAGCTCAACGTTTTGTCGCCGAGATTTGTATAGTGCTTTTCTCAAACATATGCAATGAAATAAAAAATGCAACACTCAAAAAACAAATTTAGCAGACGCCATGTTGTAATTAATTTTTTTTTAATACTTCCCAGCCTAGGCCTTTCATTTTGTATGAAATTCCTTTACAGCCTCCGGAGTTGTTCTGCCTGTAACATGATACTTTGAAGCCTATTATATCGCACGTAATGACGAAATTTAATTGCATGTTTGAGAAAATTCCTTTGTGACACGAAAGTTACCCATATCAATTGTATTACACAAACTTTCGTGGCACAATGGAATCAATAATATTGTAAGCATATTCTATAGTTAAAAATTTGGTTCTCAGCCATAATCATCTTTGATTAAATAAATACTTTCCCAAACAACGCAAAGGTTGCATTATGGGTAAAAGACAATGATATGCATAGATTAATTCACAGGAATTATCAGGAAATAATTTTATGCTCAATACACAAATAAATACTAAGGGCATTCAAACCAGGCCAAAGAAGCCAACACATTGAAATGAATACATTCATGCATGACTAAAATATGACATCTAAGTATTTTTTAAATTACTATTCTTGGCAGGATAAAGCCCCTACAATCCCCACAATTATGTGAGTTCTCTTGAGACAAATCTTACATCATACTAAAGTATTTTTAAACTCAATATTTTTATTGTGCCTCTTAAAATAAAATATAAAAAATAAAGAAAAAAATACCCCAATTTTATATTCTACTGTATATGTGACATTTTCTTAATTTTCTAATACAGTTTGTGTGACAGTTACATGGTGGAAACCTAAAATACGGTAAAGTCAGATTAATTATTTTAAATAACATAATCAATTTAAAAAAATGAATGTCTGAGAAAAGAAGTAAAAGGCACAACATCTGTAAATTACCCCTTGGGGTTGGAGTGGGGCTAGGCATCCCCAAAGCAAAATTCTAAACTCGCCACGGTCAGAAATATCACTCAATTTTATTAAATTTAAAATTGCTTGATATTTCTTAATTTACATATAATGCTAAATTATTGTAAAATTATTGATAAAACATGTACAAGTTTACTGTGATACTGCGATCGCCAACCCGCATGCCAAATGTGGCGATTATGGCATATAATAATAATAATAATATAGCTTTTTTTATTTCCACAAATAGACAATTTCTATTATAATATATTTGTTAGAATTACTAGTTTTTTTTTTCCTTATGTTAAGTGTTAGTACTTAATTATTCAGTTGTGGATCCCTTTCGGGTAAAAGCCTCCTCATCCCTCTTCCGTTTATGCCTATCATGGGCTAGTTGAATTCAGTTTGTTCCTGCTACTGAAAGTATATCGTCTGTTCATTTCTTTTTTGGCTTTCCTCTGTATTTTTCCTTCGGCTCCCATCCATTTTGTAGATTCCAGTGTCCACCTCCTGTCTTTGTACCTGGATATGTGTCTTGCCCGTTGCCATTTGAGACGGAGAGCCTACTGAAGTGTGTCTGTTAATATAGTTTTCTTTAGTATGGCTTCACTTCTTATTTTTTGGATTATGGCATATACCCCCGTGAATTTGGGGGAGGCCTATGTCCAGCAGTGGACGTCCTTTGGCTGATATGGTGGTGGTGGTGGTGGTACAAGTTTATGTCACAATTAGTCTGTTATATCCACCTTCACAATTCTATAGCTTGTGTTAAACCGCGCAACCAAAGGTTTTCTATCATAAATTTCGGCTGCGCGGTATTATTATTGAGACTTTAATGTGTTTGTCCTTCTATCTCAATTGGTCAACTGCACTGCAACTATCAGCAGAGCACGCTAATCAAAGCACATACCTAAATGCAATCGATGCATTTTCACATTGTTACACAATGCATTTTCACATTGTTATTCAAATTAATGTTGTACATTATTTTGAATAAGGAATGCAATTTGTAATATACTAATTTATTATTATTTATTTATTTAACTCAAACGATTGGATTTGGTCCTAGTTATGTGTTCAAACTTAGGGTTATGTTTTTATAAAGGATTTTTTTACAGTTATGGTTTGTTGCTCTGTTTAACCTGCAACATCAAAGCGCTTGTAGCTTCAATATAAACTATATTAGTACAATGTTAGATCTCCTAATAGGGTAGTTTCCTCATGTTGAACTTTATAAGTTTATTACATATTGCCGTTATATAGATAAAAACGAAATAAAATCGGAATAAAAATAAATACGTGACTTGAAAGTTTCTATAATTAAAATGTATTTATTGAATCAACTAAAAGTTAAATATTAGCTACCAACATGTTTCAAAAATAAATATTTTTTAAGACAACTATGTCCTTAAACGCAATATTTCACGATTTAAATAGCATTTTTCTTGTTTTTCCATACAACGTTAGCACGGGGCTCGTGCGTTGTGACGTCATAATTTTCTGTCAATTAGTATGGAGTGTTTTTGGTGACCGCGAACAATATCCACGTTTGACCCTCATTTGCGTTTTTTGTTCTGATTTAATCGTAGTTGATCCCATACAAACCTGGTTCGAATGGCATCTTTGATATGTTTCCTAAAACAGAATAACGTATTTTTTCTTTCTTTATTAGACGAAAATTTGGCTGTTTCCTGAAGGCACCAGGAATAAAGATTACACGAGCTTGCTGCCCTTCAAGAAAGGAGCGTTCAATATAGCGGTCGCTGCTCAAGTGCCGATTATCCCCGTCGTGTTCTCGCCGTACTATTTCATCAACAGGCCGAAGTACATCTTCAACAAAGGTAACATTATGACTAAGTATTCTATAATTATTTCAAACTGGTAATATATGCCAGAATCCACAGAATTATTTAACTGTTTTGTCCCGGCTGAGCCTGAGTGGCAAGATGCTTTTAGAAACTGGTAGAGTGATTTGAAATAGTGTGGAGTATATTATTAGGGCAAGTTACCATGTTGATGTATAACATAGTAGTGTCCAACGCCTATTGCGAATCATTGTGAAGTGCCTACCCTGTTCCCTATTCTGTTAGTCAGTTAGTGGCTCGAAAGGAGGAGGTTTGTTTCTGTCTATTTTATGAAAGTACCATCATGGTTATCCTTCATAAATAAACTAAATCAATCGCAACTAAAGGCTTCATTAGAAATTGTATCAATACCCCATGGTAAATATTATATGCACGCATAGCGAATTGTGTATATTTTGTCTCGAATACTCGCAATCTAGTGTAGATCTCTTGAAGTAGATACTTTTGCATATTTTGAAGAAGAACTGATCTGATGAAGTATATGGGATCCTTGAACAATACAACTTCCCAGACAGACAGACAGGCATGCTGTCATTATTAGTATGGTGTAACAATACCATATTTAAACAAAATAGTTCGCTCACTTTGTTCTCATTGGTTCACTTGCAGTTCACTGTGTATGTATAATTGTTTAGATGCGAGCATCATAATATGTACTTATATAGTAAGTAAGGTAGGTACCTTGTGAGTCACTGTTACGGGTGGCTACTCGTATTGTTTGAAATATACCACTGAACCAGCGAGCAACATCTTAGGCCTTGCCATCGCTTTCCATCAGATGAGACTAAGGCCAATCGCTGATCAGTCTATCATGAAAAGAATGCACTGCCCGCCTTTTGCGAATGCGAACACGTGTGCGTATCAACTGTCAAGGTCTAGTCTCATTCGTAATAATAATAATGTTCATTCAGTTCACACTTCATTGCCTGATTAAGTCGTGAAACTACTAAGCACTGGTAAGAAGTGGGGCGCGCCTTCGTAAATAAACAAATTTGAATTGATGGACCAATTGTTAATGAATTTGATGATGTTATTATTGGAACTAATAAATCTACATTTTGATTTTAATCATAAGTAGCTGGACACTTTGGGACTTTCTCGCTATCACCCGCTGGCAATTTAGTATGACAGTTTAAACATGATGTTAAAGCGAAACGGTACAAAGCCCCTTGTGATGCGGACCGTGCGTGTATTTTGCTTGAAGCAAAATTGACGTTGTGTGCTTTATTTTCAAACAACATATATTATGATTTGTCTCAAATGGCTGAGATGCAATTAATATTTGTATCGTATATTACAAAAATAAGTGCGGGTTGCACCAAACGGTCAGTAATTGAACGCGGTGTTTGTTAACATTTGAATCGAAGGAAGTTTCTTTTGTATGAAAGGTGCTGGCGCCATATTGTATGTTGATCGGCCTGTAGTCGTATGTCAGTGCAACCCGCCTTAAGTCAACGAGTGTTTAGCTTTGCGCGATTGCTTTTAGTTTCTGTTACCAATTTTATGATAAAAAAAAAACAGTTATGAGATTCATATTCTGGCTGGCGGTGGATATAGTAAAGTAAGGTAATATAATTGTATGTGGGAGTGTGGGATTGGACAACGAAATGTTTTTTCAGATGATAATATAATTGAAAACAATTTATTCAGATGATAAGATAATTGTTTCAAGAACTCATGAAACTAATTATGAATGACACTTTTCTCGTTCTCACTCTTCTAGTTTGTAAAGTTTTACTTTTTTCATTATCCGACATCAGTTGCTATGCGAAATTGCGAACATGCAATATAACATGTGTAAGCTTCTTATGCTAGACAAATAAAAGTCGCTGCGTTCATTTCGGCAATATCTTTTAGACTTTTGGAGATCCCATGGCAAAACAATGCAAAAGAAACTCGTCAAACTAGATAAAATGAGAAAAACTGCTTATGCGAATGTGTGTGTGTGTGTGTGTTATGTATTAGTACAATTTGGATGGCTTGGCTTGACCTGATAAAATAACACAAAAAAACATAAAATTCTAAGGCAGAAGTAGTAAAAAATAAATAAATATTGGAGGACAATCTTACACAAATCGACCTAGTCCCAAACTAAGCAAAGCTTGTACTAGACGACGATATACATACTTATATAGATAAATACAACTTAAATACATAGAAAACATCCAAGACCCAAGAACAAAAATCCGTGCTAAATGCACAAATAATGCCCTGGCCGGGATTCGAAACCGGGACCTCTAGCTTCGGAGGCAGTTTCACTACCAACTAGTCTAAACAGGCCGTCACACATAGTTTATTGTCTGTGTACATAACAATATTTAACTATGACATTTCAGGTCACGTCGTTATTCAATGCCTTGAAGCGGTGCCTACCGCCGGCCTCACCATGGACGACGTACCCGAACTCATAAACCGCGTGCGAGGCCTCATGGAAGCCGCCTACAAGGAGCTCTCCAAGGAAGTACTCGGCGCTCTACCCGCCGACTACCCGCTGGTTACTCACAATTGAAATACTCAACGGATCAGTATCGACTCGACCGAGCCCTGACTTGATGTCCGTATCGCTTGACTGTTTATGAGGTAGTATCTACGTGTCAGAACTTACTTCGAATACTGTGGCCCCGTTTTCATAGTTTCAAGTTTATTGTGATCATATCAATGTCTAAATGTTATTCTAAAAGCAATAGGTATATTCACTGTCTGTACGACTACGTTTCTAGAGCGTCATTATAAAATCTTTTTCTTTGATATATGTGTAACAATAGGGAATTTCGGTTAATTATTTACCTCAGAAGGGTTGTCTAGAATTGCACAATGAGAAAAGCATGAGTTTTATGATTGGCAAACAGCCGCTTGGATCTTTTTTTGGCGCGTTTCTCCCTTCCAGGAGCTAACTCAAAAAGCTAAAGGTTATGATTTTAATAAACCGACATCTACAGGAACTATTTGATATTTTACAGACCATGTTGAACTTGAGTTACTTACCATGTTATACTTGAGTTATAGTACAACGCTAAGCAGGCGTCCATAGTTTTGTTTTGTAAACATTCTCATTTGTTATGAAATTAGGTACTTGACCAACTTTAAATTACTAATCTACTAAAGCTAATTCAAAGAAATTCATAAAATAGAAAAAACTATACCCAACTAAATGTTACTGAAACACTAACTGTAGCGCCTGTGTTTGCTTTTAGTATCTATTCTGAATTAAAATTTAAAAATTTGACTGTAACAACTAGAGATGAATCGAATATCCGGTCACTATTCGGTATCCGACCGGATAACAGATAGTAAATAATCACGTACTTACTAGGGAGAAGAAGGATAAATTAATCACTCGAACTCGAACATTCTTATCAGAACCTACGCAAAGTAGCACTTACACAATAAAAGCGAGGTACGCAGTTTAATACCCAGCGCGTGCAAAATTTCGTCGCACTAACGTAAATGCAAGCTCCAAAATGCACCGCGCGCACTCGCGTTCCGTATTTACTTTAAGTAAAATCGACAGCCGAATACACGGCGACCGGATATTCGGTATCCGGTACCCGCAGAAACAACTATCCGCTGCATATCTAATAACAACTGTTACTCGACGAATCGGTATACGATACTGGTGCTCTTTTTCGATCTTACAATCATCCCCTAGTGCCCTAGTAAATTTCCAGTTTCACTTATTTTCTGTAGTGTATTTACATAGCTCAGCGTTGTTACATGTGCTCATGTCATGTTATATAACATACATATCAGGTGCAGCGCACTTCGCACACTAACATTGAATACATTTGTTTATGCTTTCGCAGGCACCGAGGTACGGGATAAAACCAGCCTTAGAGCGTGGCAGTGCCCATAATAAGTATTTTGTTTGTTAATATTAATAACGAATGCAGATACAAGGCACCCACCGTTAATATTAACTGTCTATTTTGTGACTATACCTATATGTTAGTCTTTAGTGTGTTTATAGGTATTTACACAGTTTAAAAAAGTTTTTCAAATACCTATTTTCATAATTTGTATTGTAGCCTAGTCAATGTTATGGTCAGAAACATTGTTCGTGGTATTACTATTGCATAGTTAATGTATTTTTTACATGTATTGAAACTTTCTTTGTAGTAATTTAACTATATTCTAAAACGATTGACTCAAACTCCATTAATTAAGCTATAGATTTATCTCGAATACTTAGATATATTATTACTAAGTTTTAACTCTTCGAACGCGGGCATTGTGCCATATTGAGATTAACAGATTAAACTCCGTGCCATTTTATAATAATTTAAAAAGCTGAAAAGACCAAAGTATTATTTAGACATTTAATTTAAATCGGTGGTGGTGAAAGATTTTGGTATACCAATTTGAGAAATCTATTATCGAAATCCTGTTATTTTTGAACGTTCGCATATAAAAAAATAAAATTGTTTCGCCGTACTTTTGTGTCTTTGAATAAATACAGCGGATTATTACTCTAAAGTGAAGAGACCGCTACTAGTCACACTACGATGCTCGTCGATGCTGTAAGTCGAAGGGCTGTAGTGAGGTTCGTAGTAATTAGAGTGAAGCGGCCTTTTTTACCATATACTGTTTTTTTATTATCTGTACTATTCCCACCAACTGTTTAACTTAAGGCAACCGTGTGATTGTAAACATTAGATCTAAAGTATAATCGTTGAGCCTACATTTCAAATTGCAATCTACGCAGTTAACTGACCCCTATTGCTACGAGATAAAACCTACCTACGGTCAGTCGAGTGCGTTTCTATTTGTACGCTGACCCGTGCCATAATAATTTACCCAATTGACTTCAGAGTCGATACAATTAACCCGTGGGCAAGCGGTTAAGCTTGCGTCAAACTAATTATCTAACTTCCCGTTTATGATTAAATTTATTATCTGCAGTCTATATATACGGATGTATTGAAAACATTTATATGTAAAACATTATGCGCGCCACGATATACCGTAGCCGCGTGAAATGTAGGCTAGTTTTGCGCGCGCGGCAGATCTAATGTTCCAGTAATGATACGCGGCAGATCATCTGCTGCAGATATAATATAGACCCGCCTTTAATGTAATGAACACGTTCAAGTCGAGCTTAATCACTGTCCAAAATTATCTGTGAAATGTAGTCCGTTTATTTTTTCTTATCTTCACCTGCATTACTGTTCATTCTATCTTGACTTCAGTTTATATTAACTTATTTTCAGGCAGGTGCATTATTTAGATGTGTTTACCCTACTTTGTGTAACCTACTTGCCTTGGTGAGGACCAAATTTCTAACTAATGGTTACACTTCTTAATTTGTATTCAATTTAATTGATTCCGATGTGGGAAGAAAGTTACCCATATAAATTGAATGACAAAGTATCGGGTCAGGACGGAATCAATTAAATAGTAGTGTAGACGAATTAAAAGCCTTAGGTTATCCAAAAAATTGGCCCTCAGCCGCTGGTCGAACATGTATTTCGATTTAAAAGAGTAAAACTATCGATGGAATTTCCTTTCAACTACCCGCCTGAAAGAGGGACTTAATCGGAGGAGTTAATCGAAGATTTAAAGTGCTGTATCAATAAGCCCATTGTATCCAGGGCCTATTATGCTATAATTTTAAGCGCGTATTTTACGAGTAAGACATTAACTGAGACGTTACGTGAGGAAAGTATGGAGGTGCGAAGAGACGTAGACAAGTTTCGCACAGTGCTCGATTTGGACACATAATTTTGCTGTCCTTAGCATGTCTAAACTATGTTGCTTCTCTGCATAGATTATTGTAGTCATTCAGATTCGATTGATGCACCAGAATTTTTTCCGACTTTTTGCCCTAAGCAGCTGATTTATAATCCGGGACTGGATCGCATCAAGTGTTTTGTGTGTGTAGGAAATTCAGTGAATCCGTGTTTTTCAAGTGTTTCCCATCGGAAAATGCCTCGAGACCTAAAGGGCTAGTTCCTTAAACTAATATCGAACATCAGTGGGGTCGAGCTCCAAAGAGTTTCAAACCCACGACCGTCTTGTATTGTGCAAATTATAACTATTACGGTGTTCAACTCTGCGCACCTTCCTACGACACAAACGTCTCGGTTGAATTGAAAACCAATTTTTGTATCTTTTAAACTCTAAAGTATTAATCGGAACCAAAACTTTAGAAACATAAGTATTAGAAAAAAAACTAGTTCGGAGCATCTTTGGCTAATGAAATAATTTAAAGTCGAGCCCAATTTACGTAATTTTTTTTTTTTTTTTTAATTTCTCTTTGTGTTTATTCTTTATAAGTATATTGTTCCATGAATAAAAGTATACCTATAAAATATAATAAAAACTGTATGTACCGCCGACCTTCTGTACTGATGCAATTGTTGGATTAAAGCACGTACCGTTACTTATAAAACATTCGCAAACCCCATATCATATTTCGATTGTAATCTATGTTTCGAGGAAACTGACAGTCCGCTCTCTGGGCTTGAGAATAATGGAACTTAGCAGTATTTCTGCTGCCCTGTCTATATGGGCAAATGTAAGATGACTTTGTATATTATTAATCTAATATATGCCTCACAATTACATGCAATTTTATGTAGATTCCCGTAAACGAAGATTTACGTTTGTAGAATGTGTTTGCATTTAAATATTTCAGCCATACAATTAATTCTTACCTCTAATATGTACTTCGATTGAGTCAAAGCTGCTTACGCGCTAGTTGAAGAGTTTAATTTAAAGTTCCTAAATATTTTTAGATATGTATGATTTTATGAACATTAATGATTAGTTGATTATTATGTTGTCTTTCCTGATGAGACATTTAATAACTTACTTCAAATGTCGCGTGTGAGGATGACCAGTATTATGACGAGTAATGCTACCCCTTGTTTGAGTGGCGGTGTTAAAACGTTGGAGACGTAGTACAACTTACAAACTTCAAGTATCTTGCTTTCATTTGTTCGTATTACTTCTTACAGATGTTTAATGATAATTACCGATGGAAGTGGTAAGTATTACTGTACGTAGATACTTATCATAGTTAATTGCCATTATGTTAACACGTTCCCTGTCCGAAGGCCCGCAATGTGGGGACATGAAGCTTTTTTTTCAGGAGTCCGTGTCCCCAGTGTGGGTTCACGGGTTGTTCACGGCTACGAACTACAACTGTCACTTGAACTTGTGACATTGAAGGATAATTTTGTAAGGGGACAGGGAACGTGTTAAGCTATTAGGAGTTGTACTCTATGATATTAACAACTTTATTATTTGAAACATTATGGCTAGTGAAGGGCGCAGTTAGCAATAATACGTTTATGTATTTTTTGTGTTAAATTTCCATTTAGTTATATTACAGAGAACAAAAAAATGTTCTGGCATTATCTGGTATTCTCAAATATCGACTTATGTTGTGGTTTTTACTTAACCCTTTGGACACCGAGACCAGTTAATCCTTGGTAAACAGACCTCAAAAATTTAAGCTTCATACCATTCTGGACGGATAAAGAACCAAACTTACGAAGGGATCCGTCATCACTTATCGATCCCATTCGTGCTTCAAACTAAGCTTCATATTCAAACACTTATCGAATAAAAGTTGGCGTGTAGGCGTGATTTTCGTACGTGAAGAAAGGCGTCCAAAGGGTTTATGGTCGCTTCCATTTCTCTAAGCACAGGGTAGCGTGGAGCTGTAATTGGAGGATTTGGAAAAAGCACCCATAACTGATATAATTTGCACAATTTTTGTACTCTTAATAAAGTATTACTAATAGCAATATTGTATTGTCGTATTGGATGTATTATAAATATTTTAATAATATTCGCCGTGTTACTAGTTCTAAATGTATGTCTGAATGTGATATCATACTCGTCTAAATTTAGCTTATGGTAGCATGATTTGTATGCCCAAATCATTGTTGCATTCAAATCATGTTAACAAAATCTCATTATGCCTCTTATATTGTATCTGTTTTTGAATCAAAAAATTGAAATGTGGAAATTCACATATTTTCGTAAAGTCAAATCTTTTAATAAAATAATTTAATGATCTATATTAAGTACAAGGTCTATTTATTTTGTATTTAAAACTCCGAATAAATTAAATAATAATTTAATAGTTTCAACAAAGTCCTTACTCTATTGATTGAATAAGTGCTATCGAGACCCAAAGATAATTTCGTGCTATCACAGCTTTCCTGCTTGTGTAGAAGCACCAAACCTACACAACAGACGACGGAAACAGAAGTATCTGAAAAAAGACAAACTTGTTAGAATATCAATTGCTGGCAATGTAACATGAAAGGGCATATGTCCAACAAGCATTCATCCCCGCACTTACCTAACTCCAATAAGTAAGGGACATACGCTTCGTCTTACATGAACGTGACCCTATTATCTAGCTAGTCTAATAATGATGATACCACGAGCTACCTCGGCTACGGGCCGTCGATAACCTATTCTCTTACATAGCGTGACCCGATAAATCGATGAAAATAGCTGTGATTGGATCTACAAATAAGTAGTGTCAGATCTAGGTATTTTGAGGGCTTTGCTCTATCTGATAATAAAATGCAGGTGACTCTGTCACTTGAATTGACAACATTTAATTTTTTTAAGCAGGCTTTTTTCGATGAAATCAAATAGAGGATAAAAAGTTAAGTAAAACCACATTTTTAAATTCTCGAAAATATCCCCATTTCATATAAATAAATCAATTTCAAAAGTTCCTCATTCTAAAAGAGAGTAAGTGACAAGTAAGGCGTCTCAGCGTAACAATCATACAGAAGCACTGTTACTAAGACTAATTTACTAAAGAAAGTGAGCTGCTTTTTTTTGTGCGCTGTGACTGTCACAATTTCATAGTAATGACGTCATTACTACGATATGGGCTTTCTTCACATTTTCGTGAATATTTAGAAAACTAATGGCTATAAAAATATTAAAAAAATATTTTGAGGTTTCTTGTTCCCAAATTAACGAAATGAGTTAAGATTTCATACTACTTAAAAATTTGAAATGTTGTCAATTATTAACGTAGAAAAACTGTGCTCACGACACTGCTCGGATACATGGCCTTATATTATGTGAACCTATGGCCAACAATGCTAACTTAATGCAGTATTTTACAAAACAAAAAGTATTTAAGTTACCAATAAACAAATCTTTCGAAAATACTCGGAAAAATTCATCCTCCGGTTTATTATTCAATTTTAAAGATTTAAATAAAAAAGACGTTGTGAGGCCACAGAAAACTAACAACTTCATACCTATTGTACGTACCTACTACTAACCTAGCGCTATTGACGTTTTGAAAAAAATTTGCTGATTGGACTATCAGTAAAATATCGTATTGTTTATTAAGGGGATGAATTGGTAATTATGATACATACTAAACTAGAAAACCTTATCTTGATTTGTAGGCAAGGATATTTTGATGTAAAGTTTGTCAGAAGTCAAAACATGATTATTACTTAAAATGATCTCGATAGGAAAAAATGCAGTAACAAAGACGAATACAAAATATTCTTCTTTCTTAAATTCCCGAAGATCGTGTCACTATTTCAAGTCATTCACATTAGAATTGCTATTAAAAACGGGCTAGGTAACAGTCAAGGCAAATCCACATAAGTACCTTTTTCGCTGACACAATGACAATACGGGTTAAAAAGGTAAGTGTTTTATATTTCCTGTACTACATTAATATCGGAAAGTCGCAAAAATATAGGTCCCTGGTACATACCCAGTTAGTGAGTAACTGGGCGACCGAGCAAAGCTCGGCTCGGTATCTTTCAGGTTTCCCCGAAGAAAAAGAGTTTTCCCGAAGATGCTCTATCTGATGATGCTTGATCGATTTTTCGGTCCCGTAAACCCCCGAATTGTGCAATCCATTGCAATCGGTAGAGCCTTTTCTTAGTAATAAATATACAAGAATTGGTCGCTTAGGTACAGGTATTAGATCCTTGTAAGTATTGTCTTGTCAGCGGAAGACATAAACATGTATCTTTTCTTAAGTAACGTAGGTATAACAACTCTTCTCTCCTATGTCTTTCAATATAGGCATCTTTAAACGAGCATTTCTTGTACAAGTGTGGCCTGTAATAAGAGCAAAAAATTTAACGGTACACTATTGAGCTCTCCAGCAATTATTTCCGAATAGTATTAATTGAAAAAAAAAATGTTTCTCAAGAGTAGCTTAAATGTACTTTTTTACTCTACTGGAGTGATATTAATAACTATTTATTCAAAAAAACACTAAAAATTGATTTAAAAAATCCCCAAAATATCCTTTTAAACCAAAAGTGCGACAACGATTATGAGTCATAATTTGAAGCAACCTCAAAATCAGCATTGACTGCCGCGCTATAATCTCTGGGTGCCAAGATCCATTACATGGAGGTCATAACTTTAAATCGGAACTTATCCCAATTGAAAAACAGATAATTGTTTTTTGAACACAATAGGTTACTGCAGATGCTCTTAGGAAGCGTCCTTTAAATTTATTGCTCCTATTACAGGCCACACCCTGTATATATATTTATTTATATACTATTGGGGATCTCAAAAATCTAATGATTACGATGAATTTTGCAATTAGAATTATTATTATTTTAGATTAAGTTTAGATTTTTATTCGATTTTGGGGGGCAAAAATTACGATTATGATTATTGTGGGGGTTAGCTAATAGGTCTCGTTTTCGGAGGATGTAGTGAATAATCCGCTCCCATAGTGAAGTGAAGACTGAATAAGTACCACTAGACCCGAAGAAATGTACACCGATTGTACTATTTGTAATGCTATCGGTAAAATTTACACAATTTTATTACTTATTTATCTTATCACAAATCTGGGGTACACCACCCCTTTATATTTGAACAAACTTGCACAAAAATTTATAAGAAACCCACCTTAAACCAATCACCTATGGAGCATGTTTCTAATCAGCGTGAGGACTTGAGGTTTTAAGGAGGGCGAGAGTTTCGGCCGACGTTCTTGTGAAGATATCCTGCATGTCCATTTGGGTCCTCTCTATCAACTTCGGCAAGTCGTCTTTGGTCATGCCGGTTGTTTCTATCATTGGCAATATTGTGATGATAACATTTCCTGTAACGAAAAATATGCATTTTTATACTAGACAACGATATACATACTTCTATAGTAATAAACAAATACTTAAATAGGACCTAGGTACTTAGAGAAAAAATCCAAACCTCAACAACTAATAATCGTGCTCATCAAACAAATAAATGATTTGAACTCGGGACCTCTGGCTTAGTTGGCAGGGTCAATTTGAGCTGAGATTCGAATTGTACCTACATCCACATAACCTCCCCATCTTTTTTTTTAATCCACATATTTTCGCCACGCAAGGGAATCAAAACCTACAGGGTATTTCCCGTGAACTCAGAATCTAAAAATTTGGTACGAAACAACGTCTTAGGTATAGTTTTACAGATAAAGGAAAAATTGCGAAAACCGTAAATTTTTAGTTACATCATATAATAAAAACTATTTGTTACGGAACCCTCGGTGCGCGAATCAGACTCGCACTTGGCCGGTTTTTTCATGTTTGCATAAATACGCTGAAATTAGATTTTTTCCGAGTATTCTCTTATGATCTGTTTATTGGTAACGTAAATTAAATCATTTTCCTCTCCACCTTTTCAAGGGAATGTAGGGAAGAACATTTGTTATATATGCACGCTCTACTCGCCCCGAGCGTAAAGTCAGGCCCTGTGTACACTTATATACACCAACAGAGAGACTCATTTATTGGACCGAGCGCCTCCGTTCCACCTGTGACAAAAATCCTTTCGTATGTCCCGATTCCGTATGTCTGGCTGTTCTCTACATGTCGCATTTCAAAATGTTTTTCGTGAAATGTTGCAAGCTGAAAAAATATCATCTAATATTTTCTTGTCGACATATATTTGTGTTTTTTCTAAGATGACATGTTGTTCAAAAATATCACTCGCGAGGTCTACAGCTCAGAGCCACATTAAGTAATTTCTGTTTATATTTCAGTTAGCGAGAAATATTAATTCGTATCCACAAACCAATGATACAACCTAGGTTGGTGTTGTTCACAGTTTTTTTTCAGGAGTCTTCTATCAAACTAATACGATGTTATCCCCATTACTTCGATCTAGCAATTGAGTACAATATATACGTATCGACAATCGTTTGAAATTTCCCGCCTTTCCACTTAGCTTCGTGTGGCCTCGCAAGAGGTAACAGTGCTTACCTGATTCGAATATGTGCTGCTTGTCGTTAAGGAAATGGTATTTAGATGCAACCACGGGTTGTATGGGCGCATTGGCGTCCATTGCCACGTGGAAGGCACCCTTCCTGAAGGGCAGTAACTTGTCGCCGCTATGCCGCGTACCCTCGGGGAACAGCAATAGTTTGCGCTGCGAATTAAACATATCTATGTATCAATATCGATATATATATATATCTATAGAGATATATATATATATATATATATATCCATCCTTGCCTTGTATAGTTCTTTATTCTATAGCTATCCCGATAATAATCACGTATTCAACTAGGAACCCTTATAAATTCGCTATGTCCATCTGTCAATCCGTCTATCTGTCCGAGGCTTTGCTCTGTGATTGTTACTGCCAGAAGCTGCAATTTGCTATGGATATATAAATCAATAAAACTGACAAAGTCGCAAAATAAAAAACAATTAAGGGTACCTCCCCTACGCGTGGAGTGTACATGATATTTTTTTTGCTTCAACCCTATGGCGTGGGGTATTGTTGGATAGGTCTTTGAAAATGAATACATAGGAACACTAATAATACCAGACTTATAGATATTAATATCGAGATTATTATCTCATCGTATAGCATCTTTTTTAGGATTCTGTAATATTATTTATTATTATCATTATCCGAAACCGGGTTATTAATATAAATTATCGACTCCAATGAACTATATATAACACAGGTAGGCAGGTATAGGTTACAGGGTTACGAGACTATGGAAACTCGATCCGTGCCGCGATAAGTGAGGACCTAAATAGCCCTCTATGCAGCAGACTGGCTGGTCCTGCGAGTACGGCCATAATAATGTCCGGCCACAAGAGTGTCCGGCCCAATAATCCGCGTCCAAAAAAGTGAACGCCGATTACTGGGCTGTACATTCCTGGGCCGTGCAATATCATTCGGAACTAATTTGGTCCGGGGCAAGAATTGGAAGCCACTTCGCGTCCATCCATAGGTATCGCGTCCATCCAATATAAACTTAAAGAGGTAGTTAGAAACTAAGCGAAACGACGGAGCCCCGCTTCGCGGGGCTCTTATTTCCGGGCGGTTTGCCCTTCGGGCGTCTGAAGCTACCTAACGAACCTAACCAACCTACTTTTTGACTTAGTGTAAGATTTATATAATTCATAATTCTTTATTGTACATAAATAACTTTTACAACAGGAAATGACAATAATAAGATTTTTCACATTAAAACTAAGGGATATAAATGTACGTAACAGTTTCACAGTTTTGGTTGCACTACTGTGAGCCTAGTGTAGGGGTACACTAGGCTCAGCCTGTTTCAGGGGTACACTAGGCTCAGCCTGTTTCGTAGGTGACCATTTCCGATTCTGCCCGTGTCATGGGACGCACACAGAGACAGCACCCGCCAGGGTGTACAGCAGGGACTATTGCTGGTTGATGGAATCTAAATGAACCGGATTATTGAGTGAATACTCGTATGATGGACTAATGGCTGGGCTAATGAGTGAGAGAAAGGACGTCTGCCTAATAAAACTGCCTCTCATGTTTATCTCCGGCAGGTACGCCCCTATAAATAGCGACGTTAAAAAATTGCCTAAGAGTAACACCGGTGCAGAGGGCTGGGGTTAGAGAGGTGGCACTGGACTTTAAACATATAGCCAACTCGCCACTTAGGTGACCACATCCACCCCTGAATAAAAGCTCCAGCGACTCCACTCTGGACATCCGGTTAAGGCAAGACAGAGGCGGGGGGCCTATTCATACAACCAACCCACAGAACACCCCCAGGAGCTCGTAGGGTTGCTACTCCCTAACAGCTCGCCACAAGCTGCCCTACGTTGACTGATTGCATCGCCCACTAGGGTGATTGGGTCGTCACATCCCTACGCTAAGGCGTAGCGGTTTATTATTATTATTAATACATGCATTTACATGGTAACCGTCTAAGCGAACCATAAATGCCCGATTCTTCGCGGATTTCAGCAGCACCACCCAATATACTATTTAACACGGGATTCACAGGAATAAATATTCCGCGCGACTAAGGCTGGGTTGCATTTGTATCAAGCCATCAGTAATCGTAAGCTGTTGTGTTCGTTAAAATTTCAATGTATGGAAAGTTTGCCAAGTTTCTATAGGATGACAGCTGCCGGCGCCATATTTAACGTTGATCAGTCTGTGATCATAAATCGGTGCAACCCATCCTAAGATTGCAAAGCGGACTGCTATGATGGACTGTCTGGATGACCCTTCAAATGACCCTTTAAGCATTTTTACCTGTTAGTAACAATTTAATTATTCTGAACGCATACATATGCAATCACGAAGCACCCTTCATGTCTTAGCGTAGTTAATACGCCTTGACTCCAATAATGTTTGTCATGGCGGACCAAGGGTGACGAATCCCTGGCGCTAAGTAATTTTGACAGCGGGATGAAAGTGTGGTCAATGTTCGCTATTGACACCTTATTTGGCAACTAGTATATCCATAGAACTTTTTGCATCCCCCCGGTTCTGTAACGGTTCATAGAATAGGTACACTTTTCTACCAAATTCCATAATACCTATTAGTATTTTTATATTGTCTCCCAGTAAATCGGCTGTGAAATACGGACTGATGGACGGACGGACAGACGTATGACGAAACTATAAGTATAAGGGTTGCTTATTTTCTGATACGGCTACGGAACCCTAAAAATGGTTAAATAAAACCCACACTACTTTTAACACATGATGGGATTCTCAAGAAAAATCATTCCTACTTGACGTGTAGGAGAGATATCTATCTATACTAATAATATTATAAAGCTGAAGAGTTTCTTTGTTTGAACGCGCTAATCTCAGGAACAGCTTGTTCGATTTGAGAAACTATTTTTGTGTTGGATAGTCCATTTATAGAGGAAGGCTTTAGGCTATATAACATTACGCTGCGACCAATAGGAGCGAAGACGCAGACAAAGTCGCGGGCAACAGCTAGTCCTAAATACATTTGTTCCATCCAGGTTTTATATTGTAAATCTTTGACAAATTACAGCTATCTCTAGTAGTAACGGTTACTAAGGTAAGTCGCGGACAGATTGTTTACTACGGAACCCAAAAATCCACTTATGACGCTTTTTCCTTATCATAAGCAAAAGTAAGAAAGAGCCCTCAATTTTCCGCAGTAGGTATGGGTTGGTAGGTAGGACTCGAGGTATTTAAATCAACAACACAACTAGACACAAATTGAGGGTATTGGTAGCAATTAAACTAGAAAATTGAACGTAACAAAACTCTTAAATCTGACACGAAATACTCTTACAATGAAATGCTAACCAAATTATGTAAAATACCTACTTATGAATTCGTAATCTTAACGGTCTGTGTTCGGCAGGAACCTATAATTTTATCGGTAAGGTTACAGTTTAAATTACAATGAGTAGCAGTGTGTAGGCAGCATTGCTTACGAGTTAAGGCGGAGAAATTAATAACTTTATGATAAGAAATCCAGGCATTATATTTATGTAAATAAGACACATAAACGAAATAACCACATGTTGACATAAAAAACCGGCCAAGTGCGAGTCGGACTCGCGCACGACGGGTTCCGTACCAGAGAAAAAACGCCAACAACTACTCTGTTGTATGGGAGCCCCCTTAATTATTATTATTATTTTGATTTTAGTATTTGTTGTTGTAGCCACAATAAAAATACATAATCAAATTTCAACTGGTTCTTGGGACCTAGCTCGACGAGTGGTAGCCTCAGTATATATAATGTACTCTTTGGTGGTAGCCATGAAAAAGGGCTAAAATATCACGTTTTTTGTATGGGAGCCTCGCTTAATTATTATTATTATTTTGTTTTTAGTATTTGTTGTTATAGCGGCAACAGAAATACACAATCTGTGAAAATTTCAACTGTCTAGCTATTACGGTTCTTGAGATACAGCCTGGTGATAGACGGACGGACGGACGGACAGCGAAGTCTTAGTAATAGGGTCCCGTTCTTACCCCTTGGGTACGGAGCCCTAAAAACGAAGACTATTCGCTTTAGTTAGGTAAGCATTACGGTAGAGTACATTTTCCAATAAATAGGCACAGTATATGACTTATTCGCAAATCGCCATTAGGTATAAAATAGGTATTTATAACTCGTAGAATAACCAAAGTAGGTACAAGGAAATTGTTCGCCTATTTCCTCTTTTCTGGTCAGTTTCTAGTGCTAGTTACAATAAACCACCTTCATGACCATGCATATATAACTGCCTTATTATACGTATATTTCTGCTCTCCTGACTGTGTTACTGAGAAATTGGGACAAGATTTTAGTTTTCCGCGAAACTTTCCACTATTGTAACATTCACTATGAAAAAACTTAACGGCTGTCTTTAACTTACAATTTTCTTTTACTTGTGAACCGCAAAAGATCAAGTTCACGGTTCTTTATCTAATTTTTTTACGTATATTTGATATTCCGAAACAGGTAGCTAAATATTCGTTTTAACAATCATATCAGCCGAAGGACGTCCACTGCTGGACATAGGCCTCCCCCAAAGAGTGCCACAATGACCGATCCTGCGCCACCCGCATCCAGCGGACTCCTGCGACCTTTACCAATATGACAACTACCCTACCCTTTACGTTTTAACACTATGATTTTTATTATAATTTGATCTGTGTGCGGGCATTACACGGCATATTGAATGTGATCATTAAGAGTCCGCAGTAAGCTCGGTTCTCCATACAAACGTAGTTTAAGTGTAATTTTAAAACGCCACGCTAGAATAACATGAAACTATAGATATGGCGGCTGCCATTGTGTATACAAAGTTTCATGTTATTTCAGCAAGGCGTTTTAAAGTGAGAACGAAACTACGTTTGTATTGAGAATCGAGTTCAGCCGAGCGTACTGGGACTCTTAAGGGGGTGGAATATCGTTTGGGAAAGCAGTGATTATGCCTGCGCCTTAAATAATTTACTGCAATTATTTCTCTAAGGTGGTAATGAGTTCTAAGCGGGCGGATTTGGAGGAAAAAGCTAGTTATTAACATTATTATACTCTTTGAGTCAAATAAAAGCTTGTCATAGGAGTCAAACGAGCAGACGAATCGTCTAATGGTAAGCGATAAGATAATATCGCATTTCCATTCCGAGCCTAGGTTCCTACTTAAATGACGCTGTTGCCAAGGTTCTAACACGCATGTTAGATACGATAATAGTACATTACTACAGAGGCCGGGACGAAAGGGGTTGCCGGCCGAAGACATATATACGGCCGAGCGAAGCGAGGCCGGATAGGTCCAAGGCGGGCAACCCCAAATTTCCCGCCGAGGTATGTATAGTGCTTTTCTCAAACATGCAATGAAATAAACAACAAAAAAAAACAAAATTTTATTTTTAATACGCATAGTGGCAGAATGTCATGATGCCTGTGCCACAAATTTATGTGGAATGGAATTAAAAAAGAGGACTTTGCCGGCCTAGGCCTGCAAGATTTGTATGAAATTCCATTAACGACCTCTTGTCCTAGCCGCACCTGAAACGTCATACTTCGCAGCCTATTATAAGGAACATAACATCAATATTTCATTGCATGTTTGAGAAAAGTATGTTATATCAAATGGTAATGGTATATGATATGTCAAATGTCGGTAACTTACTTCAAATTCTCTTAACTTCTCTTGGGTCGATATACTCGATTCATAGAAAATTGTAGATACGTACTGTATCGTACAAATACGCTAAGCTAATCAGCAGCCTGATTGCGTAACTTATTGTTCTAACGTTAGGCATATTTTAATGTCTCTTTTGAAGTAAAAATCTATTAGCTTATGTCATATTTTTTCTACCTAACGTTAGGTAATATTTGAGCCGAACTGAATGAACGACTGAATGGAAATCCCATACTAAAATCAGAAGATGATGAAATTATTGGAAACGCGTAACTTTTTGACGGTTAGATTGGACGGTATAAAATGTCAATTACTGTGTGACAAAGTCATAATGTCTGACATGTCAAAACATGAATTGAACAAAGATTATAATTGTTGTTTATTCATTAAAATGGGAAAATTTTCCAACTATTTCATTGTCAAGTCGCTATAACACACGATAGAGTACAAAATATCAATATCACTTTGTAAAAAATCGAAAAGTAAGTAGGTAACAATAAATGTTATTTATGTCATAATCATAATATTCATTTAATTTTTACTATTGTGTGCTTCGTTTCAGGATGTAAACCGCAATATCCATCTCTGTGATGATGATGCCATGCTCTATTAAGATGATGAGATTGAGTAGCAAAATGAAATGAAGGAATGTAAAAAACATGTACCCAGCAAAAGAGATCTCTTCTGTGGTATACGTGCCATATTATTAAACAATATATAATGAGATATAGAAGTGTTCACCTATAAGCATGTATTTTCATACACGCGCCCCACACGTTGATGCCAAGGGCGTTGTTCCTACATGCTTGTCGATTTATGGTAGGTACTAAGAATTGATGAAATGACGTGATGAATAAATATCATAATCACAGCATATCATTCTGAATGATTGACACTAGTGTCTACATTCATTTTCAGTAACCGTGTATTTATTGATTCTACTTACTGGTGGGTCTGAACCCTTTCTTTTTAAGAAACCTGTGGTATGGATAATGGACATGAGCTATATTTTATCTCGCGGTTTTACCTTTATTACTCAGTAATAATACTTGAGCAGAGTCGCGCAGACAGCTAGTAAATACATAAAACTGCATACAACAGTTATATACTAATGTAAAATGTTTTAGGTGATACAAAGGAGATTGCGGAGACGTGGGTGGTGCCGCATGGATTTTCTGGCAAGAAAGGAGTCATCTTTGTACGGCGCCGAGATCACACACTACGGGCAATGGTCGCCTTGTTGATCTACATTATCTACAACAATCATTAAAGCTTGAAACGCACAGAGCGCGGCGCAGCGTCGTTGCGGGGCGGAGGCGGTTTTGCGGTAAAGCGAACGCAATCCGGGGTATGTCGCACCACAAAAACCGCGCGGAGGCAGCGTGTGTGATAAATGAAGCAGTAATTGACACTACCAAGTCTACCAACAGCCGACAGTTTCGAAACGACCACGTGAAACTGCCTCCGCCCCGCACCGCGCCGTGCCCGCTCTGTGCGTGATGAGGCTCTTGTCAAGATTTTATGCAGTATCGCGCGGTTTAAGACGTAAAATTACAAAAAATCAAATTATTAATTATACTATACTTTTATTTTATCTCTTTGAATATAATAAAACAGTAGCAAAGTACGGACAGATCTATGAACCATGAGGATATAGATACGAAGACTGTCAATGCGCATATATATCGCGCCCAAAGCGGACTCTACGCTACAAGCATAACTTTACTATATTATACCTACGTTCAAGCTTTGAAAAATCTTAGTAATAACAAAAAGGTGCAACCATGCTGCTCGTCAATAACGATCATATAGTTGAGTTTAATGAATCATACATGAATCAAGATTTTATACCTAGAATTATATTGGTGGGGTGTAGTAATGTAATCCATTTATGATGAAAACCATAGTTAACTTTTCATTGGTCTAAATACAACAAATGGCAGCTGAGGGAATAAGGACAGCCTTCTGGTCTTATGTTTTCAAGGGTACACATATCTACCGATTTTCTCATGTGTGGTTTAGCGTGTTGTGATACGAAAATATTATTATTGAACGTTTTAAAGTAAATATCCCACTGGGTTGATGCGAATCCAATAAGGGGTTTCTAACAAGAGAAATAATTATCTTTACCTACATGTAAAGTAAGTACATTTTGATTTTACTTATTTACCATATTTTTTTGTCTCCTGCCGAAGGTGCCGATATAAAATAAAAGGACTAAAGTCAACAGCAAACGTAGATGATCATTTTAGTACTTTATCGCACTAACGTAACAATACTGCGACAGTTGGGATGCATCAATGTAGTGAAAGTGACAAGGTACTTGTAATAATACGTTAATTGTAATAACTTATTCTACTTGACACTAGATGTCTATTGCTGTAAACAACTGTGTACATTATCACTCTTGATTCCAATTTATTAACAACAGTCAGCTAAAATCCGGCAGTCTTTCTCTAGCACAAAGAGGCTGATGACTTAAAACCTCCTTGAAACATAAAATTCTGACACGTCATAACAATCAAAATGTAGGCCATATGTAGGTGTCATTTTGAAATTAATGTCGTGTTGTCAAAGAATTAAAAGTAATTGTTATTGTGAAATTATAATCGCAAGAATATGAGACGAGTAAAACATTAACAAGGAAGGTATTTTGGTATGTTATAAAGGATTTATATACACAAATATGCAAACAAGGTGTGTAATGTTTTTATAATTTCAAGTTGTACTCATATTGGCTTTCATGTTGTGCTTCTGATCTTTCACGCCGTGATCGGCGACGGCCATCCTAGTTAGTTGCAGACGTGCGCAGCTGAACTTACTCGGAGTACTCAGCTGTTAAATGTATTAGTTGTATGAAGGCTTAGGGCGATTTCGTATATACCTAACGTCGCATATCAAACTTGATGAGACGAGCATCTTTGAAAGCTTGAAGCTCATTTTAATACCACAACGCCATTTTGAGCCCAATTAGGCCCTCCCACTTATGCGTTGGTACCATTTTGCAGGCAGTTAGGTGACGCACGCGGTAAAACACACCCTTGTAACGAAAGAAGATAGTGCTCACCTCGAATCCGTTTGCTGGCTGATGAACGGGTTTTGGTAGTCTACAGTCATCCCGACGGCCTTAGCTAATCTTCCAATATCAAATGATATTTTACACCAACGCAGGTAGCAGAGTTACTGTGTACGGGGCGCAATCATAATCATGCCACTATAGTGGTGAGCTATAAGGATTTCTACATAAAATTATTTTCTGCCCCACAGCTTTGGCTACATTGTTTAAGCTAATCACGTGCTAACGGTGCTAATACAATATTTTTTGACGGAGGCACGTTCTACGAGTACACTATCTTTTGACGGAGTTTCAATTGAAAATGGCGCACTTAGTTAAGTACCCTTATATTTATTGAATTGCTTAAGATTTTTATTTAAGTAGTTTCTTTTTTTCGTGCTGAAACGATAACTTAAACATTCCGTTTTTAGGGTTCCGTAGTGAACTAGGAACTCTTATAGTTTCGCCATGTCTGTCTGTCTGTCTGTCCCTCTGTCTGTCCCAGGCTTTGCTCTGGGACTGTTAGTGCTAGAAAGCTGCAATTTGGTATGGATATATAAATCAATAATTTTTGCTGTAACCCTTGTATTGTGTGGAGTGCTGTTGGTAAAGTTTTCATAATGAATAGAAGTCTTATCAAACAATTTTGATAAATTTAATATTTTCGGAAATATCCACTCAAAAATACAAAAAAAATGTGTCCCTCTAACTTTTGAACTATGGGTCTAAAAAATATTAAAAAAAACACGAAAGTAAAGCTTAATAAAGAATTTCAACAAAAACTGTAGCGGCCATGATCAGTGAAGCTGTTTTTGAGTTATCGTAAAAAATCTTCCCTTCGTAGTAAAAGACGTATGAAATGCTGCGAAAGTATTCTCTTTTGCTTATGGATTTTTTTAGAGTAAGTTCATTGAGCAACTACGGAACATTTACAGCCTACCTGATGGTAAGCAGACACCGTAGCTGGCAGGCGGACGGACAATACGTCCCACTGCTGGGCACGGGCTTTCTCACTAATGAGAGGAATAGAGCAATAATACCCACGCTGGCCCATTGCTGGTTGGAGACTTCACATACTCCTTGGAATTTATTGGCAGATGTATGTAGTTTTCCCCAAGATGTTTTCCTTCACTAAAAAGCTAACGGTATCAAATGATATCCCGCTGGTACGAGTCGGGATTGGAACCCACGACCACTTTTTACCCGAATACGGCAAAGCCCAAAAAGAGTAGGGTTATGTGTTTGTTCTGTATGTATGTATGTCTGTTCCTATGTCCACTCGTAACTACTTAACAGCTTAACCGATTTTGATAAATGATACGTCATTAGATTCCTCTCAATGGCGCGAAATGGTGGATTTGAGAATCCTCTTTTCACTAACACGCGGTTATCTTCGCCATTTAGCAGGAGGGTGGAGCGTTATACTTATTAATAACGCTGACTGGACTAATAATAGTTATTAGTTTTATTACTAACCACGTTAACTTTGCCAATGGTACACGTAGGTGTCTCTCAACTCATCGCAGCGCGCATACTCGGGAGCTCTGGTATCTTTATGCTTTGAGGGTATCTTCAGGAATATAACACCACGTACTTACAGAGTTGAATAAGTTCTGCTATCCTCAGTTGCGTTACTCCAAATATGAGTAAGACTACAATTTGCTGTGTTCTACCTCTCCAAGAAGTATAATTATAAGAAGTATAATACGTGCTGAGTGAATGACGCGATGTAGTGAAAATAATTGGGCAGAATTACGATTGTTTAAAAAATGTTCACAATGAGAGCATAAATAGAATAGAAAACATACAGGTATATTTCCTATTCGTGACAATACAACACAGCAAAAGAGAAACAGTAAAAATAGTAATAATGGTATTGCACGAAATGGTTCCATCTCAGCGTAGTGCTGGCGCGATTACCAGCGCTGATCTGAATAAATGAAGAATAGACAAGGAAATTGGAAACAGAACATTCGAACTTTTTTAGTTTGATTTGATAATTTTCTTCAACTCGTAGTTTCTAGGGCTCCGTACCTCAAAAGGAAAAAAACGGCACTTCGGCATGCTTATAGGATCACTCGCGGGAAGCCGCTGGATGACACGAACTGTATTTAAAAAATAATGTTTAAAATAAAATTGCGTACGGTAACCAATATTATTTATTATTTTACTCAAACATGCAATGAAAATTAATGTATCATGTTGCAGGCGAAACAACTCGGGAGAACTGTAAAGGAATTTCGTACAAAATTGAAGGCCTAGTACAGGAAGTATCTTTTTTTATTTTAATGTCAAAAATGGCATTTGTAAAACTTGGTTTTTGAGTGGTGTATTTTTTTATTTCATGCATATGTTTGAGAAAAGCACTATACAAATCTCGGCGAGAAACGTTGGGCTGCAGGCCGCGTATCCCTATCCTCACTACGCTCGGCCGTCTATATCTACTTGGCCTGCAATTCTTCGTTTCCCGGCCCTTATAGTAATGTACTATTGTCTATTACAATAAACACGACTCACCGACCACTGAATTACGACTAGCTGAATTAGGGTAGGGTAAAGTGGTCGTATGTTGTCGTGCCCACCACGCCAAAGCACTAAAAAGGTCGGAGTGAAGGTGTACTTTTATCATGAAAAAATCAATTATGAATGTTTTGATTTGATTTTAACCGACTTCAAGATTTCAGAAGAGGAGGTTATCAATTCGGTTGCATGTTTTTTTTAAAATGTTTGTTACTCCATAAAACCGTCATTTCTTAACCGATTTTAAAAATTCTTTTTTTGATTGTATTGTTTGATTTTGGTTGTATTGATTTAGATCTCAATTCTTTTGTCTGTGAAGACGACAACCAAGCATCGCATATTTTTAATATTGAACTTGGCTCCTATTTTCACATTTATGTTTTTGATGGGATCTGCTTTACTCCAAACGTACGACATACATAATGCTACGAATATAAATAACCCCTTCTCCACGTCAATTCACCACCCAATATTAAGGTGCAGTCGGTGCGTGCTGTCTGTGGGTAAGTTTTACCCGTCTACGTATCCCTATTATTGAGTTATTCCATCATGGGACAAGTGAGACGATTCCGCCCCAGTAATCCCATGGGACACGTGGAACTAATATTTTTATTTCATAAGTCCTATTTCCGAAATCACACAGTGTTGTTCAAAAAGTTGGTAGCCGTTATCCGTAGTAACAGAAACATTACGAAATTAAAATCCTTTTGGCGACTTAGGTCTATCTGAAAAAATGACTAGGTATAAAAATGTCTAAATACGCTTTGATATGGAAAAATGACAAAGTATTATAGGGTCGAGGAATAATAATAATAATAATCCCCTTGTTCTTCGTACATTACTGAGTTACATTACTAGCTATGTATAAAAAAAATATTCTTCGTACAAAACCGGGTAATGTACCAAGAAACCTTCGTTCCTTGCACATCACACTCACTCACACTTGCTCACATTGACAGTTATGTACAAAGAAGTAAATATTCTTCCTACATGACCCGGTTATGTACAAAGAAATTGCTGTTCCTACTACAAAACCAAGGAGGTTCTCCGAGCAGTGTGTCTAACTTATTAATGTGGGATCATCTTTTAACTTGTGTACAACATGTGTACAAACAACGCAGACATCCAGCATTTTGCTGTTTTTTTTGTATTCTCTTGGTCTGTAGTAATCGAGCAGTTCCAAATAAATTTCATTTATCGCAATGACAGTTTGAAAGTCATTTTATTTTTCGGGTTCCGTAGCCAAATGGCAAAAAACGGAACCCTTATGGATTCGTCATGTCTGTCTGTCTGTCCGTCCGTATGTCACAGCCGATTTACTCGGAGAATATGACTACTACAATTATGAAATTTGGTGTGAAGGTGTATGTTATAAACCGATATAGAAATAAAATGTGAAATTACAAAAAAAATATTAAATATTAAACACATGTAACAGGGGGTCAATTTTTTTTTCAATGTACTTTGGCGTGTTGCGTATCTATGGATAGGCCTTTAAAAATGACATAGAGGTTTCTTCTTTTTTTCATTTAAGTCAACGGTTGGTGAGATAATTAGCTGTCGAAGTCGTAAAAAGTGTGTCCCCCCCCCCTCTAATTTCCAATCTATGAAGTTCAAAATTCTGAAAAAAATCATGTTGATTTACATGAATAAATCCTTTTGATAATTTTTGTTTTAACAAGATAGGTGTAACGGTTTTTGAGTTATTACTGAAAAACTGTCTTGCCAAAACAAAAGAGCGTAAGTGTCGTAAGTTTCCTATAAAGATACGACCTTTTGTGATTAAATGTATTGTATAGTGGTTTTAAATGTAGATAAGGAGGTGTCGGTACGGAACCCTTCGTGCGCGAGTCCGACTCGCACTTGGCCGGTTTTTTAAATACTCGACACTAAATGTAAGTATACTATTACATAGTTTATTAGTCTACGAGCTTAGTCAATGTACGTACGTTCATAGTCTCGTATTGAAAGCTGAGCGTTTAGTTAAGAGAGTAGATGCTCCTCTCCTGACCCGCAGCTGTGGCTCAGCAGGTTTTTATTTATTGCTAACTCGGAGAACCTCCTTGGTTTTGTAGTAGGAACAGCAATTTCTTTGTACAAAACCGGGTCATGTAGGAAGAATATTTACTTCTTTGTACATAATTGTCAATGTGAGTGGTAATGTGCAAGGAACGAAGGTTTCTTGGTACATTACCCGGCTTTGTACGAAGAATATTTTTTCTTTATACATAGCTAGTAATGTAACTCAGTTATGTCCGAAGAACAAGGGTAATAATCGTATGGCATTTATTTTTGAACCGTGAGATCTTCGAGAAGATAAGTACGGTTGCCAGTTTTTGTTGCACTTTTAGCACAACCCAGGGGTCACGTGTAGGGTAACGGTGGGTACTCCCTACGGACGTGGTGCAACTTCGACTCCCCTATGTCAAGTGAGTGGGAAAATTGACTGTTAGAAGTTCTCAAGCCGCCCGAAGGCCTCTAACTTGGCTTAACGACTGCTGTCATAGACAACGGCCGGGATCAACGGCTTAACGTGCCTTCCAAAGCACGGGAACGCTCAGTTAGTAACCTCTCAAAGCGGTCACCCATCCAAGAACTGACCTGCGCCCACATTGCTTAACCTCGCATACCGCACGCGGTTCGCGCTCGGAGGAATAAAAATGTCGAAATAGAATTTAGTCGAAGTAATGAAATGACTTACTTCACTCTGCCTTAAAATTGACGCAGCCCCGCGGAGCTCCTATTTCTGCGCAGTTTACCCTTCGGGCGTCTGATAATACCTAACGAACCTAACCTACCTATCTGATGGGACAACAATATGATAAAAATATTAGTTCCACTTGTCCCGTGGGACTGCAATCCCGTGGGATGTAATCGTCTCAGTTGTCCCATGATGGGACAACTTAATGGAACTAGTGGGACAAACGTAGTTTTACACACAAGGCTTATCATACAATTTCGTGTCCAGTATAATAACACTATGAGGATGCTTTTGAGGTTGCCGAAGCACTGTAGCGCGTCGGATACTCGTATGGTCGCGGAGGCGTAAACAAACGACTTCTACGCGATAGGGAGGAAGAGAATAGCCTCATTATTAAGGAGAGTACGATGTAGCAGCAAAAGCCTCATAAGGGAGTTGGCAGAGCGACTTGACTGTCCATTCGCTAAATACTGGATAGAGGTTACAATAGGGAGAGCAATATAATTGTTAGTGTCGATAGACTTATGTTGCTGTCCATTATAATTAAAATTTAAATATAAATTAACATAGTAAATAAGATAATATTGTTAACTAACCCACTATGGATCGATTAGGTCTGAAATAAACGCTTTATCTTTTTATTTATTTTAAGGTAGCTTGTGGTTCTACTCCGAGCGTACGCGTGGCACGCAACATATCTGTAGAGCGCTAACTACGCGTTTGCGACTACTACACGCGCTGAAGCGGCGGCAGTTTTCTATGCTGTATATTATAATACCATGAAAGCTGTTGGGTATTTAAGAAAACTGGCAAGTTAAAGCTCAAAATGCATTAAATTAGCTCTATGGTAAACAATTTAGTGCCAGACTTGGCACCTTTTCAGATAATCTACGGAACTTGGCACCCATTTATGTTTTGTATTGTTTTGTGTTTGTATTTTCGTGTACGTTAAAAATCAGTGTCGTAAGACTTTGTGCTGCGTGTTATCCTATTCTGAAACACTTGCAGCATTGTAACCTTTGTTGCCATATTTTGTAGTATATGTTAATGTTGTTGTGTCTGTGTTTCGAATAAATGCCTCATTCATTTATTCTATCATTCATTTAGATATCAATGTTTTTACCAGTGAAGACGACAACCACGCATCGCATATTGAATTTTGGCTGCCATTTTCACATTTATGTTTTTGATGGGATTTATTTTAAGGTATCAGGTTTTTCTACTCCGTGCTTACGCATGGCACGCAACATATCTGTATTTAGAGTAACTTTGCTACAACTACATGCGTTTGAGCGGCATCGTTTTATATGGATACATTGCAATATGCATAGCAAATATGCGAAATCCATTTACGCCCAACGCCGCGGTGAGCAGCACCAAAATAGTTCATATCTACTGCGCTACAAAGCAGCAGCTTCTATCACTTCTACATCCATTTTCAGATGATGAAAATGTATGAACGCAAACCATGATCGCGCCGAAAATGATTTTACAGACCAATGAAGAAGAGCCAGCAAACAATAACTGGGCACAATTACACACAATTTTAACTTCGATTCTTCGGAAGTTTGTCAGATCCTTGCCAATAATATAGATACAGTTGTACGTATAATAATATCTGATCTGACTGAACTATAGAGAACATTCAAAACTGTGTGGATATTTTTTGATTAAATTTTTCTTAAAGTAAGATGCTTGTTTTATTTTTTTGGGGGAAAGTTTAGGACATTTTTATATTATTTTCTCTTCCAAGCCGAGATAATAGTGGTAATTCCTATAAGCCGCTGTAAGAATAATAGTTCGGACAACTATCCACTTCACAGTGTCCATATACAAGGTGTGGCCTGTAATAGGAACAAAAAATTAAACGGTACACTATTGAGCTCCCCAGCAATTATTTCCACCATCATCACCCACCACCATATCAGCCGAAGGACGTCCACTGCTGGACATAGGCCTCCCCCAATTCCATGGGGGTTAAATGGCATAATCGCCACGCTTGGCATGCGGGTTGGCGATCGCAGTAGGACCCGGGTATGTCCTATAACTACGACCAAGATCACTGGGGGATGGGCAGCAGCGTCCCTGGAGTGCGGTGGAGATACCTACTGCAATTATTTCCAAATGGTTTTAGTGAAAAAAAAAAAGGTTTTTTTTTTCGCAAATGTATCCTATATGTACTTTGATACTGATTCTGATTCTGAAAAAAATGCCAAAAATATCGTTTTAAACCAAAAATGCAACAACGAGTATGAGTTATAACTAGATGCTACCTCAATATCAGCAGTGACTGCCGCGCTATAATCTCATGGTGCCAAGATCCATTACTTGGAGGTCATAACTTTAGCGCAACGTTTCTACCAAGTGGAAAAGATATATTTTTTTTGCACAAGAGGTTACTGCAGATGCTCTACATTTTTTGCTCCTATTATAGGTTACACCCTTTGTAGTTTGGCAAAAAAGTTTTGATATTAAAAAGTGGCAACACTGTAGTATCGTCCCTTTTTTCTTAGATTGATCTGAAAGGGAAGACACTACAGTGTTGACACTTTTTAATTTCAAGACTTTTGCCAGACTGCTAAACTTATATCTAATCCTTTTATTTTGGCTTTGCCGTCATCAAAGATTTTCTCAGTTTGTAGTGCAGAGTGGTGAGCTATACTAACTCCGGTCGAAGAAGTTCCGTTGTGAGACTTATTTTCCCAATAGTTCCGTCAACGATACAAAGTAGTAGCTAGTGCGACATCAAGCGAATCTAGGAGGAATGTTAGTAAAACTGCGACCATACAGCGTCAGAACCAAACATTCGGAACGGAACTGTTTGCAATAAGTCTCACCAGTTCCACCACGGTACTTCTTCCACGAGACTTCTGGAATAAACGGAAACAAGAACGGTAAAACAAGGATTACCATACCTACAATTAATTAATTTCTCCCCTTTTTGGGCTGACATGAAAGACTTGCCAGGTTATACGCTGATATAAGAACAGTTCAATCATAATATATTGATGAATGTACAATTTCAGCATAAATTTACAATATGCAATTATACGCTGTATTTTAAAATAACAGTTCTCAAATTGTAATTCTGCGAGGGTTTAGCCTTCAGTGTAGAGCCAACATTATTTTTTGTCAAAAAGTTTTCCTACTGCATACTAGATGTCGATATTATGAGATTCAAGCGCATTAATTTTCATAAAGTTCTGCTATTCCATACTAGATGGCATTTAATCATTAAATGATATATTATTATTGATGCAATATAACTGGTAAATTTATTTTTATATTATTTATATACTATCACTAAATGAATATAATTTAAAATTATAAGTACTATATAAATTACTTTCACCAAAATTTACAATTGTCTTTGATTCATATGCTGCTTTTAATAGTGCGTTTTGTGATTTTTGGTTGCATGGTTAATTTATTTTTTTAAGCATACTAGCGTGTGTTTATTTATCAACATAATTTTTCCTAGAAATGAAAACTAAATGCTTTGATTTGATGTATTACTATAGCAAATTTGTGCAACATATTGTAAGAATAAACCATTCGTTCATTTTATCACCTTTGCAATAACGAAACGGCGAGTCTCATTCACCTTGTGAACGGTACTCATCTCAAACCGTACGGACGGAGTTACGCGGTGCGAATTTTTGACAAGCTGCCGTCGGGTCAAAAAATGACATTAAAATATGCCTAACGTTAGAACAATAAGTTACGCAATCAGGCTGCAGATCTTTCTGCTGTAAATGCCATAATCAAAATCATGAACTCATAACACACATGATAAGAAACTGAATTTAACTCAATGCCAATCACCCGAAGAACACATATAATATAAGTATATCCTTCACAGTGTGTGACATGTACCTCTAGTAAGGCTGTCTAATTTCTTATAAAGATTATTTAATTTTATAATACCAAGGCATTATATTCCTATTTGCGACATGTGAGACAACAGCCAACAAAATTCAATTTACACTGTGTACCAAGGACCTACAGTACACATAAGTACACTTCGTTAAAAATCATAATCATAACATAACACAACAAAACATGGCTCAGCAAAAAATAATAAAACACTGTTTTAGTATCTTATAGGTTAACTCTGAACACGTTGTATTCCTTGTTTATTATACAGATGATATCTCAGGTCACATGTCAATGCGGTACCTACTGAACTCATTTCGCTTGCAAAATAAAAGGTAATTAAATTATTCACCGGTGATAGTTAACCACACAGCGACAGTCGACTTCAAAGATATGTTTTATAATAATTTTTAAGAAAAAAAAACCGACTTCAATGGGTGAGGCCGGTGAAAGATTATTATACTTAGATGGTGCACTCTTAGATTCCATACAATAAAATAAACATGGCTGTAAGTATGTTTATAATGGTAGAAGACTAAGTACCCTCAATTCCTCATGGAATCATGGAAAAACCTTGTTTGCTTGACAAACAAAACGAAAAGAACCAATCGCCAAACGTGAACTACGCGTCGTTGAAGAGTTCCGTTCTGATCATCACATTTTTGTATGATAATGCTCGATTTGTTGATAAAAACACAAAAATCACTATATCTTTGCCTTTAAGATTTGAGGAGTTCCCTCAATTCCTTATGGATCCCATCATCAGAAATCAAGCATGACAAAAATTAATCGTGAAAATAGAAATTGCTTAACAAACACAGCTACTCGTAGGAGGACAAATCGCCAAACGTGAACTTTTCGTCGTTGAAGAGTTCTGTTCTGATCATCATCAGCAGTTCCACTTCATCCAATGTCACATTTTTGGATGAAAATGCTTGACTTGTTGATAAAAACACAAAAATCACTACATGTTTGCCTTAAAGATTTGAGGAGTTCCCTCAATTCCTCATAGATCCCATCATCAGAACTGCGTTTTGACAACTCTTTTGAAATCTTGAAGTCGGTTAATAACAAATAACGGTAAGATTTATCTGGAGCGTCACTCGTAAGTCGTAAGTTAGGTACATGCATTTCTGCCTTACCTTCTCGTGCTTGACAGCTTTTGCTTGTACATTGAGGGCGTCGTGTGCCGACCGGGATCCGCGGTCAATGAAAACTGTGCCCCACAGCCAAGAAGCGGTGCCGAACGGCACCATATACTGCATGCTGCGCTTGGAGATGACCGTGCAACGAGCCATCAGAGGCCAGAGGACAGCCAGCACTAGAATCAAAAAGTAATAAGCCGTAAAATACCTTACTCATTTAAATTCCTGGTTATAACGATTAATATGGAGCATGATTACACCTACATAACTAGTGATAAACGTCATCTCTTGTTTCGCTAAGTACCTATAGGTAGGAACTACCACTGGGTAGAACTGGGCAGGGTAAGCTTAAGTAAGGGTTCAGTCGGAAATACTCAATTGAGTGAGCCACGTTATGAAAATTGAAAATAAGCAATTAAAAACCCTACTGCGCAAAATAAACTACAGATGAAAAACTCCAGAAACCCTAGAATTTTTATACCTCATATGCTACATAGCGATTTTAAACAGTTGGGACCCATTATTGAGAAGTTTGCTCCGATCTAGATTTCAATGGTAGGGTATATCTAATAATAACACATTTTTACGGTACCTACTGATCCCTACTGGGATTTAATTTATTCCCTGTTCTGAGTATAGGGATAAAATTAAATTCCAAATTTCTGAGAAACAAGTCATGAACATTTTTTCCTAGAATGGCCCAATTGGGTATTCATTTCTAAGGATAAATCGAGTTGTTTACCCCTTACTTTCTCTTCCTTTCTCTCCTTGGATGTTCTCTATGTATTTAAGTATGTATTTATCTATATAAGTATGTATATCGTCGCCTAGTACCTATAGTACAAGCTTTGCTTAGTTTGGGACTAGGTCGATTTGTGTAAGATTGTCCCCCAATATTTATTTATACTTTATTTTTATTCTTATATTCAATTCCAATTATTGCATAACTTTGACTTTCTAAGTCTTAACTTAATAATTGGTTGAATAAAGAAAAGGTTTACGTGCAACGAGATACATTTTTGTCTGGCAAGGCAAATTATGTAGTAGTAGGTATGTGTTGTTATGGAAAGATTCTTAATTCATTTTCTTAATATTTTGTTAAGCATGGCATGTGTCCTGGACCCCGAAACCAACGGACACTACTGGGAGACAACCTCTAAGGTAGATGTCATCAAAATTGCCACCACGTATGGGGTATCAAATGAAAGCTAAATAAGTAATCTATAAGTCTTACAATACCTATAGCTACTTCAATTAATCCACAAAATTGAGGACCGTTAGCAAAATAATTAAAAAAGTAATAAATAGGTTATAGGTTTACGCGATATATTTAATAGATACATAGAAAATATCCAAGTCTCAGGAAAAAGGAGTTAAACCCGGGACCTCTAGCTTCGTAGGCAATGTCACTATCAACTAAGCTAAACAAGCGGACCAAAATAAATCTACGGATTGCAGGGAATTTGGATAAGGCGCACGAAAGCAATGTAAAAAACAAACAATAGCTAATAAGTTCAGCTTTACATTACTATATACTATTCCAATACCTACCAGATGGAAACTGGAAAAGTTATGCATAAGTTATTGTACTTTTTCCCACAATCATCAATGAACGGTTCGAATGAGCCCAAAAACTATGGGTTTATCTTGTGTAGTTTAGGAGTTGCTATGGCCACCTTCTGTCTCTATCATCAGACCAGCTCGGTTATACCATAATATTGTATTACCACCGAACTTACACAAGTATGGCAAAAATTCAGCTCAATCGGAAACGAGCAAGTGGCTGAAAAATATATTGCAAAATTAATGAGAACTTACATACGTACCTATAGATTACGAGAAATAAGACTGGTCTTTTGACAGCTGTCATCCCAGTACAATTAATATCATTTTTGACGTACGAGGACATTATTATACACAAGACAAGTCTTTTGACAGCTGTCATCCCAGTACAATTAATGTCATTTTTTACGTACGATGACATTATTATACACATGACTAGTATTTTGACAGCTGCCATCCCAGTACAATTAATGACATTTTTGACGTATGAAGACATTATTTGTACTGGGATGACAGCTGTCAAAAGACCAGTCTTATTTCTTGTAATCTATACTTACATACGGACAGTCACAGTTTAACAACATACAGTTGGGCATCGAATGTACTTGCGCAGAGCAACTGAGGGGGCTAGCGCGGGTGAGCGGGCGGCGCGGGTGAGCGGGCGGCGCGGGCCGCCGACGCAAACTCATTCAGTTTGCGTTCTCTAACATTCAAGGCAGGCGCGTACATGTTTTTGAGTTGAGTGATTGTGATTTTATTATTAAACCTCAACAACAATATTACATAAAGATTTCATAGATTTCCCCGTGATGGAAGGTATGTTTGTATACTTAATTTCGTTAATTACGTAGGTACCTAACTAAGCGGTAAGCGATGGAATAGCGTTGAATTGCCGTGGAAACTATTTTTAATAGTTTGGAGGCGCTTCGGCGCCATTTGTATTTATTTTTTATGTTATACCTACGGCCTATAGAGTTATTAATATTATAGCGAGTTACGTATCTGTTCACAAAAATTGATTTATTAATCAGTGGCTATTGAATTTTCATATGAAACAGCATCTTAAGCGCGATCTCGGAACTTAAGTGTTGTTTGTTCATACGGGCCTAAGTTCTAACCCACTTGTTGCTATCTTTATTTTAATATTTTTTAAGAAAAAAAACCGACTTCAATGGGGGAGTCCGGTGAAAGATTATTAATCTTAGATGGTGCACTCTTAGATTCCATACAATAAAATACAAAAATGGCTATAAGTATGTTTATAATGGTAGAAGACTAAGTACCCTCAATTCCTCATGAAATCATGGAAAAACCTTGCTTGCTTGACAAACAAAACGAAGAGAACAAATCGCCAAACGTGAACTACGCGTCGTTGAAGAGTTCCGTTCTGATCATCATCAGCAGTTCCACTTCATCAAATGTCACTTTTATGAATGAAAATGCTTGATTAGTTCATGAAAATACTAAAATCACTATTTGTGTGCCTTTCACATTTGAGGAGTTTCCTCGATTCCTAATGGATCCCATCATCAGAACTCGAGCATGACAAAAATCAATCGTGAAAATAGAACTTGCTTAACAAACACAGCTAGAAGGACAAATCGCCAAACGTGAACTTTTCGTCGTTGAAGAGTTCTGTTCTGATCATCATCAGCAGTTCCACTTCATCAAATGTCACATTTTTGTATGATAATGCTCGATTTGTTGATAAAAACACAAAAATCACTATATGTTTGCCTTTAAGATTTGAGGAGTTCCCTCAATTCCTCATGGATCCCATCATCAGAACTCGAGCATGACAAAAATTAATCGTAAAAATAGAACTTGCGTAACAAACACAGCTAGGAGGACAAATCGCCAAACGTGAACTTTTCGTCGTTGAAGAGTTCTGTTCTGATCATCATCAGCAGTTCCACTTCATCCAATGTCACATTTTTGGATGCAAATGCTTGACTTGTTGAAAAACACAAAAATCACTATATGTTTGCCTTAAAGATTTGAGGAGTTCCTTCAATTCCTCATGGATCCCATCATCAGAACTGCCTTTTGACAAAAACGGGACCAACTTGGATATATATACATACAATCAAAAAAAGAATTTTTCAAATCGGTTAAGAAATGACGGAGTTATGGAGTAACAAACATTAAAAAAAAACATACAACCTAATTGATAACCTTCTCTTTTGAAATCTTGAAGTCGGTTAAAAAGACGTCAACAATTCAAAATTCTCACAAACAATTGGGGTATAGTCGTGGAATGAAAGGATTCGTCACTTTTCGACCTTAACCACATTGAAATAGAGTTGAAAAGTGATTAACCTTTTCATACCGCGACACTGTAAATATAATTTTTAACCGACTTCAAGATTTCAAAAGAGGAGTAACTTTGTCATTTCTTAACCGATTTGAAAAATTCTTTTTTTTTATTGTAAGTATATATATCCAAGTTGGTCCCGTTTTTGTCAAAACGCAGTTCTGATGAAGGGATCCATGAGGAATTGAGGGAACTCCTCAAATTTTTAAGGCAAACATATAGTGATTTTTGTGTTTTTGTCAACAAGTCAAGCATTTGCATCCAAAAATGTAACATTGGATGAAGTGGAACTGCTGATGATGATCAGAACAGAACTCTTCAACAACGAAAAGTTCACGTTTGGTGATTTGTCCTCCTAGCTGTGTTTGTTAAGCAAGTTCTATTTTCACGATTGATTTTGTCATGCTCGAGTTCTGATGATGGGATCCATTAGGAATCGAGGGAACTCCTCAAATGTGAAAGGCACACAGGTATAGTGATTTTAGTATTTTCATGAACTAATCAAGCATTTTCATTCATAAAAGTGACATTTGATGAAGTGGAACTGCTGATGATGATCAGAACGGAACTCTTCAACGACGCGTAGTTCACGTTTGGCGATTTGTTCTCTTCATTTTGTTTGTCAAGCAAGCAAGGTTTTTCCATGATTCCATGAGGAATTGAGGGTACTTATTTTTCTACCATTATAAACAATAATATTTTATTGTATGGAATCTAAGAGTGCACCATCTAAGTATAATAATCTTTCACCGGCCTACCCTATTAAAGTCGGTTTTTTTTTCTTAAAAATTATTGTGTTTATACTTCGTAACGTTTCAAGATAGCTGTGTGACGTCACAGCCCTTAAATGTAAACATAAGTGCCGTGCGAGATGAATAAAGCAGTTTGTAGTTTCAAGTTCAAGTGTTACCAAACTAACGCCGCGTGAGCTTGTAGGTAGACATTAAACCTACCGCTTCCCACAAACATTTATGCTCAAATTGTTCATACGCATGCGAATAAATTACATAGTTAATTTAATAATAGAAAACTTAAAACATCTAAAAACAAAATCTCACGTAAATATCTGGCTGTGCAACACATGTAAATAAATCATTGCACAACAATAACGTTTAGCATAACATTAACAGCGTAAGTACTTACACGAGCGGCGGCGTCGCGTCGTTTCACTTCACTACTGTATCATTGACTACTGTAGGAAATATAGGTATATTGTAATACTGTGGGACAGTGCTAGTTAAATAATCGCTTGTAAAAGCCAACAAAGTTAAGCAGTTTTTCCATGCAAGATTATAACATAAATGGTGTAAATGGCTATTATCCTAAATAATAAATAATTTTTAGGGGTCAAACTTACACAAATCGAATTAGTCCCATAATCCCAGGTAAGCAGAAACAGAAATAGAAAATGTATTGTGTAAAACTGTGTAGTTACAAAGGTTAGGCACAGGTACGTGTAGGTACACACATGTTATGCGTTTCAACAGTTTTTACTCTTTTTGGGCATACAATGTTTAAATTCTTAGCCCAAGTATGATAAACTTATGGAAAGTTTACGCTATAAGTAGGTAAGTACATGATTATAAAATACATTTTCAGTCAAGAAAGTTTTCAAGCACCTTTTAAAACGATGTCCTTCTAGACTTTTTATTTCACTTGGAAGATTGTTATAGACACGAATAGCTGATACTAATGGAGCGCTCGTGGCCCAGCGGCGCCCGCGTACCGCGTGCGGTATGCGAGGTTAAGCAATGTCGGGCGAGGTCCGTCCTTGGACGGGTGACCGCTTTAAGTAGTTACTAACTGAGCGCTCCCGTGCTTGGGAAGGCACGTTAAGCCGTTGATCCCGGTTGTTGTCTATAACAGCAGTCGTTAAGCCAAGTTAGAGGCCTCCGGGCGGCTTGAGAACTTCTAACAGTCAAGTTGCCCACTCACTTGACAAGCCTAATCCCAATAAAGTCTGGTTTCCCCTCGGGTTGGAAGTTCAGATGGCAGTCGCTTCCGTAAAAACTAGTGCCTACGCCAATTCTTGGGATTAGGTAGCGGACCCCAGGCATCCTTCAGGATGCAACTGTAGTGGGAATAACGCTAGGAGGATGATGAGCTGATACTAATGCACTCTTCTTGTACATTGAGGTGTTAAGTAGCTTTCGGAAGTATCATATCATGTTTGTATTGAGAACGAACATTGTACATACTTCAATGATCTCTTTGCAAAAATGATGATGATGGGTGTTTTTTTTACCAGTAAGCATAATTCCAAAATATATATAAATGCCAGTAAGTGTCATGAAACGCCGGAAAACATTTCGGAGTGCTTCATCGATGTGCTTTCGATAAATATTCCTTAATCATCGTTTCTGTTATATAAAGGTTTTAATGTACTGTAAGGTTTTATTGTTTTAGTGGAAAAGAATATTTTAAAAGTCGCTCAACTGACCATTCTGGTGACATCATGACAACCAGCATCATCGTGATGGAGGGGATTTGGCGCGATGGTCATTCTCGGTTGGGCAGTGCTATCGAACAGACGCTCTCGATATTGATGATTGTAATATGTAACTTTAGTGTTGGTACTGTACAACTATAGCAATAGTTCTAATTTAATTATTAATTGAAATATACATTTATAAAAAAATACATCGCGTTGGTTATTTTCGTGGGTGCTAACATTTCAGCCAGTGGGATAACGAAACTCCGTAAGTAATCGCCTACATTTATTTTGCTATACAAGTATATTATAGTACATGATTTAAAGTGAACATGCTTGATGCTAATTAAATTTTAAACAGTGTTACCTTTATGGCAATTCCTGATGCACAGCGGCTAGGCGAAAAATTAATCGCTGTTACCTAAAATATTAAACTACCCTACATTATCTTTGCTACTCTCTATGGTTACTACGAAATGCTCACCACGCGGTTGTATAATAACAGTTTCCCTTTAGACCACGTGTTTCTTGTAGGATTGTCACGTGGCCACTTATTATAAGCTGACCTGTACCCGTCAAAGACATTTTTCACTAAGGTGGACCCCAGGGTCCTTTGGGTAAATACATGAAACAAAAAAAATGACATATAGATCGATGCGACTAGGAACGTCTTGGGGAATTAAAGGGCGGCGAAAATTTCATCCATTTTGCCGTAGCACGTGCCGTTTACGAGATATTGTATAATTTAATGTTTTGCTCGGGTAGATTTTGATTGATATAGCTGTACTTTAACTAGGTTGTTAACGTATTTTTGGGGCGAGTTTTCAGACAATGGGTCAAGAAGGAGAATAATGTCGTAGCCCGGAAGACCTGCAAATGGGACGAGACGCCGGGCATTGTTAACGGATAACTGAACGCCTCAGCTCGACACGAACGGGCCGCGAGCGTCGCAGCACTCGCAGCCGAAGCCGATTGCCGTGAGAGCGTCGCAGCACTCGCAGCCGAAGCCGATTGCCGTGAGAGCGTCGCAGCACTCGCAGCCGAAGCCGATTGCCGTGAGAGCGTCGCAGCACTCCCAGCCGAAGCCGATTGCCGTGATCCGGATTCAGCCGAGAGTCACGCGGTCGCGGCCGGGAGCCGAGCGCAAGAACGAGGCATGCAGCAGAGAAGCAGCAATGGGACGGAGCGGCGAGCAGGGAGGGACTCCGCGAGCATCGATCGTTGTCCTAAAAGGTCATGTAGCCTTCTTTTTCTTTTAAAGATATCAATCAAGACAAATAATTAAGTCTATTAAAGATCTTACCGTCACAACCTACAAGCCAAAACCAAATATTGATAAATCGAAGTTTTAATTATGAAAAGATTAATGAATGCACTAAGGTTTACGATTGGGACGAGAAGGTGATACATTTTGCTATGCAGAAACTGGCAGGGTTAGCTAAGACACGGTTCGTAGGCCTAAATACGAACATTTTTATATGGATTGAATGGCAGACTAGTAAAAACAAAAAAAAACATTCATTCGTGGCATAAAGACATTACATAATAAAGACAAATTACAAAATACAACACAGCCATGAAAAGGCTTCAAATAAGCATGGTGCAAATCTAGTTAACGCTTTTTTTTGTCGGAGTATAATATCAAACATAGTAGCTGTCAAAAGATAGGACATACGTCAGAAATTAGCAGACGACAGTCAGGCGCGGGGCCGACAAAGGCTAACACTGTGGCAAAGGCCATGCGTATATCTTCTTTTATAATGCGCACTTCTAAGGTTTGGAATTCTCTGCCGGCGTCTGTATTTCCGAGTTCATATAACCTGGACCTTTTTAAGGCACGAGTGAATAGGCATCTTCTGGGTGAGCTCGCTTCATCGTCGGCCTCATCTTTGCCCCCTGGCTAGATGCTGGCCAAGAGCAATCCCATTTTTAATAAAAAAAAAAAAAAAAGTATAGCAGAGCTTGAACGTTTTAGCCCATGTGACAAACTCATGATATCAGTAAACGTAAATGGTGTGACCATAGAAGCCTTGTACACCTGGGTAGTGAAGTTAAGCTAATACGAGAGTTCAATTACTTGAATCTTGGCCTAAATCATGATCACATACCCTCCGCCATGAACTGATTCAGAAACAGTTTGGTTCAATCCTTGGGGTCTGCATGATTAACATTGTCTATTGATGGCGTAGCTGCAAACGAGTGTAGGGTCGTTAGAGACTGTTTTCTCGAAAAGCCTATACTTATGGGCCGGACTTACTCTGAACAACCACATGTCGGTTAGGAATACGTACGAGCTGCCACAAGGACAGGTTTTAGCGGCAGCGTGGTATTAGATACATAAGTGGTGGATACTTGGTGGATAAGTGGTAGGCCAGCGGACCAGTATATAGTATGCGGTGGGGTTAATGATGTGAATCAGGACAAGTTCATTTTAATCCCGTGTGATAGGGCTTGTTGCCTTAATGAAAATCTTGTGTTTACTGATTAGTACAAACCCTACAGATTATCCTACCAGGCACGTCATACGCAACGCATAATGAACTATGTCCTGAGTGCGGCTAGATTCGATAAGGAATAGAATAGAAAACATTTAATCGTGACAATACAACAAAAAAAGAGAAATAGAAAGAAATAGTCACAATGGGTATTGCACGAAATGGTTCCATCTCAGCGTGGTGCTGACACGATGACCAGCGCTGATCTTCCGATGGAACCATCAAGTGATTTCCCAGCAGATAACACATAAAAATAAAAGAAAAACCAACGGGGCCGCAGTCTTTATCAAAATTTTGTTCATCCTCGGTAAGACTCCTGCATAATGCATAGATAGATTGAAGGAAGTTTTCCTGTAACTGAAGATGGCCAATTTAAAGCTAAACTTGTCGAAATGTAATTCTCTTTAAAAAAAACTATAAAATAAACAACGGGGTTGCGAAATTGGTTCGGCGGACATGTGGCCTAGGGAGGGTAAAGGTTCAACGAGTGAGTGATTTTTCTCAACCTGAAAATGTGCACAGTCTCCGACAAGTTGCGAGTTATTTTAGGGAGTTTATCCAGGGTTTCGCATGACTAGCTCAACTAATTACAAAATTACTGAAAAAGGGAATGGGGTAAGGATCTATGAAGAATCTTTCAAGACGTTGAAGGGAAAGTTAGTAAATAGACCTGTGCTGGTGATTTATGATCCTATAGCAGACGCCGAAATCCACACAGGCGCCAGTAAGTTACGAGTAGGTTTCGGTGGAATTATTCTGCAGTATCCCGAGGGGAGTAGGAGTTCGTTCTACCCAGTGGCGTTTTTTTAGTCGCCAGACTACACCGAAGGAAGGGAACTTCCACTCCTACGAATTTGAAACTTTAGCAGTAATATGTGAGTTTAGTAATAAGTGCACTCAATAAGCTTAGGTTGTACAGTTTCTGATTACAGTACACTCCGCTATACTTTTGCCAAATGCGATTTCATACCCGATGCGGTGGCTAGCACTACAATAATTCATTTAATATTGGGCGGGAAGTAAAATGGGACACGTTGACGCATTGTTTAGGAACCTCACTGTCGACATGTTCCGAGTGGTGATGCGTTTCTGTTATGACAATTTGTGACGATCATTAGCCTCTGGCGTTGCTACTGCATGGGCGATTCGGAATTGTGCTGTATTGCCTGTATTCGTGATAATATCAATAGCGATCTCTACCCCAAGGGCCTATAAATTACATTAAATGTAATTAATTTCTTTTATAATGTAACTACGTTTTGCGAGACAACAAGTTCTTTAGGTGCATAGGGGAGTGTTGGTCCGGAAGTGGGTGCAAGATGGCAAATATGCAAGCGTAATCATGATGACATCATAGGATATGTCGGTTTCGAGAAAATGGTTGAAAGAACGAAAAGAAATTACGGGTTTGCTAAAATGAAATGGTTTGTACAGAAAATTTATATATGTAGGTGCCTGCATCCATTGTGCGCATGCGCAAAGTACATAATGCGCCTGTGGATTCATAAGGCCTCGTTATAAATTCATGATGACAGTAACAATGATGTTTTTTTTATTATTCAAATGACGGTTGACAGTGTCCATTCTGTAAGCTAATTACTGCAAATGTATTTATTGTTTGGTTTCAGGTCAAGCGACGGAAGGCGCGTAAATGGTTGGCGCTCTTAGCTTGGCCTAGAACGAGTGGATTGGATGAGTTACTAATAATGGGAAACCGATTCCTGAGGGGGGATACGGTTTCCATTATCGTAACTTTTGGTTTAACGATACAAGGATATGTGGTTACTGATAGTGGGAAAACGATTCCTGAGAGGGGGATACGGTTTCCACTATCGTAACTTTTGGTTTAAGGATACAAGGATATATGATTACTGATGATGGAAAACCGATTCCTGAGAGGGGGATACGGTTTCCATTATCGTAACTTTTGGTTTAAGGATGCCAGGATATATGGTTACTGATAATGGGAAACCGATTCCTGAGAGGGGGATACGGTTTCCATTATCGTGACTTTTGGCTTATGGATACATGGATATATGGTTGATGGTTACTGATAATGGGGAACCGATTCCTGGGAGGGGAATACGGCTTCCATTATCGTAACTTTTGGTTTATGGTTACTGGTAGTGGGAAACCGATTCCTGGGAGGGGAATACGGTTTCCACTACCGTTACTTTTGGTTTATGGCTACATGGTTATATGATTGTGGTTTGAAGGATACATGGCTTATGTTTTTAAGGATATATGGCTTATAGTTACATCGATGTAAGGTTTGTGGCTACAAAGATATATAGTTACACGGATGATTAGATACGTGTATATACACAAATTGGACTAATTAGATAACTAGATTTAATGTTAGTTGAATATATGTGTAATGGGATAAAAGGTTAAATGGCATGGATAGTTAATTGAATACGTTGATTATTAATATTATTATTAATTGGTTAGTCGAGCCTAGGAGTGACATGGGTTATTGTAAAATAACAAAAAAAGAAGCTTCCTCTTTTCGCACGAACACACGAACGCAGTGTTTCCTGGTCCTAAAGGCTTTTTACTCAGTTACCGATTTCTTTAACAGGGATAAACGATCTCTTAGTAATATACTTGGTTTGCCTTTTATCTTGGAAAATTGAAAATGTTAACATATGATTTTAATTAGTAGTAATAATAATTTCATTGACAATTTATATAGCCCATAGTCAATATGTCATATTTATTGTGTATGACAATGTACGATCAATGCAAATAAATGGTAGGTTATTATACAATATAGAGTGTAGGTGTGTAGGTGTGTGTAGTGGTATAGGTGTAGGTATATACACAGTATAGGGATGATACAGGACGTTATGTTTCATGAATCTAGCTCGCATGCAAACGTGCAAATATGCAGTGGTAGATTAAAATGTAAAAAGAGTAAAAATAAGTTAAAATCAATGTAAAATGTCATTTTTTTTTAAATACTTGTTTACATAATAGTTTACTACAAAAGTTTACATAATAGGCATATCAAGGTCAAAGATGCACAGTAAAATCATTAAATCTAACACAATTACAATTATATAAATAAATACTACTCGTTATAATACTCTCAGTGTTCGAGATACGTCTATATGCTGTAAAAACGACGCTCCAAAAGCCAGTTTGTTAGCTATTGGACAATATAATCTTATTATGCTACTCACTGCTTTTAAGGTCATAAGCGGGTCGCTTTTGTAACTTTTAGATAAAGTTTAGTTGTAAAACTGATGTTTGTTTAATTTTTTAGTTTTGGGGCACTCACTAAAAATCAGCGTCACAGATCCTGTGACAACCTGAGTGAGTGTCCTATTTAGCATTAAGATTTTAAAATTTGAATTATTCTCTTTTTTGTAAAGGTTTGTATGCTAAATAAAAAACTTGTTTTTCGTCATCATATGGTATATTATGTTGGTCACGATGTAAATACTTTTTGTTTTTTTTTTTCACTATAACCTCTGTATACTCTTATATAATATTACTATGGAAATATTGTATTTGACAGCTTACCTACTGAGAATGTCCTTTATAGCCGAGTGTAAGGTTTGGTTTCACCAGATACGTGCCTGGGGACATGCACGTCATCAGGATGGTCGAGTGTAAGGTTTTATTGTTTTAGTGGAAAAGAATATTTTAAAAGTCGCTCAACTGACCATTCTGGTGACATCATGACAACCACCATCATCGTGATGGAGGGGATTTGGCGCGATGGTCATTCTCGGTTGGGCAGTGCTATCGAACAGACGCTCTCGATATTGATGATTGTAATATGTAACTTTAGTGTTGGTACTGTACAACTATAGCAATAGTTCTAATTTAATTATTAATTGAAATATACATTTATAAAAAAATACATCGCGTTGGTTATTTTCGTGGGTGCTAACAGTACATCAACAGAATTACCCCATAATATGACTCCGTAAGTGAGTTACGGATACATTTTACTATAGTATGCATTTTTACTACGGTCTCCGAGCAAGTTTCGGAGAGAGTCGATAACGCATAGCATCTGCGGGAGATTTTTTGTTTATCACTTCTATGTGAGCTTTCCAATTTAAGTACGAAATTATTTTTTCTTCATTTATTTAATCGTATGGCATTTATTTACGAACCGTGAGATCTTCGAGAAGACAAGTACGGTTGCCTGTTTTTGTTGCACTTTTAGCACCACCCAGGGGTCACGTGTCGGGTAACGGTTGGCACTCCCTACGGACGTGGTGCAACTTCGACCCCCCTTTGTCAAGTGAGTGGGCAACTTGACTGTTACAAGTTCTCAAGCCGCCCGAAGGTCTCTAACTTGGCTTAACGACTGTTGTCGAGACAGCAGCCGGGATCAACGGCTTAACGTGCCTTCCAAAGCACGAGAGCGCTCAGTTAGTAACCACTCAAAGCGGTCACCCATCCAAGAACTGACCTGCGCCCACATTGCTTAACCTCGCATACCGCATGCGGTAGGCGGGTGCCGCTGGGCCACGAGCGCTCTATTTTTTCTTCATGAAAGTGTACGTATCGTATCGTCCATCAATGCATTAAGTAATAAACTAAGTAAGTACCAGATAATTGTGTCAGAAAAGTGCTTATTGATTAAAACCAACATCATTTTCTTGTATTTCGTAATGGAGTCAATGCCGCAGTCCATGTAGCGCTGGTTTTTTATAATTTTATTTCTAAGTTCTTTTTTCTTTTTGGGCTCTGTGTACAGTCAACAGCAAGAGTCATTTTAGTACATTGACACTTGCACTACTTCGACGCGTCCCAACTATCGCAGTATTGTTATGTGAGTACGACGAGGTACTAAAATGATCATCTACATTTGTTGTTGACTGCACCTATTATAGTTCAAATTTATTTACCTGTAATGTAAAACCTTGCCAAATTTCATGATTCTAGGTCAACGGAAAGTACAAGGAAGTGATTTAATAAGGGTTCCTATTTTTCTTTTAACACGATAATTACTAAATTAATATAACTAGCGAGTGTATACGTTTTTAAGTAACAATAGTGTGGTAGTGACGTTTTCTCAGCAGCTAAGCGTATTAAGCTAGTCGCAAACGCGGTCATCGTAAGTTCCGGAATTAGTAGTAAACAAACAGCGAACATTTTGCTGGCATCAAAGCAGTCACTGCATTGACAGAAAGACTATTTTCTCAAACATGCAATGAAATATTGATGTTATGTTCCTTATAATAGGCTGCGAAGTATGACGTTTCAGGCGCGGCTAGGACAAGAGGTCGTTAATGGAATTTCATACAAATCTTGCAGGCCTAGGCCGGCAAAGTCCTCTTTTTTAATTCCATTCCACATAAATTTGTGGCACAGGCATCATGACATTCTGCCACTACGCGTATTAAAAATAAAATTTTGTTTTTTTTTGTTGTTTATTTCATTGCATGTTTGAGAAAAGCACTATACATACCTCGGCGGGAAATTTGGGGTTGCCCGCCTTGGACCTATCCGGCCTCGCTTCGCTCGGCCGTATATATGTCTTCGGCCGGCAACCCCTTTCGTCCCGGCCTCTGTAGTAATGTACTATTATTATCTGTTGATCGAAACAACATAATTAATTAATGGGGTGTCTGTTGATTCGTATAATCCACGCCTCCATCTAAGAGACACGTTCATGGTTCTGCAAGCGAGATAACGAGTTGCAAAACTCTTCAAGAATGTTTTTTTACTATTTCCGATAAATATCTTTACCTTAGTGAAATTATATTCATATTTGATCCAATGATATTTTAGATGAAGTAAAATCATAAAATACCATCATTTGAACTATATAACGTTAGATATACAACGTTAATAGATATAATAACACCGAATAAATTGCCATAGGCTGTACCTAACGTTTAATAATACTTTCTACCTAAATAAAGATACACGGCATAACATTCTTCCCTAATACCATCATGCCTAATACCACATCATATAACATACAATACGAATTACTTGCCCACTGTATAAGTATATTAATATGTAATATCATTTGAAATATTATCCAGATGGCTAACTATACTTGACATCTAAGGCTACCCTAATACCTGTTATATCTCAGGGAAGATCTACGTTTGGTACTACAACGAGCGAAGCGAGGGGGAGTGTTAGTAACTTTGGTAGATAAAACACAACATACAGCTCCAGAACCGATCATTTTTGGGCTCCGTACCTATTCGGGTAAAGCAACAGGGAAGCCCTATTGCTGTCACGTGTCCGTTCGTCCGTCTGTCACACAGGTTTTACAATCAAACGGATGAAGCTAGTCTTCAAAATTTTTACAGTCTGGACCTTGGTGATCAAAAGCCATACAAGCCTTCAATATTTTTTAAATATTTTTTAAGAGGCACATAAATATTTTTAAGAGGAAAAATTACTACGCCATTGTTACTTAGAGCTCGTTGAGTAAATAAAAGCTGCGTTTTTAATTTAAAAAATATTGGGAAACAAAGGAGTAAGATACCCTCAAAAGTCAGCTGTTTTTGTTCCGATTAATTTTTTAACTATTTACCTATGAAATGGAAATTTAATGACAGTGATTATTGTTAGAATTATTGCGTAAGTACCTATACATATATTACTAACAAGTACGAGGGGCGTTCAATAAATTCTCGGTATTAGAATAAAAACAAAAGAATATTATAGGTATTTTATTTTTTATTTTTCAACATATACTCCTCTCCTATGGGTATGCACTTATAAGACCGGTCAATTAGTTTTTTAACCCCTCATAAAAATATTTTTTGTCTTTGGTGTCAAAATGCTCCTAAACTACTGTCTTCGATGCTTTATCGTTAGAAAATTAATTTCCACATAGATCCTTTTTGAGATTGGTAAACAAATAGAAGTCACTCGGGGTCAAGTCTCGACTATACGGTGGATATGTAATAGTTTCGAGTCCAGATTCAAGAGCAGCAGCCTTGGCGAAATGAGCAGTATGCACAGGGTCGTTGTTGTGAAGAAGCAGAACATCTTTGGCTAATTTCCCCTTCTGTTTTGTTTGATTGCTTCCCTTATTTGGCATAGAAAATTAGCGTAGTGCTCTCCTTTAATACTTACACCCTTTTCTTTATAATCAATCAGCAATATTCCATCACAATCCCAGAATATTGTGACCATGACCTTTCCAGCTGAAGGCAACAGCTTGAACTTCTTGGGATGAGGAGTTCCTTTAATGTGCCACTGCATGGACTCTTGTTTGCTCTCAGGGTCATAATGATGAACGCACGTTTCATCTTTACTAACAAAATTTTGCAGTATCTTATCAGGAATTTCAACGCAAACCTCAAGAAATTCGGAACAACAAGCAACACGCGTATTCTTCTGAAGCGGTGTCAGCATTCGCGGTGCCCATCTCGCTGACTTTTGGCATATTAAGATGGGCATCAATTATATCGTGTCTGGTACCAATAGAAAGGTTGGTTCTTTAAGCTATATCTTTCACCTTTACTCAACCATCTTCAGACATAATTTTCTCCACTTTTTTATATTATCTGATGAAGTAGCTTCGACTGGCCGATCTGCTCTATGGTCGTCTTCGATACTCTCTTCCCCATGCTTAAATTGACTTGACCACTTCTGAATTGTTGATAAAGAACAAGCAGACTCACGGTAAACATATTCCATTTCTTTTTTATAGCATATTGATTTTTTACTTGTTTGGTCAAGAATTTTATTACCGCTCGCTGCTCTAATTTAACCAACATTGAAAAATGGCTCATAGTGATCACGTTTGTTCGGTACTTGCAAAAAAACAAAAGAACATCGCCGTTTGAACTTACTTTTTTTTAATATTAATGAATGACTTTTGCCGGCCAGTATTCAAAAGTTTACCAAATACCGAGAATTTATTGAACCACCACATCAGCCCTAGGACGTCCACTGCTGGACATAGGCCTCCCCCAATTTCATGGGGGGTAAATGCCATAATCGCCACGCTTGGCATGCGGGTTGGCGATCGCAGTATCTCCACCGCACTCTAGGAATGCTGCTACCCATTCCCCGGTGGTCTTGGTCGTAGTTTAAGGACATACCCGGGTCCATTTATTGAACACGTACCAATATATTGATAAAACGGATTTTTCTATAAAATTCACTTGAAAAAATGACCTCGACAACAAAAGGGCTCATTGGAACCGTCTCATAAAGTAATAATTTATGCAAGTGGAAAAAGGTACAGTCAGCAATAAAAACTTGTACCATAAATGTTTTCTTTTTTGACAGAAACTTATTATTAATGTATCTGTATTAGCGTTGTTGGTTTTCTGAGAAAATCTTTTCCAGTTTCCATCGTATCTTGAAATAAATAATTAAAATAATAAATAGCACTGTAAGGCTTAAAATATTAGTTATAATTTGGGTTCTACATTTCCGAAGATATTACTTGTCGGCTTCTTCAATATCATAATTTATAAAATTGTCCTTTTCAGGGCAACCAAAACAAAACTGCTTTTATCAGAGTAATTAGCTATTGTAAAAGGAACAGCTATTTCCGACGTCAAGAGTTATATGTCTCCGTTTCTTGTGAGATACACGTCAATCTCTCTATACTACACTTTCGTGTACCTTTTCTAGTACAAAGTAAGTTCACCTCTTAGAGATAGTTCACCTCCCGGTAGTTTCGAGGTCCAGGATACATTGCTAACAACATATTTAAAAAAATCGGCCATAAGCATGCCCTATTAACTTTCTCTAAAAATTTATTAATAAGCCATTTATTCCTTAATAAATATACACTTATTAATATTTCATTATAAAATTCAAAAAGTAGTAATAGTAATTAGTAATGCATGATTTAATTAAACATTATTAATTAACATGCAGTTGGTATTGATTCTATAAGTATAATAATTTAGCTATTTTTATTTTTAAGGACCTCTTGACGAGTAAAGGCCTCCTCCATTTTACTCCACATTTCTCTGTTTTGGGCTATTGTTACCCAGTCGTCGCCTGCAAACTTTTTTAGTTCTTCAGCCCATCTTTCCAGTGGGCGGCCCGGCTTTCTTTTACCGGGAGGTCCCGCCCATGTAGTGACTCTCTTAGTCCATTTTTCGATGTTCATTCTTGCCACGTGGCCAGCCCACTTCCATTTTTGTTTCTTGCAATGTGATAATGCGTCGATAACTTTAATCTTTTCCCTTATAGCCGTATGACGTTGTTTATCTCTAAGTTTTAGGTTCATGATGCTCCGCTCCATGGCTCTTTGACAAGTTATAATTTTTCTTTTCGTATATGCATTATATATCCATGTTTGGCTTGCGTAGGAAAGACAAGGTAGGAGACATGAGTCCAGAATTTTCTTTTTTAGTCTTAAGGGTATATTAGACTTTAGGATTTCCTTTTGGCTCCAGAATTTATTCCACGTCATTTTAATACGTCTTTCTAATTCGTCACAGTGTCTAGACTTTGATAGAGATAGTTGTTTACCTAAGTATATATATTGCTCTACATACTCTATCTGTCTGTTTTCGACGAAAATAGGTCTATGAGCTTTGTTGGACATGATTTTTGTTTTATCGATATTTAATTCCTAACCAATATCGCCGCTAATACAGTTAAGTTCGTTTATCATCCCTTCCAATTGTGATGCTGTCTCTGAGAAAAGGACTAGGTCGTCAGCGAAGCGTAAGTTGCTTAAGAATTTTCCTTGTATGCTTATGCCTTTTTTTGACCAATCGAGTTTTTTTCACACACACACATTTTTTTTGGAGTGATTATTGCCATTCATTGGCGGAGTATCCGAGTTCCAGTTATTACAGGACACGCTTTCATACACACATATGTACACCACCGCTGGTTGTTCCAGTAGACTGAATTTCATTAGAATGAATGAGGTTCGCAGTTCGTGTTCATGGTTTAATTAATTTTGCTTTGTACTCGTATTAAGTATAATACCCCCGCTCCCTTCTACCATCGGACGACCAGGGATACGGCAAGGCGACATCGTTTTACGGCGGCAGTCCCAAAAACTCGCACGAAGCGTTTCGCTTCTTCTTTTATTGTGAGAACAGCCAAGCTACATGTTCCCTGAAAACTACAACCTTACGGTCTTCAAGACGAGAGTGAACCGGTTTTTACTAGGTAAGCGCGCTCCAACCTAGACCACAATATCGCTTACCATCAGGTGATTTGTAGTCAAGCGCAAACCTATCAGGAGTAAAAAATAAATAAATTCGGAAATAAATTTCTACGTTACCTTCGGATAGGGCGCTTTAATAAATAATAATCAAGATTTTTATACGGTATCTGGCGCTTTATTTACAAAACATGGCTTGCTATTATTAGGTCAAAATACCAGCAGCAAATAATTTTCAGTAAACCTTTTAGATGCCACCGAAAAAATCACACCGTACGTTTATGTGTTTTTATTTTCATTTAGGCTTACAGGGGACTACGTGTATTATTGTTATGTAGAGCTTCTTGGAAAATATTTTCTGGAGTTACTTAAATTAACTGAATCTTCATTTGCGATCGTCTTTTTAACCGACTTCATGATTTCAAAAGAGGAGGTTGTATGTTTTTTTTTTTTTTAAATGTTTGTTAGTCCATAACTCCGTCATTTCTTAACCGATTTGGAAAATTCTTTTTTTGATTGTAAGTATATATATCCAAGTTGGTCCCGTTTTTGTCAAAACGCAGTTCTGATGATGGGGTCCATGAGGAATTGAGGGAACTCCTCAAATATTTAAGGCAAACATATAGTGATTTTTGTGTTTTTATCAACAAGTCAAGCATTTTCATCCAATAATGTTACATTGGATGAAGTGGAACTGCTGATGATGATCAGAACAGAACTCTTCAACAACGAAAAGTTCACGTTTGACGATTTGTCCTCCTAGCTGTGTTTGTTAAGCAAGTTCTATTTTCACGATTAATTTTTGTCATGTTTGATTTCTGATGATGGGATCCATGAGGAATTGAGGGAACTCCTCAAATCTTAAAGGTAAACATATATCTTTGTGTTTTTATCAACAAACCGAGCATTATCATACAAAAATGTGATATTTGATGAAGTGGAACTGCTGATGATGATCAGAACAGAACTCTTCAACGACGAAAAGTTCACGTTTGGCGATTTGTCCTCCTAGCTGTGTTTGTTAAGCAAGTCCTATTTTCACGATTAATTTTTGTCCATCACGACTTTTGATGATGGGATCCATGAGGAATTAAGGGAACTCCTCAAATCTTAAAGGCAAACATATAGTGATTTTTGTGTTTTTATCAACAAATCGAGCATTATCATACAAAAATGTGATATTTGATGAAGCGGAGCTGCTGATGATGATCAGAACAGAACTCTTCAACAACGAAAAGTTCACGTTTGGCGATTTGTCCTTCTAGCTGTGTTTGTTAAGCAAGTTCTATTTTCACGATTGATTTTGTCATGCTCGAGTTCTGATGATGGGACCCATTAGGAATCGAGGGAACTCCTCAAATCCAAAAAAAGGTTTTTTTTTCTTAAAAATTATTTAACTACACAGAATGGTTTCGCATTATACAAGAAATTTGTGGTATCGCAGACTTGTTTTAATACATGCGCGCGCAACATCATCATCATCATCATCATCCTAGCGTTATTCCCGGTACAGTTGCATCCTAAAGGATGCCTGGGGTCCGCTACCTAATCCCAAGAATTTGCATGGGCACTAGTTTTTACGGAAGCGACTGCCATCTGAGCTTCCAAACTTGAACTTATTGGGAATAGGCTTGTCAAGTGAGTGGGCAACTTGACTGTTAGAAGTTTTCAAGCCACCCGAAGGCATCTAACTTGACTTAATCATTACTATCATAGACAGCAGCTGGGATCAACGGCTTAACGTGCCTTCCAAAACACGGGAGCGCTCAGTTCCCACCCATCCAAGGACTCCCGACATTGCTTAACCTCGCATACGCACACGCGGTACGCGGGCGCCGCTGGGCCACGAACGCTCCATATGCGCACGCAACATATATCTTTTAATGCGCGTGTAACACAGGAGCAGGTAAAATGTGCATTTTTCCAAACATGTTTATTAGTAAATATTGATAAGTAAAAATCAAAATTAAAAAAAAAATCAATACTTTAAATTAATGTATTAATAATTATGTAGGTACCTTTTAAAACAATTAACATATATTAGTGGGGTAATTAGCATTGATTATTTTTTTGGTAAGGTCATATTTCGAAAATCATTTCGGGGTTTAAGATTATTAAACAATTTTAGCTATTTATCGGGATAAATGGCTAAAATCAATGATTAAAGATTGTTTCACAGTGTATGACATTAGTTTGACCTTACTCACTGCCCGCATTGATGATACTTTGCCGTCTTTTCGTTTATAAAACCAAATAACAATGTCACTGACAAACGTCACGTTTTTCAACGTCCTTAAAGTAAACATTCAAATAAATGTTCTAGCGTTTACCGAAAACAATGAAAATTGACTGATAAATTAGCCGTTAAGAAGCAATATTTTGGGGACTGCTATTTCTTCAAGCTAATTTATTTTAATATGGTAACACAGTGGTGGCTCAGACATATTACACTTTCCAGTTTCCGTATATTCGTAAGCAGGGGTCGTACTTTTCGTGCCGGTGACGTCACGCTCCATGATTTTAATTAGTCTTATTGTAATCAATCAATCATCATTCATTAATCAATAATCATGTATACATAAACTTTTTACAAGAACGTCCCTATTACAAACGCAATTTGCCTGTCACATTACAACCGATAAAGTACAACATTAGGTAATACTGCAAGTTTTTTGTGACTAGTTCATGTGTAATACCAGTTACTACCAATAATGAAACAAACCTCGTCGTCATAGAGAGTATAAGTTCTTATTTAGATTCTACATTTCTATAACCTGTTACACAAATCTCTCGTGAACAACGTGGTGAAGATCGAGAGTGTGTCGGCTAGGGTGGCGTACCTTATACTCAGAGTATCCGAGAGGTACTCGTTGACGGTCATACAGGTGTACGCGCCGACCTCGGCACACTCCGACGACGAGGTGGAGGCTATGTATGAGGATATATCAAAAGTCATGCATAGTTCCAAAACCTACTTCACCGTTGTTATGGGGGATTTCAACGCCAAACTGGGCAAGAGAGACGGCAATGAGCTGAAAGTGGGGCAATTTGGAGTTGGAAGTCGGAACCACCGGGGCCAACTACTGGCTGGTTTCTTGGAGAAGGAGGGACTCTACATGATGAACTCCTTCTTCAAGAAACGCGAGCACAGAAAGTGGACCTGGATGAGTCCCGACGGTGCAACAAAAAACAAGATTGACTTTATCATGTCGACGAAGAGGCGTATATTTAACGATGTCTCTGTGATCAATACGGTTAAAACCGGAAGTGATCATCGTCTGGTAAGAGGCACGTTGAATATATGCGTCAAGCTAGAGCGCTCTCGACTGATGAAGTCCACGCTCCGTCTAGCAGCAGTCCAAATCGAAAACCCCGAGAGCTTTCAGCTGGAACTCCAAAACCGTTTCGATTGTCTAGGCGGCGATGTGGACGAATTCAACGACGGTTTTGTGGAAGCTGTCCATAGCGTTGGGTCTAAGTTCTTTAAGGCCCAACGAACTCACAGAGCCAAAAGGCTCTCTATCTCCACTCAGAGGCTCATTGAGGAAAGGAATGAGATGATTCTTTAGTCTTCAGCCGATGCGACATTATACAGGCAGCTCAATAAACAGATCTCCAAGTCCCTTACCCGTGATCTGCGCCAATTCAATACAAATCGTATAGAAGAGGCAATCGAGCAGAATAAGGGCTCTAAAGTTTTCTCAAGAGATCTGTCTATTGGGCAGAGCCAGCTCGCCAGATTAAAAACTGAAGATGGTAGAATCGTTTCGTCCAAACCTGAGCTTCTGAATGAGATAGAGTGCTTTTATGGACAGCTGTACACGTCAACTAGCAGACCCGAAGTTGGTCTGGCGGAAGACCGACGAGCTAGATTAACCTGGCACTATACCGAAGATATCCCGGGCATCAGCCTGTACGAGATTAGAATGGCTCTTAAACAGCTTAAGAACAATAAGGCACCCGGTGAAGACGGAATTACAGCGGAACTCCTGAAGGCGGGTGGAAAACCGGTCCTTAGGGCCCTTCAGAAGTTGTTCAATTCCGTCTTACTAGAAGGGAAAACTCCAAAGGCATGGAACAGAGGTGTGGTGGTCCTGTTCTTCAAAAAGGGTGACAACTCCTTACTGAAGAACTACCGACCCATCTCTCTTCTGAGCCATGTCTATAAGCTGTTTTCAAGAGTCATTACGAACCGTCTCGCACGCAGGCTAGATGACTTCCAGCCTCCCGAACAAGCCGGTTTCCGAAGAGGCTTTAGCACCGTAGACCACATCCATACGCTCCGTCAGGTTATACAAAAGACTGAGGAGTATAACCTGCCCCTCTGTTTAGCGTTCGTGGACTACGAGAAAGCCTTCGATTCGATTGAAACTTGGGCTGTATTACAATCTCTCCAGCGGTGCCAAGTGGACTACCGCTATATCGAAGTGCTGAAGTGTTTGTATGAGAACGCCACTATGTCAGTCCGACTCCAGGACCAGAGCTCGAGGCCTATTCCGTTGCAGCGGGGAGTCAGGCAAGGAGATGTTATTTCTCCTAAACTGTTCTCCGCTGCACTGGAGGATGTTTTCAAGACTCTGGACTGGAGAAGGCTAGGCATCAACATAAACGGCGAGTACCTCACTCACCTTCGGTTTGCTGACGATATAGTAGTCTTGGCTGAGACCATGGAAGATTTAAGTACAATGCTCAATGACCTTAGTAAAGCCTCCGAGCGAGTTGGTCTAAGGATGAACATGGACAAGACGAAGATCATGTCAAATGCCCATGTCGCACCAACTCCCGTAACAATCGGACACTTTACGCTCGAAGTTGTAGACGATTACATATACCTAGGACAGACTGTCCAGTTAGGTAGGTCCAACTTCGAGAAAGAGGTTAATCGTCGAATCCGACTCGGCTGGGCAGCGTTCGGGAAGCTACGGCACATCTTTTCGTCCAATATTCCGCAGTGTCTCAAGACGAAAGTCTTTGACCAGTGTGTGTTGCCAGTGATGACATATGGTACTGAAACGTGGTCGCTTACTATGGGCCTCATAAGAAGGCTCAAAGTCACCCAAAGAGCAATGGAGAGAGCTATGTTAGGAGTTTCTCTGCATGATCGCATCAGGAATGAGGCCATCCGCAGCAGAACCAAAGTGACCGATATAGCCCTCCGAATCGCTAAACTTAAGTGGCAGTGGGCGGGGCACATAGCACGTAGAACTGATGGCCGTTGGGGCGGAAAGGTTCTCGAGTGGCAACCACGTACCGGAAGGCGTAGCGTGGGCAGGCCCCCCACACGGTGGACCGATGACCTGGTGAAGGTCGCGGGTGTCCGCTGGATGCGGGTGGCGCAGGACCGGTCATTGTGGAAGTCTTTGGGGGAGGCCTATGTCCAGCAGTGGACGTCTTTCGGCTGACATGATGATGATGATAACCTGTTACAAAACTTGAAAACTATGATATCCTCGCCTGCTTATAAATTAAAATTCTAAATATAAAAAAAAACCTTAATAATCTTCGGAACGTCGTATAGGTCGTATAAGAAAAAATACCATTATAAATGCATGATTAAATGATTGATGATTAAATATTAATAATTACCATAACACCAATTGGAATCACCTATATGCAGTGTGACGTCAATTTCACGTTACCGGCACGAAAAGTACGACCCCTGTTCATAAGCATTATGGTATGGGTTTGATGCTATAAACTCCATCATGCTTATCTTTTCCAGCTTCGGCGAGTTCCTAAAATCTGCTTTGATGAAGTGGTCGCTCATATTTTGCAGCTCGTTTGTTACTAAACTTATAACAAATTTCGACAAATGCAGCTAATTGTCGCGTTCAGCTTATATTCTACAAACTACATATTACACGCAGCAATCACTGCCAAAGCCAAATTGAACTCACCATAGAGATCGAGGCAGCTCTGATGGTTTAGGAGCACGACCGTGCCCCTTGAGTTGTCGATGTGCTCCAATCCTCGGACTTCGAAGCGGATGCCAAGAAGCAGCCGCGCCGTCCATCTCAGAAGAGCAGCTGGGATTCTGCCGATTAAAAGTGTGTGTAGGCTAAAACACCAGGTAACAAGAACTACGCCTAGTATAGAGTAGTTTCCTCATGTTGAAATTTATATCATATTGCCGTTATATAGATAGTATGCCATGAAATTAACACAATAAAATGAATATTACAAAATAAAAACAGAATAATAATAAAATCGACACTTGAAAGTTTCTAAAAATATGTATTTTCTTTATCATCTTAAAGTTCAATAAAGGCTACCAAAAGAATTTACATAATTCAACAAAAAATAAATTGTATGACAACTATGTACTTAAACGCAGTATTTTACGATTACAAGTAAATTTTTAACAAAAAAAAACACCGACTCCATTCTTTGCCAGACCCCATCCTCCTGCTACGAGTAAATAATTTGAGTTCCTTCGATGTAGCCTTACTTACCCCATCCTATTGGTATATAATTTGAGTAGTTCCCTCGATTTTTCCAAGATTCCGTCATCAGATCCAGACTTGATAACAATGGGACCAACAAGAAAACACACCCTTTCATACAAAAAAATAATTTTTGAAATCGGTCCACTATAGTCTCCGAGTAATGGGTGAACATAAAAAAATATTCCGATGAATTGAGAACCTCCTCCTTTTTAGAAGTCGGTTAATAAAAATAGTACATTACGGTACAGGTGCAGAGAACAGGAAATTCTCAACAAGTGGCGATAAATTAAAACACGACCGAAGGGAGTGTTTTAAATCGACATGAGTTGCGAATTACCTATTCGCACGTGTATCGTACATCGTTTTACAGTACATATGGCTTTTTAAAGTTTCGACATATGCATGTAATCTGCTGATTACCGCACTCATGCGGTAAAGTAGCACCATATGTACTGTGATAGCAATTTTCTTGTTTTTCCATACAACGTTAGTACGAGGCTCGTGCACTGTGACGTCATAATAATCTGTCAATTAGTATGGAGCGTTTTTAGTCTCCGGGAACAATATCCACCTCTGACACTCATTTGCGGCTTTTGTTGTACTTTAATCGTAGTTGTACTCATACAAAAAATTAATCCTCTTTAAAAACTGTCTCGAATGGCATCGTCAATATTTTTTGGAACCAAGCCTATTGTTTTTTTTTTTCAAATAACGGGAATTCATTAGCTTGTCTCTTGATATTGAAAAACAAGGAAAAACTCTTGTCATTAATGGTCAACCTGTACATACGATATCATTTGAGTATGGTAGGCACTTATGATAACTAATTATAAATCGGCCAAGAGTATGCCTGGTCATGCTCAGTGTAGGATTCCGTAGTTGCCTAATGAACTTAATAAAAAAAAAACAATAGGTAACAAGCAAAAAGGAATACCTTTTCGCAGCGTTTCATACGTCTTTTACTAAGAAGGAAAGTCTTACTATAACTCAAAAGTTTTTATTAAGCTTTACTTTCATATTTTTTTAACACATTGTTCAAAAGTTAAAGGGAGTGCTTTTTATTTGGAGTGATTGTTTCCTAAAATATTCACTTTATCAAAAAATGATTGATGAAGACCTGTATTTATTTTGAAAGACGTATCCATCAACATCCCGCACCATAGGGTTGAAGCAAAAAAATGTATCCACACTTTACGTGTAGGGGAGTGCCCTTAATTTTTTTTATACACTTTATTTTACTACTTTGTCAGCTTTATTAATTTATATATCCATACCAAATTTCAGCTTTCCAGCACTAACGATCACAGAGCATCTACTTACTATATACTATACTATAAGGGTTCCTAGTTGACTATGGAACCCTAAAAACAGGCAGGTGTCAGTATTACTCAAAAGGAAAAAGAAAAGAAAATTACTTTTCTCAAACATGCAATGAAATTTCGTCATTACGTGCGATATAACAGGCTTCAAAGTATCACGTTGCATCAGGCGGAACAACTCGGGAGAAAACTGTAAAGGAATTTCATACATTTTTTTTTAATTTTGGTGTCAAACATACCGTCTGTTAAATTTGTTTTTTTGGGTGGTGTATTTTTTATTTCAATGCATATGTTAGAGATTATTTATACAGACAAATAGAGGTAGTCCCCATACCAGAAACCTGATTATTTCGGTACGTACTTGCGGAACCCTACGTGTGCGAATCCGATACGCACTTGACCTGTTTTTTTGCTACGCGGCGTCACAGAATAAGGAATAGTACAAGTAGTTAATGTTTTGATAGGCACCCTGTGTGTATACTTAAGTAGGCACTTTCATTTAATTAGACGAAAATCAATACAGTAGGTACCCATTTATTAACACCTACGCATTACAAGCTTAGTCGCAATGACCTACGCATTTCACAATATTTTCGGTACGTCTTAATTTTGGAAGTTTCCGTTTAGGTACTTACAAAGCATTTTTGGGATTGAACGGTCTAAACAGCATAAGAGGAAGCGGAGCTGAAGCGAAGACCAGCGCTGCGACGACAAATATCACAAACTGTAACATAATACATTTCATTCTTATCTGTAAAATAGAAAAACCTTACAACCGTTACAAATGACGACGGTAAGTCGCGTAGGCAAGGCTTGTTGACTACGAGTACATAATCCTCTTACCTAAAAAGTATATCCTTGTGATATTGCTTGAGATATTATGATCCATGACGTAGGTACTTTCTTATTCGAAGATTGAAGTTTATGAGTAGAAAGTCAAACTCGGCGAACAAAGTAAAATATGTGTGTTTTACTGTTATGGACAATAAAAGTATTGTCCTGTCCTTATCAATATACGGAAGATATTCTATTCGAAGATATTGTAATATAAATAAATAAATATTGGGGGACAATCTTACACAAATCGACCTAGTCCGAAACTAAGTAAAGCTTGTACTATGGGTACTAGACGACGATATACATACTTATATAGATAAATACATAGAGAATATCCAAGACCCAAGAACAAATTCCGTGCTAAATGCACAAATCCCCCCCTCCCTGCATCCATGCCCGGGATTCGAACCCAGGACCTCTAGCTTCGGAGGCAGTGTCACTACCAACTAGGCTAAACAGGTCGTCAAGATCGTAGATGATTAATGAATATAGTTTTTAGCGTTCCGTACCCAAAGGGTAAAAACGGGACCCTATTACTAAGACTTCGCTGTCCGTCCGTCCGTCTGTCACCAGGCTGTATCTCAAGAACCGTAACTAGCTATTACGGTTACAGTACAGTTAAAATTTGTACAGATTATTTATTTTTATTGTGGCTACAAAAACAAATACTAAAATCAAAATAATAATAATAATTAAGGGGGGCTCCCATACAACAGAGTAGTTGTTGGCGTTTTTTTTATGGTACGGAACTCTCCGTGTGCGAGTCCGACACGCACTTGGCCGGTTTTTAATACCTTATCGCACCTACTGTAACGGTGAGGTTGTCAGTTTAATCAGAAACACGTCTACCTATAGAGGAGGGTCCGCTATTTACGTGAGGCAACTTTGATGGAATGTCGTGTGATTTGTCTCTCCCTCCCCCATTAATGTCACAGGTGCTATAAATGACTTCATGATGATGCAGTTCCTTTAGTAAGTGTATGTACCGAATGCACAAATAGGTTACCACTTAAATTAAACAGAGGTTACGAAGACGTTAAAACCATTGTGAACAGTGGATCGATAGTTACTTAGTACTTACTAACTTAATTAATGAAAAGGGGTATGTATGGTTGTCTCTCCGAACTTTGTTTAGGAGGGTAATGGGACATGTATTATTGTTCCCTTATTTTATCTAAATCAATTTAAATGCTCTGGAATACTTAATAAAAAAAATGTGATTTACCTAAATCCTAGTAATTCGGTACTGTAGTAGTCCAAGAACATATCTGCTTTGTTTTGCTGTTTTAAAACTATGTCAGACTTAACAACGCAAATACCCTTGAAGAATTAGTGTTGAGGTATCTTTAATGAATCATGCCAAGTACTTACCTACATTTAACAAAGTATACAGCAAACATGACGCAAGCGACTGTGAGTAGACACACCCACAGGAAGCAAAGCACTTCGCAGATTACACTCGTGAGGTCTAACTAGCTAACCTCTTAAATGAATATGTACTTACTTACAGTGTCGCTCGGCTAATAGGTACACACTTGTTTAGTATAATATAATGTTTATTTAGGTATAAAACAAGGAATTACCAAACCGCTCCAAACACTACCTATACTCGTAGAAAATAGAAATTAAGTAACATATGCATGCATAGGCATGTTTTGTAATACAACTCAGTTAGAAGAGGTAGGGCACAGCGAAACGTCATCTCGCTCAAATTTGGAGCAGCCCAAATGGGGAAGTACCTTCACCTTGCAGAAGACCGCAGCCATAATAGCATCACTACTTGCCCATTAGGTAGGTATTGGTTAGGGTGTGCTCCCGGGAAATCCCAACCCCGAAATTCCCGGGATTTCCCGGTAAATGAAACTCACATTTTTTCCCGGGACTGATTTTGTAATTCCCGTTGCTTTCGGGACTTTCGGGATTTCATTATTAGTAGTGAATGTACAATCATATCACTGAACTTCTCTAGTGAAATGGCAAAATGAGTTGTTTTTTCGTGCTAATTTCATCAACTTTGACATGTTTTTCTCATGAACGCGTGGAGGTATCATCATATCAGCCGAAGGACATCCACTGCTGGACATAGGCCTCCCCCAAAGACTTCCACAATGACCAGTCCTGCATCCAGTGGACATCTGCGACCCTTATCAGGTAATCAGTCCACTGTGTGGGGGGCCTGCCCACCCTACGCCTTCCAGTACGTGGTCGCCACTCGAGAACCATTCCGCCTCAACGGCCATCGGTTCTACCTGCTATGTGCCCCGCCCAGTGCCACTTAAGTTTAGCGATTTGGAGGACTATATCGATTACTTTGTTTCTGCTGCGGATGACCTCACTCTTGATGCGATCACGCAGAGATACTGCCAGCATAGCTCTCTCCATTGCTCTTTGGGTGGCTTTGAGCCTTCTTATGAGGCCCATAGTAAGCGACCGCTTTTCAGTGCCATATGTCATTACTGGCAACAGTGGCAACACACACTGGTCAACGACTTTCATCTTGAGCCACTGCGGAATATTGGACGAAAAGATCTGCCGTAGCTTCCCGAACGCTGTCCAGCCGAGTTGGATTCGACGACTAACCTCTTTCTCGAAGAGTTTTGGACTTACCTAACTGGAAAGTCTGTTCTAAGTATATATAATCGAGCCACTTCGAGTGTCAAGTGTCCGATTATTACGGGAGTTGGTGCTACTTGGGCATTTGATTTGATCTTCGTCTTGTGCATGTTCATCCTAAGACCAACTCGCTCGGAGGTTTTATTGAGGTCATTGAGCATTGTAGTAAAATCCTCCATGGTCTCAGCCACGACTACTATATCGTCAGCAAACCGAAGGTCACTCACCTTCCCCCACGCCCGGGGTGATCAAATTTTCATTTTTTCATTTTCGATTGGAAATTAGTGATGTACTCGCCGTTTATGTTGATGCCTAGCCTTTTCCAGTCCAGAGTATTGAAAACATCCTACAGTGCAACGGAGAACAGTTTAGGAGAAATAACATCTCCTTGCCTGACTCTCCGCTGCAACGGAATAGGCTTCGATTTCTGGTGCCGGAGTCGGACTGACATGGTGGCGTTATCGTACAAACACTTCAGCACTTTGATAAAGCGGTAGTCAACTTGGCACCGCTGGAGAGATTGTAGCACAGCCCAGGTTTGAATCGAATTGAAGGCCTTCTCGTAGTCCACAAACGCTACACAGAAGGGCAAGTTATACTCTTGTCTTCTGTATAACCTGACGAAACGTATGGAAGTGGACTATGGTACTAAAGCCTCATCGGAAACCGTTGTTCGGGAGGCTGGAAGTCATCTAGCCTGCGTGCGAGACGGTTCGTAATGACTCTTGAAAACAGCTTATAGACATGGCTCAAAGTGAGATGGGCCGGTAGTTCTTCAGCAGAGCGTTGTTGCCCTTTTTGAAGAAAAGCACCACCGCACCTCACCTCCGCTCCGTGCCCTTGGCATTATTTCTTCCAGTAAGACGGAGTTGAAAAACTTCTGGAGGGCCGTAATGATCGGTTTTCCACCCGCCCGTTAATTCCATCTTAATCATAATCATAATAAATTTATTGCAAACCATGGTAACCATACAGTTGTTACAATTAAATTATAGCCTCACATAGCACCCTGTTAGGGTATGGCTTATAATACTTAAAACTAGTTTATTTATTACAATAAATTGTTACATGTTGTTGTTGTTGTGTTGTTGGTATTTAGTGGAAAATCCAACACGGTTTATATTGCTTTTCTTAGAAATGAATGAATGAATAAGTAAATATGAATTGTCTTATTTTTATGACATGTGTCGCTTATGATGCAATGTACCTAGTGTTTGTAAAAGGATATCTGGTCTAGCATAAAGTAATTAGGTGTGTGTTTATATGAGATTATCCTGCATAAATTCTTGTACTGAGTAATAGGTTTTTTTATTAGAAGGGGTTTTAGTTGTTTTACGAATAGGTGTTTTTTTTTCTATATCCTTAACATTTTTGGGTAACTTATTATAAATATGTATTGATCCCTTGTAAGGGCCTTTTTTATACATATCCAGGATTGATTCGGGAGAAACAAGTTTATCTCTACGGCGTGCACTCTTATTGTATTCAAACAGGTGAATATTATTCTTAATAAATGTGGCGACTTCTAAAATATACAGGGAGGGAAGGGTTAATATTTGAAGGTATTTAAAATGCGGTTTACAACTGTCGGTTTGGCGGATGTTTGTTAAAATTCGTACAAATTTTTTTTGGACTACGAACAGATCATGTGCGTCGCTGGTGTCGCCCCATAACAATAAACCGTATCGTAGCCAGGCTTGTGCGTAAGCATGATAGGCAGACAGAGCACACTCGGTATGTGTATTCGATTTTAAGATGTTAAATGCAAATAAGAAGGAGGATAGCTTAGAATTAATTTTGGCTATGTGTCTTTTCCAGTCGAGATGAGTGTCGATAGTCAGTCCAAGTAGGGTACACTCTGTCTCTTCTTTGATGTTTTTTGCAAGAAAAAACTTATATGACTACTTACACTTTTTCACACTGTTTGTAAGGTATTATAGTAAACTCAAACTTAATTAGGCTTATGATTTAGATTAGATTAGATTCATTTTTGAAGCCTAATGTTGTATATTATATAATACAATTACGTAGCGTAGGTACGTACAATCAGTTTATCAAATTAAATTATAACATTTAGAGTAAGCTTCCTCTGTTCCCCGTACTAGTAGTTTTACTGTATCACGGTGGAACAGGATTCGCATCCTCGTTGTTTTAATGTTGCGTTTTACAAATACTAAAAATAAGAACAGTGAGAAATGACTTTGTAGAAAAGTAACAATAAGTGAAGAATGAGGGGTGAGCGAAAAATCACAGCGGTAATGTCGCGCTAGACGAACGAAGTTGTAAACAAGTAGTATATGCAAAAAAAATATGTTTATATCCTTTAACAATGATATAAAATATGTTGATCGTTTTTGGTATGTATGTCTTCACCGGGTGCCTTGTAATTTTTGAGCTGTTTATACATTCTAATCTCGTACAGGCTGATGTCCGTTCGTATAAAAATTAAATACTTATAACCGCAATTCCTAGAAATTGCGAAAAAATCAAACTTCTAAGTAAACGTAATCGAAATATGCGGCTGTAATACCGCTTAATGACACTCGCAAGGGAATCAAAACCTATAGGATAATTCCCGTTGACCAAGAATCATGAAATTTGCTAATATACTTACATTCCAACTATTACAAGTAAGGAAATAACTTTGAACTTGTACATAAAAATACTGTTTGAATATAACCAACGTAAAGGGATATCCAGATAAAGGAGCTCAAGTTACACTAGACAATATACATGTGCCGAATATTTTATTTAACTACTAATCATGCGAGTACAGTACGAAATTCTGGGGCGCGAGTTTGACTCATACTTGGCCGCTTTTTTCATACATACTCCCTAAAAACTACAAAGTCCCGAAAGTCCCGAAAGTATCCGGGAATTCCCGGGAATGACCCAGTCCCGGTCCCGAAATCTTCGGGACTTCAATAAGTACCGGGACTGCAAACCCTAGTATTGGTGTTGTGTTCCTGGTGGTGAGTAAGGTCGCCAGAGCTCCCGAGAATGTCTCTAGCTTGGCAGCTGGACACATCAGCGGGTCCCTCACTCTCAAGTCTCAACACAGCGCATCCCCAAGTCAATAAAGGGTCGGCAACGCACTTGTGATTCCTCTGGAGTCGCAAGTGTCCATAGGCTGCGGTGTCTGCTTACTATCAGGAAGGCCGTAGGCTTGTTTGCCATCGTCGTAGTATAAAAAAAAATTAATATATAGGCATAGGCAAACAGCAAAATAGCAAATTAACTAATATTATTAAAAGGTACGAAACGTTGAGACCTAATTAAATGATAGTTGGGGAGCCCAGAATGCTAAATGCGAATTTACTCGAGCGCCGTTGGGACCTATTCGTTTTTGACGATTTAAATGTAGAAAGAAAAAAGTTATATGATTTGAATCTCCACCGGTAGGAGGAGCGTCTACAATAGGTAAAAAAGCGGCCAAGTGCATAACGGACCACGCGCAATGTCTGTAGTTGCCCACCGGTTAAATTATGAGGACTTAAAAGTCCACAAACTTCTATTACTATATATTTGACATAACTATAATCGCCGTTTGAGTCCACCATTTGTACATATTTCTTGTAGTGTGCAATAATGGTTCCGCGTACCGTCCCCCATGGCTCAATTTAGATATATTTTTGGATGCATTGAGTGAAAGTATAGTATCTTTTCCTCGTTATGACCGTATTATTTTGAGTGGCGATTTCAATATTAATATGTTGGACGTGAATGATAGTAAAACTAAGCAACTGCAACAATTTTTGGTTTGTAACAATTTACAAAATTATATCTCGGAGCCAACTCATTTTACAGAACATAGCTCTACTTTGATTGATTTAATTTGTTCGGACGCCCCGATTCTCTACTCAGAAGTTGACCATAATAAGGAATTGGGTGGGCACGCTATGGTTTTCGTTAGTGTAAATGTTAAAACATGTAAAGTCCGACCAACTGTTTACTTTAATAGGTCATTAAATAAAATCAATATGTTACACTTTAACAGTTCGTTAATTCAGTTTGATTGGAATAGTATCACACTTCTAGGGTCCATAGAGGAGAAACTGGCTTTGTTTAACAATACTATCTTAGGAATTTTTGATTTATATGCTCCTGTTCAAAAGAAATTCATAAGAGAGACCATTAAACCATGGCTTACTGAGAATGTCTGTCTGATGATTTATCTCCGTAACGAGGCACACCAAAAACATCTTACAAAATCTTTGTCTTTACAACTTAAGAGTCTACTTCCTAAATAGGTATAACCTGAGCTTTAGGATAAGCAGTGCTCCTCCCCGTATGTTATATCTTAAATTTGATGTTTGACAAACAGTATCTAAAGTATTCTAAGGCAAAACAAAAAGTTAAGTTTAAAAGTACTTATAACAATAAAACGGAGAGTAAATTTGTGTGTGAGCATGTGTGTGTGTGTGTGTGTGTGTGTGTGTGTGTGTGTGTGTGTGTGTGTGTGTGTGTGTGTGTGTGTGTGTGTGTGTGTGTGTGTGTGTGTGTGTGTGTGTGTGTGTGTGTGTGTGTGAAGTGTGAGAATTATTTCATTATATTTAGTATGGCTTCAGTATGTTCGTAATTTTTGTTCATAAGCCAGTCAGTTACAATTTCTCTTGTCCAGCTGGTATATACTTATTGATTTGTTTATTTTATTGTAAGTATGCGGTCCAATGAAGTTAAAGAATCTTCTGGCAAAGGAAGTTTTATATTTTGTTAGTCTCTTGCCAACATTGTATCCTCGACGACTGCTTACTCTTATATAAGGAATAGATGAGTGGTACTTTAGAGCAATATTCAGGATGCAGAGCTGTCTGACGGTTAATACCTTTGCCAATTTATAGACTTCTTCTGTGGGGGTCATGAATGGTAGGAAGTGCATGACTTTAATCACCGCCCGTTGAGCTCTCTCGAGATTTATTAAAACCGATTTGTTAGCGCCACCCCGAGCTGTAGAACAGTAGGATACAAGGGATTGACATAGAGCTATATAAATTCTTTTTAGTAATGTTTTGTCAGCAACATGTCTCAAATTTTTAAATATGTATATTAATTTGCGTACTCTTCCACTAAGTGTATCAATGTGTGCTTTAAAGTTAAGATGTGTATCTATAATTACTCCAAGGTATTTCATAGCGTTTATTTTGGCTATTGGCTGACAAGAGCATGCATTTTTATTTCTGTCAAGGCAATTGTGTGCTATGAGTGGAAAGTCCACTTTCGGTTGACTAGATATTCTAATGGAGTGAGCTATATATTTGGTTTTGTCGACATTCAAAGTTAATATGTTTTCCTTAAGCCAGTTTGAAATCATATTTAGTCCTGCTTGCGCCTTTCGGTACACATTTTCCCAACAATCTTCCGCAAACAGGATTACTGTATCATCTGCGTATGTAATAATTTTTGCTTGTGGTGTATCAAATAGGCAAAGATCATTTATGTATATTAGGAATAATATAGGACCCAATATACTGCCCTGGGGTACTCCGAAATTTATTGGAAGGTCATTGCTTACCATTTCCCCAATAGCAACACATTGCTTACGGTTTGTCAAATAATCCTTGAAAATATCCAAACTCTTTCCTCGTATGCCAAGCATTTCCATTTTGTCCAGAAGCATTGGTATATGTACTGAATCAAATGCTTTGGCGAGATCCATAAATATAGAGATGCATTTATTGCCTTTGTCTAGATTTTCCGATATGAAGTTCGTTAGCTCTAGTACAGCGTCTTCTGTGGATCTGCCCGCACGGAAGCCGTATTGGTTTGGAGCTAAAATTTTATAGTCTCCTAAAAACTTAGTAAGACGTTTATTTGGGATACGTTCAAAGATTTTTGACATTGAGGGAAGGATGGAAATTGGCCGGTAATTATTTGGTATACTCTTATCTCCATTTTTGTAGATTGGTTTGATAAGGGATTTTTTTAGTGTATCTGGAAATTGACCTATTCCTAAGCATTTATTAAAAATGTGTGTTAAAATCGGAGTAAAAATAGTTTTATTTTGTTTTATTACATAATTTGGAATGGAGTCCCAACCAACAGAGCAATTATTTTTTAAACCTGATATTAAGCAATCTACCTCACATTCATCCGTGTTAAGCATGGCCATCGAATTTGGTAGTCTTGATATGTTTCCATGGAAGACAGCATTGCCTGAGTTAGATAAAATATTTTGGGCTAGGGTTTCACCAACTTTGACAAAAAATTGATTTACTCCATCCACTGCCTCTTGTGGCGATTTATGGAAATTCAATAGTTCATTTGATGGGCCTGAGTTTATATTAGTACCTACAATATTTTTGATGGTTTTCCACAAGTGCTTACTATTATTTCCCGCCTTACCGATTTCTTTCTGTTCATACTCTATCTTGACTTTTTTTAATAGGTTGCCACAAAAATTCCTGTATCTACGATATGTCAGTTTTAGGATTTCATTTTCAGGATCTTTTTTATGCTTCAAATGTAAACTGTCTCTGTTTCTGATGCATCTTAAGAGTCCTGGTGTTATCCATGGTTTAATGATGAATTTTCGTCTAGGCAGGGTATATGTCATGGTGTGTTTGATGATTAGATTTTGCACAATCTTAGTGAATAAATTGAGTGCGTCATTTGGATCCTGTAGGGTGAGAACGGCATCCAAACTTGTAATCTTTAATTCATCGGAAAAAGAGTCAATAGATAGTTTGGTGCGTGTGTATGTAACTCGCAGTTTATCTTTAATTTTTGGGAGCGATAGGAGTACTGTTTTATGGTCAGTTAAGGTTGTTTGAACGACAATGGTTTGGGCTCTTATTTTTGATCTTAAAAATACATGGTCAAGACAAGCACCACTATCTTCTCGTGTAACAAGATTGTGACACGATAGCAGGCCATGAGAAGTCAACAGGTCAAGGTATTGTGTCGTACGATAGTCATTGTTGATTATGTTAATATTTATATCACCGACCAAAGCGACAGTTTGAAAGGAATTCAGGTTCAGAAGTGTCTCATTTAGGGATAGCAAAAAGTTTTGTATATCATGATACGATGGTGATCTATATATAGCGATAATCGCATATTTTGAATCGATTTTTAGTACAACACAGTTTGCTTCCCCAAAAGACAATTCCTCATATTCTATCTTAAGATTGGATTTCGCATAAATTACGATTCCTTCGTTTTGGTTATTATAGGACTTATTTGCAAAGTGATTGTACCCTCTAAGCTCAGGAATCATATGTACACAGGATAGCCAGCACTCTGTAAGCACAATTATATCACAATTAATATCAAGCCGAGTTAGGAGGATACATAGTTCTGAGAAGTTTTTATTAATACTACGTATATTTTGTGAAAGTATTGTTAAAGCTGTTGGAATAATCAGTGCTTGACAGGACTCAACCAAAGAGGCAGCAGAGGTAGATATTGATATTTCATCTAATTCTTCTGATAAGTTATTTAATACGTTGAATTTTATAGTACAATACAGTTTGTCTTTTAGAGGTTTGCATATCAATTTCATATTCAAATAACTGACCATACAGTACGAACAGTAGACAGTATAAAAGTGTATTTCGTAGTGTAGGGTTTGGAGTGATACAATATATAGAGAGAGTAAGTTTTTGCGTGTGAAGTGTGCATATGTGGTGAGTAAGTTTGTTAATAGTGAGATAGCGATGTATACAGTTAAACTTAAAAACTAGTCATATATTAATTAAAACCTTATTTAAGTCTTCCTCCGAATTAATCTTAATAGGCTTCTGTTTTTCTGCTCTGCGGATGTCGACTGCACCTCGATATGACCAAGCACTAATATATCCATTGTTTTTAACAAATTGCCTAGCCGCGTATAGCAACTTTTGCCCTTGTCGGGTCAAAGCTTCAGAGACATAGATAGGTTGCACACAATCTTGTATTTTTAAATGTTTGGAGTTAAGTTTTTCAGTATTTACTTTACCCTTGTTGAATTGAATCACAGCATCCATAATTTTTTTCTTTTTTTATGACTGTAGTAAACTCAGCATATATGGTTTTCTTTTCTTCACTTTTTGCTTTTAAAGCAAAGACGTCTTTAATCTCTTCATCCTTTATATCTACATTAATTTACTGTCCCATATTATTTACGATTTCACAAAGTTTCTCCTTTGTTTCATATTCCTTATCGTTTGTTAATAGGTAGGTTCCTAATTTCTATAGCTGGACCCCTGAGCTTGCGTTCCAGGGATTCAACTCTTGCCTCCAGTTCTAATATGTGCTTTTTGTCCTTCTTTTTTTCTTCCTCTAAAGCTTTTAAACTCTTTGAGAACTCATCGTATTGAAGTGATAAAAACTCAACACTGTGTGATATATCTTCATTCTGTTTCTCAATTTTTAGAACTGATGTCTGTAGTTCCTTAAACCGATTCGCTTGTTCTAAGGAAAAGGCCGTAAACATACACTTCATTTGGTCTATCACTGATTCCATACAAACTGTGTTATTTTCGGCTTGATATTTTCTTTTAAAACGCAAGGAGACATTTTGTGACTCATCATTTTCAGAGTGTAAATTTGGATCTGAGTCATGTTTGTATTTTAACGCCGATGCCTGAGGAAGGAGTTCACCCGCCAACGATAACGACGCCGTCGACGACGGCAACACCGAGGACAACGACGACGTAGCCTCTGTTTTTTCAAATTCATTTGGCCCTTTTGCTGCCTTTGTACTCGTATTCGTGATCCCCTTGTTCTGTGGGCTCTTTTTTTGCGGCGAGTGTTTAAGCGACATCATGTTATGTGAGAGTACGAGTCCTTTCCGTAGTACCAGGAGTTCATAGAATTTAAAGGTTCGGCACGATTACGCAGTTGATTTAAATGAGGGGTCCGAGAGAACTGGTTGCAATCGACGGTTTCTTATATATTTGCGTTCCGTCCAGTCCTACAAGAGCTCCGTTGTGTAAAAGGTCCAGGTAACTTGGCCGGTATCGACGCTTTCATACAGATTTTGTATCCGTCCAGTATAAAAAGAACTTTTGACTGGTTGCTTGATTATTATATATTTGTCTTCTTTTAACACACGAGGGATAGAATATTTTGATTTCGTTTGCACGACTCACTTGTTATAACAATCTATGTCCAGTCCACTGGCAACTAAGTTTAGACATTTTGGCAATGACGCTTGGTTATTTATGCACTCCTATTATTTCACACAGATTTTTTTAAGTAACTTTACTGAAATTAATTTAATAAAATTCGCGTAGCACTCATTATGCGTCTGTACTCGTTAGAGGTCCGGGGGGAAGGAGGAAGTGATTCAGATAAACTTAATCATTAAAACATTTAGTAAATACTAGTTTATATTTAGAACAAAAAGCCTACTTCGAACAACATATTAACGTAAATTTGAACAATCCCAAAAATCTTTGGAAAAATCTAAAACGAGACGTAATTCCCACTTTTAAGAATAACTGTACTCTGCCAGATATATTTAACGACCCGTCAGCAATTAATAATGGCTTCTTAAACGTTCCGGGTAGCAATACCGCGGATATAGACACACTTGCGTACTTTGATAACCACCGATATGGCTCCTCTACCTTTACTTTAAGCACTGTAGAGGAAACTGTAGTAGCGAAACTGTTGCTTAGTACAAAATCCAATGCTATGGGGTATGATGGCATAACTTTTGACATGATTCTGATGACGGTTCCACTGACTTTGGCAACTATCACAGACTTAATTAACACCTCTATTTTGACAGCCGAGGTACCTCTAGTCTGGAAAACAGCCATTGTGCGTCCATTCCCAAAAATAATCGAACCAAAAATTCTTAAAGATTTGCGCCCAATTAGTGTTTTACCCTACCTATCAAAAATACTAGAAAAAGTCGTTTACAATCAGGTTTCGCAATATTTAGAAGTAAATAAAATTTTGCCGGAAAACCAATCGGGCTTTAGGAAAAAAAAGGGGTACTTCAACAGCTCTCCTCGATGTAATAGATGAGGTCTTGACAGCTCAGGACTCAGGACAGGGCACAATCTTGGTACTACTGGACTTTTCCAGGGCGTTTGATTGTATTAACGTTCAGCTGTTACTCTCTAAGTTACGCTATTATGGTTTTGACGAACATTCAGTGCGCTGGTTCCATAGCTATTTTGAGAACCGTAAACAAATTGTTAATTTATCAAAAAAGGACGGTTCCTGTTCAATGTCTGATCCATGTGTGGTGAATAGAGGCGTGCCACAGGGATCTATTTTGGGTCCTCTTTTGTTTATCCTGTACAGTAGCGACATTATAAGCTGTATAAAGTTTTGCAAATATCAGCTTTATGCCGACGACTTACAAATTTTCATGTTATTTTATCCAAAAGATGTCGCATTGGCAGTCGAAAAGATAAATTAGGATCTTAAAAGATTGTCAGAATGGTCCACCTCGAACTGTCTGGTACTCAATCCTTTAAAAACGAAGTGTATGGTACTTGGGTCTTTAAAGCAGTCAAACACTGTCATTGGTAAACGTCCTACCATCGTTGTCAACGACGTAAGTGTCGATCGAGTTGATGAGACACGAAACCTGGGACTATTGTTTGATACCAATCTGCGATTTGAAAATCATGTGGTGGAAACTGTTCGTGTCTGTCTCTATCGATTAAAGGTATTGTACAATTTTCGAAATTTTATCAGTATTGGTCTTCGAATGAGGCTCTGTGAAGCGTTAGTGCTGTCTAAACTTAATTATTGTTCCAGCTTATGGCCCATGTCTTCTTGCACGCTCACAGCGCCTCATTCAAAGAGTACAAAATGCTTGTGCTAGATACTGCTTTAATATTCCACCTCGAACTCACGTTACACCATTCTTAAATAACACGGGAATGTTAAAGATGACTGCTCGTCAGGAACTGATGTTTGCTTGCCTGCTTTTTGATACTATCCAAACCAAAACACCTTCCTATTCATTTCAAAAACTTACATGGCACTCAAATAATCACCACCGACCCAAGTCGTCAAGAGCGGTTATATTACAGGTCCCGCTACATCGGTCAGCCGCTTTCAGAGGAAGTTTTCGCTACTGTGCAACAAAATGTTGGAACAACATCCCTCCGCCTATACGTAAACTAAAAAACAAATTCAATTTCAAAATTAAATACAAATTACATCTTTTGAACCAACAAACCAACAAAACTTAGCGGAAATTTCCTCCTGTTTTCGAAAACTCGAAGCTCAAGCCAATGTTTCATTTATATTTATATAAATGTACACACACAAAAAGTAATACACATACACACATACACATAGTTACAATAATTAGAGATTACTACCTCACTTTAACACGTATACTTAGAATACACGTACACACACAACGCGGTCATTTTATAGCCTGTGTAAATAAAAATGCGTTGCACAAAATTCAAGGTCTTGGCAGAATACCAGCGATGTGGCTAGCCACATCATTATGATGAGCCAGCACCTATTCTGTACCACGACACATGGTTTTGTATTTAATTTGTTTTAACGTTAGTTCTAAGCTGAATGCCTCTCTTTGATGTTTTAACTTTTTTTTTCTTGTGTTCTTTTTTTACCATGTATGTTGTGGAAAAGAATTAAAGAATTTATCTATCTATCTATCTATAAAGTTTAAATACATAAAGAATATAAATAAGTAACCAATAGAAATTGTGCGAATGTTTGCTATTCCAGGTACATTTATCAATTTCGGCTATTACTTGTTAACTAGTAACACCACACTACTACTAGCCAGCAGGCTAGCTAGCAGGTACTTAGCTGTAGTTTTCCTTTTAAATTCATTTTATATAGCTGCCATTTGGTATACTTATATAGCAACTCCTAGACTACACAAGATATGCCCATTGTGCTTGAGCTCATCCGGCCATCTCAATGACTAGTTGATAAATGTGGAATAAAGTACAGTGGGCATAAAACAATCTACTGAAAATTAAATATATTTTTTTTACCTTTGTTTAGTTAACTTATTTCTTTTACTACACATATCCAGTAGTAACCGTTTAGCTGGCAGACGGGGGAGGAGGGACACATGACTCCAAACAAAATGACAATTTGTAACAACATGTAGGGGAGGTACCATATTTTTATGTTTTTTTTTCCTACCAATTTACATCTTTCTACTTATAGTAGTAACGGTTACTGAGCTAAACCGTGAAAATACGGAACCCTCAAAACAATGTAAAAAGCAGTCGCTCGAGCGCCTGAGATATTAATAGTGTATCGTGTCGTGATTATGCCCCATTGTGATAATGATAACGAACTTAAACCTGCTGGTTTGGGTGGTGGGGGCGACCAAACTAATAGTTGTGGGGCGAAAAAATCAAAAAGATCCCGTTCAATCATTCAGCGATTTAGGCGTAAAGTATCATGGTATCATATATATAGGGCATATTTCGTAGAGGTACGAGTAGGTACTTAACAGAGTGCAAAGCATCTCCCATAAGTCAGTGTGCCGCGCTAGAGTAAATTGTAAAATCCCCTCTTCGGCTCCCCTATTATGAAGTCTAGCGAAATTGTTTGATTACTTAGAAACAAAACGTCGGACAAAAACAATCATTAACGCAAAATATATGATTTCTAAAAATCTACGTAACAATGGTCTCCATACCAAGCTTAGGTGACAAAAAAGTTATCTTATAATGTTGATGAATATAGATTTTAGATCTGTGATATAGGCAAATTCATCAATATTATTAATTTAGGTAAATAAAGTGTCAGACGAGGATACTATATTTCCGAGCATTATTTTTTACCCTAGTCCCTACCTATGAATATAAGTTGAATTGTTGAGATACTTTGATCATTAGTATCACTATACACTATAGGCGATAAGGGACCCGAGAGTGTAATAATCTGTCTCACGAGTTTCATACGATGATTTTAATACATTTACTGTAATGCATAGCTGGATGTGCAATTCGCAAAATGTGCAGTGGTGCAAATCGCAAAAGGTGCAGATCGCAAAAGGTGCACCTCGCAAAAAGTGCAGATCGCAAAATGTCGTAATCGCAAAATATGTTGATCGCAAAAAGTGCAGATCGCATAAGGTTACGCAGAACGTGCAGATCGCAAAAAGTGTAGAACGCAATAGGTGTAGATTCTGTAGATCGCAAAATGTGCAATACGCAATAGCAGATCGCAAAAGTAAAAAGACCGAGGATCAACGCACAGGCCAAACTCTTAGGGCTAGAAACTCAAAATTTCGTACACGTATTTCTCTTACGACGTAGGCATCCACTAAGGAAGGATTTATCAAAATTCAGCCCCCAAGGGGGTGAAATAGGGGGTTAAAGTTTGTATGAAACATTACATTTATTAGACATATTTGTATGAAATTTCGTATGAATTGAGTACGGTAAAAATAAAGAGTTACGTATTTCAGCGTTTTCCAAAATTCTACCTCTAAGAAGGAAAAATAGGGAATGAAAGTTTTATATAAACGCACAGGCCAAACCCTTAGAGTTAGAAACTTTAAGTTTCGTACACGTCTCTTCCTCTTATAACGTAAGCATCCACTAAGGAAGGATATTTCAAAATTCAACCCCCAAGGGGTTGAATATGGGATAAAAGTTTGTATGAAACTTTTTATTCCTTGGACATATTTGCATGAAATTTCGTATAAATTGAGTACAGCAAAAATAATGAGTTACATATTTCAGTGATTTCCAAAATAGAATTTTGGAAGACAGAGTAAAATAGGGGATAAAGGCTTTATATAACCTCGCATTGGCCCAACCCTTAGGGCTAGAGTTTCACACACGTATTTCTCTTATGACGTAGCTAGGCAACAGGCATCCACCAAGAAAGGATTTTTCATAATTCAACCCCAAAGGATTGAATTGGGGATAAAAGTTGTTAAAAAACGTTTTATTCCTCGGACATATTTGCGTGAAATTTCGTATGAATAGAGTACAGCAAAAATAATTACTTATTTGTTTCAGTGCTTTCCAAAATTCAACCCCTATGAGGGTAAAATAAGGGATAAAAGTTTTTTATAAACGCACGCACAGGGCAAACCCTTAGGGATAGAAACTTAAAATTTCGCACACGTATTCCTCTTATTATGATGTAGGCATCAATTAAATAGGATTTTTTTTTAATTTATCCCCTAAGGGGTTGAATTCGGGATAAAAATTTGTATTTTACTTTTTATTCCTTGGATATATTTGCATGAAATTTCGTATAAATTGATTCCAAACATTAATCGGTTGTGTATTTCAGCGTTTTTCAAAATTTAACCCCTAAGAGGTAGTATAGAGAGGGTAAAATAGTGGTTGAAAGTTATAAAAGCGCAGACCAAACCCTTGGGGCTACAAACTTAAAGTTTCGCTCACGTATTCCTCTTATGATGAAGGCATCCAGTAAGAATGATTTTTTTATATAGAATATAAAGAAATATTATGAATTACCCTAGACAACATGGAGATTTTTTAATAAAGTACCTATAAAGAAAGGTTAAAGAAGTTCTAAAGTAAACGTACGCTAGCGAAGCCGCGGGTTAGAGCTAGTTATAAAATAAAACGACAGGGTGCCGTGTCTGTCTGCCCGCTAAATACTCAAAAACTACTAAACAGATTTTGATGTAATTTTACTTTCTTTTTACTCTGGCCTGCACGCCTTGATCGAATTATCAGTCGTAATCTTAACGTAACCAGCACATTTTACAATTTGCACATGTACCGCTACCATGAGATGCTATCGAAAATATACATTACGTTACTACAGTCGCTACCGAATAAACGCGTTTCGAGTAGATTTCGATTGTGCTCGTACCATGAGTCAACCGCGCGTTCACTGCGCCCGCCAGACGCTAACGTAACGTATTCGCTAGCGACTAACGTTTTGTAGCGGTTGCCGTAGATCGGTACCATGAGTCACCAATTTGACAGTCGCTATCGAAAAATACCGTATCGACTGTAGTAAACTATTTCACTAGCAAATTGGAGCGTGAAAGCTTATTAGAGATCTTGTTTCATAAATTATTGTAATAATTATTTATCTAAATAATATCGGCAAGGCATTATTTTGTGTGGAATATGTTAGCGACGGCTGCATAACAAGATGAACGACAAATAACAGAGATAAATTCAAGCTTATATGAGAAATAAATAAAAAAATCCACTTCAACATAGTATAAAATGAGATTAGGTTTGTTAATTATATAATCTATGTACATCTAATCATATGAAACAAAAAAAATCATCATAAAAACTAGGAAGACTGCATCACTCAGTTTATAGGTATATGGCAATAATAACCAAAAATAACCAAAGCAAATACAAGATTCACTAACATTTGACCTTGTGCTACTGTTCTACGACACTTTAAATTAGCAGGTTTATTTCTATCCTTTTCAAAGGACGCCTTGGGTACTTAGCCTTTTGTCCAATATCGTCCTTGCTCTGTCTTTTCAGTATAGTTAGAAAGAGAGCTCTGTATGCTGTGAAGTTAGGCACGTCACTCCGATCGTAAAGTAAACTACTCGATGAATCGAGTTAACGTTAGCGAGCATAGTAAACGTGTAATTGACTCATGGTACGAGTACCGATTTGTAGTTGTATGAGTGACCACGAGAGGCGCTGTACTTATTCTCCATACTGATTGTTTACGCAGTCGCTAGCGAGTACGGTCACTGCAAACTCATGGTAATGCTAATGCTGCGTAGTTTGTACATTTAGCTACATGCACGTTTTACGACTTGCACATTTTACGATTTGCACATCCTGCGTAGCCTGCACGTTTGGCGACATGCACATTTTGAGACGTGCATATTTTACGATTTGCACATTTTGCGACATGCACATTCTGTGACTTGTACATTTGGTGACATGCACATTTTGTAACATGGACATTTTACGTAGCCTGCACATCTTGCAAATTACACACCCAGCTATGCATCCAAAATATCAATTCTATAAGATAAAAATGCCCTATTCAGTTTCTGCTAGTTGTTGATGGCAACAGATTTTTAACCGACTTCAAGATTTCAAAAGAGGAGGTTATCAATTCGGTTGTATGTTTTTTTTAAATGTTTGTTACTCCATAATTAACCGACTTCAAGATTTCAAAAGAGGAGATTATCAATTCGATTGTATGTTTTTTTTAATGTTTGTTACTCCATAACTTCGTCATTTCTTAATCGATTTGGAAAATTCTTTTTGATTGTAAGTATATAGATCCAAGTTGGTCCCATTTTTGTCAAAACGCAGTTCTGATGATGGGATCCATGAGAAATTGAGGGAACTCCTCAAATCTTAAAGGCAAACATATAGTAATTTTTGTGTTTTTATCAACAAATCGAGCATTTTCACCCAAAAATGTGACATTTGATGAAGTGGAATTGCTGATGATGATCAGAACAGAACTCTTCAACTACGAAAAGTTCACGTTTGGCGATTGGTCCTCCTAGCTGTGTTTGTTAAGGAAGTTCTATGTTCACGATTAACTTTTGTCATGCTCGATTGCTGATGACGGGATCCATGAGGAATTGAGGGAACTCCTCAAATTTTAAAGGCAAACATATAGTGATTTTTGTGTTTTTATCAACAAATCGAGCATTATCATACAAAAATGTGACATTTGATGAAGTGGAACTGCTGATGATGATCAGAACAGAAACTCTTCAACGACGAAAAGTTCACGTTTGGCGATTTGTCCTTCTAGCTGTGTTTGTAAAGCAAGTTCTATTTTCACGATTGATTTTTGTCATGCTCGAGTTCTGATGATGGGATCCATTAGGAATCGAGGGAACTCCTCAAATGTGAAAGGCACACAAATAGTAATTTTAGTATTTTCATGAACTAATCAAGCATTTTCATTCATAAAAGTGACATTTGATGAAGTGGAACTGCTGATGATGATCAGAACGGAACTCTTCAACGACGCGTAGTTCATGTTTGGCGATTTGTTCTCTTCGTTTTGTTTGTCAAGCAAGCAAGGTTTTTCCATGATTCCATGAGGAATTGAGGGTACTTAGTCGTCTACCATTATAAACATACTTATAGCCGTTTTTATTTTATTGTATGGAATCTAAGAGTGCACCATCTAAGTATAATAATCTTTCACCGGCCTCCCCCATTAAAGTCGGTTATTTTCTTAAAAATTATTACTTACTAATGTGCGTTGTACCATCGCCTAAAAGTAAGTCCAGTGATATCAATACTGTTTTCAACACATTTGCTCGTAACGAGGCTCTTAAAACTTCGCTTTTAGGCTTATAAACTCATAATCTAGACGTTACACACGAGGATTTAATTTTATTACGACACTAGTGGTAGTAGTGGTATTTATAATGGATTTATATCCCGATTAAGAAACGCTCGTACCTCGCAGTAAGGTGTATGTATGAACACGGAGCATCCTTACTGAATTAACTGGATTATACCTTTTTTGACGACCTGTTTAGCCTAGTTGGTAGTGACTCTGCCTCCAAAGCTAGAGGTCCCGGGTTCGAATCCCGGCCAGGGCATTTATTTGTGCATTTATCACGGATATTTGTTCTTGGGTCTTGGATGTTTTCTATGTATTTAAGTATGTATTTATCTATATAAGTATGTATATCGTCGTCTAGTACCCATAGTACAAGCTTTGCTTAGTTTGGGACTAGGTTGATTTGTGTAAGATTGTCCTGGAATATATAATGGAATATAATTTTTAAATTTCGGCTAATGGACAGTAGAAGCTCCAAAAATTGTTCGTTTTCGTGAACCAATTCATTATGACTTCCTAAATATAATATTACATCTTTAAACGAGCGTTTTTTGTTAGTATAAATAAATATTTATTTATTTATTTTTTCTGATTCTGATGAAAATATCTATCTCATCTTTGGGAAAACATTATTCTCCGAATAAAACACGAAAGATGCAGAACAAATCTTGGTTACCCTGGTACAGTCAAGCGCAAAAGTAAGTTAACACTTTTTCACCTTATCACAATGGAATAAGATGCTAGTCTTCACTTACTGCTCTTGACTGTACTAAAGGTTTTAAACAAATAATTCTTTTAATTTTAGTTACTTATTATTTAATTAAACTAAGTAAACTATCCCCTGTATTAACTCAGATTATGATTCCCAAGAGTCTGCCGACGACACAGCTCGAAGTTTACCGAACATGTCTACCATCGAAGACCCTCAAATCTTAGAGCTGAAGACCGAAGTAACCCGATTATCTCTAGAATTAGCCAGTGCACATCAAGAAATTGAAAAATTGAACGTGAGCATGGCAATGATTACGAAAACCTTGGAAGAAAAACAAAAGAAAAATAACCTGTACAAAAAAATATTAGTGGATGGCGATACGTTATCTAAATTGTCACCTTTAAAAAAGAATTCTAAAAGGCAAATAGCACCTAAATGTATAAATGATACACTATTCAGCTGTTCTCCATCACCTCGGACAGAAGATCTTATATCAGAAACTTTTTACACACCTGAGCTATCGCAAAAAGGCGAAACTAAAGAAGAAGCATCTGATACTGAGGAAGACGACCGAATCGATATTGGCAATCATCTTGAAGCCTCGAGTGAAAAAACAAATTTGACTGAGAATTTGCCGTCTGAAAATAACAATAACGCATGTAATGCTGGAATAGAAGTATCTAATGAAAGACGAAAAATATTAATATTCTCGAACGAGAAATGCACTTCCATAAGAAGGTATATACAAAATCATCTGGGACCCACTCATATAGTCACATCCATAATAAAACCAGGTGCATCAACTGACAAGCTGCTTGAATCATGTTTAAGCTTATGTATGGACTTTAATGAGAGTGATTGTGTGGTATTTCTCTGTGGTAAAGACGACAAAAAGATTATGAAGCTACAAGCATCATTATATTACTATATAGAGAAACTGTGTCATACAAATGTGCTTCTTTGTGACATTTACTCTCATAAGTACCACGATGCCAAAATAATAAGAGAAATATTTCATCTCCTATGTATAGAATTCAAAAATTACGCTCATTTTGTACACCTTCATAGCGACTCCAACGTTAAGTCGCACATTCCCATGAAATTAAAATTAGGTAAACTACTCTTAAGCCGTATTCAAAGCATTAACTATAAATATGATTACTATACTTTTGTGCCTCCTACATTAAATTTGCCTAGTGAAATTGTAAATAAAGTCCAATTTGTCAGTGTGGAAACCCAAACAGACGTGGAAAACCTATGTAACGAAACTTTGCCTCGTAACCAAGAGGAGCAATCGCATGTAAATGATTTATTTCGTACCTAAAATTTGCACCTTTTCTATCTTTCACCAGAACGTTCAAGGTTTAAAAACTAAAATTAATGAAATAGAGATTGTTAAAGATTCTATTAAAATTGATGTTTTGTGTTGCACAGAAACTTTCCTTAAAAAGATGTCGTGCGTACTTTACAAATCGATACTTTTAAAATAGCTTCTTTCTTTTGTAGACGTAACTCAGCTAGAGGTGGAGTCTGTATATATGTTAACAAAACAATTAAGTATATCGATTTGGACTGGATATCTGCCTCATCTGTAGACTCACACTTCGAAACTTGTGGAGTGTTGATTCCTGATCTGAATTGTGTAGTAGTATGCCTATATAGAACTCCCGATAGTGACTTAAATATTTTCATAAGAAAACTCGAACTCTTGCTTGACAAATTAGTACTCCGATTTCGTTACTTGAAGTGAAAAATAATTCTAGCAGGCGATTTCAACATCAATTGGCTTAATAACAGTAACGCCAAACTTACTTTCCAATCGACATTAAGAAAATATAATTTACATGTGACGATTAATGAACCCACAAGAATTACCAGCAAAACCCAAACATGTATTGACAATATCATAACCAATACAGGTAAATACACATCACATGTCTTAAATCTAGGTATATCGGACCACACTGCTCAAATTATAACTTTCCCAACAAACGTTAGTTTCAAAGAAAGGTTTTGGTATGTCAATAATAGACAAAATGAAAAATATTTAGATATTTTTTGTAAATATATATCACAAGTCAATTTTGCGGAAGTATACCATACGTCAGATCCAAATTTGGCATACAAATCTTTTACAAACATTTTTAAATTAATTTATGATTTGACAATACCCTGTGTGAGAACCAAAAGAACATATAGGAATAAACCAAAGTGGAAAACAAAAGGTATAATAAAATCTAGCAGAATAAAACGCCACATACATGTAAAACTAACACAGGGCCACAATAATATTCCGAACAAATCGAGATACAAGAATTATTGCAAGATTCTGAAAAGTGTGATTCGACGATCAAAAATAATATCTAACGATAATTTTTTGAAAAACAGTTCTAATAAGATGAAAGCCACATGGGCATTAATTAAGCAATATACTACTACCGTTAATTGCATGAAAACTACAGTTGAACACGTGAAAGTAAATGACATAAACATTACGAAGGCATCAATTATTGCAAAAACATTTAACGAATACTATCTTAATCGGAAAGTGGATAGTTGTACATGCGACAAGTTAGAATTAGTTACAAAGAAAAACTGCAACAGTATTTTCCTAAGACCAGTAGATGCTAGTGAAGTTAGCAACATTATTAAGTCTTTAAAAAATAAACGGAGATATGGATATGACGGCATTCCAATAATAATAATTAAGTCAAGTTTACATGCAATTATAGATCCTCTAGTGTATATTATCAATCTTGTACTAGAAACCGGAATATTCCCAGATGAGCTAAAAAGAGCCTTAATAAAGCCACTGTTTAAAAAAGGAACCAAAGACGATATAACCAACTATAGACCGATAGCTCTACTTCCCAACTTTGCAAAAATATTCGAGAGAGTTATTTATAAACGACTGTTGGGTTTTTTCGAAATAAACAATGTGATTAGTTCAAACCAATTCTGGTTTCGAAAAGGTAAGTCTACTTCGTTAGCTATTTTTAATATCTTTCGACACATTTGGGATGAAATAAATGAAAAAAGGCCGTGTATAGCGTTGTTTTTGGATCTGTCCCAGGCCTTTGACTGCGTAGTACACAATACAGTTATTTATCAGTTCGAAAATTTGGGTATAAGAGGTGTGGCTCTGAAACTTATAGAAAACTATCTATGCCATAGGGAACAAGCTACGATCATTGATACTTATAATGTAAAAGAAAAAACCGTTGAGCAAGAGCAGTCAGAATTTAAAACTGTAAAAGTCGGGGTACCCCAGGGCAGCGTACTTGGTCCACTCATTTTCTTAATATATATTAACGAATTACCCAAAATTGTGTCAGACATGTGCGTATTATTCGCAGATGATGCCACCATTTTATTTTCAAGTGATAATGCAAATGAACTGCATATCAATAACACCATAAGTCATGTTGTTCAATGGCTAAAGAAAATAAACTTAAAAGTAAATTTAAGTAAAACCAAACTGGTTCAGTTTTCTAATTATAGAACCTTTCCTATGGACTTAAACATATCCGAATCAGGGGTAAAAATCGAAGAAGTCGTTAGTGCAAATTTCTTGGGTGTAACAGTCGATTGTCACTTAAACTGGAAGTCACATATTGCAGAGTTGAACAAAAAAATTTCGAGTGCATGTTATGCTTTGTCTGTGCTTTCTGCAACTTGCTCCGAAGAAATGACAAGAAATGCGTATTACGGCAATGTTTACTCTTTACTTACGTACGGTATAATTTTTTGGGGTGACTCCGTAGATGTGCTATCTACATTCAGACTGCAAAAAAGATGTCTGCGCACCATGTTCCGTATCCACAGTAGACATTCTCTTCGTAATGTATTTAAGGTGAAACGCCTGCTAACCCTAACGGGTATATACATTTTGGAAATTTGCCTATTTATAAAGCAAAATAACGAGTTTTTCACCAAAAAATCAACTCTTAGACAGAACTTACGCAGCCAGTACAAATATAATTACGAAATTCCCAGAGCTTATAATAAATTAGCTTACAAGAGTACTTTTTTGCGGGAATGCGAGTTTTCAATAAACTGCCAATAAATATTAAAGAACTTGACGGCACAAAATTTAAGACATCCCTCAAAAATTGGCTGCTTGAAAAAGTATTTTATGACACTAAGGAGTTCTTCGCCAATTAAAGATAATTTTATTTGAGTGCACGAACTTGTAATTTAGGATAAGTTATTTTTGTATTGTACGTCCGAGACGGGCAAACTGTTGATACTGAATTTGATTGTCTTCACCTTTGTACACACACAGTTATACAATAAAGTTTATTTCTATTTCTATTTCTATGGGACTAGTTCTTCTGTTGTTATTTATTTTGGAATTCTCGGAACCAGTTCTAACGATTTCAATGAATTTTACGGGGCTTACGGGGACGAAAAATATTTTCCGGAAAACCACGGAAGATGCCGAGCAAAGCTCAGTCGGCTAGGTACTAATTAACATGTATCGTGGAGAATTATCTAAATAATAATATTTAATACGACCGCCCTCCGCAACCTCAGATCCGAGCTTACATTCAGGCCGTAAAATAACAAACATGTTCAATAACAACCCTGTTGATTTACCTTCAAATGAAAGTTACCAGATAAATGTAGTCGCGCTAAAATGCGAGTAAAATTTAAATACAGAACTTACCTTAATATAATAACGAGCGATAGCGCTAGTTGTAAACAAGATGATTAATAGTGCCATCACGCACCCCAACACGACGCTGAATGCCGACATCTTGGATACTGGACACCTTGAAAAGAAAGCAATATATAAGTACAGGTAGCATCAAAAGAAGGTACGCATTTAAAAAGTCTAGAAGTCTTTATTAAACGGGAAACAAGCTTGAAACGCACAGAGATTGAATAAATAAAATTGAGATATAGGTATATTGCGTGCTGAATTATTTTATAAGGAAAAAATATCGTACATATTTCTAGGTATATAGAAAAACATATTCATTAGGACCTATACTAAGAACTTGTAAAGATTGTGGTTGTGTCAAAATACACGTTGTGTACGCCAGCTACCCATGTCCTAAGGCCGAATAAAGAACGTTATGTATTACAGGCCTTTAAAACGTTATGAAAATAAACGATATTGTAACGATATATTTCATTAGTGTTTAAAATTTCGTTATACTTAATCATAATCGATATTCCTCATAATGATATTTCATATCATAACAAAATGAAAATGATATTTCATAATTATAACCTTATATGATAATGTTATAATATCGTTTAAAATGGTAGCGGTGGCGACAATGACGTGCTCGAGTTTGACGTACATGTCACAGCGCGCGTAAGGGCAAGACTGTGTTGCGAGACAGAGATAGCCTATAAGGTTATTATAGCGCTTCTCAAAATATCGCTATATATATGTATTACTTTCTATTTAAAACGATATCGCTATAAATGCGCGCCAAATATCGTTTTTAGTAAAGCGTTTTATTGACAAAGTAGCGTTATGAATCATAACGATATGCGAAAATAGCGCTATTTCAAGGTCTGTATATACGTACATAATTCGCGACGCGCCCACTATGGTCTCACAATTAGGTACTTACTTAATTAGTAATTAAAAAGTAAGTATGTACCTAGTTATACTTATCGTATATGTATATGAGTTTATCATCATGTTTCTATTTATTAGGAATCAACCAATTGATAACTGAGATAAAGATGAGATAATAAGCACGCTTAACCTTATCTCCCTATCAAATGTTTTCACAATGAGACGGCTACTCTACTGTATCAGTATCAGTCATTGTCCGACAAAGCCTACACCAACGCAGGGGGTCTCAACGAGATATTATACAGTTACAATAAAGTATCACATTAAACGGGCAAAAAATATAGTTATGGTTATATCTGGGTTAAGCTCAAAACGCACAGAGCGGACGCGACGCGGTGCGGGGTGGAGGCGGTATTGTATATCTTTCCAAAACTGTCGACTGTCGATAGTATCGATTAATGTTTCATATGCCCCACACGCCGCCTTTGCTTCACTATCCCGCGCGGTTTTAAGTGCAACGTCCTCTGGACCGCGTTCGCTTTACCACGACTCCGCCTCCGCCCCGAAAATGACGCTGCGTCACGCTCTGTGCGTTTCAAGCTTTACTTGATAATTATATTTGTTGCGATTATCGGTTTGTATATCCGGATTAAAGTTCGCGATGATAAGACGCTCGATTAGCAGCGATAAAAGTAATCTCTTTTATGATGTTTTGCAACGTAACTTTGTGCAACACATGTTATGCCCGAATTATCTTAAATCTATAGTTTACAGTAACAAACAAACTCCTGGACTGACTATTTATCATATAGTGGCCAAGCAGTGCCCGCGTACCGCGTGAGGTATGCGAGGTTAATCAATGTGGGTCCGGGTCAGTTATTGGATTTGATTGGTTATTAAAAGGCACGTTTATCCCGGCTGCTGTCTACGACAGTCATCGTTAAGGCAAGTTACAGGCCGTCGTTGGGCGGCTTGACAACTTCTAACAGGCACTTGACAATTCCCCAGTCACTTGACAAGGGGGGTCGAAATTGTCGAAAAAACAACATATGACCACCCAATGACCACCACGCAACAATTGACATCATTTCATATTTCAAAGTAGTATAAAATCTTAATTAGTTAAACAAGAATCCCAAAAATATATTTTTTATAGCTGTTAGTTTTCAAGATATTCACGAAAATGTGAAAAAAGCTTACCATCGTCTATATGACGTCACAAGGCTGAAAACTGTCATAACGCACAAAAAAACAGGGCGATTTTTGAGTTTCAAACGCTCGAAATCAAAGGCGTGCGGTAGAAAATACTCGCATGCGAAAAGTCATTATCATTTTCTTGTGAATCCAAAAAGAGCTATTTTTGAGAGTCATATCATATCTCATGAAAAACATAAATGTGAAATGGCAGCCAAGTTCAATATGGAATGCGGGGTTGTCGTAGTTGTAAATATCCAGCAGCTTTCATGATATTACAATATAACACACTGCATAGAAAACTGCCAAGTAAAGACTCAAAATGCATTAAGCCGCAATAAATTAGTTGTACTGTAAACAATCTAGTGCCACAATTGGCATCTTTGCAGATAATCTACGGAAGTTGGCACCCATTTAGATCTCAATTCTTTTGCCGGCATATTGAACATGGCTGCCGTTTCACATTTATGTTTTTGATGGGATATCATTACTTTTTGTCAAACTTCACCAAATGGTGCTTTTCAAGAGCGAATGCACGACTTACTATACAAACTACCCAAATCGCTATAGGTGCACCTCAAATATTTGAAGAGTTCCCTCGATTTCTCCACGACACTATGATCAGATTCTTACTTGATAACTATGGGATCACCCCTAAAGTATACCGTTACAAACAAAAAAAAGAATTTACCAAATCGGTTAAAATAAATGACGAAGTTCTGAAATAACAAGCATAAATAATTATAATAATAAAACTGAAAAAAAAAACACTATTTTCTGACTTATTTTGTTGTACACAGTCACTAGGTTTTTGATTACTAGTCAGTCAGTCAGTGGTAAAAATGCCGTTTTTAGGGTTCCGTACCCAAAGGGTAAAAACGGGACCCTATTACTAAGACTTCGCTGTCCGTCCGTCCGTCCGTCTGACACCAGGCTGTATCTCAAGAACCGTAATAGCTAGACAGTTGAAATGTTTACAGATTGTGTATTTCGGTTGCCGCTATAACAACAAATACTAATGAAATAATAATAATAATAATTAAGGGGGGCTCCCATACATAAACGTGATATTTTAGCCCTTTTTTAGGGTTCCGTAGTCAACTAGGAACCCTTATAGTTTCGCCATGTCTGTCCGTCCGTCTGTCCGTCCGTCCGCGGATAATCTCAGTGACCGTTAGCACTAGAAAGCTGAAATTTGGTACTAATATGTATATCAATTACGCCGACAAAGTGGTAAAATAAAAAGTGGAAAAAAATATTTTATTAGGGTACCTCCCCTATACGTAAAGTGGGGAGTGATTTTTTTTTTCATTTTAACCCTAACGTGTGATATATTGTTAGATAGGTATTTAAAAATAAATAGGGGTTTACTAAAATCATTTTTTGATAATGTTAATATTTTCGGAAATAATCGCTTCCGAAGTTAAAAAAAATGTGTGTCCCCCCTCTAACTTTTGAACCATAAGTTTGAAAAATATGAAAAAAAAACTCAAAAGTAGAACTTTATAAAAACTTTGTAGGAAAATTATTTTGAACTTGATAGGTTGAATAGTTTTTGAAAAAATTACAAAAATAATTTCTGAACTAAGTTTGTAATTTAACCGTATAAACAGGTGTTTATTGTACCTGTCATTTCTACAAAATCACAATGAAATGACGTGCTTTCAAATAAAGTAAAACCGGTGAAAATCGGTTCACGCAATAAAGAATTATTCCATAAAAATCATCTTCCATACTTTAAGCTCGCGCGCAATAGTTTACTTAATTTGCCGATAGATGTCGCTGTACGTGGAACGCTCATTTCTACATGGCGGTGTTAAGATTTTTCCTGATTTAATGGGGTCTGAGCAGGTGCGCCCATACATTAGGTCAAAAATTTGTCGTTCTCAAATTGTCTTAGTTGTCTTTGGTCGTTCGTTGTCTAATAATTATAATAATAATAAAATTGTGTGTTTCCGTACTTAATATGTCAACTTAATGTGACGGACGGAAAACTACGGAACCCTACACTGAGCGTGGCCCGACACGCTCTTGGCCGGTTTTTTTCATGACTACCACTCGCCGAGCTAGATCTCAAGAACCGTAATAGCGAGACAGTTTAAATTTGCACAGATTATGTACTTTTATTGTGGCTACAACAACAGATACTAAAATCAAAATAATAATAATAATTAAGGGGGGCTCCCATACAACAGAGTAGTTGTTGGCGTTTTTTTCTGGTACGGAACCCTTCGTGCGCGAGTCCGACTCGCACTTGACCAGTTTTTTGGATTTTAATATCTCAATAACTATTTCACCTATATTTGTGAAATTCGGGGTTCCAGTGTTCTAAAAGATCTTAATACATGTACCAAATTAATTTTTTTTTATGTTAAATAGAATTGGAGTTATTGAGGGCTCAAAAGTGGCTCCAAACGGTTCGTGTAAAATAACACACGGCTGCTGTCCGCCAGTTCCTGGGGTGAGCTTGGCTGGACACGTTGCCGCGTGTCTGAATCACGAAAGCTAGTGATTGACTATCAATATTTTGAATTTTGTTACCGGTTATTGAAATTCGTATCTATTTTACAAAATAGAGGTAATACAATATTAAAAAAAAAACGCAGTAATAATTATATTTAAATACATCTTCAGTGTCTGATAAACGTAAATAAATACGTAACGCAATGACCAATCTATTATCTCCGCTTCTTTACAACTGACACGATTGGCGGCCGAACTATGCCTGTTCGATTTCTTAGTTTAAAATTAATTATAATATTTTTCAATCAAAGCATAAAAATTAATTTGTGCGTTATGTGGGTTATTTATAAAATCATGATTGAATGAATTTTCGTAATTTAAGTGTCTTATCCAGCTTAAATCCAATTAATTAGTGTAATGTTAAATTCAAGTAGGAAAAATATTGAGTCCGGATGACTACTTTATTAACCGACCTCAAAATTTCAAAAGAGGAGATTATCAATTCGGTTGTATGTTTTTGTTTTTTGTTTTTTTTTTTTTATGTTAGTCCATAACTCCGTCATTTCTTAACCGATTTGGAAAATTCTTTTTTTGATTGTAAGTATATATATCCAAGTTGGTCCCGTTTTTGTCAAAACGCAGTTCTGATGATGGAGTCCATGAGGAATTGAGGGAACTCCTCAAATATTTAAGGCAAACATATAGTGATTTTTGTGTTTTTATCAACAAGTCAAGCATTTTCATCCAATAATGTTACATTGGATGAAGTGGAACTGCTGATGATGATCAGAACAGAACTCTTCAACGACGAAAAGTTCACGTTTGGCGATTTGTCCTTCTAGCTGCGTTTGTTAAAACAAAAAGTTCACGTTTGGCGATTTGTCCTCCTAGCTGTGTTTGTTAAGCAAGTTCTATTTTCACGATTAATTTTTGTCATGCTCGATTTTTGATGATGGGATCCATGAGGAATTGAGGGAACTCCTCAAATCTTAAAGGCAAACATATAGTGATTTTTGTCTTTTTATCAACAAATCGAGCATTATCATACAAAAATGTGACATTTGATGAAGTGGAACTGCTGATGATGATCAGAACAGAACTCTTCAACGACGAAAAGTTCACGTTTGGCGATTTGTCCTTCTAGCTGTGTTTGTTAAGCAAGTTCTATTTTCACGATTGATTTTTGTCATGCTCGAGTTCTGATGATGGGATCCATTAGGAATCGAGGGATCTCCTCAAATGTGAAAGGCACACAAATAGTGATTTTAGTATTTTCATGACCTAATCAAGCATTTTCATTCATAAAAGTGACATTTGATGAAGTGGAACTGCTGATGATGATCAGAACGGAACTCTTCAACGACGCGTAGTTCACGTTTCGCGATTTGTTCTCTTCGTTTTGTTTGTCAAGCAAGCAAGGTTTTTTCATGATTCCATGAGGAATTGAGGGTACTTAGTCTTCTACCATTATAAACATACATTATAGCCATTTTTATTTTATTGTATATCTATCTAAGAGTGCACCATCTAAGTATAATAATCTTTTACCGGCCTCCCCCATTGAAGTCGGTTTTTTTTTCTTAAAAATTATTAGGGACAAATACTGATAGAATTTAATACGAGGGGTAAATAAATACCTCTCGATTTTCTAACGCTCGAATTTCAAAAATAGCATTTCATCGCTTTACACAGTCTTCGAGTGAAAGATTCGAGCGTTCGAAACTCAAAAATTGCCCCCCAGCAGTACCTACACTTTCTTTAGTAAATCCGCCTTAATAATAGTGCTTCTGTATGATTTTTTACGCTGTGACAGGCTGTGACGCGTAACTTGTCACTTACTCTATTTTGCAATGAGCAACTTATGAAATTGAAATATTTTCCAAGTATTTTCCAGATTTTAAAATGTAATTATACTACCAAAAACAGAACATACAACTAATTATAACTAATACTGAACAATCTTTAATAAAATAAAATATACTACAAAGGTAGGTGCTTGCTTACCCTTTTGCCACCCACTCGCGGACTCCTTGCTATACTCGTAATTAGTACGAAATAGGTTTACAACAATCCGCATTATTTTAGAAAAATTTACAATGAAACTTTAGATGAATTAATCTATTTTATGACGACCATAATATTAGAGCTGATCAGAAAGAGTTTCGATATGAAAGCCTCCTTCTATTTAAGGAGTTTGCACAAGTTCAGAACACACACATGAAAAAAATTGCAGGTGATATCAGATACATGTACATCAACGCCCTTCCAAAATCAATTAATGTAAAAAGTATATTATACGCCGATGATGTGTCCTTAGTTATTAAATTTCAGAAACACGATAATAATAACGAACAATTGAGCCAAAGCATAAACCAAGTAAACAATTGGATGGGCTAACAACCTCTCGATAAATACCAATAAAACCAAATTGATACAATTTTGTCCTTATCAAAGAGAACCATTAAAATTAAGTTTAAAACTAAATAATATAGACATCGAGGAAGTAGAAATTTTTTATCTTTTAGGTGTAACATTGGACACAGGAATGAATTGGAAGAGTCATATTGAAAATATATAAACCAAAATATCAAAATTCTCATATGGACTTTTACGCTCCGCAAAACGACTTGTTTTTCTACAGCACTATCGGCTTATTTCGCCTATGCGCACTCTTGGTTGCGTTATGGTATCGCAATATGGGGTGACAGCACGGATGCTCACGACCTATTTGTGATCCAAAAACTGTGTATATGTATACTGGCAGGTATTAGAAATCGGGAAAGTTGTAGGCCTTACTTTATAAAATATACCATACTCAGTCTACCATGCCTTTATATTTTTGAATTGAGCATGTACGCGCATTGAGCATGTATGTATCTTTTCAAAAAGCAACAAAATAGACGGTATAAATATAAACTGATTCAACCCACAGTCAACTTTTAGAACAATCGTTTAGAAAGACCCCTCAGTTCGCGACCATAAAATGTTATAATAATCTCCCAGTACAAATTAAGGCAGAAGAAACGGACAAGAACTTTGAGAGCAAGTTAGACATTCCTTGTCCAAAAAAGTTATTATACAGTCAAAGATTTTTATAACGACAAACTGTAAAACTATTCCATAAGATAGCTCTATCAATTTTTCTACTTGAAAAGTATCGATATAAAGTTAAACTTATTTCTTCTACCACATTATGTATAGACCTTAGTTTTTAAGATAACATTGTTAATTGTTACACCCTACCAGGGTCCATGTGGCACTCACTATTGTATTTAACATCCTTATTTACCATGGTACAATGAATAAATGAATTGTTATTATGAATTATTATGATGAGATATTTATAGTACAGTCAGCAACAGAAGCAGCCGCGCCATCGTGCTAACATGATTAATTAGGTATTGTTAAGAGAAAGGTCAGGCATAAGTAGTCGTAGTTGAGCGTTGACACGATTTGTGTCCTTGGTGTGAATTGACGAGCTTGAAACATGCAAGTCGATTTTTCCTCCTGCTCAAGCAAGGAACAGACCAGGTGGTCTGCGCTAGCCCTTGCACAGTCGACCTTGGGCAAGGTTTTCTTCGCAACGACTGCCACTAACTGTACGTATTACGTGTGATGCATCCGTTAGTATAGCTGCCATGTCGATCATTTGTATGCAGCCTCTGTCTTCATGAGTACTTTCGCGGTCATGTGTAATACGACTACGCAATCTCTGACTAAGAAAAGACGATCGAAAATGTTTGACCTAACTGTAACTAGATTCAAATAATTTTATTGGGTATAAGGTAGGATAACCAAGAAAGGCCCAGCTCCTAATAAAATAAACCATTCGAAGGCCGCTTCTGTAGGCCACTACCTAGTAATGTTGTCAAAATACTAAGTAACACAAAGTACAATATATAGACTGAGATAGAGACATCAGTGAAATACTCCACGTAGATTGTAGCGCCACAGTGATATTAGTACAAAACTAACCGCACGACCACTCGGCGGCAGGTTCTGAAACTAATGCAAAAATAAGGAAATAAGTAATGAAATAATAGTTACATTACCTATTTGGCAATGTTTGCATCAATTACAGACCATTTTTAAAAATATGGGCATGACATTCTGCTGACAATAAAACAAAATAGGTAACTTAGTAAATACCGTTTATTACACAATTTTGCTTACAAACATTCGATATTAGCAATCGCACCAAAATTTATCCATATTATTAATAATAAAACAAAATTAACACGTGAAAAGTGGCATATAATATTATGTAGGGAGCGGCTTTGTCATTCGATTCGTAGATATTGAGTTTTCAATTAATCCATTACATTCTGCTTAGCCGCACGATAGCTTTTACCGTCACGTTGTAGGGTCGAAATTATTTACTGAGACCATTGACTTAAGATATAGAAATAGACACACAATGCCAAACATAAATAACATAACTAAAAATGTGGCGCAAGATGACACTGACAGTTACATTCCAATAGCTGATAATAACGCTTCTTTATAGTCCGAGTCAAGATAAAAACTGCGTACAAAAAAGAACTTACAGGCATTAGCGTCAAGTGTCAAATTTGCAAACATAAGAACCAACATGGTTAAAACTTTTTAGTAAAATGGCGCTATCGTATACTGGCTACCAATGGTTACTTTATAAACGTCAAAAGTGAACAGTGAAAGTAATGGAGTTGCTTTGGTTATTTAAATAATAATAATAATAATAATATTTTTCAATTAAAAAAAAAAAAATATTCCACTTCAATATTAACACACATTCGCGTACAATTCTGTGATAGTTACTGTTCTTTTTCTGTGTTAGAGATAAAGATGTTTACGTTCATAAAACTCTTGAGCAAGACTTTAGGTAGTTATTTCAAAAGTACTGACTTCGGCTATTGGAGCAGCGTTTGTACTTTTACAACTATTGCTTTGCAAGTCATCGTCATCTATCTCTGACATCTATAAAACAAAGATACCGACTATGAACTTGAAAGATAAATTAATTAAACATTAACCTTTAATTGATTTTTATTACATCAATTCATATAAGTATATGAATATGTTTTCCTCTGCATAATTTTTCACGATAAAATTATATGTTAAAACAGAATTTGAATAATGTTGTTTGAATTTGGACTAACGGACTTACGTTCAAGACAGGTTTAGCAGTTACAGTTAGTCGATTTAAGTTTTTATTGGTCCTGTATATGTCAGAATTAGGTAAATGGGCCGAACACACAACACTCCTGTGGCTTGGTTTATAGAGTGCGTCACGTCTATTTTGCGCTATAATAGCGGTCCATTTTCTGAACGTCCCTGAGGATGTTGTGGAAATCTTGAATTAAAACGTAAATTTATTTCCTACAAATTTCATGTAAAAAAATATTGACCTAATAGCGAATCCTTACATTTTGTTTCTTGATAACCTTTAATTTGAACTAACAAAATTATTTATTCAAAACCATGAAATTACCAGGACTTTAAATACATTTTGTAACGTTATCAAATTAACTAACCTAAAGAAATATATTCAATCCTTTTCCTCATTTTTTTGTAGCTATTCAAGCAGTTTTTCACAGCACATTTCGTCATTGTTGGACAACTGTCACTGTCTGCGGTCCAAACATGACTAAACAGGAATGTACCGCCCGAGTCGTGCGGGCGGTACTTTCACGGGGGCCATTTTTGTGGGCTGATTGTGAATCTAGTTCTATAATAGTACATCAATGACTGAGACTATTACTATTAACAGCAAGTCGTAATATATAGTTATTAACTACACATAATTATATAAATATACAATTAACCTAGAAAACACATTTGACATTTGAATTTTTAAATTGACAGCGATGTCAACGTACCGTGCAAACGTTTAGTTTCACGCAAAATATTTAAGCTTTACAAGCTTATATATACACTCCACATCGATTAAATTTCACTCGAAATTTGTAAGGTAGAAGAAGTTGAAAACATACATTCTTCCCTTCCTATGGAGCATTTTATTAGCACTCTAATCTACTATCCATTTGCACGAATAATTGACGAGGCTAAATTAGTACAAGTGTTGTTGTCACAATGTTGTGTATATACCGAAATGGTATTAAACATACAACAGCGCATTTATACTTTCCAAGAGACAATAAGTATTTAATTAAAGTGGTCTGTGCCTACAATCGACTAGTGACAAATGTGAAATTATCACACATTTCTGTAGATAAACATTACTTGTAGGTGAACGGGTTCTTGAAAACCACTCTAAAGACAAGAATTTTAATACATCATGTATGGGTTGAAAATAATGAAAAAATCGTATGGCATATTCGTCATCTCCGGATTTTTAACAACGGCGCCCAGCGACCTTGTACTTTGTTACTTCCTGTTGTTAGACGCCTACGTCGTTTAAATTCTATGAACTATAGAACCTGGGTACAACAACTCGTAATAGATCAGACTTCTAATGGGTCCCCGTAGCGATGTGGTCGTAAAGTGTCGAGAATAAGTTTGACCTACTTAAAGTCACATCACTGTGAGCCACTGCGCAGTGATTAAAAGAAAAAAAGCGGTCAAGTGCGTGTCAGGCTATGCGCAATGTAGAAGAATGCGAATTTTATTTATAATTGACATAACTATAACAACAGTTCTAAGTAATCAATGGATATTGTACGAAATTTTGCTTTCTCCAAATACATTTCTTAAGTTCGGCTACTACTCGTAAACTAGTAATGTCAACTTAGCTGTACTAATTTTCTTTTCAATTTCCTTTTACAGGGTGTTTTTAATATTGATTTCCGTTCCTTCAAGCATATAGTTGCCCTTGGCGATAGAAACGACGTACGACGACGACACGACGACGATACGACGCCGACGACGACGGCGGACGATATTTAGTTTTTTCTATTTCATACTTTTGTAATTAATTATAGCACCAAGGGTGGATGCAGGCCTTAAGAGTTAACATGGAGCTAAGTAAAAGTTAATGTTAAGTATGAAAATATTCGGAATTCAAATGACAAGCACGTCAACATTGTTTATTTGTTAAGGTTCTGTTATACTATCCTAGGGGTTTTAATTAATAAATGATCGAATTATTGAACATTTTCGTAATGGTACGAATAGGGATGAAAATGAAAATGAAAAATATTTGAAAATGAAAAATATTTATTTGGTTACAATAATGGGTACAATAGATTAGGGTTGGAATCTTCTAGTAAGTATTACATATACTTGTGGCAGAAGATCCCGCTCTTCCTATATTAGAATACAATGTAACCGTTACACACTTAAAGAAATAATCAAAAAGAGTTAATTATAGGGATACTTTTGGGGAATTGGATTGTTTTACAAAATATTTTTATTTCATCTCAGGAATACATGTGCCCTCGCAATTAACGAAATGCAATACAAACACCTTGTATTTTCTCTCAATTCAAGAAAATCTTTTTTTTCACTTATGAACAAACTACCGGCCGCCCGCGACTTCGTCCGCGTGGATTTTAGGTAATAACGAATTTTATAAATTAGGTCAACTTTTTTCTGTCAGATCAGTTGCCCGATGCTGTTAAAAAGCAACATTTTTAAGGCCTGATGCTAGACTATTAAAAGGAGAGACAGGTGTAGTTCCCGACACCGGCCAAAATGAAATTTTCTAGATGGTACCTCAGCATTTCAAAAGGATACTGTTTTAAGGCGTAGCAAAAAAAAACAACAAAAATGTGCCGAATTGCGGACCAGCCAAAACTTAAGGCACATAAGCGAGTTCATGCGATTCTTATTTTCGTCTGCAGGCTAATATGAGAGCGATGAAAGATTAAATTATTATAAAAAGTTTGGCACAATGATTATTATGTGACATAAAAAAAACACTAAGAAAATATTGTTGCCAGTCAACCATAGGGCGAAACAGGGAATGCAAATCTGTTTAACAAAAGGGAAAAATTCACGTGGACGTAGTCCACCACCACCACCATATCAGTCCTAGGACGTCCACTACTGGACATAGGCCTCCCCCAATTTCATGGGGGGTAAATGCCATAATCGCCACGCTTGGCATGCGGGTTGGCGATCGCAGATCGCGTGGACGTAGTCACGGCGCAGAAAATAGGAAAAGAAATAAAAACATAAGCTGGTCGCCTTAGCGTAACACCTCTTTATAAACAACATTAGTAACTCTTTACAAACGTATTAACATGCCATCCATGTCAGAGTATACCTGTTTGTATCATTCATTAATTTAATTATACATATTATCTTTTACATGCTTTTAATGGTATTATTTCACATAGAAACAGCCTAAATGGAAGATATATAATTGTAATATAAATATTTTTTGAGCCCTTGCTTGTACAATATAATCCACGCCTTCAACGTCTACTCAAACAAATTGCCCCATTTTCCATCTAAAGTTACGGCACAAACGCCGCTTGATGTTTACAGAGATTTAGAATTATTTAATTGGCATTTTTTATTATATATATCTTTAGTTTTGTTTACGAGTATATACCTACAATACCTACAAATATATATGTACTAAATAATGGTCCTATTAATATTGCGTACAAATAATTAAATGGAATATGACTACACTTTTCACTAACATCACAAAGAGTTGCTTAATACCCCGGAAGGAAATTATGGAAATATCCAGCCAAGCATTAACAATGATAACGTTTTGTCCAACGGGTAACCAGCAGCGACGATATGCTTTGATATAGGTATAATCAACAGTTAGATATATATAGAGGTACCAACTATAAAGAATATAAAAGAGATAACATCTTTCAGCTATTGAGCTGTACGAGAACATTAATTTGCAGAGAGGTCAATCTTTCAGTGGGAGATCACTATAGGTCAAGGCCGCGAAGGAAGGGATTGTTTGCCGAAAGTGTGTTATAGACTCCCCGGTAATAGTTCTTGTATAAATGGACGCGAGTTTATTTCTAGTCTATGCTGAACTAGTCTAAATTGAAGCAAAGCTTATGCTATGGGAACTAGCCTATGCTACATATACTATCTGTAAATAGTATCTATATCATATTAGCCAAAGGACGTCCGGTCCTGCGCCACCCGCATCCAGCGGACACCTGCGACCGTTACCAGGTCAATAGTCCACCGTGTGGGGGCCTGCTCACGCTACGCCTTCCGCTACGTGGTCGCCACTAGATAAACTTTCCGCCCCAACGATCATCGATTTTACCTGTTCTGCTGCGGATGACCGCAGCAGAACCAAAGTAACCGATATGATCACGCAGAGATACTCCCAGCATAGCCCTCTCCATTGCTCTTTCAGTGACTTTGAGCCTTCTTACGAGGCCACGTTTCAGTGCCATATGTCATCACTGGCAACACACACAGTAGCATTACCATGAGTTTGCAGTGACCGTACTCGCTAGCGACTGCGTAAACAATCAGTATGGAGAATAAGTATAGTGCCTCTGGTGGTCACTCATAGAACTACAGATCGGTACTCGTACCATGAGTCAATTACACGTTTACTATACTCGCTAACGTTAACTCGATTCATCGAGTAGTTTACGTTACGATCGGAGTGACGTGCCTAACTTCACAGCATACAAAGCTCTCTTTCTAACTATACTGAAAAGACAGAGCAAGGACGATATTGGACAAAAGGCTAAGTACCCAAGGCTTCCTTTCAAAAGTATAGAAATAAACCTGTAAATTTAAAGTGTCGTAGAACAGTAGCACAAGGTCAAATGTTAGTGAATCTTGTATTTGCTTTGGTTATTTTTGGTTATTATTGCCATACCTATAAACTGAGTGATGCAGTCTTTCCAGTTTTTATAATGATTATTTTTTGTTTCATGTGATTAGATGTACATAGATTATATATAATTAATAAACCTAATCTCATTTTATAGTATGTTGAAGTGGTTTTTTTTTATTTTGTTCTCATATCAGCCTGAATTTATCGCTGTTATTTGTCGTTCATCTTCTTACGCAGCCGTCGCTAACATATTCCACACAAAATAATGCCTTGCTGATATTATTTAGATAAATAATATCAGCAAGGCAAAATTATATTAATTATCAAATAATTCAACTGAAATTAGACGATAAATAATTATTACAATAATTTATGAAACAAGATCTCTAATAAGCTTTCACGCTCCAATTTGCTAGTGAAATAGTTTACTACAGTCGATACGGTATTTTTCGATAGCGACTGTCAAATTGGTGACTCATGGTACCGATCTACGGCAACCGCTACAAAACGTTAGTCGCTAGCGAATATTACGTTAGCGTCTGGCGGGCGCAGTGAACGCGCGATTAACTCATGGTACGAGCACAATAGAAAACTACTCGAAACGCGTTTATTCGGTAGTATCGTAATGTATATTTTCGATAGCATCTCATGGTAGCGGTACTGGTCAAAGACTCTCGTAGACTTTCTTAAATATCCACAGCTTCCATGGTTGTATAACATAGTGCATAGAAAACTGCAAAGTTAAGGCTCAAATACACTAAGCCGCAATGAATTAGTTTTATAATCTAACTAGTGCCGGACTGGGACCTTTTCAGAGCAGATAGCTGTGATTGCCCAATAAAAAAGTTTGGGTAGGGCAAATAAAAATTCTGGCCTAATTTGAATTTTAATAACTTAGATATATAAGCGCTTACTAACAAACTATAGATGTGATCACATGAAAACGTCTGAAATAAATAATTTATTTATTATTATTTATTTTCAGATAATCTACGGAACTTGGCACCCGTTTAGATCTCAATTCTTTTGTCGGTGAAGACGACAACCATGCATTGCATATTCTTAATATTGAACTTGGCTCCCATTTCCACATTTATGTTTTTGATGAGATTGCATGTTTTTTCGCAGGTTCATGGCATTGCAGTTCTGAGTATTTGCTTTTTAATTAAACTTATTTGAGCTTTATGTTTTTTTACGTTCATAATACCTCCACGCGTTCATGAGAAAGAGTCTCTTGACGGATGGACAGACGATCATCAAAACGATCTATTAAGGGTTCCTTTTTAGGGTTCCGTAGTCAACAAGGAACCCTTATAGTTTCGCCATATCCGTCTGTCTGTCTGTCTGTCCGTCTGTCCGCCCGTGGCTTTGCTCTATGATTGTTAGTGCTAGAAAGCTGCAATTTGGCATAGATATATAAATCAATAAATATGACAAAGGGGTAAAATAAAAAGATACCTCGCCTACACGTAAAGTGGGGATGTTTTTATTTTGCTTCAACCCTATAGTGTGGGGTTTTGTTGGATAGGTCTTTCAAAATAAATACAGGTCTTGATCAAACATTTCTTGACAAAGTGAATATTTTCGATAATATTCACTCCAAAAAAAAATGTTTTGTATTTATAATCTATCTGCATTCTCGTTGCGTCACTTCATACTCGTTGATGCCATTTCAATGTTCAAATATTACGGATTTATATGGTGTATTTTAGGAGTTGCTATTGCACAAGTTGCTATTTGTCTCTATCATCAAATCAGCGAGCGGTACCAAAATGATGTCACCAAACTTACATAAGTATGCCAAATTTCACCACAACCGATTGAGGATAACTGGTCAAAATTCAGTTGCAAGATTTGTCCCACACATGACATACTAACTAATACGGAGCATATTAGCTTGTAAAAAGAGAAAATGATAAACCAACTTTGTCAACTTAGGTATGTCTTTCTATCGAGATATTTATGTATTTACTGTAACAAGCATGTTTTGACTATAATCTGAAAAACAATCAAATAGTCAACTAAAATAATATATAACGAAAATTGATATCTATAAATTCAATATTAATTAGCATGTTTCGACTATAATCTGAAAAACAATCAAATAGTCAACTAAAATAATATATAACGAAAATTGATATCTATAAATTTAAAATTTAATATTACGGAATTTCATAGGACACCTTAATTTTCTTAGGCACGCTCTAAATGAGCATTTTAGTAGCATGCTTGTAAATATTATTTCATATTAATGAAGTAGTGATATAGAGTTGACCCGGGTAAGTCCTGCGTAAAACTGCGACCAAGACCACCGGAGGATGGGCAGCAGCATCCCTGGAGTTCGGTGGAGTTACTGCGATCGCCAACCCGCATGCCAAGCGTGACGATTATGGAATTTACGCCCCATGAAATGGGGGAGGCCTATGTCCAGCAGAGGACATCCTTCGGCTGATGGTGGTGATGGTGGTGGATATAGAATTTATCTTACAGAAAGTAAGTAATTTTATTTCAGATATGTCATTTCACTAGATTCGTGATTTGATAAAATAAAATTAAAAAATTACGTCAAAAAGTTGACGATATGAGCCTGAAAAGCAACTAATTATGCGATTTCACTAGACAAGTTCACTGATATGATAGTACATGCCCTACTAATAATGAAATGCCCAAAGTCCCGAAAGTAACGAGAATGCCAAATTCAGTATTTTTGGGACCGGGATTTCCTGGGAGCATACCCTAAAAAAGACGTGCCTATACTTTTTCACCTTACTGCTAATGAATAAGTAATAAGGTTCAAAAGTTGATCCATCTCTTTGTAGTCGACTGTACAAAGTAGTACAAATCCCATTAACAAATTAAAATTCGCGACGCCAGCAAAAGGTGGGTTTCACAGTCTGTCTATTATCGCGAAGTAATGTTCTACTTGTCCGAGATTGAGAAAATTGTCAATCGAAGTAAATCACTGTTTACATACAATCTATAATAATTTATTTACACTAGTGGCTCTGTGAGCTGTAGACATGGCAATTTTTTTTATTTAAAAAAAAATTATATAATTATGAACCTGCTCACAAAATTCCACGAGAATCGGTTGAAAAATGCGACCTGTAGACGAGAACATCCAGACAGACGGACATACGAAAGAATTTTTTGACGGAGACGCTTCTTTCGCTCGGTCAATAAACGAGATGCGTAAGATTTTAAAGCAAAAGGTTTAAGGAGCTCCTGGGATTTGACTTTTTCATTTATCCTTACCGGGTCCGGATTGTTAACGACTTTCAAGTGTATATTATAGATTGAACTAAATATTTTGACACTAGTGGCTATGTGAGATCTCGCAAAAAAATATTATTTCTTTCAATTTTCAAAACTTTCAAAAACTGACTCGAGAAAAAAATCTATACAATTATCGAACCTGCTCACAAAATTTCACGAGAATCGGTTGAGAAATGCGACCTGTAGAGGAGAACATCCGGACAGACAGGCAGACATACGAACGATTTTTTGTTGAAAGCTGAAACGGAGACGCTTTGCTCGCTCGGTAAAAAGTTAAAGGGCCCACGATAATGATGTCAACAAAAAGTTTAAAATGCACTCAGAATTCTTAAGCTTTCAGTTAGTGTTCAAGCCGGTAAGGAAATCAATTAACTCTAACGATGAGAACACCATCCTATACGCGTGCGCCCAAGAGGGACGAAAAAGCTTTTATCAATATTTATGCTGCTAAATTGCTAATTTATCTACATACAACGGCTGACGCCTTACCATTACCTACCTCCTTAACTTGGCCAGTTAATCGTTTGTTTACCTCAAAGTCATAACAAATATACAGTTTAAAGATAACAAAAAAGTGATTCTATGACAAAGACAAAAAATGACATTATGTCTCTCTGTCGTTCTTATTCAAATTTTATAAGACCATCTCTTTCGGTAGTTGTATTATTATTATTATTATTTTTAAATGACATAGGTGGCAAACGAGCAGACGAATCGCCTGATGGTAAGCGATTAGCGCCGCCCATGGACACTCGCAACACCAGGGTTGTAAGTGCGTTGCCGGCCTTTAAGATGGGAGTACGCTCTTTTCTTGAAGGTCGAATCGGTCCGGAAATACCGCAGGCGACAGTTCATTCCACAGTTTAGCTGTGCGAGGCAAGAAATTTCTGGAGAAACGCACAGTTGAGAACTGCCAACCATCTAAGTGGTGAAAATGGAAATTTTGCCGCGTTGGGCGATGGCGGAAGGAAGCGGCAGGGAATAATCCGAACAATTCCTCGGAGCACTCCCCGTAATACATGCGGTAGAAAATGCAGAGCGAGGCTACATTTCTACGCAGCGCCAAGGAGTCAAGCCGTTTCGAAACCCGCTGGCAGCCGACAATTCGAGTCGGATGCGGTCCAGAGGGAGAAGCTGGTACTGTAGTGCCCCTGCCCAAAGATGAGAACAGTATTCCATATGTGGGTGGACTTGTGCCTTATAAAGCTGTAGGCGATGAGCCGGCGTGAAATACTGTCTCGATCTGTTTAGCACACCGAGCTTTTTCGAGGCTAATTTGGCCTTACCCTCTAAATGACTTCACTCGAGATGTCGACGCCAAGGATTTCGATATTGGCTGTGGCAGAATGCTCTCAATACGAGGTGATGCGACGAACGCAAGCTTTTTCGCAGTATACACGCAAACCTGCGTCTTTGTAGGGTTAAAGCGGACCAGATTAAGTCGACCCCATTCTGAGACTTCATCCAGGGAAGTCTCAATCTGAGACACAAGTTTGTTTCGGCTCTCAGTGACGTTTTCCCGAGAAATATTGGCATCACACGTACTATCATCCGCATAACAGTGAATGCCGCTGATTTGCAGCATGTCATTAATATGCAGAAGGAATAGCGTGGGTGATAGCACACAGCCTTGAGGGACACCAGCATTCACAGACATGGCGTCAGAGCATACACCGTCAACTACGACCTTTATGCTTCTGTCTGCTAGAAAGCTGCTGACCCATTCACATAATTTCTCGGGAAGCCCATAGGATGGAAGCTTCGAGAGAAGTGCTTTGTGCCAAACGCGATCAAAGGCCTTCGCTACATCCAAACTAACAGCCAATGCTTCACCCTTTGTCTCGATCGCCTGTGCGCAACGATGTGTCAGGTAAACCAGTAGATCACCAGCCGAGCGGCCCCTACGGAAACCGTATTGTCGGTCACTAAGTAACTGGTGGTCATCCAGGTACCGAAGGAGCTGGCAGTTGATAATGGTCTCCATTCTCTTCGAGAAAAGGGAGGTTATAGCTATTGGCCTGTAGTTGGACGGATTTGAGCGATCGCCTTTTTTAGGGATGGGGTGCACCAAAGCTGACTTCCATGAGGTCGGGACTATGCCAGAAGAGTAAGAGAGCCGAAAAAGACGCATTAAAACTGGTGCCAACTCAGGAGCACACATCTTCAGCACAATGACAGAGATTCCATCGGGCCCACTAGACTTCTGAGCGTCGAGGGAAAGAAGAGCTTTACGCACTGAGTTTTGGTGGAAGCGAACATCCGGCATACAGCTCCCGCACCGCGGAATGGTCGGCGAAGCGTGGCCCCCGTCATCCAAAGTCGAGTTGGACGCAAAGAGTTTACCCAGAAGATCAGCTTTTTCTTTTGCGTCGTGGGCTAATGAATCATTTCCCATGTGCAGAGGTGGAAAAGACGGCGAGAAATTCCCCTGGATAGCTTTGGCTAGAGACCAGAACGCACGAGTTCCCGAAGGGAGGCGTTCTAGTTTCTCGCCAATCCTACCAATGTGCAACGACTTTGCTTTGACAATATAACTCTTTTGAAGGACCTGGAGGCAAAGTTAAACTCCCTTCTTAATGCGCTGGATTTTCCATCCCGTACCGCCGCTGCATTGACCCAGGCTTGGTAACACTCTTGCTTTCGGCGAGAAGCCTTCTTGCAAGATTGACCAAACCAAGGTTGCAATTTGCCACCAACGGGAACTACAGAGGATGGAATGAAAAGCTCCATTCCTTGCAGCACCACATCAGCAACAGAATCAGCAGCGACATTGGGATCATCCGGCGTGAAGCAGATTTGCCCCCAAGGGTAGGATGCAAAAAACGACCACATCCCGTCCCAATCTGCTGACTTATAGTACCACACACGGCGGCTACAAGCAACTCGCCGACGCGGCGGGCACGTGAGAAGCACCGTACTCTGGATCAGGCAGTGATCCGAGGAGCCGAGAGGGGCTTCAACGGATACGTGGTAGCCAACCGGATGGGAAGTCAACAGAAGGTCCAACAGGGAAGGTGTTTGGCTCTCCACATCAGGGATTCGCGTAGGCGCCGTAACCAATTGTGTTAAGAGAGAGATCTCCCCGCATGTTCGGTCTTGCTAGAGCCGACCCAATCGGCGTTATGGGCGTTAAAATCACCAAGAATTATGATTTCAGCGGATGGGATCTGCTGCTGCACGGAATCTGCAGCCGTTTGGATCTGCTCCAAGAGACGGTCAGTTTCAGCATCGCCGCTATGGGATCTATATAGGCATGCATAGACGCGAGGATGGTCATCGCCGTCAATTCGCAGCCATAAGGTGGAGAGATCCCTACCTTCAAGATTGCTGAGGCGGCGAGAACTGATATCATCTCCAACGTACACACATACCCCAGTTCTAGGTAGAAAAGAATGTTCCAGTTCGTACCCAGGATATGAGAAATAAGATGTGTCCGCTGGAGATGATATCTGCGTCTCGGTCAGAAAGAACAAGGCCGGCTTTGCTGTCTCGAGGTGTTGGTGGACAGCATTGAGGTTTGAATGTAAGCCCCTGATGTTTGTTACAGAAGTCCACGGCCAGCGAGGCAGGGGATGTTGTAGCTGCCTTGTTCTTGCCTCGGGCAGATGGCAGATGACAGAGCGCGGTTTCCCCCCCCCCCCCCCCCCCCCCCGAAAGAAAAAAAAACCGACTTCAATGGGGGAGGCCGGTAAAAGATTATTATACTTAGATGGTGCACTCTTAGATAGATATACAATAAAATAAAAATGGCTATAATGTATGTTTATAATTGTAGAAGACTAAGTACCCTCAATTCCTCATGGAATCATGAAAAAACCTTGCTTGCTTGACAAACAAAACGAAGAGAACAAATCGCCAAACGTGAACTTTTCGTCGTTGAAGAGTTCTGTTCTGATCATCATCAGCAGTTCCACTTCATCAAATGTCACATTTTTGTATGATAATGCTCGATTTGTTAATAAAAACACAAAAATCACTATATGTTTGCCTTTAAGATTTGAGGAGTTACCTCAATTCCTCATGGATCCCATCATCAAAAATCGAGCATGACAAAAATTAATCGTGAAAATAGAACTTGCTTAACAAACGCAGCTAGGAGGACAAATCGCCAAACGTGAACTTTTCGTCGTTGAAGAGTTCTGTTCTGATCATCATCAGCAGTTCCACTTCATCAAATGTCACATTTTTGTATGAAAATGCTCGATTTGTTGATAAAAACACAAAAATCACTATATGTTTGCCTTTAAGATTTGAGGATTTCCCTCAATTCCTCATGGATCCCATCATCAGAAATCAAGCATGACAAAAATTAATCGTGAAAATAGAAATTTCTTAACAAACACAGCTAGGAGGACAAATCGCCAAACGTAAACTTTTTGTCGTTGAAGAGTTCTGTTCTGATCATCATCAGCAGTTCCACTTCATCCAATGTCACATTTTTGGATGAAAATGCTTGACTTGTTGATAAAAACACAAAAATTATTATATGTTTGCCTTGAAGATTTGAGGAGTTTCCTCAATTTCTCATGGATCCCATCATCAGAACTGCGTTTTGACAAAAACGGGACCAACTTGGATATATATACTTACAATCAAAAAAAGAATTTACAAATCGGTTAAGAAATGACGGAGTTATGGACTAACAAACATTAAAAAAAAAAAAAAAACAACCTAATTGATAACCTCCTCTTGAAATTTTTAAGTCGGTTAACAACTCTCCTTATGCAAGTCTAACCTACGATTAGTCATAGTTATCACAAGCAAGGTTGTTAATCGAACGCGTGCAACGAGCAACCAGATAGGTATAAGTATTGGTATAAGTTAACTTATCGACCATCCATCACTACGCTGATCTTTGAACCATCCGCGTGCAAAGATCAGCAACTCGCGAGTGCAAAGATATAAAACGATAATAAGCTGACCTCGTATAACACAACTAAGTAAGTCAAACTCACACTAGCATCTCAACCATCAACTCATTATTATCACTATGAAATTAAATTAAATTTTCCCAAAAATGGTCCTTTTTTGTTTGAGAAACGAACACGCGAAGAGTTTTTTCCCACTGCAGTAAACTTTTAAAAATTCTGTCAATGGCATATTAAATTAAGTCGACTAATAGCATTCAGTCAAAGAAAGCCGCCCGCAACCCGCACAAAAATCCAGTGTGTGTGCATCTTTATAATATTTTCTCTCCATTGTCTGATTCTAGGACACATAAATAAAATTAAAAAATAAGTAAGTAACTATTTGATTGATTTCAACATAAAATTACTTTACAGTACATATGGTGCTACTTTACCGCAAGAGTGCGGTAATCAGCAGATTACGTGCATATGTCGAAACTTAAAGATACAAAGATTCAAATTGTTTATTTGTAAACATAGGTTTGACAGGATGTTACAATAGTTTTAAATTCCGCTATGTTTTGCCGTTCGGCATACAAATATTGTAGTCCAGATAGTGCATGCATGTACTTAAACTAATTTATATAATAAAAATTCAACGAATACAAGTAGGTAAATAAATAATTCAAATAATAATAATAAATTAAAAGACCCATATGTACTGTAAAACCAGGGTACACAGTAAAACGTTGTACGATACACGTGCGAATAGGTAATTCGCAACTCGTGTCGATATAAAACACTCCCTTCGGTCGTGTTTTAATTTATCACCACTCGTTGCGAATTTCCTATTTTCTGCACTTGTATCGTAATGTACTATTAAAAACTGAGTTGAGTGTAGATTATATAGTGTGAAAACGTAATTCCACCTTTGAATCGAGTCAAAGAGAGTGATAGTTTTCATTGAGTCTTTATTAAGCTTTACTTTCATGATTACTTTCATATTTTTTGGACCTGTAGTTCAAACGTTAGAGACACAATTTCTTTTTTCTTTTGGAATGATTATTTCCGAAATTATTCACTTTATCAAAAAATGTTTGATGAGGACCTCTATTCATTTTGGAAGACCTATCCAACAACACCTCACACCATAGGGTTGAAGCAAAAAAAAACCCACTTTACGTGTACATAGGTAGGGGAGGTACCATTATTATTTTTTATTATATTTTCCTTTGTCAGCTTTATTGATTTATATATCTATGCCAAATTACAGCTTTCGAGCACTAACAATCGCAGAGCCTTGGAGAGACAGACGGACATGGCGAAACTATATGGGTTCCTAGTTGACTACGGAACCCTAAAAACGGTTGTCATCAGACGAATCCAATAAACTTAAAGGGTATTTCTTCAAGTTTATTCTTCATTCTAACCTTACATCGGAACGTAAATTTCCAAATTGAATAACATTAAATATTATCCTAGACAGACTTTAAATACTCAATCAAGCTCTTAGCATGTTATACTCGTAGGAAAGAAGTAATAATGTCGGATTCCACATGACAAATGGTATGCAACATTAACATCAATTTAAATAATATCACCTCGTGGCACTGGTACCTATTGTTTACATCCAATTAGAATTGAATAAAGTTTACTGTCACAAATACAATTACAACCTTTATAACACATATATACAAATGGCAATTAGCAAAGTAGGCATTATACAAGAGTAACCCGTGTATAGCTTTGAATACGAGTAAATATTTGTCTTTATTATATAACTGCCGAACGCATAGCGTCGGCACTGGGCAAGCCTCCCACAAGGTGGACTGATGGCCTGGTACGGGTTGCGGGTGGCGCTGGACCGGTCATTTTGGGTTCTCTTTGGGGAAGGCCTATACCCAGCAGTGGACGTTCTTCGGCTGACATGATGATCATGATTATAAAACTTGCGATTGCGTAACAAAACTTACCCATATGAAATGTACCTACTTTGAATTTTTTTTACACATAACTAAAAAACATTGTAGTTACTTTACGTAGCGTAGACTATATTTCATACACATCCGAAGCATACGGTCGAAGATGTACATGTGATAAAGTTCTAGGTCGAAAGACCTAAGTGGGTATAGGTTATATAGAATTTTCAATTACTGATTTTACAATTCGCTTACATGAAAAGCTAAACTATGAAATGTATACAATCTTCATTTCGCTTTTTTATGTTAGTACAAAGTATCCTTATTTATATTAAAAGTGCTTACAAAATAATGTGGGTAAGCGTCTAAAGTTAGCAGGTATAATACGAGTATATATTTATACGAGTAAGTATTAGCCATATTACCACACTGAATGTTTTGAGTATTTAGTATATACAAGCAGCTATGTTGTTCTATGATGAATAATCTACCCAGACTAATTAATGCGGCTGTTTACACTTTCGTGGGTAGGAGAATAGTACATTACTGCAGAGGCCGTGAAGTAAGGGATTGCTGGACGAGTTTGGGATAAACGGCCGAGTCGTAGACGAGGCCGGATAAAACGAGTCCTGCAATCCCTGTTCCGGCCGAGGATTGTATAGTACTTTTCTCAAACATGTTAGAAAAAAAAACTACGATGTAAAAAAAAACTAAAAAATACAATACGTCCAAAAATAGCAAAGCATCACGACAAATAACGGAAATTAAATAAAAACACGAAAAATGCTACAAAATACAAGCACCATTTAAAAAAACACGAAAAAACTAAAAAATACCAAAAATCACGTAAAAACTAAAAAAAATACATAAAAACATGGAAAAACAAAACAAAATCGAAAGGTACAAAAAAAATACATAAAAACTTTTAAAAAGTCCAAACATCAAAAAATAAAAAACGCTACGAAATAACACGAAAAAACTAAATAAAATACATAAAAACTCGAAAAATTCGAAAAAAAAAAAACCAATTTACATAACAAATTAAAAATATATATACAAAATCGTGGCGGTTGGCTCTATGTAATATTTCCTTTATCAGTTGATTTTAGTAAGCAAATTTAAAAAGTTAGAGCAGCGGACAATAATGTTAGTTTCATACATTCTCCATACATTACTTCTTGGCCGCCGGCCAAGAAGTAATGTAGGGAGCCATAAATAGGTAACTTCATGTCCTCTTTTCGTGACATTAATGCATACATTTAGGCGCATGTTTGAGAAAATATTATTTCTTTGTATTTATACCCGTAGCGTAGATGACTTATTTTATAATGGGTACTTAGTTGAAGGAGTATTACATTGATTTCGAAAATAATATTTTTCTTTAGGCAATTTCTAAGTAAGTAAGTGCTTAAAGCTCCAATTATGCAAGTAATATACGAATTTCGACTAAGAAAAATATAAGTCTATAAGTTACAAGAAGTAGGTACCTGATGATATTGTTCTCAATTGCAAATATCTGCTTAGTTGTGATATATTTGTACAAAATCTGTTACATACGTATATAAACTAATAATATTGACCTCGACTTCGGTCACTTACGGTCAAATAATAATAAGCAATGTCAAGAACGATGTGACAAAGAAATATTGATAACAACCCATCCATATTTAAGTAATAAGAATATTGTTCAGTTACCTAGCTCCATTTTTAAAGTTTTAAATATCTGATTAGGAAAATGCCATGATTTTTTCTTTATTGATTCAGTGTATGGTTCATTTTATCTTTAGTATATAAGTATGTTTGTTTGTAAATTATCTAGTGTATAGGTATTTGTTGAAATAAATACTTGTACATATCTGTGTATGTGTGTGTGTGTGTATCTGTTCAATGCAAATAATATTTAAATAAATGTTGAATAAGTTACGTAGATGTTTGTACTCAGCATTTTGACCTGAAACAGCCCTTAGTGTAACCACAACAGTCATACAGTAAAATTTAAAATAAATAAACGCTATGATGAGATGAGTTGAATAGGTCGGTAGGTAAGTCCTATGAAAAACAAGAATGCAGAGTACAAGTTAAAATGACTCACCAGGCCAAAGTCAGATCCTTTTTATCAAAAAACAATTGTAAGTTAACTCAGGCACGAGACGCGTGTCCGTGCATTTGTCTCGAGGGCTTAAGTATCACGTGTATTAAAATCAACAGTCAGCGGCGGACTGACGAAGTGACTGATTGTGACCGCTGCTGTTGTAATCGTAATCACCTACTCGCGTCTTAAGAACCGTACACAACGGAACAAAAATAAACACCCGTCAATAACAAAACTTGTGTGTCACCTACGATACTCTGCCGATAAAGTTTTATTATAAGCAGGGTGGTGGCATGAACATTTAAGCTGCCCCAAAATTAGTTTTTACTAATTTTATTTTTTATAACGTGATGGCATGGCACCAATTATCGACGCGTCCTAGTATTACTACCAGTAATCGGCCATTTTTTTCTATAAAGTTGAAAATAAGGTCTGGCAACTCTATTTTCAATTTGGCATCACTGAACGATATACAGTGTGTATTCCACTTTCATCCAGTACACAATCATAGACATAGGCCGTTTTCTTCAAAGACTGCGAAATAAAAATGATGATGTGGCGTGAAATTGAACAAATGAAAGTTAGCTTATTTTAGTTGAAATAGAGAGTATCGATCACTATCGCTAAATTACTGTTCTCCGATTTTATTTTCGGCAGATGTCAGTAATTTAATTACTTAATTTATTTATTACAATTATTAACCCCTTCAGTATTTTTTACTCATTTAATGAGTTTCCTTATACATATATTGCAAGATTGCAAAAAACATTGTATTTACCAAGTGTATGTCACTCGCTACCAAAAAGAGTTGCCCCGTACAACATTTAAACCCCTGATATATTTCTTTATGTTTTAACATAGACTTGTTAAGGCCTTCTAGCGTTTTCAGTGCGAAGCCTAGATGCAACGACCGCTCACAGCCGCGTGCGTGGTGGAACGCCCTGGTCTGTGGAAGTATAAACGCCTACCTCAGCAAAGAGACTCTTAAAATATCTCATGGCTTTTCTAAAACAATTTTTCGTATTAATGTTCAACTTTTGGGCGTTCATGTTTTGGTGGCACTACCCTATAATATAAGCGGGTTTATCGAACCGAAAAAGATTATTCAGTTAAGTACGTTGCGACATCGACACTTTATTTGGTGTTCCAATAGTAATACATGTATTACGCCATATTCTACAGTCGTAGAAATGTATGACTTAAGATACACACAATCTAAATATATAAAAGAAGAAACTGACTGACTGACTGACTGACTGACTGACTGACTGACTGACTGACTGACATATCAACGCACAGCCCAAACCGCTGGTCCTACAGATTCCAAATTTGGCACGTAGGTTCCTTATAAGGTCTAGGGGTGCACTAAGAAAGGATTTTTCAAAATTCAACCCCTAAGGGGGTGAAATGGGGGTCCGAAGTTTGTATGGGGAAACAAGATTAGCTGGACTATTTTATTCGAAACTTCACAGGAGTATTTCTAACGATAAATGAGTAAACACGTGTTTCAGGTTTTTTGAAAAATGAACCCCTAAAAGGGGGAAATGTGGTGACAAATTCTGATAATCGATATGGGTATTGTTTTTATGGTTTATTAGGTCGCTGATAACGAAAATAACAAGGATTTTAAAATCCCACGTGGAGGACGTGAAATACCATCCCCTCCTGTTGGGGTGCGCGGGGGATGAAATGTCTAAATATTAATATGGGTGTCGTTTTTATGGTTTTTTGGGACGTTAATTACGAAAATGGCATCGGTTTTGAAATTAAATATTGTGGACATGAAAACTTTTGAAAGTTTGTGCCAAATTGCAAGAAATAACTGACTGACTGAGTGACCTGTTGGTCACAAAACATATCAACGCACAGCGCAAACTGCTGGTTCTAGAGATTCCAAATTTAGTATGTAGGTTCCATATAAGGTCTTGAGGTGCATTAAGAAAGGATTTTTCAAAATTCAACCCCTAAGGGGGTGAAATGGCGGTCCGAAGTTTGTATAGGAAATAAAGATTAGTTAGATTATTTTATTCGAAACTTCACAGGAGTATTTCTAACGATAAATCAGTAAACATGTGTTTCAGGTTTTTTGAGAAATCAACCCCTAAAAGGGGGAAATCTGGTGAGAAATTCTGAAAATCGATATGGGTGTGGTTTCTATGGTTTATCGGGTCGCTGATTACGAAAACAACAATAATTTTAAAATCCCACGTGGAGGACGTGAAATACCATCCCCTTTGTTGGGGTCCGAGGGGGTTGGAATGTCTAAATATTAATATGGGTGTGATTTTTATGATTTATTGGGTCGTTAATTTCGAAAATGGCATTGATTTTGAAATTTAATATTGCGGGCATGAAAACTTAAAAGTAGGTGCCAAATTGCAAGAAGAAACTGACTGACTGAGTGAGTGACATATCAACGCACAGCCCAAACTGCTGGTTCGAGACTCGAGAGATACCAAATTTGGCATGTAGGTTCCTTATAAGGTCTAAAGGCGCATGAAGTGCCGTGAATTCCCTATGAAGATACGACCTTTCTTGAGTCAATGTATTGTAAGTGGTTTTATTAATTAGTGCCGTCCGATACGATTTCGACGAAAATCGATATTTGAGCGTCCAAGAGGACTCTTAATACGACTCCTAGGTAAAATTTGGCAAAAGTGGCGGCCATATTGCTTTTCTTCATTTTCGTCCCGATTTCGTTCAAAATCGATATCTGAGCGTCCGAGAGGTCCCCATATACGACACCGAGGTAAAATTTGAAAATAGTGGCGGCAATATTGATTTTCTTCATTTCCGTCCCGATTTCGTTCAAAATAGAAATCTGAGCGTCCGAGATGTCTCTTAATAAGAATCCGAGGTAAAATTTGGGAAAAGTCGCAGGCATATTGATTTTCTTAATTTTCTTCCCGATTTCGTTCAAAATCGATATCTGAGCGTCCGACAGGTCTCGTAATACGAATGCGAGGTAAAATTTGGAAAAAGTGGTGGCCATATTGATTTTTCCCCTTCGGTCCCCGATTTCGTTAAAAATCGATATCTGAGCGTCCGGGAGGTCTCTTAATACGAATCCGAGGTAAAATTTGGAAAAAGTCGCAGCCATATTGATTTTTTTCATCTTCTTCCTAATTTCGTTCAAAATCGATATCTGAGCGTCCGAGAGGTCCCCGAATACGAATCCGAGGTAAAATTTGGAAAAAAGTGGCAGCCATATTGATTTTCTTCATTTCAACCCGATTTCGTTCAAAATCGATATCCGAGCGTCCGAGAGGTCCCCTAATACGAATCCGAGGTAAAATTTGGAAAAAGTGGCAGCCATATTGATTTTCTTCATTTCCAACCCGATTTCGTTCAAAATCGATATCTGAGCGTCCGAGAGGTCCCCTAATACGAATCCGAGGTAAAATTTGGGAAAAGTGGTGGCCATATTGATTTCCTTCATTTTCGTCCCGATTTCGTTCAAAATCGATATCTGTGTGTCCGAGAGGTCCCCTAATACGAATCCGAGGTAAAATTAGGAAAAAGTGGTGGCCATATTGATTTCCTTCATTTTCGTCCCGATTTCGTTCAAAATTGATATCTGTGTGTCCGAGAGGTCTCTTAATACGAATCCGAGGTAAAATTTGTGAAAGTTGCGGCCATATTGATTATCTTTTTTTTCGTCCCGATTTCGTTCAAAATCGATATCTGAGCGTCCGAGAGGTCCCCGAATACGAATCCGAGGTAAAATTTGGATAAAGTGGCAGCCATATTGATTTTCTTGATTTCAACCCGATTGCGTTCAAAATCGATATCCGAGCGTCAGAGAGGTCCCCTAATATGAATCTGAGGTAAAATTTGGAAAAAGTGGCAGCCATATTGATTTTCTTCATTTACAACCCGATTTCGTTCAAAATTGATATCTGAGCGTCCGAAAGGTCCCCTAATATAAATCCGAGGTAAAATTAGGAAAAATTGGAAGCCATATTGATTTTCTTAATTTTCGTCCCGATTTCGTTCAAAATCGATATATGTGTGTCCGAGAGGTCTCTTAATACGAATCCGAGGTAAAATTTGTGAAAGTGGCGGCCATATTGACTATCTTATTTTTCGTCCCAATTTCGTTCAAAATCGATATCTGAGCGTCTGAGAGGTCTCTGAATACGAATCTGAGGTAAAATTTGGCACTCCATACATGCCTGTATGCAAAAAAGTTTAATGTTACTATATAGGCGTGTGGGGTATCTATGGACTTGCTTTTAAAAACGACATAGAGGTTTCGATATTTTTTTCCATTTAAATCAACAAGTACGTTGCCAGTTTTTGTTTCACTTTTAGCACCACCCAGGGGTCACGTGTAGGGTAACGGTGGGTACTCCCTACGGACGTGGTGCAACTTCGACCCCCCTTTGTCAAGTGAGTGGGCAACTTGACTGTTAGAAGTTCGCAAGCCGCTCGAAGGCCTCTAGCTTGGCTTAACGATTGCAGCCGGGATCAACGGCTTAGCGTTCCTTCCAAAGCAGAGTCATTTAGTAACCACTCAAAGCGATCACCCATCCAAGAACTGACCTGCGATATTGCTTAACCTCGCACACCGCACGCGGTAGGCGGGTGCCGTTGGGCCACAAGCGCTCTAAATTCTTGATAGTTTGTGCCAATTTGCAATTCAATCGGTCCAGTAAAAGCAACTTGGTTGTAACAGACGGTTAAAAATTTCGCTTAGTACGCGGGCGAAGCCGCGGGCAAATGCTAGTAGTTACCTAATTGAGCCTAAATCCTTATAATAGTATTTTTTTTTAATTATATAAATTTGTTTTTGGCATAATTTATTATTATTAGGAGTTCTTGTATCGTTGTAATAATAAACGAGATATAGTAACCATTAAAAACATAAATGTGAAAATGCCAGCCAAGTTCACCGACAAAAGAATTGAGATCTAAATGGGCGCCAAGTTCCGTAGATTATCCGAAAAGTTGCCATGTTTGGCACTAGATTGTTTACAGTAAAACTAATTTACTGCGGCTTCATGCATTTTGAGCCTTAACTGGGCAGTGTTCTATGCAGTATGTTATAATACCATAAAAGCTGTTAGATATTTAAGAAACGCGGCATAGTGTCCAGCCAAGTTCACCCCAGGAACTGGCGGACAGCAGCCGTGTGTTATATTACACGAACCGTTTGGAGCCACTTTTGACCCCCCATTAACCCAAAATCAATCTAACAAAAAATTTACAGACTAAATATAACAACAATTAACATGTATAGGAAAAGTATGAAAACACTTAAAGCTATAACTACTACTATACTACTTAAATAAATAAAAATAAAAAAACAAATTACAGAAAGAAAACTCCATCCAAAAGTTCTGCCTGCGGCATGGACCCCAAAACGCTGGCAGCGTTTCCCCTCTGAACCGCAAGAGCGATCCGTTGAGAGAGGTACGCGCCAGCTTTGGGGTCCCCTGAGGCATGGACCAGCCGCGAGGACAGGGCCTTCATGAAGCTCTTCATGTCGGCTGACCAGGGTTCCATGGTTTCCACTGCAAGCGCCGCAAACTCGTAGCTCTGTACTAGAGAGGAGTATTTGCGGCGTTTGAGTATTTGGGCCTGATCAGCCGCAGCGCCGGCCTGGGAACGGGTTACCTGAATGTGGGACAGAGCGAACGTATCGACACACGTTGCGTCCCACACCAGGGCCCTCCCGAGTTTCCACGGTACCAATGTTACTCCGTCAGGGCGCTTGCCATCGTCTCTTGTCATACCTGCCGGTTCTAATGACGAGGGTATGGAGGCGGTAGCGAGCGCCCGACGCACCAGGTCGTTTATGGTACCGTGACGGTACATGCGGCCGGCGCTTCTGTTACATGAAAGGCCATGTCGACCCAGCTGGTCCACACCTTTGCCGCAAACACAAGTGTGGGGAATACAAATCTTAGAACCCAGCCTTAAACTTATTGCTATTCTTAAGGTACCTGGGTCCAGAACCGTGCCTATGTTACGTGAGGGAAGGGCATTTAACCAGTGCCCTGACTCTGGTGCGGAGACAGCCAAGAGTCGGGCACGTTCCGAATCGTCCGGACTATTGTCGATTAGGGATGCGTGAATAGCTTTGAGGCGAGGTGTATCCCAAACTCTCTCTATGTGCCTCATGTCTGGAATGTTTGCTCCCGGGCACGAGTCGCATCAGGCCCTCCTGGCCTCCACCAAGCTCGCCATCTCAACGTCGAGTATCTGTGGGTTATTTAAAATAATACCGACGAGAGAGAGCGAACTGTACGCGGAGGACAGGAAAGCCGGAAGTGCCACACTGCACGAGGAGCGAACACCCAGACCACCGAACCTTACTGGCAAAACTGCTTGGGACCATGAAGTTGAATCAAAACAGACATTTAGAATTTTGGATAGAGTTGTTTGGAGCGTGTTATCAATAGATGATAGAATGGAGGGAAATTTCCAGATCGGGCAGCAACGGAGTAAGTACATAAATTTTGGCGTAAATAGGCAAAAACGGGTGATAAAAAGGGCCATATGGGGATTTATTTCGTGAAGTAAGTTAGAGGTACAGTTAAAGTGATTTAACTTGCAATTGACAACTGGACTGATCGCTTCGTCAAAAATTGGAGACCCTAAAAGTGTAAGAGATGAAGTGGAATGGACAGAAATGTTAGGTAATATCGCGTTAAAGTTTGTCAATATTTCAATTTTTCTATCTGTGGGTAAGTGATCGGGTAGAAAAATTTCGCACTTAGTGAAGTTAAGCGAGAGACCTATATTTGTAAATTTGGCTATTATCAATTGCAAGTCCTGCGTTTCTGCGTCTCCTCCGAGGGAGCCATCGTCCAGATACCAGAGATTAAATTTAGAATTTAGTGCAGTTATGAGAGGGTGAATAGCCAAACTGAAGATAGCTGGTCCAAGTGGATCTCCCTGCTGGCAGCCTGTGCTTGATAAAATAAATAAAATAAATCTAACATAAAAAAATGAAATTTGTTACATGTATAAAGATCCTTTAGAACAACTAGAACCCCAAATTTTATAAACATAGGTTTAATAGTTATTGAGATATTAAATTCCAAAAAACGGCATTTCTACCACTGACTGACTGACTAGTAATCAAAAACCTAACACACTTCCAGGTGACCTAGAAAGCTGAAATTTGGCATGAAGCTTGGTAATTGTGTGACACCAGAAAAAATCAGAAAACTACGATATTTTTATTAGTTTTATTATTATTATTTATCCTCTTTACCTCAGAACTCCGTCATTTATTAACCGATTTGGAAAATTATTTTTTTGTTTGAAACGGTATACTTTAGGGGTGGCCCCATAGTTATCGGGAAAGAATCTGATCATAGGGTCCTGGAGAAATCGAGGTAACTCTTCAAATATTTGAGGTGCACCTATAGCGATTTGGGTATTTTGTATAGTAACTCGTGCATTCGCTCTTAAAAAACACCATTTGGCGAAGATTGACAAAAAGTAATGATATCCCATCAAAAACATAAATGTGAAAATAGGAGCCATGTTCATTATTAAGAATATGCCAATCTTGGTTGTCTTCTCCACCGACAAAAGAATTGAGATCTAAATGGGTGCCAAGTTCCGTAGATTTTCTGAAATGGTGCCAAGTCCAGTACTACATTGTTTACAGTAAAACTAATTTACTACGGCTTAATGCATTTAGAGCCGTAACTTGGCAGTTTTCTATGCGCCATTTTATAATACCATAAAAGCTGTTGGATATATAAGAAAACTGCCCAGTTAAAGTTCAAAATGCATTAAGCCGCAGTAAATTAGTTTTACTGTAAACAATGTAGTGCTGGACTTGGCACCATTTCAGAGAATCTACGGAACTTGGCACCCATTTAGATCTCAATTCTTTTGTCGGTGGAGACGACAACCAAGCATGGCATATTCTTAATATTGAACTTGGTTCCCATTTTTAACCGACTTCCAAATTTCAAAAGAGGAGGTTATCAATTCGGTTGTATGTTTTTTTTTTTTTTTAAATGTTTGTTACTCCATAACTCCGTCATTTCTTAACCGATTTGAAATTTTTTTTTTTATTGTATGTATATATATCCAAGTTGGTCCCGTTTTTGTCAAAAGGCAGTTTTGATGATGGGATCCATGAGGAATTGAGGGAACTCATCAAATCTTTAAGGCAAACATATAGTGATTTTTGTTTTTTTATCAACAAGTCAAGCATTTGCATCCAAAAATGTGACATTGGATGAAGTGGACCTGCTGATGATGATCAGAACAGAACTCTTCAACGACGAAAAGTTCACGTTTGGCGATTTGTCCTCCTAGCTGTGTTTGTTAAGCAAGTTCTATTTTCACGATTAATTTTTGTCATGCTCGAGTTCTGATGATGGGATCCATGAGGAGTTGAGGGAACTCCTCAAATCTTAAAGGCAAACATATAGTGATTTTTGTGTTTTTATCAACAAATCGAGCATTATCATACAAAAATGTGACATTTGATGAAGTGGAACTGCTGATGATGATCAGAACAGAACTCTTCAACGACGAAAAGTTCACGTTTGGCGATTTGTCCTCCTAGCTGCGTTTGTTAAGCAAGTTCTATTTTCACGATTGATTTTTGTCATGCTCGAGTTCTGATGATGGGATCCATTAGGAATCGAGGAAACTCCTCAAATGTGAAAGGCACACAAATAGTGATTTTAGTATTTTCATGAACTAATCAAGCATTTTCATTCATAAAAGTGACATTTGATGAAGTGGAACTGCTGATGATGATCAGAACGGAACTCTTCAACGACGCGTAGTTCACGTTTGGCGATTTGTTCTCTTCGTTTTGTTTGTCAAGCAAGCAAGGTTTTTTCCTTGATTTCATGAGGAATTGAGGGTACTTAGTCTTCTACCATTATAAACATACTTATAGCCATTTTTGTATTTTATTGTACGGAATCTAAGAGTGCACCAGCTAAGATTAATAATCTTTCACCGGACTCCCCCATTGAAGTCGGTTTTTTTTTCTTAAAAATTATCACATATATGTTTTTGATGGAATTTAATTATCATTATGCTCTTTTTCTTTGTTAATTTGGACAGAAACTTTATAGTACCTGGGCCAGGATCACATATCGCCAGCCATTTCCTCTCGGGCGATAACTTGTAACATTCTTGAATGATATGAAATCCCGTGGACGTCAGCTGACGCTCCGTTGGTGAGTTCTCCTGTATGAACCTCTCAAACACGTATTTTTTGTCGTTTCCTATCGTTAGATAATATTATCAAATTATGAATGAAATGACACAATAGGTATGTTGAAGAAAAAAGAAAGTCAGCTGACTATAAAGTGGTGGAAAATACATCCACGGTAGGAGGTCAATGAAGTAAGAGCGGATTTATTACTTTCAGGCGTTGTTTTAGGCTCTTAAAGTAATTAACGATTATACGTTGGTCAAGTATCGGCCAAATTATATAAAATAGCGAGAGCAACTAGGTGTGTTTATTTACACACACGAGCCAGAGTAAACTTAGATTTATGGTAGTATGTAAATATTTTCTTCCAATAAAATTATATAACCATTTTCTTGTTTCGCTCTGGCTCGTGTTTAACGCGACTAGCTGGTCTGATCATATCGATAACAAACTAGCTTTTACTTGCGATTTTTATACTCGTTAAAGACTTTAATAAAGAACCTAATACAACGCCTGAATTTATCTCATAGCAAATCTGCTATTGGACTTTATTAACTAGCGTTGCAGACGTAAATTACCACATTTGTGTCCAGTACACATATTTTCCAACACTTTATAGTTAGTGTCCGACCGAAACATGTTTTTTGGCCGAAACCGAAACCGAAGGTTCGGTTTTGGTTCTAGTTTCGGCCGAAACCGAAACCGAAACTTTTAAGGACGTGTTAAAATCGTTGAATAAAATGTCAGCTTAGTAGGCCATTATTTTAAGACATATGAATCATATGATCAATTAAACACTTATAATCGGTGTAGGTGCGTTGTTTAAACAAGTTTTTTTTAATACCACGTCGGTGGCAAACTAGCGTATGGCCCGCCTGATGGTAAACGGTCACCGCAGCCTATGGACGGCTGCAACTTTAGGGGTGACAAATGTGCGTTGCCGACTCTTTAAAATTTTATACACTCCTTTCTTGAAGAAGCCCATACTGTAGTCCCTCGGGAAAACCTCGACAGGGAGCTCATTCCACAACCGAAGCGTCCGAGGGAGGAATTCCTTTGGAATCGTACCGAACGTGACCATTTAGGTGTGAGGGTGAATGCCCTGCGGACGGCGAGCTGTGCGATGGTAGAAAGTGGCCGTAGGCATCATATTGAACAGTTCTTAGGAGCACAACCAATTAAACAAGCCATAGGACACGCACAAGGATGCAAATTTTCTCCTTAAACTTAACGGTTCAATATCGCTCGTCAGTTTGGGATCGTCCACGATTCGTACAGCACGTCTCTGAAGCAATTCAATAGGCCCAAGCTGGTATCCAGGTGCTCCCGCCCAGAGGTGACAGCCAACTCAATGGGGACGGACTTGTGACTTATATTATAGAGGTCTCTGTCCAGGGGTGATGTATCGCTTCGCTCTATTGAGCACAGCTTTTTGGACGCCAGCCTGGCTTTGTCTTCTAAGTGGCTCCGAAGCTAGACGTTGCTGGAAATGTCTACACCAAGGATCCCAATAACTCTCTAAGATGGAGAGGGCTGTGTCTTGGATTGGGCAACAGCGAATGTGGTTTTATTTGTAGTGCACGCGTATACTTGTTACTTGGTGGGGTTGAACTGGACCAGATTATCCTGGCTCTTATTTACGCCTTTTTTGAAGAATCCCATGCTACTAAAGTGTTCTGGGTATAAAGTACCTATTGAAAAGTACTGTATGAGAACGCAATGGCTCTAAGGTGTGGGGATGAGCTCGATGGCGAGAGGTGCGATAATGATAGGTATCCGAAGGGCATCATGTCATACATAGGCCTCCCCCAGAGAATGCCAAAATAATCAATTAGGAGCTACCCGCATCCAGCGGACCCACGCGACCTTAATCAGGTCATCAGCCTACATCAAGCCTCAGCAACCTTGTGGGGGCAGCTCAGCAACTTTCCTCGTTCCTACACTACGTCATCCGGTACGTGGTCGCCACTCAAGAACTCGCTTGCCCCACCGACCATCGGTTCTCCGGGCAATATGGCCCGCACCTGCCACTTTAGTTTGGCATGCCTTCAGGCTATGTCGGTTACTTTGATTCCTCTGCGGGTATCGTCATTTTTTAGATCTCGCAGAGTAAGTTCGAGCATAGGCCATAGCCCTCTCCATCGCTCTTTGAGTGACTTTGACCCTCCTTTTTCGGAGCCATAGGTCATCAATCGCAACACGCACTGGTCAAAGACTTTAACTATTGACGAGAGGATAATCGATACATGACGAAAAGATATTGCGTCTCCAGAACGCCACCCAGCCAAGTCATTTTTGAAAATTTACCTCCTACTCGAAATTGCTTCTGCCCAACTGAAGTGTTTGTCCTAGGCTCAGAGACAGTACACAAATTTGTGGACAACTTTGAGCGTAGAGTCTCTGATCTTAACTGGAGTACGTACTACATGGGTACATGGACATTAGTTATGATCTTCGTTTGGTCCATGTTCATCTTAAGCCCAACTTCTTTAGAAGCCCATTAGATCATCGAGCATATTACTTAAGTTCTTCATGGTCTCAGTTTTGAAGAAGAACAACCAAACTCCTGTCCCATGGCTTTGAGAATGACTAAATCGAACAGCTTCTAAACTAGATATAAAATTAACTAAAATAATATTTTGATCTTAATGTTAACAGATCACAATCAGCCAGCCTCGAAAGACTAATTAGAATTCACGATCCGAAAGTAGGTACAATGTTGTAAGTTTCGGCACGGCCGAAAGGTTCGGCACTTTTTTGGCCGAAACCGAATCTTCGGCCGAAACATGATTTTTAGGCCGAAACTGGCCGAAACCGAAACTTTGGCCGGACACTATTTATAGTCAGCTGACGTTGTTATTAACCGACTTCAAGATTTCAAAGGAGGAGGTTATCAATTCGGTTGTAGGTTTTTTTTTAATGTTTGTTATTCCACAACTCCGTCATTTCTTAACCGATTTGGAAAAATTTTTTTTTGATTGTAAGCATATTATATATCCAAGTTGGTCCCGTTTTTGTCAAAACGCAGTTCTGATGATGGGATTCATGAGGATTGACGGAACTCCTCAAATCTTAAAGGCAAAAATATAGTGATTTTTATGTTTTTATCAACAAGTCGAGCATTTTCATCCAAAAATGTGACATTTGATGAAGTGGAACTGCTGATGATGATCAGAACAGAACTCTTCTACGACGAAAAGTTCACGTATGGCGATTTGTCCTTCTAGCTGTGTTTGTTAAGCAAGTTTTATTTTCACGATTATTTTTTGTCATGCTCGAGTTCTGATGATGGGATCCATTAGGTATCGAGGGAAGTCCTCAAATGTGAAAGACACACAAATAGTGATTTTAGTATTTTCACGATAATACATTTTCATTCAAAAAAGTGACATTTGATGAAGTGGAACTGCTGATGATGATCAGAACGGAAGTCTTCAACGACGCGTAGTTCATGTTTGGCGATTTGTTCTCTTCGTTTTGTTTGTCAAGCAAGCTAGGTTTTCAGGACACATTTTCGTCAAGCTTGTGTTCTGATGGAGGATTCCATGAGGAATTGAGGGCACTTAGTCTTCTACCATTATAAACATACTTATAGCCATTTTTATAATAATCTTTCACCGGCCTCCCCCATTGAAGTCGGTTTCTTTTTCTTAAAAATTATGTTTCCCTCAAGATATTGGGTTATAAGTATATCAGTACCTGAACGACCAAGCTATGCTCGTGTTTTGTCGGGGGATACGAGTTTTCCCGACGATAAGATATAGTTATATATTTTTTTCGTCCCCGGAAACCCCTATATTGTAAGTTACATTGAAATCGTTAGAACGGTTTTCGAGATTTCAATTACAAACAAATAAATATACAAATGTTGCTTGTTTAATAGTATAGGATTTGTTAATATTATCATTTCAGAGGAAATGACAAAACGATTATATTGTTTAAGTGTTTTGGAGGGTTAAACTGCCAAAGCCACCAATGGAGGCCCTGGTAACGTCTACGGGGCTTTATAAATTATAATACAACTCTCTTATGCATAGTACGTAAAGTTTTCGTTCGAGAGGAACTTGGTCACGGAAATATGTTGCTGGCTCGAGGTCTAATACCTACACACATACACCCATCACATTTCCTAAATTTCTTAAATTTGTTATGGATAATGTGTTGTAACTTTGTTCTTTTCAACCAATTAATTAATGGTTTATTTCCAAGAATATGGTACAATTTTGTTTAGTAGAGTAGGTAGTTAGTTGGGCATATTATACAGGCAACTGTGGCGTAGAAATAATATTTCAGTTTTTCTTTTTGTTAGTAAAACTACATCACTTATTACAGTTACACACACAAACATGAACAGAAAAATCAGGCTTAAAACGCCTAGTCAAATAACCCCCCGAGAGTTGTACTGTCGCAGAATGAAAAGGTTCGTCACTTTTCAACTCTATTTTACTTAATGCCGTGAAGGTCGAAAACTGACGAACCTTTTCACTCAGCGACTATACCTGGCGCAAAGGTACTCATCACACTTGCTGCGTTACCACGTTGCATTCAACGTGGTCACGCGGCAAGTGTTGCGATAGCATCGGACCTTCTCTCCCTGATTCGTCGCCCCACTTCTTTTACGAAGGCGACAGCCTCAGACCCCCAGCACCCATGTCGTCTCTAACGCGAATGGTACATAATTAAGAAGTAGGGCTGAATATTTGTCCCGCTTTTTAAACGTTGCAAATTCCGCTGGGGCTCCCGCTGCTGACTGCACCGTTCGGCTGACGCACGTGGCGTCCCAGAGGAGGCCCTTCAATTCCCCTTATGCCATGGCACGAAGGTCCACCAAACCGGCTTCTTGCCTTCGGTGCGACAAAGGCCTGGTGGTTCAAGTACACACGGGATGTTAGCGGAAACTAACGCCCTTCGAACAATGTCATTGAGGGCGTGGTGTCGCAGGAATCTTCCAAAACAATAACAGATATTTAAGTAACAAATTGCGATTATTAATACATATTAAAAAAATCGGTGTATTTCAGTATTTATTGCTTTCATAGGTATACAGAAGGTGGGGCGCTAGTCGGGTAACCTCCACGAGTGTCTGGGCTCTTCCAGTTCCCCTGGACCCTCGCAGGTCTGGGGGAAGGGGAAGGGTTCTGGCCGGTGCGCCCTGGAGGCAACGGTAAGTGATTCATCTTCGGAGGGATCGCTTACCGGTGCTACCAATAACCCGGAGACGGGGCCGCTCTGGGTGTTCCTTTGTTTAGCGGAGGACACTCCAGATGCGACCAATGGGAGGGATGGGGGGTTCCGCATCAGGGAGTCGCATGACTCCCCAGGTGCGGCGAGAGGGACAGGCCATGCCGTATGCCTGTTTAAAGAATTACGGACCCGTAACCCTGACTTCGGCAGAGGGCCGCTATAGTCGGGAGCGGGGGCTGTCACCGTCAGGCCGGGGCCGGGTGGTGGCTGCGAGGGAGAAAACCTCTATAAAGTGTTACAAAGGGACCTTAGGGAGTGAATCCGGGGTTTTTCACTCTCTCCTGGTGTGGAGGTCCTTTGGTCGGCAAGTGTGTGGTGTCGCCCTGCACGCTAGCCGTCAGGTGGGGGGCGCAAGCCTCTACCGAGAGGGGACAGCTTCGGCTGTCGCAGCAGGCGGTGTTCGCGGTTGTGTGCCTTGGCGATCCCGTGTCACCGCCACTAATGCTGTATGATGGGCATACCCTGGTGGTTTTAGACGGTAGTCCGGGCGATTCCCGGGAGTGCGTCATACCTGTCCTAGTTCCCCGGCTAGGCGGGATGCGTAAAGGCATTTCCCCAGGTAAAAAAAAAAGGTATACAGAAGATATTTTTGTAGTTCAACTATGAAACCCTGCAAGGGCACTGCAACATGTCTTAAGCTTAACTAAATTAACTTATTTTAGTTATATTTTATATAAGCTTTATTTTTATTAACATATTTTTACTCTTAGTTGACTTAACAAAATCTCATTAAATCAAAATAATACTAGGTACTTATATTATATTGCACTATCAACGTGTACACTATCAACAGTGTTACAATAGAAACACTTATTAAGTAACCATTGAAACATTTTTCTCTCAAATTGACAAGTTTGAAGGTCTTTAAACTCATCAGGGACGTAGTTAATATATCATTTTATGGCCATAGAAAATACGATTGATCTAGAAATCTTCAACATTTGTGAATAGAACCATTAAAGTGGATTCGTACTAGGCCTACTCTTATTGATGACTTCGTCGTGCAATGAGGAATGTTGTGAATTCTTAAATTCTTACTTATACAAATTTAGTGGTCTCTAAAAATATACAGACACTGCAATGAAAGGATGATAAGTTCCTGGAATTTTGGCTTACATTGGGCTAGATATTTACTTCAATATACAGAAGATATTTTTTTATTTTGTTTTACAATAACCTATAAAATGGACATGACTCTTTCCGTCCGGCCTGTCTATCCATTAGATTCATTAGTCGACATTTCCAAATACGTAGGTATACATTTGTTTTAGGCCTGACGATGAAACCAGCTACTTAGTACAATTAAATCGCTTCCAATTATGAGGTCATCCATTATGGTTTATTATTACTTATTACCAACACAGTCTACGTAACTAAGGTACTTACTCTTATAGGTTTTATAATGAATAATGTAGGAATTAATCCGAATTGAGAAAATATCTGACATCAATAATCAATAATATAACAATTACTCGCTTCAATATTGTTATATTTAATTGGATTTTTGTGACTTTACGTTATTCCAGTTATCAACTTACTGTACAAATGAGCATTCTTCAATGCACTGTTTTTATTACAAAATTAAGTATCATTTTGCTATCTTTAACCTATTCGCCGCCACGTCAAAAACGTAATAGTGTGCCACCACCGCTAAAGTTATTTATGCTACTAAGTGTGGAAGGAAAGTTGGTGATTTTCGATGAGTGTCATTCTTATACACGAGCGAGTGTAGCGAGCGAGTTTATAATGCGACACGAGTCGAAAATCATCTTACACGCGCGTATCAAACAACGTTTTACTATGCATTGTGCGAGTACATAAAATAATACAATCGAAAAGTTACTTCAAAATATATAAGTTATAATTTACCTTGCTCGATACGTACTTACTGTCTGGAGCTTCAGTTATAAACTGCTCGACATAGATTGCTATAAAAATTTATTCAAAACCATCGTTTTACTGTTTTAGAAATGCAAATAAATTACGCTAACTTTTTGGATTTCACTGTAAAAAATATTGTTTCATCATCATCATTCACTTAAGAGCTGGGCTCTTGTCGGTGCAGCGTGATGCAGTTCTCGCCATTTCTGTCGGTCCAAGGCAATGATATTTTAAGTATAGATACGTTACCCGCGTACCTAAAGTGTGCCGCTATAAAGACGCTAAACATCGCCTATTGGCTTCAGTCGCTCCCGGGCAAGCGAGAGAGGCGAATGTTGACACGAGTTCCCGCCAACGACGTAAGTGACCTTAAAAATGCCGTCATGCGTGTTGCGAAAGTGCACTAATTATACATCCAAACGTACTAAGGCAACAGGCATCACATACCACAAGTAAGTAAGCTGTAATTATATTATTTTTTCCATTTTATCCTTCAATTTACCAAATATGACGCCATGAAGACGCTGTCTCAGAGAAAGAGACTACCTAGTGTCGTTTGCAATGAGAGTGATAAAGACAAACAGACTGCGAATATAGATTAATGTAACAGATGCGTCATACTAAATCACATTCAATTCTAGATTATATAGGTTACATAGTCAACTTCAACTTACTGCCCTATATATTTCTTCGGGTTTATTTAGAAGAAAATAATGCTGTAACTATTAAATGTTAATTTTTAAAGTATATCTCTGAGTACCAGTGACGAAAAGTGAAGAAGTGTCCTTTCTTGTATCCTACACGAGGTCGGTCTCTAAGAAGTGTTTGTTGCTTGATAGAAATATAATCGATTGACATCAACTGGCATGAAACATTTTTTGACAAGATTAGTTTTGCTGTCTGTACATTTATTCAAAAATCCGTGTCCGAGTCAACTATTTTGTAATTCTTTGACGTGCCTGCTACGCAAACGACAACCCGATAGCGTTATTACCATTACTTACACTCGCTATCATCCGTCGATTAATAGGTAGAAACAGTTTGCACCTTCTGCCTAGTGTTAGTTTCTTTAATCTGTGTCAAACGTGCAGTGATTGGTGTTCCGGGTGAAGGCTGTCTCTTTCTTATGTATTATTTTGATAAAGCTATCTCTTTTACGCTTTCGAAGAAGTGTGCGTATTGTAAACAATAAAACAAAATGCGAATGTGTGATGCCGCGATGTTGGAATCACTTTTTGCGCTTGGAATGTTCGAGCGTAACCTATCTATACTTAAAATATCATTGGTCCAAGGCTAGTTTCTTGACGTCCTGGTACGACACGACCTCCACATCCTCCTTTATCTGGGAAGGCACAGCCTATGTATTCATTCTGCCAAGGATGTTTACTGAATATATATATAATGTAATCATAGGTAAAAATATAAATGTAAAATGATTAATAATACGTTTAACGAAGTACTAAAATTTATATACCATTATTAAGAATGTAAATCTATAATTGACTAATTTGTAAAACTTTGTACAAATAATAAAAACTCTTTACAGTACATATGGTGCTACTTTACCGCACGAGTGCGGTAATCAGCAGATTACGTGCATATATCGAAACTTTAAAGAGCCATATGTACTGTAAAACGTTGTACGTAAACTATTTAGCCGGCTTGGGACCTTTGTTGGCATTTTGTGCTTCTTGAATAACATTGGGCACGGCCTATGTCTCCATTCTGCCAAGGATGTTTAGTGAATATTTATAATGTATTTATAGGTAAAATTATAAATATAAAATGATTAATAATACGTTTAACGAAGTACAAAAAATTATAGGTAAAATTATGAATATGAATAGATTAATAATACGTTTAACGAAGTACTAAAAATTATATACCATTATTATGAATGTAAATCTATAATTGACTAATTTATAAAACTTTGCTCAAGTAATAAAAACTCTTACAATGCATGTGCTCGAAAAGTCAGTTTTCTAAGCAGCCAAACTGTGCGGAAAGTACCACTTTTCCGCACTAGTGCTTTTTACTTTTCAATTTTTTTTTCAAATTTTTACATCGTCGTCAGACCGACGCAATAGTACATTACGATACAAGTGCAGAGAATAGAAAATTCGCAACGAGTGGTGATAAATTAAAACACGACCGAAGAGAGTGTTTCATATGACACGAGTTGCGAATTACCTATTCGCACGTGTATCGTACAACGTTTTACAGTACATATGCACGTAATCTGCTGATTACCGCACTCGTGCGGTAAAGTAGCACCATATGTATGTACTGTACAGAGTTTTTATTATTTGTACAAAGTTTTACAAATTAGTCAATTATAGATTTACATTCTTAATAATGGTATATAAATTTTAGTAATTCGTTAAACGTATTATTAATCATTTTACATTTATATTTTTACCTATGAATACATTATAAATATTCACTAAACATCCTTGGCAGAATGAATACATAGGCTGTGCCTTCCCAGATAAAGGAGGATGTGGAGGTCGTGTCGTACCAGAGGGCGTACCGCGAACTTCGAAAATCGAACTTCGTATCGTGCCGTCCCTTTCCGTCATACAGTGTATAACACGAGAGTGAAAGGGACGGCACGACACGAAGTTTGATTTTTGAAGTTCCCGGTAGGCACTGAGGACGTCAAGAAAGTAGCCTTGGACCGACAGAAATGGCGAGAACTGCATCACGCTGAACCGACAAGAGCCCAGCTCTTAAGTGAATGATGATGATGAAACAATATTTTTTACAGTGAAATCTAAAAAGTTTGTGTAATTTATTTGCATTTCTATAACAGTAAAACGATGGTGATGAGTAAAATTTATAGTTTTTTTTTTTTTTTTTTTATTTATTTATTACACAAGTGAATACAATGTTATCTACAAAGCATCGTAAAACCACGTAATGGTTTGTCTCGACGTTCGAGCCAAATCAATGTATAATACATCTTTACATAATTAACAGTTAAGCATTATGATTTATGGCCATTAAAATTTAGTTACCTATTATTATATTCTTAAAATATTCCGAATAACAAATCGCGCAAGATCTACATTTACCTATTGTTTTTATTGCACTCGAGCGCTGGCGTTATCACTCACCGCGCGCTGCACCGTAGAACCGGTTTACGGCATACGGATACAGGTTGCTCCAAAAGAATGAACAATTAATAAATTATAAATGGTAATAATTTCTAAATATGTTTTGAAAATTCTGCCCTTAGTATTGTGCTAATATTATTGGGTGTGATTTTATCTTTACATAATCTAGGGAGATTGTTTGTTTGAGTAATCCATGTCAAGCAGTTTATAAGTGAAGCTCCAGGCAGTAAGTACGTATCAAGCAAGGTACTTAAATTATAACCTATATATTTTGAAGTAACTTTTCGATTGTATTATTTTATTTCCTCGCACAATGCATAGTAAAACGTTGTATAATACGCGCGCGTAAAGATGATTTTCGACTCGTGTCGCATTATAAACTCGCTCGCTACACTCGCTCGTGTATAAATGACACTCTTCGAAAATCACAAACTTTCCGCACTTGTAGCATAAATAATTATTGTAGTAAAAGACTGAAAATGAACCTTACTTGACAGCACGTAGGTTGCCTTTACATCACTTGACATGACTTGATATGATGTCATTGACGTATTGGGTACGAAATGTGCGGGCTTCGTATCAAGTCAATGGCGGCGAAAGGGTTAACATAGGTTGTGTAGAGACTATATTAGACCAGTCGTTGAACATTACTTTACTAGGTTAAGAGTTTTTCCTTTGTAAGACATGTTGTTGGTGGCATGTCAAATAATAATTATCTAAAAATATTGAAGTTTTAAGATATAGTACGGTCGCCAAGTCGCTCCGAGGCCCGATTTCATTTACTCAGCTCGGCCTTACCTACTACCGGTATAAATGTGTTCGGGCTGCTCTTCAGTAGTAAAACGAAAAAATGGTGGAGGGGAAAAAAATAATCACAAAAAACATATTTTTTTGTAAAATGCATTTTTTTATTCTGTAAATTTCTCGGTAAATATTAACATTTCGCAAATTTTGTTTATTATAAATTATAATGCATATTTCTTTTTTATCAAGAAATATAATGAGACTTAAACCATATTATGTCAATAATAAAAACCGGACACAATAATGTTACTTAATTTTACTTCGACGTTTAAGTAGTCTCTTTTATCTACAACGTATCGCCACATGGTTAATGTTATTTTTTGGCTTTCCACGCCATCTATATTATTTTCATGGAACTAGCAAAGCCGGTTTGGTTTCCAATGAACTTAAGGTAGCCTTTCTTATGTCTAATGACTGTCATCTATATCGACTAGGTGTCGTTTGTTCTCATGTCGTTTCTAGACCAAATCCTCCTTGTATCTTTTTTGAGGTTGATTGCTGGTTGAAGATATTTAAATTTGAAATGGTTTGTTCCTTTACAATTTTTTCGTATGTCAGGATGTCACATCAAAGTAAAACTGATTCATTCATTCAAGAGATTTTGCTTTGAAAACACGGAATTTTGTTTTTATTTGAGAAAGGATTTCAACTGCCGTTTCTAAAGAGGAGTTTCTTTTTGAAGATAGTGTCTAACCAAAATAAAGACAGCGTTTCCTGGAAAGCTGATAAGTTGCAACAGTGCAGTTTCCTTTACACGAGGAATTTTTAAGCAGCGATTTCCATCTTTGACCTGTTGATTTAGTCAACAAGAAGCCAGTTACCATCTGACGACTGGCTCCTGGGTACGGGACCCTACCCTGCAATAACCCATTAGTGCCGCCGGCAAGCGTCCGTGCGGAGCTGCAATCAGGCGACCCAAGATATTCCGCGACGCGCCTACAGAATCATCGGTGGAGCTGTCGTCCGCTGTACAGGAGTCTCCTTTCACGACGCCGTGATTTACCAGTGCAGATCTTAAGACCACCAACACTTTTTATTAATATTTGTGGAGGACGTTCTTAAAGGTTACCAATCGGGTCATTTGCGTCCTGGGGAAGCGTTCGCCCATACCTTAATTTCAATTTCTACATTTTTTTTATTTTATCTTCTAAATTCTAAAAGGCTTTAGTTCGCCAACGTAATCCAACTTTTGGTAAACCTTTTCTTGCATTATTTGTACCAATTAATCATCCACATCATCCATTCTATCCATCCACATCAACCTGACAAACCAATCGTTAATTTTATTTCAGGCAAAGCTCTTAGTGACATTTCTTGGAAATAAATTTAAATAGGTTTTGAGCGAACCCTAACCGTGAGCGCAGAATAGTATATTCTTGTTCGGTGTTGACCGTACCGGAATTAAGAACTGTTCTTTTAGAATAACCGTGTCTTTGCCTAGTTGGTTTTTTAAGAACCTATGTGTGTTATTTGCTTAATCTCTCGATGAGCAAGTATAAATTTTCACCTGTACGTTTTCGGTAAATACTTATAAGAAAATAAATTAAACGTGTTATTGTGTGTTATTTTTAATTTCACTACAATTTTGGCGCCCGAATCAGTTGGTAAGTACCTTGGAGCCTTATTCTAAATTTCTTCTTTAAAATAGATACTAATTTTTTTTTTCAATTTAACATTTTATGATTTTTCTTCATTTGCATTTTTTTGGGGATGGTGACCTATTCAGGTCGCTGTTTATTAATCTTTTCTGATTTTAGCATATCTTCGAGTAGATGAGCAGTCACCAATACTTGCGTGTTGTCATACGGCTTTGATGAAAACTTAACCCTGCCCCTGCATCGTGTTTTGAGATTCTGACAGCTCTGTGTTGAATGTTGACAAATACATCTAAATATATAAAAGAAGAAACTGACTGACTGACTGACTGACTGACTGACTGACATATCAACGCACAGCCCAAACCGCTGGTCCTAGAGATTCCAAATTTGGCACGTAGGTTCCTTATAAGGTCTAGGGGTGCACTAAGAAAGGATTTTTCAAAATTCAACCCCTAAGGGGGTGAAATGGGGGTCCGAAGTTTGTATGGGGAAACAAGATTAGTTGAACTATTTTATTCGAAACTTCACAGGAGTATTTCTAACGATAAATGAGTAAATACGTGTTTCAGGTTTTTTGAGAAATCAACCCCTAAAAGGGGGAAAGGTTACTGTTATTGTTTTTATGATATACCGGGTCGCTGATAACGAAAACAACAATGATTTTAAAATCTCACGTGGAGGACGTGAAATACCATCCCCCATGTTGGGGTGCGAGGGGGATGAAATGTCTAAATATTAATATGGGTGTCGTTTTTATGGTTTTCTGGGACGTTAATTACGAAAATGGCATCGGTTTTGCAATTTAATACTGTGGACATGAAAACTTTTGAAAGTTTGTGCCAAATTTCAAGAAATAACTGACTGACTGAGTGAGAGACATATCAACGCACAGTTTAAACTGGTGGTTCGAGAGATACCAAATTTGGCATGTAAGTTCCTTATAAGGTCTAAAGGTGCATGAAGTGCCGTGAGTTTCCTATGAATATACGACCTTTTTTGATTCAATGTATTGTAAGTGGTTTTATTAATCAGTGCCGTCCGATACGATTTCGACATAAATCGATATTTGAGCGCCCGAGAGGACTCTTATTAGGAATCCGAGGTACCTAAACTTTGAATAAAGTAACAGCCATATTTATTTTCTACATTTCCGTCCCGATTTCGTTCAAAATCGATATTTGAGCGTCCGAGAGGTCCCCTAACACGAACCCGAGGTAAAATTTGGAAAAAGTGGCAGTCATATTGATTTTCTTCATTTTCAACCCGATTTCGTTCAAAATCGATATCTGAGCGTCCGAGAGGTCCCCTAATACGAATCTGAGGTAAAACTTGGAAAAAAGTTGCGGCCATATTGATTTTCTACATTTTCAACCCGATTTCGTTCAAAATCGATATCTGAGCGTCCGAGAGGTCCCCTAACACGAATTTGAGGTAAAATTTGTAAAAAGTGCCGGCCATATTGATTTTCTTCATTTCCGTCCCGATTTCGTTCAAAATCGATATCTGAGCGTCCGAGAGGTCTCGTAATACGAATCCGAGGTAAAATTTAGAAAAAGTGGCGGCAGTATTCATTTTTACCATTTCTGTCCCGATTTCGTTCAAAATCGATATCTGAGCGTCCGAGAGGTCCCCTAACACGAATCCGAGGTAAAATTTGGAAAAAGTGGCAGCCATATTGATTTTCTTCATTTTCAACCCGATATCGTTCAAAATCGATATCTGAGCGTCCGAGAGGTCCCCTAATACGAATTTGAGGTAAAATTTGGAAAAAGTGGCGGCCATATTGATTTTCTACATTTTCAACCCGATTTCGTTCAAAATCGATATCTGAGCGTCCGAGAGGTCCCCTAACACGGATTTGAGGTAAAATTTGTAAAAAGTGCCGGCCATATTGATTTTCTTCATTTTCAACCCGATTTCGTCCAAAATCGATATCTCCCGTCCGAGAGGTCTCCTAATACGAATTTGAGGTAAAATTTGGAAAAAGTAGTGACCATTTTAATCATCTTCATTTTCGTCCCGATTTCGTTCAAAATCGATATCTGAGCGTCCGAGAGGTCTTTTAATACGAATCTGAGGTAAAATTTGGCATTCATACATGCCTGCATGCAAAAAAGTTTAATGTTACTATATAGGCGTGTGGGGTATATTGGATTTGTTTTTAAAAACGACATAGAGGTTTTGATATTTTTTCCATTTAAATCAACCTTTAGATTTTTTTAAACGTATGGCATTTATTTACGAACCGTGAGATCTTCGAGAAGATAAGTACGGTTGCCAGTTTTTGTTGCACTTTTAGCACCACCCACGTGTAGGGTAACGGTGGGTACTGCCTACGGACGTGGTGTAACTTCGAACCCCCTTTGTCAAATGAGTGGGCAACTTGACTGTTAGAAGTTCGCAAGCCGCCCGAAGGCCTCTAACTTGGCTTAACGATTGCTGTCGTAGACAGCAGCCGGGATCAACGGCTTAGCGTGCCTTCCAAAGCACGAGAGTCAGTTAGTAACCACTCAAAGCGGTCACCCATCCAAGAACTGACCTGCGCCCACATTGCTTAACCTCGCATACCGCACGCAATAGGCGGGTGCCGCTGGGCCACGAGCGCTCTAAATTCTTGATAGTTTAGATAAATCGGTTGTAACAGACGGACTGACAGTAAGGAGTGCGAATGGAAGTGAGGTCAAATTTTCTTTTTTGATGCTCCAATGGGAACTGGCAAAACATACCTAATAAATTTAATTTTAGGAAAAATAAATGTTACACGTGATATTGAATTAGCCGTATTTCTGTACTTCAAAGGACCATAGTTTATGACCGCTGCGCAGTGCTTGGTCGTTATCAGACCTATTGGTGTTACTGTAGTACACAGATACTTTTACTAAGGGCCATTTAAGACATGCTTTTATTTCATCGGCCCTTTCCCCTTCGGTCTGTCGGAAATGTATGATAATAGTTTTCGATCCTTATTTTTGCCAAAATCAAATGAAATTCGACAGTTTGCCGGTTCTCAGAATGTATACTGACTTTTCATCTGTTCATCTGTTAATGAATCACAATCACCAAACTTTGTATACCGAAACCCCCAGAATGTAACAACTACTTTTCTGGAGACCTTTTTGGCAAACGGTTAAAAATTTCGATTAGTACGCGGGCGAAGCCGCGGGCAAATGCTAGTTGTTTCATATAAAATAACGAATGGAATGTGTTTTTACATGTGCCTTTTATTTTATTTCCATACTAATTTATCCCGAGTTATTCATTTAGTAGATTAACCCCCAGTATTCTAGTTCCCGTAGATTGCTAGGGATTATTTTACGGTAAGTGAGACGTAGTGATGTTTTAGTGCTTTTTGACGTATCCCGATTTGATTTCGTCTATTATTATCCGAAGTGAGTTTTAATCCTAGTCACAGCGGTTCCTTGGCGTTCAAGTATCGTTATTATAGCATTTCAGGCCGTGATCGTGTCTCTATCAGCTTTATTTCTATAGGGTAATGTATTGCGTGACGCAGCTGACGTGTCTACGGGATTTTAGCTTGAAATTTTTACCAACGTGCTCAGGTATACGGATTTGAAGTTTTTCCGATAGTTAACCTTTCAAACGCCTCTTGTCAGACATTCGTATCACGAATATTACGGGGGAACGAATATTGTCCCTATTTGACACTTTCGGTGTCTAGTTTGTTTTGACAGTCGGCGTGACAACGTTCGTCTTTGTTGTTTGTCTCTTAAAAAGGTTGAAAACCTCCGTAAATTCAATTCGCATCAGTAAATGAGCTTGACGTATATGACGTGACCAATTTTCGGTTCAATACGTAGCTTTATTTCGACCCAATTGCCTAAGCTACCATCCCACCACCACCACCACCATATCAGCCCTAGGACGTCCACTGCTGGACATAGGCCTCCCCCAATTTCATGGGGGGTAAATGCCATAATCGCCACGCTTGGCATGCGGGTTGGCGATCGCAGTATCTCCACCGCACTCTAGGAATGCTGCTGCCCATTCCCCTAAGCTACCATAGCCCGGTGGTATGTACTACGTATGGCTTCACGAATCAATGCACCATGGTTCGATTCTCACCAAGAGTGATCTTTTTCTATTTTTAAAAGATGTTTATTTCCAATTACTAATTATTAGTAATTACTAAAATATTTAAAATAATTAGTAATTTAAAATTTAATTTTAATTTCGCAAAGTTTAAAAATATTGTATTATTTTTTGGCCTTAGTCGTGTGGTGGTATTAGGTGTTCGATGAAGTTTTTCATGGGTCATTTTTTAGTTTTTTTTCTTTTGACTTCTGTTCTTTAACATTGTATTTCAGAATTATTCCCTGTGCTTAACGATTATAATAGTAGTCTATTAAAGTTATTATTACTTCTCAAATGGTAATAAAACTGCTGTTGGACTTTGAACCTTCTAGCGTTAACAATAAGGTTGCTTTTCTAACGGTTTGTTTCGGGACAACTTTGTCGACTTAAAGAATTTCAACTGTGTTGTTAGTCGATTACTACCTAGGGGAATTTAGTTGTCTATTGTTTTTGTTTACTAATGTTTATCACCTGTGTTTGACATTGTTTGTTGTAGTTTATCTAAGGTTATCGTCGGTTATCGTTATTTATCGTTAATTACCGTAGATATTCGTGGTCAAACTTTTACTTTCTCTGATCATCGTTGATTAACTTTGTCGATCAGTGACAATTTTTAATGTCTATCGTGGGTCACCGTGGACCATTGTCAAACTTTCACTTTCTTTGATCCTTGTCGGCTAACTTTGTCGATTATTGACAATCCTATTAACTATCAGTGACAATTCTATTGTCTATTTATGACAATTTTCTTGTCTGTCAATGACAATTCTTTTGAAAGTTTTCTTGGCAATTCTATTGATAAACATTGACAATTCTATCTACTATCAATTACGATCCTATTAACTGTCAATATCAACTTAATTGTCAATTCTATTGGCAATTTTACGTTCAATCGTTGTCAATTGTTGACATTTTATTGACAATTATAGATTTTTTTGTTGACTGTCATTCTCAATTGTTGTTTATTGTTTCAATTGTGGATTAATGTTGATCATCGGTTGAAGTGTTAGGCTTCTTGAGTTTTTTTCTTTACGAGTTGTTGACACTTTGTACCTTGTTGAGTTTTTGCAATTATGGATCAACAATTCGAAGACTCAATTCATGTCACACCCCGGGTACCAGAGCTTAACGCACGCCAGCCCAGAGCGCTTCACCTTCCGGACAGCGCGGATGAGGAATTTTTTGACACCGAGCCTCGATTCCGAGACACGTATGCTCATTCATATGCAACCCAAGCTGCGGTCAAGAGCGAGTCACTTTCTAAATGGAACCTTACCTTTACGGGTGAAACTTGCGTCCGCGACTTCTTTTCTCGGATCGAAGAGGAGGGGATTGCCCGCAACATTGCACCACCTTATATTGTGAGGCGATTTCATGAGCTTTTATCTGGAAGCGCTTTGAAATATTTTAGAGCTATTCGATATCCGGGATTGTCGTTCGCAGAGCTTAAAGCGGCGTTCTTTAAAACTTTCGACGTGTCCGATTATGACTTTAAGGTTGAAAGTCAACTTCGCGCTTTGTCTCAGAGGTCTAATCAATCAGTTGTTGATTTCGTTATACAAGCACGCGATCTTAACGCTAAGCTACGTTCTCCTGTTTCTGAGGACAGTTTATTCAACATTATTAAATATGGAATGAATCCCAAAGATCATCCGTGTCTGGCCACAAATATTGTCAAGGATATTGATGAATTGTTGGAGGTAGCGAAAAATTTTGAGGCCTTCCAAGGCATGCGTCCGTCACGTCTGTCAATCGCACCTATCCATGCTCCAGTTAGGGATGAGCCCGGTGCAGTTCTCTGTCTGAAGTGTAACGCGAATGGCCACAGCTATCGCGATTGTCCTAACATTTCCGGACCTGTGTGTTTCAAATGTAGAAGGGAAGGGGCCATTACGCGCGATTGTCCTCGTTGCAATCCAGGGTCGTCAAAAAACTAGGTTGTGGCGCACTGAGAGGACCAACGGTTTCACCTGTTGTATTAAATGAATCGCCAGATAATAGGTTGTTTATTGAGGTTGATATTTCAGGGATTACCGTTAAGGCGCTTTTGGACTCTGGTGCGCAGGCTTCTCTTATAGATATTACTCTTCTTTCTGAGTTGGGTTTCCCTTATTGTAAAGAGATACGTCCGTCAGTTGTGTCAGCGGATGATTCACCTATTCTTATTTTGGGTGGTTCGGATCTTCCAATCTCTTTTAATGGCGTTCATGCTACTCATTCCTGCCTTGTTGGTAGCAATTTGCCTACTCGGTTTATTTTAGGCATCGGGTTTTGTAATGATTTCGGGCTTACCGATATTCTGAAACATGCGTTTTCGAGAAGTCAACCCGGTTTACTTCTTGTACCTGATACTGTTCTACCAAAGGAACAGCCTTCTATTGTTGGTGAAGTGCGGTATATCCATCCGCGAACTGAGCTTACTCCCGTTCAGGAATCTAAACTTCAGGCTGTCATAAGCGAGTTCGACGAAATTTCTTCAGACAAAGTCGGCTTAGGTTGTACTTCTTGGCTATCGCATAAAATTGAAACAACTGGTGCACCTATCAGGCAGCGTTATTACCCGCTCTCGCCTGCCAAACTGAAGATCCTCAACGAAGAGATTGACAAGATGCTTGATATGGGAGTTATTCGTCCGTCTCGGTCACCGTGGGCTTCTCCTGTAGTCATGGTCACCAAGAAGGATGGAAGTGTCCGGTTCTGCGTTGACAGTAGGAAGTTGAACAGTGTTACCGTCCGGGACTCTTACCCACTGCCTCGTATCCAGGATATTCTCGATAATTTGCGGGGTGCAAAATTTTTGACTTCTTTAGACTTCAGAAGCGCCTTTTGGCAGATTCCTTTAGCGGATAAGGCCAGTTGCGAGAAAACTGCCTTTATAGCCCCTCAGAGGGGATTGTTTGAGTTCGTTCGACTTCCGTTTGGCTTAACGAACGCTGCGTCTGAAATGCAGAGGCTTACGGACATGATCGTCAATTATGAACATACTCCGGAATCAGACGATTTCATTTTTGGTTACGTTGACGATTTGATCTTGGTCTCGCGTGACTTTGACAGCCATCTTCGCCTCATTCGGAAGGTTCGTGATAGGTTCAAAGAAGCAGGACTTACGGTTAACCTAAAGAAGTGCGAATTCTGTAAATCCGAGCTTAAGTATTTAGGTTACATTGTCAACGAACGTGGTCTGCAGACTGATCCAAAGAAACTCGAGGCAATCAACGATTATCCGACTCCGTCTAACGCTAAATCTTTACGGGCATTCATTGGCATGTGTTCTTATTATCGTCGCTTTGTGGATAATTTTTCATCCGTTATTGCTCCCCTTACGGCGCTCTTGGGTAAAAGAAAAGGCCGAGACGCTATAGATTGGAATGATAGTGCAGCCGCGTCTTTTGCCAGACTAAAAAAGGCATTGTTGAATGCCCCGTTAATGGAGTGCCCGGATTTTTCGAAACCATTCATTCTCCAATGCGACGCAAGTCAGATTGGGCTCGGTTCGGTTTTAGCCCAAGAGTTCGACGGCGTAGAGCATCCTATTGCTTTTTATTCACGGTTATTCACTAAGGCGGAGCGTAGTTATGGTACAACGGAACACGAGCTTCTTGCCGTTCTCGATTCCATCAAACACTTTCGTGGTTATCTTGATGGGATGAAGTTTAAAATCATTACTGATCACATCGCACTTAAATGTTTGACAACCCTTGATAATCCTTCAGGACGCTTGGCTCGCTGGGTGACCATGATATCACAATTTAATTTTGAAATTGAGCATCGAAAGGGCGCTTTGAATGTCGTTCCCGACGCGTTATCTCGAGCCCAGGTGGGTCTGATCTCTTTCAAACGTGGCACACAACCTTGTGGCGACCCGTGGTACGAACGTGTATTTCAGGGTGTGAGAGATACGCCTCAGATGTACACGGCGTACGCGTTGCGCGACGGCGTACTAATGCGTAAAATGACAATAGAGAATCCTTTGGCCCCTAATCCGTGGCGAATTATTCTTCCGGCCATAAAAAGGAGAGAGGCGATCGCTGAGATTCATGATGGTTTTCCTAACGTACACCCAGGGGTTATGAAGACATACCTGAAAGCCAGGGAATTATACTATCGGCCTTATATTTACCGGGACATTGCTACTATTTTAGCCGAGTGTCAGACCTGCAAGGCGTATAAAATTGCGAATTCTCAACCTCGTGGTCAGCGCCTTTATCCGCGACCTGTTGTTGCGCCGATGGATCTTCTATCCATCGATTTGATTGGTCCTTTACCGTTGGCTCGTAATGGTTTTCGTTATATTTTGACGATGGTCGATGTATTCACTAAGTTCGTATGGTTAGTGGCTCTAAAGAGAGTAAACGCCGGTTCGATCGCCGCAGCTTTGGAAACAGAAGTCTTCTTGAGATACGGATCACCAACAAACATTCTTTGTGATAATGCAACGGTTTTCCATAGTGCACAGTTTGTCGATTTTCTAGCAACTTTCGGTATTCCGAGGCCCTGTTATACCCCGTATTATTCACCTCAAGCCAATGTTGTTGAACGGTATAATCAAGTGGTGGTTACCACCTTAAGCATTTTGGTGGCTGATGATCAGCGCACTTGGCCTGTACATTTGCCGCGCGTGGCATTGTACCTGAATTCTTGTATAAATTTGGCAACGTCATATACACCAAACTTTCTGATGTACGGCCGTGAGGTTATGGTCCATTCGGAGCGCGTTGATGGTCAGGTTGAGTACCAAGAGATGGGACTCAGCCGGGCTGAACGAGCTTCGAATCTTCATACCTTGCAGGACGTGTACGCTAAGGTTGCTGATGCTATGGTGCTGGCTTTTCACCGCAATGCTAGGAAGTACAACTTGAATCGTAGGGAGGTTAGGTTCGCTGTCGGTCAGATTGTCTGGCGTAGGAATTTCCAACGTGGGACAACCGACGCTGTCAGAGGCGGCAAGTTCGCGCCGCGGTTCACGCAATGTCGTGTGGTCAGACGTGTTTCACCTCAAGTCTATGAATTAGCCGACGTGGATCCTCCACACATCGGTACCTACCATGTGAAGGATATCCTTAAGTAGTTCCCGTTTCAACTGTTTACCCTATTTATTTTTTACCTCAAAATTCAAAAAGACATTACTTCAAGTCACCGTTAATTACCTTTCGATTTCCAATTAGGCCATCCATTGACTGTTTATCCTATTTTTTCCCTCAAAATTCAAAAAGACATTGCTTCAAGTCACCGTTAATTACATTTCGATTTACAATTAGGCCTTCAATTAAATGTCCCCTATCAGTCCCATTGCTGGGGAGGTCTTTTGAACGATTTTCTTCGTTTGCTCCTTTGTTCCGCGTGTGGTCGTTCTTCATATTGGTTTATGGTAGTTTTATACCCTGACCGAATCTCAGGTTCGGGATACGGGTCGTCGTGCCTTCGTTTGCTCCTTTGTTCCGCGTTCCGTCGCCACGCTCCCTATTTCCATTTTTTTTGGGGGCTGTCGACGGTACGCATTTCCGCGTAGCGTCGTCTCGCTCATTTTCCGTTTTCCTTTTCCACCTGTCGGTGGTTGTTCATGGTCACTCGTGGTTGTTTCCACATTCCTTTTTGGGGAATTGGTTTATTTATCATCGGAACCTGATTCCCAGGTTCGTTTCTCTCCCGCTTTACTAGGCGTTAAGGCGAGTGTTGTTGGAACAAGTCGTCGATGGAATGGGGTTAGCGTTATGTTTCGCGTAAGTTTTTTGGGTTAGTTTAATTAAATAGGCTAATTCTTAGAACGATCTTTGAGGGTTGTTGAGGTCGTGGCGTGCCTAGGGTCAGATTGGGGGCCCAAAGTTGGAACCCAGTCGGACAACGTACGTTGCCACCTGCATTCGACTCAGGAGGATTGTTTTGTCGTTGTTAGTGAGGTTCGTGTGTTAACTTTAGTTTTGCTCGTGTAGTTTAAGATGTTTTTTGTCAGTTAAAAAAACGGGTTATTGAACCCAGTGGGCATGCCGAAGCGTGATTATTCCGCAAACCTTTCTCCTGGTTTCGACCTAACTTCCTTGTCTGCAGCCATGGTGCCGGACAAGCGAATGTTATTATTAATCCCTTTGTGCGTGGAAGTCTGGTGGTGTGGTGCCAGTCACATTGGTGAGCTACTCGGATTTTTTTAGTCGATACCGTCGCGTGTGCTTGGAAGTCTGGTGGGGTTGTGCCAGTCACTCGCTGATGTCCACCCATAGGTGGATGCTCTCCGTTGTATCATGCAACGATGAGGAATCTTTCCTTTTTACCCGGACGTACTGGTTCGTTTTGTCCATTCTGTACCTTATATTTGGTAACACATCTTAATAGATGTTAAATGGGCAAAGGACCATCGTGTGCTCTGAATGCCACAGATTTTATGATCATGGACCATAAATAGGTTTATCCTACAATTAGTTATAGATCAGGGTTAGTTGATTTTGAGCTGCTTCCGGCTAGTAGTTTTACGTGAAACTACTAGTCGATGGTTGACTCACATTTTTTTTTAATGCTAATTTAGTATATGGTTTTAAGGTATTGTTTCGTTGATCTTGTTCTGCCAACGATTTTGTTATATTACCTTCTTTCTCCCAATCGAGTCATCGGCTGAATTCGGATCTCGGTCGGCGATATTGGGGTGTTTGTTTTTTTGTTTTCTTTCTGTTTTGGTAGGAGGATGTCTGTAGCGATTACAACGTATCGCCACATGGTTAATGTTATTTTTTGGCTTTCCACGCCATCTATATTATTTTCATGGAACTAGCAAAGCCGGTTTGGTTTCCAATGAACTTAACGTAGCCTTTCTTATGTCTAATGACTGTCATCTATATCGACTAGGTGTCGTTTGTTCTCATGTCGTTTCTAGACCAAATCCTCCTTGTATCTTTTTTGAGGTTGATTGCTGGTTGAAGATATTTAAATTTGAAATGGTTTGTTCCTTTACAATTTTTTCGTATGTCAGGATGTCACATCAAAGTAAAACTGATTCATTCATTCAAGAGATTTTGCTTTGAAAACACGGAATTTTGTTTTTATTTGAGAAAGGATTTCAACTGCCGTTTCTAAAGAGGAGTTTCTTTTTGAAGATAGTGTCTAACCAAAATAAAGACAGCGTTTCCTGGAAAGCTGATAAGTTGCAACAGTGCAGTTTCCTTTACACGAGGAATTTTTAAGCAGCGATTTCCATCTGTGACCTGTTGATTTAGTCAACAAGAAGCCAGTTACCATCTGACGACTGGCTCCTGGGTACGGGACCCTACCCTGCAATAACCCCTTAGTGCCGCCGGCAAGCGTCCGTGCGGAGCTGCAATCAGGCGGCCCAAGATATTCCGCGACGCGCCTACAGAATCATCGGTGGAGGTGTCGTCCGCTGTACAGGAGTCTCCTTTCACGACGCCGTGATTTACCAGTGCAGATCTTAAGACCACCAACACTTTTTATTAATATTTGTGGAGGACGTTCTTAAAGGTTACCAATCGGGTTATTTGCGTCCTGGGGAAGCGTTCGCCCATACCTTAATTTCAATTTCTACATTTTTTTTATTTTATCCCCTAAATTCTAAAAGGCTTTAGTTCGCCAACGTAATCCAACTTTTGGTAAACCTTTTCTTGCATTATTTGTACCAATTAATCATCCACATCATCCATTCTATCCATCCACATCAACCTGACAAACCAATCGTTAATTTTATTTCAGGCAAAGCTCTTAGTGACATTTCTTGGAAATAAATTTAAATAGGTTATGAGCGAACCCTAACCGTGAGCGCAGAATAGTATATTCTTGTTCGGTGTTGACCGTACCGGAATTAAGAACTGTTCTTTTAGAATAACCGTGTCTTTGCCTAGTTGGTTTTTTAAGAACCTATGTGTGTTATTTGCTTAATCTCTCGATGAGCAAGTATAAATTTTCACCTGTACGTTTTCGGTAAATACTTATAAGAAAATAAATTAAACGTGTTATTGTGTGTTATTTTTAATTTCACTACAGTAGTTACTTAAACATTTGATAAATTAAACACAAGTAGTAGGTACTAATAGACTATAACTATGATACATATTTTTGCCTATATAAAGATACATACTAAACAAATTAAACCCGGGTTTAAAATGTCGTGTTATTGAGACTGTACATTACGTTATTAAAAAGATGTCTATTCTTTCTCAACTTTTCTTTGTTTTTTTTTTATGGTATAGCATATATTTTCTGACTGTGAGTTCTTTGAGAAGACCAATGCGGTAATGTGGTTGTTATTATAACCTTTTTTTACATTTATACTTTTACTGGTTATTCTTAGTAGCTTAGTATCTACCAAAACATTATCGTCAATTTGATCGCCATCACATCCATTATTATATTGATTCATCAAATCATCATCATCATGTCAGCCGAAAGACGTCCACTGCTGGACATATGCCTCCTCCAAAGACTTCTACAATGACCGGTCCTGCGCCACCCGCATCCAGCGGACACCCGGTCATCTCTTCCAGGTCATCAGTCCACAATGTGGGGGGCCTGCCCACGCTACGCCTTCCGGTACGTGGTCGCCACTCGAGAACCTTTCCACCCCAACGGCCATCGATTGTACGTGCTATGAACCCCGCCCGCTGCTACTTAAGTTTAGCGATTTGGAGGGCTATATCGGTTACTTTGGTTCTGCTGCGGATGGCCTCATTTCAAACTTCAAACTTCAAACATTTATTCGTGACAACATACACAAAACAGAAACAAATACAATTTAATCACAGACAAAAGAATAAAAAACAGTGTAGGTGTCACGAAATGGACCCTGCTCAGCATGTTGCTGGCTTAAGGCCAGCGCTGGTCTTCCGCAGAGTCCATTTGGTGAAGGCAAGGGGGTAACACGACAAACTGAAAACAAATAGACACATACAGAAAAGGACAAAAATAAAACGGAAGCAATAAAAATAAAAAGGATAAACAAGACAATAGGGCAATCTAAATAACTAGTACCTATATTAGTACATACTATACAAAGCAAAAAGTTAAAATAATAAAATCTATATCAGTACCTATCATTTCTGATGTGATCACGCAGAGAAACTCCCAGCATAGTCCTCTCCATTGCTCTTTGGGTGATTTTGAGCCATCTTATGAGGCCCACGTTGCCTGCCTGTAAGCGACCACGTTTTAGTGCCATATGTCATCACTGGCAACGCACACTAATCAAAGACTTATCTTGAGACACTGCGGAATATTAGACGGAAAGATGTGCCGTCGCTTCCCCACCGCTGCCTAGTCTAATCGTATTCTAAGATTAAACTCTTTCTCGAAGTTAGTTAATTGACAGTCTGTCCTAGGTATATGATTGTTACGGAAGTTGGTGCTACATGGGCATTTGACATGATGTTCGTCTTGGCCATGTGCATCCTTAGATCCACTCGGTCGGAGGCTTTACTGAGGTCATCGAGTATCGTACTTAAATTCCCCTCATCTCAGCAGCCAATACTACTATATCGTCAGCAACCCGAAGGTGAGTGGTGCACTTACCGTTTATATTGATGCCTAACCTTCTCCAGTCCGGAGACTTGAAAACATCCTCCGGTGCAGCGGAGAACAGTGTAGGTGACATAACATCTCCTTGCCTGACTTCTCGCTGCAACGGAATAGGCTTCGATTTCTGGTCCTGGAGTCGGGCTGACATACTCGTAGCAGCGTTCTCGTACAAACATTTCAGTACTTCGATATAAGTACTTGAAGTCTACTTAGCACCGCTGGAGAGATTGTAATACAGCCTAGGTTTCGATCAAATCGAAGGCCTTCTCGTAGTCCATGAACGCTAAACAGAGGGGCAGGCTCCTCGACCTACCTACTGTAGGTATAACCTGACGAAGCGTAATATAGATGTGGTTTACGGTACTAAAGCCTGTATGGAACCCGGCTTGTTCGGGAGGCTGGAAGTCATCTAGCTTACGTGCGAGAGGATTCGTAATGGCTAGCAAACAGCTTATAGACATGGCTCAAAAGTGAAATGAGTCGACAGCAGAGCGTCGTTAACCTTTTTGAAGAAAAGCACCACCACACGTCTCTGGCGTTCTCCCTTTTAGCAAGACGGAGTCGAACAACTTCTGAAGGACCGTAAGGACCGGTTTTCCACCCGACTTCAAGTTCAGCTGTAATTCCGTCTTCACCGGGTGCCCTGTTGTTCTTTAGCTGTTTAAGAGCCATTCTAATCTCGTGTAGTCTGATGTGTGGGATATCTTCGGTATAGTGCCGGGTTAATCTAGCTCTAGAGTCTTTCTGCCAGACCAACTTCGGGTCTGCTAGTTGATGAGTATAGCTGTCCATAAAAGCACTCTATCTCACTCAGAAGCTCAGGCTTGAATGAAAAGATTCTACCATCTTCAGATTTTAATTTGGCGAGCTAACTCTGCTCAATAGACAGATACTTATCTTGAAAAAATTTTAGAGTCCTTTTTCTGCTCGATGGTCTCTTCAATACGATTTGTATTGAATTGGCGCAGATCGCGGGTAAGGCACTTGGAGATCTATTAATTGAGCTGCCTGTATAATGTCGCATCGGCTGAAGACTGCAGAATCATTTTACTCCTTTCCTCGATGAGCCTTTGAGTGGATATAGTCTTTTGGCTCTTGTGAGTCCGTTGGGCGTTCAAAAACTTAGATCGAATGCTATGGACAGCTTCTACAAACCCGTCATTGAATTCTTCCACATCTCCGCTTTGAAAATCGAAACGGTTTTGGAGTTTCAGGTGAAACCTCTCGGGGTTTCCGTCTGTCACCAGGCTGTATCTCATGAATATTGGTAGTTAGATAGTTGAAATTTTACAGATGATGTATTTCTGTTGCCACTAATAATAAAAATACTAAAAAACAATAAAATAAACACTTAAGGGGACTCCCATACAACACATGTGATTTTTTGCCGTTTTTATAGATAAAGGCACGGAACACATAGTGCGCGAATCCGACTCGCATTAGGCCGGTTTTTATTATTTTCATGATAATTTTGGTAATTAAAACTGATAATCTATAAATTCCATTCAATACGCATCGTAACAGTCACCACAGTTTTCGACCGGTACAAGCAAGTTATCGTTACCCATGCCCAAAGAAATGAGTGTAGCTCCGTTGTTTATCACTCGATCTGTATGGGTTAATCCTCATTAATCATTATATTTCTTGATAATGGAGCAATAAATACATATTTATTTGATTTCATCATCTGATTACAAAACTTTATTTAACTACATATGGATAAAACAAAAAACGTAACTAAAAACTAAAACTAATCAAAATAAGGGGTCGCCCCGAGGCATGGTTCCGAAGATGCTGGCAGCATTTCCTCGCTGAATTGCAATACTGATGCGTTGAGCGAGGAAGCTGCCAGCTCTACGGTCTCCGGTGGTATCAGCAAGCCTTTTAGACAACTCTTTGAAGAGTTCTTGGGCACTGGGACCCCACGGACCGAGGGTCTCGACGCCAAACGGTACAAAACAGTATTCGGCGCCTAGACCCCTATACTTGTTCGTTTTTGACTTTTCGGCCGCCGCCGCAGCCGAACCAGCTCTGATGGATGGTCCGTGAAGATGGGATGGGGCCAATGTGACGACACAGGTGGCGTCCCACACGCTTGTGTGGGACGCCACCTGCTTACCCTGCCCATTTTCCACGGAACTAATGACATCCCATCCGGTCTCCTGCCATCGTCCCTAAGAATGCCGGGTGGCTCCAAGAGAACCGGCACATTGACGCTGGCAAGAGAGCGGCGTAGGATGTCATTGAGAGCGGCGTGTCTGGAGAAGCGGCCCGCTTCTCCAGACACAGCTTTTGGCACGATAGTCCGTGATGCCCCAGTGCATCAACCTCAATGCCGCAAGGGCATGTGTGTGGAGCACATACCTGGACTCCAAGCCGCAGACAGGTAGCTATGCGCAGGGTGTGGGGCTCCAGAAAGGTCCCGGTATGAACAGATGGGAAGGCATGTAACCAGGACCCGGCCTCTTTAGTCCCCGCCGCCAAGATTCTGGCGCGATCAGAACGCGTGCTGCAGTTTAAGAGAGAGTCAAAACTAAGTTTGGAAAGGGTATCGTCCCAGGCCCTTTGAGATTTTAAATTTTGGGGGAAATCCTTACCCGGGCAGGCATTGGACCAGGTGTTTTTGGCGTCCGTCAAGCCGGTAATCTCATAGTTTACAGGGAGGGCCCTAAGAATTTTACCTATGAGATTTGCCGAGCTATGAACCGAAGACAAAAACGCCGGTGCAGAAATACTAGAAATTTTGCGTGTCCCTAGCCCACCATAACGAATAGGTAGGGATGCTAACGTCCAAGAATTTTCACTGAGTTGCAGATTTAAAATAGACTCCAGATTAACTTTGATTAAGTCGTCCATGGGATATAATCACACATCATCACATCATCAGCCCTAGGACGTCCACTGCTGGACATAGGCCTCCCCCAATTTCATGGGGGGTAAATGCCATAATCGCCACCCTTGGCATGCGGGTTGGCGATCGCAGTATCTCCACCGCACTCTAGGAATGCTGCTGCCCATTCTGGGATATAATAAATTTTGAAAATTAGTGAAGGGGCAGCAGCGAAGTACATATGTTAATTTTGGCACAAAAAGACAGAACTTTATAATTGTAATTGCAAAATGAGGGCTAACTTCGAGAAGACGACTTTCATAATTTTTGAATTTAGTAATGGACCCTGAAATGTAATTTGATAAAGATTCTTCAAAAATAGGAGATCCTAGAAGGCACAGGGATATTTTGTCCACTAATTTTATATTTGGAGTCAGGTTATCAAATTTCTGTTTTATGTCGTATGAATTTAGAGATGAGTTTAGAATAAAGAGTTCACATTTAGAGAAGTTAAGTTCTAAGCCAATAACCTGGAATTTCGATTTTACGGTTGAAAGGTCTGATAGCACGCTCTCCATGTTGCCTCCTAGGGTTCCATCGTCGAGATACCAAACATTGAATTTGGATTTTAAATTTTGAATGATTGAGTTAATTGCCAAACTAAAAATTGCAGGCCCGAGAGGATCACCTTGCTGACAGCAAACTTCTGAAGATATGACAGTATTCCGGTAGATTAGTTTAGTTAGTGGGATCAGCGTAACAATGTAGTAGGTAGTTGTATATTTCAGGGACATTATTTTTAATTTCTGTCAGCAAGGTGTCCCTGTTTACTGAATTAAACGCATTTTTTACATCAGTTTTGACCAGCACGTCGCAGCGGTTTCGCACCCTCCTTTTACGCCGAAGCCGAGCTGGACAGGTTCAAAAAGAGGTTTTAATTTGGACACTATGTACCTAACTGCAATTTTTGAGGCGAGACGTCTAAGTGTTGTGCCAACTGCTATTGGTCTTACCCCTCCGTCCTTTTTGGTGAGGGCGATGAGGTTTGCTCCATACAGGATCGGGATTATATCAGGATTGATGCTGCCTGTGTACATAGAATTAATTAATTTTGAGATGGAGCAAACTAGTCGCTCGCCTGCATCGCCTACAGAATGGGATGTTAGGTCTTTCAAATGTTGGGGTGAAAGTCCGTCCAGGCCCGCCGCTGAACCGGTTTTGAATGAAAGAATCGCATCAAGTACGTCTCTACTTTTCGTTTGAAGGCAGGCCTGGTTTGCTACAGGTGGGTCCAAAAAGTACGGGTTTGAAGGGCCTGGGGGATGTTTAGTCTGTAATGCCGAAAGTGTTTCTGGGGTACTCGGGGATAGTACGTTATTAGAGAAAAGAAGGCGTGCGGCACCCTTTAGGTCACCGTCGCTTATTTTGGCCTCTATGTTTTTTCGACGGTTGTAAGCTGAGGTGATATTATTTCTAAATGTGGGAGGCCTTTGATGATTAACGCAATTATTTTTGATTTTCTGGGTGAGGGAAATATGGGAGCCATCTTCTTGCACGTGGAGTATATTAAAGGGAAAAAGAAAAAGCTCATGCCAGTCTGTGATAGTGTTCCTATTGGCACAATTGTCTATGAGTTGACATAAATGAGTGGCGACCGATATTCGGGCACCACGGGGGATTCTCTTAACCAAGGAAACATTATTTTTAAGGTGGCTGAGGTGAAGATGGAATGGATTGTTCGGTAGGTTGGTAGTGGGAAGAGAGGAGGGTAAAGAAATGGGGTTGCTGTTTAGAGTTGAGGCATTCTGGCTAAGAAATCTTCTGTGGACTTTGGTTGCATGTATTTTTAGTCCTTTGATGCTTTTGAATGATTTATTACAAGACTGGCATATGAAGTCCGAAGTTGTAGCAGCAGGTTGAGTCGCGGGTTGCATCCACACTTGTTAAAAAATAGACAGATAACTTAAGCTACGACTTACGGTAATAATACTAACAAATAAGTAATTAAAAGTTAAAACTATTATCAAAATAACATAGAAAACACTGCATCCTCCAAAATCATGCAACGACATTTTCCTTCCATTGTAGACCCCACTGAGTAATATTATAATTTGTGTTACTTATTGCACAAGCACTGGAGGCAATTTTAGTATTGGCTATGTGCACGTCTGAAACGTCAAACGTTGCAATCACATTTTCGATATCCACTGCTCCATACAAATCAGCAAAATTTAAATACAAATCCAAGCTATCAACATATCGATATGATTCTACAATCGTCTAGTGGGAAGAACTGTCGAATGACTTCGAAAATGCCCTCAGACCTGAAATGCCATCCATCGAACATATCCATTCATGCTCAGAGGAACAGCTGAATGTTGAGATCCTACACATGATAGGGGTATCCAAAAAGTATGCGACGAAATACTCCCAAGATCCAAAGGACCACCAACTCAACCTCCATGGTGGACAGGTGATCTTGAGGCCAAAAAGAAAGCAGTGATTCAGAATCACCATAAACTAAATAAAGCTGCACGGCGAAGGCTTCCTCTCGACGAAATTCTCAGGGAAAGGAAAATGCTAAGAAAGGACTACTCCAACGCATGCTGTGCAGAATCAACCACAGCATTTCGGAAATTCTGTCAACGACAAGGGAAAGAAGACGTATGGGCTGTCACAAACCGCCTCATCAAAACTCGTCCATTAACCCAACCACCGGTCACGTTAAAGCTACCCGACGGCACCTACACTAACAACAGCTCAGATACTGCTAAAGCAATCTTACAATCCTTCTACCCAGACGATGACAATGCTTCAGATACCTACTACCAAAGCAGTATCAGGGACCAGATGTTAATTCCCCCCAAAACATCTAATGAAGCACCGAGATTCTTGAAACATTAAACTCGATAAGTCACAGGAAGGCGCCTGGGTCTGACCATCTGACCGCCGATATCTGTCTCCAGGTTACCAACCATTACCCAAACGTCGTAACAACTATAATGAACCGATGCCTTGAACTCAATTATTTCCCAGATAGCTGGAAAGTCACGACTACCAAAATAATCCCTAAACCTGGTAAGGATGATTATACGAAAACCTCTGCCTTCCGGCCGATAGGTCTGGTAAACGTCTTTGGTAAGCTTCTGGAGAAGTTAGTGATCAACCGTCTGATATACCACATGCATTTGAACATCATATAGCGCAGAGACAGTTTGGTTTCAGGCTGCAAACCTCTACCAGCAACGCTATCCACCACGCGTTGCACAATATCAATGCAGCAAAAGATAGCGGCAAACTAGTCCTAGCGGCGTCATTAGATATCAAAGCGGCTTTTGACAACGCATGGTGACCAGCCATCTTCAGACGGCTAAAACTTATTAACTGCCCCAATAATATATACAGAATATTACTTAGCTACCTAACCCATAGGCGAGTACGGTACTTTTGCAGACTGCACAGCGGAGAAAACAACATCTCGGGGCTGCATCCAGGGGTCTGTTGTCGGCCCTGTTCTCTGGAACCTAATATTAGACGATCTCTTAGATATACCTATGCCTGACGGCTGTCACATCCAGGCCTACGCCGATGACATACTTTTTGTATGCAGCTCCAAAACAGTATCAGAACTGGAGGAACTGACCAATTCCGCACTCCAAATGGTGGTAGACTGGGGAAAAGAAGTAAAACTTGATTTCGGCCATGAAAAACTCAACTTGTGGCTTTTACGCCCAAAGCGAAACAAGCACAAATTTTCTTAGGTCCTTACTTAGTTGGCTTCTCGAAGAATTTTAAATATTTAGGGGTAATTATAGACGGTAGACAGACATATGTACCACATATTTTGACCAAAATAGAAAAAGTAAAAAAGCTATATTACAAATTGCAAATTTATATAAGACCAACGTGGGGAGTGCACCCAGGAAACATACGGACAATTTACGAGCACGTTGTCGAACCGATAGTCACATACGCAGCATCTATATGGTCTGAAGCTCTAAAGTACAAATATATTAAAACAAAACTTCTTTCCTTACAAAGACTATTGGCGATTAAATGTATACACAGCTTCAGAACATTAAGTACGCCTCTCTCGATAACATTAGCTGAACTGACACCTTTACCAGCCAAAATCCATTACGCTGCTGAAATAGAACTTACCCGCATACGTGGCCACAGTTCCCTCTTACCCAGTGACCTTCCCATTGAGTCCCCCGTTCCACCCTCGCACCTCTTACATCCGGCTGATAGGAAAACTATTTCTCATGCATCTATAACAACCCAGGATGAACTTGAAGAGCTCACCCAAGCACAAAATTCCACAGATTTTACTAGAGAAATTTGGCAGATTTATACTGATGGCAGTCGCTTAGAGGATAAAGTAGGGTCGGCTTTCGTCGTGATTAAACCAAACCAAAGTCCCATCATCAAAAAGTTGAAATTACACAACTGCTGTTCCGTGTACCAAGCTGAACTGTTGGCCATGTCAGAGGGGCTCCGATTTGCACTCGAGGGACAAGCACGCCCACACAAAATTCTTGTGCTCAGCGATTGCAAGTCCGCACTCACAGAGGTGGCAAACCCCAATAGCTACAATTTCTTTGCAAACCAGATCCACAAACTCTTGCATAAGTACAAATCCCCAATCGAAGTTGTATTTTACTGGACCAAATCTCATTGCGGTATCCAAGGCAATGAGCACGCGGATTCCGCAGCGAAGGCCGCCACTAAGCTACACAAGGCACCCGATTATGAACACATCCCAGTCAGTCACATAAAATACCTCCTAAAAACTAGTCTCAAAGAAGAACGAGCAAATCTTTACAACAATCCGAATAATTGTTTATATACAAAAAGTCTCCTTCCCAACCATAATGATCTGTTGAACTACCTTAGCAGCCATAAACTTTCCTTCTCCGCAACATAATTTCTAAGTAATCATGGATATCATAAAGCCTACTTGGGACGATTTAAAATAACTAACAATGACCACTGTCCTTGTGACCCCGGATCCACCATTTCTCAGACGTTCTCCCACTTAATCAACAGTTGCCCACGATTCTCCTCTAGACGATTAAATCACACCATTATCTGCCATAATCTAAACATTGATCCAAGAAAATTCACCGACATGATAACGAATGAGACTACCAGCAATAGTTTCCACTCATTCTTAAAACATATAGTTCGTAACCTAAAATCATTTAATGGCACCTAAAGTACCAAATCTCATCCCTTTCGCATCCTTCTTTGGCCCTCGCATATTTTATAGTTCGTCTTACTCACTAGCTAGGTAAATTTCACACACACTAATAACACTTTGCAATTACTCACCAACAATACACTTAATGTACACACCCCCGGAACATACATTACAACACACCTATATACACCCGGAAACATAGCGTATACCGATAGCGCTGCGTTTTCGGCAACATTTCACACTGCTATGTTATTCACAAAACAAGCCAGAGGTGGGGTGCACGTCCAAGACCGATGACGGCACAGCCCACCCCTAATATATATTGACGCCGGGGCTCATAATAACAATACGTAATCGGGGGTTTAACGCATTGGTCCGCTCGAGTCATCACCAGACGTCCGTCTATTTGACATTGCACCTAATTCACATGCTTCTGACATTGACAGTCTGCGACGGGTGCAAGAAGAGACGAACGACCGAGACATTGGCGTGGTAGGGATTGACTCATCCGCATTGGTATTATTTTATCGATAATATTGTCTAGGTATATCATATCATGTTTTAGGTAGTACATACGTAAGGTCTGCGGCATACTTTAGCTTCACGGTTTGTCGGAGTCAATTTTTACCCGACTTTGACGATAAAGCGTGACCATAAAATCTGCCATTGTGCTATCATGCTAGCTGGATAGGCGGTCTCACGTAGTTCTGCAGTCATCCTATAATATAGACTAAGATCTATAGCAGTAAAGTAAAAAGTATTGTCTCGGTCTATTTTAAAGCTTGAAGAATGTTGCGCATATTGCTATGTAATTCGGGGTTAACAGCTTGAGATTTTTCAAATTAGTCGCATTTTGCAGCTGGATACTTCTTTGATTGTAAACTTGTATGAAAAAGCAGTTCAAAAATATGTGCGCTTCATGGTTCTTTTATGGCTTCATAGTTTAATATGTATTCCAATCGTTCTGAAGATATGACTTATTCATGGTCGTTTATGATCGTCATTATAAGGCCATTACATATTACACATCTTGCAGTTTGTCACAAAAACCGATAGAGTTGTAGGTTTAGTTAAAATGAGACAGCAATTCATTTCAGCCATTTCAGGCTGTCATGACAAATTGCATCGTTTGTATTGTGCTATGAGTAAGTATACTCAAATGACGCCCATGATTTCCTATGTAATTTATTTATAAACAATTCCCCAAACTTAAAGGATTGAAAATGACCACAGTCAATTCCGACTATACGAAGAAAAAACCGGACAAGTGCGTGTCGGATCACGCACAATGAAGGGTTCCGTACCAACACCTAATCTACATTTAAAAGCACAATACAATATATTGAATCAAAAAAGGTTGTATTTTCATAGGAAATTCTCGGCACTTAAGCCCTTTTGTTTGAGTAAGACATTTTTTCAGCAAAAACTCAAAACAGTTAGATCTATCTTGTTCAAACCAAAAATTGTTGAAAGTAGTTATTAATGTACATCATCTTGATTTTTTTCTGAATTTTAAACTTCATTGCTTGGAAATTATCCAGCCAGCTAATATCTCACCAACAACGGTAGAAATGGATTTTTTTAGCATCCTCTGGAATTTTTGAAGACCTGTCTATACGTAATGCTTGGCAAGCAGATAATAATAATAATATAATAATATAAGCCTTTTATTCAATCAATTGTTTACAAAAAAAAATTTCTTATGATTTATATTCTATTGACAGCACCGGCTCTGTCTGTTTGCCGTTTGGCAAAGGCCTCCTCCATCCCTTTCCATCTATCTTTGTGTCTCGCTAGCCTTGTCTATTGTCTACCCGCCACTTTTATTATTTCGTCTTCCCATCTTATTTTTTGTCTACCTCTTTTCCTTGTTTTGTCTCTGGGGTACCACCATATTATTCTTTTGCTCCACTTCTCTTTATTCCTTATTATGTGTCCTTTCCATCGCCATTTGAGTGTTTTCACCTTAACAGCTACATCTTCCACTCCGGTTTTACGTCTTATTGTTTCGATTCGGATTTTGTCTTTCCGTTTCACACCTATCATACTTCTTTCCATTGACCTTTGGCATACTTGTAATTTGTTCAGGTTGCTATTTGTTAATGCCCAAGTTTGGCTGCCATAGGTTAACACGGGCAACACACATGCATTAAATAGCTTTTTCTTTGTGGAAAGCCTTGTTTCCTTGTTTTTCATGACTTCCTTCAGTGACCAGTACCTTTTCCAAGCATTGGTTGTTCGCCTGTCGATCTCTTTTCCATTTGATTGTTCATGGATATTGTTTGTCCTAAGTATATGTACTCATCTCTTAAGCAGCTGAGGAACAACAGGGCACCCGGTGAAGACGGAATTACAGCTGAACTCCTGAAGGCGGGTGGAAAACCGGTCCTTAAGGCCCTTCAGAAGTTGTTCGACTCCGTCTTACTGGAAGGGAAAACTCCAAAGGCATGGAACAGAGGTGTGGTGGTGCTGTTCTTCAAAAAGGGTGACAACTCCTTACTGAAGAACTACCGACCCATCTCACTTCTGAGCCATGTCTATAAGCTGTTTTCAAGAGTCATTACGAACCGTCTCGCACGCAGGCTAGATGACTTCCAGCCTCCCGAACAAGCCGGTTTCCGAAGAGGCTTTAGCACCGTAGACCACATCCATACGCTCCGTCAGGTTATACAGAAGACTGAGGAGTATAACCTGCCCCTCTGTTTAGCGTTCGTGGACTACGAGAAAGCCTTTGATTCGATTGAAACGTGGGCTGTACTACAATCTCTCCAACGGTGCCAAGTGGACTACCGGTATATCGAAGTGCTGAAGTGTTTGTACGAGAACGCCACTATGTCAGTCCGACTCCAGGACCAGAACTCAAAGCCTATTCCGTTGCAGCGGGGAGTCAGGCAAGGAGATGTTATTTCTCCTAAACTGTTCTCCGCTGCACTGGAGGATGTTTTCAAGACTCTGGACTGGAGAAGGCTAGGCATCAACATAAACGGCGACTACCTCACTCACCTTCGGTTTGCTGACGATATAGTAGTCTTGGCTGAGACCATGGAGGATTTAAGTACAATGCTCAATGACCTCAGTAAAGCCTCCGAGCGAGTTGATCTAAGGATGAACATGGACAAGACGAAGATCATGTCAAATGTCCATGTCGCACCAACTCCCTTAACAATCGGACACTTTACGCTCGAAGTTGTAGACGATTACATATACCTAGGACAGACTGTCCAGTTAGGAAGGTCCAACTTCGAGAAAGAGGTTAATCGTCGAATCTGACTCGGCTGGGCAGCGTTCGGGAAGCTAAGGCACATCTTTTCGTCCAATATTCCGCAGTGTCTCAAGACAAAAGTTTTTGACCAGTGTGTGTTGCCAGTGATGACATATGGCACTGAAACGTGGTCGCTTACTATGGGCCTCATAAGAAGGCTCAAAGTCACCCAAAGGGCAATGGAGAGAGCTATGTTGGGAGTTTCTCTGCGTGATCGCATAAGGAATGAGGCCATCCGCAGCAGAACCAAAGTGACCGATATAGCCCTCCGAATCGCTAAACTTAAGTGGCAGTGGGCGGGGCACATAGCACGTAGAACCGATGGCCGTTGGGGCGGAAAGGTTCTCGAGTGGCGGCCACGTACCGGAAGGCGTAGCGTGGGCAGGCCCTCCACACGGTGGACTGATGACCTGGTGAAGGTCGCGGGTGTCCGCTGGATGCGGGTGGCGCAGGATCGGTCATTGTGGAAGTCTTTAGGGGAGGCCTATGTCCAGCAGTGGACGTCTTTCGGCTGACATGATGATGATGATGATGATGATATGTACTCATCTACATACTCAACAATTCCCTGATTGACTTCTATTGGTATCTTCTTGGAATTAGTCATTGTTTTCGTTTTTTCCATATTTATTCGCAAACCCATTACTTCACTCTCGTTAACTAGTTTGTAGAGCATCGGCTGTGTTGGAGATTAAGACTAGGTCATCTGCGAAACGTAGATGAGTAAGTATGGTGCCATCTATTTTAAATCCGTAATTAGGGTTCCTTTCCCAGTTAATGTTTCTAAATATTGCCTCAAGTACTGCAGAGAAGATCTTTGGGGAAAGTAGGTCTCCTTGTCTTACTCCTTTGTTTATTTTGATTGTTTCTCCCTTACTTTCTAGCATGCACAAGTGCATTGAAAAAAAAATATGACCCTACTGTTAAATACATGGCGTGCCCCCCAGTTTAAATATTTTTTTCGTAATTTCACATCACATTTCTATATCGGTTCATAGAATACACCTTCCTACCAAATTTCGTAATTGTAGTGCTCATATAATAATAATAAATTGTGTTGCTGTCTCTGCGTGCGTCACATGATACGGGCAGGGACAGCATCCGCTCGGTGTACCCCTTGCATTTCATTAAATTGTCAAAAGGGCCTCTTCGTGTTGGCTATGTGGTACTCGGTTGTTACTTGGTACCTCGGTACTTCGGCTCCACGCACGCCTTCCAAAGGTCCAGGACACCATTTTTTATTTCAGGCATTGCCCATAAAGTGTTAATAATTATTACAAAAGTCTTACAAAACTACTGTTAGTTAGTACAGAACACAAACACAATAATCTAAAAACCGGATGAGCATTCAAGTTAAATCAAAATATATAACATATGTATAGTCCCTGACTAAATCGGCTGTGACATATTCGGACGGACGGACAGACATGACGAATCTATAAGGGTTCCGATTTTGCCATTTTGGCTACGGAACCCTAAAAATCAGACGTGTATTACCGCTCTTTGTAAATTGAGTATAGATTTGTTATTACATTTTCTCTAATTCATACGGAATGATTAGAAGTGAAAATTAAGACTTAAGTAATATTTACTCATACATAATTCATGGTTGGATCTCCGTTACAACCCGCTGCCTTTTCTGACTCGACTTGCTACTTACTAAACCTCTTTACAAGAAAATCAACTCATCGATTGTCAATTTTGACAGCAAATGCCTAAACCGGTATCATAGATGTACAAAATACTAAATAAAAGGAGAGACTACTGTAGTAGCGGGCCGAAGGAAATTTATTTACTATTTTGATCAAAATTTACGTATATAACTTGAGAGATATATTACAAATAAAATTGGACTATGTATTAAATAAACCACAAGATTGTTGATAGTACCTACTCATTGGAATAAAACTTATGTTATGGAGGTCTTCAATCAACAGAGTGAAAGAACAATTTTTTAACATGATGCCGACGGCCGCTTTCTATCATCGCACTGCTCGCCGTCGGCAGGGCATTCATCCTCACACCTTAGAACCTAAACGGTCGCGTATGGTACGGTCTCAGAGGAACTCCCTCCCTCGGACGCTCTGGTTGTGGAATGAGCTCCCTGCCGAGGTTCTCCCGAGTAACCACAGTATGGGATTCTTCAAGAAAGCAGTTTATACATTTTTAAAGGGTCGGCAACGCGCATGTGACACCCCTGGAGTTGCAGGTGTCCATAGGCTGCGGTGACTGCTTACCATCAGGCCGTACGCTTGTTTGCCACCGACGTGGTATAAAAAGAAATAAAACAATCTTTAACTTAAAAGTTGTTAATCACAAGTTAAGGAATTATATAGGTCGATTCACAAGAGCTGGCGCGAAAAATGAATGTAACTGTCATTAATTTCATAGACATTCCGCGCCAGCTCTTGTGAATCGACCTATATATACATCTTGAATGAAACCAAATTTTTAAATACTCAGAAGTATAAATAGGTAAAGGTCCAATTTGTTAGAGAAAAAATATACGAGCGCTGGAAAGGGCCCTGAAATCCTGTCGGTCGGGGCGTATAAGATTATACTGTATTTTACTGATAGTCAAATCAGCAACTTTTTACGAAGCGTCAAAAACGCTCGCTTAGTATTGTTTGTAAGCAAATTTACCTAATGACGTCACAATTTTCTATGGTCAAACTGCGCCCTAATTTGAAATATTATTAAAATTGTATACAGAAAGCTCCCGTGAGTTTCAAACATATTAAAATATGATGAAACGGGTCATTCACGTTGTTAAGGTCAACTATCGCTCGACATGTTTCAGACCGGTTCGCAGACCTTAATCGTGAGATTCATGAGTACTTATCGCAGCGGCAGTCATTTTACCCCCTCCTTTACCCTTTTAATGCTAAAAGAAACGCCGCCGCTATAAGTACTCATGATTAGGGACCGTTGACCTCGATGACAGAATTAGTGATCAAAAATGTAAACACGCAACTTTCAAAACAGAAATAGCTTTCAAGATCTATGCAGGTTTCCTCTCGATGTTTTCCTTCACCCGATGGTAAATATCAAATTAAACTCCGTATTACTTAAGTTCCAAAAAACTCATTAATACGAGGCAGGTTTCGAACCCACGACCGCCACTTGAGAGCAGCATTGATAACTTCAAGCACTAGCACTACATCTGTGAATAATTTAAAAACAGTCTTGTGACTTTAGACATAAAGTTTAATTTTAACTGTCAAGGTTTTAAAAGATAGCGGTCTCGTATAGTTCTATACAATGTCTTTGATGAGAATATTTTCGCTCGGTCGCATCGCATAGCAACGATAGGCAAATTATAATGAATAAATGATTTTTATTTTTATTTTATTTGATTTTATATAATTTTAATTCTATGCTCTTAATTTTCTGTAATTTTGTACATGATATAATGGTAATCATATACGGCCACAAGCGCGCAGCATATGCACTAACAAACACGACCTGCAAAGGAAGATACGAAGCATGCAGCAAGCCGGGTCTAATGCTGCAGCTGTCATGATGGAGTAACGGCTTCCGATCACCGAGAAACCGAGAACTGAATGAAAAATTAAAACAACTGGCAGCAGTGATAAGATGTCGTATATGACTGATCGAGAACATACAACGCAAAAGAACAAACATAAAAATTATCGATATCCTGCATTGTCATACTTGTTGATTATATTTTAGAGAAATGGGCGACCTGTACTATAATTAAAGAGTACCTGTACTATACATAATTACTTATAATAACTTGCATTTTATTTATTTATTTATTTATTTATTAAAGGAGTTTCAACAGCTTTTTAAACATGTTGACATTTTAAATAGAAATATGGAGCCAATAACAGAAACTCACCAATAGAAACAAGATATGAACTAAGGTTACACACTATGTTACAGTATCTTAAAATTAAAAATCAAAGGCTATAAGAGAACACAACAAGAGATGTCCATCGCTCACCGGACGCTCAGAAGATACACAGATACCACTTGTATTACATACATACATTCTCTTACTTACTCATAAGCTACAGGAGATCTAGTACCCAGGGCCCACATAAGGGCCACAGGTGATGTTGGAGCCATCACGGTCAGGGAATGATATAATAATATGTGTATATAAGTGCGTATGTCTAAAATTGTTTATATAACAATTATACATATAACGGGAACAATAGTTACTAACATACAAGCCTGTTTTTATTCAAAAATTTAAAAGCGAGACAAATATATAGGGTGCTGGGAGCCTGACGCTTTAGCCTTCATAAATGAAGGAAGGCGACGAAACTAGGAGAGGGTTTGATGCTCTGATTCTTGTCTGGTGCAAAGGTTGTCCATCGCCATCCAACTGATCCAAAGTGCTAACGCAGCAAGTGTGATGGGTACCTTTTCGCCCAGTACAACACAGGGGTTTTCTTGTTTGACTAGGCTCTCTTTTTGTGTTGGTGTTTTTATAATGTATTATTAAAACAATGAATAAAATATTCTTAATTTTATTCTAAAATATAATATCTACAACAAATGCTATCCTATGAAGAAAGAGTAAATAATGAATAAGCATTGAAAGGGTCCTTATACTGTCATTAACTTCTGGTTCTTCATTTTACTAATTTACTAAGCCGGAATATATTTATCATTATGAATGGTTGAAATATTTTTCCTTGTACTGCTTACAGCTGTTTCATTTTGCAGCTTACATTGCATGATCACCAAGTAGAATTTCTCTATAATCCTGCAATAAAAAAACACTTAACATGCTTTCGGCAACTAGTACTTGGTACTTAAATCATCGGCAAACCTCTCCCAGCTAACATGAAATAAATATTTAGGTAGGTGGACATTAGATTCATCAAAGTGTTAGGCACATTTTCTTTCCAATTTACATGTTAATTTTCATAAACACTCGGCAAAACAAATTTACATAATAGGTTACCTGTCCGTCACATCACTGGAATTTACAATAGAAGACATCTATTCTATGTGGAGAACCAAAGGCATGGTTAAATAATGATCCCCAACAAAAGGAAATTAATTTTTCAGACTGAAATACTGATTTCTTGTTACATTATAGATGTCTATTTTAAACATCTTAGCACATGAAATATATTACTGACACCAAATGTCAATTGCCTTAGCAACGACCATAGCAACTACGCCCGCGACGGCCACCCACCATAGCAACTACACCTACATTGCTAGAGGTGTAAGGTGGGGACAACGTTTTTGACATTAACGTGTCGTGGCGTGCGTCCCCACCTTTTCAAAAATACTTTGCGAATACGTGTAACTGTCAAACCATCTCACCTCTAGTGATGTTCTAGTAATCGACGTACTAATCGATGGATTTATGCATTAAAACTATCCTGATTCAAGTAATATAAACCGCTTATTGATTAAAAAAACACTACGAATGAAAGAGAAAATGATTTTTACAAAATTTGTGTATGAAATATCAAGTGCAAAGCCTACATTTTATCAAATTAAAACCATGTTACGTATATAGGAGTTAGACTGTACTGGCTGACATATGACAGATGGAGCGAGCGTTTAAGGTGGGGCGAGCGTTGAGGTGATAACTAGAGGTGGAGACGTACGTCTTTACGCCACAAGCCAATACTTTTACAAGAATACCACTTCAGGGTGGAGGTTTTAGTCCGTAGGCGACTGGGCCAATTCCCAGTTGAGTCGGGCATGCTCACGGAACCGGGCCGGTAGTATCCAATGAGGATTTCCTCCACCCACGGAAAAAAAAAGTCAAACGTCAAAGGTCCCGAGACAATGTTAAAACACAGAGATGTCAAATAATGACACATGAATATTTTATTTACTTTAGTTAACGAGAAAGACCCCGTATTGGCAATTTTACTGAAATAAATAAATACATACAAACGAAACGAATCGTAGGAAACCGTTAAGAAACCAATAGAAAACGTGAAAGTAAATTTGACAGTGGTCCCCGGTAAGTACACATTTCTACCATGGTGTGCGCTACGATCGCCTAGCTTACCCCCACCACCTACTTCGCACATAGCCAATACAATTAACTCGATGTGATTCAAACGTAGTAAAAAATCTTCTTGTTTATGTTATTTTCATTTGACAACCGTATGAACCGTATGTCAAGCCGGCCGGATCGAAAAGGGGCGCTGAGGCGGGGCTGCGGTCTCCGCAGAGAAGTAACTTGACTGCCCGTTGTCTATTCCAATTGTATAAATACGGGAAAAATATTAGATAAAAGATAGCTTGACCATTGTATTAAATAAAAATTATTTCGAGAAAAAATATTTTGCGACGATGTTTATCCGTTGCTAGGCCAACTTCTTGGAGCAATATACTTTATAATAAGCAAAATTTGCGAAATGTTAATATTTACCGAGAAATTTACAGAATAAAAAATGCACTTTACAAGAAAATATGTTTTTTGTGATTATTTTTTTCCTATACGTTTCACGTATATTTTGTAAGAAATGAAATAATCTTCATAATATAAGCTTTTATTTGACACCTCAATGAATGAAATCGGTTAAGTGGTTATCGAGGTACACCGCCAAAAAGAATAGGTCCGGCCGCCATCTTTTTGACGTCATTACTATCCCCTCCACTATTTTTCCGTTTTACTACCGCATGTACGGTGTTCAGGAGAGCAGCCTGAACACATTGATACCGGTAGTAGGTAAGGCCGAGCCGAGTAAATTAAATCGTGTTTCTAGACGGCTTTTGAGATTTGGGGACCGTACTAATATGGGTTTCGGCCATTTTTGCCAAAAACTGTAAATATTGAATTAGTTCCAAAAAGCTTGTAATACTATTATTTCTTTACTATTTTCCGTTTGTAGAAACCTGGAACAATTCCGACCTGGTAAACGAAAAAAAAATGCTAATTGTGTTGTTGTTGTGAATAATGAATTAAAGTATCCGATATCGCAAAATTTAGATATACAGATAATTGTGTTGAACACAACAAGATACACACAGAAAGGTCTTCATTTCTGAAATATGACTGCATATCTTATTTTACTGTAGTAGATTAATATCTACAGACTGTAATTCAAGATTGTCTATCATGACATCAAATCAAACGTAGGTACATATATACATTTTAAAGAAAATGTCATGTTATACTAAATTTTTGTCTACGCCTATTAATTTAAGAATTTAGAGGTATTACAGTAGATTTTTAAAACTTAATTCTATATTAGCAATATTATAAGCTAATTCATGTTTGACAAAGTCGCGGAATAAATAAATTTCTCCAAACTTGATAGTATAAAGCGACCAACATATCATCAACGACTAAGTTAAAACATTGCACTCTAATTCAATATTCAAAATCAAAATCAATCAAAATCAAATATTTATATTCTGCAAATAGGCCACAAGGGCACTTTTACATGTCAAAGCGTTAATTTATACAATTTAAAAAAAATGACAATCTTACTTAATAATAATGATTAAAAAAATATACTGATTAACAATTAAATGAAAATAAATTTACAAATATTAAGGACGTATTGAATACGATCTGTTCGAATAAACAAAAAGTATATAAAATTAATTTAATATCTCAGAGATGTATATGGTCTCTGAGCGTCCAAATACGATAAATAACAATTACTTAAAAGTCCTTAGAGATGTAAATGATCTCTAAGCGCTAAAATTAAAAAAAGTAAACTTAATATTGTTAGAGATGTATAAGGTCTCTAAGCGTCAATAACAATAAAACTAATCCAGAACAGGATTATGTCTCTCGTCAATCTACATACAATAAAATAACACTAGTATTAAGGTATTTACTATGCCCTTGCAAGCATGAACAGACCGGACTCCACAAACTATGACGCTCCCTCGATCATCTGTTAGGGAAGGTTGCAACCCGATCAACGACGCCACCGTAAGCAAAGCCCTTTAAGTGAGCATGACATATCAAAGATTAAAATGACTCTTCGGCGGGAAACAGCATCATGTTTCATAAAATGCAACGACAGAGCTATTTATACAAGGAAATATGCTAAGTGAAGCATAGGTATATTAAAACTAACAAGATTTAACTATCACTGGCTTAAAAGCATTTTTGTCATTTAAGAAATCGTTGACAGTATAATAGGCCTGGCTTAACAAATAACGTTTAATATGAGACTTAAATTTACTGAGTGGAAAATTAACTTTATCTATGGGTATTTTATTATAAAATCGTATACAGTTCCCCACAAACGACGTGCTAACCTTCCGGAGACGACTGGCCTTCACTGCAATCTTGTGTTTACTTCTAGTATTATAGTCGTGGATATCACTGTTAAGTTTGAATTCTTGAATATTTTTTCGAACATACATAATATTTTCAAGAATGTATTGACATGCCACAGTAAGAATATTTGCCTTCTTAAATTTTTCTCTGAGAGATTCTCTGGCCTTAAGTTGGTAGATGGAGCATACAGCTCGTTTCTGTAGCACGAAGACGGTCTGGATGTCAGCCGCTTTTCTCCACAACAGGATTCCATAGGACATAACACTATGAAAGTAACTGTAATATACCAGCATGGCCGTCTCAACGTCAGTCAACTGTTTAATACGTCTAACTGCATAGGCCGCAGTACTAAGTTTGCCGGCCAGAGTGGCAATATGCGCATGCACAAATCGGCATCAATATATAAATACCTAATTTATACCTAACGCTCGATCTAACATTTCGTGTTATTTTACAAATATGCTTAAAAATATATTAATTAACATATAAGCAACAATTTTTCAACATTAGTATTATCAAAATCTTTAGGCCAAGAATCCAGTTTCCCGACTGGGCTATAAAGAGGATCTTTTCTAAATACGAAACCCGACGGAAGATTTACCTTTGTTGGGTAGTAGGTAATAGGTAGGTAGAATGTACCACCTACATAATTATTTTTTTTATATTGACTACTAAGACGTCTCTAATGCCTCTAATTGAGGAGTTCTTACGGCCGCTACCTTCCGTTTCCATAATTAGACTTGATGAAAAAGTAAGAACAGGAAGAGGTTTTCGGATTCGCAATTCGATACCGAAGGTAACCGTTATTATCCTTTACACCTGTTATATGCAAAGGTAGTTAATCCGTTTTTCACCGAACTTACATAACTAAGTAAAAGTTTCAACACAATGTGATACCTAGTACTAGCATACTACACGTAAATAAGTATATTCACTTTCGAAAAAACAGCTTTTCTTGGCCGTTTAGAGGGAAAGTAGAAGAGACTTCTTCGATTGATGTCAAGTTACTCGGTTGTTTTTTAAACAACAACGGTGGCAAACAAGCTTACGGCCTGTCTGATGGTAAGCAGACACCGATGCCTATGGAAGCTTGCGACTCCAGAAGAACCATAAAAAAGCTTATTGCCGACCCTTTATTAACTTTACAACAAAAAAACATAAAATACGTCAGAAGTGTTCTACACACCGTTCAATTTGTCACAGCAACTGCCTTTATTTATGTTTTTCGGTTGGGTAATTCCAGAGCCTATGATGAAAATGATAAATACTAGTGCAACACACACGACAGCCGAAAGGTGTCCAATGTAGCGCTGGGCAATACCTCACCCACGGATCTCTAAACTGACCGTGACCGGTCTTTCGCCGCCCTCATCCAACCCAACGGCTTCCCGCGATCTCGGCCAGATCGTCGGTCCACCTTGCTGGGGGCCTGCGCACGCTGCGTCTTCCGGTAGTTCCGTTGCGTGGTCGCCACTCAATAAACTTTCTGCCCCAACCGCCATCGGTTCTACGAGCAATGTGCCCCGTCCACTGCCACTTGAGTCTTGCATCTTGCTGAGCTATGTCAACGACCGTGGTTCTCCTACGAACATCCTAATTTCTGATTCGATGTTTGTTATGTATGTTTCTGACTACTTACGGAACCCTACATTGCGCGTAGCCCGACACGCACTTAGCCGCTTTTTGAATGAATGGTCCGTTTTAATGAAAACTAAATTTGGTAACCAAGAGTTGTAAGCCAGATTCCAGACTAGATATTTTACTAACAAGCCTCAAATTAGTACTTTCATCCGAGTCAAACGCTCACTGGGCTCGTGCGGTGGGACGTCATAATTTTCTGTCAATTAGTGTGGAGCGTTTCTGGTGTCCGAGAACACCGTTCACCCTCATTTGCGGCTTTTGTTGTGCTTTAATCGTAGTTAGTCCCATACAAAGATTTAATTCCCTTTGGTAATTGGTTCGAATGGCATCGTTAATATTAGTTTGGAAATTAGCCTATTCGACAAAATAATTGCATAATTTTCCTTAGAAAAGTTGTAAATTTTTAGGGTTCTGTACCCGAAGGAGACTGAGCCCTATGCCTGTCACTCACGTGTCTGTCTGTCGTCTCTCACACATTAAATATTTTAACTTCCCATTTACCTATGAACTTGAAATTTGATAATAATGTTTGTTGTTATAGTTATATTACGTATATTTTAGCAACAAACACAAATATATATTGACAAATCCCTTTTTAGGATTCCGTAGTCAACTAGGAACCTAAGCCTATACCCTAAACCTAAACTATAAGTAGTTTCGCCAAGTCCTTCTGTCTGTCTGTCCGAGGCTGTGCTCTGTGATTCTTAGTGTTACGTAGAAAGCTGCAATCCGGCATATACAGGATGATTTAGAGGTCGTGGATCAAGAACCAGTTTTTAGACTTAGTATCTGATAGCCATTTAAATAAAATTGTAGTGTCACGAAACAAACACATTTCATTTTTAATTTATTTAGATGAAAAAAATACCAAATCACAAAAAAACATGGTTACCCTACTCTCGTTGACGGATGGTATGGAGAGTTGACAGTGGGTTAGGATGACCAAGTTGTATGAAAAAGTATTATTTCCCATTAAAATTTGTAAAAAAAGAAAATTATTTGAGTTATTAACCTTCATACCGACTGTGATGTTGTCTCCTTTTAATTGTGGAACATGTACAATTATTTCGGATCACGACCCCAAAATCACCCTGTATATAAATCAATAAATCTGATAGACTGGTAAATTAAAATCTAAAAAAGTGAATATTTTCGGAAATAAACTCTCCATAAGAAAAAAATGTGTCCCCTGTGTGGACCCTATTACGGACAACGGAGTCTTAGTAATCTAAGACTCCGTTGTCCGTCCGTCTGTCTGTCTGTCTGTCACCAGACTGTATATCATGAACCGTAAAAGTAAGTCATTTGAAATTTTCACAGATGATGTACCTTTTTCTGTTGCCGCTATAAGTACAAATACTAAAAACAAAATAAAATAAATATTTAAAGGAGCTCCCATGCAAAAAAACTTTTAAAAAGTTGCTCGTTGTGTTCATCTGGCGCTGAGTCTCAAAATGTATAGGAAAACTAAAATCCGTCTCGCACTTCACCAAAATTCTACGTGATATTTAACGTTCTTATTACTGATAAAAATATTAATATTTAAACTAAATTAAAAAGGTTATTATAATAAAGTGTCTAATGTTGTATTAGGTACGTACGGAACCCTTCATGCGTAAGTTCGACTCGCACTTGTTTTGGTACAGACCCCTGCCCGGCTAGTATGATAGCTTATACCGTCACGTTATATGGCCAAAATGTACTGAAACGTCACATGTAACGTGACGGTATAAGCTATCATACTAGCCGGGCTGCTGGCGTGCCGATAACTCGCATGGAAGCCACTTATTAGTACATATATGGCCGGGTTTTCTAATGATCTAGACCCAATTTAATATCTAGGAGAGATGGCGCTGCCGCGCGCCTGGCAGCATCGACGTCCGATCAGTCCGTATTATTTGTTGTTTATAAATATAAAATGCAGTCCGGCTGAATCAGCGACACAAAGCTATAGAAGAACTAGTGACTGTGTGCTTAAATAACAATCAAAAAGAGTGAAAGCAGTGATCGATAAACACTTTTGTGAAGTTAAACTGCGTACTTGTCAGGTCGCTAATTTAAGTGCGAACACAAAGTCGTTACAAAAGGGATTACGTGCTAATTTGATAGATTTCTGGTGCTATTGTCACTGTTGTGATAAAGTGAAAGTAATTATTTGTTTTGTGCAGTCATCGCATGCAGGTCGAAACGGAACCTTAGTGTGTGGGTGAATGTGGTTTCGCGGAATACCCACCCATTCGGTTTGTTTGCGGTTGTTGCTGCATGCATAGCAAGAGCAATGGTCAAATTTCATCAACTCTGCGTAGTTACAGGTGGTCCAGGGGAAGAGTTACATGACTAAGGAGCCACTTCAAGAATTCCGGGTTCGAGTCTGGACTGAAAGGTGATTTTGTTTTTTTTTTTTTGTTTTTTGTTGTTTTTTTTTTTTTTTGTGTGTGTGTAGTGTTTAGTTTATAATTAATTTTATCACAGGGTTTTTCTTATTATTTATCCGTGTGTATTATGTACCATTGACATTCAGTTATTTTCTTTTTTTTTTTTACTATCATTTTAAATTATGATTTGAATTTTTATGAAAAATTAAATAGTACGTTTTATCTATATAAGTTAGTATTAGTACCTTTACTTAATTTTGCTAAATGGTAGTGATACTTTTCTGTCTTTTAGTTCTGTGCTTATTTTGCATGTTTGATTAGTGGCTGTATTACATACTTTGTTAATTTTGTATTCAGCTTATTTTCACGATGAGCACAGCACCTCTAAGACCACCTGTCCTTATTGCCCGGGATCACCAAAACTTTATGTCGTGCCGAGAGGCCTCAACGTGCACATTGCTCGCGTTCATAGGGACATTGCTACGCAGAGTCAAAACACTCAGGGGATACAAGGACCGAATACAGTAGCGCTAGGGCCATCCAGTCGTGACGACCCTTCACAAACACCAGTCAATCGCGATGTTGGTTTGCACAAGTTGTCGGAACTTAAAACCAAGGTCAGAGTATTAAAACATATACCAAAGGGTGCACGAAGCGTTGCGGCTGGAAAACTATGCGACGTTATGGACAATTGTGTGCGGACTAACGAGGTCGAGGACTGGTTTGCCTTGTTATCTTTTTCGTATACTGCTCTGAGAGTTCCCGAAAGCGACACAAAGAAATCCTTGACTTCCAAGGTGAAGGAAAATGTAAACAGCACTACTTTGTACTTTCCAGACGACATTTCGCGTAAACCGAGGCCGTTGTATAAACACATAGAGAGCAAGGTAAATGATGGTGACTTGAGAGGTGCAGTTCGCCTCCTATTGTCAGACTCATCACTAGCTCCACGAAATGATGAGACTATTGGGTCTTTGCGAGAGAAACATCCGCCCCCTTCTAGGCCGCTCATGTTCCCGCCGGAGCCTGATGGTTCCAGTCCTTCAATTTGTATTACACCTGTTGAGGTGAGCGAGGCGTTGGGCTCTTTTTACAATGGGTCCGCGTCTGGTTTAGATGGTTTGCGGCCACAGCATCTTAAGGAGCTGACGTCGTCTTCGGCTGGCAACAATGGTTCTCGACTAATGGATTGTTTAACGAAGCTCTGTAATTTCCTCTTGAACGGTTCGCTCAATCCTTTGGTGTGTCCCTACTTGTATGGGGCTTCCCTCTGCGCGCTCTCAAAAAAGGATGGCGGAATTCGGCCGATAGCTATCGGCTGCACACTGCGTCGCCTGACGGCTAAGATAGGCTGCCGGATGGTCAGGGAGGCAATGGCGGATTACTTGCAGCCAGTTCAGATAGGTTTTGGAACTGTGCAAGGGTGTGAGGCGGCCATACACGCAACTAGAGCTTTTGCTCTTGGGAATGAAGGTACAGGTTCCGTAATTCTCAAGATTGACATTAGAAATGCGTTTAATAGCGTTGAGAGGGACACAATTCTCGAGGAAGTTTTGGACCAAGTGCCATCTCTTTACCCGTTTCTGCGCCAATGTTATCACACGTCTAGCAATTTGTTTTATTGCGACATTCCAATAACTTCACAAGTCGGAGCTCAACAGGGCGATCCTTTGGGGCCCTTAATATTTTGTTTGGCCATACAAAAGGTTATTTCTTCGCTGAATTCTCCGCTAAATGTGTGGTATTTGGACGACGGAACGTTAGGTGGTGAGCCCCATGTAGTGCTAGAGGATTTGAGGCGGATTTTGCCGGGTCTAAAGGCAATCGGTCTGGAGGTAAACCCTAGCAAGTGTGAGCTGTTTTGTTGTAATACCATGGACGATGATGTGATGTCAGCGTTTAGGTTGTTGCTGCCGGATGTGCGTCTTCTTGATAAGTCATCGTTATGTTTGCTGGGTGCTCCCATTTTCCCTGAGGGAGTTAGTTCTGCTCTTGAGGAGAAAAGGTTGGCATTGGTTGGGGCTCAAGTACATTTGAGGAATTTGTCAGCACATGTCTCGCTTACTCTACTACGTAGCTGTTTAGCCATGCCACGCCTGTTGTATATTTTGAGAACATCCCCCACCTGGCTATTTAGGGACGATGTAACAAGGTTGGACGATACGCTTAAATTGTCTTTAGAGACCATTTTGAATGTGCACCTTAACGAGTCACAGTGGTGCCAGGCTTCTCTTCCAGTTCGCCATGGCGGACTGGGTATACGTCGGTGTCGAGAGGTTGGTGTGGTAGCATTCCTTGCTCACGGGACTTTGGGACTCGTCGCTCGCATATTGTCTTGTAATGGCGGCGATCCCCAAATACCGTTTGTGGCGGGAGCTTTTTCAGAGTGGTCCACTATTTGCCAGAGTAATGAGCGTCCTGATAACCTTGTTTCCCAGAGATTATGGGATGATATTTTGTGCAGGAATATTTGTGCAACTTTGCTAGGCGGTGCGGCGGGATCCAACTTAGCGCGTCTCAAGGCTGCGACTAGGCCCGAATCAGGAGCGTGGCTGCAGGCTTTGCCATCACCACAGCTAGGTACACTGCTTGATGATGACTCGTTGAGAATCGCAGTTGCCTTGCGTTTGGGGTGTAAAGTTTGTGAGCGACATCGGTGCATTTGCGGGGTCATGGTCGAGGAGGACGGCCACCATGGCCTTAGCTGTCAGAGGTGTGCGGGGCGGTTTTCTAGGCATCACAGTATCAATGATGCAGTTCGTCGGGCTTTGGTGTCGGCTAACATTCCCTGTGTCTTGGAGCCTCCGGGGTTGTGTCGCACTGATGGCAAGAGGCCTGATGGCCTAACACTGGTTCCGTGGCAGAAGGGTCGGTGTCTCTTGTGGGACGCTACGTGCGTCAGTACGTTTGCACCGTCCCACCTGAACAATACGGTCAGGGCTGCTGGGTCGGCCGCTGAGCATGCGGCTAGGCTTAAGCATTCGAAGTACAGTGCCCTGGAACCATTGTACGATTTCGTGCCGATTGCGGTGGAGACTGCGGGTCCTTGGGGGATGGAGGCCAAAACCTTTATCAAGGATTTGGGTCGCCGGCTTAGGGAGAGGGGCTGTGATCCGCGCTCCGGATCGTATCTGGTTCAACAGATTTCGTTGGCTATACAGCGCGGTAATGCTGCTAGCATAATGGGTACTTTTGAGCCAGCTACGGTTCGGAGTGGTCCTATTTAGTTGATAAGTTCAGGTTAGTTGACGAAGCCTGGTGCGGATTGCTTTATTGTTGTGTGTGACGACGCCTGTTGCTGATTTATAGTTGTACCCACCTGACGAAGCCTGCATTGCGGATAAAAATTACATGTTAAAATTTTGTACTGAGTATTAAATAAATTGGATTTGATTTAATATCTGAGCAAATTTTGATGACTCAATAATGGCATACGGTCAAATATAAGTATTAAAGCTTCTTTGGTCAAACGGATCTTTATAGATAAAACCGAGCCAGGGGCCTACCCCTAACCGAAAACAAAGTATCTCTTTCTCTATTATACCTAGTTTAAATAAGCAGAGAGCGGCAGAGAAGAATTTTTTTTTCCATTCGCAGTAAGTATGCGGTCGGTAGTATCTCCTCCGGTTACGGTCCGGTCCGTTGTTTTCGATCAAGATTTATTAGGGCCCTAGTAAGTCTAACTCTGAGATATGGGGGTCAAAGCACAGAATAAGGAATAGTACAAGTGTCAAAGGCTACTCGGGACAAGTTCTTAAAACAATGTTACCTCATCTTGTTGGACCTTGCTAGGCTTACTAGACTAGCTAGAGTCGTCTGAATGAGTAAATTGAGGACTGTGCAGTGCAATAAAGTAGACAGCAATATAATTGCGTCTCATCTCACAAATGTTCTTATAGTATGACAGGGTCAATAGGTTGGTTGGTTAGCATCCAGAAAATTTAGTGTGCCGGTTTGCAACTACTGGGATGAGTGGATGACCTAAAAGGATTTTTTTTCGTTTTTTTTTTATATATACGATTCTCATTCTGCCTGTTTAGCGTAGTTGGTAGTGTCACTGCCTCCGAAGCTAGAGGTCCCGGGTTCAATTCCCGGCAAGGGCATTTGTTTCTGCGGTAAGCAGAGACATTTGTTCCTGAGTCTTGGATGTTTTCTATGTATTTAAGTATATATCTATTAAATATATCGTCGTCTAGTACCCATAACACAAGCCTTTATGAGCTTTCTGGGACTACTTCGATTTGTGTAAAAAATTCTCCTGTAATATTTATTTATTCAATTACCAATGAATACAATGTACAAGACTCACTGTTTCTTTAGGTCCTGTAAAAATCTTAATAATAATAATAAAACCATTATTTCCGGCATTGCCCATAAAGTGTTAATAATAATTACAAATGACTTACAAAACTACTAATTGGTACAGAACACAAACACAATAACCTAAAAACCGGATGAGCATTCAGGTACAATCAAAATATATAACATAGGTACGGGTTAAAAACTGGTAACTCATAATAACTAAATTAAAAAACTTAAATTAAAAACACCTCGTCCTTTAGGTCGTCATTTTATAATAAAACTAGATGAAAGCCCGGCTTCGCTCGGGTGAAATAAATAAAGTAAACATTTATTCGTGACAATTATGCAAACGACGAAAGAAATTGTGTACAAAAATGTTACAAATAAAAACAATACAACAACGGATTATGATGAAACTTCGTATAGAAATATAGTCTGTAGTCTGGATTAACATATGGAATAGGGACTAAAAGATTACACTGACGACGTCACGGGCAAAGGCTAGTATCTTTGCAAGTTAATCCTAAGCATTTTTATAAGGGTAGTATTTAAAGGCACATAAAAAATTTGACACCGTAATCAGTACTGATTTGTATAGCTAAAATACTAATCGTTCATTAAAATTCAGTTCAGATGTGCAATTGTTAAATATTGATGTGCCAGTCAGTATTTTTGGTGCGAAGCGAGCTGCTAACGCGAACGAAAACAAATGAAGTACGTGTATCTCCCTCTCTGTCGCACTTGCAAATTCGAGCGACACAGAGGGAAATACACGATGTTCGTTCGTTTTCGTTTCGCGGTAGCAGCTCTCTATTCTCCGCCAAATTCTATTCAGTGGGGGCCCTTTACACTCAATATTATGTGTCAATATTATCGCGATTTTCAATATTGTATGGGGTCTGTTACACGCTTAATATTATCACCATACTGGTGTGTTAATATTATCGTGGTTATCAAAATCGTATGGATTGTTCTTCAATATTCATTAAACAGCACGTGATACGGATCGTGATATCAGTATATCGCGTGATAATAATAACCATGTAACAAGCCCCATTGGATGTTGCTTCAATATTCAGTGTTTCGTGTGATAATAATAACAGTTGGTAATATTTTCTCCAATTAATGGAAGCTATTTAACAACTTGTTCCATTTTGCCACATGTATTTCACATTCCGATACGCGCACCATCCAAGAATAGGAGCTGTCAGACCAGAGGGCCTACCGCGATCTGAAAACGAAGTATTTCCCTCTCCGCGCTCGAATATGCAAGTGCGACAGAGAGGCATATATATTTAGTTTTCGGTTGGTAGCACTTTAGTCCGAGCGCGGCGGACGGTCGAAGAAAGTCAAAGAACATTCCGTGTATTGTCTGTCACACATATAATTTTTTAACTTCCCATCGACCTATGAACTTGAAATTAGGTGATAATGTTTATTATGAAGTATATTTTACCAAAAATAACAATATATTGATAAATCACATTTGTTTTTTAGTTCTACGGAACCCTCAGTGCGCGAGTCCGACGCACTTGGCCGGTTTTTCTTACATTTTGAATTTTATTTCTCATTAGTAAAATACCCTATTCGTTTTAAAGTTGACGCCTGAGGGCCTACCGCGAACCAAAAACGAACTATCTTCCTCTCTGTCGTTCGAATATACATGTGCGAGAGAGAGGCAGATACTTCGTTTCGAGTGCGGCGAACGGCCTGAGCTGGGGGTCTACTCCGATATTCAAAATCCTAACTTCATATCGTGCCGTCCCTTTCACTCTCCTGTCATAGACTATATGAGTAAAAGGGACGCCACCATACGAAGTTCGGATTTCGAATTTCAGAGTAGACCCCCAGTACCACTAAGTTATAAGATAGACCGAGATAGGGAAAGAATTTTGCTAGACGTTTAAAAGCCATAAGTCACCTAGTAGTTTGTCACAACAAAATAGAGACGCAGCTTTAAGATGGCGGTCAGACTCAGCTAACATTCAAGTGGTGTCCTTTACACGATTAATTTTATTACAATACTGGGGTGTCAATATAATATATCACGTGATTATAATAACTATGTAACAGGCCCCATACATTCGCTTTGAAGGCGGTTGTTGTGACAATCAGCCTAGCTAGCACGATAGATTATTACGTTTTAGTACATTTCGCCCATATAACGTGACGGTATAAGTTATCGTGCTAGCTAGGCTGATAGGTGTATATAACTCTTGAAAACTACAAAAATAAAACGCTGCAGACGCGGCTAGCCGAATCCACACAATGGGCGATGATGGCCCATCACACAGAACGCAGCCCAGCAACCTGGCCAACACACCGGACGCAAACATAGTTTACAATTTCCGAACGTACCCAACCCGACGCTGTCAACCAACGAATTGAATATGGCCGACTTTTGTCATAAAATTAACACTTTTTAATGCAAAATACGCGACAATCCGAATTTTGCGGAAACATATGTTCAACTCGAAATCGTTATTTTTATACGTTCTTCAATTTGAGACAGGTCTCGTTCGGGTCTACCGTACCCCTGCACGAAATTATTAATATAGATACCTACGGAAATAGTTAATTTGCCACTGAGTAAATTTAAGTCTCATATTAAACGTTATTTGCTAAGCTAGGCCTATTATGCTGTCAACGATTTCTTAAGGCGGAACGTCACGGATTCCTGCCGAAGTTCTGCTAATAGATGGCGACACTGAGACCATTTGGTGGTTTTTCATAATTTTCCGCAAAACCACTATATTACACTTGATGATTTTCAAACTGCGGAAGAAGCCAAAAATCCTACGTATGAATCGCAATCTATCTGCACTAAACAGTGTTTATTTTAAACGTGTATTGTGAACGAATGCAAAATATTGCAATTTCTTGCATTCACGCACACATGCGTACCTTATGTCAGTGGGAAAGTCACTTACTGTCAAACATTATACAAAGTTGAAAATAGAGGGCGCAATAATAAATCAAGGAAGTAGCTTCTAGTGCGAAACAAGAGAACTACGACATATGTAAAAAAAGGCCGGAATAAATAGAACGATGATTTCGAATCTGTGAGATGACATATGGTGGTCTTGTGGAACTCTCTTTTACTTTTATCTCAGTGTAACGCTAGAATCATACTCGCGTTCGATCCTTGGGAACCATCATCTTTTTGTGTTTTTTATTTTTCTTCGAAGTGCTTTTATTATTTTTGTGATAGGAGTATTTAATGCTATAGTTAATTTATTTCACGTAAACAATATCAATTACGTTTAGAAACCTTAATTTTATAAAATATGAAATAATAGTACAAAATAGAAACTATAAAAACTAAGCCCCGCGTCATCGTAACAAAGACATTGGCAGCATTATTTATTTATTTATTTTATTTGGAGATCCAACAGCTGTGATATTACAAATAAAATAGAAAGCCAGTTATAGGAACTTACAGGAAGTATTACCTCGCTATTCTTACATGGTTATACTTTAAAGATTTCGATTTTTTATATTATTTTGAGACAGTGATGTAAATTCATATGACTTGACTTAGGCAAATTTGTAACAAAAATTGAATCTAATTTATCGCTATGAGTTTTTTTTTTTATCCATTCAACTCCCTGTATAGTACAATCGAGTAAGATACTAAACATATGTTTATAATCTTTAAAAATCCTCTACATGCTCTACTACTGAAATATAGACAAGTACTCGTATATCTCTATATTCTCTATGGATACGAGTAAGTGTACGAAGTATGGCGTTTTGAGTCACACAATTAATAAATAGTGTACAAACATTTTATCTAATTTCAGCAGACAAATCAAAGCAAAGAAATAAATATCCGTACAAAGCCACTACATGGACATGCATGTATTGTAAGGTAAAATATACTATTGGTTCACAAAATGTTTTGTATTCGCCTGTGAACTCAACCCTGAAACTATTTGATCATTCTTAACAATAATAGCTAGAAACGTAAAATATAACATCAGTTCGCTTGTAGCGATTGTGGTAAGCATTGTGAATAGCAATCTTGTTCGTTGTTTTTAATTTACTAGTGGTCAGTCTTAAAAATTGATATGAAACTTCTTCAAAATGCCTGACCTAGAAAGAGATAAATAGATCAGTTGACAGAATGAGACTCTTCTCGAGAAGCGTCAACTTTTAAAATTCGAAGTCCAATAATGGGTTGAGACGGGGTTGCATATTATACCATCCAAAATTATTGAATGAATTCGTGCGTCGCTGCCAGCTTGCACTAGGTACATATGACGCGACGTTGCCATGTTGGTTCTGCATGTATAATATGTAGATATACCGACGTCTATTATAATGCCCATAGCACAAGTTTTACTTACTTATTTTGGGACTAGGTCGATTTCTGTGCCGAGTGAAGAGTGTCGTTAAATATTTATTGAAATATTACCAAAATGCATGCTTAATGATGATGAAGATGACACTGAATGAAATATTTAGAAAATACCTGCTACATATTTTTAGGGTTCCGTAGTCAACTATAGGAACCCTTATAGTTTCGCCATATCTGTCTGTATATCTGTTTGTCCGTCTGTCTGTCCGAGGCTTTGCTCTGTGATAGTTAGTGCTAGAAAGCAATTTGGTATGGATATTTAAATTCATAAAACTGACAACGTCGTATCGTCGTACCTCCCCTATTTGAGTGGTGATGAATTTTTTTTTGCTTCTACCCTATGGTGTGGGTTGTTGTTGGATAGGTCTTTCACAATTAATAAGGTCTTCATTTTTTTGATAAAATGAATGTTTTCGGAAATAATCACTCCAAAAGAAAAAAAATGTCCCCCCCCTCTAACTTTTGAACTGTGTCCAAAAATATTAAAAAAATCGTGAAATTAAAGCTTATTAAAGACTTTCAACGAAAACCATACGGGACATTTGAGTTATTGTAAAAAATCGTCTCTAATTCTTAGTAAAAGACGTATGAAACGCTGCGAATTTTTTTTTGCCGTTTTTATAGATAATGGTTTGGAAACCTTCGTGAACGACTCGAATTGGCCAGTTTTTGTAATATTTTTAGGTTGTGTTTTTATTTGTAATGTTTTATTAGTATCTTACTATCAATATTTAATTATGTTTGTTGTATTTATCAAATCAATAATATATTTAAAAAACATCTGATACATGAATATAATACATAATAAATACATTTAAATATCCAAGGCTCAGGAAAACATATTGATTATATCGTTTTCATCACCCAAATAAATGCCCTGAACGGGATTCGAACCCGTCACCACCGGCTTCGTAGGCAGGATTCTACCAACTAGGCCAAAATGGTCGCCAAGTATTCGATTGACATGATGAGAGCTGTTACATATCAAAAATAAAAAATATGGGGGAACAATCTTACAAAAATCGACCTAGTCCTAAACTAAACAAAGTTTTTGTGTACTATGGGTACTAAACGACGAAATAGGTACGACATACTTAATTAGATAAATACTTACGCATAGGAAACATCCAAGACTCAGGAACAATATTCTTGATAAATGCACAAATAATGCCTTGACAGGGATTCGAACCCGGGAGTTCCGGGACCTCCGGCTTCGTAGGCAGGGTCTCTACCAACAAAGCCAAGGTGCTCGTGAATCAACGAACGCCGTGGCCTACGGTCGTTTTTAATTTCTATGCGGGCAGTTACTTGGCTGAGTGAACAAAGGTCTCCGTGCCATTTTGAGCAACAATTCTTTCGTATGTCTTATCTGTTATGGAGACTGGTAAATAATCTTTTTGGTTCTCTTGTGTAGTAATCCAATCGGAGAGGATTCGCCTCCATACATTTCCTCGTAAAAGGTGGAGATGACAAAGTTTTGAATTACGAGTATATTGGTAGCGTATGAAGTCATGAAAAAAATCCATGTTCCCGACCTTGAGCCGTGTGTGCGTTTGCCACCATCTTCATTTGAAGGACCCTTTTTTTTTTTAGGGTTCCGTAGCCAAATGGCTAAAAACGGAACCCTTATGGATTCGTCATGTCTGTCTGTCTATCCGTCCGTATGTCACAGCCGAATTACGTGAAGACTATGAGCACTAAATTATGAAATTTGGTAGAAAGGTGTATGCTATGAACCGCTATAGAAATAAGATGTGAAATTATGAAAAAAATATTATACTGGAGGTGCCCCCCAGTATAATATTTTTTCAAAATTTCCCCATACATAAATAAAAAAGGATTTATTGCCACATCAAGTACATTCATGTACAGGGGCGGTCAATTTTTTTCTAAATGCACATAGTCGTGTGGGGTATCTATGGATAGGCCTTCAAAAATGACATAGATCAGTCGTTGGCGAGATATTAGCTGTCAAAGTGGTAAAAAGTGTGGTCCCCCCTTTAATATCCACCAAGAGAGGTTTAACGGTTTTTGAGTTATTGCTGAAAAACTGTCTTTCCCAAACAAAAGGGCCGCAGTGCCGTAAGTTTCCTATGAAGATACGACCTTTTTTGATTAAATGTATTGTATAGTGGTTTTAAATGTAGATTAGGATGTGTTGGTACGGAACCCTTCGTGCGGGAGTCAGACTCGCACTTGGCCGGTTTTTTTAATAGCTGATTCACGTTTAATTCCATCTCAAAAGTGTCTATGGCATGTTAAAAGCAAATAAAATTTCTTAGATTTTTCTCATAAATAATTTATCTGTCGAATAAAAATAAAAGGTTCAAATGGCGGAAAAAGTGGTTATATTTCAAAAATCTTTCGTAGTAAAGTTTTTCGCGCCAATAATTCCCCCTTTGAATTAAAAAGCATGAAATTGATGCGATAGTATTATAAGGTTGTTCTAAAACAAGTACTTGCACATGTTGAAAGAAGTCCTATGACAGAGTGGTGAGGAATGAACTTTGGTCGGTTCGGTACTGTCCGGGTATAGAGTGAGCGACCATCTCGTTCAAGCTCTGAAATATCTCTACGAGGATTCCACTGCTTGCGTCAAGAGTAAACGGGTCCTACACTGAATGGTTTAGCATCGAAAAGGGTGTTAGACAGGGATGTGTAGAGTCACCGTGGCTGTTTAATTTTATATTTATTTTCTGGACAGTTGTTTGCAAGATTTGAAAGACGATGAATGTGGGTTGGAAGTGAATGGGTTGCTTATCAAATGTCTACTCTACGCCGATGACCAGGTTTTATTAGCGTTGTCGGCTGAGAAGCTACCGAAGATGGCAACTAGCATGCACGGATTGTTTGCGAGAAAAGGAATGAAAATGAATGTAAGCAAGACGAAAGTGATGGTATTTGAAAGAGATGAGTGTATTACAGTTTGTGAAATTGCGGTAGATGGAGAGAGGTTGGAGCAACTGGATGAGTTTGTGTACTTGGGGATTTTGTTCAGGAGAGACGGTAAGCATGAGAAAGATATTGAAAGGAGAGTGATAGCTGGGAATCGAGTGAATGGGGTATTTCACGCCTTTAGGAGCAGCCAGAAAGTGTCAGAAAAGGCGCGGCTGGCTGTGCATTGAAGAGTGTTGGTGCCAACACTAATGTATGGTAGCGAAGCACCAACAATGAGGGCAAAAGAAAATGAAATAAAAGCTTTTTATGTTTCTCAAAAAAAAAAATATGAAAAAAATCTACTAGAATGATCAGAGACACGAATGCAAAAATAGGAGAGCCAAAAGGTTATGAAAATATTTTCCTGTGAAATTATATGGATATGACAAAAGAAATAAAATATTTATCAATTTCTGTAGGTATGTACCACAAATTAAAAATCACAAACACAATGTACAAAAAACCGCACAAGCTGAGATGGAATTGGAAAACACCAGATAGTGGAACTAAAAATGAAATTGATTTCATAGTAACTAACTATCCTGAGACGGTTGAAAATGTACATGTGGAAGGTTAGTGTTTGAGGCAGTTTTTTACTCAGTGATTACCGGCTAGTACGAGCTACATTCAACTTGAAATTTGCGAAATAAAACAAGAACCACCCGGTTTGGGACGCGACGACGGCAAGAGGCCCGATGGAATGACCCTCATCCCATGGCAAATGGGACGACCGCTTATTTGGGATGCCACTTGTGTGGACACCCTAGCGCCGTCTCATTTAGCCTCCACATCTTTGAGGGCTGGGGCGGGGCGGCGGCAGCGGCTCAGGCCCTTAAACGCCGCAAATATGCCGATCTAATGCACAATCATATATTTGCGGCTTTTGCAGTGGAGACATTAGGGCCGTGGAGTCAGGATGCCCATATACTGTTTAAAAGTTTGAAAAAAAGACTAATCGAAACCACACATGATCCTAAGGCTGGCTCATTCCTTGGACAAACAATAGGCATCGCCATTCAACGGGGAATGCAGCCAGCCTTATGGGCACAGTTCCACGGGGAACAGACTTGGGGGACATGTTTTAGAGTGTAATTTAGTTAATTTTATTTATTTATATTTAGTTCTAAGTTTCTTACATTATTATTAATGATATATGTTAGAACAAAATACAAAAAACCAAACTTAAAATAAATTCATAGACTATGGAAAGTATAAACCCAACTTAGGAAATATGAACATAACAGCAACCAGTCAGTTCAAGCCCAGTATAATGAAATAGAAAAAAGCATAACTATAAGCTCTAAGGTATCCCTATTCACAAAAAAAAGGAAAGAACCAACACATTATTACACATATTACAACACTTTACATCAGCTTTATCGACTACAAAGCATTCGACACTATATTTCATGAATCAATATGGGAAGCACCATCAGCACAAGGATTAAACAAGCATTATTTAGACATACTCGTAATAAAAGAAATATACAGAAAAAGCACAGCCAGTATAAAAATGGAAGATGTTGGACCAGCATTCAATATTGAAAAAGGGGTAAGAGAAGGGGACCCACTGTCCTAAAAAATTGTTTATAGCTGTCTTAGAATTTGTTTTTCGAACCTTGCACTGGGATCTTGTGCTGCTGCCTGAAGACCCCAAAGAATTAGAAAAGATGCTACAGTCACAAGCAAAAAAGTAGGACTACATGTAAATGAAGACAAAACCAAAGTAACGACGAACAGACAGCCTACACATATCTTGTTGTGAGAGATTATTATACTTATATGGTGCACTCTTAGATTCCATACAATAAAATAAAAAAATGGCTATAAGTATGTTTATAAGGGTAGAAGACTAAGTACCTTCAATTCCTCATAGAATCCTCCATCAGAACTCAAGCCTGACAAAAATGTGTCTTGAAAAACTAGCTTGCTTGACAAACAAAACGAAGAGAACAAATCGCCAAACGTGAACTACGTGTCGTTGAAGAGTTCCGTTCTGATCATCATCAGCAGTTCCACTTCATCAAATGTCACTTTTTTGAATGAAAATGCTTGATTAGTTCATGAAAATCCTAAAATCACTATTTGTCTGCCTTTCACATTTGAGGAGTTCCCTCGATTCCTAATGGATCCCATCATCAGAACTCTAACATGATAAAAAATAATCGTGAAAATAGAACTTGCTTAACAAACACAGCTAGAAGGACAAATCGCCAAACGTGAACTTTTCGTCGTTGAAGAGTTCTGTTCTGATCATCATTAGCAGTTCCACTTCATCAAATGTCAGACTTTTGTATGAAAATGCTCGATTTGTTGATAAAAACACAAAAATCACTATATGTTTGCCTTTAAGATCTGAGGAGTTCCCTCAATTCCTCATGGATCCCATCATCAGAACTGCGTTTTGACAAAAACGGGACCAACTTGGATATATATACTTACAATCAAAAAAAGAATTTTCAAAATCGGTTAAGATATGACGGAGTTACGGAGTAACTTGAAGTCGGTAAAAAAAACCAGAAAAATAACCAGAACCACAAATGTGGCCAGGCAGGCACACCGACTCAAATGGAGATGGGCGGGGCACACGCAAAGAGTGACAGATGAAAGGTAGATAAAAATCGTAACAAACTGGTAACCCATGGAGCACACTCGAAGAAAGGGAAGACCACACTCACGATGGAGTGATGACATTAAGAAGGTAGCTGGATGTTGCTGGACTAGACCAGCAAAAAACAGAGAAATCTGAAAAGTTTTGGAGGAGGCTTACACCGCTCTAGGCGGTCCTTATACAGAAGAAGAAGAATCGTGTAAAACAGTGGTGAATTCATAAAAAATATACAGTCACTTCATTAATTTATTCAGATTTGTAGTGAGAGCTGTTTATACGGAAATATAAGCTTAGGTATCTTCTACTCATTAGACACTCGCCATCCAAAAACTTCGGAAAATATGTTCGCATCAAAGTAAAGCATTGACAAACATTCGTTCAGAAAAAGGGAGTATTTGATACGTGTTACAATGTATAATATGGTGCCATTCTATGGATAATAAACCATCAAAATATCACAACAAATAGTAAATTACAATATAAAAGATGTTTTAACTTAAAAATTCGGAAGATTATGTTTTTTCTTAATCGTCCAAAAGGCAAATAAAAGGTAACAACATAATACTAATAAACTGTATGACAACTATAACGCTGCTTTACTTTGATGCGAACATTTATTATTTTCGTCGAAGTTTTTGTATCGCGAGTGCCCGATAGGTATACATTTTTTTTTTTATATTTCACTATTAAAACAATAATTATCCACATACTCCAATCATGGGCGATGGACTAGCCACCTGTCACTGCAATATCACATTTTCTTCGTCCAATAAATCTGTAATAGCCAAAAGTGGCACTGAAAAATATTATTTCATTGGCTCTACCTACCCCTTTTGGGCATATAGGCGTGAGTTTACGTATGTAAGTAGTACAGGTGGTCTCATTAAGCAGTTGGACAATTTGGGACTTTGTCGCTTTCAGCCGTTAGACATTTAGTATGACAATTTAAACATGACGTTAAAGTGACAAGGTACAAAAGTGTTCAGCCCCTTATGAGGCCGACCGTTCCTTCCTACGCCTAAGAATGCAATCTCAATCAAGTATCCAACTTCGTTTCACATTTATTTGCAGTTTGAAATTCGTTCTATCAAAAAACAAATGACATGGCTGTTACGTCACTACAAAAATGAACAGCGTAGCACGATAAAAAATACTGCCGTCTCTTTCTTCAGAAAATAAGTGTTTCGAACAGTGTCGCCACCTATAAAGCTAATAAGTACTACTTATAGTTGTATCTAACGTTGAAACCTGGATGCTTGGAATTGACATCTGCGCCATCTATTGAAGGTTTTTGGCAACGACCTGTCATTCGCCGCGGCCATTTTCTTTACACGGATAGTATAAAACTCACTCACACATACAAGGCTCTGAGTGAAAATTTATGTATTTTTAAACGGCTATATTTTAATTATTAGTAGTTTTTTCGCTTAGTTTTTCAAACTGCGGGAGCAGAAGGTCATATATTATCTAAATTTTACAATTTCAAGTCCGTGACATCGCTAGAATTGAAATGTAGTCCGAACGAAAATTGTATGAAAATTTTTGAAAACGTTCCACCTTAAATGACAAAAATGCCTTTAAGCCAGTGATAGTTTAAACCTGTTAGTTAAAATATACCTATGTACACCTCTTTCGTTGCGTTTTGTGAAACATGATGCTGTTTCTTGCCGAACAATTGTTTTAATCATTGATATTATTAATGTCCGGCAGCATCGTTGATCGGGTCGCCACCTTCCCTAACAGATGGCGTCATACTCGTGATCGGGTGCTGTTTGTGGAGTCCGGTCTGTTCATGCTTGCAAGGGCATAATAAATACCTTAATACTAGTGTTATTTTATTGGGGATTGACGAGATACATCATCCTGTTTTGGATTAGTTTTATTGTTATTGACGCTTAGAGACCTTATACATCTCTAACAATATTAAATTACTTAGTGCTATTTTCTCAGAACATAAAAAAGATTCCTTTCTATGATCTGAGGCTATTTTCATTCACTACTTATTTCAATTTAGACGCTTAGAGACCATGTACATCTCTAAGGACTTAGGAATAATGGACGCTCAGAAACCACATACATCTCTAAGATATTAAATTTATTTTGTATACTTTTGTGTATTCGGACAGTGACCCTAATATTACCTTTTTTATACAGGGTGTCCCAAGAAGTAGTGATATACTGAAGCTGGGAGGTAGAGGACCTAGAGGGCTATCTGAATCACTCCCATGTATGTTCCGCGATTTTTAGTATTTTCGGAGTTATGTTTTTTTTTTAATTTCTCACCTATCGCCGCGTACGATGAGATTTTTATTTATGGTGACGTGAATTATTGCTGTAGATGCTTGATTTTTTTTTGTGTGCTAAGCTGATAGATAGGCCAATTCAGTATGGTAACATTTACTATCGTTAGATCTTTGAATGGCATAAAAAAAAAATTAAATGCCAAGAAAGATAAAATTACCCAGTATGTTCACAACTTCAAGGGCACTTAAAAAAATAAAATCATATTAAAAATAATTACCGATTGGCTTTTAAAAACTTGCTCTATCTATTAAGTAGCTACCCTGAAAATTTCATTTTATTATTAATAAGGCTTCAATCAAAAATTTGAAATCTAAATGTGGTAAGTGCACAATTTTAATTTACATAATGATTAATGCAAGCAAAGCAAAACCTTTCTAAATAAATTTCGTTCTAAATCACGCACTGGCCATCAATAGAAAAAGAACAAAAAACAAAAGACGGTTGACGCATGAGAAAATTTTCACGTTGTTTGGTCATCGTTGTTATTTTTCAATAATTTAAAAATTGTGTTTTAATACTGCTAATTGTTCGTTTCCCTAATCATTTTGGCTATTCATATGGACTTTGACTTGCATTACGATTTGGATTAGTGTTATTACCTGGAATCGACGAGTTGGCATCATTTAACTGGACTTGAGTTTGCGTGTAAGTGATCATGTTTACTTCACGTGATTACGCAGAAATGCATTACTATTACGGTTATGCTAGGGGGAATGCGGCGGAAGCTTCAAGGCTGTACCGGGAACATGTGGAACGAAGAGACGGGCCTCAACCTGAAACGTTTCCTGACTATCGCATGATCTTAAGAGTACATAATGCGTATTTGGAAGGTCACATACCGGGTACGAAATCAGGCCGTATGGCCACTATGCCGGATCCTGATGTAGTAGATGCAGTTGTTGAAGAAGTAGAAAGAGACCCGTCGACCAGTGTGAGAGTTACGGAACGTCGTACCGGACTTTCTAAATCTCAGGTACACCGTACACTACAGACCGTAGGATATCATCCGTTTCACATTAGAAAAGTGCAACAGTTGAAACCGGAAGATTACAATCGGCGAATTCAATTCTGTCAGGAAATGCTGAGGAGACAAGCTGAAAACGAAAATTTTTTTAACCAAATTTTGTGGACGGATGAATCCCACTTTAGACGCAATGGGATTTTTAATATGCACAATTCTCACTCATGGGCAATTGAAAATCCGAATTTAAAAAGGGAATCGACATTCCAAGTACACTTTAGTGTTAACCTTTGGTCTGGCATACTTAACGGTAAGTTAATCGGGCCCTTTCAGCTGCCAGACCGCTTGGGCGGCAATCACTTTTTAAATTTTCTACGCGTCGATCTGCCCCTGCTGTTAGAAGATGTGTATTTGGAGACACGCAGAAACATAGTACTGCAGTGTGATTGTGCACCATGCCATTTTGCCTTGGACGTGAGAAACTATTTAAATCAAAGATACCCTGAAAGATGGATTGGTCGTTGCGGCCGGGGTGACGCCTGCCTTATAGCCTGGCCTCCACGTTCCCCCGACCTAAACCCCATAGATTTTTTTCTATGGGGATATTACAAACACCTCGTCTACTCGAGAGAATGCCGCAATTTGGACGAGTTAACCCGGAAATTGAGAGTCGCAGAAGAAACCATTAAAAATAATAGAAGTGCATTCAGACGTTTAATAGACAACTTTTTCCGGCGATGTCGCACTTGCATTGAGCAACAGGGGGGCCATTTTGAAAATGTATTGTAATTAAACACCTTGTAATTGGTTTTACTTTGGTCGCATTAATCATTATGTAAATAAAAATTTTGCACTTACCACAGTTAGATTTCAATTTTTTGATTGAAGCCTTATTAATAATAAAATGAAATTTTCAGGGTAGCTACTTGATAGATAGAGCAAGTTTTTAAAAGCCAATCGGTAATTATTTTTTATCTGATTTTATTTTTTTAAGGGCCCTTGAAGTTGTGAACATACTGGGTAATTTTATCTTTCTTGGCATTTAAATTTTTTTTATGCCATTCAAAGATCTAACGATAGTAAATGTTACCATACTGAGTTGGCCTATCTATCAGCTTAGCACACAAAAAAAATCAAGCATCTACCGCAATAATTCACGTCACCATAAATAAAAATCTCATCGTACGCGGCGATAGGTGAAAAATTTTAAAAAAATCATAACTCCGAAAATACTAAAAATCGCGGAACATACATGGGGGTGATTCAGATAGCCCTCTAGGTCCTCTACCTCCCAGCTTCAGTATATCACTACTTCTTGGGACACCCTGTATAATGTATTGTAAGTTTATTTTAATTGAATATTGTAAGTTTGTTGGTCAGTATAGTTTTGAAATCATTATTATTATTGTCTACTTTTTTAGTTGTACAATTCATGTTTAGAATTCATAATTATTATTATTGTCAATTTATTTAATTGTATAATTCTTGTGTTGACTTGTAAAAGTGCCCTTGTGGCCTATTTGCAGAATGAATTTTCTATTTTGATTTTGTCGCAAACTGAAGTTTATCGCATATCCAGCCTCGCAACCCTGCCTTTTAATAAAACATAATTTCGTGTGTTATGTTATGTTACATACCTATCTACCGTTATGAACTGGGCAAATAATGTAAGCCCTTTGACCGTTTCTGTCCCTGATCCAATGTCAGGGCCTTCATAATCATCATAATTGCCTTTATTGCTGAAACTAAAACCTACCTCTTAATGCCACACATTTTCCGCATAACGGTCTCCCTTCATTTTTTAACCGACTTCAAGATTTCATAATTTTTAAGAAAAAAAACCGACTTCAATGGGGGAGGCCGGTAAAAGATTATTATACTTAGATGGTGCACTCTTAGATAGATGTACAATAAAATAAAAATGGCTATAATGTATGTTTATAATGGTAGAAGACTAAGTACCCTCAATTCCTCATGGAATCATGGAAAAACCTTGTTTGCTTGACAAACAAAACGAAGAGAACCAATCGCTAAACGTGAACTACGCGTCGTTGAAGAGTTCCGTTCTGATCATCCTCAATCCATCCTCAAATCTTAAAGGCAAACATATAGTGATTTTTGTGTTTTTATCAACAAGTCAAGCATTTTCATCCAAAAATGTGACATTGGATGAAGTGGAACTGCTGATGATGAACCATTGAAGTCGGTTTTTTTTTCTTAAAACATGTTAGTCATCATTTTAACCTCTTCGCCAGATTTAGTCTCATCCCATGGTCAGTTTAACGCTGCTGGATTTTCAAATCATGACCTAGTCTACGCTTCATTAATATCCGTCCTCCGAAGAAAAAACACAAAATTATCATGCGTAGGAATTTGAGGGACATAGATCTCCAAGCGCTTCATGCGGACATCTCTTGTGTCGATTGGCGATGTGTTGAGCACCTTGTTGATATAGACCGGAAGGTAGGGGCTTTCAATGACATACTTATTGCTTGCGATTTATGATAAGCATGCTCCGTTAAAGCCGACGCACTATCCTGCCCCGTGGCTTACGCCAGACATTAAGGCGCTTATGGCAAAACGTGATAAGTAGGGCCCGCGTTGGCTTCCGTCGGGATCCCTCGGATATAAACCACCGGAAATACATTTCACTACGTAATCGCTGCAATAAGATCTGTAGGAACGCTAGGCGTCGCTATATCCACAAATCTATTGAAGAGTGCCCTCCAGCATAGTTGTGGAAGTTTTTGAAGTCACTTGGGGTGCGCAAAACTCAACCGAATTCTTGTAGTGTTCTTGATTTAGACGCTATCAATAACCATTTCAGTGCCTCTCCGGTTACTCTTGATCCTTCAATTAAACACTTAACCTTAGCTTCTCTCGCCAATGCCAAACACCCCGACGTACCTCCATTTGATTTTGGTGACATTTCGCCGCAAGAGACACTTGCCATTCTCAATTCTAAGTATTAGGATGAAGGCCGTCGGTGAAGATAACCTTAGTGTGGATATGCTTATGCTCGTGGCGGATTTCATTGCCCCCGTCCTTTCTGATATCATCAACTTTTCCCTGTCCTCAGGAGTTTTTCCTTCTTCTTGGAAAAATGCCAATGTAATACCTCTCCCTAAAACAAGTAATCCTGTAAATTCTTCTGAATATAGTCCCATATCTATCCTTCCAATTTTATCGAATATTATTGAGCATTAACTACTTATGTGAATCATCGTCTCCTTTCCCACCTCAATAGGCATTCCTTGCTCAATCCTCTCCAATCTGGATTCAGCCCCGGGCACCGTCACCGCTTTGGTGAAGGTACAATCCTAGTTCTCCTTGACTTCAGTAGCGCGTTTAACACAGTGGACTTTGATATACTTCTTGGCATACTCCAAAGGCTCAATGTCTCACAAAATTGTCAATCGTGGTTTCGTAGCTACGTCTTTGGCAGACGCCAGCGTGTGAGGGTCGACGACAGGGTGTCTGAGTGGAGCGAACTCTCCGCTGGGGTCTCTCAGGTGCTTTCTCCGCTCCTGTTCTCGATATTTATAAATAGTATCACCGAGTCCCTTAGCTCTTCTTATCACCTTTATGCAGATAACCTGCACATCTATGCAGCGTCTGCTATTGAGGAGTTTCCGTACCTAGTTACTAAAATTAATAGTGATCTGGAAAACTACGGTTTAAAAGTTTATGCTAAGAAATCACGGTTGTCATTGGTAGTCCTTACTATGTTAGGAAGCTCTCTGAAATGGTGTGCCCGGGTGTGGTTTTTGGTGGAACTAGTATCCCTTTCACCGCCACGGTCAGGAATCTGGGTATTACTATGGACCAGACGCTCTCCTGGTCTCCACACGTAGCCGAAGTAAGTAAAAAATTGTTCGCCTCCTTCCACTCCCTAAGGCGACTGCAAAATTTTCTACCCATTCAAACCAAGGTGACTCTTGCCCAATCACTCTTGCTTACTCTTTTGGATTATTGTGACACTGCTTTCCTAGATGTCAAAGAGGAACTGCTTAGTAAGCTTGAGCGACTACAAAATGTCTGTATTAGATATATATTTGGCCTGCGAAAGTACGACCACATATCCGAATTCCGTTCTCAGCTCGGTTGGCTACCGATCCGTCGGCGCAGGGATGTGCACATCCTGTCCTTACTTTTTAACGTACTCTACCATCCTGCTTCCCCTCCTTACTTGACTGAAAGATTCACATATATTTGTACGCTCAGAGACCATATACATCTCTGAGATATTAAATTAATTTTATGTTCATTTTGTTTATTCGGACAGATCGTATTGAATACGATACGTACGTCCTTAATATTTGTAAATTTAGTTTCATTTAATTGTTAATCAGTATATTTTTTTAATCATTATTATTAAGTAAGATTGTCAGTTTTTTTTTATTGTATAAATTCACGCTTTGACTTGTAAAAGTGCCCTTGTAGCCTATTTGCAGAATAAATATTTGATTTTGATTATATGGCTGACGGCAGCGGTCACCGCTTAAGGTCGAGTGCTAACCTCACCCTCGCAATACCGTCTAATAAGACGCGCACCTATTCGAGGTCTTTTACGGTACGTGCTGTCAAGCTGTGGAACGGATTACTGTTGTCGTTTAGACAGTCTCAGTCTGTGGCATCATTCAAGGATAAGTTGAAAAAGTTGTGGCTCTCCAATGACTTGTGATTTAATCGGATACTGTATATATAAAATATATGCTATATATGTATATATTATATACGTAGGCATTCTTACTATGTATAATATATGTATATATTCATTATTTCTTTTATTAGTTAGTATTTGTACTAGTATTTCTAGTATTAATTAGTTTGTAGTATACATATAGGCAATAGCTGTAATAATTACGTACCTATTTGTACATGTGTTAGTTTGTCTATCTTTTGGTTCCTATGTTCCACTCAATTGCTCAAAGGTTAACTGGAAGAGATCCCTTATAGGGATAAGTTCGCCTTTGTACCAATATAACTGAATTTGTCTGTATTTTTACCTGTGTTTTGTGTACAATAAAGTATTTACATACATACATACAACAATGTTCTTTTTTCCATTAGAAGTGTATGCTCTTTAAAATTTATCTAGAAATTTATCTAAAAGGATATTCTATTATATCTGACTAAAACACAATGAAAAGTAATACTTTACCCACTCAAACATCACATTTAATACAATTATTGCAATAAATACAAAAATTACAATACAACTATTAGCAAGGATTATTGCACAAATATGTTGAAAGTTATAATAAGTTATAATAATTCAGAGCTAAAGTGTCAAAAGACATTAAATCTTTGTATATGACAAGTAATGAGAATAACACATCAATGCAATGGAATTTAACATTTTGTGTAAAGTGAAAAACTATAAAATCTGTGCTACTTCGCAAGCTAATACATATAAGATCAAGGAGTGTCGTGCACACTTTGTGACATTTAAAACATTTTCTTTTTCATTGCAGTGTACCTTTCGATGTACTCATTGTAACCCTCCATAGAAGCGAGCTGCTTGGACTCAAACAGGTTGCCGTCCAGGTTCACAGTGTGGATCTTCGAGTCCCGCAATAAACTGGGCCTAATAGCGTCAAGGCTCAGGCAGTTTTCTTCTAATCTCAAGATTTTAAGCCTCGGTGCCTGGTGAAGGTCCTCACTGATCCAAGATATTTCATTTTGACTCAAATTTAGTTCAGCTGCATATAACTGACACATGCCACTAGGTATACATGTAATCTTGTTGTGAGAAAGATCGACAACATCCAAATTTTTCAGCCCCAGAAGTTGTACTGGAAACTGCTTGAAGTTGTTGTTGTTCAAGTAAATTTGCTTCAAATTGATTAAATTCGAAAAAGACGAGGGTAATGCCGACAATGAGTTATTTGAAACATTGAGTAACTCCATCTTCTTGATGTTCACTATGGAATCCGGCAATGTTTCTAATCTATTGAACTCAATATTCAGTTGTTTCAAATTCTTCAACTTGCTTATATCCTCCGGCAGATGCATCAGCTTGTTCTTGGATAAATTTAAGTTCCTCAAAATGTCACATAACCCGAGTACTTCAGCCGGTATTTCTTTTAATTTGTGGTCTGATATTTGTAAAACACCAGTTTTGTATGCAATATCGTAATGCTGCTTCAAGCCAGAGTTACCCATAATTTATACACTTGTAAAACTATTGAGCATTTATATAAACTATTAAAAACACTTCTTCCACTATTTAATTATTTAGAATGAATGTAGTTCCCAATAAGTATGTGTTATAAAATAAGGACAACAAATGCTTTCACTTTCTTCGTGCTTACTGCAAGACGTTTGAGTCGTCTGATCTGAGATAAGAATGATAACGGTGGGCTGTCAGTGGAAGTAGGAAATGAACTTTCTGTCAGTACTAAGTATGATAGCTTATACCGTCACGTTATATGTGACGTTTCAGTACATTTTGGCCATATAACGTGACGGTATAAGCTATCATACTAGCCGGGCAGTGGTGGTAAATAGATACAAATTACCGCTAATGCGCAAGTCCAATATTATTAAGCCCTATCCGAGCGTAGCGGACTGCCGACTAAAGGCATTACCCCACTGGTGAGCATACGGACAACCGAGGTAGGACGTGGAACTTGCTTCCCAGTACTGTGTGGCCTTGGACTCAGAATAATATCTTAGTTTTTCCATCCGCTGTACTGCGGCCCATAAATAAGCTGCGGCCTGCAAGTATTCAAAGGGGCGAGCATCACACGGTGGCGACGAGCATTTACAAACAGGAGACGCCATTAATATACTTACCCCCACAGACTAGTAAGGGTTCAATATTTAACACGGCTGTTTATCTACGTAAAACGAAACGTGTATGATAGCCGCCATATTGTGTCAAAAAGATTTTGACGACTTACCGAGCTGTGATTCGCTACTGCCGCGACTGATGTTTTGCTTATTAGACGTCAAAACATAGTGACAAATCAAAATGGCGTCTCCTCGGAATTTCGTCTAATAGTAAGACTATTAGACCATTTTTTTAATTTTTGCAACTGCTGTTATTCAATTTGTTGTACTAACTTCTTTATCATGAAGTTAACAAACGAAACAATTATTAATTATTCTTTAAGCTTTTGAACGCCACGGTCGGCCATAGACGTCAACGTAAAATCGTCACCCCGACGCCAACGACGGCACCGGCCGACAATTTTTTTTAATGAAAAAGTACTGAGAAGCTGCCCAATTTTATATTGGCATTATTTCTTTACACATAATTTTTTTACCGTTGTGGCGTCTGGGGCACGGCGAATTACTTTGACGTCTGGCGGCGAAAAGGTTAATGTATCTCATCTCATATCCGGGAAAACGATATATCTTCGTCCTTTCACAGAGTTCTACGTTTTACAACCACAACACTCGTACATTTTGCAAAATGAGAACTTGCATGCCTTGCCACATACGGTGCACTTCACTATCTTTCATTTGTTGTCCAAACAATGGTTAATACGCGCTTCCAGATGAATTTTCGATTAGCTACACACTGTTTCGTTTGTTTACTGCATAGTAAACTATCAATACTGCAATTTAAATAACAACATTAGAAAAATAATTTAAAAATGTTCAGAGACGACTAGACGAAATTCCGAGAGGACGCCATTTTATTTTTATTTGTCACTTTATTTTGACGTTTGACGTAGGCAGTAGCCAATCAAAGCTCAGTATGTCGTCAAAATCTTTTGACAAAATATGGACGCTATCATACACGTTTCGTTCTACGTAGATAAACAGCTGTGAACTAGTCCCACAGTAAGCTCAATAAGGCTTGTGTTATGGGTACTAGACGACGATATATTTAATAGATATATACTTAAATACATAGAAAACAGCCAAGTCTCAGGAACAAATAACTCTGCTCACCACAGAAACAAATGCCCTAACTGGGAATCGAACCCAGGACCTCTAGCTTAGAAGGCAATGACACTACCATTTTGTGTGTGTGATTCTTTTAAATTAACTGTTGTATTTATTATAATTTCTTTAGTTTAGTACATTCATTATTATTATTTTCAAACACAATGTATATTGTTATGTGAATAAATGACTATGACTGTGACCAACTAGGCTAAACAGGCCGACAAATCTTAAAGACATAGGAAAGGACTTTCAAGAAAGCAAACCGCCGAATTTTGAGCCCGCTCACTCAGGCGCAACGTTTTGACGCATATGTAGTAAATAATTTCAAAACACATTACACGAAATGCGCCATGCATGCACGCCTGCAGTATATATATATATATATATATGTGTGTGTGTGTGTGTGTGTGTGTGTGTGTGTATAGCTCATTTAAATTTAACTTTGTGTAGAAGCTCACGGTATTTCCAATTGAACACCAACGTCCGATGTAAAATGAAACTGCCCGGCTAGTATGATAGCTTATAGCGTCACGTTATCTGGCCAAAATGTACTGAAACGTCACATAAAATGTGCCGGTATAAGCTATCATACTAGCCGGTCTGGTGTTCAATTGAAATACCGTGAACTATGTTGTGCCGTATTATATGAAATTAAACAAACAATTGACTTAGAGTCTGACTAGTATAAGTGTGCACCAGTAATTTTAATTTTTTGTCTGTAAATCGGTATATGATAACACTGAAGATAGAGCACTAATTAGTCTTGATACTTGTGTATTATCTTTAACATTTAAACAATTGAAAATAATAGTAGTAGTAGTGATTATTAGTATATATGTATGTATGTCAGCCTATATACCTACTCCCCACTGTTGCGTACAAGCCTCCTGCAGTTCTCGAAAATTGCATGGTCGTGAGCTAAAATCGTAAATTTTATCTCATGCATCATTGAAAGAATATTTTTGATTTTTTTGAGGCATTTTTACTGATTAGGCCACGTAATTTTGATGTTAGTTAAAAATAATTTCCATTTTATCGTGCGTTTTCTTTGCCCTATATCAAAACTACTACAATTATACTCAAATTACACACCACTACTTTTATCACTTATATGCGCCTTTAGGTTTCCGAATCTGAATTCCGAAACCGTGTGTGTGCGGCCAGCCTAAGATAACAATTAAGTCTTTCGATGGGTATCATTCAAGGAACTGTTTGACTCGTTAATTCATAATCGAACCAATTTGGCAGTTTTCTATGCAGTATTTTATAATACCATAAAAGCTGTTGGATATTTAAGAAAACTGCCAGTTAAAGCTCAAAATGCATTAAGCTACAGCAGGGGGGCGACACTGCCTATCGGTGTGAGTCGAGCGCCGATGACCTTGTAACGTCACGTCTGTTGCGTAGGGTTGGCAATGTAGCTGCCTTGGCAAGAGGAGTAATGATTATTCAATGATCACCGGGAAGCTAGTCAAATTTAATCTGTAAGTTTTGATTACAGACTGACATACAGACAGACAGATGCACTGGGTCAGGAGAAAACTTACTAAAAGCTCATAAAATAGGTACCCACAAATTTCTCATAATATGCTGGGAACTTACTTTTCTTGTGTAAATCTAAGTTTCACATGAATATAATTGAATGCTAAATAATAACAATAATAAATAATACTATTTTTAAAAATCTCAGTTTATAGAAAATATGTGACATGATATGACGTCACGTCATCTGCGACCGCGACACCCGCGTTAAGTATAATTTAAAAGACTCAATTGACATTTCATCTATTTCGCCATTTCATCTATTTCGCCATTTCATTTATTAAGTCTTTTTATTTAATATAATCCGAAGATGTAGGTACTTCTTAATGTATTTCAAGTCAAAATGTAGACACAGCAATAACAAGTTCTAACCATAGTTAGTTGATTACATTGAATTACAAATGATAAATTCTAACGAATTTCAAGTAAAACTAGTGTCACGCCCGCTACCGGCCGATCGATCTCTGTTGTGTGAGCGCACGTTACGCAAGCGAATGTTGAAGCGAGTGGCGCCCCTGCGTTTCATCTTGCCGCGGCTAGCTGTCCACACACCGCGCGCCCCTCGCGCACCCCCGTTCACGTCCGGTCACGCACACATAGCCGCGAGACGGGTTTACAGCACACATGCTTCGGTGTCGCTTCTTTTTACGTTAGTATATATCTTCTTTGGCTACAGTAAATTAGTTTTACTGTAAACAATCTAGTGTGGAACTTGGCACCCATTTAGATCTCAATTATTTTGTCGGTGAAGACGACAACCACGCAGCGTATTTTATTTGGCTGCCATTTTTACATTTATGTTTTTGATGGGATAGAATCTCTACAAAATCCATTCTTTGAGGTCTTTTAGCTAGCGCTCGCCCTGACTTTTTGCACGGTAGTTATTATCACGCGTTGCACTCATATCACGATCCGTAGCACGTGAATACTGCAGCAAAATCCATAAAATTTTGAATGTCGTAATATTATTTCACATCCCAGTATTGTGACAATATTAACCGTGTAAAGGGCATCATACATCATCATCATCATATCGGCCGAAAGACGTCCACTGTTAGACAAAGGCCTCCCCCAAGGATCCACAATGACCGGTCCTGCGCCGCCCTCATCCAACGGCTTCCCGCGATCTTGAACAGATCGTCAGTCCACCTTGTTGGGGGTCTTCCCACGCTGCGTCTTCCGGTGCGTGGTCGCCACTCAAGAACCTTTCTGTAGAAGTAAAATGTAAAATGAAACTGGTGTTCAATTGAAATACCATGAACTATGTTGTGCCGTATTATATGAATTTAAACAAACAATTTACTTATCAACAGATTTATTTTTTAATGTATTTCATTTCATATCCGGGAAAACGATATATCTTCGTCATTTCACCACAACACTCGTACATTTTGCAAAATGAGAACTTGCATGGAATGCCACATACGACGCACTTCACTATCTTCCATTTGTTGTCCAAACAATGGTTATTTTCATTTAGTTGTGTATGTATGTGTTCATTTAGCTTTATATTTCCAGATGAATTTTCGATTAGCTACACACTGTTCCGTTTGTTTATTGCATAGTAATCTATCAATACTACAACATTTGAAGAAATGAAAAAAATATTCAGAGACGACTAGACGAAATTCCGCGGAGACGTTTGACGTCCATTGGCAGACAAGGCAGTAGCCAATGAGAGCTAAGTATGTCGTCAAAATCTTTTTGACACAATATGGCCGCTATCATACACGTTTCGTTCTACGTAGATAAACAGCTGTGACTCTACAGTCTTCTGTATAACCTGCCGCAACGTATAGATGTGGTTTATGGTGCTGAAGGCTTTGCGGAAACCGGCTTGTTCAGGAGGCTGGAAGTCGTCAAACCTGCGCGCGAGACGGTTCGTAATGACTCCCGAAAACAGCTTTTAGACATGGCTCAAGAGCGAGATGAGTCTATAGTTCTTCAAAAGGGTCTTATCGCCCTTCTTAAAGAAGAGGACCACCACGCTTCTGTGCCATGCCTTTGGCGTTTTGCTCTCGAGTATGACGGGGTTAAATAGCTTCTGAAGAGCTTTCATAACCGGTTTACCACCTGCTTTCAGAAGCTCCGACGTAACTCCGTCCTCACCCGCTGCCTTGTTGTTTTTAAGCTGTTTGAGAGCTATACAAATCTCGTGCAGACACATACAATCCGACCTCCCGTACCGCACCCCGCTCACGTCCCGCTCATATTATCACAATACTGGGGTGTCCAATACTGTCAATATTATCGTGGTTTTTAAAGTTTTATGCATTTTGCAGCAATATCAACCCGTATTAACTACGCTATGACATGTAGAGTGCTTCGTAATTGCGTATGTGTGAGTATCGGAAAAGGCATCTAACAAATCGCCGTGGGAAGCAACCTATAAGATAGAGCAAAGTAGGAAGATTTATAGACCTCGGTTGTCTCGTTCTATCTTATAGATCCCACAACTGCAATGCTGGAACGTCTGGGTGGGGCTTAATTTGATTTATCAATGGTGCCATGCATCTGAAAAATCGTTTAAATTTATGTAAAATTTGCTCTTGCATTTTAGTCGCGCGAGATATATTATTTCATGATTAATTCTGTGTATTCTGTGTTAAATTTTGTATTGGTTAAGTATTGTTGTAGTAGCGCTACTGTGAAGTATAGTAAGTGAACTCTATGGTTCGGTTACCATGGAAACTTCATATATTGAAATAACACTTGTGTCAAACTACCATATCATAAATATTGTCAAAACGAATTTAAGAAAACAAACAATTATATTTACAAACGTTCTTTTTGCTTTTCTTGTGGCATGCTGTTGGTAATAGAAATCCACAAGCATAAGTTAACATCGATGGAACATTACAGCTACTTTTCTTCTCGGTAATAAAGTTAAACGATTGAAGACCGAACACGAACAATATTCTATTTGTGGAAATTGTGTACTAAATTCAGTTTTGGCTAATATATTCTTCGTGTCGCGTAGTCTTGCTCGACAGCGACAACGCATGCAAATGCATTGCATTATTATATTCTATTCAGTGTTCAGTACAAAATCAAAGCAAAGAAGAGAATTATAGTTTGTATGTTATACTGGACTTTAGTTGGGCCTTGGAAGATAGTACCCACTTGCGTCATGTTTGTGGATTATGCCACCTTCAGTTTTTCTCCACTGGTTAAATCCACAAATGAATACAGGTGTGTGCTAAATGTGGAGCTGCTGCCCAAGATCAAGAATAAGTTCGATTGCATTATTTCCCATAGCCTAACAATCGGGATCTATTTGCCGGAAGAGGCGAACAAAATATCTCTTTTTAAATAGAAAATCAACAATAGTACAAAATAAATGGTTTTTCACACATACACAGCTGCATTTTATTTAAATCTATATAGATAAATACAATGGTACAAAACCGAAGTAAAAAAAATATATATATATTTCTTTACCGGGATTCGAACCCGGGCCCCAATCTCCGGAGGCAACCTGCCTACCAACAAGCCACCTTTTAGTTCACTGCTCAAAAGCGATGTCGCTAGTAGTATAAACGACTTTTTGACGTTTCGGGAGTGTGTAATATTTTTTGTATGGAGTTGTCGTTCTCCTCATTAGTGAGTATTATATTCTTTGAGCAATATTCACGTAGTAGTGGGTCGTTGACGGTTTTCGCTTTAACGAAACGAAACGTCAACTAGTTGATTTCGTCAACTAGTTTTTTGCTTTAACTGAAGAGAAAAAGGCATTGAGTTGAGACGTTTATTGAGTAAGGGGGAAAATGTTAAGGGCTTTAGTTTAGCGTTCCATTTCGATTACGTTTGTACGTTAAAGTCGTCAACTAGTTGATTCTGTAAAACAAAACGTTTCGTTCGTTGACGAATGAAAAACGTTTTATCAACTAGTTCGTTGAATGAACGACCACCCCTATATTCACGTAATACGGATCGTGATATGAGTGTATCGCATGATAATAATTACCGTATTTCAGGCCCCATTGATGTGCATGTATGGGAGATGTATGGTCTTGGGTGTAGATCCGTGGATTTTATTTACCACGTCTTAACAAACCCGGCCCTCAATATTTATCTTTCTCTACATGGTATCACTGAACTCTCTTCTCCACTAGACAAGTAGACAGATTTTGTCTATGGACTATGGACTGAACTTTAGGACACTGAAGGGTTATTTTATAAAATTTTATGAATTTTAATACATTATCATGTTCAAATAAGTGTTCTAATTAGTAAAGTGATTGTTATCTACTAAATAAATATATTTTCAGTTAAGTTTTCTTAGTATAATTCTGATGAAATTCGTTACCGCGGGAAATCGGTGAAACGTTTGACTTTAATAATGGCCGCAATAGCGCCAATGCATTTCGTGTTTGTTCATATATTTGAGAAATAAAGTTATAAATAACGGGTTTTACTTGACGTAAGCTTATGATTGAGATGGATATCAACGCTGGTAAGTATCTTTAATCTGACTTCAAAATATTAACGAAAATCATTATTCTCGATTCTGTGTAAACGACTCGTTCATCCAACATTGTCCCTGGATATCTTGAAAGAACTACACTTGGTTATTGGTACAAAGTGACTGATTATAGTAATGTTATAACTGTATTCGAGGAAATACCTTAATCCATGACGATCAAACCTTGTCGCGTGTTTCACATTCCATTAGAAATTTGAAATTTATAATGTTCTCCCATTATATATTCTGATTAAAATAATGTGTTTTTGTATGCATTGCGGCGATCACGATAGTACTAAAATCTGTAAGTAATTTGACATCTTTCACATTACAAAAAAGATCTCAAATTAAGAAAAGAATAATATTCCTATCAAGAAGTGACTTTTACTAGAAACATATTTTTGAAATTAACACAGTATGTTTGCTTATTGTTTATGTGTCTCATATTCCAAATGGGTTTTTACGTTTTTTACCACTCCAAATGTTGACATATTATTATGTTAATCATAAGTGACAACATGGTTTTCATTTGCTAACATTAAGTAAAGGTTCTATTCACTCAATAATATAATAATTCTTAACCTTTTGAACGCCACGGTCGGCCATAGCCGACAACGTAAAATAGTCACCCCAACGCCAACAATGGCACTGGCCGACAATTTTTTTTTATGAAAAACTACTGATAAGCTGCCTGTTTTTATATTGGCATTATTTCTTTATACATCATTTTTTTACCGTTGTGGCGTCAGGGGCACGGCGAATTACTTTGACGTCTGGCGGCAAAAAGGTTAAGCCTAGTTTCTGAACTAGGCTACACACAGTCAGCTGTGTGTGTGTGTGTGTGATCTTAGTAGAGTTCACATTATTTAAGTTACTAATATCGTTCAACTGAACCATGTTCACAGTGCACCACAAGTTTTTTAAGAAAAAATGTGGGAGAAAAGCTATGGGTATGTAAATTAATTTAGAGAAGAAGCTAAATTACAGCTATTCATTCTCTTTTCGGGGAATTGGTATAAGACTTCCTAACTATTGTCAAAAAAAATATTCAATGTATCTTCAGTTTAATAAGATTCACATTACTCATAATAATAATAGTAATTAAGTATATATTAATTACTTGCTGAGTGTGTTCCAATGAGTCAAAACATTGTCAATTAATCCTGTGTAGTTTAAGACTTGCTATGACCTTCTGTCTCCTTCATCAGATCAGCTTGGTGGCGGCATAATATTGCGTTGTGGTTAGTGGAATAAAAGCCCAATTTTTGGTGACCTACATAGATATATAAACTCTAGAATACAGGCAATTCTAAAAACGCACACATGATATTTAAGTTGACGGCCTGTTCAGCCTAGTTGGTACACTGCCTCCGAAGCTAGAGGTCCCGGGTTCGAATCCTGGCCAGGGCATTATTTGTGCATTTAGCATGGATATTTGTTCTCGGGTCTTGGATGTTTCCTATGTATTTAAGTATGTATTTATCTATATAAGTATGTATATCATTGTCTAGCACCCATAGTACAAGCTTTGCTTAGTTTAGGACTAGGTTGATTTGTGTAAGATTGTCCCCCAATATTTATTATTATTAATTACAATCCCACTTTCAGCAATTGTTGGTTGTTGCTTTGTTCACTGATGCCATATTGTATGGTGTCGTTTTGGGTACTTTTATTTCTAAATATATCGTCATTATATGGAAAACCATCCTACACTGAGCAAGCTTCCAGATTACTGCCCGTTCCTTCATTGTGTGAGAGGAGGCTTATGCCCAGCAGTGGGATTAAATAGACTGAAATAGACTGATATGGAAAACTTGTTCATTACATAGCTACCAGTTTTGTTATCTTGTGGAATAAAGCATGAGATTACTTTAATGATGCTTGCTGAATAAACACTCTTAAATAAACTTAAAAATAATATTTCCAATGAAATAGTGTATGAAAATCTTGAATATCTCGCCTACACTTTCTTTTTTGAAATTCGATCTTTTTAAAAAAACAAACTATACAAATAAAAGCCTAAAAGAAATAGATATTTTTGCAACAATGTTAATTTCATACTAACCAATATGATGTTCAGGTAAACTCCCTATTGGATATTGGTCAACTTGGGCATTACTTACCTCTTTCCAAGGTCTATGATAATGATAATACTTGTTCCTTAACATAAAAATTCAATACAATTAAGAATTGGAGGACAACTCTGGTTGTCCTCCAATTCTTAATTGTATTGAATACACAGACCATACCAGTCCTAAACTATGTGGAGCTTATAGAATGGTCCCAGAACAATATAATTGTTATATAAATTAACTGAATTGTCTGTTAAGACTACATTAACACATTATCTGTATGTATCATGAAAGTAATCCCACAGTTAAATTACAATTAATTTCCCCAGAACAAATTGTATTAACAATAAAAAAATTAAATGCATAAAAAAAATTACAATGATAATAAAAAGGAAAAAATATTGATATGTCTTAACATCATATTCTTAATATGTTTTTAATCTATTCTAAAATATTGTGGAGCTTCTTATTTTGATACTGAATTATGTGTGTCTTGTTAAACAATCTAACTGATTGATCCCTCCTCAAAAAGATCAGATATCCCACTGAATTGTTATATAAAACTAGTGACCTTCTTTCGGTAAGGAAACTATATGTCCTGCAAATAATACTAAAAAAACACAGATTAATATCTTACAATCCTAATTATAAAAAGAAAAGAAAAATGGCTAACGTGGCGGAGACTTTACCGACAAGAACACAATTTGCAAGATCACAGTTTAATGCAAAGTCTTCCTACCTCTATAACAAAATAAACAGAGAACTAGACATTCACTCGAAACTATACTACGACTGTAAATCACATCTTTCTATGTGGCTAAAAACTAAATCGTATGAGGATACCGAGAAGTTGCTAAGATCGGCGTACTAGGGATACGCACTTACAAACATATCACGCACACACACACATACACACACACACACACACACACACACACAAACACAAACACACACACACACACACACACACACACAACACACACACACACACACACACGTAAGCAAATTAGTAAAGTTATAGAATATATTAAATATTTAAATAGTATTATATAAAGTATGTTTTAGAATTAAGTAAACAATTCTGTCTATCTACTCATAAACCTATGGAAGAGCGGTGCCTCCCAATACAGGCAGTTGGAGTTGTATAATCGGATTTAAATGTTTTGTTCTGTAGGATTCTTGTAGCTCTATTTGAATTTCCATTTTGTAGCGACTGGGATGCTTCATGACTAGTGTTCAGAGTATTAGTGGCACACAGAGGGTAATGGATTCGCCGAAGTATTTTTATGATTAAACAAATAACGATAACATTAATTTTGCATAATACTTCCTATACATTATCTTGCGAGCATTGCCTATACCAAGGTTTGTGAAATGGTAATATGTTTTTTAATCAAAATATTAGTAACATTTTTTATTCAAATAAAATGACTAGACTAAGAAGTAATACTTGCCATATATATTCTTTTCTAGGCTATTGAACTACAATTGGTGACTGGAAGTAAGTGTTCGAGGACCTCCTCAGTGTGTACAGGAAGGTTGCATATGGTAAAAAAATATATTAATAAATGGTGAGATTTGTTAAAGAAATTGAATAACAGCCCAAAACATTTATCACATAACACACTTATCTATCTATCTAACATTGGGGTGTACCTGTAATATTTTTATAAAAATAAATAGTTTTAAGTACTTGAAATTTACGAGTACCTAATTAATGTCATACTAAGTACTTAAGGTAAATGATTAATTTATTCATTCAGTCTTAATAAGTTAATCATAAAAATGGCTCCATTACCCTCTTTATGAAGTTTGCCACCGATACTCCGAACACTATTCATGATCTTAATTTAAAGAACTAGTATCTAAAGGCCTACCACTAATTCGCAGCCTCAAGAAATGCTCGATACAGATGAAACTACAAGTAACTATGGTTTAGACCTCATTTTTGACAAAAAACGTGCAGTTGCAATTTTATTTTAACCATGGAATTTGTTTCCCACAAGCATAAATACCTTGTCTAATAAGTTGATAACTGACCTGAATGAGTTCATGCTGATATTTTTTCAAATAATGAAGTAAGAAACATAAAAAAATCTGATGCATATACTTATACGGGCCATAAGTTCTGTCACAAGAATTTCAGTAGATCTGGTAATATGCAGAGGAAGAACTAGTCAGAGCACATTTAAATAGGTAATTAATTTTCCAGTCTGGTGACTGCGTTACATTTTTTTAGGGCATCAGCTGATGAGTTTACACCATGATACAACTGACTGACAAGTTAATTTATTGATATCTTACAAAATGTCATGCAAGAGTAAATAACTGAATAATATTTTTTTACATGTTCATGTGAGCAGTATTCTACAACCAACTGACGAATTGTTTTCCTTCAGGTATTGGGTTGGCTATAATTTGATAATAAAACAGGAAGACTTAGTTTCAGTCGAAAGGAACCGACTTTTTTTACGCCTTTCTGTTGCTGCTCAACCCACCAATGGACCACCATGTGATAGGGTATGTAAATTTCCCGGAAATTCCCGGGAAATTTCATACAAATAGGGACCGGGACTGCAAACCCTACCATCTGACGTACAGTCCTTCATAAAACAACTTTCTTAACCACTATACAAGTTTTTGTGCGAGAGGAAATGACTATCGATTTTTCCGTATGGCTCCCGGGTCGTATCGGTCGTATCGGCTCGTTCTGTTGGGCAAGAAATAAAATTTATATATATTTTTTAAATCTACCTATATCAGAGCATGTACGTTGTCGATCCCAAAGTTCTGTCGCAAATGAAAATATTGATAAAAACATAAGTACCAATCAGTTTTTAATAAATTATATACCAATTAAAAGTCCATTTAATAAAGAATTAAAATTATTCAAAATGATCTTCCTTGTTTTTAGTACAGGCCCTTAATCGGCGCGGCCAGTCATCTATCGCAGCATGCACCATTTTCATGTCTATTCCAGCGACTGCTTTTCTTAAAGATGACTTCAAACTCTCCAAATTTTTATGGGGTTGACCTTCCCCTCCAAATTTTATAGTCCAAAGGATTAAGGTCCGGACTGGAGGAAGGCTTATGTTCGTAACTTATAAAGTCGATTTTTTGACGGTCAAACCAGAATTGAGTGGTCTTGGCTTTGTGTGCTGGCGCAGAATCCTGCTGGAACACAAAATTATGTCCTGAAAACAGCGTGTTGGACAGATATTTGACAAGCTTATCCAAAACCGTCTCTTGGTACACTTTCGCACTGATTTTGACCCCTTTTTCGCAAAAATGAACCTCAGTTGGCCTGTAATAAGATACACCCAAGTAGACCATCACTGATGATGGATGATGCCCATGTTGCACCCGCGGAACTCTTTTTCCTGCTTCTTCAGAGCTCCTAGCGTACACTATCTGTTTATTGTACTTCTCTTCAATATCGAAAATCTTTTCGTCTGTAAAGAGGATATCACGGTGTGGATTTTTCGCGTACCGCTTTAACAACTTCCGGGATCTTTTAAGCCTTATTGTTTTTATACGGGCATTAAGTGCCCACTCTTTTTTTGTATGCTTGTAGACTAAGATCTTCGTTTAAAACCTTTTTGACGGTTTTTCTACTGATACCCATCTGCAAAGCCATCAACTTCTGTTTTCGGACAGGATTTCTTGCTATGCGCGCCTTTATCGCTTTGATCACTGCTGGTGTTCCTACGGAGCGAGGCCGGCCAATTATTTTCTTGTCCTCAACACTGGAGACTTCATTGTACCTATCAATAGTGCGGTACACAAACCTAAGCGTTATATTTAAATTTTTGAGCAACTTGAAAATGGTACTTGGCAAGTGCCCACATCGGTGCTATGCTAAAACAGCTATTCGGTTTTCTTTCAATGTACACTCCATCCTGAGAAATTGCAGCGAATTTGTTGACTGTTTTTTGTTTTAAAATAATTGTCATACATTCAAAAATAAAATCCATTAAAATTTTCTTAAAATCATGTTCTAACTTTAAAAATAATGTGCTAGTGACAGAACTTTGACTTGGGACCGACTGCGTAATGCAACCGGCCTTTAATTTTTCAAAAGGTCTTTGCTAGCTACTCTTCCCAAGAAACTAGCCCATTTTTCACTGTTTCACAAAACTACTTTAATTTCAACGGGCAGGTAAGGAAGTAACCACTTCAAACGCGAATATTGGCGACCAACTATATTTTATGCCAAAATAAAGTTACCAGGTCTGACTAAAGCCTTATGTCAGTTCAAACTGATTCACAAAGCATAAGAATAATATTAGGGTCAATATTAACTTAGTGCTGCTGCCCAACCCCCGGTAGTCTTGCGGTCGTAGTTTTAGGACATACCCGGGTCCACTACACTATACTTTCAGAATTTGTAAAAACTGCCTTCAAAAGGTTTCTTAATCATTCTGATCCAAAAATCCCCTTCTTCACGGCGGCGAAAAATGCGAGACGTGCGCTCAAAACGAGATATTGCATTTTAAATTATTGCGTGCTTCTCTGACTACAACATGCATTGGCAGTGAAGAAACACGAAAAATACGACTAAAGAATATAGTCCTTCGTTAAAGGTATTACTTATAATATCTATGAAATCAACTTATAATTATTCCCTTATATAGTTTTTACGCGGGCGGGAAACAAACTAAAATATTTTTTCTAATAAATGCTTTTCAGCAAAGAATTCAGTTTTATTTTGCATATTTACCTAATAGCTCAGATGAAAGGGCTAAGCTAACAAGAGTGCCCCCCGCAAGGGATTTATTAGGTTGTAATTTGAGGTGCAGTAGTGGCAGGATCTCTTCTTTTGTTTCAGACTTATTCAAGAAAATGGCAAAAAATCAAGGTAATTTTTAAACTGTTATTTTAGCTAAACCAAGAAAGCGAGAGTAACCAAATAAATTCAGAATTAAGGAGCATAAAATGGGTTTATAATGCATATTTTTACAAACATTCATATCTTTGAACTTGGATGAAAAAAAAATAGTTTTTCTTTTCGCTTCATTGTTTTGCCACTTTTCGCAATAATTAATTGACATTGATCAATGACGTAAATCATATATTTATAACTACACATTGATCAATGTTAATTAATTATTTCATAATGAACGAAAGAGGATGTTATAACTTCTACAGACTGATTTGCCACTACTACTCTATTGATATGATATGATATGATATAGTAAACATATGTTCGTAAATGTTTTTTTCTTGACCTGACGCACCATGATTTTTCTAAATGTTTTTAAATGTATACGTAGTTGACAATTGTGGCTTATTAAGTAATTTTTTTTGATAGTTGTGTCTCCGCGAGAAGTGGCAAATAAACTATTTTTTTTTCATCCAAGTTCAAGGATATGAATGTCTGAAAAAATATGCATTATGAACCCCATTTTATGCTCCTTAATTCTGAATTTATTTGGTTACTCTCGCTTGCTTGGTTTAGCTAAAGTTAGAGTTTAAAAATTACCTTGATTTTTTGACATTTTCGTGAATAAGTCTGAAACAAAAGAAGATCGAAGGCTGATATTACGCATACAGTGTTCTTAGGTCCTGCCACTACTGCACCTCAAATTACAACCAAATCCCTTGCGGGGGCCACTCTTGTTAGCTTAGCCTTCTAGACCCTTTGAAAGGAGACTCAAAATAATGCAGAAGATCGTTGTATTGCATATATAAAACATACTTAATAAAACGTGAGGACAGTTCATCCAGTCTGTGTCCAACCTACTGCGATATAACATGTAGTCTACTCAGAATAACGACGCTGACGCGTCCGTTCACCCCGAATTGCGTATACATAATCAATTATAATACTAAAAATAATATTCTTGCTTGTGCTTTCTCCATGGACCTACCATCATTACCGAGTAAGTAGAAACATTTGTGTCACAGGCTGTGCTAACATTAAGCCACAAGCACGGCTTGGAGAGCCGCGTTCCCGTTATTGACCAACCCAAGAAGCTTTAATAATTTCATGTTACATTTTCCTTGTTTGTACATTTAAGCCGAAAATAAATTTATCAGTACAATACGACCCGGGTTTAGTGAGTACACTTGTACAGTACTATTGATTGTGCGACTTTGGGACGGACTGGCGCCTAGTTACCAACCGTATCAGACTAGCATTTTGCGTAGTATTAGTGCATGCTTTTAATGACATTTACGTTTTGTTCTACTTTCAGAGGTGTCAACACAACTGTCTCTGATCGACGCACTGCTTAGCGACTTTGACAAAACGATTGCGCCATGTTCTAACAAAAAGAATGAGAAGAAAGAAGAAGAAACCCAGGATGCCATGCCAGACTCTACCACCAACACAGAGAAAAGCATTGCCAACCCGTTCCATTGTGGGGATGACGTCCTTGTGCCAAATAAGGATGGAAGATATTATCTAGGTAAGATTAAAATCGTCGTCATGCCTTTCAATTTAAATCCACAGCAGGCCTGTTCCTATGGTCGCTGCGATTCCGTCGAAAGTTGGCTCTCGCCCGTGCTATGAGGTAAAACGGGATGCCATGATATAATTTGTCTAGGTGATAATAAAAATAAGCTGTTTATTCCATGTTTGTTACAGGTTTTTGATTATTATGCACTACATTTTTATTGGTATTGCAGGCCTTGTTGAGTATAGACCTACTCCAGCCTTGACTATCCATTCCCTTTTTCATCCAGGTCTTATTTGCTATTTCTTGTATGTCATCTGCCCGCCTCTTACCTATTTCAAGTAGAAATTTAGGGATTATTGTATCTATTTTTATCTTCAATAAATCACTTTAAAATGCCACTTCCAGTAATTGACGGGCCTAGCAATAACAGAAAGTGAATACTCTGCTATCTTCCAGGCACCATTGTGGAGCTGAGCACAAGCAACGACAATGACTCGTGCGAGGTGGGCACGGGCGTGGCGCGGTGTCTGGTCAAGTTTGGCGACGGAACGCGCGCTTGGGCGCCGGTGTCCTCGCTGAAGCTGCTGAGCGCGCCGCCGGCGGACGATGGCCGTATCATGTGCGTAGTGTGCAAGCGGCGCGAAGGCCCGGCCGCCAGCCCCGCCGCCAACGCCATCATCGCCTGCGACATGTGCGGCCGCGGCTACCATGCCAAGTGCCACTCGCCTCCGGTCGAAGCGTGGATCAACGGTAACGCGACACATAGAGTTCATAGTATTCTCATTGGCCCCAACCCAACTGATGGTCTCCATACTTATTCCATAGCTCCTGCCGGCAGATGTTCTAGAACAGAGCTTCTCAAGCTTATACAGGGATTATACCTATTCAAACCTTCTAACCTGCGTTAATGCTTTCTTTTATGACTAAATTTTGTCGCGAACCCTTTACGATTACTGGCGAACCTATGGGTGTTCATGTACCACACTTTAAGAAACCCTGTTCCCATTACTAGACTTACCGGCTGGCTTCAAAGTCCTTAAAATCCTGAAATACCTAACTTACTTTTTTAATTTAAACCATAATTGTCTTGATACTTTTCATCAGGTGCGTCGTGGCATTGCAAGAGATGCGTGGACCAAAGATACAGGGTAGCCGCCGCCGAGAACAGAGCTTTGAAACGTTCAGACTTGCTTAGATTTAAAGGAGGACAACAGCGCAGGCAGCAGCAGGAACTGACGCCACCATGTGATGTATGTTGAAAGTTCAAAGCCCCTTTTTGCCCCCCTCTAATAATTGGGTATTGAGTGTGTGAAAACATACTGTATGAGAACCATGTACAGTCACGGACTTTAATCGATGAGCCATTTAGAGCTCACTATGTACTGGACACTACTTTATAGCTAACTATGATGCCCAGTATGAAGTGAGCTCTAAATGGCTCATCAATTAAAGTCTGTGAGTGTACCTAAACGCAATACTCGCGGCCACAACATCAATTTATTTATTTTTCCATACTATGGTGGGTATGGTGAGCAAATTGCAGCAACATTTGATCCTCTCTTAAAACTGGTTCAAATGCCGGCCTGAAAAAAAAACCGTTTTAAAAAGTTATTTACAATTTAGTTACGAAGCAGCCTTTTCTTGTTTCAAAGTTTTATTCCAATCATGCATCTCATCCTAGCGTTATTCCCAGTACAGTTGCATCCTGAAGGATGTCTGGAATTCGCTACCTAACCCCTAGAATCGGCGTAGGCACTAGTTCTTACATAAGCTACTGCCATCTGACCTTCCAACACCAGGGGAAAACTAGACCTTTAATGGGATAAGGTTTGTCAAGTGAGTGGGTAACTGTTAGAAGTTCTCAAGCCGCCCGAAGGCCTCTAACTTGGCTTAACGACTGCTATCATAGACAGCATCGGGGATCAACGGCTTAGCGTGCCTTCCAAAGCACGGGAGCGTTCAGTTAGTAACCACTCAAAGCGGTCACCCATCCAAGGACTGACTCCGCCCGACATTGATTAAACTCAGATACCGCACGCGGTACGCGGGCGCCACTGGGCCACGAGCGCTCTCTTTTGTTCCAATCATACATGCATCAATAATTTATCCATATTAGAGGTTGGTGACCTGAACTGAAACAGTTTTCTCGCTGGCCAGAATGTGTTAACATTAATGGAGTATGTAAATTAACACGGAACAATCTGGCCCAACGACACGTCTAGGTATACCTATTTCAAAGGTTAGGTTCATGTATAATGTATTGTTTTTATTGAGTTACAAATTATTTCAGACCGCCTCCACAACATCGTCCACCGCCTCAGAGGCTGGCAAGGATCAGAGTGAGGTGCATTGCTACTGTGAGGAAAAGAGTGACTGGCTCGCGCAGGTGACCTATACTTATTTACAAAACGAGGATTACTTATGTAGAAAAGTATTATTATTATACGATTGGATTTGGTAAAATGTTGTACTAAAAAACCGGCCAAGTGCCAATCCGACTCGCGCACGAAGGGTTTCGTACTATTACATAGAGAGTACATTAAACACTTTATTATAACATTTATATATTTAATATTTTTTAATTTAATAATAACATAGAAATTCTATAATGTATAGAATCACAATCACGTCGTAAAAATGGGTCTGTAAAAGCCGGTACATGTGCACAATTTAAGCGGGGATTGTCGAGCGGAGCCGAACACTTCCGAGCACGTGCTTGATATTCACAATGCCTACTGACGTACGAAAACTTCATCTTAGAAATCCAGTATAAGCCTGACCTCCAATTATGCATAGTCGTTACGAATCTCAAGATCCAGATATAATAGAACGTTTGGTGAGGCAAGTCTAGATAGGTTGTGAATATCATAGTGTTTGACAAGACAACTTGTCATTGCCGGTTGCTTGCATAATGTTTAGTGCTTAAATGCAGAAATTCAAGCAGAACTAAAAAGAAAAAAATGGTGGGTTATCTTATTTTCAGTAAGTACCAAACGTTATTGAATTAACCTTTTATTTGGCAATGTATGTCAGGATATAGATACTATTTGACCATCTTTTTGTTTTTTTTTTCGACTGAAAGTGTTTGGCCTAACTAGTGCAACCGAGGCTTGAATTAGAGGAATTTAATTTTTTTTTGTCAAATAAAGGGTTAACATTGTATTTAAAGGGGTCAGTACTCGTTATGTTATCAAAGCGTAATTTGACAATCTCCAAAAATAAAATATCTGTTGAGTAGCTACCCCCTTATTAATTATAGTAATTCCGAAAAGTCAGCGAATGAAAAAACATAGAAGCATAACTAGCGTCGCAAAATGACACCATTAAAGTTGTGTCCGCTAAGGCGGGGCGTCAAAGTTGTGTCCAACGGATGTCTAGTTTGAACATGGCGGCGAAACGTAACAGTTGTATTCACTGAAATCTCAAAAATAAATAATGTGCTTTTTTGTGCAGTGAAGTGGTGCGTTAATCACTCTAGAAAACGTAAAAAAAAGATGGAATCACTTTTCATATGTAAGTAAAGCCGTAAATATATTTGTTTAATTTTTTTAGTTGGAACTGATTTTGTATAGGGATGGTGTTATGCAACTTTACATCATCAAAATGTTAATAGGTGAATGAAAAGGTACAGTCGAGTTTTTTAATTTGTGACCCATTGCGTAACATTTTACTTTGAATGTCTATACCGTTTGACAGGACTGTCAACCTTAAGGGGGTTCTAAATTAAAGTCCTCGACTGTACCTAAGATACCTATAAAACATTTGAATTTGTAGATTTGATACATGCTTTCATGCACATAACTAAACTCTAATATGTAATTAGATTCCATCAAATCTACCAAGAAATGTCATTGTCACAATGACATCTGTCAACTTCAATATGTGGGACCAGATGTCGCCAACCCTTTCTTAATAATAAAAAATACAATTATCTAACTAGGTGAATAATATATTGAAATCCCTGTCTATGTATGGAATACGGAAGTTACTTGCTGCATCAAAATACGTAATTTATTATACATACCTTTAATGAAATGCTGCAATTGCCTACATAATGCGATACCTACTCCTACTATCTACACATTATGAAACAAATATGTTTTTAGTAGCGGCCCAAACAAACTTTCTGGACTTCTCTATACTATGTGTAGAAGATACAAAGAAAAATATTTTATGTCACACCTGGCCATAAAGTAGCTTTTTACGCTCGCTACGCGTACGAAAACGTGTAGGCATGAAATGATGTACACAACACGGGAGATAAAGAAAAAGCCCTTGATCGCATATTTGAGGCCCTCGCTTGCAGCTGGGGCCGCAAACATCTGCGATCTCGGGCTTTCTGTTTTATCTCCCTAGTGGTGTAGTATACTTACTATTAAAGATATCGTCACTAGGCACTACGTACATAACTTGCTCAGCTTGGCATTAAGTGAGGTTGATCTGTCTGTTAAAGACTCAAATCATATAATTTATGTAATTTTTATGTGTCTATGAAAGTCCAAATCTGTAATAAAATTAAAGACTTGCCATGGTAGAAAATTATCCCTATTTTTTAACAGCTGGCCTAAAAAGGGTGGCCTAACAGTGTATTGTGTCAAATGAAAACAACAATATTTTTAATAAGTTTATTTATTCTTCAAGTTCCGATCCACTCAATTCATCTTCACCTGTGTTTATAATAAACGGCTCTACAACATCATCAATTAAATGATCTAATTGACACATTTCATCCTCTACTTTAATAACATGATCTATGCACGATCTCCAGCGTTCTGGTGTAACAAGCTCCAAACCTTCCTGGAATAATGTTTTGACCTCGGCCATTTTAAAACTTTTATTATTTTTGGCGACATGTCCTTTTACCTGTGCCCACACTAATTCAATAGGGTTTAGTTCACAATGGTATGGGGGGAGTCTTAAAATGGTTACATTGTGAGCAGCCGCTAATTCATCAACTGCCATTTTGCTGATCTTGGGTTGGCTTTCTACCAGAGCCCATAACTCCGTTTTTATCATGGACATGTCACAGGGTATATTCCTTTCATGCAGCCATTGAATAATTTGGCCCTTGTTCCACCTCTTTACAGGGCCACTTTCCATTTTTCTAGAATGGTATGGAGCATTGTCTATGACTAGTACAGAATTGGGCTTAAGCCTTGGCAATATACCAGTCAGCCACTCTTCGAAATGCTGAGCATTCATTTCTTTATGGTAGTCATCAGTATTTTTCTTCGATTCAAATAATAGTAGTCCATTTTCTAAAAATCCTTCATCGCTGCCAATGTGGCTTATAATGAGCCGCCTTCCTTTTCCTGATGGAGCCTTCAGTCCGGTTGTAAGACCCTCTAAAAATGCTTGTCGAGATGACAAAACTTTTGGGTCTTGCCACACTTTGTTTACCGTGTGCCCTTTAACAAGAAAGAATCAGATTAAAATAAAAATTACTACAATTACTCGTAAATCTCGTAACATAGTGATGAATAAATGTTTACAATCACTTAATGAATACTTTTGGTACAGGCAACATCAAAGATATTTAGTTGTTACACTTTTACAAATTTTTACAGGAGTAAGGATCAAAAGTGTAAACATATTTTTAATGTCAATTGTACAATGTTTTATTGCAACTATTTTTCCAGAATTTTTTTCAATTACTTATTAAGACAATTCTAATGAGCCCAAACAAATTATGTCAATTATAATATATATACCTTCATTAACCCAAGTCTCATCTTGGTAATATATTGGTCTTCCCTCTCTGCGATATTGTTTTATTTTTACCAAATATCGTTTTCTCCACAATATTATACTCGTATCAGCCCGGTCAATGAGGCAGCTATGGCGTTTCCGACTTGCATATTTGAAATTTAGGTGCTTAAGTACCAGTCGCAAGGTAAATGCAGACAAATTTGGTAGGTCCGGGTCATCATTAACAACCTGCAACACCTAAGAACATAATACAAATTTTAGTACATTGTCAAGTAAGTATTCATGCTTTGTGTTTTTTTTAAATACATGCTTGTATACATAGAAAACATCCAAGACTGAGAAACAAATATTCGTGATAAACACAAATAAATCCCTATGCAAACCCGGGGCCTCTGGCTTCGTAGGCAGGGTCACTACCAACTAGGCTACGGAGGTTGTTATCAATAATTAGAACATTTTCTGCTTTTTAAAAGATGGTAATATTGCCATCATACAGCATTACATTATAACAGTAATAAATGGTCATGATTACAATTAAAAAAATACCTTTTGAATAGTAGGCGGCTCATTGCGATGGAAAAATTGATGCACTATCCGTCTAATGGCTGCAAACGTAAACTCGTCCAACTTGTCAATTACTGCCAATTTCGGGCCAGGTTTCTTGGGCGAAGCGAATTCGTTGGTCGTATTATGTTCTTTTAGTATATTTCTGACGGTTCTTTCGGATATTCCCAATATTTCCGCCACTTTTTTAGCACATTCAACTTGTGTCCAATACTTGTCCTGGGGCCACGTATTGTACGTATATTTGTAGCAGTTCATCACCATACATTTTTCGGAAACACTCATATGAGATGCCGGTCTTTTCCTTGGTGGGGAAAGAGAAATATTCTCTTTCATGTCCTGGGAGGGACCTGCCACGGGTTCCATTTTACTTACGTAAAACGAAAACTCACGTTCACGGTACAAACTTAACAAAGAGTCAACGTAAATACACAAAACAAACTTAACAGTAAACAAAAACTCAACAATGAAAAATACCACAACGAGGAAAGAAAACATTCGAGCGCTCAAGACAGACGTCAGATGCCGAATGAAGTGACAAGTGTCATGGCCGCCATACGTTCCCCATAAAGGGCGTACTACACAACACATAAACAACCCCATATATGAATTTCCTTTTTGAGGTGTAAAGATATGCACTCAATGTTAAGACAATAATGGTAATTATATTAAAATTGATTACCAAAGGTGGTTTACACCTGAGTTTTACCATTCCTAAACAAACATTTGTACCACAAAATAGTTTTTATTAAATATTAATTTGTGCGACAGCTTTTTTATGAAGTCTGGTTATTTAAACTGAGTATTTAAACACAATAATTAAAATTACCAATAAATGTTGTATATACGTCCATTATTTCGCTAAATTTTTTTTTCAATTTATTGAACGTTTTATTCTAATGGCAACTCAGTGGTAGCTTTGATGGAATCTATTTACATATTTTAGTTTAATTTGTGTAGTGTTCGAAAAAGGTAGACGAATTCCATAATAAATATTAATAATAAATAAATATTAGGGGACATTTACTTTATTTGCAACTAGACTATTGATTCTAATAAGACTATACAGGGTGATTTCGGGGTCGTGGATCAAGAACCAGTTTTTAGACTTGGTATCTGTTAGCTATTTCAATAAAAGTTGTAGTTACACGAAACAAATAAATTTCATTTTTAATTTATTTTGATGATAAAAATACAAAATCACAAAAAGAAACATGGTTACCCTACTCTCTTTGACGGATGGTATGGAGAGTTGACAGTGCGGTAGGGTGACCAAGTTGTATGAAAAAGTATTATTTCCTATTAAAATTTGTAAAAAAAAGAAAACTATTTGAGTTATAAACCTTCATACCGACTGTGATGTTGTCTACTTTGAATTTTTGACCATGTACAATTATTTCGGATCACGACCCCAAAATCACCCTGTATAACTATATGAGAGAAGCAAGAAATAAATATATTTTTACAAAGAATTAATACCGAAGTAAAAATAAAAGAATAAGTGTGTAACTATAGTTACAATATATTTATTTCTTGCTTCTCTCATATAGTTATATAGTATACATACAATATATGCAATTATTATCAACTACTCAAAGAGTGGATTTAAAGAGCCCAAACTCGGTACGATTGTGTTAACTTATTACAGAGTTCCCATGACCACTTTCCGGTTCCATCATCAGATTAGTTCGATAATAATATTATCATAATATTGCATCGTCACTGAATTTACATATATGTCGTTAAGAGTCCGCAGTAAACTCGGTCCTCCATACCAACGTACTTAGTCGGCTCATAAGTTCTGTCATATACATAGTATCAAATAAAAACAAAAGTTTAAGTTTATTCCGTATAATTTGTACAGCGTTTGAAAGCTTATAAACTATAGAATCTAAATGTATAACATTTATTCAAAATGACCGCCATAATTATCTACACAGGCTTGAAGTCTGCGTGGCCAGTCGTCAATGGATTCACGCACCACTTTCATGTCGATATTGGCCACTGCCGTAGCAAGGGATTTTTTCAGCGAGTCTAGATTTGCATGAGGTTTTGAGCACACCTTTTCCTCTAAATATTGCCATATTTTATAGTCTAACGGATTAAGATCTGGGCTAGAGGAGGGCCAGTCTTCATGCTGGAGTCCTGCTGGAAAACCCAATGCTGGTTTAGAAACATCGTATGGGATAGTGGTTTCACAATATTAGTCAACACCGTGTCTTGGTACACTTTGGCACTAGTTTTTACTCCTTTCTCACAAAAATGCATACTAGTGACGCCCGCATAAGAAACTCCCAGCCAAACCATCACAGATGAAGGGTGATGACCTCTTTGAATACGGAGAATGCTATTAGACGCTTCTTTACTATTGCGAGCGTACACTCTATCATTTTGTTTATTACAGTTTTCTTCTATGTCAAAAATTTTCTCGTCCGAAAACAGTATACAACGATGCTTATTTTTAGCGTACTTCTTCAATAAAGCTTTAGATCTTTTAAGCCTTAAAGCTTTAAGCCGACCATTGAGAAGATGGCCAGTTTTTCGTTTATAAGCACGAAGTCTCAGGTCTTGATTAAGCACTCTTTTCACCGTGTTTCTGCTCAAACCCATCTGGAGGGCCATAACTTTTTGTTTCCTAGCGGGATTTCTGGCAATGCGTGCCCTAATTGCTTGTACAACCGCTGGAGTCCTAGCTGTACGCGGACGACCGCTTCTTTTCTTGTCATTTAAACTAGAGACCTCACTGTATCTTTCTATAGCACGATACACAAATCTTAGAGAGAATTTTAAATTTTCAAGTAGCTTAAAAATTTTAGTCGGCGAGTGTCCACAACGATATAGTGCAATTATTGCGGTACGGCTACCTTTAAGCGTCCACTCCATGTTAAAGAAAACAGAAAATTGCAAAATTATACTACTCAAATATTTAAAAAAGATTCGAAATTCAAATGCACAACGGTTTTTGTTTTAGGAGTTCCAAATTTAAATTTTAAAGGCCAGTGACAGAACTTATGAGCCGACTAAGTAGTTTCGCTCTCATTTTAAAACGCCATTCTAGAATAACATGAAACTTTGTATACACAATGGAATCCGGAATATCTAGGTCGGAAATTGGTTTCTGTTGCATGAAATTATAATAGAGAAAAAATACAGCGATTATTAAGGTTTTCATATAAGACGTAAAAAACTCAAAAACTCGCTGTATTTTTTCTATTACAATTTCTAGCAACAATAACTAATTTACGATCTAGATATGGCGGCTCCCATAGTGTATACAAAGTTTCATGTTCTTTCAGCAAGCCCACACAAACAAAAAAGACATAAGACATAACTTCTTTTTTGAGGTGTGCAATAAAGCATATTGTATTGTATTGTATAAGTTACGTACACGACAAGTTAAATAAAAGCTTGTAAAAAAGGAGTTAACGTACGTATGTTAAATGTTTGCGTTGTCTGAATATACCGTACAAGTTTCGATTACGAGAGGTTACTGTTCTCTATGTGTAACAGTGTTTAGCAAGCTATAAATTATGTACATGGTCGTCCAATATGCTTAGTATAAGTCTGGTACAGCTTAATTAACGACTATAGTTAGATTTTCGTAAGGTTATCCTATGATTTTTAAAAATAAAATAAAGCTTAAAATCAAATTTAAATAATACGGCGGTTTTGCGTATGAAGATGACTTTTTGTTGCATGCAACCATCCACCCGCTAATCGTTGTCGTTATCGCCGCCATTTTGACACATAAAACATCAGCGCTAGGATACCAAACACAGCCAGGCAATTTGGAAATTAACAATCATGTTTATTTGTTTTGGGTAATAGAAAACCGGCTGATATTTTAGCAATTCTTATTGTTACAACCCCGCGCGTGCGTATTTAGAATAAATGCCCCGTTTTAAAGTGTACTTTTGTAGGAAGCTCGCGTTCTATGATTTTTTCGTTCACTGCGAAAAGTTAGTTAATAAATGAATAATATATGTAAAATTATGTTTCTTCAGCATGCAACTGTACTGGGATAACACTAGCTGATGATGAGGACGTTTGTTGGTGATAAGGTCTTGCAAATTTTGAAATGTTTTAAACTTAAATTATGATTTATGACTAAAGTACCTATTGATAATTCCAATAAAGTGATTGAAGCATGCTTAAATTAAAGTTAAGATAGTAAAGTTATACGTATACGTATACCTATACGTCGACATGTCGCGGCGTCATGTAGCTTCGGCCCAGATTTCGAACCCAACCGCAGACGGCAGCAGCAGATGGCAGGCGCGTCTTCCAGTTTGTTCTGAGTGTTCCGCGAGACAACACGACTGACGTGTTTTTGAAATTTGAAAGAAGGGATCGCGATTTACTTTTGTATCTTTTGTTAAAAGAAGAAGGAGACGATGATTATGATTTAATTATACAGGTATATGTAGAGAAAAAGACACGCCAAGAACCTTAAAGGATGACGTAGAGCCGCTATACCCGTGCGACTACGGGACGGGAATGCTCTTGTGCAGCTAAATTGAGAACATTTTTAACAACATAACATTTGTAATTTGAAAAGTAATAATAAAACTTGATTTTTCATTATTATGAATTATTATCAACATATTTCGACCACGTCACATAGTTCGACGACTAACTATAATAAATCCTTACATAAAAACATTGTTCAAAAAATATGAATGCGACTCCATTTCGAACTGTGTTCCCATTGTGATAGCTGACATTGGGTATGAAGGACATGAAGTTGTTTCAAATGTCGCTAATGAAGATGATTTTTCACATTGTACTAATTTGAGTCTTATCTTGGTTGTAATAAATTAAGTTTTCGTATGGTTTACTTTTTAGTTTTACGATCGTGGTTATGAATTGAGTGACTTCGCTTCTACTCAAATGCAACATTGGTATGAGCTATTATTGTGACAGATTTAGTTCGGGACTGTGACTCTAGGTATTATAAGAGCTCAATGAATAATAATATATATGTTTTTATCAGTTATCAATATAATCATCATCATCTGAGACGTTACAGCCGCGGGTGGGCCCTAGCCATGTCAAGCCAATCTCTCCAGTCCGATGTATTTGTGGCTTTCCTTCTCCAGAATTTATAAATTTATATTTTCATTCTCAAGTAGAATCTCAACTGCGAGTCGAATTTTAGTTTTCCCATACATTTTCAGACCCAGCGTCTGATGAACACAATGAGCAAATTTTTTAAGTTTTTTTTTTTTATATTGGTGCTCCCTTAAATATTTATTTTATATTGTTTTTGTTGTTATAGCGGCCACAGAAATAAATCATCATTGAAAATTTCAACTGTCACTATCATGTTTTGTGAGATACAGCCTGGTGACAGGCGGGCAGACAGACAGACGGACGGGCAGCGGAGTCTTAGTCCGTTTTTACCCTTTGGGTACGGAACCCTAAAAGGAATGAATAATCTGAATATGTGACTGAAACCCTAATCAATGAAAAATGTTTGCATTGATAATATTTTACATAATTTTTAAGAAAAAAAAACTACTTACTTCAGCTTTTAGACTTCAAAGGAGGAGGCCGGTGAAAGATTATTATACTTAGATGATGCACTCTTGACCCGGACCCGGGTATGTCCTAAAACTACGACCAAGACCACCGGGTAATGGGCAGCAGCATTCCTAGAGTGCGGTGGAGATACTGTGAGCGCCAACCCGCATGCCAAGCGTGGCGATTATGGCATTTACCCCCCATGAAATTGGGGGAGGCCTATGTCTAACAGTGGACGTCCTAGGGCTGATATGGTGGTGGTGGTGGTGGATGCACTCTTAGATTCCATACTATGAAATAAAAATGGCTATAAGTATGTTTATAATGGTAGAAGACTAAGTACCCACAATTCCTCATGGAATCCTCCATCAGAACACAAGCTTGACAAAAATGTGTCTAGAAAACCTAGCTTGCTTGACTTAACTTGTTGAGAGTTCCATTCTGATCATTATCAGCAGTTCTACTTCATCAAATGTCACTTATTTAAATGTAAATGCTTGATTTATTTATGAAAATACTAAAATCACTATATGTATCCCTTTTACATTTGAGGAGTTCCCTCGATTCCTCATGGATCCCATCGTCAAAACTCGAGCTTGACAAATGATTGTCTTGAAAATCTACTTGCTTAACAAACACGGAAAAGATGACAATTCGCCAAACGTGAACTATGCGTTGTTGAAGAGTTCCGTTCTGATCATCATCAGCAGTTCCACTTCATCAAATGTCACTTTTTTGATGAAAATGCTTGATTAGTTCATGAAACTACTAAAATCACTATGTTTGCCTTTCACATCTGAGGAGTTCCCACGATTCCTCATGGATCCTATCATCAGAACTCGACCATGACAAAAATTAATCGTGAAAATAGAACTTGCGTAACAAACACAGCTAGGAGGACAAATCGCCAAACGTGAACTTTTCGTCATTCAAGAGTTCTGTTCTGATCATCATCAGCAGTTCCACTTCATCAACTCTCACATTTTTGTATGAACATGCTGATTTGTTGATAAAAACACAAAAATCACTATATGTTTGCTTAGATTTGAGGAGTTCTCTCGATTCCTGAAGGATCCCATCATCAGAACTGCGTTTTGACAAAAACGGGACCATTTTGGATATACAGGGTGTCCCAATAAGTAGTGATATACTGAAGCTGGGAGGTAGAGGACCTAGAGGGCTATCTGAATCACCCCCATGTATGTTCCGCGATTTTTAGTATTTTCGGAGTTATGAATTTTTTTTTAATTTTTCACCTATCGCCGCGTACGATGAGATTTTTATTTATGGTGACGTGAATTATTGCGATAGATGCTTGATTTTTTTTTGTGTGCTAAGCTGATCGATAGGCCAATTCAGTATGGTAACATTTACTATCGTTAGATCTTTGAATGGCATAAAAAAAATTAAATGCCAAGAAAGATAAAATTACCCAGTATGTTCACAACTTCAAGGGCCCTTAACAAAATAAAATCACATAAAAAATAATTACCGATTGGCTTTTAAAAACTTGCTCTATCTATCAGGTAGCTACCCTGAAAATATAATTTTATTATTAATAAGGCTTCAATCAAAAAATTGAAATCTAACTGTGGTAAGTGCAAATTTTTTATTTACATAATGATTAATGCGAGCAAAGTAAAACCAATTACAAGGTGTTTAATTACAATAAATTTTCAAAATGGCCCCCCTGTTGCTCAATGCAAGTGCGACATCGCCGGAAAAAGTTGTCTTTTAAACGTCTGAATGCACTTCTATTATTTTTAATGGTTTCTTCTGCTACTCTCAATTTCCGGGTTAACTCGTCCAAATTGCGGCATTCTCTCGAGTAGACGAGGTCTTTGTAATATCCCCATAGAAAAAAATCTATGGGGTTTAGGTCGGGGGAACGTGGAGGCCAGGCTATAAGGCAGGCGTCACCCCGGCCGCAACGACCAATCCATCTTTCAGGGTATCTTTGATTTAAATAGTTTCTCACGTCCAAGGCAAAATGGCATGGTGCACCATCACACTGCAGTACTATGTTTCTGCGTGTCTCCAAATCCACATCTTCTAACAGCAGGGGCAGATCGACGCGTAGAAAATTTAAAAAGTGATTGCCGCCCAAGCGGTCTGGCAGCTGAAAGGGCCCGATTAACTTACCGTTAAGTATGCCAGACCAAAGGTTAACACTAAAGTGTTCTTGGAATGTCGATTCCCTTTTTAAATTCGGATTTTCAATTGCCCATGAGTGAGAATTGTGCATATTAAAAATCCCATTGCGTCTAAAGTGGGATTCATCCGTCCACAAAATTTGGTTAAAAAAAAATTCATTTTCAGCTTGTCTCCTCAGCATTTCCTGACAGAATTCAATTCGCCGATTGTAATCTTCCGGTTTCAACTGTTGCACTTTTCTAATGTGAAACGGATGATATCCTACGCTCTGTAGTGTACGGTGTACCTGAGATTTAGAAAGTCCGGTACGACGTTCCATAACTCTCACACTAGTCGACGGGTCTCTTTCTACTTCTTCAACAACTGCATCTACTACATCAGGATCCGGCATAGTGGCCATACGGCCTGATTTCGTACCCGGTATGTGACCTTCCAAATACGCATTATGTACTCTTAAGATCATGCGATAGTCAGGAAACGTTTCAGGTTGAGGCCCGTCTCTTCGTTCCACATGTTCCCGGTACAGCCTTGAAGCTTCCGCCGCATTCCCCCTAGCATAACCGTAATAGTAATGCATTTCTGCGTGATCACGTGAAGTAAACATGATCACTTACACGCAAACTCAAGTCCAGTTAAATGATGCCAACTCGTCGATTCCAGGTAATAACACTAATCCAAATCGTAATGCAAGTCAAAGTCCATATGAATAGCCAAAATGATTAGGGAAATGAACAATTAGCAGTATTAAAACACAATTTTTAAATTATTGAAAAATAACAACGATGACCAAACAACGTGAAAATTCTCTCATGCGTCAACCGTCTATTGTTTTTTGTTCTTTTTCTATTGATGGCCAGTGCGTGATTTAGAACGAAATTTATTTAGAAAGGTTTTGCTTTGCTTGCATTAATCATTATGTAAATTAAAATTGTGCATTTACCACATTTAGATTTAAATTTTTTGATTGAAGCCTTATTATTAAAGGGTAGCTACCTGATAGATAGAGCAAGTTTTTAAAAGCCAATCGGTAATTATTTTTTATGTGATTTTATTTTTTTAAGGGCCCTTGAAGTTGTGAACATAGTGGGTAATTTTATCTTTCTTGGCATTTAATTTTTTTTATGCCATTCAAAGATCTAACGATAGTAAATGTTACCATACTGAATTGGCCTATCTATCAGCTTAGCACACAAAAAAAATCAAGCATCTACCGCAATAATTCACGTCACCATAAATAAAAATCTCATCGTACGCGGCGATAGGTGAAAAATTAAAAAAAAAATCAGAACACCGAAAATACTAAAAATCGCGGAACATACATGGGGATGATTCAGATAGCCCTCTAGGTCCTCTACCTCCCAGCTTCAGTATATCACTACTTCTTGGGACACCCTGTATACTTACAATCAAAAAAAGAATTTTCATAATCGGTTCAGACATGAGGGAGTTATAGAGTAATTTGTGAATCCATAACTCCGTCCGTCCATTAAAAAAAAAACATTCGACCGAATTGAGAACCCCCGTTTAATTTTTTTTTATCTGGATGTTGATTAAAAAATAATTTTTGCTTTAGTGTGTAGGATACCCTCAGAAGTGAAAGAAAATGCCTTTCTTAAAGATCATCTTGTGGCTCAGGCTGCCTGGTTGGGATGCCAGTTGAGCTTGTCTGAGTAATTATTGAAATAGTTGAAGACAATCACACACAAAAAATTACAGAGCCACAGGTCCGCTTGTTTCTCTATGAGAAAAATGCTAAGAAAAGATATATTCTTTTACAGATGTTGTTTTGTTGCCGTTGTTCTCGTTGGTTTCACCAAAGATGCGTGTCGAGCTTGCAATACCCACTCTATGCTGGAGATAAGTAAGTTAAATAATTGTAATTAGTTTGAAGTAAACATAATCTTCTTAGAATGTGTATCTAAAGTTTTTTTTGTCTTCAGACTTTACATATTTGCTTGTGCTAACTGCAATGGAGGCGTGGAATACTTGCGACGGTTAGAGTTGTGTTGGTTGGACTTGGCCCATCTAGCATTGTACAATCTCACTGCTTACAATGCTCCGAATTATTTTGATTTGGACACTGTCATCATGCCCTATATCATGGACAACTGGCATGCATTACAGTTACCCGAAAAAGTAAGTACCAATTCAATGCATCACGAAAATAAAAGCAGCATCGGCACGTAAATAGCACGGCTAGCGACTGGAGCCTTGCAAGTCCAAAATACCTTACTGCAGGGTCCCCAGTTGTTCGCCAGCGATCGTAAGTGGTACGGCAGGTGACATCATCATATCAGCCGAGGGATGTCCACAGCTGGACATAGGCCTCCCACAGAGAGTGCCACAATGCCCGGTTCCGCGCCACCGGCATCCAGCGTTGACTACGAGTATCTAGACACGCGGCAGCGTGTCCAGCCAAGTTCACCCCAGGAACTGGCGGATAGTAGCCGTGTGTTATATTACACGAACCGTTTGGAGCCACTTTTGACCCCCCAATAACTCCGAGTCTATCTAACATAAAAAAATAAATTTGGTACATACCCCAAATTTCATAAATATAGGTTTAATAAATATTGAGATATTAAATTCCAAAAAACCGGCCAAGTGCGAGTCGGACTCGCGCACGAAGGGTTCCGTTTCTATGCGGTATGTTATAATACCATAAAAGCTTTTGGATATTTAAGAAAACTGCCAAGTTAAAGCTCAAAATGCATTAAGCCGCAGTAAATTAGTTTTACTGTACCTAGTTGGTTACTAAGTTGTGTTACTGTAATAATCCTTATCTACTTAAAATATACTAACGAAAGTTACATAAATTATATATTAAAATGAAGTACACACAATCAGGATTTACATTTGTCAATTTCATTCAAAATGGCCTCTTTGGGCCTGAACACAGGCCTTCAGACGACGAGGCCAGTCATCAATAGCGGCACGCACGGTTGTCATATCTAATTCCGTGACTGTCTTGACTATGGCCCGCTTGAGGGAGTCAAGATTTGTGTGGGGTTTAGCACAAGCTTTCTCCTCAATAACCTGCCATATAGCATAATCCAGGGGGTTGAGGTCCGGGCTGGAGGAGGGCCAGTCTTCGTGGGCAATGAAGTCAATTTTGTTGCTTCGAAACCAGGCTTGAGTTGTTTTTGCCTTATGTGCAGGGGCTGTCTTGTTGAAAGAACCAGGGCTGGTTTTGAAATAGAGAGTGGCTTAAAGGCTTCACTATTGGTTCCAGAACGGTTTCCTGGTAAACTTTAGCCCCAGTTTTGACACTTTTTTCACAGAAATGGACCTGTGCTAACCCTGAGTATGACACACCTAACCAAATCATGACATAAGAGGGATGATGGCCTCGTTGCACTCTCGGAACAGCTACACTCGCTTCTTGACTGTTTTTTGCATACACTCTGTCATTCTGGCGGTTTCAACATTCTTCAATGGTAAAAAATTTTTCGTCTGTAAATAATATATTTCGGTGGCCATTTTGTGCGTACCGCTTCAGTAGCACGCGACTTCTATTCAGCCTGATAGTCTTCAATCGTCCATTAAGCAAATGACCTTTCCGTCTACGATAAGCGTGTAGTCTTAAGGTCTTGATTGATAACTTTTTTAAGGGAGCTTCTCTTCACAGACATCTGAATTACCAACAACTTTTGCTTCCGAACGGGGTTTCTTGCGATTCTCGCCTTCACTGCCTTTATTAGAGCTGGGGTCCGAACGGTGCGTGGTCTTCCAGACCTCTTGCGGTCATCAAAGCTCAGGGTACTATTGTACCTATTAATGGTACGATAAACGAATTGTTTGTTGATTTTCAGATTTTGAAGCAACTTCAAAATCACGTTTGGCGGATGCCCGCATTTGTGCAACGCAATTACAGCGACACGATTTTCTTTTAGACCCCAATCCATTATAAATATGACAAGATAAGTGTTGTGTGTGCTATAAAATTATAACTGACAACCCGCCATTATATGTCATTTTTTATTTTTTCGGTAGCATTTGTTTTAACGCAAGAAAAGAGTTTACAAATCGAGTAACAGAACTTAGTAACCAACTAGGTAAACAATGTAGTGCCGGACTTGGCACCATTTCAGACAATCTACGGAACTTGGCACCCATTTAGATCTCAATTCTTTTGTCGGTGAAGACGACAACCAAGTATCGCATATTCTTAATATTGAACTTGGCTTCCATTTTCACATTTAAGTTTTTGATGGGTATAGCCTTAATAAACGAAGTTTCGCAATTGTTTAAAAAAAAATGTTTGGTGTGCGTGTTTTTATAAGTTTGAGGAACCCTGCCTTGAGAACCAGATATTGAGATATAAGCAAAAACTTAAACAAGTTACCTGCAGGTGCGTGTGCCAAATAACTCATCAATTCATCATTTTGTGTTCGTTTCAGATGTGGAGAACACCCGTGAATGAGCGGCGAGAGAAAATACTAACAGCTCTAACATCATCTCGTAAGAAATTCAAGTGCGGGCGCGAAATGAAGAAGCGAGCCACTATTTGGGGCCTGCGGGACCGCCGTCCGCCGCCGCAGCCCTTCCAGCTGTTCACGTTAGAGCAGGTACATCGCGTGGCGCCGGCTAATCGAAAATAAAAATTAAACTAATTCAAAATCAAAACGTTTTGCCAATACCACACTAGGCCACTTTTATAAGCTTATGATATCAACTATAAATCAAACATAATTCTAAAGAAAACTAATTAGGTACTACACAAAAGATAAAAAGTAATAAATAAAGTACCTACACCAATCAGCTATCAAACCGCTTCAAGCAACAATATTAGAATACTCGAATCTAATAAGTATTATCAGAGATGTATGCACTTTCCTTGAGTGTTAATATTGAATGATAAGATTCAAATAAAAACAAGAACAGAGTGAAATCTCGAATTCCAATTCCACTTAACACTAGTATGAAGTTGCTCGTAAGTAGCTCCTACAAACATGAACATGCTGGACCGCACAAACAACACCCATTCACGAGTGTGACGCGGTCAACCTAATTAAACGCAAAGGTCTGCTTCCAGGTGAAGAAAGGGGAACCGCTGACTGACGAGCTGGTGCGCGAGTACGCACCGCGCCTTCGTTTCCTCCCGCGGTCGCCGCCGTCCCCGCCCCTGCACCAAGACGACAGGTCTTTACTCTCACCTTTTACAAAATTACCCGTCGCAATCCTCTCTTGCAAACAACTCATTCCTTTGTTCTGTTACAGTATGCAACCGTCGAGCAGTAACAGTGAGAAAAGTTCCTTTAAAAATCATCATCAGCAAATGATTGTGCCTGTTGATGGCCATTGGCTAAATTTAATGATGGGCAAGCGGTTTCACGAAAACCTCAACTCCCATTCAAACTCAGAAAATGACTCTACAAGTTCCTATGAATCAATCAAACAGATTGAAAATGACGAGCCGGCCCCTTCTCCAGTTAGTACAGCTAGCAAATCCGATGCCAAAGATGACGTCTCGGAGAAGTATCCGGAAGTGGCTGCCGCCGAGATCGACGACGACGTGAAACCGGCTTGTGAATCCCCGCCCGTGCCATCGCTTAACACGTCGCTAGTTCCTTGCTCTGTTAAGTTAAATAAAATACCCAAAGAAATTATGTCTGAAGTCAATGAAAGCAAAAGTATTTCTAATATCACAATAAACTCAAATAGCACCAGAATAGCTACCATGAACCTAGAAGTCTCCAAGTTATCTACTAAGAATATTATTGAACATTCCAAAATTATGTCTCTGCAACACATGGATAAAATGCCTCCTTACAGTAGCAATTTTAACCACGATATTGAGTCCTCGGGAGACGAAACGTCGAGCCGGGGAACGTTGGACGCCATCATCCCACCACTGAAAGACTTCCAGGGGAAAAACAACCCATTCTTGATGCAGAATACTTCCAAAACACCGTTCTCGTCTTCTATGAATGCACACAACAAACAGAACGGCAGACAGAACCACTTTCATGCGCGGTTTTCACTCCCAGGTCAACTGAATTCGATGATTGTTCCTGTAGGGAGACCGTTGAAGAGGAAACTTAGCGAAAAAGATATAGTAATAGGTCCAAATGGAGAGGTGAAGCGTAGAAAATACAGACGACCGAGGAAATATCTGCAAATGCAGGTCTGTATAAATGCTCATCTTTCTGTAAGTTTTATTCTTGCTTAAAAAGCTAAATCTTTTAACATATTGATTTCCAACAATTCGCGACCTGTGTTGGTAAACGTTGGGTACAAAATCATTGGCACATTCTAGCGCGGTAAATTTTGAATACTATTCTAGAAACAAGTCTTACGTGGGCTGTTCCGAAAGTTTTTAGCTGCTCTCACTCTATTCATGCCATATATGTTTTAATGATACCATTATGCGGGTAATTTCAATACATATGTGTTGGGGTGAAACTGTTGATGAAAGTCGCTTGGGTTTTTTTATTTATTGTATTTTAAGTGCGACGTGTCAACAGCCCTATCTAATATGTGATGAACGGGTCACAATACCAATTTTGTGTTGCGAGCCAATTTTGATTAATACGTCACCACAACTAAACGAAATTTTATACACCGCAAACTATGAATCTTCCCTGTCTCTACCCACGTAATCTGTTTCGATTGCATGAAAATTAGCGACAATGAGCAGGTGTGTCGAATATTAGTCCAGGTCGCGAGACTAGGGACTGGTCATCATCACAAAAAAACTTAAATTAAATAAAATCATTTACTGATTTTACATTAAAATCAGCAAAACTAAGTTAGGAAGTCATCTCTGGCAGTTTCCACTACAGCTGTTAGGGATTTCGTTGCCAAAACTATTTTTAGGTATCAAAAATAGTACTATTATCGCAATTTTTTAAAAGCCCATACAAAAGGCCTTTTGGTAAAAGAAATGTTGTGACAAAAATTCTTGCTACTTACCAACGATTTTATCTCAGTTCATAACTATTGAAATTACCCACATAATGGTGTAAATAAAAAATATACCGCATGAATAGAGTGAGAGCAGCTAAAAACTTTCGGAACAGCCCACGTATATGTCGGTCCAAACTAATGATAACATTGATAACCAAGTTACAATTAACCAACACTTATGAATTACTTGAAAGTTCATCAATTGGAAGTATGAAAAATTTTGCAAAATGTACATCCATTATAAATCCAGTTTTAAAATGTATTAAATAATAACAAGGCATATATTCTAATAAGTGAACTAACTTCAACTTCTACCCTGAACACGTATAATTGAAATCAACCACTTGTGCTTTTCAGATGAATAAGTCATGCCCACTGCCCGACGATCCCAAGACTGTTCCGATGCAAAACGAGAGTGGTGAGCCGACGCCGTCAGCGCACTCGAGTGTCAAGTTTCACGGCAGAAGACTGAGACAGAGGCAGGAGAAGAATTACTATGAGAATGCGCGGCGTTGCACAAATAACAACGCTGTTCACAATAGTGTAAAGAGTTTACAGTTAAGTCCGCACAAGGTGCAGAATTCGGGCGCGGCGGAGGCTCAGGCGCAGGAACTCTCCGCGCTCAAGTCCAGCGTGCAGTCGTACTTCCGCGCGGGACAGCGGTTCCGCATTCTGGCACGTCGCATGTCTGATACCGCGCCGCCCGCGTACCTCGTCGAGTGGGACGCCTCCTAGGCTGCGGCGCTAATGCACGACCCGCCCCAACCCCACTCCAACTGAACGACAAATGGAATAGGCAACGGACAAACACGTATATGTTACATATGTTATGTATTACTCTTATTGATTCGGCATTGATGTATTCTCAATTGCATTATTAACTATGGGTATTATAATGGCCATGTGATATTATAATGGCACAACAGTTCTCCATTTGCCATTTCCGTGTCTATAGGCAAACAGCGCTCGTGCGCAGACTCGCGATCGTAGTTTGTAGAACATGAATTATCAATATTGGGTGCTGTTCACATTACGCGTCACAGCTATTAAAATGCTAAAAGAAGTATATAGAACTAGCATGTTTAATGCTTGTGACATCAACAGTAGTCCTTGCCAATAAATAAATCGGTACAAATAAAAAATCGCATAGTGACTTATGAGTAGGATCGCAGGGCAAATGATCAAAGCGGCATGATGTTGGTAATGCTGGTCATTGCTAAAGAATTCTGACAGGTCATTGAGTGTTTTATTATATGGTGTAGATTATAGTAGTACATTGCGTATTAAAGGTAAAATCAATCAATTCGAAGAAAATAAAGAAACTCGAGTTTGTCGTTCATATGCCGACCATGAACACAATGTTTATAATCACTAGCGAGGAAATAACTACATGTTTTTAATTAGTGTTGGTCTTAATAGAGCATTTAGACATGAGACTCCATCAGTGCTTCTTTTAGAATATAATATGTTGTCATGTCCTGAGGAGTACCTCCGTTGAATTTTTGTTTGTAAAATACACTTCAAAGTATCCTAAAATAAAATATATCCTCATATCCCCAAGAAAGCAATTTGGAATATATGTACATTTAGTTTTTTTTTTTCAAATTGTTCATTATTACTAAAGTGTATAATCTATTTCTACGCGAAACGCTTGCTGTCCAGGGAGCGAAACTTTGGTGCCGATGACAGACGTATGACGTCAAGCTACATACAGAGTGTTTTTATCTGGATTATTGAAGGAATCGATTTTGATGATGAAATGTTAACTTACAACAATATTTGTTCTAGTTGCGATTACAGGCATTATGCACAATGTTTACCAACGGCGGGAGATGCAGTTACATTGTTCAGAATGTACAGTATATGTATGTAGGTATGTATTTAAATAAGAAGATGCGATGTTGTGCTTGAATTCTAGAAGCGTTCTGCTTATTTTTCGATAACCCACGAAATTTAGTTTGTTGTTTTTCATTTATCCGAATTAATATAGTTTTTACAATTACTTACTTAGTAAAATATGTTTTTCTTATAGCCTTTGTAATTATTTTAATATTTATACTATTTTCAATATAAATGTATATTACCATTATTGTATTATTAATAATCATTGGGGTTTCGCAATGTTGTTTATATAAAATCATACACCTATATGTGAATTTGCGTCATAATGACTTCACCGGCACCAAAGTTTCGCTCCTTGGTGACGTCCTACGGCACTGTAAAAGTGATTAAACAAATTCGCTTTTCGTCCGTCACTCATGTCAGTTACCGGGTACTATTGCATCTGCCTTTGTAAATAGTAGTATTTTTGTTAACTCAAATATTATACAATAATTTACCTTAGATTGTTGCTTTGTTATTATTATTTATCTTATGTCGATCGATTCGAATCGATTATCTTTCTTTTGTAAAGCATATACCCCCAATATTATTATTATTATATTGGCTATCGAAATAATTGTATGCGACGATTGGGCCCATCACTAATTTTAATGTGTCTCACAAGTGTCAAACAGCCGTTATGCCGGATCTACGCAATGTGCTTCGATGGCCCAACTTATATAATATCTAATGTTTATATAATGGGTACACACGTAAAGAGACTGATGGTTTATCACACGCGCCGTCTTGTGCTAGCCGTGCAGGACACAGTTATGTGTTAAAAAGAGAAAGACATTTTTATGTACGTTGTGCCATTATGGCCCATTGTGTGAATCCGGCATTATAGTGCCGTATGACGTCACAACTGAGGGCCTACCGCGAACCAAAAACGAAGTATCGCCCTCTGTCGGGCGAATATGCAAGTGCGACAGAGAAGCAGATGTTCCTGCCCGCCTAGTATGATAGCTTATACCGTCACGTTTTATGTGACGTTTCAGTACATTTTGGCCATATATGGCTTATAACGTGACGGTATAAGCTATCATACTAGCCGGGCTGTACGCGGTAGCGCCCTGGCATTAGTAACAGCTACCTTTACCGTCTCGCAAATTTTTAGCACATAAAAAAGCATGAATGTTAAAAGTAATTAATTAATTATATAATTGATCGTACATGATAACGGCTAACGATTTATATCGACGCAGTTCGACTTCCTATTACAAAATCTATCTTATTCTGACAGTAGTATTAATAATAATGCTTCTGTATGATTTATTACGATGTGACGCTTTACTTGTCACCACTTACTCTCATTTAGAATAAGTAAGTTTTTTAATTGATTTTTTTAATGATAATGGGATAATATCGGGGGTTTTAAAATATGTTTATATTTAATTTCTTCTCTCATTTTTATTAAATCTGAAATAAGCCCGCTTAAATAATGACATGTCAATTTTGAAAATGAATGAGCAAATAGTAATCACGCCAAGATTACACGTAGGGTCGATAGGCCAGTTAGCGAACAGATAATTTGGTGTGTTGGTTTGCGGCCACTTGGATGAGTTGCTGAACTGAAAGGATAATGTTAATTTTTTATGAATTTCCATCAATAACTACCAAATAAAATATATATGAATCACTTTCTTTAGGATCTGTAAAAATATTAATATCTTTAATGGAAAAAACCTCGTATGGTCGTGTAAACGGCCTACCGTCCCAACCTGTGAAATGATTCATCTTTTGGTAAATTTGATTACGTAAAATCCAATAACGGCACAAAGGCATTTTGACGGAGCTCGTCACACACCGATAACGATTTCGAGGCTGATCTACATATACAATCGATTAATGAAGTAGTTTTTAATATCGAGACAGATTATTCTTTGATAGAATCTCTTGTATTAAATGCTCTTAAGACATGCAAAACTGCTGAAAACCTTATTATGAAATAAATTAAAGCCTAATAAGTGCTTTAACATTTCATAGTTACATGGTTTACACACACTGCTTTAGAATTAAAATCTTGGTTTGAAACCGAATATGCTCAGAGACTTAAGTAGAATAATATTACGATATTAAGTACCTATTTGCAAACAAATGTAATGAATTAAATGTTTGTAGTTCATAAGAGAAGATAACCAAAGCAAACTGGCTAAATGTTACTAAAAAAATATTGTTTGTCTATGAAGGCCTTAGCCATAGTGTCCAACTACCCATGTAATTGTACTTGCTCGGCAAATTGATGTCTATTTTTATCGGTTCGTGACGATACTCTAAAAATATCGTTAGCGACACATCACATAATCACTAAATTAAGATGATTAACTACACATACTATTCCCAAAATATTTTTTATTTTATTTTAATTAGAATGTTCGAATTTGAAGGAAGATGTTATTTTATTTAGCCTATTGTTGTGCTTATTTTTTATGATTATGAATGACATTTGAACTGATATTTAATGTTTAATCCGTGACGTGACAAATCATGTCAACAGCTCCTTATAGGTTCATTTATGTATTGAAATATTATTTAAGAGCTTGTTTGTAGCCTAATTTAGTTGTACAGTAAGATAAAGGAATGTGATATATGATTATTCCAATCAATGGACGTCTTTTATTTTTCTAATAGTAGTTAGTATTCCACAGCTGGAATCCCAGAGGTTCTAAACCCTATTCACCCAACTTAACAATTGTTATCGCAATTTGCTGTTTACTTTTATGGATTCGCCCAGTTTATGGCAAGAACCACAAGTATACGTACTGATTTAAACTTGCACGACTTTCACAGTTTCTGTTCTGTTTCTGTGGGGCTAGTATGATCGCTTATATGTCGGACATATAGCATTCGTCCCTCTCGCACTTACATACTGGACAGTACGGGACGAATGCTATATGTCCGATATATAAGCGATCATACTAGCCCTGCTGTTCGCTCCTAATATGCCGAAGGGGCGGTGTAAGGGTGGTATTCCACTCATCCATATCTTTGTCCAATGTACTTACATTTGATCAAAAATTCTGATGACATTTAAATCAATATGGCTACGCATGAAAAAAAACTTGGACAATGATATTGGACGAGTGGAATGGGACCCACCCTTAATGGTGGTATTCCACTCGATCCAATATCTTACGCACGAGTGATCCTATAAGGTTTCCGTTTTTTTCCTTTTGAGGGAGGTAACCCTGAAAATACAGGGGAATTCCCAACAAGTCTCGTAGTCTAAGGTGTAAGCAAAAAAACGCGAAACGATGTACAGAGTAGCCATTTGGCATACGCATACTAAAGGTCAAAACAAAAATTGAGGAAACAGACTTGCGCTCTCCAGCGGTGCCAAGTAGAGATATATCGAAGTGCTGAAGTATTCATACGAGAACGCCACTATGTCAGTCTGTCTCCAGGACCAGAACTCGAAACCAATACCATTGCAGCGGGGAGTTAGGCAAGGAGATGTCATCCCTCCAAAACTATTCTCTGCAGCACTGGAAGATGTTTTCAAGGTTTTGGAATGGAAGGGGCTTGGCATCAACATAAATGGCCCACTCACCTTCGATTTCATGGCTGAAACTACTATGGAGAACTTATGTACTATGCTCGGTAATCTAAGCAGGGCCTCTGAAGATGTTGGTCTTACGGACGATTCACACCAAACGGCCGGAGTCGGCGCGCACGCTACCAGAGTCAAAGGAATTCGAACCCTCCATACAGAAGCTAGGCTTCTGAAACTAAGGAGTATTATTTTCTCTTTCTTTCGGGTTCTAATCTCTGGTTAGACAAATAAGTTTACTTTTATTTACAGCTTTGTTTTATTCTATCAAAGAATCTTCGCCCTTGTGGTGCCGGGTTAGAGTAGCATGCCGGCCATTTAATTCTATAGAGTCTTCATGTAAGTAATACCTATTAATATTATCGAGTCATATTGATACTGGCCATTAAATACGTTACCTGAAAAATGCAGAAAATGTTGGAAACTGTATTTTTAGGCCTGACGAGCATTCTGCAGCCGGGTTCTACATATTGGTATTAAATGACGTGTATGATGTGACATACTTTAAAACGTGAGACAGACATATGCAATGACAAGTCTGCACTGTTTTCGTGAAGTGTCAGATCATTTTATTCAGGTTTGGTTCATATAACAAGAACACAAAGCAGCTTTTTGCATATTTACATTTTATTTTGACAAAACGGAAGAGATGGCGTAAAGTGTATTATTGTAATTTTAAATAGTATTGTAACATGCTTAAGGTATTTTTTCCTTAAATGCTCTAATATTTTTGATCACGTTGGCTGCTTAGATACCTTTGACGTTCTGTGCGTTCAGATATTTTAACTCTTTGTCTGCTCAGAATTTATTGGAAATCTGGATGTTCTGAAAATATTGGCCATATGTACTGTAAAGAATTTATTTGCATTTTATGTTGCTCAGAAATATTTTTTGGGCACCTCTTCCGCTACGATATATCTGATGGTGACTGTCCAACAAGCATTCTGTCCAGCAAGTACTACGTCAACACGTATTTAGTCCAACCATCGAAAAATTAAAATACCGGTCAAAAAGTAAATATCCCGTGCCGTCCGATCCGATCTTACGTTGCCGCAACTCCGCAATAACTACTTAATAGAATTAAATTATTTTTGGGGTAATTTTTAAAAGGCTCACACACTAGTCGGCCAAATGCCGACATTCATTGCACCCACTTAAGCGAGGCACCTCGAAAAAAGGCGTGTTTTTGTTACTCGTATGAAAATCTATATACTCCTTCAAAATTAACAGAAACTCATTCATTACCCACCTAGATATTCGGATCCCAATGTGTATTCAAAATTGCATGATATTTTCAGCATGATGTTTCAAAATGAGAATCTCTCGGGGGAATCTCACCCTTTGAAAGCGCGTCCCTAGGTGGCGGATGGGGGAACGCCCGGCGGACCTAATGCCCAATGGGTAGGAGGGAAATAAAATACCTCCCGCGGACCAACAGGCCACCGGGGGATGGGCAGCAGCATCCTTCGAGTGCGGTGGAGATACTGCAATCGCCAACCCGCATGCCAAGCGTGGCGATTATGGCATTAACCCCCCATGATATTGGGGGAGGCCTATGTCAAGCAGTGGACGTCCTTGGGCTGATGTGGTGGTGTGGGTGGTGGGCCAACAGGCCGGAGAAGGTCAACTCCGTTAACAAACCCTTGGAGAAGAGCTGCCATGAGGTAATCATGGAAAAGGTCGCTCCAGTGCTGTAGTTCGGCAGCAAACTGCAGAAGCGATGTCGGCGTATGAACCTACCATTGAAGGTCACCGGCGGCGCTCACACCCAGTCAGCGGGTAGTCTGCCTTGGCGTCAGGCGGCAGCCGGCTGTAAAACTTAAAGCAAATTTAAAATCCGCCGAATATGAACAGAACACGAAGAAATGCGATTAAATACGAGGCTTGCACTGAAAGTGGCGGGAATCGAATACTTATTAATTTATTTTTAACATGTATTATACCTTTTTATAATCTCTGAAGTTTCCTTATCTCAACACACTGGCCACTTAGAAAAAAAAAAGTATGGTTCGGTTTCAATTGTTTATTGAAGTCGTCGAGTCACTGCTTAAAATGGAATTGTGCCGTGAAAATTTCAGAGCTATGATTTATTATGACTTTAAAAGTGGACTAACACAAAAACAATGTGAAGAGCGGATGGTTGCTGCTTTTAATATTGAAGCTCCTTCAAAGACTACAATATACAGGTGGTATTCAGAATTTCAACGTGGCCGTGTATCCCTCACCGACGAAGTGCGTGAAGGTCGACCAAAATCGGCAGTCACGCAAGAAAACGTCGATGTTGTGCGTCGTCTGATAAATGAAGACCGACATGTGACATATCGGGAAATTCAAGAGCACCTGGGTATTGGAATGAGTCAAATACAAATTATTTTAAAAGAAGAATTAGGCGTGAAAAAGTTATTTTCCCGTTGGATACCTCACCTATTGTCTGACGAGCAGAAAATAGTCCGTGTCAATTGGTGCCGCAAAACTTTGAAAAGATTTAACAAGGGACGCTCAAATGCTGTTTTTAGAATAGTATCAGGTGACGAGTCGTGGATATACGCTTATGAGCCTGAAACTAAAAACCAATCCCGAGTATGGGTCTTCGAAGACGAGCTCAAACCCACAAAAGTTGTTCGTTCTCGCAGTACGGCTAAGAAGATGGTGGCTACGTTTATCTCTAAATCTGGTCACGTAGCTACTGTGGCTCTTGAGGATCGTAGAACAGTCAATGCTGATTGGTACACCACTATTTGTTTGCCGAACGTCTTTGCTGAACTCCGAAAAACAAACCCTAGTCGTCGCATCATCCTTCACCACGACAACGCCAGCCCACACACCGCTCGGACAACAACTGAGTACCTGGACGGTGAAAAAGTCGAAATATTGGACCACCCTCCATATAGCCCTGACTTAAGTCCCAACGACTTTTTTACATTCCCCAGAATCAAGGACAAACTGCGTGGTCAGCGGTTTCAGACGCCAGAAGAAGCAGTGGAGGCCTATAAAATAGCCATTTTGTCGACCCCTACTTCAGAGTTCAAAAAGTGCTTTATGGACTGGTTTGAACGCATGCATAAGTGCATGAAATACAAAGGAGAATATTGAAAAACAATAAAAATAAATAAACTCACTTATACTGCATATTTTCTTCTATTCCCGAAACTTTCAGTTTTACCCTCGTACTAGGGCGTCCCCAGCAAGCGACGGCACAAATCGAGTAATATCAAATGCGAAGTCCAAGTGAAGCAGAAGAAATATACTATGGCGTCCCCCACAAGCGACAATGCAAGAGACAAGAGAAGCATCTCGCCAACTGCATGCTCCACACTGCGATTGGCTACTTGGAATGTCGGATCATTAAGAAGAAGACGCATGAACATCTGCTGTCTACTGGAGACTAGGTGGAAAGGAGCCAAAGCAAGAGACATCGCTTTTATTATGGAACCTCAAACCAAAATAACGGAGTAGTTATCGCAGTTGACAATTTAAACCTAGGGTTATTAAAGTAGACCGGCGCACCAATCGCATCATGTCCATTAAACTCCATTCCAATAGATGGACAGCCGACGCTAAATGTGTTATTTATATGCACCCAAGACGGCTGCAATGAAACCGAGCATGAACTGTTCTGGGACACTCTAGAATCCCTTATGAGCCGACGATCCTAGGAGCAGATCTAAACGGACTCGCTGGCGCTAAGAACGCAAACTTCCCGGAACATCACGGTTTCACGGTGGATTTGGATTCGGCACAATCAACCGTCGAGGTCGGTCCATTCTTCAATTTGCAATCATCCATAAAATGGCTATCGTAAACACCTACTTCTGTAAGGCGGAGCACCTCATCACATACAATTCTGGAAATACATATATTAGCAAATAGAACAACCTACAAATATTTCAAGGACTTTAAATTATTACCAGGTGAAGCACTCACGGGGCAGTACACGACTCTTAATCCTCCTAATAATGAAATTAAACCTTGTCGTAATGCAATTAGGTTGTTGTTGTACCGTACACTTTGACGAATATATCCATAGTTGGCGTCGAAAACGTTCACAAATTCGTTTCAAAGTTTAAAAGCCCTATAATGGACGAACTGCGTAATTACGAATCCCAAAATGGAGGAACTGCGTAATGATGACTCTTGAAATGGACGACTGCGTAATGACTAATGACGAATCTCGAAAGGGACGAATGATATTATGGACGAACTGCGTATTAGATGAATGACCAAAAGCTATTTGGCCGAACCGCGTATTGGATCATCGGTTAATAAATCGGAACTTCGGGAGACAGGAGGGAGTTGGAAGGAAAGTAAATGGAATAAGTTGGGTAGTAAAATGTTGTTTTACCTATAGGAAGGTATATTAGTACATTCAAACAAAATGTGACAAATTAATAAACCAAATAATTACCAATAGTTTGGCCAAGTAACGTGCCATTTGCCTTAAAGTTGTAAATATAAACAAATCCCTTTCTGTGGGGTAACATCATTAAACAAGTGTATATCCTGGCGGTCCTGCAAGCTATAAGTTAGAGCAAAAGGTCAACCATTTCGCTATCTGGCTCTGTCTTATATCTTGTATCACACAGCGGACTGCTCCTCCTACAAGTTATTACTACCCCATTTACTTCATATTGTCCTTAATTTATTCTACGATTTCCAATTAGGGCAACACCTTTAGAGTGAAATGTCTAGTGCTACCAACTTGATAGGTAATTTCTGTTACAGTCGATGGCCAGAGCTGCACCATAGAGGTGACAATGTGAAATGTCTAGTGCTACCAATTTGATAGGTAATTTCTGTTACAGTCGATGGCCAGAGCTGCACCATAGAGGTGACAATTTAAACAACAAGTTACAATATGGAATGTATATTTTAGTTCATATCTACATTTGATATGAGTAAACGACAAACTAAATTGCTTATCAATATACAATGCGTTTTGGGTTGGTATTTATTATCATGTTTACTCTTGATACCTTATTTATGAGTAGGTAGGTACGCAGAATATTAGGATAATGTTTAGTACAAAAAGTCTACTGGAGTGTCTATCTACAAACATAAAAAGGCGCATCTCAATGTAAAATAAATATATTTCACAAATCAAATGTATGACATTTGATCTGACTTCAAACAATGACAGACTGATAAAAATCTACCAACACTAAGAAAAATTATATTGCATACCGAATATGTAACAGAAAATGTAATTTACTAATAAATACACGAAATAAACTAATTTATTCATTAGATGTTGATTGAAAGCAATAGATTGATTTAATTTTATTTAATTAAAGCGAACAACCACTTTTTGCAGCTAGTGGCACAATACACCAACACGTACAGTACGTCAATGAATAAACACGTAAGTGGGGGTATGAAAACCTTCGTCAGTAAATAAATTCATTCCTTAGTCATAGACTCCTAGTACCTTTTGAAACCAAAGTACCAAGTAGACAAGTGCATGTAAAATTATACCTACTTAATATGATAACAAGGGTCAAAATAGTATACATCACTGACCTATATCTAGTTTCATGTCAACTTCACACCTTTTAAATGACCTAGTCAATAAACAACTTCGTAAGAGTTCCAATCAAATTTAATTAGGAATAAATATTATTAATTATTAATAAATAAATGTCAATATTTTCTCTTGTAATTTTTGGGATCAATAATAACACTGCGGCCTATCTAATTTGATGATGCCGAGTAATTTAAATATCCATAAAGTGCTGCAATTATTGCAGATCATGAGGCTGGCTACAACATTAGCAAAATATCTTGTATTAGTTGATCTGCCACTGTCAGTTGATTAGCCTGTTATTGCAAACCATGGCAGGACTGGTAATTGCCTGGGTGCAAGCAAATATCGACTTAAGGTGACGAACCTTTTCTTACCCCGACTGTACAATATAACACGTCAAAGTCCATTGACTGCTTAGATCATTACTTTGATTTCATTGAAATACTACTATATTAGTATCAACTACAAATGTTTAATTATGGAAGTGTTACGAACCACCAGTTCCGGTGTGAAATGACAAGCCGCCGCGAGCCCTCGAGACTGTCGCTGTCTCGGACGCTTCCGTTCCCACCTTAGCGTAACTATCACTAGTCACTTTATCGCACAAAATTACTTTGCTTAAACAATGTCGCTTATACCTCTAATCTGGGACGTCACATGGCTATTTGTCTCTTAGGTTTTCGAAAATTTGTCCATGTTATTTGTTTAAAAGTTTGATTACTTCAGGGCACCAAGTTTGCGGCGCAGTGCTGCGTCAATTGATAAAACTATAATGTTACATAATTAAAATTATATGTCTGGATTTTCTTTATTTCTTTGCCATATGTGTTTGAGTGCAAGCCGCAAATATATTTTTTAGGAAATATGCTGATGTGACCCTGAGAACGAAACAGAAAGAAAATAAAATGACTAGTCGAATGACTAGTGCAGTGCAGTGGACGGAGTAGTTAACCCAATAAACGCCATATTATTTTAAGTCTCAAAACTGGAAGATATTCTACTATTTTGTTCCAGAAGTCATTTTAGGTAGTTTAACACTTTCCGTGCAAGGAACCCGCCAGGAGGCCGCTCGACTTATACTACGCATTTTTCTACATACGGTTTTTAGCATGTTATCGACTACGAGCATAGCGGTACGAAATCGGTGGAAGTGAATGTGTTAAGACTTTATTTTTTTCCATAGGTATTATTATACCTGGGTAATAAGTGGTGCAATATGACACCGCTAAGCGTTAATGGGTCAAGTGCACCGCACACTGCCATGGCCTTTCAGACGAAGAGTGATGCGCACGCCATATAACAGACAGAGAACCGAGAAGAAAACAACTTTTCATTTCAAGCCTAAACCCGAAGCTCGTAACAATTGACTTATAAATGTAAAGAGAGTTTACTTTAAGAACTTATGATTAACTTATATAATACACATAATTTTAAAATGCATCCTCTTAAGAGAGGTCCTTAGTTCGCGAACACGAAATCTAATTGATGGTACAACAGTTTAATTTAATAAGTATCCTATTCACAGCTCTTATACACATGTTAGTCAATTGTTCCACGCACAAATCACTATTTCACTTGACGTCACTTAGTCACCGCACGCGCCGGTTACGGGTCACGGTACACTGTTAGTTCGGACGGTATTCTGCCGACGGTACGATTCTATAAATCAAAATCGTTTTAGAAGCATGGAGATAGTGCCAGCATAGAAACAGTTAAATTAACTGACAGGGCTTAGCAATTGATTTTGCGTCCCTATACGTAATTAATTATATTTACAAAAGTTATGTATAGCGATCAAAATGACAGCAGCCACAGGAAGGAAGAATCGTTTAAGGATCGTAAGGTAGTGGTTCGTACATTAATGGGGAGTACACATAACGATTTTGGTTTGTAGAATTAGTGTCATCTAACCATCTACATTACAAAGATTCTTCAAACGCAGCCATTAGATCACTCTGCATGTTCATGTCAATCTGGCCAGCCAGCTGAAAAAAAAAATGTTTTCTGTATAAACACGATTAAATTAAGTATAACTTCGAATAAGTACAGTTTTATCAATAAAGTGCGTGGGATAAAATAGCCGGGTACTAACAGTATACGTTTCGTGTCGTTTCCTTGCATACATTTAACTAATTCTTTGTCAAATCTTTGATTAAAGTTCTTTGACGGAGGCCCATTCCACTCATACAATATCTTTGTACAAGTTTTTTTTTTCTTTTCATGCGTAGCCATATTGATTTAACTGTCATCAGAATCTTTGATCAAATGTCGGGGTCCCATCCAAGTTGGATGAAATCATCCAATTTCTTTGATCAAATGTATATTGGACAAAGATATTGGATGAGTGGAATACCTCCCTATTAAACCCTTACCCGCCCAAATTAAAGACATTTATGGTAAGCCGCCAGACGTCTAAGACCAGTTCTCAATGTAGCTGTGTAAAGAGCTTTGTTGTACCTTTTGGTGGAACTCATATAGGATCTCTATAGAAATCCTTACTCTTGAGGGCTTTAGTATATATTGATTTCACGGAATATAAAAACCAGAGGAAGTGTCATTCTAGCGATTGTACTAGAGAACGGCTGTCGCCACACGCAAACAACCATACTTAAATCACAACTCTTACACACTATAACAGAACTCTTTTCATTGATTAAAACGTACCGTGGTAATATGTTGGTAGCGGTAGTAAATTTCATAAAGAAACAACTCCAAAGACTACTATATCGTGTGTTCATAAGTTTTGAGACGGCTAAATACTCGATGTTTTCACAATTTTTTTTTATATATACCTATAAACATATTGTTAATTTTACTTGACAATAGTTTCATTAATATACATACATAGGTATTATTTAAACTGCGTTCCAATATTTTATGTTAGATGACATTTATTGCGTCGGCTACACCTAGATAATGACCCCGCGAGACACGATAGTTTTCATCAGGGATTCTCTTGCTTTTCTTCCAGTGGCTTATTTTTGAGTAGTATTTACGCAGGTTTTTAGCTCTAAATTGTGTGTTCAAAAAAGGTTATTTTGTCCATAAAGACTAATCAGGAGTATTTAGAGCCAGGCTCGAAGAAAGTTACTTCTATTGACTGATAAAAGACATACATTTCTCTTTTAGCAGTTTTCGTATGAAAATTTAATTTTGTTACGGTTTGGTCTAAAACTTTGTCAAAATCCAATTATTTTGATGAATAAACGTGTCAAATAAACTTTAACAAGTGATTCCAATAGTTCATCTGGTAAATGGATAATTTTAAGGCATAGTTTGAGCATCTAGTATGCAAAATTGAAAGAAATGGCTACCTCATACGTAATAATCGCCCGTATCATGAACATCGTAGGGTGATAAGGTTGCAGTACTGTCTGTGCAGTAGTTGGAACATCTATCGACATTTTGGTGTACAATTTGTCGTTCCGCTGCCTTTACTTTCTTTCTACCATAGACATTAACTTGTCAGTGAAAAAGGCGTTTTTCGTTTCGTGCCGGCACCTAAGACAGACCACCGCATTTAAAGGCCTAAATCAAAAATATTGAAAACCAATTTAAATAAACTCTATTTAATTTTATCAGCTACAGTACAGTGATTCAATAAAAATAATAACATTGACAGAAATATTGTCTGTAATTGAATATTTCAAAAAAATATTCGTCTCAAAACTTATGAACACACGAGGTATTTACGGCCTAAATTAGAGTGGAATGTAAATATTTCTTTCGTCCGTGTTATTCTTTGCTGCTCGTGTTCTAACAGACGTGTTAGTTTGGCTACTCAACACCAGATCTGCCACCAGACCAGCCATCTGGTGACGAGTAGCCGAGGCGGTCAACTCAAACCAAAAGGTCGTATGCGATTTCGAATTTCGCATCGTGATAAGACTTTTTACTTACTCGTAGTAGGCTTAAGAAATAAGGATGGGGTATGATTTTTAACTACATTTTAACCATCGACATTTTTGTGATATGTGACATGAACTATCCGAATATTCAAATATTTTGGACACTATAAAAATACAGAGAATAATTACTATTTAAACATTAGGAGCGGAGTAAAGTCAGTAATCATACTAATTTTAAAGTTCCAAATCAAAATAGGCAGCTTTTTAACTGACTTTGATAAAATAGGATTAGGAAGGAGGTTCCCGATGCAGCACATATGAGGATTAAAGTATGAAAATGTAATGATAAAAGAAAATATAATTAAAAAAGAAGTATGTATACTCTTGGCAATGGAAACTTCGCCACCACAAGGACTACGACTTAGGACTTGGTCGAAAGCTTTAATAGAAGGCTATAATGGCAAGCTGTCCAAAGAGCTACTACAACTCAAAAGACACAAAACCTGCGCAGTGACAAGAATACTCACTGGCCACTGCAAACTAAACAAACACCTAACTAAAATGGGTTTAAAACAAAGCGCAGCATGCAGGTTCTGCCAAGAGTCAGACGAGACAGCCATTCACATCCTCTGCTCGTGTGGACCACTTATGCTCAAAAGAAGTATCTACGAGGGGAGGCACATCATGCAACCAGAGGAGATACAACAAATTGCAGCCCAAAGAGTCTGGAAATTCTTGGAAGCAGTGGGTATAAGCAACTAACTATAAGGGCTGCCACAATAGATCAAATACTGGTCGAAGCGGCATAAAATGGCCCACAACCAACCAGCGGCTAAGATGGCGGTTGGTGAAGTGCTACGTTCTTTCTATTCTTTTCTATGGTACGGAAACCTGGACAATAAATAAGGCGATGGAAAACAGACTTGAAGCATTTGAAATGTGGCTATACAGGCGTATGCTTAAAATATCCTGGATCGAAAAAGTTACAAGTGTTGACGTACTAAAGAGAATGAAGAAGTAAAACGGAAGTATTAGTTACAATAAAAAGAAGAAAAATAGCATATTTCGGCCATCTATACAGAAACGATAAATATAAGATTTTAAAGTTAATATTAGAAGGAAAAATCGAGGGAAAGGGGTAGAAGGAGGACCAATTGGCTTGACAATATTAAAAAGTGGACAAATATAAAAGAACGCAGTCACACTGGCGAAAACGGCTAAAAAGAGAGAAGAAAGGCAGCGGTGGTCGCCGACATCCGCTAGAGCAGGGCAACGAAAGAAGAAGAACAGCATTTGAGTAGCAATTAGGGGGCAAAATTTGACGTTCTGGATAACGAAATAACACACATGATTATGAAGTTTAATCTCAGAGGAATAGAATACATATATTTGCTTAATTACATACGCAAATTGTGTCTTCTAAATTTTTTATATTACTGTTGTTTCTACAGCTTTCCACGGCACAATAAGGCATTTTACAAATAAAAACAGATTTATATTACTTATTTACTCATCTCAAACACCGCTTGCGGTTGCCTAGTGACTAATAATAATCTGTGCAACAAGTAAGCTAATATTAGATCATGTTTGGCGACACGGGAACGCCCACTCACCACTTCGACTGGTTTTTATATTCCGTGATTGATTTATTCGTAATTATCGATATAGTAATAGAATAGGTCTTTGGGGGAGGTCTATATCCTGCAGTGCACGTCCTTCGGTTCACGTGATGATGATGAATTATCGGTAATATATGTCAGGGTTTTTTACAACAACATTAATTAACTAGTCATTCTCAAATAATGTATACCCAAATAAAACCGACTCCAATTAACTACAGAAAATACCGAAATCGCCATACGCGTGCCTATCAAATTTGAAGAGTTCTCCATTCCTCCTGGATCCCATCATCAGACCTTCACCATATTTATATGGGACTAACTTGGGGTAACCTGCTTTGAAACAAAAATAGAATCATCAAAATCGGCGAACGTGGTCAAGAGTTATCGGGCAACATACATAAAAAACAAACATGCAGACGGACTGAGAACCTCCTTCCTACTATTGAAGTCGCTTGAAAATGTACTATAAGTATACTGACCGCTTCCCGACGACGCCTCTCCTGCTCCCGCTGGCGGAGGCGCTCGCGCTCGGAGGCGGCGGGCTTGTCGCCCGCGCTGGCGGCGGCGGCGGCGGCGGCCGCGGCGGGCGGCGACGCGCGCGCCACCGGCGACACCGACGGCGACGCCACCTCGCCCGAGTCGGCCTTGCGGACTCCGCCCAGCGACCTACAGTCACACTTAAATTAGGCTCTTTTTAGGCGCAGCGGGGGGAACCTCCCCAAGGTGGACTGGTGACCTGGTAAAGGTCACGGGAGTCCGCTGGGTGCAGGATTGGTTGCTGTGGCACTCATTGGGGGACGCCTATGTCCAGCAATGAACGTTCTACAACGGATATGATCATGATAAACCGACTCAACTCGGTTTTTTTTAAGTCTACGTTTTTAAAATTTTCTGAGAACAAGGCAACAATTAACTTTCAAAATTTGATCTTTACGGACTGGTGGCTTGAGTGTTACGAGTAACTATCATTATTTACGTGTAGTTCAAGCAAATACTATCATTGTTTTGTTTGTACTTGTGAAGGCGTTACTGCCTCCAAACAGTTAGGCTGTGTAAACAAGCACTAGGGACTTGTGTCGACTATCAAATTATGTAATTTCAGTTTATACAATAACTTCCCACGTATAAGTGTTTTCTTCTTCGACATAATATCAGGTACAAAACCTTAAATATTAGTTACTATTTACTAAAATCAGATGCTACAATGAAGCTGAAAAGCAGTCTTTACCTCATTTTGTCGTCATCGGGTTGTCTCCTTTCCGTCTCTTGTCGCTGTCTCTCTCGTTCTGCCTGCTCCTTCCTGCGGAGCTCCTGCTGCTCGATCAAGGCTCTCTGACGATTCATTTTTTCTCTAGCTTGCTTCTTGAATTCCTGAAATAATAAACAAAATATGTAGTTACATTTGTCTGCGCTTAAATTCTAAAGTTTGTATCTAACCAGGCGACTTGATAAATACTTTCATTTAAATGAAGTGAGCTGTGTCATGCAATGTTAATCAAAGTTCTTTCCAAGTAAAAACGTATACTTACTTGGAAAGTATCCATTACTGGCTTCTGTTTCATTTGGTTGCTAGAGCTAACATTGGGAACGCTCTGCGGACTTCCAGCTTGTGCCAAAGAAGACCACGAGCTAGCGTTCTTCAGATTTTGCTCCTGTTTTAACTTGAAGGCTTGAGCAAAATTGTTTTTAGTTTCGTCCACTTTCTTGTCCATATCGTATTTGCTTCTATCCATATTATTGGAGAGCATGGCCGGGACTCCAATGAGGTCTTCAATGGGTTTGGGCGTGAGCAGCGGCTTGGCGTCGTCCTTCTTGAGGGGCGCGCCGAGCGGCGCGTGGTGCGTCTGCGCGATCACCGACAGCGGCGCCGGCGCCGGGTCGAAAATGGAGGGCACCGGGGGCACGCCCATGCCACCCAGACCCGGGTTCATGTCTGGCCGCAGCATCTCCCGCTCTTGCTGCATGCACTTATCGATGAACCCGTTATGCGGCGGATAAATATCCGATTTAATCTGGTCGGGAACGTGCGACATGTCCGACAGTCCGCCGAGGTGAGCCATCAAATTTTGGTGCGTCGAATCGCCCAGCATTTGCGGCTTGGGCATGGGGTAGTTGTCGAGGCGCATGGAAGATTCGGAAGCGCTGACACTGACGTCCATGGGCACGTCGGCCTTGAGAGTGCGCTCGAGACTGGCCAGGGTGCGCTCTATAGGGTCGATGTAGTGCGAGGAGTCGGCTTTGTCGAGGCCGTTGCGGGGCTCGGTTTTGGCGGGCGGTTTCTGTTCGCTAAGGTCGCGCGCGGGCGCCGCGTGAGAGGTGTATGCCGAGTGCGACGAATGTGACGAGTGCGGCGCGTGTGACGAGTGGGAGTGAGAGGAGTCAGGGGCGGCGGGCGGCGCGGCGGGGGGCGGGGCGGCGCGCGCGGCCGCGGGCGGCTCCTTGGCGTCTGCGGCGGGCGCCGGCTTGGCCTCCGCGGGTTTTGCCTCCGCGAGGGCCTTGGCCTCGGGCTCGCCCGCGCCCGCGCCTGCCGCCGCCCCCGACAAAGAGCTACCGGCCGTCGGCATCGGCGGGACGGTTTTCTGCGGATTTCCAAGCTGACTATAACAAAGTATACTATGATTTTATAATACAACTACTATTTCTCGTAGACCTTGGTATTTGTCAAGTGTTTCCCAATTAAGAATAATTATTTGTAGATTGTGTCTTAAGGGAGCAAAATTATATAAAGACGAAAAATTTTTAAGTAGAATTCCGACGAGGGATTCAAGTGTTTAAGCCCAAGACCGAAATGATTTTGCTACTGGGTGGCACATACTGCTTTTCACACCTGTAAGAAAAAGATTCATTGTTGCCCTCAAATTAGGGAAGAAAAGTAAAACCCTGATCCCTCATTCGAGGGCAACAATTACTTTTTTCTGAAAAACAGGTATGAAAACATATTAATGCATGAAAGCTGACAAGTGCCAAGGTCGAACCACGAAATCCGTATCTTTAGATATTAAATATAACTACATAATTTATAAAAATTTTGTAACTAAAATAATAAGCCAAATATCATTTTTAAAAAAGTTCTTCAGCCCCGTTTATAAAGATCCGTTAGGCCTCAAGTGAGATCAAACACAGTGAAACATGAACAAGTAAGCCTTGGATAAGGGGAAAGCCTCTTTCATTGGAATCAAGCGCTTGGTCCTTGTCCCTTCGGAACGGATTAGGCCTACTAAAACAGAGTTCTGATTTTAAGCAATTCTTAATTTTATAATAAAGGAATAGGCGGTGTGTTGAACTTCTACTATGCTATAAATCGTTGCACCGCTCATATTTTTCTAGTGACAACCATACCGTGAGGACGTGTCTAAGTTAGACAACCGGTATATATAGACTGGTATGACTTTAATTACAGATATCAGGTGTAAAGCATCCAAAAAAATTAGCTTAAAGCGGCCTAATTCAGTGTGGTGACATTCAAGTTTGTACCGATAGTAATCCAAAAATCCTCCTTTTATTATTTTGTATTTGTGTTCTCGCACTATATTACTACCCGTTTCGGATATGATTCAAAACAATTACTATTAATGCAATAGCTTGATTTTAAAAGCCCCTGCTTTGAATGAAACAGTAATAGGTACATAATCTAAACCAGGCAATTGTAGGAGATATAAGAAAAGCAAGTGTGCATATTTAAATGAATAATGAATATGGTTATAAATACAGAAGCTGTTACGGACACAGGACAAAATTAACAACTAGTGGGACGCTGATACCGGAAGATCGATGACACTGCAATCATATAGAAGTCTTTTAGATAAATAAATTTAAACGATACTGACTGAAGCTTGATTGAACGAATCCGAACTTATAACATGGGCTTGATTGGGTAAATAGCTGCCCCGCGACCACGCCCTAATGGAAAGAACGCAGGCCAAGCCGCTAAAAAAAACATCACCCTGAAAGCCCAGTCTATAAAATGTTGGAGAATTAAGAAATCAGATGAAGTAGATTCCCTCTTAAAAGTGTTTTTTGCCAGCGATTTATCGGTATCTAGGCCTCTGGTATACGCACATTTTTAAATATATCATGTCTTCAGCAACCCATGGCTGTGGGCATTGCGACAAGTGAAACTTTAGATCGAAAATGTGAGTCCTAATATCCTCTAAATGTAAATGTAGCCAGTATTGAAAAACGCGACCGCAATTTAAATTTTATTAGTTTTATCGTTTTTCGAAAAAAATACTTATATAGGATTCTTGAGGTCCTCACAGATTTCAATATTTAACCATTATCAGTATCTTGATCAAGTGCACGAGATATTGAACCCAAAACGGCGTGACTCTACCTTGCACATTTTCATTAGTCGCTACAGCCCGAAACTTACATGCAAAAAGCCTCGCGACAATGTTAGTTTTGCTTAAGGAGAACAACCAGAACAAGCTGTCCCGAGTAGCCCTAAAGAGGGTATAACAGAAATAAGACGATTCAAGATGTAATACGGGACTCTGAGAACGACACATGTGTTATCTGAACAGGCGTCAGCCTCTATTCTATAACGTGACAGTACATAAAATAACATATCCTCGTTTAATACTTATATTACAACGGGTGTAGCTTAGTCTAATACGTATGAAACAGAAAGACCTTGTTTTATAGTGCAGGGCAACAATCATAAATATCAGAATCCTAGCACTCTCCAGACGAGTTTACAGACAACACGTTTATGCTTTTCACCTACTACCCTACCCTTACGGCAACGAAATATAACATCCGCAATGTCTCTATACGCCCCCTGCCCTATACAGGGCCAAAAACCACGTTAAAGGCAGTCTTTAGGGCCATAACTAGCAAACTAGCCGATATACCGGGTTAGTCACTAGTAGTGAGCAATGGGGCCGTTTTGACAGTGATTATTATCGCGCGATACTCTCATATTTACAAACATTGACGTATATCGCAGTATCATCATAATAAGCGTATCTGGAATCCGCTACACCTAAGATGCTTCAATAATATTGATTTTGATTAACAATAATCCAAATAAATTCCTCTAATTCGAACCAAGCGCTTTGCATCTTATTTTATAATGCGCACTTCTAAGGTTTGGAATTCTCTGCCGGCGTCTGTATTTCCGAGTTCATATAACCTGGACCTTTTTAAGGCACGAGTGAATAGGCATCTTCTGGGTGAGCTCGCTTCATCGTCGGCCTCATCTTTGCCCCCTGGCTAGATGCTGGCCAATAGCAATCCCATTTTTAATAAAATAATAATAATAATAATAATCCAAATGCATTGGAATTATATCACGATATTATCTGTGACATTCTCACAAATCTTGTTTATTTCCGCCATCACCACTGTTTCAGCGAGCAAGCTCAACTAGAATATGTTATTCATTATACCTGTTTATTTTGCATTTACATGGGAGTAAAAATTCATAATTAAGGCACTGTAGCCGAGTGGTAAGGCAGCGTGACTTTCTTATTTGGAGATGGTGAATTTGTACCACTAGGGCAAAAGAAAACACATGTACAACGTATCATCTAATATTACGAAAGTCCTACAATGATACTACGCTCCATAAACTCCTTCAGACTATATGATACCACTTGTCTAAAAGCTACTGAGTAATTGTTTTTTTTAATTCCTTATATTCACTATCCAATAAATAGGAGCGTTCGTGGCCCAGCGGCGCCCGCGTACCGCGTGCGGTATGCGAGGTTAAGCAATGTCTGGCAAGGTCAATCTTTGGATGGGTGACCGCTTTGAGTGGTTACTAACTGAACGCTCCCGTGCTTTGGAAGGCACGCTATGCCGTTGATCCCGGTTGCTGTCTATGATAGCAGTCGTTAAGCCAAATTAGAGGCCTCCGGGCGGCTTGAGAACTTCTAACAGTCAAGTTGCCCACTCACTTGACAAGTCCAATAAGGTCTAGTTTCCCCCTTGGGTTGGAAGGTCAGATGGCAGTCGCATCCGTTAAAACTAGTGCCTACGCCAATTCCTGGGATTAGGTAGCGGACCCCAGGCATCCTGCAGGATGCAACTGTACTGGGAATAACGCTAGGAGGATGATGATTCACTATCCAATAAAATAGTTAATTCATCTAATATTGAACAGTAGCATGATACTCACCGCAGGCAGCGCAGAGTTGGCTTGCTTCTTCGTCTTCTTCTTGGCCGGACGCGCGCCAGTTCCTGGAATAAACAGCAGACCATTCGGCCTAATTAACACATGCTCGGCTTCAAATAATAAGTAAATCAACTAATCAAGAGTAAGACATACTTAGCCTGTGAAGAAAGAGCGATAATAACTCAACATTAACCCCCATAGGTACTCATTATTATTGGGTACTATTTTTTAATATCATTTTGTTTTGTCAGTCATTGTTGATCAGATGCAGTATACGGGTAATTTTTCAGACGTTCCGCAGGGCCCACAGGACTGTCAGTCCCATATTCGTATTATTGTCAAAGTTCCAACAGAATTGGGTGGTTTTGGACCTCTATAAAATAACTAGAGAAGACAACCAAATCTGCAGTACAAATCAGACCTTGGACTGACAGCGGTTGATATTCTCCTAACCAACCGTTTGTCAACACAAAAGTTACTGCCTTGATACTTAGTACCCCGCCGCTACGAGGTAAATCCTGACTCATTGTACAACTACAAGAGTATCTAAATATTGACAATGGCAAAAAAAATATCACAGACAATATTACAAAAAGTTCTGTTATCAATACTGTTGTCTATGTTACGAGTACATGTGTTAATAAATTCGTAACGATACGATTCGTTACGATAGTAAGTTATTGGCGTTATTGCTTTATTGTATTTATAGTTTTAAAAAAATATACTAGTTTTATCAGGAATAAGTAAATTACATTCAGGGGATCTTAATTCGCCATTTTAAAACTACGAATATTTTAACCACAAATCCAGAAACGTCGCAGTCTTTTACTTTCCGGTTTGAACGACGGACGACGGACGGACTACAGTATGGGGTTCTTCAAGAAAGGAGTGTATAAATTCTTAAAGGGTCGGCAACGCGCAAATGACACCCCCAGGAGTTGCAGGCGTCCATAGGCTGCGGTGACCGCTTACCATCAGGCGGGCCGTACGCTTGTTTGCCACCGACGGGGCATAAAATATATATATATATATATTATTTTTCTTTTGTCAATCAGTACATTTATTCGTTGCAGGCGTCCATAGGCTACGGTGACCACTTACCATCAGGCGGGCAGTACGCTTGTTTGCCACCGACGTGGTATAAAAAAAATCAGAACTGTTTCTATATTGCCATAACTTGGCTCCCTACAGTTGACGAAAACATTCAATATGATAAATTGATAAACTTCTGCCCGGTTTTGGCTATTTATAATGCATCACAATTGATACGAACTGGATACTTGACAGATGTTATTAAGGCCATGATAATGCCCGGCCACAAGAATGTCCGGCCCAGTAATCCGCGTGCAATGTACATGGATTACTGGGCCGTGCATTATTTGGCCGAGCATTAACGCTCTGAGCAAATTTGGTCCGGGGCAATATTTGGAAGCCACTTTTGTTCGGGCCGATAATGCGCGGCCCAGCAATCCGCGTCCAAAGCCGGCAAAGTGGACGCCGATTACTGGGCTGTACATTCCTGGGTCGCGCAATATCATTCCGAACAAATTTGGTCCGGGGCAGGAATTAGAAGCTAGTTTTGTTCGGACCGACAATGCCCGACCCTGTAATCGGCGTCCATCCACAGACAATATAAACTTAAATGGGTAGTCAGGGTCTTACTGGGCCGGACATTACTGGCCGTGCATTATAGATCTGAGCAATCTTGGTCCGGGGCAGCAATCGCAAGCCAGTTTTGATCGGGCCTATAATGCTAAGCCCGAGAATCCGCGTCCAAAGCAGTGGACGCCGATTACTGGGCCGGACATTACTGTGCCGTGCATTATAGGTCCGAGCAATCTTGATCCGGGGCGACAATCGGAAGCCACTTTTGTTCGGGTTGATAAAGCTCGGCCCGAGAATCCGCGTCCAAAAAAGTGGATGCGCATTTTCGGACCGGACATTATTTGGTCGTGCATTCCTGGTTCCCGTTATTAATAATTATAAAACGTATTGTTAAATGTAGCCTCTAATCCCTGGAACCTTAGAGAGTGATATAGGAGTGTAGGGCTTCCAAATACCGGATCTTCTATGATCTCGGTATTAATACCGAACCTAAAATCTCCAATGCTGGGATCCCGGGATACCGGGATTTTTTTGGAAAAAAGGTAAAGATATAAAAGCATGAAATAAAAAACCCATTTGGTACCATGAACATGAAGTAAGAACACCCAGTCTTATATTTCATTGTATAACCACGACATGATCACGACAAACCAAAACATAAGTATATGTATAAATTCGAAATGAACCGCCCCAAATTTGAAATAAAAGTAAATTGTGAATTTGATTTGTTTTTATGGAAATTGTATTGATTAAATAAAGACTATATAAAAATTGCGCCGTTTGCGAGATAAGTCATGACCCCCGTTCCGGGTCATTCCTGTTGCAAAGGTTGTCTATTGCAATTCAACGCGGTAATGCGGCCAGCGTGATAGGCACCTTTTCTCTCGAAATAACGCAGGCTGGGCTATTTGACTAAAAACTTTTAATAATATTTGACATGTACAATGAAAATATGTACTTGTATTTTATCAGTTTATAAATGATTGTAAAAACTTTATATTAAACATAGATAACCTCCTCTAGATAGAGCCTATAGGGCGACGTGCTGTCACCACCCTCATGTACCTGTTCCACATATAGCCTGCCCCGCCTCGCTCCGCTCAATCAGACTCGTCCAGGTTCATGACCTGTTCTGTATGTACGCGAAATAAAATCTATTTCGTCTAGTAGAAATGGTTTTTTGTTGAGTAAAGTTGTGTGGGAAAAGCTCTCGAAAATCAAATTACAATAACGACGGAATAACATATCACAGGTAAGTTAAATTCATTGTACAAATATATTTTATTCTGCTCGGCAGAGTTCATTTTAGACTGGCCATCAAGAAGTAGTGAAGTATGCTTGTTCATTACTAGCCAATTCAAAGATGACACGAAACAAACGCATTTCCTTTGTAATTTATTATGATGACAAACATACAAAATCTCGAAAAAACATGGTTACCTTATTCTTTGACTGATAGTATGGAAAGTTGACAGTAAAGTAGGGTGACCAAGTTGTATGAAAAAAAAAAGTATTATTTCCCATTACAATTTGAAACAAAGATAATTATTTGAGTTATAATTGTTATAAACCTTAATACCATCTGTGATGTTGTCTACTTTGAATGTTTGACCATGTACAGTCATTCCGGATCACGACTCCAAAATCATCCTGTATATCTATCTCAATGAAATTCAATACATTAATGTTAGTTTCAATAAGTTTAAGTTTTCATTATCTGTAAGTCAAATGATCGAAACGACGTACCATACCGCTAGTTGAAATACAACAGGGAATGTCAGATTTTTTTAGTCCTTGATTCTTTTTCTAATGATACGAATAACCGTTGCCATTAACAGAAAAAGTTAGATTTTTCGGTTGCGCCATAATATATTTTACAAAAATACAAAAAAAAACGGACTACTAAGTCCGTCAAATATTATTTAAACAAGTAAATTTTTAACAAAAAAACACAGACTCCAAACTTTGCCAGAGCCCATCCTCCTGCTATATAATTTGAGGAGTTCCTTCGATGTAGCCTTACGTACCCCATCCTCTTGGTATATAATTTGAGGAGTTCCCTCGATTTTTCCAAGATCCCGTCATCAGATCCAGACTTGGTGACAATGAGACCAACTAGAAAACACACCCTTTCAAACAAAAAAAGATTTTTTGAAATCGGTCCACTAGTCTCAGAGTAATCGGTGAACATACAAAAAAAAAAAATTCCGATGAATTGAGAACCGCCTCCTTTTTTTGAAGTCGGTTAAAAAGCCTGGCATTGATAGTTAATCATAGGTTAGTCGTATGATGAAGAGAGGGAGATACTTCATTTTCGGATCGCGGTAACGGCAATGTCATTGCGTACCACAGATTCAAGCAGGGTGTTTTTTATATTTGAAGGACTTAGAAATGTCTTTGTAGTCCGATATGGGGCAGGCGCGAGGTGATATAAAATGTTTGTATTTTTATAAAATATGTGGCGCAACCAAATTTGATACTTTTTCCTGTTATTGGCGATGGTTATTCCTATCATTAGAAAAATAATCAAGTACTTTTAGAAAAATAATGTGGCACGCAAATAGGTTAGTTCATTTATAACATGCTAATGTCACACAACCACTGGATCGCTTTGTAGGCCGAAAATTAAAATGAACATTTATATATATTGGTTTTTGTGGAATCAAGAAGTTCAATAGTATAATTTACAACATTATGAATATAATAAAACCGCTTTTTAAATAATTGTCATGTACCCTATTTTTCTACTTGCCTCTTACACCGAGTTCACACTATCCAGATCGGCGCCGGATCCGATAAAAATGTATGGAAATGTAAACTATAATTACCATATCTAATCGGACAATGTGAACAGCGAAATTTTGATGGGTCCGCTAACTATCCGATCCTGCAACGACATCGCCTCGTGCAATATGTACAACACGCTCTCATATACTTCGAAACGTTAAAATAAATCCGTTTTTAACAACCAGTCTCGCGAGTTTATTATACGGATTCGTGAATATTATGAAGCAGAAGCTCAAAATGGCTCACCCGAATTCCCCGGAACGTCCGTGTTAGATCTAGTTGCAGATGCACTCGATTATATCACCGAAAGAAAAAGTGGCCAAGAGCATATCGGGCCATGCTGTGTCACGGCTGTTTATCTACGTAGAACGAAACGTGTATGATAGCGTCCATATTGTGTCAAAAGATTTTGACGACATACTGAGCTTTGATTGGCTACTGCCTACGTCAAACGTCAAAATAAAGTGACAAATAAAAATAAAATGGCGTCTCCTCGGAATTTCGTCTAGTCGTCTCTGAATATTATTTTAATATTTTCTAATGTTGTTATTTAAATTGGAGTATTAGTAGTTTACTATGCAGTAAACAAACGAAACAGTGTGTAGCTAATCGAAAATTCATCTGGAAGCGCGTATTAACCATTGTTTGGACAACAAATGGAAGATAGTGAAGTGCATCGTATGTGGCAAGGCATGCAAGTTCTCATTTTGCAAAATTTACGAGTGTTGTGGTTGTAAAACGTAGAACTGTGAAAGGACGAAGATATATCTTTTTCCAGGATATGAGATGAGATACATTAAAAAATAAATCTGCTGATAAGTAAAATGTTTGTTTAATTTCATTTAACTAAGATATGGCTCAACATAGTTCACGGTATTTCAATTGAACACCAGTTTCATTTTACATCGGACGTTGGTGTTCAATTGGAAATGCCGTGAGCTTGTACACAAAGTTAAATTGAAATGAGCTATATATATATATATATATATATATATTTATATATATTTATATTGTTGGATGTTCACAGTAAGTTCCATTACCACAGTGCCATTAAATAATTAAAAAAAATAAACGTCAAAAATCTACCAGCGGGTACAGATTAAATATAGTTGTTTACGGTCTATATTTTCTTCGTGAGTTGGCGGTCTGAACCCTTACTAGTCTGTGTGCTGTGTATTTGAATGATTGAACTTGATTTGAAACATAATTTAAACTAATGAACTTAATTTTTAAAAATCAATAACAAGCAAAAGGGAATACTTTCGCAGCGTTTCATACTATTTTTACTAAGAAAAGAAGACTTTTTACCATAATTCAAAACCGCTAACTGATCATGTCCGCTATAGTTTTCTTTGAAAGTCTTTATTAAGCTTTACTTCCATGATTTTTTAAATATGTATAGGACCCATACATAGTTCAAAAGTTAGAAGGGGAACAAGATTTTTTTTTCTTTTGGAGAGATTATTTTCTGAAATATACACTTTATCAAAAAATGTTTGTTGAAGATCTCTAATCATTTTGAAAGACCTATCCAACAACACCCCACACCAGAGGGTTGGAGCAAAGAATAAAAATAATCCCCACTTTACGTGTATACCCTTAAAAATAATAATCTTATATTTGTTTTTACCACTGTTAGTTTTATTGCTTTATATATCCATGCCAAATTGCAGCTTGCTTAGCACTAACAATCACAGAGTGAAGCCTCGGACAGACAGACAGACGGACATAGCGAAACTATAAGGGTTCTTAGTTGACTACGGAACCCTAAAAACCAGGCGAATCTGGTATCGTAGAACCTAATGAAGTAAATTATTCTCAACATTCTCCCACCAAGAGAAATATGATTTTGACGCCGACACCATTCGCATATATATGACATTTATGTACGAGGGGCGTTCAATAAATTCTCGGTATTGACATCTTTTAAACCTCTTTGGTAAACTTTTTAATACTGGCCGGTAAAAGTCATTCATTAATATTTAAAAAAAGTAAAATTAAAACGGCGATGTTCTTTGGTTTTTTTGTAAGTACCGAACAAACGTGATCACTGTGAGCGTTATTTCAATGTTGGTTAAATTAATGCACCGAGCGGTAGTAAAATTCTTGACCAAACACGTAAAAAATCAATAAGCTATAAAAAAGAAATGGATTATGTTTACCGTGAGTCTGCTCCTTCTTTATCAACAATTCAGAAGTGGTCAAGTCAATTTAAGCATGGGGCAGAGAGTATCGAAGACGACCATAGAGCTGGTCGGCCCGTCGAAGCTTCTTCATAAGAAAATTTAAAAAAGTGGAGAAAATTATATCTGAAGATGGTTGAGTAAAGGTGAAAGCAATAGCTCAAAGAACTAACCATTCTATTGGTACTAGACACGATATAATTCATGACCATCTTAATATGTCAAAAGTCAGTGCGATATGGGTACCGCGAATCCAGACACCGCTTCAGAAGAATACGCGTGTTGCTCGTTGTTCCGAATTTCTTGAGGTGTGCGGTGAAATTCCTGATAAGATACTGCAAAATTTTGTTAGTAGAGATGAAACGTGGGTTCATCATTATGACCCTGAGAGCAAACAAGAGTCTATGCAGTGGCACATTAAAGGAACTCCTCACCCCAAGAAGTTCAAGGTCGTGCCTTCAGCTAGCAAGGTCATGGTCACAATATTCTGGGATTGTGATGGAATGTTGCTGATCGATTATAAAGAAAAGGGTGTAAGTATTAAAGGAGAGCGCTACGCTAATATTATATGCCAAATAAGGGAAGCAATCAAACATAACAGACGGGGAAAATCAGCCAAAGGTGTTCTGCTTCTACACGACAACGCCCCTGTGCATAGTGCTCATATTGCCAAGGCTGCTGCTCTTGAATCTGGACTCGAAACTATTACATACCCACCGTATAGTCGAGACTTGACCCCGAGTGACTTATATTTGTTTCCCAATGTCAAAAAGAATCTACGTGGAAATTAATTTTCTAACGATGAAGCATTGAAGACAGTAGTGTAGGAGCATTTTGACACCAAAACAAAAAATATTTTTATGAGGGATTAAAAAAACTATTTGACCGGTCTTATAAGTGCATAAACATAGGAGAGGAGTATATTGAAAAATAAAAATAAAACACCTATAATATTCTTTTGTTTTCATTCTAATACCGAGAACTTATTGAACGACCCTCGTATATAATATTATAAGTCTCGTAAAATAGGTACTGAAGCAGAACTGTGTCACTTTGTAATATCGAAAAATTAAAAAGGTACTAAATTAAATTATTTTCAAAATTTCTTTCTTAGGGTTAGATATCAGGATATCACGTACCATTTGTGGTATATTGTACAAATAAAAAAATCAGCCATATCGTATCTAGAAGAGCCCAAACATGATGTTTTGAAGATTATTTTTGTTATATTGAAAAAAAATGGCTGGAATGTACTGATGTGGTATATTTTTAGAATTGCCTTAAAAATCCCTTTCATATGATACTACACACGATAGGTTTCCGATTTTTTTTCCCATACAAAAGAAAGGAGGACGTGGCACTCCCCTCCTAAGGGATTTTTTTTAAGAACTGCGGATCAAAAAGTTTGTTTTGACCTCTGTATGCGTGTGCCAAATGGCTAAACTGTACATCGATTTGTGGTTTTTTTCGTTGAAATTGGGCTTGCACGCCGTCCACTATTTCGCGTGTTTCTCCATATCGTGTTTTTAGCATACGTTTGTAATGCCGATGTATTTCTTCTATTGCTTCAGTTTCTATTGAGTTTTATTCACCGAACGAATCCATTACCCATGTTTTTTTATCACAACCAGTTTCGAATACATCCTCACCCAGAGGTGACTTCTTGTTTTTCTTGATTTCTTGACTGTCGGTGCGGAGCCTGCATACGGTATTTTCTACTTTACCGAGAACTTATTGATGTGGCCTGCTTGTAGGTATGCTGTCGGTATCATATGGGCGCAGTAGCCTAGTAAAAAAATACCAGTAGACTTTATAGAAGCTTTTATTTAATTAGCCCTGTTAGTAATAAGTATGCATGTATAAGTGGAACAAATCTTGCAACTGAATTTTAAATCAGTTATCCTCAACCGATTGAGCTGAAACATTGCATACCTACTTGTGCAAGTTCTGTGATACTGCAACATTATTTATGTGAAAGGTGGCCATAGCAACTCCTACCTAAACTGCACAAGAAAAACTTGTGGTGTTTGAGCTCATTGGATAATTCTGGAAAACATGAAAACTGCAAAAAAAGCTTGTACCAAAAACGAAATGTTTGACAGGCACTTATTTATTACCCTTTCTTATTTGAGGCCCTAATAAGTAAAAGTCTGCTAGTAGAGATTATTTGTGTATTGAACTACGCCAATATAATGGTGTCAATATACCGACAAGTATGTAAGTCTAGGCAACATTAGGAAGCTCTCGGTAAAGTATAAAATACCGCATACAGACTCCGCACCGACAAGTTAGGAACTCGCCTTAGGGAATTATTTTATTATTAAAACGTATGCCACCTCCAATAAACTCTTGGTGTAATGAATGTATTGTATAGTTAGTTATATTTTTGCATGTTTTATCGGTTAAATAAACATGTCTCAACTTACCAACCATATTTAATGCAAATAAATTACTATTATTATCAATTATCGTATTAAATGATTAACAAGTTCATGTCTGATAATTTGAAACTTTATAAGTTCTATTATTTTGGCATTTAACATGACAGTCGTACTCGGGAGAGTTTAGCCGATGGGAAAGAATTATTTACTACATCCAATTACATCTGTACGTAATATTAACGGATTATCAAAGAAGGGTGTTGCTTCAACATTAGTTGGGAATGCGACTAAGTTGGGAGTGTGGACGACTTGGTAATGTTGACGAGACAGAACAGTAAACCAAGTCGGAATGCGGACGAGCTAAGAAGTTGACAACATGAAATGTGAACCGTGAACTTGAAGGGGTGAAGCGATTTGCATTCATCTTCTACTATATCCCAGTATGCCTGCGAATTGTGGATTTCTGTACAAGTGTGCCGATAAGATGTATTTCGTTGTATAAGTACACGACGCTACGGGACTACGAGTAGTCCCGATAGTCTAGATTACCGGTTCCTACTAAACATATTGACTAATTGAATATAAAAACATAACTTCGCTTAGTACCCGCCATACTGGTAAACGGTAATTTATTTCTCATTGGTTTAACTTCAGATCTCAGGATAGCAAAAATAAAATGCATCATAAATTACTTAAAAGATTTACTTATATTTTAGTTATATATATTGAAATATATACAATGTTTTTTCCACTCATTCTTAGTGTCTAGTGAATTGTAAGGTCATTTCGATGGATAAATAAAAACCTTATATAAATTTTAACACAGTGCTCTAGAAAGCACACTGCCGAGTTTCTACATCAATGTTACATCTAGATGTTGCGTTCAAGTAAGTATCTAATTGTACCTCTTATTGATAACCATATCACTTTCTTAACACATCTCAAGCTATCGCATACATGAGAAACGATCAAAGCACTCAACTGCCTTGGACATTAAAAAATGTAACACACTTTACAATTATAATTTAATGGCAAATACTAAAACCATACAATGCGCTAGAATTTGTTCGTGTTCTTCCTCTGCCGATTCGGCAAAAAAAAGAAACTTTAAAAAAACTATAACTATAATCTAACTTACAGTAGTATCTCAAAGCAAATTGTACTTGCCTTTAAAAACTTACGAAATGCACGTAGCATTTACAGATTTTTACATTTATAAACTCATCAGGAATGTAATAGAATCTGCAGAGTTCCTAATAGCGTTTATTTATTAAAAAAATAGCTTAAATTCAAAACAGTCTGACAATTTAACTAGTTAGATATAAAAATACAAAAGTGGGGTAAGTGACCAAGGCGCGCGGTGAGAGGTAGCGATCGCGCACACTACAGCCGAACACTGGCAAAGCACGCACAGTTGAACCTTAATAATTACACTACCTACAAACGACTAGCTTGGCAGTGATGATGTTCGAAAATGTGCGCGAGCCGCTTTTCAATTGACTCCATAACATTTTAGATGTAAGCAGACACGTGCGCGTTCGACTACTGCAGTAGTACCGCAGCACACAGCGCGCCCCGGTCCCGCGCCCCTCCCGCCGATGAGAAACGTTGTAAACACAAAAATACAATCAATCACGTGCAGACTAGTTGTGCTGTTTAATATATCGTGATGTTTCAAATCTTTCTGTTTCCAATTTTAGGCCATATATGTATATAATGTAAACAAGACATTTGTTACAGTACAAGTAATTTCAACTGCATAGTATCAGTTTTATTTTAAATACTGATTGATATTCTAAAAACAATTAAAACAAACTGAGAATTATTAATATTACCATTATGCTATAGGTATATATCCTATAAATAGCATGTTTCGTAAGTTATCGACTGTATTTTCAAAAACTCTTCTACACATATATGAGTAACTATAATCACAACTACGAAATTAAACTAGATCAAATCATATTTTAAAATATCTGTATGAAAGTTTTATGCTCTATTTTTTATAATTCTTTTTTATTCAATTGTACAGTGAAGCACCTGTAAATGGGTAAACGCTACAATGCGTTTACCAAAAAGAAAATAAAAAAGTTACAGAAAGTTAATACAATAAATAACCAACTAAGTTAATTAAGTCTGTATTATTCACAACAATGCATTTGCTTAGTGTATATTAAGAGTTCAGTAGTCCAGCCGTCTCTAGTAATATACATATTACATTAATTTATTGCAAGAACTCGTGTTCGTGGTATTACATAATCGACATGTAATTAATACATAAATAATGCGACTAAATCTATAATATCCAATAGTCAACATGTATGCAAACAATTTGTGAAGGAAAGAGGCCAGCTTTCGGTGCTAGTCGTTTCACTTTGAAGGTAATCAAGGAAGCTCACTCGCCATATTCAGAATGTATGAGAGAGCAAGCATCAAATGTATGCATCAAGCACTAAACCAATAAAACATACCTTTTCAGTGATAAAATTTTTAACTAGAACATGTCATAAAGTTGGATCCTCGTTGTCCAAAAAGAGAATGAATTGAACAAGGCAGGGCAAGGCAAGGCAAGTGATGGCAGGGTGTGTTCGTACTGTCTGATAGAATGTTCGTTTGTTTGCTTGCTAGTTGCTTGGTATCCGTCCTTACACAATTGTTTGCATTGGCGTTAGTGGTGCGTGGCGCGCCGGCGCCGGGGTGCTCCTCTTCGCTCGCGGGCCGTGCTCGCGCGCGCGTGTGTGGACGTACCCGCGCGCTATCAACTAGATCACTATTCCCTCCAACTACTATTATTGCTTACGTCTCCCTCCTAAGAGCGCCGAGCTTGATATTGGTTTCAATTTCACACTCAAAAGCAATTAGTACCATGAGATCTGAAGTTTCCAATAAGAATTTATAATAACGAGAGATCAATATTTTAAGGATTCAAAAGAAATATTGCCGTAGTTTAGGACATGACATAGTTAAAAATATTAATGTGAAAAGGTATTTCCTATTGGTTTATGAAAGCCAACCAAAGAAAAATAGTTTCTTACCGGCACGTGACAAGTACAAGCGAACACCAAAGCTGGCTTCTTCTCCTCATAACAACTATTTCGTTCTTATACAGGGCAGACTTCGGAATTGATTGTTCACATTTAATCAAAACTTTAGGTGGTTCCCTCTACGTTATCACAGTAAACAAAGTTATTTTCAAAACTTTCTCAAGACTTACACTCTTTGCTCACAAATGTACGTGTATAGAAATAGGGCACACGATTCATAGATTCACGACAAATATTGCCATACAACTAACCACATCATTCGTAATATTCAACAACTTTCCGACTTATCCAGTTTTGCCTCCCATTAGCTCATTGAATATTCAATTAATTGTATTTTGGCCGAACATGCTCCATTCGAGGTCTGGACCAATTCATTCACACTGCATGCCCATACAGCATGCATCCCAAAAGTCAGTTGCAAGCCGTAATGAAAATTATACATCTCAAACTAATTGCCCTCATCCATGTCAGTCACTCAATTTAAATGGACGCATAATTATTCTATTTACTGACCCATACACACAATTTAATAAAAAAAGATTGCCACAAAAACGTAAACCGTAATAAATTATAAGATAAATCTTACTGTGAAATCTTAAAATAAATAAAACTTATAAAATGTAAAGGACTTTCTTAAAGAGTGATAGAATAAAGTGCCCTAAAGGCTAGCACAACTGACCGCGCGACTTCTTGTCAGACGAGAAATCGAATGGTATCCATCACTTTTTACCTGCGAAAAGGACGGTTTAGGTGTAGCCGGACGAGCAGTTGCGCGCCCTTCTGTATACTTCTTAACGTTGCAATTAAAATGAAGTCTAGTGTAATCTCATTCAAACTATGGGCGACGCAGTTATCTCCTTCCCCATTCATTCTGTCTGACATCAACACAGAGACTAGAAAACTTTTATTGGATTATAACCGCCACGTCTTGTATAATTTTTTTTGGGTAAGACACATTAGTCATTCGCAATACAGAATACTGGTATAGGCAAAAACCATGTCACCGAGAATTTTTGTAAAAAGAAACATTCCATATTAGCCATTCAAGGTGTCGAGCATTACGAATAATCCTTACGTAGTGATTTTTTTTTCTTAATTAAATGCAAATATTATTACAATCTAACAATAACTGTAATTTACATCATGCGGTACGAGACGGTACCACTCTATTGCATTGATAAAAAGTATGATTGTATCGTGGATGAAGACAGTCGACACCGGACAGTGATAATCAGTACAGTTCCGCAACGACGTGACACGCGCCGGCGACGAGCGATCATCCTACGTAAACGTAGCGAAAGTGCGCGCAGTCGGCGCGTGGCACGTGCATTAGTTTTATAATCGACGCCACGCGCTGCGGTAAATCCTTTGACCCAATACATCCCAGTTCTAAAAACTCATCCGCATTATATATTAAAATAATATTAATAACATGATTTAATAAATAAAATATAAATATTTATGAAACAGCATGAACATGAGATTTAAGGGCCAAATCGTCAAGTAACATGATGTTAGTACGAATTATAAAACGTATTAAAAACATGTAAATCACAAATGCAAGCCCATTAAGAATACAGCTTGCGCCACCTCACGAGCTCCTTGACGAATGTTTCGTATACTATTTGATAGCGAGTTCCTAAGTTGGAGCACCCACGTCTAGAACTGGTATGTCGGGTCAAGAGGGTTGAATGCGCGCGGTGCCGCGACGAGATCTAACCTGCTTCGCTGTCGCTGGAGTCGGACGAGCTGGTGTCGGTGCTGGAGGACGAGTTGGACGAGTCGGACGAGCTGGACGACGAGGACATGCCCCCGCCGGCACCGGCCAGCGCTTCCTTCGACCCTTCTGAACAAACACCAACTAACTTTAATATAGCACGGACTAAGGGTGGGTTGCACCAAACCTTCTGTGATCGTAAGCGGTTTTCGAAAAACAATTGCATCCACAGTCTACGTATAGGGGAGGTACTATAAACATCACAAGATTTTTTCTATCCTTCTATTGACGTTGTATATGTATATATACCCATGCCCCATGCAGTGTTCATTAAAATCCGATTGCATGGAAAGTTTGACAAGTTTCTATGCTGCCGCCGCCATCTTTAACGTTGATTGCAAGTAGATCGTAAGTTGGTGCAACTCACTCTAATGAGGGTTATTGCATATGTATTCCCCTGTAGAGGCGCTAGTGTAGCGTAGATCTCCAAAAATGTCACTGTTTGTGGGTGGGCTAAGCGGGTTTATTTCTAATTATAATTATGTGGGGAATATTTAGCAATATTAAATTATGCCAAATATGAGTTATGGGTCAAAGAGTGTAAGTGCTTTGAGGCTGGTTTATCTTACAGAAACTTATACCGTCCTTTTTTCGAACAAACGGGACTGCGCAACAATGCGGCATGCCCGATATTCTAAGGTACGGTTTTAATGTAAAGTAAGCACCAGTTGAAAACGAAAAAAATATAAACAAACAATGTATTGAATTTCACATTTAAATTGATTAAACATTTAACATTTACACACATACACATTAAACATTTATTATAAATGTAAACTTTCTTTTCAGGCCCGTAATAACTAATAAATAACAAACTTTTGCCTTCTCGACAATCGCGCCAACTGGTAAGCACAAAAAGGTAGCCCTAGTTAAACAATGGAAAATTGAAGTGGCATTTTATGGTTTGGTTAATAGATAAAAAAGGGATTGTGCTGTCTTCATCAAAAATTGGGATATAATAACGATATAGGCACGTTGGATGGCTAACTTAAATGACTAGCGATTAAAACATCGATATAAATCAATATCAATATTCCGCATAATACGAGGGGTGTTCAATAAATTCTCGGTATTGACATCTTTAAACCTCTTTGGTAAAATTTTTAATACCGGCCGGTAAAAGTCATTCATTAATATAAAAAAAAGTAAAATTCAAACGGCGATGTTCCTTTGTTTTTTTGCAAGTACCGAACAAACGTGATCACTATGAGCGTTTATTCAATGTTGGTTAAATTAGAGCTTCGAGCGGTAATAAAATTCTTGACCAAACAGGTAAAAAATCAATAAGCTATAAAAAAGAAATGGATTATGTTTACCGTGAGTCTGCTCCTTCTTTAATAACAATTCAGAAGTGGTCAAGTAAATTTAAGCATCGGGGAGAGAGTATCGAAGACGACCATAGAGCTGGTCGGCCCGTCGAACCTTCTTAATAAGAAAATTTAAATAGAATGGAGAAAATTATATCTGAAGATGGTTGAGCAAAGGTGAAAGCAATAGCTCAAAGAACCAATCTTTCTATTGGTACTAGACACGATATAATTCATGACCATCTTAATATGTCAAAAGTCAGTGCGAGATGGGTACCGCGAATCCTGACACCGCTTCAGAAGAATACGCGTGTTGCTCGTTGTTCCGAATTTTTTGAGGTGTGCGTTGAAATTCCTGATAAGATACTGTAAGATTATGTTAGTAGAGACGAAACGTGGGTTCATCATTATAACCCTGAGAGCAAACAAGAGTCCATGCAGTGTCACATTAAAGGAACTCCTCCTCCCAAGAAGTTCAAGGTCGTGCCTTCAGGTAGCAAGGTTATGGTCACAATATTCTGGGTTTGTGATGGCATATTGCTGATCGATTATAAAGAAAAGGGTGTAAGTATTAAAGGAGAGCACTACGCTAATATTATATGCCAAATAAGGGAAGCAATCAAACATAACAGAAGGGGAAAATTAGCCATAGGTGTTCTGCTTCTTCACGACAACGCCCCTGTGCATAGTGCTCATATTGCCAAGGCTGCTGCTCTTGAATCTGGACGTGAAACTATTACATACCCACTCGAGACTTGACCCCGAGTGACTTATATTTGTTTCCCAATCTCAAAATAAATTACGTGGAAATTAATTTTAGAACGATGAAGCATTGAAGACAGTAGTGTAGGAGCATTTTGACACCATAGACAAAAAATATTTTTATGAGGGGTTAAAAAAACTAATTGACCGGTCTTATAAGTGCATAAACATAGGAGAGGAGTATATTGAAAAATAAAAATAAAACACCTATAATATTCTTTTGTTTTCATTCTAATACCGAGAATTTATTGAACGCCTCTCGTATATATTCGGGATATAATCATAACATTATTATCGTTTTGATATTGGCGTCATGAAAATGAATCCTGTCAAAGTTCGTTCGAAACTGCATAAACTTGCCCAAATATTAATAGATAGATACTTTTTTAAATAATCTGAAAATTCCTCTTGCCAACTCAGCTCTCACACACTCCCAAGGGTGTCCACGATATTAGCCCGCTCGCGGACACATCGTCGGAGAGTGACAGCATCGTTCAACTCGGCTGCTATTTATTTAATCACATGACATTCATAAAATAGCGTCATCTAAGAAGACGCGCGCCACTCTTTTTTGTAATCGCTTACAGACTAGTCAGCAGCAGAAGTAGCTAAGCACTGTAACACGTTCACAATTATTTACACGGAGCCCTAATCTCTTGACATTAGTCTCTGTGTTGCTATTTTAATCACTAGGCCCGCGTAACTATTTCTGCTGCTAACTGGACAAGTGTGCAATCTTTTAGCACTTTTTTTTGTTGTCCTCACAATAATTAGCTATGAGTGCATAAACACACTACAATACAATCCCAATCAGGATGGGAGTATTACAGACTCAGTCTAAAAATTGTTTCGCGCGTCTTCGTGGATGACACTATCTATACAATATAACTATGCATGTCAAACAGTTGCGCTCTATAAATAACTCTTAACTCTACAAACAAAGATCTTACACTTATTGCAAGAGATCTGTCTATCGGCCAGCCACGAGAAAGGAAAGGCATCAGCACCGTAGACCTTAAACACACACTCTCTCAGATATACAGAAGACTAAGGAGTATAATCTGCCCCTCTGCTTAGCGATTCGCTCGAGACTTGGACTGTGGTACAACCTCTGCAGCAGTGCCCAGTAGAATACCGGTATATCGAAGTGATGAAGTGTTTATACGAGATCGCCACTATGTCAGTCTGTCTCCAGGACTAGAACTCTAAACCTATAGGTTTCTCATTACAGCGGGGAGTTAGGCAAGATGTCATCTCTCCAAAACTAATACCTGCTGCCAGTCCAGTCGGGCAGGTCCAACTTCAAGAATGAGATAAATCATCGAACCCGTCTTGGCTGGCCGGCCGGCTTTTGGGAGACTATGCAGTATCTTGTTCATATACGCAGTGTCTCAAGACACAAGAGAGAGTAAGAGAAGAGTGTCTTCGACCAGTGTGTGTTGCCAGTGATGACCTACGGCTCTGAAACGTGGTCGCTCATTATGAGCCTCAGAAGGAAGCTGAAAGTCACTCAAAGAGCGATGGAGACTCTTTGTGAACACAAATGACGACATCCGCAGAAGAAATAAGGTAACCGACAAGGCCCGAAGAATCGCCAAACTTAGTGGCAGGCCATATTGCCCTAAGAATCGATGGCCGGTAGCTTGGCGAGTTTTTAGTTAGGTCCTGGTCCTATAATCCTATTTAAAATGCCCGACATTTTATTAAACTGTCATCAGTTTTTGAATCTTCTTGCTTGGATAGTAAAGTCGCTTCTTGAAAGGGTTAATTAGATTCAACCTGGCCTGTTAAAATTATTCTAAGTATAAAAACAGGTGACGGAGATGGCGCGCGAGCGAGACAACCCGAACTAAAATGGAATTCAATAAAGATCAATAAATGTAAATTAACCAAATTTATGTACTATCTTCCCAATCACACACTTTTAAAGAAAAAAGAAGATAGTCTCATCGATAATTTATACGCCTAATACTTGCATTTACGTTCATATTTTTTTAGGTTAAATATTCTGCTAATATCCTAATAAATAATTAGTATAACCGGGGAATTCCATATGGTGCATTACAATATGTTTTGCAGAATATACACTTTTCGGGTTTATTTTAGTCAAATTCCAAACGCTATACATTCTAAAAGAAGAAAAAGTGTACCCTAATTTAGATTTGTTACCGCTATACGTAAATGTATACAAAAGTGCAGATGTAGTGGATAATCCTAACTTGTTTGTAATAGGTGTCACTGTGTGCTATCTCTACCGCACTTACAAATTAGGTTAGATTAGATTTTTTCTCTCAGGCGTCTTTCAGCTGTACGTTCTCTTAATCTTAAAAACTACTGAACTGTTTTTTATGAATCTTTCCAGTAATGAAGCTAAGCTAAAAGCTAAGACATCAGAATAACTCGTAGGTAGGTAATTTATTTAAAGTTCATCCTCTTAGAGGTTTGAAAAGGGGTGGTTATTTTGTATGATGAGTAAAACTATTTTTAAAAAACTTGAAACCTCCCTAATACAATGAGCGTTAACGTGGAAGAAAACCGTTTTTATTAATCTTTTATTAAACTAGAACTAGAATATCTTCGTTTGGACCTAGCATGAAAATTTAACATAACTAATTACAGCATTTTTGATAATTCACCCGCTGAAGGCATTGATGTACTATTAACTAGATTCACAATCAGCGCACAAAAATGGCCCCCGTGAAAGTACCGCCCGCACGACTCGGGCGGTACTTTCCTGTTTAGTCGTGTTTGGACCGCAGACAGTGACAGTTGTCCAACAATGACGAAATGTGCTGTGAAAAACTGCTTTAATAGATACAAAAAAAACGTGGAAAAGGATAGAATATATTTCTTTAGGTTAGTTAATTTGATAACGTTACAATATTTATGTAAAGTCCTGGTAATTTCATGGTTTGGAATAATTAATTTTGTTAGTTCAAATTAAAGGTTATCAAGAAACAAAATGTAAGGAGTCGCTATTAGGTCAATATTTTTTTTTAATGAAATTGGTAAGAAATAAATTTATGTTTCAAATCAAGATTTCCACGACATCCTCAGCGACGTTCAGAATGGACCGCTATAATAGCGCAAAATACACGTGATGCACTCTATAAACCAAGCCACACGAGTGTTGTGTATTCTGCCCATTTCCCTAATTCCGACATATACAGGACCAATATAAAGGCTTAAATCGACTAACTGCAACTGGTAAACCTGTCTTGAACGTAAGTCCGTTCGTTCTCGACTCAAACAACATTATTCAAATTCTGTTTTAACATATAATTTTAGCGTGCGAAATTATGCCGAGGATAACATATTCATATACTTACATGAAATGATGTAGTAAAAATCAATTTAACGTTAATATGTTTAACTAATTTATCTTTCAAGTTCATAGTCTTCGCTTGTTTTATAGATGTCAGAGATAGATGACGATGACTTGCAAAGCAAAAGTTGTAAAAGTACAAATTCTGCTCCAATGGCAGCAGTCAGTACTTTTGAAATAACTACCTATAGACTTGCTAAAGAGTTTCATGAAAGTAAACATCTTTACACAGAAAAAGAACAGTAACTATCACAGAATTGTGCGCGAATGTGTGTTAATATTGAAGTGGAATGTTTTAGTTATATTTTATTTATTTAAAAATAAAAGTTTCATAAAAATAATTTAAATAACCAAAGCGACTCCATTACTTAAACTGTTCACTTTTGACGTTTATAAAGAAAACATTGGTAGCCAGTATACGATAGTGCCATTTTACTAAAAAGTTTTAACCATGTTGTTTCTTATGTTTGCAAATTTGACACTTGACGTTAATGCCTGTAAGTTCTTTTTTGTACGCAGTTTTTATCTTAACTCGGACTATAAAGAAGCGTTATTATCAGCTATTGGAATGTAACTGTCAGTGTCATCTTGCGCCACATTTTTAGTTATTTATGTTCGGCATTTTGTGTCTATTTCTATATCTTAAGTCAATGGCTGAAGGGGTGAAAATGGGGTTGAAAGTTTGTTTGTGGTACAAGCAGTTTTTTTTAATAGAGACATTTATTAGACTAAACATTAAAATGCAAAAATACAAATTTGTCATACTCTTCAGCTGACTGGACGATCCATTTAATATCCAAATATACTGTTATTAGCGTAATAATTTTTTATTGCGGGAAACTTTCTAATTATATAAAATCCACAATATCTTTACGTCACTATATCTTGATGGCCGTCTTTACCATAATTTCCTATTTGCTATTCCGAAATAGGTAATGGTTTGTTTTAACACTGATTTTTCTATTAAAAAATTCGTGCGCGGATTAAACCATGACATTTGAACGTAATCATTCCTCAAGAGGGTGAAAAGGGGGGAGGAAAATTGTATGGAGCAAAATTAAGCCTGCGCCTTAAAATTTTATTATATTCGCCGAAATGCAAGTTTTTCTCTAAGGCGATAAGGAGCTCAACGCGCTGATGAAGTTTAAGATGTCGCGGGCATTTAATCATATTTCGTAAGTAAAACTGTCCGGCGGATTTCTACTGAAATTTTGTGAGCAGATTCGATAAATATATGAATCTTTTTGCCGATTTAGTATTTGTTATTGATTTTTTAAAGTGTCTGAGTAAAGTAATACATATTTGGTTATGTGTAAATAGCTAAAGCAATTGCTGGTGCAACTAAAAACCTTTAATCATCATGGTCACTGATGATGATATGTCTAGTCCGGTGGCCGACTGCAAAAAACCCTACCTGATAAAAAAATAGAATATACGTACTCTGTAGGGGTAGCTGACTTTTAGCACAGAATAAGTAATAGTACAAGTACAGAAGTTTCTCTATTAACAAATCCCCCGTTTAGGTATGGCAAACGTGCCTAAACGTGGCCATCTCTTTCTATCGCACGCAACGCGCTCTTTCGAGGCCCCGCCCTCAGCGCTAGGGTTACCACCAGCGAGAACCTATTTTAATATATGTACTTTATTATTAGTAGTGTTGTTTACAATACAATTACGAATATTAAGGTTCCGTAGCCAAAATGGTGAAAACGGAACCCGTCCGTCCGTCTTTTCGTTTGTATGTGACATCCGATGTACTTACTCGGAGACTATAAGCACTACAAATACAATTAAAACATTTAGCAGGAAGGTGTGTTCTACTCGTATGAATCGCTACGTAAAAGTGACGCGAAATGACGAAAAAATATTAAAGTGGGGGGAGAGGGGCACTCCATACATGTAACCAGGGGATACAAAGTTTTATATAATTTGTAAAGGCATCACTTTAAAAAATAAGTTTCTTAGTACCAACGTTTTTATTTTCGTTTTCTTTTATGTCAACCGTTGGTGAATACCAAACTCAATGACTGTCAGTTTTTTGAGTGATAACTGTCAGTTTTTTCAACATTTCAAGATAAAGAGACACGGAGTTTGGGTAACTATTGGGTATGTGCGAAGTACGTGGTGGGGGTAAGCTAGGCGATCGCAGCGCACACCACGGCAGAAATGTGTACTTACCGAGGACATCTGTCAAATTTACTTTCACGTTTCCTATTGGTTTCTTAACGGTTTCCTACGATTCGTTTCGTTTGTATTTATTTGTTTATTTCTTATTTATTTCAGTAAAATTTCCAGTAAGGGGTCTTTCTCGTTTACTGAAAGAAATAAAATATTCATGTGTCATTATTTGACACCTCTGAGTTTCACATTGTCCCGGGACGCTAGACGTTTCTGACGTGCACATAGCCAATATAAAGATATTTTTATACAATAATGCTGTGATTTTGACATTATTATTTAACACGAAACGGATTATTTTAATATCGTACAGCGGTACAGCAGCGCGTGCGCGTGCGATCCGTAACGCTGCGCCGCAACCATTGAATAGTCACACGACGTGTGAGCCGCATGTACTTTGTGCGGCTCGATGACGTCACGGTAGTAAACTACCCCTGCTTTTAGTAGATTCAACTGCTCTTGGTCGGCCGCGGCTTAACTTGGCAAATTTTGCCCAATGCCAAAAAAGTGGTGCAAAAATTCATCAAAAAAAAACCTCTTCGAAAAATAGAATGAAACTTGTAGTTCAGTTTAAGCAATGAAGAAACCATAAAAATTTTCAAAATTTAAATTATTAATATTTTTTTAATGTTGAAAATATGGTTAAATCTATGTATTTGTTATAGTTTAAATGTTATATATTATTATATAAATTATTATTTCGGGTTAAGCAATGAAGAAACCATATTATCAATATTGAAAAAAATATATAAAAAATATGTTTTTATAAATGTGGTCGGACTGCAAAAACTGCCAGGCTAAGGTGAGGCCGACCAAGACATACGTCAACAGGTTTAATGTAGCTATTATAATCCATATTTTTCATTCAATTTTTCGATGAGGTAAAATGTTGCTGTCACGTGGTACCACAAATTCGGTTGGACATAGGAACATGCCAACAAAGGCTTTGGCCGACCATTTTTTTTTTTACTGTCCTAAAAGGCCTCTATCCTACCATACAAGTTTCATTCTATTTTTCGATGAGGTTTTTTTTTTGATGAATTTTTGCACCAGTTTTTTGCCATTTGCGCAAAATTTGCCAAGTTAAGCCGCGGCCGACCAAGAGCAGTTGAATCCACTAAAAGTCAGCTACCCCTACAGAGTACTTATCAGGTAGGGTTTTTTGCAGTCGGCTAACGGACTAGTCGGACAGTAACAATGGCAGAGACTATTTTTAATTATAAAAAAAATGATATATCATTTTTTTATGACATTAACGGGCCTAGTATGAAAGCCTTCACGTCGTATGCACCCCTCTCACATGCGGGTTATTTACTTAGGCGCGATAGGGACGCCAATGACATCAAATTTTTCATACTAGCCCCGTAAGTAGATGCTTTTTTAAAGTAGGCAGGTATTGAGTTTTATTCGTGTAAATATTTTCCAATAGGAATTATTTTGTTGTAATTTATGTTTTAAAGTGAAGATAATGTTTTGTTTACTAATGACAATAAAACTGAGTATTTTAGAAATTATTTAAGGTGATTGTAACCTCTCTATATTATACAATAAAAAATTTCACTTTGACATTTGACACTTAACAATAAAGTTCCATAATAACATATCCATTATTATTATTAAATTAAAACGTCACTCATTTAATACAATCATTGATTGACAGTTCGGGTGCCATCGTATTTCAACTGAGATCCGAGTTTTCGCGAAGGAAAATCATTTTGCAATACATCTGTAGGTACGTTAATTATTCTGTACTTTAAGTAATTTTATCGTACTCTATAACATTTATCAATTTTATCACACACGAAACAACCGTCTACGGCGTCTATAGGTAAATTGATGTCGTATTTTTAAAATTCATTACCAAGAAGGCACAAAAGGAATCCTTACAATGCGACTCAGTCAAGACTTATCTCAGAAACTATTTAAGCTACTGATTTGAAATTTGGGATAGTTGTGAATAAGCCCTACTTAAGTGTAAATAAGAGAGAAAAGTACAGACCCGAAGATCGTTTTGAGTGCTCATGGACTGTATGAATGACAACTTATTTAGTTATGATCTTATGATAATGAGAAATAAATTATTTTGTAATATTTATTTAACGTAGCATTGAAACAGGGCCGGCAAGTATACTATTTTTTACACCTGCTAAGAAAGGAGAAAAGAAGTCTTTATTGCCCTCAAATGAGAGATCGATGTTGTACAACGTCAATGTTATTGTTGTTGTTGTAGCACACCCTATTTAAATGATCGCTAATTGCGCTATATAAATACGATCTTACTATTTAATATAATTCCTACCTTTTTTGTTAGCTTGTTGCTTCTTAGTAGCCCCTAATTGTCCAGACACGTCTTGCAGTCGCTTCTCCAACTCTTGCTTCTTTTCCGCCATTTGTTCATCTTTAGATTTACCAGAGACTTTACGATCTGAAAAACAATGATCTTTATTTTATCCTTTTTAATAGATAAAGGTAAAAACTACGGTTAGTATTATTATTGTTAGACATTCATTCAAGAAAATTACTACAGTCAATAATTAACGCTTAGATTTTGTTACAACTTATAACTCATTGTGCCCAATACTTCATCACCGCTAGATCTCAAAAACTTAGCCTCGAACTGGATTGTTTGGACGAAAAAATGTTATGATTATATTTAGTCACTAAGAGTCTAAATCATTTTAACATTCAGCCAGCCATTGTAGAGTAACAAAATCAGTCGTATCAATAGATAATAAAATAGAAATTTAAAATAAAATTTAATATAAAACAAAAAATAATAATAAATTAGTTGTTCTGGAATTTAAGCATTTTGACATATTAAGGGTTGTTTGCACCAACTTACGATTACATAAACATGACGCGTGCAGCTTTCGTCTCAGAAACTTGTCACATGACAAACTCACACACATTATGGCACTCTCAATCTTGTCACAATGACAGACGTGATAAATAGGTATCATCTATAGAGTATTGGGCAGAATCAAATCTTAAGTAGTAATGAAACCGAAGCTAAATTAACTATACTACAAGCAAGTACCAAGTAGTTAAACAGGTGAATATTATTTACAATACCGCTAAATATTTCATTCCTTACTACAATCATGCGGTAATATCCCTTGCTAATAAAAAATGTATTTAAATATGTAATGCATTTTTACTTTGTTTATTATTGTAATCATGAAATAAATAAACATTTTAAACAAATATTTTTTATGAGCATGAGATGTTGCCATCAAGCAAAAAAAAATAACGGAGTACCAGAACCAGTAATAAAAAATCTACTTGTAACTTAATTAAAAAGGAGTAAATAAAAAGTCACACCAACATCATTTTCCTATAGAAATAACTAGGTATAAAAATCTAGAAGTGACAAAAACAAAACAATACTCTTTAGATGGGAAAACACTCAATTGCAATAACAGTAATAAGACACGTGATCATAGTTTACAATATAATGATAGGTAAACAATGTCGGCTTGACTCACAATGCGGCTTACGTGTCTTTTTTCGAAGACAAGACGCAACATAGTTTTCGAGCTCGCGAAGTGTGGATGGTTTGAGGGTCTCGAAATCTATTTCGATCTCATCCGGGTTTGAGTCACGCAGCGACGGCTCCCTGCTTTGTATGATGTGCACCACTTTGCCAAGTTTATCGCCTGCGAGGACATAGAATATGGCATCACTCGTTTGGTTGCATTAACAAAGTATTGTTACTAAGTACTAAGCACATATGAAAGAACAAAGTAAAATACATATACAGGGTGGCCCATTCAAATCGGTCAGTATGGGAAAGTCTAAAACTATAAGACATACGAAGATTTGTTCTTAGGAACCATGTCACCGATTTTACAAGTAGAGAGGTACAAACAACCATAGAGACAATTTTACATGCCTGAACTTGTTGAATATTGTAACGGTGGTCACTTTGAACACCTACTATGATAAATTAAAGTATGTGAAAAAATGCATTTTATTCATTTTAGACATTATGTTTCTTAGAGACATTTACTGCTTAAGACCTACACAAACGATATCTGAATAGAAATAGTGTAAGTTTATTTTTTCAAAATAACCGGGTTCGATTCCCTAGCTGGGTACAGTGATTTTTTTTCAAATGTATGAATGCAGTTTTTCTTTTTATCAAAATCGGTGACATGGTTCCTAAGAACAAATCTTCGTATGTCTTATAGTTTCAGACTTTCCCATACTGACCGTTTTGAATGGGCCACCTTGTATAATAAATATTGCACGAGTTCAGTCTGTCTGCAAAACAGTGATCTTACAGAAAGATAGTAGACGACCAAAGACAGCAGCAGGCAACGTGTCGCGGCCACACTGCTCGGTGTCATACGCTGCGGTTGTGATTTCGAACCCAACTACAGACGGCAGCGCATCAGCGCATGCAGATTGCAGACATCAGGCTGATGCATTTGGGAGTAGGGATCGAGATTTACTTTTTGAATCTTTTTTTAATGGAAAAGGGAAAAAAAAAGAAAAACACACGTCTTATGCTGAAATACAGAGCAAGTGAGGGAAGTTAATCAATACTCATCAATAACAGTTAAAACATGTTTAAGAATACAGGCCGGTTATACGTCAAGACTCCAAGAAAGGGCAAATGTTTATGTGATGAAAAATCCTGTGCCTTGAATGTTTTCTTAGTATTATGAATCTATATCGTATCCAGTATAGTAAACCGCAAAATCGGTCCTGTAACTTGTGTTCGAAGACGGCTATTATTACAACTTTTCTTATGAGCATGTCTATACAGTAAGCACCAGTTGAAAACGAAAAAAATGTAATCAAACAATGGATTGAATATGACAATTTCAGTTTTGTCATTTAATATGTCAAATTCAGGTGCTTGCTCTCAAAACAGACTTCGATTTAGATGTTAGGTCACACCGTGTATGATCGATGTCAAAGATGCGTTTACACATTTGCAGCTTACTCCTTTGGAAACTGGCGATTAACTTACACATCTCTTTAAAGGCGACTGTACAGTAAAACCTGACCAGTTAAAATGTGTGTATAGGAGAGCTAGGTTCTTCCGTAAATATTCTTTAGAACCTAAATGGTCGCGTACGGTACGGTTTCAAAGGAATTTCCCTCCCTCGGACGCTCCGGTTGTGGAGGCTCGTTCCACAACCGGAGCCCCCCGACCGCCGATCCGGGACTACACTATGGGGTTCTTTAAGAAAAAGGAGTGTAAATATCTATTCATTTTTAAAGGGTCGGCAATGCAAACGACACCCCTGGAGTTGCAGGTGGCAGTGACCGCTTACCATCAGGCGACGAATGTTTGCCACCGACGTGGTTAAAAAAAATGGCGCAGAGATGTAAGCGTGCACTTACCAGGAAGTTTGTTAATGTCGAGCGACAGCTGTCGCTTCTCGTCGTACGACATGGGCTTGGCGACGTCCTCGTCGTCTGTGTCGGCGTGCGGCGGCGCGTGGGCGGCGGGCGCAGTGCTCGGCGCAGAGTTCTTCTTCTTGCCGGGCGCAGACGCCCGCGAACCGCCCTTGCCTCCGCCGCCGCCGCGCTTGCTGCCGCCCTTGCCGCGCGCGCTCCCTGTTCCTGTTACACCAACTGCTATCCTATATACTGTTTTCTCCGCCGAAGACTGTATCCATACTACTCATTAGAAAATAGGCGCCACTTACATATTTCTGTTTTATTGTTCAATTAAAATTAGAAGTAAGCTAAATAAATAAATGAAATAATCGACTACTTAATCAAATGATTTATAGCCTAAATAAAAATAAATACCTTCTTTTATTTATTTATAAAATATATATCATCATCATCATCATGTCAGCCGAATGACGTCCACTGCTGGACATAGGCCTCCCCCAAAATATATATGTTACTGTTTAAGGCGAAGGGGGTGGGCAAGCTCTTTCCATACAAAATTTGTGCAAGTTTTTCTTCATTTCTGTTTGCACTCCAAGTTACTATTTTTGGTCCATATGCTTATTTTTTTGTTAGCTATGTCTTGATGTTTTTCTTTTTTAATTGTAATTATTTTTTGTATTTTTTTATTTTTATGTTCTTTGAAATAATTCAAAATTTCAACATCAAGTTCTGCGTATATCCAATATGTACCAACAAAAAATAAAATTAAATACTGTAGTGTCAAAACTAACGCAAAAAACTTGCACAACCTTTGTATGGAGAATGGCTTGCCCTACCCTGCGCCTTAATACAATTTTCAAATAACGATCAACATACTTAGGCTGGGTTGCACCGACTTACGATCACAGACTGATCAACGTTAAATATGGCGCCGGCAGCTGTCATCCCATAGAAACTTGTCAAACTTTCCATACATTCAAATTTTAACGAACACAGCTTACGATTACAGACGGTTTGGTGCAACCCAGCCTTAGTGGCCTCTATTTTATTTTGTGTAGTACATGTTTACTAGAAGTTTTATTTACTGTGATGTTTAAAATCGGATTTAACCTCCTGACAACTGGCGTCCTACACATAGTACATAAGCTCCAATTAAGTTTTGACTCTTTGTCAATTTGACAGAGTTAAACTTATTCTGGCAAATTTTGATACCCAGTCGTCAGGAGGTTATCATATATGCTGCTGTTGACAAATTAAATGTTAACATACTCTTATAATGTTTTACCTATATTCTCAGCAATATTGTTAGCTTTGGCGCCGTAGCCTGCCACTACATTCGCCTTCGGCATTGCACTGTTAACCATTTGCTTCTTTGAGGATTTATCTTTAACCTTCTTTTTCGCTTTCTTCTTAGTATTGGACTCCTCCACTAATTTCCTCATTTTCTCCTGTAATGCGAGCAATTCTTTTTCTAGGACTTTCACTTTATTATTCCTTTCCTCTTCAGAGTCATCGGAATCAGAGTCTGATTCAGAACCAGATTCAGAGCTGGACGCAGAGCTTCCTTTGTCCATGTGAGGGACACCCACATGTATTGGTTCATCGGGGATTTTAGCATATCTGCAAGAAAAATAATGCCCCTTGAAACACGAACACACAAAATCAAGATGATTCCATAATGATCCATTATTACTTACATGGCTGTTACCAGGTAGGTTACAATAGGAGTTACACAGTATGGTAATATATGTATTACTATGCCTTACCACAAGGTAAACAAAAACAAATATGAAGCAGTATTTTACATGCAGCATGCATATTCTACTACATTGTAATGTTCAATTAACTTAAAGTGTTATGTTAGAGACAATTTTTGGGTTCGGTCACTTGCCAAGTGACCGAACCCAAAAATTGTCTCTTTTAAATTCATGTATGACACAATACACCTTATTTGCAAGAAAGTAATCTAAACAAGTAATTCTTGAATCATACTAAATACTCGTATCCATCTAATGTTATAAATGCGAAAGTAACTGGCTGTCTATTACCTCTTCATGCTTAAACTGGTGAACCAATTTGGATGAAATAAGGTATGAAGATAGTTTTGAGACCTAGGGAAGGACATAACATAGGATAGGTTTTATCTTGGGACTCACTCCTTAAGAGGATGAAATGGGGGTGGAAGTCTGTATGGAGGCAGTTTGTATAAACGAATACTACGCGCACGTAGTCGCGGGCAGAAGCTAGTAATTAATAAATCATAATTTTTTTTACATTTAAAACTCCATGAATTTAAATTTGAAAAAGCAGAATACAGAAATCGACAAATGCTTACCTCATCTCAAACACATCTTGCAATTTCCTCGCCATCGCCACAACATCGTGATCTGGAGGATTGTACTTGTAGCAATTTGTGAATATTAAACGGACATCAGCAGCGAATTCAGCAGCAGTTTTATACGCCCTGTTGTCCATCTTCTGTTTCACGGTCCCGAGATCCATAGGCTTCTTTATTATATCAAAATAATCATGGAGTCCAAGTAATTCAGCATCCACGGGTTTGTAAAATGGCCAGGCATAGCCCTATTAAAAAATGTTTCTATTTAGTGAACAGTGCACATCAGGAACACAAGAAACGAATGTTATACGATCAGAAACTTACCGAATGCTTTTTAGAGAAAAGCTCCTTTAGAATTTCATTGCAACTTTTCAGAGCATCTGAAAGTTTTTCTTTGCCTTTGGCGAGCTGCGGAGTGAGAGCAGCGTGATGCGAGGCGCCGGGCCCGCCGACGCCGGGCGAAATGGCGCCCATCTTGAACGAATCTTCCGCCGCGCGGCCGGCCTGAGCAACACCCGCTTCGTTAGACTTGTAATACATTACATACGCAGAGTACGAGACACAGCAGAAAGACCAAGATCATGCACGTGCCGCATTTCAAACGTACCCTCCTATCGTGTAATGTTTAAAGACGGGCTCTCAGGCAAGTCGCAACTTCCAGCAACATCTACATACCGGCATACTTAAATTGAAGACGCGCAGTGCATTCATACATTTAACACGTTAGAAGTTTTAGAACACATTAAAATGACAGGCGAGCTTGAATACATCATTACTCATTTTGACTAGACGAGGTGAATTGTACAGCTCGCGAATATTTAAAATTCAAATTTTCAATCTATTTTACTAATCTTTTCAAGAATCGGTTGAGAACACACCCATTTGGTTGAGACATGAAAGCATTTTTTCCGAAGCTCAAACGACCTTCGTTTGATATGGTCAATAAGTATATGCAAGCTCTTATGTTCCAGAGATAAAAATAACAACTGCTAGCAGAGCACTAGAAAGAGCTTAGACGCCTTAGCACACGTTCAGCAACATTAGCTTTACTAATACATTTTCTAATTAGTAAGTATAGTTCACATTAAATTGAAATTAGGAGCGCTCGTGGCCCTGCGGCGCCCGCTTACCGCGTGCGGTTTGCGAGGTTAAGCAATGTCGGGCGAGGTCAGTTCTTGGATGGGTAACCGCTTAGAGTGGTTACTAACTGAGCGCTCTCGTGCTTTGGAAAGCACGTTAAGCCGTTGATCCCGGCTGCTGTCTACGACAGCAGTCGTTAAGCCAAGTTAGAGACCTTCGGGCGGCTTGAGAACTTGTAACAGTCAAGTTGCCCACTCACTTGACAAAGGGGGTTCGAAGTTGCACCACGTCCGTAGGGAGTACCCACCGTTACCCTACACGTGACCCCTGGGTGGTGCTAAAAGTGCAATAAAAACTGGCAACCGTACTTGCCTTCTCGAAGATCTCACGGTTCGAAAATAAATGCCACACGATTAAATAAAATTAAATTGAATATTAGAATATTGCATTATAAGAAAGCCAAGTGCATGGTTAATCAATATTCGTGAGCATATAAAGCAAATAAATTAAGAAAACTTTTATTGTATCGACTCTCAGTAACAATACCTGCTTAAGATTTTGCCAGAATGTAGTGTAGTAAATTTTCCTAGCTGTACGAATTATATCATATGAAAACTATTATCGACTATTACATACAGGTAAAGTTAACCTTCGCAAAATATTGAAGAAATCGCGAGGCCCATTTAAAATCATATTAATAATTCCAGCCACGTCTACGAGCGCACGGCAGCTAACGAGTATGTATCTCGCTTTAACATTAATTGCAGATCAGTTTCATTAAATGTTATGCACATTAACATAATTACAAGAGTGGAATAAATATTTCTCAATTAACTTCAGTGATATCAACGATCGCGGCGTTTAACTTCTGGACACATGCCATACAATGTTAGAAAATTATTTACATCCACATATCGCTTAGCAATATACATTTAAATTTAAAATAATCTTACGAGTATTACTAAGTAAGTCACAAATTTAATAAAGCTGGAGCATACAATCTCGACGCAGGTAATTAAAGTCTCACATCGCACAGCAGCAGAATTAAGGAGGGATAACAATTCGATGGATTGCTAAAATTAAAACATGAAGCAACAACCATGCATGATATAATCAGGACTAACACAACCAATTTCACTTGCTACACTGCATTCCATTTCCCGTCTTTCTCATGATGCTTGATAGTACACATACAGTACTACATACAGAATTGTGATGCATCAGCATACTAATAAGTAGTAAATTGATAGTATGCTGATGCATCACAGTTAACTAACCATTGGCAGATCTTTTTTAGTTGCAATAAATAAGGTTCACAAATGGTCAGTTAACTGGATGCTGATCGTATAATTTTAAAGATGGCAGTTTTATTAGGGTCACCTTGACAGTCAAGAGGGTTCCCCGCAGGATTCGACTGTTTTTACTACCAATTTTAATTTATTGTGATAAAGTGGTAAAAGTTATTTAGTGTTACATGAACTCTGTTGTGAACAGTACGAACGAGATATGGATACGTTTCACGTTATAAATTGTAGCGCATCTAGTCGTGTTATTCCTTAAATATAGATAGATATGGTAATACACGAAGGTGTGCCTCATTCCGATTTACTATTAATTTGCAAAAGGCGGTGGGGCACACATTCAAAAGTGTACATATCTTTACCATAAAATAGCGAGTTAAAACTTAAATTGAGTATGCCAATTAAACTACATATAACAAAGTGTTCAGTGTCTTATAAAGAATTGTACCTTTTTTTGACGTCCACTCTCTCTTCTGGTTGATATTTTGGCCGGTTTAGCACCACTTTGTTGATCTATGGTTGGAGTAGTGTACCCTCCTTCAAAGGAGCTGCCCATAGGTGTGGTGGTATCAGCCTTTCTCTTAACGCCTTTTTTGACCTGATATAAAAAATTTAATCTGACAATTTATCAAAGTTAGCATTTTTAGAGAGGGCCCTACACAAGTGGGCATGCCTCTTTTTTTCAAAATCCGTCTTGTGGGGTATTGTTGGATTGTTCAATTATATTGTGGGTTTCCATTATTTTTTTTATGAATCCATTTGGGTGATATTTAGATATTTAACTGTAAAGTGCTAACACATGTGGCCACTTTATTTTTAAATACTGTACCTTAGCCGGTTGAGTCTGCGAGAGGGCAACCGACGATATAGTAGAAACGGGAGTAGCAGCAGCCTGGGCAACGTGGAAACTCGACTGTTGCGTGGCCACCTGAACGAATGAATATTGACATTAACCCTTTAATACTGCATACCAAGCCAAATATGAATCTAAAGATACGAACGATTATGGAACGAAGTTGTACACGGTGTAAGTTAGACTATCTCATTTTTTAAACTCCACTCAATCCCTCAAAGGGTAGCTGGAAGAGATCCCTCATAGGGATAGTTCGCCTTTAGTACGTTAAACTAATGTGACATGTATATAGTTTTAACCTGTTATTGTGTACAATAAAGTGCTTACATACATATGTACATACAAGGGTTTTATAGCATATTAATAATTAGTATTAGATGATATTTATTCAAATATTACATGGTAAGATTTAGGTAAGTAAGTTAACAAATTAACGTGACGTAAACCCTTTTTAATGCATATTAAGTACTGGTATCACAATAAATTATGTTGAAGTATTGTTTAGGTCGTGATGTTTTTAGGTACCATAGGGGCGGGCCTTTTACACGATTAATATTATCACAATGCCGGGGTGTCAATTTTATCGTGGTTTTAAAAATTGTATGGATTTTGCGTCAATATTCATCATATTCGCGTGATACGAGTGAATTGCGTGATAATAATTACTGTGGAAAAGGCCCCAATAATGGCTTCGTATGCCACCACCACCATATCAGCCCAAGGACGTCCACTGCTGGACATAGGCCTCCTCCAATTTATAGAGGGTAAATGCCATAATATCCACGCTTGGCATGCGGGTTGGCGATCGCAATATCTCCACCGCATTCCAGCTGCCCATTCCCCCGTCGCTGGTCTGGTCGTAGTTTTAGGACATATACCCGGGTCCACTTCGTATGCATTGTGACATAAATTGTGTACTAAAGAGTTTTTATTTATTTTTAGAGATGGATACATCACGGTTTTATCGGTTGAAGATATATGTAAATTCCGACTTCAAACAATCAACAAAACCGGCCAAGTGTGTGTCGGATCACGCACTTCTTTGGTCACGTTCTACTTCCGTGCCCACATCTCCTAATCTACATTTGAAACCACTATACAATACATTGATTTGAAAAATTTCGTGAATACTTAAAAAGGTCGTATCTTCATAGGGTACTCACGGCACTTACGCCCTTTTGTTTGAGCAAGACAGTTTTTCAGCAATAACTCAATAACCCTTAAACCAATCATGTTCAAACCAAAAATCGTTGAAAATTAATGTACATCATCTTGATTTATTCAGAATTTTAAACTTCATTGTTTGGAAATCAGAGGGGGGAAGGCACACTTTTTACGACTTTGACACCAACGGTTAACTAAATGGAACAGCTTTTTTAGAAACCTCTATGGCATTTTTGAAAGCCTATCTATAGATACCCCACACGCCTATGTACACTGAAAAAAAATATGTTCGACCCTTAATTAATTTTTTAAAAATATTTCTACAGCGGTTCAACAAAACAACTTTACCAAATTTCATAATTACAGTACTCATAGTCTCCGAGTAAATCGGCTGTGACATACGGACGGATAGACATGACGAATCTATAAGGGTTCCGTTTTCACCATTTTGGCTACGGAACCCTAAAAAAATGTGAATCATCAAGTGATGATGATGAAGATGTGCCATTGTTTATGTTTCAAAGAAAAACAAAGGTGTACAAAAGACAAATAAAAAAAATGGTGGGGTGGATTTGCTAGATTCGTTGCTCGGATTTAACAGGATTCAGTTGCGCTCTCAAAAGTGGATCATTAATATATTTTACCACATGATTGACACGTGCACAGTAAATGCAAGGTTTTTCTGGCGTCGCAATAATGACGTGTATATGAATTTAAACTGCCTTCCTAGAAAACGTGGTCGCCCAACTGCTACTCCAATGACTATCCCAACTACAAGCCGTGTAAGTACTCCCGTGAATATGGATAATTCACCGGTGGCATGCAGAAAAACGTAAGGCTCCTGTAAGACACAAAAGTCTACCTTTGCATGCAGTGCTACAGACAAACTTAACGATCTTCCAAATTGGTGGAAAGGTGACAGACATCTGTCAAAATTCCGCTCTTTTACCACATGCGACAAATGCCATATGCGTTCGTGTTTCAACGAAAAACAAAATTGTTTCAAAGAGTTTCATATATGCTAAAATTGTATAAGTGATACCAATATAAAAGATAAAAAAATTAAGTGGTGTAGTTATTCCATGTAAACAAAAGTAATGATACCCCGGTTATCGTGTAATTAATTAAATATGTGGTTTAATATTTAGTATGCATAAGGATTATATGTCCAATAAAGCATCGAACGAAATATACCTTTGATGCATACGAAGCCAAATATGGTGTTGATATTTTAAGTTTCTTCACATACAAAGAAATATTGCAAATACTTTTTTTTCTTGATATGTTTTGATTTTGTTGGTTAAATAAATAAGGATTTCGCACAAAACTATTTTTATTCCTATAAGAAAGAAGTTCGTTAATTAGTCGGTGAAGGAGGTGTTATGGAGGGGAACAGGATCGCACCTGCTGGGGCAGGCCGGTGTGCGTGGCGGGCGGCGTGACTGAGGGCGTGGCGAGCGTGAGCGCGGGCGTGGTGGTGGTGTTGGTGGAGCCTACGAGCGCGGGGTGCGGTGGCGCCGGCATGGTCTTGACGGCCGCGCCGCGCGCGCCACCGCCACCGCTGCTCGCACTGGCGCTGCCGCCTCCGCTACCGCCAGTCGTTCGCTTTTTTACACCACCTTTTCCACCTTTCGAGGGTACTTCTATTTCCTTTTCCTCTTTATCCATTTGAGCTATCTGTGGACACAAAATAAACAATTACCGTGGTATTACAATTACTCCCCGTTTATTTCTATGAAACAGATTCAGTAAAATCACTTACCCGGTTTAGAAAGAGCTTTTCTAGAGTTTGCGCCATGACTACAACATCCTCACCAGGTTTGTTGTAGACGTAACAGTTGGTAAACATTGTATTGAAATCTTGAATACATTCTTGAGCAGAGTAATAGTAATTTGACTCCAGGCGCTTTTTGATGGTACCTAAGTCCATAGGTTTCTTGATGATTTTGTGGTAATCCTGCAAATTAATAATGTTAGATTGTAGGCATTTGTTTAAAAATATTTCAAATGTAGATAATAGTAAACCTAACGAATTACCGGTAAATTTAACTCCTTGGCATCGACCGGCTGATGAAAAGGCCAAGCGAATTGGTGTTTCCATACTGCCTTCATTACATTTTTCTGCAGGAACTGTAATTGATTAGTTATCCGGCCCTGCCTACGCGCAGGCTCGTCAGGCGGGGCGCCATTGATTGGTTCCGCTGTCGGCTGTGAAAACATAACCACATCATCACAACTAATCCGTTTACACGCGTAACTACTCTTTTCAAAGGCTTTCTAGCTCAATTATATAGCCTTCTTTTTAAATGATGAAATAAGAAAATAAGTTTTTTTTTCTTACAGTGCTCGTTGTTGCCAGTGGATCTACAGCCTGCTGCATTGTGCTGGAATCTGCTATCTACCTGCCGAAATTACAATTGCTGTAAATCTTTATATTGAAAGTCTATATGCACTATGATGTGGATGAACAATCTTGGAGTGCACTAACAATGAAAACTCTCACCTCAATCGCAACTAGAGGCTCCTCCAATCTCTGACTTAGAGGCATTAGCTATATCCTCCAGTAACGTAAAACCATTCTATCAAAATAAATTAAGTGAGGTGCTACGGCACCAGGTACCAGGTCATCCCATCAATCAAAAAATTAATTCATACCTGAAACACAAACCATACAATTGACATGTAATATTCATATGTAAAGTAGTGTTTATCTTAAACACATGATAGAATATATATTACCTGGCACAAAATAGTAGTGCCTTCCGATGTTCCCTCGGGACCAAGAATTGCCTAAACCTACCTGTAACAATGAATGGTACATATTTAATATTATCAAATATATTAAATTTTGTAACAATAACCATGGATATAAAAAGAAGATAATTTAACACCAAGACCACTTTAATTATAAAAAGCATAAGCACACTAAGGGTTATACAAATACTACTTATACATGCATGACATCGGTTAGTAATATCAGTTCCCTACCCTTAATGTTACCTTGGTTCTACCCTTAATGTAACACTTTTTGCTGTCATTGTCATTCTACAGCTAATTAAGACGCAATGAAACCTTTACGACTTAAGTGGCAGTGGGCGGGGCACATAGCGCGTAGAACCGATAGCCGTTGGGGCGGAAAGGTTCTCGAGTGGCGACCACGTACCGGAAGCACCGAGATCCGGTACTGATTAACCCACGGATTATAAAAAACCAGTGGAAGTGGTGAGTGGGCGTTCCCGTGTCGCCAAACATGAGCTAATATTAGCTTACTTGTTGCACAGATTATTATCAGTCACTTGGCAACTGGCAACCGCAAGCGGCGTTTGACACGAGTAAATAAGTAAAAAAATCTTTTTTTATATGTAAAATGCCTTATTGTGCCGTGAAAAGCTGTAGAAACAACAGTAATATAAAAAATGTGACCCATGGAGAGATTTCCTATCATCCGTAAATAGTATTTTTGAGAATAAGAGAAATAATTTACATTATTAATTTCGAAGACACAATTTGCGTCTGTAATTAAGCAAATATCTATTATATTCCTCTGAGATTAAACTTCATAATCATGTGTGTTATTTCGCTATCCAGAACGTCAAATTTTGCTCCCGAGTTGCTACTCAAATGCTGTAGCTAAGTCGATAATTATTATCGATAAACTGATAACTCAAATTAAATATCACGTGAAGAAACGATAATGTATCACGGGGAGAAAGGGTTGGTTTCCGCAACAGTATAACACAATTTGCTCGGAACATTTTGTTCCGGAACATTACTGGATATCCGAAAAAGACAAACGATTCATACATGAAAATTCATTTCCTACACAAAACATCGTATGTAACGTAAGTAGTAACAATTTCATTATTACTGATTTTACTCCGCTCCTAATGTTTAAGTAAGCGTAATGGCAATTATTATCAACTTTTTTATAGTATCAAAATATTTGAATATTCGGATAGTTCATGTCGTTGTATTAGGATAATATTTCGGACGAATATTTCGATCATATGAGTATTCGCATTTAAGCATAAGTTGCATTTAAGACAGTTCCCGCTCTGTGCTGTTTGGCATTATCGACTTACTTACGTAAATATGGTTTGTTAAATTGTAGTTAAAAATCATACCCCAACCTTATTTCTTAACCCTACTAAGCGTATGTAAAAAGTCTTATCACGATGCGAAATTCGAAACCGCATACGACCTTTTGGTTTGAATTGACCGCCTCGGGTACTCGACACCAGATGGCTGGTCTGGTGGTAGATCTGTGCACTCGAATTTAGACCGTAAATGGTAGTTTGTGGAGTTGTTTTTCGTTATGGAATTTACTACCGCGAACAACATATTGCCAGGGAACGTTTTAATCAATGAAAAGAGTTGTTTTATAGTGTGCGAGTGTTGTGATTTAAGTATGGTTGTTTGCGTGTGGCGACAGCAGTTCTCTAGTACAATCGCTAGGATGACACTTCCTCTGGTTTTTATATTCCGTGGATTAACCGGTTAATCTCAAAAACCCCGAAATAGCCAAATAAATTGAATTCGTTTTTGCTCTTTATGTAGGTCTCTGTTTAGTTATGTTATGACTTCGTATTATGTTAGGTTATGACTTCGTATTATGAGATTGCCTGATTAAACATTAAATAGTAAACGAAAGAACGAAATTCCTAACCGGTTTTTTATATATGGAGAAATTAACCGGTTACAAGCCGTGACCGGAAGGCGTAGCGCGGGCAGGACCCCGACACGGTGGACTGTTGACCTGGTAAGGGTCGCGAGTGTCCGCTGTATGCGAGTGGCGCAGGACCGGTCATTGTGGCAGTCTTTGGGGGAAGCCCATGTCTTTCGATTGACATAGTGATGATGATGAAATATTTACGGGATTTTGTGTACTATGGGTAAATTATGTAATACTGTACGATACTCGTCACAGCCAGACACAGCAATAAAACATACTAGCGGTAGGAAAAGGCATTTTCGAATGAACTTACAGATTTCCAATTCATTGTTTCGTTTTGTGCCTGCCCCCTTGATTGGGATTTGGGGTATTATCCCAAAAATGGTTCTAAAGAACAGCATATACTTTTTAAATGTTTCTTATCAACCAAAACCTCATTATATCTGCTTTTTAATGATGATATTGGGTAGTAATAACTACTACGCGTCTCTTAACATATATATGAGTCCAAAAAGAATAGATACTTAACATTAACATTAAATATGATGTCAGCTTAATCTGAAAACAGCTTTTTCATAATTTTTACTTCTCGTCTCTTTTCTTGACATTTTTATTTTTCAGGCCAAGACCATTTTCATGTTCATGGAGAAGTACTCAAGAAAATTACCTATTAAAAAACTTAACAGTTAGATTAACCATTTCAGAGTCAATTAAAAGGTTGATTCATTTCACTTGGTAAATTAACATAATTTTTATTACACATAATATTTTAACTTTTTGAGTGCTGCCTAAATCTAAATAGAGTATTATATTTTACCATGTAGGCTTTAGAAAAAAAGCAATATGAGTCAGAGGTATGATAATTCGCTAAGTGAAATCAACTCGAATTACCAGATGGAGAAGGTACATACAAAGTTCAAAACTATTTAAGTTAATAAAAGTAATATAACAACAACAGTATTACACTCAGGAGCTACAGACTAATAAGAAATCTCCAAGGAATTTCCAAATGTTTGTATAATGGTCCTCATTACAGTAATTACAAAGGTACATCAATATAATCTCGAATTGTTTAACTTTCGTTTTAAGAGTTGTTACTCTTTTTAATTATAAGTTATAAAAACTTTCTTTGAGACTTCAATTTGATAAATATGTAGCCCTATATAGGAAGGAACCAAATATTTTTCGCGGTAGAAACATTTTAAAATAAGGCAAGTCTAAATAAGGTAAGCGATAGGTCGCCTGTTGTTTTACCTCTGTCTCCCAGTACTGTTGTTAATTCTTCTTGTATGTATATGATGATTTATTTTATTATGTGAGGTATGCAATAAAGTATATTTGTATTGTATTGTAAGTCAGTTTTTTTCCGGTGATATTTGGAACAATCAACCCAAGGGGGCGCAAAAATTCTAATTCTTGTTACTAGATCAAATGTGGTATCATATATAAGGGAGCCATACATTTTATACCCGTAAAATAACCCTGAAGGAAAATGTAAAAAATTGCTATCAGGCAAATAGCGCTATTTTCGCATATCGTTTTGATTCATAACGCTACTTTGTCAATAAAATGCTTTACTAAAAACGATATTTGGCGCGCATTTATACCGGTATCCATTATATCGTTATAAATAAAAAGCAATATATATATATAGCGATATTTTGTGAAGCGCTATAATAACATTAATAACGTTATAGGCTATCTGTCTCGCACACAGCCTCGATCTTACGTGCGTTGTGACATTTATACGTCAAACTCGATTTACATGTCATTGTAGCCACCGCCACAATCTTAAACGATATTATAACGTTATTATAACATTATCATATAAGGTTATGATTTTCATTTTGTTTTGATATGAAATATCGTTATGAGGAATATCGATTATGATTATAACGAAATTTTAAACACTAACAAAATATATCGTTATAATATCGCTTATTTTCATAACGTTTTAAAGGCCTGATTGCTATCGGCACCACAGTTGAGATGACACGCACAACATGGCATTACAAAGTGTTCTGTTTTGACTATGAATTTCTTGAAGGTATTTTAGTTTCAATTACTTTTTCTACCTTTTTTATACACTGAATCAAATAATTCTAAACATAATAATTTGACCGAGAAAAAGTGTAGTTAAATAACTTTACAGTACATATGGTGCTACTAATCAGCAGATTACGTGCATATGTCAAAACTTTAAAGAGCCATACGTACTGTAAAACGTTGTACGATACACGTGCGAACAGATAATTCGCAACTCGTGTAGATTTAAAACACTCCCTTCGGTCGTGTTTTAATGTATCACCACTCGATGCGATTTTCCTGTTTTCTGCACTTGTATCGTAATGTACTATTACAGTGCTACTTTACCGCACGAGTGCGGTAATCAGCAGATTACGTGCATATGTCGAAACTTAGAGCCATATGTACTGTAAAACGTTGTACGATACACGTGCGAACCGGTAATTCGCAACTCGTGTTGATTTAAAACACTACTTCACTGTTTTATTGGTACCAAATATACACTCCAAAAGAAAAAAAAAATATCCCCCCTCCCCCCACCCCTCTAACTTTTGAGCTATGGGTTTAAAAATATGAATAAATCATGAAAGTATAGCTTAATAAAAACTTTCAACGATTAGCGGACATGAACTGTTACGCCGTTTTTGAGTTATCGTAAACAGGCAGTGGCATATTAATATATGTAGTAACGTTTCCCAATTTGCTGTGAACAAGTATGAGCTCATAAATATCTGCACAGATAAAACATTTCACCTAATATCCAATTCTGCAATAAAGTTTGCCAAAATTATGTTAACAAGTAGAAACTCATAAACATCTGAACAAAACGGACAGAAAAAAGAAAAATATTCAGAAGCCAGTAATAAATCATCCTCCTAGCGTTATTCCCAGTACAGTTGCATCCAGAAGAATGCCTGGGGTCCGCTACCTAATCCCAAGAATTGGCGTAGGCACTAGTTTTTACGGAAGCGACTGCCATCTGACCTTCCAACCCGAGGGGGAAACCGACCTTATTGGGAATAGGCTTGTCAAGTGAGTGGGCAACTTGACCGTTAGAAGTTCTCAAGCCGCCCGGAGGCCTCTAACTTGGCTTAACGACTGCTATCAAAGACAGCAACCGGGATCAACGGCTTAACGTGCCTTCCAAAGCACGGGAGCGCTCAGTTAGTAACCACTCAAGCGGTCACCCATCCAAGGACTGACCTCGCCCGACATTGCTTAACCTCGCATACCGCACGCAGTACGCGGGTGCCACTGGGCCACGAGCGCTCCTGCCAGTAATAAATGTTGATATCAACCCTCTTTTAAACAGAGTATAAATCACAAAATAGTAAAAGAAGCAGCACACAGATTAATGACAGTTCTATGATGTGCCACTCAAACTGAAAGAGACAAATGCTTTGAGTAGATAAATACATGGAGAGGCCCTATTCTACTATAGATACAACGTGTTATGCAAATATATATAAAATGGACATAGAAATGCGAAGACATATGTTAATTATTTTATTCCAATGCTCAATTGCATATGGTGAAAGAGATAGCATGACGTTACGTTGTACTTACTTACGATCCTGTTTGACACAACGACTGACGCGTGCCGACTTTTGAGCGACGCCATTATTAGCACCCATGTTTTGACAATCTTGGACCGTGCTGCGCTCAACTATTGTCGATACTTCAAATAAAGATACTAGTACGAGTGATCTTATAATTTTTCAGAATCCAAAAAGAGTTGGGCCTGTTGTTGGGCCCTCTTACATGATTGATACACTCATGTTACGATACGTATCGCGTGAATATTGATGACCAACACAAAATTTTAGTAAAATGTTACCAATTTATAAAATGTGACCGATACAAATTATTTACATTAGTTAATTTTGTAGTTTTATAGAAGGAATTGTCATATTAGTGCTCAGACGCAAAGATATGATGACCCGAAATTCGTTTCAGATCAATTATATGGAGATCTACCGTTGCAGGCGTCCATAGGCTGCGGTGACCGCTTACCATCAGGCGTACGCTCGTTTGCCACCGACGTGGTATAAAAAAAGGAACCACTTGTCAATATTCTGCATAATATTATAAGTGGGGTCCCGAGAGACCTACATATATTTTATGTCCATGAGATTATTTTGTTAGCACATAACGATAAATTATGACATAACGTATAAACACGAATTTGAATTATGTCGATATGGGTCTTTGATTACCCCAACCCTACCGCCTTCAGTTTGACAGACCGCCATTATTAGCACCCGCTTTAGGTATACACGCTCATTTCGTAGGTATGCCCAGTCCATTGGTATATGTCAATGGACAAATGTATCATATGACAGTATGGTACTCTTATCAGTGATTGTAATTTTTGAAAATTCTAAATGTTTTATCTGTACAGATATTTATGAGCTCCTACTTGTTCACAAGAAATTGAAAAACGTGAGTACATATGTTTATGTGCCCCTACCTGTTTACAAATATTTGAAAATAACCCGTGTCGATAGTTATCTTCCACTTGATTAAAAAAAATCTCGTAAAAATCGTAGTATAGATATTTATTACGTTTCAGTTGCTTAAATATTATTGAGAGGCTTGCTCAGATGAATATGACGGATGACACGTGTATATATTTTCGAATGATAAATCTGTTTAGATGTATTTGTACGTTACTACGTACATTTATTTTTGAAGGCTTGGATTTACTCATATATTTAAGAACTCGACTGTACTTAAAACATAATCTAAAAATATGTCACATTTTTGAATGAAAATGCTTGATTTGTTGATAAAAACACAAAAATCACTATATGATTTCTTCTTTAAGATTTGAGGAGTTCCTTCGATTCCTCATGGATCCCATCAACAGAACTGCGTTTTGACAAAAACGGGACCAACTTGGATATATACTTACAATAAAAAAATAAGTTTCAAAATCGGTTCAGATATGACGGAGTTCTGGAGCAACAAACATAAAAAAAAGAACTCAACCTAATTAATAACGTCCTCTTTTGAAATCTTGAAGTCGGTTAAAAACGAGCGCATTATGTAACTGTTGCATAGAATACTGAATGAGTGCACTTTTAGTTACATGCTATCTCTATTATGTATACAGACAAGACTGGAAGGTGTTGAGCATTGACGCGAACTCAGTTAACTCAGCAGCCAAGCAAAGCAAGCATTTAGGCGTATATGGGAAAGATTGCCGCGCCCTCATTAAATCTATTTACGTGTAAAACCGTCACTGACAACCTTTGTGCAACATGCATGATAAAGATTACCTTAGACCGTTGTGTCTAGGAGGGCGATCAGGATGTTGAGCCTAGCTAGCATGATTGCTTTTATATCCGTCGGGCATATAGCTTTCGTCCCTTATTCGAGGGGGAGAGGAGGCCGACATAAAGGCGATCATACTAGCAGAGTATATATGTTAAGACGCAAATGGAAAAGGCATGATCCGATATACTTCCGTGTCAAGCAATGAGTTTTGTTGTCCTAAAGACAGCGGTTTTCACCATCATCATTCTCAGTGGTTTTACTTTTTTAACAGACTTCAAGATTTCAAAAGAGGAGGTTATCAATTCGGTTGTATGTTTCTTTTTTTTGTTATTTGTTACTCCATAACTCCGTCATTTCTTAACCGATTTGGAAAATTATTTTTTTGATTGTAAGTATATATATCCAAATTGGTCCCGTTTTTGTCAAAACGCAGTTCTGATGATGGGATCCATGAGAAATTGAGGAAACTCCTCAAATCTTAAAGGCAAACATATAGTGATTTTTGTGTTTTTATCGACAAATCGAGCATTTTCATCCAAAAATGTGACATTTGATGAAGTGGAACTGCTGATGATGATCAGAACAGAACTCTTCAACGACGAAAAGTTCACGTATGGCGATTTGTCCTCCTAGCTGTTTGTTAAGCAAGTTCTATTTTCACGATTGATTTTTGTTATGCTCGAGTTCTGATGATGGGATCCATTAGGAATCGAGGGAACTCCTCAAATGTGAAAGGCACACAAATAGTAACTTTAGTATTTTCATGAACTAATCAAGCATTTTCATTCATAAAAGTGACATTTGATTAAGTGTCAGAACGGAACTCTTCAACGACGCGTAGTTCAAGTTTAGCGATTTGTTCTCTTCGTTTTGTTTGTCAAGCAAGCAAGGTTTTTTCCATGATTCCATGAGGAATTGAGGGTACTTAGTCTTCTACCATTATTAGGGTTTGCAATCAGAATAATCCGAATATTCAATTATCCGAATATCCGTCGAAAATGATATTCAAATTTATCCGAATACTAAACCGCGAATTATCCTAATAAACGGATATTTTGAAAACACTAATAAAATCATTTATAAGCAGGAAAAATTCAAAAAAAATACGAGAAAAAACACTAATGACGTTTTATGTCCATCTGTATTGCCCAAATAAGGTGTTTAGACAAATGTTCCATATTAAGTATTATATTTTATTAAATAAGTACCTGAATACCAACTTACATAAATTACATAATATATTGATTTAATCTAGCAGACACATGCATACTTTTTTATGTTATTTGACAGCGAAAAGAAAAAACTATAGGACAAATCTTATATACTCTGTAAATATTGATATGTGATGTCATGTGATTTATGATATTAATAACGAATATAACGATCTCAGATTATAAAAGAATGTTAAAAAAACAAACATTGATTTACAATTGTTATACTTAAAGTTTTATCTCGAAATTTTATGTGATTTATTATTATGTAATTATATTAAGCGAAGTTTCCTAGTTTCCAATTAATAAAACATTTTCTCAGTGCTAATTTTTATTATAAAAATTACAAATTACGTGGTGCGATAATGACAACTCATATAATGATTATAAAAGCATGTTGTATTTTAATTTTGCGGTTTTTTGTTACTTAACTTGTTGATTTTATGCATTAGACACCTTTAAATACGCTAATTTTGTTTTATTTTATAAAATACCAAAATTATCCGAAATTATTCAAATATCCGAATATTCGGATAATAAATATTGAAGTATTCAATTGTCCGAATATTAAAAAACTGGGCGGATATTGCAAACCCTAACCATTATAAACATACTTATAGCCATTTTTATTTTATTGTATGGAATCTAAGAGTGCACCATCTAAGTATAATAATCTTTCACCGGCCTCCCCCATTGAAGTCGGATTTTTTTCTTAAAAATTATTTTGTATTCTACACATTATTTTTACATCAAATTGAATACACACTTAAATAAACGTAGATTACAACATTTCATGTTTTCCCGATAAAAAACGTAGTAGTAAAATAGTTACAAGTGAAAATATAGGAGTGACTTTGTGAATTAATTTATTTTGAATACTATGGATTTGGTTTTCAGGAAAACCACGTTACTATTTATATCCTGCAGATTATGATACGATACGATATATGATATGATATATGTTTTCTGGTATTCAATTTGTAGTTAATGCATAAAATGATTACAGCGCTACTCATTTAAGTTTTGTCCATGAGGAGCCTTGATCCAAAATATATTCAAATTAGAAACGACATTGGTGTGGGGTGTCAGGGGCCCTTTCTCTGAATCTGTATGGCAAGCAGAAGTAGGCGCGAAAAACTAATATTTTATTATATGTCTACGCCTTTTCTCACTTCCCGCCCTAGTCGCGCGGTCTTATGCTAGGAAGGAGTCCCATTTCGCCGCAAAAGTAACAGTAAGAGCTTTAAAGTTTTTTTACATAAGTTTTTCGCCTCTAAGCAATGTCCTCAAATCCAATCCACTCTAATTTCACTACGCAGATTCCTTATACGACCAGAAACCAAACAATGAAAAATCATTACACTATCATTACATTAATCACCTAACTGTACTGTGTAAATATTGCACATTATTTCTAACGATTCTCAATGTAATTTGAGACGTTGGTGCCCTTTCAGACGTCGTACCAACTTGGCGGTAGGTGTCGGTACGGTCCCTAAGGCTTAACCTCTTCACCGCCACAGTAGATTCAGTGAGATGAGTCTCACACGCTTAAGTCTTTGTAGCAAAAAACTAAAAAAAATCTTACTTAACAGCACGTAGGTTGCCTTTACATCCCTTGACACGATTTGATATTGGCGTGTGGGGAACTAAATTTACTGACTTTATATCAAGTCAATGGCGGCGAAAGGGTTAATTATAGTGTCTTTTCTCGAAGTGACTTTTAGGTTATAAAATATATGGAAATGACAGGTGTAAGGATTGACTTCGTAACCGCCGACCACTATAGAAGAGTTGAAACTGTTGAAAGATTCGTTTCCACGAGTGATGCCCGCGGTAGCTCAGTTGGTAAGAGCGATGGACGGATTCTAGAGGTCTTGGGTTCAAAACCCACCCGGGTGATCAATTTTTCACTCCGGTTGGAAATTATTTAACACATACGAAAACCAAACCAGACGCAATAGGCTTATGTCAAAAAAAAATATATTTAGTCCGTCAGTTACATTATAAAATATTAAACACTTTTTTTTTCATTAAAACATAAAATCTGAAGATACAATTTAAAATTCCGCGCCACGCCGCGTCGTGTTACACTTTTTATTATGGCGAGACGTGAGGAGAACCTACTCCCCGAACTTTAACGCGCTTTATATTGGTAATTTATTGATTGATTGACAAAAGCAAAAATGCGTGTCCAATATTAACTCACAGACTAATTATAATATTTTCACACAATTTTGTAACGTGAACTTGTTGTCTACCGTAGTTCCACTTTTCCAATTAATACATCTTCCGAGTCTTATATAAAAAGTGAGTGATTAAGCGACAGAAATCAACTACTTGTATACTATACTTATACAGGATGTTTTTATTGATTTCCGTTCCTTCTAGCATATAGCCGTGTATAGCCATAGAAACGACGTAGCATATTTAGTTTATCACAATACGAGAAAAAAAAATTATTTTTCGTTTTCATACAAAATAATTATATCACCATGGGTTATTGAAAACCGGCCTTACGAGTTATAAATGTCGAGTTAAGTAAAAGTTTATGTCAAGTATGACAATTCCAAAGTCATTGTTTAATTGTTAAGGATCTTTTATACTATACTAGGGGTGTTAATTAACGAAAATAAATTCTTGAATATCTTCGAAATGGTATGGGCCCTCGCTATTAACGGAATTCAATAAAAACATCTGTATAACACAAGATCTCTGGCAGATCACTCTTGCAATATATTTAGGGCCAATTAACACTGTCCACATTACCAGGTGTTTTATTTTAATTTCATTTAGCTGTTTTCAAAAATTTCACAATTTTGATAGCATTTTTTTATCGGATATCACATACGTATTCGTATTTTTTTGTGACCTGACCTACCTAACCACTCTAATCATTTGGCACACGATCTGCCAGACACCCTGAATAATCCTAGACGAGTATCATGCGTCATGCATGACGTCACGGATAGCAGAAATTACATTACACATGTCCACGTAATGAGTAATTAACTTCGGAAGTTCAAGCTGCGGACGAAACACCGGTGGGTTGAGGCCTATCAATAATGCACCTTATATTAAAGATATTTCAGTTGCGACTTTGGCGCCGCGAACACAACATAAGCGTCCGGTATTGTTATGATTTTTTCGATAATAGTACTTATATCTCACGAGCGCGTGGTGGCAGTGATTGTAATTGTGACGCGTATTAACAAGCGCGCTTGTGTGAGCAAATACACCGTTGATGAACAAACTAAAATAAGTGTATTCATTATGAACACAGACATCAGAGAAAAGCAGACTCGTAATATTAAGCCAGATATTTGTTCATATAGTTGTCTCCTTAAATCAATGTGGTGCACCAAAATGAGTTAGAATGCAACAGATAGTACGATCATTTCGGCTGTTAACGAATTGACTCTATTTGAAAGCACACCAGGACGTTAAATACCATATGCCATATAAACTTAACACACTACAACGTGTAATCTTCAGTTATAAATAAAGACTGAGACACTGACAGGTGAAGACCTGTCAGATGTCACTTGTCTGTCTCTCTCAAACTTACTGATTAGTGCATTAGTGAGAATGAATCAAATGTACAGAAACCGTTAACTTAAATGAGCGGATCTGTTTTATTCTGATATCAGTGATTATGAAGTAGTAAGCAGGGGCCTTTCAGCTAAAAGTACGATTTTTTTCTTAAGGAGATGTTAGTTTAACTTGTTTGTAACAGATGTCACGTTGTGCTATCTCTAGCGCACTTGCATATTGGAGTGACAGAGATGCAGCGGTCGTGCAGTTAGTTCTTACTAAATACCACGTCGATCCTCCCATATTTCACTGATATCTCCATCTAAGTATTATATATGTACCTTGTGGTCTCAATTTGTGTCTTTAAAATCCAACATTTGCAACATTATCAGAACCGTTCATAAAAATTCGCGGGGCCAACTTAGTAATAACAGTTTTTATTTGTGATACGTGTCCATAAATTAACCTCAATTATTGTATAATTGAATAAACGTTTCTTTATTTTAGTTAGGCCTGCTTAATCGGACACTGGGAAGTGGGTCAAATTTAACTTTCTGGATTTCATTACTGACACTAGTACAGGTGAAACTACGTACACTCAGCGTCATATAGTACGTAGCAGTCAAGATCACCAAATACTTGGAAACATCCAAAATAGTCATTAAGATTGACTCAGCCAAAGTGATCAAATTGTTCAGCCCATCTACCTTCTGGATTTCATTACTGACACTAGTACAGGTGAAACTACGTACACTCAGCGTCATATAGTACGTAGCAGTCAAGATCACCAAATACTTGGAAACATCCAAAATAGTCATTAAGATTGACTCAGCCAAAGTGATCAAATTGTTCAGCCCATCTACCGTGACGAAATATACTGGAGCACGCCTATCGCCAAATATTTGTGACATCCAAGCCAACATTAGTACCATAACACCCATATCGCCACTAATAGCTTTAATAGCTTAGCACCCGAAGTATCCAAAAGGACCTTATTAATCTTATTGTATGCTCCAGTTAAATGGTCCGTTTTATTATAATCCGAACAGTGTTCTGATTTCAAAAATATTGGTGCCTAAACGCCCATTGATTTTCTTTATGTCAATGAAAACTCTTTTATAATATCGTCATAAAACGGCATACTGGCAGGATTCAAGGTATATTTAAAAATAAAACCCTACAAACCCTGACATAACCATAATTTTATCGTCAATTATTCGGTAAATTCGTGGTGCTCCAAATGAGAGATGAAACGATCACTGACAAGTGGGCACTCTTCTCGGTGATTGTCAAAGTTCAAAATTCGAAGAGATGACTTTAGTAGCATATTCACTAACCCGAGATGAAATCTTATACTATTTAAAATAAAGCTTAAATTTCTAGTTGTGTCGTATATTTTTGGATACTTCGGATGCCATGCTAGTATTGGCGGTATGGTTGCTACAGTTACTAGCGGCTACTTGAATGTAATGAAGTATTTGGCGATATGCGTGCTCCGGTATATTTGGTCAGTCAGTCACAACTCCTATATAAAAAAACCAATGTATGGCGATGGAGTGCCTGTCATGCCAACCTACAGGATAATGGGTTGTCATGGCAATCTGACAAACTTGACAAAGTCAAATACGTACATTAAAAATATTTTTCTCACTTGAAATACCGACGTCCATTAATGATAATTATTTTATTCGCTGTACTTTTGAAACTTTAGTGGCGTAGAATTGAGCAAATTTGCTCCTCCGCTTATTTTGCGTGTGCGCGCGGTTTTTAGAGACAGGGACTCGTATTGTTTTGTGTGTGTGTTATTTTATTTAATAGACGTGGACTCGTGATATTTCTGAGATAGAGACTCGAAATAGTGATAAGTGACTCATAATGGGCGGTAATAGACGTAAAAATAGACGCTGTGAAGTACCTATGTGGCGTCAGGGAAAGCCTCAGGGGAGGATTCTTTGTCAATTTTCCCAAAGATGAGCTAATAACAAGATAATGTAAATATCTATAAGATTTAATGGAAGGAAAAGGGTTTTTTATAACTCCTTGTGTGTAAATAAATAATATTGTATAAACTTGACGTGGTTTATTTACTATTTACAACAACAGTTGAAAACAAGTCGATTGTTTTCGCATTAAGTATTAATGCTGGTTACTTCTTAATGCAATCTTAGTTAAAAAAGGCAAAATGTAAATCGCAATACCTACGTAAGCGATTTTTATCGAATATCGATAAGACATGCACATCACTAGTGCATTTACTATTCAATACTATCGATAACTCCACAGCACTACAGTGACAGTTTTTTTATAGTGTTGAACATCAAAGATATTCAGAAACATACAAATTACTGTGGATGACAGTATATAGGCAGTTACGTCTCTTCTCCGTAAGGAGTATTATATTCTCTTTGTATTTGGTGACGGTAGATGGGCTGAACAATTTGATCGCTTTGGGCGAGTCAATATTAATGATAATTTTGGATGTTTCCAAGTATTTGGTGATCTTGACTGCTACGTACTATATGACGCCGACTGAACTGTACAACCACGTTAATTCTAAAATGAAATCTAATCACTGTGATCAGGAACCAGAACAACGAATTCAATAATCTATTGCAATCATGTTCAAATAGTAATTAACTAATTACCTAATACCACAGTATATATATAGTTTAAGGCAGTAAATCAAATAAGTTGCTTAAGACCTTTTTGGTGTGATAGGGTTGCACCTCTCAATTTATGTAAATTTGAATTAGATTATTATATTTTCTCAAACATGCAATGAAATATTGATGTTATGTTCCTTATAATAGGCTGCGAAGTATGACGTTTCAGGAGCGGCTAGGAAAAGAGGTCATTAATGGAATTTCATACAATTCTTGCAGGCCTAGGCCGGCAAAGTCCTCTTTTTTAATTTCCATTCCACATAAATTTGTGGCACAGGCATCATGACATTCTGCCACTATGCGTATTAAAAATAAAACATTGATTTTTTTTGTTGTTTATTTCATTGCATGTTTGAGAAAAGCACTATACATACCTCGGCGGGAAATATGGGGTTGCCCGCCTGAGACCTATCCGACCTCGCTTCGCTCGGCCGTGTATATGTCTTCGGCCGGCAACCCCTTTCGTCCCGGCCTCTGTAGTAATGTACTATTACTAAAACATTGATTTGTATTCTACTCCGTAGACACTCAAATGATATTTAGCGGGTAATCTAGGTATACTAATAGTGTTTGTGTGTAGGGGACGTAATCTCCGAAACTACTTAAAATAGGCTATATTTTTAATCCCCGACGCAACGAAAAAGAGGGGTGTTAAAAGTTTAACCTGGGTATCTCTGTATTTGTATGTTGCATCGTAGCTCCCTAACGGTTAAACCGAAAACGAAACCGGTTCTTAAGTATATTTCGTCAAAATCGGATAAGCCGTTTTTGAGATATTGAACTTTGAAATGAAAATTTTCTAAGTTGGTTATATTTGGTTAGGCTTTGCTTACGTTCTCTGTAATACACGGGCGGAACAGCGCAACAGACAACATTAAATTAATTATTCTTATTTATATCAACATTTATGCATTACCTATACGAAAATACTTCTAAGGCCACAATTTACGCTTAAACCGCCAAACCGATTGAGGAAATATTTCGCATGGAGATAGTTTGAGGCGATCCCGGAAATTATCCTTAAAGGAAGTGAAAAGAAGGGTGGAAGTTTGTACGGGAGAGCGATATAGCGATTAAACAAGTTCCACGCGGGCGCGAGAAACTAGTAATTCATAAAACATAAACCACACATTATTACATAACTATGCCTCAATTTTATTTCTAATATTTAATCGCATTTTCATCAAATCATTTCTTCACATTATGTCACGTCAAATCAAAATAGTGGCCAGCACGCGCAAAAAACGGCATTTTTACCACTGACTGACTAGTAATCAAAAACCTAACCCACTTCCAGATGACCTAGAAAGCTGAAATTTGGCATGCAGCTTAGTAATTTATGTGTGTACATACACCAGAAAAAGTCAGAAATTAGTGATTTTTTAATTAGTTTTATTATTATTATTTATGCTAGTTACCTCAGAACTCCGTCATTTATTAACCGATTTGCAAAATTCTTTTTTGTTTGAAACGGGAAAACTTCAGGGTTAGTCCCATAGTTGTCAGGTAAGAATCTGATCACAGGGTCCTGGAGAAATCGAGGGAACTCTTCAAATATTTGAGGTCCACCTATACCAATTTGGGTATTTTGTATAGTAACTCGTGCATTCGCTCTTAAAAAGCACCATTTGGCGAAGATTGACAAAAAGTAATGATATCCCATCAAAAACAAATGTGAAAAAGGGAGCCAAGTTCAATATTCACCGTCAAAAGAATTGAGATCTGAATGGGATGGGTGCCAAGTTCCGTAGATTCTCTGAAATGGTACCAAGTTCGGCACTACATTGTTTACAGTAAAACTAATTTATTACGGCTTAATGCATTTTAGCAGCTTTCTATGCAGTATGTTATAATACCATAAAAGCTGTTGGATATTTAAGAAAACTGCCAAGTTAAAGCTCAAATTGCATTAAGCCACAGTAAATTAGTTTTACTTTAAACAATGTAGTGCCGAACTTGGTACCATTTCAGAGAATCTACGGAACTTGGCACCCATTCAGATCTCAATTCTTTTGACGGTGAATATTGAACTTGGCTCCCATTTCACATTTATGTTTTTGATGGGATAACTATCACAACTATGACAAGTAGATGGAATAGTTTGTTGATGTAAGACCTATCGGTTCGGCTATCACATTTCCCGCCAAAGCATTCACAGTTGAAAAATGTAGGATGACCATACATTTAGCGGATTTGTTAACATGATTATAAAATTTAATTAACTAAACAGCAACCTCACTCTTTGGAATCTGTTTCGGTTGGCTAATTAATATTTATAGACTCCTTATCATCACTTAAAAATCCCCAAGTAAATTATCTCCATCTACATCTTGCACTTTTGTTTCTGGTCATAACTGATTCATTTGTGTGAGGTGTGCAAAAAGCTTGTTGTTTTTACAGTCGAGTTCATAAAGATATGAGCAAATCAAAGCCTTCAAAATTAAATGTACATAAGTAACGTACAAATACATCTAAACAGATTTATCATTCGAAAATATATACACGTGTCATTCGTCATATTCATCTGAGCAAGCCTCTCAATAATATTTAAGCAACTGAAACATAATAAATATCTGTACTAGGATTTTTACGAGTTTTTTTAAACGAGTGGAAGCACATGACTATTGAGACAACGGTTATTTTCAAATATTTATAAACAGGCACATAAATATATATTATGTAGTAACGTTTTCCAATTTGTTGTGACCAAGTAGGAGTTCATAAATATCTGCACAGATAAAACAGTTTACTTAAATATCAAATTCTCCAATTAAGTTTGCCAAAATTATGTGAACAAGTAGAAACTCGTAAACATCTGAACAAAAGTGACATAAAAAAGAAAAATATTCAGAAGCCAGTAATAAATGTTGATATCAAACCTCTTTTAAACCGAGTATAAATCACAAAATAGTAAAAGCAGCAAGCAGATTAATGACAGTTCTATGACCTGACGTGTCACTCAAACTGAAAGAGGCAAATGTATCATATGACAGTATGGTACTCTTTTCGGTGATTGTCATTTGTGAAAACTCAAAATGTTTTATCTGTACAGATATTTGAGCTCCTACTTGTTCACAACAAATTGGAAAACGTGAGTACATATATTTATGTGCCACTACCTGTTTAAAAATATTTGAAAATTGCCCTTGTGTCAACAGTTGTACTTCCACTTGTTTAATGATTTTGTAAAAACCATAGTACAGAATTTATTATTTTTCAGTTGCTTAAATATTATTGAGAGGCTTTCTCAGATGGATATGACGGATGAGACGTGTATATATTTTCGAATGATAAATCTGTCCACATGTATTTGTACGTTACTATGTACATTTATTTTAGAAGGCTTGGATTTGCTCATATTTTATGAACTCGACGTACTGTATTGTATTGTATGTAGTTTACTTAAACACAAGAACACAAGAGTAGTGTGCATTAATTTTATACTTGATACATTATAACAAGTAATTTGTCTATAATTTATATTTTTTAAACAAATTGTATGAAAATATTTGTAGTTGTTCATATCCGTGTCTGTCTGTGTGTATGTCGCAGACATATTAGGTACTACATAATTGTACCTATCTATACGGGTCTGTAGTACATATCTGTTTATCTTAATACAATTTAAAAATGTAGGTGTAATATGTAGGCCGCTACATTGAAACCTGTACCTATTAAAATGCAAAAAAAAAATTGGCACTCCATACATAACTGGAAACTAAAAAATATAGTATTATTAGCCCTATGTTTACATTTTTTATTTGTGTTCCATTACTTATGTCGTGCTTTCCTTCTACAGGTCTTTGCCCCTCGGCAAAGGCCAAAAAAAATATATTTTACATAATTCAACAAACGGAACATTAATCAGTAGCTTATTAAAATGCTTAAATATGTCAAACAATTTTTATTACTGAAAAACTGCCTCGCCCAAGCAAAAGGATGTAAATGCCGTGATTTTCCTATGGAGATACAATCTTTTTAGGAGAGGTTCTAGTAGTAGTAGGTGTGGAACCCTTCATTGCGCATGGTCTAGCATGCACTTGGTCTCTTCTTTTAAGTTGACGTTTCAGTCTCAGAATGTAACTAGGGCATGCCATTAACAAAAGCATAAATTAAAATATGTAAATAGAAACGATAAAATATTTAGAACCAATAAGAGCACCATAAGACCTGTGTACAGTCAGTCATGTGGTCTACCACTTTTCGAATAAGGTTCATAAGCTATGGGGATTAGCAATATGTATGATGATATTGATGATGTAAAAAATATCAATTTAGAGTGCACAAGATGTAGAGTGTACACATGACAATGTAGGAAATACTGACTACACCAAAAAATCTATTTGTATTACAAGTAAAATGTATGTTCAGGAATTAATGTTATACTTGTCTCATGTGGGTGTTATTTTACCAGTATCACATTTCGTGATTTGTTCAATGGGTGATTGACCATTTAGCTGATTATGTATGTACAACATACACATATCAAGCAAACTGGAATTGTCAACAATCTATAAATATGTGGTTGATAGGCGTCTATACTATACATGACCGAACGGCGCGCGCATACCGCGTGTGCTATGCGAGGTTAAGCAATGTCAGCTGTAGGCAACATTTGGATGGGTGACAGCTTTGAGTGAATACTGACTGAGCACCCCCATGCTTGGAAAGGCACATTAAGCTGTTGATTCTAGCTGTTGTTTATGGCAACAGTTTTTAAGTGAAGGTAGAGGCCTTTGGGCAGCTTAGGAACTTTATAAAAGTGGTTCCCACTCACTTCCTAAGAAAAGCCTAATCCCAATAAGGCCTATTTCCCCATGAGTTGAAAGGTCAAATGAGTACCTTCTGTAAAAACTAGTGCCTATGTCAATTCTTTGGGACAAAAGATTTACTATCATGTTTATGAGCTTGTGAGGAGTAAATTCTGGTATATGAACCTAATTATTTCTGCTAGTCAGTGAAAATATGCCCAAGGATGAGCTCTAGACCAGTGTTCCCCAAACATTGTTCTGTCATTGCCCAGTAATTTACACATTTGCCCCTTTGTACTTTTAAACCCAAGTTGGTTTCATTAGGTAAAATAAAACATGGTGGGAATGTTGCGACCCGGTATCAGTATTTTGATAGCCCGGTACCAGGTTGCGACCCAGCTAATAGGAAACACTGCTCTAGACAGTTGTTTGTGTAGATGGACCGGATTCCAGAGGTTGTGAGTTGAAATCCCACCTATAGCAATTAATCTACAACTTAATTGATTCTGTTGTGGCATGAAATTTGTTCATACAATTTATATGGATAACTAATTATCATGTCACAAATGAATCGTTTAAACTGTAGAAGAATTAAAACCCTTAACAATGGTCCAAATACTTGGTGACCCAGACAAAAAAAATCATTTGTTTGAACAACATCAGCACCCATCCTATATCAACTGATTGTCAAGAGTAAAATTTAATGCAAATTTCTTTTTCTACTCTCAGTGCAGTGAAATTAGTTTGATGAGATATTTTAGCATCAGATGTAGAAAAAATTGTGTATTATGCATTTAAGTTTGCTAATACAAAACATTAGAAATCCCAATAATCAAATTTAATAGAGATTTCAATTTGTTAAAAGATGGTAAGCACACATTTTCAGCAAATCATAGGCATCAAGCATATGATAGCTGATATTTGTGTACAATTTATAACCTTAAAACCTCAAATTTAAAGCCATCCTAATGTATCAATGACTCTTGAATGAAAATAATGTATAATAGTCTTTGGGTTACTTAGAAAGTGTAATGCAAAATTGTTGTAAAGACAAAATTAATGTTCCTCATTCAAGACCAACTTTGTCATGAAAAAAGGTGAAATTAAAAAAAAGGCTTTACAAATTCACATGAAACAATACTGAAAAGCAAATTTACTTATGCCAATAATGTTTAATGAGAAAATGTCTACAAAAATTGTCAATGCATATTGGCAAACCACATTATTAGACCGCACAGAGAATAGTTTAACAGTTAATATTATTACCCATTATGCACCCTAAGAAAGATCGAAGCGTTCTTCTTAGTCACTTAGATATGAGTGTTGACAAACACCTATCGCACATCATGCATATTAAGTCATGCTACTACTATGTTACACTACCAAATCCATACCACACATTCTAACCTAACATTGAAGCATAGTGGTAGTTTCTTTCTAGGCAACATTCATACTGGTCGGCACTAGAATAAAACTTAACAGAGATAGAACCAAAGCCATGGCTTGGAACTTGGGCTCTTGCCCAAGCTAGAACAAAATAACCATAAAAACCTGGTTCAGTCTCACAAGTTAGTAGCTGTAACTTTTTGGCAAACCCATCTTGTAATATGACGCGGAGTTATAATAAATGCATAGTGAATGAATCTAGAACATTCTTCAGCCCCACTTTTTAATAGCTGAATTAAATGGTTTGGAAATAAAACAACGGAAAGACGACAGACTACATGGATTTCCGACCCATAATAATCAGTTTTAGCCGAAAACGAGCATTAAAGAAGTAATTTGAGTGACTACAGCAAATTATTAGAAATGGAAGGAACATGGGTCACTAAGAATCACAAACCATTCAGTTCGCATTTAGCAGTGAATTAATTAAAGCTGAACATTCTCTAATGTAGTAACATAATACGGCAACTAGAAAGAGCTTGTTATGATGCACCAAAAAATTCTTCAAGCTTGTGTAAAAACGGGTGAAATTTCCTCAAAAGAGGCCATGGATAAAATGACGAAATAATGTTTAATACCAGCACCATGCACTCTACTTTTATGTGTAAGAAAGTCCCAACAATAGGTAAACAGATTTAGCTAAAATTTACAAAACAATTCTAGGATTAAAGCTAAAAAATTATCAAAAAAGACTTACGAAGAGATATTAACGCCAATATGGCGGATGAACTAAAAATACGATGTTGAAGACTTCTGCAGAAGCAAATTTATATCGATTTGCTCTAATTCCAGACACACTCCACACACATTCCGAGTAAATAATTTTACGTTATCCTATAAATCTGCTGCTTCAACACAACGAAATTCACTGTATTTTATTCCCAACAAGGTATAGCACAACACGAACTGAATAGGCTAAGCTTCAGAAGAATATCAGACATGGCGGCCAAACAAGAGTGACGAGCGTCTTTAGTCATAAACTTCATATGGCACATAATAAGCTCTGGAAAAGAAAATATTGTAAAATCGTCATAGATATATGGGAAAAACGCATGTATTTCATATTTTCATGTACTGATGACAAAGGCTATCATAAGTATTGTGAGATTTATTTCACACAGGATTAGCGAGACAGTTCGAACGCGAAGACTCCGGCGGAGACTGAAACCACAGACAAAGGTTTACCATAAACATACGTTTGTCTATAGTCTATTGCGAAGCCAATCTAAAAAAAATACGTTATGCAACAACGGGCAACATTTACTGGTTTATTGATCGATGACGGTGTTGTGATAGGGGGGGGCCCTTTACATGATTGATATTATCACAATACTGAGGTGTTAATATATCATGGTAGTCAAATTTGTTGCGGCCTTTTAAAAGGTAATTATAATCACGCGATACACTCGTATCACGTGAATATTAAAGCATATTAATACGGTTATTTTTTTAGATTTAGATTAAAGGGGCATAACACGATTGATATTATCACAATACTGGTGATACAGTTATTATTGCGGTTTTCAAAATTGTTTTTATTTTGCGTCAATATTCATTAAACAGCATGTGATACGGATCGTGATATGAGTGTATTGCGTGATAATAATAACCGTGTAGTGTAACAGGCCCCAATGAATTCTTCAATATTCAATTATTCATCATTCACGTGATAAGGCTGGAGATATAAAGCTGCATTTACACATTCGAACGAATAGCGAGGCGAATAACGAATACGCATGTGTAAACAGTACATTCGCTATTCGCCTCGCGAATCGTGCATTCGCGTTGGGAACGGTTTTTGGGACGCGAATCTAAAGCCGGGTCCACACCGCCATGTTTTTAGTGTTTACAAACATCTAACATGATTTTCGAACAGAAAATAGGCGTGGCCTCGATGTTAATTGTTTACGAACACTCAAACATGTTTTCCGCTCATGGATAACATTCCCCGCGTTCGTCTGTGAGGGGAGGGGGAGACGTTCATTTCGTGTTGATATCTGTGGTTTTGACTCTGTGATTCCTTCAATGACTAAAGCCGGGTCCCCAGCGTCATGTTTTTCGTGTTTGCAAACATCAAACATGTTTTGTAGGATTTTTAGGGAAGTGGACCCACAGACTAGTAAGGGTTCAGACCGCCAACTCACGAACCAAAAATATAGACCGTAAGCAACCATATTTAATCTGTACCTGCTGGTAGATTTTTGACGTTTATTTTTTTTAATTATTTAATGACACTGTGGCAATGGAAAGTTCCATTGCCACAGTGTCATTAAATACATCCACATGTGAACCACACACATGTGAACATCCAACGATAAAAATATAAGCTCATTTAAATTTAACTATGTGTAAAAGCTCAAGGTATTTCCAATTGAACACCAACGCCCGATGTAAAATGAAACTGGTGTTCAATTGAAATACCGTGAACTATGATGTGCCGTATTATATAAAATGAAACAAACAATTGACTTATCAACAGATTTATTTTTTAATGTATCTCATTTCATATCACAGAGTTCTACGTTTTACACTCGTACATTTTGCAAAATGAGAACTTGCATGGCATGCCACATACGACGCACTTCACTATCTTCCATTTGTTGTCCAAACAATGGTTATTACGCGTTTCCAGATGAATTTTCAATAAGCTACACACTGTTCCGTTTGTTTATTGCATAGTAATCTATCAATACTACAAATTAAATAACAACATTTGCAAAAATGAAAAAATGTTCAGAGACGACTAGACGAAATTCCGAGGAGACGCCATTTTATTTTTATTTGTCACTTTATTTTGCCGTTTGACATCCATTGGCAGACAAGACAGTAGCCAATGAGAGCTAAGTATGTCCTCAAAATCTTTTTGACACAATATGGCCGCTATCATACACGTTTCGTTCTACGTAGATAAACAGCCGTGAGTGGACCGGCCTTAACATTGAGGCCACGCCTATTTTGTATTCGAAAAACATTTTTGCAAACACGAAAAACATGGCGCTCTGTACCCGGCTTTACTGTTCACACATTCGCCATCGCCCGACCCAAAACGACGTGTCTGTAGACAAACTGTAGTAGATTGAAGTGCGTATTTTAGACATAAATGTTCTTTTTATCAACAGAAAGAGCTCATTTGGATGATGTAGCGCGCATGCCGCTATTATTTTCACGTCCTCTATATTCGTGTGCGAATAAACCCAGGAATGTGTGAACAGTAGTTCGCGACGGCATTCATACACGAACGTTTCGTCGAATGACGAGGCGAATGGCGAAAATGATAGTATAAATCTAGTGTAAATGTATCGCGTGATAATAAGAAGCATGTAAAAGTTCCCAATACATAATTAAAAAGGGGCCCTTTACACGATTAATAGTATCACAATATTTTGGTGCCAATATTATCGTGGTTTTCATAATTTTATGGATTTTGATTTAATATATTTTGTTGGCGTCCACTTTCACTTAGTTCGTAGTGACCCTGTCTACGAAGCAGGAGGTCCCGGGTTCGAATCCCGGTCAGGAAATTATTTGTCTATGTTTAGCACAAATATTTGTTCCTGAATCTTGAATGTTTTCTATGTATTTCGTCGTACCCATAGTACTTACAAGGTTGGCTTAGTTTGAGACTTGGTCCATTTGTGTAAGATTGTCCCCTAATGTAATTTTTTTCATTTTCATCCATCAATATTTACGTGATAAGGATCACGATATGAGTGTATCGCGTGATAATAAAAGTCAACAAGAAACGAATTATTGATTGTCACCAGCTTATTGGTCACCCAACTGTCATCGATGAACCGTCACCATATATAACACGACGTGAACACGACTAAAGATGAGATATCATAAACGTGTTAAAGGATGTATCAGTCACCTGATACTTCTCAATTTAGTCAGGTTACCATAACTTCAAGGTGACCAGCGAATAGAAATTTATTTTACCCATAGTATTAGGTAATCCATCCCGATGGTTATAAATTACAAAGTAATCATTTATTCGCGATTATATTAACCTTTTGGTCGCCAACTACGCATATATCCGTACCATCAGTTCAATGCCGTCGACGAAAATATCGGTCACGGCGTGCAGTGCGATATCAACTTAAATGCATTTGAAAAGCATGCCGTTGAAAAGGTTAATGATTAATGTTAGTTAAGTTTTTAAAAAGATTTCGCATTAATTGAGGTGAATGCATTTTTAATTACTAAATTGCTAACACGTTTGTTAAGACTGTGTATACTCGTAAGTACATTGAATGTATAGAATTGAATTTCTGTTCATTCCTTGTTATATAGCTCTCTGTAGGTTGTAAGTTGTAATTGACAACATTTTTTTATGGAGGCTTTTTTCCGATGAAATCTAATAGAGGATAAAAACTTATGTAAAACCACATTTTTAGATTCTTGATAATATCCCAATGTCATATAAATAAATAAATTTCAAAAGTTTCTCATTCTATAAGAGAGTAGGTGACAAGTAAGGCGTCACAGCGTAATAAACTAAGTGACGTCATTACTACGATGTAGGCTTTCTTCACATTTTCTTGAATATTTAGAAAATTAATAGCTTTAAAAATATGAATTGTAACGAATGAAAGGCCGGTTGGTAGCTGACTGACTTTATTCATTTGTCTTTTTACAAACGTGCCAGTATAGTCATTTTAGTAATGCAACCTATTTACATAATCCTTGCATCTCTCCCTCACAAACTAGGAACTATAAGAACAAAAACTAATTTACACTTATAATCAAGAATAGACTGCAATTTAAATCACTAAATCCAAATAGGTACAGTTATCATAAACTAAACTAAAATTATCCTTAAGCACATGAAGGCGAGAAATGCCTATAGATATAGTACAAAAGTAATAAGAAAGAATATACGAAAGTCACCGAGATCACTAATGACTGTAGCTTATAATAATTACAATGTTAAGTGTGTCTCGCCCAAACGTCATCGCCTGGCACATTATCAAGTGCCGCTGCGATGCCGCACTCCGTCATCTGTTCAAATGCTGAGTCCGATTTAGAAGGAATCAGACCGATCTTGGACGTTAGTTTATGTTCCGAGCACTTCTCCCTCGCACTAAAATCATTGCCCAAAGATAAGTCTCCCATTTCCCCCACGCTAGACTGTTGTGGTACGCCACGGCACGTTCGCCGCCACCGCCGTCGTCGCTGCCGCCGCGCTCGTTTCAAGCCGTCTCGTCGCAGTTCGTTTGTCGGATTATATAGCACTTGCTCAACACGCTCGCGCTGGATTACGATTGTCACGCGTTTTACAGAGGACTCGGACTTGGGTCCCGCGCGATCACCATCATGCTTAGTGTAACCTTCTGTCGATTGGCTATGTATCGGTATCACCAGACCATCCTTTACCACATCTAATGTCACTTGATATAATTTTAAGGCGCGCATGCATTCGCGTCCCAAAAGAGGCCGCGCTCCATCTTTTATCACGTACAATGGCAGAGTCACTTTTACCTCGTTTAACTCCACATCCACCGATATATAGCCAAGAGGATGGATTCGTGACATATCGTAACTGCGCAGCTGTACATCGTCACTCGTTAATGGCAGATATGCGACTACCAGTGTCGATCTCAAACACGATGACACGCCCGTCAACGTTAACTTCACTCAAGAATGGTTTGTCTCCATCTGACTCCCGTATGTGAAAGAAATCTTCGTCGGAATCTGAACTCACGAAATTCTGTCGCTCAAATAAACGGCTCTTACGGTGCACCTTGTCACACATCAACCTCAAATGACCTCGTTGGTGGCACTTGTCACAGTTATATTGGGTGAATTTACACCTGTCGGGTCTGTGGTCCTTCCCGCACCGCCAACACTCCGTCGCATCGTCACTAGACGAGTCCCGCCGGGCCGCAGCCTTCTCGCCGCCGGCTCCGTCTCGGTGCGCCCTCCTGCACCAACAACACTGCGCCGGGTCGCCACACGGCGGGTCGCGCCGGGTCGCGGCCTCTCCGCCGCTGGCTCCGGTCCCGCGCCCTCCGCCGCGCCGACCGCGCCGCGCTCTCGCATGGTGCAGGACCTCGTTCTCACCTACACCGCCGCCGCCGCTACCGCAGCCGCCCGAGGTGCTCGCCGGCGCCGCCGCCGCGCCGCTCACCTCCGCGTGCCTCTCCGCAGCCTCGAGTGCGAGAGCCAGCTCCACCGCCTCCTTGTATTGAATATTTTTCTCGGCAAAAATACGCGAACGCATGGCTTCGTTTGCCAACCCCGACACGAATTGGTCCCGCAAGTTTTCTTCGAGCGTTGCTATTTTGGGGTTTCTTGTTAACAAATTAACGAAATGAGTTAAGCTATCATACTGCTTAAAAATTTAAAATATTGTCAATTGACCAATTACTTAAGCTTAATATGGGTCTTGGTGTTGTATTTGTGTATGATTGTCCCTCAGGAAAGAAGAAAGAAAGCAGGAGCATTACGACACACCTAGTCAAACCGATTTTTAACAATTACCAATAAAAAAAACAAGGTTACGCATGCAGTGCACACTAACGCTGGGCATATTTATTAAACTGGCGTCACTAGTTTGTAATGCTCCGTCTATCTGTTCTTCTTGATCTGAGAATTTTCTACTGTCCTCTAATATTTATTTAGAGTTTATTTTGAAGATTTCGAACTCAGTAACAACCTACTTCTGTCAATATAAATGGGGAGAATATTCTTCATGTGGTATCCCCAGAGGAACTGTCAAATTATCTTCCAGCTCTTTCGGTGATACGCTAAGCCTCCTGCTATATAACCTTGTAATCTGAGGGGCTAGTATGATCGCTTATATGTCGGACATATAGCATTCGTCCCTCTCGCACTTACATACTTGACAGTACGGGACGAATGCTATATGTCCGACATATAAGCTATCATACTAGCCGGGCTGTTCACAGATATCAGAGAAAAGCAGATAAGCGGTAATAAGTTGAACGTTTTCTTTACTCCCGATCTATTCCCACCACCCAGGGGCCTTTCAGCTCGAAGTACTAATTTTTCTATGAAAATGTTTGTTTAGCTTGTTTGCACCAGATGTCACTGGGTGCTATCTCTATTGCACTTGCATATTGAAGTGACAGAGATGCAGTATTCGTGCGGTTAGTTCATACTAAATACACAACGGCGCTACGATCTATGTGGAGTATTTCACTGGTATCTCTATCTCAGTATATATATTGTACTTTGTGCCACCACCCACTAACGTACTTATCAGTAAGTAAGAAAGAAATAGATATCATGTAGTCTGACAGGTCTTCAACTGTCATTGTCTCAACTATTCATCGCTTCGTGACGAGAGTTAGTGCAGTGAAAGATAATTTTCTACGAAATATCGACATCGATATTCAATTACTGTTGATATTCTTAAGTCGTATATCTTACTCCTATACTTTGAAGAAATATTAATAAATTAAAAACACAAACTGCATTCAATATCAATGATAAATATAAATAAATATTAGGGGACAATCTTATACAAATCGACCTAGTCCCAAACTAAGCAAAGGTTGTACTAACCATGGGTACTAGACGACGATATATATACTTATATAGATAAATGCATAGAAAACATCCAAGACCCAGGATAAATGCACAAATCGCGATAAATGCACAAACAATGTCCTGACCGGGATTCGAACCCTGTTGTATGCAGGGTCACTACCAACTAAGCCAAAGTGATCGTCAAACGTCAAAAGATTCTAATATATCCTACAAATTAAAATTATGTAGTTATGTACGTAATGACTAATGATTTTAAGCATTTTATACTAAAATGTTTATTTGAAACTTTAGGTTATGGTATTGGCTATGTGCGAAGTAGGTGGTGGGGGTAAGCATTTTTCGTAACTTTTGACCCCTTCGCGTAACATGTTAGTAATTTTTATACTTATGGCAATTTTCGTAACTTTTCAGAACAACGAGATTTGTCTTACTAGATTTCTAATGCAAACAGTTTACGAACGCATCCAAACTGACTTAACTGACGCATACTTAAAACTGGCACGTCTTTCACTCCATATCACAATCAGAGATGACTCTCAATAGTACGCGCTATGACAAAATGATTAATATGGCTTTTAGAACAGAGCCCGTCAGTGTCTCCGCTTTCATAACTGTAAATAGCGTACTATTTATGACGTTTTGGATCATATGGGATTTGACATTTTGGTATGCTTTTAAATGGAAACAATCCGTTAACAGCCGAAATTGATCGTACTATCTGCCCCGTTCTAACTGTGCTTGGTTAACCATACGAAAGCAAGGAGACAAATGAAAAATTATCTTGCTTAACGCTACGGATCTGTTGGAATTATTAACAATAAACGTAGATTAATAAGTGGCTTGTTATTAACAAAACATGGAACTGGTTTTCTGAATTAAATGTTTTTTTTTTATTAATCTAAGGGTTGGTAAGGTTGGTTGATATAAAGAACTAAGTTATTTTTTTGAGTTAAAAAGTTAGTGTGTTGTGATTGGTGGATCCGCTTCGGTGAAGTGCTTTGACCGGACAAACTAAAATATCTTGTTAATCATAATAATGATTTTCTCCAGGGTCCAATACACCACCCTGGCCTCGCCCAACAAGACCAATATAAGTGATATACTTTTCGAGAATCAGAAGTGAAAAAGTAAAAAAGTTTGACATTTTTGTACTTTTATTCGAGAAAGTTAGGTGTTAGACTAAATAGTAACAACAGTGAATATGGCGCTGTGTACAAATCAAACTAGAGTTAGTTTTATCATAACATTACTTCATAGATTCCTGTATATTTCGCTGACATCAATGGGGCCTTTTGCATAGTGATTATTGTCATGCGATACACTCATATCGCGATCCGTATCACGTGGATATTGAAGCGGAATCCATACAGTTTTGAAAACCGCGATGGTATTGGCAAACCGGTATTGTGATAGCATTAATCAAGTAAAGGGCCCTAATTTGCCTCCGACCTCTGACCCCAAAAACACGTAAATTAAAAAATACACCATAATGTAACTTTTGCAGCAAAAATTTAACATTTCAGGAAACGAAACGTAACTTACGACTCAAATGCCCTGGCAACACTGCGTTTCTGACGTGCACATATCCAATAAGAATTGTACTTTTTTGGGTTCGGTACCTTAAATGAAATAAATGAAGAAAAAAAACTTTATTCTGCAATTAGGCCGCAATTGTTGTAAAGTACAAGTCAAAATCTAGGTACTAGCGTTTCTGAAAAAGAATACCACTGCCGAGAAGAAACGCTGAAACTAATTAGACAGTCAGTCATTTTCTCCCAAAATATGCTTATTACAATGATAATACTTAGCCTACTTAAAGAAGTATTTTTGAGTATGACCAAATTTGAGATACGCAATAATAGAAATGGAGTGACAATAATTGAAATTAATTACACTAGCCTGTAAATTAATCTCTCGTATACGTAAAGACGTATCCGTGCCAAACATTTAACCCTATTGTTTATATCCCAAGGTTATTAAAAACGCAATAATATCTCGTCTAAATGCTTACGTAAATAATTAATATCGATAAATGGTCGACATATTTTATTTTCATTAAGTAACAGCACTAGCCTAGTTCATGACAGATGAATTTTTACCAGAAACCTTTCTGAAATGGATTTGGAACTACGCAAAAGGTACATTTTGTAGTATCCAGCATCTGTAGTCTATCTCAGACTATTATGTTGCATAATATTCGTGCAATTTTTGAAATAATAGCAAAAGTTTCTTACCGATGAAAACTGATATTTTCTCCGGACTTCTTCACTGATTTTAAACTGCTCCGGCACCATGGCACTACGCACCACATTTCTGCTTACTTGTAAATAAAGATTGTTGAGTTTTGATACATATATTTTCGTAATTTTCACAATATCTATTGCACTTTCGGTACCGTTTTGTTTTTGACGTATCGTTATGATGTTTACTAAATTCACTGTGGTGTGCCATGGCGTGTTTTTAAATCGGGACAATTAGTTAATATCGTACTAGTTGTCCCATTCTAACTCATTTTGGTGTGCCATAAGGATTAACGAGACAACTATATGAAACATCGTCTGGCTCAATACTGCGAGTCTGCTTTTATATGATGCCTGTGAATCTGTTACTTCAACCATTTGACACATCACAACACCCATAGAACGTAAACACGCAAGACTTGAACTCAGAGTACAAGACTGAAGCGTCGACGAGACGTCTACCCATAGCCTTAATAAAACTTTTCATGTCAGCTGACCAGGGACCCAATGTTTCCACCGCAAGCGCCGCAAACTCGTAGTCTTTAATTAAAGACGAGTATTTGCGGCGCTTCAACACCTGGGCCTGGTCAGCTGCAGCGCCGGCTTTAGAGCGAGTCACCTGGATGTGGGACTGAGCAAAAGTATCCACGCATGTTGCGTCCCACACCAAAGCTCTACCACGCCACTAATGTGGCACCATCAGGTCGCTTGCCATCGTCTCTTGCCAAACCTGTTCGAGGATAGCAGGTACAGACACGGTGGCAAGCGAACGCCGGACCAAATCGTTTATAGTGCCGTGGCGGTAAAAGCGGCCGGCGCTTTTTATACATGAGAGGCCATGCCTACCTGACTCATCGACGCTTTTGCCACAGACGCATGTGTGAGAGATACATATTCTGGCCCCAAGCCTCAAGGAACAAGCGATTCTTAAAGTGCCTGGGTCCAGAACGGTGCCTATCTGTCGCGAAGGAAGTGCGTGTATCCAGTGTCCTGACTCGGGGGAGGAAACCGCCAGGAGGCGGGCACGTTCGAAGTCGTCCGGGCTACCTTCAATGAGGGATGCTTGCACCTTTTTGAGACGAGGGTAGTCCCAAGCCCGCTGAAAATGTCTAGCGGCCGGGATGTCCGTTCCAGGGCATGAGTCACACCATGCATCCCTGGCTTCCTTCAGACTCGCTACCTCATCGTCGATTATCAGGGGAAGGTTAAGAATGATACCGACGAGAGACAGCGAGCCATAAGCAGATGACAAGAATGCAGGTAAGGCTACGCTGGCCGAGGCTCGAACGCCCAGCCCCCCAAGCCTTATTGGGAGAACCGCTGGAGTCCAAGGTCTGGTGCTGGAGTCGAAATTAATATTGAGAATTTTGGAAAGTGTTGCCTGCAGGGAGGAATCAATGGATGATAAAATAGTGGGAAATTTCCAAATGGGACAACTGCGCAGTAAATGCATAAATTTAGGAGTGAATAAACAAAAACGAACAATGAAAAGAGCCATATGAAGATTGATGTGAATAATTTTTAAGAAAAAAAAACCGACTTCTTGGGGGAGGCCGGTAAAAGATTATTATACTTAGATGGTGCACTCTTAGATAGATATACAATAAAATAAAAATGGCTACAATGTATGTTTATAATGGTAGAAGACTAAGTACCCTCAATTCCTCATGGAATCATGAAAAAACCTTGCTTGCTTGACAAACAATACGAAGAGAACAAATCGCCAAACGTGAACTACGCGTCGTTGAAGAGCTCCGTTCTGATCATCATTAGCAGTTCCACTTCATCAAATGTCACTTTTATGAATGAAAATGCTTGATTAGTTCATGAAAATACTAAAATCACTATTTGTGTGCCTTTCACATTTGAGGAGTTCCCTCGATTCCTAATGGATCCCATCATCAGAACTCGAGCATGACAAAAATCAATCGTTAAAATAGAACTTGCTTAACAAACACAGCTAGAAGGACAAATCGCCAAACGTGAACTTTTCGTCGTTGAAGAGTTCTGTTCTGATCATCATCAGCAGTTCCACTTCATCAAATGTCACATTTTTGTATGAAAATGCTCGATTTGTTGATAAAACACAAAAATCACTATATGTTTGCCTTTAAGATTTGAGGAGTTCCCTCAATTCCTCATGGATCCCATCATTAAAAATCGAGCATGACAAAAATTAATCGTGAAAATAGAACTTGCTTAACAAACGCAGCTAGGAGGATAAATCGCCAAACGTGAACTTTTTGTCGTTGAAGAGTTCTGTTCTGATCATCATCAGCAGTTCCACTTCATCAAATGTCACATTTTTGTATGAAAATGCTCGATTTGTTGATAAAAACACAAAAATCACTATATGTTTGCCTTTAAGATTTGAGGATTTCCCTCAATTCCTCATGGATCCCATCATCAGAAATCAAGCATGACAAAAATTAATCGTGAAAATAGAACTTGCTTAACAAACACAGCTAGGAGGACAAATCGCCAAACGTGAACTTTTTGTCGTTGAAAAGTTCTGTTCTGATCATCATCAGCAGTTCCACTTCATCCAATGTCACATTTTTGGATGAAAATGATTGACTTGTTGATAAAAACACAAAAATTACTATATGTTTGCTTTGAAGATTTGAGGAGTTCCCTCAATTTCTCATGGATCCCATCATCAGAACTGCGTTTTGACAAAAACGGGACTAACTTGGATATATCTACAATCAAAAAATAATTTTCCAAATCGGTTAAGAAATGACGGATTTCTGGACTAACAAACATTAAAAAAAAACCTCCTCTTTTGAAATTTCGAAAGTCGGTTAAAAAGTAGGTCGGATGTATTCTCGAACAGGTTTAATTTACAATTAATGACAGGGTTGATAGATTCTTCGAAAATTGGCGAGCCTAAAAATTGCATTAAAATTGGTTACTATGTCAATTTTATTATCAAGTGGAAGGTGATCAGGGATAAAAATTTCGCATTTTGTGAAGTTCAAATTAAGGCCGATTTTTGAAAATTTATCAATGATTGACTGCAAATCATGTAGAACAACGGAGGCCTCTCCACCCAGAGAACCATCGTCCAAGTACCATAAATTGAATTTAGATTTTAGTGATGAGATGATAGGGTGAATTACTAAACTAAATATGGCGGGTCTAAGCGGACCTCCTTGTTGACATCCGACACAACTTTGTAGACCTCCTGGTGCCTTCGCAGGCGTCGACACTTTTGCTTCTGCCGTGCTGTGCTGTGCGTTCAGCGTGAGTAACAGTAGAGTACGAGTTTTTATTCCAGTCGGCGTGCGAAGCACATAACGTATGTCGCGGTGTACACATGTTTGGTTCGAATTTACACTAGAAACGGTTCGAGAACCACTTTGTTGACGCAGTACCAGTGAACGAAAAAAGCATAGAACGCGAGCTTCCTACAAAAGTCCACTTTGAAATGGGCCATTTATTCGTAATACGCACGCGCGGTGTTGTACCAATAAGAATTGCCAAAAATGGCAGTCGATTTTCTATTACCCAAAACAAATAAACGTGATAGGTAATTTTCTCAATGACTGGCTGTGTTTGGTATCCTAGCGCTGACGTTTTATGTGTCAAAATGCCGGCGACAACGACAACGCTTAGCGGGTGGATGGTTGCATGCAACAAAAAGTCATCTTCATACGCAAAACCGCCGTATTATTTAAATTTGAATTTAAGCTTTATTTTATTTTTAAATATCATAGAATAACCTTACGAAAATCTAACTAGTCGCTAATTAAGCTGTACCAGATTTATACTACGCATATTGGACGACCATGTACATAATTTATAGCTTTCTAAACACTGTTAGACATAGAGAATAGCAACCACTCATAATCGAAACTTTTACAGTATATTCAGACAACGCAAACATTTAACATACGTACGTTAACTCATTTTTTACAAGATTTTATTTAACTTGCCGTGTCAGTAACTTATGTCTTTTTTGTTTGTGTGGGTCAAATCTTAGAAGCTAAATTAGACCCACTTCTCGATTTCCGATTGAGCTAATATTTGACGTTAGTACGCTCGGCTGAACTCAATTCTCCATACAACAGTTTCGTTCTCATTTTAAACCCCTTGCTGAAATAACATGAAACGTTGTATACACAATGGGAGCCGCCATATTAGGTCGGAAATTAGTTTCTGTTGCAAGAAATTATAATAGAAAAAATACAGCGAGTTTTTGAGTTTTTTTACGTCTTTTATGAAAATCTTAATAATCGCTGTATTTTTTCTCCATTATAATTTCAAGCAACAGAAACCAATTTACGACCTAGATATTCCGGATTCCATTGTGTATACAAAGTTTCATGTTATCGTAGAATGGTATTTTAAAATGAGAGCTAAACTACGTTTGTATGGAGGACCGAGCTTACAGCATACCTATATATGTAAATTCAGTGACAATGCAATATTATGATAATATTATTATCGAACTGATCTGATGATGGAACCGCAAAGTGGTCATAGGAACTCTGTAATAAGTTAACACAATCATACCGAGTTTGGGCTCTTTAAATCCACTCTTTGAGTAGTTGATAATAATTGTATATATTGTATGTATAGCGTAGTTACACACTTATTGTCTTATTTTTATTTCGGTTTTAGTTCTTGTTAAAAATATATTTATTTCTCGCTTCTCTCATATAGTTATATAGTTTAATTAGAATCAATAGTCTAGTTTTAATTGTACTAAATGTCCCCTAAATTTTATGAAAAAAATATGTATTCCGTGATTATTATTAGTATTATCTTTTCATCGATATTGTTAGTTTTATTCTTATAAATAATGATACTTTTACTTTGACTAACAAATTCTGAATGGCATTTTACTAACAAACTATGGATATTTGGTTATCTGACAATAAATGTTTATTATTATTATTATTTATTTATTATGGCATTATTTTACCTTTTTCAAACATTGTAATTTGTTGAGATACATGCTTTCATACACAAATTAGTTATGTGCATGAAAGCATGTATCTCAACAAATTAAAATGTTTAATAGGTATCTTAGGTACCTTTTCATTCACCTATTAACATTTTGATGATGTAAGGTGGCATAACACCATCCCTATACAAAATCGGTACCGACAAAAAAAATTAAACAAATATGTTTACCGCTTTACTTACATATGAAAAGTGATTCCATCTTTTTCTTATGTTTTCTAGAGTGATTAACGCACCACTTCACTGCACAAAAAGGCATATTATTTATTTTTGAGATTTCAGTTAATACAACTGTTACGTTGCGCCGCCATGTTCAAACTAGACAGCCGTTGGACACAACTTTGACGCCCCGCCTTAGTGGACACAAATTTGATGGTGTCATTTTGCGACGCTAGTTGTGCTTCTATGTTTTTTTCATTCGCTGCGCAGTACACCTAAATATTAGTAAAACTCCGCAAAGTTGGAAAACATGTGCAAAATTTATTGATTGATATAAATGACAGACAGACCGACCTGCTACTGCATCAGCATAGCGATGACGTGATTAAGAGAATATGTCTATCTTTCTTATTTCTTCTTAAAATATTTCTTATTGTATGGAATATACACATATATACTTAAGTAACATTTTTTTGTTTGAGGAGACTGATACAATCATGTCATATAAAATATATAAAGGCATCATAAAAACAATTCAAAAATCGGCTGTAAAATCGATTCAATCAACCATTCGTTAATAATCGCTTCATTTGACAAACGATACGTCTTAACCGCATCATTACAAACGTCAATTCATAAATATCAAATGGTTGAAGTAACAGATTACACGGTATAGTTATCCTCTTTCTACGATAGGGGCCCTCTACACGATAAATATTATGACAATACTGGTGTGTCAATATTATCGAGAGTTTAAAAATTAAATCTTGCTTCATTATTCATCAGTATTAATTAACGTGATACAGATCGTGATATGAGTGTACGTAAGATTTTTTTTGTGCATCTGAAGCAGAGACCTTAATTTCACTCGGTCAACAATACACAAAATCCAATAAGGTCGTATTGGCTATGTGCGAAGTAGGTGGTGGGGGTAAACTAAGCGTTCGCAGCTCACACCATGGCAGAAAAGTGCAACTTCTGGGGACATATATGTCAAATTTACTTCGACGTTTCCTATTGGCTTCCTACGATTCGGTTAGTTTAGTTTAGTTTAGTTTATTATACCTCATTATACCATGTTCATATAATACAATTACATTCGGCTTATATTACTTATCGTATAGTGATCGTTCAAATACAATATTTAATGAAAATAACTTAAAAAACAACGATGTGCATGATATATAATATATACACTATATATATCTACAAATTAAAAATATGGTAAAATTAATAAGCAATAAAAGGTCGCGTATGCAATAAAAAATGTCAAGGGCTCATAATGTCCCACTCGCAAAATGTCCTTTTCTCAAAAGGTACTTTTTATAAATGTCCAATTCTCGAAACGATCTCTCTGCAAAATGTCACGTTCTCAAAGTGTCCCGTCACATAAATTACGTCCCATTCGCAAAACGTCCATTTCGCAAAATGTCCCGTACGCAAAATGTCCCTTTCGCAAAATGTTCCGTTCGAATACGTTCCTTAATCAAATCTTGCAAGTTAAATTTGATCCACTTCATAGTTTCCGATTGAGCTGAAATTTTGCATGCATGTATAAATCGGATGACAATGCAATATTATTATGACATAGACCTGATCTGATGATGGAGCCGAAAGGTGGCGAGTTTGGGCTCATTTCGTCTCAATGAGTAGTTGATGGTGGTATACAGAAAAATACAGTCGGAAATAAAAGCTTGTACCAAAAATGACATTTTTCTGAGAGACTTGTTTCTTTATTTAAACAAGAATTTTGCAGGCGGGACATTTTGCGCAAGGGACGTTTTGTGAACGGGACATTTTGCTAATGTAACTGCAGCTTATTGTCCGCAGCCTATAGTTCTGACCATGTAGAGTATAACTCTAACGAGGAGACCGTGTCCAGGTCCTTGCTAAAACATTGGAAAATTGATCAGTAACCATTTTCGACTGCTTTTCTTTCAGCTTTATCAGTATTTTCATTTCCATGGATGCCCTTATGACTTGGGATCCAAGATAGGAGCCCTTCTAGGTTTAATAGTTGATATGACAGAAGAACCTGCCTGATAAGGCAGACCAAGGGAGATTTGGCACAGTGTTTAATTGAATTACTTGTGATGGGCTGAATAGAGCTAAGACTATCCGAAAAGAATACTGTTTTACTTAGTTTATGTCCCCTTACGAATTTGACTTCCTTGAAAATAGCAAAACATTCACCGGTAAAGATAGAACAGATGTTGGGCAATTAGAATTTGTAAATAGGGCCAGAATTGTCGTGTATGAATGAACAGCCTACGGGAGAGTCCTTGGACTTTGATTCATCCGAGTATTGGCTAAGTGCACGTCTGAAACGTCAAACGTCAAAGGTCCCGAGACAATGTCAAAACTCAGAGATGTGAAATAATGACACATGAATATTTTATTTACTTTAAAATAGTGGCTTCACTAGGTTGTTCGGGACGCTCCGTCTATATTTTTTACTTGGTCTGAGGGCAAAACATACTTTACATACTCTTTGACAAACGTTAGAAGTCATCGAATCGGAGTGGGACCTAATATTGGGTATGTGCGAAGTAGGTGGTGGGGGTAAGCTAGGCGATCGTAGCGCACACCATGGCAGAAATGTGTACTTACCGGGAACCACTGTCAAATTTATTTTCACGTTTTCTATTGGTTTCTTAACGGTTTCCTACGATTCGTTTGTATGTATTTATTTATTCTCTTATTTATTTCAGTAAAATTTCCAATACGGGGTCTTTCTCGTTTACTAAAGTAAATAAAATATTCATGTGTCATTATTTGACATCTCTGAGTTTTGACATTGTCTCGGGACCTTTGACGCTTCAGACGTGCACATAGCCGATAGATGTTCTTTCGTCTTATCCACGGCTGTTTATCTACGTAGAACGAAACGTGTATGATAGCGTCCATATTGTGTCAAAAGATTTTGACGACATAATGAGCTTTGATTGGCTACTGCCTACGTTAAACGTCAAAATAAAGTGACAAATAAAAATAAAATGGCGTCTTCTCGGAATTTCGTCTAGTCGACTCTGAACATTTTTTAATTTTTTCTCTAATGTTGTTATTTAAATTGTAGTATTGATAGTTTACTATGCAGTAAACAAACGAAACAGTGTGTAGCTAATCGAAAATTCATCTGGAAGCGCGTATTAACCATTGTTTGGACAACAAATGGAAGATAGTGAAGTGCATCGTATGTGGCAAGGCATGCAAGTTCTCATTTTGCAAAATGTACGAGTGTTATGGTTGTAAAACGTAGAACTCTGTGAAAGGACGAAGATATATCGTTTTCCCGGATATGAGATGAGATACATTAAAGAATAAATCTGCTGATAAGTAAAATGTTTGTTTAATTTCATTTAACTAAGATATGGCTCAACATAGTTCACAGTATTTCCAATTGAACACCAACGTCCGATGTTAAATGAGAACTTGCATGGCATGCCACATACTACGCACTTCACTATCTTCCATTTGTTGTCCAAACAATGGTTATTACGCGCTTCCAGATGAATTTTCGATTAGCTACACACTATTCTCTGAGTGAGATAGAGTGCTTTTATGGACAGCTATACACGTCAACTAGCAGACCCGAAGTTGGTCTGGCGGAAGACCCTAGAGCTAGATTAACCCGGCACTATACCGAAGATATCCCGGACATCAGCCTGTACGAGATTAGAATGGCTCTTAAGCAGCTGAAGAACAACAGGGCACCCGGTGAAGACGGAATTACAGCTGAACTCCTGAAGGCGGGTGGAAAACCGGTCCTTAGGGCCCTTCAGAAGTTGTTCGACTCCATCTTACTGGAAGGGAAAACTCCAAAGGCATGGAACAGAGGTGTGGTGGTGCTGTTCTTCAAAAAGGGTGACAACTCCTTACTGAAGAAATACCGACCCATCTCACTTCTGAGCCATGTCTATAAGCTGTTTTCAAGAGTCATTACGAACCGTCTCGCACGCAGGCTAGATGACTTCCAGCCTCCCGAACAAGCCGGTTTCCGAAGAGGCTTTAGCACCGTAGACCACATCCATACGCTCCGTCAGGTTATACAGAAGACTGAGGAGTATAACCTGCCCCTCTGTTTAGCGTTCGTGGACTACGAGAAAGCCTTCGATTCGATCGAAACCTGGGCTGTACTACAATCTCTCTAGCGGTGCCAAGTGGACTACCGGTATATCGAAGTGCTGAAAAGTTTGTACAAGAACGCCACTATGTCAGTCCGACTCCAGGACCAGAACTCAAAGCCTATTCCGTTGCAGCGGGGAGTCAGGCAAGGAGATGTTATTTCTCCTAAACTGTTCTCCGCTGCACTGGAGGATGTTTTCAAGACTCTGGACTGGAGAAGGCTAGGCATCAACATAAACGGCGACTACCTCACTCACCTTCGGTTTGCTGACGATATAGTAGTCTTGGCTGAGACCATGGAGGATTTAAGTACAATGCTCAATGACCTCAGTAAAGCCTCCGAGCGAGTTGGTCTAAGGATGAACATGGACAAGACGAAGATCATGTCAAATGTCCATGTCGCACCAACTCCCTTAACAATCGGACACTTTACGCTCGAAGTTGTAGACGATTACGTATACCTAGGACAGACTGTCCAGTTAGGTAGGTCCAACTTCGAGAAAGAGGTTAATCGTCGAATCCGACTCGGCTGGGCAGCGTTCGGGAAGCTACGGCACATCTTTTCGTCCAATATTCCGCAGTGTCTCAAAACAAAAGTCTTTGACCAGTGTGTGTTGCCAGTGATGACATATGGCACTGAAACGTGGTCGCTTACTATGGGCCTCATAAGAAGGCTCAAAGTCACCCAAAGGGCAATGGAGAGAGCTATGTTGGGAGTTTCTCTGCGTGATCGCATCAGGAATGAGGCCATCCGCAGCAGAACCAAAGTGACCGATATAGCCCTCCGAATCGCTAAACTTAAGTGGCAGTGGGCGGGGCACATAGCACGTAGAACCGATGGCCGTTGGGGCGGAAAGGTTCTCGAGTGGCGACCACGTACCGGAAGGCGTAGCGTGGGCAGGCCCCCCACACGGTGGACTGATGACCTGGTGAAGGTCGCGGGTGTCCGCTGGATGCGGGTGGCGCAGGACCGGTCATTGTGGAAGTCTTTGGGGGAGGCCTATGTCCAGCAGTGGACGTCTTTCGGCTGACATGATGACACACTATTCCGTTTGTTTATTGCATAGTAATCTATCAATACTACAAATTAAATAACAACATTGCAAAAATGAAATAAAAACCGGCCAAGAGCGTGTCGGGCCACGCTCAGTGTAGGGTTCCGTAGTTTTCCGTCCGTCACATTAAGTTGACATATTAAGTACAGAAACACAAAACCCTAAAAAGCACGTCATTTCATTGTGATTTTGTAGAAATGACAGGTACAATAAACTTACAAACTTAGTTCAGAAATTATTTTTGTAATTTTTTCAAAAACTATTCAATCTATCAACTTCAAAATATTTTTTCTACAAAGTTTTTATAAAGTTCTACTTTTGAGATTTTTTTCATATTTTTAAAACTTATGGTTCAAAAGTTAGAGGGGGGGGACACATTTTTTTTTACTTCTGGAGCGATTATTTCCGAAAATATTAACATTATCAAAAAATGATTATAGTAAACCCCTATTTATTTTTAAATACCTATCTAACAATATATCACACGTTAGGGTTAAAATGAAAAAAAAATCACTCCCCACTTTACGTATAGGGGAGGTACCCTAATAAAATATTTTTTTCCACTTTTTATTTTACCACTTTGTCGGCGTAATTGATATACATATTAGTACCAAATTTCAGCTTTCTAGTGCTAACGGTCACTGAGATTATCCGCGGACGGACGGACAGACGGACGGACAGACATGGCGAAACTATAAGGGTTCCTAGTTGACTACGGAACCCTAAAAATGTTCAGAGACGACTAGACGAAATTCCGAGGAGACGCCATTTTATTTTTATTTGTCACCTTATTTTGACGTCCATTGGCAGACAAGGCAGTAGCCAATGAGAGCTAAGTATGTCGTCAAAATCTATTTGACACAATATGGCCGCTATCATACACGTTTCGTTCTACGTAGATAAACAGCCGTGCGGTCTATATATTTTCTTCGTGAGTTGGCGGTCTGAACCCTTACTAGTCTGTGGTCTTATCATTTCACCACCTCCACAGATTAGGGGAGAACTAACCAAGAGATAACCACAAATTAGGTATATTAAAAGGTTACTATTGAAACAACGTGAGATCAAGGGTGCTACCGCGCACTTCGAAAATCGAACTTCGTATCGTACCGTCCCTTTCCGTCATATAGAGTATAGCACGAGAGTGAAAGGGACGGCACGACACGAAGTTCGATTTTCGAAGTTCGCGGTAGCACAGCAGGATATTTTTATATTTATAATTTACACAGGTCTTTATTTTTCAATTCAAACAACTACCACTAGTTTCATTCTTCAGTTCCAATAGCGTCAGACCATTTTTTCTTCTGAAATTCACTTCTTGGCAAACTTTTAAAATATAAATCACCGAATCAATGAGTAGGTATAGTAAGTCATCACAATTCATTATCGATATATTCAGGAACAACCCTATACTGTTTTTCACGTAAGAAGAGTCCGGTGACAGCTGTCAACCCAGTACAAATTATGTCATTATACGTCAAAAATGACATAATTTGTACTGGGTTGACAGCTGTCACCGGACTCTTCTTACGTGAAAAACAGTTTAGCTACTGCTTCAGGGTAACTTTTAGTACGAAAATATTGAAAATAAAGCTAAATTCCACTACAAAATATAAATTATCTTAATCTGTACACTAATTATGCTATGATACATGTGCCTTGTTCTCGACAATGTTCAAATCATCCAATATTTCAATAGAAAAACATAACAAAGCTATGCAACGACAAACTTTTCTGTTTCTGGCTTTGTCTTAAGCCACTTCCTGTTATGCTACACTAAGGCATGATCGCAGCATTTAACTTCACATTCATTTAAAGTCTTGTGCGGTTTTTATTTTAATAACACTGTTTATTTTATAACTTCTCAATTTTTATTCCACTCACTGATAGGTCGTGTATGCTCAATTGACGTATGACTGACGTACCGGGGAACATAACATGGCGATATTAAGCCTCAGTTGGTACAAATAGAACAATACGCCCGGTCCATTGAATTCCATAGTCAAAACTTTTGTGAGTGAACCAATGAGTGAACGTGTATTTACTTAATGGGCTTGGTTTTGATGGCTTTCCTAGATTGTTCGTGACGCTTCGTCTATATTTTTTACTTGGTCTGAGGCCTTGCCATTAAAATAAATCAGTACCACTAAAAATCCGCAACATGGCCTGGTCCAAATAAATACTGGTCAGCCCGGCTAGTATGATAGCTTATACCGACACGTTATATGGCCAAAATGTACTGAAACGTCACATAAAACGTGACGGTATAAGCTATCATACGAGGTCGTGGCGCCCAAAGATTTTATGGTTCCTCTTTAACTATGACCCGACTGTCCTTATAGGACTCAATAGTTACAGTCATATCCGCCCAAGATTTTGAGTTGAAATTTGTATGTGTTAGAGTTACCGGTTTGAAGTGAAACTTTCAGGGTATAATTATGATTATACTAGCATGTGCTGCGAGAGTATTTCCTTTTGCTTGTTATTGATTTTTTCAGAGTAATTTCACTGGTTAACTACGGAACCCTACACTGAGCATGGTCCGACATGCTCTTGGCCGATTTTTTATATTAGTAATATTTCAAAAACTAGCACAATAAAGCCACAAACTAAAAACATTCAGATATTTTTAGTACTAGCTTCGACCCAAGCGACTTTACAAAGTACATATTATTTCAACCAAAGATTTCGCAGAATTTCAGCTCTAAAAATGGAACTAATTATCTCCACTTGAGAATTACCTATTCATTAGCAACTTTTAGCATAAAAACATACTCGACAGTCACGGATTATAATAAAAAACTGCGATTTACTTTTCCATTTTTCAAAAAATGACATATGGAAACTGTTCCCTAATATTTCGTTCAGAACTCGAATTAAATTATTTCTTTAACCCACGAAATTTCAAAAATCTATACAGATTTTATTAATATGGCCTTCTGAAAGGCGCATGGGCAGTAATTGAAAGTTAGTTGAAAAAAGCTCTTGGCTGGAGTCACCATGTTTATTTTGGGTTATCAAAAGGCGCGTGGGCGCCACGAGGATATCGTGATACGAGTGTAATAATTGTCGTGTATAGGGCCCGTTATGTCATGTGCATACATACCTTTGTTGGCTGTCAACTGTCATAATATACGTCATCGCCAACCTACCTACGAAATACGAAATAGTAGTGAAAGGAATGGCAGATGTGTTAAGTTAAACCAGTGTCCTCGATGTGATTATATAAATTTATATTTATTATACTACATTTGTACTGAATACATTTAATGTCTGCAGACACTACCATTTTGCTGATAAATAATTGTTCTTCCTGACTAGTGTGGGTTTCATTAAGAATTTTAAGGTAAGTATAATACTGTCATTAATGCTGAAGATATATAGTATCGGGGATTATTTACAGTTTAATAATTAGAAACTAGTTGTATTTTATCGAGTTTCAGTGTTAATTTAACATGTACATCTTACATTTTGTATTTGAAAGTGCTTTAGGTAGGTAATTGTGTAACACACGCAGTTGTATTGTAAGAGGCACTTGACTGTTAGATCATTGTAAGTGAAAGGACTCAAGTAGATCGTGTGCAATTCTTGCGCTCGCCGGTCGTTTCAATTGACTCCGTTTCAGTGGTTCAATAGTGATAGTCTAATTAGTTTCATTTGGTTCACTACCTAAGCACATGCAGTAGCTATACTAATATAGATGTATGTATAAATCTTATTTGAACCCTATATGAAATTTTTGTACTCAACAATATACCATTAAATTTACTATCAAAAGTCTGTACTAATCTTTTAAGATTTTCCTGTATATGTATTTATTGTTTGCTTCAATCTGTGTTGGTTATCATTAGGGGCCAGACAGTTGGTGGCAATTAAAACGCAGAGAGCAGTGGAGTTGTTGTTATAGTTATGTCTTTTGATTGAATTAATAATTTACTTATTTTTGTACAGTAAATTATTTATTTTTAATTTAATGCAATGAAGCACTTCCCAACCTGGAGCAAAAGCAAATACATTTTAATTTTAATAATCCGACATTATATCATGAATGACTTCATGTCATCAAGTATGTTTTAGAACATAGATGCTTTCAAATAATGTATATGAGCTTGACATGTATTCTGTGTATTACCTTTCTTATTACTCAAAGAGTACATCTGAATGACTATAAAAATATCAATATTTTATTGAGAAAATCTGTGGAATTATGGGACAATCGGTTAAGTAAGTTAGGCTATGTTACCTACTCAATTTGTATTCTTCACATTCATTGTGAAAAAATACCAAAAAATAAATCCTTTGATCCATCAAACAATGTAAACAGCTACTTTACTGTTCTCTATATTAAAACTGCCACTAACTGTCCAGCCCCTAGTTATCATACCAGTGACATTGGATTTGTTCTCTAATCAATTAAAAAATATTGCATACCGGTTCATGCTAATTGTGTTAAAATGTGGTGTATAGGCTGATAAAAATGATAAAATTTTACCATACACTGCATATTAGCAAATTAAGAATAGAAGCATTGATGAATGAAATGAAATCAATATTTGCATGGCTTTACATATGGCACTGGGCTAACTGAGCTTTGAAAATGCATTAATTTAAAATCACCAGCACTTACTACAGTATGTTTTATAAACTTACCTTTTGACTTAATAACAAGTTAGGCCATTGAAGTTAAAGTTTTCAAACTTTAATGTTTGTTATAACAAACGGACTGTTATGAGTACAGAGGATCAATTATATGTCCCACTCACAAATGGAATGATACACCGGGTTGACAAGTCTCTACCTTTCAGACGTTTGACTATCCCTCCGCCATGGACCCAGCTAGCTATGACATAAAAGTAAGTGTTTATGTGTTCGTCTCTTCTCTCTCTCATTTTAACCTTTCATATATGCCATGTCTGAATTTTGTTATTGAAATTGTGACCTTGCAATTTGAATGTACATCAGCATAGATACTAGACAAGGCTCATGATGAGTTAAGTGTTAATTTTAGTCCCATCCTCTGCTAATTGCAAGAGTCAAGCTTAGTGGTGGTGGTAGTATAGACTTAGTGGTTCAATATGGATGGTGATTGATAATCAAATCAGCAACTTTGAATAAATGGACATAATAAAAGTGATGTCATGATTTTTTATTCACCAAATCTATTTATTCTTTTCTTATTCCTCTACATACTTCTGCAATCAGTCTCAACAACTATGAGCAAATGAGTTGAAAAAGATTGGCGTTTTGGTAAGATAGGTCCACTGCCCTAGCTACCCTTAGTTAAGCAGCACATTGAGCATTTGTGCCAAAGAGTTTGGATGGGTAGCTAGTCGGTTCTTATAGTTAGTTTCATAGCGTTTCGCTACTTCTTGTATGGTTGGGATTCCCAGATACTCATGGATTTCTGAGATGCAAGCATGCCAGGGTGTTGATGACGAAACCATTCTTATAAAAATAATATATTTTTATTTAATATATTGTTATGTATTCTTATTTTATCTTCCAGTGCGCTAGGATAGAGTGACATGCGTCTTATGTACTTTCCCAATAATAATGCAAGTGTTAGCTGTAACCTTGTTGATATTTATTGCTCTTCGTTACAAACTAAAATAAATTTAGTCTTGTATTTTATATTCCAGCATATTATGAATACAAATATGAGCACAAATACAGACTTACGACAAAATGACGCGCATCAACATCAGCATCAACATCAACATCAGGATCATACAGCACATTCAATGATGTCAATGACAGTAAGTATCTACTCATCCTATGGAACTGGAAACTAACATCTTATTTATTTATTTTCAAGGGATAACAAATGTTATATTTAGTTCATCATTAAATATTATGGAAAAACAGCGGCAAGGTGCAGCTTGGCCGATTTTTTTCATTATGATAACCATGATCAAGTGGACCCGGGTATGTCCTAAAACTACGACCAAGACCACCGGGGAATGAGCAGCAGCATTCCTAGAGTGCGGTGGAGATACTGCGATCGCCAACCCGCATGCCAATCGTGGCGATTATGGCATTAAACCCCCCATGAAATTGGGGGAGGTCTATGTCCAGCAGTGGACGTCCTAGGGCTGATATGGTGGTGGTGGTGGTGGTGGATCAAGTGAAATTCCTTCACCCTTCCAAACTTCGAGGGTCGTATAAATGTAATCATTAAATTCGATGCTTAGTAGTTTCCTACGCCATCAAAAGAGGAGCGTTACTCGGTTTTCAACTACGTAGCGTAATGTTCAATGATTATGTCACCTTGTAGCCGACTGTAATTCCAATGCTTTAAACAAAACTTCATTACCATTTGTTCATTGAGAACGGACTCCGTGCAACTCACAATGACCTGTTTACCGAATAGTTTCTGAACAATGTACTACTAAAAGTAAACAGTTCGTAATTCCTCATAACTATGGGAGTACCTATAGGTAGTAGGTACGAACGGCACTAAACGGCAGCAGGCAGTATCGGTCCACCCGCGATATAGGGTTCCGTTGTCCCACACGTTGCATTATGTGGAGTTAAAACACAAACTTCCCGGTAAGGGCATTTCTGTGGTAAACATTTGTTCCTGAGACTTTAGCAATTTAAAGCAAATATATATCATGCAAACGATATTCTGAATAAAAAAATAGTTTTAGAAAACCCAGTAGGTCCGTTTTGAATGAGCTATCTAATCTAACGATGGAATTTGCAATATTGCGAAACTTTATGGATTCTCTGTTTACTACGGAATCCTAAAAAATCACAACATTAACTATCAGTCTATCAGACTTAGTCGTGAGTAGTTTTACCCACACCAAGAATTAAAACACTAACTAAATGGTATTGGATTCTTTTTCCGGAACTATTCGTTCGTTACCTTTCCCCAATTACAAACCAGTCCCTTGCATAACGTTGGCTTCATTTCACTTATTCCTCTGTGCCACTCTTGTCTTGAGTCGCACAGAGGAATAAATGTTGGCAGTTCCACAACAGCTTTCGTAGTTTAAAGCAATGAAGATTATTTATTACTAAAAATAAGATATCAATTCTCCGTAATGTAAAATTGTACATAATGTACATACATATAAAACTTTTCTTTTCTAGTTTCATGGCGGATATGTGGAGACAATCCTCTTTTCCTGGTGGAACGTAAAAGATGTTGGACCGTTCATTGGCTCATTCATAGCTATCTTTATTATGGCTTTGCTCTACGAAGGGTAATTCTATCAATACTTTTTCGCTTACCATTCTCTTATCGTACGCCGGTTTTCATAACTATGTCGTTTTGTTTCAGGCTGAAATACTACAGAAAACATTTGTTATGGAAAACGTATGCGGGGCTCCAGTATTGCGCGGTATCGCCCCCTGACAAGGGTGTTCAAAACATATGCAGCCCTGACGAACCACAAGTAATACAGTTGAGTATGAGCATTGTGTTAAGAAATAAAGCATTTTCAGGCAAATTTGCGCAAGTACAGGTACGGTCAGTGAGTTTGACGAATGTGGCATGTGGGTGGTTATTAGAGTTTTAGTAGTCAGTCCTCGACAATGTGATTTGAGTGCTTTCGATATTTACCCTTACGGAGTAAATACTGCGAAGTGACGGCTGTTAAAATTGTTTTTGCTCGCCATATTTTCAGTAACCTATACATACACGTGGCTTCGATTCCGCACATACCTCTGTATTTGCATTATTTATGAGCTAATCAAATCATATTATTCATAGGTACTCATATTGTACCCCTAGTATTTATTTTTCGAAAGATAAACGATTACGAACGTGTTCGCGCTCAACCTGTATGGCAACGTAAACAGCGCATCTGGCGGCCTTTGGTGATAACTATTTGTTAATATTGAGACTAAACGCAAACGCGTTCGTGTTCGTTTATGTTTGGAAAAAAGATATACTAGAGGTTCTGTTTTGTGGGTCTAAATATATATATATATTGGGGGACAATCTTACACAAATCGACCTAGTCCCAAACTAAGCAAAGCTTGTACTATATGGGTACTAGATACGACGATATACATACTTAGATAGATAAATACATACCTACTTAAATACATAGAGAACATCCAAGACCCAAGAACAAGATCCGTGCTAAATGCACAAATAATGCCCTGGCCGGGATTCGAACCCGGGACCTCTAGCTTTGGAGGCAGTGTCACTACCAACTAGGCTAAACAGGTCGTCAAATTAAAAGTAATTAAAAATTAAAAATAAAATAAATTCCATAAAGCAATGAATACATTGCTAAGATCGAGATATTTTACAAATACAAATTTAAGATTTCGTATACTATAGCTGTGAAGGCTGATGATCATTAATTAGTTTCGTATACTATAGCTGTGAAGGTTGATGATCATTAATTGGTTTCGTATACTATAGCTGTGAAGGCTGATGATCATTAATTAGTTTCGTATACTATAGCTGTGAAGGCTGATGATCATTGTTTTTTTTTTATTAAAAATGGGATTGCTCTTGGCCAGCATCTATTTTAATATCATACATTTTTGCATTCAACATGTGTGGGCAACCAGGCAAAACTATCGTCATTCTCGAACAAAATCCGTGCAAGTATTAGAATTCAATTTCAATTAAGTATAAGGCACGAGGCATACCAATTTCCGTTTCCTCCGTCACATAATTAAAAATTTTGTTTTGTAAATGCATTGTTTCGTATTTGCATATTTACCTACTAATCAAATGGTCTGATAATAGCGTAGAATGCATTATCTTAATTTGTTGTTTCCGTAATGTGTAAAATTTGATCGTTAGGTACATATTTCCTCGAGATAAAGGTAAAATTTCTGAGTTAAACAAAAACATATAGATCACACCAATATATATATGTATATATATATTATCTTATCTACCAGATATCCTGTAAATAAACATGTGTAACAAACCGCTTCCAATGTTTATTACAGCGGTTGTATAACTTCACATGAGAGATGTATGTTTAGATGGAATCTTAGTAAGGCAAATTAAATAGAAGATAAAAACTATAGTCTGAAAGGAGTAGGTAACTTCTTTAACCTTTTCCGATACGAATCGTCGAACAGACGATGGTTGGTTATCATTTTCGCTAACTGTCGTTTAAATGCTGTAGGTAGATACACGTTATTTTTTCTTATCGTTCCGGCTCTAAGTTTGTGTTTAGTTATCTAACTGTCAACTAACTTAGGTAGTGAAATTACACGCGTCAGTCGTTAACCGTAACAAACCAATTGTTAATGGTTACATAAGTTTTTGAAAAAAATATATTTAATACGAGCTAAGCTATAGGTACTAATACGTATATACTTAGTAAACTGGCATTGTGATTATTACATATGCTGAAAGTGGACTAAACTGATTAGTTACATAAGAATTTAATATATTAATGATTATAAATAACATAATGAAAGAGATAGAAATCTCAAAGAGGCTGGTCGACGTCACTGGGTCACCAAAGAGCTGGGTCCCTCTCCAATCCAACGCATTAGCCTAGGCATCCAGCGTGGAAACGCTGCCAGCATTTAAGGCACAATGCCGCAGGGGCCCTTCCTAGATTTAACTTAGCTTTATTTATTCATTTGATGTAGTTTAGTTTTATTTATTTTTTATTTTACGACGGTGGAAAACAAGCTTACGGCCTGCCTGATGGTAAGCATACACCCCGTAGTCTATGGACACTTGCGACTCCAGAGGAATCACAAGTGCGTTGGCGTTTATTTACTTGGGTCAATAAAGGGTCGGCAACCCCTTGGCCTTGAGACCTTGGGCTTCAGTTTTAATTTAATTTTAGTGATAACGTTTATTATTATTTATTATTAGTTATTTTTACAACCCAAAATACTTTATTGCACACCTCAAAAATAATATTTTTTTTTTGTTAGACATATATTTTAATATAGGATGATTTTTATATAAACAACATTGCGACACCCCTATGATTATTAATAATGCAGTAATGGTAATATAAATTAGATTTTTTATAAATAAATGTCTATTTAAATTGAAAATAATGTAAATATGAAAAAAATTACAAAAAATTACAAAGACGATAAAAAATATTTTACTAATGTACTTTTTTTAGTAATTATAAAAAAAGTATAATATTACCACGTATAAAAAAAAACAACAATTTAAATTTCGTGAGTGGTCCATAAATTGCAGTACGCTTAAAATTCAAACATAACATCGCACCTTCTTATTTAAATACATACATACACTGTCCATATTCATATGTATATTATTATCTTCGTATGCCTAAGGGTACGACATAGCCACCATCTGCAATATTATGTTGTGTATAACCTACCTAGTTGGTTACTAAGTTATGTTACTGTAATAATCCTTATCTACATAAAATATACTAACGAAAGTTAAATAAATTATATATTAAAATGAAGTACACACAATCAGGATTTACATTTGTCAATTTCATTCAAAATGGCCTCCTTGGGCCTGAACACAGGCCTTCAGACGACGAGGCCAGTCATCAATAGCGGCATGCACGGTTGTCATATCTAATTCCGTCACTGTCTTGACTATGGCCCGCTTGAGGGAGTCAAGATTTGTGTGGGGTTTAGCATAGGCTTTCTCCTCAATAACCTGCCATATAGCATAATCCAGGGGGTTGAGGTCCGGGCTGGAGGAGGGCCAGTCTTCGTGGGCAATGAAGTCAATTTTGTTGCTTCGAAACCAGGCCATTTTGTGCGTACCGCTTCAGTAGCACGCGACTTCTATTCAGCCTCATAGTCTTCAATCGTCCATTAAGCAAATGACCTTTCCGTCTACGATAAGCGTGTAGTCTAAGGTTGATAACTTTTTTAAGGGAGCTTCTCTTGACAGACATCTGAATTGCCAACAACTTTTGCTTCCGAACGGGGTTTCTTGCGATTCTCGCCTTCACTGCCTTTATTAGAGCTGGGGTCCGAACGGTGCGTGGTCTTCCAGACCTCTTGCGGTCATCAAAGCTCAGGGTACTATTGTACCTATTAATGGTACGATAAACGAATTGTTTGTTGATTTTCAGATTTTGAAGCAACTTCAAAATCACTTTTGGCGGATGCCCGCATTTGTGCAACGCAATTACAGCGACACGATTTTCTTTTAGACCCCAATCCATTATAAATATGACGAGATAAGTGTTGTGTGTGCTATAAAATTATAACTGACAACCCGCCATTATATGTCATTTTTTATTTTTTCGGTAGCATTTGTTTTAACGCAAGAAAAGAGTTTGCAAATCGAGTAACAGAACTTAGTAACCAACTAGGTATGATCGACGAATTAAGTATTTGTATTTGTACATTCTAAACAATATAATAGGTACTCGCATCTCTCGCCGGTTATAAAAATTGTCGTACTGATCATAATGCCTATAAATGCAACTAGAACAAATATTGTCGTAAGTTTCCTTTCATCATCAAAATCGATTTCTTCAATAATCTAGATTAAAACACTCTGTATTTAGCTTGACGTCATACGTCTGTCATCGGCATCAAAGTTTCGCTCCCTGGGTTATCAGTATAATATAAGAAACTTCATGAAAGAGATGTCAATTCCAGTATTTACGATTTAATTTTTCAAGGGCAATTAAGTTTATATCATCATCATTTATAATGAATTAATTAACAGTTGTCAACATTGTTGTTGGATATCGTTTCCATGTTTTAAGCGACGTGACTCGTATTCGCTGTTTAGGTACTTTATCAATCTTCATGAAGTCGTCATTACATTGGGATTTGAGTATTCATACTAATATTATATGTAAATGCGAAAGTGTGTTTGTCTGTTTTCTTCTCACGACTAAACAGGTGAACAGATTTAGATTAATTTTGGTATAGAGATAATTTGAGTCCCGGTGATAGTTAATGAATAGTTTTTATCCCGAAAATTAAAGGGCCGGACGCGGGGGGAGGGAAAAAGTTGGTATACAAGTGTTTTTATTGAATTCCGTTTATTGCAAGGGCGCATTCCTGAGATGAAATAAAGTAAACTTCTCTAAGACACTAGTATCCTAATTCTCGTACTATTCCGAAGAATCCGAAGATATTCAAGAATTCATTTTCTGTATTTAACACCCCTAAATATCCTTAACAATAAAACAATGTTGATTTGTTTAATCCTGTAATGGCATAAAGTTCTAATTTCCTAAGTGGCCAGCTACATGAACAAAAGTTCAGTGCCCGTCTTAATATCGCATTATACTAAATACTTACACCTTCTTACCTTTGACTAAGGAAACTCTGGACGCGAACTGTCAACATTACGAGCGTGTCCATTTTGCGGCCATATTGGAACTAAACATGGCGGATATAGCGCTGTCCCGATAATCAACATTTTTATCGATATTATAGACAGATCTTAGAACGTATTGGTTTCCTAGGATGTTATTAGATATATATGAATAATATTGACCTCTTTTCTATGCAGTTTTCTTTAATGATTTTATGAAACAGGCATTTACTTTACGGGATTTCATGATTAAAGTTACTAGTAAAGAGTTTCTTTACTATTTCGCTAAATATCGTGTATTAATTACATGCAGTCAATAACGGCATGTAGCACAAGTAGATGTGCCCGTCACCAATAATAAAAACCTACGAGACACCCTCAAGTATGCTGGATGTATCCCATTAGTTTAGTTTTGGATTATGCTAATAATACTATATACTTTGTATAGATTGTTCTTTCGTCTTATTATTTCACCACCACCACAGATTAGGGGAGAACTAACCTAGAGATAACCACAAATTAGGTATATTAAAAGGTTACTATTGAAACAACGTGAGATCAGGATATAATTTACACAGGTCTTTATTTTTCAATTCAAACAACTACCACTAGTTCCATTCTTCAGTTCCAATAGCGTCTAACCATATTTCTTCTGAAATTCACTTCTTGGCAAACCTTTAAAAATATAAATCACCGAATCAATGAGTAGGTATAGTAATTCATCACAATTCATTATCGATATATTCAGGAACAACCCTAGCTACTGCTTCAGGGTAACTTTTAGTACGAAAATATTGAAAATAAAGCTAAATCCCACTACAAAATATAAATTATCTTAATCTGTACACTAATTATGCTATGATACATGTGCCTTGTTCTCGACAATGTTCAAATCATATTTCAATAGAAAAACATAACAAAGCTATGCAACGACAAACTTTTCTGTTTTGGTTTTGTCTTAAGCCACATCCTGTTACGAGTATGCTACACTAAGGCATGATCGCAGCATTTAACTTCACATTCCTTTAAATTAAAGTCTTGTGCGGTTTTCATTTAAATAACACTGTTTATTTTATAACTTCTCAATTTTTATTCCACTCACTGACAAGTCGTGTACTGCTCAATTGACGTATGATTAACGTACCGGGGAACATAACATGGCGATTTTGAGCCTCAGTAGCTTTGGTACAAATAGAACAATACGCCCGGTCCATTGAATTCCATAGTCAAAGCTTCTTACACAGAACTTTTCTAACATATTTGCTTGACATTTCGTTCAAACCCAAGTATAGTCTGACAATAAAGAGTAGAAATTAATTGAGGTCGACACTGTGCTTTAACGGGCAACATTTATACTAGGACTCTAGATCGATATTGATATTGAATATAGTACAATATATTCAATATTTTATAGTAATATATCCATGTTAGTTATAAAAATAAATACGTAAATGAAAATAAATGATCTTTGATTGGTTTCGTCCAATTTATTGATTAAAAAAGTCAATAATAAAAGTCATTGTTTTGAAGACGCCCTTTTCGGTGCTTTGTGGATGTTCCAAATTTGCCGTTATTCTTACGTACTTCTTTCATTCACTGCTTTCTTCACAGAACTGACTACCCTGAAACAGTGTATATTTTAAAGTTTTATACATATTTATGATCATATCAATAAGTAGTACTCAAAGTTATTTGGGTATCAGATGACAAGTGTATTAGTATCTATGTACAAGTGTAACTATTTAGTATTTTAGATCCTACTACATTTATTTAGTAATATTTAATCTTAACAGGCTATATGTATTAAATCGCTTTACACTGATAAAGTTGCAACCTATACAAATAATATATAGATTATTTTGTTCGCTCATTTGCTTCCTTTATGTGATTGAGTAGTAAAATATCAAGAAGTGGTATTTACGCTATATGACATTTCAACATCGAACATTATTTACCTAATCTCAAATTATTAGCGATAACTTTCCAGCTCCAAGCTTCGGAAAATCACGTTAAAAACACCCGATATTTTACTTCCCGTGCTTCACTGCGAATTGTTTTATTCTTTTTCACTTTATTTAGATATTTTCGTCGAACGAAAACTGGGTAAACAACGGCAATACTTACCAGCAGTAATTCAATGTTTATTTACGGACCAATATTTGACATCTTTCACATGACACCAGCCCGGCTAGTATGATAGCTTATACCGTCACGTTTTATGTGACGTTTCAGTACATTTTGGCCGTATAACGTGACGGTATAAGCTATCATACTAGCCGGGCTGGTGCTGCCATGTAACGTTCTATGTTAGTTCCATTTTATTTTATTTCTACTCTTTATTGTCAGACTATACGCTAGTGCGACAAAGAAGCAGATATTTCGTTTTCGGTTCGCGGGCGCGCTCCTGTGTACCTGTCTGTTCTATTGCCACAGATATATAAACGATTTTTTTCTCTATGAGCAGCTAATAATATGAGTGCGGGAACGAAATAGTATATTACTACAGAGGCATTTCTAGTATAATGGTAATCAATGCTCGTTCTGTATGCAATAAATCTTAATGTTTGAACTAAATGTAAGGCCGGTTCACTATGCCCATACAAAGCTTATTCTTGGTGTAACTTTTTTTGTAAGTCTATCTAAAATAGTAAATATCACGAATTAAGGTACAAATTAGGTACTAAATATTTACGAAAATATATAAAGCCTACAACCAGGGGCACTGGTCTTGGTCCTGTGAACCTGACGTCAGAATGGCTGACCACTTTATTTTCAATATTTCTCGATTATTAGTGAGGTACAAATTTTATGATGTCAGGTACCAAATAGTACAAAAAAGGTACTAAAACTTGGAGTTACTCTCGATATAAAAATCTATCATGGTCCTGTCATCCTGACGGTCACACAATATTCTCGCGATGTCTTTGTATTTGTACGGCCGCTCGTCGGTACCACAAACTGTCAAACGTTTTATGATAGAGGATAGTAGTAGGACGCACCGGACCTATCACTTTCACGGTTGCTTACGTGTGTAATTACAATCTTTGCGGCGAGTGTGCGCACTAATCAGAGCCTTAGAATCCAAGTAGAGATGTGTGCGTGAGCCTAATATTTACGTTGCCTAATATATGTGGTTGCAACGCACACACCCTAAACGCGGCGACACCGATTCTGGAATAATTATTACAGCGACGGCCAATCTCTTGTATTCAACTCGAGTCGTCCTGTATTCTTTGTCAGATTTTTTTTTACTGTACGCACACATATCGGAATCGGAACAGAATCGCCTCGCCTCGGCACAAGCTCGTAATCCGCAAGGACCGCAGGAGCCGCGCGGGCAACTCGCAGTCATCGAGCTTACGTCGGGCCGCCGCCGCGCTTGCGTCTCGCCGCCGGAACGGAGACGGCGCGGAGACCGCCGTCGGTCCCGCCGCGGCCATCGAAGATCATTGACAACCCGCTCTAGCCGCCGCCTCGCTGTCAACTAGGAGATGCTGAGCCGTTTCCGTTACATGCTTGCGTATGGTTTACGACGGTACGATGAGGTGAGGCGGCGACAATCCGGTGCCAAGCGGCTATGTGTGCGACAACCTTTATATTCAATCCCCAAATAAAACCGACTCGTTACTGAAAGATTACTACAGAAAATACCGAAATCGCCATACGCGTGCCTACCAAATGTGGGGATTCATCGATCCCTCCTGGACTCCTTCATCAGACAGACCTTCACCAAATTTATATGGGACTATTAACTTGGTAAATTTATTGGGACTTATTATCCGCTATGAAACAAAAAAAGAATTATCAAAATCGGCCAACATGGTCAAGAGTAATCGTTGAACATACATATAGATAAAAAACTGGTCAAGTGCGAGTCGGACTGGCGCACCGAGGGTTCCGTAAAAATATTTTTATTATATGTAACTAAAAATGTACGGTTTTAGCAATTTTTCCTTTATCTGTGCTATAAGACGTTGCTTCGTAGGTACTAAATTTCAAGATTCTGTGCAAGCCAAATTTTTCAACCTCTACAGTTCGATATCTCTAATTTGTATTAGACATAATCATAATACTGAGTGTTTTTATTGAATTCCGTTAATTGCGAGGGTAGGTACAATAAAGTAATCTTCTAAGACACTAGTACCCCCAATTCATACCATTTCGAAGATATTTAAGAATTCATTTCCGTTAATTAACCCTCCTAGTTCATTACACCTGAACAACCCTATTATAGTATATAAAATAAATATATATAAATATTGGGGGACAACCTTACACAAATCGACCTAGTCCCAAACTAAGCAAAGCTTGTACTATGGGTACTAGGCGACGATATACATACTTATATAGATAAATACATACTTAAATACATAGAGAACATCCAAGACCCAAGAACAAAATCCGTGCTAAATGCACAAATAATGCCCCGGCCGGGATTCGAACCCGGGACCTCTAGCTCCAGAGGCAGTGTCACTACCAACTAGGCTAAACAGGTCGTCAAGTATGAAACATCCTTAACAATTAAACAATATTGACGCACTGAAAAAAAAGGATAGCTCAACTAGTTTGGCTACTTAAGAAATAGCCAAATTGTGCTTAGTAGTAACCAAAATAATGCTAATTTTCAACAACTAATTTGGTTACTAGTAAACTCTCAGTTTGCCAGTCCTCCGATTTAGTTACTAGCAGCTAACATTTGGGCTACTGTTAACAAATCTTTTTTTTCAGTGCGTGCGTGTCATTCGAATTCCGAATTGTCATACTAGACATTAATTTTTGCTTAACTCCACGTTAATTCTTAGGGCCGTTTTTCATTCACCCTTGGTGATATAATTAATTATTTTGTATGAAAAAAAAAATTGAATTTCGAAAAATACTACCTACGTCCTTTCTATGACTATACATCGCTATATGCTAGAAGGAACGGAAAACAATAAAAACATCTTGTATAATAACCGTTCTTGCTTCCTATTTCACTTGGCTAAGCTTATTAGTAAATCCGCCATTGTTGCGACTACCTGTCTGACATTCCACAGCTTGATGTTGCCTTATCTTATATACTTAACATATTGTTTTGGCTCTTTTCAGGCCGGTGCCGCATGCTCTTGAAAGGAATGTGTAAGTACACCTTACTTAATATTCATACTTAACCAAATACCTACCTAGTGTCTAGTAGTAGTAGTCTAGGAATAGGCTTCTATTTGAATAATTATCAAAGAGTTGTTAATTAATGCTAATTATATTTAATTTACGGATTACCCAGTCATTTTCTACGGATAATATTTTAATTTCGATCAGTACAGTCAAGTATCTACGTATATACGTTATAAAATGATTTTTAAGTTCAATAGATCTAACCGGGTTCGATTTCCGGTACCGTACGAAAGTTTTAGAAAAACTTGGAAAGGAAGTTTCAAATCAATGCCATATCAAAGGAGGGCAGGGCATACTTCAATTTCTCATTCATTAACCATTATTGCTCAGAATGTACACTAATTAACTAAGTAGGTTGATTAATGGGGTCTAAAAGAAACCGGTTTCGGGTCATGCTGTCTCCGTCGTACAAACTTGGTGATTGATCGCACGCCTACTGGCGGACAGAGATACTATCTCAAGTTCCCGTTAATTTTGAGATTGACGTGTCAAGCGAAAGGACGTGTATTTTAACTCAATTTGAAATAGGTTCCTTGCCGACATAACATCAGATGTACAGTGTACCCGAATGAAGATTTTGGGGATGAGACTTGATGAATATGAATCTTGTAATAAGACAACTAAGCGCACTTTCAACATATCTAGGAAAGAATAGAATATTTTTAATCAGCCTGTTAATTAATATCAGTTTTAAAGTGACTAAAATATCGGGGCCGCGGTCGGGACGCTAGCGGGGTGGCAAGCGGGCGCACATATATTTAAGCGGGTGAAATGTATGAACGCCTTACGCTGTTGTCATCAGTCATGTTCGCATATTGCCTCAGGAGGCTTTTATGTAGATTAAATATTTTTATGTTGACTGTACTAATTACGTGTGATCAACGCAAAATGACTGCACAGAACAGCCCGGCTAGTATGATAGCTTATACCGTCACGTTATACGGCCAAAATGTACTGAAACGTCACATAAAACGTGACGGTATAAGCTATCATACTAGCCGGGCAGGTCTGCGTACCTTTGCCTACAAAACACACCAATAACTTTCTAATGTTTTATCTAGGACAGCGGGGGCCTATTTTACAAACTACCTAGTAGCATTCGCGTCTTTTGTTTCGTTTGTTCTGTTGTGCACTGTCACTTACTGTCCATGAAGGTGTTAAGATAGAGCTGGTCGGTTCGCAGGCCCACGATGCTGAGCGGTGCGCACGCTTACCAGACGGTGCTGCACGGCCTGCAAGTGTTCATCAGCTACATGCTCATGCTGGTGTTTATGACTTACAACACGTGGCTCTGCGCCGCCGTCGTATTCGGCTCCGCCACCGGCTACTTCCTCTTCGGCTGGCGCGAGTCGGTCGTCGTCGACTTCACCGAACATTGTCACTGACACTAACTGAACCACTAATAAACATATCTATAGGTGCGAATAGGGTTACCAGATCCTAATCCTCATTTCGGGATAACAGCATTAAAATATTGGGACACAACCATAAAATAAAACAAGTCATTAATTAATATTCTATTATTTGTAAGAAAATACGAAACAGTCAACTATATGATCAAATTAAAGAAAGCATAAATTTACATAGTTTGCGACTGCGTTCATTGATTTTGGTACTGATTGCTCAAATGTTCTGTCCCGAATTGGAATCACTGAATTGCGGGACATGGCCAAATAAAAACGCTGAAAATCGGGACGTCCCGAAAAATGACATTTGGTAACCCTAGGTGCGACCTACCTGCCTGTGACTACAATACAAACTAGTATTATACTGTTAAATAGTAACCTCGCTTTTTTGTTGCGTAGTTGAATTATATAAATATCGTGGTGTATTAATTCACGTTTTAAGAGGACACATGTTGTTTAAGTACCTTTTGGGCGACGATTTTAATGTTTATTTTAGTACCAGTTATACCTTTATAGAATATTGTATATTTAGATTAATGATATGAATATAAATGCTTTGATCTGTAATATTTGTTTTTTCTAGGCTCTATATGATTACATCGTTGTCGGTCTGTTAAGACCAAAACCCTTTCATCAGGAAATGCAATCAAACCGTCGTTTATGCCGCGTGTTTTGAAACTCTCAAGTGTATCAAAACCTATGAGGTACTTTTTGACTTACAATCGTGAAACTAGCAAGATGCAAGGACTTGAATGAAAATTACTTGAAACTAATGATGACAATCTTCGAATTAGACTCTGCTGGGCAGCGTTCGGGAAGTTATGGCACATATTTTCGTTCAATATTCCACCGTGTCTCAAGACGAGTGACCAGTGTGTTGCCAGACACTTGTAATGTGGTCGCTTACTATGGGCCTCATAGAAGAGAGAAGGCTCAAAGTCACCCAAAGAGCAATGGAGAGGGCTATGCTGTAAGTTTCTTTGCGTGTAGTGATCGCATCAGGAATGAGGCTATCCGCAGTAGCACTAAAGTAATCGATATAGCCCTACGATTCGCTAAACTTAATTGGCAGTGGGCGAACAAGTAGAACCGATGGCCGTTGGGGCGGAAAGATTTTCCAGTGGCGACCACGTACAGGAAGGCGTAGCGTGGACTAATGACGTAGAAAGGGTCGCGGGTGTCCGCTGGATGCGGGTGGCGCAGGACCGGTCATTGTAGAACTCTTTGGAGGAGGCCTATGTCCAGCAGTGGACATCATTCGGCTGACATGATAATAATGATGATGACTAGAAAGATTCAAATGTACAGTCAGCTGCAGAGAAACGTGACCCGTCCTGCATACAAACTTCTATGCACGGAAGCTCACGTTTCTCTGCAGCTGACTGTACATCCATCCTCCTAAAGTCTGGTTATTATTCCCAAGGAAAAAATGTAAACAATGGTGTTGCTGTTAAAAAAAACATTTCCAGTAATGAGGAGATTTATAATGTTCAGTTATGAGGAGAGTTAATAGAAAAATACGTCTTATTACAATAAAGTACACTTTAATTATGAAAGTAGAATTAATTTTGATGACGCAAATATTCATTTTTACAAAAATTCTCCGTTAGGTTTATAAAAAAATATAAGACTTTTTATGTGCAGATTATTTTTTAGCACTGGTATCACTGCTGTGATACACCGGGGTTGATCATCTGTGGGTCGCTTGCTGTATTTTTTCCCAATTATAAGGGGTCTTTTATACAGTTATTTTTATTTATGATACTGGTGTGTCAGTATTGTCAGCGATAATCAGTATTGATTGGAGCATTCACACAGCAATAATTATCACGCGTTAGTATTAAGTTGATATACTCTGTAATAGTCAAGAATACGTTGTAACTATGAGGCCCATTATACGCTTAGTATTATCGTAATACTGGTGTGTCAATATTATCGTGGTTTTCATAATTGTATGGATTTTGCTTCTATATTTATCAATATTCACGAAATATGGATCGTGATATAAGTGTATTACTTAATAATAATAGCCGTGTAAAAGGCCCCTAGGTCTGTTACACGGTTATTATAATCACGCGATACGCTCATATCACGATCCGTCTCACGTGAATATTGATGAATCATGACGAAAAATCCAAACAACTTTGAAAACCGCGATAATATTGACACCCCAGTATTGTGATAATATTTATCGGTAATAATTTCAAGAAACAGTGATATACAAATAAAATATTGGGCAAGTTATTTTAGTTTTAATTCGATCACAAAACCAGTAGCAATGGCGAAAATACAGAAAATTTGACGGAGGGTGACAGATAATATCGTGATATAATCGCAACGCGCGCGTTTATAAGGACAGTATTATTGAAGCGACTCCCCTTAGGTGTCGCGGATTTCAAAATATCCGGATTTCCTCCAATTATATCACGATACTGCAATATTAGTCAATATTCACATATACACATATTATTGCATTACCGACCCGTGCTTTAAGAACCCCTGATATGTCACTTTGACAATGACATAATTTTGTTTAAATTTTTTCCGTGGGTATAATAACCAGACCTTAGCGTTATTCCCAGTACAGTTGCATCCTAAAGGATGCCTGAGGTCCGCTACCTAATCCCAAGAATTGGCGTAGGCACCAATTTTTACGGTAGCGACTGCCATCTGACCTTCCAACCCGAGGGGGAAACCAGACTTATTGGGATTAGGCTTGTCAAGTGAGTGGGCAACTTGACTGTTAGAAGTTCTCAAGCCGCCCGGAGGCCTCTAACTTGGCTTGACGACTGCTATCATAGACAGCAACCGGGATCAACAGCTTAACGTGCCTTCTAAAGCACGGGCGCGCACAGTTAGTAACCACTCAAAGCGGTCACCCATCAAGGACTGACCTCGCCCGACATTGCTTAACCTGCTCGCGATCGCGAGCGCCGCTGGGACACATAGGACGTACATATAGGATAAAAATACTGAAGGAAAAAAAAGAGATATTTTGTATATATATATTATTAGAAACAATAGACTAGTTATTTGGCGTATCTGGAATGTTACGGTGTTTGTGGCGACAGTGTTTCTTGAGGTTGGAGCTGCTGTTGCACCGATAGCTACAGTGCCGGCAGCCATACGGCCTTTCCGCTGTATGGATTCTTTTATGCACCTTGAGTGAATTTGCAAAATTCGATCTAAATGTGCACTGATCACAAAGATATGGCTTCTCCGATGTATGTATCCTTTTGTGTTTAATCAGATTACATGACAACTTGCAGATATACTTGCAATTGGGGAAGTTGCAGGCATAAGGCTGATTTCTGTGGATGCTTAAATGTTTCCTGTGCGCCTGATGACTAATGCTTCTGGAATCACAAAAAATCATGTCTAAATGTTACAAGGAATAATCATAACAGATTCACTAATTATAATCTGTAATTTGATTTATATTTCATAAAACAATCTATGAAAAGCCATAAATACTTAATTGGGCCATAAATTCTGTCACAAGCATATTGATAGATAAAATAAAATAAATCTGCAACTCAATATATTTAATGTTTGAAAGGCTATTTTAAATACAAGTATAATTTATTATATTAAATTAAATTTATTTATTCATTATAATGCCCAATTTAATAAGTTCCAAGTATTTTATGCATTGTTAACCTTAAACACGTCACTATTTCTGAAAATATGATCAAGTAAATTTGCTGAAATATATCTGTTTCTGTTGAGCAAGAAATACATTTCACTTTTTTTTAAAGATCTATTTCAGAGCATATTATGCAACCAGCCTTTAATTTTCCAAAAGGTCTCTGCTTTAGCTACTATTCCCATGAAACTTGTCTATTTTTCACTGTTGCACAAAACCATGTTAACTTCAACTGGCTGGTTAGGAAGTAACCACTTTAAACACGAATATTGGCGTTCATTTCGACTCGACCAACTATATTATAATAATAATAATAATAATAAATATTCTTTATTGCACCACTTAGTGATAAGTTGTACAGTAGCTGACTAAAAAAATGGTAACAACAGGCGGTCTTATCGCTTTAAGCGATCTCTACCAGACAACCTTTGGGTAGCGGGAAAACAATTAACTAAAACTGGGAAAAAACAGGTAGTGCAGAAGAACTGCAAGAAGATTCAAAATAACACATACGCATACATCAGAATAAACGAATAACACAATCTTCATAAATACATATACATACATAAATATATATTCTATAATATATATATATATATATAAAGGCAATTCAAGGGAGTGACAAGTAATGTTCCTTCAAATAATTTTTAAAAACCGGAAGTGATTTCGCACATCTTACATGCCGCGGCAAAGCATTCCACAGTCGAACAGCCCGAAAGGTGAAAGAATTATTATAAAATTTTGAGGATGAAGGTGGTGGAGCGAGAAGATGGTTTTGTAAAGATCTGATGGAAGTGAGCCTATTAAAGCGCTCTTTGAGATATAGAGGAGTTGTGGATTGTTATATAGAGTATTAACTTAAATCTCCCGTGTCTTTTGACGGTATGTTTTGGTCTGAAATTTCGAAGTGAACGAGAAATACTGATTAATTGCGGTAACATTTCAAACTAATTTTTAAAGGGTCGGCAATGCGCATGACACACCCCTAGAGTTGCAGATGTCCAAAGGCTGCGGTGACCGCTTACCATCAGGCGGGCCGTACGCTTGTTTGTCACAAATGTGGTATAAAGAATTGTAATCTAATTAGTTTTTAGCAAGCTCTCACGTAAAATTTTTCGAAAGATATTATACTCGATGAAAAGACTTACAATCATACACCGGATAGGCGGGGGCAAAAATGTACTAGCGCTAGTGATTAATTAAAAATCGACTAAGTTTATCGACATCGATAAAATGCAATTTTTGACCATCATTATCATAACTAAAGTAATGGCTAAGTTTGAATACGTTTAACTGTGTGCAACCCTCTTTCATTTATACTTATCGCAACTATAAACAACAATTGAGCTCTTTTATAGTATTTCTATGTAAACAACCGATACCTATCTGACATTGACGTGTCGAGTCACTTTTGACTACCATTGAAATTACTTTGAATTAATTCATCCAGTACAACGATATTATTTTGCTTTCCGATCAATAAAGCCTACCTTTTGGTTTCTTAAGGCGACTAAAAATGCCTCGCAAGAAATACGACTTTTGCAAGAAATGTAAAATTCATATGTCTCGAAAAAAGTTTTCCGTACAAAGGCATGTAAGAAGCCAAAGGCATAACAGCGTCGCTAAAAACCAAAACGTATTTAACCTCGACTTGCTAAAATTTATTTTAGCTTGCAACATACCATGGACCCAGGTGGGAAATCCCATTTTCATCAATTTTATATCTGATTGCATATTCGGGAAATATGGTTCAGAAACATATATTCCCAACGAATCACTTTTGAGAAAAAAGACCTCAGACATCGCTTATAAGAGACAATGAAACAGATTAAGACTAAACTGGGAAATTCTAGAATATATGTCAGTGTAGACGAAATTACAGATGCCAATGGGCGTCAGATTGGGAATGTAATGGTTGGAGCACAATTAGAAAATGAAATACACATAACATCTAGCGTTTGTCTAGAGAAAGGAAATAATGTTAGTATAACAAATCATATTCAAAATGCCCTGAAGACGTTGTGGGAAAGTAACTACAACTAACATGATAAAGTTTTGTTGCTTCTTACGGATGGCGTAGCCTACATGCTGAAAGCTGGTAAAATTTTGAAAAAAGTTTTTCGAATTTAGTACACGTCACATGTTTGGCACATGGTGTAAATAGAGTGGATGAACAAGTGCGTTTATTGTTTCCTGCTGTAAATAATTTAATTGCTTATACAAAAAAGGTATTTCTGAAATCACCCAATAGAATAAAAATATTTCACCAAATGTTACCGAACGTTCCTTTGCCACCACAGCCGACGATAATACGACGGGGAACATGGCTAAAAGCGGCTATTTACTATCATAAATATTAACCAGCTATCAAGCAAGTCGTACGAATATTAAATAACAAAGAATCAACGTGAATATTAAAAGCAAAACGGGCAATGAATGATATAAACATTCTCAACGATTTGAAACGGATAACCAACAATCTATCCATCATACCAAGTACCATTGAAAAATTACAAGCAAAAAATTTTAGTTTAGAAGCCCGTTTGAATATTGTTCATAAGTTAAAATTACATATCTCAAGATTACGTTTGTATCCTCAGGGCAAAATTATTCACAAAAAACTTCAAACAGTGTTAGAGAAAAACGACGACATTTAAATTTTAAAAACGTTAAATGATTTGGTATCCGGAAAAGAAATAGAACTGAGTCGTACAGAAGAAATAAATAGAACTGAGTCGTACAGAAGAAATACATCAATACTATAAATTGTTTGAATTTGCTCCAATTACTACAGTTGACCTAGAAAGGTCATTTAGTTGTCTAAAATGGATATTGTCACCCAGGCGACGAAGATTAAAGTCTGAAAATGTGGAAAAAATGTTGATTGTTTATTATGAAAATTATATTAATTATTAAAAAAGTTAATTCCTCAAAAAGTTTTTTGTGCATGTAGTTTTCTCCTTCATTCAAATTCTTGAAATTACACAACAGGTTGTACGTCATTTTTATCGATATCAACTAATACAATTAGTTGAATGTGTCCTCGCACTATTAAACCTCAGTGCACATTTGCCCCCGCCTGTCCGGTGTATGCTTACAATATATTAAAAGCACTAAAACAGCAATGCCATACTTAAACCATTTTGTTAAACCTACCTATGAGAGCATATGTAACAGGGAATTTGCAGCTTTGGTTGTTCTTCAAACTTTTTATCCCAAGGTGTAGAATTGTTCTGTAAACAAATATCAACATGTGTTGATATTATATCATTAATCGAAATCAGAACTTTTTGAATTAGCTCAATTAAACAATGAACTCTTATCATGTTACATTTCTGCTCAAGTATGGTAAGTGCAAAAATACGTATCGATTTAATCCTCTCATAAATACGTACCGCAACCTTAATCTGCTAACATAAGAGCTATGGGACATATTTTGACCAAGTTGTATGCACCCATATTTTTGCACTTTACTGCACATTTATACTCCATCTTTATAAAATACAGTAGCAGCTTATTAAAAGTGCCATTTGAGCATTCAGCTAAGCCCGGCTTCGCTCGGGTGAAATAAATAAACATTTATTCGTGACAGTTATGCAATAGACGAAAGAAATAGTGTACAAAAATGTATAAAATAAAAACATTACAACAACGTATTATGATGAAACTTCGTATAGAAATATAGTCTGTAGTCTGGATTAACATATGGAATAGGGAGTAAAAGATTACGCTGACGACGTCACGGGCAAAGGCTAGTATCTTTGCAAGTAAATCCTAAGCATTTTTATAAGGGTAGTATTTAAAGGCACATAAAAAATTTGAATCCGTAATCAGTACTGATTTGTATATCTAAAATACTAATCGTTCATTAAAATTCAGTTCAGATGTGCAATTCTTAAATATTGATGTGCCAGTCAGTATTTTTGGTGCGAAGTCAGAGCTGCTAACGCGAACGAAAACAAATGAAGTTCGTGTATCTCCCTCTCTGTCGAACTTGCAAAATCGAGCGACACAGAGGGAAATACACGATGTTCGTTCGTTTTCGTTTCGCGGTAGCAGCTCTCTATACTCCGCCAAATTCTATTAAGTGGGGCCCTTTACACTCAACATTATGTGTCAATATTATCGCGATTTTTAAAATTGTATTGGGTTTGTTAAACCCTTAATATTATCACAATACTGGTGTGTCAATATTATCGTGGTTTTCAAAATCGTATGGATTTTTCTTCAATATTCATTGCACGTGATACGGATCGTGATATGAGTATATCGCGTGATAATAATAACCATGTAACAGGCCCCTATGGATGTTGCTTCAATATTCAGTGTTTCGCGTGATGATAATAATACCAGTTGGTAATATTTTCTCCAATTAATGGAAGCTATTTAACAACTTGTTCCGTTTTGCCAAAGGTATTTCACATTCCGATACGCGCACCATCCAGGAATAGGAGCCGTCAGACCAGAGGGCCTACCACGATCTGAAAACGAAGTATTTCCCTCGCTCGAATATGCAAGTGCGACAGAGAGGCATATATATTTAGTTTTCGGTTGGTAGCACTTTAGTCCGAGCGCGGCGGACGGTCGAAGAAAAAGAAAGTCAAAGAACATTCCGTGTGTTGTCTGTCACACATATAATTTTTTAACTTCCCATCGTCCTATGAACTTGAAATTAGGTGATAATGTTTATTATGAAGTATATTTTACCAAAAATATCAATATATTGATAAATCACATTTGTTATTTAGTTGTACGGAACCCTCAGTGTGCGACTCCGACGCACTTGGCTGGTTTTTATTACATTTTGAATTTTATTTCTCTTATAGTAAAGTACCCTATTCGTTTTAAAGTTGACGCCTGAGGGCCTACCGCGACCCAAAAACGAACTATCTTCCTCTCTGTCGTTCGAATCTACATGTGCGAGAGAGAGGCAGATACTTCGTTTTCGGTTCGCGGTCTAACGTCCGAGCGCGGCGAACGGCATGAGCTGGGGGTCTACTCCGAAATGCAAAATCCTAACTTCGTATGGTGCCGTCCCTTTCACTCTCCTGTCATAGACTATATGAGTGAAAGGGACGGCACCATACGAAGTTCGGATTTCGAATTTCGGTGCAGACCCCCAGTACCACTAAGTTATAAGATAGAGCAAGATAGGGATAGAATTTTGCTAGATGTTTAAAAGCCATAAGTCACCTAGTAGTTTGTCACAACAAAATAGAGACGCAGCTTTAAGATGGCGGACAGACTCAGCAAACATTCAAGGGGTGTACTTTACACGATTAATATTATCACAATACTGGGGTGTCAATATTATCGCAGTTTTCAAATTTGTATGGATTCTGCTTCAATATTCACGTGATACTTATCGTGATATGAATGTATCACGTGATAATATAACCATGTAACAGGCCCCATACATTCGCTTTGAAGGCGGTTGTTGTGACAATCAGCCTGGCTAGCACGATAGATTATACCGTTACGTTTTATGTGACGTTTTAATACATTTCGCCCATATAACGTGACGGTATAAGTTATCGTGCTAGCTAGGCTGATAGGTGTATAGAACGCTTGAAAACTACAAAAACAAAACGCTGCAGACGCGGCTAGCCGAATCCACACAATGGGCGATGATGGCCCATCACCCAGAACGCAGCCCAGCAACCTGGCCAACACACCGGACGCAAACATAGTTTACAATTTCCGAACGTACCCAACCCGACGCTGTCAACCAACAAATTTAATATGGCCGACCTTTCGTCATAAAATTAACACTTTTAAACAATGATATTTTAAGTATAGATAGGTTATGCTCGAACATTACAAGCGCAAAAAGTGCTTCCAACATCGCGGCATCACACATTCGCATTTTGTTTTATTGTTTACAATACGCACACTTCATCGAAAGCGTAAAAGAGATAGCTTTATCAACATAATACATAAGAAAGAGACAGCCTTCACCCGGAACACCAATCACCGCACGTTTGACACAGATTAAAGAAACTAACACTAGGCAGAAGGTGCAAACTGTTTCTACCTATTAATCGACGGATGATAGCGAGTGTAAGTAATGGTAATATCGCTATCGGGTTGTCGTTTGCGTAGCAGGCACGTCAAAGAATTACAAAATAATTGACTCGGACACGGATTTTTGAATAAATGTACAGACAGCAAAACTAATCTTGTCAAAAAATGTTTCATGCCTGTTGATGTCAATCGATTATATTTCTATCAAGCAACAAAAACTTCGTACAGACCGACCTCGTGTAGGACACAAGAAAGGACACTTCTTCACTTTTCGTCACTGGTACTCAGAGATATACTTTAAAAATTAACATTTAATAGTTACAGCATTATTTTCTTCTAAATAAACCCGAAGAAATAAATAGGGCAGAAAGTTGAAGTTGACTATGTATGTAACCCATATAATCTAGAATTGAATGTGATTTAGTATGACGCATCTGTTACATTAATCCATGTTCGCAGTCTGTTTGTCTTTATCACTCTCGTTGCAAACGACACTAGGTAGTCTCTTTCTCTGAGACAGCGTCTTCATGGCGTCATATTTGGTAAATTGAAGGATAAAATGGAAAGAATAACATAATTTCAGCTTACTTACATGCGGTATGTGATGCCTGTTGCCTTAGTACGTTTGGGTGTATAAATAGTGCACTTTCGCAACACGCATGACGGCATTTTTAAGGTCACTTACGTCGTTGGCGGGAACTCGTGTCATCATTTGCCTCTCTCGCTTGCCCGGGAGCGACTGAAGCCAATAGGCGATGTTTAGCGTCTTTATAGCGGCACACTTTAGGTACGCGGGTAACGTATCTATACTTAAAATATCATTGCTTTTAAATGCAAAATACGCGACAATCCGAATTTTGCGGATACATATGTTCAACTCAAAAATCGTTATTTTTATACGTTCTTCAATTTGAGACAGGTCTCGTTCGGGTCTACCGTACCCCTGCACGAAATTATTAATATAGATACCCCGTGTCTAATAAGTTCGCATACAGTTTCAAACTCTCATTAAAACAAAGTTCTAATAACAAATGCAATAAAAACTATATTTCATGAAAGATATTCTTATAAGTATACAATATTTATAATAAATGTTTTGGGATGATTCCACCTTTAACCTTCATCACCAGCTTCAAACGTTTTTCGAATCCGTCACACGCGACACGCACTGCCTCCATCGGCATTTCGTCTCAAATTTGCACATCATCTTTTATTAAATGCTCCAATTTTTTTAATTTTATAGTTATTAAGCTTTGAGAGCATGTACGACCATACAATAAAGTCCAGTACATTTAAATCTGGAGAACTTGGGGGCCATTTATTTCTTGGCAAGAAATCCGTTAAATTGGCCTAACACCACGTTTGAACTGAGTTTGCCGTGTGGATGGAGCTCCGCCTTGTTGGAAACAATAGTAGCCATTCCTAATCCCAATTTTTATTTTATTTTTACTGTTGATAAACACCAAAGGAAGCTTGCAAAATACTCTCCAAAGCATCACTGATGGTGCACTTTGGAATCTGGGCACATTCCTTTGATTATATCTGGAACATACCAATGTTTGCTGCCCACAAACAACCATTTTGAGCATTGTCAGGTTGCTCTAATAGAAGAGTTTTTCGTCCTAAAAACGAATTCATCCTCTGCGTGCCAGGGGGCTAGTATGATCGCTTATATGTCGGACATATAGCATTCGTCCCTCTCGCACTTACATACTTGACAGTACGGGACGAATGCTATATGTCCGACATATAAGCTATCATACTAGCCGGGCAGGAAAATAGTCTTTGATCGATCAATTTTATTTGTTTGTAGCTTTGGAAATGCCGTGTACTTTTTTTCTTGTAAGTGTGACACCCGAGGTCTGCACGGCTAGCAAAAGGCGGCGCGCGAGATAGACTATCCGTCTCTGTCTAATGGTGTCGTTAAGAGACGGATAGTCTATCTCACGCGCTGTCTTGTGCTAGCCGTGCTGCTCTCATGATGTTGTGTACTGATCCTCTTAAAATCTTTAAGTCTGCAACTAATTTTCGGATAGAACGGTCCTTGTTCCGGCTGACACGCTCTCTCACGGTTTTCACATCCCTGTCCATTCTTCCTGAACGCAGGCGACCAGATCTCTTGCGGCCTTTTAACGAGGTCTCCTTGTGTCTTCTAATTATAGTATAAACTAGGTTACGCCTATAATTCCACAAAGTTTCAATGCCGCAAAAATTGCACTAGGGCTATTACCCTTAAGATATTTTGACATAATAGGTTCCTTGAACTGCTCCATCATGGATTAAAAGAAAAGGAATTTAGCTAAATATTTTAAAAATATTGTTATATGTTAATGATAATAATATAAACTTTAAGCTATAATGACAAAAATGTCTGAAAGTTGTCTATGTTTATCAAATCAGTGCTAAAAAAAGTGTATTCGAAATTATTGGACATGGTGTATACTACTATTTTAATATATTTGTTAGAATTATTAGTTTTGTTTTTTCCTTATGTTAAGTGTTAGTACTTAGTTTTTCAGTTGTGGATCCCTTTCGGGTAAAAGCCTCCTCATCCCTCTTCCATTTATGCCTATCATGGGCTATTTGAATCCAGTTTGTTCCTGCTACTGAAAGTATATAGTCTGTCCATTTCTTTTTTGGCCTTCCTCTGTGTCTTTTTCCTTCGGGTCCCATCCACTTTGTACATTCCAGTGTCCACCTCCTGGACCAATTGGAATATAGTGGGTCCCTTATCCTTTTAGATGCACTCTCTCACAGAAAGTGGGCCATCAATATGGTGTTCCACTGATAGTCAAATCAGCAACTTTTTCCGAAATGTCTAAATCACTCAGTATGTACAAAGTTTGAAGGGAAATGTGCCCAATGATGTTACAATTTTCTGTGCTCAAAATGCATCCTTTTTCCATGTTTATGTATTTAAAAGTTTGATTTTTCTCAATATTTATTTATGATTTTTAGGGTTCCGTACCCAAAGGGTAAAAACGGGAGGCTGTATCTCAAGAACCGTAATAGCTAGACAGTTGAAATTTTCACAGATTGTGTATTTCTGTTGCCGCTATAACAACAAATACTAAAAACAAAATAATAATTAAAGGGGCTCCCATACAAAAAACGTGATAGCTAGACAGTTGTTATTTGCACAGATCATGTATTATTATTGTGGCTACAACAATAAATACTAAAATCAAAATTATAATAATAATTAAGGGGGGCTCCCGTACAACAGAGTTGGCGTTTTTTTTCTGGTACAGAATCCTTCGTGCGCGAGTCCGACTCGCACTTGGCCAGTTTTTTTAATGGTAACATTAATAAATATTTTGTTTGTCAAATACCCTATTGTGCAACCTTAAAATTCAGAAATAAAATGATTTAATTACCAGACATGTTTGCAAACTGAAAACACTGCTAGTGGTGGATTTGCAGTTTTAGCCGCCCTAGGCCCCAGGCAATGTACAAAGTACCAGCCACAACAAACAGAGACACATCTGCCACTGTGCATTGGTACATTAAAAAGCCATTAGCAAAATAAATGCATTCCTACATTGAACAAGGATTTCAACCTTAAAGGAAATTACCCAACAGCAGCTCTAATATGAGAGCTAACCTGTTCCTATGCAATGTACAGGGGTATTCTTTCAAAAGTGTACCTTACTTATAGCACAATTCAAGTAATATGTACATTTGAGGAATTTGATTTCTGGGCCACACGTGACAAGAATATGAGATCTCTAGCAGCTTTCAAAATGACTTTCACTGTGACAAGGTATGAAGTGGCCCAGAAATGAAATTCCTCAACTGTACAGTTGGTCTGTAACACCTCTTAAACAAATGCTTGAAAGTGATCAAATTACCTGGATGTTATATTGTTCTCCATCAACCAAGCTATCCTTAAAATTATCGAGATCATCATCTGCACTAGTCAGGTCAAGGGTGTAACATCCTGGTATGTTTTCATAAACGTTTGTTAACTTTGGTTCTTGGGTTGAGGTGTTTTTGGGATTAACATCATTTCGTGCACTACATTTAATGTCAGCAGTGTCGTGTGTGTCGTTGACGTTTACTTTGTTGATATTATCACAGGTCTGTTCTTTTACTCGTCTCAACAACCGCGATATTATAGATTTCGGCTGTGGCGAAAACTTTACCGCCTTTTCGGAGGTGGGCCTTCCCTTTCTATTACTTTGTGGACACTTTTTCGATAGAGCAACTGCAGTGGATTCTAAAGGGTTTTTCTCTTCCATTTTGAGATCATTTAAAGTGAAATAATATTATCATCATTCATATAAACATAAATAAACAATACCGAACCCTCCAATACCAACTTCAACTTGACATGACAATGACATATTACACGGTGTCATTAGAAATCCTATACTAGCTTCACCAAGGGGGACAGAAAAGCTCTTATGCAGCTAAATCAGGGGGGCGACACGGCCTATCGGTGTGAGTCGAGCGCCGGTGACCTTGTAACGTCACGTCTGTTGCATAGGGTTGGCAATGTAGCTGCCTTGGCAAGAGGAAATAATGTTTATTCAATGATCATGATATTCATCAATTAAACACCGGGAAGCTAGTCAAATTTAATCTGTAAGTTTTGATTACAAACAGACAGACAGATGCACTGAGTCAGGAGAAAACTTACTAAAAGCTCGTAAAATAGGTACCTACAAAACTTCTCATAATATGGAAACTTACTTTTCTTGTGTAAATCTAAGCTTCACATGAATATAATTGTATGCTAAAATAATAACAATAATATAAAAAATATTTTTTTAGACCTCAATCCATAGAAATTATGTGACATGAAATGAAGTCATTCGCTGCGACCGCGACACCCGCGTTAAGTATGATTTGAAAGACTCAATTGACATTTCATCTATTTCGCCATTTAATTTTTTTTTGTTTAATTTATTCCGAAATTGTAGGTACTTCTTAATGTATTGCAAGTCAAAATGCATCCATACTCATACCAACCTTTCGTCTTTCTTTAGTCTTTCGAATCAAAAAACGGATTTTAGGTGAAGTCTTAATTCTAAATGTAGGGAAGGACACAACATATAAAATTTTATAACTAACTTATCTGGATCGGTAGGTAGCCTAAAGTAGCTTTTCCCTTTGTGGCTTTTGGTATTACTGTCACAACCGTAGACACAGCAATAAAAAGCTCCAGCCATACTTGATTACATTGAATTACAAATGATAAATTCTAACGAATTTCAAGTAAAACTACACGCCCGCTACCGGCCGATCGATCTCTGTTGTGTGAGCGCACGTCACGCGAGCGAATGTTGAAGCGAGCGGCACCCCTGCGATTCATCTTGCCGCGGCTAGCTGTCCACACACCGCGCGCCCCTCGCGCACCCCCGTTCACGTCCGGACACGCACACATAGCCGCGAGACGGGTTTACAGCACACATGCTTCGGTGTCGCTTCTTGTTACGTTAGTATATATCTTCTTTGGCTAAATTGAGAAATTGTCTTAAACGTGCGGAGGCTTACCATGAACAACTTCTTTTACTTGGGCGGGTAATCGTGTATTTGCCTCAAACTATTTGACATGACGTTTAGATAACATTGAGGCAAATAAAGAAAAGCGGAACTATGAAGGGGACAACAAATGATATATCTTTCTCTGTCCTTCTTATTCAATTCAGTATATGACCATCTCGCTTGGTAGCGGTATTATTATTTGACGTCTACTCTGGGGTACTCTGAGGTGTCATGTGTCATTGTATTTGATTCAGCTTGGATTCAGCGAACGCCCCATAAGTCTGCTGAATACTCTCAGTAAAGTAAAGTGTATGAAAGATCAATTTAAATCAGGATACAGGAACACCACGGATCTATACCTAAACCGGATTGAGTACTGTGACGAAAAAGTGTGACCGACAGAGAAGCCAAACTTGAGGATTGCATCTCGTTTTAATTAGGGTGACCAAGTACATCTGTGGATATGAGGATTATTATCAATATAGGTTCTATGTACAATGAAATTTTACACTAAATTAAGTAGCAAATAAAATAAGAATATTTTTCAAAGAATTATTTTAAAAAATTATTTTCGCTGATCATAAGTTTATGAATGTTAAACATATAGTCTTGTGTAATTTTTGCCTAAACCCTACTTTATTTCCCAAATCTCTTAACAAATGTGTTTTCCCGTGATGAGCCATGCGTAAATTAAAAAAAACTGGCCAAGTGCGTGTCGGGTCACGCACAAAGTAGGGTTCCGTACCGACACCTCCTAATCTACATTTAAAACCACTATACAATACAGTAAATCAAAGAAGGACGTATCTTCATAGGGAAGTCACGGCACTTACGCCTTTTTGTTTGGGCAAGAGTTTTTCAGCAATAACTCAAAAACCCTTACACCTATCTTGTTAAAACCAAAAATAGTTTAAAGTATTTAAGATTTTACATCATCTTGTTTTTTTCAGAATTTTAAATTTCATAGTTTGGAAATTAGAGGGGGGGGGGGGACACTTTTTACGACTTTGACAGCTAATATCTCACGCATGGTTGACTTAAATGGAAAAGTTTTATAGAAACCTCTATGTCATTTTTGAAGGCCTATCCATGAATGGGGCTTGTAAAAAAAAATTGGCCCCCCTGTTACATGTATGGGGTGCCCCCCCCAGTTTAATATTGTTTTCGTAATTTCACATCATATTTCTATAGCGGTTCATAGCATACACCTTCCTACCAAATTTCATAATTGTAGTGCTCATAGTCTCTGAGTAAATCGGCTGTGACATACGGACGGACGGACAGATATGACGAATATATAAGGGTTCCGCTTTAGCCATTTTGGCTACGGAACCCTAAAAATTGGAACGACAACTTGCAGTTTAATCACATACAGTCCAAGTTAAACAAAAGCTCGTAATAATTGTGAAAAGATTGAAATGAAAAGTTTAAAAGATTGAGTTTCATCTGACCTTGAGAGAAGGTTTTCTCAATAAACACGTACTAACAAATATTTCTGCAGAACTAGCCCAAGTTATGGTCACCCTAATGAGTTTGACATTGGTCTTGTCGTTTTATCGTAAAATATAACAAATTGTTCCTTACCTGTGAAATGATATTCCACAATTAATAAAACTTTCACTTTTATAACCCTTTGCACAACATGTTTTCACCATTTTCAACTAATTTCATAAGCCGCTTATTTTCATAATTTCAAATTTGACACGATTAACGTTGGGGATACCAATCTATATTTGATAAATACTACTATATTTATAGCAAAACTAGGTTTTAGTCACATAATAATGTTGATATTTTATACAATTACAAATAAGGTCAAATGTAAATTATCCCTAATAAACATGCAGTACTAGTTAGTTTAAGCAAGTAATTATTCTCAGTATTCTAAAATACCACAACATATATATTTTTTACATTGGCAACTTGTGCGAGTGGGACACCGTCCTCCGGTTGGTTGCTCTCGCTCGGACCGCTTTCTCTAGTCTGTCTGTTATAACAGAATATTAACAGTATTACGCGGGAATATGGTTCAATTTTGATTGGCTCATAAACGTTTGAACTCAATCCGGTTTAGGTATAGATCCGTGAGGAACACATAGACGCCGGTAATCCCCTGATCGACGAACAGTTTGGGTTCCGGACCAGGCATTCCTGCACGAACCAGCCCAGCTAGTATGATAGCTTATACCGTCACGTTATATGGCCAAAATGTACTGAAACGTCACATAAAACGTGAAGGTATAAGCTATCATACTAGCCGGGCAGGTCCACCGACTCGTCGAACACATTCTGCACGGGATGACGACCCTTAGGAGGGCAGCCCCCACGGGAGCTGTCTTCCTAGACGTAGCTAAAGCATTCGACAAGGTCTGGCACGAAGGATTGGTTTACAAACTGTTAACCACCGGAGTGCCAGACCGACTCGCTAGACTCATCATTTTTTAACATCAATAAGCTTTAGCTACAGAGTGGATGGCACCCTGTCGGGTCGTCATCCGGTGGGTGCGGGGGTGCCGCAAGGATCGGTCCTCTCTCCCACCCTGTTTGCACTCTACATAAACGACATGCCGAGGATTGCCGGCGTCAAATACTCTATATTCGCGGATGACACTCCCATATACACAACGTCCCATAGATGAAGGAAGTTGACCTCACTCCTCCAGTCTGCAGCTACCGCCCTAGGCGAATGGTTTAACAGGTGGAGGATCGAGGTAAATCCGACAAAGAGTGTGGCAGTGTTATTCACTAGAGCAACATCCAACTACCAGGACATCCTCGAGAATCACCCCCAAATTCATCTTTATAACCAACCAATTCCGTGGAGCGCTGAGGCTAAATATTTGGGTGTGACTCTCGACAGAAAGCTAAACTTTGAAAAACATGTGAAAACCATCCGAGACAGGGCTGCGTTTGTCATGGGGAGGCTGCACCCACAGACTACTAAGAAGATACTACGTGCTGCACCCCATAACAAACAAAACCAGTAAATTAAGCACCCGAAATAAAATAACACTTTTCAAAACATGTATCCGGCCTATCTTCTTGTATGCCAGCGTGGTCTTTGCGCATTCACCGAAGTATCGCCTGAATAAGCTCCAGGTCCTGCAAAATTGGTTCCTCAGGGGAGCAGTGGGCGCCGCCTGGTTGGTGAGGAATGCTGATCTGCATAGGGACTTGGGGCTTGAAACAGTTAAGCAGTTTATGACATTGGCATCAAGGCGGTATTTCGATGCTGCGCCTCACAACCCGAATCCCCTCATCAGGGCAGCAGCAGACTACATTCCGGTAGCAAACCCAAAAAGAGGGCGCCGTCGGCCTAAAGACGTATTACTTGACTCAGACGATGACCTCTTAAAGAAAATATTATTAAACCATGCCCCACGCCCCCCGGAGACAATGCCGGGAGGCCCGGGAATTGAAGTTACAGACCTGACAGACGGCAGAGAGGTGGAGGAGGTGATTTCGCAGCTCTCCAGAGCAGGTGGAACCATCTCTTCCACCCCAAACGACAGACTGACAATTTACTATTTTTACTAACAATCTACTAACCAGGGGTGCTACCGCGAACTTCGAAAATCGAACTTCGTATCGTACCGTCCCTTTCCGTCATATAGTGTATAACACGAGAGTGAAAGGGACGGCACGACACGAAGTTCGATTTTCGAACTTCGCGGTAGCACAGCAGGCCGACGGCCTTCTCCCACCATACGCAGACAGACAGACTTAAACCGTATTAATACAGGCACCTCGCTACCTGTAAAGACCTGCCGGCCCATAAGGTCGTAGGCACCATCCCTCCTGCGGTGTCCCTCCGGACACCTCAGCGTCCATGACTAGTTAATAGAGTTTACCTCTAAAATCTCGTTAAAAAAAAAAAAGATTCAGCGACTATGTAAATGACAGATAAAAGTACAAATAACATACAAATAAATAAAGGTACTTTCGCGGAGCTCTTCACACGCCGATTTCAAGCGAGACTGACTTAAGCCGGGTCCACAGCGCCATGTTTTTCATGTTTGCAAACATCAAACATGTTTTACAAACATGTTTTGTTGGATTTTTGGTGCAGTGGATCGGCCTTAACATTGAGGCCACGCCTATTTTGTGTTCGAAAAACATGTTTGATGTTTGCAAACACGAAAAACATGGCGCTGTAGTCCGGCTTTATAACGATGAAGTTTTTAATAAAGTTTTGTGAACATTGTGCCTATTTTTGGTAGAGGGGATTGTATACTCGTACTATTGGTGTCTCATGCGTTAAGCGTGTCACAAACAGGCGCGGCCTGCGGTTGCGGGCAGTTGTAAAATATGAAAATCCTAACAATGATTCAGACACAGGCGGCCTTGACGCGGTGGTTGGGCGGCTGACCGCGGTCGCAAGCCACGCCCCCTCCGCCACTGCGCAGGCCGCGCGGCCTGTTGCAAATTTTCACAACACCGCCATTTACCATAGATAAAAATGCATAAGTTAGATTATTGTATATCCAATATAGTGAATATATTTTTAAAAACTATTGATCATACATTTATTAGCTACACAGAGTCAAACTGCAGGCTTAAGTTTACTTTTGAGTGTCCAAAAGTAACCAATAAAGTTTTTTTTGGTTGCTTACCCCGTTTGTGACACGCTTAACTGAAGATTGTACTAAACTAACGTTGTGGTGTGTTAAGTTTATTATGGGTTGTAACATCCTACCCGGCTAGTATGATAGCTTATACCGTCACGTTATATGGCCAAAATGTACTAAAACGTCACATAAAACGTGACGGTAAAAGCTATCATACTAGCCGGGCTGATGTACTTTCAAATGAAGACAATTTGTTAACAGCCGAAAATAATCGTACTATCTGTCGCATTCTAACTCAGTTTGGTGTACTATAATGGTTTAACGAGACAACTATATGAAAAATTATCTGGCTTAATATTGTGTGTCTGCTTTTCTCTGATGTCCGTGCTATGCCGGACCGCGTGGATGCACCTTAAACAGCATGTAACGAACAGCGCTGGCAACATTTATGTTGTTGTCAGTGTCAGTCGACTGAAGGACTTTGTATCCATGGTCAAGAATAAATTAAAAAAAATGTCAGTGTCAATGTCACTAAAGCTCACGTTTTCGTTTTTGGAACTTCATGAAATTGTTGGTTAGCGGGAAATCAGCGTGGTGATATTTTATTCAGATGAAATCGAAATATTTTTTATTTTAACTTATACATAAAATCAGAGTAATTTCTGATTAGTGCATTAGGTAAATATATAATAATATGTTGGAGTTTTAGATACCTGATCACTACTGTATAGTACAGTAGTGATCAGGTATCTGGTTTCAGGTTTCAGCTATCTCAGTTCCCTAACAAATACAATTCAAATAATTACAGAAAATTAACGATGTCCATCCAAAAGAAACCTGTTAAATCTAAGCAACTAAAAGCGGAACTGAATAAGGAGTTCTTATTCTTACAGAATATATTCTCTGTTTTGTCGATACCTCAGCAAACAAAAGGTAAGAATATGTATACCGCACAGCAAGTCGAAACTAGATTCTATGAATATGCTTAGGTTATGTAAGTGTATTAAGTTCAGTTGATTTCACTCTCCTGTAACTATCTTTATTCAAGGATCTGCATGCACCTCTTACCTTTTAATCTTTTCTGCCAAATATACCAAGTAAAGAACAGACAAGACTATGCTATTTGCGAAGTAATAATTATATAACAGCCCAGCTAGCTAGTATGTTAAGTTTTATGGCAGGATTCCTTAAACCTACTCTAGCCTCAACCCTTTTTAAAAAGTTATAGAACGTACAGATCATTTGACTAATTGTATATGAATATTGATAATATAGTATCCTAAACATAAGAAATTTGGATAAAATAAGATTAAATATAATTAGAAAAAGATAAATGACAAATGCAATAAAAAGACTTGAGTTGACATGAGCATTACACATATTTAGTGAGAAAAAAGAGGACGAAACATGGGTCGGAATGATATCCAAGAGAAGGGAAAAGAGGTAGAGAGATGCGTGGGTGGGAGGATGACCGTAAACTAATAGGAGGAAATGTTTGGTGAAGAAAGGCTATGGACAGAAGAGAGTGGATGTGAAAGAATGTAAAAAGGTTTGTGTTGGGTTTGTAATGGGTGGTATATGTAGAAGCATCACATCTCTTATTACAGGTTTGAATACAGGCTTGTACCATTGAGTTTTACAAACTTGTGTATGAAATAACAGTTGATATTAACAATTAGCTTTTTGGGGGAAGGAAAACATTGTGGAAATACTTCCATACATCTGTAAAGAAATTCAAAGGTGGGCTTGTGTGGGGACTATTGCTTGTTCTGTTCCCCTTCATTAATGAAAGGTGGATTTCAAGTTTTTTTCATTGAATGGCATTTATTTTATGATTCAATGAGATCTTCCAGATGACAGTACCATTGGCAGTTTTTGTTGCACTTTTAGCGCCACCAAGGAGCATAACTTTTATTATGAGAATAATTAGCATCTAATATTGTCATTTCATTACATTTCAACATCTGCCCGCCTAGTATGATAGCTAATACCGTCAAGTTATATGGCCAAAATGTACTGAAACGTCACATAAAACGTGACGGTATAAGCTATCATACTAGCCGGGCATGATTAATGTACCACACGATATTCAACATATAACATGTACTATTTGGTACCGAACATTAACAAGTTGGGTGACAGTATGTTGACAAATGGGCCCTGTGTAGGTTTACGTAACAACGCTTAATAACAGCACTGTTAGCTAAAGTATAACGTAATTTGTACCACTGTGTTATTGTTAGTATTAATTAACTCCATGACAATTAATGCTACACATTTGTATTTTTAGACGAATTTGATGATATGGATGATGAAGTAACTAATGGTGATGTTAATCCAGAAGACAAACAGTTGCCAAAACGCGTCAACACTATTGCAGAGTTAGAAGAAAGACTTGAAAAAATTAAATCTCTAAATAATTTCCATTTAAAAAACAAGTTGGCTAAGAAAAGTTTGGCGAGTAAACTGAATAAGAAAATCAAAAAGAGAGACAGAATTAACAAAACTAAAGTGAAGCCGACTGTGGACAACCCAATAGAACCGAAAAAGGAAATCAAAATAGAAAATGCTGCTCCACCAAAACCTATTTTTAACAATGAAGCAAAATTGGTGTTTTCAAAGTTCGATTTTGCTAACACTGGGAAAAAGGGTATGATATTATTCTATCATTAAATAAACATAAGTGATACAGGTCAGATACAGTAAACAAAAGTGTCTTCATGTTCCGGAACATTGTCAAGGACACTGAAGTTTAATTCCTAGATGCAAAGTATTTTGTCTAAACTCTTATACAGTTTAGGATTATGTACAAAAAATTGCACACACGGTTGGTTATTAAGAGTGCGCAGTACGTTCGGTTCTCCATACATCTCTGCTGGTGAACCGCGGGCGGGATCTAAGTCGGAAATTAGTTTCTGTTGCTTCAAATTATAATGGAGAAAAAATACAACGATTATTAAGGTTTTCATACAAGCTGTAAAAAACTCAAAAAAACCGCTGTATTTTTTTTCTTTTACAATTTCTAGCAACGGAAACTAATTTCCAACCTAGGTATGCCGGATCCCATTGTGCATACAAAGTTTCATGTTATTCTTGCATGGCGTTTTAAATGAGAGCCTAAATACGTTTGTATGGAGAACCGAGCGTACTGCGCCCTCTTAACTGTTCAAAGCTCTAATATGAATTAGCACTTAAATATTATGGCATAAATGTGACATTTAACAGCTTTGTCACAGTTTTTTTACTATTGGTGTCCATGTTCAATATCACACAAACTATGGCTGAATTGCCTTATTTTCACAGTTAACCGCCACATAGTTACCATATTAGGCAATTTAGCCTCTGAATTAAATTCTTATCTACTAGTAAATACTATTCCTCATGTTTTCAGAAAGGGTGAATAAAGGTGAGAAAGACCCTAAGAAAATCTTGGAAAACCTCAAGCAGCAAGAAGAGAAGTTCCGTCAATTAGAAGATAGTGAAGACAAGTCTAAAGCGAAAGAACTGAAAGAAAAGATTGCTTGGAAAAATATGTTGCAGAAAGCTGAAGGCCAGAAAATCAAGGATGACCCTAGTTTATTGAAGAAAACCATTCAAAAAAGAGTAAGAGTCGTTTCATTTTATATTTGCTATTTAAACATATGCAGGATGATGCAAGTGTAAGTTTTGATTATCTTACTCTTAATCTGATCAGTGATCACGACGTGACGTCAAAGTGATCTTTCACACGGTGTCTAGTGTACGCCCTGGCGTTGTTTATATTATAAGGCTACGGTGTGGGCGCCAGCGGACAGCGGCAAGCCGGTGCTCATACATTTGAGTTGGTTTAATGTAAGAAAACTCGCCGCCCTTCTGCTCGCTGGCGTCCAGACCACAGCCCACGTGTACCGCGCAATGGATAATGTGATATCAGCCTTACTATATAAAATATATAAACCTTAACATCAACCGTCATCTTCATCAGCGTTTAGTAAAGATTGGTTTTGGCGTTTAGCAATCCCTTATTTTAGAAGGTTCCGTTATATCTTCAAAACCACCTGCCTTAAAACAAATGAAACATGCGACATGTCGAAATTAGCTAGAGTAATGGCAGTTAGTGGCCCTGGGGTCAATTCTCGGGTTCGATCGAGATGATCTCTATTCGAGATTCCATACAAGTGACTCTACCATTCTATACAATGTCACGATAGACATGCATCTCGATCGGACCGAAAATTGGCCCCCTGTGCCCCCATAACTACTGACCCTGGGTGCGAGGGCGACATGCGCGCTACAGTCCTATTTGTGATATAAGGACGAATATTTGTGATCAAGGCTTCTATTTATACTTTATATATGTCAGCATACCATCTTCTCGTGTACTTGAAATTTTGTTGTTACAATTGTACCAAAGTCAAAAAGCGATTTTTTGTCCAAGCTAAATAATTCAAAATCCAGTGACAGTCTTGTAATATTTATGACTTTAGTGTTAGTTATCTTATTTATTTTATTACATAGTATGAGTAGTTTGGCTGTATGGGCCTCGAGTCAGTTTGTGTAGCTTATACCTTCAGTTATTTGCCATGTAATACCATTGTTGACATTTAAGGCATGAGAAAATGAATTAAAAAGGATATATTTAACATTTTTTTCAACGAGATTCGGCAATTTTGGGCAAAATCTTAAATCGTCAATAACTCGGAAACTCATTATTTTCGGACAGGGTATCACGCGTAAAGGAATGTATTCAATAACCAGGCACCCCATATTTATAGTATTTATACATTTTTAATACTTATATTATATCATTTTAGGAACAAAAAAAGAAGCACAGTAAAAAGCAATGGGACTCCAGGAATCAAAAGGTTGAACAGACTAAAGAAGCTAGACAAGTCAAGCGGAAAGAGAATATTGCTAACAAAAAGAAAGAAAAGAAATCTAAAAAGATAAAAATGGCAGTGAAGAGGGGTCGCGTTGTAATATAATAAATAATAAGTATAAACATGAATATAAGGCTTGACAAAATAAAAATGAGTTATCATTTGCGAGGTGGCAGGTCTCTGCGCAAGCTACGAATATATAGCGTTTATCATCGAGTCATCGGTGCACACCGAATTTCAGTAAAATGCTGCAAATGGTGTTAAAAGCATGAAAATCGGCACGATTTATCTTTAGGCCCTGTAATCAAAATGATGTTTGACCCGTAGCACGAAAAAATCAATAAAAAACATTACACTCCTTTTGGCAGTCGTGTAAAGGAGAGGAGTTATGACGTAATTTTTTTGAATGGGAAAGGTTTTTTTTAAAACTTATTGTGTGTGGTAGGTATCAAATGAAAGGGCTTTGAGCCGGTTCTATAAATATATCACATTATTACATTAAAGTCACTTATTCTAAATAAAAATAAAAATAATTTTCAAAATACGGGTTTCCCAGATACGATACCATCGAATCATTTTTTATAAAGTATACCTCAAATGATACCTAATATCCTCATATCCAATCCCAAGAAAGCAATTTAAAAATTAATTACATTTAGTATTCTTATTTATATTTTTAATTATTACATAGTGTGATAATAACCCTTAGCGCGATCAACGGAGGAAAATTAGTGGAAATAATTCGTTTAATGACCCAAATATAGCCAGTACGTCGTAAAAACCCGACCACTTCAATGGCAGTTTATATCTTCTTTATCAATGACCCATGATGGCGCAGGACAAGGACGCAATTATGCGTTAAAGTGAGAAAGACACACTTACTCGTATCTCATTATACCGCATAGCTGCGTACTTGCCCTGAGATATCATGGCCTATTGTGTAGATCGGGTATAATAATTGCACAAACATCAGTATTTTATGCTTTCTTCTTAAATATTTATCTATCACAACAGATATATGGTTATGGTTATGGACTCCTTTTTCCGCACTTAGTCCGTGAGAGTCGGACCATTGTGCGTGACGTGATCGCCGGCTAGGGATCTAGCCAGCCTAACTCCGCCCAGAAGCGCAGGATCCTCCTGGTGTCACCACAGGCTTCGCGGAGTGACCTCGGTGCGTTGAGGATTTGAGTCCGTTGTGTAGCTACACCTTCGCATTCCAGGATGACGTGGGGAGCTGTTTCATCGGCCGACAGGCATCCCCTGCATAGGGGGCTGTCGGTCGTACCTAGAACATATAAATGTTTGTTGAGTGAGCAATGTCCAGTGATGGTGCCTACGATTATACGTAGTGACGCTCTGTTAAGAGAGAGCAGACGCCTGGTAAATCGTGCCTCCAGGTGTGGCACTATTTCCCGGGATTGTCTGCATGTACTGGTATTTGTCCATCGATCAGCGTGTTGTTCAGATGTTCTGCGACGTAGCCATGATCTTAGCTGGTTAAAGGGTAGCGGGAGTATTGGGCTAGGGCCAAACGCCGGCCGGCTAGAACCTCTCCTGGCCAGCTCGTCAGCTACGTCGTTACCTAGAGAGCCACTGTGCCCTTTTATCCATTGCAAGGTGACAGTGTTTGTTTTCCCTATCACCTCCAAGGCTTGGTGGCACTCTAGGATGAGCCCAGACTGGATGAGGTTGCTATCTAGGGCTTGTAATACTGCAGCGCTGTCGGACACTATGCGTACCTTCTGATCTTTGATACTCCGCAACAGATATATCATCATATTTTGTAATAATGAAAAATTAAACAAAAAATATAAATATGTATCAATATTTTGAAAGTTGCTTTCTTGGGGTTAGATATGAAGATATTAGGTATCATTTGAGGTACATATATGTTCCATGTTTTTTTACCGTTTTCGTTGTGTGATTAAATAAATCTTGAGGTATATAAATATAAAACAATATTCAACTGTATCGTGTCTGGACCTGGAGAGGCCCAAAGTTGGTATGTTTTGATAATAATTTTCGATTTAATTTAAAACAAGTGACTGAAATGTTACGTTGTGATATACTTTTAGACCCAGTGGTCAAAAAGCCCTTTTATTTGATACCACGCGATAGGTTTTGGAACAAAAAATGTCTTTTCCCATACAAAAAAAAGATGACGTCATAACTTAAACGCCCGCGGCCGATTACAGTAGACCACTTCTCCGACTGGCCACATCACTTCCAACAGCTTAAGAGCCAGTTGGGGCGTAACCCAAATGCCAAGCCCTACAGTAATGGCATACGGATCATTCCCACGGACGACCTAGAATACCGGGTAATACAGAAGTACCTCGAAGGAAGGAAGGAGTGGTGCTGGCGTGGCAAGTATACTCGCTCGAAGCGGAGATCCCCCTCAAGATCTGTGTCAGGAGCCTCCCCGCAAACACGCCTCCCCAGCTTATTACTGAGGAACTAAGGGAGAAGGGCTTCGACGCAACCTACACACGGCACGTCAAAGCTCGCCAAGGAAGACTGGGCTGTATTTTCTACACCCAAATACAGCGCACACACAACACCATCCCGGCTATTTACCAAATAAGGGAATTACTGGGCATGCCGGAAGAGCCGATCGAAGCCTGGCGTGGAAGAAAGGGACCAGCACAGTGTCATCGCTGCCAGGGGTTCCGCCACGCCTCAATAGGATGCCACCGCCCAATAAAATGTGTCAGATGTGCGGGCCCGCACTTCGCAGGCCAGTGTGACCGGCCCCGGGACGAGCCGGGAACCTGCGGAAACTGCGGCGGTCCGCACACTGCAATTAATATGAGCTGCCCCGTCTACCGAAGGGAGGCGAGGAATAAGAAAGCAGGAACGGCCCCCCTCACCACTCGGCAAGGACAATCCATAGCCCAACCCAACGTGGTGGAGGATAAGGAGAACGCCACCGGTTCCCTGATGGCGAAAGCCAGCGTTGCCGCGCCCCAACGCCGGCATCAGAGGGGAAAAGGAAACAGGCGTAAAAAGCAGACGCCGAACGACCCGCCTCAGCCGCCACCACCGGCTACAAGCGAAGCCCCACGCCCCAGAACACAACCGCCGCCGAAACGACGTCGGCGTCAGAGTGAAGGTGATCGCAGAATGCGTCATCATTCTGAAAAATATGCTGGCCGCGGTACAAAGCGGCGTTAACCCCGTCCCCATTATTTTGAGGGGACTAGCCGATTTATACCAAGACGGCTAGCTCTCGGAACAAGAAAGGAAGTACCTGCAGTGCCGCCGGCTCGAGTGTCGCTCGCTGGGCCTCCCCTAACGGGGACTCACCCGGCAGGGCTTGACCTTGCCGGCGGACGAACCCATCACCGGACTTGACGAGATTCAATTCGCTCCCGTGACATAAAACAGTGCTTTATCCCCTTAGTGTATAATCTACTATTAAAATCTTTGTACGTAGCTGGGTTACGAACAAAGAATTATTTTAACTCGTTTTACGTCCTTGTGTATGACTGTCTTTAAGAGTGATCCCATGACCAATGAACACTCATATATTAACACCCAATGGAATTGTACACAAGCTTAATTAAATTAAAGATTGTGATATCATATTAGAATGGGTTGCGAGCAGCCGTGGAGCAGCCGGTCGGCTGCCGCCGGCTCTGCAGCTCTGCGCTGCCGATGCCGTTTGGATAAGAACGAAGTCTAGCTTAAGGCGAAGGGGTAGGCAAGCTCTTTCCATACAAATTTTGTGCAAGTTTTTCTTAGTTTATCTTTGCGCTACAGTTATTTTTATCAATATGCTTATTTTTCTGTTAGCTACGACTTGATGCTTTTTTTTTTAATACAGTAAAATTTGAACACCAGGTTCTGTGTTCTGCGTAAAATGATGTAGTGCCAAAACTAACGAATGCAACATGCACGTTTGTATGGAGAAGGCCTTGCCCTACCCTTCGCCTTAATTCTGTGTACGAGTAGAGGGTTCGAATTCCTTTGACTCTAGTGGGGTGCGCGCCGACTCCAGCCGTTTGATGTGAATCGTCCAATTACATTAATGCTATGCTAGAAATATTATAAAAGCGAAAGTTTGGGCTGATGTTTCTCTTAATCTTCAAAACTACTGAACTGATTTAACTTTCCAGAATTATAGCTTATTAGACATCAGCATAACATATATGCTTCGATCGATAATTTAGTACTTAGAAAAAGGTGTTTTCAGCGTTTTTGAATTTTCGGCGTCTGAGGGGAAAGTTTGTATGGGGAGCAAATGCTTTTTTAAAACGTGATTCTTGAAACTTCTCCTTCTCATGCTCGAAGTGTGTGAATTTTAAAGGATTATCTACGTTAAAATAATACAAAAATAAACAGTAAGGAAACTTCGTTTATTGGTGAAAAGGTATACGTAATATATTTTCGTATGTTATTGTACCTATTAGATCAATATATAGTGCATAAGCCTAATTCTAACTGACCGTTAAAAGAATATGGTGTGTAGAACGTTATAATAATGTTTACATTACAGAGAAAAGCAAGATACAACAAGTGGCACTGTAACACGCCAAATATGCAAGGTAATAAATAAACAAAACAATATCATTTAGTATACCGCCCCCTTATGCCTTTTGAAGATATTCTTTCAAATAAGCACTAATTGGTTATGCCGAGTATATAATATACCTACATCTTATTATTTATCGTAGCAGAATGTATTGGAAGTAGGCACCAATCATACGAGGGGCGGATGAGTGACTCGCGGCCAAAAGCTTACAGACTGATCTGCTCGGTGGTATTTTGACGCTAAGAGTAGGTAGGTACATAATATGGCGTAGCATTCCGGTAAATATAAAGAGAATGCCGAGAGATAATTACTAGTAACTATTTGTGAACACTTGAGTTCTGTTAATTTATCCATCACAATCAAATTGTCAAATAAATTAGGGTTGTAAACAGCAGTCACCGTTGTAGAATATTGAATTGAAATTGCGTCCAATCGGCAATAAAACAAACGAATATTTTTATAGCAGCTTAGCTAGCACCAACATAGCTTATACCGTCTAGTTTTATCTGACGTTTTGGTACATTTAGGCAATATAACGTGACGGTATAAGCTATCCTGCTAGCTAGGCAGATAGTTAAAACATTTACATAGGTAGTACGTTATTTCCTGTACCAAGTTGTATATCCGAAACTAGCCGCGAGTTCAGCTTTGTTTACTCGCAAACAGTGAAAAATTCGAAGATTGTTTTCAGGCTCGAGTTTTAATCGAGACTACAAAATAAGAACTAGAATTAGAGTGCTTACAATACTAACTGACCGCGAAATTATCTTCCGCCTCTCGAAAATTCAGGTGTAAAATAAAATTACAGTACTAAAGTATTCTATGATAAACTAAATTCATATGAACACATTTTTTACTTAATCCTATCTCTAAATAAAATGAAATCCACACCATGCTATAACTACCGATACAACAAATCGAGTTTTCTCACGGTCAAAGCCTAACGTTCCCAATTAAGTGTTTGCAGCGGAATACATGTATACAGGCTGATATTGGTTGTATTATGAGGATGACATAATAATACAATTCCAAATTGTACACTGGAGTACCCACCTAATTATGAAAAATGATGAATATATATATATATATATGTAATTACTTAAAAATAACAAAACTACTTATAAAAAAATTAAAGACTACCAATGTGTATCAACTTACACCTTTATCAGTAGGTTTGATGTAATGGAGATTAATTTAAAAATAACAAAACTACTTATAAAAAAATTAATGACTACCAATGTGTCTCAACTTACACCTTTATCAGTAGGTTTGATGTAATGGAGATTATTAATTGTACATTGAGCCAAATAATGAATGAAACAATATTATTCTGTAAGATTCAGCAAACGTAAAAGATAAACTTTTGCCAGGGTTTGTTAATAGAGGCGATAAGTTTGAGTGGAAAGCTAATCTTGCGTTACATTATATGCAATATTGATAAAAGACAACATAGTGGTGGTTTTCTTACTAGCTTGGGGTGTAAGCGAAGTCTTATAGTTATAGCTTCAGTATAGTTGAAATTATTTAAAATATTCGAGCTTTTGTAAAACCTTAATTCGATTTTAACCTTCTTGCTTTGACGCTTAGTCGTTTTTTAATTGACTAATTTGATATAATTCGCCCAATACAAAAGATTTTAAGTTTATAACCCACTAGTTATAATTATAACACCCATCGCTGTATGTCGTAAACAACCATTTGATAAGTCGCTTGCCAGTTTTTTGTTTAATGAACATTAAATTATTCAATAAAGCACTGGCACACAATTCATCAAAAAAAATCTACGAAATAAAAATAACTTTGTATATAATAAAATGGAATGTCCGAAAATACACTGAATTAAAAATTCATTAAATGATTGTTTGAGTAAGTAATTTCGTTTCGACGTAATAAGAGTACCTATCGAGCATTATATTATAATTTAGAAGTGTCTCTCACCTAAGACGACTGTATTGGCACTACCGCATATGATCAAATGAGGTTTTTCAGTGCCCACATTTGCGTGAAGATTACAAAACGTCCAAGTGCGTGTCGGGCCACGCGCAATGTAGGGTTTCGTAGTTGCCAACCTGTTACATTGAGATTTATTTCGGACTTGAAAGCCCATAAATCTATATTTACTATACAACAATAGGCGTTCGCTTCATGGAGCTGAGAGCCGACTCCGAACTTCGTGTCGTGCCGTCCCTTTCACTCTCGTGTTATACACTATATGATAGAAAGGGACGGCACGATGCTAAGTTCGATTTTCGGAGTAGGCCCTCTGAGCGGGCTGCGGTAAGGGTACTGGGACGAGACGAAACTGCCAACTTGAAGCGAGCGAGTATAATATATTATAATACTGTTACGTTTGACACAACCAACAACGTATTCAAAGTAATCAATGGAATTTGTTCGAAAGTTTGAACATTCATTAAGTACGGCTATTAATTCGTTAACTAGTAATGTCTACTTAGAAAAGCTAATTTTCGTAATATTTCCATTGATTATTTACCTACATAATGTTGTTAGTTGTGCCAAACGCAGTAGGTAAATGCAAATAACATTTAACGGGTGGCAATTACGGAACCATAGACGCGCGCGACCCGACACGCACGTCGTCGATTTTTGTTTTAAAGTATTTATGTGAATGTTATATCTATTAAAAACGAGCTTGTAAAATATGCCGTTCTTAAATTTAGAATATGATAAAATATTATAAGTACTCCACTAATTATTGAGGTCTAAGATAGACGGTTATGTTAGTCGTAGGTCTCAAATATATTAACCTCTGAATGAAATGAAATGACGTGCTCTGTACGCAACTAAACCAGTGTCTACTAGGTAATTTAAACGTGGACGGTTTTATTACGAGGTAAGGCGTTTGTCAAGTACTTATTGATGACCGTGGCGTGTTAGGCATTCCCATTGGCTGTCACGACTAGATGATGACTGGGGCGGTGAAGAGGTTAATATAACTAACATTTATTTAATTATTATATTAATGTGGATAAATACATTTCTCTGTATAACTGAATGCTTAGAAATATCACTTATTATTCGGTATGAATCAAATGCTTCTTGCTGTAAGAGTATTGAGCTGCATAGTAGGACTACTATTTTAAACTACATAATAAAATAGCTCACGGAATTACTTTTTGATTATTTCCATTGAAAAATGTGACATGTTCATTTGACAATCAACAGCGTCACCTACGCAGAAGAAATGGTGAAAAAAGTTTATTACTTTAATAACAACTGAGCTGCTGCATGATTCCACATAAAAATTTAGAAACTTTATCCCTCAGCATACCAAAATGGCCTGTTACCGTAACTAATCTGGAAATAAATAAAAAAAAAACACCGCATAAACAAATTCTTCGTGCAAGTCGGATAACGGAAAGACGATCACATGGCTCTCTTACATTTTAGTTTTTACTTTAGAATAAGGTGCCTACATTATTGTTGGAAAGCATGGAAGAGGTTAATTTATACCTCTATGTAATTGACTCAGATATGGTTCTCACTGTTATGTGACCATTGTACTGCTAGCGAATATGTACAAATAAAAAAGTATACACTAGGTAAGTAGATGGGAAGTTTCGTTTTAAGAGGCAGAGGTTTACTTAAGTGATGTTTGTTAAGTCTGAAAATACCTGTACTACTGCGTACTGTCCGTTTTGCTATGAAACGTATGCGTTTACCATTAACGTTTACTGGTTTTTTTGTTACCACCCGTTACAAAGGATACATTTAAATAAAATCGATCATATATATATGTATAGACAAATTGCAAAAACGCAAGTGCTATAACCACTCAACTCAATAACAGTCGGAGCTAAGCTAGGTTTCCTTTTTTTGTATAATTTCAAACCGAATAGGTGTGTACCTACTGTTGGCGGGTACAATTATGGATTAATGTAATATATGTTTATTATATAGTTATATATATATATATATATATATATATATATATTAAACATTACCAACTCACAATTGGCAGAACTGAAAGTTGTTACTTAATGCTACGTATATAACTAAGACTTAACTTATTACATCTTATCTCGGAAGTTAAACAATTGTAAATAGTAGATAACAAACGAATATTTATAAAAAGCCTCAATATAGATATTTAATTATAAAGGTCAACAAACAAAATTCGATCAGTAGGTACCTATTCATAAAAATAAGTGAGACTCTGTGAGCTCTGATCGCATAGCCTTGCCATAATCAATATTGTTAAGCCTCGGAATATGGTTGCCTATTAGTTTTTATGAGTTACAAGTTAGGATACTGAGAACTGAAGATGGCTGTTCATTTGGGTCATGAACTGCAAACTGCCTGTGTTTTACGGTTTAATACTTTCGCAGAACGCAGAATGTTTGGTTTGGGAAGAAACAATAGAACTTTATAAGAAACACAAAATAAATATACAAAAAACAAGTAATTCGGTATAAATTGTACGATTAAAAGCACGTACTACAGTATAAAAAAAAAAAAAATTAAAGTTATTGTAGAAATATACTTTGTAACAAAGACTTTCTTGCCAATCACACAGCATGGGCAAGAAAATAGAACTTTACAAGCGGTTATTGAAATGGATCACATCGGAAATTAGTTATCAATAATTATAAATTTAGAAAGCAACATTGCCTTAAAGATTTTATTTCCTCGTCGACTTTTGATCCATTCCTTAAGAGGGCGCAGTACGCTCGGTCTGGCTCGGCTCTCCATACAAACGTATTTACCCTCTCATTTTAAAACGTCATGCTAGAATAACATGAAAATTTGTATACACAAAGGGATCCGGCATATCTAGGTCGGAAATAAGTTTCTGTTGCTAGAAATTGTAAAAGAAAAAAAATACAGTGGTTTTTTGAGTTTTTTACGGCTTGTATGAAAACCTTAATAATCGCTGTATTTTTTTTCCATTATAATTTCATGCAACAGAAACTATGTTCCTCCATACAAACGTATTTATGAGAGCATAAATACGTTTGTATGGAGAACCGTGCGTACTGCGCACTCTTAATTGAATCATTATCTAAATAGATTGATTAATTATTTCAAAATCAATTTCGGATGAATATATCCCGCTGAGGTGGACCTACTTCACTCCTACCAGACTGCCTTAAGGCAGGGTCAAAGTTTCATACTTCGTGGCCTAATTATTCTGGTGAGTAATCTGCTATTACCATAATGCAATAGGTTATTCAAGGTTGATACATGCGGGAAAGTTATCTAACATACATAATTTAAATTATAATGCATTAATCATTAAACAATTAGTGGTGTAAGTACATGTAGCATTTGGGTTACATCTGGCTGTGTACTTTGAACATATGAGAATGATACCAGCTGCTACCAAAAGATATTTCAACGAGCTCCACACTCAGTATTATAGTTTGTACAATAATTTCAACGAAATTTCGAAACATAACGAACTTAGTAACAGAGAGTAAGATAAAAGTATGCAGTCAACAGCAGATATATCTTCCCTAATATGAAAAACTAAAAATATATATTCTGACTTGATAGTTTAGGCAGAGAAGGCTAGTTAAGTACAACAGTCATGAAATAAATCTCTACTCTCCAGGGAGCTCAAAACTATCTGAGCATGCATCCTACCACCTTGACAATAGAGTAGTGTTCATATATTAGCAACTAACTGTACTCTTCTTCTGTATAAAATGACATATCTGCGGCTGACTGTACATGGAGTGGTAAATATAAAATACATACATGATCAAATTTTAACATTAGATAATAAACTGATATTGCTGCAGATTATACAGTTATAAACCTTAGTACCTTAATAAGAGAAAAAAATAAAATTATAACATTCAGGTTACGAAAGTAATAGGCTAAGGATTTAAACAGGCTAACAATAAATTGCTGTTTAGACAGATTGCCCTTGGCAGTAGCCAGCATCTGATTAAAAAGAATCTACAAACTAAACGGACAAGTATATGCCTATAATTGTAGAAAATAATCTAAGTGTGTAACAATTAAGAAATAAATTAATATTTTGGAATTAGAACATAAATATAAATATATATATATATATATATATATATATATATATATTTTAACCATAATATGCTCAAGGCTTAGCCAAAGGTCCATTGCACTATATTCTTATCTAATTTTTTGTAAAACATAATAGTCTAAACTTTCAAATAGAAAATATTCGAATTAGAAATACAGTACTATGTATTAAAACTTCAAACTTAAGTGTTGCTATTTTTGTTGTCTTTGGATTGGAGTACATATGCAGGGCCATGACACACATTACTAGAGGCAATAACATTTGGTCATTTTGATTATCCAAAACTGTTGCGTGCGTGGTTATGATTACACGGCGTATTTTGAACATTAAATTGCACAGAAAAGCGTAAATTGTTTACGGCATGTCTGCGGGCCTCCACTCTCGACCATCCAGTGCCTTTAGTTAGGTGGTTTTAGAAAACATTTATAGGCTAACCTAACATATCCACAGACCACTTGATTACATAAACTTAATAACTAAAGGTTATCAAATAATAAAAGTTAATCTTCAAAATAGAAAAATAAAAAGTGATTAACTTAATACTGCACATTAATTTAACTCTAAATCAGTCAAGGCATTATTAAAGTCAAATAAAAAATATATTTGTTGTTTCACTTATGTGAATATTGGATGTTTGATTCCCTATCAATAAAGCTTTTTTGTGGAACAATTTTCTTATTGGTGTACTAATTTTAAGATATAAAATTATAGCCTGATAGCAATCTGAACACTTTCAAATATATGTAAACTGATAAACAACAATATTTGCCTGCAAGTTTGATAGAGCAGGAAGGTTCTTCCTACCATCACTATGTTTTCAGTCTTCCATATACAAGAATATGATCAAGAAGCTATACTGCTTAGTCTAACTGTAAACTACTAACTAAATCCTAAATTTAAATGGTAATAATAAAGCAAGTCGTGAGGCGGGATATTTGCATCAGTCTTGTGTAATTCTCAATAATGAAAATTATTATTTTCTGTTGTTTTAACTATTTGGTAATCATGTAAAAAATGAAATTAGTTTATAACCTTTGTATGTACATGTTGTGTAAGCTGTGGTATCAGTTCAATTCTGATTTTAATGAGGAGAGTGTCGCATCGAGCACACGGCCTGCAGCGTAGCCTGGGATGTTGAGGTAGGCTGGCTTGTCATGCTCGCACAGGCCTGGCTGCGTGCAGCAGCGGTTGTTGGACGAGCCCGCAGAGCTCGCCGCGCCTCCCAGGCTCCCGCTGATACCCCCTTCTGAAGCTCCTTGACAAATCATCTTGTGGTTTGTGAACTGTTCCAAAGAGCGCAGTTGTTCTCCACAATTGTCGCATTTCAGTTCCCGGGCATGGACCTTTTTGTGGCTATTTAGCGATCTTGAGTTGTCAAAAACCTTTGGACACATGTCACAGTATTTTAGCACCTTCTCACCAGTGCAAACCACTTTGTGGTTGTTGAGTCTGTCTAGTGACATGTAGCGTTTGTTGTTACAGAGATCACATTTGAACTGTTTCTGGGGTACTCTGCCGGTATGGACTTGCATATGTTTACGGAGGTTACTTTTATCTTTAATGTATTTCGAACATACAGAACACTTGTTAACATCCTTGCGAGTGTGATTAGCATCTAAATGTCTTCTAAGGTGTGATTTCTTATGAAAGGGTTCCAGACAGATTTGGCATCTGAATGGCTTTTGCGCTGGATGCACACCTGTCAGATGTGTGTTAAATTCAAGAATGGTGGGGTAACTCTTCCTGCAGTGTGGGCAATGAAACAGCTTACGACAAATTGCAGCACTGGAGTCACAAAAAGGATCTGAACAATCATCACAAAATGAGTCTAATCCAACAGGTGGAGTCACAGTGGTTCTGTAGTGGTCCAGATCTCCCTGTAATGGATCACGCTCGGGGGATTGTGCTCCTCTGGGTTCCTGCTTTACCTTAGTTTGGTCGCTATTTTCGGAAAAATCATCATGTGATGGAGTGGTTCTTGAAGTGCTAGCCAACATCCACCATGGATTGTAGTGCCATGGCCCGAGAGCTGACTGTACTCCTTGACCTTTCATGTCACCAGGCTTTGTTTGAGTTTCTGCATTGGAAAACCCAGGAAAACTGGGTAACTCTTGGTGTTTAGTCCGCTCAAATATACTGTGCTGTGATATAAGATTTTCATAATCACTTGAGTCCAGTTTTCTTTCACTTCGATCACTTTGTTCCCGTTTAGACATTTTCACTGAAATTAAAAAACACATTTTTATTGTGTGCTATGTAACACTTATTTGCTGTGAAGAGCTAACCACTGTAGTAAAGTCGCCTTCTTAAACTCTGACCTCAAAGTTTACCCAGTTAAGAAATTTATTGTAATTGCAAGGGCAAATCTTCAAACTTAACATTGTAGCTAAATGAGGTCAATAACATGGGTGTTCAGAGAAAGTACATACAGTACAATCGCGATAATCCAGCACCTGTGCTGACATGGGGGTGCCCAAATTGTGGGATATTCAGATATGGACTGTAGGTGATATGAATAAAAAAGTGTGCTTGAAAGTGTATTTAGCTGCTGTTTAATGAATGACATACCAACCTCATTTATTGAATAAATAGGTTTAAAGAAATTTGTGATTGGTTTTCATTTTTAGGGTTCCGTACCCGAAGGGTACAACGGGACCTATTGACCTGTATCTCATAATTTTTTTCCACCACCCCTACCACACCAGCCGAAGGACGTCCACTGCTAGACATAGGCCTCCACCAATTTCATGAAATTTTTACAGATTATGTATTTCAGTTACCAATGTAACTACAAATACAAAAAACGGAATAAGATAAATATATGTATATCCCATACGACAAATGTGATATTTTTGCCGTTTTTATAGATGAACCCTTCATGCGCGAGTCCGACTCACGGCCGGTTTCATTATCCATTACCTAGCTCTTGTTTAAAATCTAAGGTGGGTAGGCAGATTTACTGGTCTGCCATGTCCTTATTGTTTAGTGCCAGTGTATTGACGTGCCGGATTATGGAGATGTAACCGTATTTCGTAAATTTACAACATTGCTTATCTGTTGCATGGTACAATGGTACAACAAAAGAGGAAAAGAGAGCGTCTATTACGCGCCATTTTGTTTTTAACAAAATACTATTATTTTATACAAATAGAAGTTACAGACATAATTATACTGTCAATATTTACTTCATATATTACAAGTATATCTTATTTAAGTAATCGTTTCATTATTATAAGAAGGTAAATAAGCCCAGTCATAGCGCGAATAGAAACATAAACAATGCACACGCCCAAGGAAATTTATCATCCTTGCGTAATCGACAATGTATAAAAAAAGTGGGTAAACACACAATTTATTTGTTACACGCTCAGCACTTTTTTGATGCCATAATTGTTGCTTTATATATCAAATAAGTATTACGGTTCGTAAAACATTTAGTTATCCGGAAATGATGAATATAATATTGCATTGTGTTCATGTCTGTAAACAACGCAATTACGCGCTCAACTAGTTTACCGCGCCTTTTGAACTGTTAGAATTTTAATTGTAACGATTTAGGAAGACTAACGTAGGAATATAATTCTTTCAATATATAATATAAAAGCGAGAGTATAAATAGAATTTGTGAATAAACAAACAAGAAACTAACAAGTTTAATATTGTGAACACAATTTCTTATTAGAATCAGTTTCGCTTTGGCAATTATTCGGTATGTTAGTAAAATTAAGTAACAAGGTTAAGACTAAAATTTGTTATAGTATTCATTTGGTAATAATACATACGATTACGAGTAATCCTTAATAATTTTTCAGCGAGTTTTTTCAATGGAGCTCGGCCATTTTGTTTGGTTGCAAGAGTTTTGAAGTTTATCTTGTCTGTGGTTTAGGTTTGGTCGGTTTGAATGAATGACCTCCATTATACGTCTCGCTTCCGCTGTATCTCTGGCAATAGTGGTAAAGCCGGGTCCCCAGCGCCATGTTTTCCGTGTTTGCAAACATCAAACGTGTTTTTCGAACACGAAATAGGCGTGGCTTCAATATTAAGGCCGGTCCACTGTAAAAAAAATCCAGCAAAACATGTCTGTAAAACATGTTTGATGTTTGCAAACACGAAAAACATGGCGCTGGGGACCCGGCTTAATGTGGTTGGTGGTAATTCCCTTGGGGTTGCGTGTAGTTAGCGTTGCGTATAAAGCCGGGTCCACAGCGCCATGTTTTTCATGTTTACAATCATCTAACATGTTTTTCGAACAGAAAATAGGCGTGGCCTCGATGTTTTTTGTTTACGAACACTTAAACATGTTTTAGATGAATAACACAGATATCAGAGTAAAGCAGATCCGCTCATTTAAGTTGAACGATTTCTGTACGTCTGACCTATTCTCACTAATGTACAAATCAGAAGTGGGCGACATACTTAAGTGGGTGATAGACGGGCGAGCAAGTACGCGTACTTATGGCTCGACGACCTTTTTCGCTCGTGTGTCACCGTAAGTACGCGTACTTTAAAACCGCCGAGTAAGTTCGTCGGCGATCCAACCGGTTTGAAATCTTAAGTGGGTGATAGACGACCTTCGAGCGATCTTAAAAACCGCAGACTTTAAGTTCGTACGTCTATCACCCACTTAAGGTGACAAATAAAAATAAAATGGCGTCTCTTCGGAATTTCGTCTAATCGTCCCTGAACATTTTTTTCATTTTTGCAAATGTTGTTATTTAATTTGTAGTATTGATACTATTGATAGATTACTATGCAATATACAAACGGAACAGGTGTAGCTAATCGAAAATTCATCTGGAAACGCGTAATAACCATTGTTTGGACAACAAATGGAAGATAGTGAAGTGCGTCGTATGTGGCATGCCATCCATGCAAGCTCTCATTTTGCAAAATGTACGAGTGTTGTGCTTGTAAAACGTAGAACTCTGTCAAAGGACGAAGATATATCGTTTTCCCGGATATGAAATGAGATACATTAAAAAATAAATCTGTTGATAAGTTTGTTTAATTTCATATAATACTGCACAACATAGTTCACGGTATTTCAATTGAACACCAGCCCGGCTAGTATGATAGCTTATATAGCATTCGTCCCTCTCGCACTTACATACTTGACAGTACGGGACGAATGCTATATGTCCGACATATACTGTCAAGTATGTAAGTGCGAGAGGGACGAATGCTATATGTCCGACATATAAGCTATCACACTAGCCGGGCAGTTTCATTTTACATCGGACGTTGGTGTTCAATTGGAGATACCTTGAGCTTTTACACAAAGTTAAATTTAAATGAGTTTATATTTTTATCGTTGGATGTTCACTTCACAGTAAGTTCCATTGCCACAGTGTCATTAAATAAATAAAAAACCGCAATAATCTACTAGCGGGTACAGATTAAATATGGTTGCTTACGGTCTATATTTTTGGTTCGTGAGTTGGCGGTCTGAACCCTTTCTAGTCTGTGGGGAGACGTTCATTTCGTGTTGGTATCTGTGGTTTTGACTCATGACGTGACTGACAATGGTGTGACAATGACTAAGGAAACGCGAGAGAAAAAAGCGCGGGAAACGTGGAACGCGGCGGTCAACTTTTTCGTTTCTCTTAACTTTAATTATTAACTTATTGTAAATATTGATTAGAAAAGTGGTATATTGTATATAGTTTTCTTGTATTTTTGTAAATATTTATTTTTGTGTAGTTAGTGTATATACTTGCATTGGGTTAGGTAATTTTTTATAACAAATATCATGAATCAGGAGGAGCCTCCTGACCCTGGGGGAACAGATCTCCAAGTTGGGTGCAACGTAACAGTTGACAACTATGAGTCCAGTATGGACACGGATGCCTCTATTGCTTCGGCTAGCGGCAAAATAAAAAGACCTAAATTGCACAAACGATGCAAACATTGCAATAAAAAGAGGTCAAAAAACCTAAAAAATCCTTGCGATTGTCAGTCACCTGAAACTCTACCGCTACAGGAAACCCACTCTCATGTCACTAATGACCAAGTGACTAAAACACCTGAAATACAAGTTGTATCAAAGGTTAATTTGAACACAGAAAAATACATAAAAGTTGGCGGAAGTTTATTTACACCCACAGATGTTGCACCATTTACAATACATGTACAACTTAAACAATCAGAATGAAACTCTTCCTTGCATCCGGTATCTTTTGGAAAGTTCTTAATGAAAAATAACTTTAAGAATATTGTTGATGGCAGTGTGAAACGCATAGGTAGGGCTCGCATAATGATGGCCTTCTCACGGTGTGATGATGCCAATCGATTTATTATAGATCCTCGGCTTGAGACAGAGAACTTGAATGCATTTATCCCATCATTTACAGTTACTCGTATGGGTTTAATCCGTGGCATCCCAGCACAGTGGTCAGATGAGGAAATTCTTGAAAACATTTCTGTGCCCGTTGGGCGTGGAAAGGTTCTAAAGGCGAGACGTTTAAATCATAGGGTTTCGGTTAATGGAGCCGTTAAATGGGAACCTTCAGAAACTGTAGTTGTGACCTTTGATGGCCAATCTCTTCCAAAAAGAGTATTTTCTTGTTATAATTCCTTACCAGTTGAATTATATATATTCCCAATAATCCAATTCTTTAAATGTTGTAAATTTGAACATACCAAAAATAGCTGTAGGTCAAAACCCAAATGCTTCAAGTGTGGCCTTCTTCATGCTGGACACACCTGTTCAGTAGAAGAAGACTGTGCTACTGGTTGTTTGTGCAATGGTTTCCACTTTGCTACAAATAAATCATGCCCAGAGCACAAACGCCAAAATGACATAAAAGTCACTATGGCTAATAACTGCATTTCTTATGGTGAAGCTGCTAAACTCCATCCATCTGTAATCTGTATACAAACCGTTTGCAGATGTAGTCCAGACCCAACCCCAGTCACAACCAACTCCACCCCGTAGTGTCCGCCCCATAGTCTCAGATGCAACTATCCAACCCAATAATAGTCACAGCTACAGAAAAATAATTACCCTAAAACCACGACCTGTAGTCAGAAAAATCAATAAAGGTTATGATGCTGCCGCACATAATGCTTTGGTCAGGGACTACTTAATAAATATTCTAAATAAATATGAACCTTTTGTTTTCGCCCTCTCTGAGACATGGCTTAAACCTAGAGCTCTTCTTAGAGTTACTGGTTATTCATGTCTCAGAGAGGACCGTCCTGATGGGTATGGTGGAGTAGCCTTACTTATCAGGATTTCAATTTCATTTACACCAATTCATCTTCCATCACACAGTGATGACTTGTCAGCCGTTGCTGCCATTGTAAATAACATATGTATCATATCTGTATATATTCCCCATCCATCTTCATCCATTTTACATGAATTTGAACAAATTATATCTTCGCTTCCAACACCCATGTTAATATTAGGTGACTTTAACTCGCAACATCAGTTATGGGGTAGCTCAACTTCTAGTTATCATGGTGAGCGTATAATAGAGCTCCTTGATAATCATAACCTCTGTGTTTTAAACTCTGGTTCTCCCACTCGACGGACAGCACCATCAGAATCAGTTAGTGTTGTAGACCTGTTTATTTGTTCAGCTCAAATTGCACCTTCATTAACATGGTACACTCTAGAGTCAACTTATGGTAGTGACCATTTCCCAATCATAGTCTCATTTCCCCAATCTATTCCGTCATCACCCAAGCCTAGACCAAGGCTAAAGTACAATTTATGCAATGTGGATTGGGAGGTTTTTAAAAATCGTATTGATCATAAATTGTTGCAGTTGCCTGGCATATCCAACAATGATTTACATAGTTGTTCAGTTGCATTAGCCCAAGTGTTCTTAGAAGTAGCTGATGAAACTTTTCCTGTAAAAAATAGTTCATCAGGTAAAATCCCATCTCCTCCCTGGTGGGACAATGAATGTACACAGGCAATTAAAAGGCGAAAAGAGGCTGAAAGACACTATTGTCACATGATGACAAATGAAAATTTTGAGTGGTACATGCATGTATCGCGGGACACCAAGAAGCTATTGAGAAAGAAGAAATTTGAAGGATGGAGCCGATTCTGTGCTTCTCTTAGTCCTAATGTGAAACCTTCCATAGTGTGGATAAATATTAAAAGGTTTAGACACGCCTTTAATGAGCCCTCTAGACAGATTCTTCCTCCTAGTCTAGCCCAGCAATTTACGGACCAATTAGCACCTGCATCTGTCCCAGAAGAATATGTCTTTCAACCTTCCTTCTTATCATTTAATCCTTCATACAATTCTAATTTTAATAACCCTTTCAAAATTGAAGAGTTAAAAGGTGTATTAAGTAACTTGAGGGATACTGCACCTGGAGAAGATGGAGTCCCATACTCCTTTCTGGCCAATGCCAGTGATGGTATTCTTTCATATTATTTGGACATTATAAATTCTGTTATGCATACTGGTGTAGTCCCTGACTCATGGAGATCTCAAATAGTCCTTCCCTTTCTAAAACCCAATAAATCAGCTTCAGACGTATCTTCTTACCGCCCTATTGCTTTATCTTCAGTATTTGCTAAAATCGCTGAACACTTAATTAAAAATAGATTGGAATTCTTCATTGAAAGTAATAAGTTACTGGCTAATAGTCACTTTGGATTCCGTAAAGGTATATCTACATATGATAGTTTAGCAATATTGACATCAGATATCCGTCTGGCATTTTCCAACAATCAGTCAGTGGTAGCTGCTTTTCTAGATATTAGCGCTGCTTACGATAATGTTTTAGTTTCAGTATTAAGAGAAAAACTTTACAGATTAGGTGTTCCAATAATGCTAACCAATTTCATAGTTAATCTTTTGCCTCAAAGGTCCATTAGTCTTCTCATAGATGACAACAATAGGATTACCCGCGTAGTGTGGAGAGGACTTCCCCAAGGGTCTGTTTTAAGCCCACTGTTGTACAATATTTATACATTTGACCTGGAATCATCTCTAAATGGCATTGTTAAAGTTTTACAGTATGCCGATGATTTGTTGTTATACTCATCAAACCTCTTTATTGACCAGGCAAGTAGAACTCATTCATTAAACTTATTGAAAATATGGTTAGATGCTAATGGCTTAGATCTTTCAGTTCATAATAGTGTAGTTGTTTTATTTACTAGAAAACAGTTTTCTCCTCCAGTGACTGTAAAATTTGGTAACAATGCAATCTCTGTAAAAAGTCATACTAAATTTCTAGGTGTCATTTTAGATAGAAAATTAACAGGTCTACCACATTGTGATTATGTAGTATCTTTTAGGGGCTCCGATATTCCCAGAGGGAGTACCCACTATTGTTAAAAAAAAGTCAGATGCATTAGCATCGTCTTTAATTCTTTTACAACAGCTTTCAGCCCATGTCGCCTTGGTCTTGTTACGTAGTTCATTTTCTATGCCCCGAATGATTTACACTTTGCGGACAGCTCCTTCTTGGTTGTTTCCTCAGTGTATTCAAGATTTGGACCAAATTTTGCGATGTGGTCTTGAAGCCATTTTAAATGTAAGTCTGAATGAATCGCAATGGGTTCAGGCTGCGCTGCCTATTAGGTACGGTGGTCTTGGCATTCGTCATGTGAATGATGTTGGACTTGTAGCTTTCATTGCTTCTGCTCATGCATCTGGTGAGCTTGTCACTCGCATTTTGTGTCTAGACGGTGGCAAGGTTCAAATTCCATTTTTGAAGGAAGCTTTAGTAGAATGGAAGTTAAGGTGTCCGGATGATGCCCGACCAACTTGTTTAAATACTCAAAGATCGTGGGACGACCTGCTTTGTAAAAGGACTTATGAAGGTCTCGTGGAGGTAGCTGTCGGAGTTGATGTGGCCCGGTTAAAAGCGGTGGCCGAGCCTGAATCTGGAGCATGGCTGCATGCACTGCCATCGCCTCACATAGGTACGCTTCTGAACAACGATTCGCTCAGAATTGCAGCTGCACTAAGACTTGGGTGTTCAGTGTGCGAACTTCATCAGTGCATTTGTGGAGCTACTGTTGAGGCGAACGGCCATCACGGTTTAAGCTGCGGGCGTTGTGCGGGTAGATTTTCGAGACATCAGTCGATTAATGAAATTATACGTCGAGCTCTGGTGTCCGCAAATCTGCCCTCCGTTTTAGAGCGTCAAGGTTTGAGTAGAATGGATGGTAAGAGACCGGACGGGTTAACATTGGTTCCGTGGGCGAGAGGGCGCAGTCTCATTTGGGATGCGACGTGTGTAAGTACGTTTGCCCCGTCGCATCTCAACCTCACTTTGCGAAAAGCCGGTGCAGCTGCAGAAAGCGCAGCTAAGCTAAAGCACGCCAAATACTCGAACCTGGAACCTATGTATGACTTCGTACCGGTTGCTGTAGAGACGTGTGGCCCCTGGTGCTCTGAAGCGAAATTGTTTTAAAAAAAATTAGGACAGAGGTTGAGGGAAAGTGGTTGCGATCCCAGGTCCGGCTCGTACCTGGTTCAAAAAATATCGTTGGCAGTGCAGCGGGGCAATGCCGCCAGCATATTAGGCACATTTACACCAGGTGCCTGCCGTTCTGGGATCTACTACGAGTAGATTATGTCAAAACTTTTAATAATTGTATTTATTCTAAGATTTGTAAATAAAATTTTTGACATCTTTGTAGTATCTAAATGTGAAAAAAATATTAATATACTTAAATGTGTATCTGGAGTCTGGTGGGGTGCACACCCTTTTTGCTTAAAACTAATGTATAATGCACTTATAAGGAGCATTCTAGACTATGGAACATTTCTCCTAGAACCAGGAAGTGCAGCATGTTTCAAGAAACTACGTGAAATTCAGTCTAAAGCTCTCAGAATCATCTGTGGTGCTATGAAATCTAGTCCCATTAATGCAATGCAGGTTGAGTGTGTAGAACCTCCTCTTAATTTACGACGTCAATATCTTAGTGATAGGTATCTTTTCCGTTGCTCTCAATTTTCAAATCATCAGCTTTGGTCTGTCTTGTTAAACCTTTCTTTTCTAATAACCTCATCCAAATACTGGAAGCATAAGAATCCCCCTTGCTTGATCACAAGTTTTGGAAGACTAAAATCAATTCAAGCCTCAACTGTTAGCTTTTCAGCACTGCCTATATTCCAGTATGAATATGAATCTCTGACATTAGTTCCATCAGTTCTCTTAAATATAGGTATTTCAAAAAATGATGTGGAACAAAATCATCAATTCCTGAGTTTCATTGGAATGGAGGCCCAGGATGCTCATCATATATACACAGATGCTTCTAAGATGTCAGTCAATGGATGTGTTGGTATTGGAGTCCTACATATGCAATCCAATATATATCAAAAAATAAAGTTGCCCCCGGAGTCATCTGTGTATAGTGGGGAGTGCTTTGGAATCCTGAAAGCAAAAGAGATGATCATTATCATGCGTCTTAAAAAAACCATTATATTTTCAGATTCATTAAGTTCTCTACAATCAATTACAAAATTTCCTTTCAGGTCGAAATCTATTAACCCAATTATTTATAAAATACGTAGCCTTTTATTAAAATGTTCACTTAACAATTATTTAGTTTCCTTTGCTTGGATCCCTGGGCATAGGGGGATAAAAGGCAACGAAAGAGTAGACGAGCTGGCGCGGGATGCCATTGATTGAGGTGACATGTTCCCATATGAAAATATATCTGAGGACCTTTTAGCTTTGCCCAGAATATATTTACGAGAGGAATGGACTAAGCTGTGGACATCACCTGATGCAAGGACTGGTTTACGCTACCGGGACATCCAACCAGTAATTCCTGTCAAACCATGGTTTTCTCGGCTATCAATTTCTAAACCAGCAACCAGTATGATTATTCGCATGAGATTGCACACCGGAGCACCTCTCAAGGCTAGGCATCGTGCCCAGTTCTGCATGTAATTGTGGAATTGATCCCGGTGACCTAAATCACATATTTTTTGAGTGTCAACAATACGATCGTTCAGCATTATTAAATCAGCTGTCACTCCTTAAAGTTCCTTTTCCTGTACATATTCCATCACTCCTACATATTTATGATCATGACTCATCCTTGTATATATTTAAAGCCTTGTATTCATTTTTATCTTCCAATGATATTAAACTCTAATATGTATGTAATTTTACGTGAATTTTACCCTTTCCTAACCTTTCTTTTTGTTTCCAAATTTCCGACCTACCTAAAGTTTTTCCTTTAATCCCGTTTCCCTGTTTTTTGGCTGAATGCACCAAGAGCGCGATGCCTTAAAAAAAAAGGAAACGCTAACTGTCAACATTACGAGCGTGTCCATTTTGCGGCCATATTGGAACTAAACATGGCGGATATAGCGCTGTCACGATAATCAACATTTTTATCGATATTATATACAGATCTTAGAACGTATTGGTTTCCTAGGATGTTATTAGATATATATGAATAATAGTGACCTCTTTTCTATGCAGTTTTCTTTAATGATTCTATGAAACAGGCATTTACTTTACGGGATTTCATGATTAAAGTTACTAGTAAAGAGTTTCTTTACTATTTCGCTCAATATCGTGTATTAATTAGTCAATAACGGCATGTAGCATAAATAGATCTGCACGTCCCCAATAATAAAAACCTACGAGACACCCTCAAGTATGCTGGATGTATCCCATTAGTTTAGTTTTGGAATATGCTAATTCAATTCAATTCAATTCAAATCAATTTGCTTTATTTCACACACATAAGTGTACAGTATTAACACCAAAGTCTTATGCGGTAGTTAAATTAAATATTCTACTTATTAGGTACTAAAGTGACTACTAAAATATGAACAAAATAACAACAATTATATAACAATATTATGGCATAACTTTAAACATAACTAGGGTATTAATTTTAATACTTTTTTGCAAAATATTCCAATGCTATCGGCAAATACATCTACATCATTATCGTCCTGTAAGATATGGTTCAGGGCAGTTCGTGCTCGAGCAGAGGGAGCGTTCGCTCCGCGCCTTGTACGCGCGCCGGACACCGTCAACAGGCGCCGCGGCCGCCGCGCTGCCACCGCGCCGCCCGCAGAGCCGACCGCCGGCCCACTCGCTCGCGGCACCGCAAGACTCATTTGCTCCAGTACGGACGCATTGTCCACTTTATTATTGAGCAATTGATAGTAGTGCACCATATGCAGTAGTTTTCGCCGAGTCTCGAGTGTATTAAGTCCTAGCATTCCCGAAACGAAAAGCGATGGGTATAAATGCGGGTAATATCCGTATAGCCGTTTGTACATGTACCTGGCAAACATTTTTGTATTCTCTCCAGCATATTTTAGAGTATATTTTGTTAAAACCTCATTATGTAGGTACTATGCGGTTTCATAGCAACCAATGTTATTGTTTGTTTACTTTTACCTGTCACCTTTTAATTTTGCTGTCTACAAGTCAATATATATTTTCCTAGCCTTTTTAAATCTTATTCTCTATTTACGAGTTTATATACATATTCGTTCACGTATATTCCACAAGCTTTCAACAGCGCTCTGCAACTATAACAGGTTATGTGCCAAGCTAAAAATGGATAATTTAACGACAAAATTGCTCATCGGTAATCTCGACGGAAAAAGCAATTGGTCTACGTGGAAATATAAGATATGTATAGCTCTGAGAAGCATTCCACATGCTTTAGATATAGTAGAGGGTAGATTGAAGAGACCGGTCAATGAAGCAGAAGCTGTAGAAGAGGCAGGAGCAGGAAACCAGCTTGCATCCTACACGAAAGCTGACTGCAGTGCTTTACTCCTATTGACAAGTAATATGACTGATGAAACGTTACAAAAGGTGATGCGTTACAACACTGCTCGAGAAGTCTGGTTGGAACTCCACAGATTGTTTGACGGAACTAGTGAAGATAAAAGCTACAACCTATGCATGAGCTTCTTCGGATTCAAACGGAACCCTGAAGATGACATCGCGACGCATATGTGTAAATTAAAGAATATATGGTCTGATCTTAATCTGGATTTGCAAAAAGATAAGAAAGAGTTACCTGAACTTTTACTGATTTGCAAGATACTGGATACATTAGGTGAAGAATATACATCTTTTAAAAGTAGCTGGCTCTTGGTGCCGAAAGCAGATCGAACAATTGAGAGTTTGACTAACCATCTCTGCGCGTATGAAAGGTCGATAAAAGGTAACCCAGTACCTGATCAAGAAGCTCTTATCACAAGTTCAAATTCTCAGAAAGAAAAGAAGAACAAAGATAAGAAGATCAAATGCAATGGGGAATGTCTGAAAATTTTAAAAGTCCTTGATTATTTTTCTTATGGTAGGAATAACCCTCGCCATGAACAGAAAAAAGTTTCAGATTTTTCGGTTGCGCCATATATTTTTTAAAAATATAAACATTTTATATCACCTCGCGTCTGCCCCTTATCAGACTACTACGACATTTCTAAGTCTGTCGAATATTAAAAAAAAAAAACGCCTGCTTGGATCTGTGGTACGCAATGACATTGACAGTTCATCATAGGTTGGTCGTATGACTTGAACTGTCAATGTCATTGCGTACCACAGATCCAAGCAGGCGTTTTTTTTTTAAATATTCGACAGACTTAGAAATGTCGTAGTAGTCTGATACGGGGCAGACGCGAGGTGATATAAAATGTTTGTATTTTTATAAAATATATGGTGCAACCGAAAAATCTGAAACTTTTTTCTGTTAATGGCGACGGTTATTCCTCCCATTAGAAAAATAATCAAGGACTTTTAAAAAATTCAGACATTCCCCATTATTGTTCAAGAATCGGACATCGTGTTAAGAATTGTCAAAAGTGGATTCATGATGGCAAACCTCCGAAGAACAGCAGTGCATCGAAGAGCGATAGTACGCCGTCCACCTCTCGTGCAGTAAATATGACAGTGATGTTTGTGCAGAAAGAAGTCTTGGCTGTTGAGCACGACAAGGACAATTGGTACGTAGATAATGGCGCTACAAGCCATGTCACAAACAGAGGTGACTTATTCACGACCTTCCAACACTTCAATGACTCACATACGGTCACCACAGCTAATGGCAATGTCTTACAAGCCAAAGGAAAGGGATCGATTGTCTTGGAAGCAATTATTAACGGAAAAGTCTCACAAGTCACTCTAATAGATGTTTGGTATGTTCCAGGGATACAGAAAAACCTGTTCTCTGTCCTAGCGGCTCACGACAAGAACCAAGACAGTAAGTTTGAATCTACAACAGAAAAATGCTGCGTATTCATCAACGGAACTATCAGGGTTGTTGGCAAACGACTGAAGTGGGGTGGTCTCTATAAATTAGAAGTGAAAAATGTTATACCGAAGAAAATGGTCACTTACCTAACAACAGAGACACAGCTCTACCATGAGCGATTTGCACACCAGAATAAGCGGCATATAAGAGCATTTGTGAAGAGAGAATTAGGCATCGAGCTTCCGATAGATGAATCCATATGTGAAAGCTGCCTATTTGGAAAATCGCACCGACATAAGTTCAGTACGAGAACTAGAGCATCAAAGCCAGGTGAACTCATACATAGCGACGTGTGTGGACCGTTTCCTAACTCCATCACAAATTTAAGATATTTCGTATTGTTTCGTGATGATTACTCTGGCTACCGTCTGATCTACTTCATGAAATCAAAGTCTGAAGTAAAACAGAAGCTGGAAGAAATGATTTCAGAAGTACGCAATTCAGGCCATACTATCAAAACCCTTCTGAGCGACAATGGAGGCGAGTATGACAATCAAGATGTCAGAGAGATTCTTGGTAAGAATGGAATCAAGCATAGGCTAACAATGCCATACACCCCTGAACAAAATGGCTGCTGCGAGCGTGATAACCGCACGTTGGTTGAAGCGGCAAGAACCATCATGCACAGCGGAGACGGTTTCCCTCAAGTGCTTTGGGCAGAAATAATGAACACGGTGGCATACATTATCAATAGAACGGGTCCCTCTCGAGTGGATAATAAGTCGCCGTATGAATTATGGAATGGCAAGAAGCCAAAGATAGCTCATTTCAAAATAGTTGGAAGCACGTGCTATGCCCACATTCCCAAGCAAAAGAGACAGAAACTCTCCAAGAAAGCATATAAAGGTAGACTCGTTGGTTACGATAATGATGACGGTTATCGCATATGGGCAGCAGTGGAGAATAACAAATATAGACTTATACGATCTCGTGATGTCATATTTGATGAAAAACCACTCTACATAGTAAATGCTGAGACTGAAATACCCAAAACCAACGCAGAACCCAATGCACTGGAGATAAAAATAGTGTCACCAGAAAGTCGTACAGCAATCAATTTTGGTCAGCCAGAACCAAACGATTCAATAAACCAGGAAGTTGACACAAGACCGTTTGAATTAGAGGGGGAAAGTACCGTCGAAGATTCGATCAGCTTAGTAGAAGAGCCGTTTCTTAATAACGGAAGATCAGAAGAATCGGTTACACCTGAAGAATTCAGTCCAGCAGAAGATTCGATGATTACAGCTGAAGAGTCGTTTCTTAGCAATGAAAGAGTAGAAGAATCTGTTACAGCTAAAGAATCCTGTCCAACAGAAATACAGCCATCAGACACTACTGAACAAGAGGAATTCTTTGACACCGTGCCTCACGGGTATAACTTAAGGCAAAGATCGACGCTTCGAACTCCGTCAAAATTCGACGACTATGTGTGCAACGTTGACAGCTTCGTTGAGCCCCAGTCTTACAGAGAGGCTGTTGAGGGTTCTCTGAAAGCAAAATGGATGGATGCAATGGAAAAAGAGCTAGCGTCACTGATAGAAAATGACGTGTGGACGCTAAGTGACCTACCACCCAAGAGGAAGGCACTTTCATCAAAGTGGGTTTTTAGGATTAAAAGAAATCCCGATGGCTCAATAGATAAGCATAAGGCCCGCCTGGTGGTAAAAGGCTTCAAGCAGCGAAAAGGTGTTGACTACAACCAAACCTTTAGTCCGGTTGCCAGAATGGGTACTATAAGGGCACTCATTAGTGTTGCAGCAAAGGAAAGATTGCTTTTAACACAGTTTGACGTCACAACAGCATTCCTCTATGGAAAACTTCAGGAAGAGATCTACATGCAACAACCAGAAGGCTTCAATGATGGATCGAAAAAGGTCTGGAAACTGAAACGAAGTTTGTACGGTCTTAAGCAAGCCCCTCGTTGCTGGAACTCGTGTTTCGCTGAAATACTTTTGGATCTCGACTTCAAACAATGTGACGCCGACAGCTGTTTATTTGTAAAAAACGTTAACGGAAAGAAGTTGCTCATAACGTTGTACGTGGATGATGGGCTACTAGCTGCTACAGATGCAGAAGTAACAGGCGCATTTCTCAATGACTTGAGAAAGAAACTGAAAATAACTACGAAACCTGCATCCTACTACCTTGGTTTAGAGATTAAGCAAGATAGAGACGGATCTATAACCATTAAACAGGAATCCTATACAAAGAAAATTCTGGAGAGATTCCACATGGCAGACTGCAATCCACTCTCAACACCTATTCAGAAGGAGTTAGTAATATCGAACACTGAGACAGGGAAAGAAGTGGAGCGAAGGAAAAATATTCCATATCGTGAAGCAGTGGGTGCATTGTCATACCTTATGGTCGGAACTCGACCAGATATAGCATATGCAGTTGGCGTGGCATCCAGAAAACTCGAAAATCCTGACGAGACCGATTGGTCAATGGTTAAGAAGATTTTAAGGTACTTGAAAGGAACAAGTAACTTTGGTATTAAGTACAAGTCAGACAAGTCAACCAAAGACTTCATTGTTGGCTATAGTGACGCTGACCACGGAGGAGATCAGCAAACAGGGCGGTCAACCACAGGTGTTCTATGCTTGTATGCTGAAGGAGCAGTATCATGGCTTAGCCAAAGACAAGCAACAGTGGCAATTTCAACAACAGAAGCCGAGATCGTTGCAGCCAGTGAAGCTACAAAAGAACTTGTTTGGCTACAAAGAATATTCACTGAACTCACAGAGCTCAAAGAAGTTCCAACACTATTAGTTGATAATGAAGCAGCAGTTCGTCTCGCTCATAATCCAGAGTTCCACAAGAGGACAAAACACATTAAAAATTAGACACTTTTTTGTAAGAGAAAAAGTTCTTCAGAGAGATATAATTGTGGAGCGAACTAGCACAACCAGTCAGCTGGCAGACATGCTAACTAAAGCAATGCCCAGACCAAGGCTTTATCAACTAAGAAGTCTTATTGGACTGATAGAAACTTTTTAATTATTTCAGAGAGGAAAAGTAAGCTAGAGAGTAACAAAACCTTGCTTGAGGGAAAGTGTTAAAACCTCATTATGTAGGTACTATGCGGTTTCATAGCAACCAATGTTATTGTTTGTTTACTTTTACCTGTCACCTTTTAATTTTGCTGTCTACAAGTCAATATATATTTTCCTAGCCTTTTTAAATCTTATTCTCTATTTACGAGTTTATATACATATTCGTTCACGTATATTCCACAAGCTTTCAACAGCGCTCTGCAACTATAACATATTTTACTTGATGAGGATCCCATACTACCGCTCCGAATTCAAGCCTACTACGGATTTAAGCATTATACAGCATGACTGCGACCTTGATTGTTGAAAATTGAGAGACTATTCTCATTATGAAACCGAGAGTTTTGGAAACTTTCTTGCAGGTAGTCGTTATGTGTTGTCTAAAATCGAGTTCTTTGTCCAGTGTCAGTCCCAGGTCTCGTATTTCGTCGGCTCGCCGAAGTGGTATGCCGCGAAGGCTGTACTGTGTGGTGATGGGTGAACGGAGTCTAGAGAAAGAGATATGTACGCATTTAGAGGTGTTAAAAAGTAGTCTATTGTCCTCACTCCATTCAGAGAGAGCATCTATGTCATCCTGTAAATGTATTGGGTCGTTTTCGTCCCTAATGCTATGGAAAAGTTTAATGTCATCTGCGAACATTAAACATCTAGCCGTTCTGAGTACCTTCGGCAAGTCGTTAATCATTATTAGAAATTGTGTAGTATAGTAAGGCTGTGATACGAACCCCGCAAGTTTTACGTACTGCTTTCGATCTTGTAAATAATTGGCAAAGAAATGTAGGAGCCTAGGTGTAAATCCTATGTCTGCGAATTTTCGCAGTAGGATGTCGTTATCTACAAGATCGAAAGCCTTGCGAAAGTCAAAGTATGCCGCATCCACTTGAATTCTAGCGTCCATAGCTTCGGCTATGTAATCGACTAATACTACGTGGTTCGTGATCGTTGATCTACCACGACGAAAGCCGTGCTGAGCATCATCCAAATGGACAGTGGTTTGCTGAGTAATAAGATGATCTATGATAGATTCAAATAGCTTGCCAAACACGGATTAAATGCAATTGGCCGATACCCAGTTACGTCAGCTCCTGCGCTACTTTTAGGTACTGGGGTTACTCTAGATAATTTCCAGCACGACGGATACATGGCGCATTCCAGCACGGCTAGCACAAGACGGCGCGCGAGCTATATCGCGCGCGAGATAGACTATCCGTCTCTTCCGTGTGTACGCATTAGATAGAGACGGATAGTCTATCTCGCGCACGAGATAGCTCGCGCGCCGTCTTGTGCTAGCCGTGCTGGGAGAGATTGTATATACACAGAAGTGGTGACTCCAGTGCAGATATACAATCCCACAATAGAAACGGAGGTATTCCATCCGGTCCTGCCGGGGAGCGCGGTTTGAGTCGCTTAGCAGAGCGCCGAAGGTCAGCGGCGCTGACGGCGTCCACCGCGACGCGCACCGAATCACACACGCTTCCACATCTTGCTGCACTTTCTCGTGCCGCTTCCCGCTTCTGGATTCTGGATGCTGACCAGATGAGGTACCTCCCTATGGAATACAGAGCTAAAATATTCAGCAAAAGCATCCGCGGCATCTTGTCCCGTAACAGTTCTGTCAAAGTAAGTATACGAGGGGTATTCAATAAATTCTCGGTATTAGAATGAAAACAAAAGAATACGATAGGTGTTTTGTTTTTATTTTTAAATATACTCCTCCCCTATATCTATACACTTATAAGACGGGTCAATTAGTTTTTTAACCCCTCATAAAAATATTTTTTGTCTTTGATGTCAAAATGCTCAAACAGTAGTGTCTTCAATGCTTCATCGTAAGAAAATCAATTTCCACGTAGCTCCTTTTTGAGATTGGGAAACAAAAAGAAGTCACTCGGGGTCAAGTCTAGACTAGTTATACGGTGGGTATGTAATAGTTTCGAACCCAGATTCAAGAACAGTAGCCTTGGCAATATAAACAGTATGCACAGGGGCGTTGTCGTAAAGAAGCAGAACACCTTTGGCTAATTTTCCCCTTCTGTCATGTTTGATTGCTCCCCTTATTTGGCGTAGAATATTAGCTTAGTACTCTCCTTTAATACTTACACCCTTTTCTTAATGATCGATCCGCAATATTCCATCACAATCCCAGAATATTGTGACCTTACCAGTTACCAGCTGAAGGCACGACCTTGGACTTCTTGGGATGAGAAGTTCCTTTAATGTGACACTGCACGGACTCTTGTTTGCTCTCAGGGTCATAATGATGAACCCATGTTTCATCTCTACTAGCAAAATTTTGCAGTATCTTATCAGGAATTTTACCACATACCTCAAGAAATTCGGAACAACAAGCAACACGTGTATTTTTCTGATGTGGTGTCAGGATTCGCGGTACCCATCTCGCACTGACTTTTGACATATTAAGATGGTAATGAATGATATCATGTCTAGTACCAATAGAAAGGTTATTTCTTTGAGCTATTGCTTTCATCTTCACTCAACCATCTTCAAGTATAATTTTCACCACATTTTTTTTTAATTTTCTGATGAAGTAGCTTCGATGGGTCGACCAGCTCTATGGTCGTCTTCGATACTCTCTCCCCCATGCTTAAATTAACTTGACCACTTCTGAATTGTTGATAAAGAAGGAGCAGAGTCACGGTAAACATAATCCATTTATTTTTTATAGCTATTTGATTTTTTACCTGTTTGGTCAAGAATTTTATCACCGCTCGGTGCTCTAATTTAATTAACATTGAAAAATCGCTCACAGTGATCACGTTTGTTCGGCAGTTGCAGAAAAACAAAAGGACATCGCCGTTTGAATTTCACTTTTTATTAATACTAACGAATGACTTTTACCGGCCTGTATTAAAAAGTTTACTAAAGAGGTTTAAAAGTTGTCAATACCGAGAATATATTGAACGCCCCTCGTAGTCGTGGGATTGTCTCAAGTCTTTGCGTTTATTTTTGACGTATTTCCAGAATAGGGATGTTGACTGATGATCAAATCAGCAACTTTTAATGAAACGTCAAAAACGCTCTGTTAATATGAAGTTTGTAGGGAAATAGCAACAAGTGACGTCACTCCTTTTTTATGATCAAATAGCGTCCATTTATTGTTCTTCAGGTGTTTAAAAATCATTAAAATAGCAAAAATAAGTAAAAGCGTGATATTTTCCGAGTATTTTCGTGAGATTTATTCATTGGCAATATAAAAGTAATTTATTTTTATTGTTGTCAACATCCCAATTTAGTCGGATCATCAGTTATATCACGTTCAATGTTTTCCTTGTACCTTTTATACTCTATATTAATTAAAAACTTTGCATGTCCTCTATAATATTTAAACATTTCTCTATTAAATGCAGCAGCTGTTTCCTTATACTTTTTTAAATGAGAATATTTAGTACGTATAGTACGCACAATTTCCGGGGTGTACCAAGTCGGGTAGATGTATTTTTCTAGTTTGTGGTCGGCTTCTTTTAATCGGAACATGATTACAAATACACTCATTTAGCTCATTTAGCGTTTTTTTATACACTCATTTTAAAATAGAATGCCTCCGTCGCGGCTTCGACACATCGGGAATTTAAAACAGATCCCCAATTAATTTCAGCAATACTAGCATTTAGTGCACTAAAGTCTGCCTTACGAAAATTCCATTCCTGTGATAAAGAGATATTATGTAAAGGTTGTGCAGGCAGTGCATCGGCCCGCGTTCGCGGCAGTGATAGCGTTACCTCGAGCGGCGGGTGGTAGCGGTCGGGCGGCACCAGCGCTGCGGCGGCGCACGCCACTTGCACTTGCGTTTCGCCCAAATCGCTCAGAATCAGATCCAGTAACCCGTCATGATTATTATAGATGTTTTTATATTGGTGTATTTAGCAGAACTGAAGGAAACACTCGAATTGGTGGCGTACGTTAACACTACATGAATTTAGATTAAAGTCTCCTAAAACTAACGAATCTAACTGGGAATATTTGAATATTACATTTTCTAAGCAGTTTAAACATTTAGATATTGGTCATCTTTGTAATTCGGTGGTAGGTACGAGGGGCGTTCAATAAATTCTCGGTATTAGAATAAAAACAAAAGAATATTATAGGTATTTTATTTTTTATTTTTCAATATACTCCTCTCCTATAAGACCGGTCAATTAGTTTTTTAACCCCTCATAAAAATATTTTTTGTCTTTGGTGTCAAAATGCTCCTAAACTACTGTCTTCGATGCTTTATCGTTAGAAAATTAATTTCCACATAGATCCTTTTTGAGATTGGTAAACAAATAGAAGTCACTCGGGGTCAAGTCTCGACTATACGGTGGGTATGTAATAGTTTCGAGTCCAGATTCAAGAGCAGCAGCCTTGGCAATATGAGCAGTATGCACAGGGGCGTTGTTGTGAAGAAGCAGAACAACTTTGGCGGTAATTTTCCCCTTCTGTTTTGTTTGATTGCTTCCCTTATTTGGCATAGAAAATTAGCGTAGTGCTCTCCTTTCTTTATACACCCTTTTCTTTATAATCGATCAGCAATATTCCATCACAATCCCAGAATATTGTGACCATGACCTTTCCAGTTGAAGGCAACACGTTGAACTTCTTGGGATGAGGAGTTCCTTTAATGTGCCACTGCACGGACTCTTGTTTGCTCTCAGGGTCATAATGATGAACGCACGTTTCATCTTTACTAACAAAATTTTGCAGTATCTAAACAGGAATTTCAACGCAAACCTCAAGAAATTCGGAACAACAAGCAACACGCGTATTCTTCTGAAGCGGTGTCAGCATTCGCGGTACCCATCTCGCACTGACTTTTGGCATATTAAGATGGTCATCAATTATATCGTGTCTAGTACCAATAGAAGGGTTGGTTCTTTGAGCTATATCTTTCACCTTTACTCAACCATCTTCAGACATAATTTTCTCCACTTTTTTAAATTTTCTGATGAAGTAGCTTCGACTGGCCGATCAGCTCTATGGTCGTCTTTGATACTCTCTCCCCCATGCTTAAATTGACTTGACCACTTCTGAATTGTTGATAAAGAAGAAGCAGACTCACGGTTAATATAATCCATTTCTTTTTTATAGCATATTGATTTTTTACCTGTTTGGTCAAGATTTTTATCACCGCTCGGTGCTCTAATTTAACCAACATTGAAAAATCGCTCATAGTGATCACGTTTGTTCGGTACTTGCAAAAAAACAAAAGAACATCGCCGTGCAAAAAAACAAATTTTACTTTATTTTATATTCATGAATGACTTTTGCCGGTCAGTATTCAAAAGTTTACCAAATAGGTTTAAAAGATGTCAATACCGAGAATTTATTGAACACCCCTCGTACTCTAATTTGACTTAACCAAGAGATAACCACAAATTAGGTATATTAAAAGGTTACTATTGAAACAACGTGAGATCAGGAAATTTTTATATTTATAATTTACACAGGTCTTTATTTTTCAATTCAAACAACTACCTCTAGTTTCATTCTCAGTTCCAATAGCGTCTAACCATTTTTTCTTCTGAAATTTACTTCTTGGTAACCTTTAAAAATATAAATCACTGAATCAATGAGTAGGTATAGTAAGTCATCACAATTCATTATCGATACATTCTGGAACAACCCTAGCTACTGCTTCAGGGTAACTTTTAGTACGAAAATATTAAAAATAAATTTAAATCCCACTAAAAAATATAAATTAACTTAATCTGTACACTAATTATGCTATGATATATGTGCCTTGATCTCGACAATGTTCAAATCATCCAATATTTCAATAGAAAAACATAACAAAGCTATGCAACGACAAACTTTTCTGTTTCTGGCTTTGTCTTAAGCCACATTCTGTTATGCTACACTAATGCATGATCGCAGCATTTAACTCCACATTCCTTTAAAGTTTGTGCGGTTTTTATTTTAATTTACACTGTTTATTTTATAACTTCTCAATTTTTATTCCACTCACTGACAGGTCGTGTACTGCTCAATTGACGTATGATTGACGTACCGGGGAACATAACATGGCGATTTTGAGCCTCAGTAGCTTTGGTACAAATAGAACAATACACCCGGTTCATTGAATTCCATAGTCAAAGCTCTGTGATTCCTTCAAAGATGATATAAATAGTAGTGTAGTGTCGACTCGGCTTAATGGTCGGTCCACTGCACCAATAATCCAACAAAACATGTTTGTAAAATATGTTAGATGTTTACAAACATGAAAAACATGGCCCTGCGGACCCGGCTTTAGGACGCAGTTATGGCCTAGACATATTTTTGATCTCGTTTCTCCGCACAACTGCCCGGCTAGTATGATATGATAGCTTATATCGTCACGTTATATGGCCAAAATGTACTGAAACGTCACAGAATACGTGACGGTATAAGCTATCATACTAGCCGGGCTGCATACAACGTACATGACATTTTGTGCGAACGAGGTCGTAACCATAGAGAATAAAGAGATTGTACGCGGTGTGTATATTGCATAAAATTCAATTACTCTCATGTCTCCTTACACCACTTTTGTCATGTCATATGTCAAGTTTTAATTCAAAACGTTGATGCAGATTCAATTCAAGCATTTGCACCATTACATTCTTATTTATGATTTGCACATCATCTCATGAAATAAATCTTTTAAACCTTGAATGTGAAGCGATCTATTTTCGTTAAAAATTGATAACATCAAAGTTTCGCTACGCTAGCAATATCTAGATGGAGTGGATAGGCTCAACCATATTGAAAACATTCTGGAGACCTACAGTAAATGTGATAAGGTTAGGATTGATTTCAGTCCAATTTTATTTATATTTGCAAAACCCTGGTTGTGTTACATAATTATTATAGAAATTATGATTTTCGTTAGAAATAACAGCATAGTTTGAACGTGTGTGGCGTGATTTGGACTTGAGTACAAGCTGTACAAGTCATCACTAATATAATAATTATCATTTCAACCAGTGTTAAACTTTATTTTCAGAACAAGATACCACGCCGATAAGACTCGTCTCGTCAGACGTTATGGTTACGAAGAGAAAATTTGGTCTGGAGGACTTCTACCTAGAACAAATGGAAGACCCTTGCCTATGCCGGAATACAGGTAAATGTAATTTGTATCTCTTCTCTTTCAACGCGCAATCTAGTTTTCAGGAAAAAATCACTTAAATAATTAACTAATTAACATACCTACATAGGACACTTAAATTTTTGGCCAATTTAAGTGTAATTTTATTTACTCTTATCTGCAGCACAAGTACCACATTTTTTGTGGGTTTTCATTAAGGATCTAATGGGAATACACATTTATTAATGTTCACATCCTCTTAGATATTCACATTTGAAGGAAACATTGTGAGTATTTTGTAAATGCAAATACATACATAAACTCACACTTATATTCCCAAAAAAGGTAGGCAGAGCTCATGAAAATTATTTGTCAGTGGCACTTTTAGCTATTGTGAGTTTATAGATGCAGAAAATGTAATATTGCAGTGACAGGTTGCTAAACCATCTCTCACAACACACATTAACCTTGTTCCCATAGTCGGCTCTTACAACACCCAAGGGAAGAAAAGGGGTGGTGCTATTCTAACCTGGTGTCACCATCAATATTTTTAAAGCAATTTTTTTTATTCATTTTTAGGTGGATTATACCATGTTGTAGGTTGCCTTGCCTAATAATTATTTAACAAAGCTAGAGGGCTTTAATACATAAATAGTAGTTCAGTAGGTAACTTTATACTAACTTCATCAGCCTTCTAGACAGTGCTACAGAGGTAGTATTTGGCTCTAGACCACATGTTTAATTTTTCTGTAAGCAACATGTTACCCAATGGTTCATTTGTAGTGTGAGTATATGTGATGATTGTATTTGTTCTTTATTTAGGGTTCCGTAGCCATGTTCGTCTGTCTGCCTGAGGCTTTGTTCTGTGATTGTTAGTACTAGAATGCTGCAATTCGGTTTGGATATATAAATTAACAAAACTGACAGTCGTTAAACAAAATCTAAAAAAAATAATTTTAAGGGTACCTGGCCTACATGTAAATTCATCATGCAAGTGGGGATGTTTTTTTTTTGCTTCATCCCTATGGTGTGGGGTGTTGTTGGATAGGTCTTTCAAAATGAATACAGGTCAAACACGGGTCTGATTGATCACTTTTTGATAAAGTCAATTTTTTCGGAAATATCCCCCTCTAACTGTGCAACCATGGGTCCAAAAAATATGACAAAAATCATAAAAATAAAGCTTAATAAAGACTATACGAAAACTATGTCGGACATGATCCGTTGAGCTGTTTTTGTAAAGTCTTCCCTTTTTAGTAATTGTAAAAGACATACAAACGTTGCAAAGGTATTCCTTTTTGCTTGTTATTGATTTTTTAAGTAAGTTCATTGGCCAACTACGGAACCCTACCTACACTGAGCATGGCCTGACATGCTCTGGTTGGCCGATTTTTTTGTAATCTGTTTAGGTTTCACTGTGCATTATATTTAAGTATGTAATGCTGATGCTGTGTAAATATATTTGTAGTTATAATAAATACATTTGTTGCAACGAAACAACTGAATCGCGATATAAGCGAAAGATAGTCAGTAATTGAGGAATATTAACCTTTAACTGACAATGTAGTCAGACCATTCTCAGAGTAACACTTACGCCATGGTGCCATACTATACCAATTAGAGAGTAGACCAATATTCCTTACATCTATTTCTATATAGATAGAATTAGACACTGTCAAGCAAAATTTAGTGATCATTATGGTATATGAAGATTAAAAGTGCAAGAATTAAGATATCTATGAGATAAAGAAATTCATGTAGAAGTGAAAATAATTTGGATTCTTATTTTTACAGGCCTTTAAATGCATGGACAGAGCGTAGAGCCCTCTTTGGCCAGAATGACTACATAGATATCCTAGGCAAAGGTGATCTGCATCCAGTGAAGACATTGTACACACTCCCTGCATGGGTTCGGGGTTTCCAAGCAAGACAAGAATATCATGTATGTATAAGTGACTGATTCCTTTATGTAACAAAGCATGAGGAATATAATATCATCATCATCATGCCAGCCGAAGGACAACCACTGCTGGACATAGGCCTCCCCCAAAGAGTTCTACAATGAAGTCCTGTGCATCCCACATCCAGTGGACACCCTTTAGGGGGTAGGGGTCCCCCCTTACCCAAGACGTTTATGATAAATAAATAAGTAGTGCAGTAGGTACATGTAGTATACCACATTCTATTTTATTGCAGGTAATCCTCAGGAAGAAGAAAATGTTTGCAAAGACTCCTAAGAAGGCAATGAGACCAACTAAATGGAAAGATCTAGAGAGGAGATTGTCATTCCTGTATAGGAAACTTAATAGAAAAACGAAGACTGGTAATTCACCAGATTAAAATAGAAAGCATTTTTAATCTATTGTATTTTTTTGTAGGTATATGTTAATCAATAAATGTAGTAGATAAAACTGTTTTTCGAAATATCACGGACCCTTACATTGTTTTTGTACCTAAGAAATTTGATCTGTATTAACAACAAGAAATTTTCTCGCACTTAATGTATACATCTTATAAGGTAAAAGCTGGATGTTGGCAATTTACAATATTATGATAGTACTGCTGTTTAAATTTTTGCTAAACCTTGCTATTTTTCCTTACTGTGGTATCAGCATAAGCAAATAAATTTCTCCTGAGGTTTCGAACTTTCTTGAGGTATTGTTTAATAAGCTGGAGCGAAAAATTAGTAATTTATTGACCGAGCGAACGAAGCGTCTCCGTTTCAGCTTTCGACAAAAAATCTTTCGCAGTGTCTGTCTGTCTATCCAGACGTTCTCCTCTACAGGTCGCATTTCTCAACAAATTCTCGTGAAATTTTGTGAGCAGGTTCGATAATTATATAAAAATTTTTTGGGCGTGTCAGGGATTGGAAATTTAAAAACTGAAAAAAAAATAAAAGAGATTTTGCTAGGTGTACAGAGCCACTATTTATAATAAGTGTTTATAAACAACATTTATGCTTCACATTTTATAATATGAATGTGCTTATGAATTATTACTCATAGGTATTATTAGCAACCAGTGGTAAGGCGTAACTGCTGTGCAAAAATGCAAAAAGGGACACCCCTAATAAGATAATAAAAAAACTTAGGAGAGGGATCTGTTGTATGTAGTTCTGACGTGTTCAGCGTAGGCGTTTTATTATTATTATTATATTTTATTAAAAATGGGATTGTTCTTGGCCAGCATCTAGCCAGGGGCAAAGACGAGGCCGACGATGAAACGAGCTCACCCAGAAGATGCCTATTCACTCGTGCCTTAAAAAGGTTTCAAGGAGAATTCCAAACCTTAGAAGTGCGCATTATGAACGATGAAGCAAAGCGCTTGGTTCGAATTAGAGGAATTTCGACCAGGTAATGATGGTAGCCAGCCGTACGTCTAGATGTCCGATGGAAGAAGGGGAAGGCGGTATGAGCTCATGGAGCTCCTGAGTACACTCCCCGAAGTACAATTTGTAGACGACGCATAGACATGCTACTTTGCGTCTATGTGCTAGGCTCTGCAGCTTATTTCCCGTTTTGTGTTGCATATTTAAAATGTGTAACACAAACAAAACAAACGCCAACGCCGACGCCTACGCCGACGCCCATGCCTACGTCTATTCGAACGCGCTACAACTACATTATTTTTTATACTACTACGGTGGCAAACAAGCTTAGGGCCTGCCTGATGGTAAGCAGACACCGTAGCCTATGGACACTTGCGTTGCGACTCCAGAGGAATCACAAGTGCGTTGTCGACCCTTTTTTAATTTGGGGATGCGATGTTAGAGACATGCAGAGACATATGCAGGCCCCTCTCTCCCAACACAGCCCTCAGGGGTTCTGGCGACCTTACTCACCACCAGGAACACAATACCACATACCTACCCTCACATACAACAGGTCCTTTTTTTAAGTTTTTTACCAGTAACAATTTTTATCATGGAATAAGACTACAGATGATTGTTACATAAGTAATGGCATATAATCTTTTTCATTTAAGAGTTTTAAGGCGTACAATACAATACATTCTTTATAGCTCACCCAAAATTGTACACAAACATGTAAAATGATCAGGCGGTCTTATTGCTAATAAGCGAACTCTTCCAGACAACTTTTGTATCAGAGCTAGCGAAATTGAATGAGTAGCAGTAATATACGTACGTCACGGCAGCATTGTGTATGCCGTGCAATACAATTTACATGGACTAAGTAAATAGCTATATTGCTGAAGCGTCATCACTCTTATTTTACCTGTGCCTAATCAGCGAGTAATTGTGAAGCAATTAGGATTCGCCTACGCCAACGAAAGGAGGGTATCATGTTGCGGATTTGGAAAATTTTCGATCGAAATTAGGACTTCCCAATTTTCTCATTCTTCATTGAAATAAGCGTGTTTTGTATGGGTGACGTTTTTCTGAAGTCAAAAGAGTGGTCAGATTTAAATAGGATAGTAACAAAAGCTGATTTATTCAATTTTAATTGTCATATCCTATTCTATTGGTGACTAATATTAGGCATTAATTGACAGAGTTTAACGAAGGTCTCTGCTGTCCCTTTCCGTCATATAGAGTATAACACGAGAGTGAAAGGGACAGCACGACACGAAGTTCGATTTTCGAAGTTCGCGGTAGGACAGCTGTTTCAGCTTCGGTAAAAAGCTTTCGTATGCCTGGCCGCCGGATTTCTCGCTGTCCTCCTCTACAAGTCGCATTTCTCAACCGATTCTTATTCGCGGCATTATCGACGCGTCGGCCACAGACTTACGTGACTGACTACGTGGAATTAATCATCAGATTGAAACAAAAACTGATTTATTCAATTTTAATTATCATATCCTATTAGCGACTAATATTTGGCATTAATTAACGATTGTGCGTGTGATGGGCCCAATCCTCTTTGATCATGTCGGCCGCTTTTTCCGCGATCATGACGACGGGCGCGTGCGTGTGTGCGGCGGGTATTCGCGGCATGATCGAGGCGTCGGCCACTCGCAGCCCGGCCGCACCGCGGACGCGCAGCCGCGGGGAAACTACGCCCGTCGGGTCACCGCTGGGAGCCATCTTGCATGTTCCAACCTGGAATTAAACGCAGATTGAGGACCAAGTTGGATGTTTGTTTTAAATAAAAGATAAGGCTGTCAAACTACGAGCGTTTCAACCCCCTTATTACCGTGACCCCACGTTTGTCGATTTTTCTGTTCATGACTTTATTTCGTAATGGTCAAGAAACGCTACAATATAACCAAAAAATGCCACCGAGATCAACAGGAACAGTAACGGGCTGGTGGATGAAGCGCTCATAGCATTATGGACAATATTACAAAAATGAAAGTAGTCCCGTTGTAAACTCAATAAGGTTCATTCATAGGTACTAAATAGACCACGATGGGGTGCGAGGACATCACGTATATTTTTAATAACAGCGTGAAAGACAAAAAACAGTTACTTAACGATTTCTTCATATCAATATAATCCGAACGTGTCCGAACTAAGCGCATTTACTGTTGTGAGTAGAAGTAACAAAACTGTTTGTTTATTTAAGTTTGTCATTGTCTATGACCAAGATTACCTTAAAAACACGGATCTATACCTAAACCGGATTGAGTACTGTGACGAAAAAGTGTGACCGACAGAGAAGCCAAACTCGAGGATTGCATCTCGTTTTAATTAGGGTGACCAAGTACATCTGTGGATATGAGGATTATTTCTAATTAGGTTCTATGTACAATGAAATTTAAACTAAATTGGGTAGTAAATAAAATAAGAATATTTTTCAAAGAAATATTTATTTTGGCTAATCACAAGTTTGTGTATCCAATTATCCATACATTGTTAAACAATATAGTCTTGTGTAATTTTTGCCTAAGCCCTACTTTATTTTCCAAATCTCTTAACAAATGTGTTCTCCCGTGATGGGCCATGCGTAAATTAAAAAAAGACGAGGACGAGTTTTAATTCACCATCAACAGATCAGCACGGTGGTGCCATGATACACGAGCTCGGTAGGTAACAATACAATATAACTGTTACTGAACTTGCCGGTATCCAATTGAGCTGAAATGTAGCATACTTATGTACAGTATGCGTGAAAATTAGCATACTGTACATAAGTATGCTAAATTTCAACTCAATTGGATACCGGTAAGTAGCTGTAAAATGGTTAAAAAATTGGAACGACAACTTAAGTACTTGCACAGTTTAATCACATACAGTCCAAGTTAAACAAAAGCTCATAATGATAACAAAATTGTTAAAAGATTGAATTTCAACTGACCTTTAGAAAAGGTTTTCTCACTAAACACTTAATAACGAATATTTCTGCAAAACCAGCCCAAGTCATAGTCACCCTAATCAGTTTGACATTTGTCTTGTCGTTTTATCGTAACATATAACAAATTGTTCCTTACCTGTGAAATGATATTCCACAATTAATAAAACTTTCACTTTTACAACCCTTTACACAACATGTTTTCACTATTTTCAACTAATTTCATCAGCCGCTTATTTTCATAATTTCAAATTTGACACCATTAAGGTTGGGGATACCAATTAATATTTAAACAATACTACTATATTTATTGCAATACTAGGTTTTAGTCAGTTAATAATGTTGATATTTTATACAATTACGAATTATGTCAAATGTAAATTATGCCTGATAAATATGCAGTACTAGTTAGTACAAGCAAGTAATTGTTTTCAGTATTCTAAAATACCACAACATATAATTTTTTTTACACTGGCAAGTTGTGCGAGTGGGACACCGCCCTCCGGTTGGTTGCTCTCGCTCGGACCGCTTTCTCTAGTCTGTCTGTCATAACAGGATATTAACTGTATTACGCGAGAATAAGGTTCAAGTTTGACTGGCTCATAAAAGTTTGTACTCAATCCGGTTTAGGTATAGATCCGTGCTTAAAAATAATAAACGTCTGTCGTTGCCCGTCATTCGGTTGTATCATTTATTAAAAGGTTATGGGCGTTAAATTTAAAATTTAATATTGTGAATGTTAGTGTTATATATAGTAAAAATGTCAACAAGTGTAATTGCAAGTATACCAAAATTGAAAGGCCGGGAAAATTATGAAGATTGGGCCTTTGCCGTTGAGAATTTTCTTATACTAGAAGGAATGAACGAATGTATAACAAATGAAGAAGAGGTCAATGATGCTAAAGCAAAAGCTAAAATTATTTTGACCATTGATCCTAGCTTGTATGTACATATAAAAAGTGAAAAAAGTGCTTGCGGACTTTGGAAAAAATTAAAGAAATTATTTGACGACACAGGTTTCTCAAGAAGAATTGGACTTCTTCGTCATCTGATATCAATTCGTCTAGAAGACTGTGACACGATGTCACAATACGTAACCAGAATTGTGGAGACCAGCCAGAGACTGAATAGCACAGGCTTTACGATCAATGACGAATGGGTTGGTTCCCTACTTCTAGCAGGATTGCCAGAAAGATTCTCTCCGATGATCATGGCTATTGAACATTCAGGCATAGAGATCACCGCAGATAGCATTAATATTATGATTATAGGCACCAGGGGAAAGAAAACTAATTAAAATATGAGCAACTAACGGGTGTATTCATTTAAACATAACGTCTTTTACATCATGACATATATATATCAGTCATACATCATTTGTTTGCAAAGCTGTCTAGCTTTAACCAAAGACAATCAATAAAGGTTAGTTTTGTTGCTTACTTTAACACCCTTCCTCAACAAAAACTAACGGTTAAGATATCATGTATCAAAATCACATTATACTAACAAAACATGTAAACAACGAGGTACATCTGCTACCTACAACACTAGTCAAACATTAAACATATAACACGGCTAGTTATGCAACGCTCAGACCAATTTTAAAACATAATTTTTGAAACTGGTCTTTACCTAACCCCTTAGTGAACATATCTGCTAACTGTTCATTAGATGAAATATGCTCTAATATTAAAATCCCCTCGCTAATCTTTTGTTTTACAAAATGATGTTTTAAATCTATATGTTTTAATCTTTTATTTTCACAGTTCTTAGCAACTTGAATGGCTGATTGATTGTCAACATATATTTTAAAACTTTTGTTATCTTTTTGTGCTCTGAAAGTAGGTTTAGAATCCAACAGGCCTCTGCAACCCCTTTCCCCAAAGCAACATATTCCGATTCTGTTGATGAAAGCGAAATACACTGTTGTTTTGAGCAACACCATGACACAGTGCACCCGTATACCTTCATAACAAATCCAGAAGTGGACTTCCTATCTGCTTTGTCACCAGCCCAGTCAGCATCGGTATAGCCCAACAGCGGAGTCCCTTCATCAGCCTTGAAAATCAATTTGTAATCGATGGTGCCCTTCAAGTATCTTAAGATACGTTTTAGCGCCTTCCACAAGCCTTCACTAGGTGTAGACTGAAATCGTGATAGGTAGTTCAAGGCAAAACATATGTCTGGCCTAGACCCCAACATGGCGTACATAAGGCTACCAATCAATCCTCTGCACTTCTTTGTCAAACTCTCATCGTTTGACGTCTCCGAGCCAAGTTCAATACCCAACTCAATAGGTGTCGTTATCGTATTACAATCTTGCATGTTATATTTTCGCAATATATCCTCTATGTAACGTTTCTGGTTCAACTCTATAGTATTATCTTTCCTTTTTACAATGTTTATACCCAAATATTTAAGATTATTCTCACCGAGACACTTCATTTCGAACTTCGATTCTACGGCCATCTGTAACCTTCTTATATGTTCTTGGTTTTTTCCCAATATGAGTATGTCATCTACATACAAAAGCACATAAAGCTTTTCATTGCTCTTGTAGTACAGACAGCAATCAGCTTCACTTCGGGAAAATCCTTCCTTAATCATAAAGTCGTTAAATTTATTGTTCCACATCTTTGGTGACCTTTTCAATCCATACAATGATCTTTGTAGTTGTAATACTTTTTGATAATTAGTATCTTCTCTCATACCATCTGGCATTTTTAAGTACACCTCCTCTTCAATATCTCCATAGAGAAAAGCACTCTTTACATCCATCTGTAGCATGTTTAGTCCATGTTTACAAACTATGGCCAAAAGTATTCGTAAAGTAGTAAGTTTCGCTACTGGCGCATATATTTCTGAATGATCAAATGTATCCTCTTGCTGAAAACCTCGGACTACAAGTCTTGCCTTGTACTGCTGTTGTCCATTCTCTCCTTTCTTTATTTTAAACACCCATTTAGTATCAATAGTCTTCTTTCCCGCTGGTAATTCTGTCTCAATCCAAGTTCCATTTCTTTCTAATGCGTCGAGTTCGGCGTTTATTGCTTCTTGCCATTTCTGTCTGTCATTTCCTTCAGTTGCCATTCTATATGTAATGTCATTATCATCATTGACTGCTGCAAATCCTGTATAATAATCTTCAAAGCGCTTAGGCTTAACAATCTGTCTAGTTCGGGTACTTACTTCTTGTTCCTTCTCAGTGTTTTCCACGATAGCGTTTGAAGTTGAATTTTGTCCAGATCCAGTATTTCCTGCTAACTCTACATCTACATGGTCTTCGTCCGGTGTTTCATATCCAATGTCTTCTGTATCTTTGTGTGATTGTGACTCACTTTCCTTTTCCTCGTTCATATTAGGCATCCGAAAAGTATCAACTTTCTTTGTTCCTTCTTCTCCCTCACATTTTTTATTTTCTTCTTTACCTGTATTACCTTCTAAGAATATAACATCCCTATATGTGTCAATTTTATTAGTGTTTGGTTCCCAAACTCTATAACCTTTGCAGTTCTCTCCATATCCCACAAAAATACCGCGTTTACTTTTTGCGTCCCATTTAAGTCTCTTCTGCTTAGTTATATGGATGTAGACCTCTGAACCAAATTTATGAAGTACATTTATGTCAAAACTCTTGTTGTACATCAGCTCATATGGAGTCTTATTTGGTACCTTAGTCGGTCCGGTCTTGTTAATCACAAATGCAGCTGTACTCACCGCCTCCGCCCACAAACTTTTGTCTAATCCTGCCTCTTGTAACATTGTCCTTCCTGCTTCCACCATCGTACGCATCTCTCTCTCCACTCGTCCATTCTGCTCCGGTGTGTAGCTGACAGATGTTTGATGGATGATACCATTCCTGTTAAACAAAGCCATAACTTCTTTATTCATAAATTCCGTTCCATGGTCACTCCTTATCGTTTTAATTTTATAACCCGTCTCATTTTCGAATTTGTTTACTAACATTTCAATCTTTTCTTTTGTTTCGGACTTTTGTTTCAAAAAATATATAAACCGGTACCCACTGTAATCATCTTTACACAATAAGAAATACGCAGAACCACCTAGCGACCGTTCCTCCATAGGGCCACAGAGGTCCATATGGATCAGCTCGCCTGGGGAACTTGCCCGATTGGTGCTAATTTCAAAAGCTTGTCTATGCTGTTTACCTTTAATGCAAGGTTCGCATTGTTCAGTCAGCCCTTCAACTTTTACATTATATCTACATAATATATTCTTTACCTGGTTATAATTCTGGTGAGCCAATATACTATGCCACTCGTTAACGCTTTTGGTGGTAGCTAAAGCTATCTTCTTATTGAATTTAAAATCCATTATAAAAAGATTTTCTTTGCGTGACGAAGTGCATGTTATCTGGCCACCCTTGACAAACTTACATTCCTCACTACTTGAGATCATCTTATAACCTTTGTCAATAGCACAAATAACTGAAAATAGGTTTACTTTAAGCTCTGGCACAAACAGTACATCTAAAAGTACAGAATCAAGATACTCACAGCCATTAAACGCCTTCACTTCTACTGTGCCACATACTTTCAACTGCTTACTATCTCCAATAGTGACCCATTTATTGTCAACTTCCTTAACTTCAGTGAAGATATCCCTGGAATAACTCATATGTTCGCTGGCGCCTGTATCCATTATGAACTCATAAGTACAGTCGCCACTCATTACATAGGCATTAGGAGCCTTGTGGTACTTCTGTTGTCTCGCCCTGCAATCTTTAAATACATGACCAACCTTACCACAAAAATTACATTTTCTACTTCTACAGTCTCGTTTGAAGTGTCCAGGTTTCCCGCACTCAAAACACTTGACACTTGTACTCTCATTTTTATCTGGAAACTTCCTGATGGCTCCTCGAGTCTGATTAGGCTTGCTTAGTAGCGCTGCAGACGTAGGCCCTGCGTCTGTCTCACTCACTCCATTGCGCTCCTCTTCTACAAGTAGACGAGTCTGAAGACTGCTTAAAGTCTGCTCTGACGCGGTGACGGATTCCCATGCTGAGACAAAGTGTTTGTAGGCCTCTGGTAAGCTCATCAATATTTTGGTAATTACCATCTTCTCCGATATTTCCTCCTTCATAGATTTAAGTTTATTAACAAGTTCGTCCACATTTGACAGGAATTTCGTCATAGGTCCTTCATATTTCAGATTATAAAACTTGTGATGTATCAAATGCACTCCGACTTTCGACTTTGAATCGTAAACTGAGTTCAACTTCTCCCACATTTGGTAGGCTGTTTCGCACGTAGCTAAGTACGTCAGAACTCCCTCCTCCACTCTCAATACTATAATTTCTTGTGCTTTCCTGTCCAGATCATCCCATTTTTCTATCTCGGCTTTGTCATCCAATTCCGGTCTCTTCTCCGACACCACATTGTATAGTTTACGGGCTTTCAAAATTATACCTGTCTGTAGCTTCCATGCCGGCCAATTGTTCTCGCCGAGAACCACGGTTCGGCTGCTCTCCATCTCGATTACGACTATTATTCCCTCAGATTCGGCTTGTTAGAACCGACGACACACGTGTTAGCATGTGCGTAAAAAATCACGTCACACTTACTTTTCTACCACTTTTAACTTTTTCCGTACCTGGGCCATAACCTATTATGATTATAGGCACCAGGGGAAAGAAAAATAATTAAAATATGAGCAACTAACGGGTGTATTCATTTAAACATAACGTCTTTTACATCATGACATATATATATCAGTCATACATCATTTGTTTGCAAAGCTGTCTAGCTTTAACCAAAGACAATCAATAAAGGTTAGTTTTGTTGCTTACTTTAACAATTAAAACCAAATTAATAGATATCGAAGACGGAATTGAAGCCAATCGTTCGCAGAGTGCATTCGTTTTAAAAGCGTGGCAAAACAAAAAGCCCGGCAGGCCAGCCACAACGCATTTGACAGAAACGTCAACTTCAAGCAAGGCACATGTAAAATGTTACAAATGTAAACAAACCGGACATTATAAGAACCAGTGTGACTATATGCCAAAGAAGAAGCACTCTAATGCTTTCAGTGCAGTATTTCTAAGCGGTAATTTCAGTCTTTCGGATTGGTTTATTGATAGTGGTGCCAGTACGCATTTATCGGCAAATGAAGATTGGTTAATAAATACGTCAAATCAACATGATGTCAAATAAATTTTGATCGCCGACAAATCGAAGTTACCGGTTAAATGTTGTGGAGATATACACATAACTACACTGGTTGATAATATAGAATACAGTATACCAGTGAAGGATGTCTTGTGTGTACCGGGGCTTGTCACGAATCTGCTTTCAGTTAGCCAGCTAGTAAGTAAAGGAAATAAGGTACGTTTTGCGAATAATAAATGCTACATCCACAATCAAGCGGATGACATTGTGGCAGTTGCCGACCTGGTCGAAGGTGTTTACAAACTGAATGTGAAAGAGTCTCACTGTTTGTTGTCGACCTCAGGGGCTGTGTGGCATAGACGCTTTGGACACCTGAACAGCAGTGACCTAAATAAGATGCGTGATGGAGCTGTCACAGGTATGTCATACACAGATAAGTCCCAGATATGCAAAGAGAATTGCATAGTATGCTGTGAAGGGAAGCAGATGAGGCTGCCGTTCAACCATATTGGGAACAGGAGCTGCGGCTTGCTAGATATCATTCACGGAGACCTATGTGGACCTATTGAAGTAAGATCCATTGGACAGTCGAGGTACTTCATGTTACTGGTTGATGATTATAGCAGAATGGTCCATGTCTATTTCTTGAAGACAAAGGATGAAGCTTTTAAATCATTCAAAGAGTATAAAGCCATGGTAGAAAACCAGATAGGCAGGAAGATTCGTATCTTCAGAACGGATAACGGCATGGAATTTTGTGGAAAGGAGTTTCAGAAGTATTTGAGAGATGCGGGAATCATCCACCAGAATACAAATCCATACAGTCCTGAGCAAAATGGCCTCTGTGAGAGAATGAATCGCACGATTGTCGAAAAAGCAAAATGCATGCTGTACGACGCAGACCTAACCAAGGAATATTGGGCAGAAGCTGTGAACACGGCGGTTTACCTGCGGAATAGGTCAGTTGTGTCTGGTACAGGTGATAAGACGCCATATGAGCTATGGACAGGCAAAAGACCTGACGTTAGCCATCTCCGTATATTTGGGAGCAAAGTAATGGTTCACATACCTAAAGAGAAGAGGCTAAAGTTTGACAAAAAGGCAACCCAGTGTATATTGGTTGGCTATCCAGACAATGTAAAAGGATATCGGGTTTTCAATCCCCACACGAATCAGATAACAACAAGCAGAGACATTGTTGTGATTGAAGAAGGATTGAGGAGTGAAGCTAAGTCTAACACGAACGAAAACTTGATAGACTTTGTTGTAAATGAGGAAATAAAAGACAAAGAGTGCACAGAAACAGTGGGAGCAATGCCAGAAGTCAAGGAAAGTGTAGAGCCTGATACTACAAATGATATAGCTCAGGTGGACCTGAACACAGTGCCAGAAAGGTCAAGTGCAGGTGCAGGATCCGAAGAGGAAAGCTTTGTAGACGCTCAAGAAGGGGAAGTGAAGCTATTGGTGCCTGAACCTACGTTAACAAAGCGTATACGTAAGCAACCAGACAGATATGGCTGGTGCGCCACTGGTGACTACAACGTAAGTGACAGCGACCCCTGTAATGAGGTAAGTCTAAATGACGCTCTTTATGGACCCGAGAGTTTGCAGTGGAAGCAAGCTATGACAGAGGAACTGAAGGCTTTCGATGAAAACAATGCATGGGAGTTAGTAAAAGCTCCTGAGAGCGGTTCTATTGTCAAATGTAAGTGGGTGTTTAAAAAGAAGTTAAATCCGGACAACAGCATCCGTTACAGGGCTAGATTAGTTGCCAAGGGATTTACCCAGAGACCAGGCATTGATTTCGACGAAACTTTTTCGCCAGTTTTACGCCATTCGACTTTAAGATTGATGTTTGCGTTGGCAGTTAAATTGAATTTGAATACTTGTCATTTAGACGTAACCACTGCCTTTCTAAATGGTTTGTTAACTGAAAACATATATATGCAAAAACCGGTAGGTTTACAATGTAGTGATGACAGCAAGGTTTTAAAACTAACCAAGGCAATATATGGGTTAAAACAGTCATCCAGAGCCTGGTATGAAAGGGTTGACAACTCATTGCAGTCAATTGGTTATAAAAAGTCACTTTTAGAACCATGCATGTTCACCAAAATTGATAATCGTTCGAAAACCGTGATATTGTTGTACGTAGATGATTTTTTCATATTTTCAGATAGTCAGAATGAAATGAATAGTTTGAAAAAGGAATTGGCGACAAATTTCAAAATTAAGGATTTGGGTTGTATAAAGCAGTGTTTAGGCATGCGTGTAAATCACGATAAAGACAACGGTGTCATAACAATCGACCAGGAGAAATACATTGAACAGATACTAGATAAATTTAATATAGCCGACTGTAAGACAGCAGACACGCCTATTGAACCCAAACTTGATGCAACTAGGGGTGAAGTTTGTGATCGGAACTTACCGTATCAGCAGCTGATAGGCAGCATTTTGTACCTAGCTGTTTTAACAAGACCAGATATAGTATTTTCAGTAAACTATTTAAGCCAATTTAATACTTGTTACACTGAAGAGCATTGGGCTTATGCTAAGCGAGTGCTCAAGTATTTAAAGAAAACCAAAAACCTATGTTTAAAATATTCAGCGGATGGTAACGCACAGCTACAGGCTTACGTAGATGCTGATTGGGCTAGTAATACATTAGATCGTAAGTCATATACTGGATATTTCTTTGAGCTTTCAGGGTGTGCTGTTTCATGGGAAACACGAAAGCAAACTACTGTAGCCTTGTCCAGCACCGAGGCCGAATATATGGGTTTAGCCGATTGCTGCAAAGAAGCAATATATCTGAAACGCTTGCAATATGAGATTACCCGCGACGATTACACTATAATCGTATTTAACGATAATCAGTCAGCTCAGAAGCTAGCGACCAACCCCATATTTCACAAGAGGTCTAAGCACATAGACGTGCGGTACCATTTCCTTAGGGAAAACATTGTTAAAACCAATATTAAACTGCAATATCTTCAAACAAAGGAAATGCCCGCCGATATTTTTACAAAGGGCTTAGTAGCCAGTAAACATAATAAATTTGTAAAAATGTTGGGGCTATCAATGTGCTGATATACTTAGTATATTTAAGTTTTATACTGAATTTTTAGTTTAGTTAGTGTTGTTTTGTTAAGTGGGAGTGTTGTGAGTAGAAGTAACAAAACTGTTTGTTTATTTAAGTTTGTCATTGTCTATGACCAAGATTACCTTAAAAATAATAAACGTCTGTCGTTGCCCGTCATCCGGTTGTATCATTTATTAAAATTTACATTAATGACATCAAAACGCAGAATACGTAGAAGATGGTGTGGTGATATGAACCACACAGCACGTCTGCAATTTTTATCAGTTAACAGAACGTTAAGATCGCCAAATATCACCTAGGGGAGGGGGCTCAAAAATAGGCAATGTTTCTTTTTTCTGATTATTTGTGGACGAACCCACAGAACAAAATTTTGCCTATAAGATTTGCCTGTTCATTCGATGAAATCTTGGCGTGCATGTAGGAAATCTTTTCTTTATTACTTATGAAATAAAAAAGCCATGACTGATCACATCACTGCTATACACACACTTAGAGCGTTTTGTGATGAAGCCATGATGGGGCAGAATTATTGTGGAATACCCACCGTTGGCTTAAGAACTACAGTTTGAATACTTTCAATAATATTATAAGGAACTTTTATCAGCGTATTTATGAACCAGCTTGTATTCTGAAATTGTCCTGTCCCTAGGTTATCTTAGTATAAAGCTTGTGGTTACCTATGTATAGACTGTTTTGTAAATATCGATGGTATTGGTTACCTGGTGGTCCAGCGTTATGGAGGTCTGCATGATAGCACATTCCCAATAGTCGTCGGAATCGAAAATTAAATGTTCGCATCCCGGGAACGGCGTGTCATGCAATCTCGTGTCGTATCTCTGGAACGCCTTCGTTTTTATAATATTTTCTATCTGTGAAAAAGGACAGAAATAAAATGGAAATCGTATTCGTAAATTTTTCTTATGAAACAGATAAAATTGACATTGTTTATTGTTCCTAATATTCCGCTCCGGCCAGTGCCTATGATCAGAGGGCGTACCGCGAACTTCGAAAATCGAACTTCGTATCGTACCGTCCTTTTCCGTCATATAGTGTATAGCACAAGAGTGAAAGGGACGGCACGACACGAAGTTCGATTTTCGTAGATCGCGGTAGCACCCCAGTTCATAGAGAAAGAGCCAATTTAACGGCATTCTTACCAATCGCACGCCTTCACGAAGCGCGTTCATGTCGTCCGGATGGTGGAAGTAGTTCGGATGGATGCGCGGATGGTCGGCCACCCGGGCACTGCGCAGCCGCAGCCGACCCACGCTGCGGGGCCGTATCAGCACGGGGTTCATGGCGAACGAGCGCTGCCGTGCCTGCACGGGCAGCGTGCCATACGTTTTCCAGAACCATTCGTCGGTCACTCCTGTATCAATAAGTTAATATCATTATTGACCGATTGAAACGAAGTCTGATAATTATATAGTTTATTAAACTAAATAATTTTTGGAAATTTTCTAAAGGTATAAATAATTGTGAAGTCTTCAGCTCACAGAGCCACTAGTCTACATGTACCTATACATACATATACACATTGTTTTACTTTAATTTGCCCCTTGACCGAATTTATGACATTTTAATTATTTTGTGCCCGTGGGTGCCCGCCTTGCCTGGGGGCTTAGTAACCGTGGACTGGTCATCCACGGTGAAACTAAGAGGCACCCAGGACCAGCCTGTTTGGGCTGCCGGCTGGCCCGAGGAGGGCGCTCCCAGCGGGCTTGGGTAGCCCGCTGAGGATGTGTTGAGGAAGGGCCGCAGAAGAAGAGGAGTGCCGGTATTGCGGTGAGCCGTTCTCCCTATCTTCTGTGGCCGAGGCGGGATCGCAGGGGGAGAGGCGTGTTGGTATTTCGGTGCGCCACTCAATCTACCCCCTGCGAACTAGGCGGGGCTCGTTCCGCAGAAACGGCGTTGGTGGGGCCGCAGAGAAAGAGAAATGTTTTCCCTCTCCTCTGCGGCCAAGGTGTGGTTCGTGATGGAACCACCGACCTGCTCCGCCACCGGGTGCCGGAAGTTTTTCGGCACCCATGACCTCCTAGTAGTGGACTCAGGGGGTTCCGCTACTGTACAAAGTGGAGGTCGAGGAGGAAGGCACGCCAAAACATCTCGCGTTCCAAACGTGGAGGGCCTCCGGGCGTCCGCGTAGGAGCCGCTTGGGAGCGGCTGCCGCCGGCGGGGTCGCAGATGTGTGCGCAAGCGTTTCCGTGAACTCGCCACAAGGCGGCGAGGCGGCAGATGGGGGGGTTTTTAGTGGGTACACCGTGGGTCTCATCAGCCTATACGGGAGTCCCACATAACCACTCGGGTCACCCCCTGCACCCGGGTGGTATGCGTAAAGCATTTCCCCCCCATTTTCAGATGATGAACGACGACGCTTGTACAGTTGGTGACAAAGAAGAAGCGTGACAGTACCTCTTAGTACTGTGTCGTGGGAGACGTTTGAGGTAGGCTGTATAAATTGCCTTGTAGTTTCCCATATATGTGATGTAGGTACTCAGATTGAAACAAACGATCGACGCATACTTATGTAGGAATTATTATTATCCTCCGAAGCTAGAGTTGCCGGGTTCGAATCCCGGTAAGGGCATTTTGTTTCTGTAGTGAGCAGAGACATTTGTTCCTGAGACATGGATGTTTTCTATGTATTTAAGTACGTAGGTATATATCTATTAAGCCCATAGATAACCCCCTCTAGATGGAGATTATAGGGCGACGTGCGGTCACCTCACCTATGTACCACTAGTATAGGTACATGTAAGCAGCAACGCGTCGCGCTCTCAGTCAGACTAGTCCAGGTTCGCGACCTATACGTACGTCAAATAAACGAGCATTCAAAACCGATTTCATCCCTTAGAAATGGTTTTTTGCTGTGTAAAGTACTGTAAAGTTGTGTGGAAAATGCTCTCGAACAGCAAACTACAAGAATGACGGAATAACATTTCACAGGAAGTTAAATTAATTACAAAAGGCATATTTTATTCTGCCAGGCGGAGTTCATTTTACACTAGCCATTAAGAAGTACTGAAGTATTCTTGTCCCTTTCCAATCAATTGAAATGTCAATAAACTCTCCCTTCTGGCGAAAGTACATGCTGGGGCTAGTGATGTGCCAGAGACGCTTTTGACATTACCGTATAAGTCGATCCCGATTTCAATTAATTATGTATTCGTCCGTGTTTTGTTGCATTGACCTAAGTAATACCACTGTTCTTCTTATGTTATTATTATGTCTTTTCCGCTCACGGGACAATGGTGTCCCGGACCTTTGGAAGGCGTGCGCGGAGCCGAAGTACCGAGGTACCGAAGTACCAACCGAGTACCACATAGCCAACACGTAGAGGCCCTTTTGACAATTTAATGAAATGCAAGGGATACACCGAGCGGATGCTGTCCCTGCCCGTGTCATGGGACGCACACAGAGACAGCACCCGCCAGGGTGTACAGGAACTATTGCTGGTTGATGGAATCTAAATGAACCGGGCTATTGGGTGAATATGATGGACTAATGGCTGGGCTATTGAGTGAGACAACTGATGTCTGCCTAATAAAACTGTCTCACATTTTTATCTCAGGCAGACGGTGACTCGCCCTCTGCTAGATGGGCCCCTATAAATAGCGACATTAAAAATGGCCTAAGGGCAACACCGGTGCAGAGGGCTGGGGGTAGAGAGGTGGCACTGGACTTTAAACATATAGCCAACTCGCCACTTAGGTGACCACATCCACCCCCGAGCAACAGCTCTAGCGACTCCACTCTGGACAGCCGGTTAAGGCAAGCCAGAGGCGGGGGACCTGTTCATACAACCAACCTACAGGACACCCCCAGGAGCACTCAGGTACATAGAGTCGCTGCTCCCTAACAGCTTGCCACAAGCTGCCCTATGTTGACTGACTGCACTGGAAATCCAGTGGGCGATGGGGTCGTCACATCCCTACGCCATTATTATTATTATTTTTATGATTTTTATTTATTATTATTAGTAATTATGATTACTACAAAATTACTTCACATGTTCTGTAACAATCTATGGAAGAGCGGTGCCTCTTAGCACAGGTATTCTATACTTAAAAAGAGGTACCATCAACTGACTGTAAACCATTTTGAGAAAGAATAAACGATTTTAATTTTTTAATTATTTTTTAAACTATTTTAATATTAAAATTCTATTGGAAAAGGTTATTTGTTATTTTACATTTTTGACATTAAATTGTTAGAGAAGTTTATTGATATAACAATTTTAGTACCAAAGCATAATAAATAAAATAAATAAATAACCCAGTTAAATTTAATTGTCAGTGTTACTAGTGTTCTTTTAATTAAAGTAGTAAATTAGTGTCTCGATCTATTTTGCTTATACGCTATAGGTACGATACGGGTACAAATCAGTGTAGTTGAATGGAATATTTAGTTTAGAAGTTGTTATTCTGTTTTATTTTATTATAAAGTTTATTAAGCAGTTGTGTCATATTTATTTCTATGTAATATCGAGTATGTATATCTAATGAAATAACAAATTAGTAACGGTATTACCACTAGGACATGGATTCCCCTAGCAATTAGGACTAGTGTCACGAGGTGGACCCTATGCTGGACTTCGATGAAGTATAAAGGATCTCGGAATCGGTTAGAGAAGGAGCCATTGCAATTGGATTTTTTCGAATCGTCTTGGTGAGCTGGTATCATTAGAACTGGTATCACGAGGTGGACCCTGTAGTGGACTTCGAAGAAGTATAAGGGATCTCGGAATTGGTTAGAGGTGGAGCCATTGCAATTGCGTTTTTTGTCTGGCTGCGCGAAGCGAGAGAGCACTAGTTCACCTGTCATTGCATATTCTACACTATGTATAATGCAACAAGGTCTTTATTGAATTGGTCATACATTCGATTTCATTTGGTACTTGTCTGCACTCGTCGGAGTGAACGAAGATTGCCGATGTAACTTATATTTGTGGTTTTAGTGTACATAAATGGATATAGACAAACAAATACCTAAATAAAAACCTTCCAAGACTCGGGAACAAATATTCGTGTTCGTTCATCACGCAAATAAATGCTCTGGCTGAGATTCGAGCCCGGGACCTCCACCTTCGTAGGCAGCACAGACTAGTAAGGGCCGCCAACTCACGAACCAAAAATATAGACCGTAAGCAACCATATTTAATCTGTACCCGCTGGTAGATTTTTGACGTTTATTTTTTTTAATTATTTAATGACACTGTGGCAATGGAACTTACTGTGAACATCCAACGATAAATATATATGTATATAGCTCATTTAAATTTAACTCTTGTGTAGAAGCTCACGGTATTTCCAATTGAACACCAACGTCCGATGTAAAATGAAACTGGTGTTCAATTGAAATACCGTGAACTATGTTTTGCCGTATTATATGAAATTAAACAAACAATTTACTTATCAACAGATTTATTTTTTAATGTATCTCATTTCATATCCGGGAAAACGATATATCTTTGTCCTTTCACAGAGTTCTACGTTTTACAACCACAACACTCGTACATTTTGCAAAATGAGAACTTGCATGGCATGCCACATACGACGCACTTCACTATCTTCCATTTGTTGTCCAATCAATGGTTATTACGCGTTTCCAGATGAATTTTCGATTAGCTACACACTGTTCCGTTTGTTTATTGCATAGTAATCTATCAATACTACAAATTAAATAACAACATTTGCAAAAATGAAAAAAATGTTCAGAGACGACTAGACGAAATTCCGAGGAGACGCCATTTTATTTTTATTTGTCATTTTATTTTGATGTTTGACGTCCATTGGCAGACAAGGCAGTAGCCAATGAGAGCTAAGTATGTCGTCAAAATCTTTTTGACACAATATGGCCGCTATCATACACGTTTCGTTCTACGTAGATAAAAAGAGGTGATAGGCAGGGCCACTACCAAGTAAGCCGGAGTGGTCGTCAAATATTTCGCATTTTTTTTAAATTCTCCAGTGCTTTAGCCGTACTACTGTAGTAATACAGTATATTTTAGGCATGTTTATACAAGCCTAAAATATTATTCTAGATACCAAGTCAGTAGATGAGCATATACGCTATGTAAAATTGTTAACCTAAAATAAATGGCATTACCGGTAAAAGCCGGTAATAAACAATGCGTCACATCCCTACGCCGCGAGCGCCATGCTAAACCAAAGCGCGCGCTTTATGAAACAGCCAACGGCAGCGATGTTACCGACCTCCCCGCGACCCGCACATACCGCTTACTTTGGTTTGGTGACTTTTGATTCGAACTAAATCGTCCTAGAGGGGGTTATCTATGATTAAGCCTTATTGAGGTTACCATGGGACTAGTTCGATTTGTGTAAAAAATTGTCCCCTAATATTTATTTATTTATTTTACTTATTTAATTTTTATTATTCCCCCATCACACAAATTAATGCCCTGATCGGGATTCGAACCCGGTACCACCAGATTCGTAGGTACCGCCAGATTTGTAAGCACCACTAGCTATAGCTAGGATAATGTGGAAATCGTTAATGGGGAATGCCTGAAAATTTTAAAAGTCCTAGATTATTTTTCTAATGGTAGGAATAACCATCGCCATTAACAGAAAAAAGTTTTAGATTTTTCGGTTGCGGCATATATTTTGTAAAAATACAAACATTTTATATCAGGTCGCGTCTGCCCCGTATCGGACTACTAAGACATTACTAAGCCCGTCAAGTATTAAAAAAAAAAAACACCTGCTTGAATCTGTGGTACACAATGACATTGACCGTTCATCATAGGTTGGTCGTATGACTTGAACTGTCAATGTCATTGCGTACCACAGATTCAAGCAGGTTTTTTTTTTAATATTTGACGGACTTAGAAATGTCTAAGTAGTCCGATACGGGGCAGACGCGAGGTGATATAAAATGTTTGTATTTTTATAAAATATATGGTGCAACCGAAAAATCTGAAACTTTTTTCTTTTAATGGAAACGGTTATTCCTACCATTAAAAAAATAATCAAGGACTTTTAAAAATTTCAGACATTCACTATTGTTTTAAAACGGGGTTGTATGTAACACTTTGATGCATTTGTCCCTCTTACGAATAGGTTGTCCCTTTACACATTTAAGCAAATAATATAATACTCGTACTCACTAATGAGCATTTAAGTCCCCTAATGTCCCCTAATATTTATTTATAATCAGAATACACTGCAAACGTACTGATTCACAACGCTGTGATGTGCTTCATGCGTGACGTTTTTAAATTCACTGCGATTCCGTACCGTCACCGTATTTTGAGCACCGGTGTGGCCGGACCCATATACTTTTTTTATGAAGTAGGAGGCAAATGAATAGATTTAGTTAAGCGATTAGCGCCATTAAATGTTACATTCATATTATATTCCGGTTATTATACTAGTGTTCATACTATTACAATTTCGCCCGGGGTCCAAGTCCTTTGTTAAGGAGGTATTCCACTCATCCAATATCTTTGTCCAATATACATTTGATCAAAGAAATTGGATGATTTCATCCAACTTGGATGGGGCCGCGACATTTGGTCAAAGATTCTGATGACATTTAAATCAATATGATTCCGCATGAAAAAAAAAACTTGGACAAAGATATTAGTGGAATGGGCCTCCGTCTAATATTGGATGAGTACAATACCACTTTTGGTATTCCACTCATCCAATATCTTTGTCCAATATACATTTGATCAACGAAATTGGATGATTTCATCAAACTTGAACTCAAAGATTCTGATAACAGGTAAATCAATATGGCTACGCATGAAAAAAAATACTTGGACGAAGGTATTGGATGAGTGGAATAGGCCTCCGTCAAAGAAATTTGATCAAAGATTGGACAAAGATATTGGTTGAGTGGAATACCACCCTTATGGCTGTTTTACTCGTACATTGGGTACCACGTAGATATCTACTTAAGTCTACTTAATTAGGTATTGCTTAGGTAACCAGCTTAACTTTAAGAACTGCAGAAAGACTAACAGAGTTCACATTGGCCTTAAAAGCTATTAAATGGGACATCATTGGACTAAGTGAAGTCAGAAGACAGGGTGAAACTATAGAAGAACATGAGGAATATATATTGCATCATATAGGAGAAACACCTGGGTAGTATGGAGTTGGATTTATCATTAGAAAACGGTTGAAAAATTGTATAAAGGAAATAATTGGAGTTTCAGAACGAATAGCTGTTCTTAATATAAAACTTCCAGAGTACTCAAAAGAATGGACTATAGTCCAAATATACTCTCCCACCGAAAGATCTAAGGAGACTGATGTAGATAAATTCTACGATACACTTAATGCAATTGTACACAAACATACAAACAATCATGATCTCTGGGAAAGAAAGATCCACCTAATAACACAACAATTCAGTCATGGGAGATTTTAATGCACAAGTGGGCTCAAGGAAAGAAGGAGAAGAAAAAATTCTAGGAAATTTCACAGAAGGTAAAAGAAGCAGAAACGGACAAAAGCTTATAAACTTCGCTTTTGAACATGGCTTAACTATCCTAAACAGTTGGTACAAGAAAAGAAAACCGCGGAAATGGACCTGGATCTCCAGATGGAACAGTCAAGAACGAGATAGATTACATCTTATCTAACCATCCCAAACACTTTGAAGATACCAGCACCATCAGTAATATAAATTTCAATACTAACCACCGGATGGTGAGGGCAACGTTGAAAGGAAAACCTCAAAAGAAGCCAAGACCAAAAATCAATCCTAGACTCCCAGAACTTAGTAGCGACATTCAAGAAAAAATTACAAAAACCAGCAAAGACACACTATGCAACTTTAACACAGAAACTGCCAACCTAAGTGCACAAGAAAAATATGATCTCTGGGAAAGAAAGATCCACCTAATAACACAACAATTCAGCCAACCAAATAAAAACAACAAATTAGAAAAACAAATAACAGAGTACACACACAAGCTAATTGAAAAAAGAGCAAACCTTATAAAGGAGCGTAATAAGACTAGAGAAACCAGAAATCACATAGCAGCACTGAGCAAACTAATAAAGTCATGTTTAAGGAAGGACAGTAAGGCATAACGGGATTCGGTCATAGAAGAACGGGTGAGCAAAACCGGAGGCATAAAGAAAGCTTGGGAAACACTGAACAACAAAAAGTACTGGATCACCAAAATAAATAACACTGACACAGGAGACTGTGAAACAAAAAGGCCGAGCATACTGGAGGTAGCTACCAAGTTTTACAGGAAGCTATACGAAAATCAAGAACATCCTTCTACTAACTTAGAACTTGATAGTGATGAGGATGCTCCAACCATACTAGAGGCAGAAGTAGAAAGATCTATTACTACTCAAAAGAAAGGGAAGTCACCCGGACCCGACGGTATAACAAATGAGTTTATGATCGCGACAAAAGATGCTATAATCCCATCACTTACATCACTCTTTAACGAAGTTATATCTAAAGCAGAAATACCTACCCAATGGACAACTTTCAATATTATACTATTGTTTTAAAAAGGTACCCAATACGATATGAATAATTACAGACCGTTAAGTCTAATGTCAAACGTTTATAAAGTGTTTGCGAAAATATTATTACACAGGCTAACAAACATACTGGATGAAAATCAACCAGAAGAACAAGCCGGGTTCAGACGCGACTTCTCGGTGCTAGACCACATATTTACCTTAAGGCAACTAATAGAGAAATGCAATGAGTATTAAGTCCCAGTATATGTGGCATATGTAGACTAAACAAAGCGTTCGACTCACTAATACATACCAAAATTTGGCAAGCCTTAAAAGAGCAGGGAGTAATGCTGAAGTATATCAGAATAATAAAAAATATATACGAAGCTAGTACTGCAAGAATACAGTTACAAAGTAAGGGAGAAACAATCAAAATAAACAAAGGAGTAAGACAAGGAGACCCACTTTCGCCAAAGATCTTCTCTGCAGTACTTGAGGCAATATTTAGAAACCTTAACTGGGAAAGGAACCCTAATTACGGATTTAAAATAGATGGCACCATACTTACTCATCTACGTTTCGCAGATGACCTAGTCTTAATCTCGAACACAGCCGATGCTCTACAAAATATGCTACAAGAACTAGTTAACGAGAGTGAAGTAATGGGTTTGCGAATAAATATGGAAAAAACGAAAACAATGACTAATTCCAAGAAGATACCAATAGAAGTCAATCAGGAAATTGTTGAGTATGTAGATGAATACATATACTTAGGACAAACAATATCCATGAACAATCAAATGGAAAAAGAGATCGACAGGCGAACAACCAATGCTTGGAAAAGGTACTGGTCACTGAAGGAAGTCATGAAAAACAAGGAAACAAGGCTGTCCACAAAGAAAAAGCTATTTAATGCATGTGTGTTGCCCGTGTTAACCTATGGCAGCCAAACTTGGGCATTAACAAATAGCAACCTGAACAAATTACAAGTATGCCAAAGGTCAATGGAAAGAAGTATGTTAGGTGTGAAACTGAAAGACAAAATCCGAATCGAAACAATTAGACGTAGAACTGGAGTGGAAGATGTAGCTGTTAAGGTGAAAACACTTAAATGGCGATGGACAGGACACATAATAAGGAATAAAGAGAAGTGGAGCAAAAGAATAATATGGTGGTACCCTAGAGACAAAACAAGGAAAAGAGGTAGACAAAAAATAAGATAGGACGACGAAATAATAAAAGTGGCGGGTAGACAATGGACAAGGCTAGCGAGACACAAAGATAGATGGAAAGGAATGGAGGAGGCCTTTGCCAAACGGCAAACAGACAGAGCCGATGCTGTCAATAGAATATGAATTATATTCAAAAAATAAAAATTGTAAATAATTGTCTGAATAAAAGGCTTATATTATTATTATTATTATTAGGTAACCAGTACGTAATCGCTAGCGCATGTGCTATGTTTATTCGGTTTTGTTTATGTTAGGCAGTAGGTACTTTAACAGACAGTAACCATACATATTTATTATCCTAATGGAGGCCTGTGCATACAAATTATATTTGGTATCGTTTAAGATTGCTTTATAATATAGAAGCTGTTCAAACCTACATTTATCATAAGTAAGTAATAAGTATTTAAAACGTACCTATAACAAAGAGAAGAAAGTCCGTATAGAAATAAGTAACCGCGAATAACTCTAAGACTTAGCAATCATCATAGGTGCCTAATTAGGTACTTAGATTCTAAGTACCTGATTAGGGACCAATGGGCTGCCATAAGAATATTATATTGTATTGTAATGTACCTACCTACATGCACCTCGTACTTCTGCTTCACTGAATATGTATTTGTGATTCAAATTGAACTTGTTTATTACCCGCTTCATGATTTCACTCCACGGTTGGCAATAAACTGGAATTCGGAGCAGTTAAATTATACTGCCATTAAGTACAGGACCCAGTAAATAGTTGTTAAACAAAATTGAAACAATATTTACTACCACTCATATTGTAATGGACGAAGGGTTGTTTGTTTGTACGAACGACATCGCTTGGCTTTGAGTGGCTTTGTTAGAAGGTGTTCCCAGATGTATCTACCTTCATTAATCATTACTATAATATTCATACACAGTGGTACATATGATTCAAACGCTGGATTTTGTTTGCACTGCGCCAGCTAGTGGAGATACTATGCGAATCTTCCACGTCAGGTCCGGCAACCCTATGTATGTCATATGCCTATAAGTTAAACTGAGGCGCACCAGTGGGCGCTCGGATCTGTTGTAGCTATAATGGGAAAAACTGAATATTTTGTTACTTTTACAATATAATTATTGGTAATTCGGTATGTTATCGATGTAGCTTTACTGTATAAATACAGCGTGTAAATCATTCAGAACCAATTCACAACTCACTACAAGCTTTAAGGTTTTTATACTGTGTGGTAGATGGCGCTAAAATGCTATTTGTAAATTTGGGAAAACGGACTGGGCGAGGATGGTTTGAACGTATGTACATAACGCTATAACTTGATAAGCATGCTGTATAATCATGACATTACAATTAGATTAGATGATATAAACTACAAGTGTTTATTGATTATTAAATAGTGTTCTTTACGATACGCATAACAATATATATATTGATATTGAGATGGGATTCATATAATCGGAGTTCTGAAACAATTTTAGAGTCCTTTCACGAAACACTGGAATTTATACTGGAGTTACGAATTTGTTCCATCCGCAGTAGAAAAAAATTGACAATTTTAATAATTATAAAAATAATATAATGTACGATGAAATTAAATAAAAATGAGTAAATTCCCGTGTTTTAAGTAAGGTTTTGTTGAGAAATGTGCTATTTAAACAAGAACGATTTACAAATAGGGGTAGTAGGTAGTAGTAGGTAGTAGGTATATAGTATATATTACGAACTTAAAAAATATTTAAATAACTGGCTTTTCACATAACATCATAAAGTATTAAGTGCTCATCCGCGCGCTCTTTAGAAATCTACCTTCTGTAATCGGGTAAATTTTGTTAATAAATCCAGTGCTACTTCAATTCTTAAAACTAACGATTGTTAAACCCCTCTTCAAAAGAGGAGACCCGATTTTGATAAACAACTACCGCCCTATAGCTTTAATACCAGTGCTATCGAAAGTTTTTGATAAAGCTATGTACAATAAAATAAATAACTTTTTTGAACAAACAAACGTTATATCTCCACATCAATACTCGTATGGCCTCCGAAAAGACAGTTCTACATCTCATGCTTGTTTTAGTTTGGTTAAACTTATTACCCACACACTTAATAAAAATCAACCTTCATTAGCAATTTTTCTAGATATGAGTAAAGCTTTTGATAGAGTTTGACATAGCATTCTACTTTCAAAACTGGAAAAGTACGGAATTAGAGGGAAAGCTAATGATTGCCTCAAAAGTTATCTAGCAGAGCGGAAACAGTACACAGAACTTGCTTAAGTTGTTAAACATAATAAATGCTCTTACAAATCTTCTTTGAAAATGAGTACTTGCGGCGTCCCACAAGGAAGCGTTCTAGGTCCTCTTTTGTTTATAACATATATCAACGATTTACAAAGTAAGCTGAAACATACATGTCTTTTGTTTGCGGATGATGCTACTCTTATTATAAAATGTGATAAGAAATGTGACCTAGTAAATAAAGCCACCAATGAACTAGGCAGTGCTATAGAGAGTTGTTAGAAGATAATTGTCTTACGCTTAATCTAGAAAATACTAAAGTTATTAAGTTTAAAACTTGTAATTCTTTCACAAGTAGCATAAAGATCCACTCCAGTAATTCTTGTATTGGCTATGTGCACGTCTGAATCGTCAAACGTCAAGGGTCCCGGGACAATGTCAAACTCAGAGATGTCAAATAATGACACATGAATATTTTATTTATTTTAGCAAACGAGAAAGACCCCGTACTGGAAATTTTACTGAAATAAATAAGAAAATAAATAAATAAATACAAACGAAACGAATCATAGGAAACCATTAAGAAACCAATAGGAAACGTGAAAGTAAATTTGACAGATGTCCCCGGTAAGTACACATTTCTGGCATGGTGTGCGCTGCGATCGCCTAGCTTACCCCCACCATCTACTTCGCACATAGCCAATACAACTTGTAGATACTACCACTTTCCTCGGTATAACGCTTGATAAACATCTAGATTGGAAAGCACATGTTGCAAACGTATGTTCAAAATTAGACATATATATGTTTGCTTTGCGACGTATAAGATCTGTAGCATCAATGGAGGCTGCTCTGTCTGTTTACCATGGGTATGTTTCCCCTAATTACGTTATGGCCTTATAATTTGGGGTAATAGCTCTGACATCCAAAGAGCGTTTATAACCCAAAAAAAATGTATCAGAGCTGTACATGGAAGTGAATATCTAGTCCACTGTAAACCAATATTCCAGGAACATGACATCCTTCCATTACCGTGTCTGTCTATTTTGGAGACCACTAAATTTGTACATAAGAACTCACAATTTAAGTGGATTCCTACTAGGCCACCAATTAAACCAATTAAATTGTTCCATCCTGCACAAAAGTGTAGATCAAACGTATTTTCTATGGCCATAAAATTGTATAACCAGGTCCCTGATGAATTTAAAAACTTCAAACTTGTCAATTTGAGAGAAAAATGTTTAAATGGTTACTAGATAAGTGTTTTTATTGTACCTTGTATGTATAAATAATTGTGATTTGTGACTTTAATATTAAGTACATAATTATTTCTACGCCTTTGTTGCGGGCAGAATATGCAGAACTCACTAATAATACCCTACTAACCAAAATTGTACCATATTCTTGGAAATAAACCATTGATTGATTTGTCGGCCTGTTTAGCCTAGTTGGTAGTGCCACTGCCTCCGAAGCTAGAGGTCCCGGGTTCGATTCCCGGTAAGGGCATTTGTTTCTGTGGTGAGCAGAGACATTTGTTCCTGAGACTTGGATGTTTTTCTATATATTTATGTATATATCTATTAAATATATCGTCGTCTGGTACCCATAACACAAGCCTTATTGAGCTTACTGTGGGACTAGTTCGATTTGTGTAAAAAATTGTCCCAATATATTTATTATTTATTTTATTGAATTTGAAGCCACTAGTCACTAAATAAGGAACTGATGCTAATAAGTAATTGAGTTTCAGAATACCTTTTCTGTTTCTTAGAAAAACAGCGTAATAACTCATTTCTGATGATTATTTAAAAACAATAAAAACACGAAAGGACTCTTAACTTTTGCAAGTTTTTTGAGTATACTTAGTTATCAACTTGATGTCTAATTTGATTTGCATGTCTGATTTGATTGAATTCTAGGAAACCATGAACTTATAATTCATGAAGACAATATGATCAGTTCCTATGATTACAAAAAAAACTTCTTACTGTTTATTGCAAGAGAAAGTGTACATTTTACATTCTTGAGTTTGCAAACTCTATGCGAGATTATGTGCGCAGGCACTCAGCTCACTTTCTTAATTACACACATTTTTTAATTTTTGAAAATATTCCAAATTCATAAGGATAAATCAATTTTAAAAGTTCCTCATTCGAAAAGAGAGTAAGTGACAAGTAAGGCGTCCCAGCGTAAGAAAGTTACTAAGACAGATTTACTAAAAAAAGTGAAGTAGTTCTTTTTGTGCGCTGTGACTGTCAAAATTGACAACATTTCATTTTATAACACCTTACAATTTATATAGGAATCGAAAGCGTTTCGCCTCCAGGATCACGCGAATATTTTTATGAAAAATTAATACGGCTTATTGTAAAAAAATATAATCTAAAAAAAAAATATTCTAATTTTACCAATACTACGACCAAACAGATGAAACACAAAGTACAATATATATATATATACTGAGATAGAGATACCAGTGAAATTATCTACATAGATCGTAGCGCCGTTATGTATTTAGTAAGAACTAACCGCACGACCGCTGCATCTCTGTCACTTCAATATGCAAGTGCGATAGAGATAGCACCCAGTGACATCTGGTACAAACAAGTTACATTAACATTTCCATAGAAAAATTCGTACTTCGAACTGAAAGGCCCCTGAGATGAAATTCCATTGTCTAAAGTCATAAGAAAAAATTAATGTCATATATTGAATTTGACGTTGACAATTACCTGAAAAATCAAAGCCTTTTTTTTTCTTCTTCTGGCTTTGCATTTGCTTTGCATTGATTAGCCAATGACACTAAAACCAAAACCTGCCCGGCTAGTATGATAGCGTATACCGTCACGTTTTATGTGACGTTTCAGTACATTTTTGCCATATAACGTGACGGTATAAGCTATCATACTAGCTGGGCTGTGCCTCAAATCGATATCTACTGTACATTTTCTAACCAAAGAGAATACAATCACTACGTTCTAACGAATTTTAAGTGAAATAATCAAATTGAAAAATTGAAAATTTAGTCATATTTTCACTTATTAGTGTCGTATGTTGCTACTGGTCGTTAGTAAAGAACGAAACCGTACGGTTCCCTCCAAAATAGGTATAATCATTATTGTTTTGTGTGGTTTTGTGCCAAGCTGTAAAAATGACTCGTTGAAGACACTGGAGAAACATTTTTTTATGTGACTTCGTTATCTCGCAGGCTACGCCTAGCTTAAAATAGTCTACTTTGGGTTGATTCCAGAAAAATAGATATTGTATATGTGTAAGTGAACGTGTATTTATTGGGCTTGGTTTTGATGGCTTCACTAGATTGTTCGTGACGCTCCGTCTATATTTTTTACTTGGTCTGAGAATAGAACCCAATTGTAGCAAACCAACGTAGCAACAAACACAAAGTACAATATACAGACTGGCAACAAACTTGATTTGTTTTGACAAGACAACTTCAGTTTTTTTTTTTTAAGATCGTGACAAGACTAAAGTAATTGTTCTATTCTGTCGTAGAACTGGAGTTAGGCTATTTGAAAATAAGTATATTTTAATAAATTAATAATAAAGTAAATATTAATCACAGTGAAGACTTTAAAACTATTGGTGAGTTCCTCTTTTCAAGCAAATACGGGGAACTAATAAAATTTCAGGCTTAGAAATATGAAATGTTGTCAATTTCCCAGTAGTGAAGTCATTTCAACGATGGTCGGCTTTCTTCGCATTTTATTTAGAAAACTAATAAATAGCTATTATATTTTGGGGTTTCTTGTTAACAAATTAACGACATGAGTTAAGAATTCATGCTACTTAATGAAAAGTTGTCAATTTTACTATTTTATTTGCAAGGCAACTTTCGCCTTTGTGAATTATTTCCATATTTATAGAAACAGTTTATTTTTTGCTTACAATAGGTAACTAGTACTTATTGGGCAGATGAAATTACCATCAATCTGATGAATCTGATCTCATAGTGGGAGAAAAAGAAGAAATGAGATGAAGTGAGAACGGAAGTGGAAACTCGTTACATCCCGTCCTATTAGGGCTCGTACGTAAAATAATCTCATAGAGTAGTTACTAACGTTCTGACACTAATACATTTGGTCGAAGCTAAAAGGTACATACCTATGTACCTACTCGAGACTCGATTACGAGTACCAACTCGTAATATCAAAGAATTGAACCATGCATGTATAACGATTATAACGAATACATACCCAGCAACCCTCTTAGAACACCTAACATGTCGCCGGCGAGCGAGCCAGCGCCCATGACTATCTCAATATCGGGGCGGCTCTCGGCATGGTCCTCCGAAAACCTGGTGCGGGTGAAGGCCATCCCCGCCGCACCGCCAGGGAGCGTGAGAGGCCCAGTGCCCGCGAGGTACGCTGCTGCTGAGAATGGCGACGCTGCTGTGAGCTGGGGACACAGACACAGAGTACAGGCTCGGGCTACTCGGATCCCGAGTACGGAGGGCAGAGGCGGATCCAGGATTTTGGTTTGGCGGCTCCACTTGGCTTGGCCCCGTTTGGAGGGGACTTGACCCCGGTGAGGTTAGATTTTTGTTTGGACTCGGATGCTTTGGGCTGGGGCGATTAGAGGTTGGATCCACCAGTGGCGGGCCGTAAAGGGTTCCGTGGATCTCAGCTATGTTTCTTAGTGGCATAGGAAGTCATAGCTACTAAACTTGTGGTAGATGACTTCATTCAGTGAACACGGTCCCTACAGGAGTATTGAAATCAAACTGGAATAATTCCGACCTGGATCTAAAAATACGATAGGTATGGTAGGAGCACGACGCTAGGTACTGAAAATAAACTGTTTATTTCAAGTGATTCTATCGAAGCCAATATTTTTTAATTTTTTACATAGGTAAGTACTGAATATTTGCTCTAAATATAAAATTTTCAACAGTTCAGAGCAGAACAGGTAGTAAATTGAAACAATGTAGCCGGCTTCCACCTATCGTGATCAAATGTCTATTGTGTGTTCCCTTGTGCATATTTCAATTATTATTTATTAATTAACCGGTTCCCAAACGGCCAAAGTTTTGCATGACTTAAACTCATCAAAACATCGGGTACTTTCACTCGAATTAAAAAGCTTCCTTTTGAAGCTCGAAAAGTAGATATATATCTACTTACGTAGCATTATAGTAATTTAATCTTGTTGGGCGGGTACTATGGCGTAATGAAAGGCTCGGAACGGGCACTCCCGGGTGTTATTCACGGGAAAGTAATCCACCCTGGTTATTTTTCAGTGCGGCAAGGCACTGCAAACTTGAAACTTTGTGAGGTACTTCCGCACCATTAGATAAATAAGAGTTGATTATTTTGTTTTAGTTTTAAAGCAATAATTTTTTTTTCTACTTCAGCATTATATAGGTAATCTATCAATTACATGACTGACAGCAGTATTAAAACAATAATCGTTTTGCAAGTCTATATATTTCATTACATTATATGACTGGTGGGTGGGAGAATCAAATTGGATTTCCATACATTATGAATTATTACGAGTATACCTACAAATGTTATTTTTTAATTTTTAAAAGAGGCCTTCGTCAATGCTTGTATTGTGCCGCCATATCGATTTTTAATAAAATCAAATGAGTTAGCTTTGGTAGAATAAATATTGTATACAACGTTACATAATTAGGTCTTAAAATTCTCGCTACTCGCTACGCTCGTTTTGTTACAGCGACTCTCGAACATTAAGAACCCTTATCATGTAACTGTTGTTGAACTCTTATTATGTAACATGTAGCTAGATTGTCCAACGACTATAGGACTGCATGCTACTTTACAAAATGAAACAAAACGGGCAAGTGCGTTTTGACCCACGCGCAAAGTAGGGTTACGTAGTTTTTAATAATATAAAAATATATTGGGTGATAATATTACACAAATCAACCTAGTCCCAAACTAAGTAAAGCTGGTACTATGGGTACTAGACGACGACGACACATACTTATATAGCTAAATACATAGAAAACATCCAAGACCCAAGAACAAATATCCGTGCTGAATACAAGCAGGGCATTATTTGTGCTCTGGCCGGGATTCGAACCCGGGACCTCTAGCTTCGGAGGCAGTTGCACTACCAACTAGGCTAAACAAGCCGTCGAGTTGTCCACCCGTTACACCATGCGGACTTAACGACTCCCCACACAATGGATTTATCAAGCAAAAAAAACTTATTAAAATATTTTTCAAAATTAAATTCTTTTGTTTTGGTGGCGTGATGATGCCTAGTTACAATTAAAACTTTCTAGCAGTAATTGTTACTAAGCTTACTGAGCTAAGCAGTGGATAGATGGACGGAAATGGCGAAACTATAATGTTCTATTGTATACTACGGAACCCAAAAAAATTAAATAGAACAGATGACAGGGAAATGGCATATTTTGTACGGCACAGTTGTGCCAATTAACTAGGGCATGCAAATTCCCGGAAATTCCCAGGATTTTTCATACAAATCGGGACCGGGACTGCAAATCCTACTCAATTAACTATGCCGGATAGTATTCTAAATGTCATTGTGTAACGCAAATTTGTGTGTATCATTATTCGATCGCTTTAAGCGATAAGACCGCCTGTTGCTACCCATTACTAGTTATGTAAGTTTTTTTTGTGTAACATTGTTCTCTTGTGTGGTGCAATAAAGCATATTTATTATTATTATTGTGACTTACATCGTTTACACAAAGTCGAGAATCATTCACTATGAATGCGTTTCCAGAAAATGTCACGTGATCCTGAAGATTGTATCCCACCGGGAGATCTATTAGGGGCTCGATGCCTGTCTCCTGAAGATGTTGTCGAGGACCTATTCCCGATACCATTAGGAGCTGGGCGGAGCCAATGGTGCCCGCTGCCAATATCACTTCCCGCCGAGCTCGGACTTGATACCTAAGAAGCAAATGAAAATGCGTCAGAGGGGATAGGCCAATTTTACAATATCGGGTATTGAAATAAAAAGAAATAAAAGCTTAAAAAAGAAATGAAGATGCGGTTGAGTGATGTAGGGTGAGTCAGAGGGGTGCTTTATAAGACCAGGTGCTTTATAAGGGTCATTTAGAGTTGCTATTTTACTTAAATAGGTATTAGTTTTCAACCGCATCCTTGCAAATATGGGACATTGGGACTTGTTATCCATCAGCATGGGGTGTAATAAATAATGCATTACCTGATGTTACGTTTTATAAACTCAACCCCATACGTAGTTTTAGTCCTCGGGTCGATCAGTAGTTTAGTTGCCGTGGAATACTTCGACACCTTTAAGTTTGGCCGGAAGCGGACAGGCTCTAAGAAGGCTTTCGAAGTGCTGCATCTACGACCTTTCCTCATAGTAGCTTGAGGTTTAGAAAATCCAATAACGTTTTCTCCGTTTGGATCCCTCCATTCGTAACCCAACTCTTCCCCCGCTCTTCTAAAAATACTCTCCAGGGGAGACCGATACGGCGCGTAGTCAATATCCAAATATCCTCCCCTGCCGTGGTATGAAGAATTCATTAGTTCAGGAATTCTAATATTTTCAGATTTTATGAAATAGGGTAGCACTTCGGAATAGCTCCAGCCAGCGTTGCCCATTCGAGCCCAGTCATTGTAGTCGTCCGGATGTCCCCGTTGATAGATTAGGAAGTTTAATACGCTGCTGCCACCGAGAACTTTTCCTCGCGGTAAGAAACAGACTTTACCTCGGAGATCTTTGCAAGCTTTTTTTTGTGGTTCGGAGTTGTAACCCCAATTCATTGGAGTCAAAGAGAGGAAAGCTGCAAATATGGGGATATCAGAGAAGAAGTTTTCGTTGCCTCCGGCTTCTAGTAACAGAACTTTCCATTGTTTCACCTCGGTAAGTCTGTTTGCCAGAACACACCCCGCCGAGCCCGCTCCAACAATTATGAAATCGAACTCTTCCTGTTCATGGGGTGTATAGTCTGGTAGAAAACCCTCCTTCGGATTACGCGGCAAGGGCCGAAACATGTCGGTCCAGAAATCAAACATATTGGAGGGTTCCATTGCGTTTATTACGACAATGGCGTAGAAATACAATATTTGTCGCATTTTGGTTTAGGGACTCTATTTTAAGTCTCATTTCTTATTCTACTTCTGAAACAAAAAAGGTAACAGAAATTATCATTGATCTCTTTTTTTTAATGACATATGTTCGACTGTTTTTGTTTAGGTCGCATCAAAGTTTTCGCGAGTTAAGATTTAAGGAATTAAACTTCTTTGGTTGCGTAACAAAATCTACACACTATTGCAACGGTAGGTAAGGCTAGGCGTAGTCTAAAGGTGCGACGGCGGCTTTCAACGCCCATTTTAACATCATACGGCTCGATGAATTTAGTGAATTGACACACAAAGGTTGATGCGACCCAATGTGACTCGCAATAAATATGTCCAATTTACCTCCCACAACATAAAAGCTTTCTTTCTACAAACCGAGCCGCGGGATTAAGCAAGTGACAAAGTAGATCATATACCGTTTATTGTCTAAAAGACACAATCGAGATGATCGAATTGATGGCTACATTTACATAGCTACACAAAAGGCATTGTAATCCTGGTATTCGAAGGTCGACGTTTCTAGATTCTGCTGGTTTACGTCCCTGTGTACTGAGAATATAAATGTTATTTAACGCGTGCTCGATACTAATCAGTGAACCATGTCTCGTTATTGGCTGCGATAAGTTCTTTATGTTAGGTAGTTACCTACTTAGACAAACTGCAGGTCTACTCTTACGGGCATTATTAACCCACTTTGACTACATGGTACACCCAATCCGTATTTCCTGTAAGATAAATAATACATTTTCAAAGGGCTCTACTATAGGTATTTATTTTATATTTGTTTGAATGTCAATTGTAACCTTTTGTTAAATTGAGATTAAATGGATACCATCCAAGGTCTGGGAGCTCGCCTTAGCGCCCATTGTATTGCGGCGTTGCTAAGTTACGAAATGGTTCTCACCGTTAGGAACGGTTTACGCATCTGTTTGGATTGCTTGTTTATTTTGGAATCCATTTACTTAACTACTAGCCTGGATTCTGGCGAAAGTTAGGGTATATACATACCCATGTATTAAAAGGATTTATTTGTCCGTTAACCACCATTTCCAATGGGAAGCAATTCAAATAAATAAAAGATAAAATGCTGGGTGAATTAATTGCTTCAAAGTAAATTATTTATAATGTTGTATGGCCCAAATGGCATGAAACGTCACGTAAAACATATGTAACCATAAAAAGCCTAAAATGCTGGCTGGGTGGAAATGAATGGTCAAAATGATAAATATGACTAGCACTAAAGATAAAACCTACGGGTGATTAGGTACTTAACGTTTTAGAGCGTGCTTAAGGTTGATTCCAACAAAAAACGAAAGCGGTTTCGCTAATAAAAGAAGTGAGATCTAATCGGAAAACAATTTCTTTATTTGTTTAAAATAATTTGTTGGAATGTCATTATTTTTTGACAAATAAGAAGGTATTTTTATAATATTTTTAAATAAAGAGGCTTAATATTAAATTACTATATAGCAGGCGTGCATATTTACTACTTCCTGCACGGGAAAATAAATAGATTTTGATATACGATACCTACTGTCAAAAATTTGATATTTTGTTTGGAATTTGGAAAACTTTTATTGCCGCATGTAACTTATTTCCACAGTCATCAGAAGTTTCCAATGAGCCAAACAAGATGGGTTTATTTTGTGTAGTTTAGGAATTACTATGGCTACCTTCTGTACCTCGGAGTACATTCAAGAGTGAACGGTCGTGGTAAGTAAGAAGTTTTTTTTATTGAAATTCAAGATTCGGTAAATGGAACATGGTCTTAAAGGACTCACGAATAAAAGGTTAAGTTAATAAAAGGTCAAAATAAATGATTTGTGTAACACGGCTGGTGCTGTGTCGCCTTTTTTGCTTTGAGAACTTGGCTGACACACTGCCGTGAGTCTAGATCGAAATATAATGTTTAATGTTAAGACACTTTACGTAATTAACTAGCTGAATGATATAACACCCTGTGTGTGTCATTTCATTAGTCATAAAGTGTCGTGCTTGTAAGTTACCTTTTCTCATTTAGTCCGTAGGTATACATAGGTCTAGTATGTATGTATGTCAATATTTTGATATTGCTTGTACTTAGGCATCCCGTAAATCGTTAGCGTTACGAAATAATATGTACAAAAGCATATTAAAAGTGATATTTACTGAATAATCTTGAAACTAACAGATTAATGTAATGTTAATCCATCAAAATTCTTATTTAAAGTGAAAAAAATCCAAATATTCAATAGTAAACTGTGAGTGTTTGTATGTACAGAGACACTCACAGTTTACTGATCATGTTGCTTTTGAAACAGAGAAGAGTAGGCATGTCAGTTAGTTAAACGTATTTGCATGCGTTACTCAGTACCGAGGTAATCTTAAAGTGCCGCCGGGGAGTTGAAGTTGATCCTCTTACAACAAAGTATACTTATTTACTTACATCAAGTCAAAAACTTTTGGAGTAAACCATTATTGGCGGTATTTTGTTCGCACCGTGTAACTTTTTCTACAAACACCAAATTAGACCAGGCAAAGTACCTAACCCGAAAAGAAGAAAATTTCCCTACTGTCCGTTTCTCTTCACACCCTTGGGGAAAACCTCGGCAGGGAATTAATTCCACAACTGGAGCCTGTTAGGGAGAAATGTATATAAATTGCTCTTTAAAAATAATACAATAAAACACCCCGACCATATACGAAGTAAGTACATAAATGACAAAAGTAGATTTCAAAAACGGTTGTATGATTGCGAGGTATAGTTAGAAATCCAGAAAGATCCGTCGGGGGCTGCCATTGTCTGTTTTTAATTTCACAAAAAAATAATTGTAGTAAACTCGAGATACATAATATAGCAACTTAAATCAAGGTGCCTTAACAGTAACAGTAACACGGACCGCATAATCTTACTTCATGTTGGTTTCTAATACCTCGCAATCATACAACCGTTTTTGAAATCTACTTTTAGCTTTTATGTACTTACTTCGTATAAGGGGGGGGGGGGGGGGGGGGGTGTATTTTTTATTTTATTATTTTGCAATTCGAAACGTCGTGGGTTTAACAATTTTTTTAATTTTTCTAATGTATGTATTGTATAGTGGTTATAAATGTAGATTAGGAGGTGTCGGTACGAAACCCTTCTTTGTGCGTAGTCGAACACGCACTTGGCCTGTTTTATAAATTACTTTTTTTTCTCATGCTCTAAAACTAAAAGTAAGAAGTGGGTTGAAAGTAAGGCAAATCGCCCCATGAGTTGAAAAAAAAAAACAAAAAAATTGACCAATGGCAGACATCTCTACAGCCCCCGCCGTAAAATTGTATATTCTAAACTATGTTTATAATTATTACGAGTTTAAATTTTAAATTATGATGATAAAAAACTAAATAAAGACTGATACAAACATCACCATCATCATCATCTTACGTACATACATATGATCACGCCTGTTTCCTAGGTAGGCAGAGATCACGGATTTCCATTTGCTACAACTGATCCTGATATACAAGTTTCGCTTCATGAACTCTCATAACATTCTTCATGCATGCGCGCCGTTAGGGTACTCTTGACCTGGCCTTTCTGCAGATTGACTCCGATTTGGTAGGATTACGTTCGCCGAGGTCTTCCTCTTAGAACTTTCCATCCTATACATACACAATATTTTTTATATAAAGACTGATACATATTGTTATGTGGATACACACAATTGACAGCACAACATTGCATTTTTAGGGTTTCGTATCCAGAGGGTAAAACAGGACCCTATTACTAAGACTCCGCTGTCCGTCCGTCTGTCTGTCCGTCTGTCACCACGCTGTATCTCATGAACTGTGATAGTTAGACAGTTGAAAATTTCCCAGATGATTTATTTCTGTTGCCGCTATAACAACAAATACTAAAAATAAAATAAATAAATATTTAAGGGAGCTCCCATACAAAAACACTTAAAGAAAATTCTCGTTGTGTACATCAAGCGCTGTGTTTCAAAATGTATGGGAAAACTAAAATCCAACTCGCACTTGACCAAAATTCTATTAGATATTATTTAACGTTCTTATTACTGATAAAAACGAATAAAATAAAATAAAATCAATTAAATTAAAAAAAGGTCATGATAAAATGTCTAATGTTGTATAGATAATAGTACAGAACCCTTCGTGTGCGAGTCCGACTCGAACTTGGCTGGTTTTTTATATTTTTAAAGCTATTCATTCTCAAGATATTCATGAAAATGTGAAGGAAAGGAAGCCTTACATCGTCTATATGGCGTCACAAGGTAATTGAGACAGTCACAATGCACAAAAAGAACGGCAATACCATTTCTTTAGTAAGCCCATGTAAATAGTAGTGTTTCTGTGTGATTTTTGTGATTTAAGACAGTAATAGGGTTACAGTTTTACCCTGAAACTTTGTCAATTCTCTCTTGCTAGAGCGCAGAATAAAAAAACTGAATCGGCCAAAAATTATTATGAAACTCTGAAAAATCTAGTAATAGGAGCAGTAGATAGAGAAAAAGCTGCATTTTTTAAACATTATACTAACAATAATTTACACCAGCCTAAAAAATTGTGGAACTATCTCAAAAAAACAAAAGAAGTCAATAATAGTATTACTATAGATATACCGGAAAATTTTCTAAATATACCAGGTGGTAGTCAAATAGACTGTGAAACATATTTTTTTTACTTCCAGCAACAATAATAAAAGCATATTTTCGTTAAGTCAAGCTTCAGAATATGAAGTCGGTAGAATACTTTTAAACATAAGCACAAATGCGTTAGGGTATGATGGTCTAAGTGCTGAAATGATTAGGCTAACTCTACCTGAAACATTGTCAGTTACGAGTATTACGAGAATCGTCAATATGTCTATTGCTACCAGCACTTTTCCGAGTATTTCGAAGCGAGCTCTTGTAAAGCCCATACCAAAATCTAGCGTTGTTGAAGAGGTTGGACACTTGCGACCAATAAGCATCCTTCCTGTGCTGTTAAAGGTACTGGAGAGGGTGGTACTTGAGCAAATGGAGAGGTACATTACTCACGAAAGTATCATACCGAAGTATCAGTCCGGATTTCGTAAAGCACATGGCACGGAATCAGCACTTTTGCAGGTTACCGACGACATACTTACAGCCTCTGATGCAGGTCTTAGTAGTGTACTTGTCCTGCTTGATTTTTCGCGCGCTTTTGTCTGCCTAAACCCGAATTTATTGGTTGCTAAACTTTCCTATTACGGTTTCTCAGATAGTACATGTAAATGGTTCGAAACATATTTAAATCACAGAGAGCAATATGTAGAGATTGAGAATATTGATGGAAGCAAAGCTGTCTCAGATATACGTAAAGTGCCGAGAGAAGAACACCCCAGGGGTCTATACTCAGTCCTATCCTGTGTTCTATCTTCACCGCAGATATGCATATGCCTAATCAGTTACAAGTGTGCAAATAACATCTGTACGCGGATGATACACAGATATATTATAGTTTAGACTCTAAAGACACTGTAGAGGCTCTGACGAAAATAAATAAAGATTTAAATGCCATCTTTAAGTGGGCTGAGAAGAATTCTCTAATCCTCAATCCGGTTAAATCTAAGATCTTAGTGTTGGGCACAAAGATTCAAGTTAAAAAAGTTCTAGACCACAATCGAAAAATATATATTGATGGAGTAGAATTGCCGATTGAAAAGGAAGCTCGTAACCTGGGACTTATTATTGACAGCGAATTGAGATTTGCTAAGCACGTGAACGAGAAAATTAGAAATGCTTTCTATAAACTCAAAACGTTGTACAATATTAAGAAGCAAAACTCAGAAGAAGTCAAAATTCTATTGTGTGACCTTCTGGTGCTCTCACCATTTAATTATTGTAGCGCGGTATACGGACCCAGGCTTTGGATCAAGACAGAGAACGCAATACAGAGAGTGCAGAATGCCTGCGCTCGTTTTTGTTTTGATATACCCAGACAAGCGCATGTCACGCCTTTCTTAATAAAAAATAAAATTTTAAACATGAAGTCCCGCAGAGAGCTACATATAGCATGTACGACTCAAAAACTGTTATGGAAAGGACAGTCTGAATATCTTTTTGAGAGGCTTCGATGGTCCAAAGATGTACATAATCTAAACACGCGATCGATATATGGATTTTTTTTAAACATTCCTCGAAGTCATTCAGCTGGTTTTAGAGGCTTCAAAGATATGGAACAATTTACCGCCACCTTTAAGGAACTAAGTCAGCTGTCAGACATTTAAAATCAAATTAAAGCAAGCATTGCATGAGAGGCAAAGGCACGATTTTGAAATAGCCTTTAAATTTAAATAGCAAATAAAAAAACCCAACAACTTAGCCATTCACCACACACACACAAGGTGTTTAAATTTTAATTCGGTAGTTGAATATTAGTTTAGCAACAGTTTAGGATGATACCCACTTTCACTACATTTTCTTCTCGGCAAACATCATAGACCGATTTAGGGGCACATTGAAAACCAGCGCTGGTGGTACAAATATGGGCCGCCAGCAGTAGCTGAATGTGTTCCTTTTGCCGCTTTCTAAATTGTTAACGGTTATTTTTTGTTAGTATTTTTTTGTTTATAACTTTTATAAGGCATTAAACTATTTCTTATTCTTATTCAATTAATTGTAGGTAAAATGGCGAAAATGGAACCCCTATAGATTCGTCATATCTGTCCGTCCGTCCGTCCGTATGTCACAGCCGATTTACTCTTTCAAAAGTCCCTACCCACCATTCCTTTTAAATAATCGCTCACTATATTTGTATAACGAAACCATTTGTACAACATTTGTATATAATATTAAGTGATGATATTTACATAGCTGTGTATTACCTACTGTGTACGTATATTTTTATCCGTGTATATTGTTTGTAAAAGCTCACGAATAAGCATTTCTTTTTAAAATTTTAAAATGATTCATTAAGTGAAATGTAATATTTCTTTTGAGTGAAATAAATGTCTTTAACCAGACAAGTCATCGCATGTCGTCAGCGGTGGGCTGCCAGCAAGGTGACCCTCTTGGCCCAGCCATTTTCAGCCTCGCCATCCATACAACCATTTCAAATTTAAATTCAAAATTTAACTCGTGGTACCTCGACGATGGGACTCTAGGAGGAGACTGGAAAACCGTTTTAGACGATTTGAAGAACCTCACTGATTCTTTTAGCGCAATCGATCTGGAGCTAAACTTCTCCAAATGCGAGCTATTTATTAACAAGCCCCTCCCTGCGGCTGATATGCAAAACATAATCGCTTATTTTAATACCCTAGCTCCCAATATCAAAATAATAGATAAAAACTCCCTCAGACTCCTAGGAGCTCCCATCTTACCGGAATCAATACCACCACTCATCAACGACCATCTCAACACTCACAAAGGCGATTCGGACTGCCTTCTAAAAATCAATGCACACATGGCATTAATGATCATAAAGTTTTGCCTGTTCGTTCCCAAATTCACTTACATACTCCGGTGTAGTCCCATCTGGCAACATCCTCATCTTATCGAGCCCTTAGATTCCGTACTCAAAACCACTCTCTCATCCATCCTAAACAGCCACCTCGATAATCGCGCTTGGACCCAGGCCTCGCTGCCTATCCGACATGGCGGCTTGGGTATACGCCAAGTCGTCAGTGTAGCCCTGCCTGCGTTTTTGGCCTCATTTCACAGTACACAAGACCTCGCCGATAAGATTTTCTGCTCAACCTCCGATAACGAGTGCACCACTACCCTGAATGAGGCCAAAGACATGTGGATGCAGTCTTGTCCTGGTGTCCCTCTTCCGGTTTGCCTAAAGTCGCAAAAACAGTGGGACGAGCCGCTATGTAAGTCAACTTTAAAAGAACTCACTGACACTGCCCAGAGTTCTGCAGAGCGCGCTCGTCTGCTCGCAGTTGCGGAACCGGAAGCTGGATATTGACTCCACGCATTGCCATCAGCCAACATTGGTACCCTGCTCGACAAAACGACCCTCACCTTAGCCACCTGCTTGCGACTAGGCACTAAAACCAATGAGCCCCACCGCTGCCGCTGTGGCGCTATGGTTAACGAGCTAGGCCACCACGGCTTGTCCTGCCAGAGGAGCGCAGGCCGCATCTCCCGCCACGCGTCTTTGAATGATGTCATTTGGAGGGCGCTTGCTTCCGTTAACGTGCCGGCCATCCTTGAGCCGAACGGTTTCGCACGTGACGATGGCAAGCGCCCTGACGGTATGTCACTCAATCCGTGGAAGTTGGGGAGGACGCTTGTGTGGGACGCCACCTGCGTTGATACGCTCGCGCCATCCCACCTACAGGCGACCTCTGTCAAGGCGGGGGCTGCGGGGGAACAGAACAAGCGGCGCAAATATGCTGCCCTCGGTGAGGGCTACATGTTTGCGCCGTTTGGGGTTGAAACTCTGCGACCGTGGGGGCCCAGCGCGAAATTCCTTTTTAAAGAAATTTCCCAGCGCCTCACAGATACCTCAGGTGACCAGAGGGCTGGCAGCTACTTCGGCCAGAGATTAAGTCTGGCCATCCAAAGGGGTAACGCTGTTATTGTTTCATAAAAATTAAAATTATCTTCAGAATAAAATATTAAAATGTATTGTATAGTGGTTTTTAAATGTAGATTAGGTGTCGGTACGGAACCCTTCTTTGTACGTGATCCGACACGCACTTGGCCGTTTATTTTACCGAAATGTAAACATGTCACACATCAAACGATTTGTATTAAAATACATGTAAGGTTAGCCAGCAATTTTTTGATTAAGTGAATATTCACTTATATCACTCACTATCCCTATATCACTATCGGTGATACTGATAATCGTATAAAACGATAAATTTCGGGCCATGGAATCAAACAAAATATGAAAAAAAATTATACACGTGCTAATTAAATTCAACTAAAATGGGGTTGAATTGAACAAGATAGATCCAAAGGCAAAGGTTTTTGAGTAGGATTTACTGAAAAACTGCCTCTCTTAAACATAAAGACGTAAGTGCCTTGCGTTTTTTATGCATATACATATTTTTGTGACGGGACCCTTCATTGTGTCCTTCAAAAGAGCCCTTGTGGCTTATTTGCTGAATAAATATTTGAATTGATTTGAATGCACGTGGTGCCTCACGCGTTTGCCCGGTTTTCTATATCAGTGTGTAAGTACCTACTTTTAAAATTATTGACAACAACCTTTTTTAACTGTAGCCTTTTTACAAATTATGGTTTCTAACGCCTTTTTGACGGAAATTCAATTCCAGTCCGGATTTTCATATCTGTATTCTATTATGAAAACATGCATAATCTGCAATGACGGCATTTGGAGCCAGTCCAGTACCTAAGTCCGATCTATAGGATTTGCATTTAGACTCAAAAAGTCTTGGAATCAGTTCAGCGGTATTTTGTCTTAGGAAACCGTCTGCCTATGTGTACAGTGTTAGTAATCTATGACATAATCAAACAACTGCGTATTATTATGAACTGCAGGTTTCACTAACTTGGTGATGTGCTTGGTGACTGAACATAGTTGCACAGGACGAGGGACTTTCCCGCCAACGGGATTATGTTTAGTACTTACACAATAATACCCGTGAGACATTTAGTGACAAATAATTTACAGCAAAGAAAAAACCGACTTCAATTTTGCACTTCGCTATGTCATACACATGACATCCTATCCTAATCCTAATAATCCTAAACCTAATATTAATATTAAAAACGTGAAAGTTTGGATGTATGTACGTTCCTCTTAATCTCAAAAACTACTGGACGAATTTTTATGAAACTCTCCAGTTATGTACCTTATATATCAGAATAGGACATAGGCTATAATTTATGTCAAATTTCATCCCTTCAAGGGGCAAAAAAGGGGATGAAACTTTATATGGAGAGAAAATATTGATGTGACGGGGGATATAACAGTTTCGTTGCCATAGAGATACGTCGTCAAGGTACTAAGTCAAAAATTCGCGACGTGCTTACAACTCATCCGTGGCTCAGTGGTTTAGCATATGGTCTGAAGACGATGCACTCGGGTTCGAATCCGGCACTTTTTGCAAGATGTTTTTAAATTTCAAATTAAAGGAAAAATATTTGAAAAATTTAGTGGACCGCGTATGCCAGATGTCACAGGTTCGAATCCTGCTCGGAAAACTAATTTTTTTAATTTTTCTATTTAATTTGGAATTTTCGTTAGCAGCGTTATTGATTAATACAAAATTAAGATTGATGTTTTTAAATCTTAGTGATAACATTTTCATTGCGCGGAGTAAAACTATTTTTATAAGCCTAGGAACTTTAAACCTTAAAATTTAATTTTTTTTTAAACTATTTAACGATGCAGAGTCCAGTCCGTATGCTCAAAAACTGCTCGAATTGGTAACGGTCGGTTAGAAACTAGCGAAAAAGATATGATTGTATTAGGAGTCCTTTTTTAGGGAAAGGGCCGATTCACTCTCCGTGATGGTTCCAAACAATGATAAACAGCTGCTGGTAGAGTCGCGGAAGTGATGACCAGGGAGCGAAACTTTGGTGCCGATGACAGACGTATGACGTCCAGCTATATACATAGTGTTTTAATCTGGATTATTGGAGGAATCGATTTTGATGATGAAAGGTTAACTTACAACAATAATTTAGTTCTAGTTGCGATTACAGGCATTATGTACAGTATAGTTAAATTAGAAGATGCGATGTTGTGTTTGAATTTTAAGCGTTCTGCTTATTTTTCGACTACCCACGAAATATAATTTGTGTTTTTCATTAATCCGAATATATTTTTTATAATTAATTACTTAGTAAAATATTTTATTCTTATTGTCTTTTTTTAATATTTACAATATTTTCTATATAAATAGTAATTTCTTTATTAATAAAAAATAAAATTTACATTACCATTATTGCATTATTAATAATCATTGGAGTGTCGCAATGTTGTTTATATAAAATCAACCTATATGTGAATTTGCGTCATAATGATGTCACCGGCACCAAAGTTTCGCTCCCTGGTGATGACACCACCACTTACCCCATTGAATTTTTGAAGTCTTTGGAGCTTTCCGGGGTGCCACCTCACACGCTTGAGAACTGAAGGTAGGCGTACCAGATTTGTAAATGCGCAACTTAGACTCACCCAACTTATGCAACGGCACTAGGTAGATTGAGAACGAAATAGGGTAGTACATTGTGAAGGGCTTCGTCAGTTTCAATGGGCCTCATAACAAGGCTCAAAGTCACAAAAAGAGCAATGGAGAGGGCTATGCTGGAAGTATCTCTGCGTTAACGCATAAGAAATGAGGCCATCCGCAGTAGAACCAAAGTAACAGACATAGTGGCGATCATGTACCGGAAGGCACATCGTGGGTTGGCCCCCCACAAGGTGGACTTATGACCTGGTAAAGGTCGCAGGAGTCCGCTGGATGCGGGTGGCGCAGGATCGGTCATTTGTGGCACTCTTTCGGGGAGGCCTATGTCCAGCAGTGGACGTCCTTCGGCTGATATGATGATTATTGTGAAGGGCACAATTTTAACGGGAGAAGCCAAGGGAGAAAAGTGTCTGATACCACGTATTACAATTATATCGAATAACATACCATTTAATGTTTAACGTCTACAGTTTCCATTAAAAGTTGCATTTTCTATGACTAAATAATAAATCACAGGAGCAAACGTTAAAAGTAGCAGGAATACATTTGAGCACGCCCTGTTTTTTTCATGGACGGTTGTATGTGGCTTGCTCACGTGTTTCAAAATCACACATTTGCATATTTTTGCTGACCGAAATACACCATTTAATATAGTACTACTAACTATAGTATATAATAATAATAATAATAATAATATATTCTTTATTGCACCACAAACAGAAATTCTTACAAGATAATCCTTAAAAACTAATAGGTAACAACAGGCGGTCTTATCGCTATAGAGCGATCTCTTCCAGACAACCTTTGGGTAGCAGGAGATGAAAACAAAAAGAAAAAATAACAACAGGTAGTGCTAAGATAAAGCAAGAGAGGTAGAATGACACATACATCTAGGCTAATATATAGAGCTATTAATACAATACATTAATAAATATATATATATATATATACATAACTACATAAATATATACATACATAACTACATAAATATATAGCTACAAAGATAATACAAGCTAAGAGAGTGACAAGTAATGTTGTCTCAGGAGATTTTTGAAAATGGGCAGAGACTTGGCACATCTAATATCTAACGGCAGAGCATTCCATAACCGAACAGCTTGAAAAGTGAAAGATTTGTTGTAAAATTTTGAAGAAGAAGATGGTGGAGCAAGAAGTCTGTTTTGAGTAGATCTCACGGACGAGAGGTACTTAAAACGCTCTTTGAGATACGCAGGGGTGGTTGGGTTGAATAGTACACTATACAGAAGAGCTAGGATATGCGAATCACGACGAAGACGAATAGGAAGCCACTTGAGTTGAGAACGAAAGCTGGAGACGTGGTCATACTTGCGCAAGCCAAATATGAACCTGATGCAAAGATTTTGAAGCCTCTCAAGTTTATTTAGCTGTTCCTCAGAAAGATCAAGATAGGAAATGTCGGCGTAATCTAGGATAGGGAGAAGAAGAGATTGAGCAAGCGCAGTTTTAGTGGCGAGCGGTAAGAAGTTACGAAGTCTACGGAGTGATCCCACAGAAGCAAACATTTTCCTGCTGACCTCGCTCACCTGAGGTATCCAAGATAAAGTGCGGTCCAAGATAATGCCAAGATTTTTCACTTGGTGAGAATAGGGAATTACAACACCGTCAAACATGATGGGCGGTAGAGTACCAACAACGACCCGAGGCATGAGCTTAGGACTACCTATAATTATAGCTTGAGTTTTACTCGGGTTGACTTTGAGACCGTAGCGCCTACTCCAGTCCGAAATGCGTGCCAGATCATTATTAGTGGAGAGAATCAACTGAGGTAGATCGCTTAATGCACCCTGAGAGTAAATTTGGAGATCGTCGGCATAAAGGTGATAAGATGAGAAGATATTGCTCGTAATGGAATTAATGAAAATAGTGAAAAGAAGAGGCGACAACACGCCACCTTGCGGAACGCCGGCAAGCGTGTTGCACCATGAGGACCGGGAAGAATCTACCTTTATACGCTGCCGACGACCAACTAAGTAACTATGAAACCAATCAATTACCGCAGGAGATATGTTAAGAGAACGCATTATACCAAGCAAAATGTTAGAATCAACCGTGTTAAAGGCATTGCTGAAATCCAACAGCGATAACACCGTGACCTTTCTGCTATCCATGCCTGCACGGATATCATCAGTGATTTTCACCAGAGCGGTAGCCGTACTATGACCCGTACGAAAACCGGATTGAAAAGGGTTCATGAGATTATTCCTATTAAGGAAGGATGTCAGCTGTTGGTGAACAAGGCGCTCAAGAACTTTTGATAGGAATGGGAGAATGGATATGGGGCGATAGTCAGAAAAGGAAGAAGGATTAGACTTCTTCGGCAATGGAATGATATCGGCATCTTTCCAGAGCGAAGGAAAAACGCTAGACGAAATGGATGTATTAAGGATGCAGGTGATGATAGGAACAAGGAGATCAAGGAGAGGAAGGATCATATTACGGCTAACACTGTCAACTCCAACGGCATTGGATGTAATGGCTAATACGTTCTTCCTAACATCACTGTCAGTAAATTGAGTAAGAGAGAAAGGAGGAAAGTCAGGAGTTGGGACACTTGAAAGAAAGTTAAGAGTATCGGTCTTATCTGGTCCGGTAAAGGTCGTGGTAGAAGAAAAGTGCTGGTTAAGCTGGTTGAAGTCAACATCGTTTCTAATGGGATTTTGCGTAGATTTACCAACTCCTAATGACTTGAGAAACTTCCAAACTTTAGCAGGATCACCATTCTCTACAGATGCGTGAATGTGACGCCTTTGAGCATCACGACAAACGGTGCTGCATCTGTTACGAAGCGCGTGATACCTGTATTTATTTTTTTCAGTTGCGTTTCCCTTATACTTGGACTTTGCGAGATTCTTCTTGGCAATTAATGATTTAATATCCTCGGTGAGCCAGGGAGCAGGAACATGCTTGATTTTGACTGGACGAATAGGAGCGTGAACATCGTAAAGCAGGGTCAAAACGGAGTTAAAACGATTCACCTGCTCATCCACGGTTACAGCGTTCAAGATCGCATTCCAGTCCACTAGGACGGCGTCTTCTCGAAGCTTGTCGACATTCATCCGACCAAAACTGCGCTGAAGGAGGACTTTGGGCTTAGCCTTTGGGGGACGTATTTTGTAGGACAATAATAGAAGATGGTGATAAGAGAAAGCATCAGCAGAGTACTGTTTATAACTTGCAACGTGATTGGTAGAAGAGACAAGTGTAAGGTCAAGAAGCGATGGCGAACAGTTAGGGAAATGATGCGTAGGATCCGAAGAAAGAATGGTCATGTTGCAAGCATCGACAAGGGACAAGAGAGACCTCGAACGTGAATCATTTTTTATCAAACAGGTGTTAAAGTCACCCATGATAATGTGGTGACTGTAAGACGGCATGAGGTCTTCCAGAAGCTTTTCAAATGAAGGAAAGTAGTTAACTTGAAGCGAAGGTGAATAAAAGACACCAAGAAGGATCTTAGAGTGAGATAGGCTCAATTCTAGAAATAAGTACTCTGCTGCGTCCGAAGAGGTAGATTGAGATGACATGCTTAAAATGGAAAATGGGATATGTGAACGAAGATATATTGCAACCCCACCACCTCCCCTACCAACGCGATCATTCCGAATTAAGCTGAAGCCGGGCAGAGAATAAGAAGTGGAAGGTAAACACGGTTTAAGCCAGGATTCGGAAACAAGAATCGCGTCTAATCGTTTTAAATCAAAGGACATTAATAAATCGTTGTAGTGGGCTGGAATACTCTGCGCGTTGATATGGACTAAGTTAAAATTTTTCGGCACGTCAGAGAGTTGTCCGTCAAGTATGTCATGGAGAGAGGGCGGGAGACTCTGAAAACTATCGTCATCGGTTACGGAGGAAGCTGAGACATAATTATCATTATCACTATCATCACTTTGTAGCATTTATATAATTGATAGATAAATACAATAGAATATAAATATATATATATATATATATAAATATAATTATTAGCAATAAATACAACTAATTAGCACACTAAAAAACGCCAACTGACTACCCGCCAGCAGTACAGATATGTAGAAGTATAGGCATAAGTAACACAAAAAACTTCTAACCAGAAACGAAACGCAAAATTACAAAATGGCAACACAAGACCAAACTGTCACTCACTGACAGTAAGTGACAGTGTCACTACTGTCAGTGCATGACAGCGTCGAGTATTTGTCTGAAAAAAGATAAGAATATACTTCATTTAATATACTTCAATAAATAAGTTGTAAAAACAATTTAAAAAATAGTAATAAGTTAATATTATGTCCTGATTTCATTATATGACAAAATTGATGAATAGAACCATGCTTTCTTCGTCGGTTGATTATCGACCGTCACTATTTCGAGCCATTTCTGAGCATAACTTACTGAATCGAATTGGACATAGCATCGGATAGCTCCAAAAAAATTAAACAATTAGTTCTCCCTCGGTGTTTTGCATTTAGTTCATCACTTTCACCATATAGCCTGGAACATTTCGATTCGATACGATTTTTGAATACCTATGTGGAAGTCTAATTGGCAATTTACGAGTTCTGCGCGTACGAAGTTGCGGCCAAAAGCTAGTTTTTACATACATATCCATCCCACTTCACCACCTGTACTGCTTTTCGTTAGCAAATGAGGTGGTTAAAAGTAAAAGTAGTTTATTCTTCAAATTAGGCATACTACATGCACTATGAACGTCAATAAACTACCACCGGTTCGGAAAACAAACCTCTGCCACAAGAAGAATCGGCGTAAGAAACTCGGCGAAGTGTCAATTTTTCAAAACAATATACATTATACGGTTAAATATAAAATTACAGTGTCAGCTACTACAAATAACAATGCTACAGTAGAAAACCTATTTTCGCGATAGATTAGCCGTGCAGAACGCTATTACTGCCAAACATCCCTATCCATGATGTAATCGTTTATCTTATAATATGCTCTTAAGTGTTTGTTTTACTACAGATTTGAATTTAGAATTGCTAAGTTCAGTAATGTGTTTAGGAATTTTATTGTAGAATTTGATACAATGTCCCAAGAACGACTTTTTCGCCTTTACTAGTCTATAGAAGGTTATTTTGAGTTTCCCAGTATTTCTGGTGGCTATTGGTTTATCAGCGTTCGTTGGGAAATTGCACAAATTCTTCCTAACATACATTATTATTTCAAATACTTATAGAGACGGCAGGGTTAGGATATCTATTTATTTGAAAAATTCTCTTAATGAGTCACGCGACCCCAAGTTATAAATTGATTGGATAGCCCTTTTTTGCAAAATAAAAACAGTTTCAATATCTGCAGCTGATCCCCACAAGATAAGACCATAAGTAATTATACTATTAAAATAAGCAAAGTAAACTAACCGTGCCGTTACCACATTGGTAAGCTGCCTTATTCTCCTGACTGCAAATGCAGCAGAGCTCAGCCTACTTCCTATCGCTGTTATATGGGAACCCCACTGCAATTTTGAGTCCAATGTAATACCTAAGAACACTTAACAAAATCTAATGTTTGACCATTAAGTTTAATATTTGTATCTAAGTTTCTATTTAATGAGTTCGCTAGAGAGAATTCCATACATTTCGTTTTTTTCGGGTTCAATACTAAGTTATTGGCAGCAAACCAGTCAGATATCATGGACAGGGTATTATTTGGTTCAATGAGTTTAGTATCTCTCCTATTTACCTTGAACAGTAACGAGGTGTCGTCTGCGAACATTAAAATGCCTGATCTTCGGCTTACCATATATGGCAGATCATTTACATAAACAAGGAACAGGAACGGAATAGACCCCCGAGGTACTCCCATCTCTACCACTGTCTCTGACGAAATGGCTTTGTTTATCGCTACCTTTTGATTTCTCTGTGTTAAATATGACTTCATGAGATCTAATGCATGTCCTCTGATGCCATAAAACTACTACTAAGTTTACAATACAAATTAAAGTACCGTGATCTACACAATCAAAAGCCTTGGAAAGGTCTCAGAATAATGGTTAATACAGATCCCAACCAAGTCACTTTATATGGACCGATGATATTTGAGGAGTTCCGTCGATGTATGGGAGAGAATCCATACTTACCTTTAGTTCCTCATCATAAGTTCCACTTCAAAATGTGTATTTTTGCGAGAATTAGTTGCTACGTCAACGAAATTTAATCGGGATATGTGAAGTGCCTACATCATTGAGGAGTCCCATATGACAACTGTGATCATCATCACCAAATTTGTGGTTTCTGTGAGCCAATGCTTGGGTACCTACAGAAAATACCGTAATCGGCATATGCATCCCTATCAAATTCGAGGAGTTCCCTCGATTCCTCCTCTTGAACTTGAACTTGGGGGTACCTGCTTTGAAACAAATATGAATTATCAAAATAAGCCGACGTGGCGTGGTCAAGAGTTATCGGGGAATATACATACATAAACTAACCAAAATCAGACTGAGAACTGAGAACCTCCTTCCTTTTATTGAAGTCGGTTAAAAACGTAAATAATTGGTTTTAAATGAAATAATGAAATAAATGAACTTTATTTTGCAAGTAGGCCGCAATGGCACTTTTACAAGTCAAAATCTACTAGCGTTACTGCAAAAGAAGACCACTGCCGAGAAGAAACGCCGAAAGAAACTCGGCAGCCAGTAATTTTTTCCATAAAATATGCTTATTACAATGATACTTAACCTACTTAATATAAATAAATAAATCTGAGTATGCAAACAAACGTGGAAGAATATTTACAATGTATAAAGTTCAAGAAGAATGTGTTTACTAATTTACTAGACGTGGTACAATGAAAATATACATAATATGAATATTAATGCTATTTAGGTCTCTGGTTTTTATTTAAGGTATTTTGATCTGCTAATTATTTTTATATAAGAGTTATTCCACGGTTATTAACAGTGATCGTAACTTTTGTAGCATTTTCGGTGCAGCGTAGTGGTGTTAACGAAATTGGGATACATTAATTAAATTCTTATGATTCATTAGCGTTAATAACGTTAATATTAACCTTAATTAACCGTTTAAATTGTATTTCTCCATACCAATTCCGTTAACACAACTACGCTGCACCGAAAATGCTACAAAAGTTACGATCACTGGTTATAATTGTATTACTATGGTATAATTGTTTTTCGTTGCAGATTGTAACAACAACTGACGCATAGGTATATTACTTAACTACAAACTTACTTCATTGGAAATGGTTTTAGTATTTGACGATCACTGTAGTGTCTGGTTGGTATTGGTTTTAACGTTTTAGCCTACAAAAGGTATATTACTTAACTACAAACTTACTTCATTGGAAATGGTTTTAGTATTTGACGATCACTGTAGTGTCTGGTTGGTATTGGTTTTAACGTTTTAGCCAACAAAAGGTATATTACTTAACTACAAACTTACTTCATTGGAAATGGTTTAGTATTTGACGATCACTGTAGTGTCTGGTTGGTATTGGTTTTAACGTTTTAGCCTATAAAAAGTAGTGTAAGTGTGTGTGTGTCGGAGTTAGTGGGGTCTGATTCCTGCAAGGGCGTTTGTGTACGAATATTTTCTACTAACTGTTGCCCGTGACTTCGTCCACGTCTTCGCTCCTATTGGTCGCAGCGTGATGTTATATAGCCTTAAGCCTTCCTCGATAAATGGACTATCCAACGCAAAAATATTTTTTCAAATCGAACCAGTAGTGAAAATCGAACCAGTTCAAACAAACAAACTCTTCAGCTTTATAATATTAGTATAGATGTAAGTATTTATGTATTTCTTTATATACATTACCCATAGTACAGTCGAGAACTTAAAAGGGTTTGCAGTGTGGTCAAACTGAAATAAATATAAATTCAAAGAAAAAATTGCGAGGTGGGTCTACGATGTTATTTAATATGTGATGTTATTTGTGTATTTATTTGGCGCGCGCGCTTACGTAACAAAATATTTAACAGCGATTCTCATTAAAATAATGGGTTGTGCTCCGAAGAACTGTTCGACATGATGCCCACGCTCGCCGTCGGCAGGGAATTCATCCTCACACCTTAGAACCTAAATGGTCGCGTACGGTACGTTTTCGGAGGAATTTCCTCCCTCGGCGGAATCTCTGGTTCTGGAATGGGCTCCCTGCCGAGGATTTCCCGAGGGACTACAGTATGGGGACCAAGAAAGGAGTGTGTAAAAGTTTAAAGGGTCGTCAATGCGCATGTGACACCCCTGGAGTTGCAGGCGTCCATAGGCTGCGGTAACCGCAGGCGGGCCGTAAGCTTGTTTGCCAGCGACATTGTATAAAAAAAAGTTTAGTGTCAATTTGATCAAACAAGGGCTGAGTTTATCCTAAGAGTAGTTTTTACGATTGTGACATTTAACTCCAGGTTAAGTCCTATTAAGTCCTTATTTGTATCTTGGTCGAGCCTTAGTCCAACAAACTTACTTACAAACATACGCGTACATTGGGATTAGAGGGATAACATTTTGAGCATTAGCCCTGAATCGAGGCCAGGGATTCATACCCTCTTTCTCATCTATAAGTAGGGTAAATCAGGTAGCGACGTGGATTCATTATCATATATCACGTGCTTTCGGCTCCGCCTATCTCGCGGGGATATTACGTCGGCCTATGTCACCTTGCCCTTTGTTCTTGTGTATGAGCTTGGTACTACGTGAGTAGCCGGAGATAACCTTCTGTACAATGTATAATATGCGTACCAAATGTCATGTCAGGTGAGATAGGACTCAATCTACGAATCTTATATCGTAACAAGTACCAAGAACCTTAAGGGCGGCGCAAATGACAATACAAAATCCTGGTTCCGTTTAGCTCTAAGGAATATTATAACTCATCAATCTGATCATAGGTACTCAACGTTTAACATTTCTCTCATATTAGTGTTTTCTTAAAATAATGCAGAGTGTAGGTTATTAACTTATTATTGTATACTTTTGAAGACAGTTTTTGTTTTTTTTTACTCCGGATAGGATAAATATTTGGTGTTGCTATAACGTAAAAATCTACCGGACATTGCTATAGAACTTTATTTACATACTAGCTTTTGCCCGCGACTTCGTCCGCGTAGAACTCGTTCTCGCCTTAGAATTATTTGTTTTCCCATACAATTTTTCTCAAGCTGAGATGGTTGGACGGCTGTCCTGAGATGGTTGGACGGCGTCGAAAAGGACACCAGAACCTTAGGGGAAAATCCTATAGTCTCTAGAAATCCTATAGTCATAACGAATCATTAAGTGCTTATTTCGAAAAATCAAATGTACCGATTTTAGACGAATGAATCCCGTCAAAAAAATAACAATTAAAATGATAGAAGTCTCGCTACGCAGTTCTGCCTTAAAACGTAGCTCCAACAGAGCGAGTTCTTCATGTAAGTATTATGGCCAAAGGCCCTAAGCAGACCGGCAAGACATGCCTATAATATTTTTTTTATTAAAAATGGGATTACTCTTTGTCAGCATCTAGCCGGGGGGCAAAGATGAGGCCGACGATGAAGCGAGCTCACCCAGAAGATGCCTATTTACTCTAGCCTTAAACATACCAACAGAGCAGGCTCCTTATGCAAGGCTGAGGGGCGAAAGGCCAAAGCAGACCGGTAAGGCACGCGATACCGGAGGTCGAACGTCCAAACAGAGCGGGTTCTTTACGTAATGATAATGGCCGAAAATGCGAAGCAGAATGGCAACAAATGCGAGACCAAAAGCCGATTATTCACACACATGTATGGCTGAGGGCCAAGGCCCGATGGGCGTGCCAAGTCAAGCCAAGAGTGTTATACGCGATAATGAAGGCGTGGTGGAGGGCGGCAAGGCACGCGAGGCGAACGCAAGGCGAGCGTTGTTATACACATTATGTATAGGTTATTTAGGACGACATCATGTGTCTTATAAGCGACCATAAGGGCCGAAGGCCCCAAGAAGAGCGACAAGGCACGCGAGGCCGAAGGCTGAGCGTACCAACAGAACGGGCTCTTTACGTAACTCTGAGGGCCGAAGGCCCTAAACCGAGTAGTAAGTCACGCAAGGCCTTGTTTAGGGCCTTACTATGGCCGTAGTTTGAGCATCCCAACAGAGTGGGCTGTTCTGTGTGAGTTTAATTAGGCTGAGGGCCGAAGGCCTGAAGCTGAGTGTTAAGACACGCGAGGCGGAAGATCGAGCATCCCGGCAGCGGACTCTATGAAGCTGAGGGCTGAAGGCCCGCAGCTGAGAGGTAAGGCACGTGAGGCTGACGGTCGAGCATCCCAACAGAGCGAGAGCATCCCAAATATAAAAAAATCTGCAAAAAATCAATAATGTGATTATTTATAGACGTAAAAAGGATGATTTTAAAAGAATTATAAACATTTTTTCTCGAAAATCTGTTACAATGTATTTTTAACGGCAGCTTCGACTCCGGCCTTCTTCACCAGAAGAATCACTTCGGTTAGACGTAATGTAATCGTTTTTATCTGCCGAAGAATCATCTGAGCCACGATTCTCTGGCCTGATCTGCATTTTATTCAATAATTTAACTTTTTGTCTTTTTCGTGAGGTGTTCATACTCGCGCCGTTGATTTTATCGACAAAATTTTAATTGTTAATCGTGTTAAAAAAGTTACACTAACACTGACCATATGAAGCACATACGTCAAGAACATAAATTGAACTATAAAGAAAAATCGTACGCGCTCGTTCTTATCTGTTTTGGTCTAGTCACTGCATGCTAGGAAAATCCTAAAACGGGCATTAAAGACTACCCACCAGAAAAAAATATATGAGTGAATAACAGTTTACGCGATGTACCTCATTCGTACGTCAGTGGTTAAGAGTTAAAGGGTTAAACGCTAATAGTTTTTATATTTTGCAGAGACCTTGGCGGCTGGCGCGCACTCTACACAGCGTCCCGGCGCAGCGCTTGCATTTTTTTTTCAGTTTCTATCTAAAATTTCACAATTTTTTAATGAGGATGTTTTACCTTTGTCGTCAAGTATATGCTTACCAATTTTCATACCTGTAACTCATGTATAATAGGAATTCCCATACAAAATTCAACCCCTCTTTTTACCCCCTTTTAACCAAAATATGCACAATTTTTATAGCCTATAACCTAACCAGACATCTAGTCGACAGATTAGTAAAGTTTGCATCAAAATCCGTTCAGCCGTTTTCACGTGATGCGCGTTCATATAAACAGACAAACAGACAAAAATTCTAAAAACTGTTGGAACGTGTTCTGTTATCTATTCTAAGTATCCCCAACTTTTTTCGAATATCTTCCATGTACAGACTTTCGACCCTCTTCAGCTTTATTATATGTATAGATACTTAATATCCTATGTCCCCTGGATAGGGAAGAGGGCGGGCGCCCACAATGATTAGATTAGATTTATTTATTTCAAGTTAAAATTACAATATATAAATATTGCATGTCAAAGTTATAAGATTTTTTACCATGATCGATACCAGTGATTCTACGTCTCGTATGGTCTTTCAACATTGCTCTAGAAAGTGTGTCACTGAAACATACTCTTATTCAACGCCGCCTCACACTTGACTAGTAGAAGTAGAGTGTCATCTCATCGCTCAACATAATGCTGGGTGTCTCCGTCTGCACTGAGCGCGTTGGGAGGTGTTGCGGGTCGAGTCACCACTATGGCGGGACGGGCTGTTGGCCATCATTTTGAAGACGACAGAGATGCTACTGGGGTCGGTCGTCGCGCGGGCTGGGGGCTCTGCTGCTGATGTGTCACGTGCGGCTCACGTCCATATGTGAGGTCTCAAATAAGATATACCAACTTGTGACATCAGTCGTTGATGATCTTGATGAGCAGCTTTCCGGGGCGTACCCGAGAGCTACGCTTTGGAGGGCGGGCATCGGGCATGCTGTGGCGCGATGGACTGTAGATGGACGTATCTGGAGTTGTCCGCGCAGTCGTACATGACCCGCGCAAGCCGGCTAATGAAAGACTCCAGCCTAGGTAGGTACTATCGCCCGGGATCTGAAGTTGACCGCCACTTGAGATCCCGGGCGATGGTGCTGTTACGCACATACTGCAGACTGCAGTGCTGCTACGATGACACCAGTCAACTCAATAGGTGAATGTTGCCAGCAATAGGTTTAGCTTTCAAGAACTTTAAATCTCTGCAACTTGTTTTATGACAGGCCCGTTTTAAATGGTGGGCAAAGTTGTTTAACAATAAAATAAAAAATATATATGGGGGACAATCTTACACAAATCGACCTAGTCCCTAACTAAGCAAAGCTTGTACTACGGGTACTAGACGACGATATACATTCTTATATAGATAAATACATACTTAAATACATAGAGAACAACCAAGACCCATGAACAAAATCCGTGCTAAATGCACAAATAATGCCCTGGCGGTGATTCGAACGAATAAAAAAGCCTATGCGAGCATCCAAGCAAATATATTCTACCTCTTCGGGTGAAACCAGTTGGCGCTGTAAAGTTCCCCAATGACATTTATTTATGACGATGTCAGTACGGAACGCGGAAACATAGATACCTAAGTATGTGTAACAACTGAAAAGCGCGGCACTCGTTATCCATGAAAAGGGGGCTATACGGGCTATAAGAGTAGATTGCTGAGTAGTCAGAAACTGAAAAGGAAAAGTCAAGGGCTTTCGGTTTTTACAAAAACTTCGCTTCTTCGCTTGAAGGGCGTACATTTCGTGTCTCCTTCCAATTTAACGTTTTTCGGACTACGAGGCTTAAGGAGAGTGTTGCCCTAACAAAAAGTTACTCGCTAATGTTATTTAGATCCCATCAAAAACATAAATGTGAAAATGGTAGCCAAGTTCAATATGCGATGCGTGGTTGTCGTCTTCACCGACTAAATAATTGAGATCTAAATGGGTGCCAAGTTCCGTAGATTCACTGAAAAGGTGCCAAGTCCGGCACTACATTGCTTACAGTAAAACTAATTTACTGCGGCTTATTGTATTTCGCTTATTGTAGCTTTAACTTGGCAGTTTTGTTAAATATCCAACAGCTTTTGTGGTATTATATCATACTGCATAGAAAACTGCCAAGTTAAGGCTAATTCACCTCAGCGGCTCGAAAATGGCGGTTTTGTTGCGTGAAATCAGTGAGCAAAATGCAATTTTGCTGCGAGCGAATTGGAATTGAAACACGAGCCAGCGAAAGGATTCTATAGTTGAACCACGAGCGAAGCGAGTGGTTCTAAAATAGAATCCTGAGCGTAGCGAGTGTTTCAACACACGAGAAGTAAAATACAGCTTTGCACCCGTGTGTAACAAAAAACTTTTCTCCTCACTATAGCGAGGAAAGTGCAACGTGCAAAAAAACATAGTTCCACAGGCATGATTTTCATCACTGGAATCACTGATTTTTTTACGATATTATAACAGAAAACTCGATATCATTATAAAAAAAAAGTTATTTATAGAATTTTAAGGTTTACGACTTAAATCATTAAATAAAGCTAAATTTGGTATCTTTTATTATATTCTCAAACCATTTATTTAATGATAATTGATATCCAACGAACCATTGTTATAAGCGTTTTACGTTTTGTTATCTGTCAAAAGCTACTCAAACACGCTCCAAGGTCAAATTACTTTCCCCACTTGTGGATAAAATGCGTTTTTACCCGGATGTTTCAAAGGATAAAAGACGGCTTTCCGAGCTAGTGAGGGGAAAACGACTTTTCCGGCTTGAAACCAGTGAGCAAAATCAATTTTGCTGCGAGCGTGAGAAAAACGAACTTTTTAATTTTTCATATCGTAGGTTAGTTTAAGTAACTTCATTCTCTATCACTATTCCTTTGCGTTATATGTTCTCGCCGCTGAGGTGAAAAGTTGTATGTATCACACGAGAGCAAAGATATTTGTATCTCGTGTCTTTGAGTCCCTCGTTACGCTCAAGAATCTTATTATAGAATCTTTCTTTTGCTCGGGATTCAACATCAACATTCGCAGCAAAAAATTACTTCTCTTGTTGAACAAATAAATATTGCTCCCTTGTAATACAATCTGCTATTCTGTAACACCAATTATTTTTTCTTTTATGGAATACTTCCAAACTTACATCAGAGTGTACCCGAAAGTTGTATCTCTGCTTACCATAAGTAGGCACCTACATATAACATATAAATATAGTATAATCGAATCTGCCATTCTGTATACCTATACACGAGCTCAGTACTATTAGTTTTACGAATTAAAGTTTTTTAAACACACAATTAGTATAATTTTAAAACCAAATAAATAACAGATTTTTGTATTTCAAATAATTCATATCTCTGATGATGTGCTCTTTGCCCATGTACAGACCGTGAAAATTGTATAAAAAACATATTTTCAAAGTAAAACACTATTTCGGAATATCAAACATTCAGATGTTCGGTGGACGATATATCATTCTTTTTTCGATAGAATCGTGAGCATTAGAAGTAACTTAACTATATAAACCAGCCTAATTTTAATATTATCTTGACCAGTATTTATTTTATACAGGGAGGAACAATACCACAGACTTTCCTGATAGTATGCTGTCATTTAAATGATATACAATCAACTGGTAATCACTACAAACTTTTGTTAGAAAGAAAAAAGTATCACAAAAATAATGCATTTTAATATTAGTTACAACCCTATTGTTTCAACATTACCATTTAAGTATTTATATTTAAGTGACTTATGTCACTGGCTTTCTTATAAGACAGGGTTGAAATATGCTGATTTTATAATTGATGCTTGAAATGCTATAACTCGGAAACGGTTACGAATATTAACATATTTTTTTTGGAAAAAGTATAGTACCAAAGCTAATCTATTCCCAGTTTACAGGAAAGTCCATCGTTCTGTTCCACCCAGTATGCAATAAAAAACGTTTAAAATATTACTTGGACATCAAAAATAATAGTTTCTTTTTGAGGATGATTAGCTGGCGTATTTATGGGTTTTAGCGTTTCTAAAACAATCACTCAGTCACCACTCCTCTTCAATGTCGTATTGGTAATTTGTAAATCTATAATGTTCAAAGGCCGAGGAACCTGTGAACTTGTGCGCTCTGGCGATATCATCTCATGTATATTTATTAACCATACACGAATACATAAATAAGGCAGGCAATCAGCGGGTTGCTGAATTTACCCTCATGAAGCAATGTACGTTTCCATTCTAATTTCGTCGGGTATTGGAGTTTCTTAATGAAATATGGTATTTACGCTGCCTGTACGCAGTAGGATGGATTATTGTTTAACACGCTCAGTTTGGTACCCACACGTTAGATATGGTAATACCAATTATTTTTTCTTTAGTGGCATACTTCCAAACTTACATCAGGGTGCACCCGAAAGTTGCATCTCTGCTTACCATAAGTAGGCCCCTCAATAAATATTTTCTATATTTGTTTACGAAGCACAAAAAGGCGGTTCTAAATAAATAAAAAACTTTAGTTTTTTTGTAAGTAGTACCTATATACGTATACACATGTATGTATACTTACGTATATCGGTATATACGTATATGTCTAGCTAGGTACTTCTGTGAATGAGTCAGTTACTATTTCTGTCAAGTGAATGCTGATTTTGTAACTCTGCCATCGTGCAAATTGATCTCGAGTACAATAAGTACCGCTGAATCAAAGCTGACGTACCTAAACATTCTCATGCGATTTTTTTTGAAGTCACTTAGTTGGGTTTCCGCCACCCAGGCGTATGATTGACCTTGTCCAAATGCCAAAGTCTGGCGGTCATTCGCTGATGCGCTCTTTTAGCGTAACAACTGGTAACAAAATAAATTATTATATCTTATTTTTGAGCATGGCATCGAGAACTACGTTTTATATCTCGACTTTTCTATCGATTGTGGCCTGTGAGTTATCGATATTGTGTAGGAATAGTGACCCCTAATTGTTTGTTTGTTCTGTAAATTAGCGTGGAGCTTGTTCTCTCTGGAGCGTGTTCATCTGCTAAACATTCAGTCGTGATTACAGTCATCCGCTTTGGTCCAAACTAACAAAATGCATCTTTGTTAGTTTTGGACCAAAGACGTGAACGCTGGCTGACTTAGCTTAGCCGAACTGTCCGCAAATTTGTGAATTTCTATAAAAATCTATAAAAATGAGTAAATATTTTTTTTAGGTAAATCAGAATCCATTTAGTACGGCTTCCAGTGGGATTTTTAAGTAAATCTCGTTGTCCTTCTGGATAGCAGCCGCTCCCGGTCAGGCAACTGATCATTTGAAAAATGGAATAATGCCAGTAGAATGATAATGATTTATTTTTGTAATCATAGCACGCATTAATCACTCGCTACGCACACCGTCAGTCGCATTCGCCCGTCGCCCCTTGAGTACTACGAGTATAAGATCCGGATATATTTATCTCATGTTACATTCGGAGAGCTCATGGCAGAATTATAGCCATGAAAAAGGTTGAGAATTAAGATTCCGATTGCGATAAAAACGATTTTCCTAAGATAGCCACAAAACAGAGATAGAGCGAGTTAACGGAAATGAAAATTGTGCCGGTAATAATCGCCCAAGTACTAAGTACTTTGGTATGCTTTCGTACAAATTAAAGCTTATACACCATATAGGATTATTTGAATTGAATAGTTAGAGTGTAATATAGAGCTAAGGTTATGTTTTGTGTAAAAAATTATGAGGTGACGATCACATAGTCGTTGACAACAAAGGTCTCCGCATATTGACCTAGTAATTTACACTGTGAATATATTTTACCTTCAGTCATTATTATTACGTGGTGACCTTCATTGTTTGGTCATTTGTTGACCTTTGTAATGATTATGACTGAGTACCTAATAGTGTTGTGTGATTTACAGCCTTTACAGGCAAATCAGTCATGTCGAGTAAAGGTTAATTTAACCTCAATTATTGTTGAGCTGATAATTTCATATTACCTTTACGTAGATAGGTACTTATAATTTAAATAATGAGCAGTATTTGTATACTAGTTTGTAAATGGTTTCTCGACAACTACTCTAACGATTTTGATAAGGTTTTCATGCAGGGGTTTTGATGGGCAAAAATTTTACCTACAGCTAAGTCATTGTTGCTTTTCCAGCTGTTCCGAGCAAACAGGTAGCGATTTATTATTTATCTTTACTTTTGTCTTTATTCCCCTATAATGCAATTCTAGGACTGTAAGTACGCCTCATGTCATGCGACGGACAAACTAACAACATTTGCCCATCATTACGGTCCACATTCAACGACAGTAGTTACAGCCCGCTGCGCAACTTAAGTTGGTCCAATTTGCCTTGTCCACATGCTACCGATATGGCTAAGTATATTATAAGAAAAATCTGATATTGCACCAAGTGATGATCACTTTACTGGCATTCGTAGGCTTACCCACAGATCAATAACTTCAATAAGAGATACTACATATGGCTTACCTACATCTACATATTTGCAAACGAGGAATCCACTTACTTATAAAGGAGTATAATGAAGTGAATGTGCTTATTAAAAATAGAATCATTGTGATATTCGGATATTAGAAGCAGAAAACAGTAATTGTAACGCGGCAAGGCTTGGCCACCGCGCCGTCAACGTAACTGCATTACTTTTCAACAAAAATGCAGCGGGTTAACATTGATTACAACATTTTAGAAGAATTCTAACCAGTTGAGGTGGATGAGCCTCGAAACAGGTTTAATGGCAACACGAGTAGCTGGGCCGGTGGTACAAGTCATGTTGCCATATCTGCTCATTGGCCAATTTATTCGCTCGAAGTGGTAGAAGTAAGCTGAGTCGGAAATTATTTGAATGCGGTAGAGTTTTTCTTAGTATACCACATGGGTTGGGTTTTTTTAATGGAAGGAAAGTTAAACACTGAAAATAAGAATAATTAAGTAAGATGGGAAATTTACCTCAAAGGACCATTCCTTCGTTTTAAAAGAAACAACATTACATTCTACGATTTTTAATTGTTCGGAGTGAAATTGGGGTCAATATCGGTATAATAATATTTCCCGAAGGACAACATTTTAGAGGAGATTAAATATGTTTATGTTATGAGATAATCTCACGTTTATTTAGTGCACAAGGCATTTTAATCGGAACAAAATAGATGAGTTCCAACCGGGTTAAATTAAATCGTACTGCAGGCGAAAATAGAAAATTGTGAACGTACGTGATTAGGATCGCATGTGCCCTGGCCATATTGTGGGCCACGGGCCATGGCCCAGGGCGCCGAATTACCTGGGGCGGCTTTCCACCGGCATGAATGCCTTTTTATTTCATTATAGAATTTTTATTTTTATAGGTTTTTATTTTATTTATATTATTTGTGTTAACTTGGTTAATTATTGTTGGTATATATAAATAAAATATTTGTATTACATTTTTAACCTGAGTGCTATCTAGTTACCTGTTTTTTAACTGCGCAACCAAATAGACGACACGCCGTGTTAAAGAAACACCGTATTGCACTTTAATGTGACTAAAACCGGCAAGTAGAGACTCTCCGACAAGAAAAAATATTATTACATTATATGTACATTCATTTCTTCCGTTAAAAATGTTAATTAGTGTTGTATTTTAAAGAGCCAGGAGCCTAGATATTTTTCGGAATATTACAGCGTTATTAGCCTAGGTCCGCTGAGGCTAAACTTAGTTACAATGAGACTATCAAACCACTATACCGGTACATTAAACTGATTAAACTTGCGATCCGGTTGGCAGTGACGGACAGTTACGGATATTAAACTGGAAACACCCATACCATGTGTATTTATTAATAAATATCTAATTACTGTAAAGGTTATAAAATGGAGCAACATGTGCCTACTGTATAGCACAGGTGATTATGTTTCTAATTTAATTTACACCACACCTTGCCGAAAAACCCACTTTTTGGCCTAGTGGTGACGTAAAATTGTGTACAAAACACGGGTCGTAAAACAGAAAGCCCTCTCTCGCATATTTATGACCCTCGCCTGCGGCTCGGGCCTCAAACATCTGCGATATCGGCCTTTCTTTGTTTTACAACCCTTGTATCGTAAATAGCTATAACATACTTTTACTGTAAGAGTTGAAGGGTTGAACAAGTAAAGCTTTTATATTTATATATAAGTCAAGTATTCCTTTGAAATTACTTGCAAACAAGTCCGACTCTTGTCTGAGGAATTCAGTAGCGGCAACTACAAAGTAACTTTAAATACGAGTATTTCGTTATTTTTAGATATTTATTGTACCATTTGTACCCTTATGGTTAGCAAGTGCTAACGAACTCCATAACAAATAACCCGCAAATATAAAACATAAGCAAAACAATAACTCTTACATTAATAAACTAAAATCGTTCCTGATAAAAAAAAAGCCTACTATTGTGTCTTAGAGTTCCTGCAGGATGAGGACTCACTGTAATTACATGTAAAGCTATATTTAATTGAAATGTCTTTTTTAAGCCATATTGATGTTTACATTAGTGATCTCTAATTGTAACAGACTACCTAGCTCTTAATAGCTATTTACGATACAAGGGTTGTAAATCAAAGAAAGGCCGATGTCGCAGATGTTTGAGGCCCGAGCCGCAGGCGAGGGTCATAAATATGCGAGAGAGGGCTTTCTGTTATACGATCCGTGTTTTGTACACAATTTTACGTCACCACTTGGCCCAAAAGTGGGTTTTTCCCGACGCGCAGCGTGCGGAAAAACGCGCTTTTTGGCAAGTTGTTGTGTAAAAACTATTGCTACACCCTACCAGGGTCCATGTGATTCTATTTCTTCTTTTCAACAGCTTTATAACACCTGATTTGCAATAAACATTTTATATTATATTATTATTAATTATTCAATGATGACGAAGGAAAAACGATGTCGAGATTGATTTATATAACTCTATGATTTGCAGATACAATGAGAACTTGTATAGGTACGAATGTTTTCACATGTATCGCCCAGGACCGTGTTTAAAGTTCCGGGCACAGGGCTAATAAGTTAAGCCGCCCAACAAGACAAGGAAAAAATACAATGAAATAAAAGAAAGGAAGGCTTGGAACGCCGCCTCTGGCGATTCACCTCCTTGAGCCATGGCCCACATGGCCTGGGATAAATACACCCCAGATCAAGTGATCATTGACGTGTACATTATTCTAGCTTTCGCTTACAATTCGATCATGTTTTGGCCGGTTGGAACTTGAGTACTTTATTTCTATTAAAATTCCGTGCATAATTAATGAAAGCGAGGTTTACTTGTCGACATAATTAATCTCTTCTGTCTGAGATGTCCTTGCGGAATGATAATTACCTATGCAAAATTTCGGCTTAAAACCTACGTCCTTCTCCACTTATTTTCATGCAAAAATTCTAAGCACGTTCTTACATTGAAAATATATATAGGTATGACAAACAGATATAGTTACCTTCCTACCTATATTCCTGGATATCAAATGAATGCATACCAAAACTAAGTAAAAAAAATCCAAAAAAATGCCGCTAACGCCTGTGAACGAAAATGAAGTCCATTTAAATGGCTAGCGATATCACAACAAGCTCTGCAATTTGTGACACGAATTCATTTCTCTTCCGTATTTCGGGCACAACACGACCACACGGCTGTGCGATTGACAAGGTCGCGCCGCACCGGTGCGGTGCAATTCTGCGCGACTTTACCATTCATTGCCCCAAGCTGTCGCTTTATAGTTCGTGTTCGTTTCGTTGTTGACATTGAACTCGTATTGATTTATAAGCACGTAATAATAGTACATTACTACAGAGGCCGGGACAAAAGGGGTTGCCGGCCGAAGACATATAGACGGCTGAGCGAAGCGAGGCCGGATAGGTCTAAGGCCGGCAGCCCCATATTTCCCGCCGAGGTATGTATAGTGCTTTTCTCAAACATGCAATGAAATAAACAACAAAAAATCAAAGTTTTATTTTTAATACGCATAGTGGCAGAATATCATGATGCCTGTGCCACAAATTTATGTGGAACGGAAATTAAAAAAGAGGACTTTGCAGGCCTAGGCCTGCAAGATTTGTATGAAATTCCATTAACTACCTCTTGTCCCAGCCGCTCCTGAAACGTCATACTTCGCAGCCTATTATAAGGAACATAACATCAATATTTCATTGCATGTTTGAGAAAATACCTATTATTACGTGTGGAGCTCAGATGCGAATATAAGTGTTGTTTGTGTGGATGGGGAGTGGTTTAATACGAATAATATCATCATCTATAAAATATCGGTTGCATATGAAACACCGCGTTATTGTCTTTTAAAAGCGTTATCCTTTTTTGTATGTCGCCTGGACAAAAGCCCATAAAAATATTATATTTATTTATTAATTAATTTATTAACCAACTTACTTTTACAGTTAACCCAAACATGTAAGTTATTACTAACACTGTACTATACTATATATTCTATTCAATAGTAGTGGGAGTGGACTCAGATTCAAGATAGCATCAAGCTGCTGTAGCCAGGATTCTCGGTTCAGTCTGCAATGACAGGTCCAGAGGGGGGTTATGCTTACATGTACAAGAATATTATTTATACTATTTAGTGCTCCATATAACAGTTAGTAACTAGGGTGACTGTAATCGTACTCTTACTGGGGATTACAGAAAGAGGTTTTAGATGGGGCTGAAGTGTACTTCTGACAAAATGTGTCGGCACTTTAAAATGTATAAATTTCAATTGCCATGGATTTAGTCACTAAGCCTTGGATTAATCTGAAAATGCAGGGTGTCAATTGATTATTTTTATTTTGGTATGTTGTTGACGAAATCTGTTGTGGATTTATAATTTGTGCAATGCATGCGTATTTTCACGAAGTACGTATAAATAGCTGAGGCCAGCTGTTTCGGAAATTAACGAAGCCTGCGTTGTGGATAAGGTTTGTACTAGTATGGTTTAATTAATTTTTTAATAAAATATAATTATCGTAAAAAAAACTGAAAATGTTTTTACAGATGCAAGTTCTCTCCATATTTCGAGGCATTGGTATAGGCGTGGGGTACAAATGATGGAAATGAATACAGTTTACAAATATTTGAAGTAAAATTCAAACAATTTTGAATCTGTGATTGACTGAACTCTCCATCCCAGTATTGTGATAGTAATCACCGTGTTATTATTCTTTTAATTAATACTGTAATGCGGTTTCGGATCTTGAACCAAAAACTCAGATTATAAAGAAGTAATAAATTGAAATCCGTTAGCAGCATTTACATCCACAAAACTGTTTCTGTTCGTCGGCATTGCGCAAAATAGATTTGGCGGGGTAAATTATTGTCACGTCACGGTCACCTCCATAATTCATAAGCCGAAATGCTTTGTAATATCAACGATAAACAATATTGACTCGGATTAGCAAATAAACCCATTTGTTGGCAAATAAGTTACTCGCTTACAAAAATTGAGGTTCTTTAAGTACCCGCGTACTAGGTTGTTTTATGTACTAGGGCTACCTTAGCCCTGCTCGATAAGTCTAATATGCATGAGAAGTGAAAATATTTAAATACATAGTTCTCGTTATTGTCGTATGTAGCTGTTTTCTATTTCTCTATACTCTGCGCTGCGAACACTATGTTCTATGAGTATAATTATTAGTATTACATGTATGCATCGTAATATGCTTTAAATTTAATAGTCATCAGTTATGCATGAGTTTTGGTTTGTATTATGGAATCACTCCCTGCTGACTAGTAGGTAGCAATGAGCTCAAGTAACTTAGCATACATTAGTAAACACGCACTTGCCACCACTTCAATACCTATGTATTTGCCTTTATGATGTACAAATCAAATGCGTTTGAGCCAGAACCTAACGAAACATTTTGTATAAAAGGATTTTCGGCCATTTGTAATTGGGTGGAGTTCAAATTGTTATATAAGCTTTGAATTTGTCTACATTTTGATTGATTTAGTTGAGACCAGATTTCTCATAGGTTAAAATTATAGTAATGATCAATACCCATATTAAATCCACCGATCGCAATACACTATTTAACTCTTTGAAAAATGTATTTTATATACAGGGTAATTTTGTATCAACCAATACAGCTATACTAAAATCGACCGAAAACTTCAAAGAATGCCATAGTTTTCTTTTCACGCTCTTGATATAACTGTATACTTGTCTTGTCGCGATCTTAAACCCTAATAATGTGTCAGGATGCCCATAAACTATTCCAAAGTTTGCTCTGGTTCATTCCTCGGACATAGAATAGACATCGACATTCAACAGGGTAATGCAGCCAACCTTATGAGCACAGTTCCGCTGTGTACTCTACATATGTACCTATGTAGAGTGCAGTTTAGTATTAATTTTTATTTGTTTATATTGAGTTCTAAGTTACATGCTAATTATATGTTTGCTACTGTCAATTATGATACGAAACATAATGTGTTAACCATTCTTAATATTTTTTAATGAGTTAAAAATAACATGGGCCTGACATTCAAAATCCAAACAGTGAAGTTATGGATGACCAAAGAATCCCTTTTATTTTTGTTACAAATGACGGAAAGGAAATAAAGCGCCACAATAAAAAAAAACAATCACAATCCGATTACTTGATTGAGTTTTGGATTCGCACAACGGCCATTTTTTATGGATTTTCATTTGTAAAGTAGGACAACAAAGAGTAAACGTGTAAATTGCCACATCGTCTCAATTGAATTCTGAGTGAATGAGACAAAAAGTAACTACGTATCATTACGTATTATTTTCGGACACTATTGATCCCATCCAGTAAATGTGAATTGTTTGATTGATTGTCACTTATATGTATTACATACACATGATATTTTATCACTCTGTCGATTTTTTGAGATGTTCGTGGCCAGTGGCCATGACAGAGAATCAAATTGGTAAGGTTAAACTCCTAACTTTGGAGATCTTACTCAATAGTCGTGTCCTGTTCCCCCCCCCCCCCCTTTGTTACCTGGGGAAATGCCTTTACGCATTGCTTGGACCCATCACGGGGCACCTAATGTTCTCTTGTATTATAATGACATACGATTGAGTGTTAATTATTGGGTTTGTGTCGAGCACAGGGACGTTTACCTTAAATATTTATGATTATTATTTAAATAACAAAACTCTTAAGGTTGTGTCTGAAGTCAAAGATCTAGGGTTAAATCTGGACAGCGAACTTCAATTCATTACTCATATTGATAAAATTTCGAGTAAAGCATATAAGATGCTCGGCTTTATATTTCGTCAGACCAAAGATTTTAAAGATCCGAAGACGATACTACTTCTGTACAATGCATTTGTCAGGTCTAATTTGGAATACGCCACTACAATCTGGAATCTTCATTTCAACGTTCATATTAATACAATTGAAAGTATTCAAAATAAATTTATTAGAAGAATGAGATATAAATTTAATAAAATGAATACCAACGATTTTGAGTCTCTTCAAACACGTCGTGAAATTCGAGATCAGATATTTTTGTACAAAATTTTAAATGGCCTTGTTGGTTCTCCTAACCTTCTCTCAAAAATAGCACTACGATGTCCTGATCGGCGAACGCGTTCCTCTAGTTTATTCGCAATTAACTCTGGTCGTACCGCATATGCAAGAAATAAGTTTCTATCCAGAGCTTGCAAATCTTATAATAATAAATTCAATGATATTGATATTTTCCACCTATCTCTACAACAATTTGTTTCTGCTATAAAAAAATAAATAAATAAATAAATAAATAAAAGAATTACAGATGTATTCTAAAGTAAATGTTTCTCTATGTATATTACAGTTGTTGATATATGTTTCCCCTGTTAATATTAATATGAATGTCTACAGTCTCGTCTTGAATTTGCATGAAATTGTTATTTTGTTATTTCGATCTGAGCAACAGATGTTATTGATTAGTAGTGGAAACTATTTGGCTTATGAACTTGTGTCATGATTAATTATGTGTGTTATATTTGCCTGTTTGTTTCCCAAAGGATTAAATAAATAAATAAATAAATAAATAAATATTGATTACGAATGTTTTTTTTTCGGTAATTGCACGGGTCCAAATATGCGAATCAAAACTTTGGTTTGAAACCTTGCCATCTGTATCTTGGCAAGAAATAAGTTCAAAAAATACATTTTTGACTTGTGCGTACACTTCTACAACAAGAATATAATGAGATTAATGAGTATAATGACACGTCATATGCTCGCCATGTGCTAACCTCTTAATCGCTTTTGTTTGATATACAACGAGGCAAACTGACAGTGTAAATGACGCTTACGTGACAGTGATAATTGCGAATAACTTTTTGAAGTTTCCGCGGTTCACAGGTTAAAAGTCGCCAAGTACGCGCTCTAGCAGGAGAGAGACGGTGGAGAGAGAGAGACAGTTTCATTAAAAAATAGTCGTTTTTTCATTAAAAAATTTTGTTTTGAAAATGGTATTAAATTTTTTAACCCTACCTGGCGCAGCGCGGAGTACAATTTGTACATTTCACTCAGCAAATTCACAAGATAGTTTCCAAAACGTGAATAAAACTCCATTATCGTTTTTCTTTAATGTTCAAAAGTATCTACAAGTACAAGTATTTTCCACACATAAGTTCAAAAGTATCTACAGTTCCACTCAAGACTACTTATTATTAGTATATGTTCTACACTATTTATAATTGCTTATGAATAGTAAGCAACTGAGTTGGCTTACATGAACAGTACCTAAAGGTCCGAGTGCTCGACATTGCAACTAGGTGTCATACATAGGTACACGACCTTACCAAATTTTAATTATAACTAGGGATGTCACGAATGTCATTTCTATCACATTCGCGAATATGAATGCGAATGCGGATATTTAGAATGCGAATGCGCGAACGCGAATGCGAAAGTCAAGGCAACCCACATATAAAAACAGATATTCTAAAATTACCGCCTTAAAAAAAACTAAAAAGCAAACAATAAACGGAGATCTCCAACCCAATCTTTAGATAAAATTTAACCTTACTTACGATTTCATGACATGAAATCTTTTAAACATACTCCAATTTTAATTAAACACTGATTTAACTAGTGGTTTCTGTTTCTGTGTGCTGTGGACCTCACGATTTCTTTTTCAAATTTCTAAATTTCCAAAAATTGACTTGACAAAAAAATTATATGTAAATCTAATCTAATCTGCTCACAACATTTCACGAGAATCGGTTAAGGAAATGTAACCTGTAGACGATCGGGAACAGTCGGAAATCCGGACATACGAAAGGAGAAAGCTTTTTGTCAAAGCTGAAAGGGAGACCTTCGTTTTACAAGATCGGTCGCCAATTTCTTACATTTTTATGATCTTTTGGGTCAGGTTGCTGGTAACATTACATCAGGACTATTGTAATTGACTTCGTCATAGTCGCTCCACTATCATAAATTTATTATTCTTCGAATAAAGATCATTCATTCACCTTGATCTAAATATCTTAGCGCCACCCATTAAACACTTGGGAGTTTTGGATGACCATCCACGATCTTCTTCATCAATTCCAGTTCACCAAATGCTACTTTTTGAATGAAAATGCTTTTCTTATCGAAAATACTAAAATTGCTATTATATTGAATTTTTGGGCAGTACCCTCTATTCCAGATGTTTTAAAAAACAAAATATTATTGCAAGGCGGTTCACAAATGACACAGGATCCTACATGCTCAAAGGAGGTAAAAATTTAAGTAAAATTTATCCAAACTCACGGTTTAAACAGGGTGGCCGAAGCAGCGGTTCTAAGGTAACACACATTGAAAATCAAAAAAGAACATAAAACCGAATTGGGAGACTCCTCCTTCTTAGAAGTCTGGGCTTCTTCTTAGAAACACGCCACGACTTGCACACATTCGAATTCGCATAATATTCGCATCGTTAGATGCGAATTCGAATGTTTAAAATGATGCGAATCATTCGCATATGCGAATGCGAATACGAATATTCGTGGCATCCCTAGTTATAACTTGAAATGTTGTCGTTATGTCAGGTCGAGTAAAGGCAAATCGCAAAAGCATAATAATTACCTAAATTGTAGCATTGGTTAAAAGAAACACGCAATTTCACAAAATACGAGTTCCATTAAAGAGTTGAGAGTTCCATTGAAGTGCGGGCGAACTTGCAACTGTTAATTAAAACATGACAGGAAAAGGGTAAAAAATGGAAATTTTAAAATGTAAAAAATTTCGTCGGAGCCGGGATGAAAATAAAAATGTACCTAAGCGTTGCTTACCGACCTTTTATACATATATTTTTACGTGAACTATGTCCTCGGTAATTCTATCTTCTACCTACCGCATTATTCCACAAATTAGTTGAATCCGACATTAATTAAGCTCACCTCAGTCATTGGTAATCATCACTTATAATTAAATATTTAATAGCATCCTCTGCTCTGTCCACCAACACATTGACCTGATGTGGAAGGTCAGATGACCAGATACAGCGCCACTTTAGTATGTCACTCGCCCAGCCTGCTACGCATCGAAACTGGTCGCGTGCGTTCCGCACAACACGTTACTTTAAACTGCGATGACCTTTTAAAGATTGAAACTTATAATGGTTCGGTAAAGTTAATTTTCAACAGCATGATAAGTTGGAGTGAATATGGGAGATGTGCCAAGGCTCACGGCTGGGTGCGCCGCCGTGACTTGAGCCGGAGCGCTGCATCCGATGCACCGCGTACAGATCCGGCGAACCGATGAAGTGCAATGCCCTGTCTCCTGCTTATGTTTGTGACTTACGTCATTATGTTCTCTCTACGTAAATGGTAATAAATTGTCGTAGATTTCGTCGCCAGTTGAATGAGCTACTATGCATCTCAGTATGATCTCAATATTAATTGTTTGGCTATCGTCGTCGGTGACGTTGCACTTATATATTGACGATTTAACCAAAAACTATAGGTGTATTTTTCCTGTAATATTTTAACCTATATTACGAGAAAAATATACCTATAGTTTTCGTTAATTCATCATAAAACATATGAAAATAAAGGTTGCATGACACACTCGGCGAGCGACGGTTGGCAGTTTTTTTAACTGGCTCACCTAAACTTGAGTAATAATAAAGATTTGTTTAGAAATAACTAGGTTTAATTGGGATAACGAATTATAATGTTTTTGAATAAATAATTCTTACCTTTGACTTTGTCTATATTAGTAATGTAACTTGATTATTTTGCTGATAATTTTAGGTATGTATTCGGTCAATCTGAGCGTAATCAGTACCTTTTTGGTTTCTATAGGTGTACACGTTTGTTTAGTTGTATTGTGCTTCAATAACATTAAGAATAAGTACACCCACTGCATAACTCTTACGTTAACGGTAGGTACAGACAAATAGTACCCGCACTTATGTAATGTAAATGTCCTCGCGTACTCGCACAAGTACAAATAAAAAAATACCGACGGGTGTGGCGATACGGGTCGGCGGACTGGGACGAGATGCGGCATTTCTTCGCATCTTATCCTTGGCGGCAGACCTACTTCTCTTCTCGCTACCCATCACGATGTGCAGAGGCTGTTTCTGAGGTGATCTGTCAAGCTATGGAGAATTTCATTCCATTTTCAGATATATGCCTCAACAGCAAAGCTCCTCGCTGGTACAATGCTGACTGTGGCTGCTGCGGCTAAACAAGACGCGTACCTAGCCTGGGCTGAAGCTCGCACTCGTAAAAGTCCTGACGTCAGCATTAAGAAGTGGGCCTTTAACGTTGCTGCCAAGCGATGCAAAAAAGTACTCAAAAAGGCTCAATTTGACCGCATTGGCCACATTGGAACCAAACTTGCCTCTTACCCTTCTGGTAGCAAGGTCTTCTGGTCACTGGCTAAGGCGGTCGAGCTGAACTTCAGTCGCCCTACTCTGCCTCCTTTGCTGAATCCTGACGGATCACTTGCTCATTCAGCCACTGAGAAGGCAAATTTATTTGCATCTCTTTTTGCTGATAACTCACGTCTAGATGCCCGAAACAAGTCGCCACCAGTACTGACCCCTTGCGGCTCAATAATGCCTGAAGTACGGATTAAGAACAAGGAGGTATTAAAAGCCCTTCGTAATCTGGACGTGAACAAAGCGACTGGTCCGGATGGAATCCCGGCGGTGGTGCTGCGGAGTTGTGCGCCCGAGTTGTCTCCTATTCTGACACGCCTGTTCCGCCTCTCTCTTGAAACAGGACACGTTCCGAAGTCATGGAAGACTGCTAACGTACAACCTGTACCTAAAAAGGGTAGTCGTGCTGACCCTGCCAATTACCGACCCATTGCTATCACCTCAATACTTTGTAAAACCATGGAGCGTGTACTCAACAGCAGGCTCTTGACATACCTCGAGGATAACAGTCTGCTAAGTGATCGACAATTTGGTTTCCGCCGGGGGCGATCGACTGGCGATCTTCTGGCGTATGTTACTCATTTATGGGGAGAAGCTATAGAGAAACACGGAGAGGCAATTGCAGTCTCACTTGACATCTCGAAGGCATTTGACAGAGTCTGGTACGATGGCCTTATTGCCAAACTTCCAGCGTTTGGGATTCCCGCCTCCCTGCGCGCCTGGATTTCCGACTTCCTGAGAGAACGATCAATAAGAGTGGTCGTCGATGGAAGTTCCTCTGATATACTGGAAATCAATGCGGGTGTGCCTCAGGGGTCTGTTCTGTCTGCAACACTTTTCCTGCTGCACATAAATGACCTTTTATGTCGTGGTATCTATGGGTATGCAGATGACAGTACCGTGGCGAACAGTTATTTTTCTGCGGCGCGCTCAGGGTTGGCGGAGACCTCGTCCCTTAGAGAGGCGTTAATTGAGCGTCTGAACTTATCTCTTAGGTCAGTGTCCGATTGGGGAGAAACCAACCTGGTACAATTCAACGCCAATAAAACACAGTCGTGTCTGTTCTCCACCAAGCGAAGCTCTTTCACCCTCACTCCTACTTTCCAAAATACACCCTTGCCACTATCCGACCATCTTGAACTCCTTGGCATGGATATCACCAGTGATTTAAATTTCGGTCGCTCCATCGAGTCAAAAGAAAAATCGGCTGCTAAAAAACTGGGTATCCTCTGTAAGGTCCAACGGTACTTCTCACCGAAGCAGTTGCTTCACCTGTACCAAGCTCAGGTGAGATCGTGTATGGAGTACTGTTGTCATCTTTGGGATGGTGCAGCCAAATATCAGCTGGGTGCTTTGGACTCGGTGGACCGGAGAGCCAGGAGACTGATAGGCGACGTTGCGCTCGTTGGAACCAAACTCCAAAGTTTGGAGCATCGGCGGAGGGTCGCCTGTGTGGCAATTTTCTATAGGTTGTATTTTGGAGAGTGTGCTGCTGAGCTCCATGACCTTATCCCCCCTTCGACTTTTCTTTATCGGAGTACTAGGCGCCGTATGGGATTTCACCCACATGTAGTCGAATTCCCTCCCGCCCACCACATGTAGTCGTCTCTGTGAACGGTCTAATGGCGAAGAGTCTCGACCAACATCTCAAGAGACTCTCGTTAGATGGCTGGGTCAAGGGTCAAATACAGAAGGCGGTACTCCTGGACACGGCGCGGATAGTCCGGAGGTTCCTCTCTCTGTCGCCCTAACCACCGGTAGCTTAGGCTAGCCTCGCTGCCGGCGGCACCCTAGGTTACGTTTTTTATAATGCTTTTATATTTTGTATGTATATTTTTATATTGTACTTGTATAAATTTATTGTAAAAAATCTAACCTAAGAAAAAGAAATAAATAAGGTGAATAATAATAATAATAAGCTGAGCTCGATTTCCTGGATCGAAGGGTACGTGTACTGCTCACTGCGCACCGTATGCTACACCCACGATCTTCTGTTATGAGATTGTACATCCCGCGGAAGCTTGGAGGTCGCGGCTTCTTAAATGCCAAAGACCTTCACAACCGCGAGGTGTGCAGTCTCAGGGATTAATTTCTAAACAGTGAGTGTGGGATGCATCGTGACGTAGTGGCAGCAGACGCATCTTTCACCCCGCTCTCCATGGCAAACGAGAACTGGCGCAGATTTAAAGTACTAAGCACCGAGGACCGCAGGGCGGTATGGAAGAGTAAGGAGCTACATGGGCGGTTCTACAAGGCCCTTACGGGGCCCGACGTAGACCTGCTGTTTTATACGGTCTTGTAGACTTCGAAGTGCCGTATTATAAGTACACACCTGCGCCAGTTCTCGAAAATGGTCGTGCAACGCTCTATTGAGATCGATCTGTCATCACGGACAGGACTATTGTAGCCAACAAGCCTGATATCGTGCTGACAGATCGATTGAAGCGCCAGGCAGTGCTCGTTGACATCACCATCCCCCATGACGAGAACCTCGTGAAAGCTGAGAAGGACAAAGTCAGCGAGTACATAGACTTGGCACATGAGGTAACCGCCATGTGGGATGTTGATTCAACGATTATTGTCCCGATAGTCGTCTCTGTGAACGGTCTAATAGCGAAGAGTCTCGACCAACATCTCAAGAGACTCTCGTTAGATGGCTGGGTCAAGGGTCAAATACAGAAGGCGGTACTCCTGGACACGGCGCGGATAGTCCGGAGGTTCCTCTCTCTGTCGCCCTAACCACCGGTAGCTTAGGCTAGCCTCGCTGCCGGCGGCACCCTAGGTTAGGTTTTTTATAATGCTTTTATATTTTGTATGTATATTTTTATATTGTACTTGTATAAGTTTATTGTAAAAAATCTAACTTAAGACGAAAAAATAAATAAGGTGAATAATAATAATTCGTAATTCGAACTCTCAGGAAACTAATGAATTAAGGTTACAAATTCAAAATCGCGAAAATTAAACCGAGACTTACGAGGCTAGGTCTAAACATATGTAAATTATACCAAAGAGAAGAGAAGTACCAAAGCTACGAAATTGAGGTGTCTACATTTCAAAATTCCATTGAAATTTATGGCCTTCTCAGTTGAGGTTAAAATAAAATGCGCACAAAAGTTAATTAAACAGCTCAACGAGTCGTGAGAATTCGTTCATCTCATTATCTGTGTTTTTACCCGACTGTGGCGAAGCTTAAAAGGAGGGTTACCTGTTTGAACTAAGTATATGTCTTTAACGGATTATGGTAAATTATATGTCATTAGATTATTATTGGTGTTCCGACGGTCTGGTACATACACTGATAAATGGTGATAGTTTATTGATATGGGCGCGTAGATAGCAGACGGTTTTTTAAACCTATGCATTTCACATGTTGGGTTATTTTTAGTGTTTCCCCACCACGTATGTAAGAATAGTAACTCCAACTCGTTTATTACAAGTCATACAGTCATAACAGTATCTACCTAATTAATGTAGACACACTCACAATTAAGTATCTTTTTATATTATTATTTCTTTTAAATCAGTATATCTGTCTGTCAAGGACCTTTCTTACGAACACCAGAAGTATTTGAATTCGTATTGAATTGTCATTTACGAGTATGTTTCCATATATCATTAAATTTGAATGTATTAAATTGTCAATAATATTTTAAGTACGAGTAATTTCTATTTTGCCAATGCTAATTCTAACTTCAACCAAAGCATTAAGCAACGTTAACCATGTTTTGTATAACCGGATACGATACGCTTTACTTGAATCTCTAACTGGTCAATTACCCTTATTACACGCTAATTAATCGTTGTATCCAGCGCGTGAACCGTGTTCAATGAACCGTCGGAACGATACTAATTTCACGTAACCGTTTATTAGCACGCCAACAAAGTAAGCCACAAATAATCACGACTTGATCTAAAACACAGTAAAATAAGTAGGATTCTAGAAACAAAGAAGACACTGCTTGTACTTACGTTGTCACGCTACGCAGCAGTACTCGTACGAGTAAAATTTATTTATTTGTTTATTGTAAAAATACATTTACACAGCATTACAGTATACACCAAGGCGCTGGAAAATTTAGTTAACTATAAGCAACATAATTAATAAATACCTATAGAATGATGCTAAACAACACAATACAAATTATAACGCCCTACCGATTATCCATTAACTCACAATAGTTTAAACACTCACGACAGACTTGTACCCATCTGCTCGCAAACAAGTCACAATTAGCTGCTGATGTCAGAAGCGCATTAAGCATGTTGGTTGCTCGAAGTGCTGGAGAGTACGAGTATCTATGAGAAACAGTGCGCGCCTGTGGAACAGCTAGGAGATTAGGGGTTCGCGGTCTTAGCTGGTTCTTAGATACAAAAGGTACAGCAAGTTTTACGAAACTCGACACCAAATCCGGACAATCACTGCTTCCCCTTAGGATTTTAAGCATTGTGGTCAGAAAGTCGAAAATGGTCAACCGATAAGATTGGATGGATTGTGTATTAGAATTTTCCACACAAAAACCGCCAATGTTTTCACCCCTTAATCCTAAACTGATTTGGATTGATGGGTTTTGGAAATGTTGTAGCCATCGTTAAATACTAAGTTCTATTCTTTTCATTCTGTTTATACGCATTACACTTTTAACTAACATAGCAATATTAGTAATTTGAGGCGTTTAGAAATGGAAATACTGGCAATATCTAGATAGATATTGCCAGTATTTCCGTAGTACGGGTACGAGTAGATACTCGTACTACATTTTGGAAAATCATATTTTGGAATAGTGACACATTTCGCTTTGTATGGCAGCGGTAGTATAGACAGATAGATTTGTTCCTCTTCGCAGTTTACCTAGTAAAGGATTAAAGCTCTATACCCTACATAGATAAGAGATCGCAGCAGATTTCCTATAACATTAAACGGTCAACACAACATGTATATTTATTTGTTATTGAGTTCTCGAAAACGGCTCGACGATTTTAAAATGTATGGTTTTTTACGGAAAAACACGATAGACGGCGAAGTTCGGTCTTCCAGGTAATAATAATAATCACGATAACGATATGTAACTATATATTTTGCAAAAAACAACGAAACATGTCGCGGTAAATACAACGTAATATATGTAACGAAAATTCCATGAAGGCCGGATATTTACTACTACTATTTTTGTACTAACTATGCCTTTACAGCCGCGATAGCCCGGGCTTATTCAGTGAATGGCAGTGTATTAGAGTAGTAAGGTGGTGATACCCTTATCTTGTCAGTTGTCGGCGGTCCCCACTAATGTCTAATCGTTTGTCCTATCTTGCGCTCGAATGTGTTGGGAGCCGAGCTTTGGGGATATCGATACGGGCTCCGTACCTACTCGTATTTCAATTCAATTTAAATCTGTAGAATGTTTACGAAATTTTCTCCGACGGTTGTTCATTTTCTCTCGAGCGTAGTTTCAATAATAATTTTAGATGGGAATACAGTAATTAGAAACGAAGCTGTCTTCGTTTCTCATCGACGGGATCCATTCAATTAATTATTCTTTGTCTCTACTACGAGTATATTTGTACTTTATTTATAACAAGCTGTTCCCATTCCCGTCCTGCGTTTCTTTATGATAACTCAATTGGAGCTGCGAGATCAAATAGAGTCTATACGCGGAAGATCGATCGGAGCGTCTAGATCGGTGACACATTCTTTGTGTAATACGAGTAATAACAGCTTAAATGAGGATGTTTATTTTTCTTCTGTATTTGAGCTAAACTGCGTCTGCTGCGCCATGTTGTTTTCGTGACCTTTCAACATTTAACATGTATTTCGAACAGAAAATGGGTGTGGTTTGATAGTTTTTTTGTTTTAATGGTTTTGTTTTATTGCGAGACCGGGAAAAAGCAATTCCTGGGCAAGTTGATCAAAAGATGCGGGTGCGTTAAATCGGACGTTTGTATGGATTTGTTTTACTGCTACAGGCTATATATCTACTGTGCCGCCGGCCTCCTTCTTTTGTTTCCTTCCGAGGCGTACCGGCGCGGGTTCAGCCTCGCGCCCGTTGCCGCCGCTGGCTGGAAACAAAGGGTGGTCTCTTTGCCGGCCTAGGCTTTCTATTTTGTGTGAAATTCCATTATAGGCCGCCCATTTTGTCGCACCCAAAACGCAGCCTATTATAACGAACATAACGTCAATATTTAATTTCATGTTTGAGAAAAATACTTAAACATGTTTGCCACGCTGAACGGAAACATTCCCCGCGGTAGTAGCGTTCATTTCGTGTTTTGACACTATTGAAATTCGGTATTGTACTCTGTGATTCGATTGGTGGTGTGACGTGTGAGCATTAATGATTGTAATCGGTGTATTCGCTATGTGCACGTCTGAAACGTCAAACATCAAAGGTCCCGAGACAATGTCAAAACTCAGAGATGTCAAATAATGACACATGAATATTTTATTTACTTAAGTAAACGAGAAAGACCCCGTATTGGAAATATTACTGAAATAAATAAGAGAATAAATAAATACATACAAACGAAACGAATCGTAGGAAACCGTTAAGAAACCAATAGAAAACGTGAAAGTAAATTTGACAGTTGTCCCCGGTAAGTGCACATTTCTGCCATGGTGTGCGCTACGATCGCCTAGCTTACTCCCACCACCTACTTCGCACATAGCCATTAATAGGTATTAATTTAAATTTCGACTTGGGCGAAGGGAGAAGACGCTCATTTTGGCTTCTCCGAAACGTATACCTATAATGTTTACCACTATCTTTTGACGACTGCAAATAAGCGTCGAACGTGATATAAATTGTACAGGGATGACAATTGTCAAAAAAGTTATAAATCTCATGGTTTTGTTCATTCGACACATCGAACACGAACATTGTTCACTCGAAAGTCGCAACGAGAAGTTGTAACCGCACCTTCGTAGTACGATGACCCGTTTCGTAAAAAAAAACTTCCCAAATTAAAGTTAGTGATAATACATTTTAGTGACATATTTTGCTAACAGATTAGATTTTTGAGAGGCGCAGGGTAGGGCAAGCCATTCTCCATACAAAGGTTGTGCATGTTTTTTGCGTTAGTTTTGGCACTACTGCATTTAATTTAATTTTTTGTTGGTACATATTGGATATACGCAGATCTTGATGTTGAAATTTTGCATTATTAAAAAAAATACAAAACTAATTAAAATTAAAAAAGAAAACATCAAGACATAGCTAACAAAAAAATAAGCATATGGACCAAAAATAGTAACTGGAATTCAAACACAAACGAAGAAAAACTTGCACAAAGTTTGTACTCGTATGGAAAGAGCTTGCCCACCCCTTCGCCTTATTTTAAGCGTTGGGTCGGTATTTTCAACGCTTACCGACATCGACAGTTCGCCTCTGGTGAACCAGTATAAGTGTAACCTGTGGAGTTCTTATGGATCTCGGTATCAAGTACCGAGTGTAGAGGTGAGCGATAAGGTGCGTCGAGATAGACTATGAATTGCATAACTGGGGTCGCGGTGGGGACGCATGGTATGGTATTGTGGCGCAACGGCTGGATAGGCATGGTATATTTAATTAAAATTTGTCGATCAATGGCCTTGACATGCGGCTGGCCTGACACACATTATTGGCCCAAGCAGATTATAGTGAGTTATACTCGTACATGAGTCCCGCGTCGCTCGTTAGGGACCATAGTAGTTATTAGGTAATAATGAATACATAGGTAATGTGCAGTGATAGTTTAGTCATATCAATTTGTTATGTAACTATTATCTATGCTTTATTAATGGGATTCTAAAATAATTCTCAGTTACATAGTGAAGGACTTATATGGTCCATAAATTCAATGAATTCCGTTGTGTAACAAACCTTAGACAGCAATATTGAGTAACTTTCGTTTCTCAACCGAATTAATCAATTGTAAACGCACCAATAGTTAACAGTTTTTTTTAAATCCTTTTTAAGTGTATAAATTGAAGTTCAATCGTTAAGCAAAACAGAATCACATTTGTATAATTAATGATTACATAACAGTTATCTCTATCACGCCGTGACTAGCTAGCAGGTTGGTCATATAGCATTCCTCTTTCCCGCACTTACATTAGTTAGAGACGAATGTTTTATGTCCGAATATAAACACGATTATAGGAACGTCATTCTGAACATAACTGTTACGCATTATTTTGCATTAGTCATTCTGAAATATTTCCACGTGGTTTTAAGTATTACTGTTAGGGCCAAAAATTAACATTCAAATGACTTAAACTTGTTATATTAAGAATGTTTACATGTTATGAAAATTAACTGTGCAAGGTAAAGTGTTGTAATTACAGCTACACTATTGTTCATGGTATGATACCTAAGTTTGTTTCGAAATACTAACATGATTTATGTGTTTTTATATTAGTAAAATATATTGTGAGGCCTTCTTTAATAAAAGATTCGATGTCACATCGATACTTAACAAGTTCACATTGATATAGGAGGCGGTTCGCCTGTGAAAGTGGGCATCGCGCGGATAGTCTGGAGGTTCCTCTGTCAGAGCAAGTCAGTCTGTCGCGTCGCCCTAAACACCGGCTTTGGCTCCACTTCACTGCCGCTAGCACTCTAGGTTAGGTTGTTTTATGTATTTTTTATGTTTTTATTTATTTTACATTTTACACGAATTGATCACCATCATCATATCAGCCGATGGATGCTTGTGGCATTCTTTGGTTTTGGGGGCCTAAAGAGTGCCACAACGACCGATCCTGTAAATAAGTTAATATCATGAAAATGATACAAAATGATTGAAAACAGGGACAATCAATGTTAATAAGACACTTAAAAAAATATTCACAAGTCCAGTCATACATTTTTCCATTATTTATAATATACCGGCCAAGTCCGTATTGGATCACGCACAAAGAAGAGTTCCTTACCGACACCTACTAGTCCACATTTGAAACCACTATACGCATTGCATTGAATAAAAAAGTCGTATGTTCTGTAGGAAACTCACGGAACGGCAGTTTTTCAGCGTTTACTTAAATACCGTTAGACCTATCTTTTTCAAACCAAATATCGTTGGAAGTGTGAGGCTCATTGGCGGCAGTACGGTAGTGGGAAATAAGCTGCAGAGCCTAGCACATAGACGCAAAGTAGCATGTCTGCGCGTCTTCTACAAACTCTACTTCGGGGAGTGTGCTCAGGAGCTCCATGAGCTCATACCGCCTTCCTCCTTCTTCCATCGGACATCCAGACGTACGGCTGGCTACCATTCTTACCTGGTCGAAATTCCTCTAGTTGGAACCAAGCGCTTTGCTTCATCTTTCATAATGCGCACTTCTAAGGTTTGGAATTCTTTGCCAGCGTTTGTATTTCCGAGTTCATATAACCTAGACCTTTTTAAGGCACGAGTAAATAGGCATCTTCTCGGTGAGCTCGCTTCATCGTAGGCCTCATCTTTGCCCTCTTTGCCATCTTGACAGCTAATATCTCAAAATTGGTTGACTCAGTTGGAAAAGTTTTTTAAAACCTTTTTTATAATTTATAAAGGCGTATCCATAGATAATCTCAAACGCCTATTTGCATTAAATAATATTTTTTTAACCCCCGGATACACATATGGGGTGCTCCCCTAATTTAATTTTATGCGTGACTCTGATTTCACATCACTTTTATAGCCGTTCTAAAAATACACCTTCTTACCAAATTTCATAACTGTAGTGTTATAGTGTCTGACTAAATCGGCTGTGACATATGGACGGACGGACGGATGGACAGATATGACGAAACTATAACGGTTCCGTTTTCGCCATTTTGGCTACGGAAAACCAAAAATGGTAAATTAATAACTATTTCTACGTAATATGAAGAGCTCAATGGTAATTTGCATTGAAATGGACAAAATTATTAGAGTACAAAATTCAGTTGAAAACTAATTAAAGTAACCCCGTTTTACGGTACATAACTGACCATTCATAACGTAATCCTTATTAAAACGGGATTAGGGCAGTTAAATAGCTGGTGATACAATAAGTCGACATCATATAGAATCTAAACCATTTAATTAATATATATATTTTAAATACACAAGTGCGTACATTCAAAAATAAAAATTAAGGGAAAAATTCAACTACAAAATTCAGAAAACACTGAAATTTGTAAGTAGGTACCTAGTACCTTGTTACACTTTGTGCAGTGGCTCGAGCCACATAGATAAACATTTTTAGTAAAGTCAATATTAAGAACAGTTATAAACATGGGAAACTAGCTAAGTTTAACAGCTCATCTCATAAGTTTACAGTTGGTCTTGGGACTTTTCTACTACATAACATCGCCTTATTTCTAAAACTTGAACACACTATACACTTAATCTACCAATGCTGCTTTTATAAACATTTTAACTATCGTCCATTATATTACAACTATCAAATTCATGATCAATACGTGTTCCTAATACTTAGTTTAAAATTAACTATGAATGGGTAGATATTATGTATGTGCATTAATATGACTTTAAAATATGTTATCCTATGTTTATACTCGTATTAACTAACAATGATATTATTTTCTATCTAAATGCCAAGATAACAAACATTTCCAGTCGAGTAAGTAAGTAAGTAAGTAAAAGACCAACTGTTATGAACGGCTGCGCCGGCCTAGATTAAAGCTTATTGGACTCCTCTACGTAGGGAATAGCTGATAGGGAAGGCTATATTTATTGACACGCAGTTACTTTACAGTTCACACACTGACGGTTATGAAACACAGTTACTTCGCAGTTCACACACGGCGGATATGCAAGAGATATTCACTAGAATCTAAGGGGAATGTCCAGGAAGAGTTTCATGTGCTCGCCGATGTCAGCCACCGAGCGCTCGTCCAGTTGCTAGCTGGGCTCGTCCAGTTCGAGGTCGGGGTCGTCGGCGTCCGGGTCGTCATTATCGGGGTCGGCGTCGAGCGGCTGGCTAGTGAGCGCGGCCCAGAGCGGCGAGCGCGCGCCCGGCTGCGCCGAGCCCCGGCGCTAGCTGTCCCGGGCGCACGCCGCCGCCGCCGCCGTGCCCATCGCGCCCACCGCGCCGAACAGGATCGCACCCACTTCGCGGTCCGGCGTCGTCTCCACCTAAATATAAATAAATATAAAAGTCAGGGAAAAATCTTACACAAATCCACCAAGTCCCAAACTGAGCAAATCTATAGGTACTAGGCGACGATACATACTTGTAATATAAAGCAATACTTAATACCAGGGTGGATAAAAAGAAGAATTTGTCAAATTCTTCAAAATACGCTTCTGTCTCAGCTATAACCTCCTCGTTTGAACTGAATTTCTTTCCCCCGAGCCAGTTTTCATATTGGGGAACAGAAAAAAGTCACAGGGAGCCAGATCCGGAGAGTAAGACGGGTGTGGCAGCAATTCGTAACGTAGTTGGGTTAATTTGGCAGTGACAATTTTGGATGAATGTGCTGGTGCGTTGTCATGATGGAACAACACTTTCTTCTTTGCCAGGTGGGGCCGTGTCTCTTTTATTTTTTTATCAAACCGATCCAATAACTCACTATAGTACGGCCCTGTGATAGTGTTTCCTTTTTGTAAGAAATATATAAGGATTATTCCCTTACTATCCCAAAAAATAAAAATCCATTGTTTATTTGATAAGTAAATGCCCTGGTCTTGAATCCTGGACCTCCGACTTCGTAGACAGCGAAACTACCAACTGAGCCAAAGTGGTCGTCAAATATTATGATTCTGTCTATTACTCAAATCTCGTACCTTTTTGTACTAAAGTTTTTGCGGTTACCTCTTTCCTTCAAAAGTGATTCATTGGTAAAAGGTTAGCATCTATATCACCACCACCGCCATATCAGCCCTAGGACGTCCACTGCTGGAAATAGGCCTCCCCCAATTTAATGGGGGGTAAATGCCATAATCGCCACGCTTGGCATGCGGGTTGGCGATCGCAGTATCTCCACCGCACTCTAGGAATGCTGCTGCCCATTCCCCGGTTGTCTTGGTCGTAGTTTTAGGACATACCCGGGTCCAATCTATACACATCAAAGCAAATCAAATATGCCTCGTATTTTGTAAAACGTCTTTGGACTGGAATACAGAGAAGACGCTCATTTTGGCTTTTAGGTGAATTGAATTATAGTACCTATGTATATAAGATTTATCACTTTCTTTTGACTAGTACAAATAAGCGTCGAATATGACATAAATTGTACAGGGATGAGAACTGTCAAAAAAGTTTATATATTAAATAAATCTCATCATCGGTTTGTTCACCCTTAGATTGTTCATAGTCGATTTTACTGCTACGAGTAGATAATTAGGTACTTTACGTTAGGTAGATTTACAACAAATGTCAGTCAAATCTACCTTAGCCCTTAAATCAATTATAAATGTCATTATTAAATGGACTAATCCCCTAATTCTGTTTGTTTTTAAAAGTCACGTCCATTATGGGAACGTTTTGCAATTACCCCAATTCAAAAGGAGATTTAAATTTAAAGCTAATTAAGATACCTACCGCTCTGTAAAATCTGTTTTAACCAAATCAATATTGAGAAACTGTTGAATCAGTTAGTTGAACAAATAACATCGTTTTGAAGGTTATGAAACTGACCCCCGCCTCGCCTCTGCCTCGACGCGACTAAACTAAGTTGGCCGGTGGTGTAGTGAAAAATGATCGGCTCACCATTTAGCATGGAAAAGCTCTTTGCGGCCTATTTGGCGAATAAATGATGCGAATGGGCGGAGGTGTTTGAGATAACGTGATACATATTCAAGACATTGTTTGAGCAATCGAGCTTGCTATCGAGTAGGTATGCTATCTAAGCTTTTTCCTGTGTTATTTTGATGAGACTAAATACATAACTTGTTACCTTGATGACTAACTATACGTATTTATTATGACAATAAATGCAACACGAGTAATAGTGCAATGAACAGTAGGTACCGAACAGTAAGGGCCGGCCACAACTTCAAGCGTTGTTGGCGGCAGCGGCAGCGGTTTTCCTAATACATTGCGTGTGGTCCTAATTAAACGCAGTGCCTTTCACGTCTCGACCGAACAATGAACAGAGAAAAATGCTTGCTGCACCGCAATTCGCTCAAAGTTGTGGCCGGGCTGTAAGGGCTTACTTGCGATAGCGTTATTTGCTTTGGATCGGGCCACTACTCCGGCACGGTGCCAGCTCGAGAGGCGGCTGTGGGTACGCGATAAAGGCAGTTTGTCACAGTTCAGGCCTTACTTGCAACAGTGTCGTTTGCCCGGAGTCTCAACGCTCCTAGCAACCAAGTCGACAGACGGCAGCTTACGGCGGTGAACGGCTGTCGCTGGTGTTCTGCAACTTACTTGAGACAGCGACGTTTGTTCAATGTCAACGCTGCTCTAGCAACCAACTCGGGGCCCGCAGCTTATGACGATAAGCGACTGTCGCTGGTGTTCTGCAACTACTTGAGACAGCGTCGTTTGTTCAGTCTTAACGCTGCTCTAGCAACCAACTCGGGACCGGAGCTTATGGCGATAAGCGACTGTCGCTGGTGTTCTGCAACTACTTGAGACAGCGTCGTTTGTTCAGTCTTAACGCTGCTCTAGCAACCAACTCGGGACCGGAGATTATGGCGATAAGCGACTGTCGCTGGTGTTCTGCAACTACTTGAGACAGCGTCGTTTGTTCAGTCTTAACGCTGCTCTAGCAACCAACTCGGGACCGGAGCTTATGGCGATAAGCGACTGTCGCTGGTGTTCTGCAACTTACTTGAGAAAGCGTCTTTTGTTCAGTCTCAACGCTGCTCTAGCAACCAACTTGGGGCCGGCAGCTTGTAGCAATTAGCGACTGTTGCTGGCCTTCTGCAACTTACTTGTGACACCGTCGTTTGCTCTGGATCTGAGCGCTCCTCCATCACGGTGTCCAACTCTAAGGACGGCAGCGGGCGCGAGGCGCGCGCGAGGCTGACCGCGCGCGCCCGCGCCTTCACCGGTGACAGCCGCACCACCGACAATTCGCCGCGATCCAGGTCGCAGTTGCGGCGGCGGGCTCGCTCCCTAATCAGAACAACGTCACGTGATGTTTAATTTAAACCTCTAGGTCTAAATTTATAGTGTACATAATAGAGTTTAGTAGTCGAACAACATGCGAATATCAAAACGACGGAAAACCATGCGAACATTAAAACGACAAATATTGTAAGTTCAGTAAAAGCGCATGAAAATTACTGGCATGGGTTCGAATCCCGGTCAGGGCAAATATTTAAGTGATGAGCATGAATATTTCTTGAATGTTTTCTATGTATTTATATCTATGAAATGTACCGTTGTCTAGTATACTCAGTATACTTATAAGACAAGGCTTCCTGAGCCAACTATGGGGCATATTCGATTGTGTAGTACCTATGTAGTATTTGTTTACTCGTATTTATTTATTGGGATCTCACTCAGCATTTGAAGGATCTAACTTCTCAGTCTGTGGGTGACGGAGGTGAGCAGCTTATCTGTTCCCTTACAAAATTAATAAATTTTATGTTTTCAGGCAAAATTAACAATGAAGTTGTCCCACTATTATATGGTGCAAACCTGATCGCCCTAACCAAAAAGGACGGAGGGGTGAGACCTATCTCTGTGGATCAACTTTACGGCGTCTGGCATCCAAAATTGCGGTTAGATACAACAGATCAAAATTGCAGTCTCTTTTCGAACCAGTGCAGTTAGGTTTTGGCACGAATGGTGGGTGCCAAAACCTAACCAACTAACCTAGCCGTCCATGCCTTAAGAACCTACCTTTCATACGACGATTGTGAAATAGTAGTCAAAATTGATGTGAAAAATGCCTTCAATTCGGTAAATAGGGACACTTTGCTGGCGGAAGTACAAGACAAAATTCCAGAAATTTACAATTATCTTCTCCTCTGCTATGCAGATCCTTCTAAATTAATGTACAAGTCCCATGAATTATCTTCAGAAGTTGACTGTCAGCAGGGTGATCCTCTAGGGCCAGCCATTTTTAGTTTGGCAATAAATCCAATAATTCAAAATTTAAAATCTAAATTTAATGTATGGTACTTACATGACGGAACTCTAGGAGGCGACGTGGATACTGTGCTCTCTGATTTGGCTTTTATTCAAACTATTTTCGAAAATATTGGTTTAGAACAGGGGTTCCCAAACTTTTTTTTCTCATAGACCACTTTAAAAAATTTGCTGGTTCTGGTGGACCCCCTACTCTACAGCCTACACCATATTCCCAAAAAATTACAAAAATGTGACTATTACCTAACTCTGGTGACGATATAACTATGAAATAGTATAGTATATTATATGTACACCTAGGGAGATAATATAAAGAAAGGCCGAGATCGCAGATATTTACGGCCCGAGCTGCAAGCGAAGGACGCAAATGTGCGATCAAGGCTTTCTTTATTATCTCCCGTGTTGAATACATCATTTTATGTCAACATTTGGCGAAAAAGCGGCTATTTCCGCACATGTATCGGGCGAAAAAATCCACTTTTAGCCAGGTGTGACATAAATGTTCTTTACAGGTTTAGAAAAAAAAGTGAAAAATGATTGGTTAATATGCTGTCAATAATAAATACTTTACTTTTTTGACATCTACTCACAACCTATCTATTCCAGCATCAAATAAAATAAAATCAATCAAATCTAAATCTCGGAGTGGTGAAATAAAATTAAATATAGTATATTTTGCTTGTGTTGTGTTTATTCGAGTACTTTATAATATTTATGATGATAATAACAGTCGTAAAATAATTAAAATTAAACATTGTTACGTAACTTCTAAGTACAATGACACTCAAAATTAATGGGAGGGATGAGCTTGATGAATTGACAACAAATTGTCAATATTTGGGTTCAGTTTTGTCAGGAATAATCGCAAATCTCCTCGTTCTGTGATATTCAGTCTGTTCCTATTTTTCGTTAAAAGGTTTGTAACGGTGCTGAACTTTTTTCCACAAGATATGACGAGGGAAATGATATCAAAAGCTTTCTCGCAATTTTCCACAGTCCAGGATATTTTTCGGGTATTTCTGCTTGCAGCCAAAAAGTTTGATACCCTTTTTTATATTTCACCTTCAGCTCCTCATTAGTGCTAAGCTCAAGTAGCTCCTCTTGCAATATCACGTTCTCCACTTCCATTTCATCAAATGGATTTATAATATATGGTGGTATTTCCATCGTGAGAATGTCTTCAAATCTGGTTTTGAAATCATCATGCAGGGCAATCAAATGTTGAACATATGTCTGAATATCATCATCCTCGCATTCTACCTGTGACAAGCTTGAGAATTGGGAAAATTCGCGTCGACTAATGTTTTGCTTCATTAACTTCAATTTTCCAAGAAAAGCGGAAATCACACTCTTTGTTTTAATTAAATTGAGGTTGTCCCCTTGCAGTTGTAAGTTAATATCATTAAACTTTTTGAACAAATCTGTCAAATACGCGATATCTGCTTTGAACTTGATCAGGTTTTCTTTTAAATCTGGAGCTTTACTATCCAGAAACTCCAAGACAGACTCAAAAAGTGAGTAAAATCTTGTTAAACATGCACCTTTCGACAACCAGCGTACTTCAGTGTGTAAGAGCAATCGTCGGAAGTCTTCATCATTTTCATCGCACAATTGGGCAAATAAACGCGTATTCAAAGCATTGCTTTTTATTTTATTAACCGCGTTAATCACAAATTGGAGCGATTGGTGCAGTCTAGCACTCAAATTTTTTGCTACTAAGTGTTGTCGGTGGATGACACAGTGAATTGCAGTTAAATCTGGTATCATTTTTTTTAGATGGCTTATGAACCCACGATATTTCCCGACCATTGCAGGAGCTCCATCTGTTGCCGCCGATGTAACGTTTGTGAACGGAATTGATTTTTCTTTTAAAAAATCGCTCAGGATGTTAAATATCGATTCACCTTTAGTGTCAGTCTTCAAAGTTTTGGCGAATAATAGCTCTTCATGAATTTCTTCGTCCATAACAAATCGCACAAATGCTAATAATAATGCCTCATTATCAGGTATAGTTGACTCGTCCAGTTGAATAGAAAAATGAGTTGTTTGCAGATAATTACACAAGAAACTTTCAATATCAGAGCTCATTTCGTCAATACGTCTTTGTACAGTGTTGTTACTCAAAGGAATTTTTTTGAGTATGTCAAATGGAGGTTTGTGCAGAACAGTTTTTAAAACTTCTTCAACAGCGGGTAAAATTAACTGTTCACCAATGGTGTGGGGTTTTCCAGATTTCGCTATGAGTAATGAGATGTTGTAAGATGCCCGCAAGCCATCATCGTTACTTTCAGATGTTGAAGCGAACATACCTTGCAGGGTGGGTCTCTTTTCATATTTTTCTTTCAATGATTGAAAATATTTCAAATCTTTACCTGTTTTATCAGGGTGGCACCTTTTTAGATGATCTTCGAGCTTCGATGGTTTCATAGAGTCATTGCTCAAAACTTTATTGCATAAAAGGCACATGGGCAATCGCTTGTCCGCGTTTGATGGAAGAAAGCCAAATTTTAAATATTCCACACTGTACTGTCGACACTTAATTTTCTTCTTTGGCTCCGCCATGTTTCAAATTAGCTACCTGTAAGTATAAAAAAGTTTTTGTGATCTTAACATTCTTAATTAACTTCTTCTTAGTCTTACTTAACAGGATATGGCTATTTTATAGAACAGAATTTATAATTTTTCGCTATGAATCAAAAAAAGAATACTAATAAACTTTTTTCGGCTGTCTGTTGTTTTATGGAAGTAGGTAGGTAATAATCGTAATGTTCATTATTTCATATTTCATACATGTCTATCATACACAAAGAAGACAAATATATTAACTACAAAAAGAGATACCTATAAGTTGTATAGCAAATAAACAAATAATGTACTTACTTTTCCGACACGATTCTGGCAACCAGGAACAGCAATTCACTTTACTTTTGTAGTCGAAATCCGGAAACAAATGAGTAACGTTTGTTCTTAGCATTCGTATTTATTGGTGAAGAATCAAACAAGTGCATACAAGCACAGCACATTACCGTAAGTCATAGGTATTTCGTCCCTTTGCACGTCCGAACAAGCGTTTTGGTCGGCGCCGGCGATAGCGACGCGACGGTGCTTCGCAAGCCTAGACTTGTTCGTTTGTCCAACAGCTCGTTCGCGATATGTTGCAGACTTGCAGTCGACAAGTTTTGGAGCCGAAAGTAGTAATTTTAATAATATAGTATTATAGTATAGGTAGTTTGATTCACCGAAATATTTATCACGGAGGAACGCAATATTTTTATTATATATTTATCAGTCGTCCAGGCTATAAAAATAATACAAAAATCATTATCTGTTTCGTTATTTACCATCGAAACCAGATAAATTTTCGTGGACCCCCACGTACAAACTGTGAACCCCTATTTTTTTGCCACTCCAGCGTAGACCCCTGTCACATCGTTCGTGGACCCCTGGGGGTCCACCTGGACCACTTTGGGAACCCCTGGTTTAGAACTAAATTTTAGCAAATGTGAACTCTTTATTCAAAAGACTTCTTGTAGTTTGGTCGATTTAAAACAAAAATTTGTTCATCTGGCTCCTGGTATCAAAATAGTCGACAAATTTTCACTTTGTCTCCTGGGTTCTCCTATTTTTGAAGAATCCTTTCCCGGTTATATTTCTGACACTATTTCTAAATTCCAAAGCCACGCGAATCGTTTACTCGAAATTAGCCCACATTATGCGCTAATCATTCTTAAGTTTTGTCTTTTTGTCTCTAAATTTACATATGTGGTCCATTGCTGTCCTTTCTGGAAAAATCAAAATCTTTTGTCACGAATGGATGACTTAATCAAAACTAGTTTAGAAATGATTCTAAATATTCAGCTAACTGAGCCTTCCTGGTCTCAAGCGTCCCTTCCTATTCGAAACGGTGGCTTAGGAATCCGCAAAGTGTCCAGTGTGGCATCCACAGCCTTTTTGGCATCCACCCATAGCACGTCTGGTCTCATAGGAAATACCCTAAGGGCTTTGCCCACATACTGTGAGATTGCGGGCTTGGAAGATGCCAAAAATGCTTTTAAAGTTGCTTGCCCAGGTAAATTTTTTCCAGACAAGCCAAAATCACAAAGGAGCTGGGATAATATTTACTGTGATTTAAATTATAATTTTCTTCTGAACAGCGGTGCAGGTCCAGATCGTGCGAGACTTTTGGCGGTCGGAACCCAGGAGGCTGGTTACTGGCTACATGCCCATCCCTCGCCAAATACCGGTACCTTCCTGGATCCGACCTCCCTTAGATTGGCGACTGGACTGCGACTCGAGGTTGCGGTATGTACTCCACATATAAGCTCTTGTGGCACGGACGTGGACCGACTGGGACACCATGGATTGTGTTGTCAAAAAAGTGGAGGCCGTTTTTCGAGACATGCGACGCTTAATGATATAATCCGCCGGTCTCTTGCCACCGTCAATGTGCCTGCTCTTCTTGAGCCGACTGGCATGGTCAGGGACGATGGCAAGAGACCTGATGGGGTGTCTTTAGTTCCTTGGAGCGTGGGACGGATGTTGGTGTGGGATGCTACCTGTGTAGACACACTGGCACCGTCTCACCCCCAACGGACTACAGTAAAAGCGGGTGCAGCAGCGGAAAACGCCGAAATTCTAAAGCGTAATAAATACAAGGGCCGCGGCAGAAAGTACATGTTTGTACCTTTTGGCGTCGAAACTCTAGGTCCATGGGGCCCCAGCGCGCATAAGTTATTTGCAGAAATTGCGAAGCGTCTGGTTGACGTAACTGGTGGCCGAAGAGCTGGCGGATTCCTCGCTCAACGTATCAGCATTGCGATACAGCGAGGAAATGCCGCCAGCATCCTCGGTACAATGCCTCAAGGGCCCGTTTTAGATTTAAGTTAGTTTTAATTTTCTTTATATTATTTTGGTTAAGTATTCTTGTATATATATTCGTTGTACATAAATAAATGATATATTTTATTTATCACTATTAGCAATGAAGATATTTTTTTGTCCTAACTAGGACAATCCAACTGGATTAAAATTACATTTACGTATTTTTTGTAAAAAGAACATGTCTCCTGATCGAGATCGTGATAGACTGTTTTCGATCCTATACTGATTCCTTTTTAGGGTTCCGTAGTGAACTAGGAACGCTTATAGTACGAGTAGTGCTACAAAGCTGTAATTCGGTATGGATATATAAAGCAACAAATCTGACAAAGTTTTAAATAAAATCTAGATTTTTTAAGTATACCTAAAAGTAAACACTTAAGTTAGAATGACGTTTTTGTTAGATAGGTCTCACAATATGAATACAAGTCTTCATCAAACATTTTTTGACAAAGTGAATATTTTTGAAAATAATCACTCCAAAAGAACAAAAAAAATGTGTCCCCCACCCTCTAACTTTTGAACTACGGGCCAAAAAATATGAAAAAAAAAACATGAAAATAATGCTTACTAAGACTTCCAACGAAAACTATAGCGGACATAATCAGTTAAGCTGTTTTTGAATTATCGTAAAAAGTCCCACCTTCTTAGTAAAAGACATATGAAACGGTGCAAAGGTTTTCCCTTTTGCTTGTGTTTTTTTTTTAATTAAGTTCATTGGGCAACTACGCAACCCTACACTGAGCATGGCCCGACATGCTCTTGGCCGATTTTTTACTTTTATCATTTATTTATTATCATGGGGTGTCAACTACGGGGTATGTCCGGTTATCATTTACCTACTTAAGTAGGTACAGTCAGCTGCAGAGAAACGTGACCCGTCTGCATACAAAACTTCTATGCAGGGGGGTCACGTTCCTCTGCAGCTGACTGTACATTAAATATTGACTTTCGTGTTCCTGTAGCATAAAACGAGTCAGGAGTGTTAAAAGCAACAAATTGATATCACTTAGCCAAAAACAACTCTCAACAGTTTCGTTTCTAGTTACAATAGTTATTTACGATACAAGTTCGAGTTGAGAATTCCGTTTCCGAACATGTATCGTACAACGTTTTGTATAGTGCATTCACCGACTTCACCCGCCGAATAAGGAATGACGACTACGGCAGCGCCCTACCACGAGGTGGCAACCGCCGGAAGTACTAAGACCTATTTTGAATCGAATTAAATACTCTAAAAAGAGTGCAAGTTGCCTGTAGGTTTATGGGACTACCTGTTAAACATTATATCGGGAATGAAGCGATGAAATATAATTGCAATGTATATATACTAGTGTATATATATACAGAATGATTTCGGGGTAGTGATCATGTAGGCCATTTCAAAAAACAAAAATACAAAATATTCAAACACATGGTTACCCTATTCTCTTTGACGGATAGTACGGAGAGTTGATAGTTAAGTAGGGTCACCAAGTTGTATAGAAGAGTAATATCCACTACAATTTTGGATAGATAGAAAGGAGAATTATTGGAGTTATAAACCTACATGCGAACTGTGATGTTGTCTACTTTGAATTTTTGAACTTGTACATTCATTCCGGACTATGACTCCATAATCAACCTGTATTGTTTAAGGTGAAAGGCTTAATTATTGCTGTCCCCTACAAACTTCCGCCCCCTTAAGGAATGATTAAATTCAATACGCCATGCCCGAACCCGCGCACGGACATAATTTAAAATAAAAATATACATTGACAAAACGAATGGTTACCTATTTTGGAATATCAAACGTATGTACAGATTTTTGGTAAATGAAATAAAGTATATTTTTTTCAAGAACCGTGAATTTGTTCTTTTATGTCTTGCGGTAACAGGAAATTTAAAGTTAAATACGGCCTCTAAGATTTAAAAACAGGGAATTTATAAATTACTATAATGTTTAACGGAAAAGTAACAGTATAGTTTTGAGATATCTTCAGCTGCCGAGTAAGACACAGTGTATTCTTGTATTTTAATGTTTAGTCCACATTATTTGCCATGGCGTCACACGGTACATGGCGTCCACTAAATGCCAATAAACGAAGTTTCAAGTACGAGTATCTCGTTTAAAAAGTATTTGGACCCCAAACAAACATTCCACCCCCTTTTCACTCCTTCATTGGGTGTATTGAAAAAAAAATGCTGTAAAAAGTTACCTTATACTTTAATGCTTGGTCTATAAACGAAGTTTCAAGTTTCTTGTTGAAGAAATACTTTCTCCCCAAACAACTTTTCACTTTTCACTCCTTCAAAAGGTAACATCATTACATAGTATAAAACAAAGTCGCTTCCCGTTGTCTGTCCCCATGTATGCTTAAATCTTTAAAACTACGCAATAGTTTTGGATGCGGTTTTTTTAAAAATAGATAGAGTGATTCAAGAGGAAGGTTGACATGTATAATACATGCATAAAATAGTTGAGAAACACTGATAATTTTAGAGGTTTCAAACGTGATGTCGTAAATAAACACATTATTTTGCGCTTACATTGCAATCGCTGGCTGAACCCTATGAGACGAGATAGATCAAAATAATGTACTAAAGTGTTATACACCTTAAGAAGGCCTATTTACGAAGCTATTTTAAGCAATACAGCATTAATCTTTATCCAATTAAGTACCTTAAATAGATTGTGCATTTAATTTAGATCCATATGACCCTGAACAGCATGTAATTTAAATGAATATTTTCGAAGGTAGTACAGATGCAATGCAGGGACATAGCGGTTGCGGCGGTACCGGCCGGGTTGTATATAAAGATATTCTGTAGCATATTTAGTATCAGCATTGCACCCGTGCGAAGCTGGGGCGGGTTGCTAGTTTTATATGAATGCTGAATTTTGTTTCCTTATTATTTCTATATTAATAATTTCGTGCAGGGGTACGGTAGACCCGAACGAGACCTGTCTCAAATTGAAGAACGTATAAAAATAACGATTTTTGAGTTGAACATATGTATCCGCAAAATTCGGATTGTCGCATATTTTGCATTTAAAAGTGTTAATTTGATGACAAAACGTCGGCCATATTGCCCACAGACTATATTGCTATATTAAAGTGTTAAATTTGTTGGTTGACAGTGTCGGCTACGTTCGAAAATCGTGAACTATTTTTGCGTCCGGTATGTTGGCCAGGTTGCTGAGCTGCGTTCTGGGTGATGGGCCATCATCGCCCATTGTGTGGATTCGGCTAGCCGCGTCTGCAGCGTTTTGTTGTGTGCATGTGCACGTCAGAAACGTCAAACGTCAAAGGTCCCGAGACAACGTCAAATTATTATATACTGGTCAAAACTCAGAGATGTCAAATAATGACACATGAATATTATATTTACTTTAGTAAACGAGAAAGACCCCGTATTGTAAATTTTACTGAAATAAATAAGAGAATAAATAAATACATACAAACGAAACGAATCGTAGGAAACCGTTAAGAAACCAATAGAAAACGTGAAAGTAAATTTGACAGTGGTCCCCGGTAAGTACACATTTCTGCAATGGTGTGCGCTACGATCGCCTAGCTTACCCCCACCACCTACTTCGCACATAGCCAATACACCTATCAGCCTAGCTAGCACGATAACTTATACCGTCACGTTATATGGGCGAAATGTATTAAAACGTCACATAAAACGTAACGGTATAATCTATCGTGCTAGCTAGACTGATTGTCACAACAACCGCCTTCAAAGCGAATGTATGGGGCTGTTACATGGATTCATATCACGATAAGTATCACGTGAATATTAAAGCAGAATCCATACAAATTTGAAAACTGCGATAATATTGACACCCCAGTATTGTGATAATATTAATCGTGTAAAGGACACCACTTGAATGTTTGCTGAGTCTGTCCGCCATCTTAAAGCTGCGTGTCTATTTTGTTTGTGACAAACTACTAGGTGACTTGTGGCTTTTAAACGTCTAGCAAAATTCTATCTCTATCTCGCTCTATCTTATAACTTAGTGGTACTGGGGGACTACTCCGAAATTCGAAATCCGAACTTCGTATGGTGCCGTCCCTTTCACTCATATAGTCTATGACAGGAGAGTGAAAGGGACGGCACCATACTAAGTTAGGATTTTGAATTTCGGAGTAGACCCTCAGCTCATGCCGTTCACCGCGCTCGGACGTTAGAGGCGCTACTGCGAACCGAAAACGAAGTATCTGCCTCTCTCGCACATGTATATTCGAACGACAGAGAGGAAGATAGTTCGTTTTTGGTTCGCGGTAGGGCCTCAGGCGTCAACTTTAAAACGAATAGGGTATTTTACTATAAGATAAATAAAATTCAAAATGTAATAAAAACCAGCCAAGTGCGTCGGAGTCGCACACTGGGGGTTCCGTACAACTAAAAAACAAATGTGATTTATCAATATATTGATATTTTTGGTAAAATATACTTCATAATAAACATTATCACTTCATTTCAAGTTCATAGGTCGATGGGAAGCTAAAAAATTATATGTGTGACAGACAACACACGGAATGTTCTTTGACTTTCTTCGACCGTCCGCCACGCTCAGACTAAGGTGCTACCAACCGAAAACTAAATATATATGCCTCTCTGTCGCACTTGCATATTCGAGCGCGGAGAGGGAAATACTTCGTTTTCAGATCGTGGTAGGCCCTCTGGTCTGACGGCTCCTATTCCTGGTTGGTGCGTGTATCGGAATGTGAAATACCTTTGGCAAAACGGAACAAGTTGTTGAATAGCTTCCATTAATTGGAGAAAATATTACCAACTGTTATTATTATCACGTGAAACACTGAATATTGAAGCAACATCCATAGGGGCCTGTTACATGGTTATTATTATCACGCGATATACTCATATCACGATCCGTATCAGTTCAATGAATATTGAAGAAAAATCCATACGATTTTGAAAACCACGATAATATTGACACACCAGTATTGTGATAGTATTAAGCGTTTAACAGACCCCATACAATTTTTAAAATCGCGATAATATTGAGTGTAAAGGGCCCCACTGAATAGAATTTGGCGGAGAATAGAGAGCTGCTATCGCGAAACGAAAACGAACGAACATCGTGTATTTCCCTCTGTGTCGCTCGAATTTGCAAGTGCGACAGAGAGGGAGATACACGAACTTCATTTGTTTTCGTTCGCGTTAGCAGCTCTGACTTCGCACCAAATATACTGACTGGCACATCAATATTTAACAATGCACATCTGAATTGAATTTTAATGAACGATTAGTATTTTAGCTATACAAATCAGTACTGATTACGGTGTCAAATTTTTTATGTGCCTTTAAATACTACCCTTATAAAAATGCTTAGGATTAACTTGCAAAGATACTAGCCTTTGCCCGTGACGTCGTCAGCGTAATCTTTTACTCCCTATTCCATATGTTAATCCAGACTACAGACTATATTTGTATACGAAGTTTCATCATAATACGTTGTTGTAATGTTTTTAATTTATACATTTTTGTACACTATTTCTTTCGTCGTTTGTTTAACAGTCACGAATAAATGTTTACTTTATTTATTTCACCCGAGCGAAGCCGGGCTTTCATCTAGTAATTTTATAATTCGCTACGCTCGCTTTGTTACAGTGAATCTCGAGTATTAAGAGCCCCTATTATGTAACTGTTGCATAAATACTATGAACATGGAAACATTTTTTTTGTAAACTATATCTTGTTACATATATAACACACACTCGTACAAGGCCTCGTTGTAAGAATCTCATTTTTTTATAATATTAAAATACATACTTTTGAAGATATCCCCAAAGCTACCTGGGCCTAAAATTTTGAAAAATATAGAAAATACTACACGAGTATATTATAGATTTAAGAAAACCTATTAGAAGTCTATAAATCCAACGGTGTACAACGGTGTACGGGACATAACATAAGTGTCGTTTTCTATGGACATACGATTTTTTTTATTCTAAGTACAGGGCAGTGGTTTTAAATGTGGAGCAGTAGCAATAGGTACGGAACCCTGCATTGTGGCGTGGCCTAGCACGCACTTGGCCGGTTTTTAAATACATGCGCGTTCAACATATCTACTACTGCGCATGGTTAAAATGCTAAATAGGGAAGGCACACAGGCAAAGGTTAAAACTATATTCTGCCACGCATGTTTGGTGAATTTATATATAGTAGGTAAAAATTATAATCTATAATGATAAAAAGGTTTAATGAAGTAATTTATGTACCTACCAATTATATGAATGTTAATGATAAAAACTCTTTGCTTCGAGCCGAAGCCGAAGTTAAAAAGTAAACATAAGAAATGAAAAAAGTGCCAATTTGCGTGAAGTCTTTTTGATTTATAAAAATAACTTTCCCGTACGCGTGCCTGAAAGCAATACTTTCTGTTATAACTTTCTGAGCATATACATTATAAAGTTTTTAAAGTATGATCCTTGCCGAGAAAGATATTCGCCGTGCATGTTTCTGTATCGGTCAACAACAGATTACTACAAATAAACAGGTCTCAAGAGTATCTACTCGTAGATAGAACTAACCATTAATGAAATGACAGTTACTCCTGTCACAAATTAAGTATTTGCATCGTTATTTGCTAATCTTTGCGATAACTAAGACTATATTCTACATTCGCGCTAGAAAGTAAAAATAAGTCAATATGACATGATAGACATATTTATAGTAGATAAATACTTAAATCCAGTCATTAAAAAATACAACATTTTCGTTCGCATGGCGTTGACAGATCTTAAAAAATATAAGATACAGCGCTAATACATATTTCATGTTTGATTTTGCATACACTTTTTAGTAAATTAACTATAAATAGAAATTAAGAAATCTTTTCATATATTTTTTAGGGTTCCGTAGCCAAAATGGCTAAAACGAAACCCTTATAGATTCGTCGTGTCTGTCCGTCCGTCCATCCGTATATCACAGCCGATTTACTCGGAGACTATGAGCACTACAATTATGAAATTCGGTAGGAAGGTGTATCCTATGATCCGCTACAGATATATGATGTGAAATTACGAAAAATATATTAAACTGGGGAGGCACCCCATACATGTAACAGGGGGTCAAATATATTTTTTTAATTCACATAGACGGCGCGGTATCAATTGATAGGCCTTTAAAAATGACATAGAGGTTACTAAAAATATTTTTCATTTAAGTCAACCGTTGGTGAGATATTAGCTGTCAAAGTCGTAAAAAGTGTCCCCCCCCTCTAATTTGCAAACTATGAAGTTTATAACTCTGAAAAAAATCAAAATGATGTACAATTATAAATACTTTCAACGATTTTTGGTTGAACAAGATAGGTTAACGGTTTCTGAGTTATTGCTGAAAAACTGTCATACCCAAACAAAAGGGCGTAAGTGCCGTAACTTCCCTATGAAGATACGATCTTTTTTGATTTACAGTATTGTATATAGTGGTTTTAAATGTAGATAAGGAGGTGTCGGTACGGAACCCTTCTCTGTGCGTGACCCGACATGCATTTGGCCGGTTTATTTGTTTTCATTTACCGAACAAAAAAAAATTTGAAATTTCTTCTAAAAATAATCACCATGTGCCCGACAAGACGTTTAACACTAAATGTCATGTCACTCATGTCAACAATTGTTTGTCTTAAATGTCATTATGGTTCGGCGGGAAAACTGCAAATGTTATTATTATTAGGATGGGAATTGGGCTTGTCGTGTTAAAACTAGTCAAGAAAATCAGTAAACGAAAAAAGCATAGAACGCGAGCTTCCTACTAAAGTCTACTTTGAAACGGAGCATTTATTCACATTGACATAAGATATAGAAATAGACACACAATGCCGAACATAAATTAAAAATGTGGCGCAAGATGACACTCACAGTTACATTCCAATAGCTGATAATAAGGCTTCTTTATAGTCCGAGTCAAGATAAAAACTTCATACAAAAAAGAACTTACAGACATTAGCGTCAAGTGTCAAATTTGCAAACATAAGAACCAACATGGTAAAAACTTTTTAGTAAAACGCCACTGTCGTATACTGGCTACCAATGTTTACTTTATAAATGTCAAAAGTGAACAGTGAAGGTACCTAATGGAGTCGCTTTGGTTATTTAAATTATTTTTATATTAATAATATTTTTAAACAAAACAAAATGAATAAAACATTCCATTACAACATTCACACACATTCTGTGATTGTTATTTTTCTGTGTTAAAGATTAAGATGTTTACCTTCATGAAACTCTTGAGCAAGACTATAGGTACTTTTGCTTTGCAAGTCATCGTCATCTATCTCCGACATCTACAAAACAAAGATACCGATGAGTCGGGAACGAACGGACTTACGTTCAAGACAGGTTTAGCATTTGTAGTTAGTCGATTTAAGCCTTTATTGGTCCTGTATATGTCGGAAATAGGGAAATAGGCCGAACACACAACACTCGTGTGGCTTTATTTATAGAGTGCGTCACGTTTATTTTGCGCTAAAATAGCGGTCCATTCTGAACGTCGCTGAGGATGTTGTGGAAATCTTGAATTAAAACATAAAAAAAACACAACTCTATTCCTTATAAATTTAATTTTAAATAAATATTGACCTAATAGCGACTCCTTACATTTTGTTTCTTGATAACCTTTCATTTGAACTAACAAAATTATTTACTCAAAACCATGAATTTACCAAGACTTTACATAAATTTTGTAACGTTATCAAAATAACTAACCTAAAGAAGTATATTCCGTCTTTTTCCTTGTTTTTTTTGTAGCTATTAAAGCAGTTTTTCACAGCAGATTTCGTCATTGTTGGACAACTGTTACTGTCTGCGGTCCAAACACGACTAAACAGGAAAGTACCGCCTGAGTCGTGCGGGCGGTACTTTCACGGGGGCCATTTTTGTGGGCTGATTGTGAATCTAGTTCTATAATAGTACATCAATGTTTATTCATAATACGCACGCGCGGTGTTGTACCAATAAGAATTGCCAAAAATGTCAGCCGATTTTCCATTACCCAAAACAAATAAACGTGAAAGGTAAATTTCAAAATGACTGGATGTGTTTGGTATCCTACCGCTGACGTTTTATGTGTCAAAATGGCGGCGACAACGACAACGCTTAGCGGGTGGATGTTTGCATGCAACAAAAAGTCATCTTCATACGCAAAACCGCCGTATTATTTAAATTTTAATTTAAGATTTATTTTATTTTTAAATATCATAGGATAACCTTACGAAAATCTAACTAGTCGCTAATTAAGCTGAACCAGACTTATACTATGGATATTGGACGACCATGTACATAATTTATAGCTTGCTAAACACTGTTAGACATAGAGAACAGCAACCACTCGTATACGAAACTTCTACAGTATATTCAGACAACGCAATACGTACGTTAACTAATTTTTTACAATCATTTATTTAACTTGCCATGTCAGTAACTTATGTCTTTTTTGGTTTGTGTGGGTCAAATCTTAGAAGCTAAATTAGACCCACTACTCGATTTACGATTGAGCTAATATTTGACGTTAGTACGCTCGGCTGGACTCGATTCTCCATACAAACGTAGTTTCGTTCTCATTTTAAACCCCTTGCTGAAATAACATGAAACGTTGTATACACAATGGGAGCGGCCATATCTAGGTCGGAACTTAGTTTCTGTTGCAAGAAATTATAATAGAAAAATATACAGCGAGTTTTTGAGTTTTTTACGTCTTTTATGAAAACCTTAATAATCGCTGTATTTTTTCTCCATTATAATTTCAAGCAACAGAAACCAATTTCCGACCTAGATATTCCGGATTCCATTGTGTATACAAAGTTTCATGGTATTCTAGAATGGCATTTTAAAATGAGAGCTAAACTACGTTTGTATGGAGGACCGAGCTTACTGCATATATGTAAATTCAGTGACAATGCAATATTATGATAATATTATTATCGAGCTGATCTGATGATGGAACCGGAAAGTGGTCATAGGAACTCTGTAATAAGTTAACACAATCATACCGAGTTTGGGCTCTTTACATCCACTCTTTGAGTAGTTGATAATAATTGTATATATTGTATGTATAGCGTAGTTACACACTTATTTCGGTTTTAGTTCTTGTTAAAATATATTTATTACTCGCTTCCCTCATACAGTTATATAGTCTAATTAGAATCAATAGTCTAGTTGTAATTGTACTAAATGTCCCCTAATATTTATTTATTATGGAATTAGTTTACCTTTTTCGAACATTTTAATTTGTTGAGATACATGCTTTCATACACAAATTAGTTATGTGCATGAAAGCATGTATCTCAACAAATTAAAATGTTTAATAGGTATTTTTTTTCTTAGGTACCTTTTCATTCACCTATTAACATTTTGATGATGTAAGTTAGCATAACACCATCCCTATACAAAATCGGTTCCGACTAAAAAAATTAAACAAATATGTTTACCGCTTTACTTATATAAAAAAAGTGATTCCAGCTTTTTTTATGTTTTCTAGAGTGATTAACGCACTACTTCACTACACAAAAAGGCATATATTTTATTTTTGAGATTTCAGTTAATACAACTGTTACGTTGCGCCGCCATGTTCAAACTAGACAGCCGTTGGACACAATTTTGACGCCCCGCCTTAGTGGACACAAATTTGATAGTGTCATTTTGCGACGCTAGTTGTGCTTCTATGTTTTTTTCATTCGCTGAAGAAAATCCACCCATTAGGGTAATAGTTAACTAATGCTAGCCTTTGATAAGTGAGTTAAAGTAATTTAAAAAACAAGCATGAACTAAAGAAAACTTGACGGAAAATAACATGACATTGAAAATTAAGTATTTATCGATGTGAAGTGGCCAGTTACTTTTTTTTACTTAATTGGTACGTAAAAGAGGTACTATAATCTGTTCAATGAGTTCTCATTTAATAATCACATTAACAGGCTGTTTTTTTTACGTAACTTAGTTTTTCAGTTTTCTCCGAAAAAACATCGTAATAGCAATAATGTTTCATAATTAAATGTACTCCAAGGACCGAGTACTACCAGCTGTAAAAATATCTGCAACTAATAAATTAACACCTTATATTACACAGTGTGTTACCGGCAAGCGGGCTTTTGTTTAAGTAGGGTATGGAAACGCAATCATGAGCTTCATCATCATCATCATATCAGCCGAAAGACGTCAACTGCTGGACACAGGTCTCCCCCAAAGAGTGCCACAATGACCGATCCTGCGCCACCCGCATCGCATCCAGTGGACTCCTGCGATCTTTACCAGGTCGTCATGAGATTAGTTTATTATAAAACAAACAAAATTGACTTAATTTTTTTCAAATTAAATCGTAACGCAGTAAATTGGTAACGCAGTCCACATTACAGCTCTTAATGTTCTGTTCAATACGATGTCATCTTAAGTAAGTGTAATATAAAATAATTCCTATAGCTCTCGTGTGGGCGGATTAAGGTTGCGTTACGTATTTATGAGAGGATTAAAACGATACGTATTTTTGAACTTGACCATACATTGAAGGTGCAGATTTAAGACATTAAATTGTACAAGTTAATTCAATTAAATATGATTTACTGGTGCATATAAACAATTCCTAATGAAACATACAATTGAAAAAAGCCAGCGTGCACTGTATAAAGTTTAGTGTTTTAATACTGCTGTCATGTAACTGACAGATTTCAATCTGTCAGTTACATGACAGTAGTAGAAAAATCGTCCTCATAATATCGTAGCTTTAAAGCGTGTCCTTATCCAACCTCAAGATAACATCTAGCTGAAAGAATAAAAAGTTCGTAAAAGCTTGTTAATCCATATTAAAAGATGAGCCTTGATAATTCGTGAATGCAAATCATTTATTAAGTTTTTTATTAACAAAGACTTGTTTTCAAATTAAGTAATTTGAAAACAAATCTTTGAAAAAGTGAATCATATTAAAAGACGTAATAGATTTAAGGAACAATCGCAGTCGTAATATTTGATTTTGGTAGTATTTTATACAATCGTAATGACAGCTACCTTTTTTTGCTGTGAAGAAATCCTGCGATCCAGGTACCCAGCCATCGGAGAATGTTTGGGCTATGTGGTATTTTCACAGAATAAGTGTACTATTACTTATTCTCCACGCTGACCACCATCTGCGCTCTAATGCGGAAGACTCCAGGATGTCAGTACTGAACGCACTGGAGCCCTCGCCCCCTTGCGCTTTACTCCTGTCAATCGAAGTCACCTTCCCTGGGGTTGATAGTCGGGTGTGGTCCCCGCCACGTGGTGTACTTTAGAAGGCGTATTATTTTTATAGTGGAGCTTTTAGTTTTAGCTTATCTTCTTATGTACATAAATAAAATAAAAATATAAGTATACTTTTCAAATATAATAACTACAAACACAATTCAGTTATAAGTAAAACTTTTAGTGCGATATCGCTTATAAAACTTTTATCCTTTGTTATATTTATTTATATACTAGTATGTAGCTAAGCTAGTACAGGTTACTTCAGATTATGAAAACACAACACGATGCTGGCAAATTTGGCAGTAGGTATCGGACTGATATATCGTGCAATGTGAACACGGCCTTATTTTCTTCTCAAAAACATGGCGTTCCATTTTTAATTAGTTTCTAATCATCCTAGCGTTATCCCAGCACAATTGTATCCTGAAGGATGGTCGATGTCCGTTATAATCAGCGAACTGGTTATAATAAAATATATTTCATGGCACCATTGAGCATAGACTTACTTAAGGTTCGGTAGAGTAGACAGTGAGTGATAGAGTCAATTAGTTAGACAACTTGTCCAGTGAAATTGCAGTCCAGTTAACTCGGCTCATCTCTGGATAATGGTCAGTCTGGCCGCAGGCAGTCGAATTAAATAATTCAATTGGACTGATGTTGTACGAGCATATGTCCAGTTTAATTATCAATCTAGTCTAAACTAAATCCAATATTCTGTATACGAGCGCTTACGCACTTCACCTGATTAGATGGGCTAATTTATTTTTTATAAAAATTACATTTTTAGTATGTAGAGCCCGGTCCGCCTTTTCAACATGTTTGAATAATATCGTTTTAAGCAGGAAGGTAATTATTACTGGCAAAATAAATAAAAGATCACCTGCTGATAATTATGTTCGCCAAGAGTGAAATTTTGCAGCCTCCCGGGTCGGAGGCAACCTGGCGAGATTCATGCTGGTCTTACTCAGCTGTCGCCCTCGTAAACATTTGGTAGCGAAGGTCGTTGAAATTTTCACTGTTGTCTCCATACAGTGAAACGAGGAAGCTCTCTCCTGCTTTGGTGACCTGCTCAGGTGCATTAGGGCTTAGGAAAACTGCAGCGTTTTGTTCATACGCGGCTGTTTTTTAGTGTCGAGTGAAATTTCATTTTTCTTGGCCAAAAAGCGCTGATGTTGTATCACAACCACTGAAGGCGTGAAGGTACAGTGCCATTACGGGTTTTGCTTTGTGCGTGCAGGAATCCGTCGAGTAAATGATATCTGGGTCTTTTCCTCTCCCACATTTTTCAAATAAAATGTGGTCACAAAGCATGATCAACAAATCTATGTCCTCGCCGGCGATCTTCACTACGTCATATGTCGGTGTCGGTGTGTAAACATGGAAATGGCTGTGGTAACTATTAACCGGCCAGCATCTTCCTCTGCTTGTAGTCTAAGAAAATTGTTCCTCTCCAGGTGCACCTTTAGCATGTTGATGAGTCTGACCTTGTTCCTGTCATTCTATAGGAACTTATCCTGAGCAACTGGAGCAATGGTTGTCTCGAAGGTTATATCGGGAGAGGACTTTGTTCCAAATCTACGGAGACGTTCAGGGCTTTTGGTGTTTTTTTTTGAAGCGTCAGATGGATAACCATCGAAAACTACGGTTTATATTGGAGCCGTAGCGACTTTGCAAGTATTGGACATACCTGGCACCAATTTCCTCAAAAGACACATTCTGAGACCACACAATTTTGTAGAGCAGATGTTCACCGTTCAACTACACGAACATATCCTTCCCCTGCTGCTTCTCATCCAGACTCTCAGGTTCAAAGATTTTGTAGAATGATGACTGTTTTGTTTTTATGTTATTATAAATAGTAAATACCTTATAAATAAAAGTTAATACAAAACACATCTTTTGTAGCAAAAATGTTGAACAGACATCACTAAACTGTAAAAAAGATTATTTAGGAAATATTGCTAGCATTTAAATACCTGTATTTTAGAAACTATTTGGTCTAACGTAACGTTAACTTAAAAATTGGTAGAAACTGAAAAACTCTGAAAATTTAATGATTTTCCTAAAATTTGATAATTATCCGGAGGGTTCCCGAGGTCGAAAACTTGGATTCGTCTTTACCAATTCACTACAAGCAACATATTAAAAAAACACAACTACCCGATTTGATGCAAGGATAAACCCCTTTTAGGGCACGATTTCCATGTACTATTATCAAACTTGGGTAAAATTATTTGCCGAGCCTAAGTAACCTAACTTCCTAGAACCAAATCTTTATTGATAAAATGACGCATTTTACAGATTAAAAGAAAAGTACTTTAACCATAACTTTTTAGGATAATTGGTCGTAGCCAGATGTGCCTCTAACATTTTCACAATTTACTTGCAAAATCTTCAAATCATAAAGTTAATGTTGTGGTCAGTCAACTTCAAATGCCATATATATGCTTAAATATTCATTCATCATTATTCACTGGCGTTAGATAATTAATTCTCTTTAAAAAAATTGCAAACCTAAATAAGTAACAAAAACCGAATAACGGCACGCAATTTCGTATAGAGCAGTTAGAGCTGATTTACCTTCCATGGGAGTTACGGGTTTCACCTTCGGCGTCGGGCTTCTGATAGACTCTCGTTCGTAATTTTCCGCTTACGCCCCTCATTAAACAATGTACTATTATCCTCGGTGTACCTATATTATTTTCATCACACTGTGTGTGACGTGACTTGGAAGGTGAACATTTTACAAACTGGAGTCATCTACGCCTATATGAGTAACAATTAGACTCTCATTTGTAAAAGCGTAAACAATCTCTTGCCAACCTTGTGATACAATGTACATGCCTAATGTAATCTATAATGTAATGTAATGTATATGCCTTCTCGATGAGCCAGATGCGTTTGAAGCAGGTCCTGAGCTGAACGAATACAAAGCTAAAAGCGAAGCAAATCGGTGCCAGGGTTAGGTCGAATGTGCCTGAGAAGGAAAAGGCTGACGAAGTGGGTTTCAGGCAAGAACCAGCGTAGAAGGCGGAGAACTATGTCTCAGAAACTACTTAGAGGATGCGGAAATGAAGTTTGTTGCGCTAACCAGATAAAGGATGATTCACAGTAGGCCGTTCCGTGTCCGGGCCGGCCCATTTTCTTCTAGAGATATACGCCGGCCGTTGCGTTTGCTGTCATAGAAAACGGGCCGGCCCGGACACGGAACGGTCTACTGTGAATCATCCTTAATACCTACCTATATTTAGGTACATGTCAAATAAGGATTACGAAAAATAAATTTTAGGTAGTTGCAACGAAAATTACGTATATCCTCATAGCCGCCATGGCCGTTTAAGGTTGTTGAACGTAATGTTTGAGTCCTTACCAAGATCGTATATCCTATCCAGCTTACCTAGCAAGTTTTGCTCTTCTTCGAAGGCAGCATATGACAGTCAATGCCAGTAACGGGAATCCAAATATACACGACACAATCGGCACCACAATTGATTCCGGAGTTACTGAAATCAAAAAGGAGCGTTTATATTTTCCAGGTTAATCCGGGAATTCAGTGCACCACGTATGGAAAATGCTTGGTGCAATGGTACGTATGTTATTTAGGGGACTACAACGGGGTTAAGGACTGGTATTCGGAGTTCGTTAGCACCGTGCAGTGGGATTTGTATTAAGAAAGCTTTCATCTGGTGCTATTCTCCAGAATGTTGTTCCGAATATGCCAATCTATATTTAGTACGTTGCGAGCTTTGTAGCGACAGAGTGAACCATAAATAATATAAACTTTAAGCCAAGTCGACTGTTATACTTTCCCCCGAGCAGACGTTTGTCGTTAGGATTTCTTACTTAAATGAGATACATATTCAGCACTTTACAGTAGATCTAAATACATTCGTATTGCATGGCCAAAATAGCAAAAGATTTAAGAAAGTTTTACAATCTCTGTTTATGGTTTTATTCTTGAACACAACATTTCTTATTTGCTACATATATTGTTAATTAGAATGATTAATTTTCACGCTCTGGTTTGTCAGAAATACAATTATATAATATTTTATAAGTCAGCAAAATTCATGCAACACAACACAACTCATTTTAATTCTTAATTTGCGAACGAATTAGGTAGACGTTTAAGGAGGACATGCGGCTCGGAAAATAGTTAGGTGCGTCCCTGAATTGTAAATCAACTACTATAGTATATTGATGTATACGTTAAAACGCTCTGGTTTGTATTAAAGTTTTGGGCTGGATTTGTGGCTGCGAGTAGTCAGATTAAGGGTATGGAGCGGGCAGGGGGCGGTTTTTGCGCCATGTTCTGTGCTCGCATCGCCCTAGTTAGGTAAGCAGCAAACGAATGACAAGGCAACCCATTTGGAGTGGTGGTCTGTGGGCCCATGTTACGAGAGCGAAACGGGCTAAGTAGATTAAACGTAACATTTTGTATGTACTCATAAAATGTAGTTTGAGATTTCGCAGTGCATGTTCACGGTTATGCGTTACAATTCTCGTCCTGTTGGACTGCTGACACTTATACGTATATTCTTATGAGAAACTATTTGCTGAGGCATGTGCATGACCTTGCCCAAGGCAAGGGTATGATATCGGGGCTTGGACTCACCTGTAGGATAAATTATGATTGGTGTAGGCCGTTTGTTGTTGGCACTTTGCTTAGCAACAGCGACGGTGGAGACGGTCGGTGCAGCTGTGGCCGCAGTGGTCGCAGTACTGCCGAGTGGCGTCAGAAACCCGAGCGGATTTCTAGTCGTTCGAGCCATCGCCATGGTGGTCACTGCGAGGACAAAATGTAGTATGTAGTAAGGCTAACAAAACAACAAATAAATTGTACCAAAAAAGTGTATTAAAAAGCGAGGAGTTCCCTCGATTCCTCCACCACCATCTCATCATCAAAACTTCACCAAATTTATATGAAACCAACTTGGGGGTACCTGCTTGGAAACAAAAAATGATAATTATCAAAATCGGCCAACGTGGTCAACAGTTATCGGGGAACATTCATAAATAAAATAAAAACATGCAGACAAACTGATAACCTCGTTTCTTCTATTGAAGTCGGTTAAAAACGGAAACATGTTATAGTAGTATTAGGAAATAAGGCAAGTAACGTCCCAACGTTTACACTTGGAGCCTTAATTCCTAATATGCGTTTTAGGTATTGTTTTCCTTATCTCCTAACCTAACTAACAATAAGGTTATGAATCCTAGTAAGTGTCATGAATTGGGCCAGTGTCAAGCTTTGGGACGATAACATAAAGGGTGGGTTGCGCCAACTTACAATTACAGACCGATCAACATTAAATATGGCGCCGGCAGCTGTGATCCTATATATAAACTTCTAAAATTTTCCATACAATCATATTTTAACGAACACCGCTTATGATTACATACGGTTTGGTGCCACCTTTAGTTAAAGTCAAGTTTAATAAAAGTTTATCAAAGGTTCAAATAGTTACAAAAATAGTATGAAGTGTTATGGTGCATATTTCGTACAAAAGTTATGATCCAAATTTCAGTCACTATAAATCTGTTTTATATATTTTTTTATTTTAATATACTACTAGAATCCTGCAAATAAAAATATTGAAATAGTTACCAAATTGAGGACCTCTATTTTTTAATTTTCGTCAACTTGCGGAAATAATTAACGTAGGTAGTAGGTGAACTAAGTACAACAATTAACAGTAAAAACACACGAAATTGATTCGTAGTAAAGCAAATTTGCCCGATAAATGTTCGTTCGGAAAAGCTAATAAGGTTTGATTTATCTTTCCGCCGCTTTCGGGAATGTAAGTAATATTAAATTTAATAGTGTCAGATTTGCATTAATTTTTCAACCATAAATCGAATTCATTTGGACATGTCTAGTCAAGGGCACCAACCATTGAACCATATTCTATTGAAAAAATGTATGCATATTTATACCCTTCACTGTACAAAACGGTTTTATCAAGCATTTTTTTTTCTTAATTCAGAGGACGTGCCTTATATGTACTGACGTACACTATTACGCACAGTCGCGAACCGGGATAGTTGAGCCACTTGCCATTGTTCGTAATTTAGCTCAATTAATGACCGATTTTACTCGACCTTGTATTGGTTACAATACACTGTCATCATATCAAATGTCATACACTGAATGCCAATGATAGAAACAGATTTCTTTTTTCTATTAGACGAATATAGGTACTCTTAGTACACTTCTCGTAGATTTTTTTTGCAAATCATTACACTGGTAAACTTTTAGAGACTAAAGTAAAAATGGTAGCAAAATGTCATCGATTCGGCATGTGTCACGCCGTTTGGCAATACACGGCGAAGCCGGCAATCCCGGTTCGTGACTGTACATTACCTTACATGTACATAAGTAATGTTGATAGCTGACATAATGTGATGTGCGTGTTTGCTTAGTAATGTTGATAGCTGACATAATGTAATATGCGTGTTTACAAGAACTTAGCTTAGTAATGTTGATAGCTAGCATAATATACTATGCGTGTTTACAAGAACTTAGCTTAGTAATGTTGATAGCTGACATGATGTAATATGCGTGCTTGCAAGAACTTAGCTTAGTAATTTTGATAGCTGACATAATTTAATCTGCTTGTTTACAAGAACTTAGCTTAGTAATATTGATAGCTGCCATAATGTAATATGCGTGTTTACAAAAACTTAGTTTTGTATTGTTGATAGCTGTCATAATGTAGTATACGTGTTTACAAGAACTTAAACTTTCTGACTTTTGTTATGAATATAGTTTATGAACTCGATCCAAATCCTTAGACGCATATCCCTTGTGTGTTGGACCTCCCCTGAGCTAAAGAGTATACGCAATTTGAGAGGCATCGCCGTGCCAAACACGAATACAGCTCAGCAACCGAAATCGATAATATATTTTTAACGCTAGTAAATTACCATGCACCGCTATCATGTCAATACGATGCACCTCGTGGTAATAGTAATGAAAGTACTTTTAAATTTTTCATTACTATTAAATGAAATAGTAAAACCTGGCAATTGCCTGTTTGAGTGTCTTTTAATACACCCTAAAACGAGGTTACTTAGATGAATTTTAAAGTTTGAAACGACTTTTTGACCTTGCTAAGACACGAAGAAATATGAAATTTATGTAAAATAAAAGCCGAATAAAATTAAAATAATAATATAAAAACTTAATTTGTTAACGAACTTAATTTTTTAACATTGAAAACCCTACTTTTTGTTGTATAAAGATCCCGCTGAAACATCCTTAAAAAAAGAAATGTTACGTATTTTGAAGTTATTGTTTTTGTGGTTGGGACTGGGTTGAGATTATTTTGACTTGGCGATCGTTTGTCAGTGACATTTCGTCAACTATCACATATGGGAGGTGTTATTGGTTTTTTAGTGTTCCGAAGTCAACTAGGAACCCTTAAATAATCATTTATTTATGTACAACGAAAATATATACAAGAATACTTAACCAAAATAATATAAAGAAAATTAAAACTAACTTAAATCTAAAACGGGCCCTTGAGGCATTGTACCGAGGATGCTGGCGGCATTACCTCGCTGTATCGCAATGCTGATACGTTGAGCGAGGAAACCGCCAGCTCAACCCTTATAGTTTCGCCATGTCCGTCTGCCTATCTGTCTGTCCGTCTATCTGTCCGAGGCTCTGTGATTGTTAGTGCTAAAAAGCTGCAATTTGGTATGGATAATATAAATCCTGAATTTTTTTTATGGGTTCCTCGCCTGCGCATAAAGTTGGAAGACATTTTTTTTGCTTCAACGCTATGATGTGGGGTGTTGTTGGATAGGTCTTTCAAACTGAATACAGGATTTCATTAAACATTTTTTGATAAAGTGAATATTTTTGAAAACAGGCCCCCCCAAAAGAAAAAAAAAACGTGTCCCCGTAAACGTCTCAATGTTCGACACCATAGAGACGTTTACCCTATCTACTTCAAAAGATTCAAAACGACAAACGAACTTCGAATTTTGTGTAATATGTCAAATGATAGCTAATAAGTAATAGGCATAGGTAGTGTTCGAAACTGGCGTAGTGAAATCCGAAATAGACGATTTAAGTACGACGTCGGTGCGACTAAGCCCATAAACGACGTTGTAAACTTTACTACGCCGTTTTCGGGTACCTAATGATACAATGTACAGCACTTTTTTGAGCACATGCAGGAATGGTGACAGTTCCGAAGAGACTGGCGTATAGTCGGGTTTCAGCAGCGTTAATACGCCTGTCCTCACCTTTTTGACCATCATACAAGTTCTTCCTTTCTTTACACTGGCTGGAAAATATAAAAATTCCAACAATAGTTATTTGTTCAACATGAGAGCAAAGTAGATTTTTGCTGCGAGTGTTGATGTTGAGTCCCGAGCTAGTGAAAGATTCTATAATTGAATCATGAGCGTAGTGAGTGATCAAAATTAGAATCTTGAGCGTAGCGAGGTACTCAAAGACACGAGATGCAAATATCTTCGTTCTCGTGTGATACATACAACTTTTCACCTCAGCGTCGAGAACATATAACGAAAACACGAAAAACGCTACAAAAATACAAAAAGGAATAATGATAGAGAGAATGAAGTTACTTAAACTAACCTACGATATGAAAAATTAAAAAGTTTTCTTTACGCTCGCAGCAAAATTGCATTTTGCTCACTGGTTTTACGCTGGAAAAGTCGTTTTCACGCTCGCAGCAAAATTGAATTTTGCTCACTGGTTTCAAGCAGCAAAACCGCCGTTTTCGAGCCGCTGAGGTGACAAAGCTATTTGTGACAAAAAAACGTTCTAATATCTAAGGTAAGTCATAAGAGGTAATTTCAGAATACTGGCTCTCGTATCAAATGATGAATACTAAAAGAAATTCCCACCAAATCACCCTTTTCCGGTTCTTTTATTGAGTTTGACTATGGTAGGAAAGAAAAAGGGACGTCTAACGTCACGTTCGGTCCGAATATTTTTACCAACCTTATTTGCTAGACGAATCATTTTTCTGTTTATGAATGTCCGCGTGTCGTGTCCTATACGGAATGGTCCTACATATAACATAACAATATTGATGATTATGTAAAAGCAGCAGACCAAATAGGTACCCTAATAAAATATTTTATGTAAAGTGATGCTAAGGCATCTTAGCTCATACCACTTTCGGTTTTAAAAAGTTGTTTAGATCACGAGTTGCGCCAACTGCTAAATCGTTTAGCTACTTTTGTTTCATAAATGATGCAACTGTACGAGCAGTGGGCATACGACCATCCCAGGGTACCTACTTACATGAGCATATACGCTAGAAACTCCTATACCTCCTAGTACTCCTAGCTTGATAGCTGGAGACATCTGCGGGTCCCTCACTCTCAACACAACGCATCCCGAAGTCAATAAAGGGTCGGCAACACACTTGTGATTTCTCCGGAGTGGCAAGTGTCCATAGGCTACAGTGTCTGCTTACCATCAGGCAGGCCGTAACTTGTTTGCCACCGTCGTAGTATAAAAAAAAGTTAATGTCAAGTATGACAATATTCGGAATTTGAATGACACGCACGTCAACATTGTTTAATGGTTAAGGATCTTTTATACTATACGGGGGGTGTTAATTAACAAAAATGAATTCTTGAATGTTTTCGAAATGGTACGGTTTGGGATACTCACAATCATAATCATAATCTATACATCATAATTTTGTGCGTTACGAAGAGTTCCCTACATGGATTTCGAGGTTTCACACCGGCCAGCGTTCGTAATGCCCGTTTTTGTATTATGAAGACTCGATTGGCATCCGTTGAGTTACCCCAAATGAGTACTCCATATGTCATCAAAGAATGGAAATTAGTATAATAAACCGATTTTAATGAGACATTGGAAATTAGAGGTTTTAATTTTCTCAAAGCAAAAGCCGCACTACTCAATTTCGCACACAACTTATCGACATGGCACTTCCAGTTTAGACTTGTGTCCAATGTAAAGCCTAGGAACCTAGTTTCGTTGCAAAGTGGCATTGGGCAGCTGGATACACAGTGGGGCACAGTAATATTCCGTCCTGAAAAAACCATCTTTCCAAGATTTTGTGACATTTAGAACTAACCCATTTGTGCCAAAGCACTGCTGTAACTGGCCACGTGCGTCGTTTATTTTGGTCCCAAGCTGTTCATACGTTTGCGCACTGACTATGACTGTAGTGTCATCCGCAAACAGCACGGACAAGCTCGTGGTGATTGCAGATGGGAGATCATTGACATAAGCCAAACATAAGGTATGAGGCCAAGAGCTGATCCCTGCGGAATGCCCTGGCCTATGTAGCCATAGTCAGACTCAAAAGTTGTACCGTTTATGGACAGTTTGACCTTCTGCTTTCTGTTAAACAAGAAAGAAGAAAACAAATGATGAGCATCATCCACAACGCCGTAGTATGTTAATTTGTTTAATAACAGCTTATGATTGATTACGTCAAAAGCCTTTGATAGGTCACACATAATACCAGCCATCTTGTACCTGTTGTCCAGTCCTGTAATGATGCAATCAACCATCTTGTGAGCCGCTGTCGTTGTTGACATGTATTGTCGATAAGCGTACTGGTTTGGAGTAAGGAGGTCATTTGCTTCAAGATGGTCCATCAGGCTAGATGACAGGATGGACTCCACGATTTTCGATATAGTCGGCACTATGGTGATGGGTCTATAATTATTGACGTCGGTCTTTTCGCCTTTTCCCATTATAAACTGGGTATATCCTCGTGCTTTTCAATACGTCGGGGTAGACGCCAGTTCCAAATATACTGTTAATCAATACAACCAATATGTCAGAGACGACCGGATAGATACATAGGATAATGTCTAAAGACATATCATATGCATCCACAGTTTTGCGTGTCTTTAACGTATTGTCTTTTGTAGGAGTTCATGTGTAACCAAGGGAAGACGAAATATGGGCACGTCTAAGTTGCCATTGCCACATAGATATTTTTTAGATAATGACTCATCACTTGGAATAATGTAACGTGAAGCAATGTCCAAAAAGTAAGAATTCAATTTGCTTGGTACTTCGCTCTCTACAATTATACTGTTCGAAATTGGATCATGTAAGTTAAATTTTGGCTGAGATCTAGTTTTTGTTCCAATTTCGTCGTTGACGATCCTCCATATATCCTTTTTAGGGTTATTGCTTTCTTTCAGCTTATTTTCTATATGCAATTGCTTAGCACGCAGAGTGGCAGATTATAATTTAAGGGGAGGTCGTCAAGCGAGTTAGCGTTTTCGAGTTTTCTAAAAACAATCTGAAACGTAGAAAAAGGGTTTTAAAAATTTGAAAAAATTATATGTTTTACTTAAGGATCTAGTCTAGTCAAAGTTGCACTCAGATACACGATCTAATGAACTTCGCTCGATAGAAAGGGACCCCAAAGTTACTCCTTTTTGTAAAGCATTTACAATCTGATGACTAAACTATTGATGTTTTAAATAAAGTTTTTGAATTAAACTAAAGCCATTCAGTATTTCTTGACATTTTTGCAGAATTTTAAAAGATAAAATGATTGTATTAGTTAATATGTTTAAATACCTACAAAATGCGCGAGTGCGGAGGCTCGGCAGGCCCGATCAGTCGCGCGCTGGCGTTTACAGACAACGGACCTGTGTCAGTTTTATCCGCGACAGTTTCGTGCACCAAACAAGCAGTTTTTGACGAATTTATATAATTGTTGCAAAAAAACCCGAAAGAAAAAAGTCGTAATTAATAACAAATAAAATATGGTCATAGTGCCACAGTATAAAAATGACAGTATAACAACTGAACTGAACCCCTCCAGAAATGGAACCAAAGTTGGTAAAATTATAAATGAAATGTTTATTACCAGAAATTGTAGATATAGTAAGAGATCTACTGCTTTGCACTTGAATATATTTTTTAAGCTATGAGCTTCAACACATTAATTCCGGCCATCTTATTTTTAATACCACGTCAGTGGCAAACAATCGTACGGCCCGCCTGATGGTAAGCGGTCACCGCAGCCTATGGACGCCTGCAACTCCAGAGGTGTCACATGCGCGTTGCCGACCCTTTTAAAATTTATAGATACACTATCTATCTTTCTAGCTAATATTTTTTTAATAGATCTACCCATTTCCAGGTAGCTACCGTGGCAAGTTTGGTATCATTTCATATACCATATTGATTCTTTTATCATCTTTGTGTAAAATCATTTATGGTATTTATTTTTAAAAAATACGGTAATCTTTCGCATAAATAGTAAAAAAGTAAAAACTTCGCAATGTTTTTTATGCTTTGAGAGCTAATAACTTTTGACGAATAAATTAAACCACCAAAAAATATTCTGTCTGTATTTTATGTGGCACTCTTTAGGGGAGGCCTATGTCCAGCAGTGGACGTCCATCAGCTGGCGGGCTATGATGGTTAATCGTTTGTCGTTTGTCACTTATCGTTTATCACTCGTCGTTATCGCAATCTTGTCGTCTCCTTTACTATGCTTCCTGTCAAAGGCGTCGATAGCTTTGTCACTTATCGAACGATAAGAGTTAGTCTTGACAACCTTCAAAATGTAATGTTGGATAAATGTTTGCTCGTTAGTAGGAAGCTTTATTATTATACCAGTAAATTAAGACGGTTTAGAAAAGCCTTGTAGTTAGCAAATTTAAGTGACTTTTTAAAATACACGGTTAGTGTTTGATAAATGGCAAGTCGCACGTTTAAACAAGGTTCAAAAGTGTATATCTCTTTGTAGTCTATTACATGTCGATTTGTTCTCTGCATTTGTCGATATATATGGAGTGTTTGTATTGATTTTTATTCTCAAAATATATGATGATTATCACGATACACGTATCAAGTGAATATTGAAGTAAAATCCATACAATTTTGAAAAATCGCAATTATATTGACATCCCAGTAATACTAATCGTGTATTGGGCCCCTATAACAAGGTCCCATTCGTTATGACCACAGACTAGTAACGGACCTAAACACTTTTGACAACGATAAACGATAAGATATCGTTTTGCATAACATGGTCGTTAGTTAAAACGACAAATTGTCGTAATTTGACGTACCAACTTAGTTAATTTTATCTAAGTGCTTCTTAGGTCACGATAAGCTTTCTCGCGTATAAATATCTTGGTTTTTACCAAATTAAATAACAAGTGAGTATTTGATTTTAGTTATAATCATATTAATTAGTTTATTATACTTTTTTATTTATTTATTTAGGTAAACAAACAGTCACTACAAAAAAAGTTAGATAGATTTCTTAAAATAAAGGTTTACAATATGTGTGACCAACACCGTTCACTCGGAGCTATATGTGCGAGTCACAGTAGCCCCTAGCGCCTCAACGACATTAATCAGTAGGTATGAAGGAAAGGAAATTTCTATGTGTAAATAATTTGCTAATTGCTTAAAATATACTTCTACAATTATTTAGATACTTTTTTGTAGGGATGTCAAGATATCATTTTTATCTAATGGAGGTTGCTGCTGCTGAAAAGCAGCGTAGGAAAATTCAAAGGAGAGCCATCCGGAATGCCTCCAACCCATTTGAATTGCCGGACGCTGAGTTCCATCACATATAGAGTGCGGAAGGAGCTGGCATTCTATTTATGTGATGAACTGAACGAGGACCTCCGGCCTCATCATGCCGACGGGTTGCTGGTTCATATAAAGGTAACTTAGGTACATTCTTTCTCGAGTAGAATGATGTATGGGAGTAGGCTATAGAGTGTGTATAAATAACAACACAGTAAATAGTAACACATTACCTTGGTCCTTGTGTTTTAGGTACTAACATCGCTGCATCTCCTGGGTGATGACAGCTACCAGCATGGGGCTGGACAAGACCACGGCTTGTCCATCGCACAATCTACAGTTAGCCATTACCTAGGTCAATTTATGGACGCCGTAATAGAAGGTAGGTATCTACATTTGTTGGGCGCGACTATTGAGTGCAAAATTCGCTTACTTCATTCTATAAACACTGATGTGGATTTTAAAACTGACAGTGACACCTTTTTTATGAGTTGTATTGTAGTACACTCAACAGCAAAAGTAGATGATCATTTTAGTACTTGTCACTTTCACTACTTTGACGCATTCCAACTGTCGGAGTATTGTTACGTTAGAGCGACAAAGCACTAAAATGATCACCTACTTTTGCTGTTGACTTCTACTGTAGTATGCGTGTAGTAAGTACCATTCGAATAATATAATAATAATAATAATAAAGTTTATTTCATAAGTACTTACAACTATGTTACATCATGGTTTGAGATAATAATAAATATTAATAATATGTGACGTATTATTTATAATAGATATTGTGAGGAGATCAGTCTAAACCCAATAAGGTGTAGTTTTCCCCAAGTCTGGGTTGGCAGTCACTTTCAAAAAAGTAGTGTTAACCCATGGGACTATTGCTCCTTTAGGATACAATCGGGAAAAAACGCTAGAAGGATCATGATTACCAATGCTTATTTGATATCAGTTTCCTTAAATAATGCTTTGTTTTGTTTGCAGACTCATGGGAAGGTGGATAGTTTTCCCAGGACGACCAGTCCCAGCGATCCACAACGGATGCCTTTTTACAGGCATAAATATGGGGTGTCGCACATCTTGGGTGCAATACACTGCACCCAAGTTAAAAATATTTCTCCCGCCACTGCCGCACGGGGTTCAATACTTAAATAGAAAGTGTGTGCACTCGCTCAATGTACTGTTAGTTAAGTAATATGTGATTTATTAATTGATAAATATATATAATAACAGGGACATAGCACATACTCTCTCATTTGTCAAAGGCGTTCATGCTAATATTATGATTCTCTCCCACAGTGGAAATATTATGTTGGTATTATATTTTTAACTAACAAAGTATGAGAAATAGTGTTGTCATATCAACTGTCAAATCTCTGTCTGTCAATGGAAATTAATTGACCGAGGGAGCGAAGCGTCTCCGTTTCAGCTTTCGACAAAAATTCTTTCGTATGTCTGTCTGTCTGGATGGAAATGGGCGGGACACGTATGTAGAATGCCATGTGATAGATCGGCCAGAAAACTGGTATGCCCGCTCCACACTCGCGGCGCGAAAGCCCGTGAGAGCTGCGAAACGCGAGTGTAGATGTTGTTCACGCCTTTGCATTCGCGCTTCGCGCCGTTCCCCGATCAGAGTGCCTACCGCGAACTTCGAAAATCGAACTTCGTATCGTACCGTCCCTTTCCGTCATATAGTGTATAACACGAGAGTGAAAGGGACGGCACGACACGAAGTTCGATTTTCGAAGTTCGCGGTAGCAGGCCAGTGTCGGTTTTTAGGCCCGCGACAAAGGGTTCGCGGCGCGCGAACGTGAACAACATGTACACTCGCGGCGCGACAGCCCGCGAAAGCTGTGAAACGCGAGTGTAGATGTTGTTCACGCCTTTCGCACTCGCGCTATGGCAAGCAGTGACACGTCCATTTTCGTTCAAGTCGCGAACAAGACTGCGAAGTCCGAAGCTTTGCGAGTGTGGATGGACACAGGTCACGCGCGAATCGCTGCGTAAATTCACGGAGCGACTTCGCGCGCGAGTGTGCAGCGGCCAGTAGAGTGGGTACCTAGAGATGGACAAAGAAACAAAGGTAGACCACGGAAAAGATGGGAAGATATATTTAAAGAAAAATGTGGACCAGGCCGGAGAAGACAAGCCAGAGACCGAGACAGATGGAGGATACTGGGGGAGGCCTACACCGCAGAGGTGACTTCCACATGAATAGTACCTAATTAATAATAACAATGTTGCATTTAATTATGATACCTGCTATCTGTTTCTTCCCAGCTATAGATACACATATCCCACAAGATGGGTCAGCTCTCCTTAAATTGCTGCCCTATACCTACTACGAGTATATACATATTATAGACCGAACAAGTGAAGAGTCTCCGTTTTAGCTTGCGACAAAAATTCTTTCATATGTCCGGAAGACGAGAACTCCTCTTACGAAAATCGGTTAAGAAATGCGTCTCAACCGATTTTCGTGAATTTTGTGTTCGATAATTATATAGAATTTTATTGTCAAGCCAGTTTTTGGAAATTTTGAAATTTGAAAAAAAAAATTTTTTTTTGAGAGCTCAGAGCCCAGAGCCACTAGTGATAACCTATGCATGGGCTTCTTCCTGACTTGGCGGGGAGGGATCGATATGTGGTAGGTATTTTGTTGTTTGACGTGAGGTTACTGATATGCGATTTACTCATTGGACGAAATACTAACAGCATATGTTAGCGCAAAAGTGAGGCAGTACTGAAGCGCTACCGCAAACTGAAAACGAAATACAATGCCTCTCTGTCGCACTTGCATATTCGAGCACATTAGCATTCGTCTCGGTTGACACTGACAGCTGACAGGACAGTCTCAAATTGTACCGCCTCCGCATCGACGAATCAGGAAGTCACCTTACTCTACAACCCCTTAGACAGTATCACTAAAGCGGCGCGGGTGCGAGCCAGAAGCGGAGCGAGCGCGGTTATATCAGAATTTATGACGCATACAGCTCTACACTACAACGCGGGCCCACGCGGTCTCTATGCTGTGTGCGCCATAGAAAGCGCTAAAGCGCTATTGTGGTAAACACTCTATGCGCCATACCAACTGAATGGTATAAATAGAGTCCTCTATTAGTTGCGGCAACTATATATTAGTAGTATGGTCACGGACTTTAATTGATGAGCCATCTAGAGCTCACTTTATACTGGATACTTTATAGCTAACTATGATGCCCAATATAAAGCGAGCTTTAAATGGCTGAACAATTAAAGTCTGTGAGTGTACACTTATTGCGTTAAGGGTGTTCCTCATGCAAGAAGTAGTCAATGCACAACTTGACGTAGATAGGCAAGTAAGACAAAGGCTAAAATTTTAATGTATATATAATTATATAATCAAATGTCAAGTTATAAAAGTTCTTCTAAAATTTGGATTTCCTCCATAACATATCTGAAACAAAAAAGACAATGTTATAATCCGTTACATTGATGAAAATATCTAACGCGCCAGCGTGTCCATCCAAGTTTAGCCCAGGAACTGGCGGACAGCAGCCGAGTGTTATTTTACACAAACCGTTTGGAGCCACTTTTGACCCGACAATAACTCCAAATCTATTTAACATGAAAAAATGAAATTTGGTATATGTATTAAGATGCTTTAGTACAACTAGAACCTCAAATTCCATAAATATAGGTGAAATGTGGTAGTAATCAAAAACCTAACCCACTTCCAGGTGACCTAGAAAGGTGAAATTTGGCAGCCAGCTTGGTAATTGTGTGTGCACACCAAAAAGTCAGAAAAAAGGGATTTTTTCAGTTTTATTATTATTATTTATACTAGTTACCTCAGAACTCCGTCATTGAACTTGGCAGTTTTCTATGTAGTATGATATAATACCATGAAAGCTGTTGGATATACAAGAAAACTGCCAAGTTTAAGCTCAAAATGCATTACGCCGCAGTAAATTAGTTTTACTGTAAACAGTGTAGTGCCAGACTTGGCACCTTTTCAGAGAATCTGTGGAACTTGGCACCTATTTAAATCTCAATTATTTTGTCTGTGTAGACGAGAACCAACGAATACAAATAAATAAATAAATAACCAAGTATCACACATTCTTATGTGATTATATTGACAAATAAATAAATAATAGGGGGACAATCTTACACAAATCAAACCAGCCCGATAGTATGAACATATTATGAGATTATATTTTAAAATTAAATTTTAAATTAAGTAACAAATAATAGTAATCCTTAATCCTATATGTTTAATGTCTCTTTGGTGTTGTCAGGGCAAATATGTGCGTGACAAACATGCATATTTATTTGTTGCTGAGACTTTGATGGTTTCTACATACTTATTTATTTAATTTTTATATAATAATAATAATAATATTGGGGGACAATGTTACACAAATCGACCTAGTCCCAAACTAAGCAAAGCTTGTACTATGGGTACTAGACGACGATATACATGCTTATTATAGATAAATACATACTTAAATACATAGAAAACATCCAAGACCCAAGAACAAATATCCGTGAAAAATGCACAAATAAATGCCCTGGCCGGGATTCGAACCCGGGACCTCTAGCTTCGGAGGCAGTCACTACCAACTAGGCTAAACAGGCCGTCGATAATATCAATTAAATATATCATATACAAAATGTCCTAACGGGGATTCAAATACGGGGCCATCAGATTCGTTTTTAAATTTTAAAAATGCCTTAACAACAAGATCAGCATTGGCATAGTTGGCAGTGACATGAATTTGATGGCCCCGGGTTTGAATCCCCATAAGGGCATTTTTTTGTGATAATCATTTGTTGACATGTTTTGGATATTTTCTATGTATTTTATATAAATATTATACAAATGTTTATTGTTTTCTGGTACCAATAGTAGGTAATCAACTTCAAAAATATGGGTGCATACAACTTGCTCAAAAATATGTCCTATAGCTCCTATGTCGGCGGATTAAGGTTGCTGTACGTATTTATAAGGATTAAATCGATACGTATTTTTGCAGTTGACCGTACCAGTCTTTTGAAATGGTCCCAAAATATTTATAAATTGTTAATTTATTATTTTACTTGATTTTATAATCACAAAAAGTGTATACTCACATCACCGATCCGGGACTCTGGAGACCAACCTCCTCGGAAGACTCCAGCATAATCACCGAGGGCACCATCTACTCTTCCTCCCCCACTGGCGGAATGGCGAGAGTGTTTCCGGTGGCCGCTGTCGCCCGCTTTGCCACAGCTTTCTCCTCCCTCACTTTCCGTTTTAGGTCCCTCCGTGTCTGTGAATATCACAATGCCATGTGTGTGTGGTCATATCATATACCTTCATTAAGTTCCTTCATATACATCTTTATTAATTCAATTCAATTCAATTAATTTATTTCAGATTATAATCCATATACACATTTGTTAGTAACAATTAGAAACTTACAAAACTATGTTAGTGAAACATTTATGAAAATAAATATAAAATAAAATTAATTTTTAATTAATAATTCATATAAAACAAGTATCAGTATCTGTCAATATAAATATATTGAGGGCATCAAGCTATAGGAGTTTATCATGTTTTATGGCTGGAATGTACTCTTACAAAAACCGTCACATACAATACAAGTAAAACATAGGCTGTAGTGACCGGTTACCATCAGGTGGGCCGTACGCTTGTTTGCCACCGACGTGGTATATATAAAAAAACATGACAATATGATAGCATGATAAGTCATGCTAGAAAGACTAAAGCCCTCTTAAATATTATTTTATACTATATGATTCAGACAAGATTTAGGCTGGGTTGCACCAAACCGTCTGTAATTGTAAGCGGTGCTCGTTAAAATTTGAATGTATGGAAAGTTTGACAAGTTTCTATGGTATGACAGCTGCCGGCGCCATATTTAACGTTGATCAGTCTGTGATCGTAAGTCGGTGCAACTCAACCTAAGTCACAACATGGTTTATAGCCATAAAACATATTTAAAATCCCTTTTGTAGCTTGTGTATAAAAAAAATTGAATATTTCCATAAATGTTACAATTTTATGAGCAACCATACTTTGAGGAATCTAAGTATGTAGTTGTGGCATGTTCGAATATGCATTAGTTTTTTGTCCATTCAAACACACCAGAACTACATACAAAAGGAGATTTACTTAAGTTTTTACCTAATATACCTCATAAACCAACTTCAATAAAAGGAGGAAAGTTTTCAGTTTGTCTGCATGTTTGTTGTTATTTTTTTATGTATGCATGTTTCCCGATGACTCTTGACTATGTTGGCCGATTTTGATAATTCTTTTTTTGTTTCAAAGCAGATAACCCATAAAAATTTGGTGATAATCTAATGGTGGGATTCAGGAGGAATTGAGTGATACATAATTATTATGTATCCATTACTTACGATTTTCCAAGCCACCGCGGACTTCTCCGGGCCAAACTTCAGCAGCACCTCGGCCATAGCTTGCCAGTTTCCTTCATGTTTTTGATCACCGAGTGGCTAGTCGAACTCCCCGTTTGCAAAAAGGGGGTTTGCAGCCATGTGCTCTATTAATTTCTGTTTTTGAACGGCGGAGCAGCGCTGCGGCTGAAAGCGTATTCATCATGCAAATAAGGAAATATGAAACGAACATAATTATTTACTAATATTTTTTTATTACTATGAAAATCTTTAATTATATTTTATAATTATTATAACTTACACTTTCGGCGGCATTGTCGCGATTTTTTTTATTATAGTGGCCCACGCAAAGGCCTTCTTCACTATTCTTACAAACAAAAACGTACTGTTTATATTCTCATTGTTTACAAACAACCGACCACCCGACATTTTAGTTTTCGAACAACGCATCGCTCCGAATATAACCTCAACTTTCGCAGTGTTGCCAGGTCCAATCTGAAAAAGTCTCTACTCAAGTGCTGTACACACCCGAAAAATCAAGATATTGGAATGAAAAATAATAGTCGATATGATTTATATGTCAATACTTACCTAAATGCAGTTTTTTTACTATCATTGTGACAGAACTTATCTAATTATTAATCTCTGTATTGTAAAAAGCGTCAGACGGTTATTTTCAAATAATTATGTTGTTAAAAAAAGTCGGAAGACTAATTTCTCTATTTAAAATGATGCACACCTCAGGATTTTCAACACTAAACACAGTCTACCATGTCGCTATATCAATTCCAAAGGTCAATTTATCATAAAATTTTGGAGGTAGAGGTTGCATTGCAGACTCATAAAATCATTTTAGGCAATTTTTATCTACAGTTCGACAGAGGCCTATCACATCAAGCTAGTCACGCACGACTCTATTCAGTAAAAGACTCGCTTTATCTTTGTGTAATGGGTGTTACCACTCACATATTGCCATCTTAGTATGGTGTGGGGCGTGCAATATTGAATGGTTTTCAATTCCAGAACTGATTTTCGATATTGGGCTCCAATTCCGGATTTGGGATTTATCTAATTCCTTGATCATGTCATGATACCATGTCTTATAACTATTAATAGGTACTTACCTCCTGAAGTCAAATAAACGTTAACATTACTTAGCCAGATGACCTGACTACAAATGAAACCTTTCATGGCCAAATTCGGTAGAAAACTAAAGCAGTAGGTATGGCCGATTCAGGGCATGGTCCATCGACCATGTACCTTACATTAAAGTAGAAAATCGGCCATATTGCTTTAGTTTTCTACCGAATTTGGCCATGAAAGGTTTCATTTGTAGTCAGGTCATCTGGCTAAATAATTTTAACGTTTATTTGACTTCAGGAGGTAAGTACCTATTAATAGCTATAAGCTTTTAGTCTTAGCCTTGTGGTAAATCCGCCACTGCCTCCTCGAATGTCAAGTGCTTCATATAGACTTATTGTGTCTGCTTACTATTAGGCAGGTCGTATGGTGTTTGCCGCCGTGGTTGCACTATACAATCTTAGGCCTTGGCGTCTTTTATTATGTATATACGATGCGACGTGCGGCATAAAAGAGTATAAATTCGGAAACTGGTTTCATTATGTGGCAACTCCATCAATCATGCTGTCAATGCTGTCATACGTTCAATAAGTTCAAGAGCTGAGGGCCTAGGTACTCCAAATTTCAAAAATCGAACTTTGTGTCGTGCCGTCTCTTTGCTCTCCGTCCTCACTCTTGTGTTATATACTATATGACGGAAAGGGACGGCGCGTGCGACGGACTTGCTAGAAATTGTAATAGAAAAAAATACAGTGAGTTTTTGGGTTTTTTACGTCTTGTTTGAAAACCTTAATATTCGCTGTATTTTTTCTCCATTATAATTTCAAGCAACGGAAACTAATTTCCGACCTAGATATGCCGGATCCCATTTTGTATACAAAGTTTCATGTCATTCTAGCATGGCGTTTTAAAATGGGAGCGAAACTACGTTTGTATGGAGAATCTAGCTTACTGCGGACTCTTAAGTTACTGTAATTTTATTTTCTTTCCAGATATTTTACAAAGAAAGAAAGTTATCTACTTGATTGTGATAAACAAGTAAGAAACAGCCAAGTCATAACAAATCTAGGAACATTAATCTCCATTGTCATAGCATTATCACGATACTGTTACATCCTGAAGAGTGCCCAGGGTCTGCTACCTAATCCCAAGAAATGGCGTAAGCACAAGATTTTATGAAAGCAACCTTCCAATCCAAGGGAGAATCTAGACCTCATTGTGATTAGGCTTGTTGCCCGTTGGCCTTTTACTTGGCTTCATGGCTGCTGTAAATTTAATAGCAGCCGGGATCAATGGCTTAACATGCCCTCTAAAGCACAGGAGTGGTCAGTTAGTAACCATTTGAAGTGGTCACTGCTGGGCCATGAGCGGTCTTTAACAGGAACATTTATAAGTTTTTTTTTTAGTGCACACTTAATGTGACATAATATTACGAAGAAGTAATAAAATGGACCCCAAATGAAATATAAAATTATATATATGAAATACCTACTATTTTGTTTAATTTATACCTTTACAATGCTACCGAAGAAGATATATACTAAATGCTACTCATATACAGGCGGTGCGCAGAGGAAGGTGAGTGTTACAGAGACTGTGTGTGAATTTACTCCCACTTGTCGGTTTACATATATGTCACCAGTAAATATAGTTTGTAAGCTAGTAAGAATACAACTTTGAAGAACTATTATATTAATCTGTGGTACAACTAAGCAAGGTAAGCTATAGCCAGTTTATCTATTAAGTATTAAGGTTGTCAGGAAGAGATTGCTCTTTAGTGTTAGGACTGCCAATTTTCTACCATTATTTTATTTTGTCTTGGTGAACAATGAAGAAGTATTGTATTGTACAATGCCATACAAATTATATGTAAGAAACAAATAAGTGTGACATACATTTTACAATGGTCAGTACTTAATAGATAGAAAAAACTGAGTATAGTAAGATACAATACAATACAACAAAACTTTATTGTACACTTAAATGAATGATTACAGTGAACAATTAAAGACACATGATTATTATATTTTTACTTTAATTACTAAGTAAGAATAAATAGGCTACTCCTTATATATTACAAGTTTAAGTACAAGGCGAACTTATCTATTTAAGGGATCTCTACCAGTTCTTGTCTCTCTCTCTCCTGAATATAGGTTCCATTCCCATCTGAAACTTGGAACCCTGAAAATTATTTTTAGGAACATTAGTAACAGAAGGAAATTTATTTAGACAAAATCGTAGAACAAAAAGGCAGAAGGCAGATGAATACCTTTACAGCCGTTGAATACATAATATACATATGCTTTAAATTTGCCTGTTTATTTTTATGAATCTTAAGTTGAAACATTTGGCAGTGAAATGTTGCACAATACACAGATAACCTTTTACAATACAATATAATCATGACAATACAGATTATTTTGTCTTTCAGTTTAGGTATAGATCCGTGTTTCAGGTAGATCCGGTGGTTTGAAATATATTTAAAGAACTGAATTTGCTTTAGGCTGACAAGTAGTCGCTGTAAACGAACAAACTTAGTACTTATGTATCACAACTTACAGTATACTTTCTTAAAACTTGTGGACTAGTTATTGTTGAGCTAATAATGGTATGTTTCTATTCGATACTTTGCTTTACTTTTTACACGCTTTTCTATGAAAAATTATATTCCTAAATATGTTATGTTGATATTATTTTATTACTTTGTAGTTTGTTAAAGTTGACATTGACATTCGCCTCACACTACTAACCATACATTTTCAAAGGCACTTAAGTTTGCTGACCACCAAACATTTCTAAACCATCTTAAATTTATGGTATAATAGTAAAGCTTCCTACTGACGAGCAAACATTCATCTAATATTACCGACAAATGGATTAAAAACCCAAGACTTTTGAAGCTGTCAAGATGTCGCTTATCGATCGATTAGTGACAACTGTCGACGTTTTTATTATATCGTACGTCAAAACCATAGTAAGGATAACGATAAAACTGAGATAAAGACAAATGATATGTGATAGAAGACTTCTTTTTACTAAGATTTTAGACTTAGATTAATAAGTAATACGTGATTTTAGAGCTAAACTCTAGTAACTCAGCATGGACGCCAGTGTGGATGAAGGGATACCACAGGGGGAATGATGTCTACCGATGGTTTACACTGTTAGGTCTTTAGTATACTGTTCGGTTTGTTGTTTGGGGTGAAAGTGATGGTCCTCCCCCAACTCTGGAGAGCTGGGAAATCACCTCTTCCATCTCTGTCGTCTGTGAGGTCTGTTACTTCAACTCCCTGGCCGCCTGGCATCGTTTTGTAACATTTTCTTTAGTAGGTCTTGAGTCGATTAATACGTGCTCTTAGTTTGCGACCGGAATGTAATTTGCTGCTGCCCTGATGAGGGGATTGATGTTGTGTGGCGTAGCATCGAACTATCGCCTTGACGCCAGTGTCATATATTATTTAACTTTTTCAAGCCCTTCCCTATGCAGAATCAGTGTTCCTCCAACCAAGGGGCTCCCACTGCTCCCCTGAGGAACCGATTTTGCAGGGCCTGGAGCTTGTTCAGGCGATACTTCAACAAACAACTAGCTATCATAATGGGTCATGCATATTCAAATGCTCGGCTACAGTGCTACTCTCTTCAGATGTTAGAGTAAATATGCAGATATCTTCGAGCACCCTGATGACTGCAATTACCTTAAACAATGTTGTGTAACAAGGGGTTGAGGATATATGCAGACTTTATGTTCGATCACTGACAAAATTTACTTTTGCCCTATGAAATTTCAACTTCACTTCCACTTAGCTAAGTCCAGCACACAGAAGGTCTCTGTAACATCAGGGACTAGTAAATTATATAGTCTAGCCTTAAGTAGGTAGTTTTACCATGGAGAGGTCTGTATCATTCGTTTTGTATGACACTTAAAACACTTTCTAACTACTTGGCACCATCTGTAAGAAACTTCTTTGTTGTGGCACTATTGTGATAGGCAGAGGCCCAAGTGTTATACAGGGACCTCTCCATAGTGAAACTAGCTACAGCAGCCTACCCTAGCTCTACCGCCACTTTATATGGCCAAAATGTACTAAAACATCGCATGAAAGACGGTATTAGCTATCATGCTAGCTAGGCTGGCTCATTATTTTATAGATTTGCCACAATGTATAGGCATTGACAGATTTGACAGTCTATATAATTAACTGGTCTCTGGAAACACTCGCCTATCAAACCTGTATATGTATAAGGAGCATGCAAAACAAAGTTCCCAATGAAACAAAATAGTAGTAAAAATAATAAGCCCTTTATTCCGTACTAAGAGAAATTAACATGTACAACTTAAATGTAATTTATTCTACAGAATGTCTCTTAGTTCGGCGTGCCGGTTGGCAAAGGCCTCCTCCAATTATTTCCATTGTTGCCTGTCTTGGGCAACCCTTCTCCAATTTATTTATTTATTTATTTATTTTATCTTATACATCATTTTAATTATGAACTTTTCTGGTGATTTGGCTGTTCCTATGCATTTGTAACATTGAAGTAGGTGATCTTCATCCTTTTAAGATCTGAAAAAATAAAGATGAAAAATTAAACCTCAATAATAAAACGAATTACCGGGTATCCTCTTAATTTAATGGCAATAAAAATATGTTTTTCTTGAAGCTATAAACTGACCAGAGAGGGCCAAATACAAATAGACATTCTTAGCCAAGTTCCCTGGCAATAAGATAAATGGCAATAATAATGTACCATTGAGGAATTTGATTTCTGGGCTGCTTCATACCTTGTCCCAGACAACACAACAACAATATGATATCTCTAGCAGCTTTCATATTGATTTTCACTGTGAAGAGCTGACAAGTGGTCCGGAACGGACAAGTAGTTCTAACAGAATAGGTAGCGGAGCCCGGGCAATCCGGGCATCTTTCAGGATGTAACTGTACTGGGATAACGCTAAGATCATGATGATGATGATGAATAATGTACATAGCTCCACATAAATATACTATTAATTTGACTGTGGTAATCTTTCTACATATTGTATGCATAATGCATTAAGGTGTCTTATTTATACTTTAGATCTAGTTAATCACGTAGGTGCTCTGTAAAACTTGACATAAACGTATACAGGGCATTGATGACATTCCTTGTAATCTAACCTTTTTAGTTCTTGGTCTGTCTTTGGGAAGATACGGAACTATGGATTTCTTTGTGTTCTCCATAGTACCTAAGTAGTTTATAGAGTTGCGTAGCCAACTGTACAATGGAAAGCAACATTCAAATAATTGCAGCTCTGCCCAGTAAAGGAATTTTAATCTATCACAGTTATGGCAAACAAACCTTACGTACCATTTTGATAACAGCACATCAGTCAGAGATTCATCCTTGTGCACTTATAATACCCAGCTAAAAATCCGGCTGAGGAACTCAAAACTGGCAAACAGTGTCCGCGAAGACTCTTCGTGATAAAATATACGGCTGCTTCTCAAATTGTAGGTCGATGATGCTAATGTTCCCACATTTTGTACCTAAACATATATACACAAATCATTACTAACTTATACTCGTAGGTAAAATATAGCAGCGTATTAAACTAATTTATATTATTATCACTAGGAAATCAAGTACTCACTTGTTATTTTGGATAAACCAATATTTTACACACGTGAAAGCGTAGCTATATGATATGAGGACGACGTGACATCGGAAGCACAGATAAAATAAAAGTTGGGTTGAGACGTCAAAACGTCAAATCACGACAATTTATCGTATTAACTAACGACCATGTTCGCAAAACGATATCGTTTATCGTTTGTCGTTTATCGCTGTCAAAAGTGGTTAAAATCGTGATAACGAGGTAAACCATGTTATGTATCGATAAATGTCGTGGATAAATCGACAAATTTACCGTTTATCGTTTATCGAGCTCTTATCGACGATCCATCATAGCCCTGCTGGTATGATGATGATGACGATGACACGCACACGACAAATAAATATAACACCCTGTATAAATATAACACAAATAGATACAAAAATTGCATGACCCATTAAACAAATCGAGTAGAGAGGTATAAGACATATTTCTTAGGTTCTTAGGTTTCATAGATTAAATAACGAATTTCAGGGTTGTACTATGAATTCTGTTTTTTTTTTCATTATAATGGATCCTAACGTAAGTTCGACTTTCAATTATTTATTTACTATCTATTTATTAAAAAATGATATCAATTACATACTAAAGTTTAATCATAATTAATGCATTTCTTAAGTCAAAATCTATATTAATAATTTCGTGCAGGGGTACGGTAGACCCGAACGAGACCTGTCTCAAATTGAAGAACGTATAAAAATAACGTTTTTTGAGTTGAACATATGTATCCGCAAAATTCGGATTGTCGCGTATTTTGCATTTAAAAGTGTTAATTTGATGACAAAACGTCGGCCATATTGCCCACAGACTATATTGCTATATTAAATTTGTTGGTTGACAGTGTCGGCTACGTTCGAAAATCGTGAACTATTTTTGCGTCCGGTATGTTGGCCAGGTTGCTGGGCTGCGTTCTGGGTGATGGGTCATCATCGCCCATTGTCTGGATTCGGCTAGCCGCGTCTGCAGCGTTTTGTTTTTGTAGTTTTCAAGCGTTCTATACACCTATCAGCCTAGCTAGCACGATAACTTATACCGTCACGTTATATGGGTGAAATGTATTAAAACGTCACATAAAACGTAACGGTATAATCTATCGTGCTACGAATGTATGGGGCCTGTTACATGGTTATTATTATCACGTGATACATTCATATCACGATAAGTATTACGTGAATATTGAAGCAGAATCCATACAAATTTGAAAACTGCGATAATATTGACACCCCAGTATTGTGATAATATTAATCGTGTAAAGGACACCACTTGAATGTTTGCTGAGTTTGTCCGCCATCTTAAAGCTGCGTCTCTATTTTGTTGTGACAAACTACTAAGTGACTTATGGCTTTTAAACGTCTAGCAAAATTCTATCCCTATCTCGCTCTATCTTATAACTTAGTGGTACTGGGGGTCTACTCCGAATTTCGTATGGTGCCGTCCCTTTCACTCATATAGTCTATGACAGGAGAGTGAAAGGGACGGCACCATACGAAGTTAGGATTTTGAATTTCGGAGTCGACCCCCAGCTCATGCCGTTCGCCGCGCTCGGACGTTAGAGGCGCTACCGCGAACCGAAAACGAAGTATCTGCCTCTCTCTCGCACATGTATATTCGAACGACAGAGAGGAAGATAGTTCGTTTTTGGTTCGCGGTAGGCCCTCAGGCGTCAACTTTAAAACAAATAGGGTATTTTACTATAAGAGAAATAAAATTCAAAATGTAATAAAAACCAGCCAAGTGCGTCGGAGTCGCACACTGAGGGTTCCGTACAACTAAAAAACAAATGTGATTTATCAATATATTGATATTTTTTGTAAAATATACTTCATAATCAACATTATCACCTAATTTCAAGTTCATAGGTCGATGGGAAGTTCAAAAATTATATGTGTGACAGACAACACACGGAATGTTCTTTGACTTTGTTCGACCGTCCGCCGCGCTCGGACTAAAGTGCTACCAACCGAAAACTAAATATATATGCCTCTCTGTCGCACTTTCATATTCGAGCGCGGAGAGGGAAATACTTCGTTTTCAGATCTCGGTAGGCCCTCTGGTCTGACGGCTCCTATTCCTGGATGGTGCGCGTATCGGAATGTGAAATACCTTTGACAAAACGGAACAAGTTGTTAAATAGCTTCCATTAATTGGAGAAAATATTACCAACTGTTATTATTATCACGCGAAACACTGAATATTGAAGCAACATCCATAGGGGCCTGTTACATGGTTATTATTATCACGCGATATACTCATATCACAATCCGTATCACGTGCAATGAATATTGAAGAAAAATCCATACGATTTTGAAAACCACGACAATATTGACACACCAGTATTGTGATAATATTAAGTGTTTAACAGACCCCCATACAATTTTAAAAATCACAATAATATTGACACATAGTATTGAGTGTAAAGGGCCCCACTTAATAGAATTTGGCGGAGAATAGAGAGCTGCTACCGCGAAACGAAAACGAACAAACATCGTGTATTTCCCTCTGTGTCGCTCGATTTTGCAACTTCCGACAGAGAGGGAGATACACGAACTTTATTTGTTTTCGTTCGCGTTAGCAGCTCTGACTTCGCACCAAAAATACTGACTGGCACATCAATATTGAACAATTGCACATCTGAACTGAATTTTAATGAACGATTAGTATTTTGGCTATACAAATCAGTACTGATTACGGTGTCAATATTTTTTTATGTGCCTTTAAAACTACCCTTATAAAATGCTTAGGATTAACTTGCAAAGATACTAGCTTTTGCCCGTGACGTCGTCAGCGTAATCTTTTACTCCCTATTCCATATGTTAACCTTTTCGCCGCCAGACGTCAAAGTAATAAAAAGTAATCAAAGTAAATAAAAAAACAAGAAGCGACACCGAAGCATGTGTGCTGTAAACCCGTCTCGCGGCTATGTGTGCGTGTTCTGACGTGAACGGGGGTGCGCGAGGGGCGCGCGGTGTGTGGACAGCTAGCCGCGGCAAGATGAATCGCAGGGGTGCCGCTCGCTTCAACATTCGCTCGCGTGACGTGCGCTCACACAACAGAGATCGATCGGCCGGTAGCGGGCGTGTAGTTTTACTTGAAATTCGTTAGAATTTATCATTTGTAATTCAATGTAATCAACTATGGCTGGAGCTTTTTATTTCTGTGTCTACGGTTGTGACAGTAATACCAAAAGCCACAAAAGGGAGAAGCTACTTTAGGCTACCTACCGATCCAGATAAGTTAGTTATAAAATTTTATATGTTGTGTCCTTCCCTACATTTAGAATTAAGACTTCACCTAAAATCCGTTTTTTAATTCGAAAGACTAAAGAAAGACGAAAGGTTGGTATGAGTATGGATGCATTTTGACTTGCAATACATTAAGAGTACCTACATCTTCAGAATAAATTAAACAAAAAAAAATTAAATGGCGAAATAGATGAAATGTCAATTGAGTCTTTCAAATTATACTTAACGCGGGTGTCGCGGTCGCAGTGAATGACTTCATTTCATGTCACATAATTTCTATGGATTGAGGTTTAAAAAAATATTTTTTATATTATTGTTATTATTTTAGCATACAATTATATTCATGTTAAGCTTAGATTTACACAAGAAAAGTAAGTTTCCATATTATGAGAAGTTTTGTAGGTACTTATTTTACAAGCTTTTAGTAAGTTTTCTCCTGACTCAGTGCATCTGTCTGTCTGTTTGTAATCAAAACTTATGGATTAAATTTGACTAGCTTCCCGGTGTTTGATTGATAATTATCATGATCATTGAATAAACATTATTTCCTCTTGCCAAGGCAGCTACATTGCCAACCCTATGCAACAGACGTGACGTTACAAGGTCACCGGCGCTCGACTCACACCGATAGGCCGTGTCGCCCCCCTGCCCCTGACGCCACGACGGTAAAAAAATGATGTGTAAGGAAATAATGCCAATATAAAATTGGGCAGCTTCTCAGTAGTTTTTCATTAAAAAAAAATTGTCGGCCAGTGCCGTCGTTGGCGTCGGGGTGACGATTTTACGTTGACGGCTATGGCCGACCGTGGCGTTCAAAAGGTTTCCAGACTACAGACTATATTTCTATACGAAGTTTCATCATAATCCGTTGTTGTAATGTTTTTATTTTATACATTTTTGTACACTATTTCTTTCGTCGTTTGCATAACTGTCACGAATAAATGTTTACTTTATTTCTTTCTTATTTATTTCACCCGAGCGAAGCCGGGCTTTCATCTAGTACAGTTATATTTCTATACTGTGACCAGTATGAAGCTAGCGGGGTCATCCGAGTTCACAGTCGCTTCGTCCGCGCGGGCTTGCTCACGCACCGCCAGGACAGCGCTAAATACCTACTCTCGCAGGACTAGAGGGCCTTAATATCACGCAAAGGCGATAGAACCAATGGCCGTTGGGGCGGAAAGGTTCTTGATTGGCGACCACGTACCGGAAGGCGCAGCGTGGGCAGGCCCCTCCAGACGGTGGACTGATAACCTGGTAAGAGTCGCGGGTGTCCGCTGGATGCGGGTTGCGCAGGCCGGTCATTGTGGAAGTCTTTGGGAGAGGCCTATGTCCAGCAGTGGACGTCCTTTTTTTATTAAAAATGGGATTGCTCTTGGCCAGCATCTAGCTAGACGGCAAAGATGAGGCCGACGATGAAGCGAGCTCACTCAGAAGACGCCTATTCACTCGTGCCTTAAAAAGGTCCAGGTTATATAAACTCGGAAATACAGACGCTGGATGCCTTCGGCTGACATGATGATGATGATGATGAAAGGTACAGCTAAATAAAAATGGTTAAAGAAAGCTGACATTCTTTCTAAACGAGCTATCTAACAATACCCTACATGATGGGTTTTCAGACAAGAAAAAATGCATCCCCACTGTACGTGTAAAAAAATATTGTTTTCAAGATTTTATAACACCGTTTTGTAGGCGTGGTTGATATGTATACTTTTGCCAAATTGCAGATTTCTGGTAGTAACGGTCACTGGACTAAGCCACGGACAGACGGACGGACATGGTGAATAAGTGTTCCTTGGGTACCACGGAACTCTAAAAACATCGGTAATACATTAGTAACCCTTACACAGCATTTATGTACATTTTAAGTCCGTATCCCTTGTTATTTAACCCGTTGTAATGTTATTCTGTGACCTATCCTTGAGAGATTTTCGCCTATTTTTTGAAAGTCTCACTGGGGCCATTGCGAATTGGATTTTATTACTTCTTGTCACGCACACCTCTTCCTTTTTCTCGTTAAGTTAGTACGATGTTTATAACTCCCTGTCTCTTTGAGTAAAACATTGTTTCCTATTCTGAGCTATTTCATCTAGGGCTATCTGTGTTGCGTAATACTATTCGTTTTTATTCTTCATGCTCTGAGAATACTTAGGTCATTCATATTTGACCTAAGAAGCGGTAAAAAATGAGATAGTAGGTGAATAGTAATGCTTATCTTATAGTACGTACTCGTAGGTTGATAAATAAATAAAAATCGGACAATGGCAGAAAACTATGCAGCTGCCTCCGTAAAATTGTACTTATATTCGTTTTATAAACTTTACCAATAATTATTTTGGTTTAAATAGGGTGATAAAAAGTTAAATAAAGAGTGGTCAATATAGTCATATAAAATAAGAAGCAATTAATTTTAAACATAAGGGCATTGTAAAATCATTCAGAAAAACAAAAATCTCAGAAGCTCAGTCAGCCACATTACCATTAAATTGTAGTACATAATAGGGCCAAGGAACCAAAAGATGAAGTAAGCAATTACCCTAAATTTTCATTTTTTTTGAAGTTTGTATTGGGGTACGATAATTAAACCGGCGCCTACAATAATACAATAGTAATTATTTCTCTAAGGCGATAACGAGTTCCCTATGTAAAAATAAATTGTGGAACACTGAAACGGCGAAAAGTGAAGAGGCATAAAATATGAATAGTTTTTAGAAAATTATCGTTGTATGTCTTGTGGGGTATAGATATACCAAGGGATTAGGTAGACATCATAAAAAGTCTTAGAGTCTGTCGAGTTCAGTTTTCGCGAATAAACCTTGTCGGACGGGCAAACTTTTCTTACCATACAGACATACTGGACATACCAGACATACTGGACCGGTATAGAGGAATTAATATGCATCTTGATACCGGAGTTTCCCGCCTTATCACGGAAAGGGTTGGCCTACCCTTTGTTTTACTAACGAAAGAGCCCATGAGAATGCCGGCACATCATGCATTTGTATTTGACACGACGTTTATTAAAAAAGTTTTGTTACTACGGCCGCTTTCAACTTCATCCAGGTTGATTGATTAAAAGGCTGACCGATGGCCTTTCAGGGCCTTTATTAAATTATCCGTTCGTAATAATAAAGACAATAAGCTACGCCAGAAAGCAGTTAAACGCTTTTCATTTCATTATTGAAAATAGTCTTACTTTAGATTACATTACCTTGACCTTAATTTGGATGTTGGTATTTCACTAGACACTGTCAATTATTTATATCTAAATCTCCAGCCATTATTTGTATCTTAAAATCTGAATATTATAGTAATCTTACCATCAGTAAGTTTAGACGTCTGCATATTTTTAAATAAGTGAGCAAAGTTTTACTGCTTCTCTAGAGAATAAATTTACACTTGAAACTTACATTTGCCTATTCAATATTATATTTAATTTACACGTCAACGGTTAGGAAATTTCATAAGTTTCTGTTACAGTTCCTCGCTTTATTTTATCACTGAGACTATCTGAATTCTTCGTGAAATTTAGCGAAACGTAGTCCTTTCACCTTGACTCCTACTTTCCAGAATGTACCACTAACTGACCACCTTGAGCTCCTTGGTATAAGTCTCAACTCCAAGTTAATGTTTGGGTCCACTATTGAATCCAAGGCAAAAACTGCAGCTAAAAAACTTGGTGTCCTGTTTAAGGTGGGGCGGTATTTCACCTGGAAACAGCTGCTTTCCTTGTACAGTTAGCCGTTAGTTGTACGACTAATTAGCTGAGTCTTTCAAGTTACTCCACTTTCCTATCGACGAGTTGATGTTTGAGTTTCAATAATTCTGAATTAAATGACCTGTAAAAATTACGAAATCTAATATCATTAAATCGATTGGATATTGGCAACCTGAGCTTTAGAAATAGCGATAGCGGAGATTTTCAACACTTAAGGCGAAGGGTAGGCTAGCTCTTTCCATACAAACTTTGTGCACGTTTTTCTTTGTTTATGTTTGCGCTACAGTTATTATTTTTAGTCAATATGCTTATTTTTCTGTTAGCTACGACTTGATGTTTTTTTTTAATAAAGCAAAATTATAACACCAGTTTCTGCGTTCTGCATAAAATGATGTAGTGCCAAAACTAACGAATAAAACTTGCACAATGTTTGTATGGAGAAGGCCTTGCCCTACCCTGCGCCTTAATCCTAAATAGAATCCTTGATCTTAAAGAATTGTGATTGTGTACTGATTACGTACTCTTCGAAATTAAACATTACCTAATTACATTTTTAAATTGGCCATTCGTTGATCGAAGTGATATCACGCTCCGATGTTTACATCCGTAGAATGACACGGTAGTAGGAGTAGGTACTAGGTAGTATGTACATACTACTCACCAACAAAACAGTTTTCATTAAAGCAGATCAGCAGTGGCGTTGGCGCGCTTACGCGGGACCCTGTTTTTAATGAAAAGTGGTTTACCTATTGATGAAGCACCAGATCGTTTGGTTTGTGTTGTTAAAAAAAATAAGTATCTTGGCAAAAGTGCTACTTACACCTAGTACGAGTGCCTATGACTTGCGACTGCAATTGTCTTAATTGACAAAAGATGATATCCCTAAGATAAGGCTTTTATTTACTGTTTCAGTGATTATCATTTTGAAATATATGTAGAGAGACAAGTGGGTAAATCCCTATGAATTACCGAGGATACGACAAAGGCATAGAACGAAACAAAAGTATATTAAAAAACATATTTTTGAATCATTTATACCTATGTATAAGTTTTTCTTAGTTTTTATGACCTATGTAGGTAAGTAAATAACTTTACTATCATAAAACAAACGAGATAAATATAGATAAAACCGCATATACAGGTAAAAACAAGGATTGCTTCCACATAACTATCATTTTTATGTAGCTCATGGTTTGAACCAGCCGCATTACTCGTACGATCCTTGAGATAAGTTGTTAGTATTGGTGTATTGTTTTTGAAAGACCCGATTGCGAACATTGGATTTAGGAAGAAAACTTACGCGAAATACCCAGGCTTATATAAAACGTTCATGTTATCGTAAGCACCCTTTGAATTCGAATCTGTTGAAAATGTTGGCTGCACAAAATGTCGGCCTCGTTCACGTAAGTTGTATTTAATTGTTTTTTTTCTGGTTACGGCTATGAAAGCCAACAACAGTTTGGGCTCTGTATGGCAAATTTAATTCGTACATTATTTAATAGATGTGGGATATGCATATATTATATGCATTCAATCATAACATCATTGCAATGGCGAAAATATATCTCGATAAGTAATTATCAATGTCTAGCGCTTCGGACATTAATTGTCTGCATTGATTTACAATCACGCTGGTATGAAAATTTCAGGCAGACGAAGTAGAAAATCAACTTTTCGTTTCGTATATGAAAGCATTTTTTGATTGTGACGTTATGACATGTAGAACAAACCAGTTTCTCATACAAAGGCTGATGCTCGACAGCAGGCTCGTTTGGTGTCATATTTGAAAGCCTTTATACTCGTCAAAGCGTGTACTTTCTCACTATGACAACACAATCAACTACGCTCGTCTCTGTCTACCATATCACTTTTTATCAATTTATACACTACTTTACGATACTAAATTATACGAAACTAAAGTATTTTCCGTTCTTCTCAACTATCTTCAAATTCAGTTTGGTTATTATGGAAGGTAGTGACGAGTGGGCCGGGTGCAGACACTAGGATATTCCATAAGTTGTTAGTCTGAATTGAATTTTGAGGGTTGTCTGTCTACCCCACACTTTTGAAAATCTATAATTCGTGAATATTACTAGTAAATTAAAACGTTTTGTTCCTTAAACAATTTATACACCGGCCGAAAATTCCCACGTGATAATCGCTGTTATTTCAAACTTACCAAATGAAGCTTTTGTTTCACGCTGGCCGTTGGCTGCAATTTTATTATAAGTTCATGTTTTGGAACGGGAGCGGGAAGGGAAAGTGGCGCGATGAAATTTTATTAGCAGTATTAGGGCTGTGTAAATATTTGATACGGTTCCGCGTTCGGAGGCGGTCGGGCTGGGGCGGAAAGGGTCGCGCGGCCGTCCCGCTGCGTTCCCGCCAGCGAACTGAAACTGAAGCGAGTGAAGCGCTGGAGCTAGAACTGAAACACTGCCTCCACCCGGTGCACTAACGCCGCGATGGCCCGGATACCCGCGCGGCTCACTAACTTAGATAAATTTTGACGGCTCAACTCTACTCTGCCTTCCTTCGTGCTGTCCACGGCAAACTTCCTAAGTGACTGCGACAATAATTTGATTGCGAAGCAATTACCTAGATGGCCGCAATTGGTTTTAAGTATATTTCAAATACAGTGCAATTTGTTTACCTTCGTATCCGTAAGTAATCACCTCACAATACGATTCAGATACAGGTTATTTATATTCAGATGAAGCATAAAACAATTTTGAATGAATGTAAGACTTGAATAACATTTGGTGTCCAGTTAAGGTGAAGGTATCGAGTGGGTTTTTATTTCGCTTACAACCATGAGATACTTTATAACCGGCTTGCTGGAATCTTGACCCGCGCCGTCTGGTCAAGGCGAGAGCGGGGAGCGGGTGCAGTGCTTGCCCAACTCTCTTTTGACATCGCTCCAACCAGCAACATGGGAAGATATCGGTATCAAGGTCTCGAATTTGAACATGATGGCGTAAGGTTTGTATTTTATACTAATTGATATATGTACTTAAAATATAAATTATAGTTCACAAATCGGGTGACAGTGTAAGACAAAGGTGTACTCGTATTCCAAGAAATTGCGCGGTAACGTGGAACTTATTAATTGTAAATAACACATTTCATATCGGTATATTTGGTTTTCTATTTGGTACCATACTATAGTTAATCCAATGTTGAAATGAACTCTCCTCTCTAGGTAGATATTATTTAAATATGTAATTATCTACTCGTATGTATAACGCCTAAGTATAGCAAGTAGGTATAATAGTCGTCAGGTATGAGCGGGTGCACACCGGTGGCGCGTTCAGTTAAAGATTGGTTTGTTAGAGTTTAAGATCAGTATTATTATTAGCATTTCTCTACCATTTATTAACTTTACCGTGTGACCGTGGTGACTAAAACTATTGAAGTGGGTGCATTATTTCCTAAAGTCATGCGATTACTTGGGCGCTTTAGGAACCTCATCGCTACCATATTAGGAGACTACCCACAGAAAATTATTTCTGTAAGGCCGCGTTTATGTTTTACGAATGTTCCGACCGCAGGGGTGATCACGTAACTTTACGAACTTACTATAGGTAAATCTGTCATTTTTATTACGCAAGCTCGAAAACGTTGCGAAATAACCCCGCTGAGTTCACTGGCCCGAGATAAAAGGTTACATTAATATTTTCCGAGCTACTTAGTAGCAATTAAATGTATAAAAAAACCAATGAAATATGAAAGGGTTTCGGGTAATCAGCTGTTTAAAACATTCGTTGACTCTCTGGACTTGAGTGTTTAAATTAAATCGTTTTCACCCTTATTTCATAATTAATACCTATAAACAGGATCTACTGAGCAGCACATAAACTAAATTGAATGGATATTGGGTAACCTATTTACAATTATATTATTTTGTTGTAAGTAGTATTCCAGTCCTAGCAGTCGGTCAATCTGTGCTTCTGAGGTAATCATAACATTAAAAAAGCCTTGTATATTGTGAAGAGCTGTAAGAAATATGGTTTTAGGTTCTGTCATGCCATAAATATTACGCTCTTTATTATTAATTCATATGGCCCGCTGCTCTGCCCGCCTGAAAATCCTCGCTTTATTGGGTGATTTGGCGACTTTCAGAAAATTGCCAGGTGAAAAAGTATTTGAATTACCTTATATCTTTGTAATATTGTATTTTTGTTAGCATTTTAGTTTTTTCTCGCATTGGTTAACTTTTACTGTTTTTTTTTATCGAACGGAGCCGTAATGCATTGAAATTGAAATGTTACTCTTATTATCATACTTAATGAAATATCGTTATAATATTTTAAGTTACGGTTCACTTATTCCTAGGTATGTATATAGTTATAGTTTCTGTACTACACAGATCTAACTACACACGTTGACGCCATATAATATGGCGTGTAGTTAGTGTCCTATTCGTTCGTATAAGGGGTTTTCAACGCTCGGTTATACGTTATGCCTACATCTACAATGCAATGCCGCAATCGGGCGGCCCAGCTATTGATGGGAAGATCGTGTGGAGGTGGATTTGCGCTAGTTTCAGGTCGACAATTGGCAACAAGCGGAGCAGGGTCGGGAAAAGTGGCATGCACTTGTTTCGAAGGCCAAGATCCTCTTTGGATCACTGCGCCAAAATAGATGCTTCCGTTATATGTAAAACTTTTTTTCAATTACTTACGTGTTTGAGCTGCGTTAATATTAATGCGATAATATTAGTTTAGCACTATCTTGCACTTAATAGAAAATACACCTATAAGTCACACATAGGTTTACGCGGGCTGGGTTTCCGCAAGCGGCGCATAGACGCTATTGTGCGTGACGGGTTGTTGGCGCTACTCATCCCAACCCAATTCTACCAGAAAGCCTAATAGCAGACCATTGACGTTTCCGACGACTTCTGGTAGTTACTTCGGTGACCCGAGGTGTTTCTTCACCCCATGGCATTTCAGGATCACGTGAAGATTGTTCCCACACTTAAAAAGGGGGTTGTATTATATAAACATGCTCCTGTGGGATAATTACGTACCGTTTTCGAGCGAACTTTCCATACGAAAAATTACGCATATACCTGCCGGAAGTTTTGAAACGTTACGTAACCAACACTGGAACACTTCGAAAAACACATCAGTGATAGAGGTTATGATATTATGTGATGTGAGAAAATGACGTTTTTAACATTTTGCAATTGTGCTTTTTCATGGAGCTTGACAACATTTCATTTTTTAAGCGGGCTTTTTCCGATTAAATCAAAGAGAGGATAAAAATTAAACATAACCACATTTTTAATATATCAAAAATATCCCCATTTCATATTAAATAAAAATCGGCCAAGAGCATGTCGGGCCATGCTCAGTGTAAGGTTCCGTAGTTGCTTTATATATACATACCAAATTGCAGCTTTCTAGCACTAACAATAACAGAGGAAACCCTCGGACAGACAGACGGACAGACAGACAGACAGGCGGACATGGCGAAACTATAAGAGTTTCTAGTTGACTACGGAACATTAAAAATCAATTTCAAAAGCTTCTCATTATAAAAGAGAGTATGTACGTGACAAGGAAGGCGTCACAGCGTAAAAAAAAGTACAGACGCACTATTAATAAGGCGGATTTACTAAAGAAAGTGTCCTGCTGCTCTCTTTGTGCGTTGTGAGTTGTGATTGTGACTGTCACTATTCAGTCTTGTGACGTCATATAGTCGATCGATGGTAGGCTTACTTCACATTTTCGTGAATATCTTGAAAACGAATAGCTATTAGAATATAAAAAAAAAAAACTTTATTTACAAATCTTAGAATAAATACAATAACACAATACAGACTAAAAATCACTTACAAATTATGAAATAAATTAAAAGTTTTGACATAATCTAGTAGATCCCAGAACGGCAGGCACCTGGTGCAAAAGTGCCCAATATGCTGGCGGCATTGCCCCGCTGCACTGCCAACGATGTTTTTTGAACCAGGTACGAGCCGGATCGCAACCACTTTCCCTCAACCTCTGTCCTAATTTTTTTAAAAACAATTTCGCTTCAGAGCACCAGGGGCCACTCGTCTCTACAGCAACCGGTACGAAGTCATACATAGGTTCCAGGTTCGAGTATTTGGCGTGCTTCAGCTTAGCTGCGCTTTCAGCAGCTGCACCGGCTTTTCGCAAAGTGAGGTTGAAATGCGACGGGGAAACGTACTTACACACGTCGCATCCCAAATGAGACTGCGCCCTCTCGTCCACGGAACCAATGTTAACCCGTCCGGTCTGTTACCATCCATTCTACTCAAACCTTTAGGAAAATTAAATTAAAAAAAATTAAATGTTGTCAATTTGGAGGGCCGTGAATTGGAAAGTAAATAAAGAATATAGGTACATTATGTTACTTCGAAATGGCGGTTACTCCACTGACAAGGGCAGGGTTCTTAAATTAATGTTGATGATGTTACTTCTTCAATACCTACCTATTCGGTGTTTAAGGTTATACCGCCGCCAAATTTTGTTTCGCTCGCTCGTTAATGTTGTTAGTTCAATAAGCTATTTAAGCTATAAGTTAGAACTATTTTTATTAAATATATCGTCCTCTAGCACCCATAACACAAGACTTATTGAGCTTACTATGCGACTAGTTCGATTTGTGTTTAAAAAATTACCCCTAATATTTATTTATTTTCTCAAATTTCATTTTATTACACTAAAATACTCTCACTACCCCCTCTACAGTCTTCATCTTCTCCTCTACTCGTATCTCTCTTAACACTTTGATGGCCACTATTCCAGACACAATAGAAATAACAATAGAATTACGCCTATAGGCGTCGACTGTCCATCAATGCATTAAGTTACTCTTTATTCACGTATTTTTTTCTAAAACTAAAATTGTAACAGTTAATGTATAAAACGGTTACATTTTCGCCTATAATATATTTACAATATTTAAAAAAGGACGAGCTTTTCGGTAATTAATACAACTATCTACCTAGTTATCCTAAAGGAATAAGGTATCATAGATATTCGAAAACTTTTATTATTAAAAAATAGCTTGCAATACAAATGATAAAACATGCAGAACACAATTGATTACTCTCGCGGTCGGCTGAGAAAGTAAGGGATTGCGTGAAACAACAACAATTTATTCGCAGTAATATGGTTACAATGGTTAAGTATAGTTGGTAAGTAGTAGCCGTAACCCTTGTTTCGGGGAGTAAGCATAATTATTTTCTCAAAATAAAACAAGTTTAATGAAAGTTCAATGCGTATAGTACATTATTGTCGAAGCTCGGAAATTATAAGGGATTGATTGACTGACGGGGCGGTTGCCGGGCTCTGCCCCGACAAAGAGACCAAGTTTAGGCAATCCCGATCCGTTAAGGCATTTCCGCCAAGGTAAAATATAAGACTTTTCTCAAATTATATGAGAAAGTAACAATAAGTTATTGCAATAAAACATTTGGGTTCGTACCTTATAACGCGGTGATATAATTTGACTTTGATTTAGCCAAAAGCGCACTTTCTGACTTCATTCTATGGCGGTATTCAGTATTCCCACTATATTCTACACTCAAACTCGGTTTTAAAATAATAATAATTAAGACATTTAGTTAATTTCAAGCTCAATCAATTAAATTGTAACGTTCTTTTTAATTTAAGATTCCCTTTCCTCAAATCATAGACAACGAAGAGCTAAACAGAAATTATAAAGGTACACACCACAAACTTACGGGTTGCGGGCGGTTTTCTTTGTCTGAATGTAATTTTTTCCTTAGTGTATTCGATTTCATATGGCGTCTTAGATTAATAATACCAACAGATCCGTAGTGATAGATAGCAAGATGATTTTTCATATAGTTGTGTCTTTGAATCTTTTATGGTTAATCAAGGTGGGTTAGAACTGGACAGATAGTATGAGCATTTTCGCCTGTTAACAGATTGTCTTCATTTAAAAGCGCACCAAAATGTCAAATCCCAAATAAACCAAAAAGCCACAAATGTCAGTTTAATACAAAATTCAGCTATGAAAACGGAGACACTCAGTCTGTCAGATATCACTTATCAGCCCGGCTAGTATGATAGCTTATACCGTCACGTTATATGGCAAAAATCTATAAGCTATCATGCTAGCCGGGCAGTCTCACTCAAAATTACTGATTTGTGCAATATACCCGCCGCGGCCAGACATGAACCCTATGACACTGACAGTGTTGTGCAAGTTTCGATACTTCTATTTTTTTAGATTTCATTTCTTATGCACCCATGTCGGTTGACATGTTTATTAATTTTATTGTATCTAATACTATAATAAATAAGGTAAGGTAGGTAATAATAATATAATAAATAAGGTAGTGTATAGGTATTATTATAATATCTCAACTCAGAGTAAGGATTTCTATAGACATTCCTATACGTGTCCGATTTTGTCTTAAACGGCTGATGGTGACGACCATAGAATTCAACGTTGTATTCTTTTTCCACAATCTTGAAAGAATAAAATTGAATAAAAAACGCATTTTAGTACAGTCACTTCAATTATCGACCTCTGTTTATCGAAACACCCATTCCTTATTCGATACAGACTAACGATATAACTTTTGCAGTAGGTACGTCACCAAATATATTCGTTAAAGCCTATTTATGGAAATAAGCGACAAAACAATTTTCTTTCATATTATTATTAAGTAAATGTTACAATTCTACATAAACTAATTAGATACATTACCAAAAGATGCTTATTAACATTTTGATGTGACAGCGACGCCGTTCCAAGGATATGTAAAGGAACTCTCACTGTCAGTGTCATAGGGTTCATGTCTAGCCGCGGCAATGGAAGATGTACAGAAGTCGTTCAACTTGGATCTGCTTTACTCGGATATTTGAGTATGGCGAGTTGGAAAATAATAGGTTTTGGCAGGTAGGACTCCTTGGAGTAAAGTTGGAGTATGATAATCCTAAAATTTAACTTTTTAATTTTGGGCGGAAAATATAGGCTCTTCATTGTTCATTTTTGTACATTTTTCAAACAAAATACGCTAATTTCCGTGCATGTTTGAGAAAAATATTAAAGTCCACGATTTCACCCGAACCCGAATACCGGGTCAAATCGTTGTTTTTCGCATTAAGACAGTGTAAAAGAAAACAAGAAAGAAGTACATAAGCTTTACAAGATGCAATCTAAAAAATCAACAAATAAAAGAACTCTAGACGGTACAATATGTATATAGCTGCTACCGTGAAACGAAAACAAACAAAGTCCGTCTATCCCCCCTCTCTGTCGCTCAAGTTTGCAAGTGCGGCAGAAAGGGAGAAACACGAACTTCGTTCGTTTTTATTTCACGGGAGCAGCTCAGAAAGAGGTCTGCTGCCTAGTACATTTAAACGAATGGTTAATACCTGACCGAAGTGGGATACGTGGAAGCGGGACGATACGGAGACAGTATCTATTGCCTCGCTTCCGCGCATGATATTACTACTGCGCAATTGTTAATATTGACAGTACCTCTGCATTCAAGTGAGATAACATCAGTAAGCTTATGTAAAAAATACATATCGCCGCGCCAAGTTAGGAAGTCGCCTATGAGGACGAACATTAGAAAACCGTTAATTTAATATGTTACCGTTAATTATTCAAAGACCACAAGGAGTTCATTATTTAGTCATTTATTGGGAACACATACTCGTAAATACAGTCTTTCATAGCATGGTGTTTTTTTATTATAAATGGGAATGAGAATGCTCTTGGTATGAGTGAATATTTTTGCTTCTTTCTTAAAACGAGATGTTACCTACTTAACTGTCTTTCGTTTATGGAGCCAGCATGCAGCACGGTATTTTACAACAGTAATTTAATTTTTATTTTTAATTTACCGATACTTATACAAAACCTTATAAAAATACTTGCAATATTTAACGATTATTAAATACATAAACAGGATAAAAGGACGCAGTTTGACCATAGAAAATTTTGGCGTGACTAGTCATATTTCCCTATAAACTTTATACTAACCGAGCGTTTCGCAATTCGCGATTTGACTAGCAGTAAAATACCGTATCACTCTCATTGGTACCGTATTGCCACATAGATATCAGAATACAAAAACAGACTTGTTTACTACGCAACCAATGTCTCCGGCGAATGAGTTAAAGAAACAAGTTTCTGTGCGGACGGTCAGGAAATGGCGACACGGGCCACACCCACAACTCCCATCTCTGTATTCTTATATCTGTGGTTAGCCATGTGATTGTCTTTGCGCGTGATTCCACGTCCCGTCTATGAAAACGAGGTCTATGAACATGTATGGGTTTAAGTTCTTGGGACGAAGCGGACAGAGCCTCCGTTGACGGGCGCCAGGAACACCGCGTAAGGGTCCGCCTTGAGGTCGTAGCTCGACACCGGCTCCACCCGGTACTTGTGCAGCAGCTGGGCCAGCGCCGCGCGTACTTGCATCAACCCGTAGCGCTTGCCTGAAATCAAATATGCTTATTTATTACAGATAGTTCAACTCAGTTGTGCGCGCGGCTGCATGTGTGCGTGCGCTTGTAACTTTTGCTGTGTGTGTGCGAACTCCTGTAACAACGACTCCCGAGTCACACGCACACAAACCAAACCCGCCGCACGCACAATCGAGTTGAACTATCTGTACTGACTTCAATACAAGGAAGGAGGTTCTGAGTTCGTCTACATGTATGCTTGTTTTTTTTTAATGTATATATGTTCCCCGATAACTCTTGACCACGTTGGCCGATTTTGAGAACTCTTTTTTTGTTTCAAAGCAGGTACTCCCAAGTTGGTCCTATATAAGTTTAGTGAAGATCTGATGATGGGATCTAGAAGGAATTGAGGGAACTCCTCGGATTTGATAGGCACGCATATGCCGATTTCGGTATTTTCTGTAGGTAACCAAGCAGTGGCTCACGGAAACCACAAATTGTGGCATAGCAAGTACAAAATTAAAGTCGGGTTTTATTGGTATAAATTATTTCCTATTTAGTCCATTCTCTACTTCTGTGTAATAACTAATAACACAATAGGAAAGTTTCAAATAGAAAATTGTCTTGGCTAAATAAAACAAAAATCAAATGAAATAGTTTAGTCATCAAAGACATTTTGGACTAAATTTTGTTTGGAAAGCGACACGAGATTTTTGAGAGCCGTTTTTTTTTTTACCAAGCACTACCTCTGTAACTATAAAAAAATGAATCAAGAGTATGTTCCATTTAAAACAACACAATACGGAATAATGATAGAATTGCTAAACAAACGGGGTCACACTACCAATTATCCATCATCTTACAATACTTCAAAAATTCACGACAGACTTGTACCCATTTGCTCGCAAACAATTCACAATCAGCTGCTGATGTCAGAAGCGCATTAAGCATGCTAGTGGAAGGTGTGCGCAAAAAAAACCGCAAATCAATGTACAGTTTAGCCGTTTGGCAGACACATACTAGGGGTCAAACATTTTTTTTGCTTTCTTAGGGTATCACGACGGGTAGGGTATATGAGGATATCACGTACCATTTGTGGTATATTGTACAAAAAGAAAATCAGCCATATCGTATCTGGAGGAGCCCAAATTGGGTTTGTTTTTAAAATATTTTTGGTATAATTATGATGTATATTTTTAGAATTGCCTTGAAAAGCCCTTTCATATGATATCACACAAGATAGGTTTCTGAAAAATAAAATTCCCATAGAAAAAACGGAGGACGTGGCAATTTTTATTAAAAACTGCGGGTCAAGAATTTTGTTTTGTAATCTAGTATGCGTGTGCCAAATGGCTAAACTGTACATCGATTTGCGGTTTTTTCCTTGGAATTGGGCTCGTACGCCGTCCACTATGCTGGATGCTCGGAGAGCGGGAGAGTTTCTATATAAAACAGTGCGCACCGGTGGAACACATACAACGATGGCGGCAAACAAAATGCAGTGTTATTATTTTTCTTTTTTCCCCGCTACCCAAAGGTTGCCTGGGAGAGATCGCTCTTTAGGGATAAGAGCGTCTGTTGTCCACTTACATGTTGCTGTTCTCTCTGTTTGTAACTAATTTATTTGTGTGAGGTGTGCAATAAAGAGTAATTGTATTGTAAGCAGGCAACGTAGCCTATGGACGCTTGGGACTCCTAAATAATCACAAACGCGTTGCCGACCCAGCATTGACTTGAGGATTCTTTGTGTTGACAGCTAGAAACATATGGAGGTCCCTCATTCTCAACACAGCGTATCTTGGGGAGCTCTGGCGACCTTACCCACCGCCAGGAATACAAGACCAAGTACGGAGATAATGATAAGTCTAGTGTATCTCCATAATGTGAATCTCATACGGAATGACTTATACCATGTACTTGTAATGCTTCCACGAACGTACATACGTATGGAGAAATTGGAGAGCACGACCTAGTGTACCTATGTGGATGATTCTTCTAAGGGTCAATTTGCACCGTTCAGACTGAAAAAATAACCGCAGGTTTTATTTTATTACAATACTACTTTATCTGGGGCACGACGGCATTTTTGTTTAAGGTAAGTAAATTTAGCTTTGAATTTGACATACAGTGTCTAGTGGAAATAAGTCTATTCATTGAACGTGCTTACAATTAGATACATTTACATATTTTATTGTAAGAAGGTTGAAATTTCACGCCTAAATGAAGCTCACTTCAAAGATTAACATAATTGCTAACGACATTAAACTATCGCGTGTGAATCAACTGCATATGATATAATACAATACACAAGCTGAGCATTTGGTAATGTCACGCGACTTACGCCCCTAATAATCACTGGATGTACGTTACATGGCAATTAATGATTTATTATTTCGGTCATTCTCCAGACGTACATTTTTGCTTGTCTTCACTCTTTAACCATATAAAATCATAGATTTTATCATGGTTTATATTTTTTATCGTAGAAGGTATTTGTATTGAGCTGTACATGAATTTTCAAAGAGATAGTTAAAAGGCTTCGGGTGGAAAAAAAATCTAAAAGTCCCATTCTCCTAATAAACACGTCGCGTCCCACTACCAAAACTACTTACGTTCCAATTTTTCCTGATGATATACATAAAGAAAACCCGATGAAAACAAGTTTATTTCACAAAAGAATATATATTTTCACTGTACAAAAAAAATCTAGTCAATACAGTCATAAACCACAAAAAATTCAATTATAATTACTTTGTCTCGAAACGTATCCTAAATCACGCGTCGCGATAGTTTTTTGACCACACCAGTGGTCTGAATGTAGGCACGGATCTCGCTACCGCATTTCGGTCAAGCAGTCAGTCGCGCCCAAAGCCCCGTGCGGGATGGTAATGTCAGTTGTGTCCAGGCCGCAGATTACGCACGTAAGTATCTAATTCACGCGTTTTGGTTTAAGAAATTTCTAATTAACAAGCTTACATTTTAAAAATCAACCAGCAACTTTATTGCTATGAGAGTTACAGAATACATTAAAGGTCGCAATATTTAATTGATACTAGATTCTGTGATTTATTACATGTACCTTTAAAAAGTTATTTTGTGTTTTTCAAGAATCCCTAATTCACGCGTCTAATTAACGCGTCGAAAATCAACGCGTTAATTAGAATTTGTGGAAAAATATCGTCATATGTATAGTTATATTATAGTTTAAATTCAGAATAATAATTACTTACCGTAAGAATTGACCTACATGCATAGTTACATTATCATCACCATCATCATCATCATCACCTCAGCCACAAGACGTCCACTGCTGAACATAAGCCTTGCCTGCTGAAGATTATTATACTTAGATGGTGCACTCTTAGATAGATATACAATAAAATAAAATTGGCTATAATGTATGTTTATAATGGTAGAAGACTAAGTACCCTCAATTCCTCATGGAATCATGAAAAAACCTTGCTTGCTTGACAAACAAAACGAAGAGAACCAATCGCCAAACGTGAACTACGCGTCGTTGAAGAGTTCCGTTCTGATCATCATCAGCAGTTCCACTTCATCAAATGTCACTTTTATGAATAAAAATGCTTGATTAGTTCATGAAAATACTAAAATCACTATTTGTGTGCCTTTCACATTTGAGGAGTTCTCTCGATTCCTAATGGATCCCATCATCAAAAATCGAGCATGACAAAAATTAATCGTGAAAATAGAACTTGCTTAATATGATTTAGAATATGTACAAGTTCTTTTCGATATAAGATGTTTTAACGGTACTGAGATATAATTTAAGTTGAAAACAAAGTTAACTATGAGAATATTAAATAAGTATCTCTAGTCGCCAAGAAGACTGTTATTTAGTAATTGTTACCAACTAAGAGCAAATATATAATTTGATTTGGTTTGAGATTTTGTTTTTATGGAGCATTTCATGAAACTATTTCGTAAGGGACACTATTATAATATATCCGAGAAGTATACTTAGAAAGCTAATTATCAGCATTGTAATGTTACATTTACATCTAACATCAATCTTAAAGCCGTTAAATGTTACATTACATTAAATTACGGCTTTAAGATTGATGTTGTTTCTAAGCAGCCTAGATATCTAGATCTAATACTTTTTATTTGGGTAGCTGCCATAGCGTTTCGTAAGGGACACAAACTTGATGTTTTCATGGAATGCTCATGATTATAATAAGAAAGTTCTATTGTCGGATTGTTTTAGTTCTATCATGTGTAAGTATTTAAAAAAAAAGTCGATTTGTTTTCTTAAGTGAATTATATGGTAATTGTATTCCTACCATGATGTAGGTCAAGTAGGACCTCAACACGTCCACAGATTTTTTCTTGCGTCCTTAAAGAATATTTGTTTTTATGTTTAGTGCCAAATTGGAAGACTATCTTTTATCTTGTAGTGTGTTGATTTTAAAACGATTTTGGAGAGATTTTTACTTATGTTTGTCGTAATGGATGTTTTATTAAGAATTTTCAAAATGTTTTAATTCTATTTTATTTCTATATTGCCTTTTGTAATAAAAAGACTGCTCACTAACGTTTTTGTTTTAATTTAAAAAAGATTTTTATTATACCTAATTATTTTTCCGGGTCCGTTTTGTATGTTTTGCATCCAGCAAAAATAACATATTCTAATTAAAACGTCGTTTTTATAATTCACACGTCATGGAAAAGTGTAATATTCTAAATAACACGTCGTTTTTCTAATTCACGCGCCACAGAAATTTTAAATTTAACTAATTAACCGTCAATATATTTAATGTGCCCAATAAGGATTTAAGTTTTAATGATCAAAAAGATACTATATTTGAGATAAAACTCATTGAAAAGTAAGAGGAAAAAAAGCGACGCGTTAATTAGAATTATAACATCGTTCTGGAGAATGACCGATTTATTTATTTATTTACACAATATTACAGTCTAATAACTAATACACTGTGAAACTACATACTTAAACTTAATATTAGCAAGTTAAAACACTACACTGCCTTTTGTCCATCGCCTCGCAAAATCTCAAGCATTCCTGATACACAGTCGCCCATCGCCACGCTAGTAGGTTACACTCCGGTGCTGATACCAGAGCGCATTCAGAAGAGCCAGTGCCCGAAGTATCGGCGAGTTTCTATGCGCCGTTGGCACTGCTAACAGAGGCCGCAACCGCGGCCTGAGGGTTATTTTTTTCAGATCGGGCACAAACGGCCTCACAAGCCTCTCTATCAGTTCTGGGCAGTCCGAGTTACCTCGCAAAACCCGACACGCAAAAACGAGCAAGCTGCAGTTGCGCCTCACTTCTAAGGAATTGAAACCTAGAGTTCCTAAAATAAATTTGGTCGGATATAGGAAAGGATAGTATGCGAATATCTTTTTGTACCTTTTCCAGGAGCAAAATATAAGTCGACTCAAAAGGGTTCCAGATTAGTGCGGATGCCTTCAGCTTGCTTCTCACTAGAGCCATGTATAAAACTTTGATGGCACCCGGATCATGAAAACCTCTGACTTTGCGAATAACGAAGCCTAATCTACGAAAGCTACTGGTGGCAAGCGCTTTGATGTGGTTGTGATCTTTGACTGAGTCGACTCTAGTAATAGGCTCAGTTCCAAGTGTATATTGAGATGTAAAGGGACGGAGGCTTGACTAAAACTACACAATTGACACTTAGCCGTATTAAAACCAAGTTTGTTGTCCTGACTCCACCGAAATACCGATGCGATATCTTCCTGCAGAGATTCATAATCCACCCCCTTCTCCACGCCGTATATCAATTTAAGGTCATCCGCATAGAGGAGACAACGCTCTAATGATCACAGTGAACGGATGCTATGATTATATTATTATTAATTAGATTATCCACGAAAAAATACAAAACTTGATCCCCACCATCCTATGCATCTATTTAAATATTTGCGCATCCCAACATTTACCTGATGCACAAGGAGGGTACAAGGGTTTGCTGTAAGACCTGCTGCTGTATACTTGGTACCACGTACGGTCGTCGATGTCAAAAATAAGTATTAGGTACATATTTGCACATTATTCCTTTGTAATAATCCGAAAAAATTACAACAATAAACAGGTCATTGGCACGCTATTATGATGACACTAAAAGAGGTACAGCAAGGTCCTCACGTAGCTTTTCGAACGTATGATACGTAAATCCGTAATTTTTACATGGAATAGACATTTAGATGCGTAATTACCCAGAAGGTCACAGGTAGCTAATCTTGCTAATTTAAGCATATTGATTGAATCTAATTAAGATGCACCTGAGATACCGATGCCTATCCTTAATTAGATAGAAAGATGTCAACTAAACCAACTCTATTAAGACCTCATGTTCATTATAGTTACGATTATATCTCAATATTACTGTCAATAACTGATAATCCGATAATAATTCTATGTGATGACATTGTGAAATCTATTATGAAAGGTACCTACTGTCTCTGTGCCCAGGGCGTAAATGTACTGTACTAAAAACAAAGCTCATGGTTAGGTTTAGGAACTACGTTTCGATACCCTGCTTAAAGAAAAGCCGGCATGCCGGAAACACGTATAATCTCTGCCTACTTTCAAATATATTCACATTCCTCGTTCTTTTGAGAAGCTAACATTTCGGAGACGTAATGATACTGATATCTACCTACATACACGTGTACCTACTACATAGATGTTACTAGATACAGAACGAGGTGATCGACTCTCTTCACCAGGGCTCGAACTTTTCCAATAGGTGTTATAGTAATTATCAATCTTTAATCATCAATCATTTAATCATGCATTTATAATGGTCTTTTTTCAATACGGTCTATTGCATTCAAAGATTATAAAGGATTTCTCTTTCTACCTAAATTCTTTAAATATTATTCTTTATTCTTTATATAGAATTATTCGGGGAGATGGGCCTCGTTAGCATTGGGCTGCAACCTGTCTAGGAGAAGGTAACTCCGAAATACAACCCGGGGAGATGGGCCTCGTTAGCATTGGCCTGCAACCTGTCTAGGGGAAGGAAAACCCCGATATAAAACCCCTAATCCAAGGTGTTAGCCGACCCGTGCCAAGGGATGCATGGCCAGAGGGGAGTCTGGTGTCGAACGGAGGGTGTCTGTGTTGGTGGTCACAGGGCACAGTGGTAATCCACCTTACCACAGTATAGGGCTCTGCTGTGATGGACCTTTAGTTCCCTATTTACTCGTGGGAACGCTATGGAGATTGGAAAAAATAAAAATCATCCGCATGGCGGCGACGCGGTCCGCCACCCGTCACGTCACGTTTCCAGTGGGGGCGAAAAGCGGCTCACGGAGTGCCGTTTTGCTACGTTGAATGTTGGAGGAGGAATGGAAGGAAAAATGAATGAAGTAAGGCAGATGATGGATAAAAAGAGGATTGATGTTCTTTGTGTAAATGAGACAAAACGGAAAGGGTGTGACACCACGAAACATGGACCCTATACAGCGTACTGGTCTGGAGTGACCGTTTCAGACAGAGCATGTCAGGGGGTTGGTGTCATACTTTCAGCTAGGATTGCCAAGTGTGTGAATGAATTTGAATGCGTGAGTCCCAGATTAATATGGGTCAGAATGAAATTAGGACTGACTCGTATCTTTGTTGTTGGGGTATATGCCCCTGTAAACCTGGGTACGAGAACATCACAGTCGACCCAGGAAGAGGGAAAACAGTTCTGGGAGGAATTAAGGGATGTCACAAGTAGATGTAAGGATAATGAAAGGTTGATTATGTTAGGTGATTTTAATGCATGGGTAGGGGTAAAGCGAGATGGATTTGAAAAGGTTCTGGGTACTCACGGTGACGAGAGAGTGAATGAGAATGGTGAGAGTTTGTTAGATATTTGCCTCGAGAGAAATCTTTTTGTGACAAATACAATGTTTGCCCACAAATGGATTCATTTGTACACGCGTGAGGCGGAGAACGTAAGAAAGAGTATGATTGATTTTGTGATAGTAGACGAAAGATTGAGGAAGAATGTTCTGGACACTAGGGTGTATCGCGGGGCCGGAATAAATACAGACCACTTCCTGGTGATGAGCCGAATGAAAGGGCTGTTTCAAGGATGGCGGCATCGACCTCGTATATTCACTAGTGTTCTGGAGAGAATAAAAGTAGAAAATTTGCAAGAGGAAAGTGTGGCTGATGAGTATATTCATAAACTAAAGGAAAATCTTAGAGAGATAGATGATATATGCGAGATTGATCAACTATGGAATGGTTTTAAAGATAAGCTTGTAAGTACAGCCAGGGATGTATGTGGTGTGAAAGAAAGGAGCAAAGGGAAGAAGAAGAAGAATGTATGGTGGGATAAAGAGGTACAAAAGGCAGTAAGTGAGAAGAAGAAAGCGTGGCTAGATTGGTTGGCGATAAGAGCTGACCAAAGAAGTCAAAAAGCCACGCTTGAAGACGTGAGTGAAAGGAAAAGTAACTATAAAAGGTTGAATGTTCTGGTAAAGGAGGTAGTTAAAAGAAAGAAAGATGAACAGAATGATGAGATGGATCAGAGGTTGTCTCAGGATTTCCGGGCAAACATAAAGTTTTTCTGGAAAGCCATTCGACTAGCCAGAGGTAAAACTCAGACCTCAGAGCTAACCTCGATTAGAGACCAGCATGGAAGTTTATTGAATGATGAGGAATGCATATTAGGGAGATGGAAGGAATATTTTGAAGGTTTGTTTGAGAGAGAAGAGGAAAATACGTCAGGAGTGAATGATAATGCACTGCCACATGAGGAGTGTAGTATTAGTATGGATGAAATTGTAAAAGCTTTGAAAGGAATGAAACCAGGAAAGGCAGCGGGGTATGATAGAATTTCAGTCGAGATGCTGAAGGCTGGGCAAGGCGTCGTAGCAAGTCAGTTGTATCGCCTTTTCAACTTATGTTTTAATACCGGCATAGTTCCAAAAGATTGGTGCAAGGCGGTCATCGTGCCACTGTACAAGGGAAAGGGCTCACAACTTGACTGCAAGAACTACAGGGGCATTAGCTTACTCAGCATCGTTGGCAAATTATATGCGAAAGTGTTGATTGAAAGGGTAATGCAAGAAACCGATGAGAAAATATGGGATGTACAAGCGGGATTTAGGAAAGGTATGGGATGTACGGATCAGGTCTTCTCTTTACGATGCATAGCCGAAAAATATTTGGCCCAAGGTCAAAAGGTCTATTGCGCGTTCGTGGATTTGGAGAAGGCCTATGACAGAGTGGTGAGGAATGAACTTTGGTCGGTACTGTCGGGATATGGAGTGAGCGACCATCTCATTCAAGCTCTGAAATCCCACTACGAGGATTCCTCTGCTTGCGTGAGAGTAAACGGGTCCTACACTGAATGGTTTAGCATCGAAAAGGGTGTTAGACAGGAATGTGTAGCGTCACCGTGGCTATTTAATCTATTTCTGGACAGTTGTTTGCAAGATTTGAAAGACGATGAATGTGGGTTGGAATGAATGGGTTGCTTATCAAATGTCTACTCTACGCCGATGACCAGGTTTTATTAGCGTCATCGGCTGAGAAGCTACAGAAGATGGTAACTAGCATGCACAGATTATTTGCGAGAAAAGGAATGAAAATGAATGTAAGCAAGACGAAAGTGATGGTATTTGAAAGAGATGAGTGTATGACAGTTTGTGAAATTGCTGTAGATGGAGAGAGGTTGGAGCAAGTGGATGGGTTTGTGTATTTGGGGACTTTGTTCACGAGAGACGGTAAGCATGAAGGAGATATTGAAAGGAGAGTGATAGCTGGGAATCGAGTGAATGGGGCACTTCACGCCTTTATGAGTAGCCAGAAAGTGTCAGAAAAGGCGCGGCTGGCCGTGCATAGAGGAGTGTTGGTGCCGACACTAATGTATGGTAGTGAAAGTTGGGTGTGGCAGAAGAAACATCAGAGTCGAGTGAATGCAGTGGAAATGAAAGCGCTGAGAAGTATGTGTAGCGTTACTTTGAGAGATAGAGTGAGAAACACCGTTATAAGACGGAGGTGTGGAGTGAATGAAGATATAGTGACGAAAATTGAGAAAGGTATGCTAAGATGGTTTGGACATGTAGAGAGGATGGATGAAAGAAGATTGACAAAACGAGTGTATGAAGGAAGAGTGGATGGAAAAGTTGGAAGGGGAAGACCTCGGCGAACGTACTCCGACCAAATCGGAGACATTCTGCAGAAAGGCCAGGTCAGGAGTACCCTAAATCGGCGCGCATGCATGAAGAATGTTATGAAAGTTCATGAAGCGAAAGTTGTATGTCAGGATCGTAGCAAGTGGAAATCCGTGATCTCTGCCTACCCCTATGGGAAACAGGCGTGATTATATGTATGTATGTATGTATGTATAAATTATAAATATTTTTTTTGAAATAAATCCCCACATGGCCCTCTGTATCATTCGTTTCTGTTTGTTCACTCCAAAATTCATATATTTACTCCGTAGCTGCCCTATTTGGAAATTTCCCTCCATCTTATCACACATTGACGAATCTCTTCAGGCTACTCTGTCCAAAATCCTAAACATTCATTTTGACATACTACAGTGGACCCAAGCGGTTCTTCCTATAAGGTTTGGAGGCTTGGGTGTTCGCTCCTCGTCTAGTGTAGCATTACCAGCTTTCTTGTCCTCCGTCTATGGCTCGCTATCTCTAGTCAGCAACATTTTAAACCGTCCTCAGTTGGCTGACGACGATATAGCGTGTCTGAAGGAGGCCAAGGAAGCTTGGTGTGTTTCGTGCCCAGGAGTGGATATCCCAGTTACCCGCCACAGTCAAAGAGCGTGGGACTCTCCTCGTTTGCAGGCAACCCATGCTTCCCTACTTGCCAATAGTCCGGACGACTCCGAACGTGCCCGTATTCTGGCGGTATCTTCACCAGAATCAGGCCATTGGCTCCGCGCCCTTCCGTCCCATCAAATAGGAACGGTTCTAGATCCAAACTCTTTAAGAATCGGAATATGCCTAAGGCTTGGATCTAGAATCTGCGTCCCTCATACATGTGCCTGCGGCAAGGATGTGGACCTGCTGGGACGGCATGGCCTCTCTTGCTCCAGAAGCGCCGGCCGTTTTTACCGCCACGGCACTATCAATGACCTGGTTCGCCGCTCGCTTGTTACCGTCTCTGTTCCTGCGAGCTTGGAACCGGTGGGTATGGCAAGAGACGATGGCAAGCGCCCCGATGGAGTCACTTTGGTGCCGTGGAAGCTGGATAGGGCACTGGTGTGGGACGCTACGTGTGTCGACACTTTCGCGCAGTCCCACATTCAGGCAACCCGCTCTCAGGCCGGTGCTGCAGCCGACCAGGCCCAAGTTCTCAAGCGCCGCAAGTACTCATCTTTATTAAAAACTTACGAGTTTGCGGCGCTTGCAGTGGAGACAATGGGGCCATGGTCGTCTGACATGAAGGCATTTATAAGAGCCTTGTCGTCGCGGCTGGTTAACATCTCAGGAGACCCCAAGGCCGGCGTTTACCTCTCACAGAGAATTTCTCTAGCGATACAGAGAGGTAACGCGGCCAGCGTTATGGGGACCATGCCGCAGGCGGACCTTTTAGAAGGCGTATTCTTTTTATAATTGGGGTTTTTAGTTTTAAGTTATCTAATGTTTATTTTTATTTATTATTTATTTTGTAGGTTATTGTGTTATCAATACATACAAATTATTTAATATTGTTATTGAAATAAAACCATTATACGGATTGTGATAAGTGGCATTAAAAAAAAACTTAGTCCGCAAAATTACTGTTCGCACACTGGTGGCTCAGTACAGTAGTATCGTGTCTAGTATTGTGAAGCTTGTTTCATTTTAACAGTTTTTAATAAATGTAAATATTAAATAGAAGAGAACGCATCTATGACTCGGAAACAAACAACTAAAAGTAATCTTATGACAAAAAAAAAATTATAAGCAGGTGAGGAACTAATATTCTTTCAAGTTTTATAACAGATTGAATCTAAATATGAACTTAAACTCTCTATATTTATGAATTATAACACAAGCATTATTGAGCTATGGGACTTCTTCGATTTGTGTAATGGAGACGTTTCATATTAAGTAATTGTGCCGACCTACAAACAAAATTATTCCAGACAATAGGCCACATTGGTCTGAACATTTTACAGCAAGACACCAACACTTCCAAATCCTTACTTTAGGTGCTATTAACTAAAAATTGATGAATTTCCCTATACATTTCATCAAAAGAGTCTGTTTTTTAGCCGTTCAATGTAAAAAAATGGATAATTGACTGATAAGCTACAAATAAAAATAAGTTTGAGCGGGTAGTTTGATTAGTATATATTTCTAACCGACGTCAATAAAGGAGGTTCTAAATTCGTCTGTATTTTGTTTTTTATCTTTTTAAATAAGTTTCGTAGCCATAGAATCTAGTCTTTCAGCCGAAATCTACACACATCGTAGTAGCATCGTTTTCACTGTGTTGCCTCCATAGTAAGAGATGCTTCGAATGGTTCACACAACAGTTTGGAAGTGTTTTTTTCAGTAGCCGGCACTTTGAGTTTTGGCCCATAATAATAGTTACTGGTGTACTTTGTCCCCAAATATTTGTTTCTTTATTAAGTACTTAATATAGATAGGAAAGGAACATACCTATACAGAAGTGAGGCCCCTCGCCGAAGGGAAGGAATGTGAAATGCATATTGTCGTTGTCGGAAGGATTGGTGAACCTCTCCGGGCGCCACTGTTCCGGTTCCGGGTGATACTTCTCATTTCGGTGGAGCGCCATCACGTTCACAAACACGGGCGTGTCCTTCTCGACCACGATGTCGTCCGTCAGCTGGTAGCGGTTCTTGCACTTCCTTTCTAAATATGCTACTGGCGTGTTCTTCCTCATTGTTTCTGGAATGGTATATATGCTATTGTTCTATCGACGAGAATATTGATAACAAATGTGTAAATACCTTTACGAATAACTAATTTGATTTAACACTTATGAGTCATAACCAATACAACACAAGTCATACAATTGAGATATGTAACACAATTTTAGGTTATAATTGTTAGTGTCATTTTCTCTAGAAAACATTCATTAATAAATGAGGTAAATATGTTCCGGTGCTCGGCACAGACCTTATATATGCCACTTTCAATCTTATGGCATAATTACCGAGGCGATTAATAGTTGTCATCCATTCGAATTTGAGGTCACAAAGATTGAGGTGTCGATCATTGGGTCGTTTACCTTATACCTGCACATTTTCATCTAATAATGCACCAAATAATTAAGTTAAAACAAAATAGGTTCTCAGAGGACTATATAAGCTCTTTATATTTGCGGATACGCAATCAAAATCAGTTAAGATTAAGCTCCCTTCGGACTTAGGGATAAACGACAAGCCCAATATAAAAATGTCCCTTACCATTAATGCATGCTGTGAGATACTTCAGCTCTAATAAATTATCGTAGTCTAAAATATCCGTTCCCTTTTCCTTAAGTGTTGAGTCGATTTCTTGGAAAAGCTTTTCCTGGGGAAAAAATAATTCTATGCTGTTATACAATATCTTATTAAAATTTATGTTAACGTTATAATCTCTTTATCGCTTTGTTATTTGAACGATAAGCCACTATAATATTGGGCATAAATGTAGCCGAAACGTTATTGTGACGTGTTATCTAATAGCGATTAGAATTCGATTAGAGGTGACAGTTTTTCCATATACTCACGTCAAAGTGTATATGAATTGTCAGTTCCAATCGTAAACTAATCGGGGTCTTATACGAGTAAACGTAATAACACGACGGCGGCCCATGTTCAATTGCTCAGCCATTAGAATCCAGATCTGACATTACACAGCGAGGTTCACGATCCGCTCATTGAGTCATGCATTTCCGAGGACATGTACATGACGGCTAACCGAATTATAGACCGCGAATCGTTGAATACTATGTGCCGAACCACAAAGCCGTAGTCGGTACATTCTGACAAGAAACTGGTCAACATATTTCGATTCTATTATTTATAGCTTAAATCAGTTGACGACTTTCTTGGCTTACTGTATAATCAACATCATGTAGTTAGTGTCAGTCAAAGTGACCAAATACATGGTACCACACCCCTATACCTACAAGAAAACGATTGTATCGAGTTAAATAAATAATAATAATTGAATAATATACTGCGCCGTTACATCATTATCGGCCTGCTTAGCCTTGTTGGTAGTGGTGTCGAACCCGGACTTACTTATTGTGTCCCGGGTTCGACACCCGGTAAAAGCATTTGTTTATGTGATGATAAGCAAAAACATTTTGTTCCTGAGGCTTGGATGTTTTCTATCTATTTAAGAACACATCTATTAAATGTATCGTCGTCTAGTTCCCGTTGCACAAGCCTTATTGAGCTTACTGTGGGGCTAGTTTGATTTGTGTTAAAAATGTGTCTATAACATTTAAATAAAATCCTAGGGAGAGTAGGCTTCCACGTATAGACATACTATTTAATCCGATTTAAGATACAACATTAAGTATTATAAATGAGATTAAAACCTCGATCAATTCATTGAGGCGTGCTCTAGGTTTAACAAAGTCAAGGATTATATTTTATCTATAGCGATAATCTGTTGTGATAATCCCTTCAATCTCAAAAAAATGTAGCCCGTAGAGAATGAAACTACCAAAAAATTAAACACTTATTCTACTGGTATTTAATTACATTTAGGTATATACGTATAGGTACATGTATACGACAAAATATCTATTTGTTGTTATATCTCTTTTAACTAGAGGTTACAGGGTTACAGGGTTTACAATGGACATTATATATAGGTATGTGTGTGTGTGTATTTTATCTTATATTGGAACTTACTCCATTAGTAAAGTACGCATATTTGTTCTTACCTCTACAGTTTTTCATTCGAATAAAGTAATGTTGCACACAATTGAACATATTTACAGTAGTACTTACTCCTGGGTGAAATATAAACTTGAGCAATCGTATTCTTTAATGACTGGGGATTGTAAGTTAAATTAGTTTAGTAGTTCGAGAGCCGACTGCTTTTTGCAGTTTCAGCTGCTACTTACGAGTAAACTAGTAGCCAATAAACTATTATGAAGATTTACGGAGTCCTCCAGAATATAACTTGTATAAAAATTCAAATGATCGTTATCAGACTGACGCCAGCGTAATCAATTAGCTCTTTCTTTCGCTCGAAACTAATATAGTAAAGACGACCTTTTTAGCTTTCTTTTCTTAGGCTCGGTACACATGTTTGCACTCGTTATACAATTATTTGCATTTAATGCAGTTCGATCAGAAGCTCCTTTCCTCCTTATCTCCTAGACAGTGGCACGTTGTGTATACTCTTCTTTCATTATTCTCATTAGCATAGTGGGGTGTTATAAATTGACCGTCATGGAATCCATAAGGATATACGATGTGGTCTTGTCTACAACTACGAGTAGGTATAGATACACTAACATAAAATACTAACGTGACGTGAGACATATTAACACCTGAAGAACGGAATACGGTTGAAACTTACTTGTAAAGTCACTATCCCATCAAAAACATAAATGTAAAAATGGCAGCCAAGTTCACCGACAAAAGATTTGAGATCTAAAGGGGCGCCAAGTTCCGTAGAAGTGCATTAAACCGCAGTAAATTAGTTAGCGGACCCGGGTATGTCCTAAAACTACGACCAAGACCACCGGAGGATGGGCAGAAGCATCCCTGGAGTTCGGTGGAGATACTGCGATCGCCAACCCGCATGCCAAGCGTGGCGATTATGGCAATTATCCCTCATGACATACACAAACAGGCCACGGCCCCGAGGTTCCGGCGACCCCCGGTACCCTGGTTCTGGTAGCGGCCAGGGTACTAGCGGGGTCAGGGGTGCGAAGAATCTCCGGTTAAGATCCGGCTACCACCACCGACGACTTCTGGCCCTGGCAACATACAACACACGAACACTGCGGACCGACGAAAAGATAGCGGAACTGGAGGAAGGATTGAGCAAGTTGCGTTGGGATATCGTAGGGTTATCTGAAGTCCGAAGAGAGGGGGAGGACACGATAACCCTGAAGTCCGGCAACTTGCTCTATTTCCGGGAGGGCGACCAACAGTCCCAGGGAGGTGTCGGGTTTAGCGTCCACAAATCGCTCGTGAACAACGTGGTGAAGATCGAGAGTGTGTCGGCTAGGGTGGCGTACCTTATACTCAGAGTATCCGAGAGGTACTCTTTGACGGTCATACAGATGTACGCGCCGACCTCGGCACACTCCGACGACGAGGTGGAGGCTATGTATGAGGATATATCAAAGGTCATGCATAGTTCCAAAACCTACTTCACCGTTGTTATGTTTCAACGCAAAACTGGGCAAGAGAGACGGCGAAGAGCAAAGAGTGGGGCAATTTGGGGTTGGAAGTCGGAACCACCGGGGCCAACTACTGGCTGGTTTCTTGGAGAAGGAGGGACTCTACATGATGAACTCCTTCTTCAAGAAACGCGAGCACAGGAAGTGGACCTGGATGAGTCCCGACGGTGCAACAAAAAACGAGATTGACTTCATCATGTCGACGAAGAGGCATATATTCAATGATGTCTCTGTGATCAATGCGGTTAAAACCGGAAGTGATCATCGTTTAGTAAGAGGCACATTGAATATATGCGTCAAGCTAGAGCGCTCTCGACTGATGAAGTCCACGCTCCGTCCAGCAGCAGTCCAAATCCAAAACCCCGAGAGCTTTCAGCTGGAACTCCAAAACCGTTTCGATTGTCTAGGCGGCGATGTGGACGAATTCAACGACGGGTTTGTGGAAGCTGTCCATAGCATTGGGTCTAAGTTCTTTAAGGCCCAACGAACTCAAAGAGCCAAAAGGATCTCTATCTCCGCTCAGAGGCTCATCGAGGAAAGGAATGAGATGATTCTGCAGTCTTCAGCCGATGCGAAATTATACAGGCAGCTCAATAAACAGATCTCTAAGTCCCTTACCCGCGATCTGCGCCAATTCAATACAAATCGGATTGAAGAGGCCATCGAAAGTTTTCTCAAGAGATCTGTCTATTGGGCAGAGCCAGCTCGCCAGATTAAAAACTGAGGATGGTAGAATCGTTTCGTCCAAACCTGAGCTTCTGAGTAAGATAGAGTGCTTTTATGGACAGCTATACACGTCAACTAGCAGACCCGAAGTTGGTCTGGCGGAAGACCCTAGAGCTAGATTAACCCGGCACTATACCGAAGATATCCCGGACATCAGCCTGTACGAGATTAGAATGGCTCTTAAGCAGCTGAAGAACAACAGGGCACCCGGTGAAGACGGAATTACAGCTGAACTCCTGAAGGCGGGTGGAAAACCGGTCCTTAGGGCTCTTCAGAAGTTGTTCGACTCCGTCTTACTGGAAGGGAAAACTCCAAAGGCATGGAACAGAGGTGTGGTGGTGCTGTTCTTCAAAAAGGGTGACAACTCCTTACTGAAGAACTACCGACCCATCTCACTTCTGAGCCATGTCTATAAGCTGTTTTCAAGAGTCATTACGAACCGTCTCGCACGCAGGCTAGATGACTTCCAGCCTCCCGAACAAGCCGGTTTCCGAAGAGGCTTTAGCACCGTAGACCACATCCATACGCTCCGTCAGGTTATACAGAAGACTGAGGAGTATAACCTGCCCCTCTGTTTAGCGTTCGTGGACTACGAGAAAGCCTTCGATTCGATCGAAACCTGGGCTGTACTACAATCTCTCCAGCGGTGCCAAGTGGACTACCGGTATATCGAAGTGCTGAAAAGTTTGTACAAGAACGCCACTATGTCGGTCCGACTCCAGGACCAGAACTCAAAGCCTATTCCGTTGCAGCGGGGAGTCAGGCAAGGAGATGTTATTTCTCCTAAACTGTTCTCCGCTGCACTGGAGGATGTTTTCAAGACTCTGGACTGGAGAAGGCTAGGCATCAACATAAACGGCGACTACCTCACTCACCTTCGGTTTGCTGACGATATAGTAGTCTTGGCTGAGACCATGGCGGATTTAAGTACAATGCTCAATGACCTCAGTAAAGCCTCCGAGCGAGTTGGTCTAAGGATGAACATGGACAAGACGAAGATCATGTCAAATGTCCATGTCGCACCAACTCCCTTAACAATCGGACACTTTACGCTCGAAGTTGTAGACGATTACGTATACCTAGGACAGACTGTCCAGTTAGGTAGGTCCAACTTCGAGAAAGAGGTTAATCGTCGAATCCGACTCGGCTGGGCAGCGTTCGGGAAGCTACGGCACATCTTTTCGTCCAATATTCCGCAGTGTCTCAAGACAAAAGTCTTTGACCAGTGTGTGTTGCCAGTGATGACATATGGCACTGAAACGTGGTCGCTTACTATGGGCCTCATAAGAAGGCTCAAAGTCACCCAAAGGGCAATGGAGAGAGCTATGTTGGGAGTTTCTCTGCGTGATCGCATCAGGAATGAGGCCATCCGCAGCAGAACCAAAGTGACCGATATAGCCCTCCGAATCGCTAAACTTAAGTGGCAGTGGGCGGGGCACATAGCACGTAGAACCGATGGCCGTTGGGGCGGAAAGGTTCTCGAGTGGCGACCACGTACCGGAAGGCGTAGCGTGGGCAGGCCCCCCACACGGTGGACTGATGACCTGGTGAAGGTCGCGGGTGTCCGCTGGATGCGGGTGGCGCAGGACCGGTCATTGTGGAAGTCTTTGGGGGAGGCCTATGTCCAGCAGTGGACGTCTTTCGGCTGACATGATGAAATTAGTTTTACTGTAAACAATCTAGTGCCAAACTTGGCAACTTTTCAGATAATCTACGGAACTTGGCGCCCTTTTAGATCTCAATTCTGTTGTCAGTGAACTTGGCTGCCATTTTCACATTTATGTTTTTGATGGGATATCATTACTTTTTGTCAAACTTCATCCAATGGTGCTTTCCCAGAACGAATGCACGAGTTACTATACAGAATACCCAAACCGCTATAGGTGCACCTAAAGTATTTGAAGAGTTCCCTCTATTTCCCCAGGACTCTATGATTAGATTCTGACCCGATGACAATGGGACTAAACCTGGAAGTATACCGTTTCAAACAAAAAAAGAATTTTTCAATCGGTTAATAAATGACGAAGTTCTGAGGAAACTAGCATAAATAATAATAAAACTAATAATAAAATCACTGTTTTCTGTTTTTTTCTGGTGTATACACATAATTACCAAGCTGCATGCCAAATTTCAACTTTCTAGGTCTTCTGGAAGTGGGTTAGGTTTTTGATTACTAGTCAGTCAGTCAGTCAGTCAGTGGTAAAAATACCGTGTTTTGGAATTTAAAATCTCAATAACTATTAAACCTATATTTATGAAATTTGGGGTTCTAGTTGTTCTAAAGGGTCTTAATACATGTACCAAATTTCATTTTTTTATGTTAGATAGATTTGGAGTTATTGGGGGGTCAAAAGTGGCTCCAAACAGTTCGTGTAACCGTGTGTACACACGGCTGCTGTCCGCCAGTTCCTGGGATGAACTTTGCTGGACACGCTGCCGCGTGTCTAGATTTGCGACATGTACCGTATACTACGGCGCGGTCGGCCACCGTGTCAACACTCAAACTGATGAAGGACTCCAACTGTAGTCCGAAAAATATGAAAATAGTGACTTTACTACTGAGTTTCTACTTCTACCGTATTTCTTTCATTAAGAGATACACTAACACTATAAAAATACAATAAAAAGGATGATTCACAGTAGATCGTTCCGTGTCCGGGCCGGCACGTTCTCTTCTAGAGAAATACGCCGGCCGTTACGTTTGCTGTCGTAGAAAACGGGCCGGCCCGGACACGGAACGGTCTACTGTGAATCATCCTTAAACAGAAAAATAAGCAGTTGCTTATTATCTATGATTTACAACGAGTATGTACCTGTTGTTTAGGGTGGTGGGCTAACTCATGTATCGCGTAGCTGAGGGTCGTCGAAGAGGTCTCGATGGACCCCAGGATGAATACCGCGGCCTGTGCGAGCATCAAGTTGTCTGCTAACTCTAAAACATTACAAAAAAGAACCACTACAGTACCTAATTTACCGAATATTCCACAAATTATATTCTCAATATATTTCAGTTTAGTATGTCCAGTCTAGTTTACAATAAATAATAATAATCGTATAGCATTTCTATTCTTTACAATAAATGAAACCGTCATTTGTTTTAAAGGGATGCCTCGCTATCCGCTTAGCGTCGTCCGTTGCACTTGTTGCATCCTTATATCAAACTTCGACGTAACTGCTGTTATGCTCCACGTCTAGATGTTTTTATAATATACAAGGTGAGTCCGGGGTCGTGGATCAAGAACCAGTATTACAACGTTGTATTTGTTAGCCAATAAAAAAAAATGTAGTGACACGAAACAAACGTATTTCTTTTTTATTTATTCATCAAAACATCGTTACCCTACTCTCTTTGACTGGTAGCATTGAGAGTTGACAGTGGGGTAGGATGACCAAGTTGTATGAAAAAGTATTATTTCCCATTAGAATTTGAAGAATGAGAGAATATTTTAGCTATAATGTAAACCGTCCTACCAACGATGATGTTGTCTAGTTTGAATTCTTGACCATGTACAATCATTCTGGATCACGACCCCAAAATCATCCTGTATATACAGAGGAAAGGAGTGGAGATTTATGTACCTACATTAAATGCAAATGCCCGTCAAACTTATTTTAGTAACATTTACCTTTTAGCAATTTTCCGTCATTTCATTGTTATTATTAGGTAGAGTTAGTGAAAAAGAAAGTACTACTTATGAGTGGTTTGGGGATTAGTTGTAAGTTACAATATACGTATAGCTGAAAAATATTTGGCCCAAGGTCAAAAGGTCTATTGCGCGTTCGTGGATTTGGAGAAGGCCTATCTATGACAGAGTGGTGAGGAATGAACTTTGGGCGGTACTGTCCGAGTATGGAGTTAGCGAACATCTCGTTCAAGCTCTAAAATCTCTCTATGAGGATTCCACTGCTTGCGTGAGAGTAAACGGGTCCTACACTGAATGGTTTAGCATCGAAAAGGGTGTTAGACAGGGATATGTAGCGTCACCGTGGCTGTTTATTCTATTTCTGGACAGTTGTTTGCAAGATTTGAAAGACGATGAATGTGGGTTGGAAATGAATGGGTTGCTTATCTAATGTCTATATTATATGTCTCTGAGAAGCTACAGAAGATGGTAACTAACATGCACGGATTGTTTGCGAGAAAAGGAATGAAAATGAAAGTAAGCAAAACGAAAGTGATGGTATTTGAAAGAGATGAGTGTATGACAGTTTGTGAAATTGCGGTAGATGGAGAGAGGTTGGAGCAAGTGGGTGAGTTTGTGTATTTGGGGACTTTGGTCACGAGAGACGGTAAGCATGAGGGAGATATTGAAAGGAGAGTGATAGCTGGGAATCGAGTGAATGAGGCACTTCACGCCTTTATGAGCAGCCAGAAAGTGTCAGAAAAGGCGCGGCTGGCTCAGCATAGAGGTGTGTTGGTGCCGACACTAATGTATGGTAGCGAAAGTTGGGTGTGGCAGAAGAAACATCAGAGTCGAGTGAATGCAGTGGAAATGAGAGCGCTGAGAAGTATGTGTGGCGTTACTTTGAGAGGAAGAGTGAGAAACACCGTTATAAGACGGAGGTGTGGAGTGAATGAAGATATAGTGACAAAAATTGAGAAAGGTATGCTAAGATGGTTTGGACATGTAGAGAGGATGGATGAAAGAAGATTGACAAAACGAGTGTATGAAGGAAGAGTGGATGGAAAAGTTGGAAGGGGAAGACCACGGCGAACGTACTCCAACCAAATCGGAGACATTCTGCAGAAAGGCCAGGTCAGGAGTACCCTAAAGGATGATTCACAGTAGGCCGTTCCGTGTCCGGGCCGGCCCTGTTTATTCTAGAGAAATACGCCGGCCGTCGCGTTTGCTTTCATAGAAAACCGGCCGGCCCGGACACGGAACGGTCTACTGTGAATCATCCCTAAATCGGCGCTCATGCATGAAGAATGTTATGAAAGTTCATGAAGCGAAAGTTGTATGTCAGGGTCGTAGCAAGTGGAAATCCGTGATCTCTGCCTACCCCTCTGGGAAACAGGCGTGATTATATGTATGTATGTACAATATACGTACGAAAATATTTCAACGTGATTGTGAAAATAAATAACTCACCGGTTCCCGACTCAGCGGGGAGTTTCACATTTTCCTTTAATTTCAGTAAGTGATTAACAAGATCTTTATCGCTCGATACCCCAGTTTTTTTTCGCTCATCGACAACACTCCAAAACAATTTTCTAATGTACTCCGTAGCACCGCCTGAGAAGAATTGTAATCTGAAAACAAAAAATTAAAAGGTATTCGAACGATAATTTACTAATAAACAAGCTACCGGCCCCGCTTCGAGTGGGGGTGTATTAATGAAGAAAATGAGACTTAATTTACAGTACGACTATGTAATGAAGTGAAGAAGTGCCCCGCTTCGAGTGAGGTGTATTAATAGATTAAATACATTTGAATACCGATAACGATTTTTTTTCCTTGACTTCCATAGTAATAAAAATGACACTTATACATATTTGCCTATCATACGTTTGAAAAGTTACGTGATTCCGATTACCCTGCTAGATACACAACTGAACGTCAATCTGACAATTCTGTCAGTATTTTGAAGATTAGCCCCTGCTGTTTTTTTCAGTCACTAAGTTTTTATACAGAGATATTGTTTTTCCCCGTACAATTTATGATAGTTGTAACTATATACAATTATTAATTATACCACACCTTGTCCTGACCATTAAAAATAGCAAATAACCAAGGCACAGGTAAATTACTTTCGAGACGAATTTTTATATATATACATAGATTTACACTTGAATAAATTAACCGTCATTTAAATTAGTTACCAGGTCCAGTCAGCTGCAGAGACACGTCATTCCCCTTGCATACAAACTTCTATCCAGGGGGTCACATTTCTCAGCAGTTGACTGTACATCCATTCAATTATCTAAATCACTCGCGATAGCGGCATTTGTTTTTTTGCAGAATACTGTTAGGTGAACTTAGGTTAAGTTAGGGTAACTATGTGATCTCGCAAAGATATTATTAAGAACACAATAAATTCATATTGTTTGTTTAATAACTCCTGCCATGTTATGCCGGCAACGGCCCGTAACGCTGCTAGCAACTAGGCTTATGTTGCGGGAAACTTTGTATAGTTTGGATATGACATCGGGGTGTCAAAGCATATTTTTTTAATACATGTTAATATTTTCGTCACCGATCCCGATAAAAAGTTCGTAATCAGTGAATGCGAAATAACAAGCGGTTATTTACAGTAAAAATCAATAAAATAGCACATTTTTTCTTACACCTGTAACATATTCCTGGGAATGGGAAAATTATGTCAGTATGCCTGCTAAACTACTATTTCGTAGAACAAATAAAATTCAGTTTCACAGTTAATTATAATGCTTTAGCACACATGCTACTTAACTTGACACGTTAAACAACGGTTACAGTGATGTCTCACCTTAACAATTTCGCGATAAAGGGTATAAAAAATATAGTGCTGAATTCAAGCCCTCGCCAGAAAGTCCATTTGACCATGTGGCTCGTGATGAACCACAAGGGAGAAATCTGGTCGCTGAGGACACTCACTCGCAGCCCAAACACGGTGAACGCTACAGTGTCTGACGCGTACATTGAGAACAATTCCTAAAAAAAAGATTAAATTGATGTACTACAATCACTATACGGTGTCCCGGACCTTTGGGAGCCGTGCGCGGAGCGGAAGCACCGAGGTACCTCAGTACCAAACGAGTACCACATAGCCAACACGTAGAGGCCCTTTTGACAATGAAATGCAAGGAGTATACCGAGCGGATCATAATACTCGTTAGTATTATTAATAATATTTTGTATATTAATAATTAAATATTAGACAGAGGAGACAACAGAAATCAAACCTGTGCCATAGTAAGCACAATAAGGCGTGTTATGAGTACTAGGCGACGATATATATTTTTTAATAGATGTATAAATAGAACAGAAAAAACGTTAAATACATAGATAATACCCAAGAGTCAGGAACAAATGTTTTTGCTTATCACATAAACAAATTTTCTTACCGGGATTCGAACCCGTCACCTGCAGCTTCGTGGGCGGTGTCAATACCAACTAAGCTACTTAACTGGCCTACTTATACATATCATTAGGGCTAATTGCACCCGTCCCCCAACTTGCAGGGTAAATGGCGCAACCACGGCGCAACTGCGTAACTTTTTGAACGACCGTTAGATTATTACTTCTCATTTTTAGTTTTCAAAAATGACAAGTGACTCATTATGTCTAAAAGTTACGCGATTGGCGTAATAGCCGGTGCTTGAATAAACTTTGTATTTGTTTTATGGGCTACATACCTTAAGGTTAACATTTTCTTTTTTCTCGATGAAATTACGCTGAACTCTTTTCACGAGCTCTGTAGCATTCCTGTTCATAAGTTCTGTGACTTTCCGGAGCCGTGATGCCGTGAACATAGGTGACAATTCTTGCCTCATTGATGTCCATATCGGATTCTAAAACAGTGTAGGTAAATACAATGCTATGAGGATCTAACAAGATAGCAATGTAGTAATATCAATTTTAAATGTTTGTTATTATCGGTTAAATTACGTTCTCATAAGCAAAGTTAGAAAAGGTACACGTTAAAATCTTTGGTTAGTGACATTCAAACTAATTTTCTCTGGGATTAGTAATTCATCTTCCTTTTGTATATGCATGCATTGCTGCCTTTAATGACTTTGCCTGTGTCGTTATCACTTTTAAATAATATCAGGTTTTGCGTTAATTGGAAAGTAGGTAATAAATAAACTTTATGGTACCTATCTCACTCCTCAGTTCCGCAGAGCTCTCCCAAATGAAAAAAAAACTACCTTCAATGGTATATAATGCAAGATTGTTAATTAATACTAGAGAATATTTTTTAAATTAAACAACGACCCCGTTATTTCTTATTCTTTTGTTAAATTGGTAGCAAACGACGTCAAATACTATAAATTATGTTGTTGTTTGTTTATGAACATCGTAGGTACATTTAATTTAAACACTCACCTTGACTGTGAAAAGATTCAGTGATCCAAGTGGATCGGCATGGCCCGAGTACAAATATCTGTCTATAAAATTGTCGTAATCCTTGACGAGTACTTTCCGAGCAAGTTCCGGCGACTGCACCACCAGCGTGGGAGTAAATCCGAGGAATATCCCCACACAATCCGTAGGGTACGTCTTACTCAGCTCGATAAAGAAATCAGTCACTGATTTTCTCATAATAAACCCTAAGTTTCCTATGAAATATACGGGTTTTACGTATGGTATACCGCGCCTCTTCCAGTAATCATATCTGCGAACTAATAACAAACATAACAGGATCAACGCGGTGATAGCTGTGGCTAATAAATATTGCGTCACTGAACTCATTTTAAAAACGTTCACGTTAGCCAAGAGATCGAGGCGTAATGGCGATTTACTCGTATAATGCGAAGATTTAAGGAAACATCACTGGAATGAGTGTCGTGTTGCTGTCAGTCAGACGTGCCTATCACGTGGCTACACTAGTGCGCAAATTTAAATAATCAATGTTTTTTTATCGATTACACATAATCACATGTACACGAATACGTAGCAACAAGATACCCAAGTATCCGTGTCGATAAAGACAAATACCATCAAAACATTTCATGTACATATAAGTAATTGCCAACCAAGGCACCTCGGCCCATACCCATATCGATGTCAGTACCAAGTACCAATTATAAAGTTATCACATCGCAGGTGCATCAAGCCTTCCTACTCTAAATAGCCTTACAATACCTTTGCGAAAAATTAGGACTAGTCGACATATTTTAGGTATTAATAAAACCTATATAATGTAAACTATAAAAGATAAACGAACGAAACTTTGTGTAATTCATTAGGTTGCTAAGTCCACCTTAACCTGCGAATACGACTTCTCTGGTATTATCCAGACTAATAATAATTTTAGGATACAACCACAGAATAAGTAATAGTACATATACAACGAAATGCATCGACAAAAACGAGCTCAGAGGAGGGAGACAGGCTTTTCTTGGAAGGGACACTACCATGCACCACCATGTAATGTGATTCTAATAAATCTTGACTGCGCGTTCGATGTTTCACGCTAGGCTTATAGCCATATTTATAAAACCTGTTTACTGTAGGCTATTTCATACAATGTACATATGACCGGCAAAGGCTGTCTATAGCTAATTGAAGTTACATACACGTAAAAAAAATATCTGGCCAAGTGCGAGTCGGACTCGCGCACGAAGGGTTCCATACCAACACCTCCTAATCTACATTTAAAACCACTATACAATATTTAAAAAAAAATCGTATCTTCATAGGAAACTTACGGCTCTTAGGCCCTTATGTTTGGGAAAGACAGTTTTTCAGCAATAACTCAAAAACCGTTAACCTATATTGTTCAAACAAATTATCGTTGAAAGTATTTATTATCTTGAATTTTACTGAAATTACTTTGATACTATTCAACCTTAAAACTTTAGGTTTAATAGTAGTACTCGTACCTACGTTTTGGTTATGTTATGAAATAAATATTTAGTTGTTGAAGTGTTCTAACTAAAGATCAGTTCAATGCACAAAAGCGTGCTTTCGCATTCATACTCAGATTTACTTACATTAAGTAGGTTAAGTATTATTAAAATATGAAAATGATTGACTGCCGAGTTTGTTTCGGCCTTTCTTCCTGGCAGTGGACTTCATTTTCAGAAACGCTAGTAGATTTTGACTTGTAAAAGTGCCATTGCGGCCTACTTGCAGAATTAAGTTAATTTAATTTGTATTATAAACGGGTACAGATTCCTATAGGACCCAGATTCCTAAATGCAAAAGTGGTTGCTATAAACATATGATCAAGGACTATATTTAGTTACTTATTTCCCCTTTATTTGGGAAATCCATGAGAATTTATTGAGTATTATTATATTGGGATTATCCGATGTTGTAACTGGAAGAGATTATTTCCTTAAACTGAGATCAAAGTACGGGTATTTCCTTAGCTCGGGCTAACACAACGAGGAAAACTAATACTTAACTTGCATCTTCCTCGTTGCTGGCGTGTTGTATTCTGCCGTAATTGAGCAAAACAATCCATGTTATAGGAAAACATGTACTCATTAGAGTTATTACGAAGCATTGTTTAAAAATATCCAATGTATAATATATTCGTGTTATTCGTATTAGTATAATTTAATTATGTGGCGTAGGTGTGTCGCTGGAAACATTGGAAAAACTATGACAACTTTTGTGAAAATTTGTTAAAAAATCTCTTTTACAACAAAAATATGCAGATTTCATATGTATACTCGTAAGTGCATAAACAACATACTAATATAAAAAAGCAGAGCTTTTGGACCATGATTGAATATATTATAATCATAAAAAATAGAGTATTAACTTTTTTCTATATTCGGTTTTTCCAAGTGTAGATTGAGGATTGATGAACGTAAACATGACCTAAACCGTTTGTGCCGTTTGAGGAATATCAAACCCAAAATTCGTCATAAATCGATGATTAGATTTTATTGAATTTGAATTGTTAATCCTTCCACGTCACCTTTCAATTTATTGTCTACTAACAAATATATACTGTGTCCTTACCAACAAAAATATGGAATTTAATCTGAATTAAATGTTATTCATTCATTCATTCATTCAGAGCCACTGATATTGAAATTGAATGTTGTTGTTGTTGTTGAATGAGCGATTTATAGTTGCCAAATAATCCTCTTGATACCTATCAGTAAATTTGGCAAGGAATGTCTGGACCGCACACAGTCCAAGTTAGCGTTATTGGTGGTTTGTTTCGAAGTTTAGTGTCGTGGGAAACTATGCCCGCATCGTGCATATTAGGTACCAGTGAGTGGGCACGGTACGAGAGCGCAGCGGTAACTTGCGCCCACAGCGCTCCAACACATATAAAGAATATGAGTGTGGCCTGTAACGAACTAGTTTTTCAATTGAAAATACTGTTTTAGTGTAGGTATTTTATTAATGTTTTATTTTGGAAACACTGAAAATTCAAACATCTTAAAAATGCAAGGTTGCATTTTTAAATAAAAATCCTCTGAATCTACTTAGACTGACGTGCTATGTTCTCGTGGTGACAAGATCCACCACATGAAATTCTCAATTTTAAATAAAAAACGGAGTATTTACCATGCATGTTATTATTGTTGAGTTTCCGATATTTCGGCGCTGTTACAAGCACCATTTTCAAGCATTAACAGTAATTCTATATTACTGTTAATGTTTACTTGTATTCGTTTTGAACAGTAATTCTAAGATTAATGTCCATGTCAGCTTAAAAATCTCCGAATTGAAACGTCAAATAAAATAATTGGACCCCCGTTCAAGGAGTTATTGCAGATAGTACCTACAGGCCACACACATCCTGTATGCTGACCCAGCCACTAGTTAAACCATTGAACGGAAAGTTTAATAAAATTAACACAATATAAGATGACTAAACTAAACTGTGGAATGTACTGTCGCCTGTCGTATTTCCAGACCGATACGACCTTCAAACCTCCAAGAAATAAGCGTACTCCCCATCTTAAAGGCCGCACGCGGGCGCGGCGTTAACGCACTTACAACCCCTCTGGTGTTGCGGGTGTCCATGGACGGCGCTAATCGCTTACCATCAGGCGATTCGTCTGCCTTGTATGTCATAAAAAATATTATAATTGATAATAACCTTCAATGGCTAAACAAAAACGTAACAAAGGAATACAAATAAATATAAATAAACAAAATTATGTTAAGTTGCCGGCAGCATTTCTTGGCTGTATTGCTATACTGATGCGTTGAGCGAGGAAACTGCCAGATCTACGGTCTCCGGTGGTGTCAGCTAGCCTTTAGATAACTCTCTGTAAAGTTCTTGGGCGCTAGGACCCCACGGACCGAAGGTCTCGACGCCGAACGGCACAAAGCAGTATTGGCCGCCTAGACCCCTTTGTTATTTTTACTTTTCATTACTTTAACAATATTTAACTAAACAAAAAATAACACACTTATTAGCATAGTTTATTTACGAGTATGAATAGTAAATTTCAAACGCTTATGTGGGGAAGAGCCTCGTTGTTTTCTACTTGGTTGGTATACACTTCTAGTTGTGCGACATTACTCGCGATATATATTCTTAAGGTTTAACGTTTAACACGTTTACGCAAGCAACGTGATTAGACGTCAAATTAAGGGCGTTATGAATGTTATGATATGACACGGTTTAATAAATATTACACAAAAAAACGTTTATTTGGCATATTTGGAGATGCAAACTGTATACTCGTATTTAAAAAATGTACTGAGTTAAGTATTTTTATATAGTATTTTTATTAAGGAAAAAATTGGGTCCCTAAAATTTCATTTTACTAAATTTTATTCTACCGTATTATCAGCGTAGTTGATATGTACGAGTATACTTATGCCAAAATGACAGCGTTCTAGTAGAAAAAGAAAAGAAAGAACGTTACTGAGCTAAGCCGCGGACAGACGAGCGGACGGACGGACAATATGTACTATTAATTATTCGGTGCGGACATGCCGAAACTATAGGGATTCCTTGTTTACCACGGAACCCTAAAACTGTCATTTAGATCAACACATCAACTCGAACTCCTTGGGCATTAATTATTATACATACTAATGTAGTTATTCGTACTTCTCGATATTACATGTCAGGGTTTTACAACAACATTATTATCCCATAAAATGTTATGTTGGATAAGGTTTCGACCTAGAAGCGTTTGACTGCGTACATAGAGTCAACGACTAAATAAACGTCCCGTTCCCAATGCTACGACCTATAAGGTCGTGCTTCTGTCGGCCTGTACGCGAATTGGGCCATTTAAATTGTGCAATAAATACTGCAATTTTTACTATAATTTAGTTATACACCATTTATTTTAATTTATTTATTGATTTACCCTTTTACAGAATACATATAATAGCATTTTTTATCACATTTTATTTATTTATTTTTCTTCTGTGTGCCCTTTGGCATATGCCTCCTCCAACACTTTCCAATCTTGTCTTTTCCGTGGGAGTCTAGTCCAGGATTTACCAGCTGTTAAACTAAATCGTCTCCCCATCTCCTGAATGCTTTTCCTTGTTTTCACTTACCCTCTCTTGGGGACCACAGCGTTACTAATTCATTCCACTTCTCTTCTTCTCCAATTACATGGCCAGCCTACTTCCACTTAATTCCTCTTAATTTTAATACCACAACTTGGGTATTTGTGGCTTTCCTAACTAAGCTGTGGTTGATTTTATCTTACTTTCTTTTTCCCATCATGCTTCGTTCCATGCTTCGCTGATAGTTGTGAAGTTTGGTTTGTTATGAGTTAGTTAGAACCCGGGTATGTCCGCGGTGGAGATGCTGTGATCGCCAACTCGTATGCCAAGCGTGACGATTATGGCCTTTACCCCACATGAAAATGGGGGGAGGCCTATGTCCAGCAGTGGACGTTTTTCGGCTGATATGGGTGGAGTTAGTTAGCGCCCAAATCTGGCATCCATATGTTAGTTATACACTGTTGAATCTTAAATAATTAGTAAAATGAAAATTACAAGTACGATTGTTTAATCTTCTAACCAGTACCCGTCAGAAGTTAAACAGAAACGGACAATGGACCTCGTTACGTTCTATTTCAACTTCTTGGACAATTAATTTCGTAGTAGTCGTATTATGAAGTTTTCGTTGAGTTCGCTACGATTTAACTGCCAGTACGAATATCTAACTAATAAGTTTCCGCGGAGTTGGTTGGCGTTTCTTTAGAGTTTATTGTGTTCGGAATAGTAGGTATATCCGCCAACTCATTACCATAATAATTAAGTAGTGCGAGATCTTTTAGTTAGGGAAACAACAACGCTATTCAAGTTATTACCAGTAATTAGATAACGAGAAGTATCCATGAATCATTGTTCTACTTATAAAATTTAAATTTACAAAGAAAATAATAGACAATAGTAGAGGTATTAATATTAAACAGGCCAAGTAGGATTCAGACTTGCGTCGTATACCAGAAGTTCCGTACCACTGGCATAAATAAAAAAAACAACGTATATTGTGCTTTTGTTAAATTTAAATTTTGCACACAAACAATAATTGAAAATTTATTTACTTAGATAAAAGATAAAGACATATAAAAACATAACTTAGAACTGAATATAAACAATAATACCTAACCTGTAATGTTCCAGCTGGAGGAATGACAAAACGCAGTTAGCAGTTTAAATGAAATCCTCTAATTCGTAAGGGGTTGCACATTTTGTATAAAAAAATATTAATTCTGCAGCAAACGTGCAAGTTAATTTTTAACATGCGTGTATCTGTATATGTATGTGTCTGTCTGTGGAATCGTAGCTCTCAAACGGGTGCACTGAGTTGAAAGCTTTTTTATTTGAAAACCAGTTTTCTAGCCTGAAGTTCATATACATGTTGTATGAAAATCGATACAGCCGTTTTTGAGATATTGAACTTTGAAATGAAAATGACAGGGGATTTCAACCTTTTTAAGTTGTCAGTTATGGGATGAAGCGATCGAGTGCCAAAGAAGTGATGTTATAAACTACCCCATGAAACGTATGATGAATATTTGAGTTTAGAGAGATGTTTAGTCATACGAACCATACATTTCACTTAAAATGAGCATACATATTAGTTTTCCTTAAAATTAAACATATTTAGCTTGATCACTATAAATCTATAATTTTTTTAAACACATTTTTTTAATTTGGTTTTAAATACACTGCGTGATTCACAATATTTTACATCATATGGAGTACTTCGAGTACATCCGTATAAAATTATAATATTTTAAACGTAGGTTTTGAATAACCTCTACTAAAACGTTTCAGGACCGCCTTGTCATCCTGCAAGAGTCGAGGTGGTTGGCCGCATTATGTAAATAAGACCTGTGACATTTTACACGAAGAAATACCTGTTCAGTTGTTAGAATTATTATTTACAATTAATAATTCAAGGCTGACAGTTGCTGAGATTTGTTTCAACTGCTACTGACTATTGGCACAACTGGCGGGCCATTTTATATTTTCATTTTCACCCATCGGTATTCGAATTCGGGGTGATAGTTGCAGGGGACCATTGACAAAGCCCACAGATTACAAACAGTTGTGTAACGGCAAGCAACAACACCATAAAAGGTTTCTGTGACGCCGGAAGCAAGTTCGGAAGTCACGCACATGCTTACACGGTCAAACGATAGAAATTAACGAACCAAACGGTCAGTAAATTGGGCTTTTTGCACGTTAGAACAGTATCATATACTTCATGCGATAAGGTGTAACAGGCATTTATTTTCCTATATCAACGTTTAATTCTCGTAGGTGGGTCACATACACGTTTGGTAAATAATTATTAATAAAATAAAGAAGTGTGAAAACTTGTATAAATAAAATAACTCTAATAACCAAAGTAAATCGTATAGTTATTTCTTTTGTTTTTTTAAGTGAGTATCCTGATTCTTTGCTAATTTGTGAAATTCCAAAGGTTCCACATTTTATACAGGGTAACTCCTCTTCAATATCAGTGTAACGAAGTATGTAGGTGCAAAGGAGGTGTCAATTGGCAATTTTTGCGACTTCAGTAAGCCTACATCAATGTACAAAATACCGTATACGATCCCGCCCCGCGAAGGTATGAGTTAGCCTTATATGTATGTTACCTCAACAGCGCGAACGTTTCTTGTTGTACAATATACACTCACGTAAAATTTCTTACCGGCATCGGAACTTTAATTTCCCGCTGTCGATTCAATTTGCTGCGGCGTATTCGGAACTTGTCACTAATATTCAAGGTCCTATAAAGACCAACTATGCGTCGATTTTCTATTCATACAAAAAAGTACATATGTATTAGAAAGAATGTATGAAACTACAGGATATTAGGTCCTAAAACTATGTATGACTGTTTATTTTTGAATAAATAAATAATAAACCGGCCAAGTGCGAGTAGGAGTCGCGCACCGAGGGTTCTGTAAAAAATATTTTTATTATATATATATATATATATATATATATGGACCCGGGTATGTCCTAAAACTACGACCAAGACCACCGGAGGATGGGCAGCAGCATCCCTGGAGTGCGGTGGAGATACTGCGATCGCCAACCCGCATGCCAAGCGTGGCGATTATGGCAATTACCCCTCATGACATACACAAACAGGCCACGGCCCCGAGGTTCCGGCGACCCCCGGTACCCTGGTTCTGGTAGCGGCCAGGGTACTAGCGGGGTCAGGGGTGCGAAGAATCTCCGGTTAAGATCCGGCTACCACCACCGACGACTTCTGGCCCTGGCAACATACAACACACGAACACTGCGGACCGACGAAAAGATAGCGGAACTGGAGGAAGGATTGAGCAAGTTGCGTTGGGATATCGTAGGGTTATCTGAAGTCCGAAGAGAGGGGGAGGACACGATAACCCTGAAGTCCGGCAACTTGCTCTATTTCCGGGAGGGCGACCAACAGTCCCAGGGAGGTGTCGGGTTTATCGTCCACAAATCCCTCGTGAACAACGTGGTGAAGATCGAGAGTGTTTCGGCTAGGGTGGCGTACCTTATACTCAGAGTATCCGAGAGGTACTCGTTGACGGTCATACAGGTGTACGCGCCGACCTCGGCACACTCCGACGACGAGGTGGAGGCTATGTGTGAGGATATATCAAAGGTCATGCATAGTTCCAAAACCTACTTCACCGTTGTTATGGGGGATTTCAACGCAAAACTGGGCAGGAGAGACGGCGAAGAGCCGAGAGTGGGGCAATTTGGAGTTGGAAGTCGGAACCACCGGGGCCAACTACTGGCTGGTTTCTTGGAGAAGGAGGGACTCTACATGATGAACTCCTTCTTCAAGAAACGCGAGCACAGGAAGTGGACCTGGATGAGTCCCGACGGTGCAACAAAAAACGAGATTGACTTCATCATGTCGACGAAGAGGCATATATTCAATGATGTCTCTGTGATCAATGCGGTTAAAACCGGAAGTGATCATCGTTTGGTAAGAGGCACATTGAATATATGCGTCAAGCTAGAGCGCTCTCGACTGATGAAGTCCACGCTCCGTCCAGCAGCAGTCCAAATCCAAAACCCCGAGAGCTTTCAGCTGGAACTCCAAAACCGTTTCGATTGTCTAGGCGGCGATGTGGACGAATTCAACGACGGGTTTGTGGAAGCTGTCCATAGCATTGGGTCTAAGTTCTTTAAGGCCCAACGAACTCAAAGAGCCAAAAGGCTCTCTATCTCCACTCAGAGGCTCATCGAGGAAAGGAATGAGATGATTCTGCAGTCTTCAGCCGATGCGAAATTATACAGGCAGCTCAATAAACAGATCTCTAAGTCCCTTACCCGCGATCTGCGCCAATTCAATACAAATCGGATTGAAGAGGCCATCGAGCAGAATAAAGGCTCTAAAGTTTTCTCAAGAGATCTGTCTATTGGGCAGAGCCAGCTCGCCAGATTAAAAACTGAGGAGGGTAGAATCGTTTCGTCCAAACCTGAGCTTCTGAGTGAGATAGAGTGCTTTTATGGACAGCTATACACGTCAACTAGCAGACCCGGAGTTGGTCTGGCGGAAGACCCTAGAGCTAGATTAACCCGGCACTATACCGAAGATATCCCGGACATCAGCCTGTACGAGATTAGAATGGCTCTTAAGCAGCTGAAGAACAACAGGGCACCCGGTGAAGACGGAATTACAGCTGAACTCCTGAAGGCGGGTGGAAAACCGGTCCTTAGGGCCCTTCAGAAGTTGTTCGACTCCGTCTTACTGGAAGGGAAAACTCCAAAGGCATGGAACAGAGGTGTGGTGGTGCTGTTCTTCAAAAAGGGTGACAACTCCTTACTGTAGTATAGAATGACTCATACCTTAGACCACCTAGCTAAGACCACCCACGTCGATTTAATAAATAAATTGTTCATTTTCTCAATGTAATATGATACACTTGACGAAGCCGACAATAACAACCTATTTTCTTTAACCTTGTACTATGAACTGATGCATGCAAACAAAGGAATGATTTTCCTATAAAACCCGCCGCTTTCTAAGACAATAAACATTATTACTCCGACCGTCTTAAGAGTTTCATTTCTCTATGTAACTCCCTATCACTCCATCACGGGTCCTGATACTTCATGGCGACCCTGCCAGTCGGGCTGCCGTCCGGCAGCCCTAGAAACGAACTATAAGCACGCCAGATGATCCTGCCCGCAGACCAACCAGCTCCACTGCGCCAGCCAGCCAGCTCTACTGCGCCAGCCAAAGTCAGAAATAGCCAGCTATCAAATATGCGTCATTTTTATGAACGCAATTTGGATAAAAAACAAGAAGACAACGACACAGCTGTAATGAAGATGCGGAACTACAAACCAGCTGATCCTGCCCCATGCACCAATCCAAGGAACAAGCCGCAACAACGACTGTACCCACCACCGCCGCTCTCACCCGTCTCTAGAATGGTTGAAACAATTTTATCAGGCGCCGCACATAAGCAATTCTCCTTGAAGAATGGCCAATCCAAATACGAAGACCCAGCAGCCAACAGCAGCAGCAACCCCCACAACCTAGCTGACCTGAAGCAATGGCCACCGCTCCGACAGCCGCGCAGCAGCCCTCGCACGAGCACAACTACCAAGCGCCGCACGCAAGATTACAAGAAAAATCAAGGAGAGAAGGTACAAAATTAAGACATTTCTGTATCTATAATTTTTTTGTTTACTTAAGCTAATAATAATAATGTAGTAACTTAGCATATTAAACGTAGATTTTAATTTCAATAATAAGCTAAAAATAGAGGCTTATTTTAATATAAACAAATTAAACAAAAAAATAAACATAATATAAAAATAATAACACAGTAAAGTTTGCAAACAAATAAATAAAACGAATAATATAATAAACTATTGAAAAAAAAAAAAAAACAAATAAGTTAATAGTAAAAATGACATAGGGAAACAAAATCATAAGAATTAACATTTAATGCCGCTTGATGACAAACCAAAACAGAAAAACATGCATGTTTAAATCAAAATATACCAAAATAATATATAAAAACTCAAAACAAAATAAAACGCCAAATAGGATTAAAATGATCCACACGGAACTAATAAAATATATATATATTTATGTTTAATCAAGCATTTCAGATAAAAATCAAAACGAAAATAAAAATACGAAAGTTATAGCTTTACAAAAATGAAGAAAAATAATTGTAAAATTTAAAGTAAATATTCTGAACAAAAATATAGTCAAAGCAAAAATAAATACGCGTTTTAAAATCAAAATAACTATAAAATTAAAAATAAAATCAAAAATCCTTCAAACAATTTAATAACTATTCAAAAAATAAATATCTAAAACAAAAAAGAATTAACCAAAATAAAAAACTAGCCAAAATGTAGAAAACTGAAATTATTTCAAAATGGTGCACATAAGATTTTCACTAGATAATCAGCCTGATCAACTGAGAGTCGTTGTCAATCTTATATGTATCAGAAAACAAAACATAAAAAAATAAAAATAAATCTATCGAAAAATTAGCCAAAACATGGTAAATGAAAAACATGACCGTCAGTAAATCCTTAGCGCAGGTATTTTTTTTTTAATACAAAAAGTAACAATGGAAAGCGCCTTGGACACCAAGAATGTCAGGTGTTAAAACAACTGTCTGAAAGGTACCACCTACCTATAAATGAATACGTACTACATACAAGTACAAAATAAAAATAAGTAATACCATAATTTCCGGTAACCCGAAAGTTGCCGTTGAGTGAATAAAATGACTATGTCCTATACAAATATGTGCAAAAAAAAAAAAAAAAACGCTATCAACGGAAAACCCGAGTGGAACCATTGAGCGTAAAATAGCAAGGTACTACGGGAATAAGGCAGACAGATCTCCTTACCGTAGGTATTTTTTTTTAATAAAAAGTACCATTCAAAAACGTTTTGGATACCCAGTCTTATGCTAGGGTTTAAAGCTACTGTCTGGAGGTATATACCCACCCAAGGTAGATACTGAAGCCATGGCACCCAATCAGGATTCGATCGAGCATCAATCATGAGGGCAATTGGTCATAATAATGTATGTAAGCTATCTACCAAGGTCAAACGCCTAATAAGAGGTATATTTGCGCGTCTATTTTATTAAATCCTTATATCCCAGTAATAAAAAGGGTCGGCCGGCCAAAAAGTTATTGCATGCCAAGTACCAATTTTCTTCAAATAATACTAAATAGAATGCACATTACAATGTCAGAAGTAAAATGTTAAGTGACAGGCACAAAAATATGTTAACGGACGTCAAAATGGCTAATCAGAATAAATTAATACGTAGACTTAACAGTCACAAGATCACAAGAAGCTCATATGAGCTCATAACAAGAAAACCAAATAAAGATAAAACGAATATAAAGTACGTACGAAACCCGCGGAAGAAAAAAAAATACACTAAATAATATTTCACCATAATTAATAACGTAAAAACAAAATGGCCTAACCCACGAAAATAAAATATACTTACTTCGTAAATAAAACTTCAATCTAATACAAAAAAATAAATTATATATAAATATACGCAAATATAATAATTTCAGAACCCAAAAAAAAAGCGTTGTCATCACAGCGAGCATACTAGTTAACTAAGTTAATAAACAGTTAAAAAAAAAAACAGTTCATATAAAACAATGCAAACGAATAAAATAAAAACCTAAATTAAAATTCAAAAGGAAATCTCAAAATCAATCAAAATCAAAGCACTTAAAAGGGCATACCAGTGTCAAATTTTAAGTTAAAATAAACAAATAATAATAATAAATACACCACGTTGATCCAAAACCGTAATCATCGAAAAAATTAAACTATAAAATGAAAAAAGTATAATCAAAAATTAAAACTTCACCGTAACAAAAACATATGCTTACACGAACTTTTATAAAATCATATAAAAAAAAAAAACATATGGGATTCATATAAAATTTTCCTAAAATAAAAAGGGGGCCCATAAATAAAACCAACGCGGAAAACAAAAACATTAAAAAACATTTTTTTATGCACCTAGGAATCTAAAATAATCAAATTAAAACACCATACACTGAGTATAAAATCAAAACTTAAAAACAAGCCCAGAAACGTCTCCACTAAAAAGTACACAAGCAACCTTTTTTTTTTAATTATTAAATTCCGGGTAAAGAAACGTATAAAGTACGGAACAAAACAACATTCAAAATGTAAAACAAACGGGAAACTATAACTAATTTATTAAAAAACTCACCGAACAGCGTCGACACCACGCATACAACACATAACTAACACTTCTCACAATTTTTTTTTTTTTAACATCTGTTCATCACGTCATATTTTATTTTTTTGGCATTCACAAAAGTTACATTAAATCAGCATATAATAATAATATACAGTCCCAAAACTTCACAACCGGAGCGTCAAAACGCTCATTGCAACTAAATGAATAAATAAAATCCAAGCCATCACTGCGACCTACTTAATTGTAACATAACACCGGGATGCAGTTCAGAGAAATACTATATTCCAGACCCAAAAGGCGTAAGAGTACACATTAAGACAAACACAATATGACTTATATACAATACATACATTACATACCAACCGCAAATAGAATACGTAAGATAAACATCACTGCAAATAAAAGGACACCACGCAGTATAAAACATACATTAAAATATCAACGAACCCCATAACAAAAATCAAAAAGTAATGTAAAACAAAAATATATAAAAAAAAAACCCCTAGAATTCCAATTTATATAAGCAATTAGAAAAAAAAAAAAACATAATAAAAACTAAATTTAAAAGCCTACAATATAGGGTAATAAGTAATATCACATATGTATAGACACATATGTATTATTAGTATTAATGTTTAATAGTTAAGAATATTATTTATATCTCATAAGTAAAAGTGCCATCACCAACACAGTTAACTAAGCAGTTCATGAACCTTAATGCAACTAGATAAGGACAGTTTTTCAATGCGCTACCAGGAAACATCATGCACTTTGAGAGAACCAGTGTAAGTCTGACCTATGATTAAACGTAGACACAGAGCAAGCCAGTATCAAGTTGCAGTAAATGAATTGAACAGGCGAACCAAGATATATTGTGAATAGCATACCATATGCATGGTGTGACGACAACAGTACGCAGTTATTTTTAGCATTACATAAGTTTATATTATAGTAAATAAATAGATGTCTGTTTTAAACATTCAAATAAGACAGAGCACATTACTTTAGCGAAATAAATGTATATCTACTTATACATTTTAAAGTTATATATAGAGAAAATTTTAATAAATAAAAGAAAAATAAATTATAAAAAAATGACCGTTTTACGACCAAATTAAATCAATTACATTAAAAACTAAGCTAATGCCTAAAATATGGCCCAAAAATATGTATATGTATTTTGATCACAATCCTTTAATGTATTATGCTATAACGCCAAAATTCAGCAAATTTAGACTAATCAAATATGCATATTAAAAATTAATAATTATAATAATTTCATAGCTAGTAAATGAAAAAAAAATAAGAACCAAAAACCAATGTTCATAAATTTAAGAAATCTAACTTCATATAATTATCACATAAATTTTACTAATATAATAATATGTAAAATGGACCCTAAGCCCAACTTTTTAATAAAAATTGTAACCAACACATACTGTACGCAATAATAACATAGAATCAACATTAACCGAATATTGCACTTAGATACTTAGTATCTCATTCAGTAAAAAAAAAAAAAAGCATGTATTCAATAACTAAGCATATAAAATTGTAAAAAAAAAAAAAAAACTGTAATTAAAGTATTAAAATTAATGTATTCCAAAATCAACAATCAAGATATTATAAGCATAATTTCGAAAAACAAATGCAAATGTATAAGACATAACTTTAGTACTAAGTATAATTAATTGTTTCAATGTATAACCTATAGATATAAGCAAGCAACAGATATATTTTTTTCCTTATGTAAACTTAGAAATTAAGAATAGCAAATAATGTTCAGTTTTTTTTAAAATTATATATTACACATTTGTATAAACATTCATCTAAAAAAAAAAAAAGGATAAATTTAAGTAAACTAATAGTAATATTATAACGACAAAAACAGTCTTCATCTATTTTTGTCTCAAAAAAAAAAGGAAGGTCGTGTAGTATAGAATGACTCATACCTTAGACCACCTAGCTAAGACCACCCACGTCGATTTAATAAATAAATTGTTCATTTTCTCAATGTAATATGATACACTTGACGAAGCCGACAATAACAACCTATTTTCTTTAACCTTGTACTATGAACTGATGCATGCAAACAAAGGAATGATTTTCCTATAAAACCCGCCGCTTTCTAAGACAATAAACATTATTACTCCGACCGTCTTAAGAGTTTCATTTCTCTATGTAACTCCCTATCACTCCATCACGGGTCCTGATACTTCATTACTGAAGAACTACCGACCCATCTCACTTCTGAGCCATGTCTATAAGCTGTTTTCAAGAGTCATTACGAACCGTCTCGCACGCAGGCTAGATGACTTCCAGCCTCCCGAACAAGCCGGTTTCCGAAGAGGCTTTAGCACCGTAGACCACATTCATACGCTCCGTCAGGTTATACAGAAGACAGGAGTATAACCTGCCCCTCTGTTTAGCGTTCGTGGACTACGAGAAAGCCTTCGATTCGATCGAAACCTGGGCTGTACTACAATCTCTCCAGCGGTGCCAAGTGGACTACCGGTATATCCAAGTGCTGAAAAGTTTGTACAAGAACGCCACTATGTCGGTCCGACTCCAGGACCAGAACTCAAAGCCTATTCCGTTGCAGCGGGGAGTCAGGCAAGGAGATGTTATTTCTCCTAAACTGTTCTCCGCTGCACTGGAGGATGTTTTCAAGACTCTGGACTGGAGAAGGCTAGGCATCAACATAAACGGCGACTACCTCACTCACCTTCGGTTTGCTGACGATATAGTAGTCTTGGCTGAGACCATGGAGGATTTAAGTACAATGCTCAATGACCTCAGTAAAGCCTCCGAGCGAGTTGGTCTAAGGATGAACATGGACAAGACGAAGATCATGTCAAATGTCCATGTCGCACCAACTCCCTTAACAATCGGACACTTTACGCTCGAAGTTGTAGACGATTACGTATACCTAGGACAGACTGTCCAGTTAGGTAGGTCCAACTTCGAGAAAGAGGTTAATCGTCGAAGCCGACTCGGTTGGGCAGCGTTCGGGAAGCTACGGCACATCTTTTCGTCCAATATTCCGCAGTGTCTCAAGACAAAAGTCTTTGACCAGTGTGTGTTGCCAGTGATGACATATGGCACTGAAACGTGGTCGCTTACTATGGGCCTCATAAGAAGGCTCAAAGTCACCCAAAGGGCAATGGAGAGAGCTATGTTGGGAGTTTCTCTGCGTGATCGCATCAGGAATGAGGCCATCCGCAGCAGAACCAAAGTGACCGATATAGCCCTCCGAATCGCTAAACTTAAGTGGCAGTGGGCGGGGCACATAGCACGTAGAACCGATGGCCGTTGGGGCGGAAAGGTTCTCGAGTGGCGACCACGTACCGGAAGGCGTAGCGTGGGCAGGCCCCCCACTCGGTGGACTGATGACCTGGTGAAGGTCGCGGGTGTCCGCTGGATGCGGGTGGCGCAGGACCGGTCATTGTGGAAGTCTTTGGGGGAGGCCTATGTCCAGCAGTGGACGTCTTTCGGCTGACATGATGATGATGATGATGATATATATTTTGACAAAATGAATGTTCACACACACAAATCGACCTAGTCCCAAACTAAGCAAAGCTTGTACTATGGGTACTAGACGACGATATACATACTTATATAGATAAATACATACTTAAATACATAGAAAACATCCATGACCCAAGAACAAATATCCGTGAAAAATGCACAAATAAATGCCCTGGCCGGGATTCGAACCCGGGACCTCTAGCTTCGGAGGCAGAGTCACTACCAACTAGGCTAAACAGGTCGTCATATGTCACAGGTCATTATATGATGTAACTAAAATTTTTCGGTTTTCGCAATTTTTCCTTTATTTGTGCTATAAGACGTTGCTTTGCACCAATTTTCAAGATTCTAAGTTCACGGGAAGTATCCTGTAGGTTTTGATTCCCTTGCGAGTGTCGAAAATTTGCGGCATAAACGGCTGTATCTTTTGATTGCGTTAGCTTAGAAGTTTGATTTTTTCACACGTCTAAGGGAAAGTAGACTTGAGTATTTGATATAAATTTCAGCTTGATACCTCCACGCATTCCTGAGAAAAAGGGTCTTGACAGACAGACAGACGGACGGACAACAAAGTGATCATATAAGGGTTCCGTTTTTTCCTTTCGAGGTCCGGAACCCTAAAAATCAGCCAAGGGCATGTCGGCCATGCTTAATGTATGGTTCCGTAGTTGGCCAATTTACTTAATTAAAAAAACAATGACAAGCAAAAGGGAATACCTTCGCTGCGTTTATACGTCTTTTACTAAGAAAGAAAGACTTTTTACGATAACTCAAAAACAGCTTAACTTATCATGTCCATTATAGTTTTCGTTGGAAGTCTTTATTAAGCTTTACTTTCATGATTTTTAGGGTTCCGTACCCAAAAGGTAAAAACGGGATCCTATTACTAAGACTTCGCTGTCTGTCCGTCCGTCTGTCTGTCACCAGGCTGTATCTCAAGTACCGCGATAGTTAGGCAGTTGTAATTTTCACAGATGATGTATCTATTACTGTTGCCGCTATAACAACAAATATTAAAAAACCGACCAAGTGCGAGTCGGACTCTGCGGTTTTCATAGATAATGGTACGGAACCCTTCGTGCGCGAGTCCGACTCGCATTTGTTTTCATATCTTTTGGACCCATAGTTCAGAAGTGTGGGGGAGCACATTTTTTTTTCATTTGTAGTGATTATTTCCGAAAATATTCAGTTTATCAAAAAAAAGTTGATGAAGACCTCTATTTATTTTGAAAGGCCTATCCAACAACACCCATAGGGATAAAGCAAAAAAAAAGTGTAGGGGAATAACCCTTAAAACATTTTTTTCAGTTTTTATCTTAAGAATTCGTGAGATTTATTGATTTAGATATCCATGCCAAATTGCAGCTTTCTAGCACTAACAATCACAGAGCAAAGCCTCGGACAAACAGACGGACAGACAGACAGAGATGGTGAAACTATAAGGGTTCCTAGTTGACCACGGAACCCTAAAAATAATAAGAAATTAATTAATTAACGTGGTTATTGCTGTGACCAAGAAACCGAGTTAGGCAATCCCAGATTCCGCCAAGGTAAATATAGTGATTTATTCAAATAACGCTACAAAATAAAAAAATATATAATTATCGCAAAAAAAATCACACATATTTTGACTTTGATGTAGCTGAAAGCATTCTATCTAGGACTTCTTTGAAAGAGGCCATTAAATATATATAGATAATAAGAATATTTAATCGTAAAAAGAAGGAGAATAGCTAATAATATAACAATAAGCTTGTACCTAAATCTACATAAAAACTTACAAAATAAATAATTTAAAATAAGGGGTCACCCCGCGGCATCGTGCCAAAGATGCTGGCAGCATTTCCTCGCTGTATAGCAATGCTGATGCGTTGTGCGAGGAAGCTGCCAGCCCTTTGGTCACCAGTGGTGTCCACTAGCCTCTTTGCCACTTCTTTAAAGAGGTCATGGGCCCTGGGACCCCACGGACCGAGGGTCTCAACGCCGAACGGAACGAAGTTATATTCGGCGCCGAGACCCCTATATTTGCTTTGCTTAGCCTTTTCGGCCGCCTCTGCCGCCGCACCCGCTCTGACTGAAGTTCCGTGGAGATGGGAAGGAGCCAACGTGTCCACACACGTGGCGTCCCACACTAGCACACGTCCCATCTTCCACGGAATCAAAGACATACCATCCGGCCTCTTGCCATCGTCTCTAAGAATGCCGGGTGGCTCTAGGAGCGCCGGCACGTTGACGGTGGCAAGAGAACGGCGGAGAATGTCGTTGAGTGCGGCGTGTCTAGAGAAGCGGCCTGCGCTCTTTTGGCAATATATATTTAAATGAAATATTGAGGGACAATCTCACACAAATCGGCCTAGTCTTTAACCAAGCAAAGCTTGCTATGGGTACAGACTAGACGACGATATACATACTTATATAGATAAATACATAGAAAACATCCAAGACTAAGGATCAATAATTCGTGCTAAATATACAAAAATAATGCCCTGACCGGGATTCGAACCCGGTACGAGTACCTCCGGTTTCGTAAGCAGGGTCACTACTAAGCTGAAGTGGTCATTAAGTCCTTAAGTTTTCACACTGTGATTTACAAATCTTCACTCAATAATCCTAGTTTTTTTCTAATCATACACATTTTCTTCTAATGATACACAATTAAGAACAAAAAAGAAAATTGAATAAAGGTATGCACACACTGACAAACTCGCGAGTTGTGAACGGTTTTCTTTGGCTGCATGAATTTTTTTCTTACTCGATATGATTTAATATCACCGCATTGGTAATATGGTGATGTCCGATTTTTTAAAAGTTTAACTCCGCGGAAAATAGTGAGTTTTGGTGTGTATACTTCTAGGCAGGGAAGTTATCACTTTTTAAATTTATGTGGGTAAAAAGTAGTCACGCGCGTGATGTTTATTTAAATAAAATACAACCAATGCCGAGTAGGTATGTTTGAGAAAAATATGTACTCGTACATAACTAGAAGTAAATTGAAATGTAAGACGGTAATTTACAACATTTAAAAAATTATGTGGCATTTCAAATAATTTTATTCAATTTGTTTATTTTAAGTTACTTTTAACTGTATGTACACACTGAATTTATTTTCATAGAGTACGGACTTTTTTTAAATGTAATTATTCCTTTTTAACTTTCACAAATATCGCTAGCAGTGCAGCGGGGTACCTGGCCGCCCTGGGGATCTTAATTTGTAAGTGATTTTAGAGTGTATTATTATTCTAAGAATTGTAAATAAAATGTTTCCTTTTTAACTTGTAATGTTTAATATTGACAAAGAAACAAAAAATCTTAAAAACACGCTTTTTTTTCTAATACAATTTCTATTATCAACAGAAACTAATTTACGCCTAGATATCGTATATACCATTGTGTATACAAAGTTTTATGTTATTTCAGGACGGCGTTTTAAAAAGAGAACGAAACTACGATTGTATGGAGAATCGAGTTCAGTCGAGCGTACGGGGGACCCTTAAGAGAGTTGCTTCAATAATATAAATTAATTAGAGAACTTTCGTGTTTTTGGTAAGGAAAAAGCATTAGAAAAGCGTTTTAAACGTTGTATTTTTAAGAAACGGAGATGTTTGGTCTTCTTTCTTATAAGTCAGTTCCTTATATATTTGTTTTAAACCATGTCGGTGGCAAGCAAGCGTACGCTCGTTTGATGGTAAGCGGTCACCGCAGCCTATGGACGCCTGAAACTGCAGGGGTGCAGGGGTATTAAAATTTGTGACTAATAGTCTCATATTAGTGTAGCTCTGAATATTTTAACAAAATTTACTCGATTGCAGGAAGGCTTTTGAAAAGCGCACGGTGTATAAAGTTTGTGCCTTTCACTTTTTATGATATTATATGAATACCCAGTATTTTTTTACAAACGCATGTACTTATGGTTTTTGTGACCTACGCATTTCAGGAAAGGAGCCTGTTTTTTTATTCGTCTACTTTAATGTCTGACTTCGTAGACCAAATAATAATAGTATAAGTAGCCCTTTATTTACCCAAACATTAAACATTACAGTAGATTTCGAGATAAAATTTCATGAGAATAAAAAAGATAGGTGAAATTAAGTCAAATAACTTACACTACAATAAAAGCTTAAAGGTTGGTTGGGTTTGTCCATTTTTGGATATAGGCCTCCTCCATTTTACTCCACATTTTCCTGTCGACGGCAAGTCTGGTCCAGGTTATGCCTGCCTGCTCTACGATGTCGTCTCGCCAGCGATGGCGCGGGCGCCCTCGCGCGCGCTCCGCACCCCGCGGGTACCAGTGGAGCACTTTTTCGCTTCATCTGTCGTCGTTGGTCCTAGCCGTGTGTCCGGCCCATCGCCATTTGAGGCGGCAAAGCATTTCTGCTGCGTCCGCTACATTTGTTATTTCGCGGATGTAGGTGTTTTTCAGTTTGTCCTTGATTTTTACGCCTAGTAGACTCCTTTCGATGGCTCTTTGAATTTTTTGTATTCTATCTATAATTTCTTTGGATACTGCCTATGTCTGGCAACCATAGAGTAGAGTAGGTGTCGCTACAAAGTCGATCGCTATCTTTTTTAGAGTGATGTCGAGGTCCGATTTAAAAATATTTTTGTGAGACCAATATGAATTCCAAGCCTTCTTGATCCTTCGGTCCACTTCGTCTACATAGCGACCGTTCAGGGAGATTATTTGGCCTAAGTATTTATATTCTGCCACATAAAGTAAGTCTGCCACAGTAAGTATTAGTATTCTGAATAGATATGTTCTTCTCTTCTCCATTGGTTATAGCATATGGGGTGGCACAAAGCAGCATAGGGGGTGGGGTAATTGGTTTGAATCTACCTCCTTGTGGTCCACCCTGGGCAACGTCTTCCCAAAAGCAATCTGCACCGAAGACGGCTAAACGATTCTAACCTCCATCGGCCCGCTGGATCTGCTCCTTCAGAGACTGCCAGCGTATCCTGCGATCAAAGTAAAGAAATGCAAGCAAACGGACCTTTTAAGGACCATTTGACGAGGAATGTTGGACCTTCTGTCCGCATTCTCCAACTAAACATTGAAGGATCTTCAAGATCCAAATGCGACTACTTGGCCAGACTGGCAAGTGACAATGACATCGATGTGATAGTTCTTAAAGAACATCACATTGATAACATAAGTAAGTTGGACCACCGGGCATTTATGGGTCGGCAGTATATTCAAAATTGACACTAGATGACTTCTCAGTTATAAATATCAGTAATACTTACTTAGGACTTAGAAGTAATAACGTTTAAAATTTCTGATATAACTATAGTGTCAGTCTATAAGCCTCCTAACAATTCGTTTCCAAACCCTCCACTCTACACACATCCTCACCCTTGTGTTTACGTCGGCGATTTCAACAGTCACCACTCCTCCTGGCGCTACACATCCAATGACGTCAATGGTATCTTTCTGAGTGATTGAGCAGAGCAGGAGGGACTTCAACTCGTGTTTGACCCGAAGGACAAAGGATCCTTCCACTCTGCGCGATGGCAGCGCGACACGAACCCTGATCTCTGCTTTTTCTCGATTGACCGGCGTGGATGTCCTGTGCCTGCGTCTCGTAGGATTCTAGGTGGTTTTCCGAGGAGCCAGCATCGCCCAGCGTGTATCACGGTTGGCCTCCAAGTACCGTTGGTAAAGTCAGTGCCTAAGGCTTGCTGGAATTTCTCCAAAGCTGACTGGGACTCCTATATGATGCGGGTGGAGTCTACAGTCCGGTGGATCAAACCTACTACAGAAAACTATGACCGATTCTACCGGATCCTGTTAAGCGCTGCTAACCGCCACGTCCCAAGGGGATGTCGTTAGGTGTACACCCCCGGCTGGAATGCTGACGTGGAGGAAGCGTACCAAGAGTACCTTGACACAAATGATCCGGACGCGGCGCACGATATCCTAAACGCGCTGGATGAGTCCCGTCGTCGGAAATGGATCGAGAATGTGGAAGGACTCGATTTTACGCACTCTAGTAAAAGGAGCTGGTCACTCCTCCGTAAAATGGGGGGGTACTGCTGCACCTCAGTCAATAGAGAACCCAGTGCATCCGGAAGAAATTGCGAAACGCCTTCAACAAATAACGAAGACCTGTTCTCTGGACAGAGTGTTTGCCAAAGCGATCCACAGGGGGTACTATCAAAAGGTTGGGAAACTTCCACCGCATGAGATCCTTGATGCTCCTTTCACTATGATCGACCTGGAGTCTGCTCAGCGGTCAACCAAATGTGGCAAGGCGGCGGGGCTGGACGAAATATACCCTGAATTCCTGCTCCACCTCGGAAAGCGAGCGAAACGATGGCTTACAAGCTTCTTTAACAACATCCTCGAAACCGGTATCTTACCACCGATCTTCAGGAGGGCTAAAGTGATAGCCATCCTAAAGCCGGGAAAGCCCGCCAACGACGCTGCAAGCTACCGACCTATTTCCCTGCTCAGCGTCACGTATAAACTGTTGGAGCGCTTGCTGTACAACCGATTATACCCTATTGTCAACCCCAACATTCCAATCAAACAATCATGTGTCGCCGTTAGTGAACTATTATAATGCAATTGATCAATCATGACATGATTCATGTGTTGCCGTGCTACGCGTGCGCGCGCGCTAAAGGATATCAACGGACGCTGACCCGTTGGGCCCGCACTTCGTCGTCGTCGTCCGCAGGACTACTCACTACTTACATTGTTTAGTTATTACTTATAACGGTTTTTTTAATTATTTAGTTTTTTTAAGTATCGTACTTAGACCACTCGGCAAGCCTCGTGGTCTAAACGAAACGCGGTACTCGACTATAAAAACAACATTATGTAACGATTGCATAAATTTAAGAGTCCTCTAAGAGTGTATGGAGAACCGAGCTTGCTGCGGACTCTTAAGGCTAAGTAATTAATATTAAAGTAACAAAATGTCGGCGATTCAAAGCTAATCCAAAATTCAAGTGGTCTAGCTGGATTTATTTGTGTCATCAATGATCATTATGAAAAAAAAAATTGTTTAATGCGTTCTCAAGCAGACTTACTCGTAAATTATCATGAAAGCAAATCGCGTGCAGTTAGCTTTTTTGCACACACACTAACGTACGCTTACGTAACGAAGTATTGTATTTTGCTAGAACACAAAATTTCTCGATACTTCACAACACTGTCAGAAGCGTCTTGAGTTCCGCTCAGCCAAGACAATGAAATATCGAAGCTGTAAGAAGCAAGCTCATTTTACGGTCGGCTGGCACGGGCGGACGGACGTGACGCGCGCCTTTATTGCCCAACAAACACCGACGCGCGCTGTTTACGCCACTTTTGATTTGTCATCACATTTTAGAGAGCCTAGAAGCCTAGGCCTCTCCTGCTAGCAGCATACAGTTAACAATCATTAGGGCTCCGTAGCCAAAATGGCGAAAACAGAACCCTTATAGTTTCGTCATGTCTGTCGGTCCGTCCGTAGTTCGAGTAAATCGGCTGTATGTCGCAGCCGTCACCCGGAGTCTACATACTAGTGGCTCTGTGAGCTGTAGACCTCGCAAAATTAGGTATATTGAGGTAATTACTTGATTTGAAAATACGAGTGTGTTAGCCACTCAAGTGCTCGCGTTAAAAAAAAAGGTGGTCTAAAGTGCTCAAGATTCACCGGGCATTAGCAGCGCATTGTCTTGTGTTGTTAATAAATCGATTGCCTGGCTTCGTCTAAACTTTTTGCTATGATTCTTTTTATGTTATAAAGCTAAAGAAACAGGCAATTTGTTTATATAATTAATTACATCGGTCACCATAGTAAAATATTTTTTTTAAAAGTCACAAACTTAACATACCGTTTCGAATGAGATCTTTTGCAATAAATATATTTTTATTTTAAAATCTAAATCGATAACATATGTAAATTTTATGTTTATTTAAAACTGTAATAGTTTACGCTTCGATTGATACCAAATAAAGTATATGTTCCCGGGGAAATATTTATCATAAAACCTTTTTCATTTGCAATGTTTACATTGTCAGTTTTGCAATTCGCCGCAAAACAGTGTAGTTTGTTTATGATTTTTTTATGAATAATTTAGGCAAACGAGTACAAAAATATTGTCAGACGTAGATAGAGACACTATTAATCTTTAAATAACAAGTGCCAGTTTTGTCAAAATCGCAGCAATTTCTGTCACAAATTATCAATAACAAAAAATAGCCTTACATACCTAACGTAATGAGGGCCGCTTTTGACGCCCGATTACAAATAGTTCCGTGCACTTCAAACCACATAAAACACTTAACACATATACTACACATGTTACAGTTCACAACTTAATAGATATGCGACCGATTACAACTCGATTTATATTTTTGTTCTCATTTCAAAGGTATACAAAAACCCACGTAAAGGTCCCGACTCAAACTAACGGACATACTCCGGCGGGCCTGCGCTGTCAAAATTTAATCATGGCGGCGATAAAGGACGGGGTACACTGGTGCGCAACGAAACCACAGTTCATGCAGTGATCGTCAATATTGAAATCACGAAATTTACATTTCTTATTATATCAATTACGAATAGTTACAGATCCTTAACTTATTACTTATACAATGCTAATACAAAATTAACAGCTGTACACTCATGGTGACTTTAATTATATATATTCTTGGAGTAATAATAACGTTTGGCATTTTATTTTAAATATCAGTGGCTGTCGTGATATAGAATAACTGACAAAGTAGAAAAGTTGGAAAACCGCCGATTTTTTCACTTCAAAGTTATATATCTCAACAATGGCTGAACCGATTTTGATAAAACATGTTTTACTAATATTATCGTTTCAGAGAGAAAAGTTATGTAATTCTCCTGTTATAAATTCGAGGAGTTAAAAATGCAGTGTTTTTTCACCATAATAGTTACAACTTTTTGGCTCGACATATCAGATCTCAAAGACCTCGTGTTTACGTGTCTAGACATTTATAGTTGCTTCAGTCATATTGATCCACGGCTATAAGATACTACTAAATTTCTCTTGGAAATCCTGCTCTGAAAAAAAGACAACCAAATCGGTTCACCAGTTTAAATAAAAGCTACGATGCCACCGACAGATATACACATTAAACTTATAACCCCCCTCTTTTGCGTTGCGTAGTATAGTAGTAGTAGGTACGGTACCAGAACTGACTATATTGTAATTTCATCATGTCAGCCGAAGGACGTCCACTGCTGGACATAGGACATATATTTATTTGGCACCTCAACAAGTTTATTTTAACTCTAACAGGTTCTCATTGCTGAGGTGATAAGTTTTATGTGATGTGGTATGTGTGTGGTACACGAGAGCAAAGTTACCTATATGCATATCGTGTATTTGAATCTCTCGATACGCTATAAAACCTATCATAGAATCACTTGCCACGCTCCCTAGTGATTCGATTAAGGCACTAAGGTATCCTTCGCTACCTCGGTATTCGAAATTATCACTCGTCGCAAAAAAACGAATGCTCTCTTATTGCACAAATAATTATTAAATCCTTGCCTGACACATCACGTAACCACTAAAGAGGAAAATTGTAATGAAAATTTAAGAAATTAAATTAAATTAATATTTGAAAAAAATAATCACATGTAACAACAAAATTCATACACTTAATTTGTGAGGTTAAGTATTTTTTTATTGGTACGTGGTTTTCACTGCCGCAATGAAGAAATTTTGGGGTGTTAAGTTAAAACGACTATGACAATATATATGCTAGCTACAAATAACTGAGATAACGGTCAATACGGGTCATAATCAGAACTGTTTTTTTTTTTTAAAAAAACCATAGGTACATTCTTATTTGACCCATTACATGGAATATGTGAATTTTATAAATTTATATGATCAGTTAAACACGTTAAAGTGAACCCTACCTCTACTTCATAGATTCATAAATAAAAGGTAAGCAGTTATATTGGTAATGGGCCGCCACTTAGTATGCGTAAAAGAACCTACCAAAAATAAATAAACTAAATTAAACCATTCTGCGACAATAGCCCAGTGTGCACCGCGCCTTACGACATAATACGTGGATCCGACGCGAATCGGCGGAAGTGCCTTGTGCAACCACAGTTGCGTACAATAGTATTTATAGACGTCACAAGTTCATTCACCTAATCCTGCATAGAACATACCTAATTGTTCATTAAAAGTGGATTTATGTTGATTTTAATAGACGCATTTATTGATTTTAATAGCCTAGTACAGAAATATGGAATAATCACATAATAATGTACGATTTAAATTTAACCTCGCAAAATTTTCATCACTCAACGTACTTTGTTGGAAGAATTTATCACATTCCATTTTAATTAGTATCGAAATATATGCTTTGTCTTATGAAGCAGTAAACCAGGATTAATTTGGTATATAATACCAACTAAAAAATGCGAAATTGATTGCTTACAGCATTTTTTAATCGCGAGCTCTTTCGCTGACGTACCGAACTTCGATGGTCATCAAAACAACTTTTATATTTTATAAAAATTGTTCCGTAGACTGCCGTTTTAATTTTTTTTATAGTTGCCACATTCATACTCTACCTATATAACTCAATTAAAAAGCGTTCTTTGCATGTTCCGCATAGCAACAATTTAAAAACCGTTGGAACTCCAACTCGCAACTAGTGTTGCGAGAGCACTGTACGTTTTCCCAAGTCGCAACCCTAGTTGCGGAGAGCACGTGAGTGGATAAGTAAGTATATTATCGATCGAATTGACTCAACAAAAGAATTGTATATAACATTTCTGATAAGAAATATGACCTGGAGAGGAAAACATCTCGATATAAATAAGAAAAAAAAAACTTTTTTTTTCAAATTTCAAAAACTTTAAAAACTGGCTCCGACCAAAAAATTTTATCTAATCATCAAACCTGCTTACAAAATTTCACGACAATCGGTTGAGAAATGCGACCTGTAGAGGAGAACATCCGTACATACATACGAAATATTGTTGTTTTTTTTTCAAACCTCAAAATTTTCAAAAATTGACTCGACATAAGAACTTTATATAACATTTCTGATGAGAAATGCGACCTGTAGAGGAAAACATCCGGACAGAAGTACGAAAAAAAAATTTTTTTTTTCAAATTACTAAAATTCCAAAAACTGGCTCCGACCAAAAAATTTTATCTAATCATAAAAACTGCTCACAAAATCTCACGAGAATCGGTTGAGAAATGCGACCTGTAGAGGAGAACATCCGGATTCCGGACAGACATACGAAAAAAATTTCGTCGAAGCTGAAACTAAGACGCTTCGCTCGCTTCGCTCGCTCGGTCAATAACTATGAAACACAACACTACAATTATGAAAGGTTGGAAGGTGTATTCTATGAACCGCTCCAGAAAAGTGATGTGAAAGTTACGAAAAAATATTAAATTAGAGGGAAAGGGGGGCGCCGCATACATGTAAACGGGGGATGAAAAATAATTAAATTACATAGGCGTTTGGGGTATTTATGGATTAGGCCTTTAAAAATGATATAGATGATTCTAAAAACCTTTTCCATTTAGTCAACTGTTGTTGAGATATTGATATTAGTTGTCAAATTAGTGAAAAGTGTATGTCCCCTTCTAAATTCCAAACTATGATGTTTAAAATTCTAAATACTTTTTTCAAAATACCTATACACTAAAAACCTATCTTGCACAAACAATAGAACGTAAGTGCCGTGAGTTCCCTATGAAGGTACGATCTTTTTTGATTCAATGTATTGTAAAGTGGTTTTATGTGTGTGTGTAGGTGTCAGTACGAAACCCTTCTTTGTGCGTGATCCGACACGCACTTGGCCGCTTTTTAAATGATATTCCAGCCAACTATCCGTGTAAGTAGCAGCGTAGATAAAACAAGTCTCATCGTCAGCGCGACATTATGCTCTATTCTGAGCTCTTTGCAGCCCGTTGTTTTTCATCAATCCCACTAATATTATAAATGCGAAAGTTTAGATGTTAGGATGTTTGTTGCTCAATCACGCAAAAACGGCTGAACAGAACAAGATGATTTTTTGTATACTAACAGTATATAATCTGGATTCACATATAGTATACTTTTTGTCTCCGATAATCACCCACAAAGGGATGAAATCGGTGGTGCAAATATGGTCTATGAAACGGGGTGATTTAAATCCTCATACGCCATTCTAAGCTTTAAGTTTCAGCCAATTGGGAATATAACGGCGCGTCAATCAATTTAATTTACCAAAGCAGAATTTGACGTATTGTACACTGTCACTGTCACTTGCATATTTAAGTGACAGAGATGCAGCGGTCGTGCGGTTAGTTCTTACTAAATACACAAGGGTGCTACGATCTATGGGAAAACAAATAATTCTAAAGCGAGAATGAGTCCTACGCAGACGAAGTCGCGGGCAAAAGCTAGTTTGACAATATACGAGTACCATAATTCATGAGTCTTTCTCGTTCCTTGTCGGTCCACATTTCGTCAACCCTGATTAGCTCACAAGTCATTCACAAATGAGACTCTTTTCCGCTCGATGTACTTACAGAATGTTCGACATGTGTCTGGCCCACTCCCACTTATATTCCGACTTCTTTGACGAATCAACTAATACTCATCATTATCAAATACCTACACATGTGGAACTGGTGTATGATATACTGAAAGTAACCACTGCACTGCGTCACACATCAAAGTAATATATTAATATAAAAATACAATGGTTTGAGTAACAAATTAATTTGCTTTAATAGTGCAAAACAGGAAGAAAGAGTTGTATGTAGATTCAGCGGAGCATGTCAGCTACGCGACTCACAGGCGGAGATAAATGTTTGAGAAGTGTGTTGTATCGTTGTAGTTACGTGCCTGCGAACTTTCGATAAAGAACGCCTGTTGCGGCTCACTGACATGGCAAAGCCTTAACGGCCCCGCTGTGCTGCTCACACCGATAACTCTCATAAATTGACGCATGGCTACTGGCTATCATAGATTATGTTTAGACCAATAAATATCATGTATTCAACTTGTGTTGCGTTTTGTGACCGGGATAGTCGTCAGTATGTCGGGCAGGCGCATGGTTTTGCGTAAACTGGTCATACACACAATTAACTAAAGGCCGATTTATATCTGACGTGACTTGCCGCGATGCGACAGAACGATAGTGGTGTGTACTGTTAGAATCACAGTCATCTCATCGCTCCAGAGAGCATCATGACAGAATACAAATCAACCTTTAGATACTATTTCCGTTTTCCGGACTTCCGGATTTGTCGGTACGGAGGCGGTACGATATGAGAAAACATTACACTTCTTAGGCTACTTCCTGATTTTTACGTGATTTTACCGATGTGAGATTTCCTCACTTGACGAAATACTGTCAGTAATACGTTTGCGCAGTAGTAATACCATGCGCAGATGTGGGGCAGTACTGCATTAGTATCGGTTGACACTGACAGCTGACAGTTTTCTCATATCGTACCGCCCCCGCATCGACAAGTCAGGAAGGCACCTTATCTTTTTATTGGAAAATTCATTTTATTCTGTCAATGACTTCATGGATATGAAATTTGTTTGACATTGTATTTTTAAATTATAGTTTTATTTCAGTATTTAATTTAAGTCCTAATGATTATTTAAGTTATTTACATTGTATTTTATAATTGTATTTTTATTCTTGTAATTTATTTGGTTTTAGTATGATTATTATTTAAATATTGTGAGAAATCTGTATAATTGATTATTATCATTTTGACATCGCATTAATGATTTGACGATCATAATATAAAGTCGTATAAATTGACTTAGGATAATTTATATTGTATTTTTTATATTATGAAATAAATAAATCTATCTAAATCTATCTAATCTATTAGGCAGTCGTGTAAAAACTGTCAGCTGTCAGAGTAACTGACAGTCTAGTCGGTATCGCATCTCAACTGCGCGCCTACATTTAAATGAGTGCTTCCTAACTAGGGTTCGCGAAAGCGGGGCGATACGAATGCAGTACTGCCCCGCTTTTGCGCATGGTATTACTACTGTGAAAACGTAATACTAACATCAGTAAGCTCACGTCATATAACAAAATACTACATATCGATCCCGCCACGCCAAGTCAGGAGTCGTTCGTAGCCTTAGGTAGGTAGTAAGTACAGTCAACAGCAAATGTAGATGATCATTTTAGTACTTTGTTGAACTAACATAACGATACTGCGACAGTTGGGATGCATCAAAGTCGTGAAAGTGACAAGGTACTAAAATGATCGTCTACTTTTGCTGTTGACTGTGCATACATACCTTTTCTACGTTTCAAATCCTCGTAATAATTTTGACATCCGCCATCTTAACGCAAACAGCGGATTATTAGTTTTAAAAGAGTTTTCTATGAATCCAGTAATATACATATCTAATCCACGAAGAAGAGAAGCGCTTTCTTGAGGAGATTGCATTCTTACTTCAATTAGTAACAAAACAAAACAAAAGTCGTAAAGAAAACGAGCGTAGCTGCGAGAAGCGACGTGTTTGTGCTGGAGAGATTTATTACTTACTATATCAATATCTTATTTTTCTCGAATTTGTGTTGCTAAAAAGAACCTTAATATTTTAAAATAAAGTCCACGTTCCAAAACGCTGCGACGCGAGTTATGAGTTTTACAAACTCAACTATGGTTTTTTCTGTGATTTAGGGACAAGATCGTAATTAAAATACGCAGATTAATGAAGCTTTTATATCACTTGGAAAATAACGACCGGGTTTCTATATTCAACCACTGTTTACTTTGTTCTAGCGCTGGTTTGTTGGCATTATTATCCTAGCCAACAATGTTTTTGTTCGAAATAGAGTTCTTGAAAACGCTCCAGGCTAATATAATGTCGATGTTGTCAATAAGAGGTCTCATTTCGGTATACAATTAAAAAAGTCAATTGATTTGATTCAACATTGGGATCGTACATTAATCACGGGGTGCTTATTTAGCAATTTTTTTACCTCCACTTCCGTGTACTCGTATTCGTGATGGGGTTTTTGACAACCCTTCCCCCTATCCAATAAATCATCTAATGTATTTATTTATGCTGAAAAATTTCAAAATAATTGTCTTGACAGGTAACTGCCTGCAAAAATAATTACCTATACGAGACATAAAGACATAATGTGGTGATCTCTATCTAATTCTTCTTTAAGATTAAACATGAGATATAATGTCTACTAGGATGTCTGCTTCAACCCCAACCTATGTTAAAAGCAGTATAGTGATTGTGACTTGAGCAACCCCACTATTTAAGAGTGCGCAGTACGCTCGGTTCTCCATACAAACGTATTTATGCTCTCATTTTAAAACGCCATGCTAGAATAACATGAAACTTTGTATACACAATTGGATCCGCCATATCTAGGTCGGAACATAGTTTCTGTTGCATGAAATTATAATGGAAAAAAAATACAGCGATTATTAAGGTTTTCATACAAGCCGTAAAAACTCCAAAAATCACTGTATTTTTTTCTTTTACAATTTCTAGCAACAGAAACTTATTTCCGATCTAGATATGCCGGATCCCATTGTGTATACAAATTTTCATGTTATTCTAGCATGGCGTTTTAAAATGAGAGGGTAAATACGTTTGTATGGAGAGCCGAGCCAGACCGAGCGTACTGCGCCCTCTTAAATCAATCGGTCGAAATCGGTGGCGTCCTTGTTGACTTAACTGTGTTTGTGCTATAGGTTAGCAAGCTTAACGAGAGTCATAAATTTTCCCTACGAAATCAATTTATCGAAAATTTCTTGGGTAATTGAATTTTCTTGAGTGGGACGTAACTCGCGTTTGTGTTATGGACGCGACAGAGTTTTTGTTCCCTGATCTTGATATATGATAGTCGAAATCTTGCGTAAAGTTTACTCCAGCCCGATAACTTAATTTAGTTAGACTCTTGTTAATTATAACAACATTTCATTCGATTCCTGTATAATTTTTAAGAAAAAAAAACCGACTTCAATGAGTCCGGTGAAAGATTATTAATCTTAGATGGTGCACTCTTAGATTCCATACAATAAAATACAAAAATGGCCATAAGTATGTTTATAATGGTAGAAGACTAAGTACCCTCAATTCCTCATGAAATCATGGAAAAACCTTGCTTGCTTGACAAACAAAACGAAGAGAACAAATCGCCAAACGTGAACTACGCGTCGTTGAAGAGTTCCGTTCTGATCATCGTCAGCAGTTCCACTTCATCAAATGTCACTTTTATGAATGAAAATGCTTGATTAGTTCATGAAAATACTAAAATCACTATTTGTGTGCCTTTCACATTTGAGGAGTTTCCTCGATTCCTAATGGATCCCATCATCAGAACTTGAGCATGACAAAAATCAATCGTGAAAATAGAACTTGCTTAACAAACACCACTAGAAGGACAAATCGCCAAACGTGAACTTTTCGTCGTTGAAGAGTTCTGTTCTGATCATCATCAGCAGTTCCACTTCATCATATGTCACATTTTTGTATGATAATGCTCGATTTGTTGATAAAAACACAAAAATCACTATATGTTTGCCTTTAAGATTTGAGGAGTTCCCTCAACTCCTCATGGATCCCATCATCAGAACTCGAGCATGACAAAAATTAATCGTGAAAATAGAACTTGCTTAACAAACACAGCTAGGAGGACAAATCGCCAAACGTGAACTTTTCGTCGTTGAAGAGTTCTGTTCTGATCATCATCAGCAGTTCCACTTCATCCAATGTCACATTTTTGGATGCAAATGATTGACTTGTTGATAAAAACACAAAAATCACTATACGTTTGCCTTAAAGATTTGAAGAGTTCCCTCAATTCCTCATGGATCCCATCATCAGAACTGCCTTTTGACAAAAACGGGACCAACATGGATATATATACATACAATGAAAAAAAATTTTTTTCAAATCGGTTAAGAAATGACGGAGTTATGGAGTAACAAACATTAAAAAAAAAAAAAAAACATACAACCGAAATGATAACCTCCTCTTTTGAAATTTTGAAGTCGGTTAAAAATTGTACACATCTGTAAATTGAATTGATCGCATAGAAATTACGAATTTTATAATACATTGTTATTCAAGGTTTGAAAGCCACCCTTTTTAGACGAGATACTTTGCTAATAGTCCGAGGTTGTTGTATGGGTATTTTCACCTGAGTTATCATTCTGATTTTCTTTCCTATACGAGTGATCTGAATAATTGCCATACAAAAATATTTTCTGAATCAGTCAAATCCTATCGAATCTATTTGAAAGTCGTTAGTTTTGTAACTACTGACCACTTTGGTGGGAACTGTTGAATGAATTTAGTCATAGTTTTGCTTTTCTTTATTTGCCTCAATGTCATGTACACGTCAAGTCAATAGTTTACGACGACTTCTCAATTCAGCTGCGTTAGAACTTCTCCATCCCTCCTCTTGGTGGAACTCGTATAGGATCTCTATAGAAATCCTGACTCTGAGTATTGAACGAATGAATGCATATACCTTATTGAAAACATTGAGAAGTATCAATAACAGTTTTTGTTTATTTCCATAATTTCATATTTTAATCCACAATAAGGTCGGTTTCCCCCTCGGGTTGGAAGGTCAGATGGCAGTCGCTTCCGTAAAAACTAGTGCCTACGCCAATTCTTGGGATTGGGTAGCGGACCCCAGGCATTCTTCAGGATGCAACTGTACTGGGAATAACGCTAGGAGGATGATGAAGCTTCAAATATTACAACAATTTAATGGCAGTATGGCTGATAAGTTTCCCCCAATTTGATTCTTTAAATAAGTTTAGGACGCGCTTGTACATATTCATAACCACTTGCATAAAATGTATGCAAGTATCCACCAGTCTTATTACCATTAGTTAAAATATCAGGTCATAATAATAATTAAAATTTAATATTTTCATTACTTTTATTTAAATATATAGTAATAACAATTATAAACTAAGTTTAAAACCAATACAATTTTAGAATAGAATTGAATAGAATACAAGAAATTTATTCAGATAACGCTTTTTAGTGTTACATATACAATAGAATTTTTTGAGAGTGGCTGAACTGGCTTTGCCATTGTTTTTTTTTTTTCAACCCGTGGAGTGACATGCCTCACTTTCAACCAGCTTCTTAGGTCAACACGTAGCGATTATATTCTCTTTGAGGTCAACTATTACCTAATGAAATTGTCTTTGATCCAGCAATATGCATAATTTCGACTACAGGGAATGAAAAGTACACCGTGACTTGTAAATATTTGTTATTACTCGTATTTACAAGTAACGGCTTGTCTTTGATCCAGTAGTATACATAATTTGAATGAAATAATTTGAAATATAATGATTTTATTTTGCAAGAACATACACAGGTATTAGGATTACATACATGTCAGTAAGACAAAATATTTGTCATGAAAGTAATGTTCCGTCACAATATGGCATGCAAAATCAATCAAAATATTCATTTAAATTATAATATGGTCTAGTAAGCAAATATAATTTTAATTTTTTTTTTTGGAATTCATTGTTATTACATTGTTAAATGTCATACAACTGTCTGTTCTTTTTTAAAGTTGTTGTTAAATTCGGCCAATTTGGTCGCGTTCAACACCACCAAAACTCAGGCATGTCTTTACACTGCGAAACGGAGTCCTTTCACCTTGAGCTCATTGGTTTAAGTCTCAAATCTAACTTGAACTTTGGGCCCACTATCGAATCCAAGACAAAAACTGCAGTTCAAAAACTTGGTATCCTGTATAAGGTGAGGCGGTATTTCACACGGAAACAGCTTCTTACCTTGAACCAAGCACAGATTCGGTCGTGCATGGGGTACTGCTGCCACCTTTGGGAGGGTTCCGCCAAGTATCAGTTGGCGGCCTTGGATTCAGTATATAGAGCGCCATGCTCGCAGGCTTCCGACGCGGACGGAACGGACGATCCGGCGGTTTTAATCTAAGTTGCAGAGCTTGGAACACCGACGTCGAGTCGCTTGTTTGTCTGTGTTCTATCGGATACATTTTGGAGAGTGCACGGGAATTACATGGCTTAGTTCCGCCTTCCCCGTTCCATCGCTGGAGACGTGGTGAGCGGTTACATCCTTACGTTGTTAGTCTACCTAATGCGAACAGCTAAGGACTGGAATTTGCTCCCACCGTGTCTGTATTTCCTGATACATACAATCTGGGTCTCTTCAAGACAAGAGTGAATAGGCTTATTATTGAACCAATAACCAACATATTAGACCTTGTCATCGCTTTCCATCTGGTGAGACTTAGGCCAATCGCTGCTCAGTCTTTCATTAAATATTGCTTATTGAAAAAAAAAAACAATTGAATAAATTATGATTCGAAAAAAAAATTGGTTTCTCATCATTTAAGAAATTGTACATTTTAATTCCACTATATTCAAAACTTTTTCCTGTAATGTATGTCATTTTTAGAATTAGGTAACTGAATGTCAGAGTTAGGTCTCAACCTCTAGCCTGCATGAATACATGCAAGCTAACAATAGTTAGCTTTACATTCAAACTAAACTTTTGTAATGTTAATATTGTGCTTGTTACGTATAAATGTTTGAATCTGAATCGAAATCGAAATTGGAAATGACCGTGATATCGCTTGAAATAAAACTCACTAAGTATTATTTAAAGCGATATCACGGTCATTATTCCATGCCTCACAAAAATGGGACGACAATGCTCTAGAGGTTTTACCTTGTCAACATACCGAACAGCCTTTTTAGGGTTCCCTAGTCAACTAGGAACCCTTATAGTTTCGCCATGTCTGTCCGTCCGTCCGCGGATAATCTCAGTGACCGTTAGCACTAGAAAGCTGAAATTTGGTACTAATATGTATATCAATTACGCCGACAAAGTGGTAAAAAAAAGGGGAAAAAAATATTTTATTAGGGTACCTCCCCTATACGTAAAGTGGGGAGTGTTTTTTTTTTCATTTTAACCCTACCGTGTGATATATTGTTAGATAGGTATTTAAAAATAAATAGGGGTTTACTAAAATCATTTTTTTACAATGTTAATATTTTCGGAAATAATCGCTCCAGAAGTAAAAAAAAATGTGTCCCCCCCCCTCTAACTTTTGAACCATAAGTTTTAAAAATATGAAAAAAATCTCAAAAGTAGAACTTTATAAAAACTTTGTAGGAAAATTATTTTGAACTTGATAGGTTAAATAGTTTTTGTAATTTTTTCAAAAAAAAAAATGTGACGGACGGAAAACTACGGAACCCTACACTGAGCGTGGCCCGACACGCTCTTGGCCGGTTTTGTTTTGTAAAATTTCGACAGCATAACCTTCATTTCACGTATCATGTAATGAATACCTCCCTATATTTAACAGAGTTTTTTTATAAAACTGTTACGGGCGGAGAGAGGGAGTTTGTTAAGCGAGTAGTACGTAATATGCTTACGTCGGCAATGTTTACTTTATCTATTCAGGGGTAAAGCGAGTACACATCGTGCATCCTAAGCCTGAATGGAGCGCGTGAACGATCGTCGCCTGATGGACGAGCATTGCAATCCACAGAGTTGAGGAAAATGCTTTCATAAAACATTTGATCTGTTCGGTCAACTGTCGAGGTTCGTAGCTCTATTCGCTTGTCGGTTCATAGTGCGCTGCAAATACTAATTGATTTAACTTTGTATTGGTGTTTCTCGTATTTTTGCAAAAACAATATCATTGCTAACAAGAAATGTTTATAGAAATAAATGTATTAATAATGTCAACCATTACTTTCACTATTAAGAAAATTCGGTGCCTTGTAAGCAGACATAATACTTACGTATACCTAGTTATCCTTGAAAATCAGTAAAATCTCTCCTGAGGCATTCGGGTATATAAGTAAAATCGGTATTACCTATTGCAAAAACGTCGAGCACGATTGGGATATTTGATAACTCATTTGCATTTAGCCGAGCATCCTTTGATTTAGTAACCGTATGTGGTGGTTATGTAACCCGAGATTATTAAATTTGATGATGACAGTAACGAACTTGGCTGCTGGGCCACAATTGCGAGAAAATAAATAGCTGTTTTATGAATCTTAATTATAATTTATGAGCGTGGCGGTAACGTGTGACACTCAATATAAAAAAAAAACCATTACATTCTGAGATATAATTAGTTACAATATGACAACAAAAAGGTAAATGAATTTAATTAATGCCCCCCAGGGTCATTAAAAATCAGTAATTTTAAAATAACCAACAAACTTAGCCAAAGCAATATGAAACTGTAACAAGGTTGTTAACATTACATTAAGGGTAAGTGAAGTGAAATGATGTGGCACCTTTTTTCGTTCTTTAAACGGTGTGGCATTACAATCGCTGAAAGTATAAGTGAATTGGTTATTTATTCAAATAGCAAAATAATTATTTACCGACTCCTCTAATTCGATTTAATGTTTATTGATCCGTGGTATAAAAATAATTTGTCCTGTAAGCGGAAACGAAACATTTTCCGTGTTAGCATGAAGCGGTTGCGACATACGTTGGTGTTATTGTTCTACTCTAGCAAACTGCAGAAAATATTGAAAGGAAAAAGTTACGGACTGCCCCGTTGAACCGTGAACACGGCAAAATGTTGGCGATGACCAACCTTGCAACGGAAGCAAACTGTAAAAGTTTCTGTTTGACGTAAAAGTAGTTTGTCGGATTATGGTTCCGAGATTTCTTATTTGGGCAACGCAGCAGCTTAGCTTCGTATACCATACTGGAAGTATTTGTAACTCCAAGAACCACCTACTACCACTACTACTTTTCGCTACCTACTTGGGGGTTTATTCTTACAATTAATAGACAGTCTATTGAGAATAACCAAAATAGTTCGCTGCATTTTAAAGTATTTATGTTAAAAAAACCATCTAGCGCTGTAATTTCTATAAAGCGCAATTTATTTCATGATTAGACGTTCTCCTTTACGCTACAGCTCGGTGTATCTGTAAATTACCAGTTACCCGCTTTTTCTTATACAAAGCCCCTAAATTAGATTTTATTTTTCGGGAAAAAGATACACGCCAAGTAACATTATCTGCACATAAATTGAAAAATGAATATTTTATGTAATACAGCTAGGCTCTTTTGCACATACTCGTAATACTAATTAATTATTAAGGACTCTTGTATAATAGTCTGCGAGATAATTGTATCACTGTCGTAGAATCGTCGTGGATTAAATGTGATTGGTGTAGAATATTTCAATTGAAAACATAATCCAAGGTAAGTAAATATTATTAAAAAGATAATCATTTATTTATGTACAACGAAAATATATACAAGAATACTTAACCAAAATAATATAAAGAAAATTAAAACTCAATAACATTGGAATTTTCTATATGAGTTCTATTAACACGACTACGCTCTTATACAACCAAATTCACTAATATTGTAAAGAGGGAATATTTGATTGTTTGTTTGTTTGCATTGAACAGGCTCCGAAACTAATGAACCGATTTGAAAAATTCTTTCACCGTTGGGAAGCTACACTATCCCCGGCTGATAAAGGCTATATTATATTTTCAAAAAACTAGGGATCCTTACTAAAACTCGAATAATGTAACCCAAGGTGTAAAAAATATACCTAAAATATTCTTTACATTACGTGCGGTGCGAAAAATTTTGATGGTAGGATAATTATTTTTTAATTGTTTGTGTGTATTAATATTATTTTTTGTTAAATACCGTGCGTAGCCGGGGCGGGCCGCTAGTATTGAATAATATTAAATTCAGGCCGGTATTATTTTCTAAGTTAGCCACTCTTTAGAAATTAAGATGTTCTTTACAGTGAAACTCGGCTACTTATTTCATCAAACCTACGTTACGACAGGATTAGTGTACGAACTCGCACATTTATGTCTTACAAGCACTTGTATTTAGGTAAGTTGTATTAGCTTGTGTCGGTGGATTGCGCTGCAGCGTCGTTTCATTATTAATACTTGACAGCGGCTGACGGCGTTATTACACTCGTATGCAGCATTTGCATTAGCTGTAATGAAATATAGATCACAAGAACTAACGATGGCTTATAAGTACTATATAATACTCTATAACTGCAATAGAGGAAATATAAATAACTGCAGATATCCCAATATGAGTTGAGGAAGTCGCATGTAGATATTTATCCTGTTACTTACATAAATATGTCACTATCCACACGAAGCTCATAAGAACGAAGACAAACAAAAATTAGGCATGCCCGAGGCACCTTACTTCAATTAGGGGCTGAAGCGTCATTTCATACAGACATCTGGTTATCCAGGAAACATTTTATCCTGAGATACGAGCAACATGGTAGTCTGCTCACGTATTAGGCAGGTGTATTTAGGCTGCGATTGCTTATATATTGAAATAGTGCACATCAAGCAACTAAAGTTATAGGCACTATGAGTTCGTTACTTCGTGCACGACTTTTTTTGAATATTTTTCGCCAGAGCGACTCTAAAGGATGATTCACAGTAGGCCGTTCCATGTCCGGGCCGGCCCGTTTTCTTCTAGAGAAATACGCCGGCCGTTGCGTTTGCTTTCATAGAAAACGGGCCGGCCCGGACACGGAACGGTCTACTGTGAATCATCCCTAATACTTTCATATCTCAATAAAATAAAGCTAAGATCTACTAATATTAGCAGAAAGGCACAGTTTTAAAGCTCCGACCGTCGCGCCGCATGAACAAACGTAAATAAGGTCGACGCACGATGTTTCGGTTCACTGAAAAAGTTAGACAAACATTGTTCACGCTGCATGCGGCACATATGAGTATTGTAATTGTGCTACTAATATTACGATACGGAAGGATATATTTGCCTCGATATATTCCTACCTTTATCAAGACAGCTTAATCAAGTTTTCAACTTCTGCCACCATTTATTTCAGCTCTGGCCTTTATTATATACATTTGAATAATTTTGAGATTCATATGAGATGAACTCTGACCTTTATACCGTTTTATGGCTGTTACTGAACCTCAAGAGGTACGAGTATAATCATAATACTGGCAATAAGTACGACTTAGATAAATGGATAAGAAATTGTTACGCTTAACTGTACAGTCACCGGCATTATTATCTGCCTAACCAAAGGCGGAAAAAATATTTGACACGTCCTAACGGCCCTTCAAATAGAGTCGTGTCAGATATTTATGCACGCTTTGTTGTGTCAGATATTGGAGCTGGTGATTGTACATATAGATATAATGAGATTAAAGAATGGTAATAAGTTAATCATGTTTCACAGATTACAACAATGAAAATAATATACATTTTTTTGCCTAGTGCCTTAAAAAAAATTGTATACTAATCTCTCGAGTTTTCTGTACCTGATGGCACCGTAAGCGATGATGGCAGTCATAAATATTACGCGGAGCCTTGCCTAGTTTCATGGCCTAAGGTTACCATAGTCCTGTCAGGCACTTTTGCAGATGATGAGTAATGAATTCCCAACGTGACCAAACCGGTTTTTTTTTAAGGAAAGTTACGCAGTTAAGTTTTGAGATAGAAACTCCTGTATTTCATACGCTTCATTTTCTTGCAAAGTGAAACATAAGGTGTGCCAATCTTTTACAATATCATCGAAGTTCATTTTGTAATCGAATAAATTTGGTATACAATACTACTTTCCAAGCTGAAGGAAGTTACCAAAATGCAAAGCTATTAAATTATCCTCCGTAATTAATTAGATTATGCTCATTCAACAACTGTTTTTTTTAAGTAGTCGGAAAGTAGTTTTTATGTAGTCCTCATTTTGCTCCTTATAGTTTTTAGCAGTAATACCTAATCGTACGGCTATTTCTTTATCTGTAAACTGTCGGACATTTATGGTCGCATCGACTTCACATTTACACGTCTTTGAACGTCACTATATTGACTTGTGGTTAATGAATTTTATTATCTCAATAGTAGATTGTTAACCCAGGGTTGAAAGTGACCCATTTCACCCGAGATATTAATAGTTCGAGGGTGTAATGGGTTATTTCACCAGAATGAAACGTACACATACATTTTACAAAACAAGTATTATTAAGAATAATCAGTTCAAATAGCTATTGGTTTCAATTTTGTTTTTGTTTATGTACGATTCTATAAATAAATGTATAGAATTAGATTAAGTTTACCAACTTTTAACCTTTTTACTCTGGACATTGGGTGCGGCCGACTAGACTAGGTAATCGAAATGGTCACGTGCATCTATCCAGAGGCGATGCCGAAAAGTGAAAAAAGTGCCAAGCTATCATGGCATTATGGCGGGTAGCAGAATTGAGGAATGATTTAAAATGTTGATTTTTTGTAATTGCGAAAGAGATAGACGAACAGTAAAATGATTTTTTTCTGGCCTAAAAGGAATGTTATTAAATATATACACATTATTTACAAGAATAGTAACAACAAAAGAAATAAAACTATGGCTAGAAAAATAAAAAACACATTAATACTATGAATAAAAACTTGAGCCAAATCGGCGCCAGGCGGTAAGGTGCCCTGAAGGCTGGCCGAGTTGCCACGTTGTATAGCAATGCTAAATACGTTGGGCTAGGCATGAGCCAGCCTCCTCCTCGAGGGTGCCCGCCTTGTCGGGCGGGGAGGGGGGGGGGGGGTTAGTAACCGTGAACTGGTCATCCACGGTGAAGCTAAGAGGCACCCAGGGCCGGCCTGTTTGGGCTGCCGGCTGGCCCGTGGAGGGCGCTCCCAGCGGGCTCGGGTAGCCCGCTGAGGATGCGTTGAGGAGGGGCCGCAGAAGAAGAGGAGTGCCGGTATTGCGGTGAGCTGTTCTCCCTATCTTCTGTGTGTAATGCATTTTCCCCCCAAAACAAAAAAATGAAATTTCTGTACGTGAAATGATTTAATATCAACCGATAAGATGGTAACAAACACACCGGATAATGTCTAGCTAAGTTTAGATATATTTATTTTTATTTTAATGATATAATGTAATTCAATTATCTTCGACTCCGTGGTTAGTCGTGGCAAATAATAAAATTTTATTATCCACCCTAGGGATGAAAAAGTGTGTTTGGAAACATGCCCCGGCAGGTACCCATGAAAATTAAACTTTCAGAACACACATTTTACTTATACATACAGGATGGGCCCTGTAACTGGAGCAAAAAATTAAACGGTAAAATCAATGAAATTAAAAAAAAAAAAAATGCAAAAACAATTACGACTCATAACATGATACTAGCCCAAATACTGCATTGACTGATGCGCTATAATCTCGTGGTGTCAAGATCCATTAAGGATGATTCACAGTAGACCGTTCCGTGTCCGGGCCGGCCCGTTTTCTATGACAGCACACGCAACAGCCGGCGTATTTCTCTAGAAGAAAACGGGCCGGCCCGGACACGGAACGGCCTACTGTGAATCATCCTTTACTCGGACGTCATAACTTCAGATCAAAATATCTCCGTATTGAAAATTTTTGAAAATTTTTCGGACACTGTTACTGCAGTTGCTCGAAGGAATCGTCCTTTTAAATACTTGCTGCAGTTACAGGGCCCACCTTGTATAATGCATGAACTAATTATTCTAAATTAATTTGTTAGTTTGCGCCTGTCAGTGACATTTTGATTACCAAGTTTACAATTACAATTTCTTACAATTACAAATACAAGTTCTTTCTATTTACAAGGTTACAATTACAAATTTTATTTTATTTTATTGGAGGGACATTGCAACCATATAGACCTATCAATGAACTTTATAAAATTAATAATATATGTATTTGTATATATACCATTCCGTAGTATTCAACTCTGTCACGTCTCTTAGCAAGTTACTCTTGAATCCTTTGAAGTTGGAGAGCTTGCCCGCCGCGAAATTCACTCTTCCCGGCAAAGTTACCGGTTGTTTCACAGTGCCTACTTAGTCAAATAAAGTCATATCAAGTCATATCATGGCCTCAAGCACTGCCCCGCAGAAGTTTATTAGGTACGCGTTATTGAAAGGTAATGTTCATACCTACTTGTGGGCCAAAGGAGTTATTTCCTAGCTATTACGCGGCGTTTTCGATTAGGTTTTGATTCATTTTCCAAAGTGAAAATGACATTTAGATTTACCTATCGTATGTTTGAAAAGTTACGTAGTTGCTTCAGTCGCAGCCCTGTAGGGAATAATAAATTATTATTATTATATAAAAAATAAACTATTATTTTAACTAGACAGACAGTAGGGAAGCTCACGTATGGAGTTTTTTTTTCGGGAAAGTTTTGTCTGAATGTCCGTCACGGGTAGGGTTTGATTGTGGGCTGTGGCATGTGTGCATTGCCGCGCGCATTTACGTGTGTGCGTGAACGCGACCTTAGAGCAAAGAAAATGGCATCTACTCATTGTCAAAATTTTGTTCCAGAAAACCAACGATGACATTTTTTAAAGAGTACTAAATAGATGATGAAAAACTATAGTCTTGGTGACTAAATTCATGGTAGATTCATAGTTGATTGTGGCTTATTTTAGAATAAGCCATATTACCACGAGATGGCAAATAGTTCGTGGAAAATAGTTCGAGGGGTAATAATATGGCTTTTCGAACAGAGCCACCCCCATCACCACTTCTTTTAACTTCGACTGCGAGAAATTAATAAACAAAGATAAGGAAAAAAATGTTCCACAAGGAACATATGCATAATTTGGCGGCACTGGCACTATTTGTTTTTATTCATCTTTTAAGTACACATACAAATATAAGACTCTGGTTTGAGTAGATAAATACACAGGGAAAAAATGCCACACTGATCTCCCATTTAGCGCAGCTAAGTGTTGCTTAAACGATTGAATCACTTTTTAAATGATGACTTTTTAAAATAAAAAATTGGGACAAACAAAACTTAAGAAATGAATTAGGTTTCCTAATTTATTAAAATTGGAAAAAAAAATGTAACATCATTTCCCTAGGAGTTAAATTTACTACTTTAGCCCACTTTTTATGACACTCTATTCAAGCATGAGAAATTAAAAATACATTCCTATTACTCGTATTTATGTACAGTGCTATTATTACTTACCTATTGAAAACTTGTTTAATTTGGTAAAAGCATAATACCTACACAGTGTGTGTTGAATAAAACAATGAAAGAAAGAAAACATGACATAAAAATGTAACACTGTATCGCCGGTTATCCGGGTTCCTGGGTAGCTGTTACAACGCTGGCGGTGATAAATGGACTTGCGCACCCCCTGGTTCTGCATTTACTAAAATAGTGTAAAGTTATTTAATTACTTACAATGATCATATTTATTTAGTAGATTCCTAACAGACAAGTAAAAATCACACATATGACACACGCAAGACACAATACAAATATGTTGGAGAAATGATAATAGGTAAATGAATCCATAAAAAAGTTATAAAAATTGTTTTGCTACCTATGTGTGACAATATCATTTTAAAGTATACGTACTTATCATTAATCTTAATCCGGCGTAAAGAGTTAAATTGACGTATTATTCATTATTACCTGAACTTCGCTTAGTTTTTATGAATGCTGGGAGAAAATGAGAAAAATATCCGTTTAAACTCAAGGGCCCTCAACTTTAAGGGTGCCATTAATCTTGCTAATTACACTAAAATTTCGGCCGCAGAAATAGAACCTCCGGCGCTGCCCGGTCCTCTCTCATAATAAACCATATTTACATATACAGCCCCAAACTTTTTTATTTTTAAACCGCATTATCTCTTTGCCTTAGGTTTGATATTCATATCACAAGATTTGCGAATCTTGGTCATTCCACCAGGCATTTATCCCATAGGATATGAACAATGACATACCAATATCCTTGCTACAAGAGTACTAATGTACATAGGTAATTATTTTACTGAAAGCATGAAGGTTCATCCATGTCAGCGTAGTAACAACACCTTTAGTTGTTCTTGGCGCCGTTGACAAGATAACACACGGCTCCTTCATTAGGTACCTTTAGGCATCCATGAAGATCGTGTTTTATCTTGTTTCTGAACTGTTATGCCAGAATAAACAGAAGTACTGACTAGATTTTCAATATATAAACTGAAGCTCATTTAAATACCTATTTCATTTTATTAAGATTACCTAGGCATGGATAAAACAGTGATTTCTAAACTTAACCAACACGCGTCCGGAGCGGTTTTGTTATGTAGGTACCTACATCCTACATTATTGCGGTCTCATACTTAACCCGAATGATATTACCCGCATCAAAGCCATAACAGCAGCATCCGTATCCCTCTCTGATTGCGCTAACAATTGGGTGCGAGGCCTAATTAACAAAATGGCCGCCTTAACAAAACTGTTGATTTTACGCTCTTATATAAAAATAATTCGAACATTATGCAATACACACTATTAGAAACAAAAATAAAACAATCACGCAAATAACATATATCGTATCTTTATATAAAAGATAGAAAAATAAGAAACGATAACGGGTAAAAAAAAAAAAATATTTTACATTATTTTTTCAGTACAAGCACAAAGTAAATGGTGTAATAACATAACATCCAGTGGAAGCATTGTTCAAATTTATCTGACTCGCATCAGGCCGGGTTTTAAAATAAATGAGATCGGTTTTCGCTTCAAAATGCGGGGCTTAAAATATAAGACTTAATTCATTAAAGTCGAGAGACAGCATAAACGACAACGACAAAATGCGTTCCCCGCTGCCACTTGAAATAACTTGATTTCGGGTGCACGCTCACTTGATAGTGGGATAACTCTAGCTAATGTTCTTATGGTGTAACGCTTTTAGCGTTGATCCCCTGCATTAGGCATCAGATGTGGTTGTTTAATGATTAACGTGCACTTTGGCACTTTGGGCGATATGTCTAGTTTTAGAGGCTTTGCTTAAGAGGTGGGCTTTACACTTGGGCTTAGAATAGTAAGAACAGTAAATACACTACCAATGTTTGTTATACTCATATAATGCCTTGATGTTAGGTTGTTAAGAATAGGTACAAATGGTAATGAGAACCTGGGCACCAACTTTGTTAATAATTATATTATGTGCAAATATTTTAAAACATGGTAATAAAAAACTGAATAAGGCCTGGTAATTTTTTATTGATTTATTTTCTTATTTATGTTAGTAAAATTTCTAGTAAAGAGTCTTTCTCGCTTACTAAAATAAATAACCAACCTATGGAAATAAAAAAAAATATTATACGTACGTTCAATATTTTTAATAATTATTAACCATTATTTTTGTTCATTATAATGTAAATAAACCCTAACAGATCCGTTTCGAAGAAATATGATCCATACCTACACAAAACGATTATAAAACGGATTCCTAACTAAGGATTTGGTTGATTAAGATAATATTTATGCATATTTGTCATTTTTTAGTTTCCTTGTATCGGGAATGAAAAGTATAGTGATTCGGTGAGTGATTAAGTTATTAAATTACTGGTCAAAATAACTTGTCTGAAATGAATATAACAACGAACGAACAGATACGAAATACAACAATATTTCAAAATCTAACCTCGGGTGCCGTCAGAGCCAGGCGCGGCCTAAAAGCTCCTTCGTAGCCCCACTCTACTAAAATATAATGTCGTGTAGGGGGCATAAGTCTGACAATGCGTGCAATGAAAGCTCCGACACATACCTAAGGCAGGTTTTTTACATTTCCGTATTTACATTTCCGCCTCTTCCGCTTTAGTACTCTGCCTACTTCCACATTTAAGAGTTTGTCTCCTATTAGCTAACGTAACCAAACGTTACGTTTTTATGGAGCCCTTCGAGGAGGCACCCACACCACCTACCTTCATTATACCTGAAGTCGCGCCGTTAATTACAGCCACGCCGCCTCGCACGTCGCTGCGAGAGAGTTAATAGTTTAAATGCAGGTTTTAAATTTCAGTTTCCACGTTGAAATAGGGTTACCGTTTAAAAGCCAATTACTTAAAACTAAAAGGCATCGCTAGTAACATACGGCGTGGAACGGAACGATGGACGTTCCACAGCAACCGGATGATTATTTAGCGTTAAGGCGCTATTACACTCTGTGAGATCTACGGATGCACATTTGATAACGTAAATGCGCGTTACCGAAATAATAAATTAAAATAAGTAATGATATTAGAGCTTCATGAGTATCTACAAAGTTGTAATATATGTCATATAGCAGTCAAATTAATGTTCTATTTTTATCATAGTTCCGTGAATTATTGACATAAATTATCAGTAATTCATCATGAAATAAGTTATGTACTTCATGTATATATATATACATACAGGGTGGAAAAATTGAATGCCACATGTATGGCAACTACTTTAAATATTGGACATAGCACATAACTTGGTAAGGACTTTCCTTTATTTTTAAAAACAATAATTTCTGCATTAATGGATTTGTGAAAAATCGCTTGTCGTAGTACGGGTGAAAAATAAATAAATGGTAATTGTTAGTTTCCATGGCCTTCCGTTATTTATATCGTGTTTGTTATTTAGAAAAAAATTAACCTTATCAGTAACCTTTTCGTTGTCATCATAAAATACGGCATGTTATTTTTTGTCGCATTTGACCGGTTCGAGCCCGATCGTTGTTTTACAAGCGATTTTTCATAAATCAATAAATGCAGAATTGATTGAATTTAAATATAAAAGAAAGTCTCCTTTACACCGAATGTGCTAATTCCAATATTTTGGGGTAGGTAGTTGCCATCCACGTGGAATTCCACCTTTCCATCCGGTAAATAATCCCCCCCCCCCTGTATATACAGGGGTGAAATTTTAAGGATCAGCCAAACTCTGCGCAGTGACTTTATAGGTCATACTGAACAACTTTTATTGTATAACCAATAACGAATATCACATCAGCCGGAATGTATGTACCTATAAAGTCACTGCGTAGAGTATGACTGGTCCTTAAAATTTCACACTGTATATATATTTTTAAACTACACTAGTTTAAAAAATACGACTGTGAACTTAGTGACAACCGGAAGTGGTTAAATTTTTCTAGTATAGTGTTGTTACTTTACAGCCACAGTAATGTCGTCATACTTCCGGTTTGGAAAATATTAAAGAAAAAAATCTAAAAACTAAGTAGCATATTTATACGTACCGAAATGGTTTTCGATTTAATTAATTAAAAATAAATAAATAAATATTATAGGTCATTTTTTACACAAAGCGAACTAGTCCCATAGTAAGCACACTAGCCGACAATATCTATATTAATAATTTCGTGCAGGGGTACGGTAGACCCGAACGAGACCTGTCTCAAATTGAAGAACGTATAAAAATAACGATTTTTGAGTTGAACATATGTATCCGCAAAATTCGGATTGTCGCGTATTTTGCATTTAAAAGTGTTAATTTTATGACGAAAGATCGGCCATATTAAATTCGTTGGTTGACAGCGTCGGGTTGGGTACGTTCGGAAATTGTTAACTATGTTTGCGTCCGGTGTGTTGGCCAGGTTGCTGGGCTGCGTTCTGTGGATTCGGCTAGCCGCGTCTGCAGCGTTCAAGCGTTCTATACACCTATCAGCCTAGCTCTAGCACGATAACTTATACTGTCACGTTATATGGGCGAAATGTATATAAACGTCACATAAAACGTAACGGTATAATCTATCGTACTAGCTAGGCTGATTGTCACAACAACCGCCTTCAAAGCGAATGTATGGGGCCTGTTACATGGTTATTATTATCACGTGATACATTCATATCACGATAAGTATCACGTGAATATTGAAGCAGAATCCATACAAATTTGAAATCTGCGATAATATTGACAGCCCAGTATTGTGATAATATTAATCGTGTAAAGGACACCACTTGAATGTTTGCTGAGTCTGTCCGCCATCTTAAAGCTGCGTCTCTATTTTGTTGTGACAAACTACTAGGTGACTTATGGCTTTTAAACGTCTAGCAAAATTCTATCCCTATCTCGCTCTATCTTGTAACTTAGTGGTACTGGGGGTCTACTCCGAAATTCGAAATCCGAACTTCGTATGGTGCCGTCCCTTTCACTCATATAGTCTATGACTGGAGAGTGAAAGGGACGGCACCATACTAAGTTAGGATTTTGAATTTCGGAGTTGACCCCCAGCTCATGCCGTTCGCCGCGCTCGGACGTTAGAGGCGCTACCGCGAACCGAAAACGAAGTATCTGCCTCTCTCCCGCACATGTATATTCGAACGACAGAGAGGAAGATAGTTCATTTTTGGTTCGCGGTAGGCCCTCAGGCGTCAACTTTAAAACGAATAGGGTATTTTACTATAAGAGAAATAAAATTCAAAATGTAATAAAAACAGCCAAGTGCGTCGGAGTCGCGCACTGAGGGTTCCGTACAACTAAAAAACAAATGTGATTTATCAATATATTGATATTTTTGGTAAAATATACTTCATTATAAACATTATCACCTAATTTCAAGTTCATAGGTCGATGGAAAGTTAAAAAATTATATGTGTGACAGACAACACACGGAATGTTCTTTGACTTTCTTCGACCGTCCGCCGCGCTCGGACTAAAGTGCTACCAACCGAAAACTAAATATATATGCCTCTCTGTCGCACTTGCATATTCGAGCGCGGAGAGGGAAATACTTCGTTTTCAGATCGCGGTAGGCCCTCTGGTCTGACGGCTCCTATTCCTGGATGGTGCGCGTATCGGAATGTGAAATACCTTTGGCAAAACGGAACAAGTTGTTAAATAGCTTCCATTAATTGTAGAAAATATTACCAACTGTTACTATTATCACGCGAAACACTGAATATTGAAGCAACATCCATAGAGGCCTGTTACATGGTTATTATTATCACGCAATATACTCATATCACGATCTGTATCACGTGCAATGAATATTGAAGAAAAATCCATACGATTTTGAAAACCACGATAATATTGACACACCAGTATAGTGATAATATTAAGCGTGTATCAGAATCCATACAATTTTAAAAATCGCGATAATATTGACACATAATATTGAGTGTAAAGGGCCCCACTTAATAGAATTTGGCGGAGAATAGAGAGCTGCTACCGCGTAACGTAAACGAACGAACATCGTGTATTTCCCTCTGTGTCGCTCGATTTTGCAAGTTCGACAGAGACGGTGATACACGAACTTCATTTGTTTTCGTTCGCGTTAGCAGCTCTGACTTCGCACCAAAAATACTGACTGACACATCAATATTTAATAATTACAAATCTGAACTGAATTTTAATGAACGATTAGTATTTTAGCTATACTAATCAGTACTGATTACGGTGTCAAATTTTTTATGTGCCTTTAAATACTACCCCTAAAAAAATGCTTAGGATTAACTTGCAAAGATACTAGCCTTTGCCCGTGACGTCGTCAACGTAATCTTTTACTCCGTATTCCATATGTTAATCCAGACTACAGACTACATTTCTATACGAAGTTTCATCATAATCCGTTGTTGTAATGTTTTTATTTTATACATTTTTGTACACAATTTCTTTCGTCGTTTGCATAACTGTCACGAATAAATGTTTACTTTATTTCTTTCTTATTCTTATTTAATTCACCCGAGCGAAGCCGGGCTTTCATCTAGTATTTAATTAATATACAGGATGTTTTTATTGATTTTCTTTCTTCTAGCATTTAGCCGTATATGGCCATAGAAACGACGTATCTAGTATATTGAATTTTGACGACCTGTTTAGCCTAGTTGGTAGTGACTCTGCCTCCGAAGCTAGAGGTCCCGGGTTCGAATCCCGGCCAGGGCATTTATTTGTGCATTTTTCACGGATATTTGTTCTTGGGTCTTAGATGTTTTCTATGTATTTAAGTATGTATTTATCTATATAAGTATGTATATCGTCATCTAGTACCCATAGTACAAGCTTTGCTTAGTTTGGGACTAGGTCGATTTGTGTAAGATTGTCTCCCCAATATTATTATTATTATTATTTAGGTTTTTTTCATTTTTATACAAAATAATTAATTATGCCACTTAGGGTAAATCAAAAACGGCCTTTAGATTTATGGTGGAATTAAGCAAAAATTAATGTCAAGTATGCATGACAATTTGGAATTCAAATCGCACGCACACGTCAACATTGTTTAATTGTTAAGGATGTTTTGTACTATACTAGGGGTGTTAATTAAGGAAAATGAATTCTTGAATATCTTCGAAATGGTACAAATTGGGGTAATAGTGTCTTAGAGAAGATTACTTTATTTCATCTCAGGATTGTACCCTCGCAATTAACGGAATTCAATAAAAACAGCCTGTAAATGTTTGTATACTTAAATACATAGAAAACATCCAAGTCTCAAGAACAAATGTTTCTGCTCACCACAGAAACAAATGCCCTTACCGGGATTCGAACACGGGCCCTCTAGCTTCGGAGGCAGTGTCACTACCAACTAGGCTAAACAGGCAGATTTAGGCACCATTATATATTTTGAAATGTTATCGATTTCAAGAAAAGCCTATAAAGGTTTATAATAACAATATGCATTTAGAGAGTACAGCACGCAAACGACTCTTAGGTTCCCTGGGAAGGTATTCATACAAATATCTGATAAGGGCTACCAAAAGAAGAGCTCGATAAACGATTAAAACAAATTTGTCGACTAATACGCTACATACTCGTATACCGATGTACACTTGGGGTACGAAAAGCTTCGTCACTTTTTTATTTTTTTATTTTTTATTGATTTCTTTATAAAGTTATAGGCTCTTAGGACCCTTTGAAACCAAAGTAATAACATGTGCATATTGTGCTTCTAAAAGTTTACTTAATTGAAATTTTAACAAGGGTCAAAACAGTATATACCTCGATCTATATGCAGTTTGAATATCAACATCAAACCTTTTTTTAATGACCTATAGTAGTCGGCGGTTAAGAATTCAATCCTGACACCTGTCATTTCCATACATATTATAACCTCAAAGTGACTTTTAGGTTATAAACTGAATGGAAATGACAGATGTCAGGATTGACTTCATAACCGCCAACCGCTATAGTCAAATAAATAACTTCGTAATAGTTCTACATACATTCGTAAACTCACGCCTGTTTTCCCGAAAGGGGTAGGCAGAGCAATGAAATTTAATTTCAGTGCTAATTTTAGCAATTGTAGGTTCAAAAATGGAGAAAATGTGATATTTCAGTGACAGGTTGCTACCCCATCGTCCACAACACACTTGAACCCGGTTCTTTTAGTCGACTCTTACTACACCCATGGGAAGAAAAGGGGTGTTGATATTCTAACCCGGCACCACACGGGGAGTAGCAAATACCTATTGCCGATTATTGCAGATCGGCAATAGGTATTTGCTATCGATTAGCCTGTGTTATTGCATACGTCTATGCCTGCCTGGCGCACTCGCGTCCTGGCAGGCGTCAGTTTTCGTATATTCATGGTTTAATTTGGTTTTTGACCAAACGACGACCTTCTAACTAATGACGAACAGGTAAACTAATTAGTAACAGAAACATTCCAGATACCTAACTCGTAATCGTCAGTCTTTATGTTGTTTACGTTGGTAAATATCCTTCTATCTCTAGTCTACTATCCGGTACACAATACCGACTCCTGACGAGTTTCTACAGATAAACCATTGAAATCCGAAAACTTACGTATTTAGCAGGCCTTATCTATCCAGTCTAAATTAGTTCGTGGAACGTTTAGCTGTAACCGCTACCAGATAGCCCTGACTTCAAAGACGGATTGGAGTCAAAGCGAATTCAATATCACTTAGATTTAACAATACACACAGTAATCACCCAAACTATTTCACAAAATAGAACTAAGTATAACAAAGTTTTTGGCGAAATACTCCACGCGTAAGCGATTATTTTTAATATCTGGCAAATATATAGTTAAGGTGATGGTTATGTAATGAAATATCCATTATAATCCATTATTTATTAGCATTTTATTTGTATATACCTTACTAGCATTTGGCCGCGGCTTCGCCCGCGTACTAAGCGAAATTTTTAACCGTCTACAAAAAACAGGTTCGTATGTTTATCCACGATTATCTCGCGTTTGGCTAAACCGATTTAGATGCGGTCTCCAGAAAAGTAGTTGTTACATTCTAAGGGTTTCGGTATACGAAGTTTGGTGATTGTGATTCATTAACAGATGAACAGATGAAAAGTCAGTATACATTCTGAGAACTGGCAAACTGTTGAATTTCATTTGATTTTGGCAAAAATAAGGATCGAAAACTATTATCATACATTTCCGAGAGGCCGAAGGGGAAAGGGCCGATGAAATAAAAGCATGTCTTAAATGGCCCTTAGTAAAAGTATCTGTGTACTACAGTAACAACAATAGGTCTGTAAACGACCAAGCAGCGCGCAGCGGTCATAAACTCTGGTCCTTTGAAGTACTGAAATACGGCTAATTCAATATCACGTGTAACATTTATTTTTCCTAAAATTAAATTGATTATGTAGGTTTTGCCAGTTCCCATTGGAGCATCCAAAAAGAAAATTTGGCCTCACTTCCATTCGTACTCCTTACTGTCAGTCCGTCTGTTACAACCAAGTTGCTTTTACTGGACCAATAATAATAATAATAATAGTCCGGAGGTTCCTCTCTCTGTCGCCCTAACCACCGGTAGCTTAGGCCACGCCTCGCTGCCGGCGGCACTCTAGGTTAGGTTTTTTATAATGATTTTGTATTTTGTAAGTGTATTATTATATTTTACTTTTATAAATGTTTTGTAAAAAACCTAACTTAAGTTATAAGAAAAATAAAGATAATAATAATAATGCTGACAGATCGATTGAAGCGCCAGGCAGTGCTCGTCGACATCACCATCCCCCATGATGAGAACCTCGTGAAGGCCGAGAAGGACAAGGTTAGTAAGTACCTAGACCTGGCACACGAGGTAACCGCTATGTAGGATGTTGATTCGACGATCATTGTCCCAAGTCTCTGCGAACGGTCTAATTGCCAAGAGTCTCGACCAACATCTTAAGAGACTCTCGCTAGATGGCTGGGTCAAGGGTCAGATGCAGAAGGCGGTACTCTTGGACGCGGCGCGGATAGTCAGGAGGTTCCTCTCTCTGTCGCCCTAACCACCGGTAGCTTAGGCCCCGCCTCGCTGCCGGCGGCACTCTAGGTTAGGTTTTTAATAATTAAAATTTTATATTGTGTATGTTTATTTTTATATTTTACTTTTGTAAATATGTTGTAGAAAACCTAACTTAAGATCAAAGATAAATAAAGTGAATAATAATAATAATAATAATAATTTATTCATGGAATCAACTTAACAATAATTACAAAATGTTGAGTCCTCCTAGTAGGTATGTACACACCTGTGTCAGGAGGACTCGCTCCTCCTAAGGTGGTAATTACAGTTTGCTTTTATTTTCCACTAGTTATCATCCAATTGAATTGCAATTTGGCACAAACTATCAAGAATTTAGAGCGCTTGTGGCCCAGCGGCACCCGCATACCGCGTGCGGTGTGCGAGGTTAAGCAATGTGGGCGCAGGTCAGTTCTTGGATAAGTGACCGCTTTGAGTGGTTACTAACTGACTCTCGTGCTTTGGAAGGCACGCTAAGCCGTTGATCCCGGCTGCAATCGTTAAGCCAAGTTACAGGCCTTCGAGCGGCTTGCGAACTTCTAACAGTCAAGTTGCATACTCACTTGACAAAGGGGGGTCGAAGTTGCACCACGTCCGTAGGGAGTACCCACCGTTACCCTACACATGACCCCTGGGTGGTGCTAAAACAAAAACTGGCAACCGTACTTGTCTTCTCGAAAATCTCACGGTTCGTAAATAAATGCCATACGACGAAAAAAAAATCTAAAGGTTTATTTAAATGGAAAAAAATATCGATACCCCAATGTCGTTTTTAAAAGCAATTCCATAGATACCCCACACGCCTATATAGTAACATTAAACTTTTTTGCATACAGGCATGTATGGAGTGCCAAATTTTACCTAAGATTCGTATTAAGAGACCTCTCGGACGCTCAGATATCGATTTTGAACGAAATCGGGGAGAAAAAAAGAAAATCAATATGACTGCGACTTTTTCCAAATTTTACCTCGGATCGGAGTCGTATTAGGGGAGCTCTCGGACGCTCAGATATCGATTTTGAACGAAATCGGGACGGAAATGAAGAACAGCAATAAGGCCGCCACTTTATCCAAATTTTACCTCGGAGTCGTATTAGGGGACCTCCCGGACGCTCAGATATCGATTTTGAACGAAATCGGGACGGAAATGAAGAAAATCAATATGGCCGTTACTTTATTCAAAGTTTAGGTACCTCGGATTGCTATTAAGAGTCCTCTCGGACGCTCAAATATCGATTTATGTCGAAATCCTATCAAACGGCACTGATTAATAAAACCACTGACAATACATTGAATCAAAAAAGGTCGTATCTTCATAGGGAACTCACGGCACTTCATGCACCTTTAGACCTTATAAGGAACTTACATGCCAAATTTGGTATCTCTCGAACCAGCAGTTTGGGCTGTGCGTTGATATGTCACTCACTCAGTCGGTCAGTTTCTTCTTGCAATTTGGCACCTACTTTTAAGTTTTCATGCCCGCAATATTAAATTTCAAAATCAATGCCATTTTCGAAATTAATGACCCAAAAAACCATAAAAACGACACCCATATTAATATTTCAATCCCCTTGCACCCCAACAGAGGGGATAGTATTTCACGTCCTCCACGTGGGATTTTAAAATCATTGTTGTTTCCGTAATCAGCGACCCGATAAACTATAGAAACAATACCCAAATCGATTTTCAGAATTTGTCACCACATTTCTCCCTTTTAGGGGTTGATTTCTCAAAAAACCTAAAACACGTATTTATTTATTTATCGTTAGAGATACTCCTGTGAAGTTTCGAATAAAATAGTCCAACTAATCTTGTTTCCCCTTACAAACTTCGGACCCCCATTTCACCCCCTTAGGGGTTGAATTTTGAAAAATCCTTTCTTAATGCCCCTCAAGACCTTATATGGAACCTACATACTAAATTTGGAAACTCTAGAACCAGCAGTTTGGGCTGTGCGATGATATGTTACTCACTCAGACAGTCAGTTATTTCTTGCAATTTGGCACAACCTTTCAAAAGTTTTCATGTCCACAACATTAAATTTCAAAATCGATGCCATTTTCTTAATGAAAGTCCCAAAAACCATAAAAACGACACCCATATTAATATTTAGACATTTCATCCCCCTCGCACCCCAACAGGGGGGATGGTATTTCACGTCCTCCACGTGAGATTTTAAAATCATTGTTGTTTTCATTATCAGCGACCCGATATATCATAAAAACATTACCCATGTCGAATTTTAATATGAGTCACCACATTTCCCCCTGTTAGGGTTAGATTTCTCAAAAAACCTAAAACACGTGTTTATTTAATTATCGTTAGAAATACCCCTGTGAAATTTCGAATAAAATAGTCCAACTAATCTTGTTTCCCCATACAAACTTCGGGCCCCCATTTCACCCCCTTAGGGGTTGAATTTTGAAAAATCCTTTCTTAATGCACCTCAAGACCTTATATGGAACCTACATACTAAATTTGGAAACTCTAGAACCAGCAGTTTGGGCTGTGCGATGATATGTCACTCACTCAGTCAGTCAGTTATTTCTTGCAATTTGGCACAAACTTTCAAAAGTTTTCATGTCCACAACATTAAATTTCAAAATCGATGCCATTTTCGTAATGAACGTCCCAAAAAACCATAAAAACGACACCCATATTAATATTTAGACATTTCATCCCCCTCGCACCCCAACAGAGAGGATGGTATTTCACGTCCTCCACGTGGGATTTTAAAATCATTGTTGTTTTCGTTATCAGCGACCCGATAAACCATAAAAACAACACCCATGTCGATTTTCAATATTTGTCACCTTGTTTCCCCCTTTTAGGGGTTGATTTCTCAAAAAACCTAAAACACGTGTTTATTTATTTACCGTTAGAAATACTCCTGTGAAGTTTCGAATAAAATAGTCCAACTTATCTTGTTTCCCCATACAAACTTCGGTCCCCCATTTCACCCCCTTAGGGGTTGAATTTTGAATAATCCTTTCTTAGTGTACCCCTAGACCTCATAAGGAACCTACGTGCCAAATTTGGAATCTCTAGGACCAGCGGTTTGGGCTGTGCGTTGATATGTCAGTCAGTCAGTCAGTCAGTCAGTTTCTTCTTTTATATATTTAGATTGCAAAAGCACCGAACTGATATCCTCTGCTTTCCCGAGTTTCTTCGGAAAAATATCAATGACGGCAGTAGTTAGTATTCTCAAGCGATAGGAAACCGTAGATAAAGTAGGTATAAACCACGTGACAACACATTACATGGTGTCGTTTATTGCCTTTCTACGTTGTTGGTACTGCGATAATGGCATTATTTTGTTCACAATTAACTCATTTCTTAGCACCATTGTAAACAAAAGATAATTAACTCCCTAAGCTGAGTACCTAGAAGTCCATAAGCTGGCGATAATGTTTCAGTTCGGTGGGAATAATACGATGGAATTCGTGCCAAATCACTCTTATCATCTTTTTCTTGCGTATCTTTGATAATTTTTGGGTCATAATATGATCGATTAAATATCCTCCAGATTCCCAGATCCAACCTACCTATAACTGATATTAATAAAATTATGTAGTTTAACAAAAATAATGAAATATTCACCGTAGTTCAAACAAAACGTTAAGATTCAGGAGGACCTTTTGCCTCCTTGTGCGTGTTCTATCGCTTGTATAGTGGGTTCTGCTCCGAAGAACTGTTCAACATGATGCCCACGGCCGCTTTCTACCAACGCACCGCTCGCCGTCGGCAGGGCATTCATCTTAGAACCCAAAATGGTCGCGTACAGTACAGTTTCAGGGGAATTTCCTCCCTCGGACGTTTCAGTTGTGGAATGAGCCCTGCCGAGGATTTCCTGATGGGGTTCTTCAAAAAAGGAGCCTGGAGTTGCAGGCGTCCATGGGCTACCGTGCCCGCTTACCATCAGGCGCGCCGTATCTTTGTTTGCCACCGACGTGGTATAAAATAGTAAATCCACTCTACCTATAGATGCGTACGTACTTACAGCAAAGTAAATTGTGTCGGAATCAAAATGGTTTATACAGCTAGGGCAATTTATTGAATCCTGAGTTCTGCAATAGATCTTGAGCGTAATGAGGGATTCAAGTTTTTACGCCCTAGACGAAAATAGTTTCGCTACCGAGTGGCACAAACTGATTGAAACACCAACAGCAACTCACAGGGAAGGAAAATACTACTTTAAAAATCAGTTCTGTCCCTTTTCTGAATACATATCAGGTGTAAAACTACATTTTTTAAGGCCTTAAATTTTTATTTTTTTCCACAGTATTAGTGAAAAATTTGTGAAAAATGTTGAATGAACTGGCAACCGTACTTGTCTTCTCGAAGATCTCACGGTTCGTAAATAAATGCCATACGATTAAATAAATAGTGAAAAATGTTAGTGAACATCACGGGTAACTCTGAAATCGATGAGTAGTTAGATAGGAGATGTTGATAATTACTTCTTCAGCACGGATTTAAGGATAAAAGTGCTCCGCTTGATTACTGCCTCAATAGACTCTCTAGCTCTTTCAGCCGAATGGAAAAGTATTCGCTGCATGAAGGTATAATTCCAATACGAGAGTTTCTGCATGATCCGCCTTTTGTGTTGTAATATCAAGATGATTAAACTAAGTACTTATAACTTTGACGCATTGCCACAGATCCACTAAAACAATTTATATTTATGAGGCAAATGCCTCAAAGAAAAATAAATTACCGCATGATTTCTTCTGTGCTATTAAGCAAGAATTTGTAAGTATCTAAACGCAAGAATTGTCAACCAAAACAGTAAAAATATTATTAATATATTGTAATGTATAATATTTGTTATAAGTAAGTAAAATTATAAATGTTGTAATTTAGTAAAAGTATTGTTAATATATTGCAATGTATAATATTTGCACGCCTGTTGATAGGGTGAAAACAAGAGACAGATAATTATGTAACATCCAGTGAAAAACTGTATTCGTAGCAAATAAACAATTTTATTTATTATTTTGAATTCGAATATTTAAACATTATATATGTTGTACTCAGATTGAAGCAATGAAAATGCTGTGCTCCGACCCACAAACATTCACGACATCGAAAATCGTGAAAAAAGTTAGATGGACATTTAGGAGGAGAATAGTTTTGAACTAGATATATCAAAAGTAATTGCCGAAAAACTACCCTCTTCAACCTGAAGACGTACCTGAGGGTAAGGACAGTACTTATGCTCTTTTGTCACAAAACGCTTCAGTTGGCGTCGTTAGATCACTCGTTAGTTTTCCTGCATCGTAAACAATTTGGTATCAGCTCGCAATGTTTCAATTTGAATGGGATACAGTGCAAATAAGGGAAGTGTATTTGTACACTGCCGTGGGTACACGTCCATGGCAGTTTGTTTATTCTAATCAATCCATTCGTAATACATTTCCGATCGCTTTGATGTCGACAAGCTGTAAAACATATGCCAGGACTCAATACAAGAAAATAAAGTACTGGCTTACCAAAATTAGATTTACGTTACGTAGGTACCAATATGTACACATTGTTCACCATATTCCATTGAAATAAAGTGTAAATGAAAACACATTTATGCCCTCGACTGTACATACCCTAAAATTGTAGAGACATCGACGAAACAGGTATTGTGTTGAATACTATTTTTACTTTTCATTAAGGCTGAAAAATGGTCGATTAAATAAGTTTCGATTTCAGCAGAAACTGAAGCCAAGACCCCTATTCGGATTCGGTTTCGGCCAAAAGTAATTTTTCGGTCGGACACCGGGTAATAATAAGCAAGAAAGCGACTTGGAACTTAATCAATAAGCATTAATAGGCATTCTAGTCATAAATCAATAACATCAATGCGGCATTTTGTCGTTAGTGTAAAGTAACCTTTGCCGGATGAGATCCCTTAAAGGGATAAGCTCGCCTTTGTACTTCCTCTTTTTGTTTGTTTGTCATTTTGCCCTGTTTTATGTACAATAAAGCAATACATACATACATACTTGTCTGCAAAGGTCTTTTTTGTACATCCACGTCTTGTACAATGTTATTAGGGTATTTCAATGGCCATAAAACACCCCTCGATGAGGGTTATAAAAAGATATACTTTCACCTTTAAGGGAATCGGGTAGGCAATTATTCATGTCTACGAAAGCCGGTAAACAATCTCTTGAAAGAAGCGCAGTAAAACGGTTCAGAGACATATAACATCGAGAGTTTGGAGTTGCTCTACAAAAAGTAACCTATTCCGGGCCGTGTCGGGATCGTCGTAAAACGCGGCGGGATGGGGCCGGGGCGAGAAAATGGAATCGATGAGCAGGAACTGTGTAGGTACTTGCAGACCAACCGCTCTATTGCGGTCGGGAAAAATAGCGGCTCAAGTTGTAGCGCCTTTATCCGGCCAAACCGATTTTAATCGCATTGGATTCTTCGTTTTCGAATGTTGACCGACACGGATAAGGGCATTTCTGCTATTTTCTAAATTATTAACGTAGAATACATGCTAAATAGCTTTCCAGGCTCTTTTTTGTAGGTTAGGTACCAAACCTAACCTACAAAAAAATTGCCTGAAACAAGCCTTAAATTTATTTTACATTCATGTCGTATTTATTCCATCATCAATGGCCTTTATAAGGACCGTCTTGTGAACAGCACTATAGGTTGTATGTCAGTCAGTCAGCATTAAAAGTAGCAACGCATTTGAAAAGTTTTTTTATTATAAGGTCATAAGAGCTTTTGACCCCTTCATATGCGTAGCTACTTTTGATGCTGACATCATACTGTGGCAAAAATGGGACTTTGCGTCATTAATACTTGATCTATAAAAGTAGGGAGCAGAATGATATATAATTACAGTGAGCTAGCTACTTCAGCGTAGCTACTTTTGATGCTGACATCATACTGTGGCAGAAATGGGACATTGTGTCATTAATACCTGATCTATAAAAGTAGGGAGCAGAATGATATATAATTACAGTGAGCTAGCTACTTTAGCGTTGCTACTTTTGATGCTGACATCATACTGTGGCAGAAATGGGACATTGTGTCATTAATACTTGATCTATAAAAGTAAGGAGCAGAATGATATACATATATCGAATCCTGAGAGTAGCGAAAGATCCTGAAATAGAAGAATAAATAGAATCCTGAGCATAACGAGGTATGTATTTAAGTGTTTACACATATTAGGAAGTTAAATTGGATTTAGGTTCTTCAGCATTTTTTAAAATCTATGTACGCTGCTGCATGATTGTCATATACTAAATACATTGGCCATTATGACGTTCATAGGTGCATGTAATATGCCTAATTTGAAGAATAAACTACTTTTACTTTTACTTTTACTTTTATTATGTATGTGTGTATGACCACGTAATTTTAGTAGCTTGTGTGATGATGATCGTGTCCGTTTTATTGAAAACTCTAATACCTCGCTTTTTTCATGGAGCGTTTAGTCTTATTTATTGTTTTCCTTGAACGCGTTATTGAATTATAATTTGCTTCGTAAAATATAAATATGCTTTTCGCGGCATACCAAATTAAAAAGTTACTTTGTCGCACGGAGTGAGCAAAACCTCATTTCGCTCACCGATTTCATCGCAACAAAATAGGTTTGTCCGAGCTGCTGAGTTGAAAAATAATATTTAACTCTCATTCCATTATAAATTGCTTTTAAATGTGGCATGTACGAGTACCCAAAGTTTTTTTACGCCTGGCACTTTTGTGAAATTATCATTTCGGTTTTTTTTAAAGATATACCTATAGTACTGATTTCGTCCTAATAGTTTTAGTGTGGTATTTAAGCACAATTCAGAGTCTTGTCAAGTTTTTACTGTTTTAGGTAAATAATGGAAGTGAGGTATCGAATAATACCGTATGTACTTATACATATGTACGTGGTGATTTGTAAGTGGTGATAAAATTCCTGTGTCAAATAAATAATTAATTTTTATGATGAACAACTTGCATTACACGTCGATGGATGAATTTGTTGACCACCAATTTTGACCTTTCCCGCCAAAGCAAGTATGCATGCACACACTTCCAGAAATGTAGGATGATCATACATTAGAGGATTTTAGTGTTAACGTTATTATTAAATTTAATTAGCTAAACAGCGATGCTATTACATGAGACATTGCATGAGACCTTGCCCATTAGAATCTTTTTCAGTTCGCTATTAATATTGTTCGACTCCTGATCACCTTGTATACACCCGACAGATTTTAACTATGAATTTCTGATGATATTACGAGTAAATAATGTTATATCAACATAGGTAAAATACTGATATTTGAGTATTAACGTTATTAATTTCTGTAACGAATAAAATTAAGTAACGATACTACTTTCTTGTGAACAAATCCTTAGTCAAAGGACTGAAAGAAAAAACTTCACACTTGTCACAAATGTCAGGTGGATCTAGCTACGTCACGTCCTTAGGGTGTGTTATACTTGAGATTTTTTAACTTGTAAAGGACCATGCGTCAAAATGGACCAAAAACCAATAGAGCTGAGAGTTAAGTCATTAAATAGGTTTTTAAATCTACTATTAGCTCGTATTCACTCTGACTAAAGAACAAATTCCGTAAAGATGGTCCTAAAAACAACAAAGCTGAGAATTAGGTAAATAAACAGATCTTTTAGGCTCGGTCACAGACCGATCAACGTTAAATATGGCGGCAGCAGTTGTCATCCCATAGAAGCTTGTCAAACTTTCTATACGTTCAGATTTTAACAAACACCGCTTACGAAAACAGGTGGTTTGGTGCAACCCAGCCTAAATCTACTATTATTAGCATCGTATTCACTTTCATTAGAATATGAATATCTCAGTTCTGCAATGGAACTCTACTGTGGGCACAGAATGAAATAAAGTACATGTAAATACCTATTTAATATCATAACTCTTAGCTCTCTTGGTTTATGGTCCACCTTCAATACATAGATGTCCATGGTACTTTCTTAAAATAATGAATAACTCGAAAATTAAGCCGTTCTGGACTATAAGTTATACCACTTTTTTACTCCATTTAGGCTTTATAAGCGGTGGTTAAAATTTGTCGGGTTACTGAAATTCACCGTGTATATATGCTTATCTGGGGTAGAGCCTGTTGCGACGGGCGCGCCTGCGGGACCCCGGCTCCTGTAATTTATTAGACTAGTTTGACCACGTGCACACTTTGTTAGCGCCGCCGTAGTCAACTAATATAGCGCCCCTTTCATCCCTCCGTGAGCCACGACATTTACCCTAAATTTAGACCTATTTCAAACTCAATCAAGTGGATGAAGCTCTTGTGCGCACTAAACAGTAAGGCCGCGTTCACGCAAACGCGTAAACACGCTGAATGTATAGAAATACCACTACTTCTAAGTTGGTGGTCCCGGGTTCGAGTTACGGTAATGGCATTTGTTTATGTTTTGAGCAAAAAAAGTGTTCCTGAGACTTGTATGTTTTCTACGGATTTAAGTTACGTCGTCATTTGTCGGCATGTTTAGCCTAGTTGATAGTGATACTGCCTCCGTAACTAGAGGTCCTCGGTTCGAATCCCGGTCAGGACATTATTTGTGCATTTAGCACGGATATTTATTCCTGGGTCTTAGATGGATTTCATCGTCAAGTACCCATAGTACAAGCTTTGCTTGGTTTTTGAGTAGGTCGATTTGTGTAAGAAACGTCCGCCAATATTTATTAACTATTTATTTATATATCGTCCTCTAGTACCCATAACGCAAGCCTTATAGAGCCTACTGTGGGACTAGTTCGATTTGTATAACAAATTCGTGCCCTTAATATTTATTTATGGCTAGGTTACCAACGTCGTCCTTGTATAAAAAAATCATAGCATTTGTCAACGCGCGCATCGCCAGCTAGTTCTTATTGAGTAGCAGACGAACGTGGAGACTGCACTTTAAGTAGGTATAGTATAGTCAACAGCTAAAGTAGATGATCATTTTAGTACCTTGTCACACTTTGACGCATCCCAACTGTCGCAGTATTGTCGTCTATGTTAGTACGACAAAGTACTAAAATGTTCATCTACTTATTCTGTTGACTGTATAGCTGAGTAACCGAACTGCTTGGCATCTTTCCTGTTTTTCCAGACAATTCGAGTTTTCCCGTAGATCAGACCTAGCTAGCTCGATTTTTCGCCCCCGTAAACCACATAATTTCATCGAAATCGTTAGAGCCGTTTCGGAGATCCCCGAAATTAATAATAAATATATTTAGACAAGTATTGCTCGTTTAAAGACATCAGATGTATAGGTACAGCATACCATTCATTCTGAATAGTGCACTGTTCATATCGGATGGTATGTTGATACACTTTGTACCATAAATCTTATGGGAGGAAATAAGGATAAAACTTTATTACGATTGTTTATCGATTTTTTGTCCAAAAAAGCCATTCCGTTTCTGAAAATGAATAACCATTAATATTGATATGTTCAAAAGTCCTTTTATATGTACATATCAATATTTTTAAGAAAACTTAGCTATAGTTAGATGAGATTGAAAAAACTCAAAACAGATACAGTTTGTTTAATTATGCTTTTCACTCTTTGGTTGCCGGATGAAGTTAGTACATACCTAGGTTATCTTATATACCTATACATATAATAAAGCTGAAGACGGTCGAAAGTCTGTACTTGGAAGATATTCGAAAAAAAGTTGGCTGGGGATACTTAGAATCGATAACAGAACACGTTCCAACAGTTTTTAGAATTTTTGTCTGTTTTTCTGTTTGTCTGTTTATATGAACGCGCATCACGTGAAAACGGCTGAACGGATTTTTATGAAAAGTTTACTAATCTGTCGAGTAAATACCCGGTCAGGTTTTCGGCTTTAAAAATTGTGCAGATTTGGGCTAAAAGAGGGGTTAAATTTTGTATGGGAACTCCTGTAATCCATGAGTTACAGGTATAAAAATTGGTAAGCATACTTGACGACAACGGAAAAACATCCTCATTCAAAATTTGTGAAATCTTAAGATAGAAACTGAAAAAAAAAGTAAACGAAAGTGCTGCGCCGCGGCGCTGCCCAGTGTGCGCGCCAGCCACCACGGTCTCTTCAAAATTTGAAAGCTATTAGCGTTTAGCCCTTTAAGTACCTAACTCTGAATCTGAACCCAAATTTCGGTCCCGTTTTCTAGATATAAAATCTACATGTGTAACTTTGTGATACTTTTACTTTTGCCGATTACTTAATATTCAGCCACTTATACCACATAAATAGAAAGATAAGGAAAGAAAGATAGACACATGATGTCGTCCTAAATAACCTATACATAGTGTGTATAACCACGCTCTGGCGTCAGCCTCGCGTGCCTTGCCGCCCTCCACAACGTCTTCATTATCGCATATAACACTCTTGGCTTGACTTGGCACGCCCAATCGGGCCTTCGGCCCTCAGCCTTATATGAAAAGCCCATTCTGTTGGGATGCTCGACCTTCGACCTCGCGTGCTTTACCTCTCAGCTTCGGGCCTTCGGCCCTCAGCCTTGCATAAGGAGCCTGCTCTGTTGGAATGATAGGCCCGCATGTCTTGCCGGTCTGCTCAGGGCCTTTGGCCATAATACTTACATGAAGAACTCGCTCTATTGGGACTACGTTTTACGGCAGAAGTGCGTGGCGGGACTTCTCTCATTATATTATAATTGTTATTTTTTTGACGGGATTCATTCGTCTAGAATCGGTACATTTGATTTTCCGAAATAAGTACTTAGGTAATCATTTGTTTTGACAATAGGATTTCTAGAGAACACACTAAGGTCCTGGTGTCCTTTTCGACGCCGTCCAACCATCTCAGCTTGAGAAAAATTGGGAATGGGAATGGGATGGGAAAACAAATAATTCTAAGGCGAGAACGAGTTCTACGCGGACGAAGTCGCGGGCAAAAGCTAGTATATCATATAGTAGACTTTGAAATATTATGTGAAACTGCAAAGCATGTGAGTGCTAAAACTTTTTGATACGATTGTGCTTAATTAAAAGCACAATCGTACTTTATATAATGGATGGGAAAGGGTAATGCTTTTTATAATGGATGGGAAAGGGTAATGCTTTTTATATTAGAGAAAATATACATACCTGAATAACCTAAAATGCTGCGTGTGTCTTCACGAAAATGCTGTTCCTTTTCCGCACTCAAACGAAAATCAAATTACGTATTATTGAACTGAAACCGTATTGATCACGAAATTAAGTTTTCCTATCTGTTTTACATGTCATCCGAGTAAATTACTCTAATAAATCATTTGTGACACAATCGCTTCGGATTCGCGGTCGGATAACGTCATTAAGCAGGCCGCCCTTGCCAAATCCTACATACCTAGGTTGCGGCTTGCCTTCAAATATTTTTTTTATTATTTAATCTGACAAACTTCGTAATGCCTGTACGCCGAAGACAGCTTTATGAGTGCGTAGTCTATTAAATTCTACTAATTAACTTCAGAAGCTAATATTCAAAATTCCTTATAAATGAAAAAAAAAAAAAAACTTTTAGAATATATGTACCATAAGCGAACTACTCGTCAGCATATAAACCCCTGAGGTTTCCGCTGGTGAATCAATGTACCATTTTTAGGGTTCCGTAGTCAACTAGGAACCCTTATAGTTTCGCCATGTCTGTCCGTCCGTCTGTCCGTCCGTCCGCGGATAATCTCAGTGACCGTTAGCACTAGAAAGCTGAAATTTGGTACTAATATGTATATCAATTACGCCGACAAAGTGGTAAAATAAAAAGTGGAAAAAAATATTTTATTAGGGTACCTCCCCTATACGTAAAGTGGGGAGTGATTTTTTTTTTTTCATTTTAACCCTAACGTGTGATTTATTGTTAGATAGGTATTTAAAAATAATTAGGGGTTTACTAAAATCATTTTTTGATAATGTTAATATTTTCGGAAATAATCGCTCCAGAAGTAAAAAAAAATGTGTCCCCCCTCCCCCTCTAACTTTTGAACCATAAGTTTTAAAAATATGAAAAAAATCTCAAAAGTAAAACTTTATAAAAACTTTGTAAGAAAATTATTTTGAACTTGATAGGTTGAATAGTTTTTGAAAAAATTACAAAAATAATTTCTGAACTAAGTTTGTAATTTAACCGTATAAACAGGTGTTTATTGTACCTGTCATTTCTACAAAATCACAATGAAATGACGTGCTTTCAAAGGTTTTGTGTTTCTGTACTTAATATGTCAACTTAATGTGACGGACGGAAAACTACGGAACCCTACACTGAGCGTGGCCCGACACGCTCTTGGCCGGTTTTTATTATTTCGTCTGACCACCTTTCTAAGGGTCTTCCTCTCTTTCGCTTTGCGGGTGGACCGGGCCATGTCGTTACGTTTTTTGTCCACTTTGCATCACCCATGCGTCCTATGTGGCCGGCCAATCAAACCATTTTAATTCTTGGCAATGTGTAAAAGCGTCTATAACCTTAGTTTTTCCTCTTATATCTACGTTTTTCTTTCTGTCTTTACGTTTAAGATTTAAAATATTGCGTTCCATACTTCTTTGACATGAGTTTATCTTGTTTTTTGTAAAAGTATTAAAAATCCACGTTCAAACGTAACATAACGTAACCATAAGAAAGACATGGCACTAATCCATTATTTTATTTTTGAGGTTTAGAGGTAAATTTGATTTTAACAGTTCCTTGTAACTCCAATATTTATTCCAAGACATTTTTACACGTCGTTTGATTTCTTCTCTATGTCGGGTTTTATCAAATGACATTTGTTTACCCAAGTATATGTATTTTTCAACGTAGTCCAGGTGTATGTTATTCACTTTAATGGGAGTTCTGTTACTATTAGTCATAACTTTTGTTTTGGTAGCATATAATTCTAGTCCTATTTTTAGGCTTACAGTGTATATATCGTTTACCATTGTTTGCAACTGTGAAGCAGATTCTGAAAAAAGTACTATGTTGTCCGCAAATCTTAGGTTATTCAGAAATTTTCCGTTTATACAGATTCCTTTGTCTGACCAGCTTAATTGTTTCATAATATTTTGTAACACTGTTATAAAAATTCTCGGCGACAGAGGATCCCCCTACCGTACTCCACTACATATTTTTAATTCAGGACCCGTTCTGTCTAGTTTTACTCTGCTGACGCTTTTGGAGTAAATATCCTGTAAAAGTTCTATTGCTTCAATTGGAAGCTCGCATTCTCTTAGAGCGGCCCACATACTGGCGTGAGAAATCGAGTCAAAAGCTTTTGCGTAACGATATAAGCGAGATACAAAGGGCGCCCCTGCTCCTGGAACTTCTCAATAGTTTGATCCAAAATATGCACGTGGTCCACAGTTGAGAAGCCTTTTCTAAAACCCTAAAACCTGCCTGTTCCACTGGTTGTTGCTTTTCAGTAAATTTTGAGATGCGTTGTTCCAGCATAGAGGCGAAAAGCTAGTATAAAGTAGGCTGTAGACTTATTGGCCGATAATTGCTTATGTCTGCAGGGTGTCCCTTTTTGTACAATAAGATAATGTCAGAATTTGCCCATTCTTTGGGAATTCGTCTCGTGTCTAAGATATTATTAAATAAAACAGTGAGTGGTTCTGATAAAATGAATTTACCGGATTTAATTATTTCATTGTTTAGTACATCGGAGCCGCTACTTTTATCCTTCTTTAACATCTCTATTTTTTTTATATTTTAGTTTCAGTAAACCGGTTTATTTGCTCAGTGTTCGTTGCTTTGCAAGTAACCGGTGAGTTTGAATCTGAAGGCATATTTCTTCGGGCATACAAGATTTTGTAGAATTCCGTCGCTGCGGCAATTATTTTGAGATCTTGAATAGAGTTTGGTTCCTGAAGGTGTTGATGTGATATTTGGTATCCATTGTTTTTTGTGTTATTTCCTTCAGCCCCCTTTTCGCGCTTCCACTTGTTGTCAGGTGTTTTTCCAATATTTTAAGTCTATGGTCTTGATAGTCTTTTTTTATTTGTATACTAGCATTTGCCCGCGGCTTCGCCCGCGTACTAAGCGAAATTTTTAACCGTCTACAAAAAACAGGTTAGTATGTTTATCCACGATTATCTCGCGTTTGGATGAACCGATTTAGATGCGGTCTCCAGAAAAGTAGTTGTTACATTCTGGGGGTTTCGGTATACGAAGTTTGGTGATTGTGATTCATTAACAGATGAACAGATGAAAAGTCAGTATACATTCTGAGAACCGGCAAACTGTTGAATTTCATTTGATTTTGGCTAAAATAAGGATCGAAAACTATTATCATACATTTCCGAGAGGCCGAAGGGGAAAGGGCCGATGAAATAAAAGCATGTCTTAAATGGCCCTTAGTAAAAGTATCTGTGTACTACAGTAACACCAATAGGTCTGTAAACGACCAAGCTGCGCGCAGTGGTCATAAACTCTGGTCCTTTGAACTACAGAAATACGGCTAATTCAATATAACGTGTAACATTTATTTTTACTAAAATAAAATTTATAAGGTAGGTTTGGCCAGTTCCCATTGGAGCATCCAAAAAGAAAATTTGGCCTCACTTCCATTCGCACTCCTTATTGTCAGTCCGTCTATTACAACCAAGTTGCTTTTACTGGACCGATTGAATTGCAATTTGGCACAAACTATCAAGAATTTAGAGCGCTCGTGGCCCAGCGGCACCCGCCTACCGCGTGCGGTGTGCGAGGTTAAGCAATGTGGGCGCAGGTCAGTTATTGGATGGGTGACCGCTATGAGTGGTTACTAACTGACTCTCGTGCTTTGGATGGCACGCTAAGCCGTTGATCCCGGCTGCAATCGTTAAGCCAAGTTAGAGGCCTTCGAGCTGCTTGCGAACTTCTAACAGTCAAATTGCCCACTCACTTGACAAAGGGGTGTCGAAGTTGCACCACGTTCGTAGGGAGTACCCACCGTTACCCTACACGTGACCCCTGGGTGGTGCTATAAGTGCAACAAAAACTGGCAACCGTACTTGTCTTCTCGAAAATCTCACGTTTCGTAAATAAATGCCATACGATTAAAAAAATCTAATGGTTGATTTAACTGGAAAAAAATATCGAAACCTCTATGTCGTTTTTAAAAGCAAATCTATAGTTACGCCACACGCCTATATAGTAGCATTAAACTTTTTTGCATATAGGCATGTATGGAGTGCCAAATTTTACCTCAGATTCGTATTAAGAGACTTCTCCGGACGCTCAGATATCGATTTTAAACGAAATCGGGACGAAAAAAAATCAATATGGCCGCCACTTTCACAAATTTTACCTCGGATTCGTATTAAGAGACCTCTCGGACACTCAGATATCGATTTTAAACGAAATCGGGACGAAAATCAAGAAAAACAATATGATCGCCACTTTTTTCAAATTTTACCTCAAATTCGTATCATCCCCCTCTCGGACGCTCAGATATCGATTTTTAACGAAATCGGGTTGGAAATGAAGAAAATCAATATGGCTGCCGCAATTTCCAAATTTTACCTTGGATTCGTATTAGGGGACCTCTCGGACGCTCGGATATCGATTTTGAACGAAATCGGGTTGAAACGAAGAAAATCAATATGGCTGCCACTTTTAACAAATTTTACCTCGGATTCGTATTAAGAATTCTCTCGGACGCTCAGATATCGATTTTGAACGAAATCGGGACGGAAATGATAAAAATTAATATGGCCGCCACTTTTCCTAAATTTTACCTCGGATTCGTTTTACGAGACCTCTCGGACGCTCAGATATCGATTTTGAACGAAATCGGGACAAAATAAACGAAAATCAATATGACTGCGACTTTTTCCAAATGTTACCTCGGAGTCGTATTAGGGGAGCTCTCGGATGCTCAGATATAGATTTTGAACGAAATCGGGACGGAAATGAAGAAATCAATATGGCAGTTACTTTTTTCAAAGTTTAGGTACCTCGGATTCCTGTTAAGAGTCCTCTCGGACGCTCAAATATAGATTTTTGTCGAAATCGTATCGGACGGCACTGATTAATAAAACCACTTTCAATGCATTGAATCAAAAAAGGTCGTATCTTCATAGGGAAATCACGGCACTTCATGCACCTTTAGACCTTATAAGGAACTTACATGCCAAATTTGGTATCTCTGGTGCGTTGATATGTCACTCACTCAGTCAGTCAGTTTCTTCTTGCAATTTGGCACTTTTAAAAGTTTTCATGTCCGCAATATTAAATTGATTTTGAAATGCCATTTTCGAAATTAACGACCCAGAAAATCATAAAAATCACACCCATATTAATATTTAGACATTCCAACCCCCTCAGACCCCAACAGAGGGGATGGTATTTCACGTCCTCCACGTGGGATTTTAAAATCATTGTTGTTTTCGTAATCAGCGACCCGATAAACCATAGAAACAATACCCATATCGATTTTCAGAATTTGTCACCAGATTTCCCCCTTTTAGGGGTCGATTTCTCAAAAAACCTGAAATACATGTTTACTCATTTATCGTTAGAAATACTCCTGTGAAGTTCTAATCTTGTTTCCCCATACAAACATCGGACCCCCATTTCACCCCCTTAGGGGTTGAATTTTGAAAAATCCTTTCTTAATGCACCTCAAGACCTTATATGGAACCTACATACTAAATTTGGATTCTCTAGAACCAGCAGTTTGCGCTGTGCGTTGATATGTCAGTCACTCAGTCAGTCAGTTATTTCTTGAAATTTGGCACAAACTTTCAAAAGTTTTCATGTCCACTATATTAAATTTCAAAACCGATGCCATTTTCGTAATTAACGTCCCAAAAAACCATAAAAACGTCACCCATGTTAATATTTAGACATTTCATCCCCCTCTCACCCCAACAGGGGGGATGGTATTTCCCGTCCTCCACGTGAGATTTTAAAATCATTGTTGTTTTCGTTATCAGCGACCCGGTATATCATAAAAACAATACCCATGTCGATTTTCAGAATTTGTCACCACCTATCCCCCTTTTAAGGGTTGATTTCTCAAAAAACCTGAAACACGTATTTACTCATTTATCGTTAGAAATACTCCTGTGAAGTTTCGAATAAAATAGTCTAACTAATCTTGTGTCCCCATACAAACTTCGGGCCCCCATTTCACCCCCTTAGGGGTTGAATTTTGAAAAATCCTTTCTTAGTGCACCCCTAGACCTTATAAGCAACCTACGTGCTAAATTTGGAATCTCTAGGACCTGCGGTTTGGGCTGTGCGTTGATATGTCAGTCAGTCAGTCAGTCAGTCAGTCAGTCAGTTTCTTCTTTTATATATTTAGATGAACAAATTTGTACAAATTGGAAAGTTCTTGTTTTTCTTCTTTGGATAACGGTTTTTTGTGTTACAACTGTTTTCTCCTTTCAAGTAAAATTTGTGTATATTTGTTACGTATCACGTTGTTCTCTTTATTTTTATTTTTATTCGGAAATGTGGTTAATTTCAGGCTCTCCATGATTGTCGTTTTAATTCTTGAGTATCAAGACTCTACATCTTCTGTATGGTCGGATTTAAAATTTTCATTTTGGTGTTGAAGGTTCTCTAAGAAGAGCTTTTCATATTGAATAGAATTAAATTGGTAAAAGGTGATTTTTTCATTTTTATATTTGGCTCTACTTTTCATTACTGCAGATAACAGATAGGTTCCTCTCAACAGTCGATGGTCGCTGGCGAAGTTGAAGTTATTTATCATTTCGATATTTATGAACTAACTTTTTTTCTATCTCCTAGTGACTACGAAACCCTAAAAAAGATATCTTGTAGGTATGTAGATATATTCAATTCAACAACGTGATTTTCGAATTGTTATATTAATTGTACTAAGGGGTCTTCTGTTAATACTAAAATCGGCGATAGATTTAAAGATCAAAAATGTAAACAAGTGAGTTGCCACCATAAAAAATTAACGTATGCAGTGGGTAATTAAAATCATTGAAATACTTAAAAATAATTACCGCGTTCAAAATTTAAGCGAAATTAATTAGAATTAATACAAAAAATAACCACTCTGAATTAAGTAACGTCGTTAATAACGTATTGGTGTTGTTTTAATAAAATATGTGGAGATATGATTTATGCAGAAAGAAGTATGTAGTATTTGGCGTTCTTTGGTCTCTGCCTACCTCATGGGATAACGGCGTGAGTTTATGTATGTATGTATGATTTATGCTACTGGTAATGACAAAAGGTTTTAAAAAGGAAAGTCATGTCAGATTGACATTGTTTGTTTACATTTTTGATCTCTAATTCCATCTCAGACTTTACGGTTAGATTTATTTACGGCAACAAATATTCTAAAGCAGGTTAAGCTCGGCGTTTCCGAGTTGAGCAGATTGTGTCAGCACGTGGGACCCTCCTACGCTCCAATATAACTTAAAACGATATCGTACGTGACTCCATCCTGGCATCGCTGCTATTATTAGACCGATCGCACTGTTCTCACTTGACTACTATTTTATATTAGTTAGCTACAGGGACATTTTGTTTCTCTCTCGTGCTCTTATAATACGTAGCGTACTCGTACCTCAGCGTTTTACTTTGAACAATCACACTGCCGGACCTATAGGCCTGTTAAATGTTTTAATCGCCACGCTTGGTATGGCGAATTGGCGATTGGCAATTAGGTATACTTTTAATATATAAAAAACTTTTAGGTCTGTGATATTGCGGGAAAACACACTATGTCTCTACGTATTGTTAATTAAAAAAATCTGCGACATATCTGACGACTATTTTGGTCCCACGCATAAATAAAACGAGAAAATTTGTAACAAACTTTTTTCGACGAGACCCATCTCAGCATCTGTCTAATAAATTTAATCTCGATTGATAGTATCTCTACCAAGCTTCAAACGAGTCAGACGGAGAGACGGCAAACCAGACATATACATATAATGAATAATTATAGTTAATTACGTACGCTACATGGGTGCCCGGGGTTTTACGACTAGACGGGGGTACGAAAACAACAACAAAGGGGTAAAAATCTCTGAGCGATTTTGCGCGGCGGAGGTAATAATTGCTCAGAGAACTTCTTAAATTAGAATGTTCTATTTTTTATATGAAATCTATTCCATTTTTTTTACTTTGAGCCGTAATGGAAATTCCTTAAGACCATACTTAGCCATAAAAAATATTATATTGCGATAATCTAATTTTGGTGACGTGTCAGACTTGTGTTGATGTGTAGAAGCTGGCGGTCACGTACCACCACCACCATATCAGCCTAAGGACGTCCACTGCTGGATATAGGCCTTCCCCAATTTCATGGTGGGTAAATGCCATAATCGCCATGCTTGCCATGCGGGTTGGCGATCGCAGTATCTCCACCGCACTCCAGGGATGCTGCTGCCCATCCCCCGGTGGTCTTGGTCGTAGTTTAAGGACATACCCGGGTCCTTAAGGACATACCCACGGTCACATATAATTTGAGTGGTCCAAAATACAATCGAAGCTAATTTCGTTCATACGTTTAGTGTACTATCAATTATAGCTTATTTTGTTTGTAATTTGTAATAGGTGGTTTCTCTTTCGACATATATACGGACATTGTTTTTGTAAAGAACTGTTCGACATGATGCCTACGCTCGCTTTCTACCATCGCACCGCTCGCTGTCGGCAGGGCATTCATCCTCACACCTTACGAGTAGAACCTAAATGGTCGCGTACGGTACGGTTTCAGAGGAATTTCCTCCCTCAGACGCTCCGATTGTGGAATGTGCTCCCTGCCGAGGTTTTCCCGACGGACTACAGTATGGGGTTCTTCAAGAAAGGAGTGTATAAATTTTTAAAGGGTAGGTAACGCGCATGTAACACCCCTAGGAGTTGCAGGCGTCCATAGGCTGCGGTGATCGCTTACCATCAGGCGGGCCGTATGCATGTTTGCTACCGACGTGGTATAAAAAAAAGAAAATGGTTATTCAGTTATATTACAACCCCTCTGGTGTTGCGAGTGTCCATGGGCGACGTTAATCGCTTACCATCAGGCGATGCTCGTTTGCCACCTATGTCATAAAAAAAAAATATTTTTTTTTACGAATTCCAATTTTAGTGTTGTAATTTCGGAGATATTGGAGGTGGATATTTTTGAGACACCGAAATTTCTTAATGTCCCCAGAATTACAAAACATGCGGTAGTTAACCATATTATAATGAGACAAGGGCTATCAAATGATTGTCAACTACGTGATTTTTCGGATATGCAGGTTATAAATTGCTTTTTAATTAAATTAAATTGATAAAGTGTATTAAGTGTATTTCACTAAGGTTTTAGATTAACCAATACTATACATATAAGCATTTGTATATTACTTAATAATAGAAAATTAAAAACTTAAAATTTACTATTCGTTTTATGTTGTTTAATTAAGTTTGTTTTATTTATCAAATAAATTGTATTACTATAATAAAACGAACAAATAGCCCAGACAAGTTGTCGAGGCATTCATTTAATTTTGGTGCCTGATTATCTAATTTGGCTGGGAAGATGAAATTTTTGTGGCCATGAAATAAATAAAATGACGATATCTCAAAAAACTACTCGGTAAAATTAAAGGCATAACTTTAATTATTATGAATGACTAATGATGAAATACATAGCACCGACAATCACAGAGCAAAGCCTCGGACAGACAGACGGACAGACAGACAGACAGACGGACATGGCGAAACTATAAGGGTTCCTAGTTGACTACGGAACTCTAAAAACTAGTGCAATCTGTAATTATGACATTATTTTCAAATTGATTGGAATGAAGGGAACAGGTACTAGTATAATGATAAAGATCGAAAAAATTACTGCATGCCAGTATTTTTCTAGTCGTATTAAAGAAAGAGAATACATTTATTTGCAGTACATATGGTGCTACTTTACCGCACGAGTGCGGTAATTAGCATATTACGTGCATATGTCGAAACTTTAAAGAGGCATATGTACTGTAAAACGTTGTACGATACACGTGCGAATAAGTAATTCGCAACTAGTGTCGATTTAAAACACTCCCTTCGGTCGTATTTTAATTTATCACCACTCGTTGCGAATTTCCTGTTCTCTGCACTTGTATCGTAATGTACTATAACGTCTCTACACAACATAATGATTATTGATTACATTTTATTATGGTCAGATAGAATTCGCAAGTATTCTTCCGTAAACTGGACCTAACTTATTCTAATACTTGCCGGAGAATATTTTTCTCAAGATGCTACCGAAACTTTGCGATAACATCACGTAGAAAAAAAAGAATGTAACACCCCTTTTATCACTTTTCTGCTTACTATTCATAAATGGTCCTTCAACTTTAATAACAACCGGGAGCACGAATATTCTCTTAAGTTTTTATAAAAAGAGGGAACTTACTCGTATTTTGAAAGAATTTCGGGGTTTTTGACGTAGAAAATTAACCGGCCTAAAGTTTTGTTATATGAATTCGCATAGCAAACTTTGAAAAATATTATACTTTATGACAAAGAATTTTGTTTTGTATTTTTTTAAATACGTGTTCATTAGAGTAGTGTGTGTAAAGTAAAACAGTGCCATATCTGATATTAATCAAGACTATCTGATATGGTAAGGGTTGTGGTTGCAATGTGTGGCCAAGCGCATAGCTTACCTGGTAGTTGAAGAAAACTCAGAGGACTAGCGCCAGAGAATGCAAGGCAAAGATTGGTGATGACGTAGTGGTCTGGGTTACCTGGGGGTGAGGGCGCTGGTCCGGCAAACCAGAGGCATGGATACGATTCCCGTTTAAGGCTGCGTAAGCTATCACGGTTAATTTTTCTTTGTATTAAATAACTGTAAAATATTGTTTAATAAAATTATTAACTGGACAAATTCATCGTTTTGTTACTGGATATTTGCGTCATTAAAATGCAAAGATAAGTGATATTCATTCACATTGTGCATTTTTTTAAATAACTTTAAGTAGGTACTTTTGCTGAAGTGGAAATTAATTATGCAGTAACTTGGCATCTAGTTGGGCAGAAATCAAGCGGCCGCGCAGGAACGAATTGGCGGGCATTGTTTGGACAAAGTATTCTAGCAATACATATACGTGCATGACCTCGTCATAATTTGTAGTTCAGTAGGTTAGAATTTATGACATAGTATGGCTATAAGGATAATAAAGCATTAAATGATCACAACAAAAAGTAAATTAAAAGTATGCTCAACATTTTATAAAGTTATTACTGCTATGCTATGAGACTTGAGAGTATCGAGAAACTTTGTAATTAATTATAAATATTATAACTATTTATTTATGGCCCAATTTTTTTAATAAACAAAAAAATATATGAAATTTATGTGCGTAAACGAAATATTTCACACAAATCTTACCTCCGACAACCAACCTTACCAAAGAAGTGAAATCTCACTGAAACATTTTCATGTAAAAAGTAGCCAAGACGAAATATAATAAGACCATATGGCTCGCACTGTCAAAAAGTTATCAAATCTCATGTAGAGCTTCTAACTCTACACGCCCTAATTTCACAAACAATACGAGGCTGCACCCGGGTATGTCCTAAAACTACGACCAAGACCACTTTCTTTGGGGGAGGCCTAAGTAGTAGAAAGCTGCAATTTGGTATGGATATATATAAATCAATAATCAGATTTATTGACTGAGAATATCAAAGAGGTAAAGTAAAATAAAGGCTAAAAAAATATTAGGGACCTCCCCTACACGTAAAGTGGGGATGCATTTTTTTTGCTTCACCCTATGGTGTTGGGTGTTGTTGGATAGGTCTTTAAAAATAAATAAAGGTCTTCATCAAACAATATATAAAGCGAATATTTGAAAAAAAAGTGTTTGCCCCCCTGACTTTTGAACCATGGGTCCAAAAAATAATCATGACAGTAAAACTTATAAAAGACTTACGAAAACTGTAGCGGACATGATCAGTTGAGCAGTTTTTGAGTTATCGTAAAAAGTCTTCCCTTCTTAGTAAAAGACGTATGAAACGCTGTAAAGCCCTTTTGCTTATTATTGATTTTCTTAATTAAGTTCATTGGGCATCTACGGAATGCTACACTGAGACGGCCCGACATGCTCTTGGCCGATTTTATTTAAGTAGGATTTAGCGCAATACATTGAAGTAACTACATATGTAAATCAATTGTTTGTATATTCTGTACAAGCCTGTAAAATTGATGCTGACCTCGTACTCAGCAACAGCAGTAAACAAAGCCTCCTACTACGAAACCTTGCTTTCGACTAGTAATTAAGTATTTTAATACTAGCCAATCGCGCGGGTTACCTAGTTACAATCTTTTAAGTATTTACAACCCGCGCCAAGAATCAAGTCATAGCGACGTATAATAATTATCCATTATAATAAGAAAATAACTCCATTCTTAATTGAGAGATTTGTGGGACTGCCATTTACGCACGAAGATTCTGCTAATGGCTCTCAGTCTACTCCTGCTGCAAAAGAGCCTCTAGCTGTTAATTAAAGACATTTTTGCCCCCGTAATGGGGTCGCAAGCCGTTTCATTACAAAGCGTTGAACTGGCTGCAGCCAGCGGCTCCGGTACTGCTTCAGTTAAGAAGATCAACTACAGCGAACAAACTAAATACTTTCTAGGATTAGAGTCAAATATTTTGGAGAACTTCATTTTTGATTATTAGTTCAGACCTTATACATGCAGTTGCTTACTGCCTGCATGAAATAAATTATCACTAATTCGCCACCTTGTTATTTCTCAGCCTGTTAGAAGATTACAACTGCCACATCAAGCAAAAGTACTTAAATACTCCAAGAGTATGTTTTTACTCTGTTGTGTTTTTCAGATGCTTATTTCAGGAGTAGGTACGTTTTCTTTATAATAGAATAATTGAACTAAGAAATGCTAGTTCTATTTTTATCAAACGTCAAACGGGCAGGTATTAAAATATCGAAAATTTAAAAATCGACACTTAAAAGATCAACGTTCAAAATTCCGAAAATTAAAACTAATAATGGTTGCATGGTCAAAATTTAGAACAAATACGAAAAACGAATACCGCTGATCGAATACAAAAAATTTGAAAATCGGAGTATCGAAGAAAAAACATCGAAAGGTTATACGATTGAAGTTTTTACTGCCTAAACATTGTCGAAAGTATTTGATAGCGAAGCGTTTAATATCGAATGCCTAAATAACGACAGTTGAAAATATCTAAATATAAAATATCTAAATATCTACAAAAGAAAGATCGAAACTTAAATAATATTTCGAACGCACAGCTTCACAAGTATTGATTATATTTATATTGAATGTGTTGGTTGTATTTATGTTGACTGTTGTTCTAAGAATTATTTACTCATGCAGCGCCTCCAGTGCTGCGTAATAAAACGCAAGTACCATCGCGCATCTCCACAGCTTCGGCTTGTTGGTCGCCCCTCAACCGGGTGCTGCGTTTCATTACGGCGGACGAGGGCTACATTCGAGCCTCCGGGTTTACAAAAACACGCCAGGTGTAGGGCAGACCAGACCACGTATTTTTGCTACTAAAATGAAATTCCTGGAAATAGAGAGAGGCCAACGCTGCTTATTAAAAGTAATGTACTTTAAACCGTTAAGATACCCTACTAATGAACTATATGGTATAAGTGATTTGTTGACCATGAGGAAACTATATATTCTACATGCGGTTCTGAAGCTTCACAAAACATTACCATATAAAGCTCACAACAATAAACGTAGGAGAAAAATCACTGTTGCTCCCTTACCCACCCACAAGTCAGCCTTCGCAAGAAGACAATCCATGTACCAGTCTGCCCATTTGTACAACAAGATCAACCAGGATAACGAAATATACTCGATGAAATATCATGACTGTAAAAAAATCTTAACTGCCATGTTAAAAAAACTTAATTATGAGCAAACGGAAGCACTACTTCATGTATAGTTTCAGTTGATAAATTATTGCAAATGGATGCTTATCCTCCTGATAACTCGCGTCCTGCTCATAGTACATAGGTCCCAATTAAGTTTTGACTCTTTGTCAATATGACAGAGTATAATTTATTCTGGCAAATTCTGATACCTAGTCGTCAGGAGGTTAAATAAGTACGGGCAAAGAAATGGTGAAGGAATAAAATGGAAATTACGTCCGACATCTTCATCCAATGGAGATTTTATGATACGAAGATGGTAGTATTGATTTCTGTTTTATTAATTTTAGACGAATGCCAGCTTAAAGTGAAATAATGAGAAAATAAACGACGTGGAAAAAATGAAAGGAAGTTGTATTTCCATTCGGTTAGTTCAATCAGCTTGACTCGCTTCGGGAAAGCTATTATTCAATATTATTTTATTATATAAATACAATTTATAAATTTGTTTGTGGTCGTGCTTACCTATTCTTATATTTGACTTTTTTATATGTGACGCTTGCGCTTTCTCGTCTACTATCCGTACGGTACTGACAATATAAAAGCGACAGTAATTATGTATTTCTGTGTGTTATCTCTAATATGTTACAGCTTAGATTGCTAGACCGCTTGCAGTAAACAAATTTGCCATGTAGAGTATGAGATCGGGGAATGAACATAGCACGGTTTTTATCCTGAAAACCGTCCCTTAGGGGGTGGAAGTTTATAGGTACAAGAGAGCGATTATCCTCTAAGGTAATCAACGAGTTCCACGCGGGTGAAGTCGTGGGCAAAATCTAGTTAAGTAGTGAATAACACTAAATATCAATAGAGTATTATACCGCTAAAACTCGGGATTAGCAGTGTAATGATAATCTCATATTTTATTAAAGATGTAAAGGTAAACCATTAATATATGATCATACGGAATTTCTTTGAAACTAATTTCTTACACAGGCAATAATTCTAATTATACGTTCACAAAGTACAATATATATACTGAGATAGAGATACCAGTGAAATACTCCACACGGATGGTAACGCCGTTGTGTATTTAGTAAGAACTAACCGCACGACCGCTGCATCTCTGTCACTTTATTATGCAAGTGCGATAGAGATAGCACCCAGTGACATCTGGTACAAACAAGTTAAACTAACATTTCCATAGAAAAAATCGTACTTCGTGCTGAATTGCCCCTGGATAGGTTGTCAGTGTCACTGTGACGGTTTATTTGAATATTAATAAAGTGTTCAATATTAAATGATAAATAATGCCCAAAACTATTCATAGTCAAGAGCGGAACATTATAAATAATGTCTATAATAAACTGATGGAAAAAAACGCTCGGGAAATGAAAATATTTCGCTACAAAAAATTTCAAAATAACATCAGAGCTGACAGGTAAACAAGTCAAGATGTCATTATAGTCTGGTTATTATAAATCGGTTATTGTAGTGTTATGTTAAACAAGCGAGGAAATACCTGCCGTAAAGAAATTGAGTTTGAGTTTGAAAAATAAGTATTTATTATGGGCTTCGGAGACAATCAATCTTGATTATTGACAATGTACAACAACGTTATTGTCTACTATCATTGAAGGAGTGTTGGTGTTATTTCATTCGCCCTCCTTCCTCCTCCTTTCCTAATCCTTTTTAATAGGGTCTAGTTCTAGGGCTCTTAGAGTCGCGAGCGTACATGGGTTACGGAATCCGCTTACCATCAGGCGGGCGATATAATTGTTTGCCGCCGCCGTCGTATAAAAAATGCATCTATCGGCATCAAATAAATTTTTCGTCTAATGAATTATATGATTCACTCGCGTTCAAATAGCCGCCCATGTAGGCAAGGTTACACGATAAAATACCTAATGAAGCACGATTAATTAATGCTCTACCCAACCCCCAAGAGTTCAAATATCTACGAGTACCTAAATGCCTATAACATTACACTGCCTATACATTTACTTAGGGTGGATATGTGTGGGTACAACGACAATTGTTGACTCCTCGGGAAATCGATACCGCGTTTTGTCGGAATATAGTATTCGTTGAAACTGAAATGGTAGGGGAAGACAGAGTACTTTGATAAAGAGGTACTACTCTGGAATACCAATATGGTATGATACTGATAGTCAAATATTTTTTACGGAATGTCTAAATGCCTAATGACGTCACAATTTTCTATGGTCACACTGCGTCCTTTTTTCACCTATCTATTTAAAAATCTTTATAATAGTATTGATTAATTGAATTATGATAATTTTCGAGTATAGATCGTAAGATTAGTTTATAGGTAACGTAAAAAAAAAAAAAAAAATTGTTTCAAATACCGTATTTTAAAGGCCAATGAACGCGCCTCCTCAGGTAGGTTGTGAGCGGATACACCCTGGAGGTGCCTACAAATGGTTTTATTCTACGGATGTGGTGAATAATGTTTCCCATCGGGCAAACTCGGAATATGACTAGACCCGAAGTGGCTATCAATTCTCGTATTAAATGATTGACATGTTCATGTTTGTTAATGTGAAACTTTATTTGTCAGTGTCGAAATGTCAGATCGAAAACTGTTAGTTTATTTTGCCATTTGACATGACAGATGTGATATAATACTAAAAGTAAAATGCAGGGGCCTTTTAGCTCGAAGTACGAATTTTTCTATGGAAATGTTAGTTTAACTAGTTTGTACCAGATGTTACTGGGTGCTATCTCTATCGCACTTGCATATTGAAGTGACAGGGATGCAGCGGTCGTGCGGTTAGTTCTTACTAAATAGGCGCTACGATCTATGTGAAGTATTTCACTGGTATCTCTATCTCAGTAGGTATATATATTGTACTTTGTGGTCAAACGTAAATGCGCGAACTATAATATATACATTGGGTACGATATGTATCTAATACCCCACTTCCGTGTTGACTTTCAAAATCATAATGCCCGGAACATGAAACAAAAGCGACAAAGTGACATACAAGGGATGCGCCCGTCTGTTCATAAAGTCAGTTGAAATCGCGGCCCCGCTTTCACGAATTTATTTTCTCAACTATCACACGAAAAAATATATACATACCTACTTCATGTTCCGGTAAATAGGCGGCCAAGACTCGCGTCGCCTCATAATGAGAGACGTTAAAAATACAGTTTCTGAAATATACGAGTAATTGAACTATCTCATATTATTAGATTTTTATACCCTTTTTTATAATAATTTTATGTGAATCTTGATTCCATGTTCTTGACAAATTTTTTGACATACAAGTATTTTTGACACTCGGTGGTTCAACGACAATTGATATTAAGCGGCTATGATTTATGAAGCATTTAATGGTAGACAGCTCGCAAGTGACTCGCAACGTCAGGTCTTGTTATAAACTGTATCTCCAAACAGATATCGAGCATAAGTAAGCAAAAGAAGTCCAATTTGGAGAAATCGCAACGCGACATTTAGTTAGCAATAGACAAAATGTGTATACTTATGGCAACTTTGAACAAGAGTGGCGGCTTAGTGGCGGTTGTCTGTTTCGGCCTTTTGCAACCCTGGTAAGTACTTATATTTCGTTTAATAGGTAGCGAGACAGTATAATCCCAAAATAGTTCACCGGTTCGCGTTGTCTCGCCAGTTGCCCTGCCCGGCCCATCAGAATTCGACGACGCTCGGATAAGTCAAGTTCTAAGTATTGCATCCCTAGGGCATTATGGTGCGTGGCAGTTAAGCTTAAGAACTCGTAGTGATTTGTTTTGTATGCTTAACAATCCAGCATTATTATTATTATTAATCTATGTTTCACATTTTTATCAAAAATAATACAAATGTTTGAGTCTATATATACATATAATGTTTTACTATGATAACTTGTAACCTATAACGTTCCTTTATGTACACTTTTTGAAATGTAAGAAAACTATATTTGTAATGCCCGGGGGCGAGGGTCTAATAAATTAGTTGCGATCACTTATTTAAGCAAATTCTGACACCTTCCCTTTAAACATATTCATGAACGCACTCAAGGTGTAGTGCACAGTTTCCGTAGAGAAGCTCAAGTAATTCCTACACATCACGTTTATATTTATTAGGTAACAGTAAATCACGCTGCTTGACTGTACAGATTCCGTTAGTGTATAACATCAAATCATATTCAAATATCGTACCCGTAAGTATGATAACTATGATAGATACATTTACATACATAGTGCACACAATATGGTTTATTCTCCATTGTAACTTAAGGTTAGGTAAGTAGCAGGAGGTTTTTTTCAACATGCAATCATATAATGAAAGATGCATTTACATAAGAAACACATACCCCTGGTAACTATGTAAAAGTAATATTTTAATATACATTATTTATTTATTATTATTATTATTATTTATTGATCACATTCAAATATTCAGCATTTTTTTGGGTTGACTGTGTAAGTGTGCATGAGTAAAAATTGGGCAACTGAAAATCTAACTATAATAAAACTAAATTGAAGACACTTGTCTCAATGGTATCGATCAACGATAATGTTATTATGTAATAGTTTAGTGAAATGATATTTCATTTCTCTACCCCATTATTGTTATGGCTATATTGTACATAAATTATAATACAAATTACTTCAGAAAACAAGAAATATTCATGACATCTAGAATATCTTCTTCTTATGTTTTTTTTTTGTATTTGCGGCAATTTGATATGAACTTACAAGCAGAAGTACAACTATAGTTAAGTGCCTGTTACATCATTTGGTATTTATAGAGAATGCGCTCGACATATTCGGCCGGCTAAATTTCGCGATCGATGGTCAGTGCTGGGGTCAACTCCTCCATTGATTGGTCGAAAGCGGTTGGCGGCTTCCCAATTTGCAGGTTCCGACTATGAAAATGCTCTCCACCTGCTTTGCATAGCTATCAATCCAATTCAGTGTAAATCGAACTACAAACGTCGCCGCATACTTTTTAATTTGACCACAGTATCAATTAATTATATATAAATAAAACCTACACTGCTAGGTACTAGAAATAGCTCAGTACATAGTTTCGGTCCAATATGGACAAGCGAAACGCTCAACATCTTACAGCAATTTACAGCGTCTAGATATAATTACAACTAGATGAAGCGTATTTTAATGGCTTTTAGTCTTGCGATGTGAGCCGCTGACGATCTTGAGCAGCCGCACGACAGGCGCCTCGAACGCCAGTGAGATGGCAAATGATGTCACGAACGCCATCACCGCGTACCCCGAGTACGAAATGATCTGAAACAATAAAACATGCCGTTACCGACATAAAAGCATAAAAGTTTCCGCTCTGCGGGATCGCTGCCACAGACGTGAGTGGGATAAAGTGGAGCGCACCCACTGACACCTTATTATTTAGCCTCCATGAAGAGCATATTGAATGCCGGTCGGATATTGTCAAACTGAATAAATACGAACGCACCTCCATAATCTCCATTCTGAATCCGCTTTTGTGCCTAGCGGTGGAACACTTTGGAGGATTCAATTTTACCCTAAACCACTAAAAATGAACTTCGGTTGATATTCAATTTAACGAACTAATTTGTTGAACAAACGATGTGCTTCAGCTGCACAAGTGCTCCACGGAGGCGGAGTCGGGATCGATTGATTTAATGCCCCCGCGGTGCCTCTTTTCTGTACTCATTGAAACTGGGATAGGAGAGGGCCTAAAAAGAGATACATATCTCTCAAATATTACATTCCCTCGCTGTCCCAGGTCACAAATTCAAAGCTTCTGTCGAATATCGCCTAACATGATTTCATATATACACGAACTATAATTGAAAACCGGGCTTTAGTCTTTGGGACTAAAGAGAAAATCCTATCACTTTAGCATATCTGGGATACCAGCGAGCTCCTGCGTACTATTAAGGACAAAATAGATAGGTACTTTTACGGCAAAACGTTTATAGTAACTTTAATGTACTTTAATGCTCTTAGTATCGCTATCGCTCGGATATTCGTATCATGGATTTAGTGATATGGTTTTCACAATAAATAAATTACCATTGTCCCGGTGTTGATAAATTATGCAACCCGGGAGAATAACTACGAGACTTTGGTGTTAAAAGTTTTCCCGGCGACTGGTTGGGCAGTTCCACGGATCGCCGCCTCCCATGGGAATGATAACTGAGCTCTTATTTGCATGTTTTCGCTTTCGACCACTTTCCGAGTCTGCTTCTAGTTTGTCACTTGGGTCTAAAATATTTATTCCCATAGGTAATATGAATGGCAAAGTATTTATCAAACTATGTCATGTATCTATGCTTATGCAACAATCCGGGCACACAAATCTGATTGAATAAAGAAAGTTTACGCGTTGTTGTGGCGTTGTGTACACCAACATATTTTATGGTCGGTGTACATTTTTCTACGCTCATTGAGATTATTAATAAAACATGCGAGTTATTGTGATGTATTTTTATACGTATATTATTTCAGAAATTGGCCCCGAATAAGAAAGCGAAGATATATTTTGTCCAATTCATTCACTCAAGGGATTAGCTTTTGAAATCTTTCATGGAGTTTTTTGCACGGAGCTATGCTTTTCTGCGATGAAATTGGACCGTGAATAATTATTAAGTTTATGATTGCATTATTTGAATCGATCAAAGTGGTCAAAACCAAGTCCTTGTATCCTCTAAATTAGTTCGAGAGAGTTCATTTCGCGTTTCACGGGTTCAGCCTGGGTTCAATCATTACTAATTTAGTTTTACCCGGCTCGCTCAAGTTCTCCGACTTGCAATCAAGTACACTAGCGTTAATAGAACTTTATATACTCTCATTTTGTTTTACTATATAAATTACACTTTGTAATTTAATAAAAGTTTATAAGGAGTAAATACAGAATTTAACTTTAATGCACCGTATAGTTGCTTGCAAAATTCTTTGATAATAACGAATGATAAATATTAAGGTATTTGTGAGTACACAATTTCCTCCGGTGCATCGATGGCAAGTGTACATTTGTAAATTACTGACCACCATAGAGTTCTGCAGATGGAAGGGCCCGTCGAGTAGAAAGCAAGTGTACATCATGATGGTCGGGTGCACGAGGTACGCACAGTAGGTGAGCCGACTTAGCGGCAGCAGCCCCGGGTACGACAGAATGGAGTTGACCAGCCCACCGTAGCCGCAGCAGCAAGCGATGGTCACCCAAGCCAGGGCTACGCCCCACGCTGTAACACAGAACACGCATATTACTTACAGATCTCGCTAAAAATCCAAATCATCCGACTTCCCAACGCCAAAAATCCGCTAGTCCGCATCGGGAAATCGGCTTGGATCGTTCAAAGTACAATTCTGCAGTCGACCACTAACTGCTGCTACAAGCGGCTTGCTTTGAAGATCATCGGACTTAGGAGTGATTGCATTGTGCAACTGACAGTTGAATTATGAATGCTTTACAAAAAATAACTGCCTGTGACATACAACGAGTGTGACTGTAAGTGTTTTGTTGGACCTACTTTGATACGGAACACTAAGAACCCTGTGTCATATCTCGATATGGTGCACGTATTTTAACTACTATAGTTGCAATGAGAAAACCCATACACAGTTTTCAAAAAAGAGTACAGTTTCGCATGCATCCTATGTTTCATTTGCACACGAAAAGAAAAATGGAGGCCATTTTACCCAATAAAAAGACTTCCTAGCCGGTGGTGCGTGCCTCTATGCTTTGAGCTTTGGAACCTATTCAAGTCCGGCGGCAAAATGGTATGCTTAACTCCGAGCAATACGGATTTTTAATTAAACTACCTGATTTTTATCGGGATTTTCCGGCATAAATACGCGTACCTATTTAACTTTTGGGACACTAAATCTACAGAGCACTGTAGTTTAAACAATAAGCAATTATTGTAATGATCCAATTGTTAACGTAAAATCTCGCCTAAATGTAACGGCATTGTATTTTAAAAACGAGCTTATCAATAATCTATTGGAACGCAATTTTAAATATAATTTTAACTAGGACTAGGGCAAGCTACGGAGATATTTATAAACGAGGTGAATGGAAACTGCAGACAGACAATTCGAAACAGCGTTATTTTTAATAACCCCATTTGTATCACGTGCAAGAAAACAACTAGGGGTATTTTAGCTTTCCTACATGAGCCCGGCTAGCATGGTAATCCCCGACCATTTATATACTCCCACATATACTTAACACGTCAAAATTATATGTGCGACAGAGATTTCATCTCAAATAGCTAAAATGCAAATGTTGCAACGTGCATTTATCTCCATACACAATATTTATGTAAAATGTTGCCGATTTATAAAAAAATACTGATAGAAATTGTTTACATTCGTACATTTTCTATTTATACGCAAATATATGATAACCCGAAATTCGTTTCAGATCATTCGTGTGGAGATTCCGAATCTGTCTGAAACTGTCAATATTCTCGATGGTGTTAAATTATATTTATGTCCAAGACGATTACTATGTTAGCCTGATGTTAGCACATTGAGTTTAAATTTTGACATAACGTATAAATAAATGGTCACGTTTTAACGTAGCACGGTTTATATGACTGTGTATCCACCACCACCACAACCATATCTGCCCTAGGACGTCCACTGCTGGACATAGGCCTCCCCCAATTTCATGGGGGGTAAATGCCATAATCGCCACGCTTGGAATGCGGGTTGGCGATCGCAGTATCTCCACCGCACTCAAGGAATGCTGCTGCCCATTCCCCGGTGGTCTTGGTCGTAGTTTTAGGACATACCCGGGTCCAAAATGTCCGGGTCAAACTGTGTATCATATTAGACAATCGCTTAATTTTTTTACCTGAATGTGACGTTAAAATGTGACTGTAAAAGTTGTAATTTTGCTATCATACTAGCCTGGCTGAATAGACAACGGCAAGTTATTCTATCTTACCCGTGTGTCCGACGCTGACGTAGAATGCAGTCGGCCAGACCTCGAAGTAGCCGTCCACCATTCCGAATATGAGACTGCCGATGATCACGAGTGACGTAGGCCAGCCTACAACTACCAGCCAGTACGGCATCTTCACCTGGCACTTCGTTTTGTGCAGGTACCATCCCACAACCATACCTTCGAACAATACATTTTTTAAAATATCCGATACCCTCTAAAACAGTCATGTATTATTTTAGCAGTGAAAATATCCAGGAGATAAGAAACCGTTGTCCCTATTTTTAGTACGCATCTGAGATGGGTATGCATGGTAGACGTGTGGCTATGAGAGGCATGAAATTTATCATGTCAGGGTGTATTGCTTTACCTTCCATTACGAGAAAAAATAAAATTCCCATTTTATTGCATATCTACGCAGAAAGAGCCGTATTACAATATTGCTTAGCTTTAGCAACGTGTTACAAGCGTCATTAAAATTTGCTATGTTGGATTAAACGTTATCTTAAAATATCTTGCAAAAATATCGATACAATGTTAGGTACGCATTTTGTGGAGTGAGATTGTCAGCCGTATCAATATAGTTCATCCGGGCGATCGGTTTTTGTGGGACACGTTTAGGGCGGGCTCACTGACCTACAAAGGGAATATTTGAGACGTACCTACTTACAACCTAACAATATAAACGTTTACTTTTTTGGGAAAGGTTCGATGGATATTACAGCAAAAAAGGACAACGACGCTCTCTTGGGAGTTTAGTAAGTAGTTTTTAACAGTTTATCGCCTTACCGACTAAATAGGGACCAATTCTAGACCAGGGTTTGTCGTACAGCCCGTCGAACATTTCGAAGGGCTCCTGGATGCGAGCCTTGTACATGCTCGACACAGAGATGTAGATCGTGGTCGCCCAGGAGCTCGCCATTATCAGAGCCAGCGAACCCACGGCAAACTTTGGATGCCTGATGGATTAAAAGGAATATCAAATGCTGTGTTCGTAGAGACCAAATTATGAAATATACTTAAGGCATATACTATATGCATATTTTTACTTACTTTACAGAAATCAACAACAATAGTATGCCGACAACATAAAATTGCGTGTCGTTGGCCATGTACCAGGACCAAACCATACACATTTCTCGTTGCGAGTACAAATTGTTGATGTAGAGGAGGTTTCTCCACCAGAACTGGTCGCAGGTGACATGGTCGTACTGAGCCGGCTCGAACACGGAGTTCGAGTTTGTATACCGTAAAGTAATTTCGTTTAGCCCAATCACGAAGGCGTACGCCGGCGTCAGGCGCACAACTCGATAGAAAAACAAAACAAAAAAATCCTTGACAAGCCTGAAAAATTCACCCTTAGTGTAAAACTTTCCCTTGGGTTTCTCAAGTAAGTCCTGACAGAATGAACTCTGGCTTATGACGGACACTGATAATGCGGAATTCGTGTAGCCGTTCATATTTTTGTTAATATCCTGTTTGTCTTTTAGTTGTTTCCTTTCTTCTCTTCGTGCGGCCTTTTTGTCTTCGGTCCTTAGGAACAAGACAGTAACGAGTAGGCCACTGAAAATAAAAATAAATTGTATATTAAAGTATGTACCTAGGTGTAACTGAATACTGCAAACTAAGCTATATAGCGTACCTGATGAAGAAGAAGCTGTCCACGCAATAAGAAGCATTACCAACCGATTGGTACATAAAGTTGCGTTCTATCAAAATTCTCATTGACTTGTTCGTGGAAATGTAGAATATTGTGAGGTAAGTGTGCACCATTATCACCCACACCACTGATAAGAATCTGGAATAGGTAGATCAAATTATAACATGCCTAAAGATTAAAAGCAAATCCTCTCTGTAGAGGGACATCAACTCCTCACCTCAGTCATATTTGTATAATACTGTATAACCACGAAGGGAACTTGACTAACATTTTGGAGATGGGAGTTAAAGTGATCTACTATTTTTTATTGTACTCTTTTTAATCCCCGACGCAAAAGAGGGGTGTTGTTCATCCCTCCCTAACCTCTATGTATCTGTGTGTCTTTCTGATGTGATGTATCATAGCTCTTAAACGGGTACACAGATTTGAACGAGGTTTTTATTACTTAAAAGCAGGCTTTCTAGCAGAGGTTTATAAACGTGTTTTAATCAAATCGGCTCAGCCTTTTCTAACCGACTTCAATAGAAGGAAGAAGGTTCTCAGTTCGTCTGCATGTTTTTTTTTATATATATTTGTTTATTTATTGTTCCCCGATAACTCTTGACCTCGTCGACCGATTTTGATATTTTTTTTTGTTTCAATGCAGGTACCATGTGTTGGTCCCATATAAATTTGGTGAAGGTTTGATGACGTGATCTAAGAGGAATCGAATTTGATAGGCACGCATATGCCGATTTTGGTATTTTTTATAGGTAACAAAGCACTGGCTCTCTGAAACCACAAATTGTGGCATAGCGAAGTACAAAATTGGAGTCGGTTGTTTTTTGGTATAAATTATTGTCAAATTGAACTTTTGTTATACAACTTTTTAAGGATGCTTTAACTTTTCCACTAGCGCCACGCGTGAATAATAGTGATTATTTAGATTTAACGACAGTATTGCAAAAAGGAGGTCACTATGTAAAGTCTGTACATCCGAAGTAAAAATGGTCGTTTCATTTTTGAACTCATAGATCGACGAATCCGGTAACGTAAAAACTAGTTTGATTTTTTTCAAAAGGTGCTAAAATACGAAATAATTTACATAGTGGCCTACTTTTTTCAATATCTATCGTTAAATTTAAATAATGCCAATTATTAAAGAGTGGCGCTAGTGGATACGTTAAAGCACCCTTAAGTTGTCAGTTATAGTACTCGTATATTAATTTACCTGATTCCGTGGAGTGAGGTGAGTGCCCCGTCAGTGGGGCGGTGCGTGCTGAGGATAGCGCGGCCGTTCGACAGCATCGAGAACGATAGCAGCACCTCCGCCCATGTTCCTGCATAGGTATCAGTTGCGTAACGTTAACATAATGTTAACACTCATGAACCATTCTATCTCTTAAAAATATGTCTAAAGAAAATGTGTCGATGAGCTGTATGTTCATAGTTTTCAATATACTATGGCAATAGCTTAAAAATCGCTACCGGCACCATTTTGTGTTTACATATATGATGAGAGTCAACGACGAAGACAAATCAATGTGTGGAAATTAATTTACTTTCTTTTTAGGAATCATGTGTTTTTATGATTAATGATTTCTAAAGCCCGTGAAATCTTTCGCTTCTTAGGCCGGCGTCTGGATGCTAGCGGGCAGCGGGGCGGCAAGCGGGCACTCATAACGCGCTCATGCATTATATTTATAATGGATTGTTTGTATGTTACCGCAATAACCGCAACTAAACATTATAATAAAACCCGATTCATTGACCTGGAAAGAGCTCAACGTACACTCTTGAAAGTGTAGTATTTTTTAAAAATCCGCTTTACCACCGAATTATTATACCAGCTTAGCGACCATCTGTCGGTGAGGAAACTATATATTTTACAAGTCTCTCTAAAAAAACATAAAACCCTTTCGTACAATGCTAACTATAGCTCTAAAAGAAAAATAACTAACGTTGCTGTTATAAAAAATAATAACACTAAGTTTGCGTGCTCACAGTACAATGATAAGTCTGGACAAATATACAACAAACTCAATAAATGCTTTAACATATACCCAAAACCATACTACGATTGCAAAAGAATAATTATAAAGTGGCTTAAATCAAAAAACTACCAGGAAATTGAAAACTTGCAAGGTTAACAAAATAATTTAAAACACGCGACATTCACATATCCACTTATTAAATACACACACACACACACACGCACGCACGCGCGCACTAACATACACACACACACACACACACACAGACACGCGCACACGCACACACATACGCACGCACACACAAATACTGGTATGAACCATTACTGAATAATACATATCTGATAACGTGATAACTTTGATATTTACATAGTTTTATATACAATTGCATTTACTTGTTTCTAGTTGCATACCTACACATGTTTTAAGATCTTATGTAGTAGTGTAAATTTCGTGTAACAATCTGATAACCTAAGGAAGAGTGGTGTCTCCCAACACAGGCAATATGTTGCTTACCGGGCGGCACCATCCCCTAGATTATAAACACGTGTAGATTTTACGAAATAAATATTTTTATTTTCTTTAATTTTTTTTAATATAATGAAAAATTTCATTTCTTTTCATACCTTTGATTCAAATTAATGTAAAATGACAATTAAGAGTCCCCAGTACGCTCGGCTGAACTCGATTCTCCATACAAACGTAGTTTCGTTCTCATTTTAAAACGCTTTGCTGAAATAACATGAAACTTTGTATACACAATGGGAGCTACCATATCTAGGTCAGAAATTAGTTTCTGTTGCTAGAAATTGTAATAGAAAGATAATACAGCGAGTTTTTGAGTTTTTTACGTCTTGTATGAAAACCTTAATAATCGCTGTATTTTTCTCCATTATAATTTCAAGCAACAGAAACAAATTTCCGACCTAGATGTGCCGGATCCTATTGTGTATACAAAGTTTCATGTTATTCTAGAATGGCGTTTTAAAATGAGAGCGAAACTACGTTTGTATGGAGAACCGAGCTTATTGCGGACTCTTAATTTAAAATAATTCATCGTTAAACAGTAAATTCAAAACGTGTTTAGTAAAAAAATGAAAATGCATCATACATAAGGCAAGTTTATTATTATGATAAAAAAAAAGAATATGAAGAAACTAAAACTAAATTCCTTAGAGGGTTTTCAGATTCAACCTTGCGCTAATCGCAAGTTTACAGCACTAAGAGTAACAGTAACTGTGTTGTAAGTAGATAGAACAATGTACCGATTATATAATATTACATCACGATAATTTACCGACCAGTTATCGTAAGAGTTGGCAGGCTTAGTGTACTAACCGCAGGTTTCCCGTCGAAGGTCTCTGTCTTGATTGTCTTTGGTTGAATTCCCATCGACTTGTTGCGTGCCGCCGTTGACCTGGGAAATTGGCACAATTTTATTTACATAATCGTGTATGTAACTGCATTAATCGCGGAACCTAGTTTTGAAAATTTGAGTCTGTTTGTTATACCGTTATTGTATACGAATCCATATATGGCACATCAATTCTCATTTATGATATCGTTGTAAAATAAAAGTTTAACATACATATAATTTTATATGTCATGCTACCAACACCGCCACCATCATATCAGCCAAAGGAAGTCCACTGCTAGACATAAAACTCCCCCAATTTAACGGCGGGTATAAGCTATAATCGCCACGCTTGGCATGCGGGTTGGCGATCGCAGTAGCTCCACCGCACTCCAGGAATGCTGCTGCCTACCCCCCTGATGGTCTTGATCGTAGTTTTAGGACAAACCCGGGTCCATACGTCGACGAACATACGCCATGCAATAAAGGGTAAATCTAACATTTCATTTCAAAAACAAATAAGTACATGCCCGTTTATTAAATTCTGAAAAATTCGAAACAATGCTGATATATCTCCAATCAACTTTAACCATTGTAAAACTAAATGTAGGAATTTAGTGTTACATCTTAAAATTACGACAATGTTTGGCATTGTTGGTTGTAAGTGCGTAAGTAATTTTATGGCTTTACCCTTTTTATGAGCACATTCAAGCAATTTTGCAAATTCCGTAACACAAATACTATCTTTATGATGTAAAACATTAGCGAGATTAAATCTGCGGCGTTTGTAACTTTGTTAATCGGGGACATTCCCACTTGTTACCACTATTATCAACCGGGCCTTTTTCCCATCCGTTGACAGTGGTAATAATAAGATTTGGTACATTATCAGTTGTTACTTACAACTAAAGGTACACAGTTACACACATACTAAAGGTACATATACACTTTTAGTAAAAAATAGGAGGTAACAGATGGGAATAGCCCGCTAATCGTAAATCGCAGCCGAATATGCCGCGTCTGCGTCGTTGTGTGTGTGACAGGCAATGAAACTCGATTTACCTCGTAAATTTATCTTGTGGTTCCAGCCCAAGTCCCTCAGCAACATCGTAATATTTAATGTGCAGAGGTTAGAGAACTGCTATGATAATGGTGCGGTTTATATCGCGCAAATTTTTCTGCATATTTGATTCCATAATTCTTAAATTATAATATGGTACAACTTAAAAACTCCGTGATTGATAAATATGTATAGGTCGATTCACAAGAGCTGGCGCGGAAAATGTATGTAACTGTCATTAATTCCATAGACATTCCGCGCTAGCTCTCCTATAGAGATGAGAACCACTGAGGACTTGACTAGAAATATTGGAATTCAATATGGTTCGAAAACAGTCGAGACTAGTTATATAAATAACAGTAGGTAGCTGTAGAAATAAGAATTTCAATTTCACGGTACCGGTTTGTTGTTATTTTCGTTCTGTGCGAGCTCTAGGTCTCTCGTGTCAGTGCTTTGTTTGAACCGGCGCTCCAAGTAGCCCTCGTAGAACGAAGCTGACACCATCAGCACGAAAACAATGATTGTCACGGTGCTGCAACACGAAACGTGATTCATTGATTAGATATTTACTTTTAGATCAAATACTTAGTTTAGTACTTTAGGTACAGTCAACGTCAAATGTCAGTCAACACTTGTCGCATTGTGATAAGGTGAAAAACAATTAGCTTATTTCTGCTGTTGACTATATATAGTCAACAGCAGAAATAAGCTAAACGTATACGTAATACATAGTACCTAGGTTATGAATATATTAAGAACTATATTTATTTCAGATTAAATATAAACTTAATTAATAAATATTATATTTTTAAATAAAAAAAAAACAAACGAAATAAATAATAACTTAAATAGTGACGCAGGATTTGAATTAGTTACCAATTTTTTTATCTTTATACTTACGTCTGAAGCCCATTTGTGTAACACGAGTTACTATCGATTGATATGTATTACGAGGATGAAGATCTCGGTCAACAATTGGCGAAGTTATGAAGTAACAAACATATATACAAAGAAATATACATACAGCCGAACATAGAAACTCCTCCTTGTCGTAAAACTGTTGGTAAAAATAGATAAGCATAGCTATGTAAGTATGAATATCACTTTGTGAGTCAATTCGTTATTTTGCTTATTAACTTTATTTATATACACGTATATTACGATTTCGTTTTATCTGCTAATCAAACCCCCCCATTGCTTATTCAAATTATATTCATGAATTTTTAACGTCGGACGAAAGTTAATGAGTAAATGCAAAATAAGTCCTTATCATAGTTACTTAATTTGCACAAATTAATGAAGTTAGTGAGCACTAGAATATTGCATTAAACAGCGTTTCTTGAAACAACTTTCGGCCTGTTTAGCCTTGTTGGTAGTGACACTGCCTCCGAAGCTAGAGGTCCCGGGTTCAAACGGTGGTAAGTGCCATTTGTTTCTATGGCGTTCAGAAACATTTGTTCCTGAGACTTGGATATTATCTATGTATTTTTTTTTATTTTTTTTATTTCAACAATAATATTATCATCTTAAGCGTTTAAAATATCTGCCAAACTGCACAGCAGTTTGTCGGCAGAAAACACAGTTACTCTTCACCACTTATGATAATAATAGTTACTACTTACTAGTGTAGGTAATTAAGCAACGCGAAGTCGAAATCACTACACAGACACAAAATACATACATATATATATATAATATGTGTATGTATATACATATATACACACACACACACACACATACGCATACATGTACACACACACACACACACACACATAGTATACTATCTTATGTTTTAACGAAGGTTCATTGTTATAAAGCAATTTAAATTGTACCTACTTAGTGCTACCGTTTGCTGAACAGTTTCGATCAGGTTTTCTGTTCGAATCTATTCAGCATCGCTTTTCAGTATATATCTATTAAATATATCATCGTCTAGTACCTATAACACAAGCCTTATTGAGCTTACTATGGGACTAGTTCGATTTGTGTAAAAAAACTGACTGTCTGTGTATTTATAACTCGGTGCCTTCTAATGGTCTGTGGCGATGATAATAAGAACGGCGTTTAATTTAACGACCGGCCGGCATTATGGTTCCATTCGGTAGTGTCTTGGAAAAATATTCTAATTAATTGGGCATGTTTAAAACAAGGTCATTCCCCTACATTCGTTGGATTCGTGGATTACAATACATTCTACTGCGCCACATTGTCTTCAGTACGTATAGTTACAGTTTGAATATTTTACGTGGCCTGTAATCATGTTTTATTCAGGCTAGTCTTATGGGTGTTTTCTTTGAATTTATGCCAGCCGTGATTTAGGTACAAATCATAACGCGACATAATTTATCGTTATATTTCAGTCCTCAGTCCCGGGCAGCAGCGAGCTCGGACAATGGGGATTGAGAAATGCATTTCAAACCGCACGACCTGTCGTGGCCTATTTTCTACTTGTTTACAATTTTAAATTGGCGCCAAACTCCGCCGTATTTCTTCGCCAACTGAAAAGTTTGCCAATTTTCCTGATTTCGGCTTCAAAGTAATTATAGGTATGTTTTCGATACGTGATGATACTCCAAAATATGGAAAAGACAGGATTTCAAACTATAGGAAAATTCTCTGTCGCCTTATGAAGTTATGATGTCAGAGATGCAACACAGCAGGAAGCGGAATCAACAGTGGGAAATTTGCGTTACTTTTATAATTTTAGGTACTTACCCAAGGATATGGAGTTTAGTATCGTGCAGTATATTGTAGGAGCTAGGAACGGGTCGCACGCCGACGGTCCGGATGGAGGAAGCGAGCCCGGCAGCGGCCGCGCGCGCCGCCGCGGCGCTCTCGGCTTCAGCCATGATCGCCAGAATCGCAGACTCATTGCACGAGGCGGGCAGGCACTCGCCCACCAGGATTACTCTGCTACTCTGATGAAGAATTACTTAATTGTACAAATTATTTGTTGTCAAATCTATACTATAATATTATAAAGCTAAAGAGTTTGTTTGAACGCGCTAATCTCGGGAACTACTGGTTCGAATTGAAAAAATATTTTTGTGTTGGATAGTCCATTTATCGACGAAGGCTTTAGGCTATATAACATCACGCTGCGACCAATACGAGCGAAGACGCGGACGAAGTCGCGGGCAACAGCTAGTATTTAATAAATATCAAATATAAGTAAATTGTTTTTGTACTCTAAAAATACTGACCTATTGCAAAGTGGACTACGAAGGTACGCACATTCTTTAAAACGGTTTGTAGGTATGTAATTCTACTCGATGAGTGGATTGAATTGTGTTAAAAAAACTTTTATAAAGTTTGTCATGTGTTGGGTATACACCCTTTAATACATATTAAGTGAGTTAATGTTTATAGCGGCTGTAGGCTTTGGCGCAAAACTTTGAGAAAACCTTTAAATTGTTATGGATCAAAAGTCAAAGGGAAAGCCTTGTGACAGACGGACTGAGAGACATCGGAGCCTTAGTAACAGCTTAATTGTTGCCATGATAGCCTTTGTGTACGGAACTTAAGTGAAAAGTAAATATACTTATGGGTCATTTAAAGTCGCCTCAGTTCGCGTCTCAGGATATTAAATAAAAATCTGTTTCAATTACATATATGCATACCTCTACGGAAAGCAATATAGGCTAGAAATGGACTGAACTTAATACCTAACTCTAGTTGGTGCGTGGTTAAATAAACCCAAAACTAACAAGAGCAAAAGTGGAGTCCATAGGAACTGTTTGCCGTGAGTTTTAGTATTTAGTTAGTTATTGACTTCCGTCTGAAGCTTTACTCTGATCAGACACGTGCGCGTTTTAGTTATTTGGCATTAAGATCATTAATGACAATGAGATTCAATCTATTTATGCTGCTTTTAGTCCTACATAAATAATCGTTTGTTATGGCAATAACTTATAAAACTTATTAAAATATTACAAAAATATATAATTAACATATATCTAACGATGGATTACAGTGAACGGCGTACGAGCCCAATTCCTAAGAAAAACCGCAAATCGATGTACAGTTTAGTTAGCCGTTCGGCACACGCATACTAGAGCTCAAAATAAAATTATTGACTGCAGTTCTTAAAAAATAATCCCTTACGAGGGGAATGCTGAGTCACATTTTATGTATTAGATAAAACTACACGTGGTGGTGTTAAAAGTGCATCAAAAACTGGCAACCGTACTCGTCTTCTCGAAGACCTCACGGTTCGAAAATAAATGCCATACGATTATTATTATTATTAATATTAGATAAAAACTACAGGAATAAACATCTTTCAGTCAACTTTAAGCAACTTTTTAAAGTCAGTATCTACCACAAAAACTAAACAAACTATACCAACTGATGAAAAGGGTTAAAACGTTAAAAGCGCAGGCAAAGGGTTAAAAGGTATTCCCTGTTGGACATAGCGATATTACGTATCATTTTATGATCAATGCGTATATGTACCGTATCTGCAGTACAGTTCCATAAGTCTCGTAAAATAGGTACTGAAGTAGAACTGTGTCACTTTGTATTTTGAAAAAAAAAAATATAATTTTCATAATTGCTTTCTTGAGGTTGGATAATAAGGATATCAGGTAACGTTTGTTGTATATTGTACAAAAAAATCAGCCATATCGTACCTGGAGGAGCCCAAACTTGGTATGTTTCGAAAATTATTTTTGTGTAAATTTAAATAAAATGGCTGGAATGTAATGATGTGGTATATTTTTAGAATCGCCTCAAAAAGTCCCTTTATTTAATACCACACACGATAGGTTTGTATATATTTTTTCTAATGCAAAAGAAATATGACTCAGCATTCCCCTCCCAAGGGATTTTTTTTCTAAGAACTGCGGGTCAAAAATATTGTTTTGAGCTCTAGTATGCGTGTGCCGAACGGCTAAACTGTACATCGATTTGCGGTTGTTTTTTTTTGCGTACACCTTCCACTATTAGATATGATCATCATCGGCAACCTAATTTATAGCAGTGAGCAATGCATATCCTATCGGTCAGTGAGCGTAAATAGGAAACTAAGAGAAGATCGTAGATCTAAAGATGTTTTGTCATTCGTACAACATACTCGTAGATTAAATAATTCTAGCAACTGTAGGTGTACAAAATAGATGTTGCTTCCGTAAGCTTCGTAGGCTTTTAAATTTATTATGATTACAAAGCTCTCCGCCGTCTCATACGGGAAGTTGTAAGCGTTGTACGGCTACTAAAATATCAATTGACTTTGTTGTTAACGTCGAAATACCGAGAACATATGCGCCAGAGGGTAATAAATAATATATCTTTATTTATTTATTTATTACATACAATGTCATTTACAGCCTACACCAAACACGACAAAGAAATATAATTGAATACATTGGTCTAACAATAAAAGTTCAATTAATGAAAGACAGTGTTAATTATAAGGTAGTCAATACTTAAAACACTATATTGTAATAATGGATGTGGGGGCACAATAGCCTCCAGGTAGCGCGCGGCCGTGGCTAAGAATCTCGGCTCAGGAGTCGAAAAGAGGTCTAGGGATTGGTCTTGATCCAGGATATTATTGAGTAACCGTAGAGCGCGGTTGAGAGGTGAGTTACAAAGAGATCTAGTACTCGCGCTCGGGAGACTGAACAGGGGCAATTTTTTGTTTACGGAGGTTATGCCTTGACACTGGAGGAACATTTAATGATACCTGTGATAGTAGGTAGCAGTTGGTCAAATTTCCTCTCATTAAGCGAAGAAAGAAGCGTACCAAAGTGAGGCTCCGCCGAGCCTCTAGCGCCCTATAGCCCACCATTCCCAATACGTACGGTGTCGGATAGAGATAGGGATAGGGATAATAAAAATAGATCTTTTTAAACAATCTTTTTTTTAGGGTTCCGTAGTCAAAATGGTAAAAATGAACGCTTATAGTTTCATCACGTCCGTCTTCGCAGGCATTTTAATAAAACTCAAAGGTGGATTTATAAGCCACTACTAAAATCTGTGGTTAAATTACTAAAAACTGAGACTACTCAGTGTGTCAGAAAGTCAAAACATTTTTCTACACGTGTCACTTAAATTCATAGACTTTAAAATTACATTTTCATCACACTTGCTCGTAAAGTCTCTTATTGTAAGCAGGCGTATAGAGCAGTTACAGCCGATTTGCATTTTCATATTTCCCAAGGGAGTCATGAGTTTCTCTGTGATCTGATTGTTTTTAAAAAATCTAGTAGGCGGTTCTCCACAAGAATACTGCTCTGTGATTGACAATTCTAGTAGCCCGCGCGCCGCAAGAATATTGCTTTGTGATTGCTTGCAATATTGAAGCTGCGCGCTCCTCTCGGCGACCATGCACTGATATTGGAGGTGAAGTTCTCGATTTCTTAAATTTTGATTAGTGCTGGAGTTTATTTCCTCGCAAATATAATGAAAACATTGTGTTTACCTCGAACGTAAGAAAATAGCAAACTTGAGTCATCAAAAGCTCTCCGCCTTCGGCGTTGGGCTTCTGATAGACTCTCATTCGCAATTTTCCACTTACGCCCCTCGTTAAACAATGTATTAATTTTATTATTTATATCTAAAAGCTTTTGTAAAACTAAATTTTGTGTTGACATGTTAGTATGTAAGAAATTGCAATGCCCCAGCACGGTAACATGTACCTACTGTAAAACCTATTTTAAGACCTACTGTATGGACAATGAACATGATCGCAATAAACGAATATGAATATGAATAATATTATAATTGTCTCGAACAAGAGACCGTTAAAGGTTTTTGAATTATAACCAAAAAAGTTTTCAGCTTCCTCCAACCTTTCCTAAGCAAACGGACGCAACAGCGGCGTGTTTCTTATGGAGATATAATTTTCTTACTGGAAGTTTTTGGTAGCCTGGCAGTTTAGCGTTTTGCCAAATTTCTTATATAGTCGACAAAAAAAAATAAGCGAGTATCCATTTTTAGCGTTCCGTAGTCAAATAGGAACTCTTATAGTTTCGCCACGTCCGTCTGTCTGTGCGAGGGTTTGCTTTGTGATTGTTAGTACTAGAAAGCTGCAATTTGGTATGGATATGTAAATCAATAAAACTGAGAAAGTAGTAACATATAATTAAAAAAATATATATTTAAGGGTACCTCCCCTACACGTAAATTGGGGGTGAATTATTTTTGCTTCTTCCCTATGGTGTAGGGTGTTGTTGGATAGGTCTTTCAAAATTAATAGAGATCTTTATCAAAGACTTTTTGATAAAGTGAATATATTCGGAAATATTGTGTCCCCAATAACTTTTGAACTATGATCCAAAAATATATGAAAAAAATCATGATAGTAAAGCTTAATAAATACTTTCAACGAAAACTATAGAGGACATGATCAATTAAGCCGTTTTTGAGTTAACGTAAAAAGTCTTCCTTCTTAGTAAAAGACGTATGAAACGCTGCGAAAAAATGATTTACAAGCAAAAAGGAATCCTTTTGCTTGTAAATCATTTTTTTAAATTAAGTTCATTGGGCATTTTGGGCAACTACGAAACCCTACACTGAGCATGACCCGACATTCTCTTGGCCGATTTTTCAATCTATTACAACGCTAGGTGAAAAAATGGCTCCATCTTTTTGTAGTTAACTGTCTACCAAAAACTTAAAAGGCATTACTCTCTTAACCCTTTACCGCCCAAAATAAAACTGGCTGTTATTTACTGGAGTTTATGTTATTTATTAAATACAAAGTTACAAAATTCACCAATTACATAGAAAAAAATCTTTATCTTATATTTCACCCGTGCGAGTACAGCAGGCGCTAATGGGTTAAGGCTAGCACCAACAAATGTTAGCGCTGATGGAGGATCGTAACAACAAGTTACCTGAGGCAGGTGATCCTCGTCCAGCGTCACGTTGATCCTAACCATGTGGAACTTGGTGTCGAAGGGCGGCGTCGACGTGTAGTACTGCTTCAGCTGCAGATCTCGGCAGGACGTGAATGAGCCCAGCCAGTACTCGTTCCCGAACATCACATTCTGGTTGTACTGCCCCGATGCGTCATAAACTGGAATGTATGTTCATTAGTTTAGTTTTAGCGCCTGGTGCTCATGTTTGACGGCTTTTTTTGGACTTCTTTTAGTGGGGTCTACATGGAAATGAACAGTCTGCTGCAGAGAAACCTAAAACGGGGGGTCAGGTTTTTCTGCAGCTGACTCTGCATAACTACTTTTTTATACTGTTTTTCACGTAAGAAGAGTCCGGTGGCAGCTGTCAACCCAGTACAAATTATGTCATTATACGTCAAAAATGATATGCATTATAAGTTCGTCTAAAAATAATCATGATCACACCAAAATCGGAGCTTTTGCCAATCATGGATTTCGCGTTGCATGCAATTACCTAGAACTAGACGCCATTCATATGACGTTCTATTTTATCCATACTCGTATCAAACACACACAATACCTTAAAGCCGGCAGCCCTAGTTTAGTGTAACACATTTGAAATACATGCATTAAATTATCCCCTACCAAGTAATATCAATTTACATAACAGACATTCATACGAGACATGGCTGCACAAAGATGCTATTTACACGAACGTATTTAACTTGAGCCCTGGAGCGGAGACAGTAATTCTCTGACAGTAAACCAAATCCGAAAACAAATTGCCTTAGCATGCAAATATTTGTCTCGGTGAAAACGGGCGAGAGACCATCCGCTTAGTGGATTACAAAAATACTTAGGTATGGATCACACCGTACCCCAATACATGCATACGAAGAACTCACGAATGGTTTTTTTTAAATATGCTTTAACGTTTTATTTATAATGATAACCTAATAATCTACAATCCCAAAATAAACACATGAAATATTTATCGAGATATTGTTAAACAGCGTGACGCTTTAAGCGTCTAGTTATTTGAAATAAATGAATCTCCCCGGCTTGCAAGGAGCTTTCGCTGAGCAGGCTGTTTCCAATTATCCACTATAAGCTTTGCGTTCGAGACAAAAGCATATCAAACAAGTAAATGTATATTGAAGAAAGGCAGTGTGAGTGCAATGCGCTTTAGAAAATCAAGACAAAACCATTAGGTATACAGCTTTTAAATCAAATATGACAAAATATTTAAAAGGCATAGGTCCTAAGAAGTATACACAGTGATTTTTAGGAGTCAATAAATATTAATAGCCAACCGAAACAGATTCTAATGGGCAAGGTCTCATGCAATTGCATCGCTGTTTAGTTAATTTAGTTTAATACTAATATTAACAGTAATATCCACTGAATATATGGCCATGATACATTTATTGAAGTGTGTGCGTGCATACGTAAAATTTCAGTGGTTTAGCGGGAAACTTGATAGGTCTTACGTCAACAAACTCATCCGTCGACTTGTCATACTTGACAACGACATGTAATAATTGACTACTTATTTTTCATAAATTAATGATTTTTAGGTTGAACTAATAAACGAAACATGGAGTTCTTAAATTAAAAGTTTATTATATTATTGTTGTAAGGATGACAATTTTTTTTATATAATGCTTATTCCCGATAGGAATTTGTTCCAGAATATTTTTTTTTTTGTTTTTGGTAACTACGTTTTAAACGTGATGATTGCGAACGATTTACTGAATTAGCTGATTTAGTTCCTGATCATCCTTTATAAATCATCGCGTATGTGTGTGTGAGATAACTATTGCAATTATGATGAAAAAAAAACGAAACAAAGGAATCCAGACCGTAATGTAACTCAAAACGGTCGTTAACAAACGGTTGCTAGGTAATAAAAAAAATGTACGTAACAATCAAAATAGCAGTGTTTAAAATAATTTTTAAGAAAAAAAAACCGACTTCAATGGTGGAGGCCGGTGAAAGATTATTATACTTAGATGGTGCACTCTTAGATTCCATACAATAAAATAAAAATGGCTATAAGTATGTTTATAATGGTAGAAGACTAAGTACCCTCAATTCCTCATGGAATCCTCCATCAGAATTCAAGATTGACGAAATGTGTCCTGAAAACCTAGCTTGCTTGACAAACAAAACAAAGAGAACAAATCGCCAAACATGAACTACGCGTCGTTGAAGAGTTCCGTTCTGATCATCATCAGCAGTTCCACTTCATCAAATGTCACTTTTTTGAATGAAAATGCTTGATTATTTCATGAAAATACTAAAATCACTATTTGTGTGCCTTTCACATTTGAGGAGTTCCCTCGATTTCTAATGGATCCCATCAACAGAACTCGAGCATGACAAAAAATAATCGTGAAAATAAAACTTGCTTAACAAACACAGCTAGAAGGACAAATCGCCATACGTGAACTTTTCGTCGTTGAAGAGTTCTGTTCTGATCATCATCAGCAGTTCCACTTCATCAAATGTCACATTTATGGATGAAAAGGCTCGACTTGTTGATAAAAACATAAAAATCACTATATGTTTGCCTTTAAGATTTGAGGAGTTCCCTCAATTCCTCATAAATCCCATCATCAGAACTGCGTTTTGACAAAAACGGGACCAACTTGGATATATATACTTACAATCAAAAAAAGAATTTTCCAAATCGGTTAAGAAATGACGGAGTTATGGAGTAACAAACATTAAAAAAAATAAAAAAAACATACAACCGAATTGATAACCTCCTCCTTTGAAATCTTGAAGTCGGTTAAAAATACTTTTTATGGTTAAAGGTACCCTATGTCTGGTTTAAGTTTTTGCTTGAATTGAAGCAACACTGTGTATGTAGTTGACACTGGCCATAAGATTAGGTATTGTTGCTGGACAAATTACACAAATCGACCTAGTTCCCAAACTAAGCAAAGCTTGTACTATGGGTACTAGACGACGATATACATACTTATATAGATAAATACATACTTAAATACATAGAGAACATCCAAGACCCAAGAACAAAATCCGTGCTAAATGCACAAATAATGCCCTGGCCGGGATTCGAACCCGGGACCTCTAGCTTTGGAGGCAGTGTCACTACCAACTAGGCTAAACAGGCCGTCAAAATTTGTAGGTATATGGTATGGACTAGATGGTGGTTGTTGGGGTTGCGGATTTATTTGCATTCTATTAACTACTTTACGAGAAGTTAGCGATCTATCGGAGTATTTGAATATGCTATAATAATAATGAATACTAACAGTAAAGAAACTTGACCCTCCCTGCATACAAACTTCTATGGAGAGGGGGTAACGTTTCTCTGCAGCTGACTGTACATAGATACTGTAGATAGACACAAACTGAGGTTTTCAGAGGGGATTTGCTAAACCACTTACCCGCTCACTACCAGTTCAGAGAATGGCCTCGTTTTGAAGGATATATATATCACCAAATTAATAAATGTGGGCGATAAATCTGGGAATCGCGGCGGGCTACGCCACGTGTCCCGATCAACCTGCGCACTGCCCGCCCGGCCTACCGCCCGACATGAAAACACCTATTTCAGTAGGAAAAGAATGCTAGTTACGTCCCTTCTGTGCCAGCACACCGGGTATTCCGGCACCGGCAACCGGCACGTAGGTTCATTAATCATTATTGTGCGAGAAAAGAACTCATTTCGACTTGAACTCGATTATTTTTAAAGGAACGGGTACCTATTCCTATTCATACTTTGAGACAGATGCTGTTATTTTGTGGAATTTTTCCGAGCCTGCCATAAGCTATTGTAATCGTATGTTGTAATATGCAGTAATAGGATAATTTCCCAATTAAAAATAATGACTTATAGTATGTTACGGTTCTGACTGTTACGTCCAAAGACGATAAGAACGCTTTCAATAAAATTAGGTAACTAAATCTTAATAAATAAATAAATAATAAATAAATAAATATTAGGGGACATTTTTTACACAAATCGAACTAGTCCCACAGTAAGCTCAATAAGGCTTGTGTTATGGGTACTAGACGACGATATATTTAATAATTATACTTAAATACATAGAAAACATCCAAGTCTCAGGAACAAATGTCTCTGCTCACCACAGAAACAAATGCCCTTACCGGGAATCGAACCCGGGACCTCTAGCTTCGGAGGCAATGACACTACCAACTAGGCTAAAGAGGCCGACGGTTATTTTCATTAATGCTTATTTTCAACCCTTAACTCCGATCTATGAACTTATCTAACACATCGAACACATATAGGAATAGGAGTGGTTCTAAGTTCAAGACGTTGAGACGTCATTACATGTCCTATATTGCTTTGGATACGAGTTTAGGAGCGTCTCTGGCTGAGCTAACAGTATTTTATGGCTTGTGCTGTGGGAACTCCGCCTGCTCGCAATAACTCGTAACTCGAACTTGCTTCGGCGGCGTAAAAATAAACCAATGGATGCTTTTTATGGCTCATGAAGGTGCTGTAAAATATGGCATTAGCAATATAAAACGTTAACACAATATTTCGGAACCAATATCATATTAAGGACGAAAGGCAATAAAATGGGGTACAAGTCACATTTTGTAAGCTTTTATTTAGTTTATATTTGTTTACTATCAAGTCTTGGCAAGTCAATTCTAACCAACTTTCCAAATTCCAATTTAAAGGTGTCTACAGTAACTCGAAAACTACACCCGATATACCCGTTATCTTAAGCGGAAAAATCTCGTGTCGCTTTCCAAACAAAAGTTAGATGCGTCTTCGTCCAAAATGTCTTTGATGCCTAAATTATTTCATTTGTTTTTTGTTTTATTTAGCCAAGCAAGACAATGTTCGATTTGAAACTTTCCTATTGTGTTATTAGTTATTACACAGAAATAGAGAATGGACAAAATAGGAAATGATTTATACCAAAAAAAACCACTTTAATTTTGTACTTGCTATGCCACAATTTGTGGTTTCCGTGAGCCAATGCTTGGTTACAGAAAATACAGAAATCGGCATATGCGTGCCTGATAAATTCGAGGAGTTCCCGCAATTCATCCTAGATCCCATCATCAGACCTTCACCAAATTTTGATGGGACCAATGTCGGGGTACCTGCTTTGAAACAAAAAAAGAATTATCGAAATCGGCCAACGTGGCCAAGAGTTATCGGGAAACATTATATACATACCTAAAAAAAACAAGCAGACATGTAGTCGAACTGAGTACCTTCTTCCTTCTATTGAAGTCGGTAACAATATCGTGAAAAGTTAGCCTCATAAAAATGGCCTCATCAAGAGGTGAGAACTGTGCAAAAAGCAGAGTCCGCAATAAAAGTTAGGAAAAGCGAGGATATCAGGAAGAGGACAAAAATAATTGACGCACTTGAACAGGTCGCAAGGCTAAAATGGAAGTGGGCGGGACACGTAGCCAGAATAAACGACGGCAGATGGAGTTACCTAGTCATACACTGGCAATACATCGACGGAACTCGCAGACGAGGACGCCCACTGCAAAGATGGAGGGACGATTTTACCACAACAGCAGGAAACCTCTGGACACGACAAGCTCAATACAGGGACAAATGGCTAGAGATGGAGGAGGCCTTCATCCATTAATGGATGATCCCCTTGTGAACAGTACGTTATTAAACAAATATAAATTTAATTTAATAATGCATTATTGTTTTTAATAAAAATAATAATTATCTAATAAGTGTAAATATTTATAATATTGTAAATGCAAGCATTATAGAAATCGTTTAAATTATAATAAGTATAAAATAATATACCTAACTTATCTAAATGCGTAATAGAATAAAATAAAATAAAATAAATACTAATTAGCTAAATTATGCAACGCTATATTACTTAATTGTGCACCAAAGCACACCAAAGATTAAATACATGAATATGTTATACGTAAAAAATGAATATAGAACACTTGTTAGTAAAATTAACTACATACATTTAAACGATATTGTAATAAAAATTCAAAAACTATAAAATTTAATGAAAGCTATTATTGTTTCTAAAACAATGGGAAATAAAGGCTATTTTGATTTTAATTATTTTATTTTATGTAGGTATCAAAATGTTGTACAACAGGGTCTATGCTTGCATACCTTCCAAGAATAAACAAGCTACTAAGTATTACATTCACATTACGATCTAGACACACGGCAGCGTGTCCAGCCAAGTTCACCCCAGGAACTGGCAGACAGCAGCCGTGTGTTATTTTACACGAACCGTTTGGAGCCACTTTTGACCCCACAATAACTCCAATTCTATATAAATTTAAAAACTGAAATTTGGTACATGTATTAAAATCTTTTAGAATAACTAGAATACTAAATTTCATAAATATAGATGAAATAGTCATTGAGATATTAAAATCCAAAAAACGGCATTTTTACCACTGACGACTGACTGACTGACTAGTAATGATAAACCTAACCCACTTCCAGCTTACCTAGAAAACTGAAATTTGGCATCCAGCTTGGTAATTGTGTGTATACACATAAAAAAATCAGAAGACGGTGATTTCTTAATTTTTATTATTATTATTGTATGTGTTTTCCACTCACGGGACAATGGTGTCCCAGACCTTTGGAAGGCGTGCGCGGAGCCGAAGTACCGAGGTACCGAAGTACCAACCGAGTACCATATAGTCAACACGTAGAGGCCCTTTTGATAATTTAATGAAATGCAAAGGGTACACCGAGCGCATGTTGTCCCTGCCCGTGTCAAGGGACGCACACAGAGACAGCACCCGCCAGGGTATACAGGAACTATTGCTGGTTGATGGAATCTAAATGTGGTGAATATGATGGACTAACGGCTGGGCAATTGAGTGAGACAACGGACGTCTGCCTAATAAAACTGTCTCACCTTAATTCACTTACCACTATAATATATCGAAACCACTTAAATCAACGACGTACTCATTGTTATTAGTTACACGTTACACAGAACAATAACAGACAGTAATAACGCAACTGGCATTTAACAATTAAAATTTAACTAGCGTTACTTTGTACAACATTTAACTTTCTCCCACAGAATAATTTTGTGATTATTGCGATGATGATTTAATTTTCGTGATATTATAACTTTTGTACGTAGGTACCAGGAGGCCAATTCTCGGGCCGCTAGAGATGATGTCTATTAGACAAAATGGCGGATGTCGATCGAAAACCAATTTACGTATTCTCAAAATCTCACACTCGAGATATGTCTACTTTCAGCGTTTGAGATGCTACTAGTGGTCATGGTCACTAGCGATCGAGATGGATTTATCACAATTTTTTTGATATTTGATCTGCCATCGGTGATAAATATTGACAACTTAAGTATTTTATCGACAGTTTACAGCAGCAGAAAATAAACATACTTACGAAATAGATGTCGATTTTTTTCATTTTTTCAATCATCTCGAACAGACATCATCTCGAACGGCCCGAGAATCGGCCTCCGTGATTAACACTGGCGGTTTTAGTAATAAAACGGGACGCCCGAAGCCATGAGATTGAGACCCGCTCGTGCCGGAATAAAACTAAGTTTACATATTCTTGTGCCAGAACAAAATTAGGATGCGATTAGCTAGAATTGTACATTGAACTAAATTAATTAGATTAATTAGTGAGAGCATTGTATAGTATGTAGAGCTTATTCCATATAAGATTATTAAAAAGCATGCGATAATCGTTTTGAGATTTAAAACAATTTTGAAACATTAAAAAAGTAGTGTGATAATTGAAGTCATTGTTGGTCGAAATAAGTATATAATACTGCACCTTATTATCAGTACTCCATATTTTTATATTTCTGTTTAATATCGTAGATAAATGATGAAACGTAGACAAATATGTCCATTTATATTATGGTTTCTTGATCTTTGTGTGGACCCGGGTAATGGGTATGTCCTAAAACTACGACACGACCAAGACCACCGGGCAATAGGCAGCAGCATCCCCGAAGTGCGGTGGAGATACCGCGATTGCCAACCCGCATGGCAAGCGTGGCAATCATGGCATTTGCCCCCCCCCCCCCCCCTTGAAATTGGGGAAGGGCTATGTCCAGCAGTGGACGTCTATCGGCTGATATGTCGGGTGGTGGATCTTTGTGTGTTTAAAGGATTTAAACTTTGAATTACATATTTTTTACAATAAGCCAATGAATACGGTTTAGAGTGTGAAAAGGTACCTATCAATTTTCGATATTTTTTGATAAAAATATCAGAAATTGAGAACATATTTCTTGCTATTTTTATGGGACGTAATGCAACTGGCACACCACTACGTGTATATTTACCTATGCAGAGTGTAAGTAAGCAAAATCGCACCAATAAACTTGCACCTCACCTAGGCCAATTGGTTAAACTGAGTTTACATAAAAATCACAACTTAATTTCAATTCATGATAATGGTCTGAAAGTAGAATATATACTTCGGTACCTATACGGTGTTACTTACATCTGTGTGTAATCTTGTTACAAACCACATATAAAAAATATTTAAAACACACGTTCTATAGCTTAGTTTAGTCTACCTATTCCTTTCAAATCGATATCATCAGACTTTCTCGAGACATTTAGCAATGTTATAGACAGGCAGACAGAGTGGCACCAAAAGTTTATTTTTTTACATCACATAAGTTTTAATATATGGGACGTATTTAGTCTGTCCAAATCCCCGAATACTTAGTAAAATTACATTACATTATTATTGATTGTCAATCGCTGAATTAACAGTGGTTTAATAGCGAGATTAAGACTTTTGCGCACCATGCACAGGTCCTGTACCTGAGTGAGCTCATAAAATCCTTATCATTTATTTACTGAGGTATAAAACGTGAAGCTGAACATTGGCTGATAGCGCCCGAGGCAAAGGATTTCCTTGGGAGCTAGCGAGATCATCACGTTCATTATTTAACTAACTTTACCATAGGGTTTTATTAATAAACGAATATCTACAAAAATGTTTGGTAGCGATATTCTTTTTTTTACTAATCTGCTATATTATAAATCTTTAAATTGGCAAGCCTAAACGCGGTACTCGACTTCAATAATAATTCTGCCTGGCAACACCAAATTTATAAATAGTATAGTACCTTTAACTGTAATAATTTATTACAATGTATATATAGTACGCGATTTATTGAGTCTCCTGAACTCAATAAATCTTTATAATTTAAGATTAATGGTTAGGTTATTCCAAAATCGCATATATTTGTATGAGAACCATTTTATGGTGATAAGGTGGTTCTAACCTAGTTCATTGATAAATTTAATCTGAGTACTTCAAAAAAAGAAAGATATTGTCATTTCGTTTGTATAATCGTTTATTTTTATCCTCATGATATTTTATTAACACCTTAGTTGCGGATTTAGGCCGAATGGATCTAATAGAACAACTGGCCCATGGTGTGACAAAAACTTTACTCGCAGTGCCGCTGGCGGGTGACCATTTTATACCAGTCTCCGCTTGAGTGTGAATAAAACACTGCGTTGGAATAATTACCTCTTAAACACGGGTCAATTATACCCCATACTGATCACAAGCAAAAAAAAATTAAAGAAAGAATTACTGTCGTAAATCCCAATTTACGACATGTTTCGCGCTACAATTGGAGTCTTTCATAAGGTTCACAATACGGTTGCCGACCACGCCGGTCAATAAAAACCTTGTGGCGTCACTCGTGTCATCTGTGAAATCTTACAAGACCTGCAACGCGCTATCGAAGTTTCTAAAATCACTTGCATAAATATAACTTCTAACCAACTGTCAATGGACTTCGATCCCTTAGAGATCTCTCTATTGTCGATTCTTCTTGTGACTCCTATCTATTGTATTTTTTTTTCATTTGTTTATAGTTTGTACATAGTCACTTTTCTGTATATATCCAGCTTTGTATATTATTCCTAACACATCACATGCCTACATTGGTGACCTCCGTCAATGACAACTCTGAAGATTCTGACGCCGCGCAGCTAACCTCCCTTCCTCTCTCTCTCTCTTTCTGTCCTCACCCGCTCGTCACACTGGCCTTGAGCACTCGCTCGCCACGCTGACTCTGAGCACTCTCTTCCTACATCATCCGTCACTGATTCCTCTGTCTCAACGGGGGGCTGATGTGGCGTCACTCGTGTCATCTGTCAAATCTGACTTGCTCTGCAACACGCTATCGTATTTTTTTAAATCAGTTGCATAAATATAACTTCTAACCAACTCTCAATGGACTTCGGTCCCTGAGGGATCTCTCTATAGTCGTTTCTTCTTGTGTCTTCTATCTATTGTATAGTAATAGTTCGTAGATAACCCTTTCCTGTATATACAACCTTGTACATATACCTACTAGGAGCTAATAGAATTTTAGTGTCCTGAGACCCTCAAGGCCTTTACAGTGACATGATTATTTTTTGTATATTAATTTGTTTTTTTTTGGGTTTGGTTTGGTTATTTATATATATATTATTAACTAGCTTTTGCCCGTGACTTCGCCCGCGTAGAACTCGTTCTCGCCTTAGAATTATTAGTTTTCCCATACCATTTTTCTCAACGGACGGCGTCGAAAAGGACACCAGGACCTTAATCAGGATCTCTAGAAATCCTATTCTCAAAATGAATGATTAAGTGCTTATTTCGGAAAATGAAATGTACTTACCGATTCTAGACGCATGAATCCCGTCAAAAAAAAACAATTATAATGATAAAAGTCTCGCTACGCAGTTCTGCCGTAAAAAGTAGTCCCAATAGAGCGAGTTCTTCATGCAAGTATTATGGCCAAAGGCCCTAAGCATGTCTTGCCGGCATGCGGGCCTATGCATAAGGCACGCAACGCCGTAGTTTGAGCATCCCAACAGAGTGGGCTCTTTAATAAGGCTGACGGTCGAAGGCCCGAAACTGAGTGTTAAGGCACCCGAGGCGGAAGATCGAGCATCCCAACAGCGGGCTCTATAAGGCTGAGGGCCGAAGGCCCGAAGCTGAGAGGTAAGGTGCACGAGGCCGAAGGTCGAGCATCCCAACAGAGCGGGCTTTTCATATAAGGCTGAAGGCCGAAGGCCCGATGGGCGTGCCAAGTCAAGCCAAGAGAACGCGACGCGACGCGCGTTCTACGCGATAATGAAGGCGTGGTCCGGCGGCAAGTCACGCGAGGCTGATGCCAGAGCATAGTTATACACATGATGTCGTCCTAAATAACGTATACATAGCTATACATACTATGTACGACATCATGTGTCTATCTTTCTTTTGTTATCTTTCTATTTATGTGGTATAAGTGACTGAATATTAAATAATCGGCAAAAGTAATAGGATTACAAAGTTACACATGTAGATTTTATATCTAGGAAATGGGACCGAAATTTCATGGTCACAGTTAGGTACTTAAAGGGCTAAACGCTAATAGCTTTCAAAATTTGAAGAGACCGTGGCGGCTGGCGCGCACACTACATAGCGTCCCGGCGCAGCGCTAGCGTTTACTTCTTTTTTCAGTTTATATCTTAAGACTTCACAAATTTTTAATATGAAAGTTTTTTCTTTTTCGTCTAGTATGTGCTTACCAATTTTCAAACCTGTAACTCATTGATTATAGGAGTTCCCATACAAAATTCGTTCCCTCTTTTTACCCCCTTTTAACCCAAATCTGCACAATTTTTTTAGCTTAAAACCTGACCGGGGATTTTCTTGACAGATAAGTAAAGTTTGCATCAAAATCCGTTCAGCCGTTTTCAAGTGATGCGCGTTCAAGTAAACAGATAAATAGACGAAAATACTAAAAACTGTTGTAACGTGCTCTGTTATCGATTCTAAGTATCCCCAGACAATTTTTTCGAATATCTTCCATGTAGAGACTTTCGACCCTCTTCAGCTTTATTATAATGTATGTATAGATTTAGTGCAACAGCAATTAATAACGTTTAACTTATGTCCGTTTAACAAAGTGTATGTACGTTTAACAAATGATACCTAATACTTACCCAATATAATTTTGTTTTCTGTACAACAATGTAATATAGGGAGATTCAGTGGTCTACCACTTTTTAACTCTATTATTTGTATATTAAGGTGTACCAAGCTGCTGCGGCGCTTTTTTCAGACAAGTAGTGTTTTATACACGAAATAATTGTTTATAATTTAGTAAGCGTTAATCAAAATATAAATGTTGAACGTTATAATAAAATAAAATAAAAGTTGAAGACAAATACTCTATTACAGTTAAATCTAAAACTATTGTAATGTAATACTACCTAGAACATGAAACAAATTAACTACACTTTGCATCGCCAGTGAATTTTAAAATATAGAGTTGTTCCAACACATTTATAAACCAACGATTACAAAAGTTTATGTATATGTACTTATTTTTACATTCAGAAAGGGAAATGTTTTTATAAAAGCTCTCACAGATACGATACCACTCCAAACTTGGTGTTTGCTAAGCCAGGCAAATATTTGGCTTCGTCAGGATGTCCCTCCCTAACCGTAACCTTATTTGGTATCTAACATTATATTTATATTAATTAATGTTAGTTTTATCATACTGCTTTAATGAAATGGTTGATAATGTTATTAAAAAACATGCGAAATGTAAATAATAGGTACCTAACCATAGAATGCCAAAACGATAGGAGCAACAGTGTGTTTTATGCATATATACATAGTATCTAACTATATAAATATCTCGTGTCGTGTGTATTTGTGGTCGAACTCCTCCGAAACAGCTCGACTGATTTTATGATATTTTTGGTATATTAGGTAGGTATGAGAATAGGTCGTAAAGTATATTTTACCCTCCTACCATACTCCTACCCCACCGGCCATCGTATAATCGTGATTTTAGTATTTTTATAAATGGCAGAACAACGTAGGCCGGGTCAGCTAGTAATAGTCGATATAGATAGGGGAACATTAATATTATAAAAACAATGTGCCCCGCTCACTGCCACTTAAGTTTAGCGATTCAAAGGGCTATATCGGTCACTTTGGTTCTGCTGGATATTTCTATTACATACTCATAATACTCGTATAAGTTTTTTAAGTATTTTAAAGTCTCGACTAACGATAAATTTTATTTGTTAATTAGAACAAGCCAGCATTCTGAGATAAATGAAAATCACGAGAATATAAATTAAACATGGCAACCAAAACGTTTTCCGTTTCCTCTTACAATGTTTTCAATTTTGCTGCCATTTTATGCTTCATGGAACAAGAGCAAAGAGAAACAGTAAATCAAAAGGCACGTAAAGAGGGTATCTTATCTTTTATGAATATGGATGTAATCCCTAGCAGCATAAGGCAGAGGATCAGTTACTTGCGTTGCCATAGTTCGCGTCGGCGGCTGGTGAAGACATGTGTTCAGACAGTTTAAGATATGTGTATGCTGTGCGTGTAGTGTAACTATGTTGTGTTATGCAACGTAAACAATAAAATTTGGTGGAAACAAATAAGTTTTATTATTCTTTGTAAGAGCAACAAGCTTTTCCGTCTCCGTCCATATGTTGAGAAATGTTGCCGATTTGGTGTTAAAATAACTGCGACCTACGGACCGTCAGATATTATAAGGCGTATGATATACTTGACGGACATAATATACCATACTTTCGCATAGGCAATGAGGTGAGTACACAGTAGGTAAAACTAGAAAATACCAAATAAGTTAATAAAAGGAAACAACTACAACAAGAATATACTGAGAAATGACAATATAACTTAAGTAAAAATAATCTATTTTCCATTAGTATATACGAGATTAATTTGCTACTGGCTACGATGTAGCGCTTAAGGAGAGTAGTGAAGCCCATAGATTGGTCATTTTGAAACGCAAAAGCTCATAATTGAGCCAGCGTATAAATCTGAAAGAAATATGTTTTTGTTAATCTAGTCTAACGCTTGAACTTCTCTTCTTTTAAAATACAGAAATCAATGTCGTTTATTGTATCAAATAAGGATCTCAATAATTTAAAACATATAATTAATAAGGCGACATTATATACTTTATACCATGCTTCGGTAGATTCAGTCATAAGTTACGGACTTGTTGCATATGGGCGCACTTTCATAGCACTTTTTAAGCAGAATCTATAACTTACAACTTTGTCTAACTCCTTAATATATTTATGCTTTAGATAAACAGCTATGGGTATCTAGGACTTACCATAGACCGCAACTTTAACTGGAAACTTCATATCGATGTTTTGTGTAATAAACTCAGAGCTATACTATGTAAATTCAATAATTTAAAACATATAGGATCTCAATTGCTTTTCATTTATGTACAAAGGAAATATATACAAGAATACTTAACCAAAATAATATAAATAAAATTAAAACTAACTTAAACCTAAAACAGGCTCTTAAGGCATTGCTAAAGGTGTAAATAAGGTGTTAATGTGGGAATTAGTAGTTGTGCAACCAAATAGTGTGCATCAAAGTCTCGTGATACATACATAACAGTGATTGGACAGAGTTGAATAATGTTTTTAATCTATTCAATCTTATTCGCGCGCTTACTGATAAAGGCCCTCTATTGGTCACATTGAGATTGCTACATTTTGAATTTGTAGGGTGCGAACTAATGGGCGATTCACACCAAACGGCCGGAGGCGGCGCGCACGCCATCATACAACAAATATATACAGGCTGTGGTCTGTAATAAGAGCAATAAATTAAATGGTACACTATTGAGCTCTTTAGCAATTATTTCCTTATGGTTTCAATTGAAAAAAAAAAAGTTTTTTTGGATATTTTTTACAAAAATAACGTACGTTTTTTTTTACTCTACTGGAGTGATATTAATGACTATCTATTTAAAAAGCACTAATAATTTATTAAAAAATCTCTAAAATATCCTTTTAAACGAAAAATGCGACATCGATTTTGAGTCATAACTTGAAGCAACTTCAAAATCACCATTGACTGCCGCACTATAATCTCTGGGTGCCAAGATTCATTACATGGAGGTCATAGCTTTAGATCAAAATTTCTCCCGATTGAAAAAAGATAATTTATTTTGGACATATGAGGTTATTGCAGATGCTTTAAGGAAGCGTTCTTTAAATTTAGTGCTCCTATTACAGGCCACAGCCTGTATGTAATGATCGTTATTAATATTATTTCGTAACACAGTAATTAAAGAGAACGAACGATGCTGTCGCGAGCGCCGCCACTGTCACGGCCGGCCACTGTCCCACTTCGCGTTCATTCCTTGCACATGGATGATCAATTCTGATTCATGTTATAGCAGCCGCTACTTCACGTGATTATAACTCATTCTATACGGCTACCGGAGTGTTAATACCTTATTATTTTGTCAGGGTGGCTGACCGACCAACGTTAAATATGGCGCCAGCAGCTGTCATGCTATAGAAACTTGTCAAACTTTCCATGCATTCAAATTTTAACGGACACATCTTGCGAATTTGCGATTACAGAAGGTTTGCTGCAACCCAGCCTAAATGATAATGACATAATTGCTTGCAGATCAGATTAGATCATTTACTCCGCGGGGACGTATAAATTGAACTAAGTACTTATATGTACTTTTCATTACTATGTAGTTGTTTAAACTGTGGTTTAAAATTAAACTATAGGTAGAGTGAGTCGCGTGTTCCTGAAACGACCAATATTATATCTATAAATATTTATAATTATCATCGTGCGCATTATTTTGTATATAAAAACCTATCTATAATTATTTAGGTCAACACGACACAGTATGTAGAAGGTTTCTGCTGGTTTGGCCTGGCCATTCATACAACGATTTACCGTTATTACGCTGTAAGTAAATCAGTACAACTTCGACCTTTCATTATGCGTAGTTAATATGAATCTAAGACAAGTCGTTCTGCGAATTTAACTACCAACAAGAAAACTGGGCGATGCGCGCTAATGATGCACACCTTCTTTTGTATTGAAGACAGAAGTTCATCATTCATTAGGATGCTAATTACTGAAAAAGACGGGTGCCATGGACTGTCGCTGTGGTAATGTAGACCATCACTTTATTTCAAACCGTGTCGGAAGTATTTTAAGTACCACCTACTTAAATGTAATATCGTAGGAATATGTAGGTATAGATCAATACGTCTGTATATATTCCTACAGAACAGGAATCTAATAAAATAGGAATTTTAAGTACGTATTACAAAACAATTAACTCGCCTAACGAACCTACATACATATGTAAATAAAAAGTGTTTTCTGAGCCAATACATTTACATTTAGTCCAAAACTACTGAACAAATATAAATTGGTTTCATCCAAAAACAAATACACACTACGAGTATATTAAATATGAATTAAGGCCTGTATTTAGTTACCCGAAATGGAATCGTAAAAGCAAATAAATTGCGTCATTTCGACATTTGCTCGCCACGGGCAGTTAAGTAGGTAGGTATGAACTGTTATGAAAGTTGTAGGTAGGTACCATACCGTCTAACTAGGTTGGTTTTCATAATTCACAGGAGCATTTTAACCAATTTTAGCATGAAGCATAGAATCGAAATTGGGCAATTATATAATAGTCCGAGAAACGACATAATCGTTGACGTTGATAACAATCATTTGTTTATAGATTGTACTTATTGCTAAAGTCAAATATTAGGTATACTTACTTACTTACTCAATACTCTCATTAATCTGATATACCTGGCTAATACTTCACTTACTCCCTATGTCTACACAGTATACAGTGTGTCTTATCTATACAGTCTAGATCACTAAGTTGTTTCTTTAGATAAATACAATAAACAATATATTATACAAACTAGTCCTAAACGAATAGCAAAGCTAGAACCTACATATTTGGGTACTAAAGCACTAAAGCGACGAAATATATATACTAACACACGGTGATTGTTAAGTGGTGATATAAAATAATTAACCGAGACAGATTCCAATGGGCAAGGTCACCTGCAATTACAATTAACGTAGGTATATGTTACATAACTGAAAACATGCAGGCAAATAACAATCCACTACATGCTTTGTCAATTTACCTCATACTACACAAGTATTACCCGCACAAGCATCGCCAAAATTGTACTCTATTTTTTTAAGATTAACATAAAAAGTATCAGCTTGATGTTTCGTCAAAACATTGCCACCCTACGCTGCATCCTGGCCGATCCAAAGGTCCATATTATGCTGACGGCATTTCCACGCTGGATCTCTATACAAACTTGTTGGACCAGCCGAGACCCAGAGCGAGGGTCATTGCCCCTCTTCCTTAAACTTTTGTCCAATTTCTTTAAAAAGCTCAATAGCCTCAACGCACCAAGGTCCAGCTGTCTCCACAGTGACCGGTCTGAAATCGGACTACTCGTTTAACCCTTGCAGCGGTTTCTGCTGCCATCTTTATGGTTTGTCTTAAATGGGACGCCGCAAATGTAGCATGAAATTGAGTGATTTGCCCTTCCCCTCATGGTCCACCAAAAATGAATGATGAAATTGAGTATTGAAGAGGTGGTAGTTTCCTTCCCGTCATGGGCCACCAAAAATGAAGGATGAATTTGAGTAATTTGCCCTTTCCCTTTCTGGTCCACTATAAATGAAGGATGAATTAGAGTTTGCTTTGAAGATTGTATTCTGTCCACTCGTGCGGTCGTGGGACACCAAAAAATGTAGAATAGATCGAGGATGAAGATTGAAGGTTGTTGAAAGGTGGTGGGTTCCGTCCGGTCCTGGGCCACCAAAAATTTATTGATAGATGTTGAGTTTGCTGAGGTGAATGCTCCTTAAATGGGCCCTTGAAATTGTAGAGTGAATGGGTCTCACATGATCATGAGAAATGAGGATGGAACCTGGATTACCTGTCCACGGTTCTAAGCTATAGTTGGATTCATCACGTGCCTTCCCGACGCCGCAATGATCAAGCCTGCCTCCGCAGAGCAGGTGTATTGTAGATATGGGCCACCACTCCAGGCTTAAACAGTCACTTTCTGCACGCGCCGGAGAAACGTGTTGGATGAAGTTGAAATATGAACACCATTCAGTTTTAACACTTTTACTTTTGAAAGCGGTAGAACAAAATCCACTTATTTAGCACTAGACTATGAAATGATCTTAGATTGAAGATTGAAACCCTTTTCTGAAAATTACATGACGGCTCGTCTTTCCCTTGGACAATTGATTTAAGTCAAATCGCCATTTTGATATCTATATGTCTATTTTTTACTATATTAAATCTGACCCGGATACTGAGTAATTGAGCTGACACGTCGCTACGCGCGGCGGTAGCGTGGTCCCTCTCTTGCGCTACTGAGTGTGCGAGTGAGATGATTTATTGACAATGATAAGGAAATAGGTTCGTTTTTACCGAACAAGCTGATATCATTGCGCTTCACACACTTTGTTCCCCAGTTTTAAGGCTACAGCAATCCTCAAAGAATCATTGACAAGCAATGTACCCAATTGGGGAGACGGTAAGACATGCAGCCTCGGAACTGACTCGGGCTTCGACACCGCCTATAGACGAGCCAAGTCAGCTCCCGATCCGAAAGAAGAAATGCGATAAAAAGATCCGCTGAAACATGTACAGAGGCTAAAAATGCTAACAAACTAGCATCCTGAACCCGACGTACTCCAAGACCACCATATCGAACCGGTGCAATTACATCGCTGTTTATTAGTTAAAAATAATGGTTATTTTAACACTATTTATCTACATTTCTTCAAGTGTAGCGTGCATACGTCAAATTTCAGTGCTGTGGCGGTGATAAGTTTTACATCATCAAACTCAGCCTTCGTTTTTCACATACATGCGTTTGATAATGGCTAAATGACAACTTACTCCCCATAAATTATAGTATTTGAAACAAGAGTTTTCAGGTCAGTTTAAAAAAATAATTTTTGAAGGAGGTCTTAGTCTTATGGTTGACAATTATTATAATTATAAACTACGGGTAGCATAAGATATTTGATTAAATGGTAACTCCCATTACAAAATTGTTCAGTAAAAAAAGGATATTTGTTTATGGCAACTACGATTTAAACGTAATTGTGATCGATTACTAAACTACATAGTTATTCTGGTTCAAGTTCACCGCTTATGAATCATTGTGTATAATATAAATAGGTAAATATTAAACACCATCCAAAACGCAGAAACAATTCACAATATTCGTGCTCATCACAAAATTAAATGCCTTGACCGGGATTCGAACCCGGGCCCACCAGCTTCGTAGGCAGGGTCACTACCAGAACAACAAAAGGCTAAAGTGGTCGTAAAGCGACTTAGTACTTTCCGTCTGCGTAGACGAATATCATAATTTTAACTTATAAGTGACGAGATGCGAGCGTGATTGATGAAGACTAACTCCCGCACAAAAAGCTGCTTTAGGCGAAATATACGCTCCCCGAAGTGGCCATCTGTCTCACTCAGCACACAATTCTAGTTTACCTATTCCCATCACCACATATTCGTAAGTTCGTCTAATAATGCTAATGATCTCCCCACCCAACATTAGTGAGTTAGGTGCAGGTTAGAATTTAACTGTCGTTTACGCGCAGGTCAAACAAACTGGAGGCGACGGCTGCATGAATAATGAATTTAAGGTTGCCGCGGATTATGCTAAATCAGGCCGAAGCTCTGCTTATTTAACAACAGAGTGCGACTAGCAGTACCTTTGTAACGGTGCGCATAAGTGAAAAGAATCGCACTTTCACGCGTTACTAATGAAATTTGCGATTAAGTACGTTATGCGCTGTTTGCGCAAGCGCCGCGCTGCCCAGCGCCGCGTTATGTCACAGGCCGCGCGCGCCCCGAGCGATAGTTGCGTACTTTTGACATACCTGCTTAGATTCCTTTCCAAAAAATGTTTTTTTTTTATTCGGGTAACATAAGAGTCGACAGCACGCTCGCGGCTGAACTCGATTCTCCATACAAACGTAGTTACGCTCTCAATTTAAAACAACTTGCTAGAATAACATGAAACTTTGTATACACAATGGGAGCCGCCATATCTAGGTCGGAAATTGATTCCTGTTGCTAAAAATTGTAATATAAAAAAAATACAGCGAGTTTTTGAGTTTTTTACGTCTTGTATGAAAACCTTAATAATCGCTGTATTTTTTCTCCATTATAATTTCAAGCAACAGAAACTAATTTACGACCTAGATATGCCGGGTCCCAATGTGTATACAAAGTTTCATGTTATTCTAGCATGGCGTCTTAAAATGAGAGCGTAACTACGTTTGTATGGAGAACCGAGCTTCCTGCGGACTCTAATTGTAATCGGGTCGATGACATTGCGACCGCTCAATGGGGCCCTTTACACGATTAATATTATATATATATATTATACGTCGGACTGCCCCCGAAGTTAGAGGTCCCGGGTTCGAATCCTGGTAAGGGCATTTGTTTCTGTGGTGGGCTGAGACATTTTGTTCCTGAGACTTTGATGTTTTCTTTGTAAGTATTTAAGTATATATCTATTAAATATATAGTCGTCTAGTATCCACAACGCAAGCCTTATTGAGCTTACTGTGGGACTAGTTCGACTTGTACAAGAAATGTCCCCTAATATATATATATTTATTTATTATGTCAATACTGGGATGACAATATTATCGTGACATTCAAAATGGTTTGGTTTTCGCTTCAATATTCATCTATATTCATGTGTATCGTGATATGAGTGTATCGCTTGACAATAATAAATAACCGTGTATTTAAGGCATCGCTTCAAATCGCATCAAGTGTTTACGCGATTACAAGTTCAATTATTTATTACCGACATGAGAGACCTTGCGGAACTTAACCCTCTACTGCATGATGTATAAAATGATTTGTTTCAATTTTAACCTGGACACGATATCAATAAGGTCATAAATTGGGTATATCTGTCATACAGGGTGGGCCATGTAACAGGAGCCAAGCGTTATTTAGCGGGCGAAAAAAGAATTATTTCAAAAATTGTACACCAGGTGTTAACTGCAGATGCTCTAAGGAAATCTCCTTTTAAATATTTGCTCCAGTTACAGGGCCCACCTTGCATATATGGCATCGTATGAAATAACGGTATAAGGGGTCGTAGGATTTGAAGAAAAATGTGTAGTTTGTAACCAGTTTATGTTTAAATTAATACAATTATCATTAATCCATATTTAAAATTAAATCGACCAAGGGCATATCGGGCCATGCTCAGTGTAGGGTTCCGTAGTTGCCCAATTAACTTACTTTAAAAAAACCAATAACAAGCAAAAGGGAATTCTTTCGCAGCGTTTCATACATCTTTTACTAAGAATTAGGAAAGACGTTTTACGATAACTCAAAAACGGCTTAACTGATCATCTCTGCTATAGTTTACGTTGAAAGTCTTTATTAAGCTTTACTTTCATGTTTTTTTTTTTTTTTTTGGACCCATAGTTCAAAAGTTAGAGGAGGAGGACATATTTTTTTATCTTTTGGAGTAAATTTTTCCGAAAATATTCACTTTAACAAAAAATGTTTGATGAAGACCTCTATTCATTTTGAAAGACTTATCCTACAACACCCAACACCATAAGGTTGAAGCAAAAAATAACATCCCCACTTTACGTGTAGGGTACCCTTAAAACAATTTTTAGATTTATGTACGACTTTTTCAGTTTTATTGATTTATATATTCATACCAAATTGCAGCTTTCTAGCACTAATAATCACAGAGTAAAGCCTTGGATAGACAGACAGACAGACGGACATGGCGAAAGTACAAGGGTTCCAAGTTGACTGCTTTGACTACGGAACCCTAAAAAGAAATAAGATTAACAAAGTCACCAAATCAACCTTATTTTTGCACTTTTAACCATTTTACAACTGATTTCTTTATCGGAAAAGTATGAAATTACGAAATTTTGAATTCGCAATAATAACTAAATTTTCTTGCTCTTCTAACACAAAGATCCTTTTTGAGAAAAAACATGTAATATGCTGACTATCGCAAATTTTCGTGCGCGGGCGACTACGACTAGCACAGCAAAATGTGCTAACACTAGCAAGTGAGCAATAAGACTAAACTTATGACAAATGATTATTGGACATGGCATGCCTTGCCATTCTTTAGCTAAGCAATACAGGTCAGGGAGACGACCCAACAGGCTGAAAGAACCGCCGAAGACCGACGTGTTTGATTGACTCCTTCTACTATGAATATTATGATGAACCACAAATGAATGATGAACCCCCAAAACTCTGTGAAAAATGTTCGGTAGCCATTGCTATACATGAAATCACATCTCAAACGTACCGTATTCTGAGGTTATGAGGCATAATTATTTACCTAACATATCAAGCTACAGAGAAAGTATGTAGTTGTAAATTCTCCTTTACATTGGTCGCCGCTGGCCAATCCACGGCACGCGTGGAGCTCATAATTAACCTGTTTTCTCGTATAGAAAAAGATTATTGCCAAAGCTCATCGTATGCTGCGGCGGCGGGCCGGTGGGCCCTAACCACAAAGTACAATATACAGTGCGTTACCGCCAAGCGGGCTTTCTTCAAAACGGACAATAGTATGTTTCATTAGAAACTCATCATCATTCTCTTGCCCTTTTCCCATTTATTTGGGGTCGGCGCAGCATGTCTTTTTCTTCCATATATCTCTGTCACGCGTCATCTCTTCATTCCTATTCATATCATCTCTCGCACAATCCATCCACCTTTTCTTTGGCCTACCTCGTTTCTTGCATCCATCCACATTCATATCCAATACTTTTCTGGTTACATGGCTTTCATCCCTCCTCATTACATGCCCGTACGACGCCAGGCGATTGGCTCTTAGTTTTTCGGCAATGGGCGCTACTTTCAGGCTTCCCTTTATACACTCATTCCGGATCCGGTCCATTCTCGTCACACCACACATCCATCTCAGCATTCGCATCTCTGTAACATTTTGATCCATACATGACGACAGGTCTTTTTACGGTCTTATAGATTTTACCCTTTAATCGAAGAGGCATTCGGGCGAAACAAATTGTCCCCGAGACCTGTCGCCATTTCATCCATCCAGTGCTAATTCGGTTTTTCTCGTCACTGTCAATATTGCCATCACACTGCACTAGTGAACCGAGGTACCTAAAGTCAGAGCAGACCGGCAGCGTAACGCCATCCAGCTGTATGGGCGTAAAACTGGAGAGACCGCCGAAATCGCAGAACATGTGTTCTGTCTTGGATCTGCTGATCTTCAGGCCAACATTCTCCAGTCTTTGTCGCCACTCCTCCAGTCTGCTCTGCACCTCGTAACCGTCTTCGCCGACAAGAACAATATCATCGGCGAACAGCATACACAAGGGTGCCTCCTCCTGTATTTCCGACGTCAGAACGTCCATAACTAACAGGAAGAGGTAAGGACTTAGAGCCGATCCCTGGTGCAAGCCCACCGTGACGCTGAACCTGTCGGTTGTGCCAGCCGCCGATCGAACGCGAGTACAACATCTGTTATACATCGACCGAATTAGTTCCACATACTTTTCCAGGCATACGTTTCCCTTTCGAGGCTCACCTCAAAACCTCCCGTACTCGGTCATGTACCTTTTCGAGGTCTACAAACACCATATGCAAGTTTTTCTGCGCATTTCTGTATTTTTCGCACATTTGGCGAAGGGCAAAAATGGCATCCGTGGTACCCCTACCAGGCATAAAACCGAATTGGTTTTGCGTTATAGCACTCTCTTCTCTCAGCCGCCTCTCTATCACTTTCTTCCATACTTTCATTCTATGTGACATGAGCTTTATTCCTCGATAATTTTTACTTATGTTTCATTAGAAACTGTTTGCATGAATTAGCAAATCATAATTATTTGAATTAACTATACAAATAAACTTCTTAAATCTGCACCTTCAATGTACGAGGTGCACTTGCTTAAGTCGTAGTAAACAAAACATTAACAGCTGTTACTTGTAGTGTCTTGACAATTGACTTTTCTTTACATTGCTGTCAATTTAATTTTTTTTCGAAAACAAATAAATTTAAATTTTTGGTTTTACAATAAAATTAAGTTATCTGCTTAAAGAAAAGCCCGCATGCCGATAACACACTGTATATATACTGAGATAGAGATACCAGTGAAATACTCCACATAGGTCGTAGCGCCGTTGTGTATTTAGTAAGAACTAACCGTACGACCGCTGCATCTCTGTAACTTCAATATGCAAGTGCGATAGAGATGGCACTCAATGTCATCTGGTACAAACAAGTTAAACTAACATTTCCATAGGAAAAAATCATACTTCGAGCCGAAAGGCCCCTGGAGGCCAAATCTCGAACCGTTAGAGATGATGTCTATCAGACATATCTCGATAAAAAATGGCGGATGTCGATCGAAAACCCATTTGCGTATTCTCAAAATCTCACACTCGAGATATGTCTACTCCCAGCGTTCGAGATACAACGAGTGGTCTGTAGCGATCGAGATGGTTTTATCACAATTTTTTTGACATTTGATCTGCCGGTGGCGGTAAATATTGATAACTTGAGTAGTTGATCGACTGTTTACAGCAGTACAAATGAACATATTTGCGAAAAATATTTCGATTCATTTAAATGAATTAATAGACTTTTAAATATTTTTGATACGTTTAGTGGTGGAATGGCGGTTGACGGCAAATATTGACAGCTCTCAAATATTGCAAGTTGTCTTTGACTCAAAACTTTCAAGTCAAACAGTTTTTATGCGTTCCATTTCACGTAAGTGCATAAACGAGCAAATACTCGTAAATATGTTTGAGGTGTTAAATAACCATAATTATGTATATATTATTGAAACATTCATAACACTTTGGTTTTTTATATAAGATATATTTAATTAAGAGGAAAATCTTATAAAATTATTTATTATCATACACTCGATTGTAAACTAGCACAACCGAAAAAACGGAAAGCTTATTACAATAGACATTGAGATCGTTGTTCGACATAATCTCGATCGTGCCCTGAATAAGAAATTTCGCTGTGTTCGACATTTTGGTGAGATTTTTCAATAGACATTGCGTCAATCGAGATGATTTTGAATAGACATCATCTCGAACGGCTCGAGAATTGTTCTCCTGGCCCTAACCACGAATGTAAATTAGCGTTGATGCCCTTAATATCGCATGAATTTGAATATTCATAACAAGAGGTATACTTATGTATTTTTATACTATTTTAAGTACTGATAAGTAACATGTTGGTACTATATATATATAGTACTCTAAATGAACGTGACAATAGAATGATCAATACTTGGGCTGAATAGTATTACGTCACGTTTTTGTGTAAACGTAATTTTCCGTACCTACTAAAATGACAGATCTACATAATCCTCAATTTATTCCATCGTTCATAGAAAGCTATAGAGATTATAATAGTATAATCACCACTTATTTTACCAGTACGTTATGTATTGGTAAATTTATAAAATCTATTTATTCGCCAAAATTGAGAAAAGAGGCAAACTTGTGAAACAACCGGATGTTTCAAAACGCAACTTAGTCATAATCGTGATCTAATCTACGCGTAATATCACATCATAATACTTAAGAAAGTGGAATTTGCATCTTTCCTTGTGCTACATGGTAAAAATATCTAAATATTCATCTATTCATCAGATAGAGCCTATTGAATGGATGCCGTGAGAACTTTATGGCAATATTAGAAGACATTCGTTATGAGTCACACACACGCTCACTGTGCCGCGTGTGTGTGTCACTGTGTACCTAATAACTGTGCCCACTGCTTCATATGGATGTTATGTGCTATATTAGGGTTCCGTAGCCAAAATGCCGAAATCGGAACCCTTATCTTCATCATGCGTCATTGCCGTCATTTTGCCTGTCCGTAAGTCACAGCCGATTTACTCGGAGACTATAAGCACTATAATTATGAAATTAGGTAGCGTGGTGCATTCTATGGCGTGTGGGGTGTAGGGATAAATAGATCTTTAAAATGAAATAGAGGTTTCCAAAAAACTTCTATAGATTGACCACTGCCTATTTGGACCTGAGATAATGTCGCTACAAACAGCATTTTATATGGCAATAATAAACATTATGAACATACGTCATGTATAGTTGGAATATTGGGCATCGGCTTTCTTAGTCATCCACTTTTTTAAATTTTCAATTGGGTCTTTTTTTAATCGGCGGCAACGAATAAGAAAAAGGTGTACTTGTTAAATTCAACCAATCTTACCAATTCAATCAACATAGTATGTATCTCAGTACTACCGGTCATGTCAACAAGCAACAAACATGTATATTGGAATTTATTTAGTCAAATCCTTCGTCCTTTTATTGATTTAAATAATTAATAATACTAACACTAAGCTTTCTGACCACGTTTTGGATGATTTTAGGCATATTTATTTTTATAATTACGAAATATTTCGTCTTGATGTAAGTTTGTTTACATCGAAGACATTCGATGACTTCTCACGTTTGTTGTCAAAGAGTATGTATTGCCATAAATTATCAATACGAGATGATCTCACCAAAATGTCGAACACAGCATAATTTCTTATTCTTAGTCATGATCGAGGTTATGTCGAACGACGATCTCAATGTCTATTGTAATACGCGTTCTGTTTTTGTCGATTGTGTTATTTTCTAATCGAGTGTATAATAACGAATCATTTTATAAGTTTTTCAACTTAAATTTATCTTGTATAAAAACTTAAATTTGTTTGTTTTGTGCTAATATAAGCTGTCGATCAACTTCATAAGTGGTCAATATTTAGCGCCACTGGCAGATCAAAAGTAAAAAAAATGTGATAGAGTTTGCCCAGCAAATGGCTGCACCTAAAAAAAAGCGGCAAATTCAAAAAATGCTTTAACTGGTAACACGAAGCATAGTGCAAAAAAAGTAATTTGATACTTGGTAATTCTACGTAATTAATTTTTGTTTTGATTAGTGACAGACTGTAGTCTGCAACGTAGCAGACTGTAAATTTAATACAGTAAACAGACTGAGGATATCGTTGCAATGCAATTATAACCCCTGGCCTCTAATTTAGCCCACTTAAAAATTAAAAATATGATTGAATAGTTATCATTATTATCAGAGATACTAAAAAACGAAGGAACGAATTGTTAGTAGACTAATCAGTCAATCATTACAAAAATATGTAGTAAACATAAATATCTTTGACTTCAACTGTACAAAAAGTAAGTTATTATATTATCCTAAGATTCCTAATTTATAGAAAATGATACTTTGTTGTTACAAATAAATTTCAGGACTGACCATTAAACGGCACCCTTTAGATCTCATTTCTTTGGTCGTTGAAGTCAACAACCAAGGCATATGTCATAATATTGAACTTGGTTCTCATATGACATTTATATTTTTGATAGGATTAAAAATTACTTCATTTGTGTTTTATTTTGAAGTTTTGAACTCGGGTTAATTACAGGCGATTATTTATTAAGCATAAATATTTCCCTTGTGCTATTAAAGTAAACCTTCACAAGGGAAATATTTATGCTTCCCGTTGTACTTATAAAGTTAGTAATAATAAAAAAGTGACATATTGTATAATGGAGCTGAACTGAAGGTAGTAAGGTGAAAGAAAACACAATCTAGTTTCAATATTGTTAGTTTATAAAGAAGGTGCCTATTTATTTAAGAATCATAATCAAAATCGGATTCAAGAAATTCAATGCCTGACAGAGAACTATCACTGTCATTGTCACTTTCTCGAACTTCTATTATGAATGGAGCTAGTTCAGTGTCTGTAATGTTGTCCTTAGACTTGTATTTTCGTTCCACATTTATTATATGGTCTGTATATTTTTTCCAATCTTCCGGGGTAATCATTGCAAAACATTCCCGGATCAAGTTTTCCGTATCTGAACCCGGTAGCCCCACATTTCTGCTGGCTATTTTTCGCTTTGTGAGGCTCCATATCAACTCAATAGCGTTTAGATCGCAATGGTATGGAGGCATTTTAAGGACCTCATGCCCATGCTGCTTCAATAACTGCTCTGCTGCATACGAGTATATGGGACCAATTTTATTTTCCTCGACGAGGCACATCAATTCCTCCTTTTTGGAACACTCTTCATATGGGATATTATTTTCCCTTAGCCATTTTTGAATGTCAGCCTTTAAGCTGTGCATGGTTGGAGGCTTATTTATTTGTGTTACATGGTAACTGGCATTGTCCATAACAATTACACTGGGCTCAGTCAAATTTGGGATTAACATTTCTCGTAGCCACTTAAAAAAAATTGAACTGTTCATGTCATCATGATAGTCAGCTGCTTTGGATTTTGTGCTAAAAACAAGCAAAGCATTGGGCACAAATTCTTGCTCTGATCCAGCATGCACTATAATATGCCGCTTATCCGAGGAAATTGTATCAACTAAACCGGAAGTTGAAGGCCCTTGCCATGACTTCTTCGGTCTGTAATTTTGATGGACATATGTCTCATCAAGATACACATTTTTTTTTCCTTCTTGCCGTTTTTTATGTATAGCTCTAAGAAACCTTTGCCTCCACCCAGATATTTCAAACTTTTCCATGAGGATGGAGCGCGTTTCTTTATTTTTTTTAAACTCAAATCCGTTCTCGTGTTGTATTTTCCTCAGTGTTTCACAACATCCTGAGAATCCTATAGATTCTTTCAAATCCGCATGTAACGCTCATAGAGTAGGTACCTGCTTTTTGACGCAATAAAACTCGTTAATTTTATTACGGATGGCTGACACATCAAAATTGTCTAAATTTGACGCAGTTGGTGGCCGGGGTCGTTTTTTCCCTGGCGTATTCCATTGGCCTTGGTTAATAGAGCCCTCTTTTTTAATTCTGCGTAGTGTACGAATGCTTACACCTGAAAAAAAACAGTTTTAACAATAGGAATTTTAACAAAAGAACACTAAAATATTAATAAACCTAGATGTGAAAATATAGATTATTTATATTACCTGTCATAGTAGACACTTTCTCTAAATAACTTGATTCTGATGCGTTATTATCAATAACATTCTTCAGTTCTCTTGCTAGCTTTTCAATAGTTTCTATAACATTTTCGTCATCTACGCCCGCTGTAATATAAATAAATCATAAGTTTAGTAATACAAACAAATGTTCCTATCTCGTAAATTAAAATTTGCTACAAGAAGCATCAACATTGTTTGATAATGACTTACCGGTCGCCTGAATGATTTCGTCCAATATTCGCTTCTTTTCTAGTAATCTCTCATTTTCGTCGTGTCGAACTTGATTATAGTTACAGATTATCGTAAATAACATGCTCCTCACACTGCTTCTAATCGGTTTAGCCATTATAATACGATATAAACTTCCGTAATGAATGAACTAACATGAGAATCTAGGTTATGTGTAAACTCGTTTGACAATATTTTTGACACTTTTGACAGCTAAAATTATTGCCATATATAGAATTCTCTAAAAACGCTTGTGCAGCGACACTCGTTGTATCCCGAACGCTGGGAGTAGACATATCTCGAGTGTGAGATTTCTAGAATACGCAAATTGGTTAACGATCGACATCCGCCATTTTTTATCGAGATATGTCTTATAGACATCATCTCTAGGGGACCGAGAATTGCGCTCCAGGTACAAATAGGCACTGGTCAGGCTATAATTCCAAACATGAAAAAATAATTAGGTGGTGTACATTATTAAATATATACTTTATAAAAAATAATTAGGTGGTGTACATTATTAAATATATACTTTATAAGAAATAATTAGGTGGTGTACATTATTAAATATATACTTTATAAAAAATAATTAGGTGGTGTACATTATTAAATATATACTTTATAAAAAATAATTAGGTGGTGTACATTATAAAAAATAATTAGGTGGTGTACATTATTAAATATATACTTTCAACAATTTTTGGTTTCAACATAATAAGTCTTAACGGTTTTTAAGTTATCGGTTATCGCTGAAAAACTGTCTTACCCAAACAAAAAGATGTAAATGTCGTGAGTTCCCTATGAAGATAAGATCTTTTTGATTCCATCTGAATCTGAATTGTATAGTGGTTTTAAATGTGGATTAGTAGACGTCGGTACGGAACCCTTCTTTGTGCGTAATCCAACACGCACTTGACCGGTTTTTTTTTAATTTTAATGACATGGTAAACAAGAGTATGCGCAGCTTATTATCTCATTCAAAATATTCAGTTTTAAGTTGTATCTAACATCGAAACCTTACTTAATCACAAGGTTACAAAAATTAATGGACATTATATAGTCCATATATATTGGAGTAAACCCAAACCTTGGTCGGTCGACAATGATATTATGTAAGTACGTATAATATTTATTCGAGTACATTAGTATAGATGTAGGTTATTATGCAAAGTGATACGCTCTAATACATGCCTACTTGGTGTAAATTCGGTTAATTCGTAGTTCAACATTTTATCGATACTGGTAGTCTGGTATTCAACAGTTAAATAACGAACACTTTCCACAATCCTCTCTATAAAACCGATTACTTGCTAGGTTTAATACTATACTGACTATAATTATTTTGAAAGAAACTATAAGCTCAACTAGGCTTTTGCTAAATTATTTGTCCGATAATTAAAAAAAATAGAAACTTCAGAGATAGTAAAATCTGCAAAGAAAATCCTGTAGTTTACCAATAAAAAAAGTACGTTCCGCAAGTGCTGTTCTTTTGATCTCGTCGGAAGAATGCTACTGGGAAAGCAAGTGAGCAAGAGTGTCGAAATACGAGTGACATGCCTCTAGATCATGATGATACAATAATCTCATCAAAAACATAAATGTGAAAATGGCAGCCAAGTTCAATATGCCAATGGAGATCTAAATGGGTGCCAAGTTCCGTAGATAATCTGAAAAGGTTCCAAGTCTGGCAGTAGATTGTTTACAGTAAAACTATTTTACTGCGGCTTAATGCTTTTTGAGCTTTAACTTGGCAGTTTCCTTAAATATCCAACAGCTTTCATGGTATTATATCACACTACATACATAGAAAACTGTCAAGTTAAGGCTGAAAATGCATTAAGACGAAGTAAATTAGTTTTACTGTAAACAATCTAGTGCCAGGCTTGGCACCTTTTCAGATAATCTACGGAACTTGGCACCCATTTAGAATGAATTAAGCCGCAATAATTGAGTTTTATCATCTTTACGCGCGCGTATCATACAACGTTTTACTATGCATTGTGCGAGGAAATAAAAACACAAACACAAAAGTTGCTTCAAAATATATAGGTTATAATTGACCTTGCTCGGTACGTACTTATTGTCCGGAGCTTCACTTATAAACTGCTTGACATACATAGATTGCTATAAAATTTGACTCAAAACCATCGTTTTACTGTTTTAGACATGCAAATAAATGTCAGTAAATTTTTAGAATACGCTTTGATTTCTGTCATTTTTAATGTTGTTTTAGCCGGTAATGAGCCTTTGTTGGCATATAGTGCTTCTTGAATAACATTTTCTGGAGTAAAATTGATCCGATTCGTCACTTTCAATTGCTTTTTAACAAAATAAACATAGATTCACTTCGAACTAAACAAGAAATTAGTAAAATGAAAAACGGCGGCCTTTTTAAATACATGCGCGCTCAACAAATCTACTACTGCGCATGTGCAAAATCTAAAGCGGGAAGGCACAGCCTATGTCTCCATTCTGCCAAGGATGTTTAGTGAATATTTATTATTTATTTATAGGTAAAAATACACATGTAAAATTATTAACAATACGTTTAATTAAGTACTACGAGTAATATTAATGTACCATTAATAAGAATGTAAATCTATAATTGACTAATTTGTAGAACTTTGCTCAAATAATAAAAACTCTTTGCTTCGGGGCTGAGGAAGGAGTAAAAAATAAAAAATAAAAATTAAAAAGCACTAGTGTGGAAAAGTGGTACTTTCCGCACAGTTTGGCTGCTTAGAAAACGCAATTTTCGAGCACATGCATTATAAACAATCTAGTGCCAGACTTGGCACCTTATCAGATAATCTTCGGAACTTGGCACCCTTTTAGATCTCAATTCTTTTGTCGGTGAAGACGACAACCACGCATGGCATATTGAACTTGGCTGCCATTTTCACATTTATATTTTTGATGGGATATCATAAAAAAATTCATGAAATGATGCTTTTCAAGAGCGAAAGCACGATTTACTATACAAAATATCGAATTCGCTATAGGTGCACCTCAAATATTTGAAGACTTCCGTCGATTTCTCCAGGACACTATGATCAGATTCTTACCTGATAACTATGGGCCACGCCTGAAGTATACCGTTACAAACAAAAAAAAAAGAATTTTCCAATACGGTTAATAAATGACGGAGTTCTGAGGCAGCAAGCATAAATAATAAAAATATTGTGGGCCCGCGGGGGCAGCTTGTGGCGACCCGCGGGGGCAGCTTGTGGCGAGCTGAATGTGAGTGGCGACCGCGGACCCCTAATCCTCCAGAGGGCCCTTTCCATCTGGCCCTCGCCTCTGTGCTTGCCTTAATTGGCCGGCCAGAGTGGAGTCGCAAGAGCGAGACCTAATATGCTCCAGGTTGGAAGTGCAAAATGTCATAGCGCCGGCGGCCTGCTGACCGGATTACCGGGATCTGGCCACCGCAGACTCACCTCTCGACAACCTTCCAGCCGCTCAAAGGGATGTTACCCCACTATCGCACTGTCCGTTCTGCTGTTATGTGGGGCCCACTCAGCGAGCTGGCGAGTCACCGCCTGCCTTTTACAATATTGAGACTGATTGTCACGGCAGGTGTCCGCTAGTCTCCTCCAATAGCCCATTATCCAGCCCATCCAACATTCAACACAATAGCCTAGGACCTTAGTTTCCATCGCAGCACAGTGATGCACTGCAATAGTCTTTGCACCTGGCAGGGACCAGTTCGGGGATGCTATCCGCCATGTGTATGTGTATCCCTTTGCTTTTAGATTAAATTGTCTAAAAGGGCCTCTGCGCTGTTGGCTTCGGCCCCACGCACGCCTTCCAAAAGTCCGGGTCCCCATGGTCCCGAGATGAGGTAAAGACATACAAATAATAATAAAACTGAAAAAAAAAACACTATTTTTTTACACACACACAATTACCAAGCTGCATGCCAAATTTCACCTTTCTAGGTCACCTGGAAGTGGGTTAGGTTTTTGATTACTAGTCAGTTAGTCAGTCAGTCAGTGGTAAAAATGCCGTTTGTGGACTTTAATATCTCAATAACTATTTCATCTATATTTATGAAATTTGGGGTTCTAGTGTTTCTAAAGGATCTTACACATACATGTAACAAATTTTATTTTTTATGTTAAATAGATTTGGAGTAATTAAGGGGATAAAAGTGGCTCCAACGGTTCATGTAAAATAACACACGGCTGCTGTCCGCCAATTCCTGGGGTGAACTTGGGTGGACACGCCGCCGCGTGTCTAGATACAAGGAATTAACACTCTGGGGAAAATTCGTTGCGCGTGTGACACAAGCCTACGTCATCGCTGCTATCGAACGTATTGGTGGTTAGCCTTGTTTCCTTAGGCCATGCTCTAGACTCTAGATGCAAAGATTGCAAAATGGTGGAACGGATAAATGCTGTAGGCTAAATGATGATACACAGTACACCGGCACGGTGCCGAGCCCGGGCTGACACCCGAACATATTAACCAAGTAACATATACATATGTTACTTGGTTAATATGTTCTCGCTCACCGAGGGTTCCGTAAAAATATTTTTATTATGTTATTTAACAAAAAAATTACGGTTATCGCAATTTTTCGTTGATTCGTACCAAATTTCAAGATTCTGAGTGCACGGGGTACTGTAGGTTTTGATTCCTTTGCGAGTGTCGAAAATTTGCGGAAATTGGCGCCATAAACGGTTGAAAATCTTTTGATTGCGTTGGCTTAGAAGTTTGATTTTTTCACAGCTTCAAGGGACAGTAGACTTAAGTATTTGATTTTGATACAAATTCCAGCTCGATACCTCCACGCGTTGCTGAGAAAAAAATTATTGACAGACAGACAGACGGACGTACAACAAAGTGATCCTATAAGGGTTCCGTTTTTTCCTTTCGAGGTACGGAACCCTAAAAATGTTCGACACAGTCACATATTTTGTCTATTAATTATCGATAAATCTGTTCTCTCTTCTCCGAAGAAGCTACGGAAGCCCAGTAGTTTAAGAGGCTCTTAAACGGCAGTCGTGGGTTCGAATCCCGGCTCATACTTTTATCGTACTTATATAAGAAAAATCATTTGATAATAACCGTTATGAAGAAACCATAAACACCAGAAGCGAAGAAGAAATTCAAGGGTGTATGGGAATTGTGAAGTATCCAGGTGGAAAGGTATGTGGCCCACACTAAGCCATCGTGGGGATTATTATACCCCGTTATTTTAAAGATTAGAATTGTAACGATCAGTTTTGCCCACGTTTCTCTAGGATAATAAAATAAAATAAAATAAAAAGCCCATTTATTCCATAACCAAAGTGAAAAAAAACATAACTTAAAATCTAATTACAAAATTATTTGATAGTATTTTTATTATTTACTTTTCTAAATGTATAAAATGTAATATATAATCAATAAGAATTTGGTTAGGACCCCTTACGGGTAAAGGCCTCCTCCAGCTCATGCCATTTTGTTCGATTTTGTGCAGTGTTGGGCCAATCCGTTTCAATTTTTTGAAGGTCATCAGACCATCTGGCGTTGGGCTTACCTTGTCTGCGCTTGCCGTCTGGTCCTTTCCACATTGTGGCTACCTTTGTCCATCTCTCGGCGTGCATTCTGGCCACATGGCCTGCCCATTTCCATTTAGACTTTAAGCTATATTCTATTGCGTCTATTATTTTAGTCTTTGCTCTAATGTCTCTATGTCTAATCTTATCCTTAAGTTTTATTTTCATAATGTTACGTTCCACGGCTCTTTGGCATTTTTGAATTTTGTTTTTTGCGTCTTCAGTATATTTCCAAGTCTGGCTGCCGTAAGTCATAGTAGGGAGTAGGCAAGAGTCTATCACTTTCTTTTTCAATTTTAGTGGGAGGTGACTTTTTAGAACCTCTTTCATACTCCAGAACGTATTCCAGGTTTTCTTAATTCTTCGGTCAATTTCTTCTAGGTTGTTTGTTGGATTAAATGAAAGTTGTTTACCCAAATATACGAAGTTTTTTACATATTCAATTTCAGTGTTTTCTATGACAATCGGTATTTCGTTGAAGTTCGTCATCAACTTAGTTTTTTGTAGGTTAAGTTCTAGACCTATTTCCTTGCTAGCTGTACTCAGCGATAACATCATATATTGTAGGTTTCTTACTGTTTCTGCGACAATCACGATGTCATCAGCGAAGCAGAGGTGTGTTAGCTCTTTCAGTGACATTGTGATGCCTCTACTTTTCCAATTAAGGCTGTTAGTAGTATGCTGTAAAACGGTTACAAATAAGGTTGGAGATAACGGGTCGCCTTGTCGTACTCCTCGCTCTATTTTTATTTCTGGCCCGGTCGTTTCCAGTTTAACTCTACTTTTGCAATTTTTGTAAATGTTTTTAATTATAATTATGTATGTAGAGTGAACTTTCGCTGCAGTCAGAGCTTTCCATATTGCTTCATGTTCGATAGAGTCAAAAGCTTTCAGATAGTCGATGAAACAAAGATAGAGTGGTCTCCTAAATTCTGAATATTTTTCTATTAACTGCTCCACTACTTGCAAGTGGTCTATAGTACTGAAGCCTTTTCTAAACCCTGCTTGTTCCACACCCAGAAAGGCCTCTACTTGGGGTGTGATCCTCGACTGAAGACCTGCCGAAAAAACTTTGTATAGACTGGACATTAAACTTATTGGACGATAGTTTGAAATATCAGCAGGGTCTCCTTTTTTGTAGATCAAAGTTATGTTCGATTCAGTCCATTCCTGTGGTACTATTTTTGTGTGCAGTATTTTGTTAAAAAGTGTGGCCAAGAGTGTAAGTATAAATGGACAACTAGCTTTTAATAAGTCATTTGTTATGCTATCTGGTCCAGGGCTTTTTCTAGGTTTCAGTTTATTTATAAGTTGAAGTATTTCTAATTCATCAAAGTTTTTGATTGCACTATTTTGTTCTTGTTCATTGTTTTCAGAACTTGCCGGGTAATTTTCAGTATAAATTTGTCGTCTTTTTTTATATAGATTTTCATAGAACAATGTTGCAATTTGCTGTATGTCTTGTCTATTTTCTGTAATGGTAGAGCCTGATTTTAGATTTGATATCCATTTTTTACCTTTATTAAGCTCTTTATATGCACTTCTTAGGCTTCCAGACATTGATAGATGTTTTTCTAGTGTTAAAATTCTATGTTGGCTATATTCCTGTTTGATTATTTTGTTGACTTTTTTATACAGTATTTTTAGTGTTGTTTTCTCTTCTTTAGTTAACGGATGTTTATTCTGTAAATCATGTCGGAGTTTTATTAAATTTTTAGTTTCGTTCGATATTATAGATGATTTTTCCTTGCTATTATTCACAAGTGTAGAGCTTGTCACACTATCTCGTATGACTTTTATTATTTTTGCATAGTATTGTTGAGTCGTTTCTTCCAATGGACTGTATATTATTTCTTTAGTATTTTCTTGTAGTTTCTTTTTATATGTGTCCCTTTCTTCTTCGTTTTTAAAAATTTGAGGTAGGGGTTTTTGGAAGTTACTTCTTATTTTCTTTTGCTTACACAGAGATACTGTTGTCCGTAGAAGGCGGTGGTCTGAAGGGAATTTTGGTGTTAGGACTTCATATTTTTTTATTGTTTTTGGGTGTGTAGTCAAAACATAATCTATTTCATTTTTAGTTTTCTTATCTGGCGATATCCATGTCCACCGTTGTTTTTGTTTTTTAAAGAACGTTTCTCTAGGATACCAGAGGATAATATTGTACTAATTTCACTTATCTCAGTAACTTATTATTATAAGGGTCGTTTCAAAGATAAAACACCGCATATGTACCCGTTCCAAGATTGCTTTCCTTCAAATCGCATGTAAGACAACGCACGATTTTTCTAATCCCAAAAAATACGAGGTATAGCCGTCGCTCCTCTTCTTTGAGAGGAGACCCGTGCCCAACAGTGGGCATATAAGCTGATGATGTGATTCTGTTTGCTACGAGATTTTGACATAATGATTTTGATTTTTTTACAGAATGTACGGAAAATTCGATACTCGCGAGTGCCGGACGTCACCCGGTCATCATTAGAATGAAACGCACAAAGCGCGGCGCAGCGTCGTTGCGGGACGGAGGCGGTTTTGCGGATAAAGCGATTACGGTCCGGGGCACGTCGCACTAAAAAACTGCGCGATATTCGTTAGCGCGGTAGAGCAGAGAGGGCGTGTTTGACATATTAAGCAGTAATCGGCAGACGACAGTTTAGAAAATATCAAAATTTTTAAATTGCCTCTGTCCCGTACCGCGCCGCGCCCGGCCTTTGCGTTTCGAGCTTTAGTTTAGGTACTCGTCAAGCATCTGCCAAGGTCTAATGGAGACGTGGCAATAGCTGCATTATTCCGCGGCATGCGCGGCTCAGGGTGAGCAGTCTTCCAACCCATAACCCAGTTTCTACCATATATGTAGCTACACGATATCAATAGTAGATTGTTAACCAAGTGTTGACAATCACCCATTTCAGACTTTATTCGAGCGCCAATAGTTCGAGTTGAAATGAGTGGTTTTACCCGAATTAAACACATTTCGAATACGAGGTAACTAAAATATGCCAAATATGCGATAACATTATCTGAATCAGTCTATCGAATCCATTTTAAAATCGTTTGCTTGTGGACCATTTTGGCGGGAACTTAAAGTTATTAATATCATCCCAGTAGAGTAAAGTAACAAAATACACGAAAACAATATTTGCATAATTTTTGTACATTAAAACTTTTTTTTTATTGAAACTACCACCACCACCATATCAGCCGAAAGACGTCCACTGCTGGAGGCCTCCCCCGATTTCGTGGGAGGTAAATGCCATAATCACCACGCTTGGCGTGCAGGTTGGCGGTCGCAGTATTTCTAATTGAAATGAAACCATTTGGATCTAATTGCTGGAGGGCTCAATATTGCTCCTCTTACAGGCCCCACAGGGCCACACCCTGTATAATATATACATCTAAAAACATATGTTTAATAGTTACCTATTTCATATCCCATCTCCCGTGTCTTTATATTTTAGAGGCCGTTCTATTAGTACATCTTTAGTAAATACGAGTAATTCGACTGTTTAAGCATTTAGTCGTTGTATTTACGTCCATAAGGACTAGAACAACACAGTGCATACTAAAGTAAAGATATGCAATGCAATGAATGAATGGATTTTCCATTGAATCTTACGTGTGACGTAACTAGTTCAGTTAACGCGCTTTGATATCATTGGAAAGTGTTATTGAAACCGGTCTAGTATGGGATTTGATAAAATTATAACATTTCCACAAAACTAGTTGGGTTATATATGTTGGAAGTAACGCTGGTGTGAGTGAGGTAATTATAATATTAATCGTATGGCATTTAGTATCGAAGCGTGAGATCTTCGAGAAGACAGTAGGGTACAGTGAGTGAGGTAGTATACTTGTGTAATGATTTTGGTGAACATAAAAACAGTTTATAATAGGAATACTAACAACTCTACCTAGAAACACGAGTAGTCGAATGAAAAGTCTCGTTGGGAGGGGATTAGGTTTAAAACAAATTTTGCAATCACCGTTTTAGGAGGGTTTACTGGTGGCCGCAAAACAGTAGTTTGTCGCACTTGCAGCTAGATGAAATCTTTATTCTTCGATCGTTCGAACCGTCTCCTGATACAAATCTTTCCGTCCGTTGTGGGCCGAATAACTCTTTTCGCCCCAATGTAACGATAAAACTAAATCATTCCGCGAACCGACAACGGAGAACGTTTCATGGAATATTTGTAGTCAAACATACCCACATTAAACCCCGAAACTCTGTTTGTCTATTAATTTTAGATGTAAAATCCTTTTGGGCTACCAAACCTGGTTAGTTATAAATGAATTAAATTAATACGCCTGTAAGGAATATGAACTAAAAAACTCCGAAGAATAATTTTAATGTGGTTAATTCATAATGACCTAAATATACATTATAAAGCGAGTTTTTAACTAAAGGCAGATTAATTACCTTAGACGGGAATTCGCAAACGATGCCTCCTGCTCTGAACTCACTGTAGTATTTGAAATAATAATATTTCTGGTTTTATTTATTGTTACGGATATATCTACAGACCATAACCTGACCTATTCAGAAGATCAGTAAATAAAATAACGTTAGGTAAAGGAAAATGGACAAATTAGTATAGGCGGTTTCCAATTAGCGTATTCAGTTCTATAACATTTTAAAGTTCTAAACGATAGTTTTAATTCCTTGAATGACGCTGAAGACCGCTCTTGTATAGAGATAATGCTTGCTAATTTTTACAACTGCACTAAATAGTTAATAACTAAATATTCTCATACTAAACGGACACTGGTGGATAGACACTATAGACAGTAACGCCAATATTTTAGTAGGAGGACTTTTTAACTACCATCAGTTAATCAGGGTAATCAGTTATTAAATTCATATTCAGTATCGTTTGATTCTGTTACAGTACACGATGCGATAAGTTAGCAATAGTTCTCTGTCAAAAAAATGGTACGAGCTTTTATTCTCGACTGTACTTTTTCCACAATCATCAACTGCTCATTGAGACAGTTCAAATGAGTTTATCTTGTGTAATTTAGGAGTTGCTATGACAACCTTCTATCTCCATCATCAGATCAGCTCAGTGGTGCCATAATTTCATATTGTCACCGAAATAACATAAAATATTATAATTTAGTACGTAAGTCAATTTGCAATACCCTAACAGGGTTTTCATTCACCAATTGTAATACTGACGTCTATTGTATATAATGAACATGGTTGCAATAAATAAATAAAATAAAAAAAATATGCCAAATTTCATCTCTTCGGTTGAAAATATGTGCTTCAAAATTGATTTGCAAGACTCCACCCGAACATATACCTAGTTACACGTATACATATAGGTAGCAAGTTAAATAAAATCTTGTAAAAAGTGTTAACCCCACGTGGTAGTTTATACGTATACTTACGGTAACAGAAGACAGTTGATGACATCTCGGGCCCCGACACGATTCGGGGACTCAGAGCGCTCGTAGTCCTTATCGTCATTTTCGAGCGCATATTGTCAAAATCATTTAATTTAATTTCTTCCACACCCCGACCGCGGCATTATTCGCAGTTTCCTAGCTCGAGTCAGAGGGTTAAGTGGCGAAGGAACAGAAATATAAATTACCTGGTGTGATATAGGACAATGACTAAGACATCTGTTTCCTGCCGCCTTCTCCCGTTACCTTTTGCGCCAAGACGAGGCGAATATATCCGCGTTAATAAAATAACAGACAAAGTGACAGCAATTAAGAGCTATTTACCTTAATTATGACGTGGCAAGACATTTAATAAGAAATCTTAATTAGAATAGCCTTCTAATTAAGATTTCAAATGGCCTTTCAGATATAACAAACAACGAGTTGTTAAAGTTCCATGTTTTGATACTAGTTCCTCTTGCCATTTTGGCTGAAACCGACTCTCGCACACGTCTTAGGACTCTTAGGTTAAAAATGTAAAAATTCAGCCGAACGCGACGGGCTCCGCCGGAAAGCATTCGCACATAGTCGCATGGCCGGCGTTGTCGCTGTCACAACACAAAACGAGACAACCTTAAGGGCCCTTATCAATATGTAGTTTAAAACTCTTATGTACATACTAAGCTATTTACTGTGAGAATTGACGCGTATCTCGATATTATTAATTCATTTTCAAGCCATGGACTACTTTTATCCGCTTGCATTCTACATACACGACCATCATTATCACCGTAAATTATCAGCCGAAACACATCTAGGTACAGCTGGACATAGGCATACAACACTTTCATCACCATCATTTACAAAACTTACAGCCTACTCTACATACAATAAAAGCAAAAAATGCAGCCTTCGTGTATCTTAAACGCATCCTATCCTTCAATCAGTCTATTGGAATTATCAATACTCTTGTCATAATTTCAGTACTAAACATTTTAATGTTGAGTAGGATAGATACCTTCTTACTATTATTTTATTTTTACCAATAAACGATTGTATTGTATTGTATTAACTAGATGAAAGAGTTTTCTAGCGGTCACACATGGGTTTTATGAGTATATAGAGATCTTTTTGTGTGTAATTCCAAATGTAGTATGTAGGTTCCATATAAGGTCTTGAGGTGCATTAAGAAAGGATTTTTCAAAATTCAACCCTTAAGGGGGTGTAATGGGGGTCCGAAGTTTGTATAGGGAATCAAGATTAGTTGGATTATTTATTTATTTATTTATTTAATCTTTATTGCACAATAAGAAATCTTAACGTACAAAAGGCGGACTTAATGCCATGAGGCATTCTCTACCAGTCAACCTTTATTTTATTCGAAACTTCGCAGGAGTATTTCTAACGATAAATGAGTAAACATGTGTTTCCGGTTTTTTGAGAAATCAACCCCTAAAAGGAGAAAATGTGGTGACAAATTCTGAAAATCGATATGGTTGTTGTTTTTATGGTTTATCGGGTCGCTGATTACGAAACCACCAATGATTTTAAAATCCCACGTGGAGGACGTGAAATGTCATCCCCTCTGTTGGGATCCGAGGGGGGTTGGAATATCTAAATATTAATGTGGGTGTCATTTTTATGGTTTTTTGGGTCGTTAATTTCGAAAATGGCATTGATTTTGAAATTTAAAATTGCGGACATGAAAACTTTTAAAAGTGTCAAATTGCAAGAAGAAAGTGACTGACTAAGTGAGTGACATATCAACGCACAGCCCAAACTGCTGGTTTTAGAGATACCAAATTTGGCATGTAGGTTCCTTATAAGGTCTAAAGGTGCATGAAGTGCCGTGAGTTCCCTATGAAGATACGACCTTTTTTGATTATATAGGATTTCGACATTAATCGATATTTAAGCGTCCGAGAGGACTCTTAATAGGAATCAGAGGTAGCTAAACTATGAATAAAATAACGGCCATATTGATTTTCTTTATTTCCGTCCCGATTTCGTTCAAAATCGACATCTGAGCGTCCAAGAGGTCCGCTAATACGACTCCGAGGTAAAATTTGGAAAAAGTGGCGGCCATATTGCTTTTCTTCATTTACGTCCCGATTTCGTTCAAAATCGATATCTAAGCGTCTGAGAGGTCACCTAATACGACTCCAAGGTAAAATTTGGAAAAAGTGGCGGCCATATTGATTTTCTTCTTTTCTTTCCCGATTTCGTTCAAAATCGATATCTGAGCGTCTGAGAGAATTCTTAATACGAATCCGAGATAAAATTTGGAAAAAGTGGCAGCCATATTGATTTTCTTCATTTCCAACCCGATTTCGTTCAAAATCGATATCCGAGCGTCCGAGAGGTCCCCTAATTTGAATCCGAGGTAAAATTTGGAAAAAGTGGCAGCCATAATGATTTTCTTCATTTCCAACCCGATTTCGTTCAAAATCGATATCTGAGCGTCCAAGAGGCGTCCCCTAGTACGAATTTGAGGTATAATTTGGAAAAAATGGCGGGCATATTGATTTTCTTCATTTCCGTTTCGATTTCGTTCTAAATCGATATCTGAGTGTCCGAGAGGTTTCTTAATACGAATCCGAGGTAAAATTTGTAAAAGTGGCGGCCATATTGATTTTCTTTTTTTCGTCCCGATTTCGTTCAAAATCGATATCTGAGCATCCGAGAGGTCTCTTAATACGATTCTGAGGTAAAATTTGGCACTCCATACATGCCATAAAAAGTTTAATGTTACTATGTAGGCATGTGGGGTATCTTTGGATTCTTTTTAAAAACGACATAGAGGTTTCGATATTTTTTTCCATTTAAATCAACCTTTAGATTTTTTTTAAATCGTTTGGCATTTATTTACTAACCGTGAGATCTTTGAGGAGACAAGTACGGTTGCCAGTTTTTGTTGCACTCTTAGCACCACCCAGGGGTCACGTGTAGGGTAACGGTGGATACTCCCTACGGACGTGGTGCAACTTCGACCCCCCTTTGTCAAGTGAGTGGGCAACTTGGCTGTTAGAAGTTTTCAAGCCGCCCGAAGGCCTCTAACTTAGCTTAACGACAGCTGTCGTAGACAGCAGCCGGGATCAACGGCTTAACGTGCCTTTCAAAGCACGAGAGCGCTCAGTTAGTAACCACTCAAAGCGGTCACCCATCCAAGAAATGACCTGCGCCCACATTGCTTAACACCGCATACCGCACGCGGTAGGCGGGTGCCGCTGGGCCACGAGCGCTCTAAATTTTTGATAGTTTGTGCCAAATTGCAATTCAATCGGTCCAGTAAAAGCAACTCGGTTGTAACAGACGGACTGACAGTAAGGAGCGCGAATGGAAGTGAGGTCAAATTTTCTTTTTGGATGCTCCAATGGGAACTGGCAAAACCTACCTGATCAATTTAATCTTAGGAAAAATAAGGGTTAAGGATGATTCACAGTAGACCGTTCCGTGTCCGGGCCGGCCCGTTTTCTATGACAGCAAACGCAACGGCCGGCGTATTTCTCTAGAAGAAAACGGGCCAGCCCGGACACGGAACGGCCTACTGTGAATCATCCTTTACACGTGATATTGAATTAGCCGTATTTCTGTACTTCAAAGAAACAGAGTTTATGAACGCTGCGCGCTGCTTGGTCGTTATCAGACCTATTGGAGTTACTGTAGTACACAGATACTTTTACTAAGGGCCATTTAAGAATGCTTTTATTTCATCGGCCCTTTCCCCTTCGGCCTCTCGGAAATGTATGTTAATAGTTTTCGATCTCTATTTTTGCCATAATCAAATGAAATTCAACATTTTGCCGGTTCTCAGAATCATTTGTTAATGAATCATCATTTTCATCTGTTCATTTGTTAATGAATCACAATCACCAAACTTCATATACCGAAACCCCCAGAATGTAACAACTACTTTTCTGGAGACCGCATCAAAATTGGTTCAGCCAAACGCGAGATAATCGTGGACAAACATACATACATACCTACATACGTAAATACATACATACGGGTCAAACAGAGAAGCTCTTTTTTGTAGACGGTTAAAAATTACGCTTAGTACGCGGACGAAGCCGCGGGCAAATGCTAGTAGGTGTATAATTTGTTAAGGTTTTGTGTAAATTGGTTAAAATATAAAATATTATGTTTGCTAATCGTGTCGGAAAAATCACGCTGCCTAGGAGCTATAATTGAAAACGCTGCCTAATCCGTTTGAGATACAAACAACACAATGTATAATGGAATTGTCTCTTTATCATTGGTCTATGGTACAAAAAAGGGTAACTTACTATACCCATTCTTAACTTCTAAAAAAAGATCACATATAATGTCTCCAGAGGATGGGAGAAGACCGACAGGTGAAGAGAGTATACTTGGGCCGACCGACCGGTGGGCGCCCTGTGGGTCGCCCCAAGTATTACTGGAAGGATTTAGTGGACGTGGACCTGTGTGGGCTTGGAGCCGGTGCAAGCCCGCGAGAAATAGCTCAGGACCGAGAAAAGTGGCGTGCTCTTGTCTCGGAAGCCAAGACTCATTTTGGGTCATCGTACCAGCCTAGTAAGTTGGTTAGTGATATTTGCAAAGCTATTAAGCACGGATACAGTGTTAATCATTATCAAATTAAATACGCAAGTTACATTGAGCATTGTAAAGATGCTATGTCCGAGCTGGGACATTTTATTGGGAGGAACAAGATTGAAATAGCTCTGCTACAAGAACCATATGCATGGAGGAATCAGGTGGCAGGCCTGGGACATCTGGGGGGAGCTCTTTACTACAATAAAAATGGTGAGCTACCTCGTAGAACATGCATATACACTAGCGCAAATGTTAGAAATATGGGATGTGTAATGACCATATGTTACAGAGACCTAATAGTGGTGGAGACGTTCTTCATTGCTAAGGATGGAAGAAGACACAAGGTGGCGCTGGCTTCGTGCTATCTGCCGAGTGATAGAGAGGTGCCTACAAGAGAGCTAGAAGAGACGGTACTACGGTACAAAGGTAAGAATATACAACTTATTGTTGGATGCGATGCCAACTCACATTACGAGGTGTGGGGCAGCACCGACACCAACAGTAGGGGGGAAACACTGCTAGAATTTATCACAAGCTATGACCTAGATATTCTGAACACTGGTAATACACCAACGTTTGTAACTAGGGCTAGGAGAGAGATACTAGATATCACTATAGCATCGAAAGAAATAAGCGACATCATCAAAAACTGGAGAGTGGATGAAGAGGACAGCATGTCTGACCATCGGAGACTACTCTACAGTATTGAACGTCGCATAGAAAAGATGAAGATAAGAAATCCACGGAAAACGGACTGGACGAAGTATGAGGAGGAACTAAGCAAACGGATCCGAAGACACAACAAGTGTGAAGGACCGGAAAGCTTGGAGATAGAGGCAATGACACTAAAAGAAGATACCATAGAAGCATACCACAAGGCGTGCCCAGAAAGAATAGTAAGGACAGGCAAGGGGCAACCTTGGTGGACCAAGGAGCTACAGAAACAAAGAAAGAAAACACGCAAGGCAATAAGAACTGCAATAAAAAAGGGCGATACTCAGAGCTGGGACGTGTATAGAGAAGTTCGAAATAGATATACAAGGCTTAGACAGAAAGCGAGCAGGGAGGGCTGGAGAAATTTTACGGAGAATATACACAGCTACTCAGAGGGGGCACGAGTTGTGAAACTGTTAGCAGGAGAGCAGTCGTGCCAGCTGGGAAGTCTGAAAGTAGATGGAGAGCTAATCACAGATTCGGGGAAAATACTAGAAACTATGCTAAAAACACATTTCCCAGACTGTGTAGAGGAGACAGGAAAGGAGGATAATACAGTAGGAGGTATTGCTCCGGACTGGATAGCGGCAGGGGAGGTTGTGGAGGAGGAGAGGATGGAGTGGGCGATCAGATCCTTCGCACCCTTCAAGGCTGCAGGCCCCGATGGAATACGACCTGTACTGTTACAAAGAGGATATGAGCATATTAAGGAGAAACTGATAGAACTCTACAAGGTGAGCTTAGCCACGGGCTACATACCTAGGAGCTGGAGAGAGGTGAGGGTGGCGTTCCTACCAAAGCCGGGAAAGAAAACTTACCAAGAAGCAAAATCATTTAGGAGCATAAGTATATATTTATATTTATATAATATATATTTGTACTGAAAACACTTCAAAAAATGATAGATGCAGCAATAAGGAAGAAAATGCAAGCTAGTAGGGATCCTCTACATGGGAACCAACATGCTTACATGGTAGGAAAATCGACGGAGACAGCTCTACATAACCTAACGGTGAGAATAGAGAGGGCTCTCGATGCAAAGCAATATGCACTGGGATGTTTCTTCGATGTGGAGGGAGCCTTTGATAGGGCAACCTTCAGGGCTGTCGAGGAAAGCCTCAGAAGAGAAGAAATCCAGCCAGTCATATCGAACTGGATATGTAAGATGCTAGAAGGAAGAGCTATCATGGCAGAACTAGGAGGAATCATAAAGAGAATAAACCCAAAAAGAGGATTCCCGCAAGGGGGATGTCTTTCCCCTTTGATGTGGTGCCTTCTTTTAGACTCGTTAATAAGGAAATTCGATGGAGGGGGCGTGTATATACAGGCCTACTCTGATGACGGAGTGTTAATAGTGAGGGGAACCGTCCTGAACATCATAAGAGATATAATGAACAGAAGCCTTAGGCAGGTGTTGGGATGGTGCAAAGAGAGGGGCCTAGATCTAAACCCTACGAAAACGAAGTTGGTGTTATACACCAACAAGAGGAAGGTGGGGAAGATGGACCCAATTAGAATACGAGGAGAAGAACTGGAGAGGGTAAAAGAGATAAGGTATCTAGGGGTAACGCTAGATGATACTCTTAGATACAGAACCCACATCAAAGAACAGTCAGCAAAGGCTATAAGAACGCTGTATCAATGTAAAAGAGCAGTGGGAAGAAAATGGGGGTTGAGACCGCAGATAGTGGGCTGGATATATAAAGCGGTTATACTACCCAGGATGCTATACGGAGCCATTGTGTGGTGGCACAGGGCTCAGGTTAAAGAGTATCAAAAGGAGATGAATAAAGTGCAGAGACTAGCATGCCTAATGATGACGGGGGCTATGAGGACAACCCCCACACAGGCAATGGAGGTGATGCTAGGGTTGAGGCCGCTTCAAATTGAAGTGGAGAAGAAAGCCATGGAACAGTGGTATAGGATGAAAGCATGTAAAGAGTGGAGAGGAAGCTGCGTAGACAAGAGACACGCGCTGATACAAAAAGAAGCGCTAACAAAACTAGAAATTCCGATGGCAAATAACGACCTTATAAAGAGGAGGGAGATATTTGACAAAAAGTACAGAATACACTTAGGAGAAAGAGACAACTGGAAAGTAGATATCCAGCATCCTGCGACAATCTGCTTTACAGATGGCTGAAGAAGAGAGTCTACTAAGCCAGCGAGAGCAGGCATAGTGATACCCAGGCTAGGGACAAGAGAGTCCATGGCACTGGGCAGATACACAAGTGTCTTCCAAGCGGAAGTGTGCGCGATCACGAGGTGTGCACAGATAATAAAAGAAGAAGTGAAGCAGACTGGATCGATTGTCATATACACGGACAGTCAGGCATCGCTGAAAGCGCTAAAGAAACCAACGGTTACATCAGCGTTGGTAGAAGAATGTAACAAGACGCTAAATATGATAGGAGAATATCACAAAGTCACGGTGGCCTGGGTCCCGGGCCACTGTGGAGTGGTAGGCAATGAGAAGGCGGACGAGCTGGCCAGGATTGGAGCGGGGAGGGAACTTATGGGCCCGGAACCAACACTTCCAATCTCGGCTGCTGTCACAAAGGGAGTAATAGCAAAGATAAAGGAGAAAGAGGCAGAAATGCTGTGGGAACAAGCAACTGGATGTAGACAGTCAAAGATGATATTAGGTAGTATTAACAATAAGAGAACTAGATACATCATGGGTCTAGGTAAGAGCAATATGAGGTTGTTAACGGGTATAATCATGGGGCACAACACTCTAAACAGACACCTTAATATTTTAGGGATAAGTAGAGACTCCTCCTGCCCGCACAGTGGGGAGGTGAAAAATCAAGCGTGCTGGTTGTCGCACCAAAAGTACTTCCCATGCGAAGCCGGGGCGGGTCGCTAGTGTAATATAATTAAATGTCGACGATATTGCCTTCCTAAGATGTTATTCACAAACTGACTCATCCTCACCTGTCACCTCACACCTCACACCTCACCCTCATGCGAGAGAGGGCTTTCTGTTTTACGACCCGTATTTTGTACACAATTTTACGTCACCACTTGGCCAAAAAGTGGATTTTTCCGGACGTATAGCATCATATGTATATATTTATTATATACAGCGTATAAAAAGTTATTTCTTTAAAATAATGAATACTTTTTTTTATTAAATTATGATATTTGCGAAGATATTTAACGTAAGCCAAAAGAAAACATGCACCTACACTACCGTCAGAAAGTTTAAGACCAAAGACAAAATATGCAAATATTCAATATTGATTGATTATCCACTCAATTTTGATTCATCTGTCCGTAGTACTCTCAGCCAGTTTGCAAAAGTCCAATCCTTGTGGGAAACAGCCCATTGCAATCTTTTTGCCTTGTTTGGTTTGCGTAATAATTTATGAAAATTAAACTAAAAATTGTGTTTGGTCCTAAACTTTTTGACGGTAGTGTGCATTAGCAGCGTAACCGAAGACTTTATTGTATTATTGACATGGTAAAAAAGACGTTACCTACCAATACAGGATTTACAAAAATAGTAAAACACTCCGAAAACCTTCAACTTATTTATGCTAGTATTTTAAAGATTTTTAAATACATAAAGATTTTAAAAAAATGACTCGGTCTGCTCGCAGAAAATTGTGACGTCATTAATTATATTTCCTTACAAACTTTTGACAAACTGAACGTTTTTTATGTTTCTTAAAAAGTTGCTGATTTGACTAAATCACTAAGGTTCATGGACGTCTAGGTTCGCGGTACCACCCTGATTCCAATAGGTATAACTAAACCGTTCAAAATGGTTAACTAGAAAAAAAGTACGCTTTGTATCCCGACATCCTTATCCCTATAGCACATCCCAGATAGACAAACGGCAGCGACTGGCGTGATTTGAGCTATTGATTTATTCCCAACCCGCGCAAAGTTGACCGATATACAATGTAGTTCATAAATATCTGAAGCTGCCAGAGAGTGATCGATTGTTCCGTATGAGCCTCCATTACAGAAATAAAACTTTGGAGGCATTGACGGGTATTACGGAGGGTATTCCGAAAAGCGCTGAACTTTGCTTCTTACTTTACTTAGGGTCAACTTGCCTAAAACGTACCCTATCTATTCTCGTAACCAGAAACCGCAGCCGCGTTGCAAGTGATAAAAATTAGAGCTACTTGTCCGCCATATTACTTCACCTAAACAACAAATCCGCACTGCCACTCCAATTAAAATGATTGAAAGTGCAAGCAATTCTTTGGCTAACTCATAAGTTCAAGAAGATGCAACTTAGAAGTTTCTTACTTAATTATACATTTATTTTAGATTTTAATTAGCAGAATTACTAATGTCACCCATCTGCCATTTATTACGCGGAAATTATAAGTTTTTTATTATCTTGCACATAATTCGTGCTTGACTTTGTTTCGTACTGGCACGAATTAAGAATTAATGTGTGTTAGGTTAATTTTAGTGAAAATAGCCAAGTGACAATAGAAAACGCATAAGTAACCACAGCCATAAAAACCTTAAAACATTCCAAAACCAACGTTCCGCTGTAGTGATTTAAGTAAAGTACACATGTTTCCGTTGTACAGTCTTTGTAAATAAAGGTGAAATAACAACATCTTAACTTATTGCAGAAAGTTGTTCTAGGAAATTCAATGTTTTTAATAATCACAAATAAGTCAATGAGCCAAATCTAAATCAAATCCGATTCAAATAAAAGCCAGAATATTTTAGCAATCAAAAAGTAATCAATAGGAAGAATTGTAAAGAAATAAAGAGTGACGATTACGTAAGAGTTTATGAAGAAATCCAATTAGTTACACAAATAATAATATCATCTGTGTGACTTCAGATTAAAGGAGTCACAAGAGGATCTCAAGTACCATACGGGTACGTTTTACGAACGAATGTTCTAAATCGTACTTTTCCCACTTCCAAAGGTTTTTGGAGTTAAGCTTCAATTAGGTAGGTAATTTGGTAGATTAATCTATTAATAATTGAATTAATCATCAACAGCTTATTGTTTTGACATTTATATTTCCATAAAATAAGCATTTTCCTTTAGGGGGTACGAATAAAGCAAGTTTCCCCTACTCGTACTTACAAGACGTCGAAAGCTGGCAGCCCAACACGCGGAATTTCTGGCCAAAAGCAATTTGTTACCGCCTGAAGTACAATGTTCATGTTCATGAAGAAGAGAAGACATTATTGTAGAATATTTAGAACCACTCTTAAAAGTGAACGCTCTGTGATTCCATTCACTGACGCTTACGTCAAAGCCGGTACTGGTGCTTAAGTACATAGGTATTGCACCAATACAGGGTGTTTGGTAACTACTAGGTGCAAAGACTTTCAGGGATGATAGAGGAAGTAATTTGAAATATTTTAGACGCAACATGCGTGAGTACAAAGTCTTTTAGTTTCCAAGATATTAACCATTTTATTTTGAAAATTGTATGTTTTCCATACTACCTTACATTTGGAAAATATTTAGATTTTTTTAATGTCCCCGTTTTTTCTGGCTTATCGTAATCTTTCAGTAACTGTCGGAACTAAGGAAGTTTTTGAAATTAATTGAATTGGGACTAACGACTTTTTACTGCCTGTATTCATATGGTATTCAAATGCGAATTTCTCTCCATACATTTTCATAGTTGAAACGAAAAAAATTAACCCGTTATTTTCGAAGTTTTTCTATTTCGAAGTAAGAACCTAATCACTTAGGATAATTTTGAAGTGATTAGGATTTTGAATTTTTTATTTCTTTTTCCGTTTACCTACTTTGTTCAAACCAAAAATCGTTAAAAGTACGTAGAGGGGGTCACACTTCTCTACAACTGACTGTACTTTAGGCTTTAATACATACATTAATTACTTACGGAAGCTACATGTCTAGGAATTTAATAAACGGGGCTTCTATAATGTAGCTAATAGTTATGTTATTGCCCTCTCTGTCTGTCTCTCTCTCTGTCTTCATTATCACGCATCTCATCCATACTTTTCCCTATTAACGTCATCCGTATTATGACCTGCCTACCAAATCTATACTAATATTATAAAGCTAAAGAGTTTGTTTGTTTGTTTGAACGCGCTAATCTCAGGAACTACTGGTTCGAATTGAAAACTTATTTTTGTGTTGGATAGTCCATTTATCCAGGAAGGCTTTAGGCTATATAACATCACGCTGCGACCAATAGGAGCGAAGACGCGGACAAGACGCGGCGGCGTCGTTGATCGGGTCGCCACCTTCCCTAACAGATGGTCGAGGGAGGCGATGGCTGAGATACGCGTCATACTCGTGATCGGGTGCTGTTTGTGGAGTCCGGTCTGTTCATGCTTGCAAGGGCAAAGTAAATACCTTAATACTAGTGTTATTTTATTGTATGTAGATTGACGAGAGATAATCCTGTTCTGGATTAGTTTTATTGTTATTGACGCTTAGAGACCTTATACATCTCTAACAATATTAAGTTTACTTATTTTAATTTTAGCGCTTAGAGATCATTTACATCTCTAAGGACTTTTAAATAATTGTTATTAATCGTATTTGGACGCTCAGAGACCATATACATCTCTGAGATATTAAATTAATTTTATGTACTTTTTGTTTATTCGGACAGATCGTATTCAATACGTCCTTAATATTTGTAAATTTATTTTTATATAATTGTTAATCAGTATATTTTTTAATCATTATTATTAAGTAAGATTGTCAGTTTTTTCTTTTTTAAATTGTATAAATTCACGCTTTGACTTGTAAAAGTGCCCTTGTGGCCTATTTGCAGAATAAATATTTGATTTTGATTTTGATTTTTTTGATTGATTTTGATTTTAAAGTCGCGGGCAACAGCTAGTTCAAAATAAAATAACAATGTCATTCGTAAATAAAATTGTGACAGTCGTTCATTGCGTGATAAATCACACACATTGTTTTTCATAACATTTTAGATGCAATATGGCAATAAAAATTGTCATTTCAAAATTCAGAAATCCTGACTCATTTCGTTAATTTGTTAAAAAGAAACCGAAAAATATATTATTTTTATTTTTGGGTTTTTGGTTAGGTTTTCAAGATCCTACCTACCTATTCACGAAAATGTAAAGAAAGCCTACCATCGTCATTATGACGCCATATGGCTGAATTTTGACAGTCACAACGCACAAAAAGAACAGCAGTGCTCTTTCTTTAGTAAATCCGCCTTAACGATACGAGTAGATAGTGCTTCTGTATGATTTAGTACGCTGTGACGCCTTACTTGTCACTTACCCTCTTTTAGATTGAGGAACTTTTGAAATTGAGTTTTGTATATGAAATTGGGATATTTACGAGAATTTAAAAATGTGATTTTATTTAAATTTTCTAACCTCTATTACATTTAATCGGAAAAAAACCCGTTTAAAAATGAAATATGTACTTTTAATTGCAAAATTCAGTCGTTCATTTTGTCAATTTAACATCAGGCGCGTAAGGCAAAGACTTTCTGGCATACAGAATCAGTCACGATTTAAAGCTCTTAAAACTATTTAACACAGCCTCTCAATAGCTATAGATATATATTTTTAATTTACATATAAATATACTAAATTACATGTAAATAAAAAAAAAACTTTTAGTATTAATTTAGTTTTATTTGTAATATTTGCTGTATATTTATTAAATGAATATGTTTGATTATACTAAATTTGTTTTGTTTATGGTTTTACATACATCTAAATAAATAATAAGGTAATAAAAAAATATTCCTTTTTGTAGTGAATTATTTTACGAGCACGTGTGACGAAAAATATTTTGTAAAACCTCGATAGTGCATTTCTAGTTCAGAACGAATACGAGTAAGTGTGCAATAAAGCGGTCTTTCGGCATCGAGATAGACGAGACCGCATGAATTCAAATTTATTTCAACCAATAGTGCTCGGAGAGAGTAAAATAAATGAGTACCAATAAATTAGTGAGCCAATGTTTTAGAGTCAAGCTGTAAAACTAGGTATATAAAATAACACACAGTATCAATTATATACCAATATATTAAGCCTGTAACACGACATCAGCAATGCAACTTCAAACGAGTCTAGCTTGAAGATGAGACTACTAACTCGTTCAGCAAACAGGGCATGGATGTGATTGCGAATTCTAGATCATCTTAACCTTTAAAGTACTTGTACTGACTGTGGATACCTAATGTAAAGGAAACTGAAAAAATGTATGCTTCTATATATAATAGTCATTGCGATACGAAGGAAAATGGGCCGTGTTGCAATAATCTCGTCCGATCGAGAAAATAACTACATGCACGATTTCAAAGGTATCTCTTTGAAAATACTTCCGATTTTTGTTGTCATTTATTTTCAGTGCAGTGCACTGTATAGCAGCAGAAATAAATACATCGTTTTTCGCGTTATCACAATGGCATAACGTTCAAAATGTTCACTAAGGCCGCGGATTGGACGCCAGCGGGCAGCGGGGCGGCAAGCGAGCGCTCATACATTTGAGCGGGCTGAATCTAACGCAAGCTCGGCTCCTCGCTGCCCGCTGGCGCCCAGACCGCGGCCTTACATTCGGCAGTAACTGTACTATAGGTAAAAAACATAAGATGACCTGTTATATGTAGTTGTAGCGTGTTCGAATAGGCGTTTGTTTTGTTTGTGTTGCACATTTTAAATATGTAATGTCTATTCGAACACGTCACATCTACATACAACAGGTCATCTTCTTAAGTTTTTACCTATATCTAAGTGCCGCGTGCAAAGTAGATTGTAAGTACCTATCTACCCGCGCCCGGCACGGCCACCCGCGATGAGGCAAGCGACACTCTTTCTATAGTTTCTACACACTTGCCAATCCAAAGCATACACATTTGGGTCAATAGTGCTTAGAAATCATTTTTCCTCATTTCATTATAAGGATATACGACGCAATTATAACACAATGGCTGTCAACAACACACTTTAGCGTGTTTTGCGGTTACAAATGAGTGCAACATTTTGTTACTAACCAGATATATATAGGTATGTCTATACTGTGTACTTTGTTTTTATTAATTTCCATTCCTTCAGGCATATAGCCGTCCCTACATATCCATAGAAACGACGTAGTATATGTTTTTCAAAAATCAAGAATATATATTTTTATAATTATGAGACAACTAGCTTTGATGACGCATGTTGCTCATTTATAGTTGTAACCACCTGACGAAGCCTGCGTTGCGGATTCAAATTACTACATGATAATAATTTGTACTGAATATCTAAACGTCACTTTAAATTTTTTAAGAAACAATATCAAAATTGACCATTCCAGCTCCCGTACCTCCAAAAGAAAAATATGTTCGTTTTTGAATTATCGCTGAAAAATTGCCTTGTCCCATTAATACGTACCTACTCATAAGTGCCGTATGTCTTTTGTGATAATACGACCTTTTTTTAATCCAAAGCATAGGATAGTGGTTTCAAATATAGAGTTGTAATAGGTATGGAACCCTTCATTCCCACACGTAGCCCGGCAAGCACTTGAACGGTTTTAAAATTGAATTTTCCAAAAAAGGGGTTACTATTTATTTAGGTATCTATAGTATACTCAGCAAACTAAACGTTTGTTGGCGAAACGCGCTCAGTTTCTACAACAAAGTAACTTAACGTAATATATTATTACCTACTTGAAACTTAAAGAGTCCGCAGTAAGCTCCGTTCTTCATACAAACGTAGTTTCGCTCTCATTTTAAAACGCCATGCTAGAATAACTTTGTATACACAATGGGATCCGGCATATCTAGGTCGGAAATTAGTTTCTGTTGCTTGAAATTATAATGGAGAAAAAATACAGCGATTATTAAGATTTTCATACAAGACGTAAAAAACTCAAAAACTCGCTGTATTTTTTTAGCGGCCCCCATTGTGAATACAAAGTTTCATGTTATTATAGCAAGGCCTTTTAAAATGAGATCGAAACAACGTTTGTATGGAGAATCGAGTTCAGCCGAGCGTACTGGGGACTCACGCCGGTCATGCTTGTTTATTCTGTGGCAGAGTAAAAACGTTGAATTTCCACATATTTTTTGGCGCTACTTTAATCAATAATTTTATTTAAGGTATTTTACTAGCCATTAATTAATTAAAAATAGGTAGGTTAGATCACACTGTTTGCGGACGCGTACGATGTCCATAATGTTTAAATACCTTGCTCTCACTCACCGCTTTCTAAAAAGAAAAATCTTTATTTACATATCAGATTACATCTCCGCTCGAGTGTTTACTCTTCTAATATTTAACACAAAGGAAGAGGTTAACGTAAGTAGATATATCCGTTTTAAATACATATTTTAAGGTGGTTTTAGATTAAGTACAGTTAACAAAAAATGTAGATTATCACTTTTTTCTACTCCTCTACTTTTGTTTGTCATTTATAATTATAGTCGCTAACTCATATACAATGACACCTCAGAATGACACCAATAATAAGTCGGTGAAAACTCTATGCTCTCTGGTCTATAAAATCACTGTCTAGCGTGCTTTTGCGGAGTCCCTACTCTGCAGGCCGCTCGAGTGTGTGACACGCCGGGCATTAACATGGTCGTACAATATAGGGATATTGTACGGCCATGTTAATGCCCGGCCACAAGAATGTCCGGCCCAGTAATCCGCGTCCAATGTATATGGATTACTGGGCCGTGCATTATTTGGCCGAGCATTATCGGTCTGAACAAGGTTGGTCCGGGGCAACATTTGGAAGCCACTTTTGTTCGGACCGATAATGCGCGGCCCAGCAATCCGCGTCCAAAAAAGTGGACACCGATTACTGGGCCGTACATTCCTGGGCCGCGCAATACCATTCCGAACAAATTTGGTTCGGGGCATCAATAGTAAACTTGTCATTAGCTGTCAAATTTACTATTGACCGCGAAACCAGGTGCGAGGAAATAAAATAACACAATCGAAAAGTTACTTCAATTTTTTTTTATTTTTTTTAGATTTGTTGTGTGGGAAATGGCGATCGTAGATGTCGAGGCAAGTGCCTCAAAAAAAAATGAAAAAATAAAAAATAAATGAAAAAATGAATGAATAATTTTTTTGTGTTAAATAATGTGGTTACGTTTAAGTCACTTAACCACATTGACATTGTCAAGTAATCCAGAAGCTAATGTATTGGAATCGTGGGCGAGGCGAGCTATGTGTTGTTCCTTATAGCGCTCCACTTCCGATGCTACTGTTGGCATTCTTACATATTCGTGAATTTCATTGTTCCTTGCGAACCATGGAGCATTTGTAATGTTTCTTAGGACGTTGTTTAGAACCCTTTAAAGGCATGCTATATTGCTTTTACTGGCTACTCCCCATATTGCAATGCCATATGACCAGATCAGTTTCAGAATAGCTTTATATATTAAAAGCTTGTTATCCAGTGAGAGAACTGAGTTTTTTCCGATCAGCCAGTATAGCTTTCTAAATTTGTAGTTTACTTGGTCTCTTTTAGCCTTTATGTGATTTTTCCAGGTCATACGTCTGTCAAAGTTGAATCCAAGGTATTTTACACAATCTGTTTGGGGTAAGATTTTATTTGCCAAGTAGACCGGGGGACAGTTTTCTTTTTTCACTTCAAAATATATAGGTTATACCTAATTTACCTTGCTCGATACGTACCTACTTATTGTGTGGAGCTTCACTTATAAACCGCTTGACATAGTTTGCTATAAAATTTTACTCAAAACCAACGTTTTTCTGTTTTAGAAATGCAAATAAATTACACAAACTATTTAGATTTCACCGTAAAAAATATTGTTTAGGTTTTTAATTTTGATTTAGCCGGCTACTGACCTTTGGCATTTTGTGCTTCTTGAATAACATTTTCTGGAGTAAATTAATTCGAATTGTCACTTTCAATTGATATTTAACAAAATTAACACACATTTACTTTGAACTAAACAGAAATTAGCTAAATGAAAAATGGCGGCCTTTTGTTTTAAATACATGCGCGCTCAACATATCTACTACTGCGCATGTGCAAAATCTAAAGCGGGAAGGCACAGCCAATGTCTCCATTGTGCCAAGGATGTTAAGTGAATATTTATTAATTATTGTATTTATAGGTAAAAATATTAATCTAAAATAATACGTTTAACGAAGTACTAATATTTCTGTACCATTATTAAGTATGTAAATCTATAATTGACTAATTTGTAAAACTTTGCTCAAATAATAAAAACTCTTTGCGTCGGGCTGACGACGAAGTAAAAAATAAAAAAAATAGAAAAGAAAAAAGCTCTAGTGGTACTTTCCGCACAGTTTGGCTGCTTAGAAAACGGACTTTTCGAGCACATGCATTGTAATAACTATTTACGATAAAAGGGTTGTAAAATAAAGAAAGTCCGATATCGTAGATGTTTGAGGCCCGAGCCTCAGGCGAGGATCATAAATATGCGAAAGAGGGCTTTCTGTTTTACGACCCGTGTTTTGTACACAATTTTACGTCACCATTTGGGCATAAAGTGGGTTTTTCCGGACGCGCAGCGTGCGGAATAACGCGCTTTTTGACAAGGTGTGGTGTAAAAATATTTTTCAACACATTTGCTCGTAAAGAGGCTCTTATTACTTCGCTTTTAGACTCAAAATCCAGGATATAAAAACACGCGTGCTATAATTTTATTACGATACTTGTGCTGTAATAATTATATCCCGATTAAGATACGATGGTACATCGCAACAAGATGTATGTATGAACACGGTGCATTCTTAAATTAACCAGGATTTTTTTTTTTAAATCTCGGTGACAGGGTTCTTGTTGGTACGGCTAAAAAGTATCAGTGAATTAACACCCCGGGTGTTATCTTTCAACCAAATCTAGAGCTTTTGTAATTAAGTCTGTGTATTAGGAAGTATTTGATGTATGAGACATATTAGCTCATTATATTTCACGCACAAACTAATTCAAGGTGCCGATTGTCCCGAGTGCCAGCCAAATCGACCCCGTCTCGGTCGCGCGAGCATGCTTCAGATCTGAAAACCAGTTCATTCCAATTTGCGTGCATGACGAACCACTCGTGTGTCAGCATGTTCGATGGCATTGATCCTCCATCTGACCCAGTTGCGGCGACTCGCTGGCTGCTCGCTTTCTGTACTTTTTGTATGACTTCAATTACGTAACTGCTACAAAGATAAGCGCCGCTGTACAGTCGAGGGCATACGTTTATTTTTCACCTTATCCCGTTGAAATAAGGCCCAAAAGTGTACACATGTTTATGCCCTCGGCGGTACGCATACCGCGATTATAAAACAACTCAATTAATCTACACCGACTCAGCTATTCCTATTCTATGTAAGTGTGGAAATAAAACAACGCAATGCAACGCGTCGTTCAAAATCGAATTGAGAATGGCTCGATTTGTTACTAATCTAATAAACTAGCAAAGAAAAGCTAGTAAAGCTGGGCAAAATATTAAACACATAAATTGTGAAATAAACTAATAATATTAATGATAGAGGCCAGTATTTGCGGTGAGACGAGGAGATGTTTCGTATAAGAAGAGAAATTACTTATTCAAGAACGGCTGAAGGCTCAATCTTATTAGGTTTTGGACGCGCACAGGTTTAATCTTGGTACTATGGGTACTGCTTTTATTGCTGGCATTTTGCCTACAATATCTATCGTAACGTTATTACCCAAATTAATAATTTATAAAAACCGCCACAAAAAAATTAGCTTAAAACCATCTTACATCGAAATCTGCACTCAAATCGGTTCATCCATTGGAAGCTACGGTGCCACAGACAGACATACAGAAACGATAAAGTTACAACTTCCCTCGTTTGCGTCGGGGTTTAAAAATTAGACTATGGAATATTATTTTGACAACCTATGAATATAAGTGACAACTAAATTCGATTATCAAAACAAGCACCCTATGATTATTAAACACTTCGCGTCGTATTTTGTAGTTCTCTATTAGTACATTACGAAGTAGCACCATATGTACTGTAACAACAGTTGTAGTCGTAAATTCGCCCGTTACCGTTCATTGTAGATATTTTGATAAATTGCTGCCATAAAACGAATAAATTAATTTTGTAAAAGGCTGCCCACGACTTTATTTGTGAATAGTTTTGCTGAAAAGAAAAATAAATGTTTTCCCGTCGTTTTCTTCAAACTTCTTTGCGGCCATATTATTATATGGCCAAAGTTTTAATGTGATTATTTTTTGCAGATATTTTATATGTTAAGAAAGTATATGAGAAGTACTTAATTCTTATATTTACTCGTATCTCGATTAAATACACATATATTGTGTAGGTATTAAAATTATCTTTTTAACTACCTACTTTACGAATACTTCCACTTGGGTCTCGTTTATGCACAAGCAGAGCGTTTAGTGGCGCGCCGCCCGCGCGGGGTCGCACTAATACAAACATACTAAGTATATTTAGTTGCATTGGGGTGTTACTTAACAGGCATGGCTGTTCCCATAACTCCTAGGAGCCCACGTCGCCCGTTTATAAACAAGGTCTCATGGCTTAGGGGCGGGTTGTACCAACTTACGATTACAGCCCAGTCAGCGTTACAAACGGCGCCGGCAGCTGTCATCCAATAGAAAGTCTTACGATTACAAACAGGGGTGTTATTCACAAACCGACTCGTCTTCACCTATCACTTCACACCTCATCCGTTCTTACATGGAAACTGTCAAAATTTTCAAATGACATTTGACTGTTTCCATATAAAAACGGGTGAGGAGTGAGAGAGACATTTTAGTGCATCCCACCCTAAATCAGTTCCTTAAGTTTCGCATGGCAGGCAGTAAAACACACCTGAATGCCTTCGCTTAGAACTTTCATGTAATATAAGCAACACAGATACGCTGTTGATAAATTTAAAATATTAATTTGTAAGGTACTCACTTTTGGAAGCCCACACTTTGCCATCGTTCAACGCCGCGAAATAGGTTCTGAGGTCGTCCTTGCACTGCTCGGGCAGTGAGATGTCTTCCTTGTCGACGAACGCGGGCCAGTCGTGGTGGTCGAGCAGGGTCCGGAGCCACCCCATGGGGGACCGACCCCGGGACAACTCCGTGCTGTTCACGTTTGCACCCACCACACTCACAAGCACTAGAATTGTCACGATAATCATTGTCCTGCTTGCACGGTACAGTTTGTAACACATTCTGATGGGTTAGTATTTGAGCATTATCAACTCCGCCGTCGTTGCAATCTGAAAATGAAAAGAGAAAAAAATTTCTTTGAAAATTAAGTAATTTTAATTATTACGTAGGTATAATATTGAAAATTAAGTAATTTTAATTATACCTACGTATTCAATACCTATTTTAAAGATTAGTAAAGTAAACGTTAATTAAAGTAAAATTGCACAGTAACAGACTTCTAGTGATCCGACCTGCACCCTAAGAATTATTTAGAAACAATTCTGACTGTACCTATAGTGTACACTTATCTAATATCAAAAGAAATGGACCAACATTGCTCGAATCGTCTGGCAACTTTTGTTTTGCAAGTCATCGTCATCTATCTCTGACATCTATAAAACAAAGATACCGACTATGAACTTGAAATGTTAATTAATTAAATATATTAATGTTAAATTGATTTTTTTACATCAATTCATATAAGTATATGAATATGTTTTCCTCTTCATGATTTTTCATGCTAATTATAATTATAATAATAAGTTAAAACAGAATTTGAATAATGTAGTTTGAGTCGGGGACGAACAGATTTACGTTCAAGACAGGTTTAACAGTTGCAGGTAGTCGATTTAAGCCTTTATTGGTCCTGTATATGTCGGAAATAGGGGAATGGGCCGACCGCTCAAAACTCGTGTGGCTTGGTTTATACAGTGCGTCACGTCTATTTTGCGCTATAATGGCGGTCCATTCAGAACGTCGCTGAGGATTTAGTGGAAATCTTAAATTAAAACATAAAAAACATAAATTTATTCCTTACCAATTTAATGTAAAAAAATATTGACCTAATGGCGACTCCTTACATTTTGTTTCTTGATAACCTTTAATTTGAAGTAACAAAATTATTTATTCAAAACCATGAAATTACCAGGACTTTACATAAATTTTGTAACCTTATCAAAATAACTAACCTAAAGAAATATATTCCATCCTTTTCCTTGTTTTTTTGTAGATATTAAAGCAGTTTTTCACATCAAATTATGTCATTGTTGGACAACTGTCACTGTCTGCGGTCCAAACACGACTAAACAGGAATGTACCGCCCACAAAGTACAATTATATATACTGGTACCGCCCGAGTCGCGCGGGCAGTACTTTCACGGGGGCCATTTTTGTGGGCTGATTGTGAATCTAGTTTTATAATAGTACATCAATGCTCGACTATATTTTTGCGCATGTCACTGAGGACAAGAGGCATCAGTTGTCACCGGTAAGTTTCCAGGTATTTTAGTATAATACCAATTGTTCAATTTATGTGATGATGATACTATTATGGCAGCCATTATTTCAAAGATTAAAAATGTAGACGTGGCAATTGCATAAGTCGAATTTGACTTTATTAACTAGGTCTCGGACCTGCTTATGCATCATTAAATAATAGACAAAAGTATCTGCATTGTCTATTTCAAATTAGCAGAAATTATTCTGTCTATTCGCGGCTTAGCTCAGTAATCGGTAGGTGCTACTTCAAATCGGTAATTTGGCGTAGGTATACTATACACATTACATATGAAAAACACCGAGAAAACGTTAGAAAACAATTTAGATAAAAAAAATACTTCTGAGCATTGTAGGTCAGGCGCTTTGGTAAACAAATAAACGTAAGCACTTGGAGTATTAACAATATTTGGTTCCTGAAGTCCTTAATAAATGCATTTTTTAATTAAATGATTTAAGAACTATAGCCGTGATTTGCCAAATCACATCACGCTATGGTTATTTCTGAATCCGAGTTCAGAAAACTGTCGATCTACCGCACGTTCGTATTTATTCTTTGATGAAATAAAAGACGGCGGTCTGATGACTGATGGAAACATCAAATAAAATATTATAGCTGGCCCGTATACATTGGTTTGGTATGTATGTATGTAAAATTCTTTATGGTACATAAATATAATTATCCTTTTACTACAGGCGTCACTGGGTGGGTGGATACTCGGACTATGTTATTGACAGGTTATCCCCGTGGTTCCCATCGCATTTATAAAGAACGTGTCGGAGCCGCGGCAAAATGGCTTATAGCTTATAGCCTAGGTGCTTATAGGTCCATTCTGTTGGTATACCTTGAAGTTTGTACCTCTCTATAATACATATGTATACATGAATATACTCAGAGCTATGAAGGTTCCAGATTCCAGGTTGAACGTGTTAAGTATTTAGTGTACGTACTAATAGATACAATGGATATTTATATTTATTTATTCGGGAAACAAACAGGCAATAAACAATACATTAAGTTAATCATAATAAACATACATAAGTCAAACAACTTTTACTTTGTTGCTCAGACCAAAATAACAAAACTCCATATGAAGTAAATAAAGGCTAAATCATGCTAAGAATTTAAAACTGTTCACAATATAAGTTTGATGCGAGGAAATATATTCCATCCTTACATTACACCTTATACATTATAAATAATGATTTAAGAACCTATACAGTGTACTTAAAAAGACAAACACCTCTAATGTTAGATTCTCTTTTAAATGTTTCATTTATTGTAAGCTTTTTTTTATTTCAGAGACAAATTGTTGTGTTGGCAAATGGAATATATCAGTATCTGAATATCTGTGCATTGTACATTTTGCACGCTTTGGCTAGAAACCTATTTCTTGCATATACAGGGTGGGCCCTGTAACAGGAGCAAATATTTAAAAGGACGCTTACATATAGCATCTGCAGTAACTCCTTGTGTCCAATTTTTTTTAACATACTCGTAAACTATCTTTGAGGAAAAAAAATTGAACTTTTTGACACACAACAACTGAGACTACTTGGGAATAATTGCTGGTCCGCTAGGCCCACCCGTATAGTTTGTCCTAAGTTGATTGGAAGTAAATTGGTGGAACGAGATCGCCTATTGGGACATCGCAGCGATATTTTTGAGCGAAGATTAGGAGAGTCAACTTGACCATTAAAATCGATACATCGAATCATCAGAATTCTAGCTGCTTTTAGTATAAACCTGTGTTTATACTCGAAGTAAGTCACAACTCAGAATAACACTTCATACGTACAGTTGATGAATGTTACTTTTTGTAAGGGAAAATCCCATCAAAAACATAAATGAGCAAATGGGAGCACGTGGTTTCCACCGAAAACTACAAATTATTTCAGACAAATCAAAAAGTCGCGATTCCAACAGAAAAATACGACTTGAATTGGCTGTATACGACTTGTGCTATCTTTTGTATAGATATTTGTTCGTTTTAAAGGTTTGAAACTCGACACTTAAAGCAATTTATATGTAATATTGTTGTCACGTGGGGCGAGACTGCAATGTTTGGTTTTCTTGTTTTAATTTAGGACGGACCATGAACTGTGAACTTCGCCTTCCAATATGTAGCAAGTAACGTCCACTTTTACGCCATTTTTGAGAAAAGCATTGTTCACTACGTCAGTATGTTAATGTCCAAAAATGGTAGGCCAACTTTCTAGGCTGACTGTGCCGTAGGGCGTAGGTAAATGCGGCATGTCTTAGATGATCATCGCGCGTTACTAGGCTTTAGTGTACTAACACAATAAAACCTGTCTACCACGACATTACTCTTTCTCACGCTAGACCAAACGTCTAGTTCATGATCATGATTGCAGTACCTTTTCACATAGTAAAACTAAGTGTGTAACTAACTAACTACCGAACTAATAAGTACTTACTAATAACTATACGACACAAGATGTATTTACTAGACAACAACAGCAACATCATTTGAATAATCGCACTAGCCATAAATGCAAGCATCGAATAACATAAATACCCTGACACTAGTATGCGGTAGGTAGGGTTTGCAGACCCGACCGGCTTGTACCTATTAAATGTCCCGCAAATGCCAGGACTTTCAGGACATTTCATACAAGCCAGTCTCTGGAAACCCTAGGGGTTGGTATAGTTAAATTATCGTTATCTCGTAATAGGGTATTTCATAACACTATTTTCTTTTACGTTACCAATAAACAATCATATGGCTACCAATAAGAAAAACAAACTCCAGCTAATTTATGTAAAACCAGCGAATTAAAAACATAAACATAAAAAAGGACTCAGATTGACCATAGAAGATTGTGACGTCATTAGGCACATTTCCCTACACTTCATACAAACAGAGCGTTTTTGACGTTACTTAAAAAGTTGCTGATTTGACTATCAGTGAAATATCGTATTACATTTGTAGTGGTATTGTGTGTTTACAGGCATTCTAATTTTGAATTTTCTCTTCTCTTGTACAAACAGCATAAAACGAGTTGTTATGGGTATATTGAAGAAGTAGAGACAAAAAAGAATGTCAGAGTCAAATTGTAAATACTATAGAACACGAGGTATAAGAATGGTCTTTTCACAGTTCTAAATAGACGTATTTAGTGATGTGGCTAATGCGAATCGGTTGTCATAATATCCGATTACGATTATTGGTGGCTAATAAAAGGAATCGATTCATTATTGTGTCATAAGTATTTTTAGGAAATCAAATAAAGAGCCTATACACAGTCTTCTGTTAATAAAGCTCGTGAAGGCGTTAGAAGTGTAAATTAATTACAAATATTCTCTATCCTTTTGTTTGCGAGTTAATCTGTTTTCCGTTTAATTTTGCACATCGGTACAAACTTTTACGTTTATAGGTAATATTGTTAAGATTAAGGTTGAGTTGCACCAACCTACGATCACAGACCGATCAACGTTAAATATGGCGCCGACAGTTGTCGTCCCATAGAAACTTGTCAAACTTTCCATACATTCATATTTTAACGAACATCGCTTACGATTACAGGCGGTTTGGTGCAACCCACCCTAAGTAGGATACCCTAGGTAGGATTACACGCCTTAAGGAACATTTTGCACACTATCAAATATTATATCAGTTTGTCGATGCACGTGATTTTACTTCGTATTATAGTGACTTTATGTTAAAAAGTATATAACTAGTTAATATAATGTTATTTTCGTCCTTAGAATTATTGATTCATACCGATTTAGTAATATATTGGCAGGCTCTAAACGAATGGATCGGTGCAGCTCTAAATTAAAAAAGAAAATGTCGTGGAACGTAATTTTCAACCGACTTTTCAATGCAAATTTCTGCACAAAATATTCTTTAAAGAAATAATATACCGTAAAATGGGGTGAGTAGGGTTCGCGGGGAGAGTTGGGTTATAAATGGGGCGGGAAGGGGGGTGAGATGGGATTTTAAGGCTACTGCTACGAAAATAATGTATTCCAATTTAAAGTGGAGCTATGATAATACTCATAATAAAAAAAACGATACAACAATTTTCCAAAATCACCTTTGTATGAAATCCCACCACCACCACCACCATATCAGCCCTTGGACGTCCACTGCTGGACATAGGCCTCCCCCAATTTCATGGGGGGTAAATGCCATAATCGCCACGCTTGGCATGCGGGTTGGCGATCGCAGTATGTCCACCGCACTCTAGGAGTGCTGCTGCCCATTCCCCGGTGGTTTGTATGAAATCCCATCTCACCCCAATTACGAGGGACTACGGGGTGAGGTGGGATTTCCTGTTTATCGTCAAAGTTATGAAATGGAACTACCCAAACTAAAATAAAAACCAAAATACAAATGTCCAGAACACCTATTTATTATATACACCATTCAGTTTGCATAAGTAAAAATAAATTGTTATCGAAATTTGAATGTCAGTTTTGTCCCTACTCACCCCATTTTACGGTATTCATTTCATTATATGCCTCAGGGTACTTACTCGTAACTAATAGGTGCGTGATTTTCAATTGAAACTCCTCCGAAAATATTGTTGTAGTGATACGGTAACTCTTTTGAATTTAGTAGTTACATATATGATTTTTTCTATTACGAAGGACAGTGCCAATTTACATTATATGGGTATAACGATGTGTCAAAAGACCATTCTTATTTCTGTATTTACATTTACACGTCCATCGCATTAAAATATACGTGTGTATTTATGGTTTTGTTCTGAATTTCCGTAATTTCCAGAATAATTTTGACTGAATATGATTTAAAGTCATATTCTTTTTGACATTGTGACATTTCTGTTTGTATAGTTTTTGTCATTAATAAGATGGTAAACAAAATATACGGTAAGTTATACAAAATGATTAAATTGTGATTTTTTATCAACCGTTCCCGTAATAGGTACTTATGATCTAAAAATTATGTTGTACATTTCTGTGCCGTACGTTTACATACTACATACTGTATTAATAAAAAAAAAGGTTAACTATTTTCCTTCTTATGCGAACGGTACAACCAATATGCAATTCTGAGCTCTCGATATTTTACGTATAAATCAAATTATGTCAATAAAAGCATTGTTTACTGAAATTACAATCATTAAAATCAACATTTCATTGATGGTTCATTTTAAGTTATTATTTATTTCGTTTGTGTTTTTTTTATTTAAAATTATAATCTTTATTCATTAAGTTTAATAAATTATTGATGGGTTGTAAATGTCACTATTTTATTAACCAACTTCAAAATTTCAAAAGAGGAGGTTATCAATTCGGTTGTATGTTTTTTTTTTTTAATATTTGTTAGTCCATAACTCCGTCATTTCTTAACCGATTTGGAAAATTCTTTTTTTGATTATAAGTATATATATCCAAGTTGGTCCCGTTTTTGTCAAAACGCAGTTCTGATGATGGGATCCATGAGAAATTGAGGGAACTCCTCAAATCTTCAAGGCAAACATATAGTAATTTTCGTGTTTTTATCAACAAGTCAAGCATTTTCATCCAAAAATGTGACATTGGATGAATTAAAACTGCTGATGATGATCAGAACAGAACTCTTCAACGACGAAAAGTTCACGTTTGGCGATTTGTCCTCCTAGCTGCGTTTGTTAAGCAAGTTCTATTTTCACGATTGATTTTTGTCATGCTCGAGTTCTGATGATGGGATCCATTAGGAATCGAGGGAACTCCTCAAATGTGAAAGGCACACAAATAGCGATTTTAGTATTTTCATGAACTAATCAAGCATTTTCATTCATAAAAGTGACATTTGATGAAGTGGAACTGCTGATGATGATCAGAACGAAACTCTTCAACGACGCGTAGTTCACGTTTGGCGATTTGTTCTCTTCGTTTTGTTTGTCAAGCAAGCAAGGTTTTTTCATGATTCCATGAGGAATTGAGGGTACTTAGTATTCTACAATTATAAACATACATCATAGCCATTTTTATTTTATTGTATATCTATCTATGAGTGCACCATCTAAGTATAATAATCTTTCACTGGCCTCCCCCATTGAAGTCGGTTTTTTTTTCTTTTTGAAGGCCGCAGCCATAGTAACACCACATTACGAGTACACTACTTGCTCTAAAGGTATGTGCACGGCAAGCACAAGAAAGTGCGCGGCCGCGAACTATCTCGCCGCGAGACAGACTATCTCTTTTTAATTAGTACACGCAGAAACAGACGGATAGGTTGGTAGTTTATCTCGACAAGTAAGCTCGCGCGCCATTTTGTGCTAGCCGTGGTGGTGTTGTAGGTATAAGGGTGCCGGAGCACCCGAGGATGAATTATCTAATCTCTCATAGCCAGACCTGACTCTGAAAGGTAATGTAATATAATGGCTAGATGCTGGCCAAGAGCAATCCCAGTTTTAATAAATAATAATAATTATTAATAACGTTCATCAAACTTTTCAAATATACTTATTGCTTGCTATTTAGGTCAGGTGAGTAAATTTTGAACATCAAATTACCTTTAATAACAGGCACGTTTTTTAGTTGAAATTAATGACCGTGTGACACCGATGGCGATGGAAATTACTCTGAGAAGATATGCACAATACGCGAGACAATGGCCAATACATAATGGAATCCGGCTTCACATCTGTGCCACGACCCTTGATTAATGATGACGCAGTCATGGAGTCACGGCTGATGTATAGAAATTGCACAACAGTATTTAATTTTTGTGTGACCTCCCTACACAACCATGGCAAATACAACACTGGTGCTACAAAAGTAATCGAAAGAAGGATTTTGACACTGAAACAGATAAATAAATATTAGGGGACTTCAGGGGACATACACAAATCGAACAAGCTCAATATGACTTGTCTTATGAAACAACGATATCATGACTTTTAGTCAATCTAGCAGTTTGCTATTGAACATGCTATCGGTACGAAAATAAACACTAATTTCAATATCATGTCATTACTACATACATGACATGTTATTGTGTGTCAAATAATAATAGCTTTAACGAGCGAGATCGTCATATTAATTTGAATAAGAGGGCCAGAAAGGTAACATAAGTATAGTACGAGTAGTAATAGTAGTAAATCTTTTTATTGTATAAAACACATAACAGATATGATTTACTAAAGGAAAAAGTTAAGTACAGTCAACAGCAAATGTAGATGATCATTTTAATAGTTTGTCGCACTAACGTAAGAATACTGCTGGATGCGTCAAGTTAATGAAAGTGATAAGGCACTAAAATGATCGTCTACTTTTGCTGTTGACTGTACAAAGGCGAACTTAATCCTTTAAGGGATCTCTTCCAGTAAACCTTTGTGTAGATGAGAGAAAAACGAATAAAGTATAATTTGTTTTACTTGGTATATTGACAGTTTTAGATTTTGCTTCATACTACATATCTGATATGACGAAGACAAATAGACGATTACGCGCCCGACTTAAAGAGGCTATTTATAATAATCCGTCAGACGTTTAAGACAAGTTGTCAATTCCGCTGCATAAGAGCTTTTCCGTCCCTCTTGGGCGTGACATGTATCTGATTCTTCATTTAAGTCTGGTGCTGATACATATACTTTAGCGAGTTTATTTCTATCAACCGATTTAATACAGAGTCGAATTAGGTATCTAAGAATTAAGTTCGCATACGTATCCCTCCCCCAACCCCCCCCCCCCCCCCCCCCCCAAAATTAACATATTAAAATGAACCTTCTTTAAGTCGATTGTTATTCTGAGAAGGCTTCTCCAAATTTTCTTTGGTTAGGCATTGTTTAATAACTCTGTAATATTAATTAGATTATATTGCACCATTTTGAGGTTCCTTACCAAAAAAAACCTTATAAAAAACCGACTTCAATGGGGGAGGCCAGTGAAAGATTATTATACTTAGATGGTGCACTCTTAGATTCCCTACAATAAAATAAAAATGGCTATGAGTATGTTTATAATGGTAGAAGACTAAGTACCCTCAATTGCTCATGGATTCATGGAAAAACCTTGCTTGCTTGACAAATAAAACGAAGAGAACAAATCGCCAAACGTGAACTACGCGTCGTTGAAGAGTTCCGTTCTGATCATCATCAGCAGTTCCACTTCATCAAATGTCACTTTTATGAATGAAAATGCTTGATTAGTTCATAAAAATACTAAAATCACTATTTGGGGGCCTTTCACATTTGAGGAGTTCCCTCGATTCCTAATGGATCCCATCATCAGAACTCGAGCATGACAAAAATCAATCGTGAAAATAGAACTTGCTTAACAAACACAGCTAGAAGGACAAATTGCCAAACGTGAACTTTTCGTCGTTGAAGAGTTCTGTTCTGATCATCATCAGCAGTTCCACTTCATCAAATGTCACATTTTTGTATGATAATGCTCGATTTGTTGATAAAAACACAAATATCACTATATGTTTGCCTTTAAAATTTGAGGAGTTCCCTCAATTCCTTATGGATCCCATCATCAGAAATCAAGCATGACAAAAATTAATCGTGAAAATAGAACTTGCTTAACAAACACAGCTAGGAGGACAAATCGCCAAACGTGACCTTTTCGTCGTTGAAGAGTTCTGTTCTGATCATCATCAGCAGTTCCACTTCATCCAATGTCACATTATTGGATGCAAATGCTTGACTTGTTGATAAAAACACAAAAATCACTATATGTTTGCCTTAAAGATTTGAGGAGTTCCCTCAATTCCTCGTGGATCCCATCATCAGAACTGCGTTTTGACATACACGGGACCAACTTGGATATATATACTTACAATCAAAAATAAAATTTCCATTTCGGTTAAGAAATGACGGAGTTATGGAGTAACAAACATTAAAGAAAAAAAAACGTACAACCGAATTGATAACCTCCTCTTTTGAAATTTTGAAGTCGGTTAATAAAATAGGTATTGTTGGTGAAGATTAATATAGTAAAAATACAAAAAATTAACATGCAATACTACTCATGAAAAAATATCAATTTAAAGGGGGTAAAAAAACAGTATTGTTACTGGGTTAAAAAATGGTCATCATATGAAAGAACTCGCGTTAAAAAATCCAAATTATATTTTTATGAGTGGTTAATTTTCGATTTAATAAAGAAAAATAGAAAATATTGAATAAATTGCCTTTCCCTTCTAATATCTCCGAGATTTTATAAAGCGAAGATTTACAATAAATTATTATACTGCAACTGACTGAGGAATTTGCGCCCCTATTTAAACCGTTTAGGGGTGGATTTCTCCAAAACCCTAAAATTTCTTTTCTTGTATTGTAATAAGGAGTCTTTACATAAAGTTGCAAGTCTCTCACCTAAAATTGTACTCCATCCCCATACAAACTTTGCACCCCTATTTAACCCGCGTAGGGGTGGATTATTCCAAAACGCTAAATTTACTTTTCTTGTATTGTAATAAGGAGTCCATACACAAAGTTTCAAGTCTCTCACCTAAACTTTTACTCCATGCCCAATTGCCCATACAAACTTTCAACCCCCATTTCTCCCCCTTAGGAGTTGAATTTTTGAAAACCCCTTCTTATTGGTTTTCTACGCCATTAACCTGAATTACAGTGAAAATTTCAACTCTCTAGCACCAGTAGTTTCAGCTGTGCGTTGATGAGTGAGTGAATGAGTCAGTCAGGACATTAGGCATTTATATGTATAGAAGATTTTTGTTCGTTATTATAAAAACCGCCCCACGCCGTATACGGGGTTGATGCGAAAACAACGCGGCTAGCCGTTGTACTCGATTCCCCTTCTATTATTAACCCGCGCTACAAAAGGAGAATGCTGGAACTTTACGCTTTTGTGCTCTTTTTGCTATAACAAGGAAGAAAAGAGAGCAGCGCTTAATGATACAAACTCAGTCTGTGTATGTTTAGTACCTGGGACGAAATTCTATTCGTTGCAGTTGTGTACTGATATCATGAATTTTTTTGGCTGCGTATTTGAAAACACAAATTATATTTAATTAGGAATTGACAACATTTTCTGAGCAGACCTTTTTCGATAAAATCAAAAAGAAATTAAAGAGTACGTGACATCTAGGTCGACACAGCAAAATCAAACTTTGCTGAAGACTTCTGTTCTTTTTGTGTCCTGTAACCGTCACAATCACAAGGGTGTGATGTGACGACATATAGACGATGGCAGGCTTTCTTCACATTTTCGTGATAATCTTATAAAGTAATAAAAAATGGGTTTCTTATTAAATTAACGAAATGAGTTAAGATTTCATACTACCTACTTGGAAATTAAATATGTTCTGAATTATAAGAACTTTGCCTTCCAGATGTTCTTGTTCCGTTATTGTGGTGTTCTTGTTGTGTTGGTGTTCTATTCTCGTAGATGCATTTTTTAAGAATCCATTTTTATTTTGGTTACGTATTCTTGTATAAAAATTCTTCTAACCTGATGTAGGCCATGTACTCGTACGAGTATGTATGTTCAAGTACAAAAACACGTATCAGTACAAAAGCAAGCTTAATACGCCAATATAAGAGCTATGGGACATTTTTTGAGCAAGTTGTATGCACCCATATTTTTGCACCTTGACTGTACGTGTGTGTTTTACAATAAAAGCTGGAATTTGTCACGGTACTCAACTCAACATACTCGTAATTATAGTAACACATCTGCAAACAATATTTTTTTCATTACCGTAAACCGTAATAGGCTTAGGAAACGTTACACACGCGCGCGCAGGTGTCGAAACGTGATAGTGATGTGATGTGATGTGTATGATGAGGTAATAATCGAAGAAAAGCTGGGTGAGCGTGGATCGGCCTGTCGCCCCGTGAACCGGGCTCAAAGCGCAAGATAGACAACATGTTCTTTGCCAATGTATACCATTCTTAACATAGTCATGCTTTTGGTACATAGATTTTAAAACGCATTACGAAAATCGTTGATGGCAAACAAGTATTTTAAATAATCCCGTAGAATTCAATTTAAGATTGTATAATTCTTGCACTTACATTTTACACAAACTTTGATGCTCTTTATCCTTTACCCAATAAGTAGGGAGAGAATTACTAAGTTCGTAAACGGCGGTTCGTAATGACCAATCCACCGTCTCAACGAAACTACACTATCATTTTGCAAAGTAGAACACCTAACTACTTCTTAACATGCACGTCAAAACCAATTAGTGAAATAAATGTGTACCTATAGATGGTTGCAACGTCATTGCGATCCTGATTGTGCAATTTACTACAACACTAGTTGCGGTCTGTCGCACTGGCGTCGCGCCGTAGCGCGGGTCGTGGCTTACGCTCAGCCATCAGAGCCACTATCAACATCTACCTACCATTTGCCGGAGATAAAAAGCTAGTGGAGATAAACCTTGTTGTGCAATGTCTAACAGTAGAAAGTAATAATATTAAAAAGATAAAGAAAAATAACGAATTAGCTATGCATTGACGGGGCCTTCCAAGATGGCCAGTTAATTTATTATTCCTGAATAACAACATAGCACTCACAACCTGTCTCGACAACTCAGGACTCGTCCCTCGTACGACCTGGCACCATGTTTTGTAACAAGTGATCAGAGAGGTTACACTTGAAATGTTTCACATGAGATGTGTTCTTGAATCTGTAAACGTTGTCATCCAGTCAGCCAATCACGAAATCTAGACACGCGGTCGCGTATCCAGCCAAGTTCACACCAGGAACGTGTGTGCAACAAAAAAACTCAAAACGCAGTGATTTTTTTCAGTTTTATTGTTATTATTACCTATTATTTATGCTTAATCCTCAGAACTCCGTCATTTATTAACCAATGTAGAAATTTTTTTGTTTGTTTGAAACGGGTAGTACTTCAAGGGTGGTCACATAGTTATCAAATAAGAATCTCATGGTCCTGGAGAAATCGAGGGAAATATTCAAATATTTTAGGTGCACCTATAGCATTTGGGTATTTTATATACTAACTCGTACATTCGCTCTTAAAAAAGCACCATTTGGTGAAGTTTGGTAAAAGTAATGATATCCCATCAAAAACATGATTGTGAAAATGGGAGCCAAGTTCAACATTAAGAATATGCGATGCGTGGTTGTCTTCTTTACCGACAAAAGAATTGAGATCTACATGGGTGCCAAGTTCCGTAGATTATCTGAAAAGGTGCCAAGTCTGGCACTAGATTGTTTACAAACAGTAAAACTACTTTATTGCGGCTTAATGCATTTTGAGCCTTAACTTGGCAGTGAAAGCTGTTGGATATTTAAGAAACCTGCCAAGTTAAGGTTCAAAATGCATTAAGACGCAATAAATTAGTTTTGCTGTAAACAATATATTACCAAACTTGGCACCTTTTCAGATAATCTACAGAACTTGGCACCCATTTAGATCTCAATTCTTTTGTAGGTAAAGACGACAACCATGCATCGATGAACTTGACCCCCATTTTCACATTTATGTTTTTGTTGGGATTAAAATAAAAACAGATGGAATTAATGAAAAATACGGTTAGGGATATATTTTTTAATGCTTTTTAACCGACTTCAAAATTTCAAAAGAGGAGGTTATCAATTCGGTTAAATGTTTTTTTTTTTTATGTTTGTTACTCCAAAACTCCGTCATTTCTTAACCGATTTGGAAAATTCTTTTTTTGATTGTAAGTATATATATCCAAGTTGGTCCCGTTTATGTCAAAACGCAGTTCTGATGATGGGATCCACGAGGAATTGAGGGAACTCCTCAAATCTTTAAGGCAAACATATAGTGATATTTGTGTTTTTATCAACAAGTCAAGCATTTGTATCCAAAAATGTGATATTGGATGAAGTGGAACTGCTGATGATGATCAGAACAGAACTCTTCAACGACGAAAAGTTCACGTTTGGCGATTTGTCCTCCTAGCTGTGTTTGTTAAGCAAGTTCTATTTTCACGATTAATTTTTGTCATGCTTGATTTCTGATGATGGGATCCAGGAGGAATTGAAGGAACTCCTCAAATTTTAAAGGCAAACATATAGTGATGTTTGTGTTTTTATCAACAAATCGAGCATTATCATACAAAAATGTGACATTTGATGAAGTGGGACTGCTGATGATGATCAGAACAGAACTCTTCAACGACGAAAAGTTCACGTTTGGCAATTTGTCCTTCTAGCTGTGTTTGTTAAGCAAGTTCTATTTTCACGATTGATTTTTGTCATGCTCGAGTTCTGATGATGGGATCCATTAGGAATCGAGGGAACTCCTCAAATGTGAAAGGCACACAAATAGTGATTTTAGTATTTTCATGAACTAATCAAGCATTTTCATTCATAAAAGTGACATTTGATGAAGTGGAACTGCTGATGATGATCAGAACGGGACTCTTCAACGACGCGTAGTTCACGTTTGGCGATTTGTTCTCTTCGTTTTGTTTGTCAAGCAAGCAAGGTTTTTCCATGATTCCATGAGGAATTGAGGGTACTTAGTCTTCTACCATTATAAACATACTTATAGCCATTTTTATTTTATTGTATGGAATCTAAGAGTGCACCATCTAAGTATAATAATCTTTCACTGGCCTCCCCCATTGAAGTCGGTTTTTTTTTCTTAAAAATTATATTTCCCGTAGTCGTTATATTATAAGTAATTTAATCAACAAGGATATGGTTTACCATAAGGCGGTGGAGGCGATGATAACATTCTTTGGATAGCTTGCTAAGAACCAGCTAAATTAAGTGGAGATCATAAATCTGGCAAGCGCTTTAGTTATCTCCAGTGCACAGCGTACAGCGTCCGAGCGGCACGCGGTAACGCTAATGAGCTGCCAGCAAGTTGCGAAAAAACCCATTACTAAGCAAAATCTACCCGATATTGGACGCGTCAGTAGCGTTAATCTACTGTTAAGAAATAAAAGCAACGAAATAGGCACGGCGACAAACAAAGCGCTTCATTATTGCCGCTTGAATAAATAAACGGAATGATATTGGTGCGTTTCAAGCGGCACATCCATCATTAGTATTATGAAAATGGAGGACAACTCGCGGTCCCTCTGGCCGTAGGGAAATAAGGCTATAGATGTATGTTTAGTAATACTTCCGATCTTGGGAATTATAGGGCCGAAAATGTACCGTGACGTAGACAGTTCTCAATGACATTTCAAATATTCCCTCACATTTGCCTGGCAAGGATACAAAACTTCTCGGGGGCTGTCATCAGAGGGGCTAGTATGATCGCTTATATGTCGGACATATAGCATTCGTCCCGTACTGTCAAGTATGTAAGTGCGAGAGGGACGAATGCTATATGTCCGACATATAAGCGATAATACTAGCCCCACAGGTGCCAAACGTAGTAACGTATGACTAAGGATACTGTTATACTATTCTGTGCCTAGGGCCTAATAGTGAGCTCATACGAGCGTAATTGTGAGCTGTGAGCGGTTGTGAGCTGGTCACAACTCACAAAATTACGTGTGGCCCCACCCTATAATAAGGTGTGATAGTTCGAGGGGTAATATAGCTTTTAGACCAAAGTTTTAGCAACCATACTCGTACTTCGACGACATGTTTAGCCTAGTTGGTAGTGACTCTGCCTCCGAAGCTAGAGGTCCCGGGTTCGAATCCCGGCCAGGGCATTTATTTGTGCATTTTTCACGGTTGTTGTCATTTGTTCTTGGGTCTTGGATGTTTTCTATGTATTTAAGTATGTATTTATCTATATAAGTATGTATATCGTCGTCTAATAACCATAGTACAAGCTTTGCTTAGTCTGGGTCTAGGTCGATTTGTGTCAGATTGTTCCCCCAATATATTATTATTACTTCTATCATGTACCGAAAACTTCGGTGATAGTCTCAAGTATGGCGACAGCTAAAATTACGCCGCTAAAAACTCATAAAATTACGCTCGTGTGGCCTCACCCATACTCTACTTTTCACTGCTATTGCGAGAAAATAAATAAACAAATTAGTGTTTCCTAGCTTTCATAATTATTTAAACATATTTTCCCTAGGGGCTAAATTTTCTACTTTAGCCCCACTGGCCTTGACATAAAATCAAAGTCATTTAAATATTATAATGTATCTACATAGTAGGGTAAGCATGCTGTAAGGCATAGTGATACACATTTTAACAAACTGTAACACCTATTGTAACCTATGTCATACAAATAAATATTTTTACTTTTGATAAGATAAGACAAGTCTAATATGACGCACTTTCAAGCATATATTGTTTAATATTTCATTCGCCCTAAAAACTTTCCGCATTGACGGCTTGTTCCTTTACGAAAGTATAAGAGCGATACAGATTTCCCCGGGCATGTATAAATTTATCAAAGCGCTGTTACAATGACAGATAGGCAGGTAGTAAAAAGGAAACTCAAAGTGACTCGTGAAATTGTAATGTCACAAAGTGATAGATGTAATCATTTGCTGGATATTGTATGATGCCTCGTGTTGTCGTGGAACGTGAGAATTAAAGTCGTAAAACAGGGCGCGGACGTCTCGCACTCGCGTGCCTTCGTGTCCTTGGCGCCTGTGGAGACAAAGGTATTACTTAACTCATGATCAGAAGAAGTAGCCCACTAACTCTGTGCCCGAACCGAACAAATTCATTACCTATCCCATGCAGCCCTCTTTGTTCACGTAACGAAACCTCATAAATTATATTGCCAAAAAATAAGGAATTGTGAACAAAATAAAATAATAACAACACAGATCTATGTACAGGTTGTGGCCTGTAATGGGAACAATAAATTTAAAGGACGCTTCCCTAGAGAACCTGCAGTAACCTCTTGTGTCCGAAAAATATTTTTTTTTTCAATTGCGAGAAATATTGATCTAAAGTTATGACCTCCAAGCATTGAGCTCGTAGAATACCTAGAGTCACAGTCCCGAACTAAATCTGTCACAATAATAGCTCATCACAATGTTGCATTCGAGTAGAAGCGAAGTCACTCAATTCATAAGCACGATCGTAAAACTAAAAAGTAAACCATGCGAAAACTTACTTTATTACAACCAAGACATGACTCAAATTAGTACCATGTGAAAAATCATCTTCATTAGCGACATTTGCAACAACTTCATGTCCTTCATACCCAATGTCAGCTGTCACTATGGGAATACAGTTCGAAATGGAGTCGCATTCATATTTTTTATGAACAATATTTTTATGTAAGGATTTATTATAGTTAGTCGTCGAACGTGGTCGAAATATGTTGATATCAATTCATAATAATGAAAATGAAGTTTTATTATTAATTTCAAATTACACATGTTAAAATTGTTCTCAATTTAGCTGCACACGAGCTTTTCCGTCCCTCGTAGTCGCACGGATATAGCGGCTCTACGTCATCCTTTGAGGTTCTTGGCGTGTATTTTTAACCGACTTCAAAAAAAGGAGGAGGTTCTCAAAATCGTGGGATTTTTTTATGTATGTTCACCGATTACTCGGAGACTAGTGGACCGATTTCAAAAATTGCAAATTTCCGATTGCAAAAAATAAGGAACTCCTCAAATTATATACCAAGAGGATGGGGGCTGGGCTAGTTTGGAGTCGGTGTCTTTTTGTAAAAAAAATACTTGTTTCTCTACATATATCTGTATAATTAAATCATCATCATCGTCTACTTCCTCTTTTAACAAAAGATACAAAAGTAAATCGCGATCCCTACTTTCAAATTTCAAAAACACGTCAGTCGTGTTGTTTTGCGGAATACTCAGAACTAACTGGAAGACGGCGCTGCCATCTGCTGCTGCCGTCTGCAATGTTGACGTATACCTATCGTATAACTTTACTATCTTAACTTTAATTTAAGCATCCTTCAATCACTTTATTGGAATTATCAATAGGTACTTTAGTCATAATTTAAGTTTAAAACATTTAAAAATTCGCAAGACCTTATCACCAATAAATGTACTCATCATCATCCTAGTGTTATCCCAGTACAGTTGCATGCTGAAGAAACATGATTTCAGATATTTTTTTCATTTAATAACTCCATTTTCGGAATTACTATAATTAGTAAGGGGGTTGCTACACAGATATTTTATTCTGGAGATTGTCAAATTACGCTTTGATAACATAACGAGTACTGACTCTTTTAAATACAAATTTTAATTCAATAACGATTGGTGCTTACTAAAAATAAGATAACCCACCATTTTTTCTTTTTAGTTCTGCTTGCATTTCTGTATTTAAGCACTAAACATTATGCAAGCAACCGGCAATGACAAGTTGTCTAGTCAAAAACTATGATATTCACAACCTGTTAAGACTCGCCTCACCATATGTTCTTATTATATCTGGACCTTGAGATTCGTAACAACTAGGCATAATCGGAGGTCAGGCTTATACTGGTTTTCGTACGTCAGTTGGCATTGTGAATATCAACCACGCTCGGAAGTGTTCGGCTCCGCTCGATGATCCCCGCGTAAAGTATGCACATGTACCTGCTTTTACAGAGCCATTTTTACGACGTGATTGTGATTCTATACATTATAGTATTTCTATGCTTCCAAGTAATGGATAATATTTTTGGGATTTCTTTATTTTTTCTATAAATTTTTAGTGCTTTTTAAATAAATAGTTATTAATATCACTCCAGCAGACTAAAAAAGTACACGTAAGCTATTTTGGTATAAAAAATAAATAAAAATAAAACTTTTTTTTTCAATTGAAACCATTTGGAAATAATTGCTAGCTCAATAGTGTACCATTTAATTTACTGCTCCTATTACAGGCCACATCCGTATAAGTAGGATGTAGGTATAAAATTTGACAGGCATAAATATGTAAGTGATGATATGAATAAAATGACGCAACTCAACATCAACAACATCATCCTCGGCAGAGGTAAAATTAACAAACGGTGAAAGTTGACAATGCCCACGGGCCTCCGTTAGAGATGACTCCGTCTCGATTTTCTATCGGTCGTCTAAATGTCAATACCTACTCCAAGCCATGACTAGTGATGAAACAAGTCACCATCCCGTACAAAATGCGTTTGCAAGTATTGCCGCAACGCTGTCTTATATTAAAAAAAAAAATACCTATTACGTGGAGGCTGAATTTTCCTTGATGGCTTTATGGAATTCGCCGAGCTATAAGTAAAATTAATCTTCTCAATTAACTTTAGTATCTACCTCTCACTGAATGGGCTTGGTTCATCGATTCAAACATTGTTGAAACTATTCACTAAAGTACCGACACTAACTAAGAGATGACCGAATCTTACAATCGTCGCTTTTCAAAGGGCAAAGGTCTTGTTAAGTGGAACATTCACAATAGGTAACTGTTCTGTCTCGATCATTAATATTCATTTGTTAGTGCCTGAAGACAACCTTCATTCATTAGAAAATAGTACGTACTTAGTAGGTACTATATTTTTTCTATAAGTACCTCTAAATTACCACATCAAAGACTTTGCAAAGTACCTCCGAAGGGATTACGAGGGAGACCTACGAAACATTCAAGGATTGTCAATCTGACCCAAACTCGACTAAGCTCAGCAGAAAATGCACTCAAAAAGTTAAATGACGCCGTGTTTCTAGAGGAAAACGTTTTTAAGCAAAGCTGAAGTATCGCAGCTGAGTGTGCGATCATCGGAAAGTGTTTTCAACGTTTTTCCACTTTCCTCGCGCGGAGCAACGTCAGTCGATCGAAATGGAGCGGTTACTGCAGAACCGGTCTTTTATTCTATTTTACGCAACTAATCGACGCATGCAATATCGTTGCCTGAATTCCGATGCGATTATTACTTCAGCTACGATTGCAAGAACTCTAAGTAAGTAGTATAGGATTCGCTAAGTGATAACTAACCCGAAAGCACCTTACTTAACGCTAATGTGCGGTATTTTTGAGCAGTGCGGTGTCACACTAACAACTCTGATTAAAATATAAGCGGTGCTTAGTATAATAGAATTAATTGAATACGAGTTACGTAACTGTCTGTTAAAACAAGCATGTGTCATTTGTATGTCTGTGATTATTGAAAGAGCGCTGTCAACAAAAACAAAAGTTAGTTTGAAATTGGGCCAAACAACTTTTTTCTATCGCTAGTTGCCACGGTTACGTCTCCTTGGTCACTTTTTATATAGCGATTAACGCCGCCCATGGACACTCGCAACACCAGAAAGGTTGTAGGTGCGTTGCCGGCCCTTAAGATGGGAGTACGCTCTTTTCTTGAAGGGTTTGTTGTTAGTTAAGGCTAATTTCTTATGGGTCAACTAAATCATGTTAGAAATCCATGTAACATTTTTTTAAGAAAGTTAGTCATATTTTCTCCAGGCTAACAGGACAGAATAGCAACAAAAATAGTTGATTGCAATAATAAATAAACGTCAATATAATTATGTTTGATTTAGGAATGGGATACTCGTAATGTTGGGTGGTACTCCTCTATCGGAGAAGGAATTGTCGTTTAGCGCATATGAAAATTATACAACTCTACATCCAACGTCTTACGTTGAATGCGGAATTTCACTGATAGTCAAATCAGCAACTATTTACGAAACGTCAAAAATGCTCGGTTAATATGATAATGACATCACAATTTTCTATGGTCAAACTGCGTCCTCTTTTTCTTGTTTATGTATTTAAAAATCCTTAATATCGTTTCGTATGATTTGTTTAATGGTAAAGTAAAATAAAAAATATATTGTGTTGACACTAGGTACCATGACAATTTATAAAACGTCAACCAGGGGCCTTTCAGCTCGAAGTACGATTTTTTCTATGGAAATGTTAGTTTAACTTGTTTGTACCAGATGTCACTGGGTGCTATCTCTATAGCACTTGCATATTGAAGTGACAGGGATGCAGCGGTCGTGCGGTTAGTTCTTACTAAATACACAACGGCGCTACGATCTATGTGGAGTATTTCACTGGTATCTCTATCTCAGTATATTTATTGTACTGTGTGACGTCAACATGAAAAATATCCGCCACGAACAATCACAAATGGGATATCTTTCGAAGGAAAAACCTACATTTTAGACCTACGTCTAGTTAGAAATATATTGAGTACAGAATGATGAATAATATAAACGACATAATCGTGTTTCAAATTTTAGATACCTACTCTTAATTCATAACAGACAACATTCACTTTGATCTACAAGTATTTAAATATTTATGCACTTACTATGTGCTAAAACTCCGTTTGGGCTTGATGCATTTATAAAAAGAACAAATTTTATCATTATTACGTTAGGGCTACATTTACTTTTGATCCGATTTCAAAACGGTAATTTCAAGTTGACGATTTTCCATTTGTGCCGAATGACAGTAAACGCAGTAAACTTGCAGTAAAGCACGTACCTTTCTGTCAAATGTCGCAGAATACCGGTGCAGTCTCCGCCTTGTGTTACCACATAACAGACTTGGGTGCTCATAAAACATTTAATGGATGTGATGTGACACAACTATGTATTTCCTTTTTCAATTTGCAATTTTACTAGAATTACGATAATAGCCACTATTTGTGACCTAGTTCTTATGTGTAAATGTTACGAACCATAACTCAGAATTATCAACAGTACCTATTAGTGACCAGTTGTCATTCCTACAGAAATACAAGTTGGTATCATGCAATATTTGTCCTAATTTTAAAATGATGGCTGGATAACTCGAGCAATTGATTTTTTGGTCAGCCCATGGAAACCATCAGCTATAAAAGGCATCAATACAAAACATTAGACGCTAGGTTCTAATCCATATTACTCATAGGTCACGCTAAGAACACGTTGTTTAGGCATAGACAACATGGTTTCAGGTACGCTTTAAACGCTATGAATTTGCTTACATACATTCTGAAGTCGAAACGCTTGTGCTCAACGCAGCCTAAAGACTTCTCATACAATATCCCTTCGAAACATTTCAATACCATGTAATATTACACGAAATAAAAATGATACCAAATAAAGACTCATAGATATTCCTCGAAAATATTGTGTAACGAAATAAATCTAAATACATATACAAACCTTTGACGACCTGAGGATTTTAGAGTTGAATTCGAAGTAACAACACTTGCGCTTTCCACTGGCTTTGGCAGGCGACGTATTGATAAAGTATATAGATAACGGAATCTATGATGTCAGATATAGCCGTAACAATCCACGTTGAGCTGGCGAGGCGATTGCTAGTACTAGAGATAGGCGCGTGCGCAAGCGGCGGCGAGCCCTGCGGACACTGCGGGCCACCACCACCACTGCTGCCGCCGCCGCCAACGCGACCCCCCGATGGCGAATTATGAAAGTAACTATGCTGCATCACAATTTACCTACTTCACTATTACCCAATCCAAACAAGTTCATCTCATCTCTGTTTCCTTAAACAGTTGTTTTGTATAAAACCGTTTGATATAAAAGCGCGATGGAGGGGTGCATGGAAGACAAATCCGCCTATAGGGTCGCTGTTTCAAATTATGACACCATAAAATTGATGGATTATGGCGGAATCCGTTTGTTTTCTCAGCCTCTAGACGGAATTGTTGCCAGCTGAACAGACTCATAACCGAACATGGACTCTGCGGGGACCACACGTTTACGAGTAAGTGTGGCCGGAGATACTCACCGGCACGGCGCGGCGTATGATTGCGGAGCGCCTGTGCAGTCCATACACCAGATTATATACAATTGTTCAAAAAGGAAATATTCTGAAGATTTTCTGAACTTGCTCATCCCTGATGTGAACGCAGCCCGATGAGTGAAGAAGCTAGATTTTAAATTATAGTACATAATAATTGTATTTTAGTTCTATATTATATTAACTTTGTAAGCGATCAGTTTGTAGCCATACGATTAAAAGAAACAGTTGTGTTTGCATTTGTGTCATCAAATTACTTAGAAAATGCGCGTTTGAACGAAACCTCACCCTTTATTTGCAGTTAAATTAATTGAACGTCGCAAAAGTTTCATTAACGGGGAGAGTCTCACCCCGCTGGAATAACAAAGAAGCGTGATGATGACGCCCAGTCCAATATTCGGCGAGACCAGACAAATTACAGGCCCTTAGTATTCCGGCCGGCCCGCTGAGAGCAGAGCCGCATTACTGCTCGTATATTAGACAGGGCATCACTCATACAACATCTACCGGCCTCCGACCATTTTAAGGAACACCTCAATTCCCATATTTCAATAAAGCTTGAATTATTGGCCAAACTATTTTACCTAATTTAGATGACGAGAATTTATATAATTTTTATATACTTATAAGGCATGTCACGTCAAATCAAAAGTAATCCGAGACAGTATAGGTATCTTCGCCAGGCTGGAGGTTAATTAGATGTTTGTTGTTTGAACATTGACGTCTGGTAACTACTTACTGGAATTTTCACATCAAAAACAAAATAAAATGTTGAACACCGAACGTACCCGGGCATTTACTAGATAAGGATTCTCTTTTAAATACTTTGAATTTCATTTCAAATGAGAGTTTACATGTAAAGTTTAAGTAGACCGAATTACGCCGCTGGAAGTAGGCCACTTTCCTTAGTTACCCCTTCGGATAGGTGTTTCTTTGTACGTATTACGCAAATCCCGTAGAAACACAATCCCTTATTCTGACAGGTCTAAGTCTATTTGCGGCAAGTGTATAGCTACCAACGAAGAGCTCAGGTGCGGCTTTTTGCCGGGGGCATATAAGCCCGCACAAAAACTGTCGGTTTTTACAGAGAAACGTGCGTTGCATTTCGTATATATACTCGTAATGTGAGGCGATCGACGACTTTTAAAGTGAAATTCTGTTCGGCAACTACTTACCTCAGCTTTCATACATGGGAAGAAGTTAAATACAATCTTGGTTGCATAATAATACCTTTATGTGTATAACATCAAATGTAGATATTTAAGCTAAAGAGATTTCAATTCATTCTAATTATTGTATGTTTTGTAATAAACGCAGGTTTCATAAAGTGATCAGGGTTATGGGCCGTAAAAGATGCTAAACGACTACTTATTCCACTTCACAATTACGTGTATGTATAAGTATCGGGACATAATAAAAACATTTAATGTTTTAATCAAAAACTGTTAAAAGATGATTGGGCGTATTATAAATATAGAATAAACACCGCAGTGCGTTAGGCTTCACAGGATTAAAAGCTGTTTGCACTGAGTCTCCTAAATTGGCTTTAATTATTCATAAGTTAAATTAACTTTATCCTATTATACCCGGGACACACAAAAGAGATTTTGTCAAACGTTTGGCTTTGTCGTCTAGATTATTAAATAATACGGCAGTAATAGACTTTCATTGCGTCACTTCGACTAAGGGTATTTTGAAAACATGCGTATCAACAAATTAGTGAGTGTATAATTGATATAGTTGATCTAGTTGCTTCGGCAAATACCTATTAATGGTACCTAATAGCATTAAGCCACACAGCATACTATATAACGTGTAATTCAATACTAGCAAAAATTACACTAGACTTAGTTTAGTAGTGTAATCAAACATTAATGAAGAATTTTTTTTTTCGTTACACATATTGATCCAGTCACATATTTCTGAAAAATTACCGAGTACATCATCATACTCAATGTCATCATGAGATAAAAGCTTTTTAAAGTAATTACATATAAACGCACAGAGCATGGTGTACACGACACGCATGACTCTGCACCTGAAATAGAATAAATCATTGATTAGTTATATAAATAAATAAATATACAAATGTTGTATGTACAGTGTTGTATGTATATTGTATATACCTGTGTGTGTAAAATAAAAACTCGCATATACGACGCGTTTACTTGTGCGCGTGACCGAACGTTTGGTGGGCCTTTGACCGTCAATCGAGGCACGCATGTTAACGCTCGTGTAAGCACCCGCTACGTATCGGAGCTTTTCTCACCAAAGTCCTTACCTGTCCTGCGCCTGCTTGTGTCTGCTACACGCGGGATAGCATCGTTGCGGGGGGAGGCGGTTTTGCGGTAAAGCGAACGCAGTCCATGGCACGTCGCACCTAAATACCAAGCGGTATTCGGTAGCGCGGTAGAGCGGAGGCGGCGTGTGTGACATATAAAGCAGTAATCGACAGTCGACAGATTTGGAAAGATCAAAGATGCAAATTTGCATCCGCCCCACACCACGCTGCTCTCGGTCAGTAGATCTCGAGTTTTTAGTTTTCAACGGGCTTTATCTTGAATGTACGCGTTACATTGCATTTACATTTTATATGGTTAAATTTTTAAATTGTGATTATCAGGAAAAAAAATCTGTTATACTTCGCAGGACGTATTCTACCCACCATTTAAATATTTGCTCGCATTTGTGCACACTGTATGTAGCTGATGCTCGTGGATATTGTTAAATACCGGCGCGGCGGCGTTAGTCATTCTAAATGCTCCAAACAGTCCATACTGTTTGCGTTCACAGCTCGTAGTAATACCAGTACCTGTGTCAGTAATTCGCTGGCTACAACTACGATAGGTAACTGAACTGAAACTCGTTTCTGAGACTCAGTACAACGAAATGTGGCAATTGTCTTGCATAACGCCCTCGGTGCACAGTACGAAAGTCTAAACATGCAATTAAATCACCAATATGTCTACATACATACTTAATAACAAAAGTTAGATAATAATGTTGAATTGAATTTGCAACATTTATTAATTAAATAAAAACCTTACCATAGTCGCCTTCGTCGGTTGGGTTTAATTGATTAACGGCACAAGCATAAAATGCTGCGACATTGAGCACATTATGAAATTTGGTAGGAAGGTGAATTCTATAAACCGCTACAGAAAAATTATGTGAAATGACGGAAAAATATTTAATAATTATTATAATAATCAGCGTTTCCAGTGCAATCAGTCAACACAGGGCAGCTTGAGGCGAGCTGTTAGGGAGTAGCGACCCTACGTACCTGAGTGCTCCTGGGGGTGTTTTCTGGGTTGGTTGTATGGACATGCCGCCCGCCTCGGGCTTGCCTTAACCGGCTGTCCAGAGTGGAGTCACTGGAGCTGTTGTTGCTCGGGGGTGGATGTGGTCACCTAAGTGGTGAGCTGGCTATATGTTTGAAGTCCAGTGCCACCTTTTTCCCCAACCCTCTGTACCGATGTCGCTATTTATAGGGGACCATCTTGCAGAGGGCGAATCATCGTCTGCCGGAGATAAAAATGAGAGGCAGTTTTATTAGGCAGGCCGGTTCAATTAGATTCCATCAACCAGCAAAAGTCCCCGTACAAGTGTACACCCTTGCGGTTGCTGTCTCTGTGTGCATCCCACGACACGGGCAGGGATAGCATACGCTCGGTATACCTTGCATTTGTCAAAAAAGGGCCATGTGCCTTGGTATGTACTCGTTTGGTACTTCGCCTCCGTACACGCCTCCCAAAGGTCCGGGACACCATCGTCCCATGAGCGAGAAAAACATACAATAATAATCATTTATTTCAGGCATCTGAGACCCATATTACAAATACCTTAGAGACTATTTTATGTGGGCTGTGTTACGAAAAAATGTTTTTCTTCTTCTTCTTCAAATTTCATAAACGGACGGATGGAAGGACAGACATGACGAAACTATAAGGGTTCCGTTTTCACCATTTTGGTTACGGGACCCTAAAAAGACTTCTCTGATGGCTCGACGTTGGTCGAATATTGCCATAGTACTCTACGTTGCCAATCATGTACTCTTTTTCTTTTGCGATTAATGAGGTTGTTTCATAAGTTGCGTTCAGAAAATGTTAAATTTTTAAGTTTAAGCCGCGTACAGACTGTAACTGTGTTGTTAAGTTGCTATTCTTATTATTGTCTTTTTAATTTTATTTTAGTACTGGATGTAACTCTATTGATTTTGTGTTTCTTCTCCTGTGTATGTTTGCTATTTTAATTTTATATTATTCTTGTCATATTTTTTTTTTGTTTACTTACTTTTTTTTTTTTTGTTTGGGCGCTGCCTGCCGTGGTTCACTCGTGGTCATAACGGAAGACCAGCGCTGGCGGTCACGCCAGCTACATGCTGAGTTGGGACCATTTCGTGACATGTCTTTTTATTCTATGTTGTTATTTTATGCTTCTTCCTATTTGTAATTGTCACGAATAAATGATTTTCTATTCTAAGTATTTTATTATATTGTAGCATTTGTTTATTTAGTAGTATATACCTAAGTTTGTACCACTTTGGCTCTGCTGTAAGGTATAAATGTAGTTTGTATAAAATAAATAAATAAATTTAGAGTTTGATTGGGTTTCCTAGTTTAGTGAATTCATAGAAATAAGCTGGATTGCACCAACTTACGATCACTTACGGATCATTGCTAAATATGGCGCCGGCAGCTGTCATCCCATAGAAACTTCTCAAACTAGCCATACATTCAAATTTTAACGAACTCCGCTTACGATTACGTACTGGCGGTTTGGTGCAACCCAGCCTAAGTATTGTACCTATACAATAGTTACTCGTACGTAGCTGTTATTATGTAACGATTGTATAAATCATTATTGAAACCGACTAATGCTAAGTTATATTAACCAACCACCTCTCACATGTCGCGGTTTTGCCAGAGCTAACCCTAAGACATGCATAGCTTGTTGAGAAACATTTTCTGTGCCCCATACAAAGGGCAAAGTTTTCTCCTCAAATCCACTTCTTTTTATGTATATCAATGTATGTCATCTTGCACCCTTTTGGATACATGGAGTCCAGAGTATTTAACACAGTTTTGGTATCCAAATGAATACATTGGACAGGGTAGGTGTTAACTTACCCGTAGTTGTGGCGGATAAGCAGCCTAAGGATGATTTTCCATAGGACATGCAACTGATAAATAGCCTCTTAACTTCAAAGAAACACACTGACCATAAGTATCTAGGTTTGTTTAAAAAGGAGCCTTATAATTGGTTAACTCGGTGTATGTTTTCGTGTATTACGAATACGATAGTATAGTCACTGTACCTAAGCTTCCTTTTAACCGGCAATTTTTCTCCGGTCGGTGCCACCGCAGATTACACGCATTATGCAATAGCCAGTACCAAGCCGTAGCAGGAAAACCATTTAAATATTTGCGCAAGTCTCGACCTCGGGATGTCGTATACTCCCGCAGAACTAGTTCCACTCTGAGAATTAGGTAAATGCTACGCTAACTTTGTTCATGTTTAGATGTACAGACTCGTTCAATTCCATTTGTAGGATAAAAATGTATTTTCTTCCTTTAACCTATTTGACTTACTAGATATTATGTATCTTATAAAATAACAAACCACTGTACATGTCATTGATGTATAAGGTACCTGACTCTTTCTTTAAACACAGTCAAGAGCCATAAAAATAGGCACTGGAATAATGGGTGTGTGCAAACCGGAGCTAACGTCCTAGATATAATTTATTTGCCAAATAACATGACGCGAATTATTAGCACTTTTATTTTTTCACGATAATTAAATACTTATTAAAGGACGCTTCCTTAGAGCTTTTGATCTAAATTTAGAGAAATTTTGATCTAAAGTTATGACCTCCTGAACCTATGAAGTAATGGATCTTGGGTACGAGATTATAGCGCGGCGACAGTCAATGCTGATTTTGAGGTAGCATCAAGTTGTGACTCTATTTGTTGCATTTTTGGTATTAAAGCGAAGGGTAGGGCAAGGCCTTCTCCATACAAACGTTATGCAAGTTTTATTCGTTAGTTTTGGCACTACATAATTTTATTTTATTTTTTGCTTGTACATATTGGATATACGCAGAACCTGATGTTGAAATTTTGCTTTATTTCAAAAATAAACAAAATAAATTATAAACATCAAGTCGTAGCTAACAGAAAAATAAGCATATTAACCAAAAATAATAACTGTAGCGCAAACATAAACGAGGAAAAACTTGCACAAAGTTTGTATGGAAAGAGCTTGCCTACCCCTTCGCCTTAAATAATTTTTGGCATTTTTTAAATTTTATCTATCAAATTTTAATAATTATAAAAAAAGAGTTGTTTATATCACTCCAGTAGAGTAAAAATGGCCACGTAAGCTATCATTGCATTTTTTGTCAATTGAAACCACTTGGAAATAATTGCTAGAGAACTCAATAGTGTACCGTTAAATTTTTAACTCCTATTTGCAGGCCACACCTGTATAATAGACTAACAAGTAACAATCAAGGAATAGTTGCACCAAAAAGTTAATCATAACTCAATTAAGTCGGATTCATAGAGAATCTGTCAAGTCGATTTATACGGGGCTTAAATGTTTAGGAACATTGCTCTCAAATATGGCCGGAAAACAAAAGTACATATGTTAGTTTAAGGCTGGGTTCCACCGACTTACGATTACAGACTGATCAAAGTTAAATATGGCGCCGCCGGTAGCTGTCATCCTATAGAAACATGTCAAATTTTAACGAACACAGCTTACGATTACAGACGGTTTGGTGCAACCCCGCGCAGCGAGGTGACTCTTGGCAAGACTAATTGAATATAAAAGAATCTGAAAACCACATTCACACTTCATTAAACCCAAGGAAAATTCATTGAAATTGTCGGAAATTTTATTTAACTAACTCTGTGAGCTGTAGGCCTCGCAAAAAAAAACATTTATTTTTTTCAAATTTCAATTATTGTCTAAAACCTGGCTCGACAAAAAAAACGATATAATTATCGAACTTACTCGCAAAATTTCACGAGAATCGGTTCAGAAATACGACTTGTAGAGGAGAACATCCGGACAGACATTCTTCTAGAGAGGCCATTATTTCAAGCTAACACCCGTTTCACGGTTCCGTACCAAAAAAGTACAAGAGGAATTCTTATGGTGTGACTCTGTTCGTCTGTCTTTCTGTACAGATAAACTCACGCCTATATTCTCAAAAGGGGTAGGCAGAGCAGATAGAAATTACTTTTCAATGCCATTTTTAGGTATTGCAGATTTATAGATTGAGAAAATGTGATATTGCAGTGGCAGGTTACTAGCCCATCGCCCACAACACACTTCGACCTAGTTCCCATTGTCGACTCTTACGATACCCAAGGGAAGAAAAGGGGTGTAAATATTACAGAATTATATAATTATATCCAGATTACTTTTTAAATCATCGTAAAGGGAGAACCCAATGTCCCTAATGAGTGATAATAGGAAGTCATCATCATCATCAAATCACCAAAAAAAGGTATAAGCAAGGTTTGTAGAGAACTCTCGGTGTGCGATTCTTCTGTACAAACTTTTAAATTCTTACGGAAGAGTTCTTTAGACCAATAATACTGTTTGATTGACGTGCTTCTCTTTGCCGCCTTTTTCATGTCAATTTCGAACTATATAGCATAGCCACAGTGTAAAAAGTATTGGTCAATATATTAAAAGTAAAGTAAAAGTAATTTATTCTTCAAATTAGGCACATTACATGCACCTATGAACGTCAGTAAACTACCACTGACATTATACATAGACTGTGCTATAAAGATTAAACTTATTAAGTAGCAAAAGTATAGGTGTATGTTTAAGGTTTTCTGTAGGTGGATGACGAATTTATTACCAAAACATTCCTTATACGTAGGTCACTGGGTCATTCTTAAGATTTGGATTACCCATTCATCTCATTCCAGTGGCGATTTTTAGTTTAGTAAACATGTTTATTTTTTTATTTTGATTGCAAACGGTCGATACAATACACATTTTTAATAAAAGATACTTTAATATCATTTATAATTCATGTTCCATTTACAGACAATCACAGCATGCACTATTTTCAATGAGAGCTTTTAACCATGTGCTACTTAACGAAATAATAGAAAAAACAACTAGGTAATTAAGTAACTAAATAAATTAAAGTAACTGAAATCGTTAACAGAAACTAACTTATTACTAAATGCTGAGTTGCTGACCCACTGTCGTGAAACACAGCTAACGTCGTTAATCTACTAGGTAGCGAGTTTGTTGTACAGGCGAGAGGGCGAGACGGACGAGTCATATCATAGGCGTGTAAGCCGCAAGATTTGTTCGGCGTGGCAAACGAGACGGCACTCTAAATCCAATTCGTTTAACAAACTCTAAACAATCGATTTTATTGTTCAGCAGCTTATGTAAAGACGTCAAGTCCAACATACTGCGTCAACTGCTTAGGGATTTTAACTTAAATTGCTTAAGCCGGGTCGCATATGGTCGGCAGCTTATCTTGCTAATGGTACGAGTACACAAATTGAAACGCTTTTGTAGACTCTCAATCCTGTTAATGTGGACCGTGGTTATCTTTTACATGCAAAGTAACTATCGTAAAAGAACTCAAAGAATTCCAATTAGAATTTTACAAGTTTTTAATCTCTTAAGGATTAAAAAACCGTTTTTAATCCTTAAGAGTGCAAAAATAATTTACTTGACCCCTTATTACTCACCCGCAATATATTTATAGCAGTTGCGTCCTTGAATGACTTCAGATATATAATTAGGCCATCAATTGACATATTTATACCAAATCTCAGCTATACATTACAAATGGACAGACACTGAGGGATCGCTGATAATTAAATGCAGCGATAATTAAATAAATAAATATTGGGGGACAATCTTACACAAATCGATCCCGATCCCGATCAATCCCAAACTAAGCAAAAGCTTGTACTATGGGTACTAGACGACCATATACACACTTCTACTTATATATATATATAAATGCGTATGTCCAGACTGATTCATTCACTCACTCATCAACGCACAGCCGAAACTACTGGGGCTAGAGAAATAAAATTTTCACTGTAATTCAGGTTAATGTCGTAGACAACCAATAAAAAGGGGTTTTCAGAAATTCATCTCCTAAAGGGGTGAAATGGGGGTTGAAAGTTTGTATGTGGATGGAGTAAAATTTTAAGTGAGCGACTTGAAACTTTGTGTATGGACTCCTAATTACAATACAAGAAAAGTAATTTTAGCGTTTTAGAAAAATCTACCCCTAAGTGAGTTAAATAGGGGTGCAAAGTTTGTATGGCGATGGCGTAAAATTTTAGGTGACAGACTTGAAACTTTGTGTTTTGACTCCTTATTATAATACAAGAAAAGTAATTTTACAAAGACGCTTCATCGAAAGATATGGAAAGTACGTACGCAGTATTTTGAAATTCACCCCCATGAATGCGTAAAATTGGGGTTGAAAGTTTGCATGGAAAACATGTAATTCTTTGAATAAGTAGTCTAATTTTCATACACGATGAACACGGATAAGAAAAGTACTTTTAGTGCATTATTAAACGAGTCTTTTATTGTGTTTAAAGGAGTGATGGTTAAGTATGTGCTGAAGATCATGTACAGGTTTGTCAGTTCTTTTCATTTTATACATGACATTTACATTTAGGTCAATTATCATATTTATAGTAACTCTGTACAGACAAAAAATATATAAGAGATGGTCGAGGGTACGACCACTTCTCCAAGACACTCAGACGGGAGACGATGAATATCCCCAATAAATAAAGGAGGAGATGTCCAACTGACGGTGATCACTGATCACACAATAAAGAGTAATGAATCAGAGTTGGACAATTCTGGATAATGCCTTACAATCCTGTGCTGTCACGTACTTTCATTGCTCATATTAATGTAGGGTTATGCAACTCTGTTCAAGGTATAAAATACACCAAGCATGTGAACTAAGTAGGGTGATCGGGCGGCTTTGACTCTTGAAAATGAGAATGATGAGATAAAAAATTATGAATGCGGCCAATACATACGATAAGTAGCTCCGAAGCTGTTTGGAGGATCTTGAAGTTTCCTCCTGTCGTACACCTCACTGTTCAACTTGGAAATGGTCAGGTTGTATACCTACTTCACCTCCAATAAACATCACAGAAAAGATAAATATTAAACAGTCCACCTTAGACTACGTTACTGGTTTTCTTTGAAATGCACCCGAAAGCATAATCGCTACTAAATTGTATAAGGAAGTGCTACAATAAAAAATAATTCTACCTATAGTTGTAAATTTCTACATAATAATTACGATTTCTTTCGCATTACCAGAATGAATGTGTGTGCGTATGTAAGTTGTGTTTATTTATTGTTAACTTGGTATGTCCTTTTAAACAACAACAACATAGGCTACAGTTTATTGTTCTGCGCGTGCAAAGCCGCGGGCAACAGCTAGTACATAGATAAATACGTACTTAAATACATAGAAAACATCCAAGACCCAAGAACAAATATCCATGCTAAATGCACAAATAATGCCCTGGGGATCTCTAGCTTCGGAGGCAGTGTCACTACCAACTAGGCTAAACAGGCCGTCAACAACAATTCTCTCACGTTGGCCATTTATGATAATTTCTTTTTTTTTATTTTACTATTTCTAACCAAGATTCTTGAAGGGTGATGGGACTAGCCTTCAAGAATATACGTAGGGTTACTATGTCATAGTTTGTTTTAGTTAGTGGAGATTTGACTAGTAGACTAGCAGGTGGTGTCCAGCGGTCGTGCGAGCGGCGAGCACCGCGTTATTAGTGCAGCGCGTTATGCAACCGCGGTTACACGGAAGGCGGTGCACTGGGCCATTGAAGCAGCAGCACCGCATAATGTAAGCAACATATATCTACGAGTATGCATGCAAGCTCTATTACGCATTTAAGTGAATTTTTGTTATTACCAAATGATGAATAAGCAAATATGGCTTCGCCGGTATTTAAGGTCTATTTCAATGACCTTCGATTTGTAACTACTTGTCCGTGTTATTTTTATCTCCTCGTATTAACAACAGTCGTTGCATACATAGGTCTTTCAAAATGAATAAACTTCTTCGTCAAACATTTTTTCATAAAATGAATATAATTATACGGAAATATTCACTCCAAAATAAAAAAAAACAGTGTCCCCTCTAACTTTTGAACTACGGATCCAAAAATGTTGAAAAAAAATCATGAAAGTAAAACTTAATAAAGACGTTCAACGAAAAATATAGCGCACATGATCAGTTAAGCCGTTTTTGAGTTATCGTAAAAGTCTTCCCTTCTTAGTAAAAGACGTATGAAACGCTGCGAAAGTATTCCCTTTTACTTATTATTGATTTTTTTAGCGTAGGTAAGTTCATTGGGCAACTACGGAACCCTACACTGAGCATGCCCCGACATGCTCTTGGCCAATTTTGTTTTGTTTAATTTCTTTTCTAATACAATAAGGAGATATTGAAAAAAGCCTCAAAAATCTCCAAATCATTTTCGACATGTCTGGTTGAACTACGCATTATAAATATTTTTCCTCTTTTTTAACCGACTTCAAAAAAAGGAGGAGGTTATCAATTCGTCGGAATATTTTTATTTATGTTTGTCACCGATTACTCGGAGACTAGTGGACCGATTTCAAAAATTCTTTTTTTGTTTGAAAGGGTGTGTTTTCTAGTTGGACCCATTGTCACCAAGTCTGGATCTGATGACGGAATCTTGGAAAAATTATAAACCAAGAGGAACTCCTCAAATTATAAACCAAGAGGATGGGGTCTGGAAAAGTTTGGAGTCAGTGTTTTTTTGTTAAAAATTACTTGTTGGTAGATTTACTTACATTAAGTAGGTTAAGTATCATCATTGTAATAAGCAAATCTTGGAAGAAAATGGCTGACTGTCGAATTCGTTTCGGCGTTTCTTTTTCAAAAACGTTACTAGATTTTGATTTGGAAAAGTGCCGTTGCGGCGTTCATTTATTTATTTATAGTCCATAATAAAATCAGCAACCAACTACAAAAGTACTAATTGGAAGGTCGTCTATACTATATACTTCTGAAATTTAAATCAACTCCACAGAAATCTGTTAATTTTATTAACACTTTCTTCACAAATAGTGGGAAAAACCTTGCAGATGACATGCATATGTGTGTCTGTGTTGTGTATACAAAGCACACCCATTTCGTTACTATCGCAAACACTAATAACTCAATCATCCTTTGTCCTTCTGGAAGATAGAGCGCATAGAGCGAGAAATTGCTTAGTGTACAGATGTGTATGATTACAGGTATTCTTGAAATTCCATATTCCTTGTGCTATACTACGAATATAATGTTTAAAACTTTATTTAGAGAAATCATAACCTACGAGGGGCGGCTGTAAAAGTAACCTCCTTGGTCAGAAATATATTCAAAAATAATGCTGCCTGGTATGGATTTCTATTCGTTTGTTATTCTATTTTCAAAATGTATTACATTCATTTGTTTATTGCATCACGTTTATTTGTCTCCTACAATTGTTTCGAACATGTAGAACATGGTGGAAAAAATGAAAATGGATAAAATCGAGCAGCGTGCGGTGATTAAGTTTCTGACTAAAGAAGGGAATACGCCTTCGGAGATCAGACAGCGTATGTTACGTGTGTTTGGCAGTTCGTGTTCTTCCGAATTTGTTATAAAGTTTTGGTCAAGGCAGTTTAAATTAGGTCGTGAGAGCCTGGATGATGATCCTCGTAGCGGAAGACCAGTTTCGGCCGTCACCGATGAAAATGTAGCCAGGGTGAAAAAATATATATTAGAGGACCGACGAGTGAATCAGTGGGAGATAGCTAGAGATGTGGGCGTCAGTAAAGAGCGAGTCAATGAAATAATTCATGAACATTTGAACATGTCTAAGGTTAGTGCACGTTGGGCCCCCAGAATGTTGACTGCATTTGAAATGTAGAGGCGTGTCAAATGTTGCGAAGAATTTTTGGACATGAGTCGAGGGAAAGAGGAAGAAATAATTTCTAGAATAGTAACATGTGATGAGACATGGATTCGACAATGGGACCCGGAAAGTAAGCAAGAGTCGTTACAGAAGAAATTTAAGGATGAGAAGCCGCCTCGGATATTCAAGGTCTGTCCATCGGCACGTAAACTTATGGCTACAATCTTTTGGGACACAGAAGGGATTATACTCATAGATTATTTACCGAAGAAAACTACAATGAATGCTGATTATTACTCAAACTTACTATATCAACTAAGAGAGATAAAAAAAGAAAAACGGCGAGGTAAACTAAGCAAAGGAATTCTGATTTTGCACGATAACGCACCAGCGCATACCGCCTGCACAACGAAGCTAGCAATTAAAGAGAATGGCTTCGAAACCATTGACCACCCCCCTTATAGTCCAGATCTAGCCCCCTGTGACTATTTTCTGTTTAGAGGGGATGAAGGTTTATGACCGATGACGAAATGAATGAAGGCTGCGGTTGCTGACTTTTTTGACGACAAACCGAAAGATTTTTTTAAATGGCAAATTCAATATTTGAAAAATGTAATAAGTGTATTTATTAGCAGGGGACTATATAGAAAAATAAATAAAAATTAGCCACGAGTCTTTTGTTTCATTGTTAGGTAGATTACTTTTTCAGCCGCCCCTCGTACTATACAAACTGGAAATTACTTCGAAGCCGAGCAACAACACGAGAGTTTATTCCTGGAATTTTAATGGAAAGAGATTTTTAGGGTTTCTTTATACTTACGTATTTTTATTTCGTATAACCAAGACTACCTTCAAGAGGTATCGACAACTATAGTTATGATCATGTTTTTGTGTAGGTTCCGTAGGAAGTGACTTGAGTCAACTTGAGCGACTATGACATAAATATTGAGCATATTCGTGCTGGTTGTAGGTATTTGTCATTTTTGCTATTAATAAGTAACTGAAATAAAAACATTTTTTCTGTGAGAATTTCAACTGGCTTGAATAACTAAGGGGCGAAAGATATTTTCCTTGAATGAGCATAGTACAGTCAGCATCAAAAGTAGCTACGTATATGTATGTCTAAAAAGGTCAAAAGCTCTTATTCCCTTTTAATAAGGACTATTGAACTTTTAATATGCGTATCTACTTTTGATGCTGATTGTACTATGCTCATTCAAGGAAAATATGAATAAGGGGGTTATCTGTAGGTGCCACATCTTGTTCTTTAGGTATGTGGTGTTGTGTTCCTGGTCAGTAAGGTCGCCGGAACTCCCGAGCATAAGCAGTGTTGAGAGTGAGGAATATACATATGCTAGCTGCCAACACAACCAATCCTTAAGTCAATAAAGGGTCGGGAACGCGCATGTGATTCTTCTACATTTGCAGACGTCCATAAACTATGGTGTCTGCTTGCCATTAGGCAGGCCGTAAGTTCCTTTGCCACCATTGTTTGTATACAAATAAAAATCCGCACATAAGAAACGGCGGCAGAATGCAAACTACTCGTAATATTTTTTTTAATTTCCACCAGTTGGTGGTGGTTGTGGTGGTGGTATTGCATTGTCATCGAAGTCACGTATGTATATCATTTGTAGCTCAACTAGACTCGTCCCTCGCAATTTCAATTTATTTAACAAAGCAGTCCACATCTTAATCAACGGCAGGCTAAATTACTCGTATTCATTTTAATCATACCTTATACACGTAAATTTCGTAATTTCAGTGGTATCTTGCGACCCTACCTTAAGGAGAGATCAAACACGAGGCTGAATCAAGAGGATCCTCTTTCACGCACGACTGTCGCCGCGTAATTCGAATGCATTCTTGTGAGGAGCCCCCGAGGAGATTAAAAAGCCTCAACCCTTAATGTGACAACGTGTACCTGGAATACAAGGTACACAAGTCGGAAATAAACGCGCAAAAGTAATTTCAATGTTATACAAGACTGATCTAACATCTACAGTAGTCAGTAGATTATTTTAGAATCCTAATGATTTGCTCAGGGAAAGGATTTACCCCCTTATTCAAAATCCATCAAACCTGTATTAGTTAACAAGCCGCTAAAGTTTGTTCGCACTTATCTGACACTTTGACATTTATATTTGTGAGAAAATAAAGGGGTTAGATTTTGCGTACAACCATTTCGGTGTCGTGGAACTTTTCTTTCACATCACGTCCCGTCACATCTCTCTATATGAGGCACCCCTTTAAGCCTTGAACGCCATCATATTTGAATGAAGTGATCACTCAGACGCCAAGGTATCAAAAATTGATGTAACGTTTAAACCAATAAAAACAATTGATAGTTGATTTTTTCATGATAGATCATGGCGTGGTGGGCACAACGACACATGACCCCTTTATGGGCTCTTGGCGTTCAAAGGGTTAAAATCTCAAGGTTCTCCTACCTACTTCATTGTCAAAGCTTCTCCTGCCTACTTTATCTCGTGTTGATACTGTTATTTTTGTAGTAACCGCTAGCGTCTTAGCTCGGTGGTTACGGGGGGATAACGTTCGGACTTCTAACACACGATGACACATCCGAGAACATTTTTTAACCCCCGACGCGGAAACCAAAAGAGGTATGTCATAAGTTTGACACGGGAACCTGTGTTTCTGTGTATATGTTTGTCTGTTTGTGGCATTGTAGCTCTTACAAGGGTGAACCGAATTGTATGCGTTTTTTTTTAATTTGAAAGCAGTTTTTCCGGCTATGGTACTTAGAGCCGTTTTTTAGATATCTAGGTAGGTAGTCAGAATTTATTAACAAGTTGTCAGTTATATCACAAACGGCCCTGCCTCTTGGGCGTAAACACTTTAATCCCTCGCTGCGCTTAAGATAATATTTTAGAATCTCTCGGTATGCACAGGATTATATTGTAGATTTTTTCGCTTCACTCAAGATTCAATATACCACCCTCGCCGTAAGTTTATCATTTTTCTCCCTGGGGACACAATCTACTATTTTTCATTGAAAAACCTCATGTAAAATATCGAATGAATTCAGACTATACACTTCATATAGTACGAGTATTGTTCATATATCTGTCGGCCGGTTTAGCCTAGTTGGTGGTGTCATTGCCTCCGAAGCTAGAGGTCCCGGGTTCGATTCCCGGTAAGGGCATTTGTTTCTGCGGTGAGCAGAGACATTTGTTTCTGAGACTTGGATATTTTCTATGTATATAAGTATATATATATATATATTAAATATATCGTCGTCTAGTACCCATAACACAAGCCTTATTGAGCTAACTGTGGGACTAGTTCGATATGTGTAAAAAATGTCCCCTAATATTTATTTATTATTATTTATTGTTATACGTGTGGTACATATGTACGTGTCTGAATGTTAATATTTACCTTATTATGAAAATCTAAGGAATAAATATGAATTTGTTCCTATAGGGTTCGGATAGCAAAGGTATTAACCGCACTTGTCCTCTAGCCAGAGAGCCTCTAGTAAGGTCGTCGAGAGGAAAGGCCTTGGGCCAGGCAGTGCTAGAAAGGAAGCGAGGTCCGGATCTTGTGCAAGCTTAGGCGACAAGTGCTCAAACAGCGGAAATAAGATATAAGGTAGGTATATGCATGTAATTATGTTCTAGAAACCGCTTGCGAGTCGCGCGAATATTCCCAAGAGTACTTAGGTCATTGACATTAAACTGAACCGCATTTGGACCCCATTTTATGCTGAGTTTCCATAAAGGTACTCGTACCCTCGCAAATTCACGACACATTTTCACAATTATGTAAGCCCGCCAATTTTGGCGTATGATAATGTACCCTCGACGTAATCGAGGGGTGTGATTAAATAAACATGTGTCTCTGTATGACTGCCTGTGGCATTGCAGCTCCCAAACGGATGAACGAATTCAATACCTTTTTAAATTGGAATTTTGTCCATTCATTTTAAATAGAACTTAGTGACCGATAGCCAATATTGAAGCTACGAATTTCACATGTTGGTTACATCTTTAGTTATATATTATTTTATTTAATAGAAAGTAGAAGTAGTCGACACTGTTCTGTTGTTGATCGAGCTGTATTAACACAAACTGTATAGAATCTAAGATCCTTCAACTCGAGAAAACGCTCCCCATTCTTATCGAATAGTGTAGCTGTGTAAGTTCCACCTACGCAAAGAGAAGGGGTCGCTATCCCGTGAGTAGTATGATAATTATGTTATTGTACAGTTGGTCTAGTTGACTCGGAATTAATCTCTCAGTCTCACGCGGATTCGACCGACTGATCTCGAGCGTCCCACGGTTTCCATTTGACCGACCATCGCACATGAGGTCCGGCACAGTCGCATTGCCTTTACGCATGACCGTTGTTGTAGCGCGACCGTACAAACGCCAACACAGCAAACTGACCATTCGTGACCCTTATTATAATGAGAATAAAGTTCCCGAATTTCACTTAACAGTGTTGCTGTTGGTACAAATATATACACAGCCAGCAGCTGACGTCACCACGCGGATTTACTCCCTTAATATAACTAGAGAGTTCTCTACATATTATTAGTTTAATCTTCTCCTTATGAAAGTATCAGTATTTCTTGTTCCCCACACGGTCAGTACAGTCTATCAAAGTAGTTCTCCAAGGAACGCACACACACATTTTAAGTATGTTATATTGATTAGTTATAGGGTAGTATTTAAGCAATATCGAAAAACTTGAGCTCGTTGCCCACCTCGCGAAACTATTGTAAGTCTTTAAGCTATGCGTTTGACTACAATAGGTATATTTCTTAATTTGATAATTAATTAAATTGATAACAATTTAAGGCCAAAACTAGCTCTATAATCCGTCTAGAAACCATATTATGGCCCTTCGAAGATGATCTTATTTTTGTTCCTTTCGGTTTCGGAGCAATTATCTTCGACATCTCCGTATATATTCTTAAAGGTAGGTAATCATTATTTTTACCCTTACGTTTTTCGCGTGTTTGGCAGCGAGCTCTAGTCATTCGTAACTGATCCATACAACATACTACCAATACCGATAATATTATCTCGTACTCGTAGTACCTAAGCTCTTAACGATGGCCGAAATTCGTCAACTGTAGGAGCGTTACTAATACCTACTTATCTGTAGTGGCAGTGTCGAAGTCCTCGAATCAAGGACTCATTGAGTGATCGAGGTTAATTGCGTTGACAGGGCTTTTAAGTCCCTTTAAATTTTCCGAAACGATAAATTTGGAACAAAATCCGTGGAATTTAGGTTATATTCATCATCATCATCATTTCAGCCGAATGACGTCCACTGCTGGACATAGGCCTCCCCCAAAGACTTCCGCAATGACCGGTCCTGCGCCACCCGCATCCAGCGGACACTTGCGACCCTTACCAGGTCATCAGTCCACCGTGTGGGGGGCCTGCCCACGCTACGCCTTCCGGTACGTGGTCGCCACTCGAGAACCTTCCCGCTCCAACGGCCATCGGTTCTGCGTGCTATGTGCCCCGCCCACTGCCACTTAAGTTTAGCGATTCGAAGGGCTATATCGGCAATGCTCAATGACCTCAGTAAAGCCTCCGAGCGAGTCGGTCTAAGGATGAACATGGACAAGACGAAGATCATGTCAAATGCCCATGTAGCACCAACTCCCGTAACAATCGGACACTTTACGCTCGAAGTTGTAGACGATTACATATACTTAGGACAGACTGTCCAGTTAGGTAAGTCCAACTTCGAGAAAGAGGTTAATCGTCGAATCCGACTCGGCTGGGCAGCGTTCAGGAAGCTACGTCACATCTTTTCGTCCAATATCCCGCAGTGTCTCAAGACGAAAGTCTTTGACCAGTGTGTGTTGCCAGTGATGACATATGGTACTGACACGTGGTCGCTTACTATGGGCCTCATAAGAAGGATCAAAGTCACCCAAAGAGCAATGGAGAGGGCTATGCTGGGAGTTTCTCTGCGTGATCGCATCAGAAATGAGGCCATCCGCAGCAGAACCAAAGTGACCGATAGGTTATATTACTTATAACCAATTTTATAACATCCGACAGATAGTTTAGTAACAATGAGCAGGTGTGTCGACTATAAGTCTGGGTCGCGAGACTAGATTTTCTAATGCATAAGGACACTCGTAATAAGTAGTTACGTATATCAGTCATTCTAGAAGATGACACCGAACTAGATCCATTTTTGACCCCCGTAAATACAGAGGGGTATTGTAAATTTCATCGAAATTGATATATATTGCTGTTTCTGATATCACCAAAATACAAAAATACTTATAGAAGAATTTCTCGACTAAAAATATACCTTTACATTTAATTTCAAAGAATTGATATTAGATTAGAATAATAGATTTCACAAATTGCGGCGGATGTGTTACTTGCCGCCATCTGTTAGATGGCTTTTGTAGAAATGAGCCGAGTTTTCCAACAGACTTCTTCATTAATAACATCTGTCACTAGATGGCTCTCATAGACTGCCATAACAAAATATTATTATAACTAGATGCTGTATATAATGTTTAATTTGCTAATTTCGTCTTAAATGCTCTAAGGCTAATTTAGTAAACAACAACAACAAGGTGTTAGAAGGTGTTGTATTGTACCTATGAATGTTAGTCTGTTTAGTCATTTTGCAAAGTAAATACAAACCTTCCAAAGTTCAATGTTGTTCAATGTTGTACCTGCACTTGTGTCTGAATCTGAAGTAGATCTGAAGACGATGCAATAGTATGTTAAAGATGGAAGGTAGTCATAGAAACAGTTAGAGCCCTCTCAAAATTGATAATGAGTGTGCAAAAACGTCAGCGGATAGTAGGATCCTAAGCAAAAATTTCATTATTGACGTAATTTATTTTTGGACCGAGGACAGTGTACCTACACTTTACCTTATTACAATGAGATTAAGTGCAGGAATGGTCAGTAAACTTTGAGTTATTTAATACTATCGGAATTTGCGGGATAAAACCAACAATTTCAAGACTTGCACGCTGATAGAAGGTTTACTTAAAACGTAGAGATGAGGATACCACCTCTACGTTTTAGGTAAACCTGTTCGAAAATATCCTACAAACCAGAGAACGCCACGAGTTGTCTACGACGCCAAGGACGACTGCCTGGCTTCCATTTCATTAGTGCGCTTATAGCAAGGATTTTATTGTAAGAGTGTAGTAGAGTTGAGAAAAACCCTTTGGGTGCCATTTTCCACGTATGATACGCTAATTTTATTCCCATAAAAAATTGAGTATGAACCTTAGTTAGATCACAATGGTACGGCAAGACAATACGCCACACATTTAGAAGTTCTTGGCGTCCAAAGTGTTCACTAGTCTACACAGCTGAAGCTGACACCGCCAGTGATAGATAATCTATCCCATCTTTCTAATGTTTAAACGTTGCCGCTGCCATATCAGACTGCGCAGCAGATGTGATAAATCGCAATGAAAGAGTTAAATCAGGCCTTGTCTCTCGGTTGTGCATTGTGGTTAGGCGTTCCTTTATTTGATAAGCAAGGATTGTGGGTCCACGAGCAACGAACTTTGCGAAAACCTTCGCCTTTGACCCGCGAGGATATAACGGACATTGTGCGCCAAGAAATTCGTAGTGCGATAAACGAATCATTGAAAGACACTATCCAAGCCTGCATAACGGCTCAATTTAGAGAAATGAAACAAAAAATCGGCGAAATCGAGGCTTCAATCACATTTATCAGCGAACAGTATGAGGACTTCAAACGGAACATTATAAATGTTAAACCTCAAATCCAGAATCTAGCTGAAGAAAACACTCAATTAAAATCCACGGTATCCCAGCTGTGTACTCGTCTCAACAGATGGAACAACTTACCCGCGCCAGCAACATGGAAATACACTGCGTACCCGAGCACGCTGGAGAGAACCTGGGACTGCTCGTGAAACAACTAGGAACGGTCATCGAGCATAAAGTTCAAGAATCAGAAGTAATGCAGTGCAGTCGAATCGCAAAGTTGAACCCCAATAACACAATACCCATACTAGTGAAATTTTCGACACCTCGTATTAGAGACAGTTTTCTCACTGCCAGCCGCAAATACAATAAACAACATACCGATTGTCCATGCTCTACTCCAAATCGAGTTGACACAGTAAAATATCTAGGTATTGTCTTGGATGAAAGGTTGAACTGGAAGGCTCAACTAGCCTCTCTTTCTTCCAGATGTCGACGACTGATCTACATTTTCAAGTTACTGGCGAAGTCAACTGATGTCCACACACTCCGTGTGGTCTATCTTGCTCTTTGCCAGTCTGTCCTTTGGCTATTGTATCCCGTCATGGGGGGGCGCCGCTTAACCCTTTATGATTACCCTAAACCGTGCCCAACGTGTGGTATTGAAAGTCATACATTTTAAGCGTCTTCGTTTCCCTACTGCCGAGCTCTACAAATTAGCAAATGTTTTAACAGTCAGACAATTATTCATCCTGCGTGCTATATTCCGTAAGCACCCTGAAGTCCCAGCTACACGTGACCTTAATAAGCGATCGTCGAGAAATGTTTGTCCTTTTAAACTTTTTGAATACCTCAGCAATTTTGGCTATAACGAAACTGAACTCCTACTAAAAAATAGGAATTGCTGACTTAGTACCTAATAATTACGCTAATCTTATATATTACCTGTCTTAAATTTACGTCATTCTTTTAAAATAGTACATTATTACAGCCGGGACGAAAGGGGTTGCCGGCCGAAGACATATAGACGTCCGAGCACGCGAGGCCGGATAGGTCTGAGGCGGGCAACCCCATATTTCCCGCCGAGGTATGTATAGTGCTTTTCTCAAACATGCAATGAAATAAACAACAAAAAAAAATAGTTTTATTTTTAATACGCATAGTGGTAGAATTTCGTGATGCCTGTGCCACAAATTTATGTGGAATGGAAATTAAAAAAGAGGACTTTGCCGGCCTAGGCCTGCAAGATTTGTATGAAATTCCATTAACGACCCCTTGTCCTAGTCGCACCTGAAACGTCAAAATCGCAGCCTATTATAAGGAACATAACATCAATATTTCATTGCATGTTTGAGAAATAGTACATTACTACAGAGGCCGGGACGAAAGGGGTTGCCGGCCGAAGACATATAGACGGCCGAGCAGGCGAGGCCGGATAGGTCTGAGGCGGGCAACCCCATATTTCCCGCCGAGGTATGTATAGTGCTTTTCTCAAACATGCAGTGAAATAAACAACAAAAAAATCAATATTTTATTTTTAATACGCATAGTGGCAGAATGTCATGATGCCTGTGCCACAATTTTAGGTATGTGGAATGGAAATTAAAAAAGAGGACCTTGCCGGCTTAGGCCTGCAAGATTTGTATGAAATTCCATTAACGACCTCTTGTCCTAGCCGCACCTGAAACGTCAAACTTCGCAACCAATTATAAGGAACGTAACATCAATATTTCATTGCATGTTTGAGAAAATGTCATAGATTGTATACCGGAATATTTAGTAATATATCCCCTTTATACATTACTTTCATCAGTAATACATCCCCTTTATACACATATGCACAGTCACTCCCTTACACACACACACACACACACACACACACACACAAACACGCACACACACACACACGCGCACGCACGCACGCACGCACACGCGTAAAAGAAACTACATCAAACTAGACAACTGGCACTCTACACCAAATTATTAAATATATACATACATATTCGGTCTCTTTAGCCTAGTTGGTAGTGTCAGGGCATTTGTTTCTGTAGTGAGCAGAGACATTTGTTCCTGAGACTTGGATGTTTTCTATGTATTTAAGTATATATCTATTAAATATATCGTCGTCTAGTACCCATAACACAAGCCTTATTGAGCTTACTGTGGGACTAGTTCGATTTGTGTAAAAAATGTCCCCTAATATTTATTTATTTATATTTCCCAGAGGGGTAGGCAGAGATCACGGATTTCCATTTGCTACGATCCTGACATACAACTTACGCTTCATGTACTCTCATGAATTCTTCAGGCATGCGCGCCGTTTTACGGTACTCTTGACCTGGCCTTTCTGCAGAATGTCTTCGATTTGGTCGGAGTATGTTCGCCGAGGTCTTCCAACTTTTCCATACACTCTTTTTATCAATCTTCTTTCATCCATCATCTCTACATGCCCAAACCATCTTAACATACCTTTCTCAATTTTCGTTACTAAGTATATCTTAACGACACGCCACAAATAACCACTCTCCTTTCATATCTCTCTCATGCTTACAGTCTCTCGTGAACAAAGTCCTCATCTCTCTCTCTCTCCACTATTTTCCTCTTCTCTCTCAAGCAAATCTTCAAAATATTCTTTCCATCTCCCTAATATACATTCCTCATCTGGTCTCTGATTGAGGTTAGCTCTGAGGTCTAAGTCTTACCTCTGGCTAGGCGAGCGGCTTTTTAGAAACACTTTATATTTGCCTGGAAATCCTGAGACGTTATCCATCTCATCATTCCGCTCATCTTTCTTTCTTTTAACTACCTCCCTCCTTTTTCCTTTTAATCACGTCTTCAAGCATGGCTTTTTGACTTCGTTGATCAGTCCTTATCGCCAAACCAGTCCCCTTCGTCATTCGAAACTATCAAATCAAAATCTAAAATACAATCTAATACGTATAAGAAGTAGGAATTGAACGTTATTTACCACTCGTCGTTATATATAAAAATTATTCGATATGTTTAATAAGTACAGTCTGACCAGTTTTTATTTGGACCTGGCCCTGTTGCGGATTTTTAGTGGTACTAATTTATTTTAATGGCAAGAAATACTCTTTGACAACAGACGTTAGACGTCATCGAATGTCTTCGATGTAAACAAACTTACATCAAGACGAAATATTCGTTTAGTCCGTTTTCACAATTGCGGTTTCACAATTGGCTGCGAAAGAAGAATTATTTTTCACTGTTTCGCAATCAATTACGAAACACGAATTTATTTGCCGTTTTCGAGATAGTGTTTTTTCTTCTTTCGTAATCAATTACTAAATAATTTACTTTTTCCTTGTTCGTAATCAATTACTAAACAAGAATTTGTACTCGATGAAGTCGAGTTCTACTATATGCTTACTGTTTAACTGAGACGGTGTCACTAAAAACGCCGCGCGTCGCAAGGGGGGTGGTGGTGGTGAGTTCTTCTTCTTCTTATCGAATCGATGGCTGTACTATGCTAAATTGTGCTGGCCCAAAAACCAGCAACGTCTAATGCCCTTTGGTTAGCCTTGACCCAGTCTTTCCGTGAGTAGGAGGATGGGCATGCCGGGCAGTTGGTAAGGTGCGCCAAAGTTTGTGGGGTGACACCACACACGCAGCGGTTAGAGGATGCCCCAATGAAACCCCACTTGCACAGACTGTCTTTACTGTGACCAACACAAGAAAGTAGTCTATTGAGGGACTTCCATACTGCCCAGGGCAGGTCGTGCCCAGGTGGTAGGCTTAGTGCAGGTTGTACAAAGTTTTCAGGAGGGAGAGCTGTTTCTTTCCACAGGTTGAGGGTCTCAATAGTTCGGGTTACTGTGATTGGATCGGCGGAATGCAGGAAGCTGGATCGGCTCTTGAAGCGAGATAGGCTCGCCGGCCAGAGTAGAGAGGATGGTGAGGTTCAGCAATTTGTGCAGACAGTTTTTCCACCGAGCAAGTGACTCTTCTGCGCACGTCGGGAGGTGCTACGACGGTCAGTGAGTAAAACATTTTAAGAAGGTTGGCTTCAAGCAACCAGTGGTACTTCGCACTTGTGATTTTTCTGGAGGCGCAAGTTTCTATAGGCTACGGTGTCTGCTTACCATCAGGTAGGCCGTAAGCTTATTTGCCACCATCATTGTATTAAAAATAAAAGAAAGTCTTTTCTAGCCCGTTTAGAGGGAGCAAAACTCGTGTTTGTCTCCAAGGGAAACAAGCGCAATAACATTCTGCTCCCTGTCGGCAGGGCAGAAATGAAGCAAAAATCACAGGCAGCAAAATCCAGATTTGCTCCCTCTAAGCGGGCTAGATAAGACATTTTTTCGAATAGGAGAAGTAAAAATAATTAGTAAAATATTTTTTTATCAGCACACTTGCTCGTCAAGGTTCTTACTGTACGCAGGCGTATATATACTATAGACAATTTACTTCCCGTGGGAGTTATGGATTTTCATAACTCTCGAGGGACTTGTGAGTTTGTGTGATCTGATTGAATACTGGTTTGTGATTGGTTGTCACATTGATGCGGCGCGCACCTCTCGCAAGGAGACACCCCGGCGATCAAGAATACAAGAGGTGAAGTTGTCAATTTCATCAATTTAGAAATTTGGATTCATTTCCTCGCAAATGTGATGAAAAACATTGTCATTAACTCGGGCGTAGGATTGCAAACTGGAATCATCATAGACATTCGTTCGCAATTTTCCGCTTACGTCCCTCGTTAAACCATGTACTATATTGCGTCCTGATTGATTACGAAACAGTGAAAAACAATTCCTTTTTTTAGTGACCAATTCATTACACAAAAAGAATAAAATAATTCTTCTTTCGGAGTTGATTACGAAAGATTATTAAAACGGCAAATAAATTCCTGTTTCATCATTGATTGTGGTACAGTGAAAAATATTTCCTTTTTCGTAACTAATTCATTACGAAGAAAGAAAAAAAAATCTTCTTTCAAAGTTGATTACGAAAGTCGATTTCGAAAACGGCAAATAAATTCCTGTTTCGTAATTGGTTGCGAAACAGTGAAAAATAATTCTTATTTCGCAGCCAATTGTGAAACCGCAATTGTGAAAACGGACTAAACGGAAATATTTCGTGATTATAAAAATAAATGTGCCGAATATCATCCAAAACGTTGTCAGAAAGCTTATTGTGAATATATTTTTTTTAAACAATAAAAGGACGAAGGATTGACCCCACACAATGTTTTGAAATTGGTTGTTGACATAACCGGTAGTACTGATAATTCATATTATAGTAAGGATTGATTGAATTGGGAAGATTGGTTGGATTTAACAAGTACACTTACTTTTCTTATTCAATGTATACGTATATAGGTAAGGCTACATACAATAACAAATATTTATATAAACAAAATAACATTACGGTCGTTGCCGCAAATGAAAAAAGACCCAATATAAAATAAAAAAGGTAGATGATTAATAAAACACTGATATGATTTATTTTAATTTAAACGTCGTTTTATGACGTCTTATACGTATCGCGGCCAGACATGAACCCTATGACACTGACAGTGATATTTCTGAGTGTTGTGCAAGTTTCGATACTTCTATTTTTCGCCCATCTTATTCTGTTACAAAATTAGTAGATTATGTCGACACCATGTCGACATGTAACTTAAAGTAGTAACAAATCTACTAAATTTCCAAAATGGTGGCATGTACTATATCTTTACTTTAGTAAAGTGTACGAACAGTTGCGTAACATTACGACATTTTTAGAAGAAATGTGTCTACTCAGTTACTATACCCGGCGCGGCCAGACATGAGTCCTATGACACTGACTAAATTGTACACTAGTCACAATATATACACAATATGTATAAAAGGGGATGGCGGGTGGCGCAGGACCGGTCATTGTGGAAGTCTTTGGGGGAGGCCTATGTCCAGCAGTGGACGTTATTCGGCTGAAATGATGATGATGATGATGATGATGTATAAAAGTCTCAATCAATATGTATAAAGTGTAGTAAAGGTTGTCTGGAAGAAATCGCTCATTTAGCGATAAGACCGCCTTTTGTTTACCTCTGCTTGTATCTTTATGCTGTCTCTATCTATAATTCTTTTTTGAGGTGTGCAATAAAGCATATTGTATTGTATTGTAACATGTGGACACAATGACTACACTTAATTACTAAAAGTACAAAGTGTGTAAACTGTTACTACACATAGATACCAATCCCAACACAGTCGCAGTGCATCGTAACAGTTACGAAACTAAATCAACTTGTAACTACTTTAAAAAATCTGCGACCGAAAATGGCTGTAAGGGCTGATACTTATGAAACCTAATCTTAAATAAAACAAAAACTGGTGTCCCCAGAAATATCCATGATTTGAGTAAAATAAAAACAATTTAATGTAACTTTTTTTAACATTCAGCACCTATAAGCATTTTACGTCACGCTCGATGAATGTAAGAATAAAAATAGATTATAAGAACTATTAAATTGTCGCTAACATTTTCCGTTCTATTTTTCTGACCTTGCAACCTGTTGTGATAAAACTTTTCAGATATGAAATTTAAACCTTTTTTACATCATAGGTTTAAAAAAACATTCATTTGTTTGTATCCGTCAAGATGTCATCAAGAGAAAAAAGCGTTCGCGAATTAATTCTGCAAAAATTTTCAGTAAATCCCAATGTATCTACTTCGGAGCTTGCGAAATCGTGCCATACAAGTCAGAGAACAGTGCAAAGGACCCTAAAAAGGTTAAAACAAGGTTTAACTACTGAAAGAAAGTTGCGAGAGGGTAATCCGACAAGAAAACGGAACAAAAAGTTAGAGTCAAGGGTGTGTAGGTTATTTGATCAAAATCCAGCAATCTCTTCTCGAGATGTGGCCAAAAAAGTTGGTACTAGTCAAACAAATGTACAGAAAATAAAAAAGAAGTGCGGTATTTCTTATTACAAAAAGCAAAAAGCCCCGAAAAGAACGGTAGAACAATATAACAGAGCAGTTAGACGCTCTAGATTACTGTACACCCTGTTAGTTCAAAATACAGGTTGCTTAATTATTGATGACGAAACTTATGTAAAGGCTGATTTCAAATCGATACCAGGAAATCAATACTTATACTATTCTTCTCGCAACGTCCCGGGTCTGCATGAATCAGAAAAAGTAATTCCAGTGGAAAAATTCGCAAAAAAATTCCTCGTGTGGCAAGCGATATGCCAGTGCGGCATGCGGAGTTCGCCCTTTGTAACCATCGGCACAGTCAACACGGATATTTATATATCCGAATGCATAAAAAAAAGATTATTACCGCTCATAAAAAAGCACATTTCTTCGACATTATTCTGGCCCGATTTAGCGAGCTGTCACTATTCATCCCGAGCTTTAGAGTGGTATAACCTGAATTCTGTCGATGTAGTACCGAAGAATACTAATCCGCCAAATTGCCCAGAACTAAGGCCGATAGAGAAATACTGGGCAAATATTAAAACAAAGTTGCGTAAAACGTGCCAGCCGGCCACATCATTACCTGATTTACCTAATACTTAAACCTAAACTGATCACAAATGATTCTGTGCAAAATTCTATGAAACGCGACAAGAGTAAAGTTCAAATATTCTCTCGTCGTGCTCTGATCACAGAATAAAATTGTGCTAACGGATCTATTTTATCTTAAACTTTATTATAATAAAGAACTTTGACTAACTTGTATGTTATTTCTTTTAGTAAACTTGAATTGAAAAGGCGACAATTAAATAGTACTCATCCTTTACTTGAGGGTGTCTCGTAGGTTTTTATTATTGGTGACGGGCAGATCTATTTATGCTACATGCCGTTATTGACTGCATGTAATTAATACACGATATTTAGCGAAATAGTAAAGAAACTCTTTACTAGTAACTTTAATCATGAAATCCCGTAAAGTAAATGCCTGTTTCATAGAATCATTAAAGAAAACTGCATAGAAAAGAGGTCACTATTATTCATATATATCTAATAACATCCTAGGAAACCAATACGTTCTAAGATCTGTCTATAATATCGATAAAAATGTTGATTATCGGGACAGCGCTATGTCCGCCATGTTTAGTTCCAATATGGCCGCAAAATGGACACGCTCGTAATGTTGACAATTCGCATCCAGAGTTTCCTTAGTCAAAGATGTCTGGCCGCGATACGTATATGGTACAGTTTAGTACTTCCTTCACATCTAAAGAGATTGTATTAGATTTTGACCCAATAAAAAAGTTAAAAAAAGGTAGTTGATTAATAAAACACTAATATGATTTATATTAATTTAAAAGTCGTTTTATGACGTCTCAGTGTACAGTAAAGTACTTCCTTCACATCTAAAGGGATTGTATTAGATTTTGATATCATAGTTTCGAATGACGAAACCATATTCTTTTATCGTATCGAATTTTGAGATAAGAAACATTATTCTTTTACCGAAACCGATTTCGAAAGAAGAAATATTATTCTTACTTGAAAACCGGTTTCGAAATTTGGTTTCGAATGTGGCCGTAGGGGTCGTTTTTGGACATCCTTGTAACGGAGGAGTTGTCCGCCTTGCTTTCGCTTGCCCTACTCCATTTCAGAGTAGAAGATGCGTTTCGCCACTCTTAACTACGCCATACGAGACACGTGACCGCACCACCGAAGCTGCCGACGCATTAGATAGGCCTCAATGCCACCAATATGGGTTCGTCGCAAGACTTCGGTTTCGCACTCTGTCGGACCATCTGATTCATGAACTTCTAGTTTATGATTTTATGAACATACTCATTAAAAACACATTCATCTCGCAATCCACCATCATCATCGCATCCAGCACACTAATTCAGCATCGCTCTCCAGAACACTAGTGATTATATGCGGTCGATGTGCGCGGTCTTCCTTCCTTGATGAGCCGAATGAAAAGTCATTCGGCTCATCACCAGGAAGTCTGTATTTATTGCCGCCCGCGACACTCCCTAGTGTCCAGAACAATCTTCCTCAATCTTTTGTCCACTATCACAAAATCAATCATACTCTTGCTTGCGTTTACCGCCTCACGCGTGTACAAATTAATCCATTTGTGGCCAAATATTGTATTTGTCACAAAAAGATTTCTCTCGAGGCAAATCTCTAACAAATTCTCAGCATTCTCATTCACTCTGAACTAATCATATGTATATGTCGTAACTGTTTCCGACAATATTAACCCTTTGAATGCTTTCATATTTGAATGAAGTGATCACTCACACGCCAAGCACTGTTGCGTTATCAAAAAATGTTGTAATGTTTATACCAATAAAAACAATTCATAATAGATTTTATTCATGATCAAAGTACACCTTCCTTCCGACCTTTATAGTGGTTGTTGGCGTAGTGCGCACGACACATGGCCACTTTATAGGTTCTTAGCGTTCAAGAACCACTAACTATTTGCCTAGTCTGCCTCCCGCGCCCGCGCAACCCGAGCCGTGACTCGCATGAGTACACCGGCGATCTGCTGCCAGTGGACACAGTGGGCGCGTTAAGGATCAAATGAGGGTTCCAATCAAATGCGTTGCTATAATGTTCTCGTATATTTTTATATTTTTATATAGAAAAATCAAATGCATTCATTCCTCATCTCACTATAAATACATGAAACTATCAGCTCATTGCATACAGCAAATATTCAGAAAATAGCATTGCCTAATTACGATATTTAGCTAGCATTATTATAACTATGCAAAATTGAATTAAAATAAGCTTTATAATACATCGTGACATATTGGATACAAAATGAAGGGTTCACGGAAAGAACATGTCTAGTCCTTTGAAATTTCAAAGGCAATTTGCACCTTATGTCTTTATCAGTTAGGAAGCTTTTTGTTATGAAATTTAAGTGGTCTGGACATGTTTTTTCCGTGGACCCATCAAATACAGTAATCAGTTATTCATTAATCATAAACTGTACGGATCTATCTGAGATAAAAGATTCAGTATACATACAATACATATTTTACACATAAACGTTATTCATTTATCTATTTTTGCTATAATTTCATATACTTAATGGCTGAATCACATGAAAGCAAGAGATAACCACTAGGTATTAATAATAAGTACGAAAGAATCTTAATCCATAAAAGCTGGCACAATAAAGAGCTAGATGAGTTACACAATCATTAACATTAACATTACACTATTACTGCCATACGGCACACATGAAAATATGTATGTCATATAAACAACTCTATACATAATAAATAAAATCATGGAATGTTATTATGATTTCCTCTTTTTGTTCACATATGGCGCACGCCATATTAACAAACGGAATAGAAAGGACACGATACAAAAATAATGCTAAAATTCTCCATTACGATAAATTATAGCAAAAATACTTGTTTACTATGTAGGCCACAAAACAATGAAAGTGGATACGCTACTGGCAGCTAACCGCGAATCGCGTCGCGCCGACAAACCCGTGTCTCCTCAGATTGCGTCTGGAAAATCAGAAAATTCGTTTACCGGTTGTACATATTTTATCTTCAGTTGAGCAGTGTTCCAGCAGCACAGCTACCACAAGGCAGCGCGCGAGCTATACTCGTATCGCGAACGAGATAGACTATCCGTCTGTGTCTAACGGGTACACACGGAAAGACCCGGATAGTTTATCTCGCGGGCGCCTAGTCTCGTTGACTTGTAAAATACAATATTTTATCAATGAACAAATGAATGAATGATATAGCTCGAGCGCTGTTAGCCGTGAGGGGGCAGGATCGGGACCGGAGATTTTTTAATGACTCTGGATATCAATGTAGTTCAATGTTCTAACAAAAAGTGTAGTAGTGACTATTTCTTTATAGACTGCGGAGGAAAGAAAAAATAAACTCAGCCATTTCCGGTAGGTACCTAAACGGAAAAATTGCCAATTTCCTTTTTATGTGAATTTGTGGTCATTAGTCATTAATCATGCGATACTGATAATGCATAGCATTGCGAGCCTCTTTGAGCTATCAAACGTGCATTTAGTCGGCAGAGTGAAACAAACTGACGAATAAATAATTGGTTAGGTTTTCGCATTTAATTGCTATTGCGGATGATGGCTACTTATTTATTTCTATCACCATTAATTACTATATTTACTACTATCACCATATTAACCAACCGTTCCAAATTAATTATATTTTTTCCGTCAAAAGCGCCTAATGTTCGTTTATATTATGGTAAACATATTGCCACCTTCGCGATTCGCATCGCGATTCGTGCATTCGCGTTGGGAGCGGTTTTTCGGACGCGAATCAAAGGGTACGAATAGCGAACACGAACTTACTGTTCACACATTCGCCATCGTCCGACCCAAAACGACGTGTAGACAAAATGTAGTGGATTGAAGTGTGAATTTTAGACATTAATGTTCTTCTTATCAACAGAAAGAGCTCATTTGGATAATGTAGCGCGCATGCCGCTATTATTTTCACGTCCTTCATATTCGTATGCGAATACACCCCACGAATGTGTGAACAGTAGTTCGCGACGGCACTCGTACACGAATATTTCGTCGAATGACGAGGCGAATAACGAACACGATAGTGTAAATCAGGGGTTCCCAAAGTGGTCCAGGTGGACCCCCAGGGGTCCACAGAAGACTCGACATGGGTCTACGTTGGCGTGACAAAAAAAATGGGGGTGCACAATTCGTAAGTGGGGGTCCACGAAAATGTATCTGGTTTCGATAGTAAAGAACGAAAACAGATATTATTTTTTGTGTTATTTTTATAGCCTGCAACAGGTCGCGAGCGCGCTGTTCCACAAGCGATCAAGTCGAGATTTGCAAAGCAACGTCGCTGTCGCCGCCGCCAAAGAAAACCTGATCAAGTTTAAAGCAAAGATCGCGTATTTGGCAGATTTGTTCAAAAAATTTTATGATATTAAACTTACAATTGCAAGGTGACAGCCTCAATTTAATAAAAACAAATTAATTTAAATTAATGAAGCAAAATATTAGTCGGCGTGAATTTTCCCAGTTTTCAAACTTGTCACAGGTAGAATGCCTTGATGATGATATTCAGACATACATTCAACATTTGAGTGCCCTGCATGATGATTTCAAAATCAGATTTCAATATATTCTGACGATGGAAATACTACCATGGATCATAAATCCATTCGATGAAGTGGAAGTGGAGAACGTGATATTACAAGAGGAGCTACTTGTGCTTAGCACTAATGAGGAGCTGAAGGTGAAATTTAAAAGAGGGTATCAAACATATTGGCTGCAGGCAGAAATACCCGAAAAATATCCTGGACTGTGGAGAATTGCGAGAAAGCTTTTGATAGCGTTTCCCTCATCATACCTTGTCGAAAAAAGTTTTAGCGTCTTTACAAACCTTTTAACACAAAATAGGAACAGATTTAATATCACAGAACGGGGAGAGTTGCGATTATTCCTAACAAAACTGAAGCCAAATATTGATAATTTGCTGTCAATCCATCAAGTACATCCCTCCCATTAAAATTATGACTATTTTGTGATTGTCGTTGTACTTAGAAGTTACATTACGTTATTTATGTTTAATTTTAGTTACTTACATTACGACTGTTATCATCATATCACAAGAAAATATACAATATTTATTTCACCACTCCGAATGGGAAGAACTGAGAATTGATTGGTTGCTTGGGCTGTGATTAAATGTCAAAAAAATAAATTTGGATGGAATTTCATTCAATTACATTATATAATAAAAGTAACCAATCTATTCTCACTTTTTTTTTCAAATCTGTTAATTCATGATTGAAACTCAGCCGCAACGAAAATTTCCATAGCTAGATCGTCTCCAGACATAGGTAATCTTCACATTTTTTTGCCGAGTTTTGGGAATATGGTAGAAATGTGGTGTAGGGGGTCTACCAGAACCAGTTAACTTTTGAAAGTGGTCTATGAGAAAATAGTTTGGGAACCCCTGGTGTAAATCTAGTGTGAGCTTAGAGCACGTTCAGATACGGCGGTTGGCGTCCGCGAACGCGCGTGTTTTAATTGGGCCGGCCAGACGGTGCATTTGACGCGCGTGTGGCTGCTGGCGGGATTCGGAGCTATCACACTCCATTTTGAAAAATAATAACAGAAAGTTTGGCCGAGTCCGTCCTCTCGCGGCGACTGACGTGCGTGTACTGAACGCTAACATGGCCATCCTATGACCTCGACTCGCGCATAAAAAGCCTCATCTGAACGAGCTCTAAGCTCACATGAACGCGCTTCAACGCGTGGTTGTAAGATTTATTTATTTATTAGGAAGGTACACTTTATAGACATCATACAATACATGATACAGTTCATTCGCACGTGTTCAGTAGCTTGTAGACTAGCATGTTATCCAAAGCTAAGTGCACACAGCTTGATCAGTAACAAAATTACCCTATTCTATTGTGGCCAAGTCGAACCAATGATGCATCTACTATAGAGTAGTAGTAGATTACGTTTAGATTTAACACAAGTAACATAAGAGGTCCCGGGTATGTCCTAAAACTACGACCAAGACCACCGTGGGATCGGCAGCAGCATTCCTGAAGTGCGGTGGAGTAACTGCGATCGCCAACCCCGCATGCCAAGCGTGGTGATTATGGCATTTACCCCCCATGAAATTGGGGGAGGCCTATGTCCAGCAGTGGACGTCCTTGGGCTGATATATTATATTATTTATATTAACATAAGAGGCGATAAAAATTTTTAGCTTGTGAATTCAAGAAATGTAGACCTTTCAGGAACGAACTTAAGTAGACAAATTCAGTGTTAAGCGTTACTTAAGGGATGAGAAAGATTGTAACAATGGTATATTATTGTTGGGGCATAGGAGGCAATTCCAGGCTGAGTATTAGTATTAAACGTACGACCTTGGGACATCGAGTCGAGAGTCTGGAATGGAAAGGGAAATGGAATCGGAAAGGGATTTACCACTCGCGCGTGCGCGTGTGGACGGATGCTATGGGCGAGTGGTACCTCACAATCACGCGAGTTGAAACCGCTCGCGCGCGAACCGCCTCATCTGGCCCAGCTGTAAGCCAAGAGCTACGAGTACGTACCGCTAGTGCGCCGCGTCGGCGTAGAGCGTGGTCGCGATGTAGGTGGTGGGCACGAAGCCCTCCTCGCGCGTGAGCTGCCGGCGCACGCGCGTCCAGCCGTCGCCCGCGTCCGTCTCGAGCACGAGCAGCCGCTCCCCGCACTCCATGCGCATCGTCGACCCCGTGCCGTTGGCTGCGGACAACATCACTCGTGTTATGTCGAATAACATCGCTACTTGCTCCTTAGGGTGGTATTCCACTCATCCAATATCTTTGTCCAATCTTTGATCAAATTTCTTTGATGGAGGCCCATTCCACTTATTATATTGGCTATGTGCACGTCTGAAACGTCAAACGTCAAAGGTCCCGAGACAATATCAAAACTCAGAGATGTCAAATAATGACACATGAATATTTTATTTACTTTTGTAAACGAGAAAGACCCCGTATTGGAATTTTTACTGAAATAAATAAGAGAATAAATAAATACATACAAACGAAACGAATCGTAGGAAACCGTTAAGAAACCAATAGAAAACGTGAAAATAAATTTGACAGTGGTCCCCGGTAAGTACACATTTCTGCCATGGTGTGCGCTACGATCGCCTAGCTTACCCCCACCACCTACTTCGCACATAGCCAATAGCTTTGTCCAAGTTTTTTTTTCATACGAGGCTTGCACTGAAAGTGGCGGGAATCGAATACTTATTAATTTATTTTTAACATGTATTATACCTTTTTATAATCTCTGAAGTTTCCTTATCTCAACACACTGGCCACTTAGAAAAAAAAAGTATGGTTCGGTTTCAATTGTTTATTGAAGTCGTCGAGTCACTGCTTAAAATGGAATTGTGCCGTGAAAATTTCAGAGCTATGATTTATTATGACTTTAAAAGTGGACTAACACAAAAACAATGTGAAGAGCGGATGGTTGCTGCTTTTAATATTGAAGCTCCTTCAAAGACTACAATATACAGGTGGTATTCAGAATTTCAACGTGGCCGTGTATCCCTCACCGACGAAGTGCGTGAAGGTCGACCAAAATTGGCAGTCACGCAAGAAAACGTCGATGTTGTGCGTCGTCTGATAAATGAAGACCGACATGTGACATATCGGGAAATTCAAGAGCACCTGGGTATTGGAAAGAGTCAAATACAAATTATTTTAAAAGAAGAATTAGGCGTGAAAAAGTTATTTTCCCGTTGGATACCTCACCTATTGTCTGACGAGCAGAAAATAGTCCGTGTCAATTGGTGCCGCAAAACTTTGAAAAGATTTAACAAGGGACGCTCAAATGCTGTTTTTAGCATAGTATCAGGTGACGAGTCGTGGATATACGCTTATGAGCCTGAAACTAAAAACCAATCCCGAGTATGGGTCTTCGAAGACGAGCTCAAACCCACAAAAGTTGTTCGTTCTCGCAGTACGGCTAAGAAGATGGTGGCTACGTTTATCTCTAAATCTGGTCACGTAGCTACTGTGGCTCTTGAGGATCGTAGAACAGTCAATGCTGATTGGTACACCACTATTTGTTTGCCGAACGTCTTTGCTGAACTCCGAAAAACAAACCCTAGTCGTCGCATCATCCTTCACCACGACAACGCCAGCCCACACACCGCTCGGACAACAACTGAGTACCTGGACGGTGAAAAAGTCGAAATATTGGACCACCCTCCATATAGCCCTGACTTAAGTCCCAACGACTTTTTTACATTCCCCAGAATCAAGGACAAACTGCGTGGTCAGCGGTTTCAGACGCCAGAAGAAGCAGTGGAGTCCTATAAAATAGCCATTTTGTCGACCCCTACTTCAGAGTTCAAAAAGTGCTTTATGGACTGGTTTGAACGCATGCATAAGTGCATGAAATACAAAGGAGAATATTTTGAAAAACAATAAAAATAAATAAACTCACTTATACTGCATATTTTCTTCTATTCCCGAAACTTTCAGTTTTACCCTCGTACGTAGCAATATTGATTTAAATTTCATCAGAATCTTTGATCAAATGTTAGGGTCCCTTCCAAGTTAAATGTATATTGAACAAATATATTGGATGAGTGGAATACCACCCTTAGCTAGGTATGGTGTTGTATTCCTGGTGGTGAGTAAGGTCGCCAGAGCTCCCGAGGATGCGCTGTGTTGGGAGAGAGGGGCCTGCATATGTCTCTAGCTCTTGACAGCGGGAGACATCTGCGGGTTCCTCACTCTCGACACAACGCATCCCCAAGTCATTAAAGGGTCGGCAACACACTTGTGATTCATCTGGAGTTGCAAGTGTCTGTCTATATCGTCCCACTATTGGACAGACTTTTTTAGACATATTTAGGTATCGCTGGCGTGGTAGGCACGGCAGTGAATGGCAACTTTAGGTGTTCTCGGCGTCCAAAGGGTATTTTGAAATCTAGTTACACTGCATTTTGCGTACGAAAACACAATATCATAATCACTTATTGCATCAACCTGTGTTTAATCATTTTGTGATGCACACCACAGAATAGTAAGGGTTCAGACCGCCAACTCACGAACCAAAAATATAGACCGCAAGCAAATATTTTTAATCTGTACCCGCTGGTAGATTTCTGACGTTTATTTTTTTTAATTATTGAATGGCACTGTGGCAATGGAACTTACTGTGAACATCCAACGATAAATATATATAGCTCATTTAAATTTAACTTTGTGTAGAAGCTCACGGCATTTCCAATAGAACACCAACGTCCGATATAAAATGAAACTGGTGTTCAATTGAAATACCGTGAACTATGTTGAGCCGTATCTTAGTTAAATGAAATTAAACAAACATTTTACTTATCAGCAGTTTTATATTTTAATTTATCTCATCTCATATCCGGGAAAACGATATATCTTCGTCCTTTCACAACAACAACACTCGTACATTTTGCAAAATGAGAACTTGCATGCCATACCACATACGACTTAGGTACTTCACTATCTTCCATTTGTTGTGCAAACAATGGTTATTACGCGCTTCCAGATGAATTTTTGATTAGATATACACTGTTTCGTTTGTTTACTGCATAGTAAACTATCAATACTACAATTTAAATATCAATATGCAAAAATGAAAAAAATGTTCAGAGACGACTAGATGAAATTCCGAGGAGACGCCATTTTATTTTTATTTGTCACTTTATTTTGACGTTTGACGTCCAATGTGTCAAGGCAGTAGCCAATCAGAGCTCGGTAAGTCGTCAAAATCTTTTTGACACAATATGGCGGCTATTATGCACGTTTCGTTCTACGTAGATAAACAGCCGTGATGCACACATAGAAATTAACATTCCCTCATTCAATTCATTCGTGCCAGCTCTCGTGAATCGACCTGTATGCAGAGGACCTACTCCGAACTTCGTGTCGTGCCGTCCTTTTCACTATATGACGGAAATTGACGGCATCGGATCGTTGTAGGAAGTCACTAAATACGGTCGGCTGTTAGTAGAGTGAAATACCTTACGGAGCAGACAACCTGTGCAGAGAAAGCAAGGTTGCGTTTAACATACTTGGTAAGGTGCGGCTTTACGCACGTCACGTCACGTTGACGTGCCAGACGAACAGCGTGAGACGTATAAAGGCAGTCAAAGATGGCACACTAGTGCCACCACCTGCGGGGTTGTACTAGAGATTCCCCCTGGATTGTCCACCCACCACGTGTTCCTATCGCTCTAATGGGCTCGGCTTGTAAAGCCACAATCAAGTAGAGGCTATGCAAAATCTTTAATATTAAGATTAAGGCCTCTGTTTTGCAAATGAATGTACAGCCTAAATTGAAATAAAGATTTTTTTCAAGTAAAAAAACCAATGGTTACCTTCAAACGGATAGAGCGCCTTGCAGTACCCCAGCGGCTGCAGATCCGGTTCGTAGTAATAGTCGAAGTCCGACTCGTGATCGTTGTCGTGCTCCCCGTTTGTGTGGTCGGCGTGCGCGGCGGCCAGCTCGCCGCCGAGGCCGGACTCGGGCGAGCCGCCGGCCGCGCGCCCGCCCGCTCCGCACACCGACCCGCCGCCGGCGCCCGCGCCCGTGCCCGTCGACACGGACGACTCGGATGCGGAGCGCGACAGCGAGCCGCTGTTGGAACCGATGCTGGAAGAAAATTTAAAAACATTGAGCAGACATCCTCTAGATGATATGTTTGCGCATGTCATACACCCCAGACCGAAAGTATGGAAACATTATTTTTTATTGAAGGATTCCAATGGTTATTGTTGTGTATTGGTAACCAATTATTAAAAATACACCTAATCTTATTAGATCTTAATAGACACATCCCAGTAGATTGTAAAAAACTAAATAGCAGATTGTGAACTAGACAGATAGATTGTAAACTTTTTTTAAGAGTCCGCAGTAAGCTCGGTTCTCCATGCAAACATAGTTATAGGTCGCGCCACGTAAGTTTAGCGGTGAACGAAACGTGGAGGGGATAGCTGCGCATAGGTACTGTCGCGCGCGCAATTGTTATTTATGTCTACAAATTGATTACAATAATACTTATTACTAAAGAACGTGTTTTTGTGTGTCCTTCTTTTATATCTAAGCTAGTTCGTTAAAACTAGTCTCATATACATGGATGTTTCCCAATCACGCCACATTTAAATCCACATTGCCGCTGTCCAAGTGACTGAGTATCATATTCGTAGTATCGTCAATCAGACTTTTAATATATTTCTAAGAATCAATTAATTCATTAGCTGTCTTTAAGAATGCACGCCATATACTATTTTCCGTGCCTGTCTTCACAAAACAGTATTTCTTCTAGGCATATTCACTGTTTCAAATCACAAATAAACACAAACTTAATTAAAACAGTAAATAAAATACAAACTCAAACTTAACAGAAAACAACTACAGTAACAACAATACAATTTAGAACAACTGTACACCACAAGTGAGCGGGGCGTCGTATCGGTGCGCGGGACAGAGTACGACTGGAGAGCTAATCAGCGCTAACGCACGCCCGCGCGCGCCCTTGCACTCCCCCGAGATACCTTATTTTCAACTTCTGCGCATAAATGGTCAGCGCTAAACTTACGTGCCGCGACGTGTACGCTCTAATTTTAAAACGCCTTGCTGAAATAACATGAAACTTTGTATACACAATGGGATCCGGCATATCTAGGTCGGAAATTAGTTTCTAGAAATTTAAATAGAAAAAAAAGTACAGCGATTACGAGGCTTGCACTGAAAGTGGCGGGAATCGAATACTTATTAATTTATTTTTAACATGTATTATACCTTTTTATAATCTCTGAAGTTTCCTTATCTCAACACACTGGCCACTTAGAAAAAAAAAAGTATGGTTCGGTTTCAATTGTTTGTTGAAGTCGTCGAGTCACTGCTTAAAATGGAATTGTGCCGTGAAAATTTCAGAGCTATGATTTATTATGACTTTAAAAGTGGACTAACACAAAAACAATGTGAAGAGCGGATGGTTGCTGCTTTTAATATTGAAGCTCCTTCAAAGACTACAATATACAGGTGGTATTCAGAATTTCAACGTGGCCGTGTATCCCTCACCGACGAAGTGCGTGAAGGTCGACCAAAATCGGCAGTCACGCAAGAAAACGTCGATGTTGTGCGTCGTCTGATAAATGAAGACCGACATGTGACATATCGGGAAATTCAAGAGCACCTGGGTATTGGAAAGAGTCAAATACAAATTATTTTAAAAGAAGAATTAGGCGTGAAAAAGTTATTTTCCCGTTGGATACCTCACCTATTGTCTGACGAGCAGAAAATAGTCCGTGTCAATTGGTGCCGCAAAACTTTGAAAAGATTTAACAAGGGACGCTCAAATGCTGTTTTTAGCATAGTATCAGGTGACGAGTCGTGGATATACGCTTATGAGCCTGAAACTAAAAACCAATCCCGAGTATGGGTCTTCGAAGACGAGCTCAAACCCACAAAAGTTGTTCGTTCTCGCAGTACGGCTAAGAAGATGGTGGCTACGTTTATCTCTAAATCTGGTCACGTAGCTACTGTGGCTCTTGAGGATCGTAGAACAGTCAATGCTGATTGGTACACCACTATTTGTTTGCCGAACGTCTTTGCTGAACTCCGAAAAACAAACCCTAGTCGTCGCATCATCCTTCACCACGACAACGCCAGCCCACACACCGCTCGGACAACAACTGAGTACCTGGACGGTGAAAAAGTCGAAATATTGGACCACCCTCCATATAGCCCTGACTTAAGTCCCAACGACTTTTTTACATTCCCCAGAATCAAGGACAAACTGCGTGGTCAGCGGTTTCAGACGCCAGAAGAAGCAGTGGAGGCCTATAAAATAGCAATTTTGTCTACCCCTACTTCAGAGTTCAAAAAGTGCTTTATGGACTGGTTTGAACGCATGCATAAGTGCATGAAATACAAAGGAGAATATTTTGAAAAACAATAAAAATAAATAAACTCACTTATACTGCATATTTTCTTCTATTCCCGAAACTTTCAGTTTTACCCTCGTATTAAAGTTTTCATACAATATATATCGTCGTCTAGTACCCATAACACAAGCCTTATTGAGCTTACTGTGGGACTAGTTCGATTTATGTAAAAAATATCCCCTAATATTTATTTATTTATAATTATTTATTATACAAGACGTAAAAATTTCAAATTAAAGGGAAAATTTTAAAAATTTCGTGACATTCGTGATTGAGTTTCGTGTATTGAAGGATTTCGTGGACAAGCTTGGTTGTTCCGATAGCTCAGAGGCTAGAGCGATTGGCCACGTATGCCAGATGTCGCAGGTTCGAATCCTGATCGGAGCATTAAATTTTTCAATTTTTTCCCTTGAATTTGAAATGTTCGTTAGCAGCGTTACTGCTTTAGTACAAAATTAAAATTAAGACGTAAAAAACTCAAAAACTCGCTGTATTTATTTTTCTATTACAATTTCTAGCAACAGAAACTAATTTCCGACCTAGATATGGGGCCTCCCATCGTGTATACAAAGTTTCATGTTGTTTCAGCAAGGCGTTTTAAAATGAGAACGAAACTACGTTTGCATGGAGAATAGAGTTCAGCCGAGCGTACTGGCGACTCTTAATTGCCTTTTTACATAATGTTGTACCGGCAATATTCGTAAGCAGAACTGGGGGTTTTTACTTCAAAAATGTTCTTTTATCATTTATATTGTTTTGTTTTGAATTGTCAAATGAGTAGTTTAAAAGTCCATAGCAAAAAAGCTGTTTTAACAAACATGTGAATAATGTGTCAAGAAATGCATCATTGTCGTCTAACATAATACAGTTGATAGGAATATTAATAGAAATCTGAATATAATAATGATAATATTTGTTTCTTTTCAATACAAAATACTTTTTGTATGAAAACCACAGGTTTGTATCATCATATATATATAAGCATGTTTTCAAACTTTTGGCCTCGGGTGTATATTCTCATCAGGTTGAATTACGCGGTTTATGCGTCGGCGGGTTTAGGCTGGGTTGCACAGACTTATGATCAACGTTAAATATGGCGCCAGCAGCTGTAATCCCATAGAAACTTGTCAAACTTTCCATACATTCCAATTTTAACGAACACAGCTTACGATTACAGACGGTTTGGTGCAACCCAGCTTTAGACTATGGCAATAACAGACGGTTTGTGGAGAGCGATTTACAACCGATATAGGAGATACTTTATATAAGTAGGTACCATCTGTGGCCGAAAACGCCAGCCGAAAGAAGAAGAAGAGACTCACTTTGTTTTAGTGTCCCCTTCTATTATGGGTAAGAACTAAAACTATATAAGTATATACGTGCATATCTTTTACTTATATGTCAATGTGCGTGAGAGGGACATGTTAAGACAAAGTGAGTATCTTTCGGCCTCGTTTTTCAGCTTGTCTATGTGTAATTTAAAACCAATCATACAACATAAAGTATTTTTTTTTGTTAGGGTTTTGTAAAAAAAAGTATGGTCTTTAGTTTTGTGTGAGCAGGCCTCCTTAAGCTGATATGTTTGCGCATTTCAGACTGTCTTTGCTTAGCCCACCAACGTACTATGCGTTTCTATATGAAACAGTATATTTTGATCCACAACGCACTACGCGACTGGCCGCAAACCGCCTCCGGCCAGCCGCTAGTGCGTTGGCGAGCTTAATCTGTAGGTGGCACTTACGGCTATTAGTTGTGTGCCATTTGAAAAGTTTTAAAAAAATGCCTTCAAGTACATTTCAATACTGCACCATTGACACGAAGAAGCAAATAAAAGAACACTACAATCACTTTTCATCGTTTTTTACATATATTCAGAAAAATAATTAAAACATATTTATTAATAATGTGTAATAATTTATACGATGCGCGCAAACTTTACTCTAAGGCTCCGTAGGGAGAAAGAGAATGTCAGTCGTTATTGTTCAATTTATAAATAGTCAAGTTATACCAAAACATTTATCGCGTAGCATTGCACAAGATAGATATTTATACTTTATAGTCATTATGACTCTAGCCAATTGTCACATGATAAACATAACCGTACTAAGTCTTAAAGTCTAAATTAACATTGGAAGTTATTTTTTACACAATGCTTTGCATAATTGGGTCAATCAACTTTTCCTTGTTGTCATTCTGCCCCATCACTCTCATCAGCGAAGAGACAACAGTAACCGAGTTGACCAACGTCAGAATGGGTTTATAATCATCACTAAAACTCATGTTTAGTAGACTTAAGCCCTATAAAATCTTGGTGTCAAAGGTTTACTCACGAGACATAACCATAGTAATGAGCAACAAGGAAAAGTTTGATTGATCCAATTAATAAAAGTACTTAGAAACCAATCAATTGGTAATTCGCTAAACAGTGATATCCAAAAGGTTTCATTTTGATTGTTGGACTGTCACATATTTTTCACCTTCAAATAAGTTCATTCTAAAATGACGTCACAAATGTTAAAAAGATCTAAATTTTCATAGTTCTTAATTCGCCATGAAATACGTTCGCCAGCCATATGTATTATACATAAAAAATAAATAATATAATTCAATTAATTTAAGGCAGCAAAGTAGACCTTCGCTAAGCGATTGAAAGCGTCAATTCATTGCGCGCCGGAAGCAAGTTCGTTTGCCTGTTAGCACATAAACATCACATCAAACATCATTAGCAGCACAAACCCAATCATTTCGCAACTCGCCAGAGCGAAACTAAATTAATAATGCGCATTAAATAACCGAATCTGGAGGACAGGTGTGGGAATTTTAGATGCTTAAGTATCATTTGATTCACTTTCCTTTCCTCTGTAATCCATTTTAATCCCTACTAATATCATAATCATAAATGCGAAAGTAACTGTATGTTTGTTGGTTACTTTCTTTGGCTTAAAGCGCTGAATCGATCTTGATTAAATTAGGTACATTTATTCCGTACGATTTCGTAGTGTGTTCGATTATTGAATGGTCATACTACTACATAAATTAATTATGTGATCATTATATCATTCGCTTTGCTTACTCCATGCAGTCGTCTGAGACTTACATCTAGTAATGTCGTTCATGTCAACAACATTGTTATTTGTATTGGCTTAATTGAGGGGGGTTATAGGTAATCCCATTCCCCGGCTCGGGAGCTGGGAATAATCCCCTAATAAAGGCTAGGTCAAACAGCGAGCGCGACCGTTGCGCGCCGGAACGTACGGTATCAGGTTAGCGACGCCGCACAGGCTGCGTGACTCGATCGGGACGTCGTGTAGCCGCTACGTGACCAAGCCCTAAATCACAATGTTGCCGGCAATCGAATGTCTAGACATAACTTATCTATTTATTAACATAGTTGATCTGGTGAAGAGTTCAAAATAGTGTAGTGTGTGTAGCTATGTATTTATGTATTCCCTTTAAAATATTTCGTTTAGAGACTAGACTTCCACACTGCGAAGTCATCACAGTGTGAAAGTCTAGTCTCTCACCCACAAAGGTTTCAGGTCAATAAAATTGTTGGATTGTAGGCTAACAATCGTTTCATTAACCATACAGATCCCTATACCAAAACAAGTTACATTACAAGTCGACAAAAATGAAAACATTTAGACCACAACATGTTACCACATCAATTCACATAATGCAATTTATAATATTTTACTTGTAAATTGTAATGGTAACCTTTGCGCGACCTATCGGTCCGAGCCTACTATGCAAAGTAAAATGTACTACTATCCAAAGTAAATATGTAATCACAAGGGCCTTAACACCTTTTTACTGTGTCGTTTTAATGTCATGTTAAATTTTAAACTGTCATAGTAAATTTCCAACGGGTGAAAGTGACAAAGTAGCAAAGTGCCCAGTTACTTATGAGTTGGACTGCACTGTAGGTATCAAGTACCTGGTGGGATGCGCGGGCGCAGGCGCCGCGCCATTGGTCCTCGCGGCGGGGTTGAGCGGCGCGGCGCACACCTGGCTGTTGGCCTCGGCCAACAGCTCCTCGAACTTGCGTAGTTGCGCTCGCAGCTTCTTCAGCTTGTCGCAGCACTCGTTCAGTTGCCCTGCCGATTTCGTTCCACATCATGATGTGCTCAACAATAACTGGGATAGTGAATGAATGAAATGGATGCGTTTTCGACGCGAGTTTGGAAATACAATCGAGACCGAGTTCGAGTGGAAAATGAATATATTTTCTCGACATTACTCACCAGACAGCTGCATGGTCATATTATAACTTCATTACGGCATGTCAGACAAAATTTTATTAGGAAACGAACCGAACATCTATAATTTCATGTTTAGCCAATATAATTCGGATTCAAAACTGGGTAATCAAAATCTGTGTTTCACATATGTAGAGGCCGGGCAGCTTCTCTCTAACCTATATATAGGTTTCCATTGACGTATTTTTCTCGCTAACACTGACTTTTTGAGTTATGTATTCATGTATGTAAAATTATTTATTGTATGTACATGAGTAAAATACAACAAAAATAAAAACAATTACAAAAATAGTTGGCATCTGTACAAAGGCGAGCTTATCCTATAAGGGATTTATTCCCGCTAACCTTTGAGCAATACTTATTTACGATTCAGTGGCTATCGCTTCCTGACACTGGACAGATAGCTTAGAAAATAACGTATTTAACACCATTAGAAATATAAATAGTCGGGGAATCACCGCCGAGGCATATATCAAAAATACGTCACCACGATGATGTTACGTGGTTAGGCGTTAACTCTGAATCACCCCCCCTTAGATCCTATTCTTAGCCCAGATAATTAATGATATTATTATTATTGTTTATAAAACCTCATTATTTTGGATTACACTATCATCTGGATGGAGGAGGCAAAATGTTTCGTCTAGACGTGTCCACCCTTTTAATTATTACTTAACATTACTTGGCTCTTCTTTATGCTATGTTTGGCACTTTTAATAAGAAATCTAACCGCAACAGTCCACGAACCGTGATTTCATAATATTGAAATGTTGATAAATTGTTTCTCACCTTCTACGGTCATTGGGTCTCCTAATGTGGGATTTGTTTCATAAACTCCTTTCATCTTCATCAGTCCATCCATAGCAGCTTGCTCTTGGGCCACCTAGAATAAACATATATTTCATTATCAGATTTACAATTTTATCATTCATGGTTGCATGCTAATAGTTGAGTTCGAGAGGATGGTAGAAGATCGACAGGTGAAGAGAACATACTTGGGCCGACCGACCGAATGGCGGTCTTTGGGTCACCTCAGTGTAGCTGGAAGGATTTGGTGAACGCGGACCTGTGGGAGCTCGGAGCCGGTGTAAGCTGGCGAGAAATTGCACAGGACCGAGTAAAGTGGCGTGCTCTTGTGTCGGAGTAATTATTGGGTAGGCCTTGAAGACTAACCGAGTTAATGCAGTTCGTGTGGATTATCAAGCCATAGAATGTTTGATGTTCAAATAGATCACATTCTATAAAAGCTAATAAAGTGACCACTTTTATAGAGCAACGATATTGCTACACACATTGCGTATAAAATACATATGGTTCAGTAATTATTAAATCTAGTGTTTATGTAGAAATCACTTGCCTGTTTATTGAGTTCGTGCACCTTAGCCTGCAGTTTCTTTTTCTTCTGGTTTGGTGGCAAGTCTGAATAATCCTCCTTTCCATCCGTAGACATATTGTTCTGTAAGCGTTTCAGCACATCGTGAACATATTATATCGTAAACCAAAACAAGCCACGCGAACTTCACACACTACTATCTAAATACTAGTGTCGTAATAACATTGTTATGTATTTACAGTTAAATAGGTTGTAATGTATACATACAGTCGCTGATATTTTGTTTTGATAATTCATATCACCCCAAATTCTCAAATTTAAATATAATGTTAATATATATGTACCATAAAATGGTCCTACTTTGCTTCTTCTTTTCTTCGCCGTTCATTGTTGGTCACTGGTACTGGTCAATTGTTTATCATCATTCTCTTGCCCTTTTCCCATTTATTTGGGGTCGGCGGGGTTTCTTCCATATATCTCTGTCACGCGTCATCTCTTCATTCACATCTTTCCTATTCATATCACCTCTCACACAATCCATCCACCTTTTGTTTGGCCTACCTCGTTTCTTGCATCCATCCACATTAATATCCAATAGTTTTCTGGTTACATGGCTTTCATCCCTCCTCATTACATGCCCGTACCACGCCAGGCGATTGGGTCTTAGTTTTTCGGCAATGGGCGCTACTTTCAGGCTTCCCCTTATATACTCATTCCGAATCTGGTCCATTCCCGTCACACCACACATCCATCTCAGCATTCGCATCTCTGTAACATGCAGTCTCGTTTCATCCATCACCTTTGAGGCCCAACATTCTGATCCATACATGACGACAGGTCTTATTACGGTCTTATAGATTTTACCCTTCAATCGAAGAGGCATTCGGGCGTCACAAATTGTTCCCGAGACGAGATTGTTTATCATATGAATAAATTAATTTCTACAAAAACCGTGATTGCGCGCTGTACTTTTAATTTATAAAATATATTCAAAGGCATTACAAATACATTGTTCGGAGCATAGGTATGAGTAGTTCTATTTTACGGTACGTGAATCGTGATAATCGTGATATTGATATGATATACATAAAACACAAATAATCAATAGCGTCAAACACAAATTAGGTACATTTAATATACAATAAATAAATTGATAGGATTGGCAGCCTGTGCCGAAAATACTGAAAGCCGTGCAAGCATGAAAGTTAGACAAGCGAAAAGAAGGCAAACTTACGGTCCATTGTTTATGACACATTGTACTAGGTTGTCCACGATACTTTTACAATAAAAAATTGTACCATTCATTGGCTGAATATATTGCCTGTTGTAGTAAATAACGATCTACTTTAAATGCACTAACAATAACTCTAATTGTTGGGCTCCCGTGAAGCCCTGTCATAATAAAAATGTAAACTAAATATCATGACGACGATTATGAATTATGAATGTCAGGGTTCCATTCTACAATTGTTATTAACCGTACAATGTTAGTTACACACATGTTTATTTTAAACATAATTGTTAACATAAAGTGACTCATTTTCACACATTTAACAATCGCAATATGATGAATCACTAGTAATATTAATATTATATTTACATATTGGGTCTTGGTTCAGCCAACTTTAGAATATTATTATTAAACTAGCTTTAGACCTTTCTATCGTGACTAATGTTAGGATTTCTGTAAAGTGATCGACGCGAAATGCGACAAGTAGCATGTTGTCATAAACAGAGTGGACCGTGTGAGTCACGCTGCACTGACCTTGAACGAATTGCACGCCTCGACAATCTTCTGTGGCCAAAGCGTTAACGGCGCGGAGTCGCGGGGAAGGCAAACAAACAACATTAAATAAATAAATGACAGAGCAGGACAACACCGCTCGACAGCCACACAAGCCACGGGTAACGGACGTCATCCTGCTGCGAAGGGTGTGTACGAAAAAAAGCGATGTCCTACAGTGATTATGATTCAGATAAGTAAATGATCAACCAAAACGAAAACTCAAGGTTTATAGCAAAACAGGTCGTGTTAAATAAAATGATGTAGTGGTCTATCATGCTCTCTTACGTCCCCAATCATCGGTGGCAACTTACATTTTCCGTTCGTGACAAGACACCGGCCGCAGACAGCCAATTAATATCAATCGGTTGTTATGTGAACCCATGTTAGGTGGGGATCGAGGGAGTAAAAGACAAAAATAATTAGTACCTCCAAATTATATCATAAATAATAAAAAAGTGAGCTGGCGTTTAGTAATCAAGCCTCCGAACTAAACAAACATTAACATTTCATTAATGCAAATCGAACAAATCTTACATAACTAGACGCCAGCTACGAAAACCATAATAAAATATAATATTATATATAAATGATTTCCGATAACGTACTTTCAATTACGTAAATAGTACAAATAATAATTCATGCTCTTATTACCTACCATACATAGAATACGTAGGTATAACATATACGAATAAGCTCTGTAGAATCAATAAGCACAGCTCCTTCAACCATAGATAAAAAGCATATTAAAATACCTACTTTAAATGGGGAAATTACTATAATCTAACTATTATACAAGTTCTATCGCTCTATCTCTACGCTACCAACGATCCTTCGGTTCACTATATCTAAGAACGTGCAGTAATATTGCTGTCGGTAACTTTAGCATTATATACGTATGTTGCATTTATTTTCTCTCGACCTGTGTGTACATACTTTAGACTCTCAGCGCCAGGCATTACCAGGGCAAATACACACGTAAATAAGAAATTATCGTGTTATCAGTGTGAAGTAGGTAGGTACTTCAAAACTAGAGGTAACATTCCATATGTTAAATTACCTTCTCAATGTTAGAATTACCTTTGACAACGATCCCGAGTACGGAGCACAGAATCTTAACACTTTGATGGCCACTATTCCAGATACAATAGAATTACGCCTATAGGCGTCTACTGTCCATCAATGCATTAAAGATACTCAAGGCGATGACATTGCCAAATTCATTAATTATGACAATCTATAAAAAGTGTAACTTCATTTTTTGTATTATAGCGTACAGTTTGCCATAATGTCATAAACCGACAATTGTCAATCTCCAAAGAAGAAGCATTCTGAGGAACCGCCAGGCCACTAACTCAAGAAAATAAAGACTTCGCCACACAGCTGCACGACGGCGAACGATTACTACGATTAGGCACTTCGTTTTATGTGGCGGAAACTTTAAGACACAGCGTGAAATAAAAATATATTTCGTCCAGACTTAACAGCACGCTAATCAATTCTACGATAAGCATAGGTTTAATTACTATCAAAATGTTTGTAACCAGTTCTCCAATTCTCTTCGACGACAACTTAAGTATCGAAACGGGGGTATCGGAATATTAGGCAAAATGAAACTTAGGGTGGCATTGCACCAAACCATCAGTAATCTGATTGGATGGAAAGTAAGACACTTTTCTATGGGATGAAAGTTTGTGGCGCCATATTTAACGATGATAGGCCTGTAATCGTAAGTTGGTGCCCACCTTAAGTCGTAAATAACAGAGGCCGGAAAGGGTGTGCCATTCTTATGAATGTCATCATAAGTAGATAGATAGATATTAACATTGAAAACTAAACATTATTAATTATGAATTTATGAGGGATACCGGCAAGATATTTGCCGGTATTATTTACAAAAAACTTTTTTGTTTTTTTTTTAAAAAAGTATCGATATTTGTCACATTTTTATCTGTTAATAATAGAAATTATAGAGCCGATAATCAGCAACAAAAAAGTTACGGGTCGTAGAAGAAAGCAGTAAACCGATTTCATTAGTAATTAAACTGTACATGGGACTACTACCATTAAATGACAGGGTCCAATGCAAACTTTCTAAACAGCTCCCTTTCCCAGCCCTGGTAATGAAGCCCATGCATAAATGTGGTGACAGTCCACAGGGGCGGAGCGGTGGGTAGTGGCTCACCTTGTTGGAGCTGAATATGGAGAGCAGGCCGCCCCGTTTCTTTATCCGGTTGCCGGACACGGTGCCCCGGACCGTGAGCTGGTTGTGGTGGTTGTGGGCAGCCGCGTCTGTCGTGTCCGCGCCCGCGCGCTGCTCCTCAAACGGGAAGTCTTCCGGCGGCACGAAGCCCGACTTGTATCTGTCTATTACTAGTTGTGTGTCCTGCAGGACAATACAAGGTGAATGTTTTATCCCTGTATTTTTAAAAGGGAGCTCAAGAGGAGGAAATGTGATGTAACCGCGCCACTTTTAGCAAAGATTGAGGAAGTGTGACATCGCAGCGGTAAGTTATGAGCGCTACAACACAACCCGGTCCTCATAATCGACTATCACGGGACCCATCGGAAGAAATGGGTGGGATATCCCAGCAACACACGGGAAAAGTAAATGTTTTAGAGGCTAAATAAATCAAAATAATAACTGAATTAAAGTGAGTTGACACTATGACGATTGATCAAAACTTTTAAGAGTTTATACACCAATGAAGCGTCGGTAGCCTACGATGGGTCGACGATATTAAGATCGCAGAACATTCCTGAATAAGACTAGTACTGGGCTGGTTGAGTCGCAGATCTATGCCTGGCAGCTGACGATTACAACCTAAAACATCTTTGGCTTCGAAGTTATTCAATATGATCAACGGTGATAAACTTTTCACCCTGCATAAATCGGATCTAAATATAATCTTCGCTCACTTTTGGCACTCTTTTGGGGAGGCATTGGGCGTCCATCGGCTGATATGATGATGATGAAATATAATCTCAACCAGTTTGTAATATCAACACAACTGCAAAGTCCATCTGCGCTTGTTCGGTCTGTTAGTTGAGTTTAGATAAGTCCGTTTCCACCTACGCGCCGCCGTTAGCCAATTGCATAAACAGCATCCTTCAAAATGATTTCTAGCACTAGTTAGACTAATTAGCGTATTGCGAAACGCATATTATGAAAAAAAAAACAAAATAATACCTACTTTTGGACATACGATAGCTTAGTTTCAGATGCAGTATTTGCCTCGTTTTCTTCAAGTGCATAATAGTTGAAAACTAACTTTATATTTCATTATATTTCAAACAATCACCTACAAACCAGTGAACGGGTTTCGTAATGGATTGCTCAAGTACAAATGTAAGCCCATGATTTTCACGGGCCAAATTACGACCGAGGTCAATACGCGTGGCGCCCTAGCATTCTGACATACCTACATGAATGTGTCGGCGCAAACCAATAAAATTAACTTTATTAATCTTATCTAGCAACAGAATAATTATTGCTTATCCACAATTATTTCTTTGCTTGGCACACCTGTTGTACAGTCAGCATCACAAGTAACTACGCTATTTAATACTGCAGTCTTTGTTATAAGAGAATAAGAGCTATTGACACGTAAAAATATTTGACAGGTAAAAATAAAGCCATAGGTGACCAGGAAAAGTAAAATATAAACAAACGGTCTTGCTAAAACATAATAATATAAGTAGTGTACTTATCCATCCATCAAGTACCATGTTCGAGGTGCCCTGTATAGAAGTTACACATTGGACCAAACTACGTTACCTCTTTTTCATTAATACTATTGGCGGCGTGTTCCATTCCATCTAAGCACTGCATTATAATGGGAAACACTTTTCTTTCGACGTCGACAGAACTCAACATGAAGTTCTTTATGTTTTTGATTCGCTTCTCGTCCAAATCCTGAAAAAAAAACGGTTCAGTAAAAAATCGTGTTTTTTTACAAAAGTAGTAAATATGTATATTTTAGTAGTAAAGTGTTTACTGAAATAGAAGCGATTTTTCAATTTGTTAAGTCTTTCCATGTGACCTAGTTGGCGACGTGCCAGCGAACATAAGCCGCTCTCCAAAGCAGCATTTCCCGAATTATTCCAAAGTTCACGTGACTCATGGACACGCTATCAGTGAAAGTTGTTATATATCGATAAGTCAAAAACACACCCATGTTTACTTCCGTACCGAGTACTACTTTTATAAATATTCGGAGTCACGCTTGAACGATAGAGGCTTGGTAGCGAATTGCGAGTAACTTGTTTTTCCGTCAGTTAATCACAGTAATACCGTTTTGAACATATTCACGTACGTTTGCAAGAAATTCATTCAAATTCATGCTATAATCATATTTTTACACTTTTATTCCTCCAATACACAGTTTTCACATTTTTATCCATATACCTCACTCTTCGGCTCACCCCGACTTATCTTATTTGGCAAATATTATTTTTGCTCTATTTGTTTAGTGGTGTCGTGGTTATCGCGGCCGCCGGGTCACGGGGTGTGTAAACAACGACAGATGGAGCACTCGGTACGAGTACCTATACACTGACCTGTAACTGTTTGAAGACATGAGGTAGCCGCTGTTCGTAGTGCTGCCGCTGCGCCTCGTTGGTTTTACGGAGCTGGTCTGAATATTCGTGCTTGGCGTCTTCGCACGCTTGACTTCTGAGTTTCATATTTGCCTTTTGTTTCTCAACTTCGGCTCGACTGGAGAGAAATAAACGAAAATCAGCAATTGTTATAGAAAACCCCCGTGAGTCAGACATATTACAAAACAAAACGGATCGTCTTTAAGGTCGTACATCGCACAATATATAGTGTGCTAAAACGTACCGACGCCGCGAAGAGTACTCATGACTAAGGACCGCGTACCAGTCCGAAACACGTCGAGCAATAAACAACATTGACGGCACCAAGAGCCGAGGGATCCGTTTCAATATATTTCAATATGAAAATCAGCAAGGCAAGAATTTGATTACCATCAGGCGATGGTTTTATCGGTTCGAAGTAAGTATATCAAAATTTTATTTGTTATTGTGAACCTACCTAATTAGAACTCCAAAATTGCAAATATGGTAGTGAGTAAGGCAGAACTGTAACTTATTACTACTGTAATTAGACTTTCTTGAGCCGTCTGCCCTATTTTGTGAACTCACAAAAACATATTATCGTCAATGGGGCACATTCCGTCTTAATTTAAGCAAGCTAACATACAACTTGAACATGACGTACATGACGCAACGCTCTTTATGAAACTAAGAAGTAACTTCTTTAAATTCAAAAAACAATAGCAACATTGCATGTTAATAATGGACTATTCGTGGTTAGAATATAATAGCAATAATCTTATAAATCGGTCGAATAACAGATAATGGCGGCGTTCACGTTGTGCATGTAACAATACAACTTTAACGGATTTATTTCGTCAGTGAATTTAGTCTTGGTGTAGACGTAACAGTTAACAGCTTACACAGATCATAACTTTATAACAGCTCGAAGCTTCGTTTCAACATTATGGTCGACATGACTCGCTATAGAAAATAAACTTATGCTCACAAAAAGCACAAAACGCGCGCAAAAAAATATTATTTATTTATTTGACATGGACAATGAGATCCAATCGGTGTTAGTTATTCTTAGCCCATGTTAGTATACAATTCAAAAAATAGAGAATTGGGCCTCTGACTATGATTCCACATCAGAGGACAATCTAGTTTGTTTGTTTGTTTTATTATGAAATACATTCTTGACAGAGTGTAACGAAAGTCTCTGTTTCAGCTTCGGCAAAAATCTATTCTCGAGAAATTTTGTAAGCAGGTTTGATAATTATATACAGTGTTTTATTGAATTGCGTTAATTGCGAGTGCACATTCCTGAGATGAAATAAAGTAATCTTCTCTAAGACACTTATCCCAATTTGTACCATTTCGAAGATATTCAAGAATTCATTTTCGTTAACACCTCTATTGTAGTATACAAGATCCTTAACAATTAAACAATGTTGACGTGCATCACATTCGAATTCCGAATATTGTCATACTTGACATTAACTTTTGCTTAATACCACGTCATCTCTTAGGGCCGTTTTGCATTCACCCCTGGTGATAAAATGTACGTATGTATTTATATTTTTATGTAAATTTTAATATTTGAAAAAAAGTAATTCGCGGCGTCAACATACAGCTCACAGAGCCACTGGTGTATTGATAGATAACTAAAATTGGTCATTCACCGATTTAAGCCGGTCCTGGACCTATCATCGGCAATAGAAACTTGAAGCAGCGATCATACAGTTAATATGTAATTTTAGCAATAGGACAATTGAAGCTATCACTCTACATTAGCGCTTTACAGTACATTCAGAAGCAGAAATAGCTAAGCAGTATAACATGTTCGCAACTATCAACACAGAGAGATCTTATGTGTGTGGTTCATTTTGAGCACTCGACAATCGTAGCTACTTTTGCTGCTGAGTGTACTTTCAAAGGGCGAGTGTTTCCTGGTACAAGAATAATAAATGGACGTGTTTACCTCAAATTGAGATCGGCATCTGCCCTTTGGAACGCTTCCAGCGCTCGCTCGGACTCTCTCGCAGCCCGCTCGTACGCTCTCCTCGCTCTGTCTAAGGAACCTATGGCTGAGTTCAGGACGGCCATCTGTTTCGCTCCTTCGTTTAAGTGTTGCTGAAATTAAAATTATTGGATTCAACACAACTACAGGTAAAGAAATAACACGCCGTATAATCATTAGCGTGCAATGCATTAAACATTAAACATAATACGAATGCTAGTTGCGCATTCAAACCAATGGCATTAGGATTCCATTTTAAATTTACCTAAAATGATTCTGTTACTTGTCGACCTTGCTAATCTCGTAGTACTTTTTAGGCTATCGCTGGACCGCGCCGTGAATCACAGTGGAATTCCCTAAATTCCCTGCCACTACTTAAGCAATCATCATCATTATCATATCATCCGATGGACGTCCACTGCTGGGCTTGGGCCTCTCGTAAAGAGTGCCACAGTGATGTGACCGGTCTTGCGCCACCCGCATCCAGCGGCGGCGGCGGCGGTTGCGTAATATTAATCACAGATTTCCTCAAGGACTATTAAATAATTATTCAATCCTAGATTGTTTCACTTAACGAGTTAACTATATACATCTTTTATTATTCACATATATATAAGCGTTTAAAAACCCTGTAACTACTTGTGAATAATTGTCAAGGTTCCATATTTTTGGGTGCTTCATCTTCATCGTCATAATTGTCGATACTATCATCCTCATACATTATTTTTTCAGGTTTTACTTTACCTATGTAAATGCCTTTGGTAAAAACCAGTGCGTCACTTACTAAATAAGAATATAAAAAGATGCGATACAAAAATGTGACACTCTGGAATGGAATACTCGGGAGCCTTTTTTTCGGACCGTTAGTATTAAGAGTCCCCAGTACGCTCGGCTGAACTCGATTCTCCATACAAACGAAGTTTCGTTCTCATTTTAAAACACCTTGCTGAAATAACATGAAATTTTGTATACATAATGGGAGCCGCCATATCTAGGTCGGAAATCAGTTTCTGTTGCTAGGAATTGTAATAGAAAAAAAATACAGCGAGTTTTTGAGTTGTCTACGTCTTGCATGAAAACTTTAATAATCGCTGTATTTTTTCTCCATTATAATTTCAAGCAACAGAAACTAATTTCCGACCTAGATATGCCGGATCCCAATGTGTATACAAAGTTTCATGTTATTCTAGCATGGCGTTTTAAAATGAGAGCGAAACTACGTTTGTATGGAGAACCGAGCTTACTGCGGACTATCGATTCTGGGTATCAAGGTTCAAAAATAATGGAACCCTGATAAAATAAGTTCATCAGCAGTTTTTTGAACAACAATCACTGTACCTAATGCAATGAGTTAAAAATAAAATAGATGACAATATTGCTGCGTGGCCCGGATCAATGCGTATTGTTCTTATATTCGTGTTAGTTGTTGCAGGGTAAAATGTTCTTGGAACTTACAGTATTCATAACAAAAAAGAGCTTATTACATTGTCCAGTAGGAATACTTAGAACTAATGGTGTACGTGACCACGTTCCTTCCCGATAAGACTTAGTACGTGCGTCAACCGATTTTTAAACGACATTAGTAAAATCATTACATATACGTACCATATAACTATTCGACGTGCAGAACTCAACTGTCGCGGTAAGTAAACAGATGAACTAGGTCAAGACAAGGAAATAAATTGTCCTTGCACAGTTCCACTTCTGAGATAACCTATCACTGTTAAGTTCACTAGAGCTAGTTGATAGGCATATCACTAATTGAGTATAATACGTAAGTGAATACCCTACTAACTTACGGAAATTAATAAATAAAAATTTGTTGGTGTTTGCCTCACTCACATTACAGATTATTGCGCGTTTTATTGGCTGCGTGCAACTTAAGTGCCGGCAAATGCCTACTTATCAAAACATCACATTCTCATGCGCTCGTGCGACTTTTCACCACCGGGAACATCACTAAATAAGGTCAGTTGGAATTAGGTATAAGTGGAACCATAATAACGACATGCCTACCTTTCTTTCCTCTCTAAGTTCCTTTGCCAACAAATGCAGCTCTCGGACGACATTGGACTGTAGGTTCTCAGCGACAACCTCGCGCTGACCGGCGAAGTCGCCTAGCTCTTGTAACAATTGTCTAAACGCTTTGCATGATGTGTACCTGTAACACAAATTCTGGAATTAGATATAACACACATACAGGGTGTCCCAAGAAGTAGTGATATACTGAAGCTGGGAGGTAGAGGACCTAGAGGGCTATCTGAATCACCCCCATGTATGTTCCGCGATTTTTAGTATTTTCGGTGTTATGATTTTTTTTTTAATTTTTCACCTATCGCCGCGTATGATGAGATTTTTATTTATGGTGACGTGAATTATTGCGGTAGATGCTTGATTTTTTTTGTGTGCTAAGCTGATAGATAGGCCAATTCAGTATGGTAACATTTACTATCGTTAGATCTTTGAATGGCATAAAAAAAATTAAATGCCAAGAAAGATAAAATTACCCAGTATGTTCACGTATTCAATTCATTCACTATTAACCGCGACAACGAATATAGCACGAGTATGATACGAGGGTAAAACTGAAAGTTTCGGGAATAGAAGAAAATATGCAGTATAAGTGAGTTTATTTATTTTTATTGTTTTTCAAAATATTCTCCTTTGTATTTCATGCACTTATGCATGCGTTCAAACCAGTCCATAAAGCACTTTTTGAACTCTGAAGTAGGGGTCGACAAAATGGCTATTTTATAGGACTCCACTGCTTCTTCTGGCGTCTGAAACCGCTGACCACGCAGTTTGTCCTTGATTCTGGGGAATGTAAAAAAGTCGTTGGGACTTAAGTCAGGGCTATATGGAGGGTGGTCCAATATTTCGACTTTTTCACCGTCCAGGTACTCAGTTGTTGTCCGAGCGGTGTGTGGGCTGGCGTTGTCGTGGTGAAGGATGATGCGACGACTAGGGTTTGTTTTTCGGAGTTCAGCAAAGACGTTCGGCAAACAAATAGTGGTGTACCAATCAGCATTGACTGTTCTACGATCCTCAAGAGCCACAGTAGCTACGTGACCAGATTTAGAGATAAACGTAGCCACCATCTTCTTAGCCGTACTGCGAGAACGAACAACTTTTGTGGGTTTGAGCTCGTCTTCGAAGACCCATACTCGGGATTGGTTTTTAGTTTCAGGCTCATAAGCGTATATCCACGACTCGTCACCTGATACTATGCTAAAAACAGCATTTGAGCGTCCCTTGTTAAATCTTTTCAAAGTTTTGCGGCACCAATTGACACGGACTATTTTCTGCTCGTCAGACAATAGGTGAGGTATCCAACGGGAAAATAACTTTTTCACGCCTAATTCTTCTTTTAAAATAATTTGTATTTGACTCATTCCAATACCCAGGTGCTCTTGAATTTCCCGATATGTCACATGTCGGTCTTCATTTATCAGACGACGCACAACATCGACGTTTTCTTGCGTGACTGCCGATTTTGGTCGACCTTCACGCACTTCGTCGGTGAGGGATACACGGCCACGTTGAAATTCTGAATACCACCTGTATATTGTAGTCTTTGAAGGAGCTTCAATATTAAAAGCAGCAACCATCCGCTCTTCACATTGTTTTTGTGTTAGTCCACTTTTAAAGTCATAATAAATCATAGCTCTGAAATTTTCACGGCACAATTCCATTTTAAGCAGTGACTCGACGACTTCAATAAACAATTGAAACCGAACCATACTTTTTTTTTTCTAGTGGCCAGTGTGTTGAGATAAGGAAACTTCAGAGATTATAAAAAGGTATAATACATGTTAAAAATAAATTAATAAGTATTCGATTCCCGCCACTTTCAGTGCAAGCCTCGTATATATTATATAGTTTTATATAGTTTTTTTGTGTAACATTGTTCTCTTGTGTGGTGCAATAAAGCATATTTATTATTATTATTATTATATATACACAGTCATTGGGACGGATTAAATGGAAAAAAATCTACGAGAATCTACAGGTGACCCGAGGACAGGGAGCTTTCTCGCGCAAAGGGTAGCAATCGCTACCCAGCGCGGGAATGCTGCCTGCGTCATGGGTGGGTTAACAAGGGGTCCCGATCTCTCGCAGCGTTTTTTGTATTAGGTTTTAGTTTAGGTTTTGTTTTTATTAGGTTTAAATAGATTTTAGATTTGTTAGATTTTAGGTTTGTATGTATTTGTGTGTATACCTTTGTTATTTTAGTTTAAAGAAATAAAAGTTTTTTTTTATTAGTTATTAATTTAATATTTTTTGTAATTATTTACTACTGATACGTTTTTTTCTTTTTCCCGTTTTAATATGTATCACGTGTTTGATTAGTCTGTCAGTGATAAGTATGTATATTAAATAAAAATAAATAAATAAAATATATCCAGGTAAAATAAAGTGTGTTCGTAGACGGGTGCAGGCATGCATTGTACCCGAATAAAAATTGGATGAAATTACAAATCCTTTAATAACGGCTATTTTCGTATATCGTAATGGTTTATAACATAATCAAATAAAGTATTACTCATAACGACATTTGATGCGCATTTATATCGGTACTTACCTGCGGTTACTTTTTCGTGTCCTCAAGATTAAAACGATATTATAAGGGTATTAAGTAAGTCATGATTTTATGATATGATGTATCGTTATTTTATTGTCATTTTTAAAACGTTTTATAGACCTGGTCATTATGTGAGTTATATTTGTGGCAGGCGATCTTAGATTTAACTTCCTTCATCGACAGATCAGTGCGCTGGTGGAAAGCTAGATCAAAATAGGGCAATGAGTGAACAATATAGTCAACCGGTCCGAAGATCATCACATCTTTTCCTTTTCGGTAAAGGGACTTTTTTCGATTCCATTAGTTAATTATCATCATCGCCACGATAAGACTTGTATTTCATCTTGGATCGAGTATGTACAACCGACGTTGTAGATGATATATCAACGTACAATAACATTTTTTTGTCTTGTGCAAACTTAAAACGTATATGTCGCAGTGCAATTATTGTCGCTAAATCTAATAATATGTTAACATCACGGTGAAGAAGCATCTCATTGTGTTATAATTATTTAGTCACGCAAATTGTAGGCAATGATGTTTATTGTAAATTTCACCGACATATGACAATAAGTCGCACGTGATGATTTCAAAACAGCATAATATAATATAATAACTTATGTAAACAGTAATTAAGCAGTACGACGATGCGGTGCTATTTTCAAGAGTTGAATTATATCAAGCAATAAATACATATTATTGTACTTTAACAAACTAATGCGTATTTTTAAGCATCGAATTGTATTTCAGTGGCAATTATTTTACGCAGCTTTAACGTATGTAATCCTAAAGAAGCATCTGCTCCAATTCTATTAAATCTATGACAAATAAAAAGCAGTAGAGAAACACATTCGCTTGAGCACAACAATAAAAATGGTAAAATAGTGAAGTTAAATCACAGACATGGTCAGTAGACACGACTGACAGCATTCGGATTTGAGCCAAAAAATAAATGAACAGAATAAAAGGGTACTCACTGATATTCGTCTTCTTCTTTTCTTTTTGGTTGATAATTTTTCACGAGCCTCCTGTAAAGAGAACATCAATATTAAAAAGATAATTATTTTTGAGTTAGGTATGTGTATCCCTACATCTAAATCTACGAGTAAATTATCTGCAATGTTAAGTAAATACGAGTAATTACGTATTGAGACAACTGAATCAATAAGTGTACAACATGTACAGTCGGCCTCATGAGTAGCTGGACAGTTTGGGACTTTGTCGCTTTCACCCGTTAGACATTTAATATGACAGTTTAAACATGACGTTAAAGCGACAAGGTACAAAGGTGTTCAGCCCCTTGTGAGGCCGACCGTACAGAAGAGTTTAGTGAGTAGGAACTCACCTAAGTTTCCCTGCATATTCTAATTCAATCGCGCATCTCTCCTTTACGAAGTTTCCGTATTTGTCTAGAAATTCTATTCCTTTCTGTGTGTGGGCGGATAGGTTATCATATTGATCCTGTGAACAAAGAAAACAAACATGTTAATAACAATAAAAACAATAGTACCTACGAAAACAAGTAGAACAATAGGAACATATTTATTCAGTCATCGTAAAAATGAAAAGGAAACTGGATGTGATACGAGGTCGGCAAGGCGGGAAGTGACCGTTGATAATAGGTGCTCGTCATCACAATGCATATATATTATTACTCCTCTTATTGTTATTTATAGCGGTGTATTACTTCATCTAGATGCACGTTGATTAAACTATTGATTGATCTGTGCTGTGGCAAAACTCGCTTAAAAATGAACCAAGCGACAGTGTCATTGTTTTTCTTTCGAATGTCTAAATCCGTGAAATGACGTAAAAAAACAATGTTCATAAGAGTCCCATTCCCACCGCGTGGGTGATCGATCAGTCGGAACCGGCACACGAGGGATTGCGTGTGGAGGTGCACGCGATGCAGCCATCAGCGCAGGCGCAAGCGGTCGTGAAGGCAGACGCATCGCCCTTGACTCCTCTCGAGGTGCGGCGGGTGCAACGACACCAGCTATAGCCATCCGCTCCGCATTGTTAATAGACTGACGCGATGCGCTTTGCACTTCTATCACCTTTGTACTTTTACTACCCGAGATATTAAAGGGGAGCCCCTTTAATATCTCGGCTAGTTAAAGTAGGTACACGCTAATCATCGATTTTTAACGAGTTTTGAGTTGATATTCCTCCGTCAAAACGATATACCTACATATATATTTTATGGCCCAAACGGTTATCCGTTCTTCAATCATTTATCTATGTACATTTGTAATGCCTGAATAAAAAATGAATACTGTCTGCTTTACGCTTTATTTAAAGATGGTCCAAAAAAGCATTTCGATATTAGTATGTTGTTTATGCACCTACATATATTTATATATCGAATATATATAATACTTATTGACATCTCGAACAACGTCAGAGTTTATTATTATTTCAACTCATTTTCGCAACGACCAAATACCTAACTATTTTTGGCCTGAAATCTACATACTTACAACTATTACTGATAATACTTACATACTGACATCTCAAACAACGTAAGAGTTTATTATTTTTTTAACTCATTTTCCCAAATTTACGACCAAATGCCTAACTACTTTTGGCCTGAAATCTACATACAACTATTACTGATAATACTTATAATACTTATATACTGACATCTCGAACAACATAAGAGAGTTTAATATTTATGTAACTCATTTTCCCAAATTTACGACCAAATACCTAACTGTTTTTGGCCTGAAATCTATATACACCTATTACTTATAATACTTATTGATATCTCGAACAACGTAAGAGAGTTTTATATTTTTTTAACTCATTTTCCCAAATTTACGACTACATAACTGTTTTTGGCCTGAAATTGCCAAATGAAAATTTGATGCCATATATCTTGAAGACAGTGGAGTTTTGAAGTAAATATGGGATACTATTTCGGTCAACCTCGCTTTTGTTAATACGATAAGCCATAAAAACACGAGAATACGGAGAGCTTCAGGTTGAAGGTCATTGGGAGCTAGGAGCATTTGACATTTTCAGAGTGCGAATTTACGTGCATCGGCACATGTATTATATTGTAAAATGTGAATTATTTAATACGAGCCCTCATTAATAGTCATACCACATGGTTGGTAATAAGCTGATGTAGTGAACAATTAATAAAATTAACCGAATTTGTGGCCTCACACTTGTGTTGATGTGCCAATGAAAGAGCGTTATTTTAAATTGGGACGACTGTGTGGGTGTAATAGCGTGTGTAGTCTATCAATAAAATAAACTATCACGTTCACAATGCAATAACCAATTTAGAATAGACGACGTTTGAATAAAATCAATGTTGAATAGGTCAATAGGGCAATAATGGCCGGGAACCGTGAGGCAGTTTGAATGGTTGAACAGGATAGCAAATTATGTCATCTGTGCTCGATGGCTCGATGATAAAGCCAGAACAAATATCTCGTATTAGTAGTCATTTGCCGGCTCACTACACGGGTTCATCAGTCACCTTATTGTAATATATCAAAAGTAACAGGTTTATCACACTTGTACCGTTCATGTGCTCGATGTCTAAATACTTGTGCGTATTGACCCATGCCATTATAATTATATTTACTACAAAGGTCATAATGTCAAGAGTAACTTTCAACCCCGTACAGTTGGCTGATGAGGAGTATAATTGCTATAGAAATTATAGTATTGCTTTGTTAAAGTGAGTGGCTGTTAGTTTGACTTTATGAAACTGCAAGCGATAAGGCGACATGTGGAAAATTGCTGGTTCGTTAACCCGCCTGCTGGAGCAGGGCAGGGCGGTCGCGAATGTGAGAGTGGACGTGGGAGAACTGGAGTGACAACTAAACACGTCGATAAAAGCCCCTACCGTACAGCAACAGGCCCACTTCGTATGCATTAACTTTGCGCAATATTAAAATTGCAGCTATTTCTGGAGCCATTAAGTTCAACTCGTATGAGGAGAGAGCTCGCCTTACTAGGGGAGACTGGTGTTGCCGCAAGTTTTAATTTAAACCTAGTTGTTATTATCATATATTTTTTTCCTTAATTATATCACTTCCTGATTGGAGGCGTGTTCACACCCAGTAGCATGTTAATTTATGCAATGTCAATATTATTTTATGTTCAATTGTTCATACTTTAAATTTTACTTCATTGATTTTGTATTGTTTTTATTGCTCTATGAAAACTTATGGGAATTAATCGTCCATCCGTCTGTCACGGGCTTTTATTGTTGCTTTGCTACATTTTTATTCCTTGTCGTAATTTGTCTTTCAGTAGTTCATCTGGCCACCGTACTGTTTTCTCGGAGATCTTACGGTTTGAAAAAATTGCCATACGATAAATAAATAATTTCAGTAGTTTTCTTAAGGAAGTAAACTATCATTTAATAATATCAATAGTTACTACTAACAGTTAGAAAAAAGACATTGGACGGGCAATACGTATACTTTTAAATTAAAAACCTATTCTAGTAACAAACATTCACGAGGAGGTCTTTGCCTTGCAATGAAAGTTACCAGGGACTAGTAGGGACTGCAATCCGGTCCAGCGGATCCAGCCATATTTACCGGATTCGGAAGACTCAAAAGGCCAAACAACAAACAAACCAACAAACAATAAAGGGCTAAATGCACGGCTACGGTGTAAAACAACAACTAAAAAAAAAACGTTTACCTATATCACCAAAATGGCAGTAATAGTAAGGTGGGCGCTAATGCATTTGCACGTGTCGTCACATACAACTTACTGATGAGTTATTAGGATTTGTCGATATTATAACTAATATGCCTAGTTGAATGGTCCATCCCAGATCGCTATTAGCTTAAAATGCAGCCCTGCGCATTTCTGGGAACTAAGACCGAGATGTCCATATCCCTCTACCATGATGAACCACAGAGCCACTGCGATTCTAAACCAATGGTTATCCAGCAATGTGCTTAGCAGGGGAAAGGAGTGTATGCAGATAATGCTCTATATAATTCAAGAATACATACGGCGTTGAGACGCGCTTCGAATGACCCAACTAGTTCTCTCAGCAGATATGCAATTATTTATGCATGCAATAATATTCCTTACATCAGACCGCCTTTTATGACTCTAAGCTTGACATTCACCGATATACGCAGTGCAACACCAATATGAGAATCATACCCGGATTGCAATCCCTAACTGTTCCAATAACCTTATTTACACAATATACTCAGTTTGTATTCAACTTATATTTTTCACCTCACGAAAGATAGATGGCTAGCCATTGTGTTGTTTAAGCGTGTGATATTGCAAGGAACAAAACCAAATACAACAGCATTGAGAAACGTGGCATAAATTAAATAAAATACGCTCGGTGCTAGTGTTAAGTGTGCGGCGTCACGTCACCGGCGGTTAGAGGCGGTTGGTGGGCGAGTATCAGCGATGGAATGCGCACTCACTTTGCTGGGTCCATCAGAATGCAGAGCACACTTCGCCTGGTTGCCGACACGTGTACATCTACCAGTTACCCTAGCTAATTATTTGAATTACGTGACAATATGTACTTAGAAAAGAACGTGGTTACGTAATCAACTCATCGTCCGTTTCGGCAATCTGACATACAGCGCTATACACTAAGCCAGGTGTTAAGACTTTTAAGCACCTGTCAATTCGTACGTCGGATAGTATTCGGCTATTCGATTGTTTTAACGCTGCAGGCTCAGACATTCGTTGTCAGGACACAATCATTATAGCTTTTACTTGTTTCACGTACATAAGCATATGTATATGCTTGACGTTGATGTGGCTCTATGCACAACATTACCTTGACTACTTTACGTATTCATTTATTCTACTGCAGCATTTTTAGAACAGGTGACATTTTTACAAATTTAGGGCAAGCCTGAACTCGCATGTTATGAAGATCGTCTCAACGCATTGAAGTATAAGTAGTAAGACTACATGTTGAGTTGAAGTAGTTAAACAAAAGTTTCCGTGTCGGTAGATAGCAATCCGAGGTTCATATTTGGCACACACACGTCACGTGTGTCGTTGAACCTGTCAAAGCATTGTCGACGGCGGCCGACGATGGAAGGCCGTCAGCGGTAATTGCTACATGTCGCACGCGATAACCAAACATTAGCGTTAGTGTACGTAGTATAGTGTAGTGATATGTATGTCCAAGAGGAATTTTGTGGCGATAGTGCTATCGTTACGGTCTCTTTGATCGAATAAAGTGCTATGGAAAAATCGATATTGCATGTAAAACATAGACCATTTTCAGACCGAGTACGGAGTTTATAAGCAACGACGTCTCAAGCAAATAATAAAACATAGCTCAATTAGTCCGGGTTTTATAATAGTCCGAATATTTTTATTTTTTATTTTTTACGGAAGATTATGGTTACCAACATGGTTTGCGTTTTATAATAATTCATCATCAGTATTTATTCAATAAAATGTTACCGACGGGGGCTATACGGTTTATGTTAACTTACGGTTGCTTTTAATCAACTTTATATAGCACAAGTAATGCCAACGGCCTTGTGATCTCGGTATCTAGACGTCTCACTTGAATGCCAATGCCTCGCCGTTAAAGTATCGAGAACACAATGCAAATAACTATAGAAGAACATTGAGTGTAAGAACACAAACCGTGATTTGTGGGGCACAGTGAAGATGTGCAGATGATCAGTTTCACACACTGATGCATCACTTCCGTTGTCTCCAGTACGAATGCGAGTCATAGCGGAACCCGGTCGCGACTTTCGCAATCGATTTGATCGAGCAGTGGTGACTCACGACGGAGGAACGCCCTAGCCCCGGCCTTAGCTGATTAGTACTCATTGCTCATCATTAGTTAATCAGACAACAATACCCAACCCGCCACGATAAGATTACGTTGATAGAATCGAGATAGCGTTAACAGCGATGCTTTAATAATAGCATTTAACAAGAAGTGACCAAGTCAGACAGATACTGCGATCGCCAACCCGCATGCCAAGCGTAGCGATTATGGCATATACCCCCCGTGAATATGGGGGAGGCCTATGTCCAGCAGTGGACGTTCTTTGGCTGATATGGTGGTGGTGGTGGACCAAGTCAGATCTTAGTCCACGAGAATTGTTATTTCGCTAACGTTAATTCCGAAAAATATCAACTAATGACGTTTTGAGATGCATCGTAAGCTTACAAAATATCATACCCAAAAAATAATAAATTAACTTATGTTATGTCCGCTCATATAAAATCGGCTGCTTATTTTAGCATCAATTACTCTCTCGAGTAAAACATAACAAAAACTTCATCGACACCCTCGCTCGATGAAAGTAATTACAATAAACATTAGAACTTACAGACAGTTGGTCTTAAGAACGAATATATTATTATGAGGAATTAATAACCTAAATAAAGTAAGTATTATCAAAAACTGCCTTAGCTATTGAAATTATTACTAACTTTCAAAAAATTATTTTACAAATTATGTAGGACTACATGGGATCAACATTACTGTTGACCCATTTTAATTAGGAACACAATGCAGTAAATTATATCAGAAGTTAGGAGAGGTCGGTATGTTAAAAAAAGTTCTGTAATTAACGTTTTAGAGCGACCCGAGAATGATGCTCTCTCTAAACCCAGCCGTCGTTGGCTTGGCCCTTAACGACGTCGGAGCACGCACACAGCCGTCACATTAAAAACTTTGTATGGAAGAACTTATAGCGTGAAACGGGCTCGCGGTTTTGAAAGGACATTTTAAATTGCGTATTTCTACGTGGTACGCTCGTGCCTCCTCATGCGTTACATGCGTGTAGCGGCGCATACAAAAGTACATTCAATAATGAAGAGCGTGGGTGCACTGTGAACTCTACTTACACAACCACACGCTCTTACGTTTGAGTGTCTCTTTGACGTTTGCGAGCCCAACTAACCAACACCAACAAGGGAGGACGGACAAGTTTTGCTCTCACTTTATGTAATTGCTTGCACAACATACCGGGTGACACAGTTTACTTGTAGATAACGACACCCAAAGTGCAGTTGCCTCGTTACTTTCATACATTATTGAGATAAAATAATATCTACCTACTGGCAAACCATCAGTGACTTAATAGCCAGAAGATAATTAGTGTTCGTTATTGCACGCTATACATATTTATGAGGGTATGTAAATTTTATCAGGAAAATCCCCACATTGGGCGAGACTTGGAACCTTCATCGTGACATCAGTGTTCTCTAAATAGAGCCTTGAAGTCTGACGTCCATGTCTTTATTTGTAGGCAATCTGGCGTTGCTAGTGCAGATATATATAGATAGTGCTCAAGCCATGAATTGTCACTTGGTGCCAAAACTATTGATTCCATTATTAAATCACAGTTATTGTCTTATTGGTTACATCTACATCATTCGTTTCATCATTCGCTTGCTTTTATGTCATTCACTAGGTTATATCCATATGGACTATTATGATATATTTATTTAGCACACTTTATGTACGTAAATCTAATGCAAAGATACTGCAGTGAAGCCTATCTTCATTTCATATTAAATTCATTAACAGACGCGTGTGAGTTTAGCTATAGCAATTGAATCGACCTACAGACGAAAATAAGGTCATCGAGAACACATATATGCCGTATAGCTAGTTAGGTTGTCTGCGACGCAGTGTATTGATTTGAGCAACTTCATATATGTTTGTAGCTTCTTCATCAACATGGGCTGATCGTATATAGATACGTCCCACTGATGGGCACATGCCTCCTCTCATAGGTGAGAGGGAACGGGCGCCAGCCCCCACGCTGACCCAGCACGGATTGGGGACTTCACATGAATACACCTTCGAATTTCTTCGCAGATGTATGCAGATTTCCTCACGGTTTTCTCTTCACCGAAAAGGAAAACGGAGGATATTCTAAATCCGTACAAAAGCTCCGAAACACTCATTGGTACGAGCCTGGATTAGACCCACACGCATTCTTCAACCACTAGGCTGCCGTAGCTCCTTCACATGTATCGTAGTTTGTAACATATAATGTTTCAAGGGTCGGCAACGTGCATGTGACACCCCAGGCGTCCAAAGGCTGCGGTGACGGCTTATCATCAGGCGGGTCTTACGCTTGTTTGCCATTAACGTGGTACAAAAATTCTATTAATCACTTTTCCTATTATACGAATACGTTCACCGGTTTGAGAGTTTTATATTAAACCTTAAGAAAGAGATAAAGGATGTACGTAAGCCGCTTGGGAGCGTACAGATAGTCACTGTGATAGAAATCGGTAAGGAATCAATACATCAATAGAACACATACACAGACAGAAGAATAATTTTTTTGAAGCAACTACGAGAAAGTTCATTAGCTAACATTACATAAGGTTTAAAACTAATAAGCCGAAATTAGGTGGCGTTTTAATTTGTTTTTAAATGTGAATAGGGAATCATTGAATCTTTACAGCTTCAAAACTTGAAGCATATTACATCCCGTTAAATACGACATTTACAGGAACAATTTTTTTCGGTTTTTAGGGTTCCGTACCTCAAATGGAAAAAAACGGAACCCTTATAGGATTACTCGTGCATCTGTCTGTCACGGTCAAATTGCTCCGAAACCACTAGACCGATGTAAGACAGTGACCCAAAAATAAACATAGGGGTCACGTTTGGGGGGGTAAATTAGATTAAAAAAAAATATTTCCAATCTATACATCGTGTAATATATCAGGAAGTTATTTAGCAAAAAGCGCCGTGCCTTTCTTATGAAGAGACGACCTTATTTCATTTCAGTACAGGATAGTGGTTTTAAATGTGGAGTAGTAGTACCGACACGCACTTGGCCAGTTTTACAATTACATGATTGGAACGTTGAGTTTACTTTTTCCTATACCGTAAAATGGGGTGAGTAGGGACAAAACTGACATTCAAACCTGGATAACATTTTATTTTTACGTATGCAAACTGAATGGTGTATATAATAAGATTAATAACTTTATTAAAGTGTTCCGGAAGTTTGTATTTTAGTTTTTATTTTATTTTGGGTAGTTCCATTTCATAAATTTGAAGATAAACAGGAAGGAAAAGAAGATAAACACCCACTGGCGCTAGTAGCAGTGGTACCAGCGAAATGGCTGCGTTCATGGTTTGCGCAATAATAAGCCCTGTATAGACGTAATTGCCATCTTGTTTTTGTTAGCTAGTTTGGTAAAAAACAAACATTTCATTTTATTATATTTTGTGTGTGTTTCTCTGGGGCCCTTTGCACGATTATTATTATCGCAATGCTCCGCAGCATTATGCGTGATAATAATAGCCGTGTAAAAGGGGCCTTTGGTTTGTATCCATTTTTATTATTTTGATGTGTTGCCCGCCGTTTCATCACCTTATGGGGCCCTTTACACTGTGGTTATACAATACTCGGATGTCAATATTATCGCGGATTTTTAAATAATGTGGATAATGCTTCAATGTTCATAAATGTTGACGTGATACGTATTGTATTGAAGTATGAGTGTATCAAGTGATGGTAATCGACGTGTAACGGGCCCCTAAGGGACCTACGGAAGATCAGCGCCGGCTATAAAGCCTGCATATGCTGAGTGGGTTCCTTTTCGCAACTTAGCATTTGTTTTGTATGTTTTTGTTTACTTTTGTTACAGTGCTTGTTGTGAATAAATATTTGAATCTTGAATCTTGAAATCCCACCTGTCCCTCGTAATTGGGGTGAGATGGGATACAAAGGTGATTTTGAAAGATTGTTGGGTCGTTTGTTTTTTATTATGAGTATTACCATAACTCCTTTTTTAATTGGAATACATTATTTTTGTAGCAGTAGCTGTAGCCTTAAAATCCCATCACACGCCCCTTTCATCCCTTCTCTCCCCATTCATAACCCACCTCTCCCCGCGAACCCTATTCACCCCTTTTTACGGTATAGTAAGAAAGAAGTCTTCTGGCCGAGACGTAGACTTATTGCAGGTTTGCGCACAGGACCCGCCGTATTTACGATACTTGTGTTTTATATTTTCAAATGTTAAATTTGCGTACATTTTTCAGATTTTTAAATAAATCTTAACATTATATTATTTGCCCATATTTGGAGCAGTGGATGGTTTTGTGTTCCAGGGGCGGTAAGTAAGGACACCCGAGCTCCCGAGGATATGATGTGTGGGACCGTCGACTTTGACACTACTTATCCTCAAATCAAAAGGCGTCAGCCGAGCACTTGTGATTGTTCCCTAATACCAGGCTACCCGCACTTAGCTCGTGGTCGTTCACCTGCCGAGCTCGCGTAAGTACCACGCAAGTGTGTAGTCGGCGCAACAAGTCTTGCTGCGAGCGGCCGCGAGATTAATAATTATTTCTGCGTAAATACAGGCATGCGGTCGGCGCCATGACTGCTCAAAGGAAATATTGCGACGTGTATGGTTGTACAAAAAATCAGCGCAATACCACTTTTTCGTTTTTTTTTTCATTTACCGAAAGAGATAGATTTCTAAGTATTTTTACTATTATTCATAAATTCAAATTATAAAATGTTGAAATCAACTTAGATATTATTTCTTAATTTAAATCAAATGTTAAATTGTTTTCTGCTCATATACGGGTTGTATAAAAACAGATACAATTATCCTTTTATTTCATTAGTAGGTAGTTATTGATTAGCAGCGTACCAATAACTTATTATTTAGCATAAACAATTATCTTGGTATATTTTAGTCGCAATAAATAACTAATTACTGGTAAAGAAGTATCTTATAGTAAGTCTTATTTATTGTTAACAGTAGGTTCCCAGTTTAAATATTGATAAGAAAATTATGAATTCTTTTTAACAGGATTGGTTTCTGTGTAGATATAGGTATAGAGATATTACCTGAACGTGAGTTTCGAAGCTTATTGCAAATTGCACGTCACTTTGTCAATACGTTTTGGCTAGCAACTGTTTGTTTTTAAAATTGCCAATTCGAAGTAAAGTATTCGCCACATCAAAACAAAGAGTTTTATCAAAGAAAACGGAACCTTATCGCGGTTACGCTAGAATGGTCATTTGAACAGACAATAACTCGGCTTTCATTCCCGGTATTCGTCCCGCGGCACGGCCCGATAAAAGTGGCCCGATATTTTCCGTAACTTACACTGTTGTTTTTTTTTTTTCAATAACTAAAATACGAACACGCGGGCAAAGCCGCGAGAAACACTATTGTTTACATTTCGCCGCGAAGGCGAAGGCAGCCCTAGCGCAGCGACGAATGACGTCACGCCGGCCTTCTTAACGTTGGAGCGAGACGGGCATAATCTCCGCGCCGACACACCCCTTTCTATGTATGTGCATATATCTGTTACGAAGTAACTTGTATTTCATCTGTGCCTATACGTAAGCGCCCGTAGACTAGGTGCCTACTTACCGTCGGGTAAGCCATATGTTAGTTTGCCAAAGTCGTGGTATACCACAAAATTTTATATATATAATGAGTAAACAAATATAGAAGTAGTAGTCGGCAACAACGGAAACTTTGAAAGAAAAACTATTGATGTTTCAACGTTCTTTTAGAAACGCCTCAATACACCTTTCTTAAGGAACATCTCTATTACTTCCCAAAATGTTTACATTGTGACTAAACTGCAGGAGACGCTTAAACCGACTTCTAAATCAGTAGGCGTGAGTCATAAGCAGTGACGTCACGGGGTGCCAGGGTGATACTCACCCCTGCGTCACCCGCCGTCCCCCCCGCCGGTGTGACTCACTCGCCCACCTCCACCGCCGCTACATTTCGACAAAAATAAATAGGTAAAAATTGATACCGTTACTACGAGTTCCATGAATTCAATAAGGGTAGGTACTTTTTCATTAGACTGAAAAGAAATAACTATAACATCATTGATTAGGTTTGCAAAAAAGCGCAACTTGTAAAAAGAAATGTGTTTGATCTACTGTCATGCATGAGACTGATGAAGAATAACGAAAAGTGCCTAATTAAATAAAATCGACGGATAAATGAAAAATTCTCTCTTTGAGAGTAAGAAAAGAACACCCAATTCTCCTTCTTCATCTATACATTCCTCTCTGTTAGGCAAAATAATAAGCAGCATCATTGTCATAAAAACCGACACGCAATATGATTATCATATGTATACCAACTAATTTATCAACTAGTACTTACAACCGGGAGTGGGGCAATCCATCGACAATGAATGTTGCTAAATATTGATTAAGTGGCATAGAGAAATAGTATAAACGAAGGATTAGTTTTTTTTTTTAAATTCCTTGATCAAGCTCTTTGATTAGAACAGCTTGGGTGTAAAATTCCGACAAGGTTATTTTTTTGGGTAAACTTGTTGTGTATTTTTACCTGCATCTTTAGGCACTTATCCGTTTTTATTGGAAATCCAAACCGGATGAATGCTTTATACGGTGAACCATACGTTTATTATAGAGTATTAGTAATATCGAAGAAACCAAATGTATTCAGATCGCAATCTGTTTACACTTTCCTTTTTATGCAAACTTTCAACATTAAATGCATTGCGCGTCTTTAACAAACACGTAACTGATCAACTTTCTTGTTCTGTTTTTAATGCATAACCAATAGCAAAGGTAAGCATAGCATGGGTACGTGAACATTACAGATATGTAAATTAATGAATCGTATCCCTTTTACCAACTGTAAGCCAGGTAGGGTAAAATCTATTTTTTTTTGGCCTGGTTCGTTTGCTGTACTCCCATTCTGTACAATAGGCATTCCGCTCATTGGAATGTGCAATTGTGCACCTCTAAAGAAGGAATCACTGACTCATTGGCTAAACGCTAGCAGAGTACGTTTGTCCAAAACCTTTCCGTGGCATCTATTCTTAATTAACGATCCACTTAAACCGATTTAAGTACCTCGTTCCACGAAGATGGACAGATGCGGTCCAAGAAGTCGCCGGGTCCACATTACAGGCGACTGTACAAAAGGCTCAAGACCGCGCGACCTGGAGAGCAGTGGTTGAAAGCGTCATCACGGCATGAGGTTACGACCACGAAAAAAAAGACCTCGTTCAGTGTTGCCGGTTGTATGTATTAAAATTTACCAAGTGTGTGTTATTTCATAATTCATAATACTATATCAACTATTGTAGTATACTAACTAACTAACTACTATATAGGTAGTCACGGCACAGGTCGTTCCTCGGACGGGTGGCCGCTTTGAGCGGGTACGGTGCTTCGGAAGACAAGTTAAGCCGTCGTCTAACAGTCAAGTTGCCCGGTCACCGGACAAAGGCTAATCCTAACAAGGTCTAGTTTCCCTTTTTGGTTGGAAAGTCAGTACAGTCGCAAAAACTAGGACCTACGTCCATTCTTGCTATTGGTGTGTAGTCCAACGAACTCCGGTTACTTTAGGATGCAAGCGGGATGAGGATATCATGCAATATTTATGCAAAGAAATCTAGATATTAACAAATCTAATTAACTGTTTTAGAATCTAGATAATGCATAGGTTTGTTTTGAGCGCGACGCCACCTTGCGACACGGCGCTAATTGTAAAGATCAATTAAAAACTGTTTTAATTTGAAAGCACAGCAAGGCACATCCCAAGCACTTCCCCTATTCCATACCCGAATTGAAATTCTTCGGTCACTTTTTAGCATTTGGCACTTTCTTTTGGAGTCTTTGAATCTTACGTATATAATTGTCACGTTTACACAATAAAATGTGAAATGCGCTGTTATCATGTTATCAAGAGCAGTTTATTCGTGACAAGAATTCAACAAAGCCACAGTGTTGTCGAATATCTTAGGCTAAACGACAGTGTAACAGTTTCCCAGTTGCATTCTTATTTTAAATGTGTGTATTTATTCATACTAAATATTCTTAAATAAGGATTAGGTTCTAAACTAAAATGAAATGGACACTAAACTAAAAAAACACTGGCACTGGCCCAGTGCGAGTCAGACTCGCGCACTGAGGAAGGGACAACTAAAAAACATATGTGATTTTACAAATTATTTTTTTTTGAAAAATTAATCGTTACAATAACCATTATTGCCAAAATTTCAAGCTCATAGGTCAACGGAAAGTTAAAAACTTCTTCGGAACAAAATATGTGACAGACGACAGACGGACACGCAATTGACAGCAATTAGGGCTCGGCTCGGCCGTTTGGACTCTTTGGTACGGAAAAGAAATAAAATGTCGCTTGCATGTTTAGCACGAAAGAGAATCGACAATGCAGATCTTGTAAGTTACTCGAACTGGGGCGATGAAAGATGATGAAGTGTCTATTTCGGCATGAAAAGAAAGATACGCGAGGATATGACGACACAACTCTTTAATAATCATGAACACCCCGTTACATAATAACAACATAACATAACGTTTGAAGAAGCGGTCTATCACCGCGGTATCACCAGATCTCACGGTTCGAAAATAAATGCCATACGATTATTATTACCAGTATATTATAAATGAGTATCACTGGAAAATCAACATTTGAATAAGGTTGTTATTTTAATAAATAACAGTAAAAATTATGCGCCCGTGGTTTGAACCCATTCACTGCTAACGCTACAAATAGTTGCTTTTTTGCTGCGTTGCCGGCGCAACGCTAATAAAGACACAACTTCGTGTCGCTTCCATCACAAACACTAATAGTGCGTACGCTAAGAAAAGCAAAATTTCGTACAATTCCCATTGGTTACTTCAATATATTAATAGTAATGTCAAATATACTCGTATAGTAAATATATGTTTGTGATATTTTAAGTCCGCATAATGTAACGAGTGGACAGCTACGGAGCCCTTGATTGCGCGTGGCCTGACACGCACTTGACTTGCTTTTTGACTTTAAATGTGATTAATAGCTCTAAAAATACGCGATATCACCTCTTTGGCTTTGAATGGGTTATAAGTAAGTAAACCCTCTGTTGGCTTGGTTATCATCGCTCCGATTGCATATAATTTATTTTGCTCGGTACGATAATCATCTTAGTAAATTGCCCTTGCTTGAGTGCGGGGCTGGACAATGTAAATACCAAAGTGGACAGACTGCATGCATACCTTCATTCCTATGAAAACGATAATCTCGCTTGGCGAATAGGCCTTCGCAGTTAATCAATACGTAGGAATCAACATTTTTTGGTAAATGAAACTCAGTTTCTTAAACGTTGTTTCTATACATATAGTATTGGCTTGCCCTAAATAATTCTTACGGTCAGTTTAACAGAAGTATTTTCCAGTGACAAGACGATAATTCGACAGTGGTTAATTATCACACCTAAGCATTATTTTATACCGATTATTGAAATACCGAAAACAGAAAGCCTTTTAAGGGTTCTGTACCCAAAGGGTAAAAACGGGACCCTATTACTAAGACTTAGCTGTCCGTCCGTCCGTCCGTCCGTCTGTCACCAGGCTGTATCTCAAGAACCGTAATAGCTAGACAGTTGAAATTTTCACAGATTGTGTATTTCTGTTGCAGCTATAACAACAAATACTAAAAACATAATAATAATTATAATTAAGGGCCCATACAAAAAACTTCGCCGGTAGGCTCGCACTTGGCTGTTTTTTTATTTATTATCCTTTTTTTTCTTTCTTTCTAAGTTTCATTTATATTTTCTATTGACAGATTTATGTATGGTCACAATTTAAGTTGCCAGTTAATTTCAACTCCCATTGATTATAATGCCGCTCATTTATTTTCGAAATATGTTTTTGTCCAGTGAGGATTTTCTATGTAATTGTTCAAAATTACTGTAGACCGGGCAACTCTAGATACCTAACGACATTTTATTTATTACAATGGATACCGTAAAATCACTTCTAGAATTCTTAAATTGTAAATTTCAAACAGACAATTGTTTTTTTCTGGACCACTTACTAGCTGAACGAACGAACCTTCCTGAGGAAAACAACTGTGATGTTGAGCAATTCTGACCCACCAGAAAGTTGATGCAGCCCTCTACTGTCCGCTCTGAGGGACAGAAGGTAACACACGAACTTACCTGGGAAAAACTACTGTGATGGTGAGCAATTCTGACTCACCAGCAAGTTAATGCAGCCCTCTACTGTCCGCTCTGAGGGACAGAAGGTAACACACGAACTTACCTGGGAAAAACCACTGTGATGGTGAGCAATTCTGACCCACCAGCAAGTTGATGCAGCCCTCTACTGTCCGCTCTGAGGGGCAGAAGGTAACAAACGAACTTACCTGAGAAAAACAACTGTGATGTTGAGCAATTCTGACCCACCAACATGTTGATGCAGCCCTCTACTGTCCGCTCTGAGGAACAGAAGGTAACAAACGAACTTACCTTAAAAATATTTCGAAACATCGATAAGTTACCTCGCTTTAGTAATGCCAAACACATGATGAAACCAAGTACAGTACTAGAAAGTTTCAGCTTGAACAATGTCTGTTAATCGGTCTAAAAGTCCAACATAGTGAGCGAGAGTCCGCAGGCCTCGGCAAACAATACACTGGCTGGATTTAAAACCAGACTCGTTAAAGTTACGAGAGCGGCGAATTCTCGGCCTAACGAGTCTCCACCACCAGCCGCGTATCCCGTCTGAACAGGAAACATGCATTTTCCTCATGAAAATACTTTTCATTTATGCGAACGGGTACGTTGACCTTACGGTAAAACTCTGTGTATTTTTTTTTTTCTTATATGACTTTTGTCCTTTCCTTCACAACATAAAAATAATAGTACATTACTACAGAGGCCGGGACGAAAGGGGTTGCCGGCCGAAGACATATAGACCGAGCGAGCGAAGCGAGGCCGGATAGGTCTAAGGCTGGCAACCCCATATTTCCCGCCGAGGTATGTATAGTGCTTTTCTCAAACATGCAATGAAATGAACAACAAAAAAATCAAAGTTTTATTTTTAATACGCATAGTGGCAGAATGTCATGATGCCTGTGCCACAAAGTTATGTGGAATGGAAATTAAAAAAGAGGTCTTTGCCGGCCTAGGCCTGCAAGATTTGTATGAAATTCCATTAATGACCTCTTGTCCTAGCCGCACCTGAAACGTCATACTTATTATAAGGAACATAACATCAATATTTCATTGCATGTTTGAGAAAAGAATCTTTTCTTAAACATGCAATGAAATATTGATGTTATGTTCCTTATAATAAATAGGCTGCGAAGTATAAAGTGCGGCGTATAATAGAGACTGACAAAAGAGTGATTTTGACAGATTCGTGTGCAAGTTTAGGCATCGGTATGAGCCAAGTGCACAAAATCCTGCATGAACATTTAGCGGTCAGGAAGCTTTGTGCCCGGAGGATACCTCATGATTTGAACGAGGCCCAAAAAATCCGTCGTGTTGATTGGTGCCGTGAAATGGTCCAAAGATTTAACGGAGGTGACTCAAATGCTGTGTTTGACATACTTACGGGTGACGAAAGCTGGATTTACTGTTATGATCCCGAAACCAAAAGACAGTCTGCTCAGTGGGTGTTTCCTTCCGAAGAGTTGCCAACTAAAGTAAAGAGAGGTCGAAGCGTGGGAAAAAAGATGGTGGCCTCGTTCTTCGGAAGGACCGGTCATTACGCGACAATTGTTTTAGAGGATCGAAAAACAGTTACTGCAGAATGGTACACTAACAATTGTTTGCCACTTGTTTTGGAAAAAGTTCGGGAGAAACGACCTCGCAGTAGGATCCTCCTTCACCACGACAACGCCTCGTCGCACACCGCCAGGCGAACGATCGACTATTTGATGACATCAGACGTGGAATTACTAGGTCACCTGCCATATAGCTCCGACCTCGCACCTTGGGATTTTTATTTATTCCCGAAAATAAAAGTAAAAACTTCGAGGAAAACGTTTTATGCACGCCGAGGAAACAGTAGCTGCGTTTCAAAAGGCCGTCGAAGAGACCCCTAAAGACGAGTGGGCAAAGTGCTTTTTTCAGTGGTTCCATCGGATGCAGAGATGTATGGACGTGAAAGGACACTATTTTGAAAAGATATAATAAAACGAATAACTTGCTAGTGTGCTCAGTTTTTGATTTTCTAAGAATTTTCAGTTTGACCCTCGTATATCAAGCACAGCGACAAGTTCCATTAGGTAAAGACAGGCAAACAATAACCATCCCCCGCATCAAATATCAGATATCACACTCAAAGAAAAACCTTAATTGACTTAAAGCGTGGACACGAAAAAATCTGGTCATGTATGATATGGTAAATCTTGTCAATGAATGTGGATTTTCAAGCAGCACTTTTTTTTAATAATTTGTGGTTATCAAAGTACATAAAAAAATACAATCATAATATAACGTTAAGTTATATTTTGTTGAACAGCGCCTTCGGACAGTCTGTACCAAGATTTGCTGTTAATATTTTTATTTTATTTTTAACTGGATATTACAAATTTAACTTATTACATCATCCTTTCACAATAGCTAACATTTTTCTAGTTGACTTCAGATTGACGTAGTTCTATTTTTTTTTTAATTTTGGTTTATTTGCCTTTTTTACAGAAAAATACCTCCCATATATAACAACTTTCAATGCTTGGAGTAGAAAGTCTTCCTGACTGCCTCAAGTAGAAAAGAGTTCAAACAAGTATGTTTTTCGTAAGATGAAATTCTAATGAGCTTACAACAACTCGTAAAAATATAAATACAATTGTAGCTTTGTAGCAAGAAGCGAGTGAAGATTATCAGAAACCGCTGTTCAACAAAATATCGGCACGGTGAAAATTTATATAATGCTGAAAGGCACAGAAAACTTAACGTTATATTATGATTGTATTTTATTATGTAGTTTGATATCCACAAATTATTTAAAAAAAACGGTGCCTGAAAATCCACATTAATTTTAAAGATTTGCCATATCATGCCTGACCAGATTTTTTTGGTGTCCACACTTTATACACCGTGACCGTTAAAAACCCGAAAGATTTAAGCTAACGATACTAGAGCCTAATTAGAGTATATAAAGTTATGTAACATATAGTCCATAAACTCATAATTAAGGAGATATTAATTATTTACAACAAATCAAAAGTTAAAAAATCTCCAGTGTAACACACCTTAAGGGCGTGAGCATGACGTAGCCACCTATTTCTTTTACACGTAGATACACTAACTGTATGGTTGTTAGCCAGTTTCATAAAGAAGTTTGGTATCTATCTACAAAAAGTTTTTAGTACCGAAAATATTTTCATCACGAGATAAAAGGATATAGCATGCAACTAAAATACAGTGTAGTGTATTAAGCCGAATAATTATAATATCTTATCTTACACACTTCAATCTCAAGTAGCTTTTATGTTATCACTGAGAATAGAGATGTTTGTTCTGTTCTAAGTCGCGAGAGTGGTTCTTCTTATAACTGGCTAGTTTGAAATTGATTGTCACTAAAATGACACATTACAAATGATAACTAATTGTCACGCCTTGAGGTTCCCACCTAACGGCTTGTTCACAAAGAAGCGGGCAATTAATCAGATTTAATTCGTACTGAAATAGTAATTTAATTAAGACACATAATTAGACCCATGTTGATATAACATTATTTACTCGTACAGTCGTCAAAAATATGTGGTTTAAATCTTTCGGGTTATTAACGGTCACGGTGTATAATAGTACTTAGTGTCTAACGAATTTCTTATACGAGTAGAAAAGTCAATACGCAGGCCCTTCCGAAGGGTTCCGTGATTGGATTAGTAGGCCCCGAGATAGAATGCCCTAGCAGAGGGTAACGGTGCAATAAGATGTGTGGGTGGCATACCCATGTATGAAAAAAAAATAACCACACGCACACTCATGTTAGTTGAAGTAAGCCTATTGTAAGGAATACGCAAGTCAAACAAATCTTTGCCTATTGTTGTAAAAATAAATATATACATTATTATATTATTAAAATATCAAACCCAGGAAGGAAAGTATAAATGTTTTAAGGCGCGGGTTCTAATAAGTAAGTACGAATTAAGTTTCATTTAGCAGCACTGTACCGGTAAGTAAGGTTTATTTGTCGCCATAGGAACCTATTGGCGATTCCTAGAATAAAATACAATAGCTGCGCAGAATGTGCTCAGCACGAGCCTCGAGCCATTGCATTGTTGAAACGTGCGTTTCCGCTTTCTCGTGGAAAAATGCACGCGTTGTTGAAAAGTAATTGTATACATAAGCAAATTTTAAGAACGCAAATATGTTACACTTGTTAAATTAGGAATTAAGGGTGAAACCAAAACGTTTATCTTCTTTCAGAGCTATGGGAATCTGTAGTAAGGGGGGTTTCTTGTCTGGTTATCGATAGGTATAGCATAATAAGTAGTTGTATGAGTAGAGCTGGTCGGCAGACAGGCGCCGATCGCGAGGCGCTGTAACAAGAGCCCGCTGTTCATGGCGACTCGATGTGAACGGGGCAATTACTTACGAAACGTCTCAGGCAGGAGGCATAAGCTGCTATGCAAGTGCTGTAAATAGTTTTTCTGCAGCAGTGTATATACATACAAGTTTATTTAAGCCGTTTATCATATTATTGGAACTAGTATCCGCATATACAGACGTATTTAGCCTACGTATCGTGCTAGAGGAACTAGGACGACATTTCATTCGCGACGCGATACGAGATATAATTTACTGGCTCGACCAATTAGCCGAACAGAACAGCACGCAATTATACTGGATTGAAATCGGTTTACTTAGATGATTTGTAAGATGTCGTCGCTTTTCCTGACCGCAATGCATCCTACATTATGAGTGATAATTTATATCATTGGAAAAACTGTTTGAATACAGTCAAAGTATAAAGTCAAACCCAGTGGCCTCAAAAGACAACCGATACCAACATTAATCAAAGATCACTTTTAACTGCAGTGCCATTTTCTTTTAAGTTTGTTATTGTATCCTGTGTAGCAATTACGCGTTTAAATAAACATGCCGCCTTTTCGCTTGTCAATTACATTACAATAACCGTCAGTTTTGCCGCCAAATCAAATTAGTGACAGTTGTATGCCTCGCATTTTTCTAACCTGTACAAATGTATGGCGTACCTCTATTAGGGTTAATGGGTATGCCTTTGACCTTGGACTACCTCAACGGAAAATTCAGACTATTCACTCTTGAAATCAGGGTTGTAACTAAATCAATTAATAAATAAAGTATACAGTTATCAGTTTTACTTTCACTTGTGGCGTGTGTGTGTCTGTTTATGTCGTTTCATATTGCGATTTTTATATCCGTGGCATGTATGAATTCAATGAATATTGTCCACAGCACGATAACAGAGCATCGGATATATTTTCATGGGGTGAATGATGTGAATCATAGAAGGTAAGGTTGTGAACGGTAGAAGTGCATAATTTCACAGTTGAGTGGACGCCAGACCGGTCGGAGGGGTCCGAGCGCAGTAGCAGGTGTACCGCGGGTCATCGACGGCGAGTCGCCACAACGCGACTATGACACACTTTGAAATCATCAACGAACTAATATGCTGCTACTATAGCTAGTAGTATTTACATGATTCAATAAAACAAAAATTGTACAACCGTAACTAGTTGAAATAAATCATCAGTGATCCGTCAAATACCGTTTCAAAGTAAGCTCACAATATTCGACTGAATTAATCATAATGATATTGGAAATAAATCGCCAGCTGCATATTTTATTATTTTTTAACATATCTTAAGTTTATAATCTCTGCGGCGACCTCTGTATTGCGTCATTAAAATTCGTCGACTCAAGTACATTAAGGGAAAAATGGCAACCGGGCAGGGACTACAAGGACTGTAACTACAGTAAGTACAGGGACTATAAGTTCAACTCGAGAGATAATTAATTAATTTTTATTAGCATAGAGTTAACCATCTTACGAATGTTCAGGGCACAGCACACTGCTAAAGCACACATAAAAAATCTACAAGTATAGAATTTAATACGTTTTATGATTTTATATGTTTGCAGCTTGCTCATTGAGCATTTTAGATCATGGTACTTTAATTTACACCGGAGACGACGATGCAACGGGGCCACACCGTTTCGTCGCCTAAATATATATTTTATAAGCTTAAGTTTCATGGCGCATTGGGTTAACTGTAAGGCCATGTAAACATTTGTAAGAAATAAATAAATAAATAAATTTGTAAACTTAAGTGTTATGGCATCAGAGGGCATGCATTAGATCTCATGAAGTCATATTAAACACAGAGAAATCAAAAGGTAGCGATAAATAAAGCCATTTCGTCACAGACAGTTGTAGAGATGGGAGCACCTCAGGGGTCTATTCTAGGTCCGTTCCTGTTCCTTGTTTATGTAAATGATCTGCCATATATATACACCTCATTACTGTTCAAGGTAAATAGGAGAGATACTGAACTCATTGATACCCTGTCCCAAAGCCAAATAATACCCTGTCCATGATATCTGACTGGTTTGCTGCCAAGAACTTAATATTGAACCCGAAAATAACGAAATGTATGAAATTCTCTCTAGCGATCTCATCAAATAGAAACTTAGATACAAATATATTAAACTTAATGGTCAATCATTAGAATTTGTTAAGTCAACTGTATTCTTAGGTATTACATTGGACTCAAAATTGCAGTGGGGTTCCCATATAACAGCGATAGGAAGTAGGTTGAGCTCTGCTGCATTTGCAGTCAGGAGAATAAGGCAGCTTACCAATGTGCAACGGCACGGTTAGTTTACTTTGCTTATTTTAATAGTATAATTACTTATGGTCTTATCTTGTGGGGATCAACTGCAGATATTGAAACTGTTTTTATTTTGCAAAAAAGGGCTATCCGAGCAATTTATAACTTGGGGTCGCGTGACTCATTAAGAGAATTTTCCAAAGAAATAGATATCCTAACCCTGCCGTCTCTATACATATTTGAAATAATAATGTATGTTAGGAAGAATTTGTGCAATTTCCCAACGAATGCTGATAAACCAATAGCCACCAGAAACACTGGGAAACTCAAAATAACCTTCTATAGACTAGTAAAGGCGAAAAAGTCGTTCTTGGGAAATTGTATCAAATACTACAATAAAATTCCTGAACACATTACTGAACTTAGCAATTCTAAATTCAAATCTGTAGTTAAACAAACACTTATTTCAAGAGCATATTATAAGATAAACGATTACATCATGGATAGGGATGTTTGGCAGTGATAGCGTCCTGCACGGCTAATCTATCGCGAAAATAGGTTTTCTGCTGTAGCATTGTTATTTTGTAGTAGCTGACACTGTAATTTTATATTTAACTATACAATGTATATTGTTTTGAAAAAATGACACCTCGCCGAGTTTCTTACGCCGGTTCTTCTCGTGGCAGAGGTTTATTTTTCCGAACCGGTGGTAGTTTATTGACGTTCATAGGTGCATGTAATATGCCTAATTTGAAGAATAAACTACTTTTACTTTACTTTTTACTTATTTCACAAAAAGCGTCATATCAGTAATTCAAATGCCTATATGTAAACAAACCTTTAAATAATTAATTCTCAATTTAGCTTATGATTGCCAGATGTCAATAATATTTGAACAAAGGTCAAAATCACAAGTTTAACACGCGTGTCTAATGGTGTTGCTTTTTCCAATCAACTTCCGTTGTGCTGTTCTCGAGAACGTTCTTCTGTTTGTATGGGAATCTTTATCGATCATGAATATTTCCCATACAAAGATAATAATGTTCTCAAGAACGACACAGCGCTACCCAGATAATATTGACAACGACTTTAATGGAAATATTGGATATGCACGGGAAATTATCGTCGAATATGTTTTATTCACAAAAACGTTCGCTTTGTAAACTATGTATAAACATTCGCAATGCAGTGTAGTAGTAAGTAACAATAATTGCAAAACAATCAACAGTCATACTCGTATTACCAATAACATAACTATACATATTACTTGTTATTAAACAGGTGATCAATCTGTTTAAATTTACATCTTCATGTAGTATGTTAATATGATTATTTAGGTAAGTAGGTATAATACATTGCATAAAATTTAGTAAGCTTGTAATGTTTTGACCCAAAACCAGTATGAGAAAAAAGTAGGTAGTAAGATCACGTGAGTAAAGAAAAGGAACAGAGAACAGACTTCTAACTTCTAATAAAGAACGTACAAATTGTATACCTATTCTGGTAGGGCTATCACAGGCATGAGATAATTACTTATAAAATAAAGCATTCGTTACAGTTTTTAGGGTTCCGTAGCAAAAATAGACGACGAAAACGGAACCCTTAAAGATTCGTCATGTCTGTCCGTCCGCCCGTATGTCACAGCCGATTTACTCGAAGACTATCAGCATTACAATTATGAAATTTGGTAGGAAGATGTATGCTAGGAACCGCAAAAGAAATATGATGTGAAATTACGAAATAGTACATTACTACAGAGGCCGGGACGAAAGGGGTTGCCGGCCGAAGACATATAGACGGCCGAGCGCAGCGAGGCCGGATAGGTCTAAGGCTGGCAACCCCATATTTCCCGCCGAGGTATGTATAGTGCTTTTCTCAAACATGCAATGTAATGAACAACAAAAAAATCAAAGTTTTATTTTTAATACGCATAGTGGCAGAATGTCATGATGCCTGTGCCACAAATTTATGTGGAATGGAAATTAAAAAAGAGGACTTTGCCGGCCTAGGCCTGCAAGATTAGTATGAAATTCCATTAATGACCTCTTGTCCTAGCCGCACCTGAAACGTCATACTTCGCAGCCTATTATAAGGAACATAACATCAATATTTCATTGCATGTTTGAGAAAAAAATATTACTCTAGGGCCCACCTCATACATGTAACAGGGGGTCAATCTTTTTTTTTTCAATGCACATACGCGTGTGGTTTATCTGTGATAGGCCTTAAAATAACATAGAGGTTTCTAAGAAACTTTTCCATTTAAGTCAACCGTTGGTGAGATATTAGCTGTCAAAGTCGTAAAAAGTGTGTGTGTGTGTTTGTGTCCCTCTAATTTCCAAACTATGAAATATAAAATTCTGAATAAATAAAAATTATGTACCTTATAAACCATATAAACCCTTTTTAGTTTGAACAGGATAGGTTTAACGGTTTTTGAGTTATTGCTGAAAAACTGTCTTGCCCAAACAAAAGGGCCTAAGTTCTGTCAGTTTCCTATGAAGATACGACCTTTTTTGATTTAATGTATTGTATGGTGGTTTTAAATGTAGATTAGGAGGTGTCGGTATGGAACCCTTCATTGTGCGTGGTCCGTCACGCACTTGGCCGGTTTTCTTATTTATATTTGATAATTGATATAAAATTTTGATGCTCACTTATTTCTTCTATTAAATATTTCTTACTTTCTTTAAAAGTAAACAGTTTAACACGGACAGGTTATTTTGTTTTGATTCATTTACAGTTTGAATCATTTTCACAAATAAAACGTATGTATCTTTCAATTTATGTTTATATATTTTTTTCTGAGTCAGTAAACCGGTTTTACCACGTACGTTACAAGCAGCCAGTTGTCATCCATGCAGACGCCTCGTCCTTGTAGTAGTGAGATTTTTTCAGTGGGTTGTTAGAATGGTTTTTTTGTGCCTTGGCGACGCCGTTTCTCGTCAGTATTGTACCTGATGACACGTATGTAAACTCCCATACCCGTTTTTTGCGCAGATTAAGCTGTCTTGTGATTCGCTCAGGAACGCCAGGCGGGTCTCCGCTCACATGAGAAACCGCTTGATGATATATCACTTGTGGGTACCAGCAACATAACTAGTGATTCGTTTGGTTATGGAATAAACGTGGACGGCATCATCAATTAAACTGTAGTGGTATTCAATACACTAACATTGTCCAAATGGCCCCGGGCTGACGTCAGCATTTGCCGAAATCTCGCTCACCAGCTATTTTGGTTTCCAGCAGCGTCCATAATACGATGAGTGAGCTGGCATAAATGTTTGGAATTTCCAAGTAGTCCGGAATGTGTATGAAGTGACCAACTATAAGATTTGTTTATAGTAGAGGCCCGTGCCAACATTTTGAGAGAAAAATGCTGTTTGATTCATATAGTTGAGCGCTTTGCTAGAGTTCGTTAAATAAAGATTTCCCACGAGACATCTGTGGGAAATCAGTGAATTCAACCTAAAAACAAGCTTATTTCATTAGTAGTCAAGTAAGTCATTGCCTAAAACAAAACATTCTTTGTATAGCCCCGTGCTTAAGTACTCATAATAGTATAAAGGATTTTATAAGTCTGTGTGTGTCAAGATAACGAACACTATTCGTATTATTTTTAGCTGCTTAGCTAATTAATATTATAATATTTTAAGTGAGAAATACACTGAATAACATCGAATAAATAAGTCGAGAAGATGAATCCTGGGTATAACAGTATAAATATGTAAAAAACCGGACAAATGCGAGTTAAACTCGCGTGGAGAGGTTTCCGAAACTAATGTCACTAGACTTCTTATAGGTTTCCCTGCTGTAAAATGTTAGGTTCGGAGATAAGTAGAGGGGAGGAAATGCCAAATTTTTGACCTAATTTTTTAAAAAAAACTTCATAGACGTTTAGTTTTAAATTATAAATAAGACATATTTGAGCTCACAACGAGCCTTTTCATTTGATATGTCACAAAAACACAATAAAATATGCAAAGCTTTTTTTTTACTTTACGTTACACGGCCGTCCGATGGGTTACCGACTTACTTATGTATACCAAATTTCAAGTGATTCAGTCCAGTTTCGGAGTAAATTAGCTGTGATAGACAGACGGACGGACAAACAGACAGATACACGACGTGACCCTGCAAGAGTTCAGCTTTTTTCCTTTTGTGGTACGGAACCCTAACCAGCACGGATCAATACAAATGAAAGCGAAACAAACGGGAGAACATGAGAGAATCGTATGAACACGAGTGCATTAACCCTGGCGGACGTTGCTCACAATTAGACTGCCTAAATGTGCGCGCAGGTTCCCGAATTGACTGCCATTGAAAGAACGCGAGTAAACAAATTAATTTAAACGCGTTAAAAGCCTTGTTCGTGTGCAGTACCTAATGGAAAATAGTACAAAGAACGCACGTTGGAAGCCTACTAAAAACATGCATCATATTATTTATGTAATAGATACAGGGTTGGGCACATTAAGTGTCCTACTTGAAAATATCCATAAAATGAAAACAACTCGACAGATTTCAATTTTTTTTATAAATATTTTAAACATATAATATCAATTACAAAATTAATTCATAAGTTCAAATCCCTCTCCATTTGCTTTAATTACCTTCCGCATTCTCCCATAGAAGGAATTACAAGCGGCACGCACTCCCTCATCTGGAATATCGTTCCATATCGTCACCAACCGATGCTTGAAGGAATTTAAATTCATGCCGTGTGTGCTCCCAATCTTACTCAATTTTCAATAATTTTTCAATAATCCCCATATTGAAAAATTTAACGGATTCAAGTCTGGTGAAGATGAAGGCTATTTTTGCCAAGATATAAAGTCTGTCAAATTCGTTCGACACCAGTCCAGTCTTGAGTTCGTTTGGCTTTGTGAGATGGGGCACTGTCTTGCCGGAAACAAAAATAAACACTCCCATATAACTCTCGGGCATTTTCCAGCAAATGACCCTGCAATACGTTCTGAACATAGTAATCTTGGTCGATTTTGACTCCTCGATCAATTAACAGCAGTGGTAACTTGCGTCTAGGCGATATCGCACCCCACACCATGACAGCCGATGTACTTTGAAATCGCTGTACAGCTAATTTGTCCACTGGTATGTCCCTCAACAAAACGCCATAAACGCGATCATTTTGTTGATTGTGGCTATTGATAATGGCTAATGTATAAGATAGCCATATCTTGTAATTGGAACATTTTTTCATCCGAAAAAACAATGTCACCGCTCTCGTGCCATGCTAGTAGCTCCTTGCATTTTGTCACTCTAACTTTTTTCTGGGCGTTTTCGTAGGCCTTCAATCCAAGCTCATGTTGTAATATACGAATCATTGATTGTCGGGATATTTTCATATCTTTCGCGAGTTTACTTGCACTTTGGGCTGGATTTCGCCTAATACGCTCACGAACATTTTTGATCACTTTGACACGAACAGATAGATGGTTTACGTCCAGGTTCGGGACTGATTCATGAAGACCCTGCTTCCTTGAATCGCTTGATGGTCCGCGATATGAACCTAATATTGATATTTAAATGTTTCTGCTTCCTTAATATCTCGCACGGGCGAAAATTTTTCATATGCAAATTGACAACAAGCTCACGTTTCGCGTCTATTGTTGAAAACCAAATAAAGACAATAAAATATCAAGATGAAGTCTAGAGATCACAAAGACGAATAAATTGTCTATTTAAAAACATATGTATACGGTAAAAAAAGTTAGATTATGTTCGAAAAAAACGATATAAGGCTAGGAGACTTAATGGGCTCAACCCTGTAGACGGAAATAAATAACTAATTGAACTTACGACCGTAGGCTTTCTTGAATGATATTGCATTGCACCCTCGAAATAACCTGAGGTCGTCGACGACATGTGGCATGACAGGGGGATAAATACGGTAAACTTTTTAATATAAGCACGCGACTACGAGCGTGTCAACTACGCTAACATTTCTGACAACGAAGTTCCGTCTTTATGTAATCACGTCGAATATGTTTTCCAAGAAGGGAAGAAAGCAACTCTCGAAGGCATGCTCTAACGAGGATTCGAGGTCAGATATGTGTCATATATGCCGTCTAGGCACTTTAGCACGTAAATTATATCTGATCGATAACGGCAGTTAATTATTAAAGTTTATAATATAGTCCGTATGAACTTTTGAGCAGGTGTTTACAGACGAGAAAAAATAATAAAGTAGATAACGAGGCGGTTCAATACGCTCTACCTGCACGGTCCAATCATTCAATGGATCACAAAACGAAGCAGATTGCTTCAATGCAATAACAGGTGACGCATTCACTGGCTGCACCCGTGCGCCTGCGTTGTTCCATACTACCGTGTTTGGTATTTTAGAAAATGGAACGCGCATTGATATACTTTATCTATACTTTTTTACCAAACGCACGGTTTATAACAATCTCACGATACACATTTGCGCTAGCTTGTTTACAAACTATATTATATGAGGTCTAACGAGTACACCGAGTACTACGGTGAGCCTATTAAGTACTCGTATGTATGTATTCGAATTACTGAATATATTTAGTGGCTCCTCGTAGGCTTTACTTTTTTGCGTAAACGCATATATTATTTACACGGTTTTAGGGTTACCATCGCAATAATATAATTAAAAATAATATGGAATGGAAATAAATGAGCGGCGCTAGTACTTATCTACGGCTTAGCTGTATTGTTTGTATCATAGCATTATTTAGTTACCGGCGCTGTCGACTTGGATTGCTCTACGTTCCTTTCACGTTAGCTTGGAACCTTGAAGTATAATCTCGTTTGCAGCTGCACAGCTCACATGAAGCAGCGTTCGGAACATCGTCCGAAGGCAAATTCTCACGCGGAATGCGCAAAAGCAAAACCTTACAGAGGAATTCCCAGCGGCTCGCTCGTACAACAACATATGCGCATTGTTTACGAAAAGGCATGAATTATGATTATGACACAAGTTATGCAAACATATAGCTGTAAATGCCTCAATTAACAAAATACGAGTATAATACCTCATTAGGACCAGATAGCGTATTTTTGTTTATAAGTTAGGTTTTATTTAGTTTCACCCGTTCCGGTGTCTGTGTGTAATCAAATATCGCAAGTTAATTTGACCCCGGAGTTCAATCGACTCGATATATTCGCCATTTATTTAATTCAATAGACTCGAAATATACAACTTCTAAACTACACAAGATATTTTTATGTGTATGGACTCAAAACGAGTAGCATATTTTATTTTTGGCCTGTTAAAAGCTTGTACCGATTTTTATCAGAAAGTAGTTACAGTAACGTGTATTATGTTCGATAATGACTGACCTTGTCGGTTAGAATTAGGTTAAACCCCGTATCTAATAAACCGGGATATGTAAAGGATTAACCTTGTCATATTTTTAATACCGCTTCAGAAACGAGTGACTAAAAAACGGAAAATACCCACGTTTACCACTAAGGCTGTGTTGCACCGACTTACGATCACAGACTGATCAACGTTAAATATGGCGCCGGCAGCTGTCATCCCATAGAAACTTATCAAACTTTCCATACACATTGAAATTTTAACGAACACAGCTTAAGATTACAGACGGTTTGGTGCAAACCAGCCTTAATCCAATTTGGTACAATGGGACTTCCTAAAATAATTCATTCATTTAAGAGGTAATAAGGGCAGGTATATTACTTAATTTAATACTCGATAAAGCTTGGTGTTGCCTGAGTCGCCGAAGCGATGCATTCGATTAATACGACTGTCTTATTTTACCACTCGTGGAAATATCTATTTGCCGGAACCTTTCACTCAGTCATCGTATGTGACGTAATCTATGGACTACAAATCTTGCGATATTATTGAAACTAACAAAGCGTAGTAAAATACAGTAATTGAGAGATTGGAAGAAAGCGTTAGTGTGGGTACGATCGGTGAGGTGGGAACGAGTGGAGCGCATCACCCACTTGGATGGATTGCGAGGGAGCAGCGCGAGCGACGTTTCGCATCATGCAACGCCGCGGCATACTCCGACACTTTCGCTTATCGTCACCGGCCACTGGCCGAACGGGAACAATGCAGCAAACGGTTCGACAGGAAACATACCATAACACGAAGGAATGTCGCGAATAACTAAGACGCCAAGTCACCGATACGCCCGTCGAAATTTAATAACTGTTTTGCTATTTGACAAATGAAAAAAGGTATTGATTTCCAATAACCAATCTTTTCAACGAAATGCTACCTAAAATGAACGGTCTTAAAAACAACAAACACGCCGTTATTTGCCGTGAAACATGCGAGGTAGCCGGAAGTATATTTGTGAGTATTGCGCCTAAAGAAACGTACGCGATGCATGTGTGCGTAAACTATTTGAGGGTGGTTATTTTTTGACTTGACTATCTTTTATAAATGTTACAGTAGAATTCATCGTAAAATAGGTGAAACCACAAGGACGCACCCAATCCATTTAATTGCGTACTTACTAGCCTGTATTTTTTCGTATGAAGAAGTGGAGCAGGAATGTTTCGTATCCGTTTGAGCATACATGATAATCCAAAGTAATAATAAAATGATTAAGTATGTCAACGGACAACAGACATCACGCGTGTAACGAGCGCTCTCGTGTCGCGGAAAGCCAGTTGGAGACCCCTACGCAATAAGACTCTCGGATAAGATCAATGCACTCGCAGGCATTTGTTATAAAGATAATAAATATCCTTAATTGCGAATACGAATGAACTGTCATAAGAGCACTTTGTGTCAAGGATACTTTATAACAACGTATTTATGGTACTGACCATTAATACGTTGTGACATACGGGGTACATAGGCAAACAGTAGACATAATCGGAAACATCAAGATAAGCTAGCAAAGTACGATCAATATCCAAGCGAACCGAGTTGCTCAACGAAGAGGAGCATAACCAGGCCCGGGCCGGGTGAAGCCTTAATGTAATAAGTTGCAACATCACATGTGAAGAAACAGCAAAATATAATGCCATGGGAACTCTACGCATCTAACCGGTCTAATCAAGACTACAAAACAATGATTGATCATGGATCAATATGGTCAGTTGCAATATCACAAATAAATTATATATTTAGTTAAGTCTGAATTAATACCTAATATTATAAGGTACGAGTACATGTAAACATTAATGATACGTGTTCGTACCATGCTTAATTTTATCTTGTATCGTATCACCACCGATTGCTTGTAACTGATAGATGGTGTTCAATAATAAACGGATGTGATAAAGCTGAATTGATAAATTTAGAACAGCTTTAAGATGTCTATATTTTTAAACAGTTTCATTAAGGCGCGGCCACAATTAAAGCAACCAGGCAATGGCTTCAATATAATCCCGACTTATACTCGTGTAAACATTTAAAATAACGAGCCGAGACGCCGTATCTTGAACTCTGCTTTTAACGGTTATACGTCGATGATGCGTCTGTTAGTTCAGGGTAGATAAGTTCTCGATTCCACTATCTAGTTTACTGACACAGGACTATACGATCCATTTTATCGCATTATAGTCTGGTACGAGCAGTTAGTTAATAGGCAATCTCAAGGAAGATTTAACTTTCCGGTCAGTGTGACAGAAAGAAAATGATGGTGTTAGAAACTGAAGCACTGTGTAACTTTATAATTAACATTAGAGGGGTTAATAGGAAATCGTGCAGAAGAGGAAACCTACAAAACTAATTCGCACTGATAAAACATGCAAATGAAAAATGATGTAATAAGTAGAACATCACCACGCGGCGATTCGGACACCGGTCGGGCACTACACGTAACCACGTTACTCACCTGAAACAAAAACAAACATGAACATTAGCGTATTATTTTGCGAATCTAATTTGCTTTTTATCTTCGGGCGAATGAAGGGCGTACACATTAAAACATTAATCATCGGCATGTAAAGACGTCGTGTGGGACTCTTATAAATGTGTAATTAATTTAAAACGATCCTATCGCAAGTGAATGACCTCGAACTTGAGCAGTGCAGATAGCTAGCGTGTGTATGTGTAAACAGAAGCGTTCTGGTAAATGAAATTCCTATCGAGGAAAGGCGCGCTTCCGCGTGGAGCACACGTGCCGGCCGGAGAAATCTGGCCGCAACATACTCGTACACGGCAATCTCTCCACACAGACACGTTGCACTAACACTCTGGCTGTCCACTACGGTACTTTAATATTATTTAAAAATCTCGGTGAATATGGTTTCTTTTTAAAGGTTTGTCGTTCAAACCCCATGCATACAGCCAAACTGATTTTCGAAACAAATTAGATCAAAACGCGCTAGTGATACCATCATCAGTTAAAAGCGCTGTAACATACGGGCGACTTACGCAGGCACACATATTGCAGATTAGTTAAGCATATCAATATTTACTACGTGCATATGTCAAAACATTAGCGCATTAGCTATGCCAAGTGTTTCTAGGACAAGCAGTACTCGACGTGAAATGATCGGTATCGCGCTGTGATACTCTGACGAACATGTCTTGAGCAACTGTATGTGTCTGACAATCAAGATGAGCGTTGTGCTATTCAAGCGAACCGACCGTTTACGTGTCATACTCCCAGCTTCCCGTGTCAACCGACCGAAGACTTATAGTAACGGTCGGCAAGTAAACGGCTTTACTGTACGTTGACCGAGTTACCATATATTTAATGCTGAGCTGCTGTTAAGGTTCCGTAGTTCGATTAGGCAGCCTTATGACTCATGACACAACATCGTGCAGTACCGTCTGAGAGTCGGTTCTTATATTATAGTGGCCATAGAGTCAGTAACTTTTCGTGTTGTTTTCATTAAACATGCCTTTCCCTGTTTCAATGGCATGCACCGCTGACACATTTTCAAATTGGCCTACATTTGCATTATACTTTGTGGGTTATATCATATATGGTAATGGCAACATAGTCAGGTCATCTACAATATTATTATTAAATTATTATAATAAAAACTTAAACAACGACGTCAACGACTAAGCTTTTTTTGTTTCGAGGGGAAAATGCATTACGCATACCACCCGGGCGCAGGGGGTGACCTGAGAGGTTATGTGGGACTCCCGTATAGGCTGATGAGACCCACGGTATATTACCCACTAAAAACCCCCACATCTGCCGCCGCGTCGCCACGTGGCGAGGTCACGGGAACGCTACATGGAGGCACCCGGTAGCGGACTAGGTCGGTGGTTCCGCCACGAACCACTCCTCGGTCGAAGAGGATAGGGAAAGCATCTCTCTTCCTCTGCGGCCCCACCATCGGCGTTTCCGCGGAACGGCCCTGCCAAGGGAGGTCTCTCCCCCTGCGATCCCGACTCGGCCACAGAAGATAGGGAGAACGGCGCACCGTAATACCGGCACTACTCTTCTTCTGCGGCCCCACATCAACGCATCCTCAGCGGGCTACCCAAGCCCGCTGGGAGCGCCCTCCTCGGGCCAGCCGGCAGCAGCCCAAACAGGCCGGCCCTGGGTGACTTTTAGCTTCACCGTGGATGACCCAGTCTACGGTTATTAAGCACCCCCGCCCCGGCAAGGCGGGCTCCCTCAAGGGGGTGCTCAACGACTAAGCCTATACCAAGCGCGGTCAACCGCATACTTGGCCTGATTGTGTTGTAACTATCGTGTCGATTAAGTTCAACAAGAAGTATATCATGAAATGTAGACTGACGTTATGATCAATTGCAAGTGGCAAAACTGTCTCCACATTACAATGATAATACGTAGAGTCGGTATTAAGATATTATTACTACATAATTTAAGTCCGTTAACGGTTTGAATCAAAATGTTGTAATATTGGTTGCCGAGAGCTGGCTTACGAACACGTGTTTGAGTCAATCTATTGTGAGATACGTTGAAAATATGTAAATACATACGATATCACTTTTTCGAACTAATCGCATATTGAATTTACGTCGAAAATTTTATTGTGAGTTTAAGGGTAGCATTAAGTATTAGTTTAGATTCTTATTTACTACTTAATCTTATTTGATATTACTAAAACATGCAATGAAGTTTGTCATAAATAGGTAGTTTTCTGTGGCTCTTTTAGTTAAACGAAATTTTAAATCGTGAAAATTCAGTCTGTAGGCGAAATAAAGCATGTTCTGACGCGTTCAACTATATATAATACATAGTATGAATTCAATAGGTTACAGAATAAACAGAGTTGAAAGACGCCATGTTTTTGAATATTTCGAAATCGAGGGTGAGAAAAGTGCTCAAGATTCTTCAATATACGTTAAATTTCTAAATGTAGTCTGTAGAACCCCAAGTCAATGAGTTGTTCATTACGGATCTGTGAATAATAATCCATAAATTTTTACTGATTCTGAAAAATTACGTATTGAAAACATAGTATAACGCCGAAATGTACCTTTTCCAGCGTATACCCTCTTAACTTGAAACAATCTATCATTAAAATGCATTAAAACTGGTATAAATGCAGTTCTGTGAGAAACAACGTTACAAGTTTAACGAAATAGCAAAGACTGTACACGGACTGCACGGACGGGTATACGGTCTCTTAATTGACTGTGCTGTATTACGTACTACAAACGAAAAAGTTGGCATGCATTTAAATATTACATTATTATGACAAAATTTCTTTAATATAGATTAAATATACGTAATAATCGTATCCGCTTTCGAAAGGTTAATTTACATTTTATTGGACGATGACATAATTAACACAAGCGAGAGTGCGCGAAATCTAGTTTTAAGAGACTAAGCAGTAGGTAGTTTCGCTTTTAATTTGTTTGAATAAATTCCGGCGACTGGTCCGATTGAGTAACAGACATTGACCTTCGATTTTGTCGTTAAGAATTCGCGTGAGAAAGTGTTATTTTTCATAACATTACTTAATTTTCTGTTGCCTCGCAATATAGTTAATACTAGTAATAAACGTGTGATTAACGACGTCACGCTATTTATTCAACACACATGTCAATATATGTAGATTTTGACGGAATTACGAGACTAACATGAACTAGGGATGCAGCTTAAGTACTTTTTATGCAATTTATATCTGGCTACGCAGTTAATTCTATTTTTCCTCTCTCTTACTCTTATCGTCTTATTAATTATACAATAAGATAATATAAAAAGGTACGAGAAGGTTCATGAGGTAACATTTGTCATCATAATATGAATATACAGCGGTGAAAACGTGGAACTTTCACATGACACTTTAAAACTGGCGTTCACATTTTTTGATTATGTAATAATGCGAAATCCTCCTCTGAATAATAACGAAGATATGTTAACGAATATAAAACTGTTAAGAACAACGTATATAAGTAAGTTTTTAACACTACGGTTAGGATATACCTAAACGTTTTGATTAGTAACAGTAACAAGACTAATAACAAATATTTTTCATGTATTAATTTGAGAACGTCCTTCTTTAGCAGCGTAAAATAGAGGCGACGAATTTGAGAGAACTGGTAAATGGCTAGAACCAAAGAGGATCTCTAGAACTTATAATGCTCATCAATGGGTTGTTGACATGCCTTTTTCAAAGGTAATAATTACTGAAGCTGGTTTATTTATCATGTTATTTGAATATTCAACTAAATTAAATGCCTTCATATTTCAGGGCAGATTTAACCCAGCGATCATTCAAAAACATACTGAACTGAATATGCAAACTGTATTTTTTGTAGATACATATGTATATATGTTCTGTACAATAGAAGACATCTAAATGTATAGTTTTGTCACATTTACAATACGGTTCATGTTTCAAATTCTTGACTATACCATATATCACAAAGTTCTAGAGTAGATATTATACCTTTTATACGAGAATTTTATTACAATCTTGCGTTTTGTTACCTTTACAAATGTAGGCGAGTTTCGGCACAGAATGTAGCAAGCGCACACCGGATCAGCTAATTGCACCATTGCCTTTTTTAATAGCCTGTGCGGTTCGCCTCCATCGAGCTCATGCACATTTTTCATAGGGTCTCTCACACCACAGGTACATAGCAGGCTGACAACTATATTGGAGAGTTATTACTTATATTATCTAAAACACAAACTGTCTTACTGTTTCTGCCTTACACAGTGGTATAGCTGGTATTATCCCCTTTGCTGGTATATAAGCCCGATAGGCAATGGGTGACGTTGCAAGTAATAGGAATTAATTGTTTTAGACAGTTGTTGTTCGTTGTGTTACGACTTACGTCATCTATTAAATGGTCGGTAGAGTTAGCAGCTTCTGCAATCTGCTTGTTGAAACAAAGAGTATTCGCGATCATGTTGGTTGGACATACTTTCTCTTGCACACGTCGCATTTTTTTTACTTTCGGAGTAAAATATTTTTGTATTGTCACTACAAATTGATGTGGTTTTACCAGTCACACTCCTCAAGTCAAGAGTTTGCGTACACCTGCTTATAATTGACACCATTTGTCATATCATAAATGTTACTTGGTCATCGTTCTCTCTTAAATAACTAGCTAAACCTAGTTCCAAGGAGGTGGTTTTATGAGATTCACCCGATTCATAACAATGTCGTTTTGATCAACACGCAAGTTGCCTAGCCATAAAAGTCGAATGGTCTATTTCAGGCACATTATGTTTATTGCAGATGGACCGAAAGTAATCACATTATCGACTTTGGTTAAAGTAATTAAGATATAATTGTACATATGTATTAACAAAGCCTATGTCAGTCCTGGTAAGAGCATGTTGTAGGATAGTGGCAGAACGCGAGCTGAAAATACAGCGATTAGCATCAAAAAACATCGCCCAACTGGACGGTCAAACCATTCAGTGCAGGCCTTGGAAATAGCAAACCTTTAAGACAGAGACTTTAGAATTTAATATTGCTCGCTCAGTTTATATCGCAGCGTTAGTAGAATTAAGCAGCAACTGCCAATGATTTCTGTATCCACATGCGACGTTTTTCATTCAAACACGCGATATCTTGATACCAGCCTTGCGTATTCTTGTCGAACCGGTTTTGTGCCGGAGTCCGACTGGACCTGCCGCTACCACTCGCCAAATGAGACGCGCGCCTGCATTGCAACTAACAACAGTCGGCACTGTACGTATACCAGCCTACCTAAATATTTACCTAAGCATTATCCCAGTTTAACTACAACGTCGACAGCACAGGGGAATCGTTGGTAGCTTACCGGACTACATCGAAACGTGCTTGTCTTCGTCAAAACGAAAAACGTTTTCAGGCTCTTCGTTCTCTTATTACTTCTGCTGAAGACTATACAGTGTAGTAATAAAGGCGATACTGCGTAGTCGCTAAGCGAGGCTAAATTACGAAGTGGACAGGTGTGGCAGCCATCTAGATATTATTCAGGGTAGCGCAAAGGTCACGCCTGGTGGTAATCCGATACTATAGTCCAATTAAGTAGGGAACACTCAGGGGCCGCACCTACTTGTCGTAGAAAGTCTTTGTTTAGCGTACGAAAAAAGTGCCGTGAGTATATGATATTTGATAACGATATTAAAACTGAAATCAATGAATAACAAATTCCGTTCTGTAACTTCTGTAAATAGGGCTCAATGGCTCTTTTGTATGCATGTAGTATTACATCAGTTGGCATTTTGCGACATGACATGACAACAGTAGAAACGCTCGTCCCATTCCCAGTTTTTCGTTTCATTCTGTATTGTTCATTAATGTTTATTCGTCATTTTACCATAATGTGATGGGAAAATATAGTCTCACAAATAATGGATGAGACGACAAAACGAACGTAAATGGAATGAAACTAATGACGAATGTGACTAGTGACTACCGACAAACATGTCTCGTAATTTTGGGCAAATAAAATAATAAATCAGATGAAAACGAAATCTACGTATGACGAAATAAATATAAATCGTGACGAAAATGGAAAGTTACAAATAAGACGATTAACAATAACGAAACAAGACGAATTCAAAATGAAACGAAATAATAATGAAACCCATAACGAGAATCAGAAAAATATCTAGTGAGCGCATACGTATCAGGATATGTAGGTATAATCTCCCTCTAATATCAGAAAAATACAACGCATGTATGTATGCGACATAAATAAACCAGAAGATAACGCTTGGACCAACACCACATTTTAATAATCCAACGCAGTACTGTGTACCGAATATTTAGCCGAATCTGTCATTCATTTAGAAATATGTTAAAAGCGCGTTTTGGTGATGAGATCATCCGCTCGTCAAGTACCCATAATAGGCCGAGACCTTTTTTCTGGCGGCCCACAAGCGGGCCACATTTCTGCTATCCATTACAAAGAAGGACTCAACTGACGGTATTTTCCCAAGAGATACCGACCTTTTGTTCAAGAAAGGCCGGCCGCACGACTAAGTCGCAGTAAGACTAGTTTGCACGAATCGATTTGATAAATAGATGAGTGTAGGTGTACGCACTATTATTTTGTTAGTTGAGCGATTCACTTCATATAATATAAGTATAGGTATCACTTACGTAATGTTCATTTACGTATTATTTTTGACAGTCTAGACTAGCCACATGATGTGTCTGATTACAGATCAATTTTATGAAATGGTATAAGTAGTCGTAAGTATATATAGATGACACAATGGACCTGCAAGTCGAGATACTCGAGAGCCACTACAAATTATTGAGAACGGGACGTAACAGACGTTACCATTATGAAACTCATCGTGGTCAGTCGAAGCTGCATGTTGTTGCATTAGACAAAGGCTATGTTCATATTGAAGTGTGAATATCAATACCATACATATATAATATAATTACGTTATCCAAGACACGTGAAGTTCAGAAATCTTAAGTATGATGGTTTCATTAAATAAAGGATATATCATCATATTCATCATTATCATTGGTTTCGTGTTAACTTTTCTATGCCGCCTCTACCAGAGATTGATCTATTGTGGCAGCCCTTTAAGTTCTTTTTATACTCGTTGCTTCTGGGTATTTTCAGACTCATTATTGGGCCGCAATTTGTTGTATCTGGTCCTCTGGTTGCATGTTATAAAGTCAACATCAAAAGTAGATACGCATTTGAAAAGTTCAAGTCTTTATTGTAAGGGTATAAGAGCTTTTGAACCCTTCATATGCGTAGCAACTTTTGATGATGACTGTACTCCCTGTAACAGAGAGCTTACTTTCCGTTTGGTTATGCCACAGAAAGGTTCTGGGGCGATGAAGGGTCTATCTGCACCCTTTCTGGCAAGTTTGTTTGCTACCTCGTTTCCGTCAATATCGGAGTGTCCTGGTACCTTTTAAAGTGTAACATTTTTGGATTTCCCGAGGACATTTGCTGTTCTGGACCAATTTAGAGTTAGATTCTAAGGATTCTAGTGCTAGCTAGTGTTTTAGATTTTGATCAAGATTCATCTCCGCACATTAGTTAATAGTCAAAATATCGGCATGAAATATTGAGGCCTCTGTACCCTGCAGGTTTTGAACTTTGGTCTCTCACCATAAATACCGCAACCTACATACATCTTCACCTTTCTTTCTGCGTCTGTATACCATGTGGTTTCCCTCCTTAAAGTCCATTTGGTTGCTTTTTCATTTGTCTCTTAACGGTATTTCCATACAATTTATTTTATTGAAGGATATAATACGTATCTATATCCTACCAATTCATAATGCCGCGTCCCTGTTTCATCTGGCTTGCGCATCCCAAATAAATACTCGAACACAGACATATTTTGGATTGAGACCACAAAAAATAACAGCAACACCCAATATTTTTTATTCGAATAACTGTACTCACCAGAGATATGTGAACTCGCCTAATCATTGGTAATAAAAGGCGGTGCCACAGCTGAGATTGAAAAAGTAATCAAAGTAACTGTACAGCATTTCAGAAACGAAGTTAATTGTAGACAAGGGCATGTTTCGTGATGTTTTGTAATTCCGTTTTAATAACATCGAAGTGAAAATTGAGATGTTAGGTGGGAAATATGCAAAGTGCGTAGAGATTGAGCGTTGTTTAGTACGATACGATGAATCAATTTATTTAGACACCCCGCCGTCTCTACTAAGGGCACGAGACGCCTTGTGTTAGTGCAAGGTTTACAGCACTTTGTTTAATAAATGGAGGATGAGTTGGATTATAAAATGCCATGAATATAGTATCGACTACGTTTTTCCTTTGAGGAGATTTGCGTATATATTCCTTAACATTCGAGTTCAATTAAGCTGCCCTTTGATATTTAACCTAGAATTGTGACAATAAATCATACAAAGATTTTTGAAATATGTAGCTGTAATTTCACATTTTTGATAATAACTGCTAGTAGGTATTCATGTATTATTCAGTAAATAGAAAATTGGGGTTAGGCGTGCTGACAAAACGTGCCAGCACGAGGGCTAACAACAAGTAAGGGAACCCAAGATCCCCTTGAAGCACGAAATCTGAGACACTTCAGAAAGTTTAAAACAAACGAATTGAAACATACACCAAGGCCAGTCCTTTCGACAACCGTCAATTGTCTCACAAATATGCACCGTATTCAAAAACGTTAGGGTAGGTTAACAACAAAATTGTTCTTATAAAATATAGATATCGACACTACAGAACATCTACTTTGAGAAAGCTGCTCATATACAACGTCTATCAGACAGTAGCCAGTATCCAGGTCGCGTTACGAAACATAAGCGAACTAGTTCAGGGACATCGCACCCAATTCGATTGTGTAACACCTGTTTTGAATTTATAAAAACATAGCGAAAACATCGAATAGCGTTCGCGACTGATGAGTTGATGACCCGAATGTTTACAAACAAAACCCAATCCTATCGGATAATGATAATATCAAATACGCAATGTCAAGCGCATCTTATCTTTGGCGTTATCTTGTACTATTCCTAAATCTATAGATAAATTGATAACTTGATTAATTATTTTCAAACGTAGAAGCTAAACACATCGAAACTGTTAAAAGCTAGCTCATTTGAACGAGAACTCATGAATTATGTATACCTGTACATGTATACATTGGTGGTAAGTTACAAATGTTCTCGTTTCACAACTAGTCAACTAGTAAGTACTAGTCTGAGTGGAATGCGGGTCGCCATCCAGCAGCGGCCTGTGGCGGCTGGCTCGCCGCCGTTGACCACTCTCGCATACATTACAAAACGGATACTGCAATATCAATACCGGCCGGTTATGTGCGTGTAAAGAGCAATGACCGTTCTATAACCTAGTCAATTCCTAACACTTATCAATCCTTTTATGACCTCCATGTTAGTAGTTCCTCACCTTTCATGCCGGCTAATGACTGGTTTCCTACTTCATTGAGCAAACGTAATAAGCTGTAAAATTACGCAGATTTAGAAACAATAATGGTCTTTTATTTTTCAATGAAACGATATTCGCGCACGAGCAGTCGCGATCAAGGCCCCTTAAGGTTGAAACTTTCCAGTAATTTTCACGCGTAAACCTAATTTGAAAGGACACTTACCACCGCAGATCAGGCATGTAAATACATTAAATTCATCTTGACTTTGACACCTAGACCTACTCTTACGATTAAAATAGGGTTGGTGTATAGATATATATGCGTGACAGCTGACTGTGCCCAACCCACGAAAGTAAATTTCCCAGTATTTAAAGAAAAAGAAGGAATTACCCGTGCATTTGAAGTATAAATAAATAAACTTTTTCTCGAAGGACTGTTTGTATACTTGTAAAGCAAGGACCACTACATAACCCTCACGATTTTAAATCTGCACTGTGTAAACAGTTACATCGCTTAAGGTTGCGGCCATATCTGAGATCTCTGGCAGCAATATAACTACACAACCAGTGCGGTAGTTCCTATACGAGTACGACCATATGTACATAAGGGCTGGTATTCACAACTATCACGTACAACGCTTCAGCGTACCTAAGTATGACCGACTCCGATTACACTAAATTGTTATTCTAACATCTCAGTGTCTAAGATATACTAGGGGTAAATGGTGAGATCAGTATAAGCAGGTTGTGAATCGTGTAGTTTTCGTTCCGCTCATCTCAAGGACGTCCCGTCTATTTTGCAACGCAAAAGTCTAAGTATCAACTTGTATGATGAGTGTTATTCTTGGTTTTGTTTTATCAATACGTAAAATTCGTTGACTCGTATGATACAGGTAAACGACGTTGAAGTGACTAAATACTGGCATGATGGTAAGAGAAACGCGCAGTAGAAACGTAATTTACTCATCATTCAGTTAAGATATGACGTTATTATTATAGTAGATGAAAGAAAAATAAACTGATATGTATAAGTACCTAATTGTCGCTAATTAATACATTAATTAGTTTTTGCTTGTCTTGTAAATTACAGCTGATAGGTATGTATTCCTGACAATACCTAATTGAAAGCAGCCGGTATATGTATTAGCACACAATATACAACAGATATTATTCAAACCCCGGCCCATTGTTACCTCGGTTCGGAGGCTCCATATGAATCAGAGTTGATATAATTAATTCATTACGTTACAAGTACCCATGTACTTTATTTAAATTCGTATTTCGTATACATCATAATTACAAAAACAACAAAACGCGCTGTATTGCTAATGAGATAACGAGAGTAATGAAAAACGTGGTAGGCACATAGATACCTAGAGACTAAAGTATAAGCGAAATATAGTTTGGTCAGTTTTTGATGCCATCGATGTGCTAACCGCGTCATAACAAGGTTTTATCAGTGATAACTACTTTCATCACTTTTAAATATGTATCTCAAAATGTCCCAGATCGTTGACACAAAAAATATTTATTTTATACCTTGGGTAACCCATGGTGTGATGAACGTTAAGTACTTATTTTTCTAATTACCAAATTAGGTACCTACCCTACCTATTATAATAAGCAGTAACGACTAAGGCACTGAATCAACCGACGACGTATCATTCTGAGATTCTGACTGTTCTAATGTGGACGATCATAATATTATATAAATCATACATACTAGGTGCCTATTCACATTCTACTTATATTATTAACGCATGTAATACGATGGCTATAACATTGACGATTCTAAAGGTTTTTTCCTAGTTTATATTCTGACGATTCATATCGTCTTGCACCGTAATTTTTTCTTCGACGCGTTTCGGAAATTACTAGGAACTATCCAAGGAAAAACTTTTATGCTGATTAGCTAGCCTGGTATGCGAGACCTCATTACCTATGTAGATGAGACATAATGTTGTCATTGTCATGTTGGTCCAAGTAATTAATTAACCAGTTTTCCCAATGACTAGACAACAATTCATTTAAATTGTTGGGAAGTCCTTAACTACGGAAGCATAATCGAATTTACACAATACATTGTATTCAATCAAAAGCACTGAACAAGCTCGAGTATCAATGATTTATTTGAAAGCCTTGGAAGATCACACGAGTTATTCTATTTGAAACATGACACAGTGGTTCTGTCACGGTGCCAGCCAGTCACGAGCGTGTGAACATGATCTGAGAACCAAGCATCAAGCGTCTGTTACAGAAACAACAGGAAAACTTGCGTATACCTAACCAGGTGCATTACTTATAAAGTTATTAGTTTTATTTGGACCTACGGTCTAGTTAGTTAATTAATGGTTATCAACCGCCGTCGTGTTCTTACGGCTCCGACTATACATGTCCGGAAGCCCTACCATTCCGTCTCGCGTCAACCGTGAATCCAGACTGCCCGTAGCCTGATTCTTTTGTTGATTTTCCACCAGTGATTTGATTAGCTGCGTACCTAATGATATATCTGAAATCTAACAACATTGTAACATTTATTTTTATTATGCTTAGCACTTGTGAAATTATTTAAATTTGATCTCACTCACAGTTATACTTATACATTCTTTCCCATATTAGTAAAAAAAGATATATAAATGTAAGTTTTTATTAGATTAGTATGAAACTATAATAATTGTTATTAAAAAACGAAATCTGCATAATAATCTGCCATGGTGATGCTGAGTCCGTCGGCAGGCGCTTCAGTATGCTTGTTGCGTAAATGTGAGTCCTATGCGGCGGCTCATGGGCTCAAATACAATGCTAATAAAAGTGAGATAATGCTTTTTAAGGCGGGTAAAAAATCTTACGCTGTACCCCCTATAACGACGGAACGCCTTTAGTGCAGGTAAAGCATTTTAAGTATTTGGGCCACTGGGTCACCGAGGACCTGTGTGACAACATGGACCTGGAGAGGGAACGCAGGGCGCTGGCCGTGCGCTGTAACATGCTGGCTCGTAGGTTTGCACGGTGTAGCAAGCAGGTTAAGGTGACGCTTTTTAAAGCATTTTGCCAGTCCTTCTGCAGATGCAGCCTATGGGTCAGCTACACGCAGCGAGCGTACAACGCCCTGCGTGTGCAATACAACAACGCGTACAGAGTAGTGTTCGGGCTGCCGCGGCACTGCAGCGCTTCAGGTATGTTCGTGGAGGGGCCAGTCGGTGGCTTCCATGCTATCATAAGGAAGCGTTGTGGCTCGCTACTCAGCCGCTGGCGCGCCAGCTCTAACACCATCCTGCGCGTATTGGCCGACCGGTGGGACACACCGTTGCTGCCACACTGGGTGCAGTTACACGCTCCTGCAGGCGCATAGTAGTATAATGTATTAAGTATATATATTTAATAATTCATAATGTATTCTTTATAGTGTTTCAATGTATTTGTCTGTTTCTTAATTCAATTATTATGTTAATTAATCTGCCAAATTTAATTTAATTTAATTTAATTTATGTACCTATTATTATAATGGACTCTTGTCTGAAATAAATAAAATTCATTCATTCATAATTATTCAAATAATTCTAATGTGACTAATAAAATATAGAATTGTTTCAAAAATCATGTTGTCTAATCAAATATAACTTTTGTGAAGTCCTTCTGAATTTGAGTAGAAAAAAAATGCCAATTTGCTTAACAATGTGTTGATGTCATGCCACTATAATTTACCATCCAGTACCACATGCCAGCATAAGTGTGGGTATTAGTTGTGCTTACCATCTGTTGGCCAGCATAAGATATTGGATTGTAACCAGGTCTGTGGTATCACAAATATTAAGCAAGAAATATGTTTGTATGTTTGTTTGTTCAATGTATTGCATCTATATTCTTACATAAGATGTGAGCAGAAATTTATTTATAAGCTATCCACTTGCAGTTGTTTACAGTTTTATAGGGACTATATTTTTAACATAATATCATAAAGGAAAGGAAATCAATAAAAGCACCCTGTATAGGGTGTTTTTATTGATTTCCGTTACTTCTAACAAATAGCCGTGCATAGCCATAGAAATGACGTATAATATTAAATTTTCAAAATTTAAGAAACACATATTCTTTAATTTTCATACATAATACCTAATTACATCTCCAAGGGTGAATGAAGCCGTTTCCCTTAAGAGTTAACGTGGAGTTAAGCAAAAATGACAATTTGGAATTCGAATGACACGCATGTCAACATTGTTTAATTATAAAGGATGTTTTATAATACTATACCAGGGGTGTTAATTAATGAAAATTAATTCTTGAATATCTTCGAAATAGTACGAATTGGGGTACCAGTGTCTTAGAGAAGATTACTTTATTTCATTTCAGGATTGTACACTCGCAATTAACGGAATTCAATAGAAACACCCTGTGTGGATAAAACAAAGTTGTGTTAGTTACACCATTTATTATAAATGGTTCTAAAACATAATAAATTAAAAAATGCTTACAAATAAAAAAAACTGCATTCAAATCAGTTCATCCCTTAAAGAGTTACAGTCCCACAGATAGACACACAGATACCCATATCAAACTTAATAATACTCCTCTTTTGCGTTGTGTTGTGGGTTATAAATATATAATATCATTAATAGTGTGAAACAATGGTCTCCATTTCAGCATCGGCAGAAATGCTATATGTGTAAAAGATTTTAGGCTCTTTTCCTTTCTTTTACAGAACTCATTTTCAACCAATTCTTGTGAAATTTTGTTAGCAGGTTTGATAATTAAACACATTTTTTTTTTATAAAGTCAGTTGTTGGATATTTTGAAAAAAAAAAGAATCATATTTTTTGTTTTTTTATGACATAGGTGGCAATCGAGCAGACGAATCGCCTGATGGTAAGCGATTAGCGCCGCCCATGGACACTCGCAACACCAGAGGGGTTGTAAGTGCGTTGCCAGCCTTTAAGATGGGAGTACACTCTTTTCTACTTCAGCTATCATGTGTCTACTTTAGCTTACACAGCCACCAGTTAATATAAAAAAGAGAATCACAATATTTTCGCAAGTGCCTTTATTGCTGAAGTAACATTTTTCTTGTATCTATACTTTATACCCGGGTATGTCCTAAAACTACGACCAAGACCACCAGGGGATGGGCAGCAGCATCCCTGGAGTGTGGTGGAGATACTGTGATAGCCAACCCGCATGCCAAGCATGGTGATTATGGCATACATCCCCCGGTAAATTTGGGGGAGGCCTATGTCCAGCAGTGGACATCTTTCGGCTGATATGATAGTGGTGGTATATATTATCTATTATTTTATTTATTTCTTTTGTTAAAAGATTTTATTACTATTCAAATTCTCAATTGACCACCTCAGTATTTTTGAAATAAATGATCATTATTCTTTATTCAGTTAATATAAGCTAGTTACAAAGAGGCTTCCCAATCACAAGGGAGAATTACAGTTAGACCACAAATTTCCCTGTGATACAAATGGCTGCTACAATTTCATATAATAATGAAGGCTGCACACAAGAAACACAACACCATTGTAACATGAGGTGAGGCATAAACACATAGCAAATACATGCAAACAGTGACTATCCTACTTTTGCAAGTACTAATAGAAAGGGATATCTTTTGTGCATGTAATTAAGATCAGCACCCTGATCTTTAGTATCTATTCATAAGACAGTTTACTACTGTGCACCGTGTGAACAAACTACTTGTAGCATTATACACTGAAAGTGCAACTGTAAGAGGCATTTGAGCTTTATGAAACAAAATCAATTTACATATAAATATGAAGCATATACAAATTCATATACCAGTCAAAATATGTGAGAAAATTTACCCTAATAAAAACTGCAATGGGCCAAAAGTGTACTTTATTGAGGTAGTGTAGCTGTTGTACATTTTTCCAGTAATATGGACAAATGGGAAACCATAAAGACCATAATAATTAGCTAAATAGCTTAAGCAATTAAGTCCATTGTGACAATCCATTAACATATATTATTCAGTGGTTAGTTACTTCCATAACATGAGCTTTTTGTGATCACTAAGTAAATGCCTAGATGGCATTATTATTGCTCGTACAGGCTTGTCTCGAAAGTTTCACTAATACTCCTTCCCACGAAAATTACCATGTAAGGGCAAATATACTGACAATCTCCAAAATGTAACTTTCTACTGTGCATCTATCTGTATACGAACTATTCTCACGATATAACTTAATAATTCACATAACACTGGCACCGATATATCATTGAATAGTTGGTTGGCTAGCAAGACATAATATCACGGAATGACTGATAATTAGACTGCAGTGAACATTTATAAAACATTGTAAATTCAAATGCTGTATCCAACTGAACTTGCGAACATTTAACTTACCCAAAGCTCCGTGCCCCAATTCATTTTCACAGCAGTGATGTCAACTCACTCAAACAAATAACACATTGAAACTACACTCACAGTTACCAGTGTTATAAGCAATTTCACAGTTTTAATTAAATTTTATCACTACACTATTTCAACACATTCCAAAGAAAAACATGGCTGACGAAAGTGACACAGAAACTGGCTGCACCGCTGACTAACGTGAAGTGAAGTGAAAACCAAATCAAACAAAACGAAAGATCGGTGTTGTCTATGGCTAATGTTGCCAGATATTAATTTTTAATAGAGAAGAGGGTAAATAAAGAAATGAAAAAATTTGAATTATACATATTTATTTTTAACTTTCAAGTTAACATTCATAATAATAACTAGTAATCGTCAGAGCTGACAAGTTCATTGGATACAAATATTTTTATGTGCCGTGGGCCGTTTTCTCCACGTGATTGCAACAATGATCCGTCCGAACCTCGACGAACTAATGCGCTGCGTCGCATTTCCTGAAAATAAAGCATCAAATAAATGCTTAACGAATAAAATATGTGTATCACAATAAAATGCGTAGTATGTCCTTTATATGGTTGCTATATACTTTTACCGGCTCTATAATCATATGATGACTAGATCTCCTTGACGTGGGTGGACCCGTAATTGATGAAGTTCGTGACGATGGCAATGGACTCTATAACAGGAAATCATAATATAAATAGTTATATATCTCGAATAAGAGTTGTGAAAACGGTCCAGTACAGATTTTTGTCCATATTTTAACTTTATTGTCACCGCACTTAAGTCATGGTAGCCCGCCCACTGCCACTTAAGTTTAGCGATTCGAAGGGCTATATCGGTCACTTTGGTTCTGCTGCGGATGGCCTCATTTCTGATGCGATCACGCACAGAAACACTTAAGTACATTTACCATAACTGGCAAGTGGCAATAAATGGTTCCCAAATTTGAAAGGGACAACATACAGGTAATAACATTGTAAGTTAATAAGGAGTAGGAGTAAGGACAATCTCTAAATAAGAATCTGGTTAACGAAAGATGAGACAATTTTTTTTTTAAATGGCAACTATGACATCAATTTCAAATGTGTGTAACTTCATTTAATTTAATTTTCGTGTCAAGGGATAAAAATATTACTTGATCCTTTACGCGTTACCAAGAGGCTGTGGCAACTTGGCAAGTCGCATCAGATTACATTATACCGCTAAAAGTTCTACTTCCATATCAAACTGAGGGTATTGCAATATCATAAATCTTGTTTTTGGTAAAGTTATTGCAAAGTATGTACGTAACTACGAGTATGTATTACGAAAACTGTTTGCTATCCAAGTATCATTATTGTTTTGCAGTTTCTCAAAATATAGATTATTATTGTCCCCGAATATTTATTCATTTCACTTACCTTTATCACTGGAACAAAACTGAAATCTGCTGGCAGTGGCTGTGTTTGCACACAGTAAATGCCGTCTTCTGAAGTAACAGACACAATAGATGGCCGAGCTGAGAGTTGTTGAGCTAGTAAAATAGGGTCTGCATCTATAATTGAAACAGTTATATCTTGATCCCCATTTTTATACTTATTTATGCCAGAAAATCACCCAATATTGTGTTTCAACTAAAAAGCAGCCAGCTAGGGAGATTTTATACTCAAATTATGTAATGTTTGATGGAAATTTAATACCATTTTAATCAAGAGGGTAGCATGAGATCATAGGAGCACAGTAAATGTAAAAAATAGTATAGTGGTCGGCGGTTAAGAAGTCAATCCTGACACCTGTCATACCCGTGCAGTTTATAACCTCAAAGTGACTTTTAGATTTTAAACTGTATGGAAATGACAGGGGTCAGGATTGACTGCTTAACCGCCGACTACTATAATATATTAATAGTACTACTTCAAAGGTTATGGAGACGCAGTTACCTATATTCATTCCTTTTGCTACTCTTCGAGCTTGTAATACTCTTCCAGCACTTCGTCGAAATCTTATTCCTTTTTCTGCCTCTCTTCTCAATCTTTGTGCAGCAGCAGCAGATTCACCTATAGCCATTGCCATTGAAGACATTCCAGATCTCTTAAGATTGACGTCAATCAAATAACTAAGACAAATTGCATTTGATAAACTGTTATCACTGGGCTGAAATATAAACAATCAATTAAAATTTTATCTAGTTTTTCAATAGTACTTTTAATAACAAAAATAAAACAACCGTACAGAACTACAAAACAAAACACACCTACCTAACAAAACTAAAAAATGGTACTTTATCAAAATCCCTGCCCAAATATGATATATGTTCTACTAAACATTGAACTTACGGAGCCAATGTTGTTAACGCTTATATCCAACGCGCGTAATGGTGTTTTAGCCAAGCCAATAGCTCGAGCCAAGAGGTCACCACACGTTGGAGGACTATCAGCACTTGTGGTCGACCACACGCCTGCTGGTGCTTTTGTCAGTGGCAACGGTGTAATCCCACACCCAGATATATTTAAGCTAAGACAAATAAAAATTTAAAAATATTAAACAGTTAAATTAGTGATTATTACGTACGTATGCGTAGTATACTCTTGAATATTACAATAAAGTTATAAATTACTTACGATGTCAAATTGCAACCTCTTGCTATCGTTACTGCGATGTGGGCTATGCCCTCAGATCCAAGCCTGTTGTTCAGTCTTAAATCCAAATTACGAATGCTACAGCCTACGTGATTCAGTGCATGTGCTATACTTTCTACGCCTGAGGGACCTAAAGTAAATATAAGTTAATAATTTTTAAAGTTAAAAAATCTATTCTTATACCCCTGTATAAGTATATTTTATTATACCCTTATAAAATAAATATAATGGGAACCCATTAAGGTAACCACCGATATCGAATTGCGATTCTAAAACCACTTACTTTTTTGAAAAGAACTGAAAAAATACTTTTAGAATATTTTACAAAAGTTTGGTGATACCTGAGGGCCTACCGCGAACTTCGAAAATCGAACTTCGTGTCGTGCCGTCCCTTTCACTCTCGTGTTATACACTATATGACGGAAAGGGAGGGTACGATACGAAGTTCGATTTTCGAAGCTCGCGGTAGGCCCTCTGGTACGGTACCGCAAAGGCGGGGTCATTGACCTATCCCTTCGTTTCTCACCTATAGTTTTCTTTGACGGCATTTTCAGCATAGGCCAAATATGCCTACGGAATGAATTAACACAGCCTGCCGATAATTCACTGCGAGTGAAGTCTGAACTATTGCCTATGTGCGAAGTAGGTGGTGGGGGTAAACTAAGCGATCGCAGCGCACACCATGGCAGAAATGTGCAATTTCCGGGGACTTATATGTCAAATTTACTTCGACGTTTCCTATTGGTTTCCTACGATTCGTTTCGTTTGTATTTATTTTCTTATTTATTTCAGTCAAATTTCCAGTAAGGGGTCTTTCTCGCTTGCTAAAATAAATAAAATATTCATGTGTCATTATTTGACATCTCTGAGTTTGACATTGCCCCGGGACCCGTGACGTTTGACGTTTCTGACGTGCACATAGCCAATAATTACGCCTAGTTGTTACGGATCTCGGAGTTAACTTAAACTAGCTGTGTTAGTGCCGGATTGAAGCAAGTAGAGACGTAATATTAATTGCTTAGTTATTACACGTAAGTCAATCACTACTACCAGGGATCAGCTACCTTTTCCCTAATTTTTTATGCATGTGTTTATAATCTTCTAATAAAACAATCTTTTTTTAGTATCGCAATTCGATACCGATGGTTATCTTACTTGGTTCCCAAAGTATTATTGTTAAGCTTTTTACACTGCATCTAATAGACTTTTGACCGTACCAGTGTTTGACTAGATGTGATAGACCATTTTGGATGATCTTGAATCTTCTATCAGACTTTATATTAATATCTTCTACATACCAAATATATTATCAGCTAAAATGAGACTCCGTAAATTTTCGTGCCGCAAAATGAACTTAGCTATTGATGAAGCTCCTTCATCTCCTATTTTGCAATGACTAAAGTCCAAGGTATCCAAATTTTGTGCATCGGAAAGTCCTCGTAAGATGTATTTTACCCTTTGACAATTCATATCGCTACGAGTAATCCTGAAAAAGTGAACCCTTTTATTATAAAGAATATTTTGTAATATTATCTCACAACTTTATCAATATTATTCAAATAGAAATAAATCATGCATTTATAAAATTTACCTTACGATTTTAAGTTGACTACATTTCTCTAAGCCACGAGCTAAATTTTTGGCATCATTGTTAGTAAACTGAAATTGATCTTTGCGGTATTCTGTATCAATATATCGTAACTGATATGTAATATGTAACTCGGCCAAATTGGATAAACTACCCAAAGCAGCGTGTAAAGATATGTGATCTATAAAATAAGTAAAAAGAACTTAATGTTTTGCTTTTATTTTAAGTACAATTAAGATACAAACTGTACACAACGTAATAAAAAAATGGAATAAAAGCTAAGAGCTATATTAAAAACTAACGGAAAATTTATTATAAATAAAACATGGCTCCAATAGCCTTCTGTGGGCAGGGTGCCCAAAAGGCTGGCAGCATTGCCACGTTGAATAGCAATGCTAACCCTCTGTTCCAGATAGGAAAGATCTAGCCTTCCGGTGACGCATCACCTCCACTTGCTGTTTATTATAGACTAATCTTGCCTCTAGTAAGGATCTCGTTCTTTTTTGGCAGTTTTATATCAGCTTGCTGCTGGCTAGTAATGAGGTCAGCCATTTCGGGCGAAACTGTTCTTTGGACTGGAATATCTGATGGAAGCAGACTCCTAATGCTCAACGACTGGATAAAAGGGCCGCATAGTTTTACCAGAAACGTTACCTGCAAATATTAATAATTTATAAAAAAATGTGGCCATTATACTATTTAATTACAAAAATGATTGTACCTTTTCTGGATCATATTGACGAGGGTTCATGTTTTCCAAAATATCAGCGTAATGTTTTTCCATAAAGACATTAATCCATCTTTTTTCATTCGTGATTAGTGGTGAATCGGGCCATCGGGATTTATAACACCTTTTCCAAAATACATCACTTTTAATATTATCTACCAGTATTTGAAGAGGAACTAGGGTATCCAAAATTTGTAAAAATAAATCCTTATCCTTTGCAGTAAAGCTTTCTAACTTTGGATATCCTAAAAGTAAAAAACGACTTTTTATTACGTATTTTCTAGAAATACACTTAAAAATAACATAATACGTATAAAATTACCCATCCAATTTTCACTTAATTTTTCAATACAGAGCACAGCAAGCGATTTCGGATGGTTGCGGTCCCAGTCAAAAGATTCTGAAATTATTTTTCTACCAGGTTCTATATTTTTTGGTGGTTTGTAAGCTAAATAAGTATTCAAGTTAATACTTTCTTGCAAGTTCATACTGTTAGGTAAACAATGCCAAAACAATTAATTTACACCGTCGTTTTAGCAATGATCAAACAACCAAGTTACCAAGGGCAACAAAAATGATATGTTATCTCTGTCTTATACTTAGCTGACTAACACATACCATACCCCTGATTAATCAAATGCATTTTGCACTAAAATGCTTTTTAGAAATGCACTAGTGTTCCGTTAAAATAATTTAAACCTTTTTCTCCTTAAAGTCGGGTAAGAAATATTGCGAGCTGGTATTACAATCAAGAGTATTTTTCTAATAAAACACGAATCTGACAAAATATACTCCTGTTTTGAATATAAGTAATTCTAAAATTAAAGAAAATAAAATATTAGCTTGATTATAAATCTGAATGATGTTTTTTTCTTACTTTCTAACATAAATTTTACGCAGAACAAATAGTGGGGTGCTACCGCGAACTGAAAACAAAATATCTGCTTCTCTGTCGCACTAGCATATTCGGCGAACAGAGAGGCAGATACTTCTATTTCGGTACGCGGTACTATCTGCCATTGCACAAATTTAGTTTGAAACAGGTTGTACTATTCATGTACATAAAATCATATTCAAGACTTGATATTAAAAGCTTTATCATAATGTAGTAAAGTCCTTATTAGATTAACTATATTACTTATTGTCATAGGAGTAAGTGAGTTTATTTTACTTGTGGAATGTGGAAACCTTCGCTGTCACTAGTTTATTGTATAGATAGTCTTGTAATTAGGATTTTCTCTATATTAGTATTAACTGACGTGTTTTATCGCAATTAATATAAAAAATGGATAAACATAACAGTACAGAACTAATAAATTCAGATTTCTCGTTGTCCAAAAACGCTAGTTCCGATTCGTTGGATTCGGACTCGAAATCAAGTTCATTGAATTCTAAACACGGACAAGACTCCGTAAGTTTCCTAAAAGGATTAATTTATTCTTATTCAATGTATATTATAACAGTTCGCTTCCTCTGGCTTTAGTTCGGCTTACTTGTGATTAGTTTAGCATCTTTAGTGAGTGCTTTATGTTGTATTGGAAAAATTTCGTCATGAGCAAAGCTAAAACTATCCACATTTGTTTATTTGTTAATCGAATTCACAGTCAGAAGCAGCACAGCCAGTTATTCCAGGCGTGTATACAGTATTATACAACACAAACGGTCTTTATGCATGCATCAATAGAAGTGGAGTTGCTGGAATAACTTTGGTGTCAATACATTTTTATAATGGCATTTGTTCTTGCAGCCTCATGTGCTGGGTGACATTCAGTTACTGGATGGTGAGAAGGTGATGGGAGTGGCGCGGGATGTGGCGTACTTGTGCCCCTACAATGGGCCCTCCAGAGGAGTCCTCAAAGTGACAAACTATCAGCTACACTTCCGGCCCATGGATGCTGCAGCTATTCATAGCACACTCAATGTTCCACTAGGTGTGGTAAGTAATGCTGAATAGGTTGGTTTCTTATATAATTTTTACCCTAGTTCACATTCATACTAATTATGGTGAAAAATGTAGTGTAATTAAAACTTAAATTAGTAATATATGCCAAAGCAAATTCTCTATTTCAATTAAGAACTAAGGAAGAAAAAAGAAGTTGATTATACGAATACCCACATAAATAGATAGATGATTTATTTGGTCAATATAGTGTAAATATAGCACTTGGTATTGACCAAGTGCTATATTTACACTATATTGATAGTGTAGTGCATGTAGTGTAGTGCGTGTAGTGTAGGGCATTTACCCCCCATGAAAGTGGGGGAGGCCTATGTCCTGCAGTGGACCTCTATGGGCTGATATGGTGGTGGTGGTGGGATAGTGTAGTGTAAATATAGCAGCACAGCAAATCTTAATTAATAGCCTAAAAGCAGGTTCATACTGTGCTATGCGAGTGTGTGAAAATATGATAACTGTATTTTTTTAACAACAAATAAGGTTAACCGAAAATCAACAGACTAGAAGATTTAATATAATAACCCACTGGTCAAAGTATTTAATTGGTTTACCATTAACAATCTGCTACTTAATACAAAGAAAACAAAATGTGTTCGATTTTCTTAACCAAATGTTAGACCGGTGGAAACTAGTATACTTTTAAATAATGAGTGTTTAGAATTAGTCAATAAGGCAAAATTCTTAGGTATAACATTTGACAAAAATCTATAATGGAGTTCCCATATAGCCAATTTGGCATGTAAACTAAGTTTGGCCACATATGTTTCTATGTATTTAAGTATATATATATCTATTAAATATATCTTTGTTTAGTACCCATATCACAAGCCTTTTTGAGCTTACTATGGGACTAGTTCGATTTGTGTAATAAATGTCCCCAATATTTATTTATTATTATTTATTTATGTTATTAGAAAAATTTGACATTTGACCAATGTTGAAACAGCTTGCTTAGTTTATCATAGTTATTTTCCTAGTGTTATATCGTACGGTATTCTAGTTTGGGTTTAAGCAGCTGACATACAGACAATCTTTGTGTTACATACAAAAAAGACCCATTCACTCCATATACAACCTGGGCTCATGTAATCTCTAAGAGAACTTTTTAAAGAAAATAACGTTTTGACTGTAGCATCCCAATACATTTATGAGAATATTATTTATGTCATCCATCAGGAACCTAGACTCGTTCTGTAAAAATTCTGTTGTTTATTCTAATACAAGAAATAAAAATAAAATTGCCTCTAAAAAGTTTCGTGTCCGCAAAGTATTCAACCCTTTGCAGCCCTTAAAAATTACATGAATGAAATATTTGTTGATGTCAAAGGCTTGTTACAGGGACTATCTAACTGAGGAAAATGCATGGCCCAAACCCGAGACCTAAATAGCATTAATATTCATCATCATCCTCCTAGCATTATTCCCAGCATTAATATTCATATATGTATATTTCCACTAGCTGTTGCCCGCGATTTCGTTCGCGCTTTTGCTCCTATTGGTCGCACTGTGATGTTATATAGCCTAAAGCCTTCCTCAATAAATGGACTATCCAACACAAAAATAATTTTTCAATTCGAACCAGCAGTTCCTGAGATTAGCGCGTTCAAACAAACAAGCAAACTCTTCGGCTTTATAATGTTAATATAGATTAACCAACTTAAAAAAAAGGAGGAGATTCTCAATACATCGGATCTTTTTTTTGTATCACGTCTAGGAAATTAGTAAACACATGTTGTCTTGTTGAACTACAATTGTAAATTTTCTTCCTCTTTTGTTTCCATACTCAGATTTACTTATATTAAGTAGGTTAAGTATTATCATTGTAATATGCATAGTTTTGGGAAAAAATTACTGACTGTCTAGTTTATTTCGGTGTTTCTTTTCCGCATTGGTCTTCTTTTGCAGAAATTCTAGTAGATTTAGACTTGTAAAAGTGCCATTGCGGCCTACTTGCAGGATAAAGTTCATTTATTTAATTTATGGTATGCTCTTCTCATGTGGTCAAAAATAGTAAATATTAAAAATAAAAGGTTTTAATCTTGAACTTGTTAATAGCTTGTACTGTGGGTATTAAACAACAATATACATACTTATATATATAAATAAATACTGATATGAAAATATCTATTTTCATATTATACTTGGGAAATAAATGCTTGATACCAGGAGTTCACATTAATGTAGGAATTATGAAAAACTTAGAAACAAATACTCGAATATTAAACCAGAAACTCTAGCTTCATAGGGGCAAGGCTAAACAGTCACTGGGACTACATTTTTACACTACTTGAAATTTGGAACAGCACATTGCATCTGTATTACATCTTGTAACAGTCCCATGGCATAATTTATTTGGTCATATTCAATGGACTCTTTGTAATAGTTTGTTTTACCAGCACCATGTCGAATTTCTGCAATGCATAATGCATTATTTTTGCAAATAATGATCTAAAAGCAAATTTTCTTAAGATAGCATTTACAAATATCAGTTTCTGTGTGGAAACCATGTCCTTGTTTTATACCATGTTGGTGGCAAACAAGCATATGGTCCGCTACATAAGTAATTAAATTAGGTACCATAGCCTACAAACATCTACTCCTCCATGAGAGTTGGGTGTATGTTACTGGCCGCTTAAAGGCACCCCCCCTTTTAAGTCAGAATCCCATACTTAAGTCTCTGGAAAAAACCCCGGAAGCTACGGATTACCATAGCCAGAATTCACATAAGGAAATCCTTCTCAAATGTATGTAGTAGCAGTAGTAAAACTCTTTAATGTTCACAATAATACAAACTATGTTAACAGGTCTAATGCGCAATTTAATTATTTACCTTTATTACAAATGCATACATACCAAAAAATTAACATATACACTGTGGGCCCCGGTAACCCTAAAGATTTAAAAGTGGTATAACATATAGTCCAAAAGCCCATAATTCAAGAGATATTAATTATTTAAAACAAATCGCAAGGTGAAAAATCTCAAGTACACACCCTAAAGGCGTGACGTAGCCACCTACTACTTTTTTTACTTGACACTTCTTGTCTTGAACACGTTTGAAGTGACGTAAAGATTTGTTCACAAAGAAGCGGTCAATTAATTTGATTTATTTTGTACTGAAATAGTTGTATAATTAAAACAAATAATTGGACCCATTTTGATATAATATTATTTACTCGTAATGTCGTCAAAAATGCGTGGTTAAAATCTTTCGGATTATTGGAGCCCGCGGTGTACATGTACATATCTATATATATATTACGCGAAGCCGATCTTTATAATGCCCATCAGATCTACAGTTATGGACTGATTTTGATAAATTATATACCATAGGATTCGTTCCATCCTGCAGATGTGCAATAAGGTCTTAGTTTTTTTTATTTTTGTCCTGGAAAATTAATAAAATGATATTTACGAAAAATCCTGGATGCCCCGACAAATATAAGCCTCAAAATAGTGTTCGATGACGCCGCATACAAGCGAGGGGTCAGCTTACCTTGGTAGCATTGTACGAGGTGTCCAAAATTTAGCTTGGTTAACACGTGACCTCCACGTGACTTGGGAACTGGCTATGGTATGATTCCGGATGACATAAAATTAAATATGAACTAAAATGTTCCTGTAAGAAATATCTGGTACAGCATTACAATATAAAACTTTTGAGTCGAGAAATACTCAATATTATTAACAATAAACGAAAGTAAAATTACTAATTTGTTTACAAGACAATACATAATATTCGGTCTAAGTATTTACAGTTTACATAAATGACAGACGTATTGTGTCAAATTTTTTTTTATTGTGCTCTAATTATGCCAATATTAAATTGTCATGGTTTATACTTCAAAGAAGTTGATATACAAACCAATGCCGTTTTAAATATACGTTCCGTATATCTTGACTGATATTGATATCTGCCAAAACAATGACAAACCAAATTAAACTTTACGTTGTGAGTTACAGAACTGTTTCTGAGTTAATCATAGATAAGCTGCAAAACATTTTGAAAGAGAAGAGGCTAGCTTTGTCTAAGTGTGTCTCTCTTCCACCTATTGCGATACCAGTAGGGTGATCATAAGCAAAGAAGATCAATCAGCAGACGTTACTTATTAGTGGATTCAGATCAAACCGACGAGAAAACAATGTTGCACTAATTAACCTTTACAACGCCAATAACGCATTCGACGTATTGGCAATGTGCACGTCTGAAACGTCAAATGTCAAAAGTCCCGAGACATTGTCAAAACTCAGAGATGTCAAATAATGACACATGAATATTTTATTTACTTTAGTAAACGAGAAAGACCCCGTATTGGAAATTTTACTGAAATAAATAAGAGAATATAAAATATAATTTGACAGTGGTCCCCGGTAAGTACACATTTCTGCCATGGTGTGCGCTACGATCGCCTAGCTTACCCCCACCACCTACTTCGCACATAGCCAATATGCGCACCATTGATTCGACAAAACGACGAATATATCCGTCATGGTGACGGCGTCCAATGCGATATCAACCTAGATGCATTTCTATTGATAGTGCGCTTAAAAGGTTAAATACTTTAACAAAATTAAGACGTCAGAAAAATAATTAAACCCTTTAATTGTCGACAACATGGGAGTTATAACGTACGTTGTCAAAATCACCTTCGTTATTTAGTTGACGTGTAAGTGTCACTGCCGTTCATAAAGTATAGCGTTCAAGGGGTTAATTTGCTATTCATCAATGTTTGTCTGAGGATGTCAAACGCAAAGTTGAACCCTATAGAAATGCATGTAGGTTGATATCTTATTAGAGGCCATGACGGATATATACGTCGTTGGCTTCGGACCGTTGGTGCGCAATATAGGTACGTTGTTAGTGTCGAAAAGGTTAATAATACTCGAAAAGTTAGAGGACATGTATATTTCTCTTTGTTACGTTTCAGTAAACATGTCCAAAATAAGGGGGATAATGGTCACGTTAAACTGCCACGTTCTAAAAGGGCGTAGGTACATTGAAAGGATGAATAAGATTACCACTATTGGTAACAATACAATACAATACTCTTTATTGCACACCTCAATTAAAGGACACAGTACAGTACGTAATAACTATAAGTAGAGACAAACAAAAGGCGGTCTTATCGCTAAAGAGCGATCTCTACCAGACAACCTTTGGGTAGCGGAAATCAAAGCAAATAATTACAAATCGCAGTAGGTGGTGCAGAAACAATTTATGAAACCTACTAATAATTACAAGTTTTATACTATATTTATAATAATATACATATATTAAAAAAAAAATATACATACATACATACATATATATACAGTTAGCCACAAAGACACACACATACACACACACATACATAGTTAACATGTTCAATTAAAAGTTAAAATTATACTGTATCAGTGTCACCTGCAACAGTGATAGTGCCGGTTTTCAGGGGGTCTACCCGAAACACCCGAAGATCGAAGTTCATTATATTTCCTTCTCTATCACACTAGATATAACGAAAGATTTTAACCCAGTTACCTCACTTGACAAAATAGACCTCACCACTGTCATGCCAAAACCACACGATGGGCCATCCCATGATGTGCCACGTACAAGACGCAGTTATGCGGTGGAACGAGATGCAAATATGTTTTTTTATGATTGACTGACTGGCGATTGGCCTTAATCTCACCTGATGGAAAGCGATGGCCTTTAATGCATAACTGCGACCTATACGTTGGCCCATAATGGCCCATTGCGTGGTTCCGGCATCAAATGTTAATACCAATATTGCCAATGTCGCATGCATTGTTTTTTTTCTAGATTAGATAGAATAGGTTATGAGGATACTTAGAGTATTTCTAAAGAGATCCTATACGAGTACGAGTTCCACCAAGGGGGATGGAAAAGCTCTTACCCACCTAAATTGAGAATTTGTCTTAAACGGCTGGCGCCTTATCATAAACAACCTCTTTAATTTGGGCGGGTTAAGTTGACGTGGACATGATAATGAGCCAAATAAAAAAGTGGAACTATGACAAAGACTACAAATGATGTATCTCTCTCTGTCGCTCTTATTCCATTTAGTACATGACCTCGGTAGTGGTATTATTATATGAAAATTTCTCAGGGGTACTCTAAGGGAGGGTAGGATAGGAGTCATATCACAGAACATTCTTAATTGCGGAACTATGACAAAGACAACAAATGATATATCCCTCACAGTCACTCTTATTCAATTTAGTAAGTATATGATATGATCATATCGCTAGCTAACGGTATTATTATTAGACGTCTTCTCTGGGGTACTCTGAGTTTGCGTACCTTATTAGAGCCTTAATTTAGACAAGAGACGCCATCAGCGCACATTACCGAACAAAATATTTTGTAAATTGGGGGAGGTAACACACACATAAAAAACCACACATACAAAATATTTTCCTATTACTACGCACGATTACACTGAAACAATCAACGCACACACATTCAAAACACTAAAATTATTTGATTATTATCAGATGGCCAAATTGACTGAAGTTGCTAAGATGCATATTTTTCATAGAAATTCTCATAGTTAGTAGGTAGATCTTATTTCTTGAAATAAGGCTGACATTTACTGTAAATTTGGCGACTAGCCGTGATGATCAAGCACGAATGTTTTTAAATCGACTTTGTAATCGACCTTCCGAATACGCATATTCTATCCCGTGACTTCGCTTGCATTCTTCGTAGTACGTCGACGCGGCGAAGCCGCGCGGGTAACTAGTATATATATATTTATACTAAATGCTAACAGCGACAGCTGCGAAAGTATCTACTTATTGAGTAGGTACAATCGAAAAATAGTAATTAGATAGTAGATTTTTTTCAATTCTCATCATTAGTAATGAATGACTGGAATGAGTATTGAAAAACCTATTTTCTAATGGGGCATAAAGGATTGGTGTACTTTTGGAGGGGATTATGAAAATTAAATTGTGTTATTATAAGACTATAAAGTTTTTTACCTCTTATTGCCATACTATAGCAAAATTCTTGACTAATTTTTACTTTTTTTTACTACTACAATAAAAATTCTTAACTAATCCTAATATTCTTGTCATCTTTATTCGACTTGTATTATATCAAACGGCTGCCCTAGCAAATAGGACATTAGCTTAAATTGACATTTACAATTGGAAATTGACTAGCTTATCTGCAATTTGGATTGTCCATTTGTTATATACCCAAACCCTCTTATCAATGAAAGGAACGTATATAGGCTGATGATGATGATGGTTTATGACAGTATTCTTGCAAATATGAACAATTTACAGGTGTCCCGGATTGAAAAAGTGGGTGGTGCTTCGTCAAAAGGGGAAAACTCCTACGGAATTGAAGTGTTTTGCAAGGTAATCTCAATTTTTTATTTCAGTCTGTATATAGTAGAGCACAGTAGTAGTGTCAAAACACATCTTTATTACTACAGAAGTAGGAGTAAAGCCGGCATTATATTGTCCTGGGACAAGGGGACTTCCCACTCTAAGGGTTCTGAATTCAGGAAGGTGTAATAAGTCCTTAAAGATGTGTTGTAATATTTTGGCTATAATTAAAATTATTTAAAATGAACACCTTTTTATAAAACTGTTATTAGTTTTTGAATCTTCTTGCTAGGACTGTAAAGTTGCTTTCTGAATTGACAAATTAGATATACATAATTCGTCCAATTCTATAATTAGGCTGCAAACCATACTGTGCTAGAAATTAAATTTTTATTGTATTGAGGATGCAATACTTAATCTCCGTCTTTCATTTGCCTGCTGAATGACCGCCCGCTGATTATAAGAATCACTGTTCAGTATTTTTTATTACTTAATTGTGTTTGTTTCTAACTGCCTACTTTTTATACCACGTCGGTGGCAAACAAGCGTACGGCCCGCCTGATGATAAGCCTGGTGGTGGCCTACTTTCTATTAACAATCCCATTAATAAACAAAATTACACGTCGATTTCCTATGCTATTTAAATATTTGGTGTACATGTTGTATAACGTTTACTGATTTCAGTTAAATGTTACAAATTAAATAGCTATTATAATTTACGAGTATATTATTTATGTTACTTTTGTTAACATTAGCAGTGAAAAAAGTACTGATTATCAACAAAGTAGTTAGTAATTTTATCGTTATTTAGTGCATTAGCTAATGACTTCATATTTAAAATTAATAGTGAAAACACGTGACTGTTCATAGTTGTTGTCGGGAATATACGGAAATATTATTATTTGTATAGGAGGAAAAAAAGAGTAAGATTACATAATTGTATATACATATGATTTTAATTTTTTGTCGTCACAACGAAGGTCCTTCCGCAAAGTTCGAAACAGGTTTCTGTTATAGTAAAATTATAATTAACCAATAGAATTTATAGATTGCCAAAGCATTTTCATTTGACTGTATGGTGCACATGCAAACTCTACATTAGAGATATAGAACATACTCAGTGTAAACATTGAAAAATCATCATATATAATAAATACAAGGGTTGGAAGGAGGCAACCAAGGCGAGGTTGTCTTGATCATATTTCTACGATACTGAAAAAAGGCAAAGTCAGAAACACCCGTAACCGACGAGCATGTATGAGGAGATAGATGTATGGATGTGTTTGAAGCGAAAGAAGTATGTAAGGACCGTAGTTTTTGGCATTCTATGGTTTCTGCCTACCCCAACGGGATAAGGGCGTGTGTATATGTATGTATGTATAATGAATACATTCTCCCAAAGGACATGCGGAATCTCCGCTTTGCGCACAAACAAGAGAACCACTCGCGACGTGGAATCTTCGAGAAGCTTCAGCAACTGGCGTTTCCGCTGTCGCACCGGCAACCGCTGTTCGCGTTCAGCTATGCGGAGAGCTTCTCCGAAGATGGCTGGCATGTTTATGAGCCCATCGCCGAGCTGAGGAGGATGGTTCGTACTATTGTAGTCATTATTACCCGCACATAGAGTGTAATCTTTGTTGACTCGCCGACAACCGCTGCTCGCATTCAGCTACGTGAAGATTTACCGAGGATGGCTGGCATGTTTACGAGCTCATTGCCGAGCTGAGGAGGATGGTTCGTACTATTGTAGTCATTATTACTCGCACATAGAGTGTAATCTTAGCTGGCGCACTGGCAGCGGCTGTTGGCGTTCAGTTACGCTGAGGCTGTCTGTGAGAATGTTTGCAAGCCCATCGCCGAGCTGAGGGTTTCGTACTATTGTAGTCATTATTACCAGCATATAGAGTGTAATCTTGGCTGGCGCACCGGCAGCGGCTATTGGCGTTGACCTACGCTGAGGCTGTCATGTTTGCAAGCTGATTGCCGAGCTGAGGAGGATGTTTCGTACTATTGTAGTCACTTTCACCCGTTTTGTTTATATATTGCATGGAATTGAATCTTAATCATTTGCTTTATAGGGCGTCAACAACGACATGTGGCGTATAACACGCATCAATGACAAGTACGAAGTGTGCGAGAGTTACCCGTCAGTGTGGGCAGTGCCGGCCGCGGCCAATGACGATCTACTGCGCTCCGTCGCCGCGTTCCGTTCCCGCGGCCGGATCCCGGTGCTTGCTTGGATACATCCGAGCTCACAGGCCACCATAACGCGGTGCAGCCAGCCGCTAGTCGGGGTGAGGATTGTATATATTGTGTTAGAGATTCCGTCTGCAATAAGGCCAGTGGCCGGATCCCGGTGCTTGCGTGAATACATCCGAGCTCACAGGCCACCATCAGGCGGTGCAGCCAGCCGCTAGTCGGGGTGCGGATAGTATACATTGCGTTCGAGACTTCGTCTGCAATAGGGACAATGACGACCTACTGCGCTCCTTCGGCGCGTTCCGTTCCCGCGGCCATATCCCGGTGCTTGCGTGGATACATCCGAGCTCACAGGCCATCATCACGCGGTGCAGCCAGCCGCTAGTCGGGGTGAGAATTGTATACATTGTGTTAGAGATTCCGTCTGCAATAAGGCCAGCGGCCGAATCCCGGTGCTTGCGTGGATACATCCGAGCTCACAGGCCACCATAACGCGGTGCAGCCAGCCGCTAGTCGGGGTGAGAATTGTATACATTGTGTTAGAGATTCCGTCTGTAATAAGGCCAGCGGCCGGATCCCCCGGTGCTTGCGTGGATACATCCGAGCTCACAGGCAACCATAACGCGGTGCATGCAGCCAGCCACTAGTCGGGGTGAGGATTGTATAAATTGTGTTAGAGATTCCGTCTGCAATAAGGCCAACGGCCGGATCCCGGTGCTTGGGTGGATACACCCGAGCTCACAGGCCACCATAACGCGGTGCAGCCAGCCGCTAGTCGGGGTGAGGATTGTATAATTTTGTTAGAGATTCCGTCTGCAATAAGGCCAACGGCCGGATCCCGATGCTTGCGTGGATACATCCGAGCTCACAGGCCACCATCACGCGGTGCAGCCAGCCGCTAGTCGGGGTGAGGATAGTATACATTGTGTTAGAGATTCCATCTTCAATAGGGACAATGACGACCTACTGCGCTTCGTTGGCGCGTTCCGTTCCCGCGGCCGGATCCCGGTGCTTGCGTGGATACACCCGAGCTCACAGGCCATCATCACGCGGTACAGCCAGCCGCTAGTCGGGGTGAAGATTGTATACATTGTGTTAGAGATTCTGTCTGCAGTTAGGCCAGCAGCCAGATCCCGGCGCTTGCGTGGAGACACAGCTCACATTGTGTAAGAGATTTAACTGTATGCACCCATGGTTGGTAAGTATTGTCCGTCCCTTCCCCGGTATCGGACATAGCTTCTATATGACTTCAACCAGGCAAGCTCGCCGCGTTTGCTCAAGTAGTCCCACGGGAGCATCAGTGCGCCAGGCGGCTTCGAATGACCTCACACCATGAGTGTATTTAATTTGTGCTGCAACTGAGAGTGGCACCGGGCAGTGAGTCTGGCAACTGCCTTATTTATAGTGTTCGAAACGTTCTAATGTGTATGATGTTACAGGTGAGCGGTAAACGCAGCCGCGAAGACGAGCGTTACATCCAGCTGATAATGGACGCGAATGCCCAGGCGCACAAACTGTTCATCATGGACGCGAGGCCCAGTGCTAACGCGATCGCCAACAAGGCCAAGGGAGGCGGGTATGTTAAAAAATTTAATTGTCAAGCCTAGTAAAGTCACTAAAATGTAACATAAAATAAATTATGTTATTTACATTTCATGGTCTGACATTTGTTATGAAAGGGTTTCATGCAGCATTTTGTTAAGAAGTATTCCATATTGGGTCAACTATTAAATTGAATGTACTTTCAATGGTACAGTCAACTACAAAGAGATGCAATTTTGGACCTTATGCAATAAGATGAAAAAGACAACTGTACAAAATGTTTGATCTATTTAGCGTTACAAAACATTCCTCTACTTGGGCACAGGCCTTTATCGGTCACAATCATTTATGTTCAGGCCCATAGATAAATACCTTATAGCTAACATGCATACAATTATATTCTAATTCTATTAACCTTTTGGACGTTAATGACGCATATACCATCGGTTCTACGCCAAAGACGGATATGTCGGTCACGGTGTGCAGTGCGATATCAACCTACATGCATTTCTACAGAGTTCAACTTCGTTCCATTTCGATGTCATGGCGTTGTGCGGGCCAGCATTTGTATTTGACAGAGCGTTGCAAAGGTTAATCTTGTTTCTATTATTAATTATTACAAATGATATTAGGTTAGGCCTCGAACTCCTTTATCTCGCCGTTCTTCCTTATTTTCGTCCCCACTTCTCGTCTGTCTCGCTTATCACTGTATTTATTCGCAGATACTAGCATATTATTATTTCACAGTTACGAATCAGAGGACGCGTATCAGAACGCGGAGCTGGTGTTCCTAGACATCCACAACATTCATGTGATGAGGGAGAGCCTGCGCAAACTGAAGGAGCTCTGTTTCCCACAGATCGATCAGACCAGGTAAGTACGAAAAATCGTAGTCTGATATAAATAAATATTATACGATAATTTTTACACAAATCGCACTAGTCCCATAGTAAGCTCAATAAAGTGTGTGTTAGACGACGATATATTTAATAGATGTATACTTAAATACATAGAAAACCTTTCTGCTCACCACAGAAACAAATGCCCTTATCGGGATTCGAACCCGGGACCTGTAGCTTCGGAGGCAGTGTCACTACCAACTAGGCTAAACAGGCCGACAAACCTGATCAAATCAAACAACGTTTAAATGAAGATAAATAAAATAAAATGATAAATAAAATGTCCGTGATAAATAAATCTGTTCCCATCGTAAAAACTTGGAATACGTTTAGACCCGAAGAAGTGTCAATCAATCAATTACCGTGTTACTTATAACATTGTCATGTCAAATGGCAAAATAGCAACAGGACATTTGATATTGACTAATAAACACATTTCACATTAACAGACATGAAAGTAGTAGTACTTAATACGATAATACACAGCCACTTCGGACTTAGGCGTATTCCGAGTTTTCACGATGGGAACAGATTATTCACTACATCTGTATGTATTACGCATGTAACGAAATGTCAGAAACGCATTTAGTGACGGGGTACAATTCGACCACGAGTTTATCGATACTTATGAATTAGTAAGTAAGAAACGAGCCGTCTATAGCAAGGGGCTTGCAATGGGCGGAGCGCGTCGCGTTTTATACCCACCGCTTGCAAACGCCGGGGTGATCAGTCAGGCGAGGGCCGTCGCCGCGCGAGCACGTGTGTCGTGTCGTGATCCGCCTCCGCCGCCGACTTGAATTACGACGCGTAAATAACTCCTATTCATAATGTGGATGTCTTTACAGATAATCAAATATAAACAAGTCACTAATTGTATATAAACTTCGTTATTGTAAAAGGCAATCATATTAATTTCCAATTCAAGTCTTTTTTACATTTTTTTTTAAATATTATTTTTTTACTCCTATTTATTCTATGGTTTAAAACCCACGCACGACTAAATTGTTAATGAATTATTTGTAGCCTCTCTTGTACCTTCTTATGTAAGTAAATGCAGGACATTACCAAATAATTTCATTTCATAAGAAAACTACGGCACTTACGTCGTTTTGTGTAAGGAGGAGTCTACCGGTGATAACGTAACCTTTTTGGGCTATACTCAATGGCTATATATACTGTTCAAACCCGGACCCGGACCGGTACCCGTGGACCCGGTATGTCCTAAAACTGCGACCAAGACCACCGGGGGATGGGCAGCAGCATCCCTGGAGTGCGGTGGAGATACTGCGATCGCCAATCCGCATGCCAAGCGTGCCGATTATGGCATTTACCCCCCATGAAATTTGGGGAGGCCTATGTCCAGCAGTGGACGTCCTTCGGCTGATGTGGTGGTGGTGGATACTGTTCAAAATAATCTTCTATAAAATGGGGTATGAAACCCTAAATAGAGCATCTTAATAGAACCGTAGGTATATTTTATTAACTTACTTTTTGTGTTACTCACTTACAAATTAAAGTTACAAGAGTTAAATGGAATTTCCGTTCACGAGATCAGTTTTATTATTAATTTTGTACTAGAGCAGTAACGCTGCTAACGAAAATTTCAAATTAAAGGGAAAAATTGAAAAATTTAATGGTCTTTTTTATATTTCTTGTAATTATGCAGATGTCGCAGGTTCGAATCCTGCTCGGAGCATTAAATTTTTCAATTTTTCCCTTTAATTTGAAATTTTCGTTAGCAGCGTTGCTGCTTTAGTACAAAATTAATTTAGTATGGGATGGCGCATCGTTACTGACGATTTCTCAATGTAATTTGAGACGTTGGTGCCGTTAATAGAAGCCTAAGTCTTCTACGGTAGATGTCGGTGTACGCCTCCCTAAGGCGTTGTAAGAGGGAACTATTGAAGGATTTCGTGGACGAGCTTGGTTGTTCCGATAGCTCAGAGGCTAGAGCGATTGGCCGCGTATGCCAGATGTCGCAGGTTCGAATCCTGCTCGGAGCATTAATTTTTTTGTTAGGAAGTGAAATTTCTGTATGTACTATTACTTATTCTGTGACTATAGACATGTCGACATTATTGTGAGCAATGGCTACCGAAATTCGATCACTGGTTATACTCGTATAAGGCATACCTTACCTATAGGAATGGGTTAAATTGTTATCTTTGTTCAGCTATGAAAAAAATGTTGCCCTAGCAATGTTGCCTTGCCTGTAATATAACTCAGGTTCCTGGTAGTTTACGCCAAAATGTGATTTTACATATTTGACATAATAAATGAATAGTGTAAAAGACTCTAGTTTTAAGGTTTTCACCTCTCTAATCTGTAACATACACGTGTCACCCGCGCCATCGCTGAGAGTTTGTACTGTAAGCAGCCGCCAATTTGTTTAGCTAGTTGTCATTAGTGGTGAACTGAAAACCAGGTGTTTTGTCAACTAGTCTGTATCGCAGCAATCACTGAATTTATTTCTTTTGTCAGTCGTGCGTGGTTTGTTTTGGAATGACCTCACACCACACATGATAAATTGTAAATCGAATGGCATAATGTGTCATGCACTGACCCGGGTATGTCCTAAAACTACGACCAAGACCACCGGGGGATGAGCAGCATCATCCCTGGAGTGCGGTGGAGATACTGCGATGGCCAACCCACATGCCAAGCGTGGCGATTATGGCATTTACCCTCCATGAATTTGGGGGAGGCCTATGTCCAGCAGTGGACGTCTGTGGCCGATATGGTGGTTATGCATATTTTTTTATAAAGAATAATGCGGCCATGAATTCTCTAATCTGATTGTTATTTCAGATGGTTCAGCGGTATAGAGGCCAGCTGTTGGCTGAAGCACATCAAATGCATATTGGCTGGCGCTGTGCGGATTGTTGACAAGGTAATTGTAACTGCGTCATATCATCAATATAGAAAATAAATACTTAAATCTTAACAGTTGTATAGACTCAGGACCAATGAAAATGGGTCAGTCTGTAAGGAAATTCAATACAAAGTGTAGTCATTTTCTTTACACTTTGGCCATATTTTCTTTTCTCGCTAAACGCAACCATTATTACTACGCGGACGAAGTCAGCGAAAAAACAAGTACAGAATGAATTAGTGCCAAGTTGCCAATCCTATTTTACAAGGTCTTATTTAACTTGCAAAGTATGTATGTTCGGGTTAAATCTTGCAACTAAATTTTAAAGCAGTTATCCTCAACCGATTTAGCTGAAAGGTATATTTAAGTATGTAAGTTCAGTGACGATGCAATATTATGGTACCAACGCGCTGAGGTGATGATAGAGACAGAAAGTAGCTATAGCAACTCCTAAACTACACAAGATAAACCCGTCTTGTTAGAGCTCTTCGGAACCCTCAACAAGTAGTTGATGACTTTGGAAATAAAAGACCAAAAATGATAGACTCTTATTTCTCGTAGGTGGAGAACCATAAGACGTCTGTATTGGTGCATTGCTCCGATGGCTGGGACCGAACTGCGCAGCTGACAGCCCTCGCGATGCTGATGCTCGACCCTTACTACCGTACTCTGAGGGGCTTCGAGGTCCTTATAGAGAAGGAATGGCTCTCGTTCGGACACAAGTTCCAACTGGTGAGTATTATTGTGTATGACATATGTACACCCTGTTAAAAATCATTTGATATGAATCCCAATTAGGTTTAGTTTTTGAAAAACAGACATGCGAACAAATCTTGGATTGATGTAACAACTACTTAAAGGTAAGCTCCACATTCGATATTATAGTGAAGTTAAAACTTATAGAAATAAAGTAACTTAAAACGATGCAATACAATAGACAATAGAGTAAGACTTGCTTGTTTACTTAGTGAGATAATAATATACATAGAAATATTATGTATTATTCTCACTAGATCGCAGTGAGGAAGCAAGTAGTGACGAGAAAATATCAAGATGCATGCGATAATCAATTAATCATAGCCTGTTACAAGAATACTGTGGAGAGCTGTCAAAAATTTAAGTGGAGGGTCGAAGTGCTCATCCGTTGCTCTAGCTGTTGCTGCTTGCACAGTTTGAATATTGACGAGTTTCTGCATGATACCGTTCTAATGGGAATTAATTGTGCAGGAGTTTCGCATGCCACATTTTTAGATATAAAAGAAACATTTAATAGCATTTTTGAGTAATTTATATTTTCTTATCAACAGCGCATAGGGCACGGAGACGAACGCCATTCGGACGCTGACCGTTCTCCGGTGTTCGTGCAGTGGGTGGACTGTGTGTGGCAGCTGCAACAACAGTTCCCGACCGCCTTCGAGTTCAGCGAGCGACTTCTCATTACCATACTGGACCACCTCTACTCGTGCAGATTCGGCACGTTCCTGTTTAACACCGAGAGGGAACGCGTCAAAGAAGGTATAGTGACCACCGATAGTGGTATTTTGGGTGGATTGGGTGTGGCTGCAGCGACAGTTCCCATCCGCCGTCGAGTTTTGCGAGCGACTGCTCTTCAACATAATGGACCACTTTACTCGTGCAGAGTCAGGTGTCCCTGTTAATACCGAGAGGGAAACGTGTCAAAGAAGGTACAGTGACCACAAATAGTGGTTTCTTGGGTGGATTTTGTGTGCCTGCAGCGACAGTTCCTGACCGCCTTCGAGTTCAGTGAATACCCTCATCAGTATCACCACATTGGACCACCTTTACTCGTGCAGATTCGGCACGTTCCTGTTTAACACCGAGAAGGAACGCGTCAAAGAAGGTATAGTGACCACCAATAGTGGTAATTTGGGTAGATTGTGTGCGGCTGTAGCGACAGTTCCCGACCACCTTCGAGTTCAGCGAATGACCTCATCAGTATCACCATACTAGACCACCTCTACTCGTGCAGATTCGGCATGTTCTTGTTTAACACCGAGAGGGAAACGTGTCAAAGCTGGTATGGTGACCACCGATAGTGATATTGTGGGTGGGTTGTGTGTGGCTCCAGCATCAGTTCCCGACCGCCTCCGAGTTCAGCGAATGACCTCTCATCTCATCAAGTCATCCGGTGATCCAGTATGGCATAACCTTACTGGACCACCTCTACTAGCGCGGATTGGGCATTTTCCTATTTAACACAGTGAAGGAACGTGTCAGAGAAGGTGTAATGCCCACTGTCAGTGGTATTTTACACTAAGCAAGTGGTAAGGGTGCAGTCAAATTCAGACAATTGTCCTAAATTACTTAATTTACTTACTTAAGTTAGTTGCATAATAGCAGCGGAAAGAGGTCAGCTATTATCGACTTTGTTAATAAATTAGGTGTTGAAAAGATTTTTATATAGGTCTACCCGTCGATACAGATTATCGTGATGCCGTCATCACTACCCGTCCAATACATCATGTTAGACTCGTATAAGGATTTTTTAAAAGTATGTCTACTAACATTGACATAAGATATAGAAATAGACACACAATGCCGAATATAAATAACTAAAAATGTGGCGCAAGATGACACTGACAGTTACATTCCAATAGCTGATAATAACGCTTCTTTATAGTCCGAGTCAAGACAAAAACTTCATACATAAAAGAACTTACAGACATTAGCGTCAAGTGTCAAATTTGTAAACATAGGAACCAACATGGTAAAAACTTTTTAGTAAAATGCTACTGTCGTATACTGGCTACCAATGTTTACTTTATAAATGTCAAAAGTGAACAGTGAAAGTACCTAATGGAGTCGCTTTGGTTATTTAAATTATTTTTATATTAATAATATTTTTGAATAAAAAAAATATGAATAAAACATTCCATTACAACATTCACACACATTCTGTGATTGTTCTTTTTCTGTGTTAGAGATTAAGATGTTTACCTTCATGAAACTCTTGAGCAAGACTATAGGTAGTTATTTCAAAAGTACTGACTTCTGCCATTGGAGCAGCATTTGTAGTTTTACAACTTTTGCTTTGCAAGTCATCGTCATCTATCTCTGACATCTATAAAACAAAGATACCGACTATGAACTTGAAAAATAAATTATTTAAATATATTAACGTTAAATTGATTTTTATTACATCAATTCATATACGAGTAACTATATGAAAATGTTTTCCTCTGCATGATTTTTCACGCTAAGATTATATGTTTAAACAGAATTTGAATAATGTAGTTTGAGTCGGGAACGAACGGACTTACGTTCAAGACAGGTTTAGCAGTTGCAGTTAGTCGATGTAAGCCTTTATTGGTCCTGTATATGTCGGAAATAGGGAAATAGGCCGAACACACAACACTCGTGTGGCTTGGTTTATAGAGTGCGTCACGTATATTTTGCGCTAAAATAGCGGTCCATTGAACGTAGCTGTGGAAATCTTGAATTAAAACATAAAAAAACACAAATTGATTCCTTATAAATTCAATTTAAAAAAATATTGACATAAATAATAGCGACTCCTTAAATTTTGTTTCTTGATAACCTTTCATTTGAACTAACAAAATTATTTACTCAAAACCATGAAATTACCAGGACTTTCCATAAATTTTGTAACGTTATCGAAATAGCTAACCTAAAGAAGTATATTCCGTCTTTTTCCTTGTTTTTTTGTAGCTATTAAAGCAGTTTTTCACAGCAGATTTCGTCATTGTTGGACAACTGTCACTGTCTGCGGTCCAAACACGACTAAACAGGAAAGTACCGCCCGCGTCGTGCGGGCTGTACTTTCACGGGGGCCATTTTTGTGGGCTGATTGTGAATCTAGTTCTTTAATAGTACATCGATGTCTACTAAGCACGAGATAGTGTTAAAAATGAACTATTATGTATGATGGTATGTTTCGAATTTTCTTTCCCATTATACTTGCACATATTTATGAAATAACTACTTTATATATATGACTTTGTGATTGTGACTTGTATCATAGCGTTTGTTTGCACCATTGGTGACAAAAAAACGCAGCTAATCGGTTACTGCAGCGTATTGACGCTTGTAATTCCAGAAGATTCGCATGTGCGTTGTTAATTTTAAAAACTCAACTGCACAAGTCATTTTTCATACTCCAGCATTATAATCTGTCAATTAAATGACTGACAGCAGTATTAAAACAATAAACTTTAAAAAAAATGCAAGTCTATTTCATATACTTGCATTATATGATCCCACCAGTCATATAATGCAAGTATATGAAATAGACTTTCATTTTTCAAGAAGTGGATTTCCGTACATTATTATACAACTGTTTGTTTTAAAGATGCCCTACGTCAATGACCGTATTCTGCAACCATATCGAATTTATAAATTCCTTTTATTTTTTAACCAAATCAATTTATTTTGTTGACATAGCAATATTGTATGCAACGTCACATAATTAGCTCTTAAAATTCTCGAGCCTTTAATATGGCGACTTTCGAATTTTAAGAACCCTTATTGTGTAACTGTTGCATAAATAGTACATTACTGCAGAGGCCGTGAAGTAAGGACTCGTTTTATCCGGCCTCGTCTACGACTCGGCCGTTTATCCCGAACTCGTCCTGCAATCCCTGTTCCGGCCGAGGATTGTATAGTAATTTTCTCAAACATGCTAGAAAAAAAAACTACAATGTAAAAAAAATAATACAAAACGTCCAAAAGTAGCAAAGCATCACGACAAATAACGGAAATTAAATAAAAACTCGAAAAATGCTATAAAATACAAGCACCATTTTAAAAAACACGAAAGAACTAAAAAATACCAAAAAACACGTAAAAACAAAAAAAATGTCGAAAAGTACAAAAAAATACGAAAAAACGTTTAAAAAGTCCAAATATATCCAAAAACGCTACAAAATAACACGAAAAACTAAAAAAAAAACATAAATACTCAAAAAAATCGAAAAAAACAACAAAATACAAAAATACAAGAACGATAAAAAAACCAACAACCTAAAAAATACCAAATTTACATAACAAATTAAAAATATATTTACAAAACCGCCGCGCGGTTGGCTCTATGGAATATTTCCTTTATCAGTTGATTCTAGTAAGCAAATTTAAAAAGTTAGAGCAGCGGACAATAATGTTAGTTTCATACATTCTCCATACATTACTTCTTGTACTCTAATGTAGGGAGCCATAAACAGGTAACTTCATGTCCTCTTTTCGTGACATTAATGCATACATTTAGGCGCATGTTTGAGAAAAACCTATTTGCGTTACAGAAGTGAAAACCAAGACGGTGTCCCTATGGTCCTACATCAACAGCCGCCAGGATCTGTACCTGAACCCGCTGTACTGGGGGCCCGCGTCGGCGCCCGCGTCGCCGCCGGGGCCGTACTCACGGCCCCAGGTCGTGCTAGTGCCGGTCGCGTCGCTCAGGGTCATCAGGCCGTGGAAGGCGCTGTACTGCAGGTGGAACCCTACCATGAGGCAGCAGGTACGTTGTATCTTCTTATTTTAAATAGTACAGTTTATAGTGTCAGAACTCTGCATTATAAGATGACTGGCATGGAGCATAACGATGTACTGCAGAAGGAACCCTGCCGTAAGGCAGCAGATTCCTTGTATCTTCTTAACTTACAGCGTTCTTTACAGTGTCAGAACTTCTCTCACGTGCACTAGAGACCTAACATGAGACAACAAGTACGTTGTTTCTTCTTACTACTTTACCCGTACATATCTTCTTAATTATAGCGTTTTTTTACAGTGTCAGAGCTTCTCTCAGATGCACTAAACTTAAACGATATGCATTATTAGCCTGAAGAGGCCCTTAACTGGACATAACTATGTACTGCAGATGGAGTCCTACCATGAGATAGCAAGTTCGTCGTATCTTCTTAACTTACAGAGTTATTTACAGTGTCAGAACTTTTCCCAAATGCACTAAACTTAAACAATCAGCATTATGAGCCTGAAGAGGCCCTGGACTAAAGCATAAGGATGTAATGTAGATGGAACCCTACCATGAGACAGCAGGTTCTTCGTATCTTCTTAACTTACAGCGTTCTTTATACAGTGTCTGAACTTCTCTCAGGGGTTCACTTTAACGATCTGATGAGCCTCTGGGTTGAAGTATGCCACATTATAGAGAGCCGTATGGCCAGTTAGTTGAATATTCGGGGTCACTGCAGTGCATCAATATTACGATCCCTCTATAAAGTCAGCAACTAATATATCTGTACACATGTGTAGCTTGTACAAATATTTATTGCTTTAGATTTTTTACGGACATTAATATTGTGGTACCAATTATTTGGTATTGCATTGCCTAAAATACATCGCTGCTATAACTATGACTGTTATTCGAATATGTATTCTATTCGCGGCACATATTTGACACCTTTTTTAATCCGCTTCGGAACAGTTGTACATCGATGCCACGCGGGATGGAGACAGTAGTAGAAATGAGTAATATAAATAGTAGCTATAATTGACGGAAAAAATGCTTTTGTATGTACGGCGGATTTCCAGCTGTTCTGTATAGGTCGCATTTCTCAACCGAATCTCATGAAATGTTGTGAGCAGGTTTTATTATTATGTAGATTATTTTATCGAGACACTTTTGGGAAATTTTGGAATAAGTATAAAAAACATTATATGTCTAAGCCATCTTAAGTACTTCACTCGTGTAGCTACTTGTCCTGCGGACTATACGGCGCCACGTTTATGACATGATTGCCATTGAAATGTTATTATCCCGCAGGACCCAGTGTTCCAACGCAGTCGCGAGCTGGTCGCCCTCCGCGCTCAACTGGAAGCGGCGGTGGCGGCCGCCGCAGGCGACCACGCGGCCCGCCAGCACCGCCTCGCGCTCACACCGCCACGCGTCGCTAGCCCGCACCACGTCTAACTACGATAACCGGTGATGCGTAAAGACCCCTGTAGATTTTAGCGATTTTGAATTTGGAACCTTAATCAATTCCTTTAGAGTTCGTAACTACGCGGGGCATACGAGGATTAATGGAAGCGAGAGGTGGCGTTCTTGTATCTTTCTTACATGTATGGCGCGCCCAAGTACACCATGTTGTGAGATCTAAGACTGGTTTTCGTCGCTGGTCCGCACCACATCTGACAAAGCAGGATAACCGGTGAAACATAATGCCGCGGGGAGTTGTGACGCGCCATAAGTGGAAGCGAGAGGCGGCGTTCTTGTATATTCCTTACACGTATGGCTGGTTTTCAACGCTAGTCCGCACCACATCCGTTAGAACTGGTCTCCTGGGACCTATTTATCCAGATAACTGGTGATACATAATAGTGCTGGGCATTGGGATGCGCCATAAGTGGAAGCGAGCAGCGGCGTTCTTGTATCTTTCCTACACGTATGGCCTACCGAAGCACTCGATTTTGTGGCCGAGCCTTAAGGCTGGCTTGGCCCGAGTTGCCCGACAGGCGTAAAGTAGGAACGGAATCTTACTTGTACACGGACATAACTTGATAAAGACTATACATATAGAAACATACGCCATATTTCCATACTATTTTCCCTTTCTCTTCAACCAATATAGGTATACAATCAATCACGTACGAAGTTGATTATTATAAACAACTAATTCTGACAGAATGTTGCTTGGTGCTAACGCGTTGAGTGTCATACTTAAAGTACAAATGTAGTGAATAATTGTAATACGACTAGACCCGAGGTGGCAATTAATTATCGTATTAAATGATTGGAATGTTACGATACGATATGAATACTCTTTATTGCACACCTCACACAAATGAAACATTACAAACAGAAAAAATAAACAGTAATATGTAGGTAGAGGTAGACAACAGGTGGTCTTATCGCTAAAGAGCGTTCATGTCCGTTAAGGTGAACCTTTTTTACTCAATGTCAAATTTCAAATGTGGTTTAAATGTCTCAATGAAAACTGGCAGTATTTTGCCATTTGACAAGAGAGATGTTAAATAATACGGTAATTGATTAATACTTCAGCGGGACTAGTCGAATTCCGAGTTTACACGATGGCAATGGATTATTCACTACATCTCTACTTTAAGTATGAAACTGATATATGCTCTTAATCCATTAGATATTCTACTTTAACATCAATATAATAGAGTCCAGATCACATAGACACTATTCTAAAGTCGTATGTTTTTAATAGAAACTTTATAACATAAGCGTTGAAGTTGACTATCCAATGGAATAACAGTGTCAAATTCAAAGTAATCGTATTGTACAGCCATGAAAAATAGAAACACGCAGCATTGTCACACTTATCACCATGACAATAAGAGATAAAAAGGAACGTGTTTCAGTTTCCTTTACTGAACATACAAGTGAAAACACGTGTGCAAGTTGCTTGACATATCAAATTTATATTTATATTGTTATACTGACATTTCCGTGATTATTAATATTTTTAATTCATGTGTTTAGATTAGACCAAAAATAATAGATGTATATTCAGCTTAATGCATTCAAATGTAACATTTACAAGCGTTAGTTGTGTACGAGTTGTCTATACGTTATACTTTAGTTACACTGAAATAATACTTATTTACCTGTAAGCACTGATTTCAATTCTCAATCATTCACCATGTTTGCCGTTATGGTACATACACTCTATTATGAATGGATTATACGGTATGTAAATATGGTACGCTACGGTACGGTATGTGTCGGTATGTTATGGTATTGTGTAATCCAACCAACTCTTGTTGCTATACCCTTAATATAATGATAGGAAAAAAAATACTGAAATGGGTGTAACATGCTTACGTGAACAGAACTACAACTTCATAGCGCTGCTAGATCTAGATCGGGCTTCACCATATTGGCTTCTAATTAGGCCAGGGGAAAGAAAGCGAGAGGGGTTCATGAAAACCAAGTCACGGCCCACTAGAATGTATCGTACGTGCAGTGAAGCCCTCTGGTCCAATAGTTTGAAAACTCCGAAACTAGATTGGTATATTCCAACTTTTTCATGGCGCGGTCATATTAATATGTTTAAACATTGATCTTCAAATGCTTTTACGAATTTTTGGGTGTTACAAGTACCAGTTCACATCAAAGTAACTGCGGCTCCTTGAGGAGACAGGTTTTAAGACAAGGGTGAAATGCAAAAAAATGTACATAGTTAAAAATGATGGCGTGCCAATACAAATAATTAAGGCAAGTATGCATACTATTGCTCAGCCCCTCACACATATTATTAATCTTGTACTAGAGACCGGTATATTCCCAGACGACCTTAAAAAAGCCTTGATCAAACCTTTATTTAAGAAAGGGGCAAAGGACGACATCACCAACTATAGGCCTATAGCTCTTCTATCTAATTTTGCTAAAATATTCGAGAAAGTCATTTACAAACGTCTGTTGAGTTTTTTGGAAATTAATAATGTGCTAAGTCCACACCAATTCGGATTCCGAAAAGGGAAGTCAACCTCGTTAGCAATCTTTAATATCTTCCTACACATCTGGGAAGAAATTAATGCCAAAAGACCTTGTATTGCACTGTTTTTGGATCTATCCCAGGCTTTCGACTGCGTAGTACACAATGCGGTCCTTTGTCAATTTGAAAATTTGGGAATTAGGGGTGTCGCTCTGAAGCTATTGGAAAACTTTCTATGCAATCGGACACAAGCAACCCTGATTGATCATTATAATAGTACAGAAAAAACGTGGGAACAAGAGCTTTCACATTTCAAAACTGTGCAAGTAGGAGTACCGCAAGGGAGTATCCTTGGTCCACTTATTTTCCTAATATATATCAATGAATTACCCAGAATTGTGTCTGACATGTGCGTATTATTCGCAGATGATGCCACGTTATTGTTTTCGGGTGAAAATGCAAACGAATGTCATATTAATCACACGTTGAGTCAAGTTGTGCAATGGCTGACGAAACTAAATCTAAAAGTAAATTTAAAAAAAACAAAACTGGTTCAATTCTCAAATTATAAAACATTACCAATAAATTTAAATATATCAGAATCAGGGGTAAAAATTGAGCAAGTAAATAGTGCGAATTTCCTGGGAGTAACAGTAGATTGTCACCTTAACTGGAAATCACATATTGCAGAATTGAACAGCAAAATTTCTAGTGCGTGTTATGCTTTATCTATACTATCTGCGACTTGCTCAGAAGAGATGACAAAAAATGCGTATTATGGAAATGTGTATTCATTACTTACCTACGGCATAATTTTCTGGGGAGATTCTGTGGATGTGTTATCCACATTTAGATTACAAAAGAGATGTGTGCGCACTATCTACCGCATACACAACAGACATTCGCTTCGTAGTGTATTTAAAGAAAAGCGGCTGCTAACACTAACGGGCATTTACATCTTAGAGATTTGTTTATTTGTGAGGCAAAATGACGAGTTTTTTACTAAAAAATCAGAGAACAGACACAACCTGCGCAGTCAGTACAGATATAATTATAATATTCCGAGAGCCTACAATAAGCTCATTTACAAAAGTGCCTTCTTCGCGGGAATGCGAATTTTTAATAAACTCCCGATGGAAATAAAGAAAATAGAGGATAGCAAATTCAAAAAAACTCTCAAAACCTGGCTAATAAGCAAAGTGTTTTATAATACTAAGGAGTTTTTTGGCCAATGACCGCCATGTAATTTAGTATAAGTTAACTCATCATGATTGTACGTCCGGAATGGGCAAGCTGTTGAGTCTATATCCTTTGTCATCACCATCATAATGTACACAGCTATACAATAAAGTTTATTTCTATTTCTATTTCTATTTCTAAGGGCTTTAGTTAAGAAAACTTAATTCATTTCTTTCATGATACGAAAGTTAGTCATACAAACTATATGGGTTCGTAACACAAAGGAATCAATTAAGTTTTCTTAACTAAGGCCCTTAACTATGTACATTTTTTTGCAATTCACCCTCAACTAGACAAAATAGCATTTACGTGGCCTGTCTCGCCACTGCTCTAGTTACGTGTTGTTACGTACTGGTGTTGGTAGTATTAGGGTGCCTTTCCATCATAGCACATCGCTGGCGGGAAGGCACCCTTATATGTTAACAGCGAGTGTTCGAGAACATACATTTTAAGTCAGGTCATTAGAGTTCCGTACTTAAAAGGTGCCAACGTGAACCTATTATTAAGCCTCCGCTGTCAGTCACAGGGCTGTATATAGCATGTTTCTAGCATGACCAGCTAGAAATTATATAATGAACATTGAATTATAAAACAAGAGTATTTATACAAGAAACGTGTTTATTTTTTACTTTTTCTTATGTTTGTTGTACGGAACTACTCGTACGAGGGATGCGGATTCATGCTTGACAAATTTTAAAGTTTATAAGTAAGAAATGCGTTTTGACTATCTAGTTCCGGATTGAATATGTGTAGTGTCAAGAATGGATGAGCAAAACAATATGTACAGATGATGTAGTGAATAACGCGTTCCCATCGGCTAAACTCGGAAGACGACGAGGCCCGAAGAAGTGTCAACCAATTACCGTATTATTTAACAAGTCAAATTGCCAAATAAAGTTTAACATTAACAGACATGAACTTGTCAATTATTTAATACGATAATTTATAAAATTTCATTTGTTTAAGCGGGCTTTTTTCCGATGAAATCATATAGAGGATAAAAAGTTAAAACCACATTTTTAAATTCTCGAAAATATCCCAAATTCATATAAGTAAATCAATTTCAAAAGTTCCTCATTCTAAAAGAGATAAAGTGACAAGTAAGGCGTCACAGCGTAACAATTCACACAGAAGCACTGTTACTAAGACAAAGTTACTAAAGAAAGTGAACAGCTGTTCTTTTTGTGCGCTGTAACTCACAATGTCATACTAATGTCGTATGATGTAGGCTTTCTTCACATTTTCGTGAATATTTAGAAAACTATATAATAGCTATAAAAATATTTATAAAATATTTTGGGGTTTCTTGTTAACAAATTAACGAAATGAGTTAAGATTTCATACTACTTAAAATTTGAAATGTTCTCAATTGATAGCCACTTCGGGCCTAGTCGTATTTCGAGTTTAGCCGATGGGAAACAAATTTTCACTACATCTGGACGAAGTTATGCCAAAATGATTCAATCCACAAGAGATCACCAATGAAATGTATGACTTTTATTTCAAGCAGAAGGTTCCAATTTCAAATTTTACATAGCGTGTGTTGGATCGTTTTCACATAACTACGTCCATCTGTACTCTAACATTCCACAAAAAGTGCCCATCGTGTGACGCTTTATTTCCAAAACTTCTTAGTTATCCACCCACATATGCCAACTTTGGCCGACAGGCGTCACGCTTATTTCCAAGGGAATAGATCTCAACTCAAAGGTAATTAACTTTTCGTAATTATTAAATTAATAATTGTGCTTTAACATTGACTATGTAACCTAAGGTTACACCTTACCACTATACTTAAGGTTACACCTTACTACCGTACGCGTCACGTACAGAGAAAAGGTGACGTTCGTTCGTTGATCGAAAATACAGTCGGTCTGATCGAATATGACACGAGAATTACGGGACTACTCGTTTTCCTATATTTTTCTGTTACCTCAAACAAAGGGACGAGCTTTCAACTTCCTTGTTATCAACGCCGGGACAAATTATATGTTTTCTCTGTCTGAGTACCTATTTTTTTTATATAAAGCGGTCGGTGGTCGGACCTTGGAAATGTTAAACTGGTAGAAAACCTAAAGTGACTTCTTAGGTCCCAATATAATAGGCTCATGATTTTGCTTTAGTTTATGATAGGAGTAGTAGGTAACTACTGCACAAAGAACTGTATAGGAGTCGATTATTTTGTTCAAACTTACCTATCGATCATATTAACCCTAACTCATGTAAATCATTAGTTTAGTTCAATACAATATTACTTAAAACTTACTACTATGTATGTGATGTATAATTATAAATGCCTCATACTTATTCATATGTAGTGTTTATTATTCTATTATGTTACCTGTAACTATATATAGGTAAGTACTTATACTTAATTCTTTAATTTATTCCTTCTAGAAACTTAAGTGACTGATAATAAAGTGTTCTATATGTTCTCCAAATGACTTCCTTACGGGCATACTAGTCCCGTAATCCCATATAGATTATAGCATGACCGCAAATATGCGTTTACTGTATTTTACTTATTAAGTTATTATGCTTTTATGTCGATTTCTAAATCGGAATTATGATTAACGCTCATCGACCCACGTTATTGTACGTGCACCTATCAACATATGAACAAAATCACTTCGCCTTCGGGAAGCCATGAAAACTTACCGACATCGTTTCGTATTGTCGATGGTGCTAACTACTTTTTCGTAGTTTAGGCAACTGAGAAAAAGACCGGTTGATAGTTCGTCCACACTGTTAAAATTTTGACGTAACGTATACATGGTCACGTTTTAAGTACGACAGTTTATATGACTGTGTATCTGTATAATATTACAGAAATCGCGTAATTTACCCGAATTTGACAGTAAAACGTGACCGTAAAAGTTGTCATTTTTGTATCATGCTAGCCAGGCTGTCATCTAGATATAGATGTAGTGAATAAAGCTTTCACATTAGCTTAACTCGGTATACGACTAGACCCAACAACGTGGCTATCATTTATCGTATTAAGGCTGAGTTGCACCAAACCATCAGTAATCGTAAGCTGTGTTGACAAGTTTCTATGGGATGAAAGCTGCTGGCGCCATATTTAACGTTGATCAGTCTGTGATCGTAAGTCGGTGCAAAACAGCCTAAATGATTGACAAGTTCATGTCTGTTAGTGTGAAACTTATTAGTCAATGTCATATGTCACAATTAAAACTTGCAGTATTTTGCCATTTGACATGAGATGTTAAATATTACGGTAATTGATGGACACTTCTTCGGGTACAGTCGTATTTCGAAATTTAGCCGAAGGGAAAGCATTCACTACACCTGATCAATGCATATGGATGGATAACTGTTCCTTAGTAATTTAACCCACTATTGTTCTGCAAAAACCAACTTCTGTGAAGAGGACGCATTAGCGGAAGCTATGTGATGTATTGTGTTCGTAGATTATGGTGTGTATGGTTTTCCAAACACTAGTGAGGAACTCACAGTAATTGTTATATGATATGAATCAGTCAGTATAATAGTCCAACCCGCCCGTAGCATAGTTATGTAAGTATTACGTCGTTTATAAGTGCAATATTATTCTTTTATTCATTAAATTGACTATTAAAATGACTGGCAAGATTAAAATTGTGACATCTCCGCCCTTTATGAAACATAGTGTGTTTAAAACTCTATCTTTAAAGCCTTTATTCATAAACGTGTTTCAAAACTATTTTATTAAAATTGCGTAAAATTTCGTTTGTCTTTTGTCTTTATTTAACACTTTGAAAGATTGTAAGTGACAAGGCCCGTTTTAACCAAGAGAGGCTCGTTGATTTATATGAATAGGGGAATAACTAATTTCATCTATTTGTTGTGACAAAAAATGTTATTGTAAATACATTAAATTTACGTTAATAAATATTAAACGTAAACACAATTTATTGTCAACAATAATTGTTTTATTTTCTATGTAACTAAAGGATCACAGGCAGCAGTCCGGATCCGTATGTCGGTGCAGCCTGTGTACACGGGTCTTATTTTACCGCGCATTCTGTGCTGTGGTTAATTTGCTACAATCGCCGTGTTTTTGTTGCTCGTTTAGCGCTACCCAAACGACAAGTGCAGAGTGACCAAAACAATTCTCCTGCGGACATGAGCAACTCCATGCCCCGCCGACTGACTGACTTGTGACTGCGGCATTTAAGGCCAAACTGCACAGCATATTGTTTTATCTCAATTAGCTAACATGCAAATGTTGCAACGTATATTTATCTTGATACAAAAAATATGTAAAATGTTGTCAATTCATAAAAGTTGCCTTATACAAATTATTTACATTGGTTCAATTTGCAGTTTTATCGAAGAAAATTTTAACATTAGTGCTCAAAAGCAAAGACGACCCAATATTCGTTTGAGATTATTTATGTGGGGGATTTCGAACGATTTGTCAATATTTTCCAAAGTTTTAAATTTTAATTGAGATCCCGAGTAATCCACACATTTATGTCCATGACGACTACTATATTAAGCACATGTTAAAATTTTGACATAACGTATAATTTGGTCACTTCCGACGGTTTGTATTACTGCGACAATTCGCGTCATTTTTTTTTACCGGAATTTGACGATTAAAGTTGTCATTTTGCTACCATACTAGCCGGGCTGGATGGTGACTTATGTTTTTTATATAGTTGTTACTGCTAGTACTCTCCTACACTATAGGTACTTACTATTGCCATACGAGTAAAAAAATACAATTTCCTTCGGATGTCAGTCGTGCACACACATTACATAAATACATATTTTTAGACCTTAGCACCAACCAACCACCACCATAACCAACCACCATATTTTAAAGTAGCAAATTTTCATGCAGGTTTTGTACAGATGTAAAAAAATAGCTATTTCTGCTAATTATACAAATCTATACAGGTTCTAAGGGTACATACCTACGTGAAGTGCGAGCCTAGGGCCGTAGCAGAAATCAAAACAAGCGTTGGATATATTAGATAAACAATGAACTTTGACTGATAAGCGAGAAGATTGTTCACTGCAAACGTCTTTCATTATCAGTCTTCTTCACTACTTAAAAACGGGTGATTGCCCGGCAACTTTATTAGTGTGTCCGGCTCTAGACTTAACGGACGTTCCGTACGTATTAGTTAAGCATTCATTATGTACAAATTAATTAAAAATGGAGGTGTTTCACGTAAGACCGCTAGTTTTTTGAAGCGCTTGAGTAACGAGAGGCATCTGGCTACGAATCAGGATCAAGATGTGATTACTTCCGCTGATGTGGTGATTATTGGTAAGTTTGTTTATTAGTTTCATTATTTGCAATTTTCCATGTTTTTATACTTCCTTAAAGTTTTAAATATGTGGTAAAAAAAGTACTCGTTAAGATTGACATAACGCAATATTGTTTACGTTTTTGTTCATAAATAGGACTATTTAGCTAGTCTCTGACCCTGCTGACTTAGAGCTATAAATAGGGTCCCTTAATTAAGATTTGTCCATTATTTACGAAACCTGATTTTGGAAAAAAATCAGCATAGACAATTTTTTTGAATTGATCCCGTTATAACGCGAAAATTTGTCTTACAATTTATATATGTAACATTCTTGGTACAATTAATTTGTAGATGAATTAAAAGCATTAACTATGGATCAATTTTTTTTATTACCCAATAATCTTTATTTTTTAACACTTACACAAAACAGTGTAAGGCTTTTGTGAAAATATTGTTGCATAGTTGCGTTTGGTACTCTTAAATATTTTTAGGACAACTGTATTATAGTTATAGAAAATCCGATACGTATTTTATTTATGTTTTCGCCTAGGTGGAGGTATCGCCGGCTGCAATACACTATACCAACTGAGCAAGAGAGGCGTTAATGCTGTCCTACTCGAGCGCGCCAAACTCACCAGCGGGACGACCTGGCACACAGCCGGTAAGCTTGAAATTGTTTGTGCAAATATCGACTTTAACGTCTAATCAATACAGTTCATGTTGATTTTTGGCCAGTATCCGATAGGATAAGCCTAATGTATTTAACTTACCTTTTAAAAAATATATCCGTTAAAATAAATCATTACCACATTACCTGGCCGCGATTACAATGGGATGGAGATCATTCAGGCTAAGTTATGACAGGCCTGTTTCTGCTGTCACTAAGGCTAAATTCTGCTTTCACCCTGGGGTGTTAGGGTCCCGCGCACGCTCGACTGAACTCGATTATCCATACAAACGTAGTTTTGTTCTCATTTTAAAACACCGAGTTTAAATAACATAAAACTTTGTCTACACAATGGGATCCGGCATATCTACGCCGCAAATTAGTTTCTGTTGCTAGAAATTGTAAAGTTTTTTAGGTCTTGTATGAAAAGCTTAATAATAGCTGTATTTTTTCTCCATGATAATTTTAAGCAACAGAAACTAATTTCCGGCCATTCCATTGTAAAAAAAGAAACATATTATTCAAACATGCCGTTTAAAAAAAATTGAGAGCGAAACTACGTTTGTATGGAGAACCGAGCTTCCTGCGGACTCTTAATTTACCCGAATGGGGCTGACAACATCGTTTAACTAAGCCGTATAAATATCTTACTAGGGGGCGGCGTTGCCGCGCAAACGAGACTACCCTGACTTTTACGGCAGGGCACGTGCTATGCGACAGAGCAGTAGGTATAGCATGATTCCATGTTTTCTAGTTGTCAAATATCGGTAAAAAAAAGTAATACAAAATCATAAATAATCACATAATTATTTGTAAGTGTTCAAAGTTTTATGAGGAGATATATTCTGTCCCTAATCCACAAAACCGACCGCGTACCTACCTTTCGTAAGGAACGATAGTCATTTACTTTGGAGCTAGAGCTTCGTGACGTCACGGACCTGTAGAGCTTTCTCTCTCTAACTAGCAACATCAAAATGGTTAACCACGATATCACTACATAGTATAAAACAAAGTGGCTTCTCGCTGTCTGTCCCTATGTATGCTTAAATCTTTAAAACTGCGCAACGGATTTTGATGCGGTTTTTTTTAATAGATATTTTTTTTTTAATTTAATCTTATGGCATTTATTTACGAACCGTGGGATCTTCGAGAAGACAAGTACGGTTGCCAGTTTTTGTTGCACTTTTAGCACCACCCAGTGGGTCACGTGTAGGGTAACGGTGGGTACTCCCTACGGACGTGGTGCAACTTCGACCCCCCTTTGTCAAGTGAGTGGGCAACTTGACTGTTAGAAGTTCTCAAGCCGCCCGAAGGCCTCTAACTTGGCTTAACAACTGCTGTCGTAGACAGCAGCCGGGATCAACGGCTTAACGTGCCTTCCAAAGCACGAGAGCGCTCAGTTAGTAACCACTCAAAGCGGTCACCCATCCAAGAACTGACCTGCGCCCACATGGCTTAACCTCGCATACCGCAAGCGGTAGGCGGGTGCCGCTGGGTCACGAGCGCTCTAATAGATAAAATGATTCAAGTGGAAGGTTTATATGTATAATACATGCATATATTTTTTTTATTTTTTTTTTATTTGGACCTTCAACAATAAGTACACCGGTTTCATTAGAACTAACATGCACACCTAAAATCTATGCGCCTTATTATTTACAGAAGATCACCACATGCGTTAAACAAAAATACCAAAATTGCATATACATAATAATTATGGACTTAGTTTGCACACATAATAAAACTATCTAATATTAAGCATATGTTTCTTAATGGCCATGAATGAGGTTGAATTGAGGTCGATCTCGTCCTGATGTTGTTTGTAAATACTATACATACGCGTTAGAGGACAATGACGCCTGAGGTTAGTGCGACTTTTCGGTACAGAAAATAATCTAGTGTTACATGTTCTTGGAATTTTTGGTGGGATGAAAAAGTTTATTTTTCGCAACAAATGTGGACATTTTAAACCCCCCGTGACAATTCTTTTTAGAAAAACAATATCACTCATAAATCTTCTGTCGGACAATGTAGCTATTTTGAAATACTGTAGGCGTGCACGGTATGAACGGAGTCTTTTAGAATTGTAAGTACTAAATGTCAGATGGGAAAGGAATTTCTTTTGTATTCTTTCTATCCTGTTGATATGGAAATCATAGCATGGTGACCAAACGACACTACAGTATTCCAAATTGCTTCTTACGAGTGCATTGTACATAATTATCTTGGTGGCAGGTTTCTTGAAATTCTTACACTCTCTTATTACGAAACCTAGTAACCTCCAGGCTTTTAGAATTATCTGGTCAACATGTTCTATAAACTTTAGTTTGTAATCAAAATTCACGCCTAGATCTCTGATGCTGGTAACTTCCTCAAGGAGCTCCCCGTTTAGGAGAATAGATATTATAGAATTAATATAGTAGAATTTTAGAGGTTTCTAATGTGATGTCGTAAATAAACACATTTGTTGCGCTTTCATTGCAAACCTTACGAGATGGGTCAAAATAAAGTACTACAGTATTGTACACCTTAAAAAGTCTACAAAAAAGTCCGCGATGCCGATGGTATATGTCTATCTCTTAGGGATAACCCACAATAACCATTTTTGTCCTTTACTTTTTACGAGTAATAATGGCTTATTTACGAAGCGATTTTAAGCAATACAGCATTAATCATTATCCAATTAAGTACTTTAAATACATTGTGCATTTAATACAGATCAATATGGCCCTTTACAGCATGTAATTTAAATGAATATTTTCGAAGAAATTACAGATTAAAAATGCAGGGACATAGCGGTTGCGGCGGTACCGGTCGGGTTGTATATAATTAGATATTCTGTAGTATATTTTTATATCAGCATTGCAACCGTGCGAAGCTGGGGCGGGTCGCTAGTTTTTGATATAATTGAATGGGATTCCCAATTTCCATCGTACGACATATTCTTACCTTTCATTATTTTAGAGTAATAATTAATACTTTTTGAGTCAACTACCTTATTCCGTCGTTACGAACAAGAATTGTGTTCCAGGTCTCGTGTGGTCGCTCCGCCCGTGCGACTTGGAGGTGAAGTTGTTGCAAGATTCCCGACACGTGTACGATAGCTTGGAGAAGGAATCCGGCGACTACGCTGGCTGGATCAACAATGGCGGCATGTTTATCTCGCGCAGCCAGGTAAGACAAAACAAAACAGCAACAAAAATCTCTCTATAATCTGTTTGGACTTTATATTTTATCGTACTGTACTGTATGTACTTCCGCTACCGCTTCCGCTGTACGCGCTAAGTCTTTGCTATCCAACTGTTGGCTGGAAGAGAAAAGATGATTTACGCTCTGTATTGTGTTCTTGTATTGAGGTGTGCAATAAGGTGTATTTCTCTAACTACTCCAGCATTATAATCTATCAAAACAATACACTTTTTATACAAATGTAAGTGTTAATGACTGATGAGAGACACAAAATGGATTTCTATACAATATACATCACACATACAAATTACTACTTTTTTTTGTAATATTAATAGAGGCTTATGTCAATGCCCGTTTTCTGCCACCATATCGATTTTTAATTTAAAACAATTTATTTTGCTCTTGTAAAAAAAAGTACACATGCAACGTTATATGTCCAAACCCTTATGTAATTGTTGCATACAATACTATTGAAATATACTTATTTAGTTTCAAATATTTAGAAGTTTCGTTAATTTATCTAATTAACAAGTAGGAACTTTTTTTATAATTAATAAGCGTAACAGAAGCAAATCCTTTAATTATTCATTACAATGAAAATTGCTATTGTCGCTTGGCCTTCAAACCGCCGAACGTCAAAAAAGTATCCCGCAATTTTCAACTTTGTGTCATAACTCATAAAGCAAGACGATGCCATTTACATTGTCACTTTGTCTGATATATCAGCCCGCGGCGGTTAAAGGGTTAATTATAATAAGGCCTCCAATCTCAGGCCCGATTCGGAGACAACAAGAAATGTTCCTAAAACACCTTTAGTAACTTTGAGCATGCAGGCGAGCCCAACAAATCGATATAGGTATCCTTTTTGTGCATATATGCCATACAACTTCTTACAGGTGCGAACTCAAGAGTACATGCGTCTCCACACACTCGGCAAAGCCATGGGTATTCCGAGCGAGGTGTTGGACCCACACGAAGCCCAGAAGTTGTTCCCCTTGCTTGACCCGAAGGTTTTCGAGATGGCCCTCTATTCCCCGCTGGATGGCACCATCGACCCTGATATGGCGTGTCGAGCGCTGGTCAAAGTTGCCACGCAGAATGGAGGAAAGGTATCGTCTCCTTTGCTTAGCAGTAGAAATATCAGTTTAAGACTATGTTTGAGCGACCGTCCTCGAATAGCTGATTTTAGTAGCTTCTCAGGGTGATTATCCATCAGACATGTGCGAATTTATATTCTTATATATATGGCACATTGCACGCTTAACTTGCGTCTTAAAAATATGAAACACATCCTCTGACCTTCTGCATCTACTTGTAGGTGCGGCTTGTGTTGATCCGTTGTCTTGGATTCGATTAGTATTAATATTCAAATAATGTTCATTTATCCCGGTCTGGTGACGGTGGCCTATTTAGCGGTATGCTATAGAAGTTTATTCGATTAACGAAAGTGAACCTCACAACAATTTTATCAAATTAGTATGCGAAGATGAGGAGTCTATACGGTCATAGCTTTATAATTTTATGGTTTTCGTATATATATTATATTTATAACAACATTATTGTAACCAGGTGTACGAAAACTGTCCGGTCCACGACATACACTACTCACACAACATGCTGGGCAACAAGGAAGTGACCGGAGTGCACACAGACAAAGGTTTCATCAGGACAAAGTGTGTCGTTAACTGCGGAGGTATGTTTTTAATAACTTGATTGTATATTTTTCGATTCTGGACGTAGGTCCGAGCTCGACGGCTTGGTTGTTAGACGTTCCGAAGCCGCCCAAAAGCTAGAGAGAAGTTAGGGAACTGCTGTAGTAACTTGTTCTCTAGAGAACGGTAGCGCTCAGCTTGTAAACACCCAGGCTGTCACACATTCTTAATCTGCGGCCGGTGTTGTTTATTGTCTTTGAAGCACAGGACACAAAAACTTCCTGAAAAGTCTACAGTTCATTTATTATTGTACAAGGGGTGATTGTTGTTATTCACTCGAAAAGGGGCCCTATTGTTTTTGACGCTTACGCCCTTATTAACGATGCGACGATTCACGGTGCGATGCCTCGGCCGCACGATGCGTCAGAGAAGAAAAGGTCTATGTATCCACTGAAATCACATAAGAGTCACAGACTCGATCTAAATCTATGAAATTAATAGCTTATAACAATCTAGTACTAGCGAACTCACTCAAATTATAACCACGATTGTGAAAATAAAAACAAAAGCATTCGTAAACTTACTTTTTCTTAGCCACGATATGTGTAATATTATCTTCATTAGCTTCAACTGTAAAAATACAGGCCTGGGACAGGCTAATGACAAGTTGTCAACTACGTATTCCACAACTGTCTAGACTCGCCTCTCCGTACGTCCTCATTATATCTTGACCTCGAGTGCATATTCGCAGGTTAGGCTTATACTGCTTCTGAGACGAATTTTCCGTACGTCGTTGTGAATGTCAGCCGCATGCTCGGAAGTATTCCGCTGCGCTCGGCTAGTCTCGAACGGAGTCGGGAAACTCGTTTTACTGAGTGATTTTTACGATTTCATTGTGGTTCTACACTCGTAGAACCCACTATGATGAATTGGTACTCATAAATGATGTCCTCTCTCAGGTGCTTGGGGTCCGCGTGTCGCTCGCTTCGCCGGTGTGCCCGCCCTTCCCCTCATCCCCTTCAAGCACGCTTACGTAGTAAGCGACACTTTACCTGAAGTGCGCAACTGTCCTAACGTCAGGGACCATGATGTCAGTCTCTACTTCAAAATACAGGGTGACACCTGCAACATTGGTGGGTACGAGAATAACCCTATCATACTTGACGAGGTTTGTATTGAATTATAAATTATATAGATTTTCTATTCGTCAGTCCGGGTAAAGGAAAATATTTCTAAGTGTCGAATCATGTCATGTGTCTAAGCTTAAACAGAAAATGCTAGAAAGTCTGTAAGTAGAGGAATGTACGAGTGCTTATGTCTTGTATTGCCAATATTATATTCGTTGTGGTCTAGGTTGGTGTGGTTTGCATTATGTTGAGTTATTTATGACCAAATCGATTTAAATATTAAAACATAGCCTACCTAGAAGGAAACTTATACCTTGTACTCGAAACGCAGAGCCATCTAACGGGAATGTCTTGTTACTATGTTTAGCTCTCAGACCACCAACAATTCCACCTGTACGAGTTGGACTGGGACGTGTTTGGAGTGCATATGGAGAGTGCTGCCTCGCTCTGTCCCCGGCTGGCCAACATTGGTGTGAAGAGTACGGTGTGCGGTCCAGAGTCCTTCACACCCGACCACAAGCCGCTACTAGGGGAGGATCCCAACGTGTTCGGTGAGTGACAAGAGTACTCCACCTGTACGGTACACTGAGTGTTCGGAGTACACAATAGAGAGCGCCGTCTCGCTCTGTCCGCGGCTGTGCAACTGGCGTGCAGAGTACGGTGTGTGGTTCGGAGTCCTTCACGCCCGACCACAAGCCGCTACTAGGGGAGGATCCCAATGTGTTCGGTGAGTGACAAAAGAGTACTGCTCCTGTCGAATGGACCGAATCGGAGTACACGTGAAGATCGTTGGCTCGCTCTGTCCCCGGCTGGCCAACATCGGTGTGTGATCCAGAGTCCTTCACGCTCGACCACTAGGCTCTACTAGGAGCGGATCTTAACGTGTTCGGTGAGTGCCAAGAGTACTCTGCCTGTACGATTTATGATACGATAGTGTATCCCTACCAGTCTGTTCCGACTTCCGACACGACTCGGATCATTAATCCAAAATGACGGCAATATAGAGCGTGACGTGAAAAAAAGAATAAATGCGGAATGGATGAAATGGCGACAGGTCTCTGGAACAGCTTGCGATTCACGCTTAAATTTAAGAGGAACATTTATAAGACGATCATAAGACCTGTCGTAATGTACGGATCAGAATGTTGGGCAACGAAAGTTACGGATGACAGAAGAGTGCACGCAGTTGAGACGAGAATGCTGAGATGGATGTGTGGAGTGACGAGGAAAGATCGGATTGGAAATGAGTATATAAGGGGAAGTTTGAAAGTGGCACCCGTGACGGAGAAAATGAGGAGCGGAGGTTAGCATGGTATGGGCATGTAATGAGGAAAGATGAATGTTATTTTTATAAAATAATGTTAGGGTTGAATGTCGAAGGACGAAGAGCGATTAGAAGGCCCAGAAAGCGATGGATGGATTGTATGAGAGAGGATATGAAAAAGAAAGGAGTAAGCGCTGAAGTGACGAATTATAGAGAGGAATGGAAGAAGAAAACATGTTGCGCCGACCCTGCATAAGCGGGATAAGGGCAGGGAGATAATGATGATGATGATGATAAGGTACAGTCCAGTTAATAAATATTTGTACGTTCTCAATGGCCCTTAAATATTTGAGGAACTATACCCTTAACGTTGAAGTCGTGTCCGTGCACATATTTTTGAAATCGACCTTAATAGGAGTTTGTATACATCATTTTGAGCACTTCGTCCGCTTAGCTACTTCGGGTATTGTGCAAGTACAAATAAGTTAAATACTTCTAAAAATGTGACAAAAGGCGCTACGTTATACTCCAGTATTCTTGATAGCGATATTATTTCAGGTCTATACCACAACTGCGGTTATAACTCCGCTGGTATGATGTTCTCCGCTGGGTGCGGAATTCAGATGGCGGAATGGATAGTAACTGGCAGGTAAATATGGAATTAACAACCATTATTTATCCCTCAAAAGACCTAATATTTTAGGTACAGTTGCCCGCGTCCGTAAGTCCGTATTGATCATACGGTGAATGACTTCTCGTAAATAAGTTTCGAAAGTCTCATTGGTGGTTTTGTTCGAATGTACTACGTATAATACTTTACTTAATACTAACTTACATTCGCCCCGGCATATTTTTTGAAGATTTCCCCACTGCTTTCTCGTACAGGGGCGACACGGGTCTATCACTGTGAGACGAGCGCCAGCGACCTTGTAACGGCACGTTTAATGCATAGGGCTGGCAACGTAGGAAATAGTAATTACCTAATGACAAAAAATAAACATGTATTATTAATGTTTTTGAAGTATTTTTTCATTCAGATATTTTATAAATTACTTACTTAAGTAGGTACTTTTTATTTTTACGATTAACGAAATTCAAAAATATTCTTTCATACTATCAACATCACATAAGTAATTGTCATTTAAATACACAGACTAGCTGTCTCGGCGAACTTCGTTCGGCCCCCGTCCCATTCTGTACAAAATGTATGAGAAAATGTTTTGTTTGTGTTGTTGTTTTTTTTAGTATATTTTACCGACATTTTAATAATTAGTCTGCTATTCTAAACTAGGCTAAACAGGCCGTCAATTATTATAAGAGATTGTGACATAGCCTAATATTATGGTTTAATCAATTCATTATTATCTTATTATGTAACTCTAATTTATATCAAGTTTATAAGTTAATCTGCTCATTTTATTATTTATTTTTATTAATAGAAGTAAAAAGAAAGGTTTGATCGAAACCAGGTTACGAAACCTCGGTTACGTAGACGGCCGAAGGGATTTAGCATGCCAGCTGCTGGCAAAGTGTGTGAATCATTATAACCCTGCAACATCTTCTGTACCACATTTCAGGCAAAACACATGAATTTGTATTTGTATTCAAATAATCCAAGATCATAAAAATAAAAGTCTAACCAACATTGATATAAATATTTGGCATAGGCTTTAGTTTTACGAAAACGACTGTTATCTGACTTGAGGAAAAACTAGGCCTTATTGGCACTGAGCCGGTTTCCTCGCGATGTTTTCCTTTACCCTAAAGCTACTGTTAAATTCTCTGAACATATTACATACGTTTTCTTGAAAAACTCAGTCTTACCAGCCGCAGTTCGAAACCACGACCGTTGGCTCGTCAATATCTCTCATCCTAACTACCACCACCACCATATCAGCCCTAGGACGTCCACTGCTGGACATAGGCCTCCCCCAATTTCATGGGGGGTAAATGCCATAATCGCCACGCTTGGCATGCGGGTTGGCGATCGCAGTATCTCCGCCGCACTCTAGGAATGCTGCTGCCCATTCCCGGTGGTCTTGGTCGTAGTTTTAGGACATACCCGGGTCCACATCCTAACTAGCATAGTAACAAATATTTGTATATCATTAATAAATATACCTATTTTTTGTTATCAGTAATTTTATTTACGTGCTCATGCGTAAATACGCTGGCTTATCTGCCTTTTCATTATTGTTTTGCTTCCATGATGATGCAAATTAGTATTATCTTTTAATTTTTTTCATTATTCTGTAAATAAAAGGTCTATGTTTTTTTAATCGTTAATGCTTTATCAATAAGGTATTGTTATTGAATACACTTCAAAGGAGTTAAGATATTTCTGTCTGGTGCGTATTCTATAATTAATGTCACTACCTGGAACCCACTTACTTATTCTCAAACTTAATACACAGTACCCAAGCTAAGCCGTATTAGATGAAAATTTTATTGATATTGCTAATTTACTACATATCTGAGAATAATATATTTTAGTATAAATGAAAAAAAAAAAAAGATTAATTTACAGCTTTTTAAAAGTGAAAATGGTTAATCGAACTGTCTCAGAACAATTATTATTTGACTTGAGTCCCCCGTACGCTCGACCGAACTCGATTCTCCATACAAACGTAGTTTCGTTCTCATTTTAAAACGCCATGCTGAAATAACATGAAACTGTGTATTCACAGTGGGATCCGCCATATCTATGTCGGAAATTAGTTTCTGTTGTTAGAAATTGGAATGAAAAAAAAAATACAGCGAGTACTTTTTAGGTCTTGTATGAAAACCTTAATATTCGCTGTATTTTATCTTCATTATAATTTCTAGCAACGGAAACTAATTACCGACCTAGTTATACCGGATCCCCCTGTGTATACAAAGTTTCAAATGATTCCAGCATGCCATTTTAAAATGAGAGCGAAACTACGTTTGTATGGAGAACCGAGCTTACTGCGGACTCTTAAGTAGTTAACGCTTATCTGGGAATAGGATGTCCCGATTTAATAAGGGCCCGAGTAGGTACCCTATGCATGCAATATTTTGTTGGTTACAAAATAAACCATCACTTTCCACGTACTCGGATTGTTATTGTGACAAGTGCGAAAAAGATACGTATTTCGATTTCCTTGAAGGATATCATATACGTCTAGTTATATGACGCAGGCAATCCCTGTTCCGGCCGAGGCATGTATAGAGAGGCTTTCAAAAAAATGTGAGCAAAATTGAAAATTATAAGAATAATTTGTACCTAAAAAACCTACTCCAATTTTGTACTTCGCCATGCCACACATATGAGGTTTTCACATATACTTACTACACCACATGTATAATCGACTGCAAATAGATCGATCCACCCAAAGTAAAATATGTATCCACTACCTTAAAAGTTAAATTAATAAAGAAATGGATACATATTTTCGTAACTTTGGGTGGATCGATCTCTTCGTAGTCGACTGTACTGCTTTCCGATATCAAATGAGGTGGTTACTACAGAAAATAGCCAAGTCACTTTTTTATATAGGCCGATGATATTTTAGGAGTTCGGTCGATTCCTCATACTGACCTTCAGTTCCCCATCGTTAGTTCCACTTCAAAATATGTATCTTGCTACTTCAACGATATTTCATCGGAATCTGTGAAGTGCATACATTGAGGAGTTTCACATGTCATCTGTGTTTATCATGACCAGTGTAGCTTCACCAAATTTGTAGTTGCCGAGAGCCAATGCTTGGTTAACTACAGAAAATACCGAAATCAGCATATCCGTGCCCAACAATTCGAGATTTCCTTCGATTCCTCCTAGATCACATCATCAGACCTTCACCAAATTTATATGAGACCACCTTGGGGGTATCTGCTTTGAAACAAAGTCGGCCAAAGTGGTCAAGAGTTCTCGGGGAACGTATATACAAAAAAAATAAAAATAAGAAAAGCAAACATGCAGACGAACCTCCTTACTTCTATTGAAGTCACTTAAAAGTCCAGATGACATATATTTTCTGAAATATGCTTAGGAAAGTAGGACTTATGTTCTCGACAATAGACTGCGAACATCAGGCAATCCCTTCCTTCCCAGCCTCTGCAGTAATCAAAGTCAAAGTTATTTATGCTTCTATTTGGGCATATTAAACCTAACCTACCTATGCATGTCAATAAACTACTACCACTTCAGAAAACTAAACTATTATCCTCCAGAATAATATATCGTTTCTCCTCCAGGCCCCACTACAACATGTTCACATTCGACATCCGCCGTTTCTCCCCGGCCCAGATGTCTCGCGCGCACTGGGTCCGCGAGAGCAGCCATGAGGCGTACGCGAAGAACTACAGTGTGGTGTTCCCCAATGACGAAAAGTTGGCGGGAAGGGATACCAGCCACGATGCGTTGCACCAAGAGTTGGTGGAGGATGGTGCTGTGATGCAAAACAGGGGCGGATGGGAGCGGCCAGGGTTCTTCGTGTCGGGAGAAGTAGTGAGTAATGTCCTGATGTCTTTATGCGAGTTGTAGCGGTGTTAGCTAATGACGAGTAGTTGGCGGGAAGGGATACCAGCCACGATGCGTTGCACCAAGAGTTGGTGGAGGATGGTGCTGTGATGCAAAACAGGGGCGGATGGGAGCGGCCAGGGTTCTTCGTGTCGGGAGAAGTAATGAGTAATGTCCTGATGTCTTTATGCGAGTTGTAGCGGTGTTAGCTAATGACGAGTAGTTGGCGGGAAGGGATACCAGCCACGATGCGTTGCACCAAGAGTTGATGGAGGATGGTGCTGTGATGCAAAACAGGGGCGGATGGGAGCGGCCAGGGTTCTTCGTGTCGGGAGAAGTAGTGAGTAATGTCCTGATGTCTTTATGCGAGTTGTAGCGGTGTTAGCTAATGACGAGTAGTTGGCGGGAAGGGATACCTGCCACGATGTGTTGCACCAAGAGTTGGTGGAGGATGGTGCTGTGATGCAAAACAGGGGCGGATGGGAGTGGCCAGGGTTCTTCGTGTCGGGAGAAGTAGTGAGTAATGTCCTGATGTCTTTATGCGAGTTGTAGCGGTGTTAGCTAATGACGAGTAGTTGGCGGGAAGGGATACCAGCCACGATGCGTTGCACCAAGAGTTGGTGGAGGATGGTGCTGTGATGCAAAACAGGGGCGGATGGGAGCAGCCAGGGTTCTTCGTGTCGGGAGAAGTAGTGAGTAATGTCCTGATGTCTTTATGCGAGTTGTAGCGGTGTTAGCTAATTACGAGTAGTTCGCGGGAAGGGATACCAGCCACGATGCGTTGCACCAAGAGTTGGTGGAGGATGGTGCTGTGATGCAAAACAGGGGCGGATGGGTGCGGCCAGGGTTCTTCGTGTCGGGAGAAGTAGTGAGTAATGTCCTGATGTCTTTATGCGAGTTGTAGCGGTGTTAGCTAATGACGAGTAGTTCGCGGGAAGGGATACCAGCCACGATGCGTTGCACCAAGAGTTGGTGGAGGATGGTGCTGTGATGCAAAACAGGGGTGGATGGGAGCGGCCAGGGTTCTTCGTGTCGGGAGAAGTAGTGTGTAATGTCCTGATGTCTTTATGCGAGTTGTAGCGGTGTTAGCTAATGACGAGTAGTTGGCGGGAAGGGATACCAGCCACGATGCGTTGCACCAAGAGTTGGTGGAGGATGGTGCTGTGATGCAAAACAGGGGCGGATGGGAGCGGCCAGGGTTCTTCGTGTCGGGAGAAGTAGTGAGTAATGTCCTGATGTCTTTATGAGAGTTGTAGCGGTTTTAGCTAATGACGAGTAGTTGGCGGGACGGACTATGATGCTGTGATACGGAGCAGGGGTGGCTGCGGGCGCCTTGGATTTTATGTTATGCGAAAAACTACAGTTTTTATTGATATCTATTAGGTATCCCTTTATAGGGCACTGGTATAATAGTTACCACCTGATTTTGAACCTTGTTGCTGTAAGATAAGATGGAAAACCAATGAAAAATCGGATTACCCTCTGCCCTATTAAGAGTTATAGCATTTTTCTTCATACACCAAGTCTGTTGCAAACAAGTTTAGCGACTAAACTAAAGGCATACTCACCCGTTTTTATATGGAAACTGTCAAATGTCATTTTTCAAGTTTTGTCAGTTTCCATATAAAGCAGGTGAGGTATGGGGTGACAGGTGAGGGCGAGTCGGTTTGTGAATAACACCCCTGGTAGTAAGTGAACTTGATCCTACGGAACATCCTTCAATTATTTGAATACTCGTAGTAGCTTTCGTAAATTCTCTCTTATGTTTAAAGATTCGGGTTCAGCAGTACGATTGGTACGGCAGCAACAATTATCCAAAGAACACGGACAACCACTACGAAGAGATAGTCAAGGGAGATTACACCTTCGATTTCTCCAAGCACTTCGATATAGTAAGTATTGTCACGTAAATAAGGGATGCAACGCTATGGGTACTTTCTCATTTGCTCTTAGGTCAATTTTGTAGTTATGTACGTATATATAATAGTGCAGCTATCATCGCAACTTCACCCGAAAATTACAAAAGAGACCTGTTTGGTGCTGCGGTATAAAATTCAGCCTTAGTTCAATTTGAAACTGAATACAGTGTTTGAAATATTCTTCGATATTGATGACTACATTACATAGTTCTGAAGATACACAAACTTTAATTGTCTTCCTTGTCGAAACCTTGTGAGCAACGGAAAACAATCTGTTAATAAATATCAATAGCGCAATAATAACATTATTCTGTTGTAAACGAGTGGGACGACCCTACAGGCTAAACCTCGATTTCCAGATAAACAGAGAAGCCTTAACGTGTAGAAACGGCGCTGCGCTGTTCAACATGTCTTATTACGGCAAGTTCTACATCACCGGTCCCGACGCGCAGCGGACGGCTGAACTAGCGTTCACTGCTGACATGTCAAGGAAAGACGATAAGTACGGCTCAATAGCACACTCATGCAGTAAACCAAGAACTTGGTCAAGCACTTCTCGACTCTATTGCTTTTTCGTTAAGGTTCAACTACGGCGAACTACTTTGAAAACAAGGAGAATGGCGTTCATAAAATGTAAACAAATCTATGTATCTGTTTACTCTGTATTTACTTGTTTGCTCCGCCCACATGCATTATAATCGACTTAATTATCAATGCTATCGGTTAAACTTTGTGTTTACTAACAATATCTGCGTTATTCTGTGACATTTAAAGATTATGGTTGAACTTACGATCACACACTGAAACGTTAAATATAGCGCCGGCAGCTGTCATCCCATAGAAACTTGTCAAATTTACCATACATTGAAATTTTAACGAACACCGCTTACGATTACAGACGGTCTGATGTAACCCAGCCTAAATCGCCAATGCCTATGACACGTTGCTAAATAATGGTATTAATATCATGGGATATTCACAACAGTATACACTTGCCTCACTATACGTCTATATTATCTTGACCAGTGTCGATAATACAATTATGCATAATTCGCATATAACAATTTTTCGGTATAATAAATCACGTTGTAGCCACGTTATCGGAAGAATTCGGCTGCACTCGGCGATCTCCGCCACAAGGAGCTACCGTAGTTACACGTTATGTTATTTCTATGCTCTCACAAAATATGTTTTGGCAGGGTGGTGTATACGCTGATGTTGAACGACAAGGGCGGCGTGGAGGCCGACGTGACCGTCAGTATCCTGGATGGAGGCAGCGGGCAGCTGCATGAACCGGTCTTTAAGGTAACCTACGTCCGCTATAAACTACCAGCATCATAGTTGATTTCTGAACCTTATTCCAGCGTGACAAGTTCAACAAATGGTCAGTTAACTGTGACGCTGATATTGCAGTCAAGGTCTTTAATTGTCGAGCCATTTGGACTCACGTTATACAAGACGCGTCATTTTTTTTTATTTATTAAAAATGGGATTGCTCTTGGCCAGCATCTAGACAGGAGGCAAAGATGAGGCCGACGATGAAGCGAGCTCACCCAGAAGATGCCTATTCACTCGTGCCTTAAAAAGGTCTAGGTTATATGAACTCGGAAATACAGACGCCGGCAGAGAATAACGTCATATCCACTATAAAGTGAACTCTAAATGGTTCAACAACTAAAGTCAGTGACTCTACTAACTATAAGACATACAAAGTTCTATTCAACGGAAACTTGTTGTCGATTTCAGATATTAAAAAAACTAACTGGTAAAAAACTGGTACTGGTGGTGGCTTAAAATAACGGGTGTTATTTATAATAGTCATTTAATATTTATTATATTTATCGCAGGGTATCGGCTACTACGTAGTGACCAGCGGGTTCAGCGCGCCGCACAACCTCGCCCATCTACGTCGGATCATCAACACTCACAAGCTGAACGCTACCATCACGGACGTCACCAAGCAGCTGTGCATCCTCAGCGTGCAAGGGCCGCACAGGTATGGTGTAGATGTCTGTTACTGACGGTTAGGCTACCTGGTGACTAGTGGGTTCGCGCGCTCGCCACTCGCACACCTGCGAAGGATCTGACGAGCAAGTATATGACTCGCAAAGTCGAACTTGGTTTGTATAGTATAATTTAACACCTGCCTGTACCTCTTCTACTTCTAGTATATGTATATTTTTAACAACCATAACCACAATCGAACTCGTTTGCGTTTAGTCACAATTTATGATTAGAAAAAAAAAATACTAGAGGTACTGAAACAAAGCGTCTTTCGAACTCAAATTGAAGATAGAAATAAGAGTATGAATCCTAGATGTAGGAGTTATTTAAATAGGAAGACCCAGTGATGGTATAATAACAACATTAGACACGCACGTAAATGTGTAAATCATGATCATTATTGTACACTGACTGTCAAAAAGGATCCCATATGTAGATATGACATAGGATATGAGATCATATTTATAGGATAAATAAAATGATACTGTAATTCTGGCCAAAATAATGTTATCTTTTAATCATTTAACCGCCGAGCGTCTAATAAGATATTCGCAATTTTAAACCTTTCGTCATTTACTCTGCCACTTGTACCAATAGTGAAGAGTCCGAGTGACTGATAAATAATTTCTTTGTTTATTTATTTATATTTTAGTCAAGTTTATCCTAATTTTCAGCCAGAGAATCCTTCAGCGTTTCACCGACGCGGGTCTGTCGAACGACGCTTTCCCCGTGAGCACTCACCGCAGTATCCACTTCTCGAGAGCGCCTTCTTCCCCCGACAATAAGACATACACTTGCCGAGCACTGCGCATCGGCTGGTCCGGCGAACTCGGCTGGGAGCTGCACATTCCTTCGGCTAATGCTGTGGCGATTTACAAGGCGTTGAGCCGCGCGCATGGACTGAAGAACGCAGGCTGGAGGGCGTTGACCTCGCTTAGTGCTGAGAAAGGTAATGGTTTAAGAAAATTGGGCTCCGAATTTTTTATTTGTATTTCACTGACAGGCGCCGTAAATAATATTATTATAATTAGTTATCAAAAATGACGGAAACTTTTTTTTCTTTTGTCTATAAAACATAAAACAAAGATTAATCGCGTCAAAGTTCGGGAGAGGAACTTGTGACGCCGCGCCGTGTTAAAAAGTGTAGCATGTCGTGATACTATACTCGTGATGACACGCGCAATTTTAGCAGACTCTAACGTCTTTTTTGATAATCTAACTGACGGACTATACCACGGTCAGTCCGTACTGAAGGTATATTTTTAGGACACTATATATAGCCTATTGAAAAACTTGAAACTGTACCCTGCGCGATCATTCAGGCGATAAAACGTGTGGGAGAGCCTGTGTTTTATTTTACACTAAGAAAATTGTTACTGTTGGTTGCAGGTTACCATCTGTGGAACGCTGACGTGAGAGTGGACGACAACCCGATAGAGGCTAACCTCGGGTTCGCGTGCCGAAAGGGAGGCAACTACATTGGCAATGAGCATGTGACGCGCGCGCGCCAACAGGGCGTCACCAAGAAATACGGATTTTTCACACTAGAGGACAAGGTACCGCCACAGTAATAGGATAGGAGACACAATGCATAAGTAGAGGACTATCTGTGACCGAAAAAGCGAGACCGACAGAGAATCACTTTGTCGTAGTGTGTCCCTTTCTATTATAGGCAATACCTAACTATATCTATGTATCGGTACAGATATACCCCCTTATTCATAAAACTTAATAAACCTCTGTTAACTAAAATTGTTTTGTCCCTTTCTCACAAACATAAATGTCAAAGTGACAGATAAGGACAAAGCAACTTTAGCGGCTCATTAACTAATATAGGCTTGATTGACGTTTATATATAAGGGGAATAGTGAATAATGCTTTCCCATAGGCTAAACTCGGAATACGACTAGACCCGAAGAAGTGTAAATTAATTACCGTATTATTTAGCATTGTGTAACACCATTACACATGTGTCGGTGTTTTGGCTTGGCCTCGACTTCAAACAGATCAGTAGGTACAGTTAGGTCGAAAAGTGACGAACATTTTCATTCGTCGATGCTCTATACCCAGCTCAGTGGTAAAAAGTTTTCGATTTAATTAGTTAGTAAAAGTCGTGCGTTTTTGTCCATTGAATTAAATTAATATTTCCATTAATAATTTAAGTGCAACAAAACTGGCAACCCAGCTGATTGTTTAATATTTTAGTTAAATTGCGGCTTTTGGTGATTTTGGATGGGGAGTTTTGTTTGGCGGATTTTGTAAGTCCGTCGAATAAGTTAGCGCAAAAGAGGAATTTAGATTTAGACATAGCCATATCTTTGATTTCCCTGTGTCCCATTAGACCTCAGAATAAAGATGATGTTACGTATTACCTTATTTCCAAATGTTCTTGACAGGTGGCGATATTTGGCCAAGAAGCAATATTCAGAAACGGCGAACCAGTAGGCTATCTCCGCCGCGGTGATTACGGCCACTACCTCGACAAGTCTATTGGCATCGGCTACGTCAACAACAAAGGTGCTGTAGTCACCAAGGACTACCTAGAAAGCGGCGACTACGAGATCGAAGTGATGGGAAAGAAATACAAGGCAACCTTCCACGCTAGATCTCCGTTTGACCCCACAGGCCAAAGGATACTTGGAAACTATGGTTGTGTTGAAGAGAATTCGCATGACCCGCACGCGGGACAGAACGAGAAGGCTGGCGGTGTAGAGTAACTTGTTAGATGTAACCCGATCTCAATAAAGTATATACTTACATTTAGCATAGTAAGTGCTTGTTTTATTTCGTTCAGAACTCCAAAAAAATAATATATTAACGATGCCATTCGAACCAGGGGGTCTACTGCGAAATTCGAACTTCGTATGTTGCGGTCCCTTTCACTCTCCTTTCATATACTATATGAGTGAAAGGGTCGGCACCATACGAAGTTCGGATTTCGAGTTTCGGAGTAGACCCCCAGTTTTTAGAGTGGATTAAATGTTTGTATGGGACCAACCACAAGTTACAATAATATAATATATAGACATAGATAGACCACACAGGTGGTCTACTCCGAAATTCGAAATCCGAACTTCGTATGGTGCCGACCCTTTCACTCATATAGTGCATGACAGGAGATTAAAAGGGACAGCACCATACGAAGTTCGTATTTCGAAGTAGACCCCCAGATCGTAGCGCTGCTGTGGTATTTAGCAAGAACTAACTGCCTTGTTCTGATATAGTTTGACAAAGTACCAAAGTGCTCATCATTTTCGTAGGCCCACTGTACTTGTTTGTACTAGTTAACTAACATTTCCTTAGAAAAGTTCGTACTTTGAGCTGAAAGGCCCCTGGGACCAATTACGATTAAAACACAACAAAAGCCGCAAATGACAGTCGAAGGCGGATATTGTTCTCATTGCACGATACAATATCGGTCACTTTCCCATATCATTTTTATGGACGATTCACACTCACACCAAACGGCCGAAGTCGGTACGCACGCCACCAGAGTCAAAGGAATTTGAACCCTCCCTACATACTTCGTATCCAAACTGCAGCGGCAGCAGCCGACCGGCTGCCCGCAACCCATTTAAATATGACATCTAACTTCTGTATGGAGGGCTCGATTTCCTTAGACTCAAGTGAGGAGCGCGCCGACTCCAGGCGATCGGTGTGAATCGTCCATTATCGGTTACTGTCGGTTACGGAGCCGACAAAGATATTGTATCGGATAATTTGAACACGGCCTTTGGGGCCATGTATAAATATATTTTTGTGACAGTTCATGGGCTAGCGGCTTTGACTATGGAATTCAGTTTCCTTAGTCAAAGGCTAGGGGGTGGTGCCAGTTGGCGTAATGTTATCTGTGGTATATTTCGGTGTCATTGTCAACTTCTTCAACATAACCTCGAAAGTTTGTACACAAACAAGTTCAAAGTTGTTTCAATTCAAAACACGACACATTATAAATAATTAATGTTAACTGCTTAAATAAATAGAGTAAGTATGTCTGTCACGTTGCATACCGATGTCGGTGATATCAAAATAGAGTTATTTTGCGAACAGTGTCCTAGAACGTGCGAGAACTTTCTAGCGTTATGTGCAAGTGATTATTATAATGGGTGTTTGTTTCATCGAAACATTAAGGTAAATTATCAACAAGAACAAGGCTCTCTACGAATTCTAGATTTTGTAGATACATCTCCTTCCAGCATTATTTGTGATACTTTCTATTATCTTTTACAGGGCTTCATTGTTCAAGCCGGTGACCCGTCAGGTACGGGCAAAGGAGGAACCTCTATCTGGGGCAAAAAGTTTGAAGATGAATTTAGGGAAGATTTAAAGGTATACATATCTAAAATATCTATTATACCAGTGGATCAATCCAAATGGGTCAGTAGAATTCAGACAGACATAAGACAGCGAAATCTGTTTTAAGAACCATGAAGTCGATTTTACTGAAAACATAAACTGCATTCATAGTTTAAAAAAATTGAACTTGTATTTAGTTTGGGAATAAATCCACTATCGGAGAAAACAAAATACATTATTTCTTACGTTAATGATGGCCTGTTTAGCCTAGTTGGTAGTGACACTGCCTCTAAAGCTAGAGGTCCCCAGTTCGAATCACCAGGGCATTATTTGTGCGTTTAGCACAGATATTTGTTCCTGGGTCTTGGATGTTTTCTATGTATTTATAAGTATGTATATCATCAACTAGTTAGTACCCATAGTACAAATTTTGCTTAGTTTAGGACTAGGTAGATTTGTGTTAAATTGTCTCCCCAATGTTTACGTTTATTAGTTACTATGACACATGATATCTAAAGTGAGTTAAATGTGCAATACAATTTTTCTTGGCACTAAAACTGACACCATGGTCACTAAGAACAGATTTCGCTATCTCATAGTTTCTGACTTCTCCATACTGACCCATTTGGATTGATCACCCTGCTGTATAGCTGAATTAAAAGAAAAGAAAGAGAATAGCAGTGCAGTTTGCAGTGAAGTACAGGTAGAATCTGAGCAGTAAGGTGCGCAACTTTCCATATGTAGGCAGTGGTTTTAAACCACACCTTGTGCCAATGGGCCATGTGCAAACATAGTAAGAATGCCAAATAAGAAATGGACAAAAACAATAACAAATTGGAAACCAAAAGTAGGGAAAAGGAAAGTGGGTAAATTAAATACAAGGTGGGAAAAGGACCTAATAGAAAAAATAGGAATGGACTGGAGAGAAGTAGCAATGCACAGACAGACATGGAAGACATGTCTGTCTGTGCATTGTCTACATGACCCGGTTTTGTACAAAGAAATTGCTGTTCCTACTACAAAACCAAGAAGGTTCTCCAAGCAGTGTGTCTAACTTATTAATGTGGGATCATCTTTTACTTGTGTACAAACAACTGGGGGGGCACCCCATACATGTAACAGGGGATCAATTTTTTTGGTCAATGTACATAGGCGTGTTGATAGATACCCAACACGCCTACGCGTAGTTCACGTTTGGCGATTTGTTCTCTTCGTTTTGTTTGTCAAGCAAGCAAGGTTTTTCCATGATTTCATGAGGAATTGAGGGTACTTAATCTTCTACCATTATAAACATACTTATAGCCATTTATGTATTTTATTGTATGGAATCTAAGAGTGCACCATTTAAGATTAATAATCTTAAAAATCTTAAAAATTATTTGTATTCTCTTGGTCTGTAGTAATCGAGCAGTTCCAAATAAATTTCATTTATCGCAATGACAGTTTGAAAGTCATTTTATTTTTAGGGTTCTGTAGCCAAATGGCAAAAAAACGGAACCCTTATGGATTCGTCATGTCTGTCTGTCTGTCCGTCCGTATGTCACAGCCGATTTACTCGGAGAATATGACTACTACAATTTATGAAATTTGGTGTGAAGGTGTATGTTATAAACCGATATAGAAATAAAATGTGAAATTACAAAAAATAAATATTAAACTGGGGGGGCACACATGTAACAGGGGGTAAATTTTTTTTTCAATGTACTTAGGCGTGTTGGGTATCTATGGATAGGCCTTTAAAAATGACATAGAGGTTTCTTCTTTTTTTCATTTAAGTCAACGGTTGGTGAGATATTAGCTGTCAAAGTCGTAAAAAGTGTGTCCCCCCCTCTAATTTCCAAACTATGAAGTATAAAATTCTGAAAAAAATCATGAAGTATATTAATAAATCCTTTTGATAATTTTTGGTTTGAACTTTGAGCAAGATAGGTGTACCTAACGGTTTTTGAGTTATTGCTGAAAAACTGTCTTGCTAAAACAAAAATAGCGTAAGGGTCATGTAGGAAGAATATTTACTTCTTTGTACATAACTGTCAATGTGAGTGGTAATGTGCAAGGAACGAAGGTTTCTTATTACATTACCCGGTTTTGTACGAAGAATATTTTTTATTTATACATAGCTAGTAATGTAACTGAGTTATGTACGAAGAACAAGGGTCATAAATATATCAAAGATTTGTTGGTAAAATAAAGGCTTAAGTAAATATATAAAATTGTGCCAATGGGTTTAAAACAATGTATGTAATATCATCTGTAAGGGCTGGACGGTGTTCCATAAGTTAATTGAAATGATTGTTCTTAAAACATACTCACCTATTTAAAATTGTGCAAATATTCATGTCACAATATTACAATTTTATTTAAATGCTTTATGCCATTAAATTTAGCCCATTTTGCACTAAAGTAAACATTTATTGCACAAAAATAAATAAATTATCCATTTAATCATAAGAGGTAAACACCCCGGATCTAAGTTTTTTTTCGAACCAGGGCAAAACCATGATGTAGGCGCCCCCTCCCTTCAGTGTTTGAGAAAAACTTAAAATTGCCAGATTTGGCGCCCCCATGAAACTGCCGCCCGGAGCAAGTGCCCCGGTTTTCCCCCTTAGATCCGGGGCTGGAGGTAAACTTTGTAACAAGTACTCCACTGGCCTCTGCTGTTTAAATTGCTACCAACTGTCTGAGCCTTAGGCTGGGTTGCACCAAACGGCCTGTAATCGTAAGCGGTGTTCGTTAAAATCTGAATGTATGGAAAGTTTGACATGTTTCTATGGGATGACAGCTGCCGGCGCCATATTTAACGTTGATCAGTCTGTGATCGTATGTCGGTGCAACCCAGCCTTAATCATCACATATTTTACAGTAGCTTTTCGGTGAAGGACAACAGTTGTTGTCCTAACAGTGTAATGAAACTGGTCTAATACAAAGAAGGTCTAGCTTTCCCTTAGGCTTGGAAGTCACTTTCGTTATTTTAGTCTGAGCCAAATCTTGGGATTATTGTTTATCTACAACTTAGACAAAGACCTCTAAAATTATTCAGTAGTCGAACCGGACATTTTATAGATGATGATGTGTAGGGACGCACGGCCGGAAACAGGTAGGCTGTCGATCGCTCGTTGGGATCATTCATCCCATTTCCCTGAAGTTTCCCCATCACCTTCCATTCTTCTAGTTTTCCTGCAGAACAGAAAGACATCCTTAAGGGTAACATCCTTCAGTTTGCTCTCCTCTAATTTGTCTCGGCCAAATATATCAAACCGCTTTGCTGCGTACATGATACACTCCAAACGTTTATAGATGCTATTTTTCTATTGTTACAGCACAATGCTAGAGGAATGGTAAGCATGGCAAATAATGGCCCCAACACAAATGGAAGCCAGTTTTTCATCACCTATGGAGAGCAGCCACACTTAGATTTGAAATACACTTTGTTTGGAAGGCAAGTATTATGTCTAGCAGTATTTTATAATTCAAAGGTCCGAAAACATTCCTGATAAGATAATACATTATAAAAAGGCATTTGGATACTATTCAGACTAAATTTATTTTAGGAACTCTGGGTTTCAACTCCTCAGATGGTGGTTATTTTTCTTACTTTAATGAAATCATTTACAGGGTCCTGGACGGCTTTGAGACTATTGATGACTTGGAGAAGATGGCAGTGAACCCAAAAACATACAAACCACTTACAGACGCCAAAATCACCTCTGTTACCATACACGCAAATCCATTAGCTGGTTAAATTAAATGTTTTATTTGATATGATTTACCTCTACATTAAATCTTAACTTATGTAAAAATGACTTGATTTATTTAATGAAATTATGAAGTTCATGTAATTTTTTATAATCAATAGATGAGTTGCTAAAATTAGTTGCACTAATTAATTTTCATGTGCCCTATGTCCACTTTCAGACCCTTTAGTGAATACCTTCAGGTTCTAGACACGCGGCAGCGTGTCCAGCCAAGTTCACCCCAGGAACTGGCGCACAGCAGCCGTGTGTTATATTACACGAACCGTTTGGAGCCACTTTTGACCCCCCAATAACTCCAAATCTATCTAACTTAAAAAAATGAAATTTCATAAATATAGGTTTAATCATTATTGAGATATTAAATTCCAAAACACGGCATTTTTACCACTGACTGACTGACTAGTAATCAACAACCTAACCCACTTCCTGGTGACCTAGAAAGCTGAAATTTGGCATGCTACTTGGTAATTGTGTGAGTACACCAGAAAAAATCAGAAAACAGTGATTTTTTATTAGTTTTATTATTATTTATGCTAGTTACCTCAGAACTCCGTCATTTATTAACCGATTTAGAAAATTCTTTTTTTTTTAAACTATATCCTTCAGGGGTAGTCCCATAGTTATCAGGTAAGAATCTGATCATAGGGACCTGAAGAAATCGAGGAAACTCTTCAAATATTTGAGGTGCACATAAAGCGATTTGGGTATTTTGTATAGTAACTCGTGCATTCGCACCTGGAAAGCACCATTGGATGAAGTTTGACAAAAAGTAATAATATCCTATCAAAAACATAAAAGTGAAAATGGCAGCCAAGTTCAATATGCGATGCGTGGTTGTCGTCTTCACCGACAAAAGAATTGCGATCTAAATGGGTGCCAAGTTCCGTAGATTCACTGAAATGTTACCAAGTCCGGGAATACATTGTTTACAGTAAAACTATTTTACTGCGGCTTAATGAATTTTGAGCCTTAACTTGGCAGTTTTCTATGCAGTATGTTATAATACCATAAAAGTTATTGGATATTTAAGAAAATTGCCAAATTAAAACTCAAAATGCATTCAGCCGCAGTAAATTAGTTTTACTGTAAACAATGTAGTCCCGGACTTGGCAACTTTTCAGTGAATCTACGGAACTTGGCACCCATTTAGATCTCAATTCTTTTGTCGGTTAAGACGACAACCACGCATCGCATATTGAACTTGGCTGCCATTTTCACATTTATGTTTTTGATTGTAGGTATGTATGTTACGAGTATATTAACAGGAGGAACTGATTATTTTTAAAAAGTAGAAAAAAGTTAATTATTTATGATAGTTAAGTAACTAAAAGACTGGTGTGTAGGGTGTTGAATTTTCCATGATAAGTAATTTATAAAAGTTGAGTAATTAATTCCTCCGGGTATAATATTATCGCAGTAGGTAGTCATGAAAAGCACTTTGTAGGTTTCGGCCGAAAGAGCATCCTTCTCAAAATCTTCAAGGTCCCTCCGGGGTCAACCACAAACTAACTATCGTCCATTTATTACCTACTCACTTTCAGCCTCTCCAACAATCTATGTACTATTTCATTGCTCATGCTCTAAAAGTTAGTCTTTAGGCTGTGCATAGGCGACAGAAAGTCGCTTTTTATGCTATAGAGCATAAAGTAAAACCTGTCCTCGTGGCGCGTGCAGGCGCGCCGGCTCCGCCGTCCGCCGTCGATGAGCACATAAGTAGGTATAAATTTGATAACATAACTTTAATTATATTCATCGTTTGTTGAATTTTCTCGCAATGGAAGTGAAAAGCAGAGTGTGTGAGTGTGTAGCTCGTGTATAAAACCTAAAATCCTCTATATCGACCGACGCCTGCGGCTCGGATCGATAAATTGTCGTTCGTTTGCTGCTGGAGGTAGTCACCTTTCAGTCGCTGCCAAGCTGAATTTAAGCCAGTCTACAGTTTGTGGAATCTACCAGAGGTGTCAGCAAACTGTTGTCTTTACTTCAAGATCAAAAACCGGCCGCCGAAAGTGCACATCGGAGAGGGATGGCCGCTTCATTGTCACTCTAGCTCTCTGCCCAGCAGAGTCCCCGTGAAGTGCGTAGAATGGCTACTGTCAGCGAGTGGACACTAAGGAGGAGGACTTAAGAAAGCTGTTCTGACTCAAAGAAGGCCTACAACGGGGCCCAGGTTGCTGCCGGGACACCTTGAAGCATGACGGTTGTTCGCTGAAAACGACGTAAGCTGGACCATTTGACCAGTGGACGGCAGTTCTCTTTTCGGACAAATGCAGGATGAGCTTAAATGACTGAGACATAGGGCATGTAAATTTCCCGGAAATGTCATACAAATCGGGGCCGGGACTGCAAGCCCTACTGAGACACGAGTGCACAGAAAACTAGAAGAGCGATATGGACCATGCTGCTTCTCTGAAAATGTTGCCTATGTTGGAGGTTCGGTGATGTTTTGGGGCGGCAACGTTCGACGGCTTCCACGGCGATACGTGATTGGTCAGCAATTTCATTGTAGTTCCCTAATGGACGATTCACACCAAACGGCCGGAGTCGACGCGCACCCCATCAGAGCCAAAGGAATTCGAACCTGGACATAATTCGATAACTGTAATTTTCTTTTTCTATGATTAAAAGTATTGTTAGTTATAGTTAAAATAAAAAGAATTAATAATTTTAACGCTCCGCGTCGTTTGATTTCGTAAGTACACCATAAATTTTCTAAAAGTACCTGTATTATGATATGACGCTTGAAATCCCGTTAAAGAAATCAAAATTAAAGTAATTCATCAATGGGGACTATCATAAATAAAGAAGGTTTAGTAAATTGCACGTTATATAGCTTATCTAACCAGACATTGTAGATAACTGTAATTAGACATTTTATTCTGAATATTGGCGCATAAAATTAGCATAACCTGGACATAATTAGATAACTCATTGTTTTTATTATTTTATCGGATATTTATATTAAGTTCTTATCAAATATTAATTTGATATATGTATTTAGTAAAAAATCCGGGGTCGTACCTAACCGTATCTTATAAAAAATATTAAATATTGTATACTATCTACCTTTTTCCTAAAAGCAAATTACAAAGTTATTTATTATCAAAATGTGTTAAAAAGTTAATGTTTTTTAACATTGACACGGAGCCTTAAAATGTTAAATTATTTTTATTTTAACTATAACTAACAATACTTTAAATCATAGTAAAAGAAAATTACAGTTATTGAATGATGTCCAGGTTTTGCTAATTTTATGCGCATAAAATACAGAATCCAGAGTTCGTAGGGAATCCAATGCAGCGGCAGAGCCGGCTCTGCCGCTGCATTGGATTGGCAATTCTAAATTCTTCATTTAGGGTTCGAATTCCTTGGGCTCTGGTGTAAATCGTCCTTTAGGGAACTATAACGAAATTGACCAATCACGTGTCGCTGTGGAAGCCGTCGAACGTTCGCAAGCAGATATATCAACGAACGCTGACCCGTTGGCCCAGCACTGCTATTATGGAATCGTTATATACAGACACTATATGCTTTTTTTAAAAGCTTACAATGTCTGTATAAACTTAAAAAGCGAATTATGTAACTATTGTATAAAATACTTTTTTTACGAGTCATGCGAAATTATTTAACAAACTCCTGCCAAAACGAAGTGCAGGCCCAACGGGTCAGCGTTCGTTGGTATATTTCGCGCGCACGATCAGGGCTCATCGTTGGCCAGTCCATGACGTCAATGCCGGCATCCTGAAGGTAGGCCAGTTGAGCGTGGCAAGGGGCATTATCAAGGAGTATTATATTCTCTTTGGCATTATCTTGAATTAGGAGAAACGTCAAACAACGTTCGTCCATAACAGCGACACCTGATTGATCAATTTCATTGAAGTTTGTGTGTACCTAACTACTGTTTGTCTATAGTCAAAAGGTAGGTGATTTTTCTTAAACTGGATGGGTATGTAGAGATATCTATATTAATAATTTCGTGCAGGGGTACGGTAGACCCGAACGAGACCTGTCTCAAATTGAAGAACGTATAAAAATAACGATTTTTGAGTTGAACATATGTATCCGCAAAATTCGGATTGTCGCGTATTTTGCATTTAAAAGTGTTAAATTGATGACAAAACGTCGGCCATATTGCCCACAGACTATATTGCTATGTTAAATTTGTTGGTTGACAGTGTCGGCTACGTTCGAAAATCGTGAACTATTTTTGCGTCCGGTATGTTGGCCAGGTTGCTGGGCTGCGTTCTGGGTGATGGGCCATCATCGCCCATTGTGTGGATTCGGCTAGCCGCGTCTGCAACGTTTTGTTTTTGTAGTTTTCAAGCGTTCTATACACCTATCAGCCTAGCTAGCACGATAACTTATACCGTCACGTTATATGGGCGAAATGTATTAAAACGTCACATAAAACGTAACGGTATAATCTATCGTGCTAGCTAGACTGATTGTCACAACAACCGCCTTCAAAGCGAATGTATGGGGCCTGTTACATAGATTCATATCACGATAAGTATCACGTGAATATTAAAGCAGAATCCATACAAATTTGAAAACTGCGATAATATTGACCCCCCCTAGTATTGTGATAATATTAATCGTGTAAAGGACGCCACTTGAATGTTTGCTGAGTCTGTCCGCCATCTTAAAGCTGCGTCTCTATTTTGTTTGTGACAAACTACTAGGTGACTTATGGCTTTTAAACGTCTAGCAAATTTCTATCCCTATCTCGCTCTATCTTATAACTTAGTGGTACTGGGGGACTACTCCGAAATTCGAAATCCGAACTTCGTATGGTGCCGTCCCTTTCACTCATATAGTCTATGACAGGAGAGTGAAAGGGACGGCACCATACGAAGTTAGGATTTTGAATTTCGGAGTAGACCCTCAACTCATGCCGTTCGCCGCGCTCGGGCGTTAGAGGCGCTACTGCGAACCGAAAACGAAGTATCTGCCTCTCTCGCACATGTATATTCGAACGACAGAGAGGAAGATAGTTCGTTTTTGGTTCGCGGTAGGCCCTCAGGCGTCAACTTTAAAACGAATAGGGTATTTTACTATAAGAGAAATAAAATTTAAAATGTAATAAAAATCAGCCAAGTGCGTCGGAGTCGCACACTGAGGGTTCCGTACAACTAAAAAACAAATGTGATTTATCAATATATTGATATTTTTGGTAAAATATACTTCATAATAAACATTATCACTTAATTTCAAGTTCATAGGTCGATGGGAAGCTAAAAAATTATATGTGTGACAGACAACACACGGAATGTTCTTTGACTTTCTTCGACCGTCCGCCACGCTCGGACTAAGGTGCTCCCAACCGAAAACTAAATATATATGCCTCTCTGTCGCACTTGCATATTCGAGCGCGGAGAGGGAAATACTTCGTTTTCAGATCGTGGTAGGCCCTCTGGTCTGACGGCTCCTATTCCTGGATGGTGCGCGTATCGGAATGTGAAATACCTTTGGCAAAACGGAACAAGTTGTTAAATAGCTTCCATTAATTGGAGAAAATATTACCAACTGTTATTATTATCACGTGAAACACTGAATATTGAAGCAACATCCATAGGGGCCTGTTACATGGTAATTATTATCACGCGATATACTCATATCACGATCCGTATCACGTGCAATGAATATTGAAGAAAAATCCATACGATTTTGAAAACCACGATAATATTGACACACCAGTATTGTGATAGTATTAAGCGTTTAACAGACCCCATACAATTTTAAAAATCGCGATAATATTGAGTGTAAAGGGCCCCACTAAATAGAATTTGGCGGAGAATAGAGAGCTGCTATCGCGAAACGAAAACGAACGAACATCGTGTATTTCCCTCTGTGTCGCTCGAATTTGCAAGTGCGACAGAGAGGGAGATACACGAACTTCATTTGTTTTTCGCGTTAGCAGCTCTGACTTCGCACCAAAAATACTGACTGGCACATCAATATTTAACAATGCACATCTGAATTGAATTTTAATGAACGATTAGTATTTTAGCTATACAAATCAGTACTGATTACGGTGTCAAATTTTTTATGTGCCTTTAAATACTACCCTTATAAAAATGCTTAGGATTAACTTGCAAAGATACTAGCCTTTGCCCGTGACGTCGTTTGCGTAATCTTTTACTCCCAATTCCATATAATTCCATTCCATACTTTATTCCCAATCCAGACTACAGACTATATTTCTATACGATTCGAAGTTTCATCATAATCCGTTGTTGTAATGTTTTTATTTTATACATTTTTGTACACTATTTCTTTCGTCGTTTGCATAACTGTCACGAATAAATGTTTTGTTTATTTCTTTCTTATTTATTTCACCCGAGCGAAGCCGGGCTTTCATCTAGTACTAGGATAACATGGCCCACCCCTCCAAAATTAAAAGCGCATCAATGTATTTATGACCATCACTAAAACTTAACCATCTCCTAACGCATGTGTGTGTGTGTGCTGAGACAGCCGTCAAACAAACAAACACTCTTTCGTAAGGATGTGTGTAGTTTATCTCTAGTGATAGAAATAAAACAAAAAATACACCTTGAAATAGCCAGTACATTTATTGTTACACTTACTTAAATTAAAGCATAGTTTTGTAATACTTTTAATAACAAATATAGTGTGGGTATTTAATATTAAAATGAGTAATACATTTTAAAACATTAATTGTATGTATTGGGGCGCATAAGGTCCCGGTTCGTAAAACCTCCCTTTTAGCAGATTTAATTTTTTCTTTTTATAAAATGTCCCGGTGCAAATTGTCCTGCCTGGATTGTAAGCAAAACGATTTAATAGCAAGAAATCACTAACATCTCCTACCTAAGTATTTCAAGTGCTTTATTCTGAAGAATCGCTTAAAATTAATAGAATGATCTAAAAAGGACATATTGAGAACAGGACGTTTTGCAAACAGGAAATGCGACACTGTAGTCACAGAATAAGTAATAGTGCTGAAGGGACGTTTTGCAAACGTCACATTATGTATAATCGCGATTTCGTAAAATTGGTCATCTAAAACTTTTAAAAGGGACATTCTATGAACGGGACTTATTGCGCTCTAACCATACTATGGTGTTATCTTTTCTATTAAGTACAAAATAATACTTCACCTTTTCTTGTGATGATTATTTAAATGATTAAAGCAAATAATAATATTAACTTAATTTAAGTGGTCTTGTCATGTTCAATTTTTATCAATGTTGGAGTTTGAACTACACAATTCCACTACCATAAACACACGACTTGTTTGATTTTTACTGACATAATTTTGTATTTGGTGCAGTTTTTTTTCATACTAACATGTACACGTGTTGTTGCAGAATACGTTTTAGGGAGCAGTAACTCCACAGTCATCTATCTAAATACTAATATCAAATATGACTACAATAATTTATTCCTTAAAGATATAATACCTTACTATTTCAGATAAAGTTAAAACAGAGATTTCTTCTGAAGTGTCTATATATAAACATACTCTGTAGTTACCATATTACTAATTCTATTTATATAATAATCAATTAGTCTAGTCTAGATCCTCATCAGACATCACATAGATCAATCAATCAATCATCATCATCAATCAACATCATCATCATTGAGTCATCATACCTATATACATGCACACAAGATCACATGATGTAGATCTAGATTAAGATGCATAATCAATCACATTTAGAATTCTTTAAAATTTAACAGTTACAACAATGAGTCTATCTATATTGTTCATCTTACAGTTAGTTATCCAATATATGATTAATAATAATTTGAAACGTAATTTTATCTAACGACAGAAGTATTAAAATATAGCAGTGCCACAGTGATTCAGTATTACATAATCAATGAAAAATTTTCAAGTTGGAAGTCCTGGTCTCAGGTTTCCAAGTCATAATAGTTATCATCAATTGGGAAATCTGGCTCATCTTCTTTTTTAATTTCTTGCTTGTCATCAAAATTATCATTGAAATGAGACTTAATATGGGCCACAAGATCAGCTTTTTTCTCAAAAGTGACCCCACATTCTATACAAGGCATGTTCACAACCAGGCATCCGTGCGTTTGCTCATGTTTATTCAGTTTGTCTTTCCTGTTGAACTTTTTGTCACATTGGCCACATGAAAAAGGCTTCATACCGGAATGAAGAGTCACATGTCGGTCAAGCTCCCTCTTGCGGGAGAATTTCTTGAAGCAAATCTTGCATTGGAATCCTCTATTGCCAATGTGTGCTATTGAGACATGAGTCTTATATGCATCTAGCGAGGAAAACTTTTTTGGACATTGGTGACATTTAATATTTTTAGGTCTATTCTTATTTGCTGCTTTTGGTTTCGTTGGAGATGTTGTTTGTTTGCCTGAAGTGGTCGGGGTCTTATGAATTTGATTCACAAAACTACTAACTCCAGAAATATGGTCTGGTACTCTAGGGAGATCATAATCAGCATTTTGGTGGGTCGGAGATGTGAGTAAGTTGCTGTAGGGATTGACACTGACAACCATGTTGTTAGTCTCTTGGGCATTATCTATCTCATGCACTTGATTAGGGCTCAGTGGGCCGTGTCTCACTTCATGTTTGATGAGTTTATCTCTTCTTCCAAATGTTAAAGGGCACTTTCGGCAGGCATATGGCTTCATACCAGAATGGACTAACACATGTCGCTGCAGATCATTACGACACACGAAGCTCCTGGGGCACAAGGGACACACATGTGGTTTGTGCCCGGCATGGATCCTCAGATGTTTACTAAGATTGGTGTTCCGAGAGAAGCTCTTGAGACAGTAATGGCACTGGTAAGGTCTGATACCTGTATGCACTATGGAATGCTTCCTCAAGTCCGACCTGCGGCCGAAGGACTTGTCACACTCAGGGCAGTTGTAGGGCTTGTCATTGCCATGCACCTGCTTAGTATGCTGCACATACTGACTTCGCTCAGGGAAAACTAAACTGCACTCCATACATTTGAATGGTAAGTTGGGGTCATGATAAGCCAACTCATGTTCTTTACATTTGTCCTGAGAAATGAAAGCTTGGTCACAATACTGGCACATGAATACATTTTTGAAGAATGATTCAGGCATGTGGTCTCCTTCTGGGGTGTTGTTTCGTTCAGCGGCGTCTGCATCTGCTTGATCTGCATTGTCGGACTCTTCCGAAGAATCATAATCCAGGCTCGGGTCAACCACCATTACAACACTGTCCTCTACAATGTAATCCTGTTTGTTTATGTCTTGAGTGGTGCTGAAGAAGTTAGACAATTCTGAGGAATTGGAATTTTCTTGCTCATTGACTCTACTAGTAATTTGTCTCAGTCTTGACTCATTCTGTATACATTGCAGTCTGAATTTGGAGCATTTATCCACTTTGAACAAGCACTTGTAGCAGATACTTCCAGGTAAGCCATCATTAGGGTCCATCTACAAACAAAGAGTAATAAATTAGATTGTATATAGCCGCCGAGAATGGTGAAATCGATGCGTAATGATGAGCTAAACTAACCTGAAGTTCGGCAAATTCCGCGATCTTCGAGGTTAGCGCCGAATTGGTTTCATCATCAGGTACAGCTCCGAAAATCGACACCATCAGAGAGCTCTTTTGCAAGCACAGGCGACACAGTGTGTGAAAATTAGCAATAATGTAGGAATCTTCCATTTTCAACTCGCTTATATATTGATTTGAAATTGTGAACTCAAACTGAACATTCGCACGAATCACAGTTGAACAAAGAAAATATCGATTAGGAACAAATATAGACACGCATCACACGCAGTTAAAATAATAACAGGCTTCTGGGGCTAGGGCCCGCGATCGCTACTACGCAACCGTTCGATGCGAAGGGGCAACTAGGGCGATGTCCGCCCGTCAGGGCTGCGCCAGCGGACGTCGCGCGGCCTGGCCTGTCACCCACCACTTGATATTCGCAGTGCTCTACATCCACCACTGATGCGATTGAGCTAGTCATGAAAACGATTCCTAAAAAACTAGAATAATGTCTCGGATGTATCGTTTTTTCGGGAAGCAAAAATTCAAATTTGAAAACATGAAGGTGTAAAAACCGCGCCAGCTTCGTAGAAAAATGTCAAATTCCTTATCAATGGGTTTACATTGCACATTTTACTCATGCAGTGTCAAAAGTCGTCTTTTCATTGGTCATTTGTCTATTAAGAAATGTTGCTTCACAATACCAGCCATTGAAAATTCACTATTTAGGCGTTTTGATCAGTCCGGCAAAGAAAACGTGATAAGAAGTTGAGTTGAGAATTTCATTTAAAGGGTTTACACATGGCAGTATTTTATTTAACAGATTAGGCTACGTTTACATTAGGCATGTGTAAAATATTCGAATCCGACACCGAAAAAATTTATGGAAAACCGCTCAATGATCACATTCCGTTAAAATATCAGAGTGCCTACTGCGAACTTCGAAAATCGAACTTCGTGTCGCGCCGTCCCTTTCACTCTCGTGTTATACACTATATGACGGAAAGGGACGGTACGATACGAAGTTCGATTTTCAAAGTTCGCGGTAGGCACTCAGTGTAGGCTCCGACAGAGCTGCTACCGCGAAACGAAAACTAACGAAGTTCGACGCAGAGTAGCCAGAGTAGACGTCAAATAATAATACCGCTAAGAGCGAGATGATCATATCCTAAATTAAATAAGAGCGACGGAGAAGGATATATCATTTGATTTCCTTGTCATGGTTCCGCTTTTCTTTATTTGCCTCAATGTCAACTTAACTTCAAGTCAAATGGACCGGGGTGCTACCGAGAACTTCGAAAATCGAACTTCGTATCGTACCGTCCCTTTCCGTCATATACTGTATAACACGAGAGTGAAAGGGACGGCACGACACGAAGTTCGATTTTCGAAGTTCGCGGTAGCACAGCAGCTTTGACTATGGACACACTAAGGAATTCAATTTACTTAGTCATTGGGTTTGAGGCAAATAAACGATTACCCGGCCAAATTAAAGAGGTTGTATGTATATTGTAAGCCACCAGACGTTTAAGACTAGTTCTCAATTTAGCTGCATAAGAACTTTTCTGTCCGCCTTGGTGAAACTCGTATAGGATCTCTATAGAAATCCTTACTCTGAGAAGTTCGAATATCTCTCTCTCTGTCGTTCAAGAGAGCAAGTGCGACAGAGAGGGAGATATTTGCTACCACGAACCCTAAACTAAATATCTGCGTCTCTGTCACTCGAATATGTAAGTGTGAATGCCACTCTGTGACGTTAAGCCGGGTCCCCAGCGCCATGTTTTTCGTGTTTGCAAACATTAAACATGTTTTTCGAACACAAAATAGGCGTGGTCTCAATGTTAAGGCCGGTCCACTGCACCAAAAATCGAACAAAACATGTTTTTCGAACACAAAATAGGCGTGGCCTCAATGTTAAGGCCGGTCCACTGCATCAAAAATCCAACAAAACATGTTTGTAAAACATGTTTGATGTTTGCAAACACGGAAAACATGGCCACATGGCGCTGGGGACCCGGCTTTAGGCTTTGCTCAGTAGGCAGAGAGTTGGAGCATGAGTATGCATGAGCCGAAGGTAAAAATGATCTCAAGGGGTGGGTTGAAAGAGGGTCACCCTTGGAGGTGAGCAATTGTTAAATTTATAAATAAAACAGGGCGCCAGACAATCACTACTACCCAAACAGAATGAACATGCTTCTCGGTAGCACTTCTGTAAGCGGTGGCACGGTATATTTTTGGTACGGGGTACTACTGCGCGATCCAAAAAACTAAATATGTGCCTCTCTGTCGCAGTTGCATATTCATCTGACAGGGAGATATCTCGTTTTCAGTTCGCGGTAGGCCTTCTGGCACATGAGTAAAGCGTGCCACACACTGGAGCGGCCTGCGACCGCGGTCAATGGTAAATTTGACAGTTAATGACAAGTTTACTATTGACGGCGCGGCCTGCGGTGGCGGCCAGTTGTAAAGTATGACAATCCTAACAATGATTCAGACACAGGCGGCCAGGGTGGCCTATTGAATAATGACGAGAGGTTCTTCCGTAGATCGGTATTTATTATTTAAATCATAATTCTCACACAATAGTATAAATATTAGACATTGCAGCTTTACCGAGAGACGATGACAGAATCAAAACTCATAAAGAAAAGTGTTAGCAGCCAATATAAATCTACCTTAGGTATACAACCTCAACACGCCTCCTTAGATTTATATGGCAACACAAGCAATACTATATAAACAACAAAAACATCCCAAGCATGGCAATATCATTTTAAGTAATATTTAACATTTGTCTGAATTTCAAATATTTAATGTGCCCTAACGATGTAGTGAGAATATCTGCAACGTTGTCTTCCGAATCTACTTTTACTATATCAGTGGTTCCATTCTTAACACTCTCATGAACATAGTGATAATGCACCTCAATGTGCTTTGAATTCTTCGTGAAATTACCATACTTTGCAATTGCTACAGCTCCTGAATTATCTTCATAAATATTTACAGGTTTATCGAACTTTACAAAAACATCATCAAGTATACTACGCAATAAACTTATTTCAGTTACAGCTTCTGACAACGCTATGTATTCTGCAAATGTGGAAGATTTTGTCACACTGCTTTGTTTCTTCGACTTCCAATACACGGCGTTACCAAATAATCTAATCATAAAACCCGTGGTAGACTTTCGGTCTACAATATCTCCTGCCCAATCGGCGTCAACATAACAGTCCATAATATTCGCCTTTAAATTCAAATAATACGTGAGCTTAAGGCTTTTTTCCAAGTACAAGTATTTTAAAACGCGTAATGCGTATTTGAAATGAGTTTCATCATAGCAATTCTGAAATCTACTCAAGTAATTGACACAAAATGCGATATCCGGTCGCGTACCGGAGCTAATGTAGAGTAAAGCTCCTATCAAGTTTCTATATTTAACATCCTCATTTATTTCACATTTATCGAGTTTCACATTAATCTCCATAGGAGTTTTGTACATTTTTATATAGAAAACTCCCGTGAGTTTGAGACATATTAAATATAATGAAACGGGTCACTCACGTCTTAAAGGTCGAATATCGCTCGACATGTTTCAGACCGGTTCGCGGTCCTTAATCATGAGCACCTATTGCGGCGGCGGTTTTCTTAGCACATTATTATATTTAATATGAGTTTTGTACAGTTTAGAATTCTCAATTTTGTATTTTTTGGCTAATGACTCTATATATTTTTCCTGGCTCAACGTCATAATGCTGGCTTTTTCATAATCATACTCAACATCAATACCTATATAGTTTTTAACTTTGCCCATGTCCGTCATTTTAAAATAATTACTCTATTTACTTTTAATAGCCTCAACCGTTTGTTCATCTTTGCAGGCAATCAATAAGTCATCGACGTATACTAAGATATAAATAGTTCCGTTATTATCCTGTTTTACATAGAGACAATAGTCATATTTACTCCGCCTAAAACCAATAGTTGTTACAAAATCATTAAAGCATTCGTACCATGCACTCGGACTTTCCTTTAAACCGTATAATGATTTGTATAGTTTATACACTTTGTCTGTACCATCTTCATAGCCAAGTGGCTGTTTAACGTACACTTCAGATAACACTTTGCCGTTCAAAAATGCAGTCTCTACGTCCATTTGATGCACATTTAGATTAAATTGACAACAATACGATAGAAGTAATTTCAATGTTTGCAACCTAGCTACAGGTGAATACGTATCATCTACATTGTCTGTCTGTTGGAAACCTCTAACCACCAACCTGGCTTTATATAATTCAGCAGATTTCTTCTTGTACACCCATTTTACATCTAGTACCTTTTTCTCCTTTGGCGCAGTTACCAGGGTCCATGTATCATTTTTGACCAAACTATTCATCTCACGGTCCATAGCCTCTTTCCATTGTTCTGCTTCGTCACATGTAGTCGCCTCCTGAAAAGTATCTGGAATCATCGCATCACAATAGTTAACAGTTATACAGTAGTAGCCAAACTCTTCATCGAATCGGACTGGTGCTTTGATTTGTCTCTTAGCCTTTCTCCGTTCATCATTTATTTATTATTATTATTATTATTATTTATACACTAGCAGCTACAAGCTGATGCGTGTATATCACTGCACTTGTTATTTAAAATAACTGCACTTGTTATTTAAAAGCTTTACATCCTCTTCAATTACGTCAACGTGTCTTGGCATGACTCATCATGTCAGCCGAAAGACGTCCACTGCTGGACATAGGCCTCCCCCAAAGACTTCCACAATGACCGGTCCTGCGCCACCCGCATCTAGCGGACACCCGCGATCTTCACCAGGTCATCAGTCCACCGTTAGGGGGGCCTGCCCACGCTACGCCTTCCGGTACGTGGTCGCCACTCGAGAACCTTTCCGCCCCAACGGCCATCGGTTCTACGTGCTATGTGCCCCGCCCACTGCCACTAAAGCTTAGCGATTCGGAGGGCTATATCGGTCACTTTGGTTCTGCTGCGGATGGCCTCATTCCTGATGCGATCACGCAGAGAAACTCCCAACATATCTCTCTCCATTGCCCTTTGGGTGACTTTGAGCCTTCTTATGAGGCCCATAGTAAGCGACCACGTTTCAGTGCCATATGTCATCACTGGCAACACACACTGGTCAAAGACTTTTGTCTTGAGACACTGCGGAATATTGGACGAAAAGATTTGCCGTAGCTTCCCGAACGCTGCCCAGCCGAGTCGGATTCGACGATTAACCTCTTTCTCGAAGTTGGACCTACCTAACTGGACAGTCTGTCCTAGGTATATGTAATCGTCTACAACTTCGAGCGTAAAGTGTCCGATTGTTGAGGGAGTTGGTGCGACATGGACATTTGACATAATCTTCGACTTGTCCATGTTCATCCTTAGACCAACTCGCTCGGAGGCTTTAAAGAGGTCATTGAGCATTGTACTTAAATCCTCCATGGTCTCAGCCAAGACTACTATATCGTCAGCAAACCGAAGGTGAGTGAGGTAGTCGCCGTTTATGTTGATGCCTAGCCTTCTCCAGTCCAGAGTCTTGAAAACATCCTCCAGTGCAGCGGAGAACAGTTTAGGAGAAATAACATCTCCTTGCCTGACTCCCCGCTGCAACGGAATAGGCTTTGAGTTCTGGTCCTGGAGTCGGACTGACATAGTGGCGTTCTTGTACAAACTTTTCAGCACTTCGATATACCGGTAGTCCACTTGGCACCGTTGGAGAGATTGTAGTACAGCCCACGTTTCAATCGAATCGAAGGCTTTCTCGTAGTCCACGAACGCTAAACAGAGGGGCAGGTTATACTCCTCAGTCTTCTGTATAACCTGACGGAGCGTATGGATGTGGTCTACGGTGCTAAAGCCTCTTCGGAAACCGGCTTGTTCGGGAGGCTGGAAGTGATCTAGCCTGCGTGCGAGACGGTTCGTAATGACTCTTGAAAACAGCTTATAGACATGGCTCAGAAGTGAGATGGGTCGGTAGTTCTTCAGTAAGGAGTTGTCACCCTTTTTGAAGAACATCACCACCACACCTCTGTTCCATGCCTTTGGAGTTTTCCCTTCCAGTAAGACGGAGTCGAACAACTTCTGAAGGGCCCTAAGGACCGGTTTTCCACCCGCCTTCAGGAGTTCAGCTGTAATTCCGTCTTCACCGGGTGCCCTGTTGTTCTTCAGCTGCTTAAGAGCCATTCTAATCTCGTACAGGCTGATGTCCGGGATATCTTCGGTATAGTGCCGGGTTAATCTAGCTCAAGGGTCTTCCGCCAGACCAACTTCGGGTCTGCTAGAGCTTGAGAGAACTTTAGAGCCCTTATTCTGCTCGATGGTCTCTTCAATACGATTTGTATTGAATTGGCGCAGATCGCGGGTAAGGGACTTAGAGATCTGTTTATTGAGCTGCCTGTATAATTTCGCATTGGCTGAAGACTGCAGAATCATCTCATTCCTTTCCTCGATGAGCCTCTGCGTGGAGCCAGAGAGCCTTTTGGCTCTTTGAGTTCTATAGGCCTTAAAGAACTTAGACCCAATGCTATGGACAGCTTCCACAAACCCGTCGTTGAATTCGTCCACATCGCCGCCTAGACAATCGAAACGGATTTGGAGTTCAAGCTGAAAGCTCTCGGGGTTTTGGATTTGGACTGCTGCTGGACGGAGCGTGAACTTCATCAGTCGAGAGCGTTCTAGCTTGACGCATATATTCAATGTGCCTCTTACCAAACGATGATCACTTCCGGTTTTAACCGTATTGATCACAGAGACATCATTGAATATATGCCTCTTCGTCAACATGATGAAGTCAATCTCGTTTTTTGTTGCACCGTCGGGACTCATCCAGATCCACTTCCTGTGCTCGCGTTTCTTGAAGAAGGAGTTCATCATGTAGAGTCCCTCCTTCTCCAAGAAATCAGCCAGTAGTTGGCCCCGGTGGTTCCAACTTCCAATTCCAAATTGCCCCACTCTCGGCTCTTCGCCGTCTCTCTTGCCCAGTTTCGCGTTGAAATCCCCCATAACCTTTGATATATCCTCATACATAGCCTCCACCTCGTCGTCGGAGTGTGCCGAGGTCGGCGCGTACACCTGTATGACCGTCAACGAGTACCTCTCGGATACTCTGAGTATAAGGTACGCCACCCTAGCCGACACACTCTCGATCTTCACCACGTTGTTCACGAGGGATTTGTGGACGATAAACCCGACACCTCCCTGGGACTGTTGGTCGCCCTCCCGGAAATAGAGCAAGTGGCCGGACTTCAGGGTTATCGTGTCCTCCCCCTCTCTTCGGACTTCAGATAACCCTACAATATCCCAACGCAACTTGCTCAATCCTTCCTCCAGTTCCGCTATCTTTTCGTCGGTCCGCAGTGTTCGTGTGTTGTATGTTGCCAGGGCCAGAAGTCGTCGGTGGTGGTAGCCGGATCTTAACCGGAGATTCTTCGCACCTCTGACCCCGCTAGTACCCTGGCCGCTACCAGAACCAGGGTACCGGGGGTCGCCGGAACCTCGGGGCCGTGGCCTGTTTGTGTATGTCATGAGGGGTAATTGCCATAATCGCCACGCTTGGCATGCGGGTTGGCGATCGCAGTATCTCCACCGCACTCCAGGGATGCTGCTGCCCATCCTCCGGTGGTCTTGGTCGTGGTTTTAGGACATACCCGGGTCCACGCCTACTTGCCACGACTACTCTGTTATTAATCAGTACTCTGTATCCAACATCTGCAGGGCGGAGGTGGGTCCAAGTACAAGGAAATTTTGCGATCAGTCGCTACTTGCGTTGGGTCTGTCTCTATGGTAACTGCTTGTCCGGCATGGTGAATGGCCTCGGGGGGAGCTCAAAGTTGCCAAGATCCCCAAGGCAAAACTGATTGTGCTCCTTCTCGAGGTTACTGCCTGTTAGCTGCCTAGTTCTACCGTTACAAACAGGCAGAACGGAAACAATCAGTTGAGCCCAAATTGTTATATCCCAACCTATCCTATCCCGCTTATCCCCTATAATCAGCCGTAAGCGATGACGTGGCATGTCGTAGCGGGCTCTCCATCCGCAAAGAAGGATGGTTAGCGGTAAAATGCCACCCACGTGTTTGTGCCGTGCGTGGGGACCCGTACCGATGGAGAATGTCGTCCGTAGCTGAGCCGATCAGCAGTCGGAATAGATACTGCTGTGAGGCAACACTCTACTTTGGGTCAGGATTCATTTCACACTGGAGGTCTTGGTCCAGCCAACTGAGATCAATCGGCTGCTGCGTTGACAGTAATCTGGACGCGAGGCGAGTTTCCTGGGGTGTGGGGTCTGTAGTCGGCGGAGCACGAGTCACGAGTCGTCTGAGGAGATGACGAGTGTCTTGCGCCGTGCGGACTTATAGACAACACACTTTGGGGGGCTATGTTAGATTGGTAGCCCTGGTGCATCCATGCATCCCCGAGAGAGGGCTCCGTGGTGGGTGGGGAGCCAATCTGATGAAACAAGGTCGATGGCTACATGGATTCCAATGTACCTAAGAAGAAAGGAGGAGAGGAAGCCGTACCCGAAAGGGATGAGGCCAAGGCACCTAGCGCACATGCTGCACCGGCGGTACGCAACGCTGTCCCAGACAGTGGTGTGAGAGCGGGTAGCAGTCACGTATATAAGGGGGTCCGTAAGGACGCAGAAGGCGCCTAGCGCAAGTAGAGGCAGAGGACATGGTGGAGCGGTCGTGTACTTGAAGGAAAAAATCTGGGGCTTTTGATGGACGAGGAATTGCTGATTGTGCGAAATTGTTTCTATAGACTTAAATTACTTTACAAGATACGAGATTTCCTTGATACTGAGCTTAGAGTAAGATTATGTGACGCCCTCGTACTGTCTAGATTTAACTATTGCGATATCGTGTATGGGCCACGTCTTCTGGCACGGACGCAGAGATTAATTCAAAGAGTCCAAAATGCGTGCGCTCGTTACTGTTTCCACATTCCTCGCCGTGCGCATGTAACGCCCTATCTTATTTAAAACAGAATACTGAAAATGTCCTCGCGTCAAAAGTTGCATTTAGCAACTCTAATGTTCGGTGTTGTAAATCAACGGCTGCCCTCGTACCTTTATGATAAGCTGATCTGGGCGCACAAATCCAGGTCTTCAGAAGTAAGGCCTTCTAGATACCTGCAACTTGTCTGTCCTCGACACCATTCGGCAGCATTTCGTGGTAGCTTTCGGTACGCCGCCACGAAATGCTGGAATAATCTGCCGCCTCCTATATAAGTAAGGTCTCAGAAAGTATTGTCTACGTTCAAACTCAAATGTAGAACTCACTTTTTTGAACACACAAGTTAATGGTTAGGGACTTATTAATTTCTTCTAGTGTTTCTGATAGTTTTTTGTAATGTTTGCTAAATTGCATTCTATTGACTTAAAAATCTTAGATCTAGCCTCCAACTGCTTATTTTGCCTACTTTTGTTATTATGTGTTGTAGTTTTTATTATTATGTTCTGTATATTGTTTGTTTTTGTTTTATGTATGCGTTTGTGACACCACTCGTTAGTTTTGTAAGTCAGGCCCCCACTGAAAATCAGCGCCGCGGCTTGCCGTGGCATTATGCTGAGTGGGGTCCTTTTTAGCGTTATTTCTTTTTATGTTATTTGTTGTGATGTATGTTCTTATGTATATGCTAAATAAATGTATTTTCTTTCTTTCTTTCGGTCCGAACCGGAGGCACCGTCCGACCTTTTCCCCTAGGGTCGAAAAGAGGACGCGCCCAGCAGGTCCCCGAAAGGAGACCGACTGGTGCGGGTGCCGGAGGAACGGTAAGCGGAACTGTGGCCATCTGCAACCGGCCGGCCGGAATACCTCTTCCAAATCCTGCTGGCGTACCGGTCGCCGTTGATAGCGTGTTCGCACCCCAGGGCGCGGACGGGCGGTCCAGTGGAGGAATAGTCTCAAGCAGGAGGCAGAAGAGGCGAGATAACGCCAAGGCTAGGGCTCGACTCTCGAGCGAGGGCACCTCCCAGGATGCACCCAAATCGGGGCCCAAGGAGGCGCAGAAAAAGAGACCACTGGGAGCCATCGGGGATTCCCCTCTGCTCGCCAGTGACCCCAAGCGAACGAAGACTACGACGTCGTTTGCTGAGGTGGCTGCGAGTGAGAGGATGGCCATCGTCCCAGTAGTCTTTCCAGCCGAAAGGATTGGGGTGGGGCATCTGGGGCCATCCAGGGCTTCATACTGGAGCTCCTGGCTGATGCTCCTGATCCCTTGCCCCGAATTACTTTCGGCAACATAGTGGCGGGCGCTCTCCACGTCAATTGCCAAGGGAGGGAGTCCGCCACCTGGCTCAGTTCAGCAATCGGGGAGGTGGAGATCGCTGGACTGCGCCTAAAGGTCGTGCACGCCAAGGATCTTCCTAAACCAGTCAAAATGGCCTGGAAGACGAAGATCGTTGGTGGTCACGACATCAAACTGCTCCTCCGTGTGTTGCAAAGGTATAACTCTACGCTACACACGGAGGAGTGGAAGGTAGTAGACACCAAGAATGCCAATGGCGGGTATAAGGTGTGTACAAATTAACTTACAACACAATAAGGCAGCCACTGCCCTTCTGGCACGGCAGCTTAAATGTGACAAGTTCGATATTGCTCTTATTCAGGAACCATATGTTTATAAAAATGAAATAAGAGGCTTAGGTGGTACAGGAGGAACGATTGTTTACCTGTGTCCAGACAATGATATGAGGACATGTATCTATGTCAGAAACGGCATCAATGCTATAGTAAAGTAAAAGTAAAGTAAAAGTAGTTTATTCTTCAAATTAGGCATATTACATGCACCTATGAACGTCAATAAACTACCACCGGTTCGGAAAAATAAACCTCTGCCACGAGAAGAACCGGCGTAAGAAACTCGGCGAGGTGTCATTTTATCAAAACAATATACATTGTATAGTTAAATATAAAATTACAGTCTCAGTTACTACAAAAATAACAAGCTACAGTAGAAAACCTATTTTCGCTATGCTTTTGTATGCTTTCTGTTCCAGGGATCTCACCACGGTGATGATCCAGAATAAGGGGGAGGGTAGAGAGCTCATCTTCTCATCAGCCTACCTTTAGCCTGGTTGCATATGGCAGCCGGGCGAACAACAACCTAGTCATCGGCTGCGACGCAAACGAGCACCACGTCGTCTGGGGCAGCTCGGACGTCAACAGGAGAGGAGAGAAAGTACTAGATTTCCTGGTGAGCTCTTCTTTACAATTTTTGAATAAAGGCAATGAACCCACTTTCGTCAATTCTAGACGAGGAGAGGTAATTGATATAACGTTGGCTACTAACAACACTAGCAATAGTATCAAGTCATGGCATGTATCTCATGATATTTCCCTTTCGGACCACAGATACATTTGCTTTAGGTACCAAACTAAAATACGAATAGCTACGGTACGTAAACGGAATCCCAGGAACACCGACTGGTCGGCTTTTAGAAGTGACCTGAAGTTGGACCTAGGTGACCCAAAAGGTAAGCTAAACTCTATTATTGACATAGAATTTGAAGCGGACAAGATAGTAGAAGCTGTATATACGGCCTATACTAACAACTGCCCGGAGAAAAGAACTCTGGCCAAAAAGGTACCCTGGTGGAACCCAGAGATAGCAAAGCTCAGGAGGGAAACTAGGGCAGTATTTAATGACGCAAAGTCAGCTAATGACTTTGGGTTTTATGCACAAAAGCTCACAGAATTTAGTAAAGCTGTGAGAAAGGCTAAGAGGAACGCATGGATAAACCACTGCGATCAAATTGAGTCCATACCAGAAGGAATGAGACTGACAAAGGCGCTAGCTACTACGAAGTCGGCCCCGCTAACAACCATTAGAGGTTGTGACGGAAACATGACAAAAACCGGGTTAGAAACCCTTAAGGTGATGTGTAACACACACTTTCCGGGCTCGGAAATACACCAGAGTATAACGGACGGGGAGACAATTAGTGCGTTGGAACAAACCACAAAAACAACAAGGCACAATTGGGACACGTCCAAAAAAGTAGTAGATCATAAAAAGATAAAGTGGGCACTCTCCATATTCCAACCGTATAAAGCCCCGGGACCGGATGGAGTCTACCCCATTCTACTACAAGAAGGCGCTAATGTACTAATCCCGCATCTAAGTAGATTGTACAGGGCGTGTTTAGCCTTCGCACATGTACCGTTTGTGTGGAGGATGGTACAAGTAACCTACCTACCCAAACCAGGCAAGGCGGATTACAGCGAAGCCAAATCATATAGGCCAATTAGTCTATCATCATTCTTCCTAAAAACTTTAGAGAAACTGGTAGATAGACACATAAGGGATGGCCCTTTAAAAAGGCATCCACTGCACGAATTACAATGTGCATATCAGCCAGGGAAGTCAACAGAAACGGCACTGCACCTGGTAACAACCAGAGCTGAACAGGCTATAGAGAATAAAGAACTATGCCTGGCGGCTTTCCTAGACGTGGAGGGAGCGTTCGATCGCACCACGTATAAAGCTATTAGCGAAGCGGCTGCTGGACACGGCATAGAGCCAACCATATGTAAATGGATAGGCAATATGCTAAACGGCAGACTAATAAAGTCATCTCTTCTAGGAGATGAGATAATAGCCACGGCCACAAAGGGGTGTCCCCAGGGTGAGGTACTGTCGCCGACTCTATGGAGTCTGGTGGTGAACTCACTCCTGGAAGAACTCAATAGTGGTCCTATTCGCACGGTAGGATATGTGGATGATTTAGTGATACTAGTTAATGGAAAATTACCAAGCACAGTATCAGGAATCATGAATGAAGCACTGAAGAAGGTGGAGAAATGATGCAACTGTCACTAATTGTCCATCAATCCAGGCAAAACTGTAGTAATACCATTTACTAGGAAAAGGACCCTTCGAGGCATACAGTCTTTAAAACTGTACGGGAGGGTGCTAGAACTGTCCAATGATGTGAAATATCTAGGCATCACACTGGATAAAGAACTGAATTGGAAAAAGCATACTGATCTCATAGACAGACATAACGAAGGCACTGAGATTGTTTGGGATGTGTAAATCGGCATATGGCAAAATATGGGGTTTGAACCCAAAGGTACTGAAATGGATTTACACCATCATGGTGAGGCCGATTCTACTGTACGGAAGCCTGGTATGGTGGCCAAGGACTTTAAAGAGCACATGCAGAAATCACCTAACACAGGTGCAACGAACAGTATGCATGGCTATAACAGGGGCGTTTCGAACCACGCCAACGGCGGCGCTAGAAGTACTACTGGACCTACCGCCGCTTCATATAGTGATTAAGTCGGAAGCGCGCAAATCCCTCTACAGACTGAGGCTTCTTGGGCTGTGGAGCGATAGCAAGCCGAAGACGAAACACACAAACATGGAAACGGACAGTTTCTTAGACAGAATAACAAACATGGGGTGCGACAAAATGCAACCCAGTAAGTAAGTAAGTAGTAAGTAAGTATTTATTTGTGATACACAGGTTACAATAAAAGATGACAATAGAATAAAATATACAATACGCTGTGATCTACCTTCAAGGTGTACAAATATTAAATTTTAAAATACGAGTAACTACATAGTTCCAATCTTTATGGACATGCACTAGTTATGCTTAAATATGACAAATAAATTAGGTACATTTCTACTACATATTTCTGAGTTTGTGTTCCACAGGAACTTCAATATAAAAGTTCCCTCGAGGGCAGAGTGGGCTGAAGGTCTGGAATCACTAGATACTGGTGGTGAAGACAATATCTGGTACACGGATGGATCAAAAATGGGATCCGGTACGGGAGCAGGCATCTATGCAAAAGACTATAAAAGTAGTGTAAGCATGGGGCAATTCGCGACTGTCTTCCAGGCGGAGACATATGCCATACTTGCCTGTGCACAGGAGAATATAGACAGACGAACCAAAGGAGAGACTATCTATATACTCAGTGACAGTCAAGCAGCCTTCAAGGCGCTTACAGCGCCGAGAGTGGACTCTAGACTAGTTTACAATGGCGTACAAGCTTTGAATAAGCTTGGAAGGCATAACAAAGTGCAACTAGTATGGATACCAGGGCACGAGGGGTTCATCGGCAACGAAAAATCAGATGAACTGGCAAGAACTGAAGTCGAAAGAGGGCAGAGGTGTTTGTTAAAAACTATGTACTTTAAACCCTACAGATACCCCACTATAGAACTCTATAAACATTGTAAAGTACATAGCATGCGCAAATTAAATGTAATGACTGCCATCTTTAAACTACATAGATCATTAGTTTTTAAACCGGAGCTGTTAACTCAGAGAAGATCTTATAAAGTGGTACCTTTGCCTGTATACAAATCAGCTTTTTCAAAAAGACAGTTTGACGTACAGTCTGCATTGTTATATAATAGGATAAACAAGGAACTGAATATGTATAGATTAAATAGCTATGATTGTAAACTAACTTTATCAACATGGTTAAGTGGACTAAACTATCATGAGATTGAAAAAATACTTTCCATTTAATATTGTATTCAATAGTAAGTGAATATTGTTAATTATATAACAGATAACAAATAATTAAATAATAAATAAGTTTAAACACAAAGACACACACATACACACACACACACACACACACACACACACAAACACGCACGCACGCACGCACGCACGCACGCACGCACGCACGCACACACACACACACACATACACACACACGCACACACAAGTAATCTAGCTGAATAAAATTTGATAATATTTAAGAAACCATTTTAACGTTAGTATTCAAATGTTTTTAATTTGGAAGAGCGAGGCCTCCTGACACAGGTACATAATACCCAATAGGAGGACTCGACCATATTGTATTTACCACCTAAGGTTAAATGGAAATAAAGTTATATTATTATTATTATTATTATTCTCTTTATTCTTCTTAAAACTTAAGTTAGGTTTTTTATAAAACATTTATAAAAGTAAAATATAATAATACACGTACAAAATATAAAAGCATCATAAAAAACCTAACCTAGAGTGCCGCCGGCAGCGAGGCGGGGCCTAAGCTACCGGTGGTTAGGGCGACAGAGAGAGGAACCTCCGGACTATCCGCGCCGTGTCCAGGAGTATTATTATTATTATTATTAAGAATGGGATCTACAGGCCATTTTGTAGGTCCAGAATCGTTTGTGGGACTTTCGCAGAGAACCATAACATCGGCCTTAAAGGATTACGCCAAAGCCAAACACCAACAGGAGTGGAGGATTGAGGCGGGCTTAAGGCACTCAAAGCTCTTCATCGAAGCAGTGGACCCAAGCTAGACCAAGAAGCTTTGGAAATTCAGCAGAAAGCAACTTAGAATTATAACTGGGGTGTTTACAGGTCACTTCGGGGTCAAGGATCTCTTGGCCAAGATGGGACTATCAGACAACATAGACTGTAGAATGTGTGGCGAGGATGACGAGACAATGGAACACTTATTGTGTGAATGTCACGCCCTTGCCAGACAAAGAATGAATGACTTTGGTAATGGCTATCCAGAACCAAAGGAATTCAGAGTACTCCCGCTGAGCTCCATCATCCGGTTTGTGGAAATGTTGGAGAGCAGCTTGGAGTAACTATAAAGGAGGGGGCAATTGCACAAAAGATCCCATTGGGTCGAAGTGCATCCGCAAGGGCCCTCATATAAGTAAGATAAGATAAGATAAGATAAGATCCAACATCTGCATATCCAAGTAAAATACCCATTTCGGCTTTTTTGTTCCATTTCGATACTCGTCTCTCTTCTGGTACTCTTACATAAACTTTACTGCCATACATTTACAAATATTTTGCAGTTGGTTTCTCATCAAAGAATATTTCATACGGTGACTTTCTCTCCGGTGTATTCGTCATGATGCGATTCTTCAAATAAGCTGCTGTCTTGATAGTTTCCGGCAAATAACGTCTGTTGACCTTTGCTTCAGCCATAAGGCATCGTGCCATATCCATTATTGATTTATTGTATCGTTCAGCTGTACCATTAAGCTCATGAACGTATGCTGGCCATGGTTTAATCATTATTCCTTTCTCTCTCGCGAAGTTAAAAATTCTATTGTTTATATATTCTTTTCCATTGTCACATCTTAATTCTTTTATCTTTTTTCCTGTTATATTTTGCATTCCATTCACGTATTCTACAAAGCATTCATAAACTTGTTCTTTAGATTTGATACAAAATACTTTCACCAACTTACTGTAATCATCTATAAATGTCAGAATTTTTTTTCTCCTTGATATCCTGTAGTTCTGTGTGGTCCATTAACATCCGTATGTATAATACCTAATATATCATTCGCTCTGGTTCTGTTGTTATTAAATGGTAAATTGTGCATTTTATTTTCAACGCAGATAGCACACTTCATATAATCCGTTTCTAATTGTTTAGGCATTCCTTCTAATACTTGGTTTTTGCACATCATATCGAGACAATTGAAGTTTATATGTCCAAATGTTTTGTGAAGCTTTTATTTCATTGTCATTTCACTATTTGCTGTATTTACGTCTATTTCTTTACAGACAAAACTTGTTATCTATACATATAATAAAGCTGAAGAGGGTCGAAAGTCTGTACATGGAAGATATTCGAAAAAGAGTTGGCTGGGGATACTTAGAATTGATAACAGAACACGTTCCAACAGTTTTTAGAATTTTTGTCTGTTTGTCTGTTTGTCTGTTTATATGAACGCGCATCACGTAAAAACGGCTAAACGGATTTTGATGAAAACTTTACTAATCTGTCAAGTAAATACCCGGTCAGGTTTTAGGCTATAAAAATTGTGAAAATTTGGGTTTAAAAGGGGTAAAAAGAGGGGTTGAATTTTGTATGGGAACTCCTATAATCCATGAGTTACAGGAATGAAAATTGGTAAGCATATACTTGACGACAAAGGAAAAACATCCTCATTCAAAATATGTGAAATCTTAAGATAGAAACTGAAAAAAAAGAAAACGCAAGCGCTGCGCCGCGGCGCTGCCCAGTGTGCGCGCCAGCCACCACGGTCTCTTCAGATTTTGAACACTATAATGATTTATTCCATTAATTAACTGTGACTCTAAACCCCAATTTCAGTACTGTTTTCTAGATATAAAAACTACATATATAACTTTGTAATCCCACTAATATTATAAATGCGAAAGTTTAGATGTTTGGATGTTTGTTACTCAATCACGCAAAAACGGCTGAACAGATCAAAATGATTTTTTGTATACTAACAGTATGTAATCTGGATTCACTTATAGTATACTTTTTGTACCGATAATAACCCTCAAAGGGATGAAATCGGGGGTGCAAATATGGTCTATGAAACGGGGTGATTTAAGTCCTCATACGCCATTCTAAGCTTTAAGTTTCAGCCAATTGGGAGTATAACGGCGTGTCAATAAATTTAACATAAACCATAGCAGAATTTGACGTATTGTAAACAAGCTGACGTTTGGATATGTCAAAGCCAAAATATCATAATTCCTTCTGATTGATGACGCTATTTTTGAGCATAACCTTTTAGCAATTAGGTCTATTATTGCGTGTAAATCAAAATAAATTTGCGATACTTTGGAATTGTTTGTCTTCATATGCTTAAATACAAAAACAGCTGCTTCAATGCAGTCTTTGTATCGTCGGTGTACAATTTAATTTTGTCGTGTATTATTGTTTACGTAATTGGTGACCCTTCACACTATAATAACTGTTTGATATGATCACTTGGGCTGGACAGCCCAATCGTCACCATTGACGGTTGAAGCACCTTAGATCTATGCACAAAGTACAATAAAAATACTGAGATGGAGATACCATTGAAATACTCTACATAGATCGTAGCGCCGTTGTGTATTTAGTACAAAACTAACCGCACGACCGCTATATCCCTCTGTCACTTCAATATGCAAGTGCGATAGAGGTAGCACCCAGTGACATCTGGTACAAACAAGTTAAACTAACATTTTCATAGAAAAATTCGTACTTCGAGCTGAAAGGCCCCTGGATCTACGCTTATCCGTATACATATAATACAGCTGTAGAGGGTCGAAAATCTGTACATTGAAGATATTTGATAAATCAATGGAGCGATTGAAGGGCCGTTGGCATCGAAACAGAACACATTTCAACAGTTTTAAGAATTCGTGTCTGTTTGTCTATCGATTTATATGTCTAGGCATTGTGACTCTCAACTTCAGCCTCACGTGCATTGCCGCTATGCTTCGGGCCTTCGGCCCTCAGCCTTACACTTCACTCTGTGTGAATGATCGGCATGAGGAGACCGCTCTGTGTGAATGATCTGCCTTTGGACTCGCTTGCCTTGCCCCTCTGCATCAGGCCTTCGGCCCTACATAAGGAGCCCGCTCTGTTGGGACGCTCGGCCTTCGGCCTCGCGTGTGCCACACGGCACCGGGACTTCAGCCAGCCTTATATAAGGATCCCGCTCTATTTGAATGCTCGGCCTTCGGCCTCGCATGTCTCGCCTCCCTGCTTCAGGCCTTCAGCCCTCAACCTTACATAAGATGACCGCTCTGTGTGAATACTCGGCCTTCCGCCTTGCGTGTTTTGCCACTCTGCTTACGGCCTTCGGCCATCATACTTACATGAAGAACCAGCTCTGTTGGGACGTTTTACGGAAGAACTGCGTAGCGAGACTTTTATCATTGTACATGCAATATTTTGTGCCCCGCCCGCTGACACTTAAGTTTAGCGAGTTGGAGGGCTATATCGGTAACTTTGGTTCTGCTGCGGATGGCCTCATTCCTGATGCGATCACGCAGAGAAACTCCCAACATAGCTCTCTCCATTGCTCTTTGGGTGACTTCGAGCCTTCTTATGAGGCCCATAGTAAGCGACCACGTTTCAGTGTCATATGTCATTACTGGCAACACACACTGGTCAAAGACTTTCGTCATGAGACACTGCGGAATATTTGACGAAAAGATGTACCGTAGCTTCCCGAACGCTGCCCAGCCGAGGCGGATTCGACGATTAACCTCTTTCTCAAAGTTGGACCTACCTAACTGTACAGTCTGTCCTAGGTATATGTAATCGTCTACAACTTCGAGCGTAAAGTGTCCGATTGTTACGGGACGGGGCACATAGCCGATGGCCGTTGGGGCGGAAAGGTTCTCGAGTGGCGTGACGGTGGACTGATGACCTGGTGAAGGTCGCGGGTGTCCGCTGGATGCGGGTGGCGCAGGACCGGTCATTGTGGAAGTTTTTGGGGGAGGCCTATGTCCAGCAGTGGACGTCTTTCGGCTGACATGATTGATGATGCAATATTTTACGGGCTTCATTCGTCTAGAGTCGGTCCATTTGATATTCTGAAATAAGCTTAATAATTCATTTTGAAAGCACGAGCACGTAGCACCAACTTCCGTTACAATCGGACACTTTTACTTGAAGTTGTAGACGTTTATATATACCTAAGACAGACTATCCAGTTAGGTAGGTCCAACTTCGAGACAGGGGTTAGTCGTCGAATCCGACTCGGCTGAGCAGCGTTCGGGAAGCTATGGCACATCTTTTCGTCCAATATTCCGCAGTGTCGCAAGACGAGGTTCTTTGACCAGTGTGTGTTGACATACGGCACTGAAACGTGGTCGCTTACTATAGGCCTCATAAGAAGGCTCAAAGTCACCCAAAGAGCAATGGAGAGGGCTACGCTGGGAGTATCTCTGCGTGATGGCATCAGAAGTGAGGCCATCCGCAGTAGAACCAAAGTAACCGACATAGCCCTCCAAACCGCTAAACTTAAGTGGCAGTGGACGGGGTACATTGCACGGAGAACCGTTGGCCGTTGGGAGGAAAGGTTTTCGAGTGGCGACTACGTACCAGAAGGCGCAGCGTGGGTAGGCCCCCCACAAGGTGGACTGATGACCTGGTAAAGGTCGCAGGTGGCCGCTGGATGCGGATGGCAAAGGAACGGTCATTGTGGTACTCTTTGGGGGAGGCTTATGTCCAGCAGTGGACGTCTTTCGGCTGATATGATGATGATGATGGTTTTGAAAAACGGATCCCTATTAAAATTTGAAAAAAAGAGCATTTCATATTGAATGTAATCATTTCTTAAGGGAGTGTTAAGAAGGGTGAGAGGTGTATGGGAAAACAAATAATTCTAAAGCGAGAATGCATGAGTTCTACGCAGACGAAGTCGCGGGCAAAAGCTAGTCTTGTATAATCTATCATCTTTTTTCGCTATAGCTATCAATTCTCTATTCATATTATATATCTACGTTGTATATCCTGTCGAAATTATTGTATGACTGTCCGTAATCTTCGAGTAACTTAATAAGTTAGTTTTCATCTCTTTCACATAAAATACGTTGTCTATGACAACCTTATTTTTATTTTCATACACAGGAAAGTATGTTGTAATACTCCCAACCTTCGTAGCTTTCAATATTCTTCCATCTCCACCCTTAACTTTTATAGGTTCCTTCAATGTCACGTATTTGTCAAAATATTCATACGGCCAGTGATAGTTAAATCCTGTTAGTTTTAGGCTCAGTTGCACCAACTTACGATCACAGACCGATCAACGTTAAATATGGCGCCCGCAGCTGTCACTTCATAGAAACTTGTCAAACTTTCCATACAATCAGATTTTAACGAACATCGCTTACGATTACAGACGGTTTGGTGCAACCCAGCCTTAATATACATATGCTTCATTTAGCATATTTCCTTGTATAAATAGCTCTGTCGTTGCATTTTATGAAACATGATGCTGTTTCTCGCCGAAGAGTCATTTTAATCTTTGATATTATTAATGTCCGGCAGCCTGAATATGTCATGCTCGCTTAAAGGGCTTTGCTTACGGCGGCGCCGTTGATCGGGATTTTTACATCCTGCCCCTGCCATGCTTATACATTCTCCAAGTGGCACAGTTCACGCACAAAAACCTCCACCTGTTTAAGCGCCAAGGGTCCAACGCGAGCTACCCGCTCCGCAGCAATGAGCACGCAGACCGCCTAGTCGTGAACAAGCACAAACTTGCTAAGACGGAACGTTGTGTGTACTACTCGGGACCTGACGTGTTTAACAGATTGCCCAAATACATAATAGATGCAGTTTCCACCCCGATGTTCAATGGAAGACTAAAAAAATGGCTCCACGAACAAATGTTTTACGACTACAGTGAATTTGAAAACCGACCACACACACTGTAACCGTCTGTGGCGACAATGTTTAAATTATTTAAATCATTATACTATTAATTCTTATAATTATTATGTTCTGACAATATTTATTGGACAATTAATTCCCATATTTCTTATTATTTATAAATATGTAATTTCATAGCTTATTCATATTTAATTAATAAGCAACAAAAAGACTTGTAACAATTGTTATGAATAAATAATTTCATTTCATTTCATTTCATTTCATTTCATTTCATTTCATTTCATTTCATTTCATTTCATTTCATTTCATCGGGTCGCCACCTTCCCTAACAGATGGTCGAGGGAGGCGATGGCTGAGATACGCGTCATACTCGTGATCGGGTGCTGTTTGTGGAGTCCGGTCTGTTCATGCTTGCAAGGGTAAAGTAAATACCTTAATACTAGTGTTATTTTATTGTATGTAGATTGACGAGAGACATAATCCTGTTCTGGATTAGTTTTATTGTTATTGACGCTTAGAGACCTTATACATCTCTAACAATATTAAGTTTACTTATTTTAATTTTAGCGCTTAGAGATCATTTACATCTTAACTTTTAAATAATTGTTATTAATCGTATTTGGACGCTCAGAGACCATATACATCTTTGAGATATTAAATTAATTTTATGTACTTTTGTTTATTCGGACAGATCGTATTCAATACGTCCTTAATATTTGTAAATTTATTTTTATATAATTGTTAATCAGTGTATTTTTTTAATCATTATTATTAAGTAAGATTGTCAGTTTTTTTTTAATTGTATAAATTCACGCTTTGACTTGTAAAAGTGCCCTTGTGGCCTATTTGCAGAATAAATCGAATGTCATCAGTGACTTTAACTAAAGCAGTAACTGTGCTATGCCCGGGGCGGAATCCAGATTGAAAGGGATTGAACAAGGAATGCTTGTTAAGGTGAGATTGGAGACAACGATTTACATAATGTTCAATGATTTTTGATAACACTGGAAGAATTGAGATAGGACGAATTTGAGAGAAGGTTATGGGAACTGGAACTTTAGGGATAGGAATTATATGCGCATACTTCCAGGGCGCCGGAAACGTGCCGGAGGATAAGGAGAAATTTATAATATGGGAAAGGATAGGGGCAATGAAATCTGCCACGAGCATAAGCATAAGTGTTGCTACTGGAAGGAAAAAATCCCTATAAATGGGGTAATTCGTTCACGTTCTCTATTTTATTCGTAAAGGGTAAATTAAACGATAGGCTTATAGTTATGATGACTAATAGTTTTTGTATGTGACAGTATTGTGTCAACCTAAAGCGGGTCACAAATTAAAGTCACAAATCAAACATTTAATTAGACGAAACTAATCTACATTAAGTCAATAGTTTTTGTTACTTGAAATTATAATGGAGAAAAAACAGCGATTGTAAATTTTTACAACTGACCGCCATTAACCATAGATACAAATGCATAGTTAGATTATATTATATCCAATATAATGAATACATATTTAAAAACTATTGATCATACATTTATCAGCTAGACAGAGTAAAACTGCAGGCTTAAGTTTACTTTTGAGTGGCCAAAAGTAAGCAAAAAAGTTTTATTTTGTTATTTATTTAACGGTTTGGCATTTAGTTTGGCGCGAAAATTGACGTAGGCCGCCACCGCAGGCCGCGCCAGTGTGTTGTGTTGTTGTTGCGGCCTATCAAGAGCCCTGCGGCCAGCCGCCACCGCAGGCCGCGCCAGTTTGTGACAGGCTTTAAGCGTGACACACACAGGCGCGGCCTGCGGTGGCGGCTTGTTGTAAGGGTAGTATTCCACTCGTCCAATATCTTTGTCAAATCTTTGATCAAGCGATGACAAGGCCTGAGATGTTGCTCGCTGGTGTACTAACCCAACATCTTTGTCCAATATACATTTGATCAAAGAAATTGGATGATTTCATTCAACTTGGATGGGATCCCGACATTTGATCAAAGATTCTGATGACAGTTAAATCAATATGGCTACGCATGAAAAAGAATAAAACTTGCACAAAGATATTGGATGAGTGGAATGGGCCTACGTCAAAGAACTTTTATCAAAGATTTGACAAAGAAATTGGAAAAAGGCTTTAAGGCCGCGTGTGTCTGGATGGTTGTTAGGATTGTCATAGTGTGCAACTGGCCGCCACCGCAGGCCGCTCCAGTCTGTGACACGCTTAGTCGTAGCATCATCTCATCGCTCTCGCTTTTACTTGAAGTGGGTGTTTTGTGATGTTTTTGCCGTAGAATGGGGCATTTTACATGGTTATTATTATTACGCGATACCCTCGTATCACGATTCTTATCTCGTGAATATTTAAGCATAATCCATATATTTTTCAAAACCACGATAATATTGATAACCTCAGTATTATGATAATATTAATCGCGCGTAAACGGCCCAAATGGGTTTTAGGTTGGATAGTTTAGTGTCCCTTTTCGAACTTTGTACCTACTCTTATAAAAAAAAAACAAAGCTTTAAAGCATTATTTGTTTGTATTTGATTTACATACTATATAACTGTATTTATTAACATGACTGGAAAATTATGTACACATTTTTCTGACTGGTAACTCAAATGACTGGGTAGGACTAGTTGGAAGTATTATGATTAGAATCTCTTCTTCTGTTGCAGTGGGCGTGCGTTGAAGGAAAGTTCTTTGGCGAGTCGTTGTTGCTCGTCTTCCCTGGAGCGGGCGGCGGAGGCGCGAAGCTCCTGCGGGCAGGCGGCTACCTCGTCAGCCGAGATGCAGGTCGAGGTGAGATCATCGAAGGCCGAGTCGCCACCGCAGCTCAACGCGCGTGGGCGCCCTTCGATGCAGATGAAGTACTTCTGGCAGTTCGTGTCGGACCTGCGAAACGTGAATAGATATTACAGCGTGCCTTTGACCATGGGGCTTTAAATCCGAGGACCTATTTTGCTTCTCATACTGAACCACTTTTCATCTACAACGTTTGAATTGAACATAAGTTTTATTACAGTTCAACACTTGTATGAGCATTGGCAGCATTGCATTGTCTCTGTCGTAGTCGGATTGTACTTAAACATTGCGGCGTTTAAAAAAGGACTGCCGTTTTGTAGTACGGTGGGTCAACGATTAGTCGGATTGTCATACTGCGAATTACGGCATGCGCACAAGAGCAACTTTTGTCGCCGCAACTGACAACATTTCAAAATGTATAATGATGCCTAAATCGAAAACCATGTCGGTAAATATGCTACTTGAAAATAATAAAATAGTTTTTAGATATTTTCCTTTACTACTTTCCAAGAAAATCACGAATATGTATAAACCGGAAGTGTGACGTCATTACTATGGCTGCAAAGAGACCACACTTTAGTTCACTAAACTGTCTAGACTTAAAAAAAAACACTTCCGGTTTTCACTAAGGCTGTGTTCCGAATCACGCTCACAGCGCTCAGAGCGCGCTCACGGTCGGACCGATTCACGCTCACAGCGCTTACACGAGATTTCGTGACGTCATTGATGACGTCATGGACGGCGCTCACGGTGCTCACACTCCCAGCCGTAAGCACCTTGAGCGCAAACGTCAAGTTGACGTTTGACACGTTATGACATCTCATTATAGGCGCGAAAAATTAAAACTTCACAAGTTATATTCGTTTATTTATTACTATAATAATAATAATCATTTATTTCACTATCTCCCATGCTCTTCGATTTGGTCCTGGAACATGTCGTTCGGAAACTGCTTTCACAAGATTCCGGAATTGAACTAAACGGAAATCATAGGCTGATAGTGTTAACTCTATCAGCCTATGCTTTCTACGCGTCTACGCAGACGACTTTGGTTTGCTAGGTGAAAACCGAGAAGGGGTGGAAATTTCGGCGAGAATGCTGGAACAAGAAGCAGCAAAAGTGGGGCACAGGATTAATCATGGAAGACGGAATACCTCCACATGCGTTTCAGAAACAGTCGTGCCAAACGAGAAGTCCCATTGTAGGAGAAAGAAATCTCTTACAAGGGAGTGCCAAAATTAGAAGAAGAAGAATAAAAAAGTTTATTAGCGCAAAAAAAACAAACAAACTACATACAAGCGAAACAAACAAAATAAAATAACAGAAATATTAATTGTTGGCGTCCAAGCTCCTCAGTAAACGATCTAAAGTTCGGATATATAAGACCGCAATCCTGTCTTAATGTATATGGGTGTGAGGCCTGGACGCTAACAGTTAGGGAGGAGCACAGCCTGGTAGGAGGAGAACGTAAGGTGTTCCGAAAAATCCTGGGACCAGTGAAAAGAGACGATGGGAGTTGAATGATACGTAAAAATGCCGAAATAGAAGAGCTGCTGGCTGAACCAAATATTATGTGTGGCTAAACCAAAGCGCATCGTTTTCGCTGGCTTGGTCACTTCGAGAGGATAGGAGAAGATCGACAGGTGAAGAGAGCAAACTTGGGCCGACCGACCGGAAGGCGTCATGTGGATCGCCCCAAGTATCGCTGCAAGGATTTGGAGGACGAGGACCTGTGTGAGCTTGGAGCCGGTGCAAGCTGGCGAAAAAGAGCGCAGGACCGAGAAAAGTGGCGTGCTCTGGTCTCGGAAGCCAATACTCATTTTGGGCCGTTGTGTCAGCCTAGTTAGTTAGTTTTATATTAGTTAGTTGCAGATTGCGATTAATTTCTATTTTCTACAAATCAAAAACCCACCCAGAATTTTCTACTACGATTAATTGACGAACTCAAAATTCAAATTCAGTTGACGTTGACATGAACATGACAGAAAACACGCTCATGACTGGTCCGAAACAAAACACCACTTACGCGGCCTTGAGCGCGCTAACTGATTCGGACCGGCCGTTAGCACTGTAAGCGTTGTGAGCGTTATAAGCGTGATTCGGAACACAGCCTAAGTTTACATTTAACCTGTCATTCTGAGTCAATTTCTGACGGTGTGTGACTCCAGTGTGTGACACGCTTTACTCATGTGCCAGAAGGCCTACCGCGAACTGAAAACGAGATATCTCCCTGTCAGATGAATATGCAACTGCGACAGAGAGGCACATATTTCGTTTTATGGATCGCGCAGTAGTACCCCGTTTCACCAAAGACTACAAATTATACATACTGAGATAGACTGAAATGTGATTACATTTAGGTTTGATTAGAGGCGCCATCTATATTTGAGCAGGCAAAACTTTTTAAGCAACTTCAGAGCCCGGCTAGTATGATAGCTTATACCGTCACGTCTTATGTGACGTTTCAGTACATTTCGGCCATATAACGTGACGGTATAAGCTATCATACTAGCCGGGCTTTTATATTAATAAGAAACTAAATTATTTAATATATTTATTGTAATAAGATTGTTGTCGTGGTACGTTGCTAATAGGAAAATCCGATGACATTTTATAAACCCCGTTATAGGAGTTGGTGCGTAAGGTCGGTTATACAACAATTTAAAAAAAAGAGGATCCCATTTCGATTACTTGTTTGATCATTATTTTCAACGTTTGTCACCACATAACTTGGTCATTTATGAACCTATTAGTAATAAAAAACTATTAGTAAAGTGACCGGTGTGGTGTGACAACTAAGACTTAAAATAAATGACAACAAGAATTGTGATAATATTAACCGTGTAAAGGGACCCTTATAACCACTACTAAATAACGTTTATCAATAAATATTCATACAAAATTTCCCTGTGAAGTTTCAAATTTTCCAACGACGGATGACATGGAGACAAAATTATTGTGTTACTTATAGAAAATCATGATCTCCTTATATTCATTTAAATAACACGTATTTTTTTCTATAGCATCAAAAATATTTTAATGTAAAACTAGATTTACACTATCGTGTTCGCTATTCGCCTCGTTATTCGACGAAACATTCGATGAAACATTCGTGAATGAATGCCGTCGCGAACTACTGTTCACACATTCGTGGGTTTATTCGCACACGAATATGGAGGACGTGAAAATAATTGCGGCATGCGCGCTACATCATCCCAATGAGCTCTTTCTGTTGATAAAAAGAACATTTATATCTAAAATTCGCACTTCAATCGACTACATTTTGTCTACACGTCGTTTTGGGTCGGGCGATGGCGAATGTGTGAACAGTAAGTTCGTGTTCGCTATTCGGGCCTTTGATTCGCACCCGAAAAACCGCTCCCAACGCGAATGCACGAATCGCGATGCGAATAGCGAATGTACTTTTTACACACGCGTATTCGTTATTCGCCTCGCTATTCGTTCGAATGTGTAAATGCAGCTTAACAACACTTATATTTTAGTGCGACTTCTGTAAAATAGATGGTACTGTTTTCAATAAAAAATCAGGATCTTTGCTTAGTTTTAAGTTGTCATACCATGAAACCGTGGCAATGGTAATGTCAAGGGGCTTGCAATGGGAGGAGCGCGTCGCGTTTTATGCCCACCGCTTGCAAACCCCGAGGTGATCTGATCAGTCAGGCGCACAAAGTACAATATATAGACTGGTCAGGCGGGGGCCGACGCCGCGTGAGCACCTGTGTCGTGTCGCGATCCGCCTCCGCCGCCGACTTGAATTACGACGAACCGCGCGTAAATAACTCCTATTCATAATGTGGATGTCTTTACAGACAATCAAATATAAACAAGTCACTAATTGTATATAAACTTTGTTATTGTAAAAGGCGATCATATTAATTTCCAGTTCAAGTCTTTTTTACATTTTTTTTAATATTATATTTATACTCCTATTTATTCTGTGGTTTATAAACCCACGACTAAATTGTTAATGGATTATTTGTAGCCTCTCTTGTACCTTCTTATGAAAGTAAATGCAGGACATTACCAAATAATTTGTACCTTTCTCATATAAAATAACGTATCCTCATAAGGAAACTACGGCACTTCGTTTTGTGTAAGGAGGAGTCTTCCGCAGATAACGTAACCTTTTTGGGCCATACTGTTCAAAATAATCTTTTATAAAAGGGGGTACGAAACCCTAAAAAGAGTATCTTAATAGAATCGTAGGTATACTTTATTAACTTACTTTTTGTGTTACTCACTTACAAATTAAAGTTAAATGGAATTTCAAGAAACAAGAGTTAAATGGAATTTCCGTTCACGAGATCAGTTTTATTATTGGTGTTATTCATAATGACACTGACTTACCTGCATCTCATGTAATATGTACTTATTAATGTATTCATGGAGTGACAACCCCAACGCTACACGTGCCGCGCGTGAATGAATACAATTTATGCGATAGACAGACATACAGAGAGTAGGTACGTTTCTTATGCCTAAACGCCGTTTTTGTTAGGAAGTGAAATTTCTGTATGTACTATTACTTATTCTGTGGTAATGTAATAGTACCTTACAGCCATCGTAATGACGTCATAATTTACTTACGAGCTTTTGGATATCGCTACTTTTAAATTAGATATTTTAGAAAGTAAATGAGGATTTTGACAGAAATAAAAAAATCTATCGATCTAGGTCATAAAATGCCCATCTTGAAAATATGAAATGTTGTCAACTGTGTCTTTGTCTCTGTCTAGGGTTTGCAGTCCCGGTACTTATTGAAGTCCCGAAGTTTTCGGGACCGGGACTGGGTCAGTCCCGGGAATTCCCGGATACTTTCGTGACTTTCGGGACTTTGTAGTTTTTAGGGAGTATGTATGAAAAAACCGGACAAGTATGAGTCAAACTCGCGCCCGATAGTTTAGTTCCGTACTCTCATGATTTGTAGCTATAATAAACTATTTGGCGCATGTATATTGTCTAGTGTAACCTGTATCTGGATGTCCCTTTACGTTGCTTAAATTGAAATAGTATTTTTATGTACAAGTTCAAAGTTATTTATTACTTTACTTGTAATGTAAGACCATGCTTATTATATTACCCAATATCATGATTCTAGGTCAACGGGAATTACCCTATAGGTTTTGATTCCCTTGAGAGTGTCATTATGCGGTATTACAGCCGCATATTTCGATTACGATTACTTAGAAGTTTGATTTTTTCGCAGCTTCAAGGAATTGCGGTTCGAAGTATTTTATTTTTATATCAACCTTGAAGTACGGAGATCAGCCTGTAAGAGATTAGAATGGCTCTTAAACAGCTCAAAAACAACAATACACCCGTTGAATATGGTATTACAGCCGAACTCATGAAGGCGGGTGGAAAACCGGTCCTTACGGCCCTCCAGAAGTTGTTCAATTCAGTCTTACTGGAAATAAGAACGCCAAAGGCATGGAGCGGGTGTGAGGTGTAGTGGGGCTTTACTTCAAAAAGAGCGACAACGCTCTGCTAAAGAACTACAGGCCCATCTGACTTTTGAGCCATGTATATAAGCTGTTTTCATTTCAAGAGTCATTACGAACCGTCTCGCACGCAGGCTAGATGGCTTCCTGCCTCCCGAACAAGCCGGTTTCTAAAGAGGCTTTAGTACCGTATAGTATACCACTTTCCTACGCTTCGCCAGGTTATACAGAAGACTGGGGAGTATGACTTGCCCCTCTGTTTAGCGTTCGTGGACTACGAGAACTTCGGTTCGATTCGATCGAAACCTGGGCTGTGCTAGAATCTCTGCAGCGGTGCCAAGTTGACTAGCGCTATATCGAAGTGCTGAAGTGTTTGTACGAGAACGCCACTATGTCAGTCCTTCTCCGGGACCAGAACTCGAAACCTATTTAGTTGCAGCGGGGAGTCCGGCAAGGAGATGTTATTTCTCCTAATTTGTTCTCCGCTGCACTAGAGGATGTTTTCAAGACTCTGGACTAAAAAGGCTAGGCATCAACATAAATGGCGAGTACATCACTCACCTTCAGTTTGCTGACGATATAGTAGTCTTGGCTGAGACCATGGAGGCTATGCTATAAGTACAATGCTCAATAACGTCAGTAAAGCCTCCGAGCGAGTTGGTCTTAGGGTGAACATGGACAAGACGAAGATCATGTCAAATGCCCACGTAGCACCAACTCCCGTAACAATCGGACACTTAACGCTCGAAGTTGAATACGACTACATTTACCTAGGACAGACCGTCCAATAAAGTAGGTCAAATTTCGAGAAAGAGGTTAATCGTCAAATCCGATTCGGGTAGGTAACGTTCGGGAAGCTACGGCACATCTTTTTGTCCAATATTCCGCAGGGTCTCAAGACGAGAGTCTTTGACCAGTGTGTGTTGCCACTTGCCAGTGATGACATATGGCACTGAAACGTGATTGCTTACTATGGGCCTCATAAGAAGGCTCAAAGTCACCCAAAGAGCAATAGCGACGGATATGCTGGGAGTATCTCTGCGTGTTCGTATCAGGAATGAGGTTATCCGCAACAGAACCCATGTAACCGATATGGCCCTCCGAATCGCTAAGCTTAAGTGGCAGTGGGCTGGGCACATAGCACGTAGAACCGATAGCCGTTGGGGCGGAAAGGTTCTCTAGTGGCGTCAGCGTACCGGTGGACTGATGACCTGGTAAGGATCGCGGGTGCATGCTGGATTCAGGATTAGCGCAGGACCAGTCATTGAGGAAGTCTTTGGGGCATAGGTCCAGTAGTGGACGTCCTTCGGCTGATATGATGATACCTCTACGCGTTTACGAGAAAAACACATCAGAGTTGATGAAATGAGCCCGAAAAAACAACTCATTTTGCCATTTCACTAGAGAAGTTCAGTGATATATATGAGTGTTATTCACCACAAATAATGAAATCCCGAAAGTCCCGAAAGCAACGGGAATTACAAAATCAGTCCCGGGAAAAAATGTGAGTTTCATTTCCCGGGAAATACCGGGATTTTCGGGATCGGGATTTCCCGGGAGCACACCCTATCTCTGTCACCCTAGTATGGAAGTTTGCACGAAGTTTGTTTGTATAAAATCCTTATAATCATAAGCAAGTAATACAATGTAAGTACAGCAAAATGAATGACTAGTGGCTTTGTGAGCTGTAGACACGATAAATAAAAGCTATAAGATTAGAACCTGCTTAAAAATATTTCATGAGAATCGGTTGAGGAATGCGACCTACAGGAAAACAACCGGAAATCCGGATATCTGGTCATCCGGACACACTAAATATTTTTTTTCGAAGCTGAAACGGAGAACTTCGTTTCATTCGGTCATGATTTTATTTATTGATTTCCATATGAAACATATTTATGTTGTTTTGTTTTGAGACCGCTACGATGAGAAACTTTCATGCAGCATGTCTTTTCTACGCCAGACAGACGCGAGACGGACTCCGCATTCCATCAAGAATGCCGATACTAGTATCTAAAAGCCGAGACACACCGAATGCGTGCGCAGCACGTGCGCGTGCGCGTGTGCGTAGCGTGCGCGTTGTATCGTATGAAATGTCATAGTAGATGACACACCGCTTGCGTGGCGTGACTATGAGTGAGCTAACCCGCGGGGATTTTGGAATCATGTCAATAGTTTAAGATGTAAAGGTGGGTTCGAAGCCATTGTTACATACGGCGGACAAGAGCATAAGGGTGCCGATGCTGCATTGGCATTTGCGGAGTTTTTCTCCAGTGTATTCTTTCCAGACATGCCACTACTTGACTCTGAGCTAGCTATGAAGAAAGAAATTTCCCAGACCGCCACTCTAATTGAAGTAAATGAAATATCTTTGGAGGACGTAAAAGCTGCAATTAATAAACTTAAGCCTAGAAGCGCTGTTGGTCCTGATACGAGGCTTGCACTGAAAGTGGCGGGAATCGAATACTTATTAATTTATTTTTAACATGTATTATACCTTTTTATAATCTCTGAAGTTTCCTTATCGCAACACACTGGCCACTTAGAAAAAAAAAAGTATGGTTCGGTTTCAATTGTTTATTGAAGTCGTCGAGTCACTGCTTAAAATGGAATTGTGCCGTGAAAATTTCAGAGCTATGATTTATTATGACTTTAAAAGTGGACTAACACAAAAAAACAATGTGAAGAGCGGATGGTTGCTGCTTTTAATATTGAAGCTCCTTCAAAGACTACAATATACAGGTGGTATTCAGAATTTCAACGTGGCCGTGTATCCCTCACCGACGAAGTGCGTGAAGGTCGACCAAACTCGGCAGTCACGCAAGAAAACGTCGATGTTGTGCGTCGTCTGATAAATGAAGACCGACATGTGACATATCGGGAAATTCAAGAGCACCTGGGTATTGGAATGAGTCAAATACAAATTATTTTAAAAGAAGAATTAGGCGTGAAAAAGTTATTTTCCCGTTGGATACCTCACCTATTGTCTGACGAGCAGAAAATAGTCCGTGTCAATTGGTGCCGCAAAACTTTGAAAAGATTTAACAAGGGACGCTCAAATGCTGTTTTTCGCATAGTATCAGGTGACGAGTCGTGGATATACGCTTATGATCCTGAAACTAAAAACCAATCCCGAGTATGGGTCTTCGAAGACGAGCTCAAACCCACAAAAGTTGTTCGTTCTCGCAGTACGGCTAAGAAGATGGTGGCTACGTTTATCTCTAAATCTGGTCACGTAGCTACTGTGGCTCTTGAGGATCGTAGAACAGTCAATGCTGATTGGTACACCACTATTTGTTTGCCGAACGTCTTTGCTGAACTCCGAAAAACAAACCCTAGTCGTCGCATCATCCTTCACCACGACAACGCCAGCCCACACACCGCTCGGACAACAACTGAGTACCTGGACGGTGAAAAAGTCGAAATATTGGACCACCCTCCATATAGCCCTGACTTAAGTCCCAACGACTTTTTTACATTCCCCAGAATCAAGGACAAACTGCGTGGTCAGCGGTTTCAGACGCCAGAATAAGCAGTGGAGGCCTATAAAATAGCCATTTTGTCGACCCCTACTTCAGAGTTCAAAAAGTGCTTTATGGACTGGTTTGAACGCATGCATAAGTGCATGAAATACAAAGGAGAATATTTTGAAAAACAATAAAAATAAATAAACTCACTTATACTGCATATTTTCTTCTATTCCCGAAACTTTCAGTTTTACCCTCGTAACGTGCCTCCATATATCATTAAAGCCGGGAAAGAATTCGTAGTCCATCCTATCCATCACATATTCACGCTCATTTTAACTACTAGTAAATATCCAAGTCAGTGGAAAATGTCACGTGTTAAACCTATACCAAAGTCCAGAGATTCCTCTAAAGCCGAAAACTACCGTCCTATTGCTATTCTGTCCTGTTTATCCAAAATCTTAGATCAATCTTGCATAAGAAAATTTCTCTTCAAATAAGCCCGTATCTAACCGACTGTCAGCAAGGTTTTCTTGCGCGGCGGTCGGTTAACAGTAACTTATTATCCCTTACCGATTTAATATCCCGTTATTTAGACCAAGGTTCTCAAGTAGATGTTGTATATTTTGATTTTCAGAAGGCTTTCGACCGTGTCGATAATGACATTCTCCTGGAGAAACTGAGCGCTTTTGGATTCACTCCGAAACGCCTCCGATTAATTGCCGACTATCTCAGGGATCGGCAACAATTCGTTCGACATGGTTGCTATATTTCACCACCTTACCATACCCGTTCTGGATTAAGTCAAGGCTCTATCCTGGGACCATTGTTTTTTATTGTGATGATTAACGATCTTGAGACCGTCATTAATCATTCTCATTGTTTACTCTACGCAGACGATGTTAAACTGGTACGTCGTGTAAATAGTTTTGCCGATCACGTCCCATTACAAGAAGACATTTACTTTACAAGAGTGCTCAATTGGAGTAAAAATAACAAATTACTTTTCCCCTCACTAGCTCGGAAAGCCGTCTTTTATCCTTTGAAACAAGCGGGTAATAACGCATTTTATCCACAAGTGGGGAAAGTAATTTGACCTTGGAGCGTGTTTGACTAGCTTTTGACAGATAAAAAAACGTAAAACGCTCCTAATAATGGTTCGTTTGATATCAATTATCAATAAATAAATGATTTGAGAATTTAATAAAAAATACCAAATTTAGCTTTATTTAATGATATAAGTCGTAAACCTTAAAATTCTATAACTAAATTTTTTTTATAATGATATTGAGTATAATTGTAAGCGCACAAGTTGAGTCGATGCAATTTCAAAACGCAGAACGTCAGAAATGTCATCTAATATGTATAATCTTGTCAACTAAAATATACACAACTTGTCATTGTCACCGACTCCGACTCACGTAAATATTATACACAACTTCCATAGTTTTTTGTTATAATATCGTTAAAATATCAGTGATTCCAGTATTGAAAATCATGCCTGTGGAACTGTGTTTTTTTGCATGTTGCACTTTCCTCGCTATAGCGAGGAGAAAAGTTTTGTGTTACACACGGGTGCAAAGTTGTATTTTACTTCTCGTGTGTTGAAACACTCGCTACGCTCAGGATTCTATTTTAGAACCACTCGCTTCGCTCGTGGTTGAACTATAGAATCCTTTCGCTGGCTCGTGTTTCAATTCCACAATCGCGGGTAAAATACAACTTTCCACCCTTGTATAACAAATAACTATTTTAATTCAACAAAATGTCATTTTCCCGTGCTCGCTCACCTCAATACCTATTTATTAAACAAAAGTCCTATCGCCCGCGTGAACTATATTAAAGACCTTGGCGTCATATTTGATGACAAACTGACTTTTAACGAACATATCCAATCGCTTGCGAAGGAATCCTATAAAAGATTGAGCTTTATTATCCGTAACGCTAAGGGTTTCCGTGATCCCAAGGTGGTTCAGTTATTACACAGCATTAGTAAGAAGTAAAATTGAATCAGCCTCAACAATTTGGAATCCACATGAGAAATCATATACTCTTCCTTTAGGGAAAGTACAAAAAGCTTTTCTCCGCTTTTTGTATAAAAAAGTGTACGGTTTCTATTCCTTTCTTTATCCTGCCAAATACTTACTTGGAATGTTAGGTTTCAATTCCCTAGAGGTCCAGCGCAAAATCGAACTTTTGGCAACTGTTTGTCGGCTCTGGAGTCAGATTGCTCCGACTTGGTCTCTAGAACATGTTGTCTGTTTGTTCCTGACAAGTACCTTCGCGGCCGCAGCCATCACCTCTTGGCGAAGGAGGCGGCTCGCATGGTGGCGCATGAGCACTCACCAATTGTCAACGCGCAAGGGCTACTTATATGCACCAGCCCGGCTAGTATGATAGCTTATACCGTCACGTTTCAGTACATTTTGGCCATATTTTTTTTATTTTTTTTATTTAATCAAGGTTTATCAACAAATGTTTACACCGATGCTTAAATTAATTTACATGAGTACTTGTTTCTACGAGTAGTGTAACACTTACTTAAAGATAAACTCCACATGCATAATTTGTGAAGATAATACTAAAATTAACAGATTTGTTTTAGCGTACGATAACAATAATAAGTGTTCGTAGCCTCTTATTAAGTAGGTACAGTCTTATTGCATAGATTTTACATTAAGTAAACAATATTCGTTTAGTTGTACTTTAAGATAATATATCGCTTCAAACATAACGTCGAATCGACAAGTTTCTAGCTAATTACTGTTTTTTTTTTCATAAACATGTTTTAAATAAGTTAATATTTTCAGAACCTCTTAAATGTTTGTGTGTTTTCTTACAGCTGTACGTAATTTGCTAGGCGGGTCAAAGTGGATATCCACATCATGACTACAAGTGTTGGCTATCTGACATAGCCTGCTAACTGGCGAATTCCTACCTAACACTGAGCTTCTGATCGGTGGACGAAAAGGTGTAACAGGATTACGAGGGAATCTAGACGGAGCGCGAAAATGAAGAAGACCTAACAGTTGTGCACAATCAACTTTATTACATAGAATTTTGTGTAAAAATAATGCATCCAGAATTGCTCTACGTGTGTCAAGGGAGTCAATTTTAAAATATTTCAATTTTCGTTTGTAGGATGTTTTCCTTTTAGCTAATGATGCTGCTCGCTCATGATATGCTAGGTGTCGGATGAAGCGTTTTTGTATCCGTTCAAGTCTCAAGGAATGTGTTGCATAATGGGGTCGCCAAACTACACTGCAGTATTCCATGATACTCCGCACTAGACTATAATAGAGCATTACTTTTGTTTTGCTTCGTTTGAAGGATTTCCCATTTCTAATAACAAACCCTAACATTTTGGATGCTCTCTTGACTGTGTTTTCGATGTGAGGTATAAAGGAGAGCTTGGTATCGAACAACACTCCCAGATCCCGAATGACTTGAACTTCTTCCAGCTTGTGGTCATATAACGTGACGGGATAAGCTATCATACTAGCCGGGTTGATTGCGATCTGTTTGCCTACAAGTGGAACAAACTTCTACCAAGGGGCTTGCAATGGGTGGAGCGCGCCGCGTTAATAACCTAACGCTCGAAAACCCCGACTCTAGCTGTCAGTCGCGGGCCGTCACCGTCCGAGCATATACGTGCGCGTCGTTTTGTGATCCGATGCCGCGCGCCGCCGACTTGATCGCGACGAACCGCGCGTTACTACCTAATTTTTTGTGTGATTTAAAAAACCCACGATGAAACCGATAACACATGTTCTGTGTATATGGGTGTTTGAATACCCGAAGGAACGTTGGTGTATCTTTTTTTCAGTTGCCTACAAATTTTGTACGGTCAGTTTATTTATTTTAGTTTGGTATATGTAATACTAAGTACTTATTTAGTGTTGGTTGGTGTTTAAAATTATTGATTGGTGTTTAAAATTATCAAGTTGTAAGTTACAATACAAATAAATACGATACAAACTACCTGGCTACTTGTTAGGTACTTTATAGCTTAAACTCACCATTTCCGACGATTTACTTATTAAGTAACTAACTACTTATTAAAAAAACACGCGTTATTAAATTTATTTTACTTAATTAGCTACATAATAGTTGTCCTATTTAGGTAGTTGCCCTTTATTGTGGCCATAGCATTTGAAACACGGACAAAGTGTAGGTATAAGTAGCTGAAAAACATAAGATGACCTGTCTTGTATGCAGTTGTGACGTGTTTGTTGTTGATTTGTATGTCCGACAAAACCTGTTGGTTGATGATTTGAAATGTATTTTTTTTTGTTTTTAGACCCAGTGGTTTCAGAGATGAAGGGGAATGGTAATTTTTTGGCTATTATTTTAAATAATTTCTAAAATAATTATTTTAAAATTACAAAAAATATATTTGAGATGCACACAATGAGCTCTTTCATTTTAAATGTAACACGACATATGTAGTTTGAAGGTACTTCCCCTACACGTAAAATGGGGATTCTTTTTTTTTCTTGCAAAACCCACCGTGTAGGATATCGTTAGATGGTTCGTTAAAAAAATATGAGATTTATTATTCTTGTGAAGTAACATGTACTTAATTAATATCGGTTCACTGTACTTAAGCGACATCAGTGGGGCTAGTATGATCGCTTATATGTCGGACATATAGCATTCGTCCCGTACTGTCAAGTATGTAAGTGCGAGAGAGACGAATGCTATATGTCCGACATATAAGCGATCATACTAGCCCCACTGGTGAGGTAGAACATTTTTTGCATCATTGAAGTATTTATGGCGTGACATCCCTAGGGCTACACGTGTCGCGTGTGAATGAATACAAGTTATGCGATAGACAGAGATGCAGAGAGTAGGCACGTTTCTTATGCCTAAACGCCGTTTTTGTTAGGAAGTGAAATTTCTGTACTTGTACTATTCCTTATTCTGTGCTTCTACTTATCTTTAAGCAATTTTGTGAAAGTATTTTTTAGTTATTATTTTGCTGTTTTGTATTGTTTCCTTAGATTCTTAGATTTAGATATTAGATTAAATTTTTGTTTTAAGTTTATCAGCGCCTTGGCAGTATGCTGTAATGCTGTTAAATTTTATTTTTAAATAAATTAATGACATTTCATACGATACAATGCGCACGTCCTGCGCACGCATTCGGTGTGGCTCGGCCTTTAATCTTGCTCTACTCGTATGTGCCAAAAATTGAGCACTCGGATCGGTATCGAGCATAACAAGATGCATAACGCTCCTGCTGCAAGAATATGTTAACAAAAGCGCGAAGGCCGCGTTACGTCTTTGGGGCCTATTGCATAACCACTAGTATGAAGAAGTACACCGAACTTATTATACAGGATGTTTGGCAGATGTATGGACACACGTATTTAGCGGATAGATGAGGTTATCTGTTACGAGGACAGGCACAAAAAATTCACTTTAGCCCAAAGATTTTTTAAAGGATTTTATCTTTTTTATTTTTCAAATACGCTTTTTGCATATAACTGAATTCGTAAGTTCTAGGATTTAGTCTAGTTTTTAATAATATAAAATTATTGTCCGTTTTCTTTTTTTAAAGTAATTGAGGTATAAAACCTTGAAAACACAAATCTTGAAAGCAGAGTATCTGCCAAACAACCTGTATATTTTAATACAATCGGAGGTCTCTTTCTAATTAAAGGGGTTGAAATGAAGTTTCCGCTAATACTTATGCATAGTAATATTTTAAATGCGAAATTAAATCTGTCAGCTACCTCTTTTTACCGCTTAGAGTCCGCTTAACGGATTGATATGATATTTGGCATGGAGATAGATTGAGACCCCAGGAAGGAGATATGATAGTTTTTTTTATCCCTTAAGGGGTTAAATGTTCTACGCGGACGGTCGCGGGCAAAAGCGTGTTATAATATGAGTTATTTATTATGCAACCTTGGTGTTGCGTATGCGTGTGCAATAAATGAGGTGTGAGTGGTTTCTGAAACCCCATCCGTGTATGTACAAAAGGGTCGATATCGACCGATAGATTTTTAAAAGGAGAGCATAAATTCGTTTGTATGGAGAACCGAGCGTCCTGCGCCCTCTTAAAGCCAGTGGTGCTACCAAAATCAAATGTTTTTGACGTAGTATTTAATGTTTTTTTTTTATTATTTTAAATAATAATAATGTCATAATACATAATCTTATTTTATATAACTTTGAAATTAATATTATATGAATGCAATACCTTCTATAAAAATAACTACTTAATATTACTAAAAAAATACAGCATGCAAAATAATCCAATCAAAGCACTGTACCACTAAATTGTTTTCCAAAGCATGTTTGTACAAAAGTTTGGAATAATAAAAGGCTATTTTATTTTTATTTTATTTATTTAATGTTCTAGATGAAATTCAAACGCTTAGCTTATTAATAAGTGTCCTACACATAGTCCATAGGTCCCAATTAAGTTTTGACTTTTTGTCAATTTGACAGAGTATAATTTATTCTGGCAAATTTTATATACATATACCCGGGCTTCAGGTGGCTATGGCCGTCTAGTAGCTATTTTTAATGTCATTGATTTATTTCATTGTTACACCTTTATGTTTATGACAGGATGTTTCGACAGGATTTTTATACACTTTTGTGTGGTAAGTAGTTAAATGTTGTCTACCCATATTTCTGTTGATAACTTGCTGAGACGTCAGTTTCTGCCCCGAATATGACCGATGAAACCCGTGTCGAACGAAACGTCGGCAATAAAGGTCAAGTAATAAATGTCAGGTTAGACGCGTAAACAAGTTTTTTAAAGTAGGATTTAATCCATTGGCCACTTGACTATATTATATAGACCCATTCTAAAAACAATTAGAGACAGCAAATGTTTGTATATTAGGACATTAATCCATAACTAAAGGCATAAGGGCCAAACTCAATTCGTCGCTAGCTAATTGCCCCTATATTATGATATGACTACACAAAATATATTCAAATCAACCGTTGTATGGAAAAATTCTTGAATTTCTGTTTTGGTCTTTTATTATAACGTAACAATTATATTGGTACTTTTTAATTTAACCTCGGACAAATAACGAAAGGAATTTAATTATTATTTCGAGTATCTTTTGTAATTTACAATTTAGTGTGACATCTTGATGGTTTAGTAAGATTCGTATAGTGACACTTAGAACGTGGTGTGGTGGTTACATTCACTTTGGTGAAACTAACTAGTTATATTGTAGGTATGAGTACTAACATGTGGAAAGTACCCAAATCATATTGACATTGGGAATGTCTCCTGTGCCAGATTATGCAAGATGTCGGACTTTTGGTATTTCTAATGACGAGGTTACATCACCAAGGTCGCTCATCTGCTGACATTTAACCACCTGACTCAGACTGACCGGTCAACATTAGCAAATGCCAACTTGTTACCAAGTTTTATCGCCTACAAATCAAATTATCTTAACCTCCTTTTATTTTATTAGTATTAAGAATCGTTGTATCGAGCGATTGAACATTTATTACTAATTTATAGACAAGGATCTGCTGACTATTACTTTTTTATTACCTACGAGTACTCGTATGTTTTATCTACTCTAATATTATGTCTAAATAAATAAAACAAAGTCGGGCTAGTTACACCATTACTCACGCAATGCGTCACGTGTAGCAAAATGACTTAAAATATTGGTAAAATGTAAATAGGTACCTAAACTAAATTGTTGGATAAACAATGTTTCGAATTCCGCCATGTTATTGCGCCAATTGGGGATTGACGATAGAAATTATGGCTTATTTTTCCTGAATGCCCCCAAAATTTAACAAAAATTTTTTTTTGCCATCTACCTTACACGTAAAGTGGGGATGCATTTTTTTTGTTGCATAACCAATGGTGTGTTATTGTTGAATAGCTAGTTTACTGCAACGTTTTAACTAAAAACATATTGTATAGAGTAGGTACTCACCGGTAGTACCTGTAGCCAGCGGGAGGTCCGAGTTCTTTGGACACTGGCACTGCCGGGCAGCGGAAGCCAAGGAAAGCTGAAACATTGTAATATTATAAAAAACTATGAATGTTACCAAAATGCGACGAAACATGTATTAAATTGTGTTCTTTAGAACAGTCGCTACCTTCGGCGTCACAATCGGCGACTTCGTCGGGCCATTCGCATCGGTAGCTCTCTGAGCTGAAAGCCAGACCCTCAGGACACATGAAGTCGTAACCTACACCGTTCACGCAGTTCCTGAACGCACTGCAGTTCTTTGCATCTCCCAACTTGTAGTAACCAAATTGATGGGGGCAGTCGTCTGTCGGCTGGGCAGGCTCTAAAATAAATTAAATACACAAATAAATGAAAACCCATTGCTGCAGCAGCAAGAAGCTACAATGTTCATGTAAATGTTAATGCGTGTCAGTAAAAGGTCTTTTATCTGACGCGATCTAAACGTTATTACTTAAGGTTTATCTACGCAATCGCAACGCTGAAAAGGCATATCTAATTTACGCATCTCTCTGCAGTTACCTGTGTAAAGATGCTAAAATGCTCAAACTTTATCGAAAACGCCGTCGCAGTAAAATGGCATTGCAATAACAACACGACAAAGTACTCGTACACTCAAATTGTTAAGTTGTATAAAGCGTGAGTCATATGATGAGACCAGGATGCTTAACATAAAGACGCGCGAATAGCATTTATTATTCATCTCACATGAATCTTAATTTTATATTGGGTAGACGTCTTACAGAAATAAATACGCGTTGAAAATTTACCTTAGGCATGCTCACGGTAATATAGTTTATACTCACGTAAAGCTGACCGTTCAAGGCACTGGACCTCATTGGGGTATTGGCATGGATATGTCGTGAAGAGCGCGTTAGCATTGAAAAGTAAACCGTCAGGGCAGGTCTTTTCTTCGGCGGTTCCATTCTGAAAATTAACTTACAATATTATAAAAATTCTAGGTAAACAATAAACTCAAGACCGGAACGAAGGCAAAGGCACTCCAAGAGCTAGAAGACACAGACACTTTGGGACTATGTCGCTTTCACCCGTTAGACACTTACTATGAAAGTTTAAACATGACTTTAAAAAGCGACAACGGTGTTCAGCCCCTTGTAAGGCCGACGGTACTTATCAAAGTTCTTACTATGCACTCGATGTACCGATCGCAACTTCCCGACACGGGATACCGCTCATTTAACTCCTTGCAGGAGCCAGCGCTAGATCTGGAAGGCTGCTGCTGGAATTGGCTGCTCCTGGTGGGAGCCTGTTGGAAGCCAGAAGACTGACTACTAAATGTAGGCTGGCTCTGGCTCCTAGATACCCCAACATTGCCAAAGCTGGAAGAGGCTTGCCTCTGGCTATTTCCAAAACTGCTGAAAGCGTTGGCCTGGGTCTGAGTGCGTGTGTTCCCAAAGTTTCCGAAAGCGTTTTGCTGGCTTTGAGGGCGGGAATTACTGAAGCTACCGAAAGCATTCGAACTCTGCCTATCATTGAAACTGCCAAATTGACCGTGCGCTGTAACAAACAATACATTTTGTAAAACTTCAGATATTAAGTTAAAATTACATAGTTTCTTTAAGATTCGTGTGAAATGACAGTTAAAGTTTAATTTGTTTTTGTTAAATGTGGCGTGATTATAAATTAATGTGTAAAACAATGTTTTCAGGGTATTCAAATACGACGAAATGGGCTACAACTGTACGTATTCAATTCATAAATATTTTTATTCAACTGTGAATGTTTGTGTGTGTGTGTGTATCTACGATGTGTGAGCGTCGGAGGGAGAAAATTCCTCTGAAACCGTACCGTACGCGGCCATTTAGGTAATATGGCCCTGAGATAAAGATATTATAGGTACCTAATTATTTAATTAATGTGATGATACCGTTTTAAGGTCACATTTTTACTGATTCACTTGCATGTAGAGAGACTTATAGAGAGAGAGAGAGAGAGAGAGAGAGAGCCCTGTAGAGTTCTGCAAACTTACAATAATGAATTTGGAACGAACTCATGAATAAAGCCGAAATGACCCGTAACAGAAGATTGTATCTTTGCAGTCTAAACGGTCTAACGGCCTTCATTTGCAATGAAGGCACCAACGATGTACGTAACATACACAACTTGTTTATCATTATTATTGTTTATGCATTAAACACCACGTGTTCAATTACAAACCACAATTATACGTAACCAGTTGGATTGTGATGTCAATTCACCTCTAATTAAGAGCAATGCCGCCATTGTTTTCACATGGACTAGCTAATTAAAGAGATTCATTAGATTCATTCTTTCATTAATTTTAATTCATCATTGTCTCTGTAATCCTATCTCACAGTACCAAATCTATCAAATGTTTGTAATTTTTATTTTTAACAAATATGTTGCAATAAATCCGCCTTCTCAAACCTGTTCTCTTCGATTTGACGACCAGTTTAGCAGTAGTGACCCTGTCTACTAAGCTGGTGGTCCCGAGTGTGCCCGAGTTCGAATCCCGGTCAGAAAAATTATTTCTGTGATTCTGATGATCACGAACACGAATAATTGGGTATTGGATGCCAGGAAAATGGTTATTCCCATAAATTAATTCCTCATTCTTACCAGTAAATTGTACCAAAACGATATCAAACTTGGCCTAGTAGCTACAGTAGACAAAATTATAGCACTGACTAGACCTTGGGAGTGGACCTTTCTTCCCTCTGTCTTTAGGGGGTAGCCAGGGGTTTTTTCACGCGATCGAATGCTGATAGCGATCCCGCGGAATCCCCCTCGCCTCGACAAGACGGAGCCGGCACTAGTTGGGGTTTTAGACGGCAGTCTAAGGCGTTTGCTGCGGTTAGTCCGTCATATTACCTGACGGTATATTACGAGTGGGATGCATAAATGCATTTCCCCTTCATAAAAAAGGGGGTAGCCAGGGTTTGATTGCGTGGATAGGGAACTTGATCTGCTTAGTTTCACGTAAGGAACAAAAAAGGAGCAAGCTTTCTTCTTTTCAGTGTCATTCCAAGCAATTTAAATGTAATAAATAAATGGTCAGTCGATTTTTACGATTAGTGTCGGGTAGAAAGGGGGTGATGCTATTCTACTATTTCTACATCTCACAATGACGGCATACTTGTCTGACATACACATTACTTAAAGATACTTTTGAATTTATGTTTTACACCATTTTTTGGGCGCAAATGAGGCTAAAACTCACGATTTAGGTATTTTTAATTTGGCATGAAAAGGGTAAACCGTCAATCTATTGCAACTCTACTCGTGGGAAGATATTTTTGAATGGACTTAACGTGTATATATTTTAGAGCTATATATTATAGAGCTTACTGTACCTATGCTGTTAGTAGATTCGTTTAGTTCGTACTTTTAGGCTTAGGCCGCGGTCTGAACGCCAGCGGGCAGCGGGGCGGCAAGCGGGCGCTGATAGATGTCAGCGAGTTCAATTCAATGTATATGCGCCCTCGCGCCGCCCTACAGTGTGCCCATAGGGTTTTTACTTAAATATAAAATTTCATGGTAATATTTTTTTTATAAAAAGTCCTTCATTATCTACACAATATAAACAAATTTCAAATAATCGGGCCACTACTTTAGTAGATAATAAATAAAAACGATTTTCCTTTTTTTTAATTATCTCAAAAATCACGACGATTTTGGGGCTGATATTTGGTGAAATCACAACGTATATAAAGGTAATTATCCGAGTAAAAGGAAAACCATTTTCTCGTCAAAGGCAGTTTCGCCATACAAACACGGCTATACCCTTTAATGTTTTCATATTTGAATCAGCACTAACAGTGAATTGAATGTCTCAACAGTAGTTTGAATGAATGAAAAGTTTGTACTCACCTAATGCGCAGGCACTCAAAAAACACACTAGACTGATCATCGCGTACGTACAGCTCGGGGTAAGCGCGGTGCACGAGTGGCGCTGGCGACCCGACCCGGGGACCCGGCGAGTCGACTCGACCTTGGGGACAGACCGATTGCTACACGGCCTCATCTCATCTCACCGCGCCCCGTCTTACGACAACGAGGTGTGATGAATCTGTATGTCCTGCGAAAAAGTTGGGAATGCGAAATAATTTTACCATGACGTCGGGTTCAGCAGTAGACATCTTTCGGCTGATGATGTTGGGTTCAAGACAATCCACGAATTCTGTGGGATTCTTTACTTATGCATGCCACATTTGTAAAGATGTGTAGGTAATGGGAGCATTTCATATATAGGATTCCTGAAAATAAGCAAAATGGAAGATTTCTGTCGTAAACATACCCTTATAGTTTCGCCATGTCCATCCGCCCGTCCGTCGGTCCGTCCGTGGTTTAGCACATAACCATTACTTCAACAAAGCAGTAATTTGACATAGGTATGCATGTCAACCACGCTGGCCAAACGGTAAAATAAAAGTGAATAAGTAATAGATTGTATGACTAGGATCTAAAATAAGTCATACTCGTATTATTACCATGACTAGATGAAAGCCCGGCTTCGCTCGGGTGAAATAAATAAGAAAAAAATAAAGAAAACATTTATTCGTGACAGTTATGCAAACGACAAAAGAAATTGTGTACAAAAATTTATAAAATAAAAACATTTCAACAACGGATTATGATGAAACTTCGTACCTATAGAAATATAGTCTGTAGTCTGGATATGGAATTGGGAGTAAAAGATTACGCTGACATACTTTAATCCTAAGTATTTTTATAAGGGTAGTATTTAAAGGCACATAAAAAAAATTTACACCATAATCAGTACTGATTTGTATAGCTACAATATTAATCGTTCATTAAAATTCAGTTCAGATGTGCAATTTATTGTTAAATATTGATATTGATGTGCCAGTAAGTATTTTTGGTGCGAAGTCAGGGGGTGCTACCGCGAACTTCGAAAATTGAACTTCGCAGCGTGCCGTCCCTTTCACTCTTGTGTTATATACTATATGACGAAAAGGGACGGTACGATACGAAGTTCGATTTTCGAAGTTCGCGGTAGCAGGCCGGAGGGCCTACCGCGAACTTCGAAAATCGAACTTGGTGTCGTGCCGACCCTTTCACTCTCATGTTATACACTATATCAGGGGTTCCCAAAGTGGTCCAGGTGGACCCCCAGGGGTCCACAGGAGACTCGACGGGGGTCTACGTTGGCGTGTCAAAAAAATTGGGGCTTTGGGAATATGGTAGAAATGTGGTGTAGGGGGTCTACCGGAACCAGTAAACGTTTGAAAGTGGTCTATAAGTAAAAAAAGTTTGGGAACCCCTGCACTATATGATGGAAAGGGATGGTACGATACGAAGTTCGATTTTCGAAGTTCGCGGTAGGCTGAGCTGCTAACGCGAACGAAAACAAATGAAGTTCGTGTATCGCCCTCTCTGTCGCACTTGCAAATTCGATCGACACAGAGGGAAATACACGATTTTCGTTCGTTTTCGTTTCTTGGTAGCAGCTCTCTATTTCCGCCAAATTTTATTCAGTGGGGCCCTTTACACTCAATATTATGTGTCAATATTATCGCGATTTCCAAAATTGTATGGGGTCTGTTACACGCTTAATATTTATCGTGGTTTTCAAAATCGTAGGGATTTTTCTTCAATATTCATTAAAGAGCACGTGATACGGATCGTGATATGAGTATATCGCGTGATAGTAATAACCATGTAACATGCCCCTATGGATGTTACTTCAATATTCAGTGTTTCGCGTGATAATAATAACAGTTGGTAATATTTTCTCCAATTAATGGAAGCTATATAACAACTTGTTCCGTTTTGCCAAAGGTATTTCGCATGCCGATACGCGCACCATCCAGGAATAGGAGCCGTCAGACCAGAGGGCCTACCGCGATCTAAAAACGAAATATTTCCCTCTCCGCGCACGAATGTGCAAGTGCGACAGAGAGAAATATATATTTCGTTTTCGGTTCCCGGTAGCACTTCAGTCCGAGCGCGGCGGATGGTCGAAGAAAGTCGAAGAACATTCCGTGTGTCGTCTGTCACACATCACACATATAATTTTTTAACTTCCCATGGACCTATGAACTTGAAATTAGTTGATAATGTTTATTATGACGTATATTTTACCAAAAATATCAATATATTGATAAATTACATTTGTTTTTTAGTTGCACGGAACCCTCAGTGCGCGAGTCCGACGCCTTGGCCGGTTTTTCTTACATTTTGAATTTTATTTCTCATATAGTAAAATACCCTATTCGTTTTAAAGTTGACGCCCGAGGGCCTACCGCGAACCAAAAACGAACTATTTTCCTCTCTGTCGTTCGAATCTACATGGGCGAGAGAGAGGCAGATACTTCGTTTTCGGTTCGCGGTAGCACCTCTAACGTCCGAGCGCGGCGAACGGCATGAGCTGGGGGTCTACTAAGAAATTGTAAATCCTAACTTCGTATGGTACCGTCCCTTTCACTCTCCTGTCGTACACTATATGAGTGAAAGGGACGGCACCATACGAAGTTCGGGTTTCGGAGTAGACCCCCAGTACCACTAAGTCATGAGAAAGAGCGAGATAGGGATAGAATTTTGCTAGACGTTTAAAAGCCATAAGTCACCTAGTAGTTTGTCACAACAAAATAGAGACACAGCTTTAAGATGGCAGACAGACTCAGCAAACATTCAAGTGGTGTCCTTTACATAATTAATATTATCACAATACTGGGGTGTCAATATTATCGCAGTATTCAAATTTGTATGGATTCTGCTTCAATATTCACGTGACACTAAAGCCGGGTCCCCAGCGCCATGTTTTTCTTGTTCGCAAACATCAAACATGTTATGTTGGATTTTTGGTGCAGTGGACCGGCCTTAACATTGAGGCCACGCCTATTTTGTGTTCGAAAAACATGTTTGATGTTTGCAAACACGAAAAACATGGTGCTGGGGACCCGGCTTTATCGTGATATGAATGTATCACCTGATAATAATAACCATGTAACAGGCCCCATACATTCGCTTTGAAGGCGGTTGTTGTGACAATCAGCCTCGCTAGCACGATAGCTTATACCGTTACGTTTTATTTGACGTTTTAATAAATTTCGGCCATATAACGTGACGATATAAGTTATAGTGCTAGCTAGGCTGATAGGTGTATAGAACGCTTGAAAACTACAAAAACAAAACGCTGCAGACGCGGCTAGCCGAATCCACGCCCAGCAACCTGGCCAACACACCGGACGCAAACATAGTTTACAATTTCCGAACGTACCCAACCCAACGCTGTCAACAGTATCTTCTTAGTAGTCTGTGCTGTCAACCAACGAATTTAATATGGCCGACCTTTTGTCGTAGAATTAACACTTTTTAATGCAAAATACGCGACAATCCGAATTTTGCGGATACATATGTTCAACTCGAAATCGTTATTTTTATACGTTCTTCAATTTGAGACAGGTCTCGTTCGGGTCTACCGTACCCCTGCACGAAATTATTAATATAGATATGGTTATTTTCCCGAACGAACTGAGGAAAGGGCCGAGGGTGATAATTCAAGGGGTAATATTGGCTTATAGCACACAATAAGTAATATAGTACACGTCTTTTAGACCAGAGTCATGCACTCTTCTTTTCCTCTTCGATTGCGATAAAATAAATAAACAAAGATTGTCCTCCCAAAAATAACAATAAATTCCATAGCGAACATATGTATAATTTGGCGGCAATGGTGCCTGTTCTTTAATCGACTTCAAGATTTCAAAAGAGGTTCTCAATTCGGTTTTACGTTTTTTTAAATGTTTGTTACTCCAGAACTTCGTCATGTCTGAACCGATTTTGATAATTCTTTTTTTGATTGGTAGTATATTTATATTCAAGTTGGTTCCGTTTTTGACAAAACGCAGTTCTGATGATGGGATCCATGAGGAATCGAGGGAACTCCTCAAATCTTAAAGGCAAACATATAGTGATTATTGTTTTTTTTTCAACAAATCAAGGATTTTCATACAAAAATGTGATATTTGATGAAGTGGAACTGCTGATGATGATCAGAACTGAACTCTTCAACGACGAAAAGTTCACGTTGGGCGATTTGTCCTCCCAGGTGTGTTTGTGAAGCAAGTTCTATTTTCACGATTAATTTTGGTCATGCTTGAGTTCTGATGATGGCATCCATGAGAAATCGAGGGAACTCCTAAAATGTGAAAGGCACACATATAGTGATTTTAGTATTTTTATGAACAAATCAAGCATTTACATTTAAAAAGTGACATTTGATGAAGTAGAACTGCTGATGACGATCAGAATGGAACTCTTCAACGACGCATAGTTCACGTTTGGTGATTTGTTCTCTTCGTTATGTTTGTCAAGCAAGCTAGGTTTTCAAGACACATTTTTGTCAAGCTTGAGTTCTGATGGATCCTCCATGAGGAATTGAGGTATTTAGTCTTCTACTATTATAAACATTCTTATAGCCATTTTTATTTCATTTTATGGAATCTAAGAGTGCACCATCTAAGTATAGGTAATAATCTTTCACCGGCCTCACCCATTAAACTCGGTTTTTTTTTCAAAAAAATATTTAAAACTGCTTTGACACACAAAATATTGATAGCGCGAAAAAACGCCACTGACCTGCCATTGAACACTTCAAAGAGTAGTTGTGCGAAACATTTAATTATTTTATGAAACCTGCTGTTACCTAGTTTTAATGGGGTGCAAATTCCGTACTCACACCAGGTGGTGGTGGTGGTGATTGTGGTGGTGGTGGTGGCGTTGGTGGAGGTGGTTCTCGGTATAATTACGGGCAGAATTTTGTCGTGGGTGCCTCAGATAATCGAGGTCAGCAGGAACATGTTTGCTTCAATGGGTTCTCTCCGCAGACTCCGTAACTTCTTGGTTCTTGTCACTAAAATTGCGCTTGCTCGATCCCTTCTTGTCGTCAGACGGTGCTGACGTTTGCTATGTCGATCTGTCTGAGATCCAGCTAAACAAACTAAATATTTGGCTTGCGCAAATACGTTTCTCAATTTCGTTCTCAGCTAAGTGGCTTCCTATTCGTCACCGTCCCGATGCTCGTATTCTCGCCTTACTATTCAGCATACTTTTCGTCCCTAAGTACTCCTGGATATCTCCATCTATATTCGGCTCTCTTTCATCTGTTCTTCACAATACCAACTTCTTGCTCCACCACGCGTATTAAATTCTAGAGTGTTCGGCTCTTAAATTCCTTCCATTCTCCCTGCCAAGACGCGCTAAATCGACTGCGAATCGATTTTTAAATCCCAACTTTTTATCAAATCCCGGGGTCGGTTTAATACCTAACGAGCCTCATTCATCAATTCACTGACGAGGTTTAAGGATTTTGTCAAATCACTAGTCTAGTGAAACAACAAATCGAGTTGACCGTTTTAGGCGATTTTATCGTTTCTCTATACTATTTCAGGGATTTGATCAAATCACTGGATATTTTTAAGGAAATGATGTAGCCATTTAGCCATTTTAATATCCTGCGTGATATGATCACATCCCTTAGGGATTGGATCAAATCCTGTTTCGATCTTAGCCCTGCAACATATATAATAATGAATAATTTTAAAAGAATAACTATAACAGCTAATTCGACATTTTCAGTTAACGAGTAATAGCAGAACTTAAAAAATGCATCTGGAAAAGCCAAACCAAATTTTCGTACATTTTCCATTGGTTACTTAGATAAAGTTGTTCATTGTGTTAAGTCAAACACATAGTTCCTAAATATGAGTATGTGAACTTTGAAGTCCTCATAATGTGACGGGTGTGGAACTATGGAACCCTACATTGGGCGTGGTCCAAGACAAAACACCGGCCAGATGGGTTTTTTTACATACAAACCTACAGTCGGGCTCCTTTTGATACCCCAATGACTTAAAATCTATTTTAATAAGCCTTTCACGAGATTTTGACTTCCGAAAATCACTATTATTACACTGACTGACTCACTCATCATAATGTTTGACTACTTCCAATTGAAATTTGGCATACAGCTAGGTAATAGTGTTAACTGTGTTAGTAATATTCTCAAAACGTATATTTATTTTCCCGCGCCGGGAGTAGGTAATTTGAGCGCCCGCTTGTAATTGAATACTTAGTCTATTTATTGAAATACTCTGTCTCGTATTAACGGATCAGGCCACATGTGGTTAAGATGGTACATAAACCAGCCGGTCGCAAGCCCGGAGAAAGAGGAGCGCATTGGTCGTGCTTACATAATGGGGGAATTTTCATTTTAGCACCAAGCCCAAAAACTCGGGCCCTTCCAGTCGGCTGTGGGCAGAGGGGTGGGTGCGGGTTGGGCTTGCAAGCGGACTAAAGCCTTATTTCCACATGTACCAAACTCGTAAGCGAGTTTCACTACATTGCGCAGTTTGACAGATCGATTGAATTTATTATACCACGGTATACCGCAAACAGATACTTTAAGGGACGGGGACCACGGTCTGCGGTTTTCTTGGCGGAAAGGGAAGAGCGGAGGACGTGGAAAGTTGGAAACCCTGGGGTGTCATGGCATGGAGTGAGCCAAGTTCTGCTCATAACAGGAATCCAAGGTAATGGCATGAGATAGCGAACCCTTTAAGCCCAAAAGCCTTAGAGAGATCACAGAATACTCCAGTGGCGTCGTGTGACTCTTCCCAAGACTACATTTTTTTTAAATTTAACTTGCACCTGCATCTGTAGTTGACCGACCCTTCGCAAAGCCGAACTGTTGTACGTGCAAAATATTGTGAGAATTAAAGTGAGAAACCAATGTGTAAGCATTATTTTTTCGAATATTTTGCTAAACGCAGGTAGGATAGAAAACCCCCCCCTAAGTGCGTGTCGGGTCACGTACAGAGAAGGGTTCCGTACAGACACCTAAATATACATTTAAAACCACAATACAGTAAATCGAAAAAGGTCGTATCTTCATAGGGAAGTCACGGCACTTACGCCCTTTTGTTTGAGCAAGACAGTTTTTCAGCAATAACTCAAAAACCGTTAGATCTATCTTGTTCAAACCAAAAATCATTGAAAGTATTTATAATTGTACATCATCTTGATTTCGTTCAGAATTTTATACCTCATTGTTTGGAAATTATATATTGCCACCCACTTTCCCGGTCGGTATTTAGTTGGTAACGAGCGAAAGCGAAATTTAATAATTTTTAAGAAAAAAAACCGACTTCAATGGGGGAGGCCGGTGAAAGATTATTATACTTAGATGGTGCACTCTTAGATTCCATACAATAAAATAAAAATGGCTATAAGTATGTTTATAATGGTAGAAGACTAAGTATCCTCAATCCCTCATGGAATCATGGAAAAACCTTGTTTGCTTGACAAACAAAACGAAGAGAACCAATCGCCAAACGTGAACTACGCGTCGTTGAAGAGTTCCGTTCTGATCATCATCAGCAGTTCCACTTCATCAAATGTCACATTTTTGTATGATAATGCTCGATTTGTTGTAAAAAACACAAAAATCACTATATGTTTGCCTTTAAGATTTGAGGAGTTCCCTCAATTCCTCATGGATCCCATCATCAGAAATCAAGCATGACAAAAATAATCGTGAAAATAGAAATAGTTTAACAAACACAGCTAGGAGGACAAATCGCCAAACGTGAACTTTTCGTCGTTGAAGAGTTCTGTTCTGATCTTCATCAGCAGTTCCACTTCATCCAATGTCACATTTTTGGATGCAAATGCTTGACTTGTTGATAAAAACACAAAAATCACTATATGTTTGCCTTAAAGATTTGAGGAGTTCTCTCAATTCCTCATGGATCCCATCATCAGAACTGCGTTTTGACAAAAACGGGACCAACTTGGATATATATACTTATAATCAAAAAAATAATTTTCCAAATCGGTTAAGAAATGACGGAGTTATGGAGAAACAAACATAAAAAAAAAACATACAACCGAATTGATAACCTCCTCTTTTGAAATCTTGAAGTCGTTTAATAAAAGACAGTCGAATTGGGATATATATTTATTTATACAATTTCGTGCTATGTTTATAACCCATACTTACATTACAGTGTGAATGAATAGCGTCATCGAGTAGAGACAAGTTGAATTGATTATAATGATTATTAGTATTCGACGAACGGGAATTTAATCCACTGTATTTTACTGAAAGAGAAGATATTTTCGTTAACTTTATTTAAGTTTGATGGCGGCCAGCCACTTGTCTATGGTTGTCAAAAGAAGATGGTTGATTTATGTTATGTCAGAGTATGACTTTTCATTATTTTCTATTGTCCTCATAAAAATATTGTAATTTATTTATTTAATTATAGGAGACCTGTTTAATGAAAGTATTTACATAATTAGTCTTCACTAGTAGGTCCCCTATAATATCAACACATTTTACAAAACAACATAATTTTTAGCCTTAGAAATTAGGCTGGTTGATCGCTTTTGGAGGCCGATTTAAACTGAGTGTTAATTGTTGTACAAACGCCAGAACAATTAACTGGCCATTTGTGACTCTTATTTATTGTAATACGCATAAATTGCATGAATGGGCATTCTACTCTGTTGGCGATGGTGCATGAGTCATACACAGATTTAAGTATTTCTTGTGGACATTACTGAAGTTAAAGGCTTTAAGGCCATATCTTTGTTAGACGCATAAATGGCGTCCCAGTTTCTATAAATTTATAAGTCACAGCATCAAAAGTAACTACGCATTTGGAGAGGTCAAAAGTCTTTATTATGAGGAAATAAGAGCTTTTGACCTCTTGGTATAAGTAGCTACTTTTGATGCTGACTGTACATCCCTACGCCACGGGCCACCGCGGGGCGTGACGATACTCCTCGCTCTCCCTCGGGCTCCCATTATTAACATATTATACCTATGTGAGTACATGATGTCCCACGGCTATGCTACATGTACGGGAAGTACAATTAGGTAGGAAATTTTACTGAAAGAAGACTTCATGGACCCGGGTATGTCCTAAAACTACGACCAGGACCACCGCGGGATAGGCAGCAGCATCCCTGGAGAGAAGATACTGCGATCGCCAACCGGCATGCCAAGCGTGGCGATGAAGGCATTTACTGCCCATTAAATTGGAGGGAGGCCTATGTCCAGCATTGGACATCCTTGGGCTGATATGGTATGCTGGCATTCAAAGATTTTTTAAAATCTCTTGCCTTAACAAGGAATCGAACATTGCCTGGATCGTCCGCATATAAACTCCGTATTGATTTTTGCGGATGCGGATGTTGGATTTAATGCGGAATTTTCCCTCCTGCGGATGCGTATATGCGAATATCCGCGACAACGCTGATTGAAAACACTCCTTACTGTTGTACCTATTAGTCTAACAATTCGACAATTTATACGTAGATGGGAAAAACTAAGGTGTGAACTGTGAACCTGGAAAACAAATGGCAGTACTTATGGAACTCTCATAATAATTTTTTTCATGCGGCCCTGTTTCGGTACAGATATTGTGTGAATTAAAACCACTTTTATAATTAAAATTACAGGTAAATTACTTTCGAGACGTTTTTGCATCTGTAGTAGTATTTGTATATTTACAGGGACACACGTACACGTTGACGTATACAGACACACGTCAACGTGTGTGTCAGGCTGGCTACAGAGGTCACAACTACAAATGCAAAACCGTCGCGAAAGTAATTTACCTGTACATTTCTGGTTTTTGTGTACCTAAATATAGTCTGGCAAAAAAGTGTAGGAATTAAAAAGTGGCAACACTGTAATGTCGTCCCTTTTTTCTTAGATTGATATGAAAGGGATGACACTACAGTGTTGCCACTTTTTAATTTCTACACTTTTTTGCCAGACTATAGGGATTGATTCGTAACTCCCATGCGAGTCACTGTGGCCACGCGGTAGCGTTCGAAACATTCGGTAACGTGACTCAACGGGGATATCAAATGGGGCCGTTTACACGGTGATTATAATCAAGCAACACATTTATATCACAATATATGTATGTATGTAAAATTCTTTAATGTACTTTTTACAAGAACATATATACAAAGTAGGTAATAATATGTATATGTATGTGTGTTGTATAATATACGTTAATATTGAAGCAATTTACTTACTTGAGCGTTTTGGCACTATCACAAATATCCATGATTGGCATACCAAGTTTAGGAAACCCTCTTATTTCGGGGAAAGGGTGAGGGCCTTCATACTCGCGGCATTGAAATCTTAAATCCATGCAAATCGTGTCGAAGTTCACTTCTGTCAGGTCCGTAGCCACCTGGGCGTTATTGCCGTAATACTTACATAAGACGTCAGGGCTGAAACACACAATCTTACGTTTATATTTAAATATCTACACTTTGGTTACGAACATATCACCAAAAAGGTAAATTAAAAATCGGCCAAGGTGTGTCGGATCACAGTCAAAGAAGGGTTCCGTACCGACACCTACTATATATACAGAATTCTATTTAGAGACCAAAGTGGGTCGCCACTACAAAAAAAAAAAAAGTTTACAGTGGTATTAATCTAAATATGAAAAAAAAACTGCACTGATATAATCTATTTATTCGATAAAATAGCAGATCAAATGTGTGTAGCTTGTTGATGATAATGATGTTGATTACGATACGACATTCGGTTGTTCGTATTTTAACATGATTTTAACCCATCATTTCCTTTAAATAGTCGGTTTTTAAATTCGAAAGATTAATCTGACAAATGAATGATTTAAGAATGAAATTTCTATAATTTAATAAACAAAAGTATTAATTTTTTTTCGACAATTCTTCGACATAATATCGTAATCTGTTGAATAAAATAAAAATCAGCCAAGAGCATGTCGGGCCATGCTCAGTGTAGGGTTCCGTAGTTGCCCTCGACGCCCAATGAACTCAATAAAATAAAAAACAGTAACAAGCAGGAGCAGGAGCAGGTATTCCCTGATACCTTTGCAGCGTTTCAAACGTCTTTTACTAAGAATTAGAGGCTATAGGTTTCAAGTCCGCTATAGGTTTCGTTGAATGTCTTTATTAAGCTTTTTTTCACGATTTTTATTTTTTATTTTTTGAACACTTACCTAGTCCTTTGTCCGTCTTTTGGAGTGATTATTTCCGAAAATATTCACTTTATCAAAAATATTTAATGAAACCTCTATTTATTTTGAAATACCTATCCAACAATATCCCACACCATAGGGATGCAGCAAAAAATATACTCCCATTTTACGTGTAGGGGAGGTACCCTTAAATATTTTTATTAATATTTTATTTTACGACTTTGTCAGCTTTATTGATTTATATCTCCATACCAACAGCTTTCTAGCACTAACTATCGCAGAGCAAAGCCTCGGATAGACAGACGGACAGAAAGACAGACAGTTGACTACGGAACCCTAAAAACAGACTAAACAAGTACCTAATTTAGAAGACCTAATTCTAAATTTTAATTGTCAACCTGACTAATAGAAGAGAAGAGTTCTAAAATATCTCACTTTTTTTTAAAATACACACACAGTTGCACACTGCGCAGCGCCGCGGCGCAGCGCTTGCATTTAAGTATTTTTTTCAGTTTTTGTCTTAAGATTTCATAAATTATGAATGTGGATGTTTTATTCTTTGCCTTCAAGTATATGCTTACCAATTTGCAAACCTGTAACACATGGATTATAGGAGTCCTCATACAAAATTCAACCCCCTTTTTACTACTTTTTAACCCAATTCTGCACATTTTTTATAGCCTATAAACTAGCTGGGGATTTTCTCGACAGATTAGTAAAGTTTGCATCAAAATCCGTTCAGCCGTTTTCACGTGATGTGCGGTCAAGTAAACAGAAAGAGAAACGGTCAAAAATTCTAAAATTGTTGGAACGTGTTCTATTATCGATTTGAAGTATCGTCAGCCAACTCTTTTTCGAATATCTTCCATACAGAGTTTCGACCCTCTTCATAGTCTTCAGCTTTATTATATGTATAAGATAAGATAGATGCAGAACTTTGCACCGTTAATCAAATAGTTAACTTCGTTAAACGCTAATCCGTTAAATTCGTTAAAAGTTAGAGTTACATTTTGAAAGTTTTGACGGAACTTAACGTTATTAGTTAATCCGTCAACTGGTTATTGAAATTGTATTTTATACACTTTGGGTTACTATACGTAATCTATATATATAAAAGAAGAAGTCCAGACTGACTCATCAACGCACAGCCGAAACTACTAAAGCTAGAGAACTATTTTTTGTACAGTCGGTTACGTTTATAGCGTAGGCTAGGGATAAGAAAGGATTTTGGAAATTCATCCCCTAAGGGGGTAAAAAAGGGATGAAAGTTTGTATAGGAAAAGTATTTTTTTTTGACTTAGAAACTTGAAATTGCGTGTAGAGGCTCTCTGTTTAAATATATCAATAGCGTATATCAGCGTTTTTTGAAATTCTTTCTCAAAAGAGGTGAAAAAGGGATATTAAATTTTGTATGAGGAGCAAATATTTTTGAAGTCAGAGATTGGAAACTCCGTATATAGACTCTCTGTTTAAATACAACAGATACGTATTTCAGCGTTTTCTTAATAAAGGGGTGAAATGGGGGTTCAAAGTTTTTACTGTTAGAGATTTGAAACTTCGTATATGTATAGACTCTCCGTTTAAATATCACAAATACGGTACGTCTGATGTGATAAATAACCAAAATATAAATTGTTTATGGTATCATTAAGTCATTAATTAACATAAGAATAAAGTTTCTATGATTTAAGAATTTAATAGTAAGTAAAGTCAACAGGTGGCGTTGGTAGTACTAATTTAATTATCTTTCAAGTCATTTTCTTAATTACTTTACTTCCCGTTTTAAAATAATTTGGTGTACATATAAGAAACGAACAATGGCATTTGATGATGATGATTTATATTTTTTTACTTTTCAAGTTGAGAGCGCCCAAAACAAATCTTTCGATTCCGTCATGCAAAGTGATGACCCCGTACACTATCCCGTGGAGTTCTTTAATAGTTTAAACCCTTCTAGCCTTCCACCTCACGTACTAAATGTTAAAGTTGGAGCACCTGTTATGTTAAAAGGGAATCTTAGACCGCCTAAATTATGTAACGAAAATAAAAACTCCCCATAAAAACATTATCGAAGCTACAGTAATCACAGGTAGCGCTCGAGGCGAAATAGTGTATATTCCTAGAATACCGATAATTTCATCAGACTACCCGTTCGAGATCAAAAGAACTCAATTCCTTCTTACGCGAATCGTATCCACGTGATTTTTTCTGTCACACAAATTTGAATTCCCTGTTTCGCCCTATGGTTAGTTCAATTTATTTGTAGGTATATAAATTTATTTTAAAGAATTATCGAAAAAACAATTAAGCAAAAAATAACAAATTAATTAAAAACTAAACTAACTTAATCTACACAATCATAAAAAGAAGACCCCGTCCAGTAGATCCGTCTGCGGCATGGAGCCCATAACGCTGGCGGCGTTACCTCTCTGTATTGCTAAAGAAATACGTTGTGAGAGGTAAGCGCCAGCCCTATAGTCCCCTGAAGCGTCGACGAGACGTCTACCCATAGCCTTCATAAAACTATGGTTGACTGCCAACAATATTTTCTTAGTATTTTTTTATGTCACAATAATTATGCGTGCCGGACTTTCTATAATAATTTAATGTTTCATCGATCTCATATTAGCCTGTACACTAAAATAAGTATCGCATGAACTCGCTTATGTGCCTTAAGTTTTGGCTGGTCCGCAATTCAGCACATTTTAGGTTGTGTTTTTTTTGCTATGTTTTAAACCACTATCCTTTTGAAATGCTGAGGTACCGTCTAGAAAATTTCAATTTGGCCGGTGTCGGGAACTCCACCTGTCTCTTCTTCTAATAGTCTAGCATGAGGCCTTATAAATGTTGCCTCTTAACAGCATCGGGCAACTGACAGAAAAAAGTTGACCTAATTTATAAAAATTGTTTTGTTATTGAAGAAATGTCTATAACAAAAATGTCATCGTCGCCTTCGTCATCGTAACGATATCCCAATTTCATCTTAAAGGAGCCCGGGCCCACATGCTACCTAATTCCTACTATTTGCGTAGGCACTAGTTTTTGAAAAAGTACCTGCCACTCAACCTTCCCAGTTTGTGCTTTAAACCTATAGGAGCAAAATAAAACCACCTTACTTAAGCATGTCCCAGCAGTTCAGAAGGTTTTTAATGCAAGGCGGCAGATTTATAGTCCCGATATTGATGGCTTCAAAGTAATCAGTCATTGGATTGTAAACATCTTCTGGATTAAATAAATACCCCGAGGCAATTTTCGTCCCTGTATAAACATTTGAAGGTTCGTCAGGGACAGTATCCGATTCCGAATCACATTCCGCCACTGTAAGCAACAATCCTTACTATAAGTACCTGCTTTTTTAATGTATATAAATATTGGGGGACAATCTTACACAAGTCGATCTAGTCCCAAACTAAGCAAAGCTTGTATGTACTATGGGTACTACACGACGATATTCATACTTATATATAGATAAGCACATACAAAACATTTAAGACTCGGGAACAAATATTCATGCGCATTACACAAAATAACAGGGTACACCCAAATAATGCCCTGACCGGGATTCGAACCCAGGACCTCCGGCTTCGTAGGCAGGGTCACTACCAACTAAGCCAAAGTGGTCGTCACTTTGGATAAATAATTAAATAATATGGCTATAAATATTAATAATATGGATATATAATAAAATAATATTAGGTAAAGGGCCAAAACAATCCCAACAAATTGTTAAGAGAAGTTTTAAGTACATAGACTCGTTAAGGAAGGGTTAATAAAGAGAAAAACATTATTAATGTGTCAGACATTAGTTACTTGGGGCATATCATCAATGCTTAGAGGATCATTAGACCCTAATAGAGTTGAGGGTACAAAATTCATTTCAAAGGCCAAAAAAGACATAAGTTCGAAATTAAATAAATGAAAGAGGAGCAATTGAAGTGTATGCAATTTACCTACAGTACGTACTGAAAGAATGTACTTTAAACAGTTGGTTACAAAAAAGTAAAATACCTGAGGTTGTTCTTCACGGGTTTTTGCTGTATTATACCAGCGAGTTTACAAAAACAAATGTTGCTTGACATTCATGAAGGTCATTTGGGGGTGCCTTGCTATAGCAAGTCTTGGGGTTTGGCGACAAAATGGACCGTGCCCCCGCGATAGCGTTTCCCCGTTTAGGATACAAACGGGGAGACGCTATCGCTAGGAGAATGATTTCTGGATTTGTAAATGTGTTCCTTAAAAGGCTTTTAACGATTTTTATAAAATGCGATTTATAGTGTTACGGAAGCGAGAAATCGATCTAGTTCAGGTGTGCCCAAACTTTTTTTTCTCATAGACAACTTTCAAAAGTTAATTGGTTCTGGTAGACCCCCTACACCACATTTCTACTATATTCTCAAAACCCCCATTTTTTTGTCACGCCAACGTATACCCCCGTCGAGTCTCCTGCGTACCCCTGGGGGTCCACCTGGACCACTTTGGGAACCCCTGATCTAGTTCTAAGTCTCTTTTCCGGAAAAACTCATTATCTTCGGAAAAGTGCTAAGAACTTCAAGCAGATCTCTTATCATTACTAATTACTGATAAGAGATCTGCTTGAAATGGAGCGTTCGTGGCCCAGCGGCGCCCGCGTACCGCGTGCGGTATGCGAGGTTATGTGGGCGCAGGTCAGTTCTTGGATGGGTGACCGCTTTGAGTGGTTACTAACTGAGCGCTCCCGTGCTTTGGAAGGCACGCTAAGCCGTTGATCCCGGCTGCTGTCTACGACAGCAGTCGTTAAGCGAAGTTAGAGGGCTTCGGGCGGCTTGAGAACTTCGAACAGTCAAGTTGCCCACTCACTTGACAAAGAGGGGTCGAAGTTGTACCACGTCCGTAGGGATTACCCTACACGTGACCCCTAGGTGCTGCTAAATGTGTAACAAAAACTGGCAACCGTACTTCTCTTCTCGAAGATCTCACGGTTCGTAAATAAATGTCATACGATTAAAAAAAAGTACTTAACAAAATAATGTAAATAAAAACTTACGGAAAAATATGGTAACGATAAGGAGTTCCAGGCACAGTGCCTGAAAGGAACTCATTATGGTAGCAACTCTCTGATACCTTCTGAGACAAAATGTCAAACTCGTTGGTTGCAAACGTTTTTTACAACCTCCTTCAATTACCTTTTTGATTAACGAAGTCTTGCTTGGCGATATCTATAGTGCAGGCGGACTTCAGTAATTAGGCCGTAATTCATCAATTTCATCATTCATCATCTTTGTCTGGGCGCATGCATGAAATGACAGACATGGGAATTATGCGCGTGTATTGTGAAACAGGAGCGTCGGTATACAAATGAGTGTGCTTTAGAGGTGTGCGTGCTCAATGATATTTTAAGTATAGATAGGTTAGGTTATCATTGTGCGTGCTTTGTCTTTTTAATTACTTGTGCTTTATGTGGATTATAAAGAACTTGCGACAGGCGTACTCATAAATTGGCCTACATGTCCGATCTTCTCATATTTCCGATCCGATCTTCTTATATTTGTACATCTGTGGTACCTCCCCAAGAAATTAATTTGCAAGTTATGGCGGCGGCGGAATCCATAATGCTCCAATTACAGTAATCTATTACGGTTTGAAAAGAAATTTGCGTAAGTATTCAAATGCAATTAAGTACTAATGATTAGTCGGACACGGCAATAGATGTTGTGCACCGACTTCATTAATCAAGAAAATTAAAAAGTCACAACGCTGTTCACAGCAGTTTAGTTCACCAAGCTTAGAGCTATTATTAACACTATGAACTGCTGGACCGCTTTCACTGTACCACTCTATGGTAAGTTTAGCCAGCTTAATTTGTTCTCCGTTCCAAGTAACAGCTTTGCAGGGTACCTCTTCAGATCTGTGTATATACAAAATGTATAAGTACAGGATTTTACAAGTTTTAACAGTTTTTACCGTTTTCGGGCGTATAATTTGAAAATCTTATCCTACTGTTTATAAATGTTATTAAAACCAAATAAAACCAAAAAACAGGAATTAATATAAAACATAATGTTGGCATTTTTTTATTACTTTCTCCTATATCTTATTTCAATAACCATTATAGATGTTATGGTGTAAGTACCTTCGTGCTTTACATTAAGTTTTATATTCAATCTCTTATGATTATTATGAACTATGTATCTGAAGAATGACATGCAAAGGGTCTAATGAAAAGGAGACGAATATATTTATTGACCGATTACAATAGAAGGAAGGAGGTTGTACATAAGTTCGTCTACATGTTTGCTTTTTCTTATTTCTTTTTTATTTATGTATGTATGTTCCCCGATAACTCTGAACCACGTTGGCTGGTTTTGATAATTCTTTTTTTATTTCAAAGCAGATACCCCCCCCCCCCCATATAAATTTGGTGAAGGTCTGATGATGGGATCTCGGAGGAATCGAGAGAATTCCACGAATTTAATAGCAACGCATATGCCGATTTCGGTATTTTCTGTACCCAGGCTCTCGGAAACCACATTTTTTTTGTAGCAGAACTGGTGATGACGATCGCAGTTGTCATATGGAATTCCTCAATGATGTAGGCACTTCACAGATTCCGATGAAATTTCGTTGACGTAGTAAGTAATGCTCGTAAAAATACATATTTTGAAGTGGAACTTATGATAAGGAACTGAATGTCAGTTAGGGTTCCCTGAGGGATCGACGGACCTCATCAAATATCATTGGTCCATATAAAGTGACTTGGATTCCATCTGTAGTAACTCCCTCATTTGCTATCGGAAATCAATACAGATGGTGAAGTACGAAGGATTATAAACAGTGTCATGTGTGTGGCACAGCGAAATACAAAATTGGAGTCGGTCTTTTTGGTATAATTATATTGAATTTAATCACGGTCAAGTTACCGATGCTGAAGAGTACAACTTGTCTTTACAGTGACTACAGCGTTGGGCCAGACAATATATGACGCCCACAACTTTTACAAGCCAATGACAGCAGACTATGACGTGCGCCTACGCGGCGAGGTGTTTCTGCCACCCTGCATAAAAAACCTCCTCAACTGCTGGGAAGTCATCAGGTAAAACGTACAGACCGTGACAACGAATGACCCAAAACGCAATGCATTTATGTGGTGGCTATTTATCAGAGCTAGAAAGATTAGGCTTTCGTTCGCCCGGTGTGTTGATTCCTATAAGTAGCAATAGCACTAAAAAAGCTAGCCAAGTGTGAGTCGGACTCGGGTACCGAGGGTTCCGTACAACTAAAAAACTAATGTTATTTATCAATATATTGTAATGAAATTTGCATGCCAGTTCTTCCAAATGTATTTGTTTCCTGTACTCGTATTACACAGAGAGTTATGGTAACGTTGTGATGGTGTGATGTCCAAAATAATAATTTATTATTCATCACAATTGCGTAGAGTGTCTTATTGCACGCAGACGTAAGAAGTTAGAGCCGATTTACCTCCCACGGGAATTATAGATTTTCATTAAAAAAAACTTGTTGGCCGCGTTCCACAAGAATACTGCTCTGTGATTGGTCAAGATATTGAAGCTGAAAATCTAGTTGAATACGTGCCGAAAGAATACTGCTCAGTGATTGGTTAAATTAATGACAAGCAACGTAACCAAGGAGCAAACTGATTGTAAATCTATACGCTTAGGTAACTATACCACATGACTTAGATACTTATAATTCGTTTATTTTGGCAGTCCAGATATCGTGTGCAAGTACGGATTGAAGTATAGAGAAGCTCTAGAGACCATGTGCATGGACTTGCGATTACAATGCGTCGAACACCTGGGACCTCAGCCGTTCGAAACGGCCAACGTGACTATTTGGAACTTCTGTGCTCCGACCAGGGCAGAGCAGTAAGTAAACTGATGTAATAGCTGAACGTTTCGGGTGAATTGGGTGCGCAAGTGGTGCTTTCAGTGCGGCGAAATGTATGACGCATGACACTCGTTGCACACGCGTCGGGGTGTTTAATCAACCTTCCTTTTAATATCATATTTAGTTGGTTGTCTTCAGGACAGGTGTGAGTGTGACCCCAAATTTCACGAATACAATTGGATTTTGTGAGATATATGTAGGAGACAGCCAGTCTCAGTCTAGGAGTGGGGTGATCAATTTCAAAATTGTTTCAGGGTATGCGCACTATGCGCGTACGAGCAACTTTTATCTCCGCGACTATTTTCTTTTGTTAACGTAGTCTCGTCGTTACGTGTGCGCACTTCCATACTAACCCAAAGACTTGATGTGAGAGACAAAATACCTAGTAGCGGAGACAAAAGTTGCTCGTGCGCGCATACCGTTACTCGACACGTATCATAAATTTCATAAGCCTAATAATGTGAATTCGCTTGTTTCAGTGACGCAATTGATCGTAGGCCGCTGTCGCCAGGTATAAATATTTTTTCGACGTCCGGGTGGCGCCGTACCTTACCTGGACAATAAAATAAAATAGCCTCGTGATAGTTTAATCAATAAAGTAACAAAACTGGCAACCGTACTTGTCTTCTCGAAGATTTCACGGTTCGAAAATAAAATGCCATACGATTATTATTATTTTATAGTTTAATTGATGTCCTATTACTAAGACATGATGTTTTGAAGTTACCTGTGATTTTACATTTCGAGCAAAAGAATATTGACGGCTATGTATGTGTGGCTCGGTAGGTATGCACAGTCAACACCTACTTTAGATCATCATCTCCTTCAATGCTGTTGTTTATGTGTGTATCGACTTTTCAACAGAGCTGTATTGTATTGTATTGTAATTACTCGGGGGTGCAATAATATTGAATTGTAACCGAACTTACATAATCCCAATAAGTATACCAAATCTCAGCTCAATTCATCGGGGATAACCGGTCCAAAATTCAGTTGCGAGATTTGTCCCACATACATATGTACATGCTAACTGTGACGTATTGGTATAACAAATAAATTTGAAAGGCTAGTAGTAGTGGCGGGGCGCCCGAGGGCACGCTGCACTTGCGCATCTGAGGCGCCTTAATGATGGTTTTATTTATACAGATACCCTGTGTTACAGAAATGGAGAACACCATACCACAGTCTTACTACATACAGTCTGCCGACTCGGCTCTTTTTGGGCCAACGATGGGGGGTACGCGGGGAGTTGGGCGGCGTGGAAAAAAAGCGCAAACTCATTGAGTTTGCGCGTTATATTTTGAAGGGCTGTCAAGTTTGAGAAATTAAAATTCTGACTTCATGAAAGGTTCGGTTAAAATAAGGTTATAGGTTTTATTTTTAAATCAGTGCCGATCCGAAACGATTTCGATAAAAATCGATATCTGAGCGTCCGAGTGGTCCCCTAATACGAAATCGAGGTAAATTTGGAAAAAAGGCGGCCATATTGATTTTCCTCATATAAGCCCCGATTTCGTTCAAAGTCGATATCTGAGCGTCTGAGAGGCCTCTTAGTACGCATTCGAAGTAAAATTTGGAAAAAGTGGCGGCCATATTGATTTTCCTCATATACGTTCCGATTTCGTTCAAAATCTATATCTGAGCGTCTGAGAGGACTCTTATAACGAATCTAAGGTAAAATTTGGAAAAAGTGGCGGCCATATTGATTTTCCTCATATACGTCCCGATTTCGTTCAAAATCGATATCTGAGCGTCCGAGAGGCCTTTACGAATCAGAGGTAAAATTTGGAAAAAGTGGCGGCCATATTGATTTTCCTAAAATACGTTCCGATTTCGTTCAAAATCGATATTTGAGCGTCCGAGAGGTCTGTAAATCCGAATATGAGGTCAGATTAAAAAAAAGGCGTCCATATTGATTTTCTTTAAATACGTTCCGATTTCTTTCAAAATCGATACCTGAGCGTCCGAGAGGTCTCTTAATACGAATATAAGGTTAGATTTGAAAAAAGTGGCGGCCATATTGATTTTCCTTAAATACGTTCCGATTTCGTTCAAAATCAATATCTGAGCGTCTGAGAGGTCTCTAAATACGAATATGAAGTCGGATTTGAAAAAAAGTGGCGGCCAATTTGATTTTACTCATATACGTCCCGATTTCGTTCAAAATAGATATCTGAGCATCCGAGAGGACTCTTATAACGAATCTAAGGTAAAATCAGGAAAAAGTGGCGGCCATATTGATATTCCTCCTATACGTCCCGATTTCGTTCAAAATCGATATCTGAGCGTCCGAGAGGCCTTTTAATACGATTCCGAGATAAAATTTGGAAAAAGTGGCGGCAATATTCATTTTCCTCATATACGTCCCGATTTCGTTCAAAATCGATATCTGCGCGTGCGAGAGGCCTTTTAATACGATTCCGAGTTAAATTTTGAGAAAAGTAACGGCCATGTTGATTTTCTTTATTAAAGTTCTTCGGATTTTGATTAAAATCGACATCTGAACGTCCGAGAGCTCGCTAGCCTAAGACAAAAATCAAACCCATGCTTCTGGTTTGATGGACTGGTGTCCTTACCACTTGGCCACCTAGGGCTAGTGTCATCACGGTGAATCTTTGTCTTGAATTCTCAACCGTTACTACTAGCAACCGCTTAATATTTTATTCAAATGTTTACCTTCCGCTACTCTGATGGGTAAGCTATGCGCTTAGCTAAATTCCAACTGGACCACATCAGGTCTGCCACACAGCCTCTGATTAGCGAGAGAGACGGCGGCGTTTTTACACTATACCTAATTATTATTGAAACGCTATCTGCGAGGGCACTCGCTCTCCTCAATGTCGTGTCCATAAATGCCCCGCAAATACATCAAATTTTACGGACATTTGTGTCAGCTCTGGTAAAAAGTCGTGTGTTCTTAAATATATAGGTAAATAGCTAAAACCAAATGTGGAAACAATTTTTGCAAATATTTTAAACACATGTTTTTAACAAAAATAATTTGAATGTTAATATACAAGTTTAATACAAGTTAATAATAAAAAAGTAGGTACAATCGGCCTCATAAGTAGAACTACTTTGTCGCTTTCACCTGTTGGACTAAATGAAGAACAGTTTAAACATGACTTTAAAGCGGCAAAGTAAAACAGGTTTTCAGCCCCTTGTGAGGCCGACCGTACCTCTCAAACTTTCGGATATCGGTAACGTACAAAATCAAACAATAAACAATAAAGTTCATAATGGCAGCAACATTTTTCTACTCAGACCGCTGCTTCGTATTAAGAGACCTCTCGGACAATCAGGTATCGATCTTATACAAAATCAGACCGTTAATAAAGTAAATTAATATGGCCACCACTTTTTTCAAATCTGGCGTCATATTCGTAAAGAGACCTCTCGGACGCTCAGACATCGATTTTGAATGAAATCAGAACGTTTTTACAGAAAATCAATATGGCCGCCATTTTTTCACATTTGACCTCATATTCGTGTTTAGAGACCTCTCGGACGCTCAGATATCGATTTTGAACGAAATCAGAACGTATTTACAGAAAATCAATATGGCCGCCCCTTTTTTCAAATCCGGCCTCATATTCGTATTAAGAGACCTTTCGTACGCTCAGATATCGATTTTGAAAGAAACCGAACGTATTTAAAGAAAATCAATATGGCCGCCACTGTTTTTTTTAATCTGACCTCATATTCGGATTTAGAGACCTCTTAGAGACCTTATACATCTCTAACAATATTAAGTTTACTTGTTTTAATTTTAGCGCTTAGAGATCATTTACATATCTAAGGACTTTGAAATAATTGTTATTAATCGTATTTGGATGCTCAGAGACCATATACATCTCTGAGATATTAAATGAATTTTATGTACTTTTTGTTTATTCAGACAGATCGTATTCAATACGTCCTTAATATTTGTATATTTATTTTCATTTAGTTGTTAATCAGTATATTTTTTAATAAGTCTTATTAAGTAAGATTGTCAGTTTTTTTTAATTGTATAAATTCACGCTTTGACATGTAAAAGCCCTTATTTGCAGGAAAAAACATTTGATTTTGATTTCTCGGACGCTCAGATATCGATTTTGAACGAAATCGGAACGTATTTCAAGAGAATCAATATGGCCGCCACTTTTTTCAAATCTGACCTCATATTTGTATTTAGAGACCTCTCGGACGCTCAGATATCGATTTTGAACGAAATCGGACCGTATTTATAGAAAATAAACTCAATATATGGCCGCCACTTTTTTCAAATCTGACCTCATATTCGTATTTAGAGACCTCTCGGACGCTCAGATATCGATTTGGAAAGATATCTGAACTTGTTTAAAGAAAATAAATATGGCCGCCAGTTTTTTCATTTCTGACCTCATATTTATATAGATACCTCTAAAATAAAAATAAGAGCAATTTAAAAATGTAGGAATATGAAAGTAAAAACACAATTAATAACTCTCTTAATTTTTTTGACAACCCTTACCCTAGAGTTGTTACGCTACGCGCGTGCGTAATTTCAACAGATGAATGAAGATTGCCTACTGGTAGTAGTTCTTTATACTGTGACCATACATAGTAACAGGGCAGGTTAAAAATAAAGCAGGGGCGCTAGTCGGGTAACCTCCACGAGTCTGTCTGGGCTCTTCCAGTTCCTGTGGACCTTCGCGGGTCTGGGGGAAGGGGAAGGGTTCTGGCCGGTGCGCTCTGGAGGCAACGGTAAGGAATTCATCTTCGGAGGGATCGCTTACCGGTGCTACTAATAACCCGGAGACGGGGTCGCTCTGGGCGTTCCTCTGTTTCAGCGGAGGACACTCCAGATGCGACCAACGGGGGTGGGGGGGGGGGGGGCTCCGCATCAGGGAGTCGCAAGACTCCCCAGGTGCGGCGAGGCCATGCCGTATGCCTGTAAAAATAACTACGGACCCGTAACCCTGGCTCCGGCAGAGGGCCGCTATGGTCGGGAGCGGGAGCTGACACCGTCAGGCCGGGGCCGGGTGGTGGCTGCGAAGGAGAAAACCTCTATAAAAAGTCACAAGGGGACCTGAGGTGGTGAATCCGGGGTTTTTCACTCTCTCCCGGCGTGGAGGTTCTTTGGTCGGCAAGTGTGTGGTGTCGCCCTGCACGCTTGCCGACGGGTGGGAGGCTGTGTGCTCAGCAGTGAGGGAACAGCTTCGGCTGTTGCAGCAGGCGGTGTTCGCGGTTGTGTGCCTTGGCGATCCCGTGTCACCGCCACTAATGCTGCGTGATGGGCATACCCTGGTGGTTTTAGACGGTAGTATAGTTTAGTTTTATTGTTTTATTTGTTAGTTTTTGTTAGTTTTATTGTTCATCGTCATCATGTCAGCCGAAAGATGTCCACTGCTGGACATAGGCCTCCCCCAAAGACTTCTACAATGACCGGTCCTGCGCCACCCGAATCCAGCGGACACCCGCGAACCTTAACCAGGTCATTCCTATAGTCTTACCCGGTCATTATACAATACGAAATAAATAACCGCCGCCAATATAGGATTAGGTCCGGGTTTACAGGAGTAATTTTGTTCCCCGGTCAGGTCACAATATCTGTGCACCTCCGTGGGATACGACGCCGCACAACCTCCATCCATAGGTATGATGTCACTACATATGTTTAGTATACGGAGTAAGGCATCATATGTCTTTTTTTTAAATTTCATTGGTTTGAAAATGAAATAAATGAAAGTTCACTGTCGGAGTTCTTTTATTTTAATTTCTACACCGATTAACTTTATGTAGGTACATGATGATTTCTAAGAAATTGTTTAAAATATTATAAAAGATAAAGCATTAAGATAGTTCTTATATTTTGATAAATATATTCGTAAATGATCACATCGAGAGACTTTTTATATAATATTGCACTTATTATCTACCAGGCACTTCCAGCCTAAGTGGAAGCTCACCACATGCTTTTACCAAAACCAAACCCTTTTAAATGTTAACCTACAACTAAGATTTAAACAAAAAAATACTGACTTTAGCTTTAATTTAAGGCTAGCAAGTCAAAAACACGATCCGTTGAAAAGAAGTTGCGGCGAGAATAGCCAAACTATAAAACTATCTGTTTACCTACATGCTACATGCGAACGTGGTGAGCTTAAACACTTTTTAATTACATTAATTAAATCACTGATACAATAAGGCCCGTCGCACAGTCCATATGTACCTAGAGTAACCTGCACTATGTTAAGCCAGGGATTCATTAAGGAGAAGTGTTGTAACCCACGCATGTCGCCAGCGACGTCGGGTGAGTTAGCACAACCTCGCCGGACATCGCTCAACTTGTCGCTCAGAACGTCAAATTGCGTATCGTGCGGCGCGACCTGCCGTGTGTTGTCCAACTACGTAGGTTGCGGTACCTAAGCCCCAGCAGGGCTAGCACAAGACTCACGCGCGACATACTTTATCCGTCTCTTTCTGTGTGTACCAATTAGATAGAAACGGATAGTCTATCTCGCGCGTGAGAAAGCTCGCGCGCCGTCTTGTGCTAGCCGTGCAGGTCGTTCTGACCCGCCAGGGTCGCCGCCGTGTCGGGGAAACTTGTCTCTACTTGAATCTCTGGCTTATACAATGCGAGTCGGAAAGAGGGCTCTGTGTTTGTATAAGTATCTCATGGTGCTGACATAAAGCAAGGCAATCACAATCACGTAATTTTTTGAACGTGGGATAGGTAAATCTGTCATTTTTATTATGGTAAATTAAATTTAGATCTACCTTACACACTCAAGTAAACGTTGCGAAGGTAAAAATGAGTACCTAATTGCAGTTTAGCTGCCGTGTTCGTAACGTGTGTTATGATGGGTGATAAGCAGACACCGTAGTCTACGGACGCATGTGAATCCAGAACAATCAACTTATAGATGAAGTGAATAACACGTTCCCATCGGCTAAACTCAGAATACAACTAGAACCGAAGTGACTATCAGTTATATTAAATGATTGACAAGTTCATGTCTGTTAAAGTGAAACTTTATTAGTCAACGCCAATTATCAGAATCAAAACTGGTAGTATTTCGCAATTTGTCATGAGAGTCATGACAGATGTTCTGATGTTTTGATGTCATGACAGAATGTTCTGTTGTTGCTTTGAACTCCATTCTTCATGAATGTCAGTGACACTTAAGCGTGTCACACACTGGAGCGGCCTGCGGCTGCGGTCAATAGTAGATTTGGCAGTTAATGACAAACTTACTATTGACCGCGCGGCCTAGGCTGCCCCAGTTTGAGACAGGCTTTACACGCTAACTCGTTTTTCAGCAGAGGTTGAATATGAACCTCCTTAGTGTAAAGCACGAAGGTCACATTGACATCGCACGTCATAACACCTTATAGTCGTTCTTTGCGCCGTTGGTCCAACAAGCGACGCCTTTCTTTTTTCAAAGGGCGTTCTTCGTTCAATGGGATAATACGGTAATTGATTTTGACTCTTCGGGTCTAGTCTTATTATTAATTAAGCCGTTGGGAAAGCACTTTTCACTACATCATAGAAAGAAATGTTCTGAGGGTTATACCTATTGACAGCTAAAGACTAATGCGCCCTCACTCTTAACACCGCGCATCCTTGGGAGCTTTGGCTACCGTATGATTATGCATTATAAAAAAATCTTGCTGGTGACACTTGAATGACAGAAACAAAGATTTTTGCAATTTATGAAAGTTTTTTGACAATCTGGTTGATACATACCTAATTACCAGTAATTGCTGTATTTATATCGTACTTAGACACTTAACACAAATACAAGCCCCCTTCTCTGTGCTTTGGAAATAAGCCATAGCTATAAATTGCTAAATAATCTTAACATCTATTACCCTTTCATTTGTTTAGGCAGCTTCAAAGTTTTCCGAATTACACTTAGTATACTAGTGCCAGAAAATGTATAAGTATGGACTCAGTTTTAATAGGCTTCACGATAAACCTACGGCTTAAAGTTATAGCAATGGTTACAAAAAGTTTCTACTTACAATTAAGGTTATCTACGATAGTTTATAAGATAGCAAAATGCACTTCAGGAATCTAACATTTTGCTGAATAAATAATCTTATAAGTATATATTCGCTATCAAATAAAGATATGTACGTGTGTAGAGATTGACTTGTGCATATTTTCTTGGACAGTAAGCAAATCAATAGCCAGCGCCGGCCATTTGGTAGAGCGGTTGGAGCGGTTGCGCCCTTGTGACGCCTGAATGCCAAATGAGAAGAAAAACAAGAAAAAGATAAATAAAATATTACAGGCGCCAAGAATAAAATATATAATACTTGAGTGGCGAATCATAAATCGCTACCCCGTCCTGATCAGAGACTAGGGCGGGCGTCGGCAAGAATGGAATTATTAGGTTTCAAAATCATAAATCCAACCTAAATGTAAACGGGCAACAAAATATACATAAATATGAATACCCAACAATGACAAAGTAGGTACTAGTTCGTTTTTATGTAAATAAAACAATCTGGCAAACAAAAGATAGTGAACGATCTAGTTAGAATGTTATCCGCATACATATGTAGGGAATCATTTGGGACATACTGTCCCATGGACCGTATGGGCAGTGACGTCAGATGATATCGCGCGACTACACATGAGATATCTGCCAACATCTACTACAGAGTGCGAGCAGCAGAAATACGTTTCTCAAAAAAAGGACGATAATATTCCATTGATTGGACTCACGGGAGCGAAATGATATATTTACGGCGAGGGCGGCATATTAATCTTGAGCGTAACGAGAGATTCAACTGTTTATATCCAAGCCGTATATAATTTCGCTACCGAGTTACACATACTGTTTTTCACCCTGCTATTCAGAAAAGAGTTCTTGTTTCCTTCAAAAGATGGAAGAATTTCATGGTTGATTTATGAGTTGATCAAATGAGGAATCATTTTAGAGCAAACATTACTCTTATCTTAATAGCAGGTGTGAAGTTAACACCAGTTATCGATTCTGCAATGTAAACCTCACTAAAAGGCAATGTATTTTTCTAAATTGAAAGAGCAGGGGAAGCTGCTCCCATTCAAAGTCTCCAAGTTAATGAACTAAGGTAAATTCATAAAAAGCGCGAATGGAATGAACAAAATGAATACGATCTGGTATTTATTACGTGATTACCGTCCTGTCATATCGACGTAAATAAATAGAATTTGATACCACTTCAATATTTTCATTCTCTTATTCAATCCATTTGCGTCAGCTTACTTAACTACGCGTCACTTAGTGACATATCAACCTTATGCAATCCCTGGCAATGGCATGAATGACTTATATAAGTCGTATGTTTAAGGCCAATATTCTTACACGCCATATTTAAGCTCGCTTTCAAAATAGAACGAGATAAGGCAGAGGTAGTGAGATTCCCAAGCAGTAGTATTATGGAGCTGTAGGTAGTTCGAAGCTACCGTGTGAAGCTTAGAACATGATTAATTCTAAATAATCTTTATATTCGTTATATAGAACCATTCACATTCCCACAAAACAGCTCGTTGTACGAACAATTAATTCAATTTACATGCAAAAATATAACGCTCTGCTTTCTCTCACAAAATTTGTACATCATAGAGATAGAGCTACAATAATTTTACAAGTTAAATACGCCCTATCAATATCTATCTTTCGTACGTCGGAACGCGGATCGGTGGTAGATTGAATCTACTAGAAACACTCACAGTGTCTCTAGTTAAATGCATATATACCGACTCCGTTCTACCGTGGGTAACAAAAGGGTCCGCCGTACGAAAGCTTAATGACACAGCTGCTTACAGCTTGTACAGTCACCACCATAAGCATGTGTACACTTTTAGATCTAATCTCTACACAATAATGAGCTAGAATGATTAAATGATTATGACGCTGACTGTACAACCAGCAGACCTATTTCAAGGAAACAATTATCAACTATTTAATGAATACATTTAAAGATAAGTAGAAAATACAAGACCATCAAATAAGATTCGATGTTTTTAAATAAATAATGCACTTCGGTAGACGGAGATTTCCGTTTCTTTCAGTTGTACTGAAACTAGTAAATACTTTTACAATTAAAGTACCTACATCATATCGGACAAAAAAGTCCCATATGAAGACTAAAATTGGTAAGATATAATTGCGACACACAACTATACAATTCGCTTAGAAAAATATCTATTTAAGTAGTGATATACGCCCTCCCATATGTTGATATTTTCAAAGTAGTACTATTTTTCTACTTTTGATTACATTTTCGTATAACCGTATTATGTACATAGACAAATTACCCTTTCTGTGCTTGTACTCGTACTTGCATTCCTATAGTCTGCTTTCGGAAAATACTACCTACTGCTTTGCCGCTTTAAATTAGGCACTAAATAAATAATAATGCGGCAGCGAATGTTTAGTTTAAAAAGGTTGCAATGTGTCTAAAATACAAACATCATGGTTTAGAGGTTCACTGTTATTTCACTAGCGGTCGATATATAACAACAGCGTTATCACCGGGACCCTGGCGCTCGTCAGTAGAGTGTCCGATTAGTTTTTATGTCACAGCAATGCGTTCATATTTTGTTCGTCACATCGCACAGCCTTCTCTGGTGCCGAACAGCTTCTTTAATTCTGGCGTAATGACGGATTTCACGAAGTGGTTTTGCCGTGACACGATGGCGTCGCGTTTGGCGTTTTTCGTGTAGTGTTTGATCCCGGGCTTGTGTATCAGGAAAGCATTGTTGAGGATCATGAAGTCGTAGTCTTTCACACACAAGATGTAGCCCTGGAAAATAATGATTTGAATTAAGTCAGGCATTCTATAGAATTACTATATCTACCGTAGTTCACAATATAATCATACCAAGGCCGCGGGTTTGGTTAAATAAGAATAAGATTCGATAATGTCGGCCTGTTTAGCCTAGTTGGTAGTGACACTGCCTCCGAAGCTTGAGGGCCCGGGTTCGAATCCCGGTAAGGGCATTTGTTTCTGTGGTGAGCAGAAACATTTGTTCCTGAGACTTGGATGTTTTCTATGTATTTAAGTATATATCTATTAAATATATCGTCATCTAATACCCATAACACAAGCCTTATTGAGCTTACTATGGGACTAGTTCGATTTGTGTAAAAAAATGTCCCTTTATATATTTATTTATTAAAAAAAAAAGATTTATTCTAATTCCCAAGTCGGTCATTTTTATATAACCTTTGAATAAGGCCTTATTACTGTCTGGAAAAAAACAATTTAGTTACTGGAAAAGAGTACCTACTACCTAGTGTAATTAATACGATTGAGCACATGCGATTATCATAAGTTCATAACGATGCGAATTACGTAGTAATAACAATTCGTGTTATATTTAATAAGAAAGAAGAGGTGTTTTTAGTCGTACTGAATAAAGACAATTTGTATTTAAGTTACCACAATAAGTAAAATACATTATTTTAATAAGAAACTCTTAAAAAAATACTCTTTAGTTAAGTTAGAGTACATTTGGTGAGTTTTTAATGTGTGTGAAGCGCTTAGGCGACTTCCTGACTTAGCGGAGCGGAATCGGTACGGGTATGCCGTATTTTGTTCTCTGACGTGAGTGCAGTGTACTGATGTTGCAGAGCTTTCCTCACTTGACGGGATACCAACGGTCAGTAAATATTAAATTTGGCTTAGCAATCAGGAAGCACTCATTGATCAAGTGAAACAAAGGTCTCTCCGCTTCAGCTTCAACAAAAATGATTTCGTATGTCCAGATGTCCAGATTTCCGGATTTTCATTACGTTGCATTTCTCAACCGATTAATGTGATAGTTTGTAAGCAGGTTCGATGATTATATAGAATATTTGTCAAGTCCGTTTTTGGAAATTATGAAATTAAAAATAAAAATATTTTGAATGGAGCATGCGTCAAAATGGTCATAAAACCAGCACAGCTGAGAGTTAGGCCTTTATATTTATTTCGTAGTCGCCTTAGGTTGAGGTGCAAATATTACCTGCGTCATTTTGTCTTTTTTACCCTCCCAGCTGAGCCGCTCATCGTAGTACGGGTCGTGGTGTGTGCCGATGAAGATGGGCTCCCAGATGACGAACTTGCCTTTCCGCTTGCCTACGTGAAACACCTCCATTTCTGAAACCAATGGTGCTAAATTTAACAACGCGCTCTCTAAGTTACTACACTTCACTCTGTTCTCATTTGATTTTTATATTTTGACGCTCAGAAACCTTATACATCTCTGACTTATCTCTGAGGATATCTTTATTATTTTAAGATTAGGTTTTTGTATTCAAAGGTTGACGCCTGGAGACCCTGTACATCTCACAGGATATTACGATTAGTGATTTCTACGATCGATTTTACTTTGCTGCTACATCTCTATCAAATTTAAGTAGATTGTTTTATTTTCCAATATTGTATGTTTTCATTAATAATGTCATGTAAGACTGTATAGTTATGTGATTAATTCATTTTTAGGGTTTCGTAGTCAACTAGGAACCCTTATAGTTTCGCCATGTCCGTCTGTCTGTCTGTCTGTCTGTCTGTCCGTCCGTCTGTCTGTCCGAGGCTTTGCTCTGTGATTGTTAGTGCTAAAAAGCTGCAAATTGGTATGGATATAGAATAAATCTGACAAAGTGGTAAAATAAATCTTTAATTTTTTTAACCTACCCTACACGTAAAGTGGCGATGAACTTTTTTTTGTGCTTCAACCCTATGGTGTGGGGTGTTGTTGGCTATAGGTCTTTTAAAAGGAGTAGAGGTCTAGATCAAACACTTTTTGATAATGTTAATATTTTCGGTAATTAAAACGCCAAAAGAAAAAAAAATGTGTCCCCCCCCGCCCCTCTAATTATTGAACTATGGGTCACAAAAATTATGAAAAAATCATGAAGGTAAAGCTTAATACAGACTCAATGAAAACTATAGAGCGACATGATCAGTTGAGCCTATTTTGAGTTATCGTAAAAAGTCTTCCCCTCTTAGTAAGATACCTATGAAACGCTGCAAAAAGTATTCCCTCTTGCTTGTTATTAATTTTTTGATAGCAAGTTCATACGGAACCCTACACTGAGTATGGCCCGACATGCTCTTGGCCGATTTTTTTAAATTAATACGGATTGATTTTGAGGAGATTTCGGGGAGATGGGCCTCGTTAGCATTGGGCTGCAACCTGTCTAGGAGAAGGCAACTCCGAAATACAACCCGGGGAGATGGGCCTCGTTAGCATTGGCCTGCAACCTGTCTAGGGGAAGGAAAACCCCGATATAAAACCCCTAATCCAAGGTGTTAGCCGACCCGTGCCAAGGGATGCATGGCCAGAGGGGAGTCTGGTGTCGAACGGAGGGTGTCTGTGTTGGTGGTCACAGGGCACAGTGGTAATCCACCTTACCACAGTATAGGGCTCTGCTGTGATGGACCTTTAGTTCCCTATTTACTCGTGGGAACGCTATGGAGATTGGAAAAAATAAAAATCATCCGCATGGCGGCGACGCGGTCCGCCACCCGTCACGTCACGTTTCCAGTGGGGGCGAAAAGCGGCTCACGGAGTGCCGTTTTGCTACGTTGAATGTTGGAGGAGGAATGGAAGGAAAAATGAATGAAGTAAGGCAGATGATGGATAAAAAGAGGATTGATGTTCTTTGTGTAAATGAGACAAAACGGAAAGGGTGTGACACCACGAAACATGGACCCTATACAGCGTACTGGTCTGGAGTGACCGTTTCAGACAGAGCATGTCAGGGGGTTGGTGTCATACTTTCAGCTAGGATTGCCAAGTGTGTGAATGAATTTGAATGCGTGAGTCCCAGATTAATATGGGTCAGAATGAAATTAGGACTGACTCGTATCTTTGTTGTTGGGGTATATGCCCCTGTAAACCTGGGTACGAGAACATCACAGTCGACCCAGGAAGAGGGAAAACAGTTCTGGGAGGAATTAAGGGATGTCACAAGTAGATGTAAGGATAATGAAAGGTTGATTATGTTAGGTGATTTTAATGCATGGGTAGGGGTAAAGCGAGATGGATTTGAAAAGGTTCTGGGTACTCACGGTGACGAGAGAGTGAATGAGAATGGTGAGAGTTTGTTAGATATTTGCCTCGAGAGAAATCTTTTTGTGACAAATACAATGTTTGCCCACAAATGGATTCATTTGTACACGCGTGAGGCGGAGAACGTAAGAAAGAGTATGATTGATTTTGTGATAGTGGACGAAAGATTGAGGAAGAATGTTCTGGACACTAGGGTGTATCGCGGGGCCGGAATAAATACAGACCACTTCCTGGTGATGAGCCGAATGAAAGGGCTGTTTCAAGGATGGCGGCATCGACCTCGTATATTCACTAGTGTTCTGGAGAGAATAAAAGTAGAAAATTTGCAAGAGGAAAGTGTGGCTGATGAGTATATTCATAAACTAAAGGAAAATCTTAGAGAGATAGATGATATATGCGAGATTGATCAACTATGGAATGGTTTTAAAGATAAGCTTGTAAGTACAGCCAGGGATGTATGTGGTGTGAAAGAAAGGAGCAAAGGGAAGAAGAAGAAGAATGTATGGTGGGATAAAGAGGTACAAAAGGCAGTAAGTGAGAAGAAGAAAGCGTGGCTAGATTGGTTGGCGATAAGAGCTGACCAAAGAAGTCAAAAAGCCACGCTTGAAGACGTGAGTGAAAGGAAAAGTAACTATAAAAGGTTGAATGTTCTGGTAAAGGAGGTAGTTAAAAGAAAGAAAGATGAACAGAATGATGAGATGGATCAGAGGTTGTCTCAGGATTTCCGGGCAAACATAAAGTTTTTCTGGAAAGCCATTCGACTAGCCAGAGGTAAAACTCAGACCTCAGAGCTAACCTCGATTAGAGACCAGCATGGAAGTTTATTGAATGATGAGGAATGCATATTAGGGAGATGGAAGGAATATTTTGAAGGTTTGTTTGAGAGAGAAGAGGAAAATACGTCAGGAGTGAATGATAATGCACTGCCACATGAGGAGTGTAGTATTAGTATGGATGAAATTGTAAAAGCTTTGAAAGGAATGAAACCAGGAAAGGCAGCGGGGTATGATAGAATTTCAGTCGAGATGCTGAAGGCTGGGCAAGGCGTCGTAGCAAGTCAGTTGTATCGCCTTTTCAACTTATGTTTTAATACCGGCATAGTTCCAAAAGATTGGTGCAAGGCGGTCATCGTGCCACTGTACAAGGGAAAGGGCTCACAACTTGACTGCAAGAACTACAGGGGCATTAGCTTACTCAGCATCGTTGGCAAATTATATGCGAAAGTGTTGATTGAAAGGGTAATGCAAGAAACCGATGAGAAAATATGGGATGTACAAGCGGGATTTAGGAAAGGTATGGGATGTACGGATCAGGTCTTCTCTTTACGATGCATAGCCGAAAAATATTTGGCCCAAGGTCAAAAGGTCTATTGCGCGTTCGTGGATTTGGAGAAGGCCTATGACAGAGTGGTGAGGAATGAACTTTGGTCGGTACTGTCCGGATATGGAGTGAGCGACCATCTCATTCAAGCTCTGAAATCTCTCTACGAGGATTCCTCTGCTTGCGTGAGAGTAAACGGGTCCTACACTGAATGGTTTAGCATCGAAAAGGGTGTTAGACAGGGATGTGTAGCGTCACCGTGGCTGTTTAATCTATTTCTGGACAGTTGTTTGCAAGATTTGAAAGACGATGAATGTGGGTTGGAAATGAATGGGTTGCTTATCAAATGTCTACTCTACGCCGATGACCAGGTTTTATTAGCGTCATCGGCTGAGAAGCTACAGAAGATGGTAACTAGCATGCACAGATTATTTGCGAGAAAAGGAATGAAAATGAATGTAAGCAAGACGAAAGTGATGGTATTTGAAAGAGATGAGTGTATGACAGTTTGTGAAATTGCTGTAGATGGAGAGAGGTTGGAGCAAGTGGATGGGTTTGTGTATTTGGGGACTTTGTTCACGAGAGACGGTAAGCATGAAGGAGATATTGAAAGGAGAGTGATAGCTGGGAATCGAGTGAATGGGGCACTTCACGCCTTTATGAGTAGCCAGAAAGTGTCAGAAAAGGCGCGGCTGGCCGTGCATAGAGGAGTGTTGGTGCCGACACTAATGTATGGTAGTGAAAGTTGGGTGTGGCAGAAGAAACATCAGAGTCGAGTGAATGCAGTGGAAATGAGAGCGCTGAGAAGTATGTGTAGCGTTACTTTGAGAGATAGAGTGAGAAACACCGTTATAAGACGGAGGTGTGGAGTGAATGAAGATATAGTGACGAAAATTGAGAAAGGTATGCTAAGATGGTTTGGACATGTAGAGAGGATGGATGAAAGAAGATTGACAAAACGAGTGTATGAAGGAAGAGTGGATGGAAAAGTTGGAAGGGGAAGACCTCGGCGAACGTACTCCGACCAAATCGGAGACATTCTGCAGAAAGGCCAGGTCAGGGGTACCCTAAATCGGCGCGCATGCATGAAGAATGTTATGAAAGTTCATGAAGCGAAAGTTGTATGTCAGGATCGTAGCAAGTGGAAATCCGTGATCTCTGCCTACCCCTATGGGAAACAGGCGTGATTATATGTATGTATGTATGTATGATTTTGACTGGTAAAAGTGCCCTTGTGGTCTATTTGCACAATAAATGTTTTGATTTTGTACACCGCGTAATATTGGGTTAGCATTATTTAGGACCACCCATTTTTTACCAGTCGACAATCGACTAAAGGAATGGGGTCGAAGTGTGTTTTGGGCGATAGGCTGGCAACCTATAAGTGCAATATCACACTATCTCCGTCTTTTTAACCTAAAAGTAGAAGTTATACACGCTCTACCTCTACCCCTTTTAGAAATACTCTGAAAGTCTCTAAAAGTTTACTAGTTTCCCTCAATAGACCTCCTCCTATTGAGGGAAACTAGTAAACTTTTAGAGACTTTCTGTTTGTATAGAAATGGAAATTATGAAAGTTACTGTTGTATACTGGCTGGGTTGCACCAAACCGTCTGTAATCGTAGCTGTGTTCGTTAAAATTCGAATGTATGGAAAGTTTGACAAGTTTCTATGGGATGACAGCTGCCGGCGCCATATTTAAGAGTGCGCAGTACGCTTGGTTCTCCATAAAAACGTATTTATGCCCTCATTTTAACGCCATGCTAGAATAACATGAAACTTTGTATACAAAATAGAATCCGGCATATCTAGGTCGGAACACAGTTTCTGTTGCTTGAAATTATATAAGTAATGGAGAAAAATTACAGCGATTATTAAGGTTTTCATACAAGCCGTAAAAAACTCATAAAACCGCTGTATTGTTCTTCTTTTACAATTTCTAGCAACAGAAACCAATTTCCGACCTAGATATGCCGGATCCCATTGTGTATAAAAATGTTCATGTTATTGTAGCATGGCGTTTTAAAATGAGAGGGTAAATACGTTTGTATGGAGAATCGAGCCAGACCGAGCGTACTGCGCCCACTTAACGTTAATCAGTCTACGATCGTAAGTCGGTGCAACCCAGCCTTAGTAAGGGTAGATGCCCTGTGAAAAAAAAACCTTTTCCACGGGCCCAGTGAAATTAAAATCTTATGTGAATTTCATAGAATTAATCAGCCTATGAAATGGATGTTAGCATGCACTTCAACTTTTATTTTAACTTCTCGATAAATTGTTTGGGAGAGTCAAGATTTTGAATACCAATGAGCAACTGAAACGCGAGGGGATAACCCAAGAAGTCTTCGTTCTTAAATACTTTAACTTAAAAATGTTTATGGGAAACCGCTTAAGAGGATTAGTTAGCAAAAAATCATTAAGATTAGATAAATTGAGAATGCACTTATCCTTTTGTGGCGGGATGTAGTAAAAGTCATTAGGGCGATGCTTACAGTAAAGCAGATCAGCTCATTTAAGTTGAAGGATTTCTGTACATCTGATCTATTCTCACTAACGCACAAATCAGTAAGTTTGACAGAGACCGATAAGTGATATATTTTTTTTTTTTTTATGACATAGTTGGCAAACGAGCAGACGAATCGCCTGATGGTAAGCGATTAGCGCCGCCCATGGACACTCGCAACACCAGAGGGGTTGTAAGTGCGTTGCCGGCCTTTAAGATGGGAGTACGCACTTTCTATCTTACAGATCTTCACCTGAAAGTGTCTCCGCTTTCATAACTGCAAACTGAACTGAACTGACGTATGAGACAATTCGTTCACAGCCGAAAATGATCGTACTAGGTATGTCCCGATCTAATTCTAACTCATCTTAGTTAACCTTAAGCATTCAAAATTGTCTTGTTTAACACTACGGCTCTGTTGGTATTCTTAATCTAAGTCCACGCCCTCCCACACGCTTATGTCTTCCGCGCAAGAGCAAACTAGATAGAAAACTATTCAGAAATGTCTACTTTTGGACAAAAAAAGTTTAGGTGAGATAAAATATCATTATTTTAACATGTTCGTGTCGTTATTGTTTTAGTAGGCGGATCTTTTTCCATCGACAAAACTGTAAGCAATCATGTTCGGCTCTAATAATATAGTCAATAATCAAATAATCATACATATATCTAATAATGAGTCCTTGATGCTTCGTCTACAGTAAGAACGAATGCGATATTTTGGCTTGCACGCCCTTAAATGAGTTAAAGGGAACTAATAAACTAATTACAGCTTATAAATTCGTATTTAAAGTATTTTTTTATAAAAATGATTTAATGCGTTTTAAAATATTTTTTTGCCCATTTCCAGTATTCACTTAAAGTTAAAAACTTTTTTTTAATAAATAAATACCTAAATATTATTGGACAATTTTTACCCAAATCGAACTAGTTCCAATAGTAAGCTTACGAGTAATAAGGCTTGTGTTATGGGTACTAGACGTCGATATATTTCATAGATACAAGGTGGGCCCTGTAACTGGAGCAAATATTTAAAAGGACGTTTCTTTAGGGCATCTGCAGTAACACCTGGTATACAATATTTGTTCAAAAATTTTCGTTTCGCAGAAATTTTCATCTAAAGTTATGGATCTTGACACCACGAGATTATAGCACATCAGTCAATGCAGTCTCAAGGTAGTATCAAGTTATGAGTCATAATTGTTATTGCATTTTTTGTTTTCAAGGATGTTTTTGGTATTTTTTGATTTATTTTTCAATTTTATTGACTTTTTAAAATAAATTAACATTAATGTCACTTCCGAAAAGTAATAAAAATACACTTAAGCCATACTTGACGAAAAAAAAAATATTTCAACTCAGACCACTTGGAAATAATTGCTGGCCCGCTAAATAGTCAACCGTTTAATTTTTCGCTCCTGTTACAGGGCCCACCCTGTATATACTCAGAATACCACATAAATACTCAGAAAACATCCCAATCTCAGGAAAAAATGTTTCTGCTCACCACAGAAACAAATGCCTTGACGGGATTCGAACCCAGGGGCTTCGGAGAGTGTCACTAACTACCAATTAGGCTAAACAGGCCGACATTTTAAGTTACTGCAATATCCGAATACGAGTCCATATTATACTGTATTTTTACTGGCACGAAGAAATTATCAAATTTGCAAAATAGCGTAAGAGCCGGCACCAAGCGAGCAGGGTACCCGGCGGCCGTTGACCTATAATACGCAATTAGAATGCCCCATACGACGGGCGCTGCTGCAGACACATAAATAGCTCACGGTGCCCTAAGATTAATTGCAACTAACGATGCCTTGCCAAATTACAGCACTACCAGCTTTTTATGGGTTCCGTAGTAAACCGTCCGTCGTTCCAAGCTCAGTGATCTTTACCAAAAAGGTGTAAACTGGACCCTTTTGGCGCGACTATGTCTCTCATAGCCGACCGTTGCAACTCCCACTACTGTCGGTACTGTTTATGCTATCGATTTGAAATGGTTGTAATTATTTAAAGCTGTAAATAATAAAAAAAACCGGCCAAGAGCGTGTCGGGCCACGCTCAGTGTAGGGTTCCGTAGTTTTCCGTCCGTCACATTAAGTTGACATATTAAGTACAGAAACACAAAACCCTAAAAACGGGCCCACAGAGGACGGTGATAACTAAAGAAAGAGTTTGGATTATACGGTTAAATTACAAACTTAGTTCAGAAATTATTTTTGTAATTTTTTCAAAAACTATTCAACCTATCAAGTTCAAAATAATTTTCCTACAAAGTTTTTATAAAGTTCTACTTTTGAGATTTTTTTCATATTTTTAAAACTTATGGTTCAAAAGTTAGAGGGGGGGGACACATTTTTTTTTACTTCTGGAGCGATTATTTCCGAAAATACTAACATTATCAAAAAATGATTTTAGTAAACCCCTATTTATTTTTAAATACCTATCTAACAATATATCACACGTTAGGGTTAAAATGAAAAAAAAAATCACTCCCCACTTTACGTATAGGGGAGGTACCCTATTAATTTTTTTTTCCTCTTTTTATTTTACCACTTTGTCGGCGTAATTGATATACATATTAGTACCAAATTTCAGCTTTCTAGTGCTAACGGTCACTGAGATTATCCGCGGACGGACGGACAGACGGATGGACAGACGGACGGACAGACATGGCGAAACTATAAGGGTTCCTAGTTGACTACGGAACCCTAAAAATGAAAGATAGGTCAAGCGGGGTATCATATTGTGAAATATCTAGAGTTGAATATTATAAAACAGTTTTCTTCGCTAACGGGTATGTGAAAAAAGTTGCAGCGATAGTTTTTAACATATACCTAAAATTCGACGACCTTTTTAGCCTAGTTGGTAGTGACCTTGCCTCCGAAGCTAGAGGTCCCGGGTTCGAATCCCGGCCAGGACATTTATTTGTACATTTTTCACGGATATTTGTTCTTGGGTCTTGGATGTTTTCTATGTATTTAAGTATGTATTTATCTATATAAGTATGTTTATCGTCGTCTAGTACCCATAGTGCAAGCTTTGCTTGGTTTGGGACTAGGTCGATTTATGTAAGATTGTCCCCCAATATTATATTATATTATATATAATATAACTGCCAACTATGGAAACCTACATTGCGCGTGATCCGACACGCAGTTGGCCTGTACTTTAATAGCTGTCAGCTATCGCCATTACACAATTTTCGGATCAAAAATTATTATTATTTGTCTCCAAAAAGGCTGAGTCGTGCTACATTCAGAAGCACATTGGCCGTTACGTCACCCTAATTGAATAGGACTGTGTAATCCCTGTGACGCCTTCGAATGTAAAGCCTCATTTTCACTACGTAGCCATCTGGCCATTTTCAACAGTCCATCTGGATTCAACTGTCGACAGAGCCATGCTGTTTTTTAACCGACTTCAAGATTTCAAAGGAGGAGGTTATCAATTCGGTTGTATGGTTTTTTTTTTGTTTTTTTTTTAAGTGTTTGTTACTCCATAACTCCGTCATTTCTTGTGACATTTGATGAAGTGGAACTGCTGATGATGATCAGAACAGAATTCTTCAACGACGAAAAGTTCACGTATGGCGATTTGTCATTCTAGCTGTGTTTGTTAAGCAAGTTTTATTTTCACGATTAATTTTTGTCATGCTCGAGTTCTGATGATGGGATCCATTAGGAATCGAGGGAAGTCCTCAAATGTGAAAGGCACACAAATAGTGGTTTTAGTATTTTCATGAACTAATCAAGCATTTTCATTCAAAAAAGTGACATTTGATGAAGTGGAACTGCTGATGATGATCAGAACGGAACTCTTCAACGACGCGTAGTTCACGTTTGGCGATTTGTTCTCTTCGTTTTGTTTGTCAAGAAAGCTAGGTTTTCAGGACACATTTTCGTCAAGCTTGAGTTCTGATGGAGGATTCCAAGAGGAATTGAGGGTACTTAGTCTTCTATCATTATAAACATACTTATGGAATCTAAGAGTGCACCATCTAAATTATTGATTATTAATGATGCTGTGAAATGTCAAATTAGGCTAACAACTGTTGAGGAGTGTCAAACAAACATGTGTACATTAGGAAGTTTGGTTTCTAGCCTGTTGTTTTCTCCTTAGTCTTAGACTTGTTTATACAAGTCTCTACCATACCAGACTAATTGATAGCATGGATGGGTAGTACAATATACTTAAAAACTGTAATTGTAAATACTTAGCTAGGATGAGCTTATTATTTACTTAATAATTTGAGGACCCGGGTATGTCCTTAAACTACGACCAAGACCACCGGGGAATGGGCAGCAGCATTCCTAGAGTGCGGTGGAGATACTGCGATCGCCAACCCGCATGCCAAGCGTGGCGATTATGGCATTTACCCCCCATGAAATTGGGGGAGGCCTATGTCCAGCAGTGGACGTCCTAGGGCTGATATGGTGGTGGGTAATTTGAGGGTGTTTGTAATAATAAAAATTAGAGGACCATTTTATACACAAATCGAACTAGTCCCATAATAAGCTCAATAAGGCTTTTGTTATGGGTATTAGACGACGATATATTTAATATGATATACGTAATAACGATGTAGGAACTATAGGAGGTGATATACTGGACTATTAGGAAGAGTTTGAACCCTATGTTTTAGTCCAATCTGTGATCGTTTGTTTTTAAATCAAGTTTTTCTAAGGTCTTTTGTCCGACCCAAAGATTTACATGAATAATTAAATTTAAAATGAACTATTAAATTCAGAATGACTTGATTAACGAAATTGAAGAGAAATAATTTTGATGTATCGCATAGTTCGTTTTAAATTTAATTTTTCATGTAAGTTTATGGGACTAATAAAAAACTTTTAGACTAAGACATATAGGGTACAAAATCTTGCTAATAGTACAATGTATCACCTCCTAAAGTTCCTACATCGTTGTTACAAACACCCTGTATTCGTAATTCATGTACTAAATCCCTGCCAAGTACTTGTTCCTATGCTATCATGGTCAATATAATGATGGTATGTACTAGGAACTGGTAATTATCACATCCAACAGTGACATAAACTTGCCACGATGTCGCTGTCACATCAACTGGGCACTGTTTGATTTATAAAGCAGTCGAGTATTATTATCACTGTTATATACCTAGACCGTTCTAGGTACAATTAATTTACGCGAGAACTCAGAAACACAAACAAGGTGCGTTTTCATTTGAATTCCTCAAGGAGTACAATAACGAGTTTGACGATTTTTTGAGGTACTTACGTGCTGTTTCATTGGCAGACATCCATTGCTGCCCTTGAGGTATATTGTGGCAGGTAGGACAAACGTATTTGTGGAAGGGAATGGCTGTCTTCTTCTTTAGCATCGCTTGTAGCTCCGTTTTTGTTGATGGCACCTGAAATCGACCATGAAATTTATCTGATTAATTAGTGAATTTAGTTGTTTTAGTTTAGTGAGAGAACATTAAGTTGATCAAATAATAATAGTGAATTAAATAATCTACACAAGTAGCTGGTCATAGTGCACCATCATTTACTGAGGGGCATAATAATGCTTAAAACTAAACCAATCAATATAATTTGGAATTCTTAGCTTCATACAGGGGTTCCCAAAGTGCTTCAGGTGGACCCCCATTGGTCCACAGGAGACTCGACGGGGGTCTACGTTAGCGTGACAAAAAAATGGGGGTTGTGGGAATATGGTAGAAATGTGGTGTAGGGGATTTACCAGAACCAGTTAACTTTCGAAAGTGGTATATGATAAAAAGTTTGTGAACACCTGCTTCAATATAACCCTCCCGATCTAAATTTTCAGCTGTCGGGCCCGGATTTTAATCCGATGTTCCAGCGGCAGAACATTTTATCTGAAGCTATTCAAACTTGACGGACACCAATTTGTATGAGGGGCCGACGCGATTGAGCGCACACGAGGTTACTCGTAGAAAGATATTGTGTGTCTCACACAGTTTAGATTAACCCCCTTTTGAGATATAGGTTAATATTATATTTATACGGAGACACACTGTGTACTTTAATTATAAGCATTACAATTACTTACTTTGACTTTGGCATCGACTTCAAATATACTGATCGGAAATACCCTCGGCTTAGTAGAAGTATTCAGAGGCTTTCCGTTCCGCGCTATCATGTTTAGAAATCGTGGAACCAGGTTAGGGCTGGGATACAGTTCGATGTCCGAGGGCAGTATGAAGTGGGTGAGGGCGGAGTCTCGGGCAACGTTGCGAGCGACATTCACGGGGTACAGCAAGCTCTTCTGCTTCATGTATGTTGTGGAGGCGTTTACTATATACGGCGGATTGCTGGCGCAATCGTATGGCGTATTTAGGAAGCTCTCCGGGTCTGGTATCTGTGAAATAAGCATAAATTCAATCTAAATTCGTACAACTTTGCTCGTCATAACCTCTACTATTGTATACACAATAGCTGAGGCAGCGGCTAACAGTGCCATCCTAGGCACGGTTAGTAGCTCTCAGTTGGCTACAACTCAACTACGTTAAGTATTTACAAAACAACTTCACTTCAAGTATACAATTACATTACAATATAATGAAATGGGAATGTAAGTCTCACGGGACATTTCTTTTTAAATACGGTAATCACCCATGTGTAATTATCGTAAGTAGAACAAAATTTCCATCTGTTTAATAGATGATTTCGCCAATATAAATGCTTGTAAATCGAAGTTGTAATAGACACAGGAAAAAAAACAAGATTTACATGAACAGTTGACAGGTGAAAGTGGCAAGCTCATCCCTATAAGGCATTTCTTCCAGCTAACCTACAGTTCAGTTACTCTTTTATTTTATTTTTGTCGGTAGTGTAAAGAAAGAGAAAAAGAAGACATTTTTTCACTATACGAAACAAAAGAAACACCGATACAAAAGCAAGAAATTCACATTGAACACATAAATGTGTCTTCGCAGCAGTGAATGGGTTGCTGTCAGACACCTGCAGCGCTGGTTTGCAGTATATATAAATAAAATGTTATATTCCATTGTTAACCCGGAAGTAAAATACTTACCGTACTAGGTATATGCTTGTGCGAGAAGAACACATGGAAGGTGACGAACGACCGGATGAGGTCGTTGCCGGTGCAGTCGCGGAGGTACCTGATGCTGTTCACGGTAGGAGCCAAGTCGGCACCAGGAGCGTGGATGGCCAAGCTTACTGGCGACATCCATCTGGGGGCAACAAGATTAAATTATTTGATACAGAGAACCAATAAAAAAAAGGTCTCAAGGGGTATCCATATATTACGTAAGTGTTTATGGGGGGTAGAGCTAAATGGATTGTAAAATTTCAAGGATTTCATCACAATCACACGTGTCTATAAAGTCGTAAATCAATTATGAAAAAGGGTTTACATTCACAATCGGACCCGGTCGACGGCGCTGCGTCTACGTACGAGTATAGGTCACGATACAGCATGGCATCCACTAGTTTCATCTCATTATTTCACTTTTCAGACAAATCATAGCCAACAGTTTTTTCTTTGCACAGCCTTTACCAAACCATCGTAAATGATGCGAATGACCGCGATTGGCTTGCGATTTTATTAGTATATTAAATGATGTAAACTTGAGTCTTAATTAAGATATAAGTGTCATAGAGTCATAATTGTAACGATGCGTGTATCGGAACGTTACACACAAACTTTCAGACTGATCACAATTCTATATTTTAAATTAGATCAACATTCCAAATTCCATGTGACACTGCGCAGCCATTTTTCAGCAGCTTAGTTCGATCTTGAAGCATAAGCAGATTATTTAAAAACACAATTACCTATTATCAATATTTTTCTACACTTCCAGTAATTTTACAGTTCTAGTATAGGTAATTTTCTGTGCAGTGCAGTTTATGCAGTTATTTTTATCAGTGCAGTTTTTCATATATCCTGCCATGGCACTACAAGTTTCTACATATATATTTTTGTTTCTGTGTTCATACCTTTTAGCTTACACCGTTAGGATCCGTAGGCTAAACTCAATCTGTATTGTTAAATACCCTCTGCCCTGGTGTCCTGTTTTCTTTTTACCAACCGAACCCTGTTGAGGGAACCCTGAACCCTCACAATAATGCTATCACGTTGCCACTCGATGTTAACTTAAATATGTAGCCGACCTATATTTAAGTAGTGCGCAAAATTGGAACTCAATTGAGCAAAGAGAAATGTAATTTGTAAGATTTGATTAAATACACCTTGACAGTAGACCGCCAGACACCGGACACGTAAAACTAAATAAAACTAGTAATGACAATGTAGGTTGGCAGTAGTTAGCATTAGTAATTCAGTAGTAGTAAGTTAATTCCATTTGTTCGATATCTACGGGGGAGTAGTTGCGTGACCGTCTTTGTTTACCTTTGCTTGACGTCAAAGATATATAATTTTTTTGAGCCTTACTGCTTTGTAAGAAGGCGAAAATTGCGTACATATTTTTGACGTAATTGTACTTGGTCGCCCAGAATACTCTATAATATAGTTTCTCAAGCAGCTTGCTAGGAGTTTCCCTCGCAATTCATAATAAATTATAACGCCTGAAGTTGCCTCAGTTACTGTTTCATCCTAATGAATGTTAGTCATAATTATATTCCATAATATATTGAGCCTATGTATTCCTGACACGTATTGTTGAAATACGTATGTACCTATTCCATAAGGCTAAGCTCACATCAACGTGGTTGGCTCTGTGTGGGATACAAGATTGTAACAAAGTAATGTTATCGTTATCGTCTGGTTATGTATATGTACCTAGTCTAGCCATAAGTTCTGTTACAAATGAAATGAAACATATTTTTAAAAGGATGTAATTAATTTACCATAAGTAAATGTTTATTTATAGGTAAGTTAATAAGGTTTCTAAACAATATATTTTTTATTCAAAATGCCCGCCTTTAGCTTTAATACACGCCCTCAAACGATCCGGCCACACGTCTATAGATTCACGCACTGTATCCATTGGGAAATTTGCCACTGCTACCTTCAAAGATTTTTTTAGAGAATCGATATTGGCATGGCGTTTAGAGCAGACCATGTCCTCTAACACTGACCACAATTTATAGTCCAGGGGATTTAAGTCGTGACTGGAAGAGGGCCAATCATCTGCCTTGATGAAGTCCGGAACATTCCTTTGCAGCCAAATCTGGGTGGTGCGAGCTTTATGACCCGGGGCTGAGTCCTGCTGAAAGGTCCAGTGTACATTTTTGAACATTGTGTCGTTTAGTGGTTTAACTACTGTTTCTAAAATCGTATCCTGATACACTTTAGCTGAAATTTTCACTCCTTTTTCGCAAAAATGGATCTCAGAGACGCCTTGATACGACACACCCCACCAAACCATGACGTAAGCGGGATGATGACCTCGCTGAATCCTTCCAACTATCTCTTTAGCTTCTCGAGAGTTGTGTGCGTACACTTTATCATTTTGTTTGTTGTAGTGCTGCTCGATAGTAAAAATTTTTTCATCCGTGAAAAGAATATTTTTATATTTCCCATGTGCGTATCGAGATAAAAGGCTTTTTGATCTTTCAACTCTCTTGTCCTTTAGTGACTGATTTAACATATGTCCTGTATATCGTCGGTAAGCTGCAAGACTCAAGTCATCTTTGATTATACGCGAAAGTGTCCTAGGTGGTATTTTCATTTCCTTAGAAAGAATCTTCTGTTTTCTTATGGGATTTCGGCGAATTCTGGCCCTTACAGCATTAACGGCTTGTTTTGTTCTAACAGTACGTGGTCGGCCAGATCTTTTACTGTCATCGACAGAGGACGTTTTGGTGTATCTTTGAATGGTACGATACACAAACATTCGACTGATCTCTAACTTTTTTAGTGTCTCAAAAATGTGGGACGGCTCCATTCCTACCTTATGCAGAGCAATCACAGCAATTCTATTTTCTTTGACACCCCACTCCATTATTAATTTACTTATTTTAATATTATATTGTATATAAATGGTGGCAAAAACATCCAAGTACTTACGTCAAAACACAACATTCGAAATTCGAATTATTATTTTTCTTAAAATCATTGTTAACTGCCAGTAACAGAACTTATGGCTAGACTAGGTATGTGGTATATAAAAAAAAAACGTAAAATTAGTGTAATTGACGAAATAAAGAAATGTGTACCCAGATATAGTGTATTCAATATTATCTAGATTGTTTCCACTTGAACGCAAACATTACGATCGTAATAAACCACACACTCATAGAAGCCATATTTTTTTAAAGGAACTTTTTCGGCTGTAATCTATTTTGCACAAACCGATAAGTTTTGATACTTTTCAATGTAAATAGAATAATTAAAAAAAACGTACAGGTATGTTGATTAAAGTATAATAACCAATAACACGTTAATAAATCGAAATAAAACTTATTTTCAAGTTATGTCGACTCAATAATTTAAATACACGGCGGGAATTTTACAAGTCTACATATTATTTGACGATTTTTGAACTTAGAGTAATTTGCATAACGTTTAAATATCTTCGACTTTACAACTTAGGTACAATCTGAAAGGCTTCGCTTACTTCTGACCTGTCGAACTACTTACAGTTACGGGACTGCGGATTATATTCTAATACCAAAAACCAGTGAATGGCATCCAACAATAAGCTATATAGCTGTAGGAAAGAAGCATATTAATCGTTAAAGTCGTCATGGGACGTGAATAGGCGAGGTGCGCACCAGGGTATTTAGGTCACGAAATTCACAGCTATACGCTAGTCACGTGATCTGTACGAAGTCACCCCTCTTTGATATTTAAGGCAATCGATAATGCCTGCATAAAAGTGAAACTACCGACACATTGATCGCGGGTTGCCGAGTTTGCCTAATCGTAAAGTAAATTACCCGGTTTATACAGTGTACGTTTCTAAATTATGATTCGGTTGACTGCGCTCGTAGGTAATGGTAATTATTAATATCAGCCTTCGAAACATGTTCGAATGGACTAGCGATTTCGCATGACATAATGACATTGAATACAATTGCGCATAATACTGTTGGAGCGATAATCGTACCGTTCGACACTCAAAACAAAATTAAACATAACAAAACGAAATAAGAATAAGATGAGATAAGAGCCGAGTTATCGCAGTAATCCATTATATCACGAAGCAATTTTCGCTACTTAATATTAAAATAATTGTAGTCATTGATAGGTACCCACCCAAAAACATTTTTCAATTCATTTTCTTATCCAAATCTGCTTTCCTAAAGTGTAATGCGATTGACAAATCGCTGTTCCGTCGACGTTCCTCAAGGATCACATACGTGCCTTATGTAATATATCAGCAAATCCAATTCCAAAAGAAAGCCCATCTGAATGCCTGTTAATCTAGAAACTACTGGGTTCTCATTTCATATGGCGCCTTGAGTCAAACTGTGATTACTGAAGACCACTAGGTAGGTGCTTCACATAACCACATGTCACAACAGAGCAATTCTAATACCTAACGAAACATCTTCATAAGGTTGTAGAAAACAATTTACAACCGATAAAGTGATTAAAATAAAGATGTTAGTATTATGACAATGAGATGCAGCAATATTACCCACTAACATTTAAGCAATTGCATTGTGCAACATCCTCATCATACTCGTATTATTACAATATAGTATTGTTACGCGAACTTATTCACATAATGGGTATTGAATATTACAATTGCAATGCGAGTACATTGTCAAAACTGTGAAACAATTGTTTAAGAATACTTTTCTACTTACTAATCCTAAATATGATAACCTTATCCGAGAAATATCAAGTAATATAAAGATCTAAACAATTACCCCCACCTAAAACTAAACATGCACTTGTAGTGCTGGCTTAATTTGAGACTAAGTCGATTCGTGAAAGATTGTCCTGACCCTAAAAACTTCCGACGCATATATCTACGGTGATTCTGTAGTACTTAACAAACATCTTTACTCTCAGAATGCAGTTCATGTGCTGAAGTATAAGGAATGTGTAGCACGGCGAAGTACAACAGTAAACATTACAACAGTAGTATTTACATTTAGTATTTACAACAGTAGTAGAAGTCGGTTTTTTGGGTAAGTATAAATAAATGATCGCAAGGATTAAAGTGGTCAAAGCATGATGGGTTCTGGATGTGAGACAATTCACGGGATTCGCCCTCCTGTAGCTCCGGTATTTAATATATTGTGGTCTAGTTCAAATGTTTCTCTCGCGAGTATTGAATGTGCATGCTGTTTTTACGTGATATGCGCGCATACATTCTTATTCTTATATTAGGTACATATATCGTATATTTTTTAATATGTTTCCTTTTCTTTTATAAAAGAAAAGGAAATATGATAAATCATAAAATGTATGTATACACATATTTCATGTATATACTACATGTGTCACTTAACTTAGCACCCCCGCCTCTCACGCAGCAGAAGTTTTGATAGCATATAAACATTTAGGCACAGTGTCGTATAAATTGATATTTCAGCTTTAAGGTAAATAAATCATACTGGGTAGTACTTATCGCAAATTCATTGAAATCATATTAATTCAGTTGGTAAAATTTAATTCTCGTTCATTCGGTTTTGTTGAAAAGTTATTGAAGGCCTGTTTTGGGGGAATTCCACGAATCAGTGGGGCGAGTAATTGGAGGGTGCGGTGCGGCAGACTGTTGCTAACTTCACGCCCGCCTGCCGTGCCTCGTTTGCATGAGGGTCACTGTCACAGATTCTTATTACAGTAGAGTCCGGATACTGCGAAGTTTTACCAACTGAATTAATATGCTTTCAACACACAGATTTTTTTGGAATGTGGATTTATGCAAACCTTATGTGAGGTAGTTTCCCGTCATTGAATGCGGTAGAATCGTTATGTACTTATGTGCGAAGTCTAAGATAATGAACAGTAGAGCGTTTTATATGCGATGTCGTAAAAATGGGAGTAACTGACAAATCAAAATATTCTCATACACTGAAGCGTATGGCAAAATACTCGTAGTTCATTCTTCACCTTCATTGCCATTCTGATCGCGGTCGCCACATAATATTATAGCAGCTGAGCCACACTCAATATTATCAAAACTGCTATTTATCTAGTTTCTACTTGAATGAACTAGATGAATTCGCGTGGCACAATTTGGGGGGTGTAAATGCCATAATTCCATAATTGCCTGATGATCGGCATGCGGGTTGGCGATCGCAGTATCTCCACCGCATTCCAGGGATGCTGCTGCCCATCCCACGGTGGTTCTGGTCGTAGTTTTAGGACATACACGTGTCCCAGTTTTTAAACAACAGTCTTCAAATTGGCGAAAACAGATTTGAGTACCAGAGGTAAAACAAGTATTAACCGAAATCACTTGTTAATGGACCGTGGACGACCCTGTAATACCTAATCATGAGTTTTTTCGTGCGCAGCGGATACTTGCTATCGTCCTTGACCACCGTAACTACTATAACCAAGCAGGAGAAATAAAAGCGAATACTATTTGTGCGGAAGTACTATACAAAATACCAGTAATAGATTTTAATTACCTTGTTATTTATCACCTTGAATTTACCTTGAGTGGGAATCTTAATCGTAATTGTAGGACTTAACATGTCTTTGAAACACAATGATGCCTTTAAGTAATATCAACGAAAAAAAGTTTTACATCTGACTACACAGTTTGTACTTATGATCAATATATGCAAATTCATAATCCTATTTCACCTACATAATACGCCACAAAAAAGTTGTAGGTAGCTTACTATGAATATGCGCAGTAACTAATCCAATTGTAAGTATTAAGTACCAAAAAAGCACAGTCGGGATCAATGAATTTGTTTAGATTATTACGTAATTAAAACGCTTTTATCTTATCGTCTGCTAATTAATTACGAGTAATGCAGCTGTTCTAAAATGGCCGCTTGGTGTAACTGTGTTTAAATACGCTCAACTTGTATATAAACCGACACACCGGTTTTGGTTTAAATTACACGAACTATTTCGGGTCTAGTTTTACCCCCCATCACTTAAAATCTATTTGCCTTTGCACCACTTGCAGTTCCGCTAGTTTTGTTGGACCATTTTAGAATAACCGTACCGATTATTTGATTTAATTAAAACACCTCTTACTTAGAACTTAAAATGTCGTGAACGGTAGGTTCACGACATTTTAAGTTGTAACACTATTTTTACTAACTTACACACAAACTTAAGTGACCACAGACCACAGTTAAAGTACATCTATCGTCAAAATAATTGTCTATTGTTAGTGTTAACGGGCATTGTTAGTGTGTCTATTATATCAACAGGCATTGTTAGTGTGTGACAACCCTAGTGTAGATGTGATTAAAAAAGACCAAGAGCGGGTAGTTCGATAAATCCGTGCGGTTAGAAGATGCCGATGCCCGCTCATGCCAGTCAGCTCGTGACCACGGATGTTGTGATACTAACAGAACAGTTGCATCCTGAAGGATGCCTGGGGTCTAGTAAGCTGAAAAGACTATCCCATCAAAAACATAAATGTGAAAATGGGAGCCAAGTTCAATATTAAGAACATGTGATGCTTGGTGGTCGGTGAAGACGACAGTTCACCGTCCGACGTTTCACCAAGTTCCGTAGATTCTCTGAAATGGTGCCAAGTTCGGCACTACATTGTTTACAGTAAAACTAATTTACTGCGGCTTAATGCATTTTTCTTGGCAGTTCTTAAATATCCAATAGCTTTTATGGTATTGTAACATACTGCATAGATCATTACTTTTTGTCAATCTTCGCCAAATGGTGCTTATTAAGAGCGAATGCACGAGTTACTACACGAAATACCCTAATCGCTATAGGTGCACTTCAAATATTTGAAGGATTCCCTCGATTTCTCCAGGACCCTATGATCAGATTCTTACCTGATAACTATAAGACCACCCATGAAGTATACTGTTTCAAACGAAAAAAAATTCTCCAAATCGGTTAATAAATAACGGAGTTCTGAGGTAACTAGCATAAATAATAAAAAAAAATCTGTTTTCTGTTTTTTTCTGGTGTATATACGCAATTACCAAACTGCATGCCAAATTTAAGCTTTCTAGGTCACCTGGAAGTGGGTTAGGTTTTAGATTACTAGTCAGTCAGTGGTAAAAATGCCATTTTTTGGAATTTAATATCTCAATAAGTATTAAACCTATATGTATGAAATTTGGGGTCCTAGTTATCCTAACGGATCTTAATATATGTACCAAATTTCATTTTTTTTATGTTAGATAGATTTGGAGTTATTGGGGGGTCAAAAGTGGCTCCAAACGGTTCGTGTAAAATAACACACGGCTGCTGTCCGCCAGTTCCTGGGGTGAACTTGGCTGGACACGCTGCCGCGTGTCTTGATCATTTTGTTTAAAAGAGGTATTAAGTTTTAAAACTGTCTTTTACACTCAAACTCAATTATTAAAGTAATAATAACACATTTAGTTGGAAAATTATTTATTAAATAGAAAATAAAAATATATGCATAGTATTAATAAATAACTAAGAACACAAAACTAAAACTAACTACAATTAAAATAATTAAAGCTATAAATTAAAAATACCTATCAAAATTTAATGCCCTGGGTAGGGTGCCCATCACGCAGGCAGCGTTCCCGCGCTGGATTGCGATTGCAATTCTCTGCGCGAGAAAGCTGCCCGCGCGAGGTTCGCCCGTTGCCTCCCTCAGCCGCTTGCCAAGCACTTTGTGGAGCATCTGTGCGCCCCTGCCCCACGAGCCAAGTGTCTCGACGCCAAACGCTACGAACTCATATTGGGCGCCGAGACAACTGTATTTAACTATTTTTTGGCGCTCCCGAGCGTCCGCCGCCGCGCCCGCATGCCTGCTGGTCAATGGGAGGTAGGACGCCGCTAGCGTGTCAGCGCAAGTGGCGTCCCACACCAATGCACGCCCCATCTTCCAGGGAATTAACGACATCTCATCGGGGCGCTTGCCATCGTTCCGCACTATTTGGGGTTCCAAGCCAGCGGGAACGCCGGCACTGAAGAGCGCCCTTCTCAGAATATCGTTAATGGCAGCATGACGAAACAGGCGGCCGGCACCCGAAGAGCAGGCGAGCCCGGCGGAGCGAGGCCACCACGGCCGAGGCGGTCTACACAGGAACCACAACAAGCACAGCTGTGGTCGGCACAGAGATCAACCCCAAGCCGGAGACCGGCGGCTATGCGGAGTTAATATTATTAATTTATTTGTCTTCTTATCATATACATAGACAAGTTAATAGTGGTGTGCACATATCTACGTAACTGGAAAACACGCAAGTTACGGCCGGTTTTTTTGGCTGATTGTCATTTTTCCCTTGTCTATTCGATTTAATACGGTCTTGTCCTAATTTTTAAGAGTTTTTTGCACCGTGAAATAATGGGTTTTAGTAGACTTAAATCCCTAGGCAAGGAAGAGTTTTGACTTTTGAAATTTGGGCGGAGCATAGAATTTTTCTATTCTTTATAGAGGTTGTTTGTGTTTTCATAGTACTCTTACTCGCTTCAATACTCTACCGGCAAGTCGGTCAAAAGGAGTCAGACAGTTATTCGGTTGTCGTCAATAGGATCGATAATTAATAGACGCATTAGCAAATGAGAAATGAATCACGACACTATAACTTATCATCCATTTTCGTAATGAGTTTATATTTTAACCGCGAATAACGCAGGTATTATGGGTAAAATTCACTCGCGACAGGTAAGCACTTTCTGGTAAAACTTTATCAAATCATCATTTAAGAATGGAACCCAAGTAAAGAGTCACTTAAAATAATGAAGGCCGAGACTTCCACTGTTGAGGCGAGGCTAGGCGGATCGGGAATGTCGTTGTTTCAGGGACGAAAAACTGTTAGGTATAAAAAAATATAATAAAGAACTGCCTTCAAAAAAACTCAAAAGTACGAAATAAACTGAGATTTCCAATCCAACAATGACATGAAATTTATACCTACGATTTCATTACACAAAATGTACTACACATATACATAGAGTCGAAATACGTTTTTAATAATTAGCTAAAGCTAAGTACCCAATAAATATACAATTTCTTAAAGTTTTATCACCTTCTGAAGCCAGTGCCAAATGTTTATCGAATTTTCCTAGATGGCGCTAGTAGTCCTATAGTTACTGCATGTGCGTCATGTATGTTAATACTATTACTTAATACTATTTGAGTTGTTTGTGAGGATCGCGATCGCACGCAATTGTCGTCCATGCAATTCTGCTCCTCGTGAAATAGACCGCACGGGAAAGGCTGCATTGCCCTTTTTTTTAAGGCACGAGATAGGTATATTGTACGTCCGTGACGGACAAACTGTTGACTCTAATTATGTAATATCTTTTATAACAGCTTTGTACACAGTTCAACAATAAACGTTATTCTATTCTACTCGTACTCTATTCTGGGTGAGCTCGTTTCATCGTCGGCCTCATCTTTGCCCCCTGGTTTGATGCTGGCCAAGAGCAATCTTACTTTTATTTAAAAAAAAATGGCAACATCCTCGACTTTATCGGTGAGTGCTGGAATACTTTTACTACAGAAGCTTTCAAACTATACTTAGGGTTTATTTACTACGCTTTCTAAAGGAATGGGAACTTCGTCCGCGTAGAACTTAAACTTCAAATGCTCAAATATTGCTCTCTAAAACAATCTTCCATCCCCTTTTCACGGGTGATTACTTTTAATATGGCGTGCTCTTGCCCGGGCATGGATATTTTCAGAATATCAAACTTACAGATTTTAGATAAATGAGGTACTGACATTTTTGAATTGTTTGGTCTGTTGTTTTTTTCCGCAATAAATATATTTTACTGTACACAATCTAGTGCCATACTTGAAAAATTTTCAGATAGACCTATCTTCAACAAATCAACAGCTAACTTTGGTGGAATGTGAGATCTTGGGTTATCTTACACATACATTTTAGTGGAATTTTACATTACTGGAAAGTTTCATGGAAAAATAACAGTAGTTTTTAAGATTGAGTGGAACGTACAGTCAGCTGCAGAGTAAGACAAGTTTGTATTCTTGTGTTTTAATGTTTATTCTACTTAATGTCTAGAAACGAGTTACCTAATCATCATAGCGTTATCCCAGTACAGTTGCATCCTGAAGTATGCCCGGGGCCCGCTACTTAATCCTAAGAATTGGCGTAGGCACTAGTTTTTACGAGAGCGACTGCCATCTGACCTTCCAACTCAAGGGGAAAACGCCACTGATTTTGAAGCTGTTGTTGTTACATGGTTTGTTAATTATATACTGTGAACTACTTAAAATTAATAGTTATTTACAATTTTGTAAAGGTAAGTAACAAAATGAGTCGCGGGATTGTAAGTCATATCCATCTTAAAATAACGGACTTAAACCCCGGGAAATTGCATCCTAGATCCGATCACTGATTATGTGATATCAATTAACTTTTCACGGTATAAGACTAATAGAAATGGCTGTTCGGCAATATATATCTTTTCTGGACTCCCGAAAATTGTTCTAACGTTTTCGCCAAGATTAACAAAATAGGGATTTAAAAAGGCGACAAACCGATCTACCTAGATCTCATGTCCCGGATAATTAATTTTCTCCATGTTTTCATAGAGCGTTAGAAAAGCAAAAGTTTTGTCTGCCAGGCACATCTACGTGAAGATAAACGTAGGTTACGTATATTTCCAAGAGGTGTAAGATAAACTAAAGCCACAAAAACCTCTATTGCTGCCATACAACATACATATCCTCACCACTATAGTGAATAAAAAGTATTCGTCTTGCATTGCGTCATTCCAAGCAATTACTTATCATTATCTCTTCTTCTAATCAATCAATGGATTTAATTATACGATTCTCTAGATGACTGACGGTTCAGACTACCGAGCCGTGAGAATTACTCTAACTTATGGCTCTACGTGTGCCCGTAAAGGGGATTTACTAAGAGGTTTATTCCACTTATGGAAAGACTATTAGGGATGTTATTAAAACGGCATTACTAAAGAAAGAGAGTGAATTGCTCGTTGAATTTTGTATCAATCGACGCGTCCTTTTGTATCGCATCGATGCGTTCGTTTACATCAGGGGTTCCCAAACTTTATTTTCTCATAGACCACTTTCAAAAGTTAACTGGTTGTGGTAGACCCCTACACCACATTTCTACCATATTCCCAAAATCCGGCAAAAAATGTGAAGATTACCTAAGTCAGGAGCATTTTCGTTGCGGCTGAGTTACAATCACGAATTAACAGATTTGCAAAAAAAAGTGAGAATTGATTGGTTAATTTTATTATCTAATCTAATTGAATGTGAGTAGATGTCAAAAATCAAAATAGTAATAAAGCTGTCATGTATTTATCAGTCAACCAGGCTATAAAAATAACACAAAAAATAATATCTGTTTTCGTTCTTTACTATCGAAACCAGATACATTTTCGTGAACCCCCACTTACGAATTGTGCACCCCCATTTTTTTGTCACGTCAACGTAGACCCCAGTCGAGTCTCCTGTGGACCCCTGGGGGTCCACCTGGACCACTTTGGGAACCCCTGGTTTACATGATAATATCTCCTATGCTAATATCCATTTTCGAGAATTGTGAGTTACTATGGGGGTTTGTATTTTTGTTTTGGTGGGAAAGCTAAATATGCTAGTGAAAGTAAATAGTAGTAGTATAGTTCCATAAGTATAAGTACTTAAAGCACTGACCTAGAGCCTTATTAAACATAAATCTGTGATTTATTTCGAATTATTAATATGTATATATTTGTCATAAAACATTTTACCCTAGATTGAGTTTTTTTAAATACAAAGCTAATGAAACAATCTAATTTCTTTACAAGTCCACTTATGCATTACGTTGTGTTATTGCTATGTGTGACAACGATTAAAGGATGATTCACAGTAGACCGTTCCGTGTCCGGGCCGGCCCGTTTTCTATGACAGCAAACGCAACGGCCGGCGTATTTCTCTAGAAGAAAACGGGCCGGCCCGGACACGGAACGGCCTACTGTGAATCATCCTTAAATTCAATTCGATGGTTTGGATGCGCCTCATACAAAAGCTCATAAGTGCTGTAAGTTTCCTTTGAATATACGACCTTTTTTAATTCGCAGTGTAGGATAGTGGATTTAAATTAGGAGTAATAGTAGCAGGTAGGTATATACAGTATTTTGTTCTCTTCGCCTGTTTGCCCACGGACAAAGGCCTCCTTCAATTGTTTCCACGTCTTCCTAGTCCGTGCTTTTCTGGTCCAGCCAGGTGCCTTCGACTACTGCTACAAGTCAACTCGTCTGCCGTAACAGATTGAATATGAACCTTAGTGTAAAGCACGAAGGTGACTTTGACAACGTACATCATACCACTCAGTCGTTCTTGGCGCCGTAGGCAAGACAACACGTAACGTCTTTAGGTGTTCTTGGCGTTATGGGATTAATATCGTCGACCTAACCTCTGCAAAGTCTTCCTCTCTATCTTGTCATGTTTCTGGGGTACCAGCTCATGAATGTTTTGGACACACTAATGTTTTCCCTTTATTGTGTATCCAATAAAAATATATCCCTTTATACCTATCTAATTTAAAAGTTTAATATTACACAGACAGATTCCTGTATCAAAAATGGTTAAATAAAACTCAAATTACCCTACCTTAGGTATACTTAGTATCCGTAACAATTTATGATAAAATTACTACGGAACCCTAAAAATGCATATTTTACGGCAATTTATGTTAAGCAAGAATTCCGAAAACATTAAAAAGAGGAGGTGCAAGGCCGTTTTTTTTTTGTTTTTATCTGTACTACCTACCCGTATGGCGTATGGTGTTTTTATACATCGCGAGTATTACACTTGGAATAGTACTTTATTGCCGAAGTAATGAAGGCAATTACAATTTGAGCATAAATTTTCAGCGGACGACCTTGGGAGTCCGTTTTATGAATACGAAGCCGGCCATTGCCGCGGTTTCTAGCGGAGTCTAATAGGTAAGTATTAATTCGCAAAAATGTGCGAATAATACCAATTTGGATTTAAACTTTTTTTTTTAATTAAAAATGGGATTGCTCTTGGCCAGCATCTAGCCAGGGGGCAAAGATGAGGCCGACGATGAAGCGAGCTCACCCAGAAGATGCCTATTCACTCGTGCCTTAAAAAGGTCCAGGTTATATGAACTCGGAAATACAGACGCCGGCAGAGAATTCCAAACCTTAGAAGTGCGCATTATAAAAGAAGATGCAAAGCGCTTGGTTCGAATTAGAGGAATTTCGACCAGGTAAGGATGGTAGCCAGCCGTACGTCTGGATGTCCGATGGAAGAAGGGGGAAGGCGGTATGAGCTCACTTTGTAATCAAAATCCTAAAACGTAAAATGCTAACGCCTTACCACCGTTTATTTTTTTATTTAAACTTCATAATCACAGCAAACGTAAAATGTTATAATGCCTATCCACCCATTTTTAACAGAATCGCAAGTCCATCGAAAAACTCATGCTAGACACTAACAAAACAGCCGCAGCAATGTTTGATTTGGCAGTATGTAACTACTGTGTAATATAAGACTTCTGTCCTTTTTTAGGGTTCCGTAGTCAACTAGGAACCCTTAAGGATGATTCACAGTAGGCCGTTCCGTGTCCGGGCCGGCCCGTTTTCTTCTAGAGAAATACGCCGGCCGTTGCATTTGCTGTCATAGAAAACGGGCCGGCCCGGACACGGAACCACAGTATTACAATATATTATATTCCCTACAGTAGTAAAACGCCTTTGATGTCGGGCGACGCCGCCGCTCGTGTAAGTACTTACGCCGTCACGCGCGGATATGCCAGAGTTGTCACAAAATGGAACAAACGTTATTATTATGCAATGATTTATTTGCATGGGTTGCACAGCCAGATAGTTACGTGAGATTTTGTTTTTAGATGTTTTAGGTTTTTTATGATTAAATTTAACTATGTAATTTATTCGCATGCGTATGAACAATTTGAGCTAAAATGTTTGGGGGAAGCGGTAGGTTTAATGCCTACCTACAAGCTCACGCGGCGTTAGTTAAGGTAATACTTGAACTTGAAACTACAAACTGCTTTATTAATCTCGCACGGCACTTCTGTTTACATTTAAGGGCTGTGACGACACAGCTATCTTGAAAGGTTACGAAGTATAAACACAAAAATTATATTTACAGTCGCGGAATGAAAGGGTTAGTCACTCTATTTCAATGTCGTTAAGGTCGAAAAGTGACGAACCTTTTCATTCCGCGACTATACCCCAATTGTTTGTGAGAATTTTGAATTGTTGACGTCTTTTTAAAATAACGATAGCAACAAGTGGGTTAGAACTTAGGCCCGTATGAACAAACAACACTAAAGTTCCGAGATCGCGCTGAAGATGCTGTTTCATATGAAAATTCAATAGCCACTGATTAATAAAACAGTTTTTGTGGACATATAACGTTACTCGCTATAATATTAATAACTCAATAGGCCGTAGGTATAACATTAAAAAAAATGGCGCCGGAGCGCATTCAAACTATAAAAAAAAATGGTTTCCACGGCAATTCAACGCTAATCCATCGTTTACCGCTTAGTTAGGTACCTACGTAATGAACCAAATTAAGTATATAACTATAACGGGGAAATCTATGAAATCTTTATATAATATTATTTTTGAGGTTTAATAATAAAATCACAATCACTCAACTCAAAAACATGTACGCGCCTGCCTTGAATGTTAGAGAATGCAGACTGAATGAGTTTGCGTCAGCGACCCGCGCCGCCCGCTCACCCGCACTAGTCCCCTCAGTTGCTCTGCGCAAGTACATTCGTTGCCCAATTGTATTTCTGAAAATTTCAAAGGTTGGATGCTTATAGTTCCGGAATAATTAGCAAAAGAATAAAAAAATGGACCATAGTTTGGAACGAAAAACTATCGAGAAAATTTTCGCTAAGCGTGTTTTCCGATCCCAGTTTGTTAGATTATATAATGAAAATTAACATACCAAAATTTCATATGCGTAGATTAACTGGTTTGCTTATAATATCGAAAAGTACACTACCAAAAATTCGAATGCCTCGTCTTAAACTGTGGTTTCGCCATGTCCGTCTGTCTGTCCGAGGCGTTGCTCTGTGTCTGTTAGGGCTAGAAAGCTGTAATTTGGTATGGATATATAAATCAATAAAACTGAGGACGTCGTAAAATAAAATCTAACAAAAAAACTATTTTAAGGGTACCTCCCCTACACGTAAAGTGGGGGATGTTTTTTTTGCTTCAACCCTTTGGTGTGGGGAGTTGCTGGATTGGTCTTTAAAAATTCATTAAAAAAAATGATAAAGTGTATATTTGAAAGTAAAGCTTAATGAAGACTTTCAACGAAAACTTTAGCGTACATGACCAGTTAAGCCGTTTTTGAGTAATGTTTTTTTAAAGAAATTCATTGGGAAACTACGAAACCCTACACTGAGCATGGCCCGATATGCTCTTGGCCGATTTTATTGAAAAGTTTGAGACTCTTTTCATTTGCGTGGAGCCTGTCTTTCTAAAACTGTATCCACACTACAACTTCCAATATGCAGCGAGTAACGTCTACTTTTTTCCCCGATTATTTTTGAGAAAGTAAATATCTGAGGCCAAGATATACCTACTATGGGATCACTGAGATGTCTATAAATAGGTACGTATTACATATAAATAGGTAAGTACATTTTTTAAATGCCAATATTTGACGTAAAAGTGGGAATTTTTATTTAATTTTTCATTTAGTTAGGTTAAATGTTTAACTATAGTCATAATCGAGTGGCACAAATTATAGGGTGTCAATTAAATGGTCGCTTTTATCAAGGTCACATGACAGGTGTTAAGGTTTGTAAGGGAGTGTGTTTAATGTGTTCTGTGTGGATGAAGTCGCGTGAGAAAGAGAGATACTGACCACAGTCACCCGACTATCGCAGGGTATTTCTGAAGAACTTGGACGACTTTATGTTCCGAGATCTCCCTCGTATCGCTAATCGCGGTACAGCGCGTTTGCGGGTTTAGGGTTAATTTTTCCACGGCGAGTATTAATTGTATTTTATTTTAATTGTATTGAATTGTTATTGTATTCTGATTCTTACTCCTTACTCACTCTCTAAGGGTTATTAACTCGTTAAATGTTTTTGATAAAACTGTTAATGGCCAGTTTAAAATATTCACATGGCACTCTTGTCTTTTAAAACAGCTTGCTTAATGATCCTCCGAGTTAGATACGGTATTGAGTCTGTTAACGCCGCCAGGGTATTTAGTTACGCTTACGTTACACGTAACCGAATCACTTCACACCACATTCACTCATTATCCTACATTTGCAATGTGAGTGTAAGGCGAATTGCTGTCGTTGCCACTACCTATCGTGTTTCACACGTTTCGCGTCATTTGATAACCACCTTTATTGTTGTGTAATTTGTGTCATAGCATGCGTTATAGTTAGTGAAACATAAAATAAGTCGCGATTATTAAAAAATATTACACGTTTTTTTCGACTCCCTTTACTACACAAACACTTGGTTAAGCAAGTTTGCGTAGGAACTTGTAAATCCAACCATAGTCTTTAACTCATAGAAATCGTCAAAAAAGATAAACAACGTCTTAGAAATAGCTCATCGGATGATTGAGATAATCGGACGAATCTGTGTGTTATTCAGGTGTTATTGTATAACTTAAGACTTGCTTTTGAACGCATCGATTTTTTGCGACAGCTGTCATTGAGCTGTCACGTTTGACACTTGGATCCAGAGGTTATACTGACTGACACATGTTATTAATGAGAACGAGACCGACGAAGCGTGGTGAATGCATTGAATCCCAATTATAATTCAATTTTAGGTTTGAATATCGAAGTTTTGGTCACGAAAGCTTCGAAATAAACAAAGATATAAAAAAGGCAAACATGCAGACTAATTGAGAACCTCCTTCCTTCTATTGAAGTCTGTTAAAAAGGTTTGGTCTTGTAATGGTCTTGTAAGTGTCATATAACATCATAAGTATAAAAGATCGTCGTTGATATAGCGATTACCGAATTTGCTACGCGGTACTACGGTGTGTGCACGATTGGAGCGATCCGAAGAGCGTGGTGCGTTCAAGGTGCGTTGGTGAGATCTGGGCCTGCCAGTGTCTACGAGCAGAACCAATCATTGTTGCGGGCCACCTGTCAATACACATACCGTCGTCTGGGCCCTGTGCCGAAGACAAAAGAAATAATTTTTAAGAAAAAAAGAAACCGATTTCAATGGGGGAGGCCGGTGAAAGATTATTATACTTAGATGGTGCACTCTTAGATTCCATACAATAAAATAAAAATGGCTATAAGTATGTTTATAACGGTAGAAGACTAAGTACCCTCAATTCCTCATGGAATCATGGAAAAACCTTGCTTGCTTGACAAACAAAACGAAGAGAACAAATCGCCAAACTTGAACTACGCGTCGTTGAAGAGTTCCTATCTGATCATCATCAGCAGTTCCACTTCATCAAATGTCACTTTTATGAATGAAAATGCTTGATTCGTTCATGAAAATACTAAAATTACTATTTGTGTGCCTTTCACATTTGAGGAGTTCCCTCGATTCCTAATGGATCCCGTCATCAGAACTCGCGCATGACAAAAATCAATCGTGAAAATAGAACTTGCTTAACAAACACAGCTAGAAGGACAAATCGCCAAACGTGAACTTTTCGTCGTTGAAGAGTTCTGTTCTGATCATCATCAACAGGTCCACTTCATCAAATATCACATTCTTGTATGATAATGCTCGATGTTGAGGTCCCGGGTTCGAATCCCGGCCAGGGCATTATTTGTGAATTCAGCAAGGATATTTGTTCCTGGTTCTTGGATGTTTTCTATGTATTGAAGTATGTATATTGTCGTTTAGTACCCATAGTACATACACGCTTTGCTTAGTTTGGTCGGTTAATTTTAAGTTAAGAACTTTAATCGGTTAAGAAATGACGGAGCTATGGAGTAACCAACATTTAAAAAAAAAAGAAAAATAAACGGCCGAATTGATAACCTCCTCCTTTGAAATCTTGAAGTCGGTTAAAAAGCTCACTTTAATTAACTTGCACTGTTCCTATGTAAATGTGTAAGTTGTCATCAAAAATTGTAATTCTTTTTTTCAGCCACTTGCCTATGTTCGGGTACTACGTTCTACGTGGGGGGACAATACAATATAAGTACCTACCATCGAGCTGATCTGATAATGGAGTCGAAAGGTGGGCGTAGCAACCAAACTACTCATGATAAACCCATCGTCTTTGGGCTCATCCGAACCGTCTTAACGAGTAATTGACGATTTTGGAAAAAGTACAGTCGGCAATTAAAGTTTGTACCGGAAATGTTTATTTGTCAGAAACTTATTAGGTTTTTTTTTAGACTATGTAACCCCTTTTATTACTTGCACGCTTTAACGTCATATTTAAATTGTCATACTAATTGTCTATTGATAGCGATAAAGTCCCAATCCCAAGTGTCCAGCTACTTATGAGGCCGACTGTACGCGGGCTTACAGGCGAGTAACGAAACACAAAGCCTAAGTTACAAAAACCTCGCATCTTTCATTAGGTATAAATCATAACGTAATATGCATAGATATACGTATTATCTACACGATTGCACGTAAGAAGATTGTAAGAGTAAGTTATGAGCTTGAAATAATGAAAAAATAATGGCTATGGGTAATTTATGATTCTCAGAATCTACCTATTTACCATCGGCGGCATACGTTTAACGGTAAAGAGCTTAGACAAGTCTATTTAGTGGTTATTCAGTGGCTATTAGTGCGGTCATCCCGCCGTAATGTTGCAACATTAAATTCCTCATCATGTAACCGGTGTAATGCAAAACAGTCTTTTTGTATCGCATCGCCCGTCTAAAAGCGACACGACATTTCTACACGACATTCCACACTGGGCACGTCGCAATTAGCAATGGAATTCTAAAGCCATAAATTTAATTTCACGTTCAAGAGTTCGACCTACATATGTGACCGCAGTCGCTATGCGGATAACTGTACTGAGATGGAGCGGTGCACTTGGCTGCCTCATCTGGGTTGACCGCAAGGCCTCGTCCACGCGAATCTCAGTACACCTGTTCTAATGCATAATTGACGTCGAAAGTGTACAACACAAAACAAGCCCCCGCGATGATTCCATTTGGCGACACTTGGCAATTTCTTAAAACTGCTTCCGAAGCATGCCTCCGTTGCATGTTTCTAAACGACTTCCTTCACGAAGATTTGAAATCAAATTGTGTATATCTCTATTATCATCATAATCTTTTGACGACGTTTTTAGGTGCGTACATTAGAGTACTTATAATAAATAATTCAGTAAAGGTAGGCAATACTGATCTTTAAAAAAACACAAAAGATGTGCATACACGAGTACCTATGGCATGCCTAACAGCAGACACCGTGGCCTACGCATAGAAAATCTAGCCTACCCTAGCCTATGAATGTTCTGGGTCATAATCATAACCCAGAAGATTTACAAGTGCGCCGCGCAAATATCTGTGTTTGGTACAGAGGTGTTCCAACTATCTTTTTGCACGTTGTGCTGAAGTGGTCCGACCAAACACGAAACATTTGACCCTTACGGGTTTGATGAAACGCTACAAAAATACATATATAGTACCAAAGTTACCTTCATGTTCTTTTTATAACTCCTTTTTTATACTACGACGGTGTCAAACAAGCTTACGGCCTGCCTGATGGTAAGCAGACACCGTAGCCTATGGACACCTACTTCTTTCTTATAGAAATTAAGCGGTAAATAATCCTCATACATAAATTGACCAAGGTATAAAATAGTACATTCATGAAATCGAAACCACGTGTCTTTGCATCTTTGACCGTTCATTTTTTTAACCGCCAGGAGCAGTATAAATATAACGTGCCTCCCTAATAGTTTCCTGTACTCTTAATCAATCAAATGCCACTCGAAATAAGGTTGCATCAGAGGTAATCAGTTATGGCAAGTAAGTACTCGCATAACGCTGTATCTGCGTGCCAAATGGACGGATGTGTCGGCCATAAACGGGCGACTATAGTCGAATGGGAGCCGAGTCCCGAGAGATTACGGTCGACCTGCATTACTCGTACGCTTAGTTCATTAAAATAAAACAATTTGATTTCGTGTCATCTCGCGACGGCTCATTATTCAACGTCAGAACTCACGCAAACCGCTCCTTAAGTTTCCGTTCCGATTGCTCATTCACCACTACCAATTGAATTGTAATCATATTTTATTACAATCAATGTATTATACGATCGTATATATCGTAATGTATACGTGGTTTTGTCTTACTGTACTTGAAAGTGTTGTAACCACTCTGAGAATGATTAGTGGCATGCAGAGACCGGATTGGAACCGGAATATCATATATCCTGAGTTTTTATGGCTAATTGCTGAGTAATCCAGCAGTTTACCTATGGGAATCCAGCGTTGCTTATTAAGGTAAAAGGAAGGAGTGGCTGTATTTACCATCCAGTACCTAAGTACTTATGTTTATTAAAGATGGCGGCATACCACTTGCAAATCAATATAAATCATATTTTTTATATTATTAAACTGTGCAATTTTCCCACCGTCCCGCATTTCTTACATTTGTGTTTAGATTGGGTTCGATGAGTTAAGATGGCGTAAATTGATTCGTCATTATGTTCATATTTCCACTTTGACTCAGCTGTGGAGCTCGGCGCTCTAACTTTAGGTGCCTAAATTTAGACCCATTACTCAAGCCGCTATCTGCTACTTGAAGCGCTCATTACACTCCTTTTATTAGCGAAACCGTTTAAGAATGTGTAACTTTTTCACATTGATGTTTTTGATGGGATACGGTTTATCTTAAACCTAAAACTTCGTTTCCTTATACTCCTCCTCAACCTAATGAGCCAACCACTTATTTTGTTTGTAATTACTAATTATACTGTTATAGAGCAGAATATTGTACCTATTAACCAGTAACCACAGCGTGATGCTGATGCTGCTGATGATGATGCTGGCGTAGGCACTAGTTTTTACGGAAGCGACTGCTATCTGACCTCGCAACCCAAGAGTGAAACTAGACCTTATGTATCCCAATACCCCAAAACCCGACCCTAATCCCAATTAGGCTTGTCAAGTAAGTGAGCAAATTTTGACCGTTAGAAGTTCTCATAGCATAGACAGCAGCCGGGATGAACGCCTTAACGTATCTTACAAAGCAATAATTATCCCTTAGGTATTTGAGCGAATATTTTTTAAACATTCTACATATTCAACAGATGCCGGGATTAGCATTTGCAGATATTTAGGTTCGCATATTTCCTGTAGATCTTAAGTTAAGGGCTAGGAAGGCAAATTTTTTGCTGTATGCATAACAAACCCAAAGTCGTCTTTTTATTATAATTCTATGTAACTAATTAATACACTATGTACAATACATAACTTACAAGCACAGAAGCTGTTAAGGCCCCTTTCGTGTTTTTGGTAAGGAAACTGCGTCAGAAACGCATATTCGACGTATTTTTTTGTAAGAAACAGAAAAAATATTTCAAATTCTGACTAGTTGCTTGCACAATCGGTCCCTAATTTTGTGCCTATAGCGGTCTCAAGTTTGAGTACGACAGTTTTTGACAAAATTTAATCGATTACTTAAATCATAGGTTTCTGCAGCGCTTGCGGAGTGTTATGTTATGTTTGAGCCCTTAAAACTTTACGATTTAACTTGAAATAAATCAGTTTTTTAATGTTTGTTTTACAACCGACCTTACCTTTTTTATATTACATATACACATATACAGGGTGGATAAATAAGTCGGGCCCTGGAGGGAAACTACCTTAAAACTTTGAGTTAGCTCAATTTGCTGGAAGATAACATTATTTTATTTCTCCTAATCAATAAAACTGCATTCACAGATGTTTGAAAAAGAGAACTTTATGCCATACTCGTAGTAATAGTACAAAATTTATTTTATTTTATTAGTGACCTCTCTTGTATCCTAGACTAGGTCGGTCACTAAAAAGTTTTTGTTCCTCGATAGAAATAGGATCGATTGGCATTAATTGGCATCAAACATTTTTTTGACAATAATTTGCAGTCCGTCCATTTACCAAAAATCTGTGAATGCAGTCTTAATGCTTAGGAGAAATCAAATAATGTTTCCTTGCAGCAAATTGAGCTAACTCAACGTTTTAAAGTAATTTCCCTCCAGTGCCCGACTTATTTTTCCACACTGTATATTTTGTGCACTTAAAAAGTTTTAAGTACCTACATTTAAAAATCGTTCTTGTTTAGGTATACCGTATAGTGACCGTATACTATATTTTTCAACAATACCGTACTAAGACCACAAGAATTTATTATTGTTTTATTGTTAATATTATGCTTTGTACATTACATTCAAGTTTATATTTGTAGCAACACAATTCAGTTATATAATACGAGTATAACATTTTAAAATGAAAAAAAAATCTTATTCAATTTACAAAATGGTTCATACCGCGCGGGAAATTTTCGAAACTCCAAGTGACAATTCTGTATTTCGTGAAAGGGCTCTTACTCGATTCTTCACACAGGAAATACCACTTTTTTAACTGTGTGTATATCCCACTGCTGGCATATACAAATCGTACTTTTTACCCGACGTGTCATCTCCAAAGGGGGTGCAAAGAGGTTGAAATATACTAAACAATCAACGCATCAGACGAAGTCGCACACAATATGTATCTAGTAGAACATGTTTGTAACGCTAATATCCAGTGGACATTTAAGTGTCATCTATCTTCATTTGCTGTCGACAGCCCACTCCCTATCGCACCTTTTCACTTTTCCTTGGCTCTACCGGTTTGCCAGTTAGTTTACATAATTTTCTTTGAAGTTAAATGTATTGTATAGTAAAAGTTCATTTTATAGTAGTAGTAGCAGCACTAGTTGGGTTCTTAAGTTATAATACCTACAATAACAGACTCAAACTACATATAAAAATCGTCTCATTAACTGTTGTACTAAAATAACTTACGTTTTACAGGTAATTTAAGACAAGATATTGAATTATGAAAAGGATCAATATCAAATAGGTGCTTGTTATAGTAACTAGGAACTCATCTGAAAAAGGTATGCCTAGAATAATTCTTGCGAGAAAAACTAATATGAAACAGAGATCTAGGGCGTAAGGGGTGATGCGGACAGCTGAAGGTAACTAATTTTAAGAGATCTTTTCTGTGTGTAAGTATTTAAGTATTTAAGTATTTAAGATATTATTATCTATTAACTATATCGTAGTCTAGTACCCATAACACAAGCCTTATTGAGCTTGCTATGGGACTAGTTCGATTTGTGTAAAAAAATTGTAACCTAATATTAGTTTATTTTTTGACATATGTTTTCAAGAATCTGGACTGGACTAAGTAGGCATTTCTCCACAGAAATAACATCTCCTTGCCTAACTCCCCGCTACAGCGGAATAGGTTTAGAGTTTCTGTTATGGAGCCGGACTGACATAGTGGAGTTGTTGTAATTGTAAGTACACACTTCAAGTACTCCAATACTCGTAGGTAGTCTATTTGGCATTTTGTATCAAAAACAAAACAATACTAGTAATAATAGCAGGGGAGCTCACGATACTAAATGAGTATTTATCAGAGTGTCGTTTAGTTGGCAGTTAATAGTTATATGGTTGGTTGGCACAAAGAAAATAAAGTTAAATGGTGTGTAGCTCCACCAGTGGAGGGAACGTCTGCAGGTTCCAAAAAATGCAGTCACACGGATGTTGATGAAAAGCGCTGGGAAATGTATTCCAGCGCGTTAGATATTGATAGGCATCTATACACATTACACATGGCAGTATATTAGCCAAGTTCGTGAAGTAAAAACGGCGACACATCCGTCGTAGGTCAATACACGAAGAAGGTTATTACACGTACCATTTCGGGCCACTTCAACTACCCTACCCAATAACTTTAAATCTATTTGATCTACACACCAGCACGGATATCACAAGACGGCGCGCGAGCTATATCGCGCGCGAGATAGTCTATCTGTCTCTGTCTATTGGGTACAGATGGAAAGAGACGGATAGTCTATCTCGCGCGCGATATAGCTCGCACGCCGTCTTGTGATAGCCGTGCTGGAATCTCCCGATACTGGTGAAAATAACCGAATGCTCCACTCGAATATAAACGGTGGAGGTACTCAACAGACTGTACGGCATCCCCCATATGTTAACCTGCCGCGTTCAACTTAATCCTAAAATCCCCTCTTGTGGTTCACTTCTGTGATAACAGATACTTACTTATTTATACATATGTTTTTTGTTGTGTCAAGCAATATTATTGATTATTCATCATACCTATTTTTTATAGACCGGTATTATAATTACGCTAGCTGATTGTTAGTATCTGATCTCTATTGTTTACTTGGTGGTACTTTGATAGATCGTCATTTTAATGATGGTTACTATCGAGGCAAAGCAATTTAACTAATTACTCGGTGCGCCTAGGAGGGTTTTGTATGGAAACCGTACCCAATTATGTATAAATGATATCCAAGTAATTAAAAATGTTGACATTTTAAGGCCAAGTTACAGGCTCAGCCTAGTTTGGTCTCTGATAGAATCTCTTGTAGTGTACTTATCTATTTTTGAACAATAAACCATTTTTATTTGTATTTGTACTTAATTGCAATACATATTTCTTCTAGAGACTTTGAAACTACCGTCTAAAACCAACTACGAAGTTCGGCTCCGCCTTGTTTAGCGTCTGCATCCTGCGGTGCCGATCGCTCTTGGCATTCAACCAGATTCAACCGCATACTATACGTCCTGGCAGGGCTAATGACTGGCTGTGATTGGTATCCTAGCGCTGACGTTTTATGTGTCAAAATGGCGGCAACAACGACAACGCTTATGGGGTGGATGGTTGCATGCAACATAAAGTCATCTTCGTACGCAAAACCGCCGTATTATATAAATTTGATTTTAAGCTTTATTTTGTTTTTAAAAATCATAGGATAAACTTACGAAAATCTAACTAGTCGCTAATTAAGCTGTACCAGACTTATAATATGCATATTGGACGACCATGTACATAATTTATAGCTTGCTAAACAATGTTAGACATAGAGAACAGCAACCACTCGTAATCGAAACTTTTACAGTATATTCAGACAACGCAAACATTTAACATACGTATGTTAACTCCTTTTTTACAAGCTTTTATTTAACTTGCCGTGTCAGTACTTATGTCTTTTTTGTTTGTGGGGGTCAAATCTTAGAAGCTAAATAAGACCTACTTCTCGATTTCCGATTGAGCTAATATTTGACGTTAACGACATATATGTAAATTCAGTGAAAATGCAATTATCGAGCTGATCTGTTGATGGAACCGGAAAGTGGTCATAGGAACTCTGTAATAAGTTAACACAATCATACCGAGTTTGGGCTCTTTAAATACACTCTTTGAGTAGTTGATAGTAATTGTATATATTGTATGTATGTATAGCGTAGTTACACACTTATTCTTTTATTTTTATTTCGGTTTTAGTTCTTGTTAAAAATATATTTATTTCTCGCTTCTCTCATATAGTCTAATTAGAATCAATAGCCTTGTTGTAATTGTACTAAATGTCCCCTAATATTTATTATGGAATCCGTCTACCTTTTTAGTTATGTGCATGAAAGCATGTATCTCATCAAATTAAAATGTTTAATAGGTATCGTAGGTACCTTTTCATTCACCTATTAAAATTTTGATGATGTAAAGCGGCATAACACCATCCCTATACAAAATCGGTTCCGACTAAAAAAGTTAAACAAATATGTTTACCGTTTAATTATGTATGAAAAGTGATTGCATATATTTTTTTATGTTTATAGAGTGATTAACACACCATTTCACCGACCAATAAGCCATATTTCTTAACTCCAAACTAGACAGCCGTCATACACAGTTTTGACGCCCCACCTTCATTGGACACAGATTTGGTGGTGTCATTTTGCGACGCTAGTTGTGCTTCTATGTTTTTTTCATTCGCTGCATGTATGTTTGTATTTTCGGCTATACTAGTAGAGCTTTATCAAGTTGTGACGTGCAGTGTGTGTACTTACACAAACATTATAGTATCGCTGCTGTTCGTATTCAGAGTGACTACTCGTGAGGGATTCCTATTACGTAGCGCAGTAATAAGTTAATAACTTTATTCATTGACAATATTGAGGCACTGTTATTATTAGTATTATAATATTTACATTGTTGTTAAACTAGAATATTATGAATTAAACACAGTGTATCATCGCTATTGCACCACAAATAATATTCGCTTAGCACGCGCATTTTTATAGATTCACATCGCAAAGCTAAATAAATGAAAAATCGCTATTAGCAAATATGAAGCAACAGTGAAAATTCACTAGAGTAAGATACAATTTAAATCCAGCCTGGAAAAAAATACAATTGAACGTACATCATACTCATTAGTTTTACGCCCCACCCGTTTGAAAAGAACATACCCAATCATTATTACGGCACACATGTGTCTTTTTTATAAACTACAGATGCATGCACACAACACTCATGTGTTCGTGTGTAGTCATCCGTGAGTAGTGTTAGTGTGCAGCATTGAATGTGGGCCATTGAGAACGCACGGAAGCGGCCAGTTTCGGTATCGTCGGTACCTAATACGAGTACATGTCCGCAGCGACGATACGTCCGCTCGGACGAGGCACGAGGCACGCCTGCCTTGAGCTCTTATCTTTTAAGAGTCCGCAGTAAGCTCGGTTCTCCATACAAACGTAGCTTCGGTCTCATTTTAAAATGGCATGCTGGAAACATTTGAAACTTTGTATAAACAAGTGGATCCGGTATATCTAGGTCGGAAATTATTTTCTGTTGGTTGAAATTATAATGGAGGAAAAATACAGCGATTATTAAGGTACAAGACCTAAGCCAGAAAACAGCAACTGTTGTCGCTTTTTACGAATCTGTTTTAATGAATAAAGATTGCGATGTATTTTGAAAAAACTGACCGCTATTATATACTCCTATATATTCATTTTGCTACCAATCTTGCGTGACAAAATAAGCTTACATAAGCATTAGTATGTATTAGAACTAATAAAGTTGGTAAACTAAAAACATTCAGCACAAACATGACGTGTAGCACTGAGCCACTGACTTAGTTCAAAAGTATGTAAGTGTTACAAGGTTCTATATATTGACTCCCCTTTAAAAGCAGTCAGTGCGTCTCTTGTCTTTTTTTAGGGTTCCGTAGTCAACTAGGAACCCTTATAGTTTCGCCATGACCGTCTGTCTGTCTGTCTGTCCGGGGCTTTTCTCTGTGATTGTTAGTGCTAGAAAGCTGCAATTTGGTATGGATATATAAAGCAATAAAACTGACCATCGCAAAACAAAATAAAATAAAATAAATTTAAGGTACCTCCCCTGCACGTAAAGTGGTAATGATTTATTTGCTTCAACCCTATGGTGAGGGTGTTGTTGCATAGGTCTTTCAAACTGAATAGAGGTTTTCATCAATTCTTTCAATCAAAACTATTCCGGACATGATCAGGTAATCCGTTTTTGAGTTATCGTAAGTCTTTCCTTCTTAGCAAAAGACGTATGAAACGCTGCGAAAGTATTCCCTTTTGCTTGTTATTGATTTTTTTTAAAGTAAGTTCAACGGGCTACTACGGAACCCTACACTGAGCATGGCCCGACATGCTCTTGGCCGATTTTTATTTATATTTTTTATTATTACTATTTATGTCTTGACGATCCTATTGAGAATTTAACTATACAATAATTTCTTGATTTTGATATGTCTACAGCAATTCAATGCTAATTTTAAAGAATTAATAATAATAACATCAAAAATTTTCTCTAAATAATTAACTTAATAAAATGTTATAACTTTACTTATAACTGACGATTCGAAAAGTGCTTGTTGCCAGGCCTATTTGAATAAAGAATATTTTGACTTGATTTTACTTAATTGGCTCGACTATATAGATTGTTATGATATGACCTTTTATAGTTGGAGAAGGATAATATCATTTCACACAATCAAATGACGTGTGGCCATATTTTACTGCATGTTTTATAATATAAATTATAAAAAATAGGTATGTTCACTTATTTTAATAAATATGTATGTCACCAATAGCATTTTCAGTTCCATATAACTCATATAAGAGACTCAGTATATACACTACCGCTCATTAGTATTTAGGCACCCATACCTTTTTCCATAAATCTGTATACAATAATGACTTTCAGAAATACACTGCCAAGTCAGAGTCCCTTGACAGTTTTGCGTGCATTTTGCATTTTTTATGAGACTCCCCTTTTAAAATGGTAGTTTTCTTTTTGCAATGACTTATAACTACTAATTGCTGGTTCATACAAACCTTATATGAATCAGCAATTGTTTATAGAAAAGTGTAGGGTGTTTGTATGAACCAGCAATTAGTATATATATCTTGTCACGGCTCTGAATGTAGGTACAAAATGTATAAATAAGTCGCCAAAAATGAGCCAAAACAATAGTAATAATTGTAACTGAAATCAGTTTACCATGAACGTAACTATTAGGTACTTATCTTTTTAAACAATAATGTTGTAATAAAAACAAAGGCTTACTATCTGATCAGATTTTGTCTGTTTTTCTTAGCCTCACCGACTATAACCTTCTATTTCTTAATTGTTACACTGATGAGAATAGGTAGTATAGGTGCCTGTGGTCTATGTATCTTTAACGAATATTAACGTGTGTCCTTGAGTCGAATAAAATGAGCCACAATTTCTCGTAAAGTATAAACGTGTGTAATATCTAAGCTACTTAGCTTGTATATATTTATTTTTATTTTACTAGTTCTAGATGAGAATTCCTAAGTAAAAGTAGTAGCGAAACTGATATGTCGAGAGATAGTTGCGGCAACCGGTGGATACACACCACACTAGTATACGAGTAGGTGGTTTGTCAAGGCAACAGTAGATTGAAAGTTGACTGTCGCAAAATTTCAATGGCAGTATTGCTTTTAAAAGAGTGTTGTATGGTTCACTGACTCGAATTAAACTGCGTTAGAACTGTGGCTGTATCTTTTATTGACGTTAAGTTTTTATTGTCCTACTTGTAGGGTATTGTTGAGCGTGCCGCGCGGCAGTGAACGTACTTACGTTACCAAATAAGTCGTGAGCAATGTGACGACACGTTTAATTGTCTATTATTAAACCAATAAAAGAATTCTATCACTTAGGTAGTCTAACGGACGCCGACTTGGTCATCGATTGTGAACTGTGCGCATTAGCAAACTAAACATAATTATGCATATGATTCTCGCAGTTCAATTAAGTTTAAAATATTTCACTCACCTTTCGACGAGTGGCAGGACATTGTCGAGGAATTCGAAGCCTGCGTGCGTGGTGTAGGTGATGGACTCGTGGCACAGTACGACGCCGTGGTCAGCTCGCACATAGTTTTTCAGGACCCAGAACTCTCCTCGCTGATAAGTCACCGGCAGAAAGTCCTTCTCGTTGCATGCAAGCAGCGCACGGAGACGCTGTAGCGTGGCTTCGGATAAAGCGTTCTCGTCGACTATGTCGAGACCATCGCTTGTCAGTTCAGACTCCGACGGAAGCACAACAGAAGCGGTGCTCGATGCAGTTTTGTTGGTAGTGGCTACGGTGGAGGGTGTTTTCTGAGAAGTGGACTCCTCGTAAAGTTTGATAATCGGTTCCGGTCGGGGGTCAGTGTCGTTGCGGGTCTCGGGTCGCCGCTCGTACAGATATCGCACCTCGGCGCTGTGCGCGGGCTCGGCCCCGTCCACGGTGGTCCAGTCGATTCCATTGCTCGTGGTGCCAGAGAGGTGCATGGCCGCGTATAATAGCACCGCGATGTTGATTACGATGCTCACTCTAAACACTAAGTTTCTCCTGTTGCCCATCATTTTGGCAACGAAATCGTAAATAACACAGCAGCACAAATCGATTCCAATATTCAGTATAATAATATCAAAAAAATTACACAATATGAGTGACTTATGGAACTCCGCACAAATATCATTTTAAAGGAGATTCTAAAAGAAACACCTTTCACTTAAAAATCTATGAGGTGCTTAGTAGATGGCAACGTCCTTCGTCGCCCTCTAGGACGCAGTTTCCTGTAGGGCTCTGTTCGCGTCAGCATCACAGAATCCACAGATTATTGTGTCATCAGTAAGCGCCGGCGCCGAAAGGGGCGCGCGGCGGAGGCGCGGGCGCCGCGCTCCGGAGTCGCCTCTGAAACAATTGACACACCTTCGTAAACAACCACCGCTGACAATACAACACCGTTCTTGTATTTCATCACTTGAGCAAGAAATGAGCGTTCATTCAACAAGGAAAAGGAGCAGCATATTTAATGATGATGTTAAAATACAAACAATTTTTTCTCAGTAATATGGTTACAACTTAATTACAAGGATCTACATACTCGTCTTACCTACACCTTTTTATTGGCGTGCGAATGTTGCGAGAAGTTATTTATTATACCAAATTAAATCTATCAATATCATGCTACTACGCTGACTATGTATTTTTACTTTTAGTGTCTGACACTGTGTCATGATATTGTGATCACTATCATATGCACTATTGCAATCAATCGATATTGGTCATCTCAGTTAGTTAACGGTACAAATTAAGTATGTCCTAAAGAAAAAAAATTATACGTGGCAGAGTGTACTAAAGAATCAATAGGCAACCATGCACTCAGCACTCACATATAGCAGATATAAAAAAACCGGCCAAGAGCGTGTCGGGCCACGCTCAGTGTAGGGTTCCGTAGTTTTCCGTCCGTCACATTAAGTTGACATATTAAGTACAGAAACACAAAACCTTTGAAAGCACGTCATTTCATTGTGATTTTGTAGAAATGACAGGTACAATAAACACCTGTTTATACGGTTAAATTACAAACTTAGTTCAGAAATTATTTTTGTAATTTTTTCAAAAACTATTCAACCTATCAAGTTCAAAATAATTTTCCTACAAAGTTTTTATAAAGTTCTACTTTTGAGATTTTTTTCATATTTTTAAAACTTATGGTTCAAAAGTTAGAGGGGGGGGGGACACATTTTTTTTTACTTCTGGAGCGATTATTTCCGAAAATATTAACATTATCAAAAAATGATTTTAGTAAACCCCTATTTATTTTTAAATACCTATCTAACAATATATCACACGTTAGGGTTAAAATGAAAAAAAAAATCACTCCCCACTTTACGTATAGGGGAGGTACCCTAATAAAATATTTTTTTCCACTTTTTATTTTACCACTTTGTCGGTGTAATTGATATACATATTAGTACCAAATTTCAGCTTTCTAGTGCTAACGGTCACTGAGATTATCCGCGGACGGACGGACAGACGGACGGACAGACGGACGGACAGACATGGCGAAACTATAAGGGTTCCTAGTTGACTACGGAACCCTAAAAAGATGCCGCCAGCTTATACAATATGTTCGCCATGGATTTTATTATGAATTTTGGGTGGATAGTCTACCTATGTATGTTAATTTATTTTCTCGCAATCGATGTGAAAAGTACAGTGTATAAGTTATATTGGTTAAATATTCTTGTAATAATTGGGTTTTAAGAAGCCTGGAAGCCTTTACTGCATCGCCCTTAAGTACAATTAGTGCGTATATCCGCGATTGTTAACTCAAGGAAATCGTTTACAACGTGCACTAGTTTTCATTGCTCATGAGTATAGGTTATAAAAGGTTTGAACGATAATCCTGCATAGTGTACACGCAACACGCATTTAGTTCGTTAAAACAGTGGCAACCACATTGAAGAGCGAACACTTGATGCTCGTTACTCAGATGGTTATCGGAGTTCAGTGAGCTAATAAAATGTATCTAGCAGAGTGCATGTTAACCCGTTCGGGCGCCAAGTAACCACGCAAACCGACGATTGCAAAAGGACCAAGTAGATACTCGTAAGTACATAGGTACGTATAACGCACCATAGGCTATGGTTGTAAGAAAACGACAAAAAACACTATAATGAGAACACTAATATTGAAGATAATATACTAGTATATCTCTTCTTACTTACTACTAAACTTTGTTAACGATGCCTTTTGAATTAGCACTAAGCGGAAAATTCGAATATCAAAATCATTATAGGATAAAGTGGACTATTGGGCGCAAATTTTTATTGATAAAGTACATAATTCTGTATGTACGGGCTGGTGAAGTGAAAACATTATTTTTACAAGCGTCTGACAACTTCCCCATTTTTTTGGTTTGTAGCCTCGACCCTGAGCCTGAACTATAAGTTATTAAACATTAGTAATGACTTAACATTAGTAGGATGGATACAAAAGCAAAGCCTGGAGATACCATGGTATCGAAAAATAGAGGACATAGAGGGTCGTCTAGTACCCATAGTACAAGCTTTGCTTAGTTTGGGACTAGGCCGATTTGTGTAAGATTGTCCCCCAATATTTATTATTATTATATGTCTTACATAATTCCTTACTGACTAAAGATAATAAAATAACCTATACTTATGAAAAACTTACAAAATAAATAATTTAAAATAAGGGGTCACCCCGCGGCATCGTGCCAAAGACGCTGGCAGCATTTCCTCGCTGTATAGCAACGCTGATGCGTTGTGCGAGGAAGCTGCCAGCCCTTTGGTCACCAGTGGTGTCCACTAGCGTCTTTGCCACTTCTTTAAAGAGGTCATGGGCCCTGGGACCCCACGGACCGAGGGTCTCAACGCCAATAACTTTGTAATCCCGTTGAAATTTATATATTAAGTAAACATTATATGTCTTTTCCGCTCACGGGACAATGGTGTCCCGGACCTTTGGAAGGCGTGCGCGGAGCCGAAGTACCGAGGTATCGAAGTACCAACCGAGTACCACATAGCCAACACGTAGAGGCCCTTTTGACAATTTAATGAAATGCAAGGGGTACACCGAGCGGATGCTGTCCCTGCCCGTGTCATGGGACGCACACAGAGACAGCGCCCGCCAGGGTGTACAGGAACTATTGCTGGTTGATGGAATCTAAATGAACCGGACTATTGGGTGAATATGATAGACTAATGGCTGGGCTATTGAGTGAGACAATTGACGTCTGCCTAATGAAACTGTCTCACAATAAGACTTTTTTGCATACTTCACATCTACTAATCGTTTGTAAATTTATTTGATGAAACTAAAGAGATATATTGCGAACTAATCGATTAAATTGTACAAATCAGCTTAAAATATAACTTAAACAGGTACAAATGTACTTAGGTACATATACAAATGTGCTTTGCTTCACATAAAAAAAAAATTGGTGTTCCTGTAAGACTCTTTTCACACCATAAAAAAACATTTCACATCACGTCACTAATGTCAATTTTTTCACGTTTCAACGGAGTCGAGTTTATCAAGCTATTTAAATAATTTTTAAGTAATATAAAACCGACTTCAGTGGGGGAGGCCGGTGAAAGATTATTATACATAGATGGTGCACTCTTAGATTCCATACAATAAAATAAAAATGGCTATAAGTATGTTTATAATGGTAGAAGACTAAGTACCCTCAATTCCTCATGGAATCCTCCATCAGAACTCAAGCTTGACGAAAATGTGTCCTGAAAACCTAGCTTGCTTGACAAACAAAACGAAGAGAACAAATCGCCAAACATGAACTACGCGTCGTTGAAGAGTTCCGTTCTGATCATCATCAGCAGTTCCACTTCATCAAATGTCACTTTTTAACCGACTTCAAGATTTCAAAAGAGGAGGTTATCAATTCGGTTGTATGTTTTTTTTTTTGTTTTTGTTTTTGTTTTTTTTTTTTTTAATGTTTGTTACTCCATAACTCCGTCATTTCTTAACCGATTTGAAAAATTCTTATTTTGATTGTATGTATATATATCCAAGTTGGTCCCGTTTTTGTCAAAAGACAGTTCTGATGATGGGATCCATGAGGAATTGAAGGAACTCCTCAAATCTTTAAGGCAAACATATAGTGATTTTTGTGTTTTTATCAACAAGTCAAGCATTTGCATCCAAAAATGTGACATTGGATGAAGTGGAACTGCTGATGATGATCAGAACAGAACTCTTCAACGACGAAAAGTTCACGTTTGGCGATTTGTCCTCCTAGCTGTGTTTGTTAAGCAAGTTCTATTTTCACGATTAATTTTTGTCATGCTCGAGTTCTGATGATAGGATCCATGAGGAATTGAGGGAACTCCTCAAATCTTAAAGGCAAACATATAGTGATTTTTGTGTTTTTATCAACAAATCGAGCATTATCATACAAAAATGTGACATTTGATGAAGTGGAACTGCTGATGATGATCAGAACAGAACTCTTCAACGACGAAAAGTTCACGTTTGGCGATTTGTCCTTCTAGCTGTGTTTGTTAAGCAAGTTCTATTTTCACGATTGATTTTTGTCATGCTCGAGTTCTGATGACGGGATCCATTAGGAATCGAGGAAACTCCTCAAATGTGAAAGGCACACAAATAGTGATTTTAGTATTTTCATGAACTAATCAAGCATTTTCATTCATAAAAGTGACATTTGATGAAGTGGAACTGCTGATGATGATCAGAACGGAACTCTTCAACGACGCGTAGTTCACGTTTGGCGATTTGTTCTCTTCGTTTTGTTTGTCAAGCAAGCAAGGTTTTTCCATGATTTCATGAGGAATTGAGGGTACTTAGTCTTCTATAACCATTATAAACATACTTATAGCCATTTTTGTATTTTATTGTATGGAATCTAAGAGTGCACCATCTAAAATTAATAATCTTTCACCGGACTCCCCCATTGAAGTCGGTTTTTTTTTTCTTAAAAATTATTAGAATGAAAATGCTTGATTGGTTCATGAAAATAATAAAATCACTATTTGTGTGCCTTTCACATTTGAGAAGTTCCCTCGATTCCTAATGGATCCCATCATCAGAACTCGAGCATGACAAAAAATAATCGTGAAAATAAAACTTGCTTAACAAACACAGCTAGAAAGATAAATCGCCATATGTGAACTTTTCGTCGTTGAAGAGTTCTGTTCTGATCATCATCAGCAGTTCTACTTCATCAAATGTCACATTTTTGGATGAAAATGCTCGACTTGTTGATAAAAACATAAAAAACACTATATGTTTGCCTTTAAGATTTGAGGAGTTCCCTCAATTCCTCATGAATCCCATCATCAGAACTGCGTTTTGACAAAAACGGGACCAACTTGGATATATATACTTACAATCAAAATCGTTTAAGAAATGACGGAGTTATGGAGTAACACACATTAAAAAAAAAACATACAACCGAATTGATAACCTCCTCCTTTGAAATCTTGAAGTCGGTTAAAAATGAAATAACACGTTGTCAAGATGCACATCAATAAACATTGAAAACAACCGCAGGGGTGTAGTGCATTAAACCATTGAGCCTAAAAAATGTTAAAATTTTTGTGCTTTGGGTTCGATTATTAGTTTATTATTATAGTGATTGTATTTGACGACCTGTTTAGCCTAGCTGTTAGTGACCCGGGTATGTCCTAAAACTCGACCAAGACCACCGGGGGACGGGCAGCAGCATCCCTAGAGTGCGGTGGAGATACTGCGCTCGCCAACCCGCATGCCAAGCGTGGCGATTATGGCATATACCCCCCGTGAATTTGGGGGAGGCCTATGTCCAGCAGTGGACGTCCTTTGGCTGATATGGTGGTGGTGGTGGTGGTAGTGACACTGCCTCCGAAGCTTGAGGTCCCGGCTTCGAATCCCTGCCCGGGCATTATTTGTGAATTCAGCAAGGATGTTCCTGGTTCTTGGATGTTTTCTATGTATTGAAGTATGTATATTGTCGTTTAGTACCCATAGTACATACACGCTTTGCTTAGTTTGGGACTAGGTCGATTTGTGTATGATTGTCCCCCAATATTTATTTATTTGTTTTCCCGTGTGGTGCCAGGTTAGAATATCACCCACCCCCTTTCTTTCCTTGGGTGTCGTAAGAATCGACCATGGGAACCCGGTTGAAGTGTGTTGGGGGCGAGGGGCTAGCAACCTGTCACTGCAATATCACATTTTTGCCATCTATAAACCTACAATTGCTAAAAGTGGCACTGAAATTAATTTCGTGAGCTCTGCCTACCCCTTTTGGGAATATATGACAGCCTGAGTTTATATTATGGTATTTGAAGGCAACGTCTGCGTGGGCCGAGTGGTTATAGACACCCATTGAATGTCGACTAAACATTTACTGCTGATTGTGCAAAGGACGGTATCTATTTGAACTACGAGTATTTTACTATTTGTGAACTAACATTCCCTGAGTGTTTTGATATCGAATCACTATTACGAGTACAAAGGTGTTGCATTACGTCTCTAAAGGAAAAGGAAGCCCTTTCACGGCGGACACCTCCATAGCGTTGGCATTTGTTTACCGTCTCAAGTAGGCATGGTATGCCGTACGACGAGAAAAAAACGAACGAAAAAGTTATTGTACTCGGCACTTGTGAGATCAAAATTGGAGGCAGGTTCATGTGTTTGGAGTCCACACGAATCAACCTATACGCTTATGCTGGAAAAGGTGCAGAAGTGTTTCTTGCGCTATCTTTTTAAAAAGTCGTATGGTTATTATCCCTTTATCTACACTACTGCTTATTTGCAGGGCGTTCTCGGATACAACTCGCTAGTACCGCGCAGATTGTTCGACCAGCTTATCGCAACACTTCGTATCCTGCGGGGTCGTCTCGATTGTCCTAGCCTGCTCGGTGAGGTCTGTCGCCTCTTTGTGCCCGATGGGCGTGCGCGGTTCCGTGTAGATCGGCTGCGGCTTTTCGCTGTCCCTCTTTGCCGTACGGTCTCGCGTCGTAACTCTCATATTTGCCGCTCTTTGCATGCGCTCAATAAGCTCGACGCCCTGTGATTTGTTTGCGGATGGCTGGCCGGTTGTTGAACGAGTGTGCTTGAAATGGTGTGAGGTTCTTAGTTAATAATATAGTATATAATTTGTTGCTAATGTATTGATAATTGATGTAAGCTCTTCGAGGCTAGATAAAAAAAATGTAATGACTTTAGGATCTTTCCTGTAATGTTACTTTTTTTTTTCATGTTTATAATAATAAATAAATAAACAAAAATAGTGATTTTTGTGTTTTTTCAACAAATCAAGCATTTTCATCCAAAAATGTGACATTGGATGAAGTGGAACTGCTGATGATGATCAGAACAGAACTCTTCAACGACGAAAAGTTCACGTTTGGCGATTTGTCCTCCTAGCTGTGGTTGTTAAGCAAGTTCTATTTTCACGATTAATTTTTGTCATGCTCGATTTTTGATGATGGGATCCATTAGGAATTGAGGGAACTCCTCAAATCTTATAGGCAAACATATAGTGATATTTGTGTTATTATCAACAACTCGAGCATTATCATACAAAAATGTGCCATTTGATGAAGTGGAACTGCTGATGATGATCAGAACAGAACTCTTCAACGACGAAAAGTTCACGTTTGGCGATTTGTCCTTCTAGCGGTGTTTGTTAAGTTCTATTTTCACTATTGATTTTTGTCATGTTCGAGTTCTGATGATGGGTTCCATTAGGATTCGAGGGAACTCCTCAAATGTGAAAGGCACACAAATAGTGATTTAAGTATTTTCATGAACTAATCAAGCATTTTCATTCATAAAAGTGACATTTGATGAAGTGGAACTGCTGATGATGATCAGAACGGAACTCTTCAACGACGCGTAGTTCACGTTTGGCGATTTGTTATCTTCGTTTTGTTTGTCAAGCAAACAAGGTTGTTCCATGATTCCATGAGGAATTGAGGGTACTTAGTCTTCTAGCATTATAAACATACTTATAGCCATTTTTATTTTATTGTATGGAATCTAAGAGTGCACCATCTAAGTATAATAATCTTTCATCGGCCTCCCCCACTGAAGTCGGTTTTTTTTTCTTAAAAAATATTTGAAATCGGTTAAGAAGCAAGGAAGCGTTTACGTACGGTCAACCAATTTGATTTCTGTGCCACTTTGTGCCTTGTCACCGTGAAATAGTACATTACTACAGAGGCCGGGACGAAAGGGGTTGCCGGCCGAAGACATATAGACGGCCGAGCGAAGCGAGGTCGGATAGGTCTCAGGCGGGCAACCCCATATTTCCCGCCGAGGTATGTATAGTGCTTTTCTCAAACATGCAATGAAATAAACAACAAAAAAATCAAAGTTTTATTTTTAATACGCATAGTGGCAGAATATCATGATGCCTGTGCCATAAATTTATGTGGAATGGAAATTAAAAAAGAGGACTTTGCCGGCCTAGGCCTGCAACATTTATATAAAATTGCATTAACGACCTCTTGTCCTAGCCGCACCTGAAACGCCATAGTTCGCAGCCTATTATAAGGAACTTAACATCAATATTTCATTGCATGTTTGAGAAAATTGCATTTGTTCCTGGGGGGGGGGGGGGGGGGGGGGGGTTCCTTCAGTGAATGTGTTAAAGCTGTTAGAGATCTCATATTATATTGTCACTGGGACAACGTATGAAATGGCCCAGAAATCAAATTGGTTGACTGGACCTACAGACTACACGCCGCCACTAGCCTTTTGAAAATTATTAGGGTTCCGTAGCCAAATGGCAAAAAACGGAACCCTTATAGATTCGTCATGTCTGTCTGTCTGTCCGTCTGTATGTCACAGCCGATTTACTCGGAGATTATGAGCACTACAATTATGAAATTTGGTGGGAAGGTGTATGCTATGAACCGCTATAGAAATATGATCACTCCGTACATGTAACAGGGGGGTCAATTTCTTTTTTTAAATGCACATAGGCATGTGGGGTATTTATGGATTCGAAATGACATAGAGGTTCCTCGAAAACTTTTCCATGTAAGTCAACCGTTGGCGAGATATTAGCTTTCAAAGTGGTAAAAAGTGTCTCCCCCCCCCCCCCCCCGTCTAATTTTCAAACTATGAAGTTTAAAATTCTAAATAAAAACAAATTGGTGTAAATGAATAAATACTTTCAACGATAATTGGTTTGGACAAGATAGGTTTAACGGTTTTTGAGTTATTGCTGAAAAACTGTCTTTCCCAAACAAAAGGGCCTAAGTGCCGTAAGTTTCCTATGAAGATACGACCTTTTTTAGACCGACCTTTTTTGTATAGTGGTTTTAAATGTAGATTAGGAGGTGTTGGCACGGAACTCTTCGTGCGCGAGTCCTACTCGCACTTTGCCGGTTTTGTATTTTGTTTCTCGCCTCTTGTAATCTGTTACTTCAACCATTTGGCATATATGAATTGACGTTTGCAGTGATGAGGCTAAGACGTATCGTTTGTCAAATAAAGCGGTTATTAACGAATGGTTGTTCGAATCGATTTTACAGCCGATTTTTGAAATGTTTTTATGATGCCTTTATATGTTTTATATAGCCCAGCTAGTATGATGGCTTATACCGTCACGTTATATGGCCAAAATGTACTGGAACGTCACATAAAACGCGACGGTATAAGCTATCATACTAGCCGGGATGATTGTATCAGTCTCCTCAAACAAAAAATGTTACTTATTATGTATGGCTTTCTATATTAAATACAATAAGAAACATTTTAAGAAGAAATAAGAATTACAGACATATTCTCTTAATCACGTCATCGCTATGCTGCTGTGCTACCGCGAACTTCGAAAATCGAACTTCGTGTCGTACCGTCCCTTTCACTCTCGTGTTATACTCTATATGACGGAAAGGGACGGTACGATACAAAATTCGATTTTCGAAGTTCGCGGTAGCACCCCAGATGCCATAGTTGGTAGGTCTGTCTGTCTGTCATTTATGTCAATCAATAAATATTGCACATATTATCCAACTTTACGGAGTTTTACTAATATTTAGGTGTACAGCGCCAACAAAGTGGTCTGCGAACCGTTTCTAGTGTAAATTCAAACCACACATGTGTACACCGCGTAATATGTTATATTATGTGTTTTGCACGCCGTTTGGAATAAAAACCCGTAGTATTACTCCCGCTGAATTCAAGTCAGAAGCAAAAGTGTCGATTCCTGTGAAGGCACCAGGCTCTTCACCAGTATCGCTGACATGTCATTCCGCCGACACGAAGTTCGTGGCAAGCAGCAGACGTATGTCAAATAAGGCGTCGTCGTTGAGGGACGGCGGTGTACCGCGCCCGCTGTCACCGCATAATAAGGTACCGTCCGCATCCACATCCATGTCAGCACAAAAGAAGGGGCTGGAACTAGAGGCCAAACAACGAAAGGCGTTGATTGAACTTCAGTGCGATAGAGAGTGGCATCTGGTACGAACAAGTAAACTAACATCTCCATAGAAAAAATCGTACTTCGAGCTGAAAGGCCCCTGCCCTGGTATCAGTGGCTCTTATGTTGTATATGTTTTTACAGCTGTCATAGATTTTTCTCTGTCATTTATGTCTATCAATAAAATTGCGCATATTTTCCAACTTTACGGAGTTTGACTAATATTTAGGATTACAGCGTCAACAGATTTCTTTTCGTTATAAATTTATCGTTATAAATATATGCTTACCTAATCGATTTCTATCAATTTACGGAAATATCTTCTGAATCGAAACGACAGACTTGGTCACAACACTAGTTTTAAAAAGAAAACGACATAACACGTAACTGTTTGGGCGCTGAATTATTATCGTAAAATACTCAATAACAATGAACCTAAATAAAATAACATATCTAAAATTATGTTTAAGTAAAGCAAAATATTATTTTTATTTACTTGAAAAGCCCTAATACTATTACGTGATTTTATTTATAATTCCGATAAGTCTTGCGTGTTTACGTTCTATGGGTGTTGTGATGTGTCAAATGGTTGAAGTAACAGATAACAAGGTATAAACGCGGTGGCACGGTGTACATATTCAATATGTACATTTGTAATAAGAAGCGGCAAAGAGGCTAGTGGACACCACTGGTGACCAAAGGGCTGGCAGCTTCCTCGCACAACGCATCAGTATTGCTATACAGCGAGGAAATGGTGCCAGCATCTTTGGCACGATGCCGCGGGGTGACCTCTTATTTTGAATTATTAATATTATTTTTTATTTTGTAAGTTTTTGATAAGTATAGGTTATTTTATTATCCTTAATCATTAAGTTTATATTTTAAATTGAGTATAACTTTCAATTAAATTGTCGACACTTATATTTAGACGACACATTTAGTTTTGTATTGAGGTAGGATTGTTGATTGTTGATGATTGCTTCACGGGTACGAGTATATTACGTGTAGCTTGTCTGTTAGTGTTCATTTGGAATAATAAATAAATAATTATTCAATATGTTTGTGTAGGTCTGTGATGTGATGTAGTTTGTGCGTGAACGCGGCCGTTGCGCGTGTTTAACACAGCATAGAAATTTTCCATGTTATTCGACGTTCGGTCAAAGCGGCGGTTCGTGTTCGGACCTTCCGGCCTTACTTTGTCACGGAAGGCTGGCACAATGGGTCGTAAGTCCCATAACGACCAGGAATTTGCCTACAGTGAATTTAAATAAGTATTCAGTTTTGCCAGCAGCGTCTGCGGATGCATGCGGTCCAGTGAGCATCGCTTGAATGATCAGAATGGCCGTTTTATGATAAAATAACGGTACGGTACACTTTAACATGCTGCCAATGCCAATCATGTCATTGTTTCTTCACATTCGCGGCTAGAAGGCGCAATGCAGTTTCAAATTAGTGGTTTATTGGATATTGCATCTAATGAAACACCACCGATTTCGGTGTTTGTGTCGTAACAGCTGATTAGCGACCTTAAATGTGTTCACCTCGTTATGAAGCTTCGCTATCTTATGTAAGTGAAGTAGTCACAATAAACTGTTACAACATTAAGGCACGCGCGGACAGTATATATACAGATAGATATTCTAATCGGGCCCGCGCACGACCTTCACAGGCGAAAGTGTTTTACTTGGACGCATTCTCTTCTAACACCTTAAGCTTTGTGCCACATCATGGATCAAATCAATCTTAACTTACGACTATATAATTAGTAAGATTTATTTTAATTTAACGTAAACTTGTTTGCTAAAATGATTCATATTATTTATCCGGGTCGAATGGGTTTCTATTGAAGTGAATAAGATCAAATGGAAATAAAAAATAATAACAAGTCACAGTAGGTACAATCTAATAAAATGAAAAGGTCGAGCTGTATCACCTTTACGCTCGCTAGTTGTACTCCCAAGTGTAAGACACGATAGTGTCCCAAGTATTAGGTATGTATATAACAGTCCCATTCCATTCGTTTGCGTTAAGAGTAAATCACTACGTATATGTCAAGGCTAATAAAATGTATGCTTGTTAGGTAAGCCAGTTAAGATTGACAGAAGCTGCCGTCGCGTCTTGTCTGTCGCAATTTTAGAATTCCTGATACGCTCGTTTTCGCTCCGGCTGTGGTTTTCCGATTCAAGGTAAAGGTCCTATTAAATCAGTATGTATCGTTTAAAATGGAAGGTGATTCAGAATTTTACAATTTCATTAAAGATACGTGGCTCGGGAAAAGTTGGAAGATGGGCCGACACCGTAATAGAGAGCGCGTATAGATGCACTTTATGGGTGTAAGTGATTGGAAAGGAAGTCGGTAAGTGTAATATTATTTATGTATTTATTTGTATGGAGGTAAGGTTATTAACTAAACATCACGGCATTGGTGCTCGGCTCGTACGCAGGAAGTACTCCAAAAAAGTAAACGGCGTGCCGAAGACGTCAGGCGCGGGGTGCGATTGTTGGTAGGTCATTACATTACTTCAGATGTTGCAACTCACGATGGCGCGAACCAGCGACCCACATTGTTTCATATTTTCTTTTAGGTACTTTTTAGAGTTTGTTGCTTACTGCCGTCATTTAATTACTACCTTAGAGGCTAGCCTCCGGTATTCTGAAAATATTGCACTGCAAAACCTGTACGAATATCTTCTAGATTTTTGCAGTTGCATCCCAACGGATTGGAATTGGGCAAGATTTAGAATGGAAAAACACTGTTAAAATACATTTGATTATATGAGAGTAGACTGTTTTCTAATTAACTGATTTGCATAATTATGTATTTACGATAAGAGGCAATACTAAACTTACTAAAAAGCGCTAAAAAAAGTAAGAATCGTGCTAATATTGCGTAAAAATGATAATTGCAAGTACGAGGGCTGTTCTGAGTTTTTAGCTGCTCTCACTCTATTCATGCGATATATTTTTTATTTACACCATTATGTGGGTAATTTCAATACTTATGAGCTCAGATAAAATCGTTAGTAAGCTGAAAGTATTTTTTTCACAACATTCTTTTACCAAAAGGCCTTTCGTATGGGCTTTTAAAAATTTGCGAAAATAGTACTATTTTTGATACCTAAAAATAGTTTTGGCAACGAAATCCCTAACAGCTGTAGTGGAAACTGCCCGGGATGACTTTCTAACTTAGTTTTGCTGATTTTAATGTATTTTACTAAATGATTTTATTTCATTTAAGTTTTTTTTTGTGATGATGACCAGTCCCTAGTTTCGCGACCTAGACTAATATTCGACACACCTGCTCATTGTCGCTAATTTTCATGCAATCGAAACAGATTACGTGGGTAGAGACAGGGAAGATTCATAGTTTGCGGTGTATAAAATTTCGTTTAGTTGTGGTGACGTATTAATCAAAATTGGCCCGCAACACAAAATTGGTATTGTGACCCGTTCATCGCATATTAGATAGGGCTGTTGACACGTCGTACTTAAAACACAATAATAAAAAACCGAGCGACTTTCATCAACAGTTTCACCCCAACACATATGTATCGAAATTACCCGCATAATGGTATCATTAAAACATATATGGCATGAATAGAGTGAGAGCAGCTAAAAACTATCCGGAACAGCCCTCGTATTTCTAAGTAGTACGTTATTTTAATAGACATATTGGTACCTAATCAACATCCACCACATCAGCCCTAGGACGTCCACTGCTGGACATAGGCCTCCCCCAATTTCATGGGGGGTAAATGCCATAATCGCCACGCTTGGCATGCGGGTTGGCGATCGCAGTATCTCCACCGCACTCTAGGAATGCTGCTGCCCATTCCCCAGTGGTCTTGGTCGTAGTTTAAGGACATACCCGGGTCCAATAATAACATACATGTATCCATCCAAAAAGGGATATAAAAACAAAAATTAGATGTACATTTTAATTATGATATTAATAAATTAAATTTTACCCTCTGGCTTTGAACTAGGCACCTGTATACCTTGTACATGTACATAAATCAACTTATACAAGGTACGGGTAGTAACAGTTAGCAAAAATGATTGACCGCGAGGAGTATTTGTGCCTACGTGAAAATAAGGTTGCAAATCGTCAGTGCACAACCACGAAGCCCATTTGCTGGGTATACAACTGCAAAGCAATAACGTTCTATCTACATAACAAGGCCGTACATACTAACTGCATTTTCCAACTTAACAAATTGACGGTAGACGCTTCATTAGCAGGAAACGTAGAACGTGGTCTGCATCAGAAATTGCTTTTTGACTTCGGCTTACTCACTGTCACGCTATTCTTCGGTGGCTTCGACACATGCAAATTGAGCTCAGTAGCTATGTTCATAAAGTTTGAATTTACAATCTCTGAGATAGCAATGTTAAACAGGGATTTTGGCCGTCCCCGATGGGTTGTTTGAGTAGTAATTAGGATATTATGATATCGTGCATATAGCGCTCGACGTACAATAGCGGCATCTCATTTACCTACTACGTATAATACCATGATATTGCTACTCTGAAGCAGACCTATTGCTTAATTAGTTTCTTAAACTGTTAAAATGTCTAAACAGTTTACACATATCTATATGTCAGTCTCGGGTTAAAACTAAATAATGGCATATTAAACTCTGCCTTACATTTGTTTGATAATAATAATAAACTGATTACACTTTCTACACTTTATTTACTCATAATATTTTTTTTTTAATTTTTAAGTATTATTCTTTGTGTGCATAAAATGTGTACCTATAAGGCGACTTCCTGATTTGTCGATGCGGAAGCGGTACGATATGAGAAAACTGTCAGCTGTCAGTGTCAACCGATACGAATACAGTACTGCGCCACTTCTGCGTAACGCGTGTCACACACTGGAGCGGCCTGCGGCCGCGGTCAATAGTAAATTTGACAGCTAATGACAAGTTTAGGTACTATTGGCTATGTGCACGTCTGAAACGTCAAACTTCAAAGGTCCCGAGACAATGTCAAAACTCAGAGATGTGAAATACTGACACATGAATATTTTATTTACTTTAGTAAACGAGAAAGACCCCGTATTGGAAATTTTACTGAAATAAATAAGAAAATAAATAATTTATTTATACAAATAAATTAACATACAAACGAAACGAATCGTAGGAAACCGTTAAGAAACCAATAGAAAACGTGAAAGTAAGTTTGACAGTGGTCCCCGGTAAGTACACATTTCTGCCATGGTGTGCGCTACGATCGCCTAGCTTACCCCCACCACCTACTTCGCACATAGCCAATTGACCGCGCGGCTTAGGCCGCGACTGTCGTATTTCGTAAAGTGAAGAAATCTCACATCAGTAAGCTCACGTCTAATAAGGACAAATCACTTACCACATATCGTATTTGTCCCGCCAAGTCAGGAAGTCGACTAAATCTGATACTTTTTGTTTGAGTCATATCGGAATTGCAGCAATTTGACCAATTTAGACGGATCTTTTTATTTCAAGTTAAATGACATAGATTTAAAAAAAAAAGATAAATGTATCGTAACTAGAATAGCTAGAATTAGAAGAACTAGAGGCCACGAACGCAGTTTGTGTCATTTCCGTCCAGCGATACCCGAGTCGCTGCCGCGAAACGAAAACAAGCGAAGTTCGTGTATCTCCCTCTCTGTCGCACTTGCAAATTCGAGCGACAGAGAGGGCATTTTTCCGATTAAACCATATAGAGGATAACAAATAAAATAAAATCACATTTTTATATACACGATAGTATCCCGATTTTATATTAAAAAAATCCGTATCGCACCGCCTCAGCATCAAAAAATTAGTTTCTGTTGCTAGAAATTGTTATAGAAAAAGTACAAAGACTTTTTGCGTTTTTTAGGTCTTGTATGAAAACCTTAATAATCGCAGTATTTTTTTCTATTATAATTTCGAGCAACAAAATTTAATTTGCGACCAAGTTATGTCGGTTCTCATTATTATGTATACAAAGTTTCATGTTATTCCAGAATGCCGATTTAAGAGCGAAACTACTTTGTATGAAGAACCGAGCTTCCTGTTGCGGACTGTTAAGTTTCAGCAGCACAGCTCTCATAGTCAGTCAAGTGGTTTCTAAAAATAGCGGGCATGCTAGAGACTTCGTTATACAATGCCGTGTTTTAAAATAACCCAGTGACGTGGTACACTTGCTTCTTGTTCGTCTTGTTATCTGCAAAATTAGTTGAGACTGATACTGATATGAATAGTAAATTATAGTCATTAGTAATCTCTTAGAAGCTCATTCCTTAGTCAATTAATGCCATTTTAACACCAAAACACGTCATAATCATCATTGGCATCACAATTTGCAGGACTTAAAGAGCAACGTGGTTTTCCTCAAGACACAATAAAATTAAATTAGAGAAATTAATTCACCAGGTCACCCATATTTTATCGAAAAGCATAAAGTTTTGTAATATTCATTTTAAAACAATGTACAATAACTATGTATACAAACTGCATTGGAATAATGATTTGTTTTGCCAAACTCATGTTTATGCTGATTTTCGCATATACCCCTGCGCGTAGGGTTGCCAAGTGTCCGGCCTGTCCAGCTTTTGCAAATTTACCATCGACTAAAAATACCTATAATACAAACAACACAAAAATAACGTCAAGGTCGGCTTTTAAAGTTTAGCGTCTGCTAAAAATGGTACGTCCTGCATGCTTTTTGGCTATTATGTCCGGTTTTTTTAAACGCCATGTCCGGCTTTTGAAGTTTAGGGCATGGCAACCCTACCAACGCGGGCGACGAGAAAAGCATATCGCGGCAACATTAGCAAGCGAGCAAGACATGTATACGTAGGTACTTTTTTTCAAAATCAAAATCAAAATCAAATATTTATTCTGCAAATAGGCCACAAGGGCACTTTTACATGTCAAAGCATGAATTTATACAATTTAAAAAACTGACAATCTTACTTAATAATAATGATTAAAAAAAATATACTGATTAACAATTCAATGAAAATAAATTTACAAATATTAAGGACGTATTGAATACGATCTGTGTCCGAATAAACAAAAGGAATATAAAATTAATTTAATATCACAGAGATGTATATTTCAAATATGATTAATAACAATTATTTCAAAGTGCTTACAGATGTAAATGATCTCTAAGCCCTAAAATTAAAATAAGTAAACTTAATATTGTTAGAGATGTATAAGGTCTCTAAGCGTCAATAATAATAAAACTAATCCAGAACAGGATCATGTCTCTCGTCAATCTACATACAATAAAATAACACTAGTATTAAGGTATTTACTATGCCCTTGCCAGCATGAACAGACCGGACTCCACAAACAGCACCCGATCACGAGTATGACGCGTATACTATTCTTGCGACGATAGAGCCATAATAATATTCCTTTTAGCCTAGCTAGAATTATTGTGTTTATGTCCCTTATTAATACAGTTACTACCAAGTATGTGCGAGAGGGACGAATGCTGTATGTCCGACATATTTAAATGTAATAATGCTAGCTAGGCAGATCATTTAACTTATTATTAGTGGTTATTAGTGGTGATACCTCATCCTCACCCCGCTCGGAGCTGAACGGGCGTCAGCGGGGTGCCCTATGGGTCCCGGGACGAGAAGAAACTGCCAACTTGAAGCGAACGGATAGTACCTGGCAGGGATAGGATGGTACACTTACAAGTATTTAAAAGAAGGAAAGCTTTCGCCATCTAGCAACGAAATCAATCATGCTGCAGTGAGCTATCCATCATTACGAACTGTTGTTAGATGCCGATCGACTTCCAAGAGACGATGTTGTAAGTAGGTGATGCAAATGTCGTAGGGCACGATAGGCATCAAACGACCTGAATTTAATCACTAAAAGTTTTGTATTCGAATGTGTTGTACTCGTATCTAGTATAATTTTACCTGTACATTCCTAACAACTTTGTGTAACCTTAGGTCGGACTTTAACTGGCCCCGCACGCAGCGAAGTGGTTAGGCTGAAACTCTTGCAACGAGGGTCACCTTCAGAAACTTGTTTTCTGGTTGCATGGGTCAGATATTCCAAGACTCAGCTCTGGTTGTGAACGGACAAATTATTAATGTACAAATACAAACAAAGTTTTCGTCACTAATAATAAGAAATTAGTTAATATTCTTTTCCAAGTCTTTCAATGTCTATAAATAACAACGTATTTAGATGTGATGCTACCCCGTTGTTTTATAAAATGTGTTTCTTGCGTAACTTTTAAAATGGAGACCCGGGTATGTCCTAAAACTACGACCAAGACCACCGTGGGATGGGCAGCAGCATCTCTGAAGTGCGGTGGAGATACTACTGCGATCGCCAAGCGTAACGATTATGGCAAGCAGTGGACGTATATGGGCTGACATGGTGGTGGTGGTGGTTTTAAAATGGCTTTATTTTTCGGTTCGTTTGATGCAGCTACGCAAAAGCTAATCTCCCTAGATTGTAAGTTAGTGTACGTGTTCACAAAACCTCTGCGCACAGTTGCAGATAATTTGTTAGCCACGCGCACTCAATTGCTTCATTATGCGGTTTGTCATTTAATTTTATTCCTAACCGTAATTCCCCTAGGTAGCTTACGGCTTACTTTGTGTGTAATAAGGTATTTTACGACTTAACTACATTGTGCCTAAAATAATAAAAAAACGTGTTTCTATGACGCCATGTGATGTTATAAGTTATACAATAAGCGTTTGCGATTGAATCGGATAGCTCATCACTGAACATAAAGTGGTCGAGCTTATTACTAAACGAGTATTTTTTAATAATTTTGGATTATGCGAGGTGCTCTATGGTGCAATAAATGAAAAACTGTACAAGAAAAAAAAAATGCGAATCCTACGATATAAGTATAAAGATAACAGTAACGGTATAAGTTTTCTCCTTCGGACACTCCGACTGTGGAATGAGCTCCCTGCCGAGGTTTTGCCGAGGGACTACAGTATGGGGTTCTTCAAGAAAGGAGTGTATAAATTTTTAAAGAGTCGGCAACGCGCTATTGAGACCCCTGGAGTTGCAGGCGTCCTTAGGCTGCGGTGACCGCTTACCATCAGGCGGGCCGTACGCTTGTTTGCCACCGACGTGGTATTAAAAAAACAAACAAAATGAAAACAAACAATCCCAGCAGGCAACCATTAAATTCAGGGGTTAAGCGAGGGAAAATGCGGTTAAATTGCTAATTTACGCACAAACCGCATACCTAATGTTATTGTGATTCAAGTCGTGATATTGTGTACCTAAAACCTTTTTTATAACTTATTGTGCTCGACGCTTCCTATGGCAGGCTGAGCCAATGTTCGCCTCAGTCTTAAAACAGGCAGGCCGACGACCTTCGGTTGCCCTGACTCATTATTACAACGATTATCTCAAGATTCTTAGAAATCTGAGGTTGTTGAACAATGAAATTAATGCGGGGTTTACCAGATTCGTCTTGTAAGCTGATGGGTTTTGCGAATTTAGGGTTTTATTATAAAGAAAAATATCTACAAAACTGCTACTCTGCACTTAATTAAGGCTCGCAAGTCTAACGAAATTACAATCGAATACATTCTGCAATCTGTAAACCATTGAAGCCTTAAAAACTTTAAAAAGATACGGTGGTGTATGCCGCATATTTTTACACTTGCAAGAGAATCAAAGGAAAGGTGCAAGCTTTACATTTCAAGTAAAGGGATAGTGACCAAAACTGTTAATTGGTAACTATATTGTTTAAAATGTAATAACCGTAAAGGGACATCCAGTCTACACGCAGGTAATCACTTCGTGACTGCGGCTCACGTTATCCTAGATACATATGCTAAATGCGCCCTACTCCGACTCGCACTTGGCCGGTATTCTGAATTTATATATGCCGTTATACTGAAGTACCGCATCAAGGAGTCGCAAGACACCCCAGGTTTGGCGAGAGGGACAGGCCATGCCATATGCCTGGAAAAAAGAACTACGGACCCGTAACCCTGACTTCGGCAGAGGGCCGCTATTGCCGGGAGCGGGGGCTGACACCGTCAGGCTGGGGCCGGGAGGTGGCTGCGAGATATAAAACCTCTATAAAAAGTTACAAGGGGACCTGTGGGAGTGAATCCGGGGTTTTCCACTCTCTCCTGGCGAAGAGATTCTTTTGTCGGCAAGTGTGTAGTGTCGCCCTGCACGCTTGCCGTCGGGTGGGGGGCGCTAGCCTCAAACGATAGGGAACAGCTTCGGCGATCCCGTGTCACCGCCACTTATGCTGCGTGACGGGTATACCCTGGTTGTTTAAGACGGTAATCAGGATGCGTAAATGCATTTCCCTAGGTAAAAAAGGGTCAACTGTTGGATGGGTGACCGCTTTTAGTTAGTCTACTCCTGGTGGTTACTCTAGTGGTAACTGAGCGCACCCGTGCCGTGCACGTTAAGCCGCTCGCTGATCCGGGCTGCAGTTTGTGAATGTTAGAGGCCTTCGGGCAGCTACAGAACTTCCAACAGCCAAGTCGCCCAATCACTTGACAAAGCCTACTTACAAAAATAATAAATTATTGTTGTAAGTTATACTACTTAGTTACAATACCTTTCATCATCAAAATCGATTCCTTCAATATCCAGATTAAAACACTCTGTATATAGCTGGACGTCATACGTCTGTCATCGGCACCAAAGTTTCGCTCCCTGACTATAATATAAATTATTCTTAACAATAAAACAATATCGACGCGCTTGTCATTCGCATTTCGAATATTGTCGTACTTGACATTAACTTTTGCCACGTTAACTCTTGGACCCGGGTAGGTCCTAAAACTACGACCAAGACCACCGGGGAATGAGCAGCAGCATCCCTGAAGTGCGGTGGAGATACTGCGATCGCCAATCCGCATGCCAAGCGTGGCGATTATGACATTTACCCCCCATTAAATTGGGGGAGGCCTATGCCCAGCAGCGGACGTCCTTGGGCTGATATGGATGGATGGACGTTAACTCTTAAGGTCATTTTGCATTTATCCTTGGTGATATAATTAATTATTTTGTATGAAAAGGATTACATATATTTATCTTGATTTTCTATAGATATACACGGCTATATGCTTGAAGGAATGGAAATCAATAAAAACGTCCTATATAAGGCAGATTTAATTATTAGGCAATGGTATTGTACCAGAACATACGAGTACGATAACGTACGTATTTCCTTTTATATAGTGATAGCGATATTGCAAAATGAGTATGTACATACATATTATTTTTCTATTCCTGTACTTTTATCTATCTTCTATACAGGATGTGGCCTGTAATGGGAACACAAAATTTAAAGGACGCTTCCTTAGAGCACCTCCAGCCACCTCTTGTGTCCAAAAAACATTTTTTTTTCAATTGGGAGAAATTTTGATTTAAAGTTATGACCTCCAAGTAATGAATCTTGGCACCACGAGATTATAGCGCAACAGTCAATGTTGGTTTTGAGGTAGAATCTAGTCAACACTCAAAATCGTTGTTGCATTTTTGGATTAAAAATATTTTTGGGATAAAAGTAGAGTAGTAACAAAGTACACGTAAGCCATATTTATTAATTTGGAAATGGAGAGCTCAATAGTATAATTTTTTGCTCCTATTACAGGTCTCACCCTGTATAGTCGCTAACTCATATATAACGAGACCTCAGATCATAGAAAAGATTTTTTTATATTAAAGGATACTAAATCAGTGAAAACTCTGTGATCTACAAATTCTATTACAGCACTATAGCGTACTTTTACTGTTCATATTTTTTTCATAAAGTAAGTCTTTGTACCTAATTATTTTATAGCAATTACAGTGGTATCAACAACAAACTACATAAAAAAAACTGCTGCAATAAATACCTAAATAGGCTCTGTCTCAGCTAAACAGTTACTGGTGGACATCTGAAAACGACGTGGGAGAAATTATCACCAAACACAAGTGGAGCAAGGCAGAGACACGTTGCCAGGCTAAGTGACGGCTGGTCTCGGGTCACTTCTGGAAAGATTAGCTCAGGGACGAGTGGCGTACCTTCGCCAACACAGTTAACTTACCTTAGTGCACTTTAAGTGTATTGTAATAAGGGTCACGATTGGTTAGTTAACTGTGTTGGCGTTTGTACCTACTTGATGAGAGGCATATGCCTTTTTCAGCCACTTGCCGGTATCCGATTGAGATGAAATTTGGCATACTTATATTATATGTAGTATGAGTTTAGTGACAATGAAATTTTATGGTACCGCCGAACTGATCTGATGACGAAGAAGGTGGCCAAGGCAACTCCTAGGATACATAAGAAAAACCCGTCGTATTCGGGCTTATTGGAACCGTGTCAAAGAGTAATAATGACTGTGGGGAAAAAAAGGTACAGTCGGCAATAAAAACTCGTACCAAAAATAAACTTTTGACACAGACCTATTTTGATGAAAAAGCATTTTCTAACCTAACAGGCACTTCATACCGTGTTAAAAAAAGCAAAAATCGATCCTTGGATTAAAATCCACATTGTCCAAGGCACGCAATTGCCGATAAGCAATTCCACAGAATGAGAAGCTCGTACAGTACTCGTACAGTCCACAGTCAACACGGTCCAACGGTGCGTTAAGGCTGCTTTGAGTAAAAACCAAATGAACAGCGTACTGTCAGCTACATTCCCACTGCGCCACTTGCCAGAAATACGAGTCGTGAATAACAATATAATTAGAACCAGTCCCAAGGCCAGGGCAACATTACTAACAAATTATCTCAGCGCAGATACAAAACTAATCTACATTAATCTTTAACCATATTCTTTGTGTGAGACTTTATTTACATAAGATTCATACATTGGGTAATACCGGCATAGATTATTATATCATTTAGTGCTTGGGAATTAGTTGCGACACTAAACATATTGTAAATATTGCGCCAATTCAGAATATAGAACAATTTAAATGATTAATTGAATCTCATCCAAATGCCATCTTCTTTTTTACCCGAATGAAGACAAAGCCAAGAAGAAGGATGACCATTACACACACGCATATAACTAATTGTACACTATAAATAATACTAAAATTACTAAATAATTCTAAATAGTGTTTATATTTGCAATCGTCATCATTTAATTTTGCCTATATCTAGTTGTACCTTAGCTATATTTAGTTGACCAACCAAGGCGAAACGCTGGGACGACGGGTCTAATGGAATCCGTCCATCAGACCCGCCCCAGATCTGAGATTCGTCCTTCAGAGGTCGTGGGTTCAAATCCTGTCCGGGTGATCAATTTTTCAGTCCGGTTGGAAATTATAAATTATAATGGCGCTAAGCGAACGATTTCGCTTGTAAAAATATTTACAGTATATTTAGTTGTATGCTGTATGTAATGTGTATGTGTTCGTTTGTCCTTTTCCGTTTAATGATAAGGATGCGTGTAACACGAATGTTTGCAGTGGACTCTAGTGTCTATATTGCGTGAGGCTAAATCTTTAATCGAGGTCATTTGGGATATCACACCTATTTTTTTTTCAATGTTACTAATACAATTTAAAATAGAATAGGTAGATTAGCGTTGCTGATTTTCGGTTCAATTTTTTCCGTTGATATAAAAAAACGTATTTATAATCTCCTTAACTTGTATAAACGAAATAATTACAAGAAAGTTATCGTCTTGTAACGTAATAATCATCGAAACGGAAAAAATACAGGACGTTGACACCCCATAAAATTACACAAATAATACTGTTGAGATTAAATGAGCTTGAGTAAAAACAATGCTTCCACTATACAAACGTGCCTACATCGTGTACCCCTACCTAGTCCTCGTGAAATGTTATCTGAACTTATCGTCACACTCGAAACGAAATGTTTAACAAACATCATATGCATGAACAATCCTACTAATAAAATCGCAGGCTTCAAAAAACTTTAACAGGCAGTATATCAATCTCTTATTTTAGTATTTTTCTAAATACCAATATTGGTTTGTGAATATAAACAATAAAATATCTGAACCTACTAAATTTCAAGTCGATAGTCGAAATCAGTTTATCGTGCACCGAACGCGAATAACGATAACCAACATTGGAACTGTGGAGTCCCAGCTCCAGCAGAGTGGGATTTGTTTTTATCAAGAGTGACAAATAATTTCATCATCACCTTTATTAGCCTATCCAAGCATCTGGCTATGGCCTCGTCCTATTTATGAGAATGAATGAAAAAAAAAAATGTTAATGTGAATAACACACAAGTTTTAAGTAACTAAATTACCTTACTGACCGAGTGCAACGAAGTTCTCCGTTTGAGCTTCCGAAAAAATGCTTTCGTGATATTTTGTGGACAGGCTTGATAAATAAAGGTAAGTATACATATTTTTGGAAACTTTGAAACATTATAAAAGAGGATTGCGAGGTCTACAGCACACAGAACCACTTACTAATTAGCTTCTAGAACTACGAAAACTTGGCCCGCCCCTCCAAAATTCGAAACGCTTCAATGTATTTGTGAAAGTATTTATCAAGTCAAGCACCACCAAGACTCCCAACGCATGTGTGCGTGCTGAGACAGCCGTCAAACAAACAAACAAACACACTCTTTCGTAAGGATGTGATAAACACATTGAAATAGTAGTTTGAAGGGGCGGGCCATGTCATCGTAATTTATACTCGTCTACTATAGGATCCATTAATATTTAAACAGTGATACGTACCAACCGCGTTTGTTTTTTGTCTCGTCAAAAAACAAGTGGTAAATATTAGTTCTAAACTGGCGCAATGCCGAGGAGTACATGCGTCATGTGTTATTGTAAAATAGGAGGAATGCTTTTCGAGTCACCCCATCTAAAACCTTTTTAATCCTCTCAAGCTCGAGTAAAATCATACATTGTAAATCATACGAGGGGTGATCCGTAAGTTTTGATAATCAGTCTTAAATATGGGAGATATGTAAATCGTTATATTTTTAACACAATATGCACACTTTCTATATTTTCAAATACTTATTAACGTCATTCAATTTTTTATTTTACCCCAATAAAAATAATTTTACTTTATGAGGTAAAATATTATACCTTCACTAAGTCATCACCAGCTCTTGATATTCATGTAGTTGGTTTTGAACATAGTGAATGAGAAGTAGTAGTCGGAAGTTAGGGTTAAATAATAATGGGAACGGTTATCAGTTCTGATCTTTACTCGAAGAGCAGCACCTTTGTCAATTAGAAGGCTCTGAAGTACAATTTCTCCCGAAAACTCGTGTTTTTTTTTTCTTCAGTTTATTTATAATATTTAACACAACTCTGAACACTCTGATAGAATAATGTTATACAACTCTCCAATAATATTTGAGCTTAATTGGTGAAAGCTAATTTCGCAGTTTTTATTGGTAGGCCTCAATAGTCCAGGAAGAAGTCGAAAAATACACCCTAATATTGGTGACAGAGCTGGAGATAAAAAAAAAACCATTGCACAGATAACTTGCTTATCCTTTAAATCATAATGATAAACCAAGGTTTTATTTTCAATTACAATATTCTTTATTAGTGCATCAGGACTTTTTCCACACACCGCTCCAAATAATTACAAAACCAACTCTTATATCCGCCATCTAGTTATTTTTTCAATTCAGACGTTTTTTGTTCAGCAATTACAGAAAAACAAATGAATAATGTTTATATATTTTTACTCTAATTTAATGTTGATAAGTGTCATGGTATAGCCCACATTAAAAGAATATCATTAACGGGGTGGTTCATACCGATTATCAAAACTTATGGATCACCCCTCGTACATTGTAAACTACGTTCTTGTGCTCTTATATACGTTGTCGGCCTGTTTAGCCTAGTTGGTAGTGACACTGCCTCCGAAGCTACGGTCCCGGGTTTGAATCCCGGTAAGGGCATTTGTTTCTGTAGTGAGCATAGTAACATTTGTCTCAGACTTGGATGTTTTCTATGTATTTAGGATATATTTAATAGATATGTATTAAATATATCGTCGCCTAGTACCCATAACACAAGCTTTATTGATTTTACTATGGGACTATAGTTCGATTTGTGTAAAAAATCGAAAGGTACTTATCGGTGATAGAATCTGATAAATAAGATTTTTTAGAATCATAATATAACCACTCTGCACAATGCACAGCTGTTCCTTCTATCAATGATAGGTCAGTTATCATTGGTCCATAAAACAGATTGGTTATACAATTCACTAAACAGGGTCACGGTAAATTGGACTGTGGGTGATAATACTTTAGTTTGTGACCCAGAACTGCCGCACCTATAAAAAAGTTTTACGGGGACAGGATAAAATAAGATCAATATTTTAGCACAGAATAAGTAATAGTACAAGTTTTAGTAAGTACAAGTTTGTATGCCTCTTCTAGTTGAGTGTTTTACTCTTAAGTTAACAGGTGGTTGAGAGGCAAAAGGCGACCCAGTATTCGCGGGCAGTTGTTATAAACTGCGTGGGCGGAGAGTCAGGAAGTCGTCGCCTAACTTCAAAAGTTTCACTGCTATAATATGGCTCTTATTCCATTGTATTTAAGTATAGTTAATTGGTTATTATTATTACCATGAAGCTGTTTCAAAAAACACCCTCGCTAACTAGGTACTTATCACTATCCGCTACAATAGTTACCTACATATACAAAGTACTCCCATATTTTTACGATTACCTACACAATCATAACCAAATCAAATTAAATTAACTTTGGTTAAGTGCATATTGTACCGTTAGTGATTGGAGTAATTAAATTGTAAGTGTTGGTACGTACCTTTTAAATGCCGTTAAATTGCACGTTATGTCGGTTTTGTAATTACGACCATTGCCTCCATTTAACGCCTTGATGAGTAGATATGAATCCCGAGACCCTGCCAGCATCGCATATTCCTTATATTGAACTTGGCTCCCATTTTCACATTTATGTTTTTGATGGGATATCATTACTTTTTGTCAATCTTCGCCAAATGGTGCTTTTTAAGAGCGAATGCATGAGTTACTATACAAAATACCCAAATCTGGTGGTGGGATCTGGTGTCAGGCCCCGCGACTACATGGCTTGTGTTACGGAACGCATTGACTTTCTGAAGTAGGAAGTCCGTGCATGGGCAACCCGTATTCGCCCCTACAGAGAACGTGTGGACCGATACTAGCAGAATCGCCTTTTCCAGAGTGATCAAAGGAAGGTATACCGGAAGTGGGATGGAACTGACCATCACGTGTGCGGTGGACAGCGACCGGATGCTACTGCCATGGTTAACTTCTGGCGTAGTATATGGTCGGTGCCTGTCGAACACACCGAGGGCGCCTGGATGGGTATTGTCGAGCTCACGCTCACGTGTGAGTCCATCGAACCCATGGGGTCTGTTACCATCAGCCCCGAAGACGTAAGTTGTGCCATCCGTACGGCTCCGAACTGGAAAAGCCCGGGTCCGGATGGATTGCACAACTTCTGGCTAAAGTGGTTTCGATGCTCACACGCACGTTTGGCAACACAGTTCCAGCAAGCCCTCGAGCGGTTCCCTGCGCCTCCCTTAACAACTGGTGTTACCTCCTTGCTCTACAAGTCCGGTAGTACCACGGAAGCGAAGAACTATAAAGACCTATCACGTGCTTGCCGACGCTATACAAGCTCCTTACATCCATTTTAAGAGCAAAAATTTACACGCACATTGTTGCAAACAACGTTTTGGCCCTTGCTAAATGGATGTAGGGTTGGGTCACCTAGTACTAAAGAGCTCCTCCTCATAGACATGACCGCCAACGAGTCCGGCGAAACAGAGGGCTCTCGGCCGCCTGGATTGACTATAAGAAGGCCTATGATTCGGTGCCTCATTCATGGCTGAGGAGGGTGTTAGAGCTGTACAAAGTTGATGCAGCTTTGAGATCCTTCTTAGTTGCTTGCATGGAGCAGTGGACCAGAGTCCTTAGTCAACCGGGAGGGGCAGAGGGTCCCTCTAGCGCGCAGGATTTTATTAGGATTGAGCGAGGTATTTTTCAAGGTGATAGTCTTGAGTCCTTTGTGATTTTGCCTAGCGCTGAATCCGCTCCGTACCCTGCTGAAGGATTCAGGGCTAGGTTGCCAGCTACGGAGAGAGGGTGAGGTCATTTCTCATCTGCTCTACATGGACGACCTTAAACTATTTGCACCAAATAAACATGACCTGTCGGAGCTACTGAAAACCACAGAGGTCTTCAGTAGTGCCATCAAAATGGAATTTGGTGTCGATAAGTGTGCGGTCATGCATATACAGCGGGGGAAAGTTGTAAATTCCACAAATTTACAGATTTCTGAGACAATGGCTCTCAGGTCTCTCTCCGAAGCGGAAACCTATAAATATCTTGGTATGTCACAGTATTTGGGTATCAAGGGTGGGGACATCAAGCGGGCGGTGAAGGAGCGCTTCTTCTGTCGCCTGACTAAAGTACTCGACAGTTTTTTGTCGGGCGGCAACAGGGTGCGCCGCCTTCAACGCCTGGGTGATGCCCTTGCTCAGATACTCCTTGGGCATATTAAGGTGGATCCAGACTGAGCTCGACTCTCCATGGCAAACGGGAACTGGCGTAGACTTAAAGTGCTAAGCACCGAGGACCGCAGGGCGGTATGGAAGAGTAAGGAGCTACATGGGCGGTTCTACAAGGCTCTTACGGGACCCGACGGAGTCCTGCTCGCATCGGTGAACTAGCTACGTTTCGGAGATCTCTTTGCGGAAACCGAAGGTTTTATCTGTGCAATTGCCGACGAAGTTACTCGTATCGTGACAAACAACTACCGGAAATATATCCTGAAGGACGGTACGGTCGACATTTGTCGGGCATGCCGTCGTCCCGCAGAGTCACTCAGGCATATCATTTCTGGTTGTGGTCAGATGACCACCCATGGTCCATGAGCAAGATTGCTAACGGCGAGTACTTGCACAGACATAACTTGGTAGCGAAGATTATTCACCAGCAGCTTGCTCTTCTGTACGGTCTTGTGGACTTCGAAGTGCCGTACTATAAGTACACACCTGCGCCACTTCTCGAAAATGGTCGTGCCACGCTCTATTGGGATCGATCTGTCATCACGGACAGGACTATTATAGCCAACAAACCTGATATCGTGCTGACAGATCGATTGAAGCGCCAGGCAGTGCTCGTCGACATCACCATCCCCCATGATGAGAACCTCGTGAAGGCCGAGAAGGACAAGGCTAGCAAGTACCTAGACCTGGCACACGAGGTAACCGCCATGTGGGATGTTGATTCAACGATCATTGTCCCGATAGTAGTTTCCGCGAACGGTCTAATAGCAAAGAGTCTCGACCAACATCTCAAGAGACTCTCGTTAGATGGCTGGGTCAAGGATCAGATACAGAAGGCGGTACTCCTGGACACGGCGCGGATAGTCCGGAGGTTTCTCTCTCTGTCGCTCTAACCACCGGTAGTTTAGGCCCTGCCTCGCTGTTTATGTTTATATATTTTACTTTTATAAAGTTATTGTAAAAAACCTAGCTTAAGTACAAAAATAAATACAGAGATAATAATAAAACTATTAAAAAAATCACTGTTTTCTGACTTATTTTTTCTGGTGTACACACAAAATTACCAAGCTGCATGCCAAATTTCAGCTTTCTAGGTCACCTGGAAGTGGGTTAGGTTTTTGATTACTAGTCAGTCAGTCAGTGGTAAAAATGCCGTTTTTTGGAATTTAATATCTCAATTTTTATCAAATCTATATTCATGAAATTTAGGATTCTAGTTGTTCTAAAGGATCTTAATATATGTACCAAATTTCATTTCTTTATGTTAGATAGATTTGGTGTTGTTGGGGGGTCGAAATTGGCTCCAAAGGGTTCGTGTAAATATAACACACGTCCTCTGTCCGCCAGTTCCTGGGGTGATCTTGGCTGGACACGCTGCCGCGTGTCTAGATATGAGCCACAGCACCTATGGGTGAACTCTCATTCGTATTAAGAAGCTTGCTGCACGGTTGCAACAGTGCAGCTGCAGTGTAGCGAAGTGTAGTTTTTATGCACCTGCAACTTAACATTTTTTTTGGATGTTAGCGACGGGTCACTACATAATCCGAATCGGAGCATTCCAATTTTCACTGTCCCCATGGTCTTCCCTAAAGTGTAGGTCCATAATAAAAAGCTGGAGGCGTGGAGGGAAAGACATGTCACACATATCGTTGGGATAGAATAATCGTGATGCGGAGTTATATTAAGCTTGTAGATATTACAGTATATTGTAGCTTGAAAAGTATTTACTTATTCATCGTTTTAAATTAGTCGCTAAACTTTTAATTTTGTAGGCAACTAAGAGCCGAGAGTAAGTTCTAAGAAGCTGCGTTAATTACAATACAACCCATTTATTTTTAGACCCTGATTTTGGAAGATAATTTCAGTAGTTAGCATGTAGTAGTAATATCTAGTAGGCGTCAGCATCATAATGAGTCGCATGCATATTGAGACGAGATTGGAATGAATGATTACAAAATTGAGCCTGTTGTCATTTTGCTCAAAGAAAAGTGCAAAAACCCTCCTGCTACTATCTCGAATGGGGGCTGATTGTAAATAAAACGTAGTGTCAATTTGTCCGGTTTTCTTGGCTCTTTGAATGTCATACTTTAATTAAATGATTGAATCGTATCTTGTGCTCTCGCGCACTCAACATTGTATTACTTATTCTGTGACATTGTCACGATTTTAAAATTACCATTGTCTATATTGTACTACCTATACCTACTTTTTGACTTTCGATGACATCCAGAGACGGATACATAAGTACATAGGAGGAATACTGAAGTAACTCTTACATGTAGTAGTGGAATTTGATCTAAATTTGTTGAGTTTGTGCTAACGTTTTATGTGTCTTGTCTAGTCTCGAGTATCGAACCATAACTACACACAAAAGGGGCTTTTACTTAATATTTTTTTATACCTTTAATACTCGTTCATATTTATTATGATATTATATTTTCAAACGGAAGATTATACTGAATTTATCTTCCCGTATTTGATTTGATATTTCTTACTACAGTAATTACTCGATAATGATTGATGAATATTATTTTAGTTAGGTACACGCTCACGGGCGTAATTAATGTACTTATCTACATATAATTTAAAGCCTTATGTATTTTTTTTTTTTCAATAAGTGAAATGTAATATTTATTCTGAATATAAGTTTATTGTGTATAGACATACAGCTTCTTACTTAATTGGATTGATGACGATGTTTAGATCAATTGCGGTATTGCCTTGTATGTCTAGTGAACTAGTTACTTGTACAAACTTCGTATTTTGTTTAACTTGAAACAACCGAACCATAATGAACCGTAACTTTAGATTTAAATAAAAAAGTGAGATGAAAAAACAAATTATAGTACGACGGTGGCAAAAAAACTTACGGCCTGCCTGATGGTAAGCAGACACCGTAGCCTATGGATACCTGCGACTCCAGAGGAATGATGATGATGATGATGAGCGCTTACTTGTACCTTTTTATGAGGTTTTTTATTTTTGTTAGTATCGTGGATATAATTTTGTAATTCCAGCCAATTGTATTTATAACGCGAAACAACTAGGTAGGTACAGTCAGCATCAGAACAGCTAGTCAGCTACACATGAAGAGGTCGGAAACTCTTATTCCTTTTGACATCTCAGCTTCAAGCTACTTTTGATGATGATTGTACTTCCTCGTGCCCGCGCTACGAGTTTACGATTTGGAAGACAGATGCTAACACTACGAGTATTTTAAGACTGTGTTCTTGGCGGATAAATAGGCACAGCGCACGAAGACCAAAAAATGAATTGAAAAAATTTGCGCTGCTTTTATAAATTTATATTGCATAACTTTTGCTTCTCCTAATTTAGCTTAGACATTATTATAGGTTGGTAGGTATTAGCTAGCACTCGGGTTTGTTTACTCGCGCTTTCATACAAACTTTCACTTCCCAGGTTTATTCTTCCTAGGATAAATTTTAACCATACCAAAATTCCTCAGTTTCGTCACAATCGATTAAAAATTAGTTTACAATACTTTATAATAATAAATGTTTATGTATACTGATATTAATAAACAATAATTGATTATCCTGAAAAAAATGACAAATGAGACAAATATATAGATAGGTACATCTTAATTCAATATGCAGAGAAGATTGCCTTAATAGGTAGGTGCCGTTGTAAGGCTGGTTGGTGTGAAAAAACGTGTTCAAGTATAAATAATAATGACACTGCTGCCACAAAGGCTTCCGATAAATACCTTTTACCAGGAAATTCGATTACTGGTACTTTATAGTACATATTCGGTAGGCGGTACAACGGGAAGCGGAAGTGAAATAATGTAAGGTCCTGCTCATTTCATAAGACAGACGAGTGTGTAAGAAAAACCAAATGATTTTTTGATAATAAGATAACTGCGGGCCCTGTCTTAAGGAGTGCGCAACCTCTAAGTATAGCAAGTCGCTGCCTGTTTTCGGTGGGCACTTGGGCAGCGACAACGGGAGCGGAACTGAATCAGCACATCCCAGGTTGGGTTCAGCAGTCTTTTCTTCTAACTTAGCTAGGTTAGGAGTTCCCATTTAGATCGATTCACGAAAAAGGTCGAATAGCTGAAAATCTTTTACTCCCGCTAACTATATCGGTTAGTTTAAGGCTGGGTTGCACCAAAACGTCTGTAATCGTAAGCTGTGTTCGTTAAAATTTGAATGTTTGGAAAGTTTGACAAGTTTCTATGGGATGACAGCTGCCAGCGCCGTATTTACTCGTAACGTTGATCAGTCTGTGATCGTATGTCGGTGCAACCCAGCCTAAATAACCATAACCACCATGGCCCTTTTTCACCAACTTGACAAATGTCACATGGCAATGACAATTCAAATCAAACAAAAAATGACATTTGTTTGACATTACGGAGATCTCTTGGTCCACTGGCGCCTCAAGCGGTGAATTCACAAACGACACTCATTACATTTTGTCAAAATTCAAGACATGATCGTACCGGTCGCAGCAATAATCGGGAAACAGGCTTAGCGAGGTCGTCATCCGTTAATGAGGATCTTCACCCTGTGTTCCCTTGCCCTCAGAAAAATAAGTGCGGGCTACCTGATTTAATTATCCTGCCTGGAGGCAGGCGTAAATCACTTGTTTATAACGATTATCGTGGTTTTCGATATATGGGTATATATACTCGTACCATTTTTTTTTCGTGAAGCGATTTTGTTTAAAAATAATGTGTAAATTATACGTATAACATTACAGTTGCTTCAGTCGACGGTATAACTCTATCTCTACTTACTACCGCAGCAAAAACGTAGTAAATGAATATGTTATGATGGTTCTAGTTTTGGGTTTACATAGCGATGACAGATACTAAATAACGATAACGATACTAAACTCTTTGACAATAATTTATACCAAAAAAACTAACTGTGATTTCCGTGAGCCAATGCTTGGTTGCCTACAGGAAAAACTTAAATCCCCATATGCGTACCTATGAAGTTCCCTCAGTAAACGAGAGTTCCCTCGATTCCTCTTAGATCTCAACATCAGAACTTCACCAAATTTATGTTATGTGGGACCAAAATGGGGATACCTGCTTTGAAACAAAAAAGATTTATCAAAATCAACCGACGTGGTCAAGAGTTATCGGGGAACATACATACATAAAAAAAGCAAACATGCAGACGAATTGATAACCTCCTTCCATCTATTAAAGTCGGTTAAAAAGCAGCTAGTTTGGAGGTACAACCATATAAGTAAATTAGGTATATTAAATGGATACTTCTAAATTTCCTACCAATTTATTTACGCCACTAAATAGAATAACCATCAATGTACTAAAATAAACCCAAACGTAATTTGTATTTGGCTGATAATAACCGTCATCACTTTTATTAACCTACTTCAAGATTTCAAAAGAGGAGGTTATCAATTCGGTTGTATGTTTTTTTTTTGTTTTTTTTTAATGTTTGTTACTCCATAACTCCGTCATTTCTTAACCGATTTGAAAAATTCTTTTTTTGATTGTATGTATATATATTCAAGTTAATCCCGTTTTTGTCAAAAGGCAGTTCTGATGATGGGATCCATGAGGAATTGAAGGAACTCCTCAAATCTTTAAGGCAAACATATAGTGATTTTTGTGTTTTTATCAACAAGTCAAGCATTTGCATCCAAAAATGTGACATTGGATGAAGTGGAACTGCTGATGATGATCAGAACAGAACTCTTCAACAACGAAAAGTTCACGTTTGGCGTTTTGTCCTCCTAGCTGTGTTTGTTAAGCAAGTTCTATTTTCACGATTAATTTTTGTCATGGTCGAGTTCTGATGATGGGATCCATGAGGAATTGAGAGAACTCCTCAAATCTTAAAGGCAAACATATAGTGATTTTTGTGTTTTCATGAACTAATCAAGCATTTTCATTCATAAAAGTGACATTTGATGAAGTGGAACTGCTGGTGATGATCAGAACGGAACTCTTCAACGACGCGTAGTTCACGTTTGGCGATTTGTTCTCTTCGTTTTGTTTGTCAAGCAAGCAAGGTTTTTCCATGATTTCATGAGGAATTGAGGGTACTTAGTCTTCTACCATTATAAACATACTTATAGCCATTTTTGTATTTTATTGTATGAAATCTAAGAGTGCACCATCTAAGATTAATAATCTTTCACCGGACTCCCCCATTGAAGTCGGTTTTTTTTTAAATATTTTAGCTTCATCTTAGTGTGACTAACGGAACTAAAATTGAAAACGTTGAGTGTAGGGCAGCTGACTCATACAAGCTGCTAATAACAATGAACTTAATAAAAACGGCAAAGTTTCTTAGTTTCCCAATGAACTTACTTCAAAAAAATCAATAACAAGCAAAAGGGAATACTTTTGCAGCGTTTCATATGTCTTTTACTATAAAGGGAAGACTTTTTACGATAACTCAAGAACGGCTTAACTGATCATGTCCGCTAAAGTTTTCGTTTTTACGTGTAGGGATGGATTTTATTTAATAATAATAATAATATATTGGGGGACAATCTTACACAAATGACCTAGTCCCAAACTAAGCAAAGCTTGTACTATGGGTACTAGACGACGATATACATACTTATATAGATAAATACATACTTGAATACATAAAAAACATCCAAGACCCAAGAACAAATATCCGTGAAAAATGCACAAATAAATGCCCTGGCCGGGATTCGAACCCGCGCATTTAGATTTTATTTTACGCCTTTGTCTGTTTTATTGATTTATATATCATACCAAATTGTAGCTTTCTAAGTAGCACTAACAATCACAGAGCAAAGCCTCGGACAGACACACGGACAGAGAGACAGACAGACGGACATTGCGAAACCATAAGCGTTCCTAGTCGACTATGGAACCCTAAAAACGACCTTTTTGTTATTGGTTAGCTAAATATTAGCTTTCTAATAAGAAATGACAGGTTATGATTTACTGACATTAATATGTTTTAAGTCACCGGTTTCACCGGCCTATTTTGTTACGAACGAAACGTATGCGTTTCATAATGACTGTCAGTTTGTTACCGTTACCATCCGTAAATTTGACTGAGCCCCTGCCCTGCCACCTCGCGCTGCCCTATCTGCCCACAGGGCCCACTCCCTCTACTCGCGACGCTTTGCACTAGGCCGTTTGAATCGCGCCATCGCGTCTAATAATCGACAAAACTGGGAGCGGTGGGCATGACGAGGAGTATACAATGTTTGACCATGGCATATTGTTTGCCAACTTCAATCTAAATGATTAACAAGTGTATTCTCTTTATTTTTCTTACAACTTAAGTTAGGTTTTTTACAAAACATTTATAAAAGTAAAATATAATAATACACATACAAAATATAAAAGCATTATAAAAAACCTAACCTAGAGTGCCGCCGGCAGCGAGGCGGGGCCTAAGCTACCGGTGGTTAGGGCGACAGAGAGAGGAACCTCCGGACTATCCGCGCCGTGTACAGGAGTACCGCCTTCTGTATCTGACCCTTGACCCAACCATCTAGCGAGAGTCTCTTGAGATGTTGGTCGAGACTCTTCGCAATTTATTATTATTAGTGTGTTTATTGTTGCGGTTGGACTTAAAGTAAAATAACTTGATTTTCAGTTTTAAATTACTTTCATCCTCCAAAGTCATACAGGGACATAGGAAAATGTTTCATTAGCAAATACGTATCTGTATCTATGAGAACAAGCCGTATCCGTCTTACCTGCGCAGCGCGCTGGTTATATCACTCTTCTTATGCTATCCTTTTCATATTCAATAGCCACAAGCGGGATGGAGTTACTATATAAAACTCAGGGATGTTCTAGCAAGAATAATAAATCTGCCGATGACTCACGCGTTTTTTATTCAAGCATTAAAATATCCGTGACAGAATTATTAATCTCCGTGAAATACTCGATCGACGTTCGTAGGCAATTGTATGTACAAAAAACGAGTTTGTGTTATTATTAGGACCCATGTCGACACGCGTACCATATCTATGCGGTACAAAGGATACGGGAAAAATGCACAAGATTTCCTAAGATTATAAGGATACACTGACCTTCTGTTTGTGGCAATGAGTCAGAAATATTTGATAGTTTTCCTGTTCATGACCGCTCGATGTTGATCGTGATCGCAAAATTACGGGCCTCATTTTAAACGCCAAAAGAATCATTGAGTAATTTAGTATAGAATTTACTGTGTATGAGCACAAAACCCACTTTATAGAGGCTGAAACAGACTGAGGAATTCAAAAAAGGTGAGCCATTGGGAATCACACTCGCCCACCAGGGTTTCGTAGCGTCAATGAGGACATCTATAAGTGATAAGTCATCAGTGGGTGTAGTGTTTGTGTATCATAGACATATATACATTGTCTCATGTACACCAGTGACGGGGTAACTGTCAGCTATCAGTCTACGTATAGTGATTGTGGGAGCTGGACCTGTACTCGTGTGCTGGGTGTAAGGTTGAGCCAGTGCTCTTATGTTCTACATAGTTATCGTCAATACATAGTTAAGGTACTACAGTGGAGTTCATGATCAGTTCCGCTTCGCCAATCAGTTTCTACAGAAAATACCAAAACCAATGGCTGCCTTACCAGACAGCCATTATTAGTATAGGTATTAAATGACTTCCCACAATTCTTGGTGGATCCCGTTATAAGAAGAGGACATTTGTAACAACGTGAAAAACGGGTGGCAAATGCTTCCTAATAAAAAATAATTGTACACCTCGAAATCGTTCATCAATGACGTTATCATTAAAAATAGTTAAAATACAACCAAATTGAGAGCCTCTTCCTCTTCTTGAAGTCGGTTGAAGATCGATCTAGGCACCAAAATAAGGCACGGAGCTATTGAGAGCATATATCAATTTATGGCCAGTTGCATCACCTGAAACTTTGAAGATGCTGTTCCTAAAACACAACTGTGAAATTGCTGCTTTTTTTTCTCTGAGGGAAGACAAAAATCGCTGAAATTTACCTTTGTTTATGAGCTATTTTTAGATTACCTAAATTAACAAAACGGATGAATCATTGTTTATTGCTTAGCGCTCTATATGTGAAGGATACCTACCGAACTCGTAAAGTCGAATGTCATCGCCTCAGACGCCTCATCGGGTAACTAGAAGACGCTAGAAAAAATCGAAAGACATTAGTCGGACATCAACTAACTAAAGCTTATTTTTATTACTATTACCAATGATCGAGCCCAGCTTCTTGTGTATACCAACAAAAAGGTTTTCCCGTTGATCGATGTAAGAATCTCGTTATGTGTGTATTACGGAGGCAGTAAGTCAGGTTGCCACTTGCCAGGAACGTCCGCCGCCCAACCCGGCGCCACTGCGCGGAATGCTACTGGTACCGCCAACGTGCCGATCCCGTTACTACGTATAGTGCCCATATTTATATCTAAATTGATTCGAAATAAATATCAACAATTGTCGAATTGTAGTTTCTCACTAATTCATACCCAAAAGGCCACTCAAAACAGAAGTGTAGTATGGCAGCAATTTTGGTTGTTTCATGCCTATCACGGATGATGTTGCTGAATATCATTATTTATTGGTTATTGATACTATCTTATTGAATATCTCATTGTTGTCTATTATACGTAAGAAAGTAGGTAATAGACTATGTGCCTCGTTGATTTAGTACATAATAGGCTGGGTTTGGGTTGCGGTTGCACTGACTTACGATCACACACTGATCAATGTTAAATATGGCGACGGCAGCTGTCATCCCAAATCCATACATTACATTTTAACGAACATAGCTTACGATTGCAGAGTAGTATCGGTCATAAGTATTTTTTTCCGTACTTAAGGAAGGCGATCCTGGTATTTTCAATCTGGTATTAAGTAGCATTGTTTTAACACAGCCCTAGGTTGCAAGTACCCAGCACCATTTAGTATAATGGCGAGGTACAATGCACAGCTCACATTACCATCTTACGGCCATGTAAGACGAGAAGGGTCGGCAAGGCATTAGGACACGTTGCAGACGGCGTCCTTATTAATTATAGTTATCTAACCCTAGGAACTAGTTTAAGTGCGCTTGAAATACGGACGAACTAAAATATGTAATATCTATAACCATGAAACCGTTAAGGGTGGAACCAAAGGAGCGTAATTTTGTGCGCAGTGTTGAGAGTCGCGTAATTTTAGCCGTGTTTCAGCACTGTTTTTGAAGTCAACGCCATATACAAATACAAATAATACGCGTACAATTGTTGCATATTTTTAACTATAATGGGATAGGATGACGAGAATTCAACACACGGAATAAGTACAATAATAATGGCTTGGATGGTATTAAGCTTAGTGTAGGGTTCCGTAGTAGCGCAATAAACTTACTTTAAAAAAAAAAACACTAAAAAGCAAAAGGGAATACCTTCGCAGCGTTTCATACGTCTTTTACTAAGAAGGGAAGACTTTTTACGATAACTCAAAAACAGTTCACCTGATCTTGTCCGCTATAGTATTCGTTGAAAGTCTTTATTAAACTTTACTTTCATGTTTTTATTTTTCACATTTGTTGGACCCATAGTTCAAAAGTTAGAGAGGGGGCCACGTTTTTTTTTTCTCCTGAAGTGTTATGTGATGTGTCCGAAAATAATTACTTTATCAAATAGTGTTTGATGAAGACCTCTATTTATTTTGAAATACCTATCCAACAACAACCCACACCATAGGGTTGAAGCAAAAAAATAATAATCATCCCCACTACACGTGTAGGGTTCAAAACATTTTTTTTAGATTTTGTTTTACGACTTTTTCAGTTTTATTGCTTTATATATCCATACCAAAATGCAGCTTTCTAGCACTAACCATAACAGAGCAAAGCTTTGGACAGACAAACAGACGGAAATGGCGAAACCATAAGGATTCCTAGTTGCCAACGGAATCCTAAAAATCCTTTATTCGATTAAATAATAATAATAATAACGCGCAGTTTCTTTTTTTTCTATCATACTTTTTCAATTAACTATATTTTACTTATAAAAACTAATTAAATTAGTTGATTTAATAATATACATGTTATTAATAAAGTAATAAGTGAAATATTAATAAAAAGAAGTTATATCATTCATATCTGGATGGTATTACAAATGAAAAAAAAAAATACAAAAAAGGAACCTACCCAGAATTAGAACCCACAATCTTCGTATTGAGAGTCCACTTGTTTGACCATTAAGCTAATGCGGTTATTATGAGGCGACCGAAATTAGCAATCATTAAAGTGTGTAAGGCGTGAATTACACTGAGACGGCATAAGGCATAAGACGCGGCGCAGGCGTGGCACAGATACGGCATGGACGCTATTAAAGTTATACAGAAGCGGGGAAGAGACGGTACGATGCGTCATTATACAGGTTGACTTTGTTGCGATAGCATGTCTTCCTCTTCAGAAGACGAAGATGGGCTTGCTTTGCTGCATCTCATTAATGTACAGAAGCACAGAAGATATTGGGTCCACCCTGTGTGGAAATTGTCCGAAGAACATAGATATTTTAAAATAAAGGAAAAATTACATGAATATCCTATTCGTTTTCGTACAGTGTATAAAATGCCACAAGAATGTTTCCAAATTATATTGTCGAAAGTAAAACAAGTTCTTCAGAAGCAGCATAAAAATTGGAGAGAACCAGTCTCTCCATATTTTAACCTGAACATTTCTATTACTGTACCTCCGGCCTGGTATAGTCGTGAAGAGTTGGATATTCTTCAACTATCTCGCAGAATTCTATATTATCACGCATTTATGATGTAGATAAATTTATACGGCTCATACTGTATAATAAGCGACGTCCTCCTCGCGCGGCGCTGAAATCGTGTCTGCTAGCGACGCGGAAACGGCGTGGCAAAGGCGCGGCACAGGCGTGGCGAAGGTAACGTGCAGGCGCAGCGGAGGCACGATGCCGCTTCAAACGTTATTATACAAAATGTAGGAAGGCGACGTGCCGGTAAATTACACTGAAGCGGCGCGGCACCGTATCTGTGCTCGCCTTCGCCTTACGCCGTGTCAGTGTAATTCACGCCTAATTTTATTTATAAGTAAAAACCCGGGCATGCGAGTTTGCTCGGGAATGAGACCTAGCTAGATATTTTTTCGTCCCCGGAAACCCCTATATTGTAAATTTCATTAAAGTCGTTAGGGCGGTTTTCGAGATTTCAATTACAAACATATAAATACATATATAAATGTTGCTCGTTTAATAGTATAGGATAGGTAATAGTACATTACTACAGAGGCCGGGACGAAAGGGGTTGCCGGCCGAAGACATATAGACGGCCGAGCGAAGCGAGGTCGGATAGGTCTCAGGCGGGCAACCCCATATTTCCCGCCGAGGTATGTATAGTGCTTTTCTCAAACATGCAATGAAATAAACAACAAAAAAATCAAAGTTTTATTTTTAATACGCATAGTGGCAGAATGTCATGATGCCTTTGCCACAAATTTATCCTGCCTGCAACATTTGTATGAAATTGCATTAACGACCTCTTGTCCTAGCCGCACCTGAAACGTCACACTTCGCAGCCTATTATAAGGAACATAATATTTCATTGCATGTTTGAGAAAATATTATTATTGTCAATTACGCTATTAGTTCATCATTCGCGTGCCCTTTTCCCATTTAATGATACGTTAATAGGTATAGGTAGATATTTTCATGTTGAACGGAAAAACAGGAAAAAGTAAAATAGTTTGAAGGGAACGCACTCACTTCCATTGGTTGTTATTTCGCCTATCAAAACAGAAATATGAGGATTGTTGTAACATCCGATCATGTTGTTTTGTTTTGCAGTCCGTTATGATTTCCGATCGTTGTAAACTTAATTCGATAGTCGTTTGGATTTACAAACGTCCTTAGGTAGGACTAAAACGGCATCACTTGTAATTTCGCTAACATTAGAATTTGATCTTTGTTCCAAACAAAGACTTCGATGATCCTCATCGGTGCACATCAGAAAACTTTATCCTAAAGAAAAACAGGACAAATCCATTCCAAACATCTCTGACTGAAAATTGCTCGAAAGAGATTCGAATAAGTTTGACCTCTCGGAGGGATATTTACCTATAGTTAGTCTACGTTATTTCAGAAATGTATCATTGAGGCTGGTATCGACTTACGAAAGTTATATCCAATTCACTTGCAACCTTGGGTCGGTCACGTGCCACATTATCTTTTTAGCTACTGTTGAGGTCATCTGACCAATTAACCAAATGGAAGTGGACAATTCATTTGACAGTAAATGAAGTAATTTAATATTTACTTAATTAAAGTCGTCTTTTTCAAAATCAAGTCATGAGTTTATCTAATATGATTGTAGCAGAGATGTACCGGTGTGGATACGAGTAAATACGATAGCTTTGATAAAATTAAAGACTAGGTACACGTGTAATGATTGAATAGGTTGGGAATGTTGGGATGTGCAGGTGAGGTAGACGAGGCGTCTCTATGTTTGGCATGCGGGATGCATGACCATAGTTAGATCTAATTGTAATTTTTAGTATAGAAATTTAATGAAATAAACTATTTTGTATTTGTATTTTGTATTTTGTTGAGAAGATAACATTTCAATAGATCTAGGTAGATACTTTACGCTCGAAAACGTTGCGTAATTATCCCGGCTGTTCCTAATATTGCGTCAGAGCTCAGCATTGGGACGTTCACCAAATTGTACCTATTCTATTTTCAAAAGTTCTCAATATTTTGAAATGTACTTTCATTGAAATTGCTGAACTTGTAACAGGTAACCAGACACTATGAGTAGAAAATCGTCCCAGTTGTGTCGCGACCTCTCACTGTTGCACACCAGGAGGCGTTGGACAGGAAGGAAACTATGGAGATCAATTGCGAAGTAACCACCTTTAATTAATGATTGTCAAGGCTTTATATTTCTTAACGTTCAATTTATTATGGTTGGTAGCTACAAGCCGTCGGAAATATCTGCAAACCTGGCTGGGAACAATTTGTTACGGGTTGTAGTTGGACTTTACTTAAATTATCCAATTACCTATCCATCCTTCATTGGATCCTACCTAGCCATATATCAATGTGGCTGGTTACAGTTATTTCCCTATTCGTTAACGATGTGCATTAGTCAAGTTTACAGCTGGTCACTAGCAGCTCTCGGCATTCTAAAATAAGTTACAGCTAATTTCTGAGTCAGCTTTAAAGCAAAGGAATGCAGGCTCAGGTAGGTATTGTGCAGTTATCTAAACACCGTGGGCTTGTCTTGGGAACCAGAATACTTACATGCACGCACATGCATTTGAGTAGCATGCAGTGGTGTAGATTACTAGTTGGTAATTTGCAGTGATCAACTGATTACGAAGGCTGATCTTATAAAAATAATTATTTGCATTGTAAAACACTACTCACATACTAAGTACTACTTCTGAGAGAGAAAAGGGATATAGAGACAGTCCATGTACAAAGTTTCAGTCATTCTAACAATCAAAAGCAAAAAGATAAACGCATGCCCGCAATGTCGCAAGAATGACGAAGTCATCTTAATCGAGGTGCAATCTTACCTCGAACGAGTACAGCGTTTCATCATTTACTACGATTATTATAACAACATTCTTTAAATTATTACATTATGCTTAATTGACTTGCCTGCTTCAACTACCGGGATGAAGGATAATAAGTATAATAACAATAAATCGAGTTTAACTATAATGCGATCTACTAAATTACATTTTATCAAAAACAATACAGCTAGTGTTTAATTTAGGAAGTGTGTATACATAGCATGGCAACAAGCCCTCTTTAAAATTAAATCGGGGGAATGTCATAGGAGTGATGTGCGACGAAGTGTATCACCGTCACGTGCTAGTAGCTCCGTAGTTATATCACACTCGATGGGGGAGTAGACTGACCAATATAACAAGAACTTCTAAAAGCATCGTCTCCTAATTGCAGAATTCCAGGATCTGTATCCGAAGGATCAGGTGTAGCTGGTCTTGAATATACCAACTTATGAATAGAGTTTCCCACCAATCCAGGAAAACTGACATTAGGTATGTTCGTGACGTTGTACTAGCGTCGTGAACGCTTGCCTATTCAAGTTGACTTTAAAATTCAATCGTGGTTGTCGCATAGACACGAACATTTTTAGTCCTGTGGTGTGTTTCTTTAAGAAGCGAACAAATAATTTGCGCGTAACATTGTAACTAACTGGCATATACTATGATGATTTATGGGAGTAGATCGCGATTTGTTGACATGCGTCTTAGTAAAATATAGAAGTAAATCATTAGCACCCGTTAATGAAATAGTATTTTTAAGAACTAATTATGTAACAATACTTTATACGACAACAAAATAATTTGATATAAAATAAAAATCAAAATGGTGGGAGGAAACGAGTGCCACATTTAAAAATAAATAAAATCGGCCAAGAGCATGTCGGGCGATGCTCAGTGTAGGGTTCCGTAGTTGCCCAATCAATTTAATAAAAAAATCAATAACGCTCAAAAGGGATACTTTCGCAGCGTTTCATACATCTTTTACTAAGCGGGAAAGACTTTTTACGATAACTCAAAAATAGCTAACTGATCATGTCTGCTATAGTTTTCGTTGAAAGTCTTTGTTACGTAAGCTTTACATTCATGATATTTTTCATATTTTTTGAACCCATAGTTCAAAAGTTCGAGGGGGCAGGACACATTATTTTTCTTTTGGTGTCATTACTGCCGACAATATTCACTTTATCATAAATATTTGATGAAGACCTCTATTCATTTTGGAAGACCTATCCAACAACTACCCGCAACATAAATAGGGTTGTGGAAAAAAAAACATCCCACTCTACCTACGCGTAATAGGGGAGGTAACTACCCGTAAAAAAATATTATTATCCATACCAAATTGCAGCTTCCTTGCACTAACAATCACATAGAAAAGCCTCGGACAGACAGGCGGACAGACTGAAAGACAGACAGACATTGCGAAACTATAAGGGTTCCTAGTTGACTACGGAACCTTAAAAAAACAGTTGTATTAATAATGTATGAAAATCCATTATGATTCTACCACCAGACGTAAAATGAATAGTCCATGGTATAGTATAGACTTGCAATGGTGTATAAAGTTTATATTGTTTGAATACCGAAAAAAAGCGATTAAATGCGTATATACAACCAAACAATTAAAAAATGTACTTTTACAAACATGATAATCTTTCTGAAGCGTAACGCTTTATTATTTTGAACAATTATTGTCACCGGTGTGCAATCTTCAATAGGTTCCGTGACGGCGATGCGTACCATTCATCAATTTGGGCCCACAACGCTGAACGAGTTATCATTCTCGGACTGGTAGAAATAACAGTATGATCAACCGTACCTATTACGTCGCTGGTGATTGTAAGACACTTAACTCCTCTTGGTCTAATGTTCTTGACTTCCTGTTCGAAATAATAGGCATCTCGCGCACTTCCATCTAAAGGAACGGCGGGTCCGCGGCTGGGGCTGTAACCGCGTGTCATATCAACGATAGCACACGATAGCCACCGTTTATTTATATATTTAACGACCACTTTCGTCTAGTTGGTAGTGACCCTACCTACGAAGCCGGTGGTCCGGCAGGGTAATTTCGCAACGTTATAGAACGCGCGTAAGTGCCGAGCCACACTGCTGCGTTGCGTTGCGTTTATGAATAGAATCATAGGGCCTACTCCGGACTTTGAAAATCGAACTTCGTATCGTGCCGTCCCTTTCCGGCATATAGTGTATAACACGAGAGTTCGGGTGATTCTGTTCATAAAGGCAGCGCAACGCAACGCAAGCGTGGCCTGGCTCTGAGGTGGATCTCAGTGTCATTTTATTGAACCGATACGTTCGAAAAGTTACGCGATAACATTTATAATGTTCCCTAAAGGGGCAGGCAGAGCTCACGAAAATGTAGTGAGCAGAGCAACTCACATCACTTTTAGCTATTTTAGGTTTATAGATGGAGAAAATGTGATATTGCAGCGACAGGTTGCTAGCCCGTCGCCCACAACACACTTTAAATAATGCAAGCTTTGCTTGGTTTGACACTAAATCGATTTGTGTAAGATTATCCCCAAATACATATTTATTTATTTATTTATCTGCGTAAACTTAAGAGTCCAGAGGGAATACTCCTAGCTTATCTAAGTTTTGTATAAAAAATGAATTTCGTTAAGATTTATTTTTTATTTTGTTGTACTTTCTTTTTATTTTACTTTAAGCTGGTGTTGTAAACTCTAAAATTAATGAGATTAGACGAAACCCATTACTTATTAGAATGTCAATAAGAACTTCCATGGTTAGTTTGTAACATTGATATTTGAACCTACTCATAGGAATAAATGTTTACCCGAAATTATTTGGCAGCAAGTCCTTAAAATAAAAGATGTCGGAATTAGGATGACGTGTTTGCGCACGATGCCCCTTTTTATCTGGAATTCCCCAGTTAAAAAATGCATTTGGTATAGACCACACTGCTGTCCCTCTTAGTGAAACTTATCTGCCTCCTATAAATAAGGCGAGTTTAAATTAACTTTATTGCACATTACAAGAATGTAGTAATGGTGGGTATCAGTCAATCACTCAGCTAAAAAGGAAAGCGTGGAAGCTCAAGCGATATGTGGTTTGAGCCCCGGAGAAGGATATCAGTCCAGTAGTGTGGAGTCAGGTGCAAAAACTATTACGGTATGTACAGTCAGTCAGCTGCAGAGAAACGTGACCCCCCTGCATACAAAGTTCTATGGAAGGGGGGTCACATCTCTGCAGCTGACTGTACATAGGTACTTGGGAGAGGATTAAATCTTTACATATTTTTGCAATTGTCTGCACAGTGTACTTATACATCAAAGCATGAATAAATATGTACAATATACAGGGTGTGGCCTGTAATAGGAGCAATAAATGAAATGGTACACTATTGAGCTCTCTAGCAATTATTTCTTTATATTTTAAAAACAGTTCTTTTTTTAATCTTTTTTATACAAAAATAGCTTAAGTGTACTTTTTACTGTACTGGAGTGATATGATACGAATAACTATTTAATTACAAAACACGAAAAATTAAAAAAAGTCCTAAAAATATCCTTCTAAACCAAAAATGCGACAACGATTATGAGTCATAACTTGGACCAACCTCAAAATCAGCTTTGACTGCCGCGTTATAATCTCTGGGTGCCAAGATCCATTACTTGGAGGTCATAAATTAAGATCAAAATTTCTCCGAATTGAAAAAATATTTTTTTTTTTGACACAAGAGGTTACTGCATATGCTCTAAGGAAGCGTCCTTTAAATTTATTGCTCCTATTACAGGCCACACCCTATATAATGTTCCTTTACGGTACTTACTCTGCTGGCTTGCAGACTTTGGTGGTCGCTATAAAACTTCGAACTCCTAGCTTAGATATGTTAGATAATTCACGAAGCTTCGAAGTTTGGATATTTATTTGTAAGCGGCAGGCTAGAAAATTACTGCCTGCATTACCTATTTGTTATTTAACTTTTGATTTAGTTTCCAAAGTCGGCAATAAAATACTTCGGTAGGTACCTACGCGTAACGAGACAGGTTAATTAGTGTAGGGTAGGTGCAGATAAATAAATAAGTATACAGCCTTTGTACCTCTTAAGAAAATCTATCAGGTTACTCTGGCTATGATTACTTATACATGAACATGCAAATGTGATGCAAGTAGGTACCTTCTTACCTATGTAATAATGCATATGCCTAAAACAAGTACGCTGTTATACGCATTGATATATATACTATTATACTATTCTGTGGTACTGCGTACGTATTTGCGTGTTTAGGTAAAACTGAGTTAAGAGTGACCGGAATGCATATTCTCAGCGCAAGCGCATTCCTATACTACGGTTATATGGGTGATCAGTTAATTAAGTGGGCGCTAATTGTTCAAGCGTTTCTTCTCTTCAGTATCGGAAACAGAATATCACGACGGATTAACTAGTTCCACAAAAATTTCGCTTTCGCTGCTAATATTAGTTTACGCGTGGGATGATTATTTAAACAGAACATAAACATTAGTAGCACAGCAAAATTACCATAACTCGTTTAAAAGTTCCTACTTAAATAGAAGTAGTATTCACACCGTGCTCTCAAAGTAAACACAAGTGCTTTAATACCTATTTTAATCGGTTTCGATCCCCACTATCCCCAGCATCCCAAGGGCCGGCTCACAGTGTATCACATGCGATAGAAAGTAAAGATAAAAGTATTAAGCGCCCAATAAATAAACTTACCGAAGTGCTATGTTTATTTTTCTCCTCGTGGACGGGAATAACCATTTACGTGGTGGCACAGGAACGCTGGCAATGTTTCACTTTCAGGTTAGCAAATTGCGATTGTCGGCGTAATGCACAATGCAGTTGTAGCGCGGCAGTGTGGTAATGTGAGCGTTTGTGTGGCGACACGCGCACCCTGAATGCCGTCGCGCGGAGCACTGGGCCTGTACGTTACGTTATACGTTATACTTGTGTGGGTCTGACGCGACGGCGGTCGCACGCCGCGGCCGGCGGCCGTCAGCTACACGGGGGACCGCGTAAGAAGGGCCACAACCCGACGGTTTTTTGTCCCTTCTAAGATTAGCACAAAGACCCGTCTGGCCTGACTAAATTCGTTGAAGGACTCGGGATCCCGACACCCTTTGAACTCCGAAAGTTCGCAGAGCACGTGACGGGTTGACTAGAGTTTGTCAAACTTATTAAAAGAAGAGTACTGACTTGTTGTTAATCAATCTATTGTAACGGTTTATTTTTATGAAGAGAACAATTTTTAAAATTCGTAAGCTTGCGTGCGATTTTTCAACAGGGAAATATATGTACCTATAGCGGATTGTAATCGCTTTAGGATATAAGTGGATTAATTTCATTAATCTTATATTCTCTGTTTTCACGTCAATTATCCACAGTTAACAAATACTACAAATCAGCGCGAAAAAGTTGTTTTATTTGGCAGCATGTTTTTGTTTTTACTTATCAACGATTTAACCATGTATAATAGGGAATAAAAACACCTATTGTTTTAAGAAATGAATTTGTTATTATTATCTATTTAGTGCCACCCATGGTACTACAAGGATAATTAAGTCAATAACACTCCAACAACAAAATCGATGTACCGTTTAGCTGTTTGGCACACGCATACTAAAGGTCAAAACAAAATTTTTGAACCTCAGTTCTTAAAAAAAACCCTTAGGAGGTGAGTGCTGTGTCATTATTTTTTATATATGCGAAATAAAATTTATTTTTTCAGAGACCTATCGTGTGTGGTATTTATTATTATTATTCAGTATGTGGATATCCCGGAGGAGGGCTGCTAAGCCCTCGTATCACTGCGACCATCTCTCATCTATTGTGATCGCCACCTACTAAAATCTCGGCCCAGCCCTGCAAATTCGAAAAACTGCAGGATTTTGCTGAACTCGAGAGACTTTATCTCTTCTGGGCACATGACATGTTTTGATGCTGGAGCTACGGCTGCGCATCAGGCAAGGGCAATCGGTTAGGATGTGTGCAGGCGTCTCCTCAGCTTCAAGGCAGAGTCTGCACCGCCTTGTGTCACTCAGTCCCAACTGTATGCTGTGCTTGTTAAGGCAACAGTAGCAGTGCCCTGTAAGCACCCTTATCAGCATGCGTAGACGATTCCTGATTAACACCAATGACGCCTTTTTGTTAAAGGCTTTAATCAGCGCTTTGGAATGATTCAGGCCGGGTGCTGCTCTCCAGGCCTTTATGGTTTTGTTCGTCAGGGTAAGATTGGTTAGGCTTTTGGGAATGCCACAAAACGGATCTGGCCCGCAGTGCGTCCCCTTCGCCCCATCTCGTGCAAGCTCTTTCATTTCCCTCGATGCCTGCATGCCCTGGGACGCAACGTAAAATAACCATGCTTTTCACTCCCAGATTATTTAATACCTCCCGGCAGTTCTCGACCAGCCTTGACGTTATGACGTCGGAGCTGAGGGCCAAGAGCGCTGCCCGGCTATACGAGTGGACATAGATAGTATTTATTGAGGTAGTGGCTTTGCAGGTCGGTTGTCGCGCATTGCTCTGCTTGGAATATGGAGGAGTACTTTCCCAGATTCAGGCTAATATCCCTTCCTTGGCGAATCGTGTGTGGTATATATGAAAGGGTCTTTTGAGGCGATTCTAAAAATATATACCACCTCATTCATCATCATCAAGCCCAAACTTGAATGTTTTGATAAATATTTTTGTTTTAATAAGAAAAAAATGGCTGACATGTAATGATGCGGTATATTTTTAGAACTGCCTCAAAAAGGCCTTTCATATGATATCACACACGATAGGTTTATGAAAATATATTATCCCATACAAAAAAAAAACAATGATGCGGCACTGGGACGGCTAGGGTCGGTAGTTGTTTATACAGGCATAGGTATACATACACAATGGCCTATCCGTAATGCCGCAACTGGGGAGTCTTGCGACTCCCTGATGTGGATCCTCCCATCCCACCCGTTAGTTGCAAGGAGTGTCCTCTGCTAACCTAATAGAAGAAGATTGAGAGCAACCCCTTCTCGTCGGGTTATTCGTAGCAGCGGTAACCGATCCCTCCGAAGATGAACCACTTACCGTTGCCTCCAAGGCACACCAGCCAGGACCCTTGCCCTTACCACAGACCCGCGAGTGTCCACAGGAACTGAAAGAGCCTAGACACTCATGGAGGTTACCTGACCTAACGCCTCAAATATTACCTTCCTACCTTAACATCCAAAGGCGATTAAGGAGTCGGTATCATCTATAATCCCATAACGCATATAGTAGGTCATGGTTCGCTGTAACATAGATTTTATATATGGCTTAATTTAGCGGCGGTCTGATCGAATTACAATTCCCGCATGCCAAGCGTGGCGATTATAGCATATTGGGGGACAATCTTACACAAATCGACCTAGTCCCAAACTAAGCAAAGGTTGCACTATGGGTACTAATAGACGACGATATACATACTTATATAGATAAATACATACTTAAATACATAGAAAACATCCAAGCCCAAGAACAAATATCCGTGATTGATGCACAAATAAATGCCCTGGCCGGGATTCGAACCCGGGACCTCTAGCTTCGGAGGCAGAGTCACTACCAACTAGGCTAAACAGGTCGTCAAACCAAACAAAAAACCTAACTTTAATATTTCGTGAATTAAACCTGTTTAACTACGATGGGATTGTTAGGATATGATAGTCATCAACTTCCCTTGATTTTTAACGAAAAAAAAAAACAATTTTGTTATAGTACCAGAATTTAATACAATACTACCTGGACACATTTCTCTGTCACTTACAGGTCCATTATCCCTAACTAGAAGACGTACCTAGATCACATCGAAACCTAGATAGCTTAAATTCATAACCTAACTTCATTAGCAAATCGTTACGTTCTGTATTACACAAATACTTTCTTGTGTTTCTTACATATTACACAAAATCAAAATGGACCGAAAATAAAATACAAACAATATCTACCAGGGTAATGAGTATTTAATGGACGCTACATAATAGGTACTTACTTTGCTTTTGATTGTATCAGCATTTAGTTGTTGTGAGCGCTAAAAAACTGTAATAAACCTTGAATATTCGAATGACTTCAGATCTTATAACAATTCGAGTCGCCTTAGCTTTGCTCCTCTTGGAACCGTGTTGTATACGACCTTAGGATGACTTTGTAGCTACGCAATGGTAAAAGTCGTGTTCGTATGGAATGCAGTTGATAGCAGAGTCGCTTTTAATCAGTTTTCTTGTATATTTGTCAGATTTGTTGGTTACAGAGTACGAATGTAACGACTTAGATTAATATAATAACTTACTATAGGTATATATTGGCTCTGTGAGCAACAATTTATTATTTTCAAATTACAATTTTTCTTAAAAATTACTCAACAAAAAAATCGAATCAATCAAAACTGCTCACATAATTCCACCTATCGGTTGAGAAATGCAACCTGTTGAGGAGAACGGAAATCCGGACACACAAAATAAATTTTTACCGTACCTGGAACCTTCGTCTCACTCGGTCAACTATGTGTTTGCCACTAACTAACAACGTTATATAAGTAATCAATGGATATTTTACTAAAGTTTGGATTTTCTCGTTACCTCACTTAACTAGTGGCAGTGTGAGCAGGAAACCTTGCAATTACTTTTTAAATTTCTAAATTTCCAAAAAATGATTCGACAAAAAAATACTATTTTATTCTCAAACCTGATCACAGAATTGGTTGAGAAATGTGACCTGAAGAGGAAAACAGCCTGAATAGAAATCCGGAATCCGCCGGCCGGATATACGAAAAATGTAAAAAAAACCCTTCAATGAATAACGTTAATGTCAATATAATGTCACATGTAAAAAAATCAAATGACGTTATTCAGTCGCGCAAATTAGTAACAAAATGCGCCGATAGTTGGCGCTGTACCCATGGCGTTCCATTTCAACTCGCTCGTTGTAAGGAACCCTAGGTGCTCGAGTTGGATTCGCACATGACGGGTTTTTGAAGGTGAAGACTAACGACCGTTCGAAAATTTACGTGTTAAAACAAACCTGAATTTCACCAGCATTTAGCCGCACCGGCAAAGTGTTGGTGCCCCCCGCCTTATGCCCTGCCTGCATTTATTCATTAATAAGTTTTTAGTATATTTGCATATGCCGACATATAATGTCAACGATTATATTTATTTATTATGTTCCGGCGTCGGCCCTGGTCCGGCCGGGTTACGATTACAGTTACGCATAGTAATGATAATGAGTAATGACCAGTGATCGTAACTTTTGTAGCATTTTCGGTGCAGCGTAGTGGTATTAACGGAGTTGGTATGGACAAATACAATTTAAACTGTTAATTAAGGTTAATATTAATGTTATTAACGCTAATGAATCATAAGAATTTAAATTATTTATTCCAAGTCCGTTAACACCACTACGCTGCACCGAGAATGCTACAAAAGTTACGATCACTGCCCGGCTAGTATGTAAGTATACCGTCACGTTTTATGTGACGTTTCAGTACATTTTGGCCATATACTCGTAACGTGACGGTATAAGCTATCATACTAGCCGGGCTGGTAATGACGATTGACGTTTTTTATTACTAGAATTTATTATTAGAATATTCCAGTGATCGTTGAGGCAACAATCTTCCACTGTGTCGCACTCGGACTATCTCTAATCGACTTAATCGAGACAAAGATACCCATTTTTTACTTCCGAGACCGGTCCCCACGTCGAGTCCGCGACTCCGCGCTACACAAAATGACGGATGGAAATTATTTCATCCCTAGGTGTTGGTACCTGCTAGTTAGTGGAATGATTACATGTAATTCTGTCATTAGGGCCAACTTTTGCGCGGTTACTAGCTCTAAGCACTGTGTAAGTGGTAAAATACAGATTTGTAATGGTTTCAATGAATACTAACTGGAAGGTTTTTCAACGGACCGCCGATAGCCATGCGTCCTGCGGTCTGCTTAATTGTGATTATCATCATCATTATCATCATCCTAGCGTTATTCCCAGTACAGTTGCTTCCTGAAGGATGCCCGGGGTCCGCTACCTAATTCCAAGAATTGGCGTAGTCACTAGTTTTACGAAAGCGACTGCCATCTGACCTTCCAACCCAAGGGGAAAACTAGACCTTATTGGGATAAGGCTTGTCAAGTAAGTGGGCAACAAGGTCTCAGGCCGCCCGAAGGCCTCTAACTTGGTTTAACGACTGCTATTATAGAGAGCAGCCGGGATCAACGGCTTAACGTGCCTTCCAAATCACGGGAGTACTCGCTAAGTAACCAATCAAAGCGGTTACCCGTCCAATGACTGACCCCGCCTTAGGTACTTGTGATTATGAACATGTATAAATATTTTTTAAAAGAAAGCTATAAATAAATAGAGATTTCATCTCCAATCACGAGATGAAATTTATACATTCAATTTCATTACACGAATCTACTAAACATACTCCAGTCCTTATTGAAACACTAATTTAATAAAGACCAAATTTGACTTACTACGAAACTTAACACCTTTAGATTGACACTTGATTCCCAATAGATGAGATCAATAGATCACCTCTGTCACTATACAATAAGATTGAGGTTGGGTTGCACCAAACCGTCTGTAATCGTAAGCTGTGTTCGTTAAAATTTCAATCAATCAATCAATCTTTGTGTTTTATGGCCCCATCGATATTGTCGATGATTCCGCCAACGTCAAGGTTCAAAAAGGCACGTGTTTATTAAGAATTTGACCGGTGACTTCAGATTGCCAGGTTCACTTCGTTAAAATTTCAATGTATGGAAAGATTGACAAGTTTCTATGCGATGACAGCTGCCGACGCCATATTTAACGTTGATCTGTCTGTGATCGTAAGTTGGTGCAGCCCAGCCTGAAAGTGCTATGTTTTGGGTCAGTGTCTAGAATTGAGATATTTACCTTATTATAACAATATAACATTGCCTTCTTTTTGTTCACTGGCCTACGATTGATGCTCTCTTCATTGATTGCAGCTGACTACGTGTTAACCTCACTCGTGTGTTTTCTTAGCACCTGTGGCGTTCGTTCATTCATGGCATGACGAACGGCAATGAGACGAGCGGAGATCACGGTAACATGACGTAACCAAGAGATCTTCCCGGTCACGACCGGGCTTCGTACGTGAACAATTCGGTTTCCACCTAAAGGAGAAAGGGCGTATATTAGTAGATTACTACGGGCTCTTGTGTCATATGGTTTGGGTGACGTTTAAAAAATATGTTTACGCTTAGTTCTATTACTTGCAAAGTTGAACTATTATCTATTTAACGATATCATGATGCTATTAATTGCCATTTGCGAGTATGTATACCTTGCGAATTGTTGTGTAACTAATTAGTAATTAAATGTTCGTGTTTTTGATAAGGAGTAACCGTCAGAAACAGATTTTTTTACGTCAAAAAAAGCGGTCAAGTATGCGTCGCTCCACTCTCAATGTAGGGTTCCGTAGCAGTCCACCCGTGACATTACGCAGATTTAAAATGTCATATATTATATACTAAATATTTGACATAACTAAAAACATATCTAAGTAATCAATGGAATTTTATGAAAGTTTACTTTTACAAGTACATTTTTTAAGTTTTGGTATTAGGTATATAGTCGTTAACTATGTAGTAATGTGTACTTTGCTGCAGTAGTTTTCCTTTTGAATTCACTCTATATAGGTACCACTACCATGTTTTTTTTCAAATACCCAGTAACAACCGTCTAGCTACGCATTTAAACAGGTCATAAGGTCTTATTCCCTTACAATAAAGACTTTTGACGTTTGCGTAGATATTTCTGACGTTGACTATACATACGCACGTATCTATGAGTACACCTTTTAAGGGTTCCGTATTTATATGTCGTTCTCGGTCACGGTGATTATGTATATATGCGACGTGCCTGTAACTAATTTTTCATCACACTTGCTCGTAAACGGCAGTGCCATGATAAGCAGGCACACTGAGCTACAATATCATATGTATAATCGCCCAAGGGCATAATGCCTATATCCCTCTCTTGCGCATTTACTTTCTTATACTGTCCCATTCGTTTCCGTCTATGTTAGTAACCATTTTTATTATTACCATTGAAGTGAAATTGCCGAAGTCAAATGGCGCCATTATTTTTTTACTATTTTGGCTTTACTGTTTATTTATTTCCTCCAAATGTGATGAAAAACATTGTGTGTATTACGCGCGGTAAGACTGGTTTTACACAACCTTCAGTCATAAGCCCTCCAGCTAACTTCTTCTAGTAGACTCTCGTTCGTAATACCTCTCTAACCGCCCTTAATGTACAATGTACTATTATTGTATACGTATATAAAAAGTGGCGGAATGTAAAGGATCGTCACTTTTCGACCTTAATGACATTAAAATTGAGTTGAAATGTGACGAACCTCTTCATTCCGCGACTGTACAGTACCTGCCCATCTACATTATGCAAACTCGCTCTTTGAGAGTTAGCACTTAAAATAAACTATCGTGACTAGTTTAAAATAATTACGCGCACATATCATCCATTATTCGACCACGATAACCATCAAGGATAGTTCTATCACAATACGATGAGCTAATGTGACTACTAAATATCCGCGGTTATTAATTGGAAGTAATTAAGCATATCTGTTTTATTAACGCGTGACTTAAACTTCCGCTAGATTTTTTAAGACCATCACGAAATTGTGCCTATAACACGACCTTGCGTTACGCAATCAGAGTGACGATGAAGAAGAATTTCTGTCACGTAAACCCAAAGTAAATAACTGGCCACTCAAGGAAGTCTCATGCTGTTAATTAGGGTTCCGTACCAAGTAGGTAAAATGTTCCGTGCCAAGGAACCCTTATGGCGTCCGGCTGTCCGCCGACTCCGCGGTCATATAGTGCATAGAATAGAACTACAATAGAGTTCTACATGATACTGGTTGCGCCAACCCTGTTGCCAGAACACCATTAAAAGAAGAGAAGAACGAGAAGAAAAACTAGTCATTTTTATTGCGATTGGTATTTATGTAGCAGGGTAAAATAGTATTATATTATTAACATTTCTTATGGTTTACAAATAGAATAATAAAAAAAAAATACTACTTACTAGACTTATAAATAAAACCCCATCCAGTTCACAAGCTTGAGGCATGGACCCTAAGACGCTGGCGGCATTGCCTCTTTGCACCGCTAGACTAAGCCGCTGGGCAAAGAAGGAACCAGCCCTGTGGTCGCCTGAGATGCCTATTAAACGTACCGACACCTCTTTTATGAACTTTTTGGTGTCGGACGACCAAGGGCCCAAAGTCTCCACCGCAAGTGCCACAAACTCACACCTACTCATTCGTGAGAAATGCGTACTTACTAAAAAAAACCTTTAGGAATTATGACCGTAACTTGAGGATACATGTTGCTCCTCTCTAAAAACATCTAAATAAATAAATAAATATTAGGGGACAGTCTTACACAAATCGACCTAGTCCCAAACTAAGCAAAGCTTGTACCATGGGTACTAGACGACGATATACATACTTATATAGATAAATACATACTTAAATACATAGAGAACATCCAAGACCCAAGAACAAAATCCTTACTACATGCACAAATAATGCCCTGGCCGGGATTCGACCCCAGGACCTCTAGCTTCGGAGGCAGTGTCACTACCAACTAGGCTAAACAGGTCATCAAATTCAATAAAAATGTGGTTTGAGTGTACTTCACCACCTTTGATTTCTTGAGTGAAATGTTTCCTCGCGATGTTGTAAACATTAATTGACAACCCATACATTAAGCTCCGCAAACCTGATCGGTTCGGGCCAGGATATGAGGACCATTCCAGAATGCTCAGAACCATTGGCTACCTACCTATTTACTCCAATGCATTTAAATTGCTGCAAATCTCCCCTACACCTACAAATAGTATGTGGGTGGTCGACTACTGTATTGTATTACACCATTAAGTGCTAATAGAGCTGTCAGAAAAATGACACTTTCTCCGACTGATGTAACCTTAACTTCTCTGGTTACGCCACGGTCGACAATTAACACTATTACCGCTTTTGACTGTGACCTAGCTGGCTCCATGCTAATACGGTGACAATGAGATGAGTGAGGTAAAACCACCGATATTTAGCAGCCGTCGTGAACCTTGCGGCATTGACGGAACGTCTGTTGTTGCTTGATGGAGCTCGTGTGTTCATGGTCCCGCTATACTTGTAAACAATGGTAGCTGCATTATGCGTAATGTGTCATTTTCCGAAGGTCTCGCCTTTATGACGTCTTTAGTTGCTGGTTACTGGTGCTTTTACACAAAACACGAAATTATCGAGTTATAGCCGCGGACTATAGTAAGTACGTAATAAAAAATAAACAGGGCAAGTGCGAGTCTGACTCGCGCACCAAGTGTTCCGTATAGTCGAGTTCTAAAATATGTGCACAGGAAAAAAAATAGGTAAATCAAAATCAAACACATCTAGAAATTAAAAGAATAGCTATTTTAGAATGTGCTATTCAAGTCCATTCAATGAAACCCTACTTGACGTAACAGCTACACTTTGATATTTTGCGTCCCTTCTTAGTTGTCATTTTTCATAAAATATAAAAATATTTCTTTTCTATACTTTTAATATTCTGTTTTTTTTTTTCAAAAATATTGGATGGTAACAAAGGCAAGAACTCGCAAAAATCAACCCGCCTCTGAAAATGTCCTTGCTTCTTATGTTCTATATAGGTAATACCATCCACCACCACCATATCAGCCGAAGGACGTCCACTGTTGTACTAAGGCCTCCCCCAGGTTCATGGGGGATAAATGCCATAATCGCCACGCTTGGCATGCGGGTTGGCGATCGTAGTATCTCCACCGCACTCCAGGGATGCTGCTGCCTATCCCCCGCTGGTCTTAGGCCGGTATATAGGTACAGTCAGCATCAATAGTAGCTATGCATATGAAAGGGTAAAAAGCTCTTATCTATATTAATAATTTCGTGCAGGGTTACGGTAGACCCGAACGAGACCAGTCTCAAATTGAAGAACGTATAAAAATAACGATTTTTGAGTTGAACATATGTATCCGCAAAATTCGGATTGTCGCGTATTTTGCATTTAAAAGTGTTAATTTGATGACAAAACGTCGGCCATATTGCCCACAGACTATATTGCTATTTTAAATTTGTTGGTTGACAGTGTCGGCTACGTTCGAAAATCGTGAACTATTTTTGCGTCCGGTATGTTGGCCAGGTTGCTGGGCTGCGTTCTGGGTGATCATCGCCCATTGTGTGGATTCGGCTAGCCGCGTCTGCAGCGTTTTGTTTTTGTAGTTTTCAAGCGTTCTATACACCTATCAGCCTAGCTAGCACGATAACTTATGCCGTCACGTTATATGGGCGAAATGTATTAAAACGTCACATGAAACGTAACGGTGTAATCTATCGTGCTAGCTAGACTGATTGTCACAACAACCGCCTTCAAGGCGAATGTATGGGGCCTGTTACATGTATTCATATCACGATAAGTATCACGTGAATATTAAAGCAGAATCCATACAAATTTGAAAGCTGCGATAGTACTAACACCCCAGTATTATGATAATATTAATCGTGTAAAGGACACCACTTGAATGTTTGCTGAGTCTGTCCGCCATCTTAAAGCTGCGTCTCTATTTTGTTTGTGACAAACTACTAGGTGATTTATGGCTTTTAAACGTCTAGCAAAATTCTATCCCTATCTCGCTCTATCTTATAACTTAGTGGTACTGGGGGACTGCTCCGAAGTTCGAAGTCCGGGCTTCGTGTGGTGCCGTCCCTTTCACTCATATAGTCTATGACAGGAGAGTGAGAGGGACGGCACCGTGCGGGGTTGGGATTTTGAGTTTCGGAGTGGACCCTCAGCTCATGCCGTTCGCCGCGCTCGGACGCTAGAGGCGCTGCTGCGAGCCGAAAACGAAGTATCTGCCTCTCTCGCACATGTATCTCGGACTAAGGTGCTACCAACCGAAAACTAAATATATATGCCTCTCTGTCGCACTTGCATATTCGAGCGCGGAGAGGGAAATACTTCGTTTTCAGATCGTGGTAGGCCCTCTGGTCTGACGGCTCCTATTCTTGGATGGTGCGCGTATCGGAAGGTGAAATACCTTTGGCAAAACGGAACAAGTTGTTAAATAGCTTCCATTAATTGGAGAAAATATTACCAACTGTTATTATTATCACGTGAAACACTGAATATTGAAGCAACATCCATAGGGGCCTGTTACATGGTTATTATTATCACGCGATATACTCATATCACGATCCGTATCACGTGCAATGAATATTGAAGAAAAATCCATACGATTTTGAAAACCACGATAATATTAACACACCTGTATTGTGATAGTATTAAGCGTTTAACAGACCCCATACAATTTTAAAACTCGCGATAATATTGAGTGTAAAGGGCCCCACTGAATAGAATTTGGCGGAGAATAGAGAGCTGCTATCGCGAAACGAAAACGAACGAACATCGTGTGTTTCCCTCTGTGTCGCTCGAATTTACAAGTGCGACGGAGAGGGAGATGCACGAACTTCATTTGTTTTTCGCGTTAGCAGCTCTGACTTCGCACCAAAAATACTGACTGGCACATCAATATTTAACAATGCACATCTGAATTGAATTTTAATGAACGATTAGTATTTTAGCTATACAAATCAGTACTGATTACGGTGTCCAATTTTTTATGTGCCTTTAAATACTACCCTTATAAAAATGCTTAGGATTAACTTGCAAAGATACTAGCCTTTGCCCGTGACGTCGTTTGCGTAATCTTTTACTCCCAATTCCATATAATTCCATTCCATACTTTTATTCCCAATCCAGACTACAGACTATATTTCTATACGATTCGAAGTTTCATCATAATCCGTTGTTGTAATGTTTTTATTTTATAAATTTTTGTACACTATTTCTTTTTGTAGTTTGCATAACTGTCACGAATAAATGTTTTGTTTATTTCTTTCTTATTTATTTCACCCGAGCGAAGCCGGGCTTTCATCTAGTCTATATTAATAATTCCGTGCAGGGGTACGGTAGACCCGAACGAGACCTGTCTCAAATTGAAGAACGTATAAAAATAACGATTTCGAGTTGAACATATGTATCCGCAAAATTCGGATTGTCGCGTATTTTGCATTAAAATGTGTTAATTTTATGACAAAAGGTCGGCCATATTAAATTCGTTGGTTGACAGCGTCGGGTCGGGACGGGTACGTTCGGAAATTGTAAATTATGTTTGCGTCCGGTGTGTTGGCCAGGTTGCTGGGATGCGTTCTGGGTGATGGGCCATCATCGCCCATTGCGTGGATTCGGCTAGCCGCGTCTGCAGCGTTTTGTTTTTGTAGTTTTTAAGCGTTCTATACACCTATCAGCCTAGCTAGCACGATAACTTATACCGTCACGTTATATGGGCGAAATGTATTAAAACGTCACACAAAACTTAACGGTATAAGCTATCGTGCTAGCTAGGCTGATTGTCACAACAACCGCCTTCAAAGCGAATGTATGGGGCCTGTTACATAGTTATTATAATCACGTGATATATTCATATCACGATAAGTATCACGTGAATATTGAAGCAGAATCCATACAAATTTGAAAACTGCAATAATATTGACACCCCAGTATTGTGATAATATTAATCGTGTAAAGGACACCACTTAAATGTTTGCTGAGTCTGACCGCCATCTTAAAGCTGCGTCTCTATTTTGTTGTGACAAACTACTAGGTGACTTATGGCTTTTAACCTTTTCGCCGCCAGACGTCAAAGTAATTCGCCGTGCCCCTGACGCCACAACGGTAAAAAAATGATGTGTAAAGAAATAATGCAATAAAAATAGCCAAGTACGTCGGAGTCGCACACTGAGGGTTCCGTACAACTAAAAAACAAATGTGATTTATCAATATATTGATATTTTTGGTAAAATATACTTCATAATAAACATTATCACCTAATTTCAAGTTCATAGGTCGATGGGAAGTTGAAAAATTATGTGTGACAGACAACACACGGAATGTTCTTTGACTTTCTTCGACCGTCCGCCGCGCTCGGACTAAAGTGCTACCAACCGAAAACTAAATATATATGCCTCTCTGTCGCACTTGCATATTCGAGCTCGGAGAGGGAAATACTTCGTTTTTAGATCGCGGTAGGCCCTCTGGTCTTACGGCTCCTATTCCTGGATGGTGCGCGTATCGGAATGTGAAATACCTTTGGCAAAACGGAACAAGTTGTTAAATAGCTTCCATTAATTGGAGAAAATATTACCAACTGTTATTATTATCACGCGAAACACTAAATATTGAAGCAACATCCATAGGGGCCTGTTACATGGTTATTATTATCAAATATTGACACACCAGTTGTGTGATAATATTAAGCGTGTAACAGACCCCATACAATTTTTAAAATCGCGATAATATTGACACATAATATTGAGTGTAAAGGGCCCCACTTAATAGAATTTGGCGAAGAATAGAGAGCTGCTACCGCGAAACAAAAACGAACGAACATCGTGTATTTCCCTCTGTGTCGCTCGATTTTGCAAGTTCGACAGAGAGGGAGATACACGAACTTCATTTGTTTTCGTTCGCGTTAGCAGCTCTGACTTCGCACCAAAAATACTGATTGGCACATCAATATTTAACAATTGCACATCTGAACTGAATTTTAATGAACGATTAGTATTTTAGCTATACAAATCAGTACTGATTACGGTGTCAAATTTTTTACGTGCCTTTAAATACTACCCTTACTAAAATGCTTAGGATTAACTTGCAAAGATACTAGCCTTTGCCCGTGACGTCGTCAGCGTAATCTTTTACTCCCTATTCCATATGTTAATCCAGACTACAGACTATATTTCTATACGAAGTTTCATCATAATCCGTTGTGTAATGTTTTTATTTTATACATTTTTGTACACTATTTCTTTCGTCGTTTGCATAACTGTCACGAATAAATGTTTACTTTATTTCTTTCTTATTTATTTCAGCCGAGCGAAGCCGGGCTTTCATCTAGTTTCCTTATAATTAAGACTTGTGAACTTACTTTTGATACCGACTTTACTCGCGCGGTCTCCATTGGATCTCCCGCTGCGACTCCAAAATGTGGTAAGCGTTCGTTTAGACAGTGATGACATGACATCTTAGCTTTTAGGCTACTTTCTGACTTGGCGAGAAGTAAATTGTATGCGGTATTTTATTCTCTACCGAGATCTAACTGATGTCATCCACAGATGTCTATACTTGTCAGTTTACCGTCGGTAAGGATTTTATATGCGCAGTAGTAACTATAAGAATACTTGTTGGAACGGAACGGAACCCTTATCGTTCCGTCATATCCGTATGTTCACTGTGGTTGTTTCTTGTATTTTTTATATCTGGTTTTTATAGCTGTTTCATTAATTAAGCTTTGAAGCTCTTTGATGTGCCCTACAAGGGTATATCGTGTACCTAACTTCTAATTGTTTATGAAATTTAGCATCTATACATATAATAAAGCTGAAGAGGGTCGAAAGTCTGTACATGGAAGATATTCGAAAAAAATTTGGCTGGGGATACTTAGAATTGATGATAACAGAACACGTTCCAACAGTTTTTAGAATTTTTGTCTGTTTATATGAACGCGCATCACGTGAAATCGGCTAAACGAATTTTGATGAAAACTTTACTAAACTGTCGAGTAAATACCCGGTCAGGTTTTAGGCTATAAAAAGTGTGCAAATTTGGGTTTAAAGGTAAAAAGAGGGGTTGAATTTTGTATGGGAACTCCTATAAACCATGAGTTACAGGAATGAAAATTGGTAAGCATATATTTGACGACAAAGGAAAAACATCCTCATTCAAAATTTGGGAATATCTTAAAATAGAATATGAAAAAAAAAGTAAACGCAAGCGCTGCGCCGCGGCGCTGCCCAGTGTGCGCGCCAGCTACCACGGTCTCTTAAAATTTTGAACATTATTATAATTTTTTTCATTAATTAACTGTGACTCTAAACCCTAATTTCAGTACCGTTTTCTAGATCCAAAAACTACATATACAACTTTGTAATCCCACTAATATTATAAATGCGAAAGTTTAGATGTTTGGATGTTTGTTACTCAATCACGCAAAAATGGCTGCACAGATCAAGGTGATTTTTTGTATACTAAACAGTATATAATCTGGATTCACTTATAGTATACTTTTTGTCCCGATAATCACCCTCAAAGGGATGAAATCGGGGGTGCAAATATGGTCTATGAAACTGGTGATTTAAATCCTCATACGCCATTCTAAGCTTTAAGTTTCAGCCCATTGGTAGTATAACGGCGTGTCAATAAATTTAACTTAAGCCATAGCAGAATTTGACGTATTGTAAACAAGCTGACGTTTCCATATGTCAAAGCCGAAATATCATAATTCCTTCTGATTGATGACGCTATTTTTGAGCATAACCTTTTAGCAATTAGGTCTATTATTGCGTGTAAATCAAAATAAATTTGCGATACTTTGGAATTGTTTGTCTTCATATGCTTAAATACAAAAACAGCTGCTTCAATGCAGTCTTTGTATCGTCGGTGTACAATTTAATTTTGTCGTGTATTATTTTTTACGTAATTGGTGACCCTTCAGACTATAATAACTGTTTGATATAAGAGATCACTTGGGCTGGCCAGCCCAATCGTCAACATTGACGGTTGAAGCACCTTAGATCTATGCACAAAGTACAATATATATACTGAGATGGAGATACCAGTGAAATACTCCACATAGATCGTAGCGCCGTTGTGTATTTAGTAAGAACTAACCGCACGACCGCTGCATCCCTGTCACTTCAATTTGCAAGTGCGATAGAGATAGCACCAAGTGACATCTGGTACAAACAAGTTAAAATAGCATTTCCATAGAAAAATTCGTACTTCGAGTTGAAAGGCCCCTGAATCTATGCTTATCCGTATACATATAATACAGCTGTAGAGGGTCGAAAATCTGTACATTGAAGATATTGGATAAATCAATGGAGCGATGGATGGCCCTTGGCATCGAAACAGAACACATTTCAACAGTTTTAAGAATTCGTGTCTGTTTGTCTATCGGTTTATATGTATAGGCAGTGTGACTCTCGGCCTTCAGCCTCACGTGCATTGCCGCTTCGGGCCTTCGGTCCTCAGCCTTACATGAGGGGCCCACTCTGTTGGCTATCTTGCTACTATGTGTGAATGATCGGCATGAGGAGCCCACTCTGTGTGAATGATCTGCCTTTAGACTCGCATGCCTTGCCCCTCTGCATCAGGCCTTCGGCCCTACATAAGGAGCCCGCTCTGTTGGGACGCTCGGCCTTGGGCCTCGCGTGCGTGTCACACGGCTCCAGGCCTTCAGCCTTATATAAGGACCCCGCTCTATTTTAATGCTCGGCCTTCGGCCTCGCATGCCTTGCCACTCCATTTCGGCCCGTTAGTCATCAACTTTACATGAAGAATCTACTCTATTGGGAAGCTCGGCCTTCGGCCTCGCGTGTCTCGCCTCCCTGTTTCAAGTCTTCGGCCCTCAACCTTACATAAGAAGCCCGATCTGTGTGAATTCTCGGCCTTCCGCCTTGCATGATTTGCCACTCTGCTTCCTCCTTTCGGCCCTCATACTTACATGAAGAACCCACTCTGTTAGGACGTTTTACGGAAGAACTGCGTAGCGAGACTTTTATCATTGTACATGTAATATTTTACGGGCTTTATTCGTCTAGAATCGGTACATTTGATATTCTGAAATAAGCTTAATCATTCGTTTTGAAAGCACGAGCACGTAGCACCAACTCCCGTTACAATCGGACACTTTTAATTGAAGTTGTAGATGATTATATATTATAGGTATACCTAGGACAGACTGTCCAGTTAGGTAGGTCCAACTTCGAGAAAGGGGTTAATCGTCGAATCCAACTCGGCTGGGCTGCGTTCGGGAAGCTACGGCACATCTTTTCGTCCAATATTCCGCGGTGTCTCAAGACGAGGGTCTTTGACCAGTGTGTGTTGCCAGTGATGACATATGGCACTGAAACGTGGTCGCTTACTATGGGCCTCATAAGAAGGCTCAAACTCACCCAAAGAGCAATGGAGATGGCTATGCTGGGAGTATCTTTGCGTGATCGTATCAGAAATGAGGCCATCCGCAGTAGAACCAAAGTAACCGACATAGCCCTCCGAACCTCTAAACTTAAGTGGCAGTGGGCGGGGCATATTGCAAGTAGAACCGTTGGCCGTTGGGGAGGAAAGGTTCTCGAGTGGGATCGGGGATGCAAGTAAGGTCTATGAAACGGGGTGGTTTAATCCTCATACGCCATTCTACGATTTAAGTTTCAGCCAATTGGGAGTATAACAGCGTGTCAAGAAATTTAACTTAAAGCATAGCAGAATTGTAAACAAGTTGACGATTCATTATGTCAAAACCGAAGTATCATAATTCCTTCTGATTGTTGACGCTATTTTTGAGCACAACCTTTTCGCAATAAGTTCTACTTTGCGTGTACATCAAAATGCATTTGTGATACTTTGGCATTGTTTTTATTCATATGATTAAATACAAAACAGCTGTTTCAATGCACACTTTGTATCGTCGGTGTACCATTTAGTTTTATCGTGTGTTATTTTTTACGTAATTGTTGACCCTTCACACAATAAAAACTGTTTGATATAAGAGATCACTTGAGCTGGGCAGCCCAATCGTCAGCATAGACGGAGCATCTTAGATGTACACTTAGAAGAAGGTCGAAAGTCTGTACATGGAAGATATTCGAAAAAAAGTTGGCTGCGGATACTTAGAATCGATAACAGAAATCGTTTCAACAGTTTTAAGAATTTGTGTCTGTTTGTCTGTCTGTTTATATGTCTCGGCATCACGTGAAAACGAACGAATGGAGTACAATTTACCCTCATTAATATGGCAACTGGATCTTCGGCGACGACATAGCTCGGCCTTCGGCCTCGCATGCCTTGCCACTCTCCTTCGGCTTTCCAGTCATCAACCTTACATGAAGAATCTACTCTGTTGGGAGGCTCGGCCTTCAGCCTCGCGCGTCTCTCCTCTCCGCTTCATGCCTTCGGCCCTCATCCTTACATGAGAAGCCCGCTCTGTGTGATTATTCTCGCATGCCTTGCCGCTCTGCTTCCGGCCTTCGGTCATCATACTTACATGAAGAACTCGCTCTGTTGGGATAACGTTTTACGGCAGAACTGCGTAGCGAGACTTTTACCATTGTACAATGTACATGTAATGTTTTTGGCGAGATTTATTCATCTAGAGTACATTACGGTACATTTGATATTCCGAATTAAGCACCTAATCATTCGTTTTGACGGTTTTATGGGGTGTAAAGAAGGGTGAAAGATTGTATCATCATCATCATCTGAGGCGTTATAGCCGCGGGTGGGCCCTAGGCTAGCCTGGTCAAGCAAATATCTCCAGTCCGATCTATTCGTGACTTTCCTTCTCCAACATGTCACCCCTAAGTTCCTGGTGTCCACCTGAGCTTGAGAAAGATTGTATGGGAAAACAAATCATTCTAAGGCGAGAACGAATTATACGCGGACGAAGTCGCGGGCAAAAGCTAGTAAATATATAAGTATAAAGCTGAACCCTTAAAAGGTCAAATTGAAAAAGTTGGCACACTATATCTATCATATAATACTTAAATACTTATATGTTTTCCAAGAACTACCTATGCTAATTTTCCACTGCTGTTATTAAATATTATCGCATCAGCAAACATAGATAAGAATTGTTGCCATGATAATTGAGAGTATTTAGGCATGGCGTATTCATCTCCGACTTAGTTTATTAGAGAGCAAACATTTAAAAATGCGCACAAGGCAATGAATGATAACGTAATTAAATTAACGCGTGATTTTTTAAATAGACAAGGTCATATACATTTGTAAACACAATCGTGATGCAAACCACTGGAATTAAACACATTTACCGTTTGGTGAATAAAATGGAGGTAAAGACCAATTGGATGTTATTGGGAGAATACCAATTATTAGTGTTTAACAATGCGCGAAGGCTGCAGGAGAAGTAAAGGCTGCGGGCGTGCTTACTTTTGTGCTGGCGACCACTTCGTGCCAACTAATGAACGATTCACACCACAAACGGCCGGAGTCGGCACGCACGCCACCAGAGTCAACGGAATTTGAACCCTCCATACAGAACCGACCGGAGCCGACCGGCTACCTGCAACCCATTCAAATATGAAATCTAACTTCTGCATGGAGGGTTCGAATGCCTTTGACTGTGGTGAGGTGCGCGCCGACTCCAGCCGTTCGGAGTGAATCGTCCATTACAGCATCTCAAATTTCCAACTAGTATGAATGCTTTACTCATTTCATTGACCATACGAGCGAAGCGAGCGAAGCGTCTCCTTTTCAGCTTTCGACAAAAAATCTATACGAAAGATTCTTTCTGTCTGTCCGGATGTTCTCCTCTACAGGTCGCATTTCTCAACCGATTCTCGTGAAATCTTGTGAGCAGATTCGATAACTATATAGATTTTTTTTGTCGTGTCAGCCTTTGGAAATTATGAAATTTGAACAAAAATAATTGTTTTGAGAGATCTACAGCTTACAGAGCCACTACTTTATTTTTAGCAAGAAGCCCAAAAATATTTACTATACATTTTTATAGCTTCTTATCTTCAAGATAAACAGGAAAATGTGAAGAAACTCTACCATCGTCTGAAGGCTGAATTGTGACATTCCCTCCACCTCCTCATGGTCTTTCCTGCCTTTCGGCTTACAGACCGAAACATGGACAGTCGTTCGTTCCCCGCTGCTTCGGTTTTAATCCCGAAGCAGCGAGTAGTGCGCGAGGTCCTACAAGTTCTCATATGCGTCCCAGCCTTTCTCCCTTTCTGGGCAGCCTTACAGACCGAAACATGGACAGTCGTTCGTTCCCCGCTGCTTCGGTTTTAATCCCGAAGCAGCGAGTAGTGCGCGAGGTCCTACAAGTTCTCATATGCGTCCCAGCCTTTCTCCCTTTCTGGGCAGCCTTACAGACCGAAACATGGACAATCGTTCGTTCCCCGCTGCTTCGGTTTTAATCCCGAAGCAGCGAGTAGTGCGCGAGGTCCTACAAGTTCTCATATGCGTCCCAGCCTTTCTCCCTTTCTGGGCAGCCTTACAGACCGAAACATGGACAGTCGTTCGTTCCCCGCTGCTTCGGTTTTAATCCCGAAGCAGCGAGTAGTGCGCGAGGTCCTACAAGTTCTCATATGCGTCCCAGCCTTTCTCCCTCCCTCCCTTTTTTTTCTGGGCCGCCTCTACTATTACTACGTTCTCCCCAAATGGGGCGCGACATCACACGTCCTTTCTCGGTGCCGCACTGCTCCAACACCGCTGCTGTCCTCACACGTAACTTCCTCTTTGCGTGCCACTTGTGCACAAACCTGCGTAACGCCCGCGCCTTGAAATTCATGGCGCTGGAAAGCAGCTCCTGGTGGTATACGGGCCTGACAGTAGCTTTGTCCAGCGAGTCCATCATTTCAGTCCTTTCCTCCTCGTACAACTCGCACTCCCATAGAGCGTGATCCCATAGAGGTCTCGTCAGACACTCCGCACGGGCACTCTGCAGACTCACATAGCGCCATCTTATGCAGGCGCTGCCTGAAGCAGCCGTGCCCAGTCAGGATCTGCGAGACCACGAAACTCATTTATGCTGTAGAATTTTTTTTTGTAATCATTATCATCCTAAGCGTTATTCGCAGTACAGTTGCATCCTGAAGGATGCCTGGGGTCCGCTACCTAATCCCAAGAATTGGCGTAGGCACTAGTTTTTACGGAAGCGACTGCCATCTGACCTTCCAACCCTAGGGAGAAACTAGACCTTATTGGGATTAGGTTTTGTCAAGTGAGTGGGCAACTTGACTATTAGAAGTTCTTAAGCCGCCCGAACTTGGCTTAACGACTGCTATCATAGGTAGCAGCCGGATCAACGGCTTAACTTGCCTTCTAAAGCACGGGAGTGCTCAGTTAGTAAACGCTTGCTCACATATCCGCGACCCCGCCGGCGGCAGCTGCTCCCAAGCAGCTCCTTCGCGGACGCCCCGAGGCCCTCCACGATTGGCACGCCCGGTGTTTTGGCGTGCCTTCCTCCTCGACCTCCACTTTGTACAGTAGCGAACTCCCCTGAGTCGCTACTAGGAGGTCATGGGTGCCGAAAAACTTCCCGCACCCGGTGGCGGAGCAGGTCGGTGGTTCCGCCACGAACCACACTTCGGCCGCAGAGGATAGGAAAAACATTTCTCTTCCCCCCAGCAGCCCCACTAACGCCGTTTTTGCGGAACGGCCCCGCCAAGTTCGCAGGGGGTAAGGAGAGTGGCGCACCGAAATACGAACACGCGTCTCCCCCTCCGATCCCGCCTCGGCCACAGAAGATAGGGAGAACCGCTCACCACAATACCGGCACTCCTCTTCTTCTGCGGCCCCTCCTCAACGCATCCTCAGCGGGCTACCCAAGCCCGTTGGGAGCGCCCTCCTCGGGCCAGCCGGCAGCCCAAACAGGCCGGCCCTGGGTGCTTCTTAGCTTCACCGTGGATGACCAATCCACGGTTACTAAGCCCCCCCGCCCCGACAAGGCGGCCACCCTCGAGGGGGATCCAAGGACTGACCCCGCCCGACATTGCTTAACCTCACATACCGTACGCGGTACACGGGCGCCGCTGGGCCACGAACGCTACAGAAACATTTTTTATAATAAGTATTTCGATATATATTTTCATGGTACGTAAATAAATGTGTTTCATAAGCCTAAGATGTAGTTATCCATACCATAGTGGACTCTTATTTACGACTCCCATGGGGAGGAAGGTGGTGGTGCTAATCTACTCCGCCGCCACACGACTTCACAGTTAGCACCAGTAGCTAAAATGAAGATGCGTAAACCCCTTATTTCCTTATAATAAAGATTCTTCGCCTCTTCGTAAAGCGTACTCGTAGCTACTTTTGATACTGATTGTACTACAACAACATAGTAGGCGATAATTTGTGGTCATTGGCTCCTTTGCTGAAGCGGAATGTGGCAAATTAGTGAAAGTGACTCTATCTTAACATGCTTACATCGGAGATCGGCCGAATCGAATCCAAACTGCCATCGACTCCTTAGTCCAGAATGTTTTTGCGCCTTGTCCTCGTTCGTAGGTTCATTGCCTCCGGCGTCTAACTGGACACTTTTTTAACCGAGTTCTCGACAACCACTCAATATGACATAGCGGGTGCGGCGCCATATTTTTTCTACCAATTTTTTGTCCACCGTCGCGTGTGTGTTGACACTAATAAGATTTTGAGGTCCCATGCCACCTATCTTGTTAAAACACGTCGGTTTGGCCACCAGCTTAGTGGATCAGAAATATCAGGTCAAGAAACTTTAGTACCGTCGAGGACATACATGGTACGAGTATAATAACAAGGTGGTCCCTGTAACAGGAGCAAACCTTCCTTGGAGCTACTGCAGTAATTCATCATCATCGTCATCAGCCGAATGACGTCCACTGCTGGATATAGGCCTCCCCCAAAGACTTCCACAATAACCGGTCCTGCGCCACGCGCATCCAGTAACTGCAGTAACTCCTTGTGTATAAATATGTTTGTCTTCTTCTTCAATTGTGTAATTTTTGGCCTACATGTATGACCTCCAAATAATGAATAGCTTGACACCACGAGACTATTGGCTATGTGCACGTCAGAAACGTCAAACGTCAAAGGTCCCGAGACAATGTCAAAACTCAGAGATGTCAAATAATGACACATGAATATTTTATTTACTTCACAGATATCAGAGTAAACTTAACTTTTCTCTGATGTCTGTGATTTACTTTAGTAAACGAGAAAGACCCCGTATTGGAAATTTTACTGAAATAAATAAATACATACAAACGAAACGAATCGTAGGAAACCGTTAAGAAACCAATAGAAAACGTGAAAGTAAATTTGACAGTGGTCCCCGGTAAGTACACATTTCTGCCATGGTGTGCGCTACGATCGCCTAGCTTACCCCCACCACCTACTTCGCACATAGCCAATATCGCGTTAGTTAATCCAGTTTTTGAGATAGCATCAAGTAATGAGTTATAATATACGAGTAATACTCTTTGGTGTTTTTGCTTTCAAGGATATTTATAATTTTTTTGTTTTGTAAATAAAGATGATTTTCAGTCCAGAAGAGTAAATCGCTTAATAGTGAACCGATTAGTTTTGGTTTTTATTCGTGGTTTAGTAATTGATAGCTTGACACCACGAGATTGTATCACGTTAGTAATGGCAGTTTTTAAGATAAAAAACGGCTGCACTTCCTCCCATTTAAAGTGCACCTCTCCAACATCAGAGAATTGCACTCCAATATCGATCCGGTCCATCACCACCTCGAGACCGAGAAGCCGCGCCTATTCTTTCTCACGGAGACGCAGATAGCGACACCGTCAGACACGTCGTACCTCAACTACACGGGGTACTCACTTGAACACAGATTCAGGAAACACGCTGGGGTCTGTGTGTACGTGCGTGATGACATTTGCTGTCTGCGTCTCCGTTGCTTTGAAGGTACTGGGTTTTCTACCATTTGGATTTTGGTGGATACAGGAATAGACAAAACTGTCTATGCTTGTATCTACCGTTCGCACAAAGGTAATCAGGAGACAACCAGACTTTTTGACCATCTTATAGAGACGGCAGATCTTGCCCAACAGCGGTATCCCACGGCGGAGCTGGTCTTCCTGGGGGACTTTAACGCACACCATAGTGAGTGGCTGTTCCCGTACCAGGAAACCGACCACGCTGGGAGAGAGGCACGCAAACTTGCATTGACGCTAGATCTCACCCAGCTCGTGAACGTTGCGACGCGGGTGCCTGATGTTGACGAGCATACACCCAATTGCCTTGACCTTCTGCTGACAACTAATCCAGACCAGTACTCCGTGTCGGTTTCCGCCCCCCTAGGGTCATCCGACCATTGTCTGGTTAAGTCCGTATCGATCCGATCTCCTCCTGATGACAGCCCCAGAGGCACAAGGAGAGTTTGGCGATACAAGTCAGCAGATTGGGATGAGATGCGGCACTTCTTTGCGTCTTATCCTTGGCGGCAAATGTGTTTTTCTTCGAATGACCCCTCGCTCTGCGCTGACGCGATTGCTGACGTGATACGGCAGGGAATGGAGTTTTTTATTCCGTTCTCAGACATCCCGCTCGGTCACAAAGCCCGGCCATGGTACAAAGCGGGCTGCGCGCGTGCTGAGGCCCGTAAAGAGTCTGCCTACCAGGCCTGGGTTCAAGCTCGTGGCCGCAAAATTCGAGCTCAAAGGGTTCGTTCTAAGAAGAGGGCATTCAATTTAGCCGCCAAATGTTGCAAAAGGGTCTTCCGTAAGGCTCAGTTCGATCACATCCGTAAAATAGGGGCCAGACTAGCAGCCTACCCCTCAGGTAGTAAGCAGTTCTGGTCCTTGTCTAAATCGATCGCAACCAATTTCTGTCGTCCGATGCTTCCTCCCATACAGAAGCCTCATGGCTCGCTGGCTTTCACCGCATTAGAGAAGGCCAATCTCTTTGCCTCTCTGTTTGCCAGTAACTCGCGTCTGGACACTGGCTCTCATCTGCCACTATCAATACCTCAATGTGGCTCGTCAATGTCGGAGGTCACGATTCATAACAAAGAGGTCCGTAGAGCACTGCAGAGTCTAGACGTAAACAAAGCTAGTGGGCCTGATGGTATACCTGCAAGGGTTCTGAAGCACTGTGGTCCCGAGTTGTCTCCTGTTCTTACACGTTTGTATCGTCTCTCTCTCAAGACGAATACCGTACCGGCATCCTGGAAGCTTACTGATGTGCAACCAGTGCCCAAGAAAGGTAGTCGTGCCGACCCCTGCAATTATAGACCTATCGCCATTACCTCCATACTCTGTAAAGTTGTGGAGAGAGTCCTGAATAGTAAGCTGCTGACTTACCTTGAAGCTAACGACCTTCTCAGTGATCGGCAATATGGGTTTCGCCGGGGCCGTTCTACTGGGGATCTTCTTGTGTATGTTACGCACTACTGGGGCGAGGCCATCGAGAAACACGGTGAAGCTCTTGCCGTATCTCTTGACATCTCGAAGGCTTTTGACAGGGTTTGGCATGCTAGTCTGCTTCGCAAGCTTCCTGCAAACGGTATCCCTTCTGGCTTTTGTAGCTGGATATCTGATTTCCTGAGTGGGCGGTCGATCCGAGTAGTCATTGATGGCTGCTCGTCGGACCTCATGGCCATTGATGCCGGTGTTCCTCAGGGATCTGTTCTCTCCGCGACCCTTTTCCTGCTTCATATTAACGACCTTCTTCTGCCAGGAGTGGTCGCATACGCAGATGACAGTACGGTCATGGAGAGATATTTGTCCAGTGCGGGGTCTGGTCGTGATGAAATTCAGTTTGAGAGAGAGACAGTGGTAGAGCGAATTACTTCAACCTTAAGTCTTGTCTCCCAATGGGGTGATAACAATCTGGTTAGTTTCAACGCCACCAAAACGCAAGGGTGTCTGTTTACCGCAAAAAGGAGCTCATTCAATCTGGCTCCTACTTTCCGAGGTACAACCGTGCCTGTAGCCAACGATCTCAAGCTGCTTGGCATGAAGTTAAGCTCAAACCTTAACTTCGGCACTACCATCGAGTCCAAAGCCGGAACAGCGGCCAAAAAGCTGAGCATCCTAAATAAAGTCAAGCGATACTTCACTCCTGGGCAGCTTCTGTCTTTATATAAAGCCCAAGTCCGGTCTTGCATGGAGTATTGTAGTCACCTTTGGGATGACTCGGCTAAGTACCAACTTGCCGCACTCGACTCGGTGGACCGCAGAGCCAGGAGGCTCATTGGCGGCAGAACGGTAGTGGGAAATAAGCTGCAGAGCTTAGCACATCGACGCAAAGTAGCATGTCTGTGCGTCTTCTACAAACTGTACTTAAAATAATAATAATAGCATCAAGTATGAGTTATATTATACTTAGTCGGCTCATAAGTTCTGTCACTGGCCTTTAAAATTTAAATTTGGAACTCCTAAAACAAAAACCGTTGTGCATTTGAATTTCGAATCTTTTTTAAATATTTGAGTAGTATAATTTTGCAATTTTCTGTTTTCTTTAACATGGAGTGGACGCTTAAAGATAGCCGTACCGCAATAATTGCACTATATCGTTGTGGACACTCGCCGACTAAAATTTTTAAGCTACTTGAAAATTTAAAATTCTCTCTAATATTTGTGTATCGTACCATAGAAAGATACAGTGAGGTCTCTAGTTTAAATGACAAGAAAAGAAGCGGTCGTCCGCGTACAGCTAGGACTCCAGCGGTTGTACAAGCAATTAGGGCACGCATTGCCAGAAATCCCGCTAGGAAACAAAAAGTTATGGCCCTCCAGATGGGTTTGAGCAGAAACACGGTGAAAAGAGTGCTTAATCAAGACCTGAGACTTCGTGCTTATAAACGAAAAACTGGCCATCTTCTCAATGGTCGGCTTAAAGCTTTAAGGCTTAAAAGATCTAAAGCATTATTGAAGAAGTACGCTAAAAATAAGCATCGTTGTATACTGTTTTCGGACGAGAAATTTTTTGACATAGAAGAAAACTGTAATAAACAAAATGATAGAGTGTACGCTCGCAATAGTAAAGAAGCGTCTAATAGCATTCTCCGTATTCAAAGAGGTCATCACCCTTCATCTGTGATGGTTTGGCTGGGAGTTTCTTATGCGGGCGTCACTAGTATGCATTTTTGTGAGAAAGGAGTAAAAACTAGTGCCAAAGTGTACCAAGACACGGTGTTGACTAATATTGTGAAACCACTATCCCATACGATGTTTCTAAACCAGCATTGGGTTTTCCAGCAGGACTCTGCTCCAGCCCATAAGGCGAAGTCTACACAAGCCTGGCTCGCCTCCAATAAAATCGACTTTATACGGCATGAAGATTGGCCCTCCTCTAGCCCAGCTCTTAATCCGTTAGACTATAAAATATGGCAGTATTTAGAGGAAAAGGTGTGCTCAAAACCTCATGTAAATCTAGACTCGCTGAAAAAATCCCTTGCTACGGCAGTGGCCAATATCGACATGAAAGTGGTGCGTGAATCCATTGACGACTGGCCACGCAGACTTCAAGCCTGTGTACATAATTATGGCGGTCATTTTGAATAAATGTTATACATTTAGATTCTCTAGTTTATAAGCTTTCAAACGCTGTACAAATTATACGGAATAAACTTAAACTTTTGTTTTTATTTGATACTATGTATATGACAGAACTTATGAGCCGACTAGGTAATAGTTGTTTATATTTTGTTTTCAAGGACTCTATTTTTTATTTCAGTGTTTTAAAAATGTTTTGATATTAAAATCATCATTGATTATTAAAATCACTCCTATTTCTGTGCAGTTTGCACTTCGGGCATCTGAAGATACCTAACGAACCTATCCTACATGGACCTGAGGGCGTTGTCGATTGTAGATCAGATCACTAATAGTAGGACTTTTATAGAATTACAAATCTGGACATTTTTACTTTTAAACCATTGTAAATTCGTCTTTTTTACATCTCGACATTTTTATACTTCGTCAATTATAATTTTTGACTCTTTTATTTCTTCATTAATTAGACAGTATTTAGAAAAACTGTCCTAACTGGAACTGACGAAACTGGCTTTAAAATACTCCACTTACGTCGGCCGTTTTGATTTTCTGACCTATATGGATAAAAAAAAATGTATGAAAAAAGAAAACTGTCCTAAGTGGCAGCTGACGTAAGCGGAATAAGTCAACAAATACACGTATGCTATCTTTGAAGTAAAAAATACGTTTTTATTTTTTCATTTTAAACCAATTGGAAATAATTACTGGCGTGCTGAAAAGTGGACAGTTTAATTTTTTGCTCCTGTTACAGGGCCCACCCTGTATAGAACCAATGCTTTGAGGTATATAAATTTTTGGATCTTAAATCAATAGAGGAAGGGGAAAAATGTATACATATTGGTGCCCTTTACTGTAGAGCGAATTCAACAGTTCAGTTTTATTCATAAAGGTTTAAAAGGGGGTTAATTTTAACTCGAAAACTAGGGAAATTCTTCCACTAATAATATAATAATATTAATAATAGTATGGCATTTATTTTCGAACCGTGAGATCTTCGAGATGACAAGTACGGTCACATGTAGGGTAACGGTGGGTCACAGATGTTCACAGAGTGTTCTGTGCGGTGGGTAATCTCTACGGACGTGGTACAACTTTGACCCCCTACCTACCGAACAGAAAAATATTCCGGTGTCAACATATGTGTGTACACACGCCCAAAAGAATAAAGCTTCTACACCGTTATGTTATGGGTACAGCCGGCATCATTATATATGGCGACAACCAAGGTAGCCAACTCCTATAATAATGAAGATGTGACATTTTGGTTACCTTATTTAATGATGTTGTTTTTACTTACTATATAAGGTTCTCTGGAAAAAGTGCAAATTATAATTCTTTCACCGATCAACCACTATCGAGAAGATTCTGACGATCCTATAGGCACAGGGTATTATGAAAAAATATGTAATGAATTATTTACAATATTTTGCTTATTGTCAAAATTAAAATCAAAACATATTTTCACACAGAATCTAAGCCTATCTTTTAATTTGTTTTTTTTGATAGTAGAATACCAATGTACCTAATTGTGATTCGTATTTGTTATTAATTGGAGCCTCGACTGCCAACAAACCGCATTGTGGTCTGGCAGAAGTGTGTTATTACTAAAATTTGTTTTATTGGCGTGAATAAAGAACATTATTATATTGTCTCTGTATTCATCTTTTGTCTTAGATTAGGTTTTTACAATAATAAAAAGTAACAATATTTACAATCATAAAATCATTATAAAAACCTAACCTAGGGTGCCACCGGCAGCGAGGCAAGGCTTAAGCTACCGGTGGTTAGGGCGATAGAGAGAGGAACCTCCTGACTATTCGCGCCGTGTCCATGCAGGAGTACCGCCTTTTGTATCTGACCCTTGACCCAGCCATCTAGCGAGAGTCTTTTAAGATGTTGGTCGAGACTCTTCGCAATTAGACCGTTCGCAGAGACGACTATCGGGACAATGATCGTCGAATCAACATCCCACATGGCGGTTACCTCATGTGCCAGGTCTAGGTACTTGCTAGCCTTATCCTTCTCGGCCTTCACAAGATTCTCATCATGGGGGATGGTGATATCGACGAGCACTGCCTGGCGTTTCAATCGATCTGTCAGCACTATATCAGGTTTGTTGGCTATAATAGTCCTGTCCGTGATGACAGATCGATCTCAATAGAGCGTGGCACGACCATTTTCGAGAACTGGCGCGGGTGTGTACTTATAGTACGGCACTTCGAAGTAAACAAGACCGTACAGAAGAGCAAGCTGCTGGTGAATAATCTTGGCTACCAAGATATGCCTGTGCAAGTACTCGCCGTTAGCAAGATGACCACAACCGGAAATGATGTGCCTGAGTGACTCTCCGGGATGGCGGCATGCCCGACAAATGTCAACCGTACCGTCCTTAAGGATATATTTCCGGTAGTTGTTCGTCATGACAACTTCGTCCGCAATTGCACAGACAAAACCTTTGGTTTCCGCAAAGAGATCCCCGAAACGTAACCAGTTCACCGACGCGAGCAGGTCTACGTCGGGCCCCGTAAGAGCCTTGTAGAACCGCCCATGTAGCTCCTTACTCTTCCATACCGCCCTGCGGTCCTCGGTACTTGAAGTCTGCGCCAGTTCTCGTTTGCCATGGAGAGCGGGGTGAAAGATGCGTCTACTACTACTACGTCACGATGCATCCCACACTCACTGTTTAGGAAGTAATCCCTGAGACTGCACACTTCGCGGTTGTGGAAGTCTTTGGCATTTAAGAAGCCGCGACCTCCAAACTTCCGCGGGATGTACAGTCTCATAACAGAAGATCGTGGGTGTAACATAACGGTTTGCAGTGAGCAGTACACGCACCCTTCGATCCAGGAAATCGAGCTCAGTCTGAGTCCACCTTAATATGCCAAAGGAGTATAGGTATGTAAGCAAGGGCATCACCCAGGCGTTGAAGGCGCGCACCCTATTGCCGCCCGACAAAAAACTGCTGAGTACTTTTTTCAGGCGACAGAAGAAGTGCTCCTTCACCGCCCGCTTGATGTCTCCACCCTCGATACCCAAAGACTGTGACATACCAAGATATTTATAGGTTTCTGCTTCGGAGAGAGATCTGAGAGCCATTGTCTCAGAAATTTGTAAATTTGTGGAATTTACTACTTTCCCCCACTGTAAATGCATGACTGCACACTTATCGACACCAAATTCCATTTTGATGGCACTACTGAAGACCTCTGTGGTTTTCAGTAGCTCCAACCGGTCATGTTTATTTTGTGCAAATAGTTTGAGGTCGTCCATGTAGAGCAGATGAGAAATGACCTCACCCTCTCTCTAGCTGGCAACCTAGTCCTGAATCCTTCAGCAGGGAACTGAGCGGATTCAGCGCTAGGCAAAACCACAAGGGACTCAGACTATTACCCTGAAAAATACCTCGCTCAATCCTGATGGAATCCTGCGGGCCAGAGGGACCCTCTCCTCCCCCGGATTGACGAAGGACTGTGGTCCACTGCCCCATGCAAGCAACTAAGAAGGGTCTCAAAACTGCATCAACTTTATACAGTTCTAAGATCCTCCTCAGCCATGAATGGGGCACCGAATCATAGGCCTTCTTACAGTCAATCCAGGCGGTCGAGAGGGTCCTTCTGTTTCGCCGGACTCTTTGACAAATGGTCATGTCTATTATTATTATTATTTGTAGGTAACACGGGCACTTTTAGATGTCATTACCAGGCCAGATAATATTGAATCCACTATTACACACGTCTGGTTTCCGTGACGTCACAACGAGCCGCGACTCGCCTTCATATTATTTGCTGGTGGTGGATTATTGTGTAGAGGCCTTCACCGGTACACCTAGCTACACGCCATCAACAGATAAGTTTTATAACTTCGCATACCAGCATAAAACGCCCGCATTTGATGTAACCTAGTTTTAACAAATCGCATACCTAACTAAACATTTTTCTACTCCTGTAATTTTATGTCTTTTACATAGTCGCTAACTCATTTATAATGACACCGATTATTAAGAAGTCCTTGGGGTACAAGATGGTCGCAGTTGGGGACTGCGATCGTCCATCAAAACAGATGGTGTGACCTACAGAGGCGTGACTCTAGGGCACTGGTCCGTTGCGAAGGAGATCCCAGAGCCAGAAAGTTAAAATATAGCTAGGCCCAGTAAGTAGGTATCCCATCAAAAACATGAATGTGAAAATCGCAGCCAAGTTCACCGACAAAAGGAGTGAGATCTAAATGGGCGCCAAGTTCCGGAGATTACCTATCTGAAAAGTTGCCAAGTTTGACACTAGATTGTTTACAGTAAAACTAATTTACTGCGGCTTAATGCACTTTGAGCCTTAACTTGGCAGTTTTTTATGCAGTATGTTGTAATAAAAAGCTGTTGGATATTTAAGAAAACTGCCAAGTTAAAGCTCAAAATGCATTAAGCCGCAGTAAATTAGTTTTACTGTAAACAATCTAGTGTCAAACTTGGCAACTTTTCAGATAGGTAATCTACGAAACTTGGCGCCCATTTAGATCTCAATTCTTTTGTCGGTGAACTTGGCTGGCATTTTAACATTTACGTTTTTGATGGGATATCATTACTTTTTGTCAAATTTCATTAAATGATGCTTTCCCAGAGCGAATGCACGAGTTACTATACAAAATACCCAAACCGCTATAGGTGCACCTAAAATATTTGAAGAGTTCCCTCGATTTCTCCAGGACCCTATGACCAGATTCTGACCCGATGACAATGGGACCGCCCCGGAAGTATACCGTTTTAAACAAAAAAAGAATTTTCCAAATCGGTTAATAAATGACGGAGTTCTGAGGTAACTAGCATAAATAATAATAATAATGAAACTAATTATAAAATCACTGTTTTCTGATTTTTTCTGGTGTATACATATAATTACCAAGCTGCATGCCAAGTTTCAGCTTTCTAGGTCATCTGGAAGTGGGTTAGGTTTTTGATTACTAGTCAGTCAGTCAGTGGTAAAAATGCCGATTTTTGGAATTTAATATCCCAATAACTATTAAACCTATATTTATGAAATTTGGGGTTCTAGTTGTTCTAAAGGATCTTAATATACGAGTATGTACCAAATTTCATGTTTTTATGTTAGATAGATTTGGAGTTATTGGGGGGTCAAAAGTGGCTCCAAACGGTTCGTGTAATATAGGTAACACACGGCTGCTGTCCGCCAGTTCCTGGGGTGAACTTGGCTGGACACGCTACCGCGTGTCTAGATTTATTAAAGGGTATATTATATATAATATTAATAAGGAGATAAGTGGTATGGAAGATATCCCTTAAATTAATGGCATAAGTTTGCGTCGCATTTTTGTATTTTAAACTGTCCTGTAAAAAATATCACTATCGTGTTGTTTGGCCAGGCCGTGCCCCTCGTCATGTCAATCTCAATGACATCATCCGTCGGGCCCTGGCCAGCGCGGGAGCGCCTGCCATTTTGGAACCAACCGGTCTTGCCCGCGACGATGGCAAGAGACCCGACGGAATGACCCTCGTGCCATGGAAAATGGGTCGGCCGCTGGTTTGGGACGCGACTTGTGCCGATACTATGGCGTCGTCTCATCTCCGTGGCACCGCTACAAAGGCCGGTTCTGCTGCCAATTTGGCCGAAACACTCAAGCGGCGCAAATACGCAGCCTTAAATAGTGGCTACCATTTTGTGCCGTTTGGGGTTGAGACCTTGGGTCCGTGGGGGGAAAGCGCCCATAGCTTATTTAAAGAATGCTCCAAACGCCTGATGGAGGTAACGCGCGACCGGAGGGCTGGGTCATTCCTGGCACAGAGGATCAGCATTGCCATTCAACGTGGCAATACTGCCAACCTTCTAGGTACGCTGCCCTCAGAAGGCGATTTGGGGCAAATCTTTTATTTATAATTATTTTTAATTTAGTTTTTAATATTAGATAGTTTAGTTTTTATTTTGTTTATCCTCAATTACTTAAATCAAATAACGTTTACAGTTTGGAACTATTTTCTTAATACATTCAGAAAGATTTTCACATTTTAATATTAGCTGGTACGAAGAATTTAAACTGTTTGTGAGACCAATGAGAAGATATGGTAACACAACACTTGTATTTCAGTGATTTTTTGTTTTTTTTTGACCCAGTCGATTTATTATTGGCCGGTATTGTATGCACAGTCAGTTCTTACCATCGAGCAAGCCATATGTTTGTTTGCCACCACCAATAAAAAAATATTTGAACTAGGTACGAGTATTTAACGTTTACCTCACAAACTTTAGCGGAGTGTGAATAAATATGAGTATATAAAATTTTGACCTGAATTCGTATTTGTTTTGTATTATGGTTTCGTCAATGCAAGCGCACGTTTGGCGAGCACACAAGACAATTGATTTGGGTCATCGATTCGTTCAGCAAATTCGCAAATCATCATTGCTTAATGCGTTTGATGGATCTACATACCGCGTAATGCGATCGATTGCAATACATATCTATCTATATCTACCTAATGACAGTAAAAAGTTTATAAAGACGATTATGACAACCACTTATGACCAGTGATCGTAACTTTTGTAGCATTTACGGTGCAGCGTAGTGATGTTAACGGAATTGGAATAAATGATTTAAATTCTTATGATTCATTAGCGTTAATAACATTAATATTAACCTTAATTAACAGTTTAAATTGTATTTGTCCATGCCAACTCCGTTAATACCACTACGCTGTACCGAAAATGCTACAAAAGTTACGATCACTGCTTTTGACAACGGTCCATGAGGTTACGTAAGACACAAAAGAAAACCGGCAAGTTAAAAAATGCATTCTATTGCATTTGGTCATAAAGGTTTACGAAATAAAAGCGGTCAAGTGCATATCGGGCCACGGGCAATGTAGGAATCCGTACCTATCCACGTGTGACATTATGCGTATTTGCTATGCCACAATATCTGGTTACCGTGAGCCAATGCTTGGTTAACTACAGAAAATATTCAAAGGCCGTGCCAGGATAAACTAAGTGATTCTGCCCCCCTTGAGTTTGGGCTTGTAATTTTTATAGGTTGTGTGGCTCTACATTACTCATCATTGTGCCAAATTTGAGCACCCTAAACCTTATAGTTTTTGTTTTAAAAAAAAAAAACGAAATTTAATTTTCCTTTGATATTTTTTTTTCTAGTCAACCTATTTTAACGAGCTTGGCATATATTGTACATTTTATAAAGATGATTAAATGACCATAATTATATTTTCATTATGTCATAGAAAAAAAAAAAAAAAATCCAACTAAACTTTTCAGAATTTTTTTTCTTCTACTTTCACGTTAGAGACCGCTCCAATTTTTTCACTGGTAATACACCCACTAACGTCCTATAATATGTATTTATTTCAAAATTTTGGCTGAGGGAGAACATGGAGATATCTTTACATGAAATGCTTTACATACATTTCCTTAAACCGCTATAATTCAAATCGGAATGATTACAACCTCTTTAGAGAAACGTACATGTTGCATATTAAATACCAGTGTGCGAGGCGCGCTCGTCGCAGGTGCACTCGTCCTGAGGAAGAACTCCCGAAGAGTTCGAAACATGTCGCCCGGAGTGACAATTTATACGTGAGTTCTAACCGTTTGCGTAATATAATATTAAATACTGGCCACTTACATTTCAACTTTTTAAAAAGATTAAAAAAAACGTTTTGCAGCAAAAGTAACTCCTTTCGATTGTCGTGCGTTGGGAAAATGAAAACAACGATATGAATTCATTGACAAAAACGACTGCAATACAACGCGTTTTCCGTAATAATGTTAAAACGCTGTATTGCCTCGCAATAAAAACAATACTTCAGTGTATAATAATATAATAATAATGTTCGGGGACAAAACAAAAAAATACATACTATAGGACGTTAGTGAGTGTATTACCAGTGAAAAAATTGGAACGGTCTCTAACGTGAAAGTAGAAGAAAAAAAATTCTGGTAAGTTTAATTGGATTTTTATTTCCATGAAATAATGAAAATATAATTATGGTCATTTAATCATCTTTATAAAATGTACAATATATACCAAGCTCGTTAAAATAGGTTGACTAGAAAAAAAATATCAAAGAAAAACTACATTTTGTTTTTTTTTTTTAACAAAAACTATATCGTTTAGGGTGCTCAAATTTTGCACAATGATGAGTAATGTAGAGCCACACAACCTATAAAAATTACAAGCCCAAACTCAAGGGGGGCAGAATAACTTAGCTTATCCTGGCACGGCCTTTACAAAATAAATGTCAAATTACCATAGAGTTTCCAACATCATCCCGCCTTTGGGACGAAGTCCCAAACTCTTCATCTTCATAGAACTTTGTCAGGTTGACTTCATGCGGACGCGGATACAGACGTGGACCCGGGTATGTCTTAAAACTACGACCAAGACCACCGTGGGATGGGCAGCAGCATCCCTGGAGTGCGGAGATACTGCGATCGGCAACCCGCATGCCAAGTGTGACGATTATGGCATATTTACCCACCACGAAATTGGAGGAGGCCTATGTCCAGCGGTTGGCGTTTTTGGGATGATATGGTGGATACAGACGTTGATAAGCCCGGGTGTACTAGCCGTCGGCTGTGCACGTACTCTCGCTGCTCTGGCGTTAACGTTGTTTTTTTACTTCTTTGACAGTTTAGTCAGCTATTAAATGGAGACAATTCGTTAAGATCGTACTATCCGTCCCATTCTAACTCATCTTGGTTAATCATAAGGATTCAACGAGACAACAATATAAAAAATCGTCTGGCTTAACACTGCGCTTACACCGCGAGTCTGCTTTTCTCTGTCTGAGGTAGATCCGGTCACACCGCTGCTTAAAATGCACTGACACACCGTAAACGCAGTGACGTGCCTCATGCGTGACGTTTTTAACTCATAATTTTCTCCCTTTCGTTCACTGCGATTCGGCATCGTCACCACAGATATCAGAGTAAGGGATGATTCACAGTAGACCGTTCCGTGTCCGGGCCGGCCCGTTTTCTATGACAGCAAACGTAACGGCCGGCGTATTTCTCTAGAAGAAAACGGGCCGGCCCGGACACGGAACGGTCTACTGTGAATCATCCTTAAAGCAGATCCGCTCATTTAAGTTCAACTTTTTCTAAACATCTGATCTATTCTCACTAATACACAAATCAGTAAGTTTGAGAGAGGCAGACAAATGACATCTGAGAGGTCTTCACCGTGTCTTCACCTGTCAGTGTCTCCGTCTTCATAATTGAAAATTGTACTGAACTGACGTTGTGGTGTGTTAAGTTTATATGGGATTTAACATCCTGTTGTGCTTTCAAATGGAGACAATTCGTTAACAGCCGAAAATTATCGCACTATCTGTCGCATTCCAACTCATTTTGGTGCACCATAAAATATCATCTGGCTTAATACTGCGAGACTGCTTTTCTATGATATCTGTGACCGTCACCGTATTTTGAGCAGCGGTGTGGCTGGGCCATAAATGCGCGTTTCTATGCAATGTTAACCTAGAAAAAGGTTCTATTTACTTACAACTTTAACAATAAATAATCATATATTTAAAAAACAATCTCACCTATGTCACTGTCAAGTCACTGTCAAGAAAAATGTTTTTAAATCACTGATGGCTTTCCCGTAATTTTCATCGCATACCGCTTTTTTTCAGTACTGTAGCAATTCTTACACCCAGTTATGGCAAGATCAATACGCATCGTCCTGGATTTAGCACTAAGTATGTTGCATTAAGTATCTCAGACAGAATTCCAATACACTAGATCAAATGTCACTAGATTGGGAGTTGGGATTTTATTATTTATTTTTTCTCTTCTTCTTGTTCCCCGAATATGTATATTTATATATTCCGCTTATATTTTTCTATCGTATACTGGCAAATACTCTAAAGAAACTGTACCAAAACGAAAAATACACAATAAGCGTATAATTTACTCTTTAGTAACATTACTATAGCCCTTCTCTCATGATTAATATGAAACTTGCAGCTATCGTGTATAACTACAATTTAGGCTATAAATCAGCTTTGTTTTGTTGCAGTTTCTATAAACACCGTCAGAGGACCTATATCAAATTTGTGGAGTAGCGCGAAAGGTGCCATTGCCGGCACCGCAGCTAGACCTGTAGTAGATAATCTGGTGGTTGAAAAATTAGAAGAAGGCATGACTAGAACAACAGACTTCTTAGTAGAAAAAATGTCATTATATCGAGATAAACAGTTATCAGGAGAAAAGGTGTATCTTGAACAAGAACTAGAGAAAGTAAATCGTAAATTAGAACAAATTGACTCCAAATCTTCGTCGTCTTCTTCTAAGTGTTGCTAAAATCATCAATTACAAAAGACGAAAATGTTCGTTGACCATGAAGATAAACATTATATATAATAGCGTAAACAGTATGTACCTATTCCATTGATTATTGATTTACATTTAAATATTTAATATTTTCTATAAAGTATGTGTATTTTATTTTTAAGCTGCATGCAAATCCGCACGACCCGTTGTCGCCGAGGTATGGAAATACGCAAAAGTAGAAATGGTACCACCTATGACTCAATCGTTTTTTCATGGGATGGGTGGGAAAACTATTGAGAAGGCTGCAGCAGCGGTCGCTGATACTACTACATCTATTCTGCGGGCAGCCGTTACTGCTATTGATGCTGCCACCGCTGCAAGGAAAAAAGCTTTAGAAGAAGCTTTAAAGGCTCAGCAGGCTAAAGCTGTTGCTGAAGCTAAAAAGGCAGCAGAAGAAAAGGCCAAAGCTTTGGCAGCTGAAAAAGCAAAACAAGCTGAAGCTGCAAAAACAAAAGCTTCCGCGGAGAAGGCTAAGCCAAAAGAAGCTGATCCTAAGAAAGAGGAATCTAAAAAATCCAGTGAAGCGAAACCTAAACCGCCTGAGGCAACAAAACCTGAAGCCAAGAAACCCGAGGCCAAGAAACCTGAAGCCAAGAAACCTGCAGCCAAAAAACCTGAGGCAAAAAAGCCTGATCCACCGAAGAAAAAATAATTATTAAAGCGGCATATTTGTGAAGTCTATAAAGCCTGGGAAATTGTTGTTATCGTCTATAAATTTCATTGAATTACTATGAACGATGTGGTTAAGTTTTTAAGAGTAAAAATAAGATGGTGAATAAAAAAGAAAAACGCAGTGGTGCTTTATCAAGTGCAATAAATACCTTCTGTATACAGGGTGTTTGGTAGCTAGGTGCAGACTTTTAGGGATGATAGAGGAGGTAATTTGAAACTTCTAGTTCGAAGTAAGAACCTACTTCATCATCATCATCATCATCATCATTCAGCCGAATGACGTCCACTGCTGGACATAGGCCTCCCCCAAAGACTTCCACAATGACCGGTCCTGCGCCACCCGCATCCAGCGGACACCCGCGACCCTTACCAGGTCATCAGTCCACCGTGTGGGGGGCCTGCCCACGCTACGCCTTCCGGTACGTGGTCGCCAAGAACCTACTTAGGATAAATTTGGATTGATTAGGATTTTGTTTTTTTTTTCTGTCTATATGAAAACTAATAGAGAAAATTTCGAATCATGTGACGCATGTTGTCTAAAATATTTAAAATTACCTCCTTTATTATCCCTGAAATGTCCCTGGAAGTCTTTCCACCCAGCTATCAATGTGTGTGTGTGTGTGTGTGTGTGCGCGTGTGCGTGTGTGTGTGTGTGTGTGTGTGGATTTCGATAATTTTTGTGTTGATCTCTATCGCACTTGCATATTGGAGTGACTGAGATGCAGCGGTTAGTTATTACTAAATACCACAGCGGCGCTACGATCTATGTGGAGTATTTCAGTGGTGGGATGGTAGAGAATGCCATTTGGCATTAAGCCCGCCATTTGCACAATTACATTTTGTGCAATAAAGTTTAAATAAATAAATAATACCTCTATCTCAGCTCAGTACATATATTTCACTTTGTACAGAGGCCTGGGTTCTAGAACCTACTTACAAAATTAGTTGATTGGTTGGCCGGACTCTTTGGTAAATTCGAACATCGTAAAAGTATGACATTAAGCTGACATAGTCAAAGGTTTGGTCACGGTTTGGCGTTAGATTGGTGCACGATTGGTGTGTGCTTTGGCGTGTCAGCATACCTATTGTGCCCAGCTGTCGCGTTTTATGTTATTCAAAATTGACAATACCTATTCATTTGCGAGTAGAAAAAAAAATAGTATCGGTTACCGTTGTAATAAGTATGGCTACACACGCCAACTCCTTGAAATCGTTGTGGGGCATATTTCGTAAGTAGTAAATAGTCTGTGTTTTATCCTGTAGCATAGCATTTCGTCGCCGACGTTAATAACCAAACAAAGATATTAATAAAATATTTACATTATACGGCGCTTGCACGGCGCGTACCTTTTTCTCTTACAAGCTTTCAAATTGTATGCTGTGGTAAGAAATACGGCATGATAATATAGAAACATTATAGTTCGTGTCAACATAGCCGCTTTTAGTTATTACACATACTTATCTATGCTTTAAGCTATATAGTGTGGGGGTGGGGGAATCCTCCCTGCTCAGGGGTGCTACCGCGAACTTCCAAAATCGAACTTCGTATCGTACCGTCCCTTTCCGTCATATAGAGTATAACACGAGAGTGAAAGGGACGGCACGACACGAAGAATCGATTTTCGAAGTTCGCGGTAGCACAACAGTGCTCTTTCTTGAGACAACGGATCTCCTTACACAAGGCCTCTGGAGGCATTGGTTATGCATAGACTTATTTACGCTCAACTAAAATACAATTTTGAACGTATTACTATAACGGCAAAGAGGCCTGGTATGTTTGTGTAAATACATACATTGTAGGCCTGTTTGGCCTAGTTGGTAGTGACACTGCCTCCGAAGCTAGAGGTCCCGGTTAGGAATCCCGGAATTTCTGTGGCGAGCAGGAACATTTTTTCTTGAAACTTGGATTTTCTAAAGTATATATCCATTAAATATATCGTCGTCTAGTACCCATAACATAAGCCTTATTGCGCTTAATATGGGACTAGTTCGATTTGTGTAAAAAAGTGTCCCCTATTATTTATTTTTTTACATAGGCGTATCTATACCGGATACTATAGTCGGCCTCACAAGAGGCTGAACACTTTTGTACCGTGTCGCTTTAACTTCATGTTAATGTCATACTAAATTTCCAACGGGTGTAAGCGACAAGGTCCCAAAGTGTGGACACTTTGCTACTTATGAGGCCAACTCGACTGTGCAGAAATACCTTTATGAAGAAACAAAGCTTTCGTAAATATTTGATACGTTATTTTAAGCGCTTTGAAAAGTGAGATATTGCAGGAGACTGTGCCCTACAGGCCAAACTCCTAACCCCCCCTCATTCACTTAACGTACGTACATACATACGTATTCTTCAGTATGCTCCGCCTTACTGTCGCAAAAATAGTCTGCGAAGTCTCTCACGTTTTCTTTTTTTTTTGGCCGAGGGAAACGGAGGTCACCGCTTCAGATTCGCTAAAAATCCTTTCGTATGATTTCCGGATTTCCCGCAGTTCTCCCACACAGGTCGCATTTCTCAACCGGTTCTCGTGAAATTTTGGCAGGAGGTTCGATAATTAGATTTTTTTTCGAGTCTATTTTTGTCTAAATATATCGCATGGTTTACAGCTCACTTTCACTTTCACTTTTATGTTGCCATGCCCATAACCTAAGATCTTTATTTTTTATGCGATTGTCCCTCTCCCTGCACCTGTTGTTGGGCCTTTTTATGCACGAATTGCTTTTCCCGGCCTCTGCAATAGGAGTACGTAGGTACTTAACTTAATAATGTACTATTTTTAAAATGTAAGAATAACATGAAATTAGAAAACTAAGATTAAAATAAAACCATAATTATTGTTGTTCAAGGAAACCGTATGCAAATTGTATATAATGTGACTGAAGTATACAATCGTGATGTCCTGAGAAACCATGAAAAATTAACTCTCCTGAAGGAACTCATCAGAGGTACGAGGTTTTAATTTTTAACTATTGTATTTATTTCAAATTCACTATAACTCTATCTTACCGACAGCGCACCGTTTTTGGTTGTTCGCCTATAGGCCAAACTTGATTCCCATAGAAGTTTCTGTTAATAATAAACCAACTTAGAAAAGTAGAAAATCCCCCGACATTTTCGATTCAAAGTTCAATATCCCAAACACCGATTATACATATCTAGAACCATTACTATAAACTTAATACTTTTGTTGCAATTTTTCCGCTAGGTTGTCTGGAAGAGTTGGCTCTTTAGCGATAAGACCGCCTGTTGTTTACCTCTAGTTTTAAGTCTTATACTCTGTATTAATAATTTAATTTATTGAGGTGTGCAATTGAGGTATTTTTTTGTATTGTATTGTATAAAGCCTGCTTTCAAATAAAATAACTGCACTCATATCGGTTCATCCCTCAGACACACCCGTCTTTTGCGTTGCGTCGTGGGTTAAAAATGAAACCCATGGATAGCTCCATGATGGGGATTATTCTTATTAGATTCAATAATAGATTCTAGAAATAGATTCAATAGTTCTTTTGTGTGAGGTGTGCAATAAAGAGGATTTTTATTGTAAGGTGGCTAATTGGCTATGCTGGTTATATAAGCGACCAACGTCAGTTTGCGACCATCACTTCAAGGACGAGGACAACTAAATATATTTATATGTTTACAGACCATAAAGAAAAAAACTTAAAACATCTTTTGAACTTATCGTATTTGTAAAAAAGTATTTTCACCTCAGCGGCTCAAAAATGGCGGTTTTGCTGCTTGAAACCAGTGAGCAAAATGCAATTTTGATGCAAGCGTGAAAACGACTTTTCCAGCTTGAAACCAGTGAGCAAAATGCAATATTGCTGCGAGCGTGAAAATAACTTACATTTTAATTTTTCATATCGTAGGTTACTTTGAGTAACTTCATTCTCTCTATCACTATTCCTTTGCGTTATATGTTCTCGCCGCTGAGGTGACAAGTTGTATGTATCACACGAGAGCTAAGATTTCGCATCTCGTGTCTTTGAGTCCCTCGCTACGCTCAAGATTCTAATTTTGAAACACGAGCGTAAGGAGTGATTCAAAATTAGAATCTTGAGCCTGCTCGGGACTCAACATCAACACTCGCAGCAAAAATCTACTTTGCTCTCTTGTTGAACAAATAACTATTTCTAGCCCGTCTAGAGGGAGCAAAACTCGATTCTGCTCTGTGTGTTTATTTTTTGATTTCTGCTCTGCCGACAGGGAGCAAAATAAGCTGCGAGACCGATCCTTTATTGACTTGAGGATTCGTTGTGTTGACAGCTAGAGATGCAAGTCTGTCCCTCACCGCCTACCTTACCTTACTTGCCACCAGGAACACAAACTCACAAAAAAAGATGCATTATACAAAGACAAATTGTGTCCCTTTCTAAAATGTGTAATACTATTATCTATATACATACTTCATATGTTCATATATACCTACACATAGGTACATGCGTGTAGGTCGTATGTATATATATATTTTAATTTGGCGAAGGGATTGGTTGAATAGGTATTTTCTCTCAAGAAGTAATAATAATTTATTAGGGGGTTGTAATTTTAACTTGTATGCCGCTAAAATTTCCATTTTATATCCATCCTTTATTATGTACCTAGCGTAATTCCGCAAATAAAAAAAAATATTTATGAAGATAAATGAAAAGAAGAGTGTAATTCTGGCAAAAAAAATATTTCTGACACGGGCGTGCCGCTTTGAATCCTCATTATGCTCAAGATTCTACGTTAGAATCCTTCGTTTCATTCGGGATTTAACGCGCTTAACCTCGATGAAATATTTCATTTTGCTCCCTTGTAATACAATCTACTATTAAGTTCAGCAATCGGTCGCAAACCGGTACACCAAATTAGCAATTTCAAATTAAGTACACTTTTCGAAGGTCTCCGTTTCAGCTTCGGCAAAAAAGACTTCATATTTCCGGCCGGTGGATTTCCGGATTTCCCGCTGTATTTTTCTCCTCTACAGGTCGCATTTGTAAACCGATTCTCATGAAATCATGTGAGCACTTTTGATAATAGTATAGTTTTTTTTTGCCGGAATGTCACAGATGTCAGTGTCGAGACACTAGTATAATTATGTATATACTAGTAAACTATATTGAAGCCACAGTATGTAGACACAGTGTAAATTAACAAATGCTACACTGAAATAACATGTAGATACTCGTAATATGCAGTGTTTGACGTTACTACTTAAGTAACTTGTACGAGTATTTCATCTGTGGCATTGCAGAGCAGGCGGACCGTGCGGCTAAATCGGAGTTGGCAGGAAAGATGCGCCACGCCAAAGGATATTACACTTTGGAAATGGCGCCTCCGGCGACCTCTGGCGAATTGACGGTACAAAATCGATTTCACAACTTTTTCTAGGACCTATTACACTTTGGTAATGGCGCCTTCGACGACCTCCAGCGAATTGACGGTACAAAATCCGTTGAAACTACTTTTGCTTGGTACCTATTATACTTTGAAAATGGTGCATCCGGCAACCTCCAGTGAATTGACGGTATAAAATCGGTAATAAATTCCTTGAATGTACCTAGGTACATTACGTATAGGTATATGTAGGTTGTTATACGCTTCATCGGTAGCCATTGTACGATTCGCAAAGGTTCATTTGTAGAAACATTTATTAAATCACTTGTGGCTCTGTCTGTCACAGCTAATTCTCTCAGAAACTAATGTCCAATAAAAAGGCGCTCGTTGTGAGAATCTCAAATATATATTTTTATACTATTAAGATACCTAAGTTTATAAGATAACTCTAAAAGAGCTTTAAAGTTACGTACTTAAACTGACGTCTTTATACCTAAAAGGACATGAAAAATATTTTACACCACACCTTGCCAAAAAGCGCATTTTTTCGCGCCAAAACCCACTTTTTGGCCAAGTGGTGACGTAAAATTGTGTACAAAACGCGGGTCGTAAAACAGAAAGCCCTCTCTCGCATATTTTTATGACCCTCGCCTGCGGCTCGGGCCTCAAACTTCTGCGATATCGGCCTTTCTTTGTTTTACAACCCTTGTATCGTAATGTACTATTTCAGTCCCACTTTCAGCTATTGCAGGTTTATAGATGGAGTTAACCTGATATTGCAGCGACAAGATTAATAATAATAACCCATTGCCCACAATACACTTCAACCTGGTACTCGACTCTTACTTCATCCAAGGGAAGAAAGGGGGTGGTACCTATACCTATACCTGTAGGTTACTTCAAAACCCATGATAGGTTTTAAAAGTAACCTAAGAAAATTCTAAATATTAGTGCGTAGAACTTCATCTGAAATGTGACGGACGGCAACTTCTTTCCTACGGAACTGTACACTCCGCGCCAAACAAGAGTCTTTTACAAAAGACCGTTCGAAATTATGTAGTATACATCAATCGTTGTGTGATATTGATATTCACAGCACTGAACCACAGTAGATGTATAGCTTGAGGCAGTATCTCAACTAATTCCTACCTTTTGGACCTGCGCTCCGTAAGACAGTGGCACACGTAACCGAAAAATATCCGAGATGCACTTAAATTTACCGTAATCACATGTGTCTATGTGGGTACTGTACGTACGTATCGGACGTTTGTATGGATTTGTTTTAGTGCTATAAGCTATAGTTTTTTTACTGTGGAACTAAGCAGTACACAGAGCACTAAAACCTGCACACTGCACAGCGTACCTACCTAATATGATATAGTAATAATATTCATAGCGCGTATAGTAATCTGCACAATTTACATCGTCCGATAGACATTTAAACCTGAAAAGTATGCACCATTGATAAGCCATTTTAATTTTTAACCGACTTCAAGATTTCAAAAGAGGAGGTTATCAATTCGGTTGTATGTTTTTTTTTTTAATGTTTGTTACTCCATAACTCCGTCATTTCTTAACCAATTTGTACAAAAACTTTTTTTGATTGTAAGTATGTATATCCAAGTTGGTCCCGTTTTTGTCAAAACACAGTTCTGATGATGGGATCCATGAGGAATTGAGGGAACTCCTCAAATCTTTAAGGCAAACATATAGCGATTTTTGTGTTTTTATCAACAAGTCAAGCATTTTCATCCAAAAATGTGACATTGGATGAAGTGGAACTGCTAATGATGATCAGAACAGAACTCTTCAATGACGAAAAGTTCACGTTTGGCGATTTGTCCTCCTAGCTATGTTTGTTAAGCAAGTTCTATTTTCACGATAAATTTTTGTCATGCTTGATTTCTGATGATGGGATCCATGAGGAATTGAGGGAACTCCTCAAATCTTAAAGGCAAACATATAGTGATTTTTGTGTTTTTATCAACAAATCAAGCATTATCATACAAAAATGTGACATTTGATGAAGTGGAACTGCTGATGATGATCAGAACAGAACTCTTCAACGACGAAAAGTTCACGTTTGGCGATTTGTCCTCCTAGCTGTGTTTGTTAAGCAAGTTCTATTTTCACTATTAATTTTTGTCATGCTCGATTTTTGATGATGGGATCCATGAGGAATTGAGGGAACTCCTCAAATCTTAAACGCAAACGTATAGTGATTTTAGTGTTTTTATCAACAAATCGAGCATTATCATACAAAAATGTGACATTTGATGAAGTGGAACTGCTGATGATGATCAGAACAGAACTCTTCAACGACGAAAAGTTCACGTTTGGCGATTTTTCCTTCTAGCTGCGTTTGTTAAGCAAGTTCTATTTTCACGATTGATTTTTGTCATGCTTGAGTTCTGATGATGGGATCCATTAGGAATCGAGGGAACTCCTCAAATGTGAAAGGCCCACAAATAGTGATTTTAGTATTTTCATGAACTAATCAAGCATTTTCATTCATAAAAGTGACATTTGATGAAGTGGAACTGCTGATAATGATCAGAACGGAACTCTTCAAGGACGCGTAGTTCACGTTTTGCGATTTGTTCTCTTCGTTTTGTTTGTCAAGCAAGGAAGGTTTTTCCATGATTCCATGAGGAATTGAAGGTACTTAGTCTTCTACCATTATAAACATACTTATAGCCATTTTTATTTTATTGTATGGAATCTTAAGAGTGCGCCATCTAAGTATAATAATCTTTTACCGGCCTCCCCCATTGAAGTCGGTTTTTTTTTTCTTAAAAATTATATTATACTTGGATACATCTTTCAGAAACTAAAGGAGGAAATTGTGATGGTTAGAGAATTCATAAAGTCCAAAGGCTACAATGGGCTGACAGTGAAGCAGGCCTGGCTCCTTTTCCTGGTTGGAGTTGAAGTCGGACTATGGTTCTTCCTGGGTGAAACTGTCGGCAAATTCCACATCGTTGGCTATAAAGTGTGCCCTTAGTTACGTACTTCCAACAAGTGCAAACATGTAGACATTTGTTCAGTTCTTGAAATGTAAAATAATATATGTTGTTGTATTAAATTATGGTTTATTATTTCAAGTTTAAATATCCGGCTCTATGATTTACAATCTGCTTCGATCCCCGCAAAGAGCGCTACAGCGGGACACGCACAGCTGAAGATTACACCGTCCTGAATTCAGAACCTTTAGAGTGGGACGTACATATATATGATAGACCGAGAGGCTTAAACTCCTCTCCCCTATTCAGGATGATAAATTCAGGACAATGTAATACGGGCTTAAGCTAAGCTAAGATAAGCAACAATCAAAAGTTTGGTAAAATTTACTCGTAATTTTTTGCTGGTTTCAACTAGCAGGGTACCAATTTGTCGGTTTTTAAGGTTCCTCCGCACGCTCAACTGAACTCTTTTCTCCATACAAACGTAGTATCGTTCTCATTTTAAAACACCGTGCTGAAATAACATAAAACTTTGTATGCACAATGGTAGTTCCTGTTGCTAAAAATCGTAATAGAAAAAAAACTTCCGAGTTTTTTACGTTTATTCCCAGTAGTCCCGTGGAAGGAGTTCCATTCCAACTTTTTTTCCCAATAGTTCCGTTCCCAATGTTGAGTTGTGGCGCTTCGCCGGCCGCTGCCGCGGCACGCTCGCTTCGCTCGCTCGGCTCGCGCGTTGTAGGGTCACAGTTCTACTAACACTCCTCCTCGCTTCGCTCGTCGTCGTACCTAACTACCACTCTGTACCGTTGACGGAACTATTGGGAAAAAAAGTCTCACTAGTTCCACCACGGAACTACTTCCACGGGACTACTGGGAATGAACTGTTTTTTAGGTCTTGTCATGGACGTCATGGTCCTGTATGAAAATCTTAATAATCACTGTATTTTTGTCCATTATGATTTCAAGCAACATAAACTATTATCAAATGTGTATACTGTATAAAAAGTAACATGTTATTCCAGCATGGAGTTTTAAAATAAGATCGACCTTACGTTTACAGAGTGTGGCCTGTAATAGGAGCAAAAAATTAAACGGTACACTATTGAGCTCTCCAGCAATTATTTCCAAATGGTTTTAATTAAAAAAAAAAGTGTCTTTCGGAATTTTTTTTTCGCATAAGTAGCTTATATGCAGGGAGCGAAACTTTTGGTGCCGGTGACATCATTGTGACGCAAATTCACATATAATGATTTTATATAAACAACATTGCGACACTCCAATGATTATTAATAATGCAATAATGGTAATGTAAATTTTATTTTTTATTAATAAGAAATGACTATTTATATTGAAAATGATGTAAATATTAAAATAATTACAAAGACAATAAGAAAAAAATATTTTACTAAGTAATTGTAAAAAATATATTCGGATAAATGAAAAACAACAAATTAAATTTCGTGGGTTGTCGAAAAATAGGCAGAACGCTTGGAATTCAAACACACCATCGCATAATTTAATTTAAATACATACCTACATACATATATACTGTACATAATGCCTGTAATCGCAACTAAAACAAAATTAATGTTGTAAGTTAACCTTTCATCATCAAAATCGATTCCTTCAATAATCCAGATAAAAGCACTCTGTATGTAGCTTGATTTCGCTCCCTGCTTATATGTACTTTTTTACTCTACTGGAGCTATATTAATAACTATTTATTTAAAAAAAAAATGAAAATAAAAATTAAAAAAACCTATCCCTCCTTTTATACCAAAAATGCGACAGCGATTATGAGTCATAACTTGAAGCAAAGCAACCTCAAAATCAGCATTGACTGCCGCGCTATAATCTCTGGGTGCCAAGATCCATTACTTGGAGGAACTTTAGATCAAAATTTCTCCCAATTGAAAAAATAATAATTTTTTTGGACACAAGAGGTTATACTAAAGAAGCGTCCTTTAAATTTATTGCTCCTGTTACAGGCCACATGCACCCATATGTATAATGGATAATGGAGCTTCCTGCGGACTCAAGTGTCAATTAAAATATTTTCCATGGTTGCCTAATTGAACTCTGTTTTCACTTGAATCATTTATTATTGTGCCTGATTTATTCGTTGATTGAGCCCCTTCATGGTCAACTTAGCCCGCAGGACACTGAGACCGAGTTGACCACTTTGATTTCTTGGCAGGTTACTTGACCCGCTTAAATGGACAATTCAGCCCGCGGGCTAACTTCACCACTGTCTACATACACTTATGGGTTGGCTGAGCCTATTGGCGGAGTCACCCGCGCTTCGAACCCCTTCATGGTCAACTTAGCCTGCAGGACACTTTTTTTTCTTACTTGCGGCAAGTTCCGCCCTGGCAGACTATTAACTTAAATCACTTTTATGAGAAACCATTATGCCTCTCATCGTAGTATCAAGTCGGTTCGAAAATCCGGAGTCCGCTCTTCTACCATAAAGGCCACAGAAAAATAAAGAGATAACATAAAAGATGGTGGTATTCTAACCCGACATCACACGGGTACCAATACAAATAAACAACTATTAAGTACATAATATTCTCTTTGGTTTCCATATTTGTCATGTTATGGTGGTCGGAGTATTTATGAAACAAATTACGGCAACTAGGTATTGAAAACATCGTATTTTTTTGACGGGAGCATGTAGAAAGAGGTCGATTGTACTCACGTGTTGAGTAGACCCTTATGCCAGGTGTACAGTCACCGGCAATAGTATATTCCTACACGAATGCCGCAAAAATATGTGACACGCTCTTATTTGTAGGGTCATAAGAGCGTGTCACATATTTAAGCGGCCTTCGTGTAGGAAGATATTATTGCCGGTGACTGTACCCTGCTTATGCGGTAGATAATGGGTGTTTTGGCCCGTGGTCTGAGTTGATCTTTTAGCGGTAGATAGTGGTGGACTAAGCCCGCGGGCTGGGTTATCCGATCAGTGGGGCCGAGTCGCCCTCAACAAAAAAAAAATTCGTCAACTGAACCCGCGGGCTAAGCGGTCTGTGGGCTCAGTTGACCATGAAGGGGATTGAGCATCCATTGATGCTCTCGTTACGGTGTAGGACATTTGTTTTCGACAAAGGTAAATACCGGGATATTATCGCCAATTATGTAATACCGAGCCCGGGTAATTAACAACAGAGGGTAGTTGGTGGCCTCACAGCAAGTAAACATTAGTAATTTAACCAGTTTACTCAATTCTACTTAAACCATATAAAAAATTAGTTCCTATGAGTATTACTAAATTGAAGGTCATGACCATGACCACTGATGAATAAGCAATGATCAGGCTACATCACGATTAACGGTTGCATAAGGTAACTGTTCCGTAAATTCACAAAAACTTTTCCTTGAATTTATAACCAATATCATGCGATGAGTGGCTTCAGCCGATGTCATTGATTTAATTGGGTAAATGGGTACCCATACTCGTACCTATTACATTAATGAAGATAACATTGTACGACAGACCTGTTTACAGACGGCCTGTTTACCCTAGTTGGTAGTGATACTGCCTCCGAAGCTAGAGGTCTCGAGTTAGAATCTCGGCCAGGGCATTATTTGTGCGTTTGGCACGGATATTTGTTCTTGGGTCTTGAATGATTTCTATGTATTTATCTATATAAATATGTATATCGTCGTCTAGTACCCATAGTAAAAGCTTTGCTTAGTTTGGGACTAGGTCGATTTGTGTAAGATTGTCCCCCAATATTTATTAATATTTATTTTTTATTTATTTCGACTGAATTTAGTATGTATGTAGTTAGCACCTACTGTAATGCGTATGCCTATGTGAAACTGAAGGTACCGCAGGTTCGAATCCCAGTAAGCCCGGCATTTATTGTTTAATTTGATGAGAAAAAACATTTATATACGGAACCAAAACGATAAATCGTCGTCTAGTACCCACAAGCCTTATTCAGCTTACTATGGGACTAGTTCGATTTGTGTAAAGTCCCCTTATATTTTTTAAGGCTTCCGTACCTCAAATAGAAAATATGGAACTCTTATAGGTTATAGCCCTTATAGGATCACTGTTGTATTTGCAGCCAACTATACTGTGAAAAGTGTGAAACATACTTAATGATTAATGAGTTAATGACGAATTAAAATATATTTATCGATTGATAAAATAAAATACGAGATGTTTTGTCCAAAACCTAAAAAGTCTAATAAGATATTATACAGGGTGATTTTATTGATTTCCGTTCCTTCAAGCATATAGCCGTGTATTAGCCATAGAAACGACGTAGCATACCTATTTGGTTTTTCAAAATTCACGAAATATATTTTTTTTGGTGATTTAAAGCAGAAAATACTTCGGACTACACAGGAACCATAATAATTAATACAAAAACTTTTCATACACAATAATTGATTATATCACAAAGGGTGAAAGGAAAACGGCGTTAAGAGTTAACGTCGAGTTAAGCAAAATTTAATGTCAAGTATGACAATTCGGAATTCGAATGACACGCACGTCAACATTGTTTAATTGTTAAGGATCTTGTATACTAGACTAGGGGTTAATTAATGAAAATGAATTCTTGAATATCTTCGAAATGGTACGAATTAGGGTACTAGTGTCGTAGAGATGATTACTTTATTTCATCTCAGGATTGTACCCTCGCAATTAACGGAATTCAATAAAAACACCATGTATAAGGCATACATGATATCCAATTTTCGTTCAATACTAATGCACAAAAAAAATTCTCTTTCAAACTTACCAATTCCAGGTACGTAGGTATGGACGCGAACAGGCGAAATGACTAACAAAATTTTAATTCGCCGACTTTTTATGGGACCTTTGTATGGGACATATTTATGACCGGTAATTGCGATAAGGTGTCAAGCACCGATATTTATGCACTTGACTATACCTAGTGGCAAAGTAATTTATGTAACTAATTTGTATGTTCAATTTTACTACAGCACGGTTGTGTCTAGTCTAGTGTAACAACGGCGGAAGAGTAATATCTATTCCTAGAATTACTAAATAACTTTTTAGGAGCTCAAATCTAATGAATAAAAGTGTATGCTCATTCCTATTAACTAAAATATAATTTGAAGACACGACGTAGTCACACTCAGCGTAGCGTAAATAGGCAGGTAAGTACATTCACAAAGTTGATTCGCACAAGTGTGGACGTACCTTGTAGGTACGATAAAGTAAAAGAAGAAAAGAAAGCTAGAAGATTAGGTTTAGGCACGTTTAGGTAAAGCTCAGTGAAGTGTGATATAAGTTACTGAGACTTAGGTATCCTTTCTTTAGCCTATAAAAGTATAAACACAATGGGTAGTGGATGATGTGATAAATTATACTAAATTCGTATATTTTTGAAGGCGGTAGTGTTTAAACGGTTTTTGATGAGACTTTGGCTCAGTGTCGTCACAGAATAAGTAATAATAGTACTGTACGTGTCGTATCAATCACCATCTAGTGCGAGCTTCGTCAGAGTGATTTAAAAACAAATGACATTTGTACCTTCTACTCTATTCATTCCATGCTACGTCACTTTATTCAAAATGGCGCTGAGGGTGCATTGCGGTGTTTCCGCAGAAACAAGTAGCCAAGAATTATGATTATAATGCACCCAAAGACTTAAAACAATGATAGTGCGTGCATCTTGGTAGTGCTCGTGTTCTTAACATAATATACCTGCCCTTACTGTTAATCGACGTTCGGTTTACATCGTAATGCTGCGGAGAGTTAACTTTTACTCGATATGTTTCGCATTCGGGCTCAGTGTACTTTTAATTCTTGCTGGAAGTCGATATACAGATAACACAAACAACCGACCGTATCCGGAGAGCCGCAGGAATATTAGGAATTTTCTGAGAATCGAGGATGGCGAAGATCCGTTTCCGCAGCCCATCCCGACCAACCCTGACGACGGTTCGCCAAACATCGATAAAATACTGGAGAAGACTAGAGGAAAAATTAAATTTGAGTTAACCAACTACAACTTCACACATTCTGGGGCAAAAAACTTGCAGGACTTGCTCTTGGAGGCAGGGGGTAAGCCATTGAGAAGCTTAATTATATCGACATGGAGATCTGGAACAACGTTTTTGGGTGATATTTTGAATGCGATGCCTGGAAATTTCTACCATTACGAACCTTTTTTAAACTATGAAATAATTCAGATCAGAGGCCCACCACATGCTGACAAAGCATTAAGTACTATCAAGGGCATGCTCAACTGTGACTTCAGTGAGATGGAAGACTATTTTGGATATGGGAGAAGCCACTTGCACCAGTTCAGCCACAACACGAGATTATGGGACCACTGTAAATATAAGAAAGAACTGTGTTTTGATGCTGACTTCACTGCTAAGTTTTGTAGGCTGTTCCCCTTCCAGAGCATGAAGATTGTTCGCCTCCGGCTGCGGTTGATACGGGACATTCTGGAGGATCACAAGTAAGTTTTATTAGTTTGCTTGAATTTAACATTCTTTTATATACTACGACCAGTTGTTGATAAGACAACTTGCTGTATATATGTATTTTACATTACAATTCTTTTAATAAAGTTCTTACAAGGTCAATACACTGTGCTACCTTATGTCTGTTCCGAATGACACAATTAGTTTGACAAACATTTATTGTTAATTTTGTGAAAAATCTGGTTAATAGTAAACTATTGTTGATATTGATTGAACAATCTCAAAATAAAATATCTTAGGGAGGACAGGTTGACTGGCCACCCATTGTCTTTAACACCAACAGTGTGAGTCATGCTAATGTAGCTTTCACACTTGGCTTTCTGTTCTAATGTAATAAAAGATGTGACAAATACCCACACTATTCAACCAGAACTAAATAGTTTTGAGCTCAATGCCAGCCAAGTTCTTTTTTCATATATATTTCAAATAGGTTTACCATTTCCAAGATAAAAAGTAATTATTTCTAAGTTAGAACATTTTTTTGGTGTAGCCGTAAAATACCATACAAATTTTCTCTATTTATAATTTGTCTTAACCGCCTGTACAGAGTAGAGTCGCTAGAGCTGTTGCTCAGGGGTAGATGTGGTCACCCGAGTGGTGAGTTGGCTATATGATTAAAGTCCAGTGCCAGCTCTCTTTACTGTGCAGGAAGTTTTTAAGAATATTTAGATATTCTAGCTTCCGATGTATGTCATGTCAACTGTTATAGTCACATTTACTTGGTTACTGTTGAAGAATCATTGGAGCTCAAATGACATTAGTTGTTATAATTGTTCCAGTCTTAATGTGAAAGTGGTGCTGTTGATCCGTGACCCGCGCGGCGTGATGCAGTCGCGTCAGCACCGAGGTTTTTGCCAGCCAGCGCCCGACTGCTGGCAACCTGAACTCCTCTGTGCAGACATGATCAGCGACTATGTGGCTGCGGGAAGGCTGCAACAGCAGTACCCCAACAGGCTTATGTAAGTGGTGACAGATCAAGATCCTAGTTATATAATTAATTACTGAATTTGCCCGTGACTCCAATTTTGTCTGCATGCAACTCGTTATAGGTAAAACCTTCAGAAAATGAGCTGTTATATGTAGTTGTAGCGGGTCCGAATACACATTACATTACATATTTAAAATGTGCAACACAAACAAAACAAACACCTATTCGAATACGTCACACCTACATACAACAGGATTTTTTAGGGTTCCGTAGTCAACTAGGAACCCTTATAGTTTTGCCATGTTTGTCTGTCTGTCTGTCCGAGGCTTTGCTCTGTGATTGTTGTGTGTGTAAGTTTCAATTTGGTATGGAATTATAAATCAATAAAATTGACACTCATAAAAAAAACAAAAAAAATATAGGTAACTTCCCTTCCTACACGTAAAGTGGCCGTTTTTGAGTTATCGTAAAAAGTCTTTCCTTCTTAGTTTCCTGCGAAAGTGTTCCCTTTTGCTTGTTATTGTTTTTTTTAGAGTAAGGTCTTCAACTACGGATCCCTACACTGAGAATGGCCCGATATGCTCTTGGCCGTTTTTTTAAAGCCTTTTACCTATATCCTTCTACTCGTACCTCTATACTATACAAAATATTGCTACTAAATTGATGTAGGCGCAGGCTTAAATATTGCTTGCCCATAAAAACTTCTATTTGAAGATTGATTCTAGTGGCAGATTGGTAAATTGAGTTTTGAATAGTTTCCGAATTTGGTTTGAGGGCCGTTGACGTGTCCCATGCTCGTGTATGGTGAGCAGAGTAATATCGGCTCTAGAGTTGTGCAACTAACGTTCATTTTTGCTTGCCACAGGACTGCTTACCATTTCGCTTGTTTGCCACCACACTAATTAAGAGCCGGGCCACACTGCCCCGTTGCGTTGCGTTAATGAATACAATCAGGATGATGACACCGTGGGAGGCTATTCATAAACGCAACGCAACGCAACGGAGCAGTGTAGCCAGGCTTTAAAGCGCGTGTGAATTAAAAAAAAATACGTTCGCAAATTCCGGTTTGTGTATGAGAGTCGCCTATTTTCTATAGTATGATAATAAACTGCGTCAGGACACTTATTACCCATTCATTAAGCTAGGCTTCCATATAAATCATAAGGTAACAGTTGGCCTTGGGGTTGTTTGCATTTTGTAAATTATCTTTATAGTATCTCTTATTTCTAAGATAAATATTATATTATGCTATCAAAATTGTAAGTAATATAATATTATCTAACACATTACATCTAGTTTTAGGACCCGGGTATGTCCTAAAACTACGACCAAGACCGCCGGAGGATGGGCAGCAGCATCCCTGGAGTGCGGTGGAGACACTGCGATCGCCAACCCGCATGCCAAGCGTGGCGATTATGGCATTTACCCCCTATGAAAATGACACAAAGGCCACGGCCCCGAGGTTCCGGCGGCCCCCGGTGCCCTGGTTTTGGTAGCGGCCAGGGTACTAGCGGGGCCAGGGGTGCTAAGAATCTCCGGTTAAGATCCGGCTACAACACACGAACACTGCGGACCGACGAAAAGATAGCGGAACTGGAGGAAGGATTGAGCAGGTTGCGTTGGGATATCGTAGGGTTATCTGAAGTCCGAAGAGAGGGGGAGGACACGATAACCCTGAAGTCCGGCAACTTGCTCTATTTCCGGGAGGGCGACCAACAGTCCCAGGGAGGTGTCGGGTTTATCGTCCACAAATCCCTCGTGAACAACGTGGTGAAGATCGAGAGTGTGTCGGCTAGGGTGGCGTACCTTATACTCAGAGTATCCGAGAGGTACTCGTTGACGGTCATACAGGTGTACGCGCCGACTTCGGCACACTCCGAAGACGAGGTGGAGGCTATGTATGAGGATATATCAAAGGTCATACATAGTTCCAAAACCTACTTCACCGTTGTTATGGGGGATTTCAACGCGAAACTGGGCAAGAGAGACGGCGAAGAGCCGAGAGTGGGGCAATTTGGAGTTGGAAGTCGGAACCACCGGGGCCAACTACTGGCTGGTTTCTTGGAGAAGGAGGGACTCTACATGATGAACTCCTTCTTCAAGAAACGCGAGCACAGGAAGTGGACCTGGATGAGTCCCGACGGTGCAACAAAAAACGAGATTGACTTCATCATGTCGACGAAGAGGCATATATTCAATGATGTCTCTGTGATCAATGTGGTTAAAACCGGAAGTGATCATCGTTTGGTAAGAGGCACATTGAATATATGCGTCAAGCTAGAGCGCTCTCGACTGATGAAGTCCACGCTCCGTCCAGCAGCAGTCCAAATCCAAAACCCCGAGAGCTTTCAGCTGGAACTCCAAAACCGTTTCGATTGTCTAGGCGGCGATGTGGACGAATTTAACGACGGGTTTGTGGAAGCTGTCCATAGCATTGGGTCTAAGTTCTTTAAGGCCCAACGAACCCAAAGAGCCAAAAGGCTCTCTATCTCCACTCAGAGGCTCATCGAGGAAAGGAATGAGATGATTCTGCAGTCTTCAGCCGATGCGAAATTATACAGGCAGCTCAATAAACAGATCTCTAAGTCCCTTACCCGCGATCTGCGCCAATTCAATACAAATCGTATTGAAGAGGCCATCGAGCAGAATAAGCTCTAAAGTTTTCTCAAGAGATCTGTCTATTGGGCAGAGCCAGCTCGCCAGATTAAAAACTGAAGATGGTAGAATCGTTTCGTCCAAACCTGAGCTTCTGAGTGAGATAGAGTGCTTTTATGGACAGCTATACACGTCAACTAGAAGACCCGAAGTTGGTCTGGCGGAAGACCCTAGAGCTAGATTAACCCGGCACTATACCGAAGATATCCCGGACATCAGCCTGTACGAGATTAGAATGGCTCTTAAGCAGCTGAGGAACAACAGGGCACCCGGTGAAGACGGAATTACAGCTGAACTCCTGGAGGCGGGTGGAAAACCGGTCCTTAGGGCCCTTCAGAAGTTGTTCGACTCCGTCTTACTGGAAGGGAAAACTCCAAAGGCATGGAACAGAGGTGTGGTGGTGCTGTTCTTCAAAAAGGGTGACAACTCCTTACTGAAGAACTACCGACCCATCTCACTTCTGAGCCATGTCTATAAGCTGTTTTCAAGAGTCATTACGAACCGTCTCGCACGCAGGCTAGATGACTTCCAGCCTCCCGAACAAGCCGGTTTCCGAAGAGGCTTTAGCACCGTAGACCACATTCATACGCTCCGTCAGGTTATACAGAAGACAGGAGTATAACCTGCCCCTCTGTTTAGCGTTCGTGGACTACGAGAAAGCCTTCGATTCGATTGAAACGTGGGCTGTACTACAATCTCTCCAACGGTGCCAAGTGGACTACCGCTATATCGAAGTGCTGAAGTGTTTGTACGAGAATGCCACTATGTCAGTCCGACTCCAGGACCAGAACTCAAAGCCTATTCCGTTGCAGCGGGGAGTCAGGCAAGGAGATGTTATTTCTCCTAAACTGTTCTCCGCTGCACTGGAGGATGTTTTTAAGACTCTGGACTGGAGAAGGCTAGGCATCAACATAAACGGCGACTACCTCACTCACCTTCGGTTTGCTGACGATATAGTAGTCTTGGCTGAGACCATGGAGGATTTAAGTACAATGCTCAATGACCTCAGTAAAGCCTCCGAGCGAGTTGGTCTAAGGATGAACATGGACTAGACGAAGATCATGTCAAATGTCCATGTCGCACCAACTCCCTTAACAATCGGACACTTTACGCTCGAAGTTGTAGACGATTACATATACCTAGGACAGACTGTCCATTTAGGTAGGTCCAACTTCGAGAAAGAGGTTAATCGTCGAATCCGACTCGGCTGGGCAGCGTTCGGGAAACTACGGCACATCTTTTCGTCCAATATTCCGCAGTGTCTCAAGACAAAAGTTTTTGACCAGTGTGTGTTGCCAGTGATGACATATGGCACTGAAACGTGGTCGCTTACTATGGGCCTCATAAGAAGGCTCAAAGTCACCCAAAGGGCAATGGAGAGAGCTATGTTGGGAGTTTCTCTGCGTGATCGCATCAGAAATGAGGCCATCCGCAGCAGAACCAAAGTGACCGATGTAGCCCTCCGAATCGCTAAACTTAAGTGGCAGTGGGCGGGGCACATAGCACGTAGAACCGATGGCCGTTGGGGCGGAAAGGTTCTCGAGTGGCGGCCACGTACCGGAAGGCGTAGCGTGGGCAGGCCCCCCACACGGTGGACTGATGACCTGGTGAAGGTCGCGGGTGTCCGCTGGATGCGGGTGGCGCAGGATCGGTCATTGTGGAAGTCTTTAGGGGAGGCCTATGTCCAGCAGTGGACGTCTTTCGGCTGACATGATGATGATGATGATGACATTACATCTCTATCGTGCAACTCTATGTGACGTCAATACAGGGGGTAAGCTGGAGCAAATTATTTTTTTCTTCAGCGACTAGATTACTAGTCATGATATTCTAAGTGCGCTTTGTCATGTTTTGAATGGCAGGATAATTTGAGACAATATCTCAATTTCACCACAGAACCATCCTACAGGAATCTGCTTAAAACACCCCTTTTACATCTATGAAGGTGCCTATTTAAGTCAAACAGAGACTTCAACAGTATTTACAAGCTAGAATATTACTCTTGCAGGGTACTGCGTTACGAGGAATTAGCCTTGGAACCGAACACCACAACACTTCAACTGTTCAAGTTCCTAGGCCTCAGCATGGCGCCCGCTGTCTTCGAGTTCCTACATTCACACACCAACATCGAGGTGGCTGGAGTCAGTTCCACATTCAGGGTGTCCCGAGACGTGCCTTTTAGGTGGAAGAATGCTCTGGACTACGACTATGTTGAAGAGATTCAGGTAATAATCTTGATGGCCTATAGTATAGGTCCTATACGGTAAGTTTCAAATGACGGCCTCGTCAGTTGTGATAATCGGCGTCAATGTTGTCTGCCGCACTGGCTTGTATTTCATGAAGATAATATTAGGACATTCTGCCGCAATGCAGACGAGATATCGCGGCTGCATTGAGGCCATCGTTCAAGACATAGCTGAGTATTTCTCTGAGCCATTTGGGCCACCTGACTTCCGTGGTCCCATTATTGACGATGAGTCAAGGTTTTATGGTAAATTTTGACATGAATGGTACCCTAAAATATTACTAAATGGTGCCCAGTAACGGGTTCGTCAATAATGCAGGCACGGAAGTCAAGTGGACCAAAACACCCAGATGTATTATGAGATAACGGTCAATGGGCGTTGTTCAGTTGTCAAAATTGGCTAATTTTACTAAATGTGTTACTATTGCTACTTGCTACCCATTTGCAATTAATGCCTCCTTTATGAAACCATACCCCATACGTTGTTTTTATAATTGGATTGTGTTTGACCCTTGTACATTGTCATATTTTTGTTCCGCTGTATACATCGTGCCACGTTTGTCCATAAGTCTCATTCTTTGCCACGAGCCCAAGACTACGTTGTGAATGACCGGGCGTATGTTCTCCCTTATATGAAAAAAATAACACCAACACGTACTTATCCGATATTGTCAATACCAGAAAGTACATGTTTTAAATAAATCTCTAGTCCTGTCACGCTCTCTAATTTGGGACACTAGCATTTTTTTTAAATTCTTTGCAGTTTGATCGGACTGTCAACCTTGAGGACCATATTCGCATTTTTTTTAAATTCTTTGCAGTTTGATTATTTTATTTATTTATTTATTTTGTAATAAATGGATTGATTGATGGATTGGACTGTCAACCTTGAGGAGTTCCTAAATTAAAGTTCGTGACTGTACATACAGCGATCAACATCCGCCCTGCAACTGCGACTTCATATCCACGCTAACGCTTACGCGATACCCATAATTACGACTTATGAAACAATATTATATGACAAGCGGGGAAACATTAGCCACTAGATACATAAAACTGGATGTGTTGGATTGCCTTACAAATACTCCGCGTGACTAATACACGAGTGAGGATATCAATGTATCTTTTCGATCCCGCGCATATACAATATTTTTTTAAAGGGTTTCCGTTTTTTCTATATTTTTTTTATAGGGATGCCCTAAAATTCTAAAGGTACAAATTAGATACTAACCCCCTTATTCATAAACGTCCATCAAGCCTCTATTAGTTAACAAGCAGCAAAAGTAGGTTTGTACTTATATGTCACTTTGACATTTATGTTTGTGAGAAAGGGACAAAACAACTTTTAGAATTAACAGAGGTTTGTTAAGTTTTATGAATAAGGGGGTGAGTCTTGATGAAAAGATCAGGGAGAAAGAACCAGAAGTGGTCCAGCCATCCTGACATTCCTGTCGTAAGAATGGCTGTCTACTTTCTTTGTCACTTGTCTCAAATAGGCACAAATTATTTTATGTTAGGAAATACGTAGTACAGTTAGCATCAAACGTAGCTACGCAGTACGCACATGAAGTGGTGAATTTTTCCCTTATAATAAAAATAAAGACTTTTGAACTTTGCAGTTGCTTAGTTACTTTTGATGCTGACTGTACAAAATAGGTAATAAACTTGAGTATTGCATACCACGTTGCGATGGAAGATAATAACAGGAGTTGCCATTTTGCTTGAGGAGGCAATAATTCGTTTACAAAAACAGATGGCGCGGTTCGTGCATGTGGTAAACAGCATTGGTAATATTAATATTGGTTCTATTACGTAGACACAATGTGACACCGACATTAAAATTGAAGTCTATTATTGAATCTAATTAGTGGCCACTAAGGCTTATATTGTACCGCATATGCTTACCACTGGTGTAACATCCGTGCACTACGGAACAGATGTATGTAAGACGGCCTGTGTAATTGGTGACTCGTTTATTATGTAGTCGCGGCATTGAAGCCAAGGCCTTGCTTGGCTTTAGTTGTCCCTCTGACCAAGTGCGGTTAGTGCATCCATAATTTATTCTCGCCGCCATGGACATGATATAAAATCAGTAAATTAGTGCCCCACACGCCGTGACTTCATATCAAGTCATGTCAAGTGATGTAAAGGCAACCTACGTGCTGTCAAGGTTCATTTTCAGTCTTTTGCTACAAACACTGGCGTGTGAGACACAACTTACGGAATCTACTGACGCGATGAAGAGGTTAAGAAAAGGATCTGTTGTATGTAGTTGTGACGTGTTCGAATAGACATTTGTTTTGTTTGTGTTCCACATTTTAAATATGTAATGTTTATTCGAATACTTCACAACTACGTACAATAGGTCCACTTCTTAAGTTTTTTACCTATAATACTCTGTATAACTAAACGTAGATTTCGATCATAATACCATGACGGCGGCAATCAAGCATAGTGCGTGCCCGATGGAAAGCTGACACCATAGCCTATGGACGTGTGCGACTCCAAAACAAACGAGTCCTTAAACGCGTTGCCTTTGATAGCAAGATGCAAATACAAATCGATTATATCAGTAATTGTTTAGTGTCTACTTGATCTTTTGCCTCCATTTGAACTAGTTTATAGAGAGGACCAGGTGTGCTAACAACAATTAGGGCGCAGTAAAGTCTACAAAAAAAAGCAAAATTAAACTTAAAAAACTTGAAAAACCACCAAGATTTTCATTTCAAAGTTAAATATCATAAAAACGGCTGAACCAATTTTTATAAAATATGTATAACATCCATCGCTGGAAAACCTACTTTCAAATAAACTGAACGCATTCAAAAAGGTTCACCCGTTTAAAAGCTACGTTGCCACTGACACACAAGTTAAACTTATAACACCCCGCTTTTGCGTTGCGCTTCGGGAGTTAACCAGATATTGATAGCGCCCGCGAAATCTGCTCATTCAATCTACAAATGGGCAATATTATAGAAAACCATGCATTTAGTTTATTGCTATACAAATAGGCAAATCGATTTAAACCAAGATGGTCTGAAGAAGGTGGCGCTTTTGGTGGCCAGCATGGTTTCGAGGTTTGTTTACTGATAGTCGTCTCGGTGGCAACAATTATTTTCGAAGCTATGCGGTCAAAATGCAAAATTTTACCGAGCCTTGACTTGTTACACGCAAGATAAGTTTGATGTAGCGTGGCGCGAAGAAGGAACTTCATCACCTTTTGAGCACCAAAGACTGCAAACCTTCCCATCGGAAATTTGTGCCAATTGACGTCCGTTCAAAATCTATGAAACTCCACTCCTAAAACCCTTTATGATGTTTTGGCATTATTACTTAGTTTAACTTTATTTTATGCCTCTGGCGTCAGAGGCACGGCATATTCCTTCGCCACCTGACGCTCAAAGATGGTGCAGATGGTCGTGCTAAGAATAGTCACAACATCATCCTGGAGACCGTAGCTGGCAGGTTTTTAGTGTATGGAACAAAGGCGTCAATATCAGAAGCCAAGATAATTTTCAATTAAACATCGAGAAATGTGGGAATAAAGTATTTTCTTACCCCCTTATTCATAAACGTCCATCAAGCCTCTATTAGTTAACAAGCCGCTAAAGTTGGTTTGTCCTTATCTGTCACTTTGACATTTATGTTTGTAAGAAAAGGACAAAACAACTTTTAGTTAACAGAGTTTATGAATAAGGGGGTTACTATGTTTGAATGCAGTGTGCAGACAGTATTTAGTTCTTTTACGTGGTTCCCAATCATCTGCCCATAATAAACTTTGCGTAAAGGCCTTCACCGCTATACCGTAATTTTGGAAATGTATTTATATTTTATAAGAGAAGCTCAGTTATACGACATTAAGCTGCCACGCTTATATAAACGAATCGATTGACGAGTCGTAGATGTCATGCCCATTTATAAGTCATTAGTGGGCCCAAGGCTGCTTTGCATTTGCGTTAGACCAAATTGGGAATATTTTATGGACGTATTAGCTTTTAACTTTTTTTTTTATAACAATTATACGAAAGCTTTAGCGATACGCACGCCATGGATATTTCTTTTTTTAACTTCTCGTGCTCGTAAAGTGTGTTATATTAAACTTATCAAGCGGGGGTAAAGTAGTAAATTTAACCCCTAGCGAAAAATATGAATACGTGAAACCTCGCGTTTTTTTAATAATTGAATGGTCTTTTTTTCTTTAAATTTCAAATGATCAAGACTGCCTGAAATTTATGAATTAGTAGATTGCTAGTTAAGGGTTGAAGGCCACTCAGCTCAAACGAGAGAGAGAGAGCGCCAATTAATAAGGCGGTTTCATCCGTCACTTTACTTTTCATTTCGAATACGAGGAATCGTGCAAAAATATTCTGAAGTGGTTATATTGAAAAAAAAACGAATGCTTACTTAATACTAATCTTTAAATTCGATTCCAGTAATGTCAGGAACTAATGAGTTGGTAGCGTTGATGGATAGGTACAAACCGGACATAATGGCTTTGAATGAAACTTGGCTGTGCGATGGGCAAGAACAGTTTGTACCTCCAATGCCTAACTACGTTTTAAAAAGTAACACACGGTCTAGCGGACAAAGAGGGGGAGGAGTAGGGTTTTATATTCGCAAGGGTCTTCGAGTAATTATAAAGGACAATCCCTCATCGCAATTGGAGCAAATGTGGTTGGAACTGAGAATAAAGGGAGTTGGAAGGTTCGCCATTGGTACGGCATACAGGCCGGAATCGACCTCGGTAGATAACGCTATTGACGCGCTCAGCGAGTCGATCGATAGTTTTGCCTCCTTTAATGGTATTTTCATACTTACCGATTTTAATGTAAACATTATGTTGCAAAATAGACTTAATACAAAAAAGTTATTAACATTTATGTCGCAAAGAAATTTGGAACAATTAGTTGAGGAGCCAACCAGGATAACGAACAACACTGTTTCTTTATTAGATTTGTTAATTACCGACAGTCCTAAAGTATGCAGATCAGTATTAGTACATCACAACCATAACATTAGCGATCATGCAATGGTGTTAGCAGAGCTCAAAATCGCAAAAACTAAACAGTTGCCCCAGTATATTTACAAGCGACACTTAGATAAAATCGATACAGATCAATTCAATATAGACCTCAATCGATTACCCTGGGTAGATATTATAAAACTAAAAGGGGTAAATGATAAAGTAAGGCTTTTTAACCGTTTGGTTACTACATTGTTCGATGCACATGCACCAGTGAGGCGGTTACGCATAAATAACAGGTCTTACCCATGGGTAACGGATAATATTAAACTCCTGATGAATTTGAGAGATTGTGCATCAGTCAAAGCCCGCAAGACCCTATCACAAGCACATAAGGACTACTATAAAATGCTACGCAATTATACCAATGGTGCCTTGGAGCGTGAGAAAACTGCCTATTTTACGTACTTTATTAATAAAAATAAAAACCACCCAAAACACATGTGGACACATCTTAAAAGCTGTTCGATAATGGGAGATAATGATAAGCCGCAATTACCGAAACATTTATGTAATCCCACACCGACAAAACAAATTGCGATTTCATTGTTTGTTGATTCATCGAACTAAAGGGGAAAAATGTGCGTCTTCCGGTGCTTACAGCAAAGCTTTCGGATTGGCCATTGATAAGTATAAGTATGTATGATATACACTGAAGATATGTTATTTAATTATTTCAGATGGCTTGCAAAGAGGCTATGGAGCTGTGGGGATATCGCATGGTGTACAACGCTACTCACATGGCCAGCAAGGAGTTCTATCCTCTAGAAAAATACTCAATTACACAGTGATATTACGAAACAAGTGATCAAAAGCGAGAATGAATGTGGCTATTCGATGTTGTTTGTATTTACAACTTGGTAATGTATATGTATTTATTTATCGAGCTGTTCAATCAGAAGTGGCAGTCATTTCATGCGCGTTATAACGAAATCAATCTCAGTCAGGTGTCTTCCTTAATTAACTCTATACCAATTACCAAGTGCTAGTATTTCTATAAGCGCACTTATGCAGTGTACGCTCTGATATTAATTTCCTGGTAACTATTTTTGTTATGTTGATGCAATTTTTGTAAAGAAGTGTTTTCATTGACATTATATTTATTTATTGGATACTGATTTAGTAGTAAGTTTAACACGGAATTATAATGGCAACTATTTTTGCCCCGAAATATTAATATCATTCCAGAGTGTTGCTATTGCAAATATGGACTGCTAGTTAGAAATCAACAAGTACCAATACCAATCTACCGGTATTACTGAATCTTCTAGAATAAATTGTGAAGTTAATTTATTATTTTTAGAGAATACCTTAGTTTACGGCCGACTGCCATCATGCCCGCCCAATGTATTAATAAAATTCACGGAATGGAAAAGGACCATGCGTAACGGCCCTGCCACGGCTTCGCGCGAATCGCGGCGCGCCAAGCGTTTTATCTTTTCATTGCACGGTGGAAACGCGCAACACCCTGCGGTTAGTTGGGATCACACGCAATGTATTAGGAAAACCGTTGTCGCTGTCGCCGCCACTCAAAGCCGTGGCCGGGCTAATACTTGTGAATCTAGCGGGTTACTATGTGGTATGATTTTTTTTCGTAAATTGTTGAAGCGGGCTTCGACAAGTTGAACATGCTTTGCTACGTATGGAACGTGCCGGTAACGCCATTCATACCTATATTTTGTGAAGACTGAATGCATTTCCAGCGTTTGTCCTTTCTCTTCCAAGTATTATACTAACAAGTTACTTATATAGCTCAGTAGAGTCTGCGCTTTAAATTCGATTCCAGTAATGTCATGAAGTAATGTTAGATGTAATTAGTGAGTTCAGGTTGTGTAAAACACCGCGGGTGTGTCGTTATATCCAAATGTAAAAGATGGACCATTTAAATTACGAGAGGTCAAAATTGCTTGATTAATGAATATGGTATTATATATAAGAGCAATGTATACAAATACATGTGTACGAGCAATTTTTGTCTCTTCTACTTAATGCATTTTAATTACGGATAAGCTTAGGCATTAGCACTCACGGAATTGACGAATTGTTAATGCTTCCAGTTTAGACATTGTATTATAGTCTAGAAACGCGTTAATCTACGAATAAGGGGCTCCGATAGCGCGGCCATTAACTATAGACAGGGGACGGGCGAGTGCGTTTTGCGTTCGCCTAGTGTGATACGTTTACATTTATATTGTGGCTTTCCAAACTAGAGAATATTCGGTAACACTACTCGAAACACCACCTCACAAGTGATTTTTATGGAACACTTGGTGTTATAGTCAATAATAACCACTTTATGAGGCACTCGCTTGCCCGAGTTGGAGCGAATAATCGAGAAAGCTGAATAATCTCCGTCCATGAGATAAATACGATCTTCGATATCAAACCCCGATATCTCAACTGAAGAGCGCGGCTCCGTGTAATAGGTACATGTAATACGACAAGGTATTTCAACGTTGTAAATCAAACATATTCACGATTAGAAGATTACTTAGACAGGGACGAAGTTATGCAAAAACGATAGAATCCACACGAGATCACCAATGAAATGTATAACTTTTGTTTAAGCAGAAGGTTCCAAATTAAAAATTTACATCGCGTGGGTTGGATCGTTTTCGCATAACTACGTCCAGGTTTATCACTTTAACAGGGTCACTCAAGCCATGAAGGTGACGCGACTTGGCGGTGAGTGACAAGTTTTATACAGGATGTTCGGCACATGGATCGTCAACATTTTTGGGATGCTGGTAGGGTAATTTGCTACCTTTCCACCTTTGGACCCAAGGTCCTAAGAGTCACGGTCGTGGAGGTGGGATCCATTTATTTGTTTTTCTAATTTACTCAAAATGTGTCAATCGAAGCCCCATGTTTTTTTGTCTTCTTTTAAATGCACATTTTATTTAATTGCCCCATTGTATTCTATGCCTGCTTAAGACATAGGCACTTTTTTTTTGTTAAACCCAAAATGAACACATGAGCACTTTTATTAACAAATAATGTTCGAAATCATCTCCACATCTAATTTGAATAAAAAAAGTAACGGCTATTGAGAGCTTCTTGTTAATTTAAAAAGTTCGTTGGTTTATAATTTTATATTAAGTAGCCGCGATTAGAATATGATTACAAGTGACAGTTTTCCCATATATGTACTTACGTCAAAGTGTTTATGAAATGACAGCTATTCCGATCGTAAACTAATACCGGTTTTTTAATAACGTTTGCATTTCAATAAATAAAAAATACACTCTGAAAAAGGTTTTAGTCAAAAGGGTGAAAGTCATCATACAAAAAAATATATGGGGATTCGAATGTCAGACTTTGGACAGTTTCGGAAAAAAAATTTAGGACTCAGGGTCAAGGGGTCAAGGGTTAGCAAATGACTACCAGTACCCGAAAACATTTTGACGGTCCATGTGCCGAACACCCTATATTTTATGTCAGAAACTTACAGGAGTTTTCTATATAAAATGCCAATGAGTTGCTTTTAAATCAATATAACACAGTTCGATTACGACGGTACCGTTGAGAGTAATATGAAGTTTATTTTTTGATGAAAAATTAAACCTGTCGTATCTTTGTTCAGGACGCTAACGAGTAACATGCGTCATTAGGTTCGCGGGTCGTTGTCCCATACGCCGGCAACTAGAACAAATTGAACTAAACGTAGTGAGAATTCATTAAGTGCACTTGTTTGTAAGATAGTCCTACTATAGGTTGTACGATTGAAACGTTGATATTATTACATTTGAATGTATTACTTTTCGTGAGCGTTTTTTGTTTGTTTGAAGTAGTAAAATAACGGTACTCATTTAATGGTATATCTTTAATACTATACGTACGATTTTGAAAATAGAATCAAATTAAGTAATCGGTTAGTTATTAAATAATAATCCTCACATAGTACGCGCAATATTACATTAGTATAACAATCGATTAGGTACTGAAATATAAGCATTTAAAAGTATTGGCTACGAATATTCTGCAAAGACTCATCTTTACGTAATAATGTATGAATAATGATTAATAGCATAGGGATTTTGAAACTCAGTTGATTACAAGGCCTTAAGTCCATTTATTAAAAGTGCTTGTGTTCTTAATATAGTCCAGAGGCAGAAAGCAAAATAATTGTCAGCTTAATCCAGATTCACGTCTGTCGAGTCACTTCTTGGTTTAACTCAGCGCGCGGCAGCACATGTGCATGCCAGAGCAAGCTGAAGCTGCTAATGTTATAAGTAGCGGAAAACCTGGCGTAGTGTTTACCGCGCACGCTTTTCATGCACGCAGAAAGGCTCGAACCACTTACATTTACAACCCGTCGTTTTTTTGTTTGCTTGTGAATTTTGCTAGACATAACTAAATTGTATGGTGTCGCGTAACCCTTGCGATCTGACCCAATGTCAGTGTAAGTTCGGGTGTTGGAAGTATTAAGCACTTTTAATAAATAGATTATAGTGATAATAGATTTAGTGCATTTTATACATGTAAATGAAAAGGCCGGCTTAGTTACTTTTAGCGAACAATTATTCTTAATTAATTTACATAATATTATACTCTGTACTCGAAGAAATAAAATAATGATTAATAATAGTAAAGGGTTTGATCAGAAAATTATCTTAAGTAGTGAATAATTATTTTATTTCCGTTCAGGTGTACTGACGTTTTGTATAAATATATTCACGTCAAATTTTATAAACGTCCGTTGTTGGTAACTAATGATAACTAACTGAACTACTTAAGAGTTTATACGAGTAAGGTGGTACACACTTGTACTACGTTGTTTAATGATTTCACGTCTATCGTGTAACAGACGGCGGCTATGATGTGAAGGGAGGGGCAACGGGGCCAGGGCTCGGAACCAGTGTCAAAAAAACCGTTTAATGTTGCTCGTAAACCGTTATCATTCTGTTCTTTCATATACCGGTTCATCGAACCACCACCACCATGCCAGCCAAAGGACGTCCACTGCTGGACATATGCCTCCCCCTAATTCACGGTTCATCGAACAATACGGTTAATAAAAGAACGAAATCATTTCGATAATTGGTATAAAAGAAAACAAAACGGTGCTATAAACTTTATTTAACCGGTATCCCAGATGATATCACCCTGCCGGTTCCAAGCGACTGTTTGCGAGTTTGACTAAACTCGGGCATCCATTTCCAGGAAGGAAGTCCATTATATCTTTGTCGTATTAAAACAGGTTAATACCGATCAACATACATGACCGAAATCTGCCAAAAAAGGTTTTTATGTATAAACCGGTAACCTTAACCAAAAACGCTATTTGTTTCGGCCTGGGGTCAATGGCGGCACCGGCCAAAACTGGTAAAAAACATGTATCCGACCCCTGAGGTCCCTGCCCCCCGCTACCGCGCCTTTTTCACTAAGCGGTAGCCGTCTGGAACACACGGAAGTATTAAACCACTCGAAACGGATATTTATAAGACTCGACATTTATTTTTATTTATTTATTTTTATTAAAAGACATGTTTGACATATTAAATTTCTTATACTAAGGGTAAACATGCAATATCTCTGTAAGACCCCGTCCGCACTTGTCGGCTTTCGGGCCCGGATCTTTATCGGGTGTTTGCGCCTCATAGAAATTGGTGGCAAGTGTGAATAGCTTCAAATAAAATGTTCCGTTATAAAATCTGGGCCCGCCAACAGCCGACAAGTGGGGACGGGGGGGTTAAGCTAAGTTCAATAAAGATCTACAACTATACCAGATTGCTGATGTTAAACTGTACTGATAATTTTATACAAGTTTTTTTGTTTATCCATACTTAATTAGCGAAACCGGACAGTTGCATATATGTAGTGGTATTGGTTGATTACAGGAATCTCAAATGTCAAATTTTATATTCCTTGTACTGAGCAAATAAATGAGGTTTGTAATATTTAAGCAAAAAGTTTACTTATGCATAATAGTTGATTGTATGCCTGTGTAGCAATACTATTATATGCAATACTATGGTCTCGACGTCTCTACACCAAAGCATAATTATGGAAGCTTTTCCGAGTATGGAGGTCAGGTTCACAAAACTACTAGTTATAATTTTACATGTTTAAACTATATTGTATATGTAGTCCACTTCGGTTCCGATTACGGCGGCCCTAGCCATTACGGATTCTTCCTTCCGTGAGCTCTAATATGGCTCGCTAGGACAAATTTGGTCTTAAAGACCCTATGGCATTCCTGACAGTAAAGTTGCCCTGCTGAGTTGTATGATTTGGATGGCTGGTTGCAGGGCTAGGGTCTAATACTGAGTCGGTCGACAAATGAGACTAGCCATTTGAGCGTTGTTACAAGTTTTTTGGTAATGGTCGCGCACGGTACGGTTTCAGAGGAAAGGGATTTCCTCCCATCGAACGCTTCGGTTGAGGAATGAGCAGAGGTTTTCCCGGGAGAATACACTGTGGGGTTCTTCAAGTAAGGGGGTGTATACATCTTTAAAAAACTTTCTTAGACTTGCGAAATTATTACTTGTAGTGTCGTGAAACCAGACGATGTGATTCGTTTAGATCTTTAACCAGTCTGCTCAAGTATCTAAGAAGCAATGTAAAATGGTATTTATTATAAAGTGTATAATGTTAATTTTTAATTTGTCAATGATTATAAACTTGCTTGATGGCAGCTTAAATTAAATTTACAATGGGCAAGTCTAGAGGTACAATCAGCTGCGGAGAAACGTGACCCACCCTGATTATAAGTTACTATGCACGGAGTCAGGTTTCTCGGCATCTGACTGTGAATGTACAATAAACACTAGTTATACAAACATGATAAAATCTGATGGATTACATTCTGTTCGTGCAATACGCAGGCAAGGCTAGACGTTTAGTATTTATGTCGTCAGTGCTGCAACTTGTTTCGTAGACTAGGCACGTCGCGATGCGTACTGACATGACATCGTGGTACTCGTACTGATAGTGTATGTACTACTATATTGACGGAAGATAATACTTATCACAAACTGTCATTACGGAATCCAGAACTCTAGAATGCAGTGATAAATATTGTCATCTACCAATACACTAAATCAAGGCAACCTAGATTTCTGGATTCTTCTTTTCTGTTTCTAATTAGACGATTAATAATATCAAGTCATATAACAGTCAGTCGATTTACTGTAAGTCTAGCCTTAGCCTTCGCCTTAGGAAAAATACAGGCACGCAATAAGTTTCCTGAGAAATGTCAATACATTGTTATTTAGCAATACGCTAGTAATCAGTAGTAATTAACCCCTTTTCAGGCCCGGTGTTGAAAAATTACTATCAAAATTTAATTTTACGGAATCAAATTAGAAGTATACAGGCTGTACGTGATGCGATATAGCGCCTATGCCTGAAAAAGGGGTCTGGGTCGTTATTAGTACTAAATGACACAAGTTAGCTCGACAACCGTACAGATAGGGTCAATAAACTTATGGTTATAGGTACGAAATTTAGCTGAAATAACGAATAACTAATTAGCTCGTTTAGAATCGAGAGTTAAACCGAACAACTAAAGTGGTGTGTACCACACACTTATAGTTTTTTTTATTATGTTTGTCATGCCTATCTTATACGTTATTCAGAGGCACAAACAATACGTTTATAGTTTACATATTAAATCGTCTAATACCTTCTGCAATTTTGTATTAGGATTGAACAAGTGTTCATGCTATTTGAGAAAGTTTGTCAGGATTTTTAAAGTTTATGCGCTATTTCAGTTATTACTTTTAAAGAGCCGTTTCACTTTCTGCGACATTTTGCTGTTAGTGTCGTAAAAACGAAGAGACAATATTTCGCTTACGCACTGCCCTCTAAGAGATGTGAATGTGTTTACGAAGTAATACAACAAAGTCAATAAAAACCCATCAATTACTAATTAAGAGAACATGCTTCCTAATAGATCTGACAATATAATAAAATATTCTGTTATGCCTTAACGAAATACTGGTAGTGATATAGTTAAGATATTCCTATTGAATTGCATGTTAGGAAGTGTTATACACACATAATAATTATTTAGTAACGCCATTCTGGAAGGCTGGCTGGCACCAGTGTAGATTTTTTATCATATCATTAGCATATCATAAGGTATTGATTATACACGGAATGAGTGAGCTGATCACGATAAACTTTCGCTTGCGCTCATTTTAAGGAATTTATTCCGTAAGCTTGTCTACGCTTAGATTGGCTAATACGTTGATATTGAATGCTCCTCAGTTAATAAACGATGTTATATTTTGTTATGTTTTAAAATTTTAATAGGCTAATGTGAAATAATTTACATTTTGTAATAGAACAGCACATACTTACCTGCTCGAAATTGAGAGTGAACACCTTTATTGGTGAGAATTGCTTATTAATTTAAGATTCACAATCAGCAATAAAATTAACGAAAAGTTCAGCCCATTTGATTGAAAGTGGTAGAATTTAAGGGTAGCCTTATTAGAGTAAGAGTTAATCGAGTGAAATGTTAAAGTTATACTCAGTAGGTAGGTAGGTATAGCACGGCTGCATTACTCATTGCGAATATTGTATTATCTTTTATGTTAAGTTTATAAGTTACAATAAATTTGATGAGCCGTTAGTCTGTTTTATTGTGCTCACTTAGTTTCTTTTCCTATGGCTACAAAAGAGTTGTAATTGGGTAATATTTATCGATTCCTCTTTAGGCAAATTAGCTAATTACATAATATATTCAGTATGAACCAGTGAATAGATCACAGACAGAACTTTAAAACTTTACAAAAAATCGACTCCGTAACTATATACAAATAACGTTATAAGTGTTTTATTATAATTTGATCTTAACTTGATGAAAATGTAGCTTGTCAAAGTTCTTAATTATATGGATACCTCTATAAATGCGCCTCAAATGTCGTTTTTAGTCAAACGATTTGATTGACAAATAATAATATATGAACCGTATGAACCATACATGAAAATAGCTATATTTGAAGGCCTGATCAAGTGATCACATATAGGAAAGTTGGGAATGAAGTGCTGGTATATCGGCAGAGGGGTGTATAATGTAGGTATAAGCTAAGGCAGTAAGGGAAAATCTGATTTCTATTATACAATGCGCCTCGTGATTCGTGAATCCTAAGAACAAATATCCATATCTCTTATGGTTTCCGATCTTTCCTGTCTGCCCCATTTAGAAATACCCACTGTATAATTTAAAAGTAACAAAGTTTTTTTAACTTATTTTATAGAAGTAGGTACCTTCATGCCTATGTAATTTATTAAGTTTCTTCAGTATATCTTGACGAACGCTGTAAACATGACGACGATGACCACTCCCACCGCCATAAGTGCCATAGAGAGGTTGAAAATGTCCCCCGTGACGTTGTACCCTGGCCCGGCCACCGCGGAATTGAAGACTGGTCTGTTGCTGTAGGATGGTTGAAAATCTACAAATTTTAAAGTATTGTCACGGACTTTCATTGATGAGAATGATGAGCCACTTAAGAGCTCCTTAATTTTGCTGCTCAATCCCTATTGCGTTATCATGCAACCATGGCGATTGTGGATTAAACGTTCCCCTAGTCTCAGTAGTACGATTATTTAGTCCGACGATCGGACTAATGATACTTTATTGTCTCAGTAGTCCGATGCTATAGAAAATTGGACTGCTGAGAATATATTTGGGGCTATTCCCACCTGCCACCAAGTACAACTTCATCCTCTCACCATGTTATGTTAGTAATTTGTTCAATTTGTATTTGATTGAAACCGAACCAAACCTCAGTCAAGAGTGAATAAAAAGGCTTGACATTTTACGAAGCTCTCCCGATTAGACACGATCATGGACACGATACATGGCGAGTGGATTGGCCACGGAACGGATGGGCTTTGACAATTTGCTCACTCCGGACATCAGACGTCAGATAAACGACTGATTGTAAGGTTTTATTGGTTATTATCGATTTATACTTGCGGATCGATTTTGAGTTGCGGATATTTACTCTTAGATTAGAACGACTGATTTAAGTTAAAAACTTCCTCTCAATACTGTATTTCACTGATAGTCAAATCAGCAACTTACGAAACGTCAAAAACGCTCGGTTAGTATAAAGTTTGTTGGGAAATGTGCCTAATGACGTCACTGTTTTCTATGGTCAATCTGCGTCCTTTATTAATAAACAATAAAATTGTATAAATGAGCTGAAGAAGTTTGATTGTCTCCGAGAATATTCGTATGATTTGTTTATTGGTAACGTAAAAAATATGTTTTTTAGTGTTGTGAAATTTGCATACGTAGTCATTAAAATATTGTATTTAACTTCCGGTTCCTATTATTATCCTATTGGCCGGAGAGAACGGAAACGTGTGATTGCTGCCGTTACTAAGCTGTCGCTCCTATCAACTTGTAAATACTTTACAGTGCGCATGATCGTATTATGGTGGTAATATGTACAGATGTAAAAATGTTTCACTTTGACATTTGACACAACAATAAAGTTCCATAATAATGGATATGAAAACGTCACTAATACAATCATTGATTTGACAGTTCGGGTGCCATCGTATTCCGATTTAGATCCGAGTTTTCCCGAAAGAAAACCATTTTCCACTACATCGAGTCTACTCCGAACTTCGAAAATCAAACTTCGTATCGTGCCGTCCCTTTCACAATATGACGGAAAGGGACGGGACGATACGAAGTTCGGAGTAGGCCCTCTGTACCGAGGTTGAATCGATGACGGATTTTTGTTAAGATAAATTCTCTGAATTGGTTCGATATTGACAGATAAAGAACCGTATTTGACCAGCAACCTCTACTATATTTTTTTTTTCGAAAAAATAAGCACAAACTAACACTTGCGTTGAGTATCAATTTGTATGGCAAAAAATAAGTTATCATCAAAGGCCGCCAGACTAAACACACACGCGTTCATTTGTGTTTGTTTGGAAAAAATATATACTAGAGAAGGGTATAGGTATAGTACATTACTACAGAGGCCGGGACGAAAGGGGTTGCCGGCCGAAGACATATAGATCTGAGGCGGGCAACCCCATATTTCCCGCCGAGGTATATATGTATGGTGCTTTTCTCAAACATGCAATGAAATAAACAACAAAAAAATCAAAGTTATATTTTTAATACGCATAGTGGCAGAATGTCATGATACCTGTGCCACAAATTTACGTGGAATGAAAATAAAAAACCGGCCAAGAGCGTGTCGGGCCACGCTCAGTGTAGGGTTCCGTAGTTTTCCGTCCGTCACATTAAGTTGACATATAAAGTACAGAAACACAAAACCTTACCTAATGTATGGGCGCACCTGCTCAGACCCCATTAAATCAGGAAAAATCTTAACACCGCCATGTAGAAATGAGCGTTCCACGTACAGCGACATCTATCGGCAAATTAAGTAAACTATTGCGCGCGAGCTTAAAGTATGGAAGATGATTTTTATGGAATAATTCTTTATTGCGTGAACCGATTTTCACCGGTTTTACTTTATTTGAAAGCACGTCATTTCATTGTGATTTTGTAGAAATGACAGGTACAATAAACACCTGTTTATACGGTTAAATTACAAACTTAGTTCAGAAATTATTTTTGTAATTTTTTCAAAAACTATTCAACCTATCAAGTTCATAATAATTTTCCTACAAAGTTTTTATAAAGTTCTACTTTTGAGATTTTTTTCATATTTTTAAAACTTATGGTTCAAAAGTTAGAGGGGGGGGGGGGGGACACATTTTTTTTTACTTCTGGAGCGATTATTTCCGAAAATATTAACATTATCAAAAAATGATTTTAGTAAACCCCTATTTATTTTTAAATACCTATCTAACAATATATCACACGTTAGGGTTAAAATGAAAAAAAAAACTCCCCACTTTACGTATAGGGGAGGTACCCTAATAAAATATTTTTTTCCACTTTTTATTTTACCACTTTGTCGGCGTAATTGATATACATATTAGTACCAAATTTCAGCTTTCTAGTGCTAACGGTCACTGAGATTATCCGCGGACGGACGGACAGACGGACGGACAGACATGGCGAAACTATAAGGGTTCCTAGTTGACTACGGAACCCTAAAAAAGAGGACATTGGCGCCTAGGCCTGCAAGCTTTGTATGAAATTCCATTAACGACATCTTGTCCTAGCCGCACCTGAAACGTCATACTTCGCAGCCTATTATAAGGAACATAACATCAATATTTCATTGCATGTTTGAGAAAAAAAACTTAAGAAGATGACATGTTGTAAGTAGTTGTAGCGTTTTCGAATAGGCGTTTGTTTTGTTTGTGTTGCACATACAACTACATACAACAGGTCATCTTTTTAAGTTTTTTACCTGTACAGAGAGCAGTAAGTAGTTAACATGATATTAAGCGACAAAATTACAAATTCTTTAAGTGGCTCATCAGTTATCAATTTCCCGATTGCGATTTTTTTAAGTGACTGTACAAACTAACTTTAAAGACGCCTTTGGACTTTTTTGCTTTTGCTTGCTTAACGAAGTAGCACGGAACATCAAAAATATCTGAATATGCACTCTAACCCTTTAATAATAGAGTTGTGTTCAGATATTTTTAAATGCCTTAGTTCGTTCCAATAAATCTGATAGCGCCTTACACGTACATCATGCCTGAAAGTTCTCACTGGTTTTCATGCACCGCTGCTCTCGTCGCTTATCCAATAGACACGGAATTACATCTTTATACTTTCTATGCGCATAAACGAAGAAAGGAACATTATGGTAAACAATTTGTCATTAGATAAGAACATACCTCCCGCTGCTTCAGATAAACTCCTTACCCCTATCATGCTTGCGGCTATTTATATCCGATCTTTGTTAGGCAGCGATGACAAACTCTTGTCAGTCCTACCAGCTGAGTATGATAACGTAATGTTATTGTGTGTAATACAACCAGCTGCTTCAAATATAAAGCCAAGCTCCACTGACGCAGAGAATTTCCATTCCATTGTGACTTATCAACGTTATCTACGACAAATATACTGTTGAGTACGAGTACTTTATGCGACGGTTTCAGTGAACGATAGGGCTAGATAGCATTTAATTGGTGAAATGATTTCAAGCTAAATCAAAAGGCGCGTGTGACAAAACAAACCGACACCGGGTAGCACAATGGCGTTCGCGTTTTTTAGGGTTCCCCAGTCAACTTAGTAGTCTGTTTGCCTGTCTGTCCGTCTGTCTGTCCGAGGCTTTACTCTGTGATTTTTAGTGCCAGAAAACTGCAATTTGGTATGGATATGTAAATGAATAAAACTGACAAAGTAGATCTCCCCTACACGTAAAGTGGGTTTTTTTTTGGTTTCAAGTTTCAACCCTATAGTGTGGGGTGTTGTTGGATAGGTCTTTCAAAATGAACAGAGAAACATTTTTTGATAAAGTTAATGTTGTCGGAAATATATTCACTCCAAAAGAAAAAATGTGCCTCCTGTCTAACTTTTAAACTATGGGTCCAAAAATTATGAAAAAAATCATGAAAGTGAAGCCTAATAAAGACTTAACGAAAACTATAGCGGACATGATAGCAGTCGTTAAGCCTTGAGAACTTCTAACAATCGAGTTGCGCACTCACTTGACAAACCTAATCCCAGTAGCTTCTAGTTTCCCTCTTGGGTTGGAAGGTCAGATGGCAGTCGCTTTCGTAAAAAACTAGTGCCTACGCCAATTCTTGGGATTAGGTAGCGGACCCCGAGCATCCAGCAGGATGCAACTGTACTGGGAATAACGCTAGGATGATGATGATGATGATGATGTTTGTCATGTCGATATCTAATTGTAATAAAAAGAAAACGAAATCTTCTTTTCCCCATCTCTGCTGGGTTATAGGGTTCTAAACAACTCCCTTCATCCCTACGGTCTTGGACAGTCTTGTTTACTTCTTTCCATTTCATCCCCAGAGAACCCAACTCTTACCTAATTAATAAATATTGGGGGACAATCTTTACACAAATCGACCTAGTCCAACTAAGCAAAGCTTGTACTTTGGGTAGTAGGCGACGATATACATACTAAAAAAGTAAAAGTAAAAAGTCATCATTATCATCATGTCATCCGAAAGACATCCACTGCTGGACATAGGCCTCCCCCAAAGACTTCCACAATGACCGGTCCTGCGCCACCCGCATCCAGCGGACACCCGCGACCTTCACCAGGTCATCGGTCCACCGTGTGGGGGGCCTGCCCACGCTACGCCTTCCGGTACGTGGTCGCCACTCGAGAACCTTTCCGCCCACTGCCACTTAAGTTTAGCAATTCGGAGGGCTATATCGGTCACTTTAGTTCTGCTGCGGATGGCCTCATTCCTGATGCGATCACGCAGAGAAACTCCTAACATAGCTCTCTCCATTGCTCTTTGGGTGACTTTGAGCCTTCTTATGAGGCCCATAGTAAGCGACCACGTTTCAGTGCCATATGTCATCACTGGCAACACACACTGGTCAAAGACTTTTGTCTTGAGACACTGCGGAATATTGGACGAAAAGATGTGCCGTAGCTTCCTGAATGCTGCGCAGCCGAGTCGGATTCGACGATTAACCTCTTTCTCGAAGTTGGACCTACCTATATAACTGGACAGTCTGTCCTAGGTATATGTAATCGGCTACAACTTCGAGCATAAAGTGTCCGATTGTTAAGGGAGTTGGTGCGACATGGACATTTGACATGATCTTCGTCTTGTCCATGTTCATCCTTAGACCAACTCGCTCGGAGGCTTTACTGAGGTCATTGAGCATTGTACTTAAATCCTCCATGGTCTCAGGCAAGACTACTATATCGTCAGCAAACCGAAGGTGAGTGAGGTAGTCGCCGTTTATGTTGATGCCTAGCCTTCTCCAGTCGAGAGTCTTGAAAACATCCTCCAGTGCAGCAGAGAACAGTTTAAGAGAAATAACATCTCCTTGCCTGACTCCCCGCTGCAACGGAATAGGCTTTGAGTTCTGGTCCTGGAGTCGGACTGACATAGTGGCGTTCTTGTACAAAGTTTTCAGCACTTCGATATACCGGTAGTCCACTTGGCACCGTTGGAGAGATTGTAGTACAGTCCACGTTTCAATCGAATCGAAGGCTTTCTCGTAGTCCACGAACGCTAAACAGAGGGGCAGGTTATACTCCTCAGTCTTCTGTATAACCTGACGGAGCGTATGGATGTGGTCTACGGTGCTAAAGCCTCTTCGGAAACCGGCTTGTTCGAAAGGCTGGAAGTCATCTAGCCTGCGTGCGAGACGGTTCGTAATGACTCTTGAAAACAGCTTATAGACATGGCTCAGAAGTCAGATGGGTCGGTAGTTCTTCAGTAAGGAGTTGTCACCCTTTTTGAAGAACAGCACCACCACACCTCTGTTCCATGCCTTTGGAGTTTTCCCTTCCAGTAAGACGGAGTCGAACAACTTCTGAAGGGCCCTAAGGACCGGTTTTCCACCCACCTTCAGGAGTTCAGCTGTAATTCCGTCTTCACCGGGTGCCCTGTTGTTCTTCAGCTGCTTAAGAGCCATTCTAATCTCGTACAGGCTGATGTCCGGAATATCTTCGGTATAGTGCCGGGTTAATCTAGCTCTAGGGTCTTCCGCCAGGCCAACTTCGGGTCTGCTAGTTGACGTGTATAGCTGTCCATAAAAGCACTCTATCTCACTCAGACTCAGTTTCGTCCAAACCTGAGCAGGTTTGGACGAAACGATTCTACCATCCTCAGTTTTTAATCTGGCGAGCTGGCTCTGCCCAATACGAATAGACAGATCTCTTGAGAAAACTTTAGAGCCCTTATTCTGCTCGATGGCCTCTTCAATACGATTTGTATTGGATTTGTGCAGATCGCGGGTAAGGGACTTAGAGATCTGTTTATTGAGCTGCCTGTATAATTTTGCATCGGCTGAAGACTGCAGAATCATCTCATTCCTTTCCTCGATGAGCCTCTGAGTGGAGATAGAGATCCTTTTGGCTCTTTGAGTTCGTTGAGCCTTAAAGAACTTAGACCCAATGCTATGGACAGCTTCCACAAACCCGTCGTTGAATTCTTCCACATCGCCGCCTAGACAATCGAAACGGTTTTGGAGTTCCAGCTGAAAGCTCTCGGGGTTTTGGATTTGGACTGCTGCTGGACGGAGCGTGGACTTCATCAGTCGAGAGCGTTCTAGCTTGACGCATATATTCAATGTGCCCCTTACCAGACGATGATCACTTCCGGTTTTAACCGTACTGATCACAGAGACATCATTGAATATATGCCTCTTTGTCGACATGATGAAGTCAATCTCTTACTTACATACAGGGTTATCGTGTCCTCCCCCTCTCTTCGGACTTCAGATAAACCTACTATATCCCAACGCAACTTGCTCAATCCTTTCTCCAGTTCCGCTATCCTTTCGTCGGTCCGCAGTGTTCGTGTGTTGTATGTTGCCAGGGCCAGAAGTCGTCTGTGGTAGTAGCCGGATCTTAACCGGAGATTCTTCGCACCCCTGACCCCGCTAGTACCCTGGCCGCTACCAGAACCAGAGTACCTGGGGTCGCCGGAACCTCGGGGCCGTGGCCTGTTTGTGTATGTCATGAGGGGTAATTGCCATAATCGCCACGCTTGGCATGCGGGTTGGCGATCGCAGTATCTCCACCGCACTCCAGGGATGCTGCTGCCCATCCTCCGGTGGTCTTGGTCGTAGTTTTAGGACATACCCGGGTCCAAATAACAATGCTACAGTAGAAAATATATTTTCGCGATAGATTATCCATGCAGGACGCTATCACTGCCAAACATCCCTATCCATGATGTAATCGTTTATCTTATAATATGCTCTTGAGTGTTTGTTTTACTACAGTTTTGAATTTAGAATTGCTAAGTTCAGTAATTTGTTTAGGAATTTTATTGTAGAATTTGATACAATTTCCAAAGAACGACTTTTTCGCCTTTACTAGTCTATAGAAGGTTATTTTGAGTTTCCCAGTATTTCTCGTGGCTATTGGTTTATCAGCGTTCGTTGGAAAATTGCCCAAATTCTTCCTAACATACATTATTATTTCAAATATGTATAGGGACGGCAGGGTTAGAATATCTATTTCGTTGAAAAATTCTCTTAATGAATCACGCGACCCCAAGTTATAAATTGCTCGGATAGCCCTTTTTTGCAAAATAAAAACCGTTTCAATATCTGCAGCTGATCCCTATAAGATAAGACCATAAGTAATTATTCTATTAAAATAAGCAAAGTAAAATAACACCGTTGCCACATTGGTAAGCTGCCTTATTCTCCTGACTGCAAATGCAGCAGAGCTCAACCTACTTCCTATCGCTGTTATATGGGAACCCCACTGCAATTTTGAGTCCAATGTAATAATACCTAAGAATACAGTAGAAGTAACAAATTCAAATGTTTGACCATTAAGTTTAATATTTGTATCTAAGTTTCTGTTTGATGAGTTCGCTAGAGAGAATTTCATACATTTCGTTTTTTTCGGGTTCAACACTAAGTTATTGGCAGCAAACCAGTCAGATATCATGGAGAGGGTATTATTTGGTTCAATGAGTTCAGTATCTCTCTTATTTACCTTGAACAGTAATGAGGTGTCGTCTGCGAACATTATAATGCCTGATCGTCGGCTTACCATTTATGGCAGATCATTTACATAAACAAGGAACAGGAACGGACCTAGAATAGACCCCTGACATTTCTACCACTGTCTCTGACGAAATGGCTTTATTTATCGCTACCTTTTGATTTCTCTTTGTTAAATATGACTTAGATCTCATGAAGCCATTTCGTCAGAGACAGTGGTAGAGATGGGAGTACCTCAGGGGTCTATTCTTATAGAGATAAGATAAATATTAAATACATAGAAAACATCAAAGACTCAGGAACAACAATTCGTGCTCATTACACATATAAAGCCCTGACCGGTATTCGAATCCGGGACCTTGGCCTTCGTAGGCAGGATCACTACTAACTAAGCCAAAGTGCTCGTCAAATCAAATATCAATAAGTAGTAAAATTTTATATGACAAGAAGGTGCTGTTGATCGCGTAAGATATCTTGGGCTATACCTAAAGAGCTTTACTAAGGTTAACAACACTTAACGTGTTAATACTTAGGTAATACTTACCTACTATAAGTCTCTAAAAATTTAGTCTAAACTTAGTTAACCGCTCGTCAACTTAAGACGCGTCCCGGCATAAGGGTAAAACGTGAGTGAAAGCACTCACGCAGCGCGGGCGGTGGAGCGTGCAATCGTGCATAAACCTAGTTAATTCACATGAAAAACGCTTTTTCAATGTACCAAACCCTAACTCCTTTCCCCTTAACAATAAAGTCGTGTTCATATGTTAAATGTATGAGCGCTTAATCCGCTCCACTACATTGTTTTTTTTTTAAACATAGGTAGGTTACTTACTGCAATAAGTGAAATTAGTACAATATTATCGACAGATATCCTACGCCCCTTCGGAAATGGAGAAACGTGGGCGATAATGATTGAAAAATACTCTAAATGGGAAATAAGAGACTATATCTTGTTGCTGCTAGATAAAGAAAGCCAAACTTCCGTTTCCGTTTTCTAGAAAGCGGAAGCTAGGAAGCTTTACGTGTTACGTCGGACAAAAGCGATCAAGTCTATTATGGACGTTTTGGGTTAATCGCCGCCTACGTCTGCCGAAGATTTCCTGTATGACTACAGTACTTGTGGGGTTCTTCAAGAAAGGAGTGAATACATTTTAAGGGGCTGGCAAATGCGTATCTGTCTCAGGAACTTCAAGCATCCGTCCATATTTGCGGTAATATGCACCATACCGGCCATATCTTTTGTGTTAAATGAGAAGTTTGATTTTTTCAAACTAAATTTATGATTTGATTATGGACCGTACCTAACGTACCAACGTTACCATCACGATGTGTTCCTGAGGAAGAGGTTGACTGACAGACAGACAACAGACGGACAACGAAGTGATTCCATGAGGTTTGTTCGTCCTTTTGGGGTATGGAACTCTTCAAATAAATTGCCGTGCGTATTTCCGCATTTTGTTCATAAATAGGATTATCGTTTCAAACCCTTTTAGCCTTCACGCCTACGTGTGTTATGCTCCACGATACTGGAAAGCCTCGCTTGTACTGCTAAGGTACTATTAGGGGATCTTAGGGGTTGTAGCTGTAATGAAATACTTTACGACTTTATAAAATACTATTGTATTTCTTACTGCTCTGAAATACGATTACAATAATACAGTTAAATAACACGTGTGACTCCAATCGAGTCCAGATGAGGAATCAACTGGAAAACCAACTGTTTTCCAAGGAATGCTGCTTGACAGGCAGTCTAGAAATTATTCAAAATATGTAGAATTGTATACATTATGGTACTAGTTCCACATGGCCAGTCTCATAATGTATCAACCTCTACATTCTCCGTCCTTCCCGGGGTGAAGAATGTAGGCAAGGACTGTTGGAGTATAACGCTGGCCATCTATAAGATAAGACATTCAATACTTTAGGTATTTTTGAATGGTCTTTCATTCGGTTTTTGATATTCATAACATACCTATGTCATGCATTGTTTTTAGAAAATAATAATATATTTGCATTTATTTCCATTGTACCCGTGTGCTAATTTCATACACTTCTAATAGGTCATGTGTCATGTGCCTTATCACGGACATGTGAATTATTGTAAAAAATTTTACTATTTTGTTCGAAATATGGGTGAGTATTCTAACTCGGTAGTTAAGATGGAGAAGCTAAAAGGTACCATCAATTATCGTGACTGGGCATTCCAAATGCAGAGTATTCTCATATTTGAAAACTTATGGCATTGTGTTACCGGAAATCCTGAACCCGCAGAACCAGGTACGAGTACTGATAGTACGAGTAAAAGCGCTGTAGAACAAACCCGTAAAGAGGAGAAGGCTAAAGCGCGGCTTTGTTTAAGCGTAGAAAAGTCGTGTTATCCACACATTGTGCAGGCGAAGACTGCAAAGGATGTATGGGATGCCCTAAGACAGGCATACGACGATTCTGGTTTGCACAAGAGACTGACATGTTTACGTACTTTATGTTCAATTAAGCTAGAACAGTTCGATAGCATGGAGATATACGTTAATGAGAACTTATCGCTTGACCAGTCATTTGCGTAGCATTAAGAAGCCTCTTGACGATGAATTTCTGGCTGCTATTATGCTTCAAGGGTTGCCTCAAGAGCATGAGCCCATGATTATGGCTCTGGAGCACTCAAGCATGGACATAACAACAGATATGGTAAAAACCAAACTTCTGCAAGACAAGCGATGGACAGGGAGTACTGGTATTAGCAACGACTGCTTGTTTACACGGAATCGTGATAGTAACAACACCAGTTCCCGCGGTGCAAAGAATAATGCTCCAAGTACATCGAAACACACTAACTCCTCGTCGAACACGATGAAGCTGTGGTGTTGGAAGTGTTGATCGAAAGGTCACGTCAAGAAGGACTGTCCTCAACTGGATCCTAAAGTATCGACGTCCATCGTGTTATCTGCACTTAACACTGACAGTTCTTGGATTATTGATTCGGGTGCTACGGATAACATGTCAGGATGTCGAGAATGGTTTAAATCTCTCGATGAGTCGTCGACGAAAGAGGTTTGTGTTGCTAACGGCAAGAAGTTAGTAGTAAGTGGTAAAGGTGACGTACATTTTAGGGTTAACTATCGTGGTAGTGCGATAGAAATAACTTTAAAAGATGTAATGTTTGTACCGGACCTTACTGTAAATTTGATATCTGTGTCTACTCTTGCTGCTAAAGGATTTAAGTTTAGTTTTTCTAATACTGGATGTGACATTCTTAAAGCTGGAAAAGTAGTTTTATATGCTAGGAAAGCTGGGAGAGTTTACAGACTTCAAACTGTTGGTCGAGTCCATCTGACAACGTCATCTACGTCTAAGGATATGATGTTATGGCATCAACAATTAGGACATCTTAATTTTGATAGCTTGGCATCACTTAGGAAGGTTGCTAATGATATTGATTTTCAGGGTACGACTCGGAACAAAGTTTGTGATGTGTGTCTTAAGGGTAAGCAATCACGTGCTCCCTTTGTGACTAATCATAGTAAGCACAGCACGGCAGACGCACGGCTGGCGCTTATACATAGTGACGTCATGGGGCCGATGCCGATCATTTCTCTCGGAGGCAAGCGCTACGTCCTCACGTGCCTAGACGACTACTCCAGGAAGGTGTTCGTCTACCCTATTGCGAAGAAGAGTGATGTGTGTAAGTACACTAATGAATTTATTAGGCTAGTTGAAAACCAATGTAGTGCTACGGTGAAAGTACTGAGAACAGATAATGGCTCGGAGTACGTCAACGCTAAGTTGACCAACTTTCTTAAAACGAAAGGCATTGTTCATCAGCTGACGGTACCATATTCTCCGCAGCAAAATGCATCGGCGGAACGTTTGAATCGAAGTTTACTCGATAAAGTCAGATGTCTACTGTACAATGCGAACCTCGATGACAAGATGTGGGCAGAAGCTGTACATACAGCGGCATTTCTTATTAACCGATACCTAGTTCGAGACTCTCTGGTAGGTTGCCAGAAGAGGTGTGGATCGGTAATAAAGTGAGTCTAAAGAATCTGTGTGTCTTTGGTTGCGAGGCATTTGCGCATGTGTGACTGTAAACGGAAAAAGTTAGATCCCAAAAGTAAGAGACTAATCTTTATAGGTTACTGTGATAACGTTAAAGGATATCGTCTGTTTAATCCTGATGACAATAAGATTGTTGTGTTACGTGACGTGGTATTCAATGATTCTGTGTTTCCAAGTAGACACTCTAAAATAGGGGTAAAACGCATGTTTGAACCTATTTATCTTACAGGAGGTGATGACGAGGAGGAGACACTGCATACTACGCCAGTTGAGGCGGAGCCAGAACGGATTTTCTTCGAGTCATCAGATTACCCAGTTGAGGCGGAGACAGATGCAATTCCTGTCGAATCACCAAGTCTTCCTGTTGAGTTGGAGTGTAAACGCGCGCCTAGTGAAGACTCAGTAGTAACGCCTGGATTGGCATCAGAGTCTACTGGTCAACGATATAACCTACGACCCCGTAAGCCTAGACCGACTTGTAACGTAACTAACGTTTGTAATGTGACAAATCATATAGAGCCGCGTACTGTCAAAGAAGCTTTGAGTTGTGAAGATAAAGAGTTGTGGCAGAAAGCCATGCAAGAGGAAATAGATTCTTTGGTCTCACATGGAGCTTGGGAGCTTACTGATAAACCAGTTGACAAGAACGTTGTTAAGAATAAGTGGATTTTTACACTGAAACGAGACTCTGATGGAAATATTACACGTTACAAGGCGAGGTTGGTAGCGAAAGGCTTTACTCAAAAATAAGGTGAAGATTTTCTTGAAACCGTTTTGCCGGTCGTTCGTCATTGTTCTATTAGATTGTTATTATCTCTGGCTGTCGAAATGAACCTTAAGATTGATCATTTGGATGTACAAACAGCATTCCCCAATGGAGATTTGCGTGCCACAACCGGAAGGTTTCATATGCCCTGGGAGTGAGAACAAAGTATATAGACTACTAGGAAGGCTGTTTATGGGTTAAAGCAAGCATCGCGATCTTGGTATCAATAGATAAAAGATGTTTTAATTTCTTTGGGATATAATCAATGTAAGCAAGAGGACTGCATCTTCACTAGGAAATCTGGTGAGTCAATTGTTTTTATTGCTCTATATGTTGACGACTTTTTCGTGTTCTATAATGACAAACGTTTGGCCGAATCTTTAAAATGTTCTTTGTCAAAGGTTTTTAAACTCAAAGACTTACGGCCGGTACGAAATATGTTAGGTATCAAAGTAGAACGTGATGCAACTACCATTAAACTTAGTCAAGAAAATCGGAGTGACAAGTTGTTCGTTGTCGTTGATCGTTTTGGCATGGCGGATTGTAAGTCTGTAAAGTCTCCCATGATAACTAACATTAGTTCTGTCAGTGAGAGTACTTGTAATGCTACGAATAACATTGTAGCAAAGTTTCCTTACCAAGAGTTGATTGGTAGTCTAATGTATCTATGTGTAACTACACGTCCTGACACTTCGTTTCCCGTGTCATATTTAAGTAAGTTTAATAGTTATACGGAACTCCATTGGATTCAATCCAAGCGTATACTGAGATATCTTAAAGGTACAAAGGATAAGGCTTTAGTATTTAAGAAATCGAAATCAAATCCCATTCTTGAGGGATATTCCGATGCGGACTGGGCTTCAGACCCTGATCGAAAGTCATACACGGGTTATGTCTTTTTTAGGGTTCCGTAGTCAACTAGGAACCCTTATAGTTTCGCCATGTCTGTCCGTCCGTCCGTCCGCGGATAATCTCAGTGACCGTTAGCACTAGAAAGCTGAAATTTGGTACTAATATGTATATCAATTACGCCGACAAAGTGGTAAAATGAAAAGTGGAAAAAAATATTTTATTAGGGTACCTCCCCTATACGTAAAGTGGGGAGTGTTTTTTTTTTTCATTTTAACCCTAACGTGTGATATATTGTTAGATAGGTATTTAAAAATAAATAGGGGTTTACTAAAATCATTTTTTGATAATGTTAATATTTTCGGAAATAATCGCTCCAGAAGTAAAAAAAAATGTGTCCCCCCCCCTCTAACTTTTGAACCATAAGTTTTAAAAATATGAAAAAAATCTCAAAAGTAGAACTTTATAAAAACTTTGTAGGAAAATTATTTTGAACTTGATAGGTTCAATAGTTTTTGAAAAAATTACAAAAACTACGGAACCCTACACTGAGCGTGGCCCGACACGCTCGTGGCCGGTTTTTTAATGATAGACTGACCAGCGATTGGCCTTAGTCTCACGTGATGGAAAGCGATGACAAGGCCTAAGATGTTGCTCGCTGGTTCAGTAATAGCCTATTCACTCTTGTCTTGAAGAGACCCAGATTGTATGTATCAGGCAGGAAATACAGACGACGGCAGCAAATTCCAGTCCTTAGCTGTTCGCATTAGGAAAGAAGAAGCAAATCGCTTCGTGCGAATAAATGGTAGACTGACAACGTAAGGATGCAACCGCTCACCACGTCTGGACGTCCGGTGATGGAACGGGGAAGGCGGAACTAAGTCATGTAATTCCTGTGCACACTCTCCAAAATGTATCCGATAGAACACAGACAAACAAGCGACAGAGCGGGCAAGAAGTTACAAAGCTTGGAACACCAGCTCTGAAACTTAGATTCAACCGCCGGATCGTCCCCGAAAAGCCTACGAGCACGGCGCTCTACCGAATCCAAGGCCGCTAACTGATACTTAGATAGATAGATAGATAGATAAATTCTTTAATTCTTTTCCACAACATACATGGTAAAAATTGAAACACAAGAAAAAAAAAATAAAGTTAAAATATCAAAAAGAGGCATGCAGCTTAGAACTAACGTTCAAACAAATTAAATACAAAACCATGTGTCGTGGTACAGAATAGGCTTAGCGGAACCGTCCCCAAGGTGGGAGCAGTATACTCCATGCACGATCGAACTTGAGCTTGGTACAGGGAAAGAAGCTGTTTCCGTGTGAAATACCGCCTCACCTTATACAGGACACCAAGTTTTTTAGTTGCAGTTTTTGCCTTGGATTCGATAGCAGAGCCAATGTTTAAGTTGGAGTTGAAACTTAAACCAAGGAGCTCAAGGTGGTCAGTCAGTGGTAGGGATACATTCTGGAAAGTAGGAGTCAAAGTGAAATGACTCCGTTTCGCAGTGAATAGACATGCCTGAGTTTTGGTGGTGTTGAACGTGACCAAATTGGCTTCACCCCAATCGGCTACGGTTCTCAAGGTCGCATTTGTCCGCTCCACCATATTCTCCCTGAGGGATTGGATCTCATCACTACCAGCCCGCGAATCGGACAAATATCTCTCCGTGACTGTGCTGTCGTCAGCGTACTCAAAGATACCGGGCTTAATCAGATCATTAATGTGCAGCAAAAAGAGAGTCGCGGAGAGAACTGAACCCTGAGGCACCCCGGCGGTAATTGCCAAAAGATCAGACGAGCACCCGTCAATGACAACTCGAATAGATCGGTTTCTCAGGAAATCAGCAATCCAAGAGCACAGACTTGATGGGATCCCATACGCAGAAAGCTTGCTTATAAGGCTGTCATGCCAAACCCTATCGAAGGCCTTGGAGATATCGAGAGACACGGCTAAGGCTTCACCATGCTTCTCGATGGCCTCGCCCCAAAGGTATGTGGCATGTATCAGAAGGTGGTTTCAGCGGAACCCGTACTGCCGGTCACTGAGGAGATCGTTACCTTCAAGGTAAGCCAGGAGCTTGGTGTTCAGAACACGTTCCATAGTCTTGCAGAGTACCATTTTTCGACACAGACTGCACGTTTGCAAGCTTTCACGACTCAGGAACTAGACCCACCCTCAGAGAAAGTCGAAACAGGCGTGTCAACACGGGAGACAACTCAGGAGCACAAGTTCTTAACACTAAGGCTGGAATACCGTCAGGACCACTAGCCTTATTAACGTCAAGACAGCGCAACGCTTTCAGTACCTCCCTCTGGTGTATTTTTACCTCGGACATTGAAGACCCACAATATGGTATGGAGAGAGGTATTGCATTGCTAGCATCCAGACGCGAATTTTGCCCCGCACCTCTACCAATAATTTTTCCAATGACAGGAATGACCATCGTCAATAACAGGAAAAAGTTTCAGACTTTTCGATTGCACCATATATTTTATAAAAAGACAAATATTTTATATTACTTCGCGTCTGCCCCATAACGGACTACTATGACATTTCTAAGTCCATCAAATATAAAAAAAATGACTGCTTGAATCTGTGGTACGCAATGACATTGACAGGGCCTTTACCGCGAACCGAAAATCAAGTATCTCCCTCTCTGTCGGCCGAATCCGAATACGCTAGTTTGACAGAGAGGCAGATATTTCGTTTTCGTTTCGCGGTGGTAGGTACCCCAGTTCAAGTCATACGACTAACCTATGATGAACTTGATGACTTAGAAATGTTTTAGTAGTCCGTTAAGGGGCAGAGATAAAATGTTTGTATTTTAATACATTTTATGGCGCAACCGGTAAATCTGTTTCTTTTTTCTGTTAATGGCAACGGTTATTTCCTTTCATTAGAAAAATAATCAAGGACTTTTATAAATTTCAGACATTCCCTATTGCTAGATCATGCATGATCATGTTTATGTCGAACGTCAATCTCCGTCGACCTTCAAGGTATTAAGTATGACAGAGATATGCGTATTTTATTTATTTCCTGGTGACGCATTAATTAATATGAAAAACTGGCATTTGGCAAGAAGGTGAGATAAACAGATAAGCTTAGCACACAAAACAAATTAATATAGTAACTTGGTACATTATTTTGTTTTCTCTTAAATGACAATATAACGGGCTTAGAACAAATCATACACAGATACATATCCTCTATTCGGGTCGCCTCCCTCGCGAAGTTGGGCTTTCAGTATAGTTTCGTTTTTCATTACAGACACCAAAAAACCGGCTATGTTAGGTTCTGGCCATATTATTCCTGTAAAGCAAAAGACGATGACATTTTATTTATTTATTACCATTTTATTACAAACGTTTACATGACATTACAGAAACCGAATGCGCCATGAAACTTAGCTGACTGAATACATAAAGGTACCAGTTATTTTAAATAGGTATTTTAACTATGGACTTCTGAAGGTCTTGGGATTAGGTAGCGGACCCCAGGCATCCTTCAGGATGCAACTGTACTGGGAATAACGCTAGGAGGATGATGATTTTAACTATGGACTTGGGCTGTTCCAAAAGTTTTTAGCTGCTCTCACTCTATTCATGCCATATATGTTTTAATGATACCAGTATGCGGGTAATTTCAATATATATGTGTTTGGGTGAAACTGTTGATGAAAGTCGCTTGGGTTTTTTTTAACGTTTCAACAGCCCTATCTAATATGCGATGAACGGGTCACAATACCAATTGTGTGTTGCGGGCCAATTTTGATTAATACGTCACCACAACTAAACGAAATTTTATACACCGCAAACTATGAATCTTCCCTGTCTTACCCACGTAATCTGTTTCTATTGCATGAAAATTAGCGACAATGAGCAGGTGTGTCGAATATTAGTCTAGGTCGCGAGACTAGGGACTGGTCATCATCACAAAAAAACTTACATTAAATAAAATCATTTACTGATTTTACATTAAAATCAGCAAAACTAAGTTAGGAAGTCATCCCGGGCAGTTTCCACTACAGCAGTTAGGGATTTCGTTGCCAAAACCATTTTTAGGTAACAAAAATAGTACTATTTTCGCAATTTTTTAAAAGCCCATACAAAAGGCCTTTTGGTAAAAGAAATGTTGTGAAAAATATACTTGCTACTTACCAACGATTTTATCTCAGCTCATAACTATTGAAATTACCCACATAATGGTGTAAATAAAAAATATACCGCATGAGAGCAGCTAAAAACTTTCGGAACAGCCCACGTATAGAAAAAAATTACGATTATAGTTGGATTACTTTTTTTTGACGGCCTGTTTAGCCTAGTTGGTAGTGACTCTGCCTTCGAAGCTACAGGTCCCGGGTTCGAATCCCGGCCAGGGCATTTATTTGTGCATTTTTCACGGATATTTGTTCTTGGTTCTTGGATGTTTTCTATGTATTTAAGTATGTATTTATCTATATAAGTATGAATGTCTTCGTCTAGTACCCATAGTACAAGCTTTGCTTAGTTTGGGACTAGGTCGATTTGTGTAAGGTTGTCCCCCAATATTTATTTATTTATGACTGCTTAAATTTCAGGCGCATAATTGTAATGTATATTGATATAATGATCTTAAAATATAGTAATTAAATATATTGTCAGAGAATATAAATTAATATACTATTTAAGGTAGTTTAAGACACCAGTCTAACTCGGTTGAGGCCCGAGAAATTACATTGTTAACATAAACCCAATTCACCTCATTAAGGTTTCCCTATGACAAACAAAAGCGGCCAAGTGCGTGCAATTATTCGGTGCCCTAAGTGTAAATAAAAAGATTGTTTATAATAGGAAATCGCGCCGTGGTACTATTTAACTGGCGGTACGATATCGCCGACTCTCCCCTATGCCAAATTACAGCTTTCTAGAAGTAAACGTTACTGAGCCAAGCCGCGGGCGCGGACAGACGAACGGACGGACATAGCGTACATGTTTAATATGGAACCCTAAAAGGGCCACATACACACGCACATAAATCATCCATTTAGCTATCCACGGAAAAGTAAACGGTATAGTATAGGTCGATTCACAAGAGCTGGCGCGGAAAATGTATGTAACTGTAATTTCATAGAAATTCTGCGCCAGCTCTTGTGAATCGACCTATAGTCGGCGGTTAAGAAGTCAATCCTGACACCTGTCATTTCCATACAGTTTATAACCTAAAAGTCACTTTGAGGTTATAAACTGTATGGATATGACAGGTGTCAGGATTTAATTCTTAACCGCCGACCACAATAGTACAACTTTTCATTGCTCTGACAACCCCCAACTTACTTACTTACGTATTTGACGGTGACGCAGTGTACATGCGTAGTTAACTCAACAGGATTTTTGTTTGTCAGTGGCAGCTTTGGAGAGATTAGGGACGATTACATCGTGATTAAATCATAATGCGTGAACTGAAAACTGGGTCGCTTTTACAGAAACAGCACACATTTATGCGTAATATATAAACCTGTTATTTTTAGAACAATCAGAACGTCCTCACGCTGCAATGTCACCTAAAAAAATTACTAGTACAGTCAACAGAAAGTGTAGATGATCATTTTAGTACTTAGTAGCACTATCGTAACAATATTGCGACAGGTTGGATGCGTCAAAGTAGTGATCCCCTGCCTGCCTGCCTGGATCTTTTTAAGGCACGAGTGAATAGGCATCTTCTGGGTGAGCTCGCTTCATCGTCGGCCTCATCTTTGCCCCCTGGCTAGATGTTGGCTAAAAGCAATCCAATTTTTAATAAAAAAAGAAGTGAAAGTGTGAAAGTCCTAAAATAATTATCTACTTTTGCTGATGACTGTATCTAGGTAATCCGAGTGCGAGATCATCACATGATTTGATTCTGCTTTTCTAGAAATTTTCATCAGAATTGATTATATGTATAAGGTGCTTCCAAATTAGATGCCAATGCTTTCAGAGCTGATAGTACTCGTCCTTAGAAGTAGACTCGAGAATAAAACTAATAATTCAAGTTTATGTTAGTTTTTGGAGAAAATTAGGAAAACATGCTACGTAATAAATAACAACCTGTTAATGAGATACTCAGTATTCAATGATTAAGACTTCTTTGATTACTGTATGAAACCTCTTTTGACCACTTCACTGGCCACTTCAACTAGCATCCAATGTGTAGCTCACTTGACAGAAAGTGACCAACTTGTACAGTATGATTATGTTTAAGCAGAATTTTAATTTATTTTTTTAAGACGATGATAAAAATATATATTAAAAGTTTTATTAATACTTATTTAAAGTAAATTTGTTTGATGTAAGTTAACATCTCTTAAATTATTGGCATCTAATTTGGAAGCAACTTATACAGGTTGTTCGGCAGATGAATGGACATATGTATATTGGGGATCTGCTACGTGGTCGAGAGCAAAAAAATGTATTGGGCCCGCTTTATAATTTTTTAAGTATTTGAGGTTATAATCTTGAAACAAGTTATTAAAAAAAACCGGCTAAGTGCGAGTCGAACTCGCCCACTGAGGGTTCCGTACAAAAAATAAAAACGGCAAAGAGTCCGACTCGCATTTGGCCGGTTTTTAATATTTGTTGTTATTGGCTATGTGCACGTCTGAAACGTCAAACGTCAAAGGTCCCGAGACAATGTCAAAACTCAGAGATGTCAAATAATGACACATGAATATTTTATTTACTTTAGTAAACGAGAAAGACCCCGTATTGGAAATTTTACTGAAATAAATAAGAGAATAAATAAATACATACAAACGAAACGAATCGTAGGAAACCGTTAAGAAACCAATAGGAAACGTGAAAGTAAATTTGACAGTGGTCCCCGGTAAGTACACATTTCTGCCATGGTGTGCGCTACGATCGCCTAGCTTACCCCCACCACCTACTTCGCACATAGCCAATAGCGGCAACAACTGACTAGCTACGAGTATTTCGGTTGGGATGTGCAGTAGTCTCTCCCAATATTAAACTCTGCCTCAAATACAAGCTCCCCCTGAATCTTCAGTTTTTTCTGGCGAGGCCCTAGCTCTTCTCATCGCTGTAAACTATGCCCTTGGAAACAAAATTCCTAAATCTGTTGTCTTCACTGATTGTCTGAGTGTTCTTCAAGCTATTTCCACTCACCCTTTCAAAAACTTTTCCCGTAATTACATAATCTCCCAAATTAAAAATTCCATTCTATCTTGTCAGTTAGCAAATCTCGAGATTTCTTTTGTCTGGATTCCCAGTCACTGTGGCATATCAGGCAATGAAATTGCTGACCAGGCTGCTAAAGAAGCAGTCCTGCATGGAAATGACTCGTTTTTCAAAATATACTCCTCTGATTTAGTAAACATTCCAGCCAAAATTTTGTCCCACAAATGGTCTTCTCGGTGGAAATCGTCGAAGAAATGCTTCTACTCATATATTCAACCTAAGATTCCTGGCTGTCCGTGGTTTTTTAAACATCGTTCTCTCACAAAAAGACACACCGGCATCATCATTAGACTGCGCCTTGGTCGGGTCTGTTCGCCTGAGCTTCTTTACAAGTTTAAACTTAGAGACTCTCCTTTGTGTGAGTGCGGAGGAGAGGTTGGTTCTGTTGACCACATATTTTTTAACTGCCCGCGTAACTCCCCCTCCTTTAATCTCTACTCAATGCTGCCAAAATTAAATATCCCCCTTCCCACTAATGTAGCATCACTGATTTGTTTAACGGACAATAAGAAACTTTTTCGCTTACTTGCCAAGTTTATTGAAAAGAATAATATTAGACAACCCTTTCTGTCTTAAATCTCTTATCGTGTGTGTCATTTGTGTCGTTCTGAGCTTCACTAACTATAGACATTTTAATATATTTTGTAGTATCTAACTGCGGTGGGGTGTGTTTGTATGTTTGTGTTGTCCGTTTGATTGCAGATCTCGAGCAGAGCAGTCTTATAAACTTGATATTGGCAAATTTGTGCCAACCCTGTTGGCCAGAACGCCAAAAAAAAAGAGAAGAAGAAGAAGAGTATTACGGTTCTTGAGATCTAGCTCGGCGAGTGGTAGCTATGAAAAAGGGCTAAAATATCACGTTTTTTGTATGGGAGCCCCCCTTAATTATTATTATTATTTAGTTTTTAACCGACTTCAAGATTTCAAAAGAGGAGGTTTGCAATTCGGGTGTATGTTTTTTTTAATGTTTGTGACTCTATAACTCCGTTATTTCTTAACCGATTTGGAAAATTCTTTTTTTGATTGTAAGTACATATATCCAAATTGGTCCCGTTTTTGTCAAAACGCAGTTCTGATGATGGGATCCATGAGAAATTGAGGGACCTCCTCAAATCTTAAAGGCAAACATATAGTGATTTTTGTGTTTTTATCAACAAATCGAGCATTTTCATCCAAAAATGTGACATTTGATGAAGTGGAACTGCTGATGATGATCAGAACAGAACTCTTCAACGACGAAAAGTTTACGTTTAGCGATTTGTCCTCCTAGCTGTGTTAGTTAAGCAAGTTCTATCTTCACGATTAATTTTTGTCATGCTTGATTTCTGATGATGGGATCCATGAGGAATTGAGGGAACTCCTCAAATCTTAAAGGCAAACAAATAGTGATTTTTGTGTTTTTATCAACAAATCGAGCATTATCATACAACAATGTGACATTTGATGAAGTGGAACTGCTGATGATGATCAGAACAGAACTCTTCAATGACGAAAAGTTCACGTCTGGCGATTGGTCCTTCTAGCTGTGTTTGTTAAGCAAGTTCTATTTTCACGATTGATTTTTGTCATGCTCGAGTTCTGATGATGGGATCCGTTAGGAATCGAGGGAACTCCTCAAAAGTGAAAGGCACACAAATAGTAATTTTAGTATTTTCATGAACTAATCAAGCATTTCCATTCATAAAAGTGACATTTGATGAAGTGGAACTGCTGATGATGATCAGAACGGAACTCTTCATTGACGCGTAGTTCAAGTTTGGCGATTTGTTCTCTTCGTTTTGTTTGTCAAGCAAGCAAGGTTTTTCCATGATTCCATGAGGAATTGAGGGTACTTAGTCTTCTATCATTATAAACATACCTATAGCCTTTTTATTTTATTGTATGGAATCTAGGAGTGTACCATCTAAGTACAATAATCTTTCACCGGCCTCCCACATTGAAGTCGGTTTTTTTTTCTTAAAAATTATTAGTATTTGTTGTTATAGCGGCTACAGAAATACACAATCTGTGAAAATTTCAACTGTCTAGTTATTACGGTTCTTGAGATACAGCCTGGTGACAGACGGGCATACGGACGGACGGACAGCGAAGTCTTAGTAATAGGGTCCCGTTTTTACCCTTTGGGTACGGAACTCTAAAAATTATAAAACGGACAACATTTTTATTTCACTTAAATCTAGACTAATCCCAGAATCTTACGAATTCAGTTATTTGAAAATGACGACCTGTTTAGCCTAGTTGGTAGTGACTCTGCCTCCGAAGCTAGAGGTCCCGGGTTCGAATCCCGGCCAGGGCATTTATTTGTGCATTTTTCACGGATATTTGTTCTTGGGTCTTGGATGTTTTCTATGTATCTAAGTATGTATTTATCTATATAAGTATGTATATCGTCGTCCAGTACCCATAGTACAAGCTTTGCTTAGTTTGGGACTAGGTCGATTTGTGTAAGATTGTCCCCCAATATTTATTTATTTATTTATTATTAAAACAAGAATTTCAACGAAAAAATACAAAAAAAAAGCTAGACCTTGTTACTACTTCTGTGCTACTTCCGAGCGCGCCCTCTGTTCTCAACTCCGTGCTGAAGGCTGAAGGCAGCACCGCATCACAGTAGTACCTATAATGTTAGTGTGACCGCACTGTGATATATTCACTACCTGGTGGACATATAATTAACTTTAAACTAAATAAATAAATAATGTGACTGGTGAAGGAATCATAATGGATTTCCATACATTTAATATTATACAAATGTTTTTATTTTTATTTTTAAAAGAGGCACGTGACAATGCTCGTATTCTGCAATCAATTCGATTTTTAATATAAATCAAATTATTCTGCTGTCGTTGAATTTTTTTATTTATTGTATGCATAATTACATAATTAGGTCTAAAATTCTCGAGTCTCGCTACGCTGGTTTTGATACAGCGACTCTCGCATTTTAAGAACCCTTATTATGTATATGTAGCATAAAAAATACTAAATTGACTTGCGATTTTTCTTAAACTACTTGTTCAAGTCGAAGGTAATTTGTGTGTTTCGGGAATAATGCTCTCGTGGGGACTAGAAATACAGGCTCTTCTTTATCCACAACAAGGTTACAGGAAGGGATTAAAATCTCCTGAATCGAGAAAAAATGGCCCGGCCGTGTCTTTGTTTTGCTTTGTTTTGCTCGACTTAGACACATGTCGCACCCCAATAAAACGACTTTCGTGTAAATATAAATATCATGTTTCATTTTTGTCACAGAACACGTGAAGCAATGATTATAAGTAAACTTTGACGAAACATGCCTTGGAAATTATTATTCATTCAAATTAATGTAGCACTTATCGGTGCCGCTGTGAGGCCAGTGTTAGCAATACCGGTCGTCTCCATGGCCGCTACTGCAGCAGGAGTATCGGCTGCGTCGCGCGACATACCTGAAGTGTGTGTGACGACAAAATGAAAAACAAACAAAAAGAGAAGTACAAATGCGAGCGAAGCTTTTAGGGATCGCTTATAGGTAATTGTCATTAATACAGGATGGCTCCTGCGCCGAGTTTTTGCCAGCGTCGGGACACCGGTGGGTCTAGAGCCGACTGGCCTGGCTCGAGACGACGGCAGGAGGCCAGATGGCATGACCCTAGTGCCCAGGAAGTTACGTTGACCGCTAGTCTGGAACGCCACATATGTCGATACCCTGGTACTCTACCAACCTCCTAGGATCTCCCTGTTAGAGTTCGCGACTGAGCACTTCAAGCGGGGCATGTATGCTGATTGCTGGCTTTGACCGTGGCTAAATGTTTGAGCCGTTTGGGTTAAACTCTAGGGCCGCTGGGGCATGGTACTCATATCACTTTTAAGGTGCTCGCGAAGCGCCTTGTGGACGCGACGGGTGACCAAAAGGCTGGCGTGTACTTCACTTTAGCGCATCATTATTTCTGTCCAGCGCGGCAAGGCCGCCAGCCTTTTCAGCACCCTACCACCGAGCACCGAGCTTGAATACATTTTTATTTGTAAACTATGTTAATAAAAATGTTATAAGGTTATTTTTGTATTTATATTGATAATTGTTTGAATAAAAGCGTTTAGTATAAATAATTTATATAAAGATAAATTAATTTTATTGTCAACGTGTTACTGTGTATATTACGAGTATTCTAGATAGTATATATTTTCTAAAAAAATTACAAATCTGTAAAGTGGGGCACATTGCAAAGGAGGGTTGAAGTCGAATGCGATTGGGAAGGGAGAGTTGTGAATTTCAATGTTCTCAATTATATATATACTACACAGCAGCATTAACACAAGCACACAGAGCGCGGCGCAGCGTCGTTCCGGGGCGAAAGCGGTTTTGGGGTAAAGCGAACGCGGTCCCGGGGATGTCGCACCAAAATACCGCGCGGGATAACGAAGCGGAGGCTGCGTGTGTGACATATGAAGCAGTAATCGGCACTATCGACAGTCGACAGTTTCGAAAAGATCAAAAATTCAAAACCGCCTTTGTATCGCAACGACGCTGAATCTTGCCTCATTGATTTCATTATATAAGCACTTGGAAATGTGTAACCCTGTATATTTGTCTTTATTCTGGTTCTTTTATATTCTAATAGAATGCTCGGGAAAAGGCTGAGATTTTAGCTGTGATATAGATTATGTTTTTCTATATATTTTCAGTCATGGCCCTGGGCGCAAGAAGGTATATTTTTGGCTTTATTATTCCAGAAGGATTTGAAACGCGTGACATATACGAGGCAGGCTGTTTCCCGGGCATAACCGGGTAATTCGGCCTTTAATCTCCGGCAACCCGTGCATATTGAGAAAATTCAAATCCCGAGGGTTCTACATGATTAAAATATGTAATTAAAAATTGAAACCTCAAATAAGAATATTTTTTTTAATTAATTATAGCTGTAGTATATATTATAGGTAAGTAATAGACATACGAACGAGTCATCTTTATCACATGAGTAGACGTGCTCATTAATTATTGTTATTGTTACCTTACATTAATTAACAATGAACGTTCACAGTCATAATGGTATTATTTTACTTCGTTTTTCATCGGGCCATGTACCCGGAGAAGAGATGTTAAGAAGATTTCTGTAATAAAAAATTTAAACATGAATAAAGTTACCTAGGTACGTAATAAGGGCCTCCCGCTTCACAAAGTTGAATTCCTAAAATGTTGAGTTCCCAAAATGTTGACTTTTCCAGAATGTTGATTTTTTTTTTAGTTTCCCAAGATGTTGAATTCTTATAAATTATAATGTTGAATTACCACAAAGTTGAATTGTCAAAATGTATGATTTCCCATAATGTTGTAGTGTCGCAAGAAATACAACATTACGACAGAAAAATCGAAAAGTATATGTTCTTCGTGCCATTTAAAAAGAACAGGCGGACAAGAGACATCCTTTTCGATAAACAATATTCAGCCTTACCCTACTGAAGAAGCTGAAAAGACAAACAATATCGCCGCTAAGTTTCCTTAAAAAGATTAATTTTATTAGATTGAAAATGGGTTTTAAATAATTTTTAAGAAAAAAAAACCGATTTCAATGGGGAGGCCGGTGAAAGATTATTATACTTAGATGGTGCACTCTTAGATTCCATACAATAAAATAAAAATGGCCATAAGTATGTTTATAATGGTAGAAGACTAAGTACCCTCAATTCCTCATGGAATCATGGAAAAACCTTGTTTGCTTGACAAACAAAACGAAGAGAACCAATCGCCAAACGTGAACTACGCGTCGTTGAAGAGTTCCGTTCTGATCATCATCAGCAGTTCCACTTCATCAAATGTCACATTTTTGTACGATAATGCTCGATTTGTTGATAAAAACATAAAAATCACTATATGTTTGCCTTTAAGATTTGAGGAGTTCCCTCAATTCCTAATGGATCCCATCATCAAAAATCGAGGATGCAAAAAATAATCGTGAAAATAGAAATTGCTTAACAAATACAACTAGGAGGACAAATCGCCAAACGTGAACTTTTGGTCGTTGAAGAGTTCTGTTCTGATCATCATCAGCAGTTCCACTTCATCAAATGTCACATTTTTGTATGATAATGCTCGATTTGTTGATAAAAACACAAAAATCACCATATGTTTGCCTTTAAGATTTGATGAGTTCCCTCAATTCCTCATGGATCCCATCATCAGAAATCAAGCATGACAAAAATTAATCGTGAAAATAGAATTGCTTGACAAACACAGCTAGGAGGACAAATCGCCAAACGTGAACTTTTCGTCGTTGAAGAGTTCTGTTCTGATCATCATCAGCAGTTCCACTTCATCCAATGTCACATTTTTGGGTGAAAATGCTTGACTTGTTAATAAAAACACAAAAATCACTATATGTTTGCCTTAAGGATTTGAGGAGTTCCCTCAATTCCTCATGGATCCTATCATCAGAACTGCGTTTTGACAAAAACGGGAACAACTTCAAATCGGTTAAGAAATGACGGAGTTATGGAGTAACAAAAAGTAAAAAAAAAACATACAACCGAATTGATAACCTCCTCTTTTGAAATCTTGAAGTCTGTTAAAAAGGAAAGGGAAAAAAGGTTCGAATATAAATACAAGTGTATGCATATTGGACCCGGGTATGTCCTAAAACTACGACCAAGACCACCGGGGAATGGGCAGCAGCATTCCTTGAGTGCGGTGGAGATACTGCGATCGCCAACCCGCATGCCAAGCGTGGCGATTATGGCATTTACCCTCCATGAAATTGGGGGAGGCCTATGTCCAGCAGTGGACGTCCTCGGGCTGATATGGTGGTGGTGGTGGGTATGCATATTTATGTAGCTGACCATGAGAGAATTTAATTTGTTATTGTAAGTTGTTGTTTATACTCATACTCATACTTATAAGTTGTTGTTGTTGAGTAATAACTCACAATCAACTTTTGGATTCGACATACCGCAAAATCAACTTTCTGCGAATTCAACATTTTCGGATTCAACATTCTGCAAATTCAACTTTATGCAATTTGGACTTTTGGAAAATTCAACTATATGCAAATTCAACATTTTGACATTCAAAATGCTGCAAATTCAACATTTTGGGAACTCAACATTTTAGGAATTCAGCTTTGTGAACCGGGAGGCTTCCCCTTATTCCTCATAAGGAAGTAGGGCCAGGACCTAGGAAAGACTGGTTTGCTGCGCCGGGTAAGTAAGTATGTTAGCTAGTTATAGTTGGTTGTAGAGGTGTGTAGTACCGTTATAGTATAAAGTTATGTTATAGTTATCGTAAAAAGTCTTCCCTTCTTAGTAAAAGACGTATGAAACGCTGCGAAGGTATTCCTTTTTGCTTGTTATTGATTTTTTTAATTTAGTTCATTGGGCAACTACGGAACCCTACACTGAGCATGGCCCGACATGCTCTTAGCCGATCTAGACACGCGGCAGCGTATCTAGCCAAGTTCACCCCAGGAACTGGCGGACAGCAGCCGTGTACGTGTTATTTTACACGAACCGTTTGGAGCCACTTTTGACCGCTAAATAACTCCAAATCTGTTTAACATAAAAATATGAAACTTGGTAGATGTACTAGGTTCCTTTAGAATAACTAGAAACTCAAATTTCATAAATATAGGTGAAATAGTTATTGAGATATTAAAGTCCAAAGAACGGCATATTTACCAGTGACTGACTGACTGACTAGTAATCAAAAACCTAACCCACTTCCAGGTGACCTAGAAAGTTGAAATTTGGCATCCAGCTTGGTAATTGAGTGTTTACACCAAAAAACTGTATAAATCGTCAGGGCTAGTCCCATAGTTATCTTATCAAGTAAGAAGCTGATCATAGTGTCCTGGAGAGATCGAGGGAACTCTTCAAATATTTCATCTGGTGCATCTGTAGCGATTTGGGTATTTTGTGTAGTAACTCGTGCACGGTATAACAAAAAGTAATGATATCCCATCAAAAACATGAATGTAAAAATGGCAGCCAAGTTCAATATACGATGCGTGGTTGTCGTCTTCACGTCTTCACCGACAAAATAATTGAAATCTAAATGGGTGCCAAGTTTCGTAGATTATCTGAAAAGGTGGCAAGTCTGGCACTAGATTGTTTACAGTAAAATTAATTTATTGCGGCTTAATGCATTTTGAGCCTTAACTTGGCAGTTTTCTATGCAGTATGTTACAATACCATGAAAGCTGTTGGATATTTAAGAAAACCGCCATGTTAAAGCTCATCATCATCATCATCATGTCAGCCGAATGACGTCCACTGCTGGACATAGGCCTCCACCAAAGACTTCCACAATGACCGGTCCTGCGCCACCCGCATCCAGCGGATACCCGCGACCCTTACCACGTCATCAGTCCACCGTATGGGGGACCTACCCACACTACGCCTTCCGGTACGTGGTCGCCACTCGAGAACCTTTAAAGTTAAAGCTCAAAATGCATTAAACCGCAATAAATTATTTTTACTGTAAACAATCTAGTGCCAGACTTGGCCCCTTTTCAGATAATCTACGGAACTTGGCACCCATTTAGATCTCAATTCTTTTGTCGGTAAAGACGACAACCACGCATCGTATATTGAACTTGGCTGCCATTTTCACCTTTATGTTTATGATGGGATTTTTTTCATGGATCCCGTCGTCATATGAAAATAGAATGGAACCAAAATTGTAATAAAAGAATACCGATATATAACACAGAAAAGGAACAGAGATTAATTAACAATAACTAGTGGCTCTGTGAGCCGTAGACGTCGCGAATATTTTTGTTTTTTGTTTAATATCTAAGTTTCTAAAAAGTGGTTGGACAAAAAATCTACATATTTTTTAACCTGCTCACAAAATATCACGAGTATCGTTTGAGAATGCGACCTGTAGAGGAAATCTAGAAATCTACACATCGGACATACGAAATCATTTTTGTCGAAGCTGAGGTAGTGGATTTAGCGAAATGTTGAAAAAATCTAACGGAAAAGTGGCAACGAAAACGGAGGAATATGATAGTATTAAAGAAATGATCTTGCAAACATAAAATAACAGACACTTCGTTTGCGTCGTCGGGGACTAAAAGGGTGTTCTTGGAGTAGGTAAGATATAAATACGCATTGTCGAATGTAGTGACGCGTAAGATGTAGTGAATACCTAATATTTTTCCATCGGGCAAACTCGAAATACGACTAGACCAGAAACTTCTGGTAATTAATTATCGTATTCAATGATTGATAAGTTCATTTCTTAATGTGTGTTAATGTGAAACTTTATTAGTCAATGTCAAATACGGTACCTATTTGATGGATATTTCTGTTAAGAGGGAGACCACAGGCGCAGAGAAAGAGACAACTATATCTGACTATTTTATTATAATATTAATACAGTGTGTCGACCGTGTCGGTTCGGGATTTTAGAAGAAGAGGCGGCGATACCTACTGTATCGAATTTTATAGGTTCGGATCTTTACTGACCTCTATTGGCAAATAGGTGAACTAATTACAATACAACTAGGTGAACTAATTGATATGCTAGCTACAGCTAATGAAACAGGTAAGCGGTTCGCCAATTATCGAACAGATGTCGCCGTATAGGCGTATCTTATGTTAAGACTTAACAACTTCTTTGGGTTTAGTAGTATTCAGAGTTTTTCCGATGGAAAATATTATTCACTACATCTGTACATAGATACATGTTTAGAAAATATGCAGGTGCAGTAGGAACGTCAATTATGAATATTGAAACGTGGGGTAGCGTTAACCTGTGTTTTTTAGGGTTCCTTAGTCAACTAAGAACCCTTACAGTTCTGTCTGTCTGCTTGTCTGTCCTTCTGTATGTGCGCTCTGTGATTGTTAGTGCTAGATATTTGCAATTTGGTATGGATATATAAATCAATAAAACTGACTAAGTCGAAAATAAAATCTAATATATATTTAAGGGTACAGGAGGTCTCCTTTACATGTAAAGTGGGGTGATTTTTTTTGCTTTAAGCCTATAGTATGGGGTGTTGTTGGATAGATCATTCAAAATGATTACAGGTCTTCATCAAACATTTATTGATAAAGTGAATATTTTCGGAAATATTTGAACTATGGGTCTAAAAAATATGAAAAAAAAACATGAAAGTAAAGCTTAATAAAGACTTTCAACGAAAACTATAGCGGACATGATCAGTTAAGCCGTTTTTGAGTTATTGTAAAAAGTCTTAGTAATTTATTCTAGTAGTTCTGGTCTGGAGCGACTCCTCCATTTACTACGAGATGACGCCGAAGGGCCCTGTGTCCAGCGTTCGTAAAAATTGTTATGTTAAGACCCATCTTCATCATCATCTAGGCAGTCTAGGGCATGCAAAATCCCGGAAATTCACGCATATTCTTTTTTTTAAAATTACAAATGGGATTGATCTTGGCCTGCATCTAGCCGGGGGGCAAAGATGAGGCCGACGATGAAGCGAGCTCACCCAGAAGATGCCTATTCACTCGTGCCTTAAAAAGGTCTAGGTTATATGAACTGGGAAATACAGACGCCGGCAGGGAATTCCAAACCTTAGAAGTGCGCATTATAAAAGAAGATGCAAAGCGCTTGGTTCGAATTAGAGGAATTTCGACCAGGTAAGGATGGTAGCCAGCCGTACGTCTGGAAGTCCGATGGAAGAAGGGGGAAGACGGTATGACCTCACGGAGCTCCTGAGCACACTCACTGAAGTACAGTTTGTAGAAGAGGCACATACATGCTACTTTGCGTCTATGTGCTAGGCTCTGCAGCTTATTTCCCACTACCGTACTGCCACCAATACACACCGGTACCGGGACTGCAAGCCCTATTACATATTACTGACATATTTAATGGGTAAAGTTTTGTACCTTTAAGTACTTATGTTAATGTAAATACGAGTATGATGAAATGTATTATTTTGACGTGTAATGTGTAAAATCATTGCAAATAAATGAGTATGAGTATGAGTATTATCATATGAATATGAATATAATTTAAGCGCCTTGCTCTTGTCGGTGGAGTAACCGCCATTCTATTCTTCTTTGTGCTTTATCTTTGATTTGTTGACACGACAATACATTTACCTTCTCCTTAGCTTGATCTATAATCGAACGTCTCGGTCTTCCCGTTCCTCTTCTTTCTTGTATTTTGCCTTCTATGATGGTTCTTATGTAATTTTCGCATATATATAGTACTGGGGACAGGCAGCTCCCCTGTGGCACTCCGACGCTTAATGGTCTGTTTGTAGATGTCGGGTCTTCCACCGACACTGGAAAGGTGCGTCCTTCCGGGAAGGTGGGCACTATTTGACTTCATGCGCTTCGTGATGCGAGAAGTTTGTGGACCAGGCCTGGGTGCCAGAACCAGTCGAAGGCAATTGCCATATCTAGTAGCACCGCCACCACGTGCTCCTTTCTGTTGCGCGCCGCTGATGCGATGTGGAAAAGTCTGGTGATCTGCAGGGTCGTTGAGTCTTCCGCTCTAAAGCCAAACTGCTCTGCGCGGCGCTCGATGTGCGGTGTCAAATGGCGCAGAAGGAGTCGCTCAAACACCTTTGACACCGTCGGCATCAGGGTGATAGGGCGGTAACTCTCCGGGCGGAGGATGTTTTTTCTCGGTTTCGGCAGCATTATAAACTTACAGCTTCCAGGAGTTGGGTAAGTGGTATGTCCTGGCGACCCCGTTGAAGAGCCGCGTCTGCGTCGCGATGGCTCGCGGGGCTAGCTGACGCAGCGCTTCATTGGGGATCGCATCTGGTCCTGGTGCTTTCTGGAGCTGGGTGCGCCTTTTTGCTCGCAGGATTTGGCCAGGGGTGAAAGTGATGGGTTCCTCGTCTGATGGCGGTAGTGCTTCCAAGAATTCTGAGACCTCTTGCTCCACCTGGTCATTGTGGGTTGCGGTGGAAAATCAGTACAGAATATTCATTGCACGCTTACTTTTAAAAGAGTGCTTCATATTGGCGTGGGTTGCGCGGCAGCAGGGCGCCTTCGAACATTATGATACTGCTGAGTTAATTTTAATATGTACCTAAGACTGACAGTAAACTGACAAGTGAAGGAATCTGGACGACATCAGTAAGATTTCGGTATCGTGAAAAATGCCGCATATGAGTTAAGCCCTGCCAAGTGCCCATGCCAAGTCAGGAAATACATTTTACTTAATACCCGCTTTGTTTAGTTGAAACTATTCAAAATGTCGGAATAAAAACTATTTCATACTGTATTAACAAGGGTAAGTTAAACTTCAAACAACTAAATTAAATTTTGAATTATAAGCATCCAATATATATCAAAAATTGACGTTGTGCAATGAACGAACTCAAGGCAATTACCAATTAGGTACGGCGTCAAGGGTAACAAAGGTTCTGCCTTAAGTGTATAATTGTTTGATATAGTAAGGCTTTACTGGCTGCACCGTATTTCTTGGGAATCAATTACTACTACATAGAATCGTATTGAGCGCTGCGCTCTCACTAGGCCTAGTATGTAGTCTACTGTGTGAAGAGGTAACTAAGCAGAACATATCCTCTGATACCATTTCATAATAAATAATTTTTAAGAAAAAAAAACCGACTTCAATGGGGGAGGCCGGAAAAAGATTATTATACTTAGATGGTGCACTCTTAGATAGATATACAATAAAATAAAAATGGCTATAATGTATGTTTATAATGGTAGAAGACTAAGTACCCTCAATTCCTCATGGAATCATGAAAAAACCTTGCTTGCTTGACAAACAAAACGAAGAGAACAAATCGCCAAACGTGAACTACGCGTCGTTGAAGAGTTCCGTTCTGATCATCATCAGCAGTTCCACTTCATCAAATGTCACTTTTATGAATGAAAATGCTTGATTAGTTCATGAAAATACTAAAATCACTATTTGTGTAATTTCACATTTGAGGAGTTCCCTCGATTCCTAATGGAGCCCATCATCAGAACTCGAGCATGACAAAAATTAATCGTGAAAATAGAACTTGCTTAACAAACACAGCTAGAAGGACAAATCGCCAAACGTGAACTTTTCGTCGTTGAAGAGTTCTGTTCTGATCATCATCAGCAGTTCCACTTCATCAAATGTCACATTTTTGTATGATAATGCTCGATTTGTTGATAAAAACACAAAAATCACTATATGTTTGCCTTTAAGATTTGAGGAGTTCCCTCAATTCCTCATGGATCCCATCATCAAAAATCGAGCATGCCAAAAATTAATCGTGAAAATAGAACTTGCTTAACAAACACAGCTAGGAGGACAAATCGCCAAACGTGAACTTTTTGTCGTTGAAGAGTTCTGTTCTGATCATCATCAGCAGTTCCACTTCATCCAATGTCACATTTTTGGATGAAAATACTTGACTTATTGATAAAAACACAAAAATTACTATATGTTTGCCTTGAAGATTTGAGGAGTTCCCTCAATTTCTCATGGATCCCATTATCAGAACTGCGTTTTGACAAAAACGGTACCAACTTGGATATATATACTTACAATCAAAAAAAGAATTTTCCAAATCGGTTAAGAAATGACGGAGTTATGGACTAACAAACATTAAAAATAAAAACATACAACCGAATTGATAACCTCCTCTTTTGAAATTTTGAAGTCGGTTAAAAAGTCAGTTTAGTGCCTTTTCTAATTTAAATTTTACGATCTGATTTGCTTTAAGCACATAAAAAAAAATCAAGTACTCGACATAGTAATTATTAACTTAAATTCGATTATGAATTTATTGCGTAACTAATTATTATAGGTACTGATTTAGGATTGTGGTACGTATCTGCTTAGGTCAGTAATATTTATCCACAGGATTTGGATTTAAACGCCGTAAATCATGCACGCGCATAAAAAATACCCCCTTTTACTTTATGAGGGACTACTCAATGTCTTCTAATATTATTTTAATTTAGACACAATGAACAATCATGAGTTTGGTCACGAACCATCAGGCGTCCTGCGACAAGCGTGCACGGCCCTTAATTAAACTCTAAAGGCTCTCACACTCGCTCAGTGAGGACAGACACCTCCCTAATTAGATTCGTTATAAGCCTCCCCTCTTAAACGTCAGCACAATTTGCTTGCCGTAAGCGACAACATTAAAAACAAGTGACGCTCGCAAGTTATTCCTACTTCTGTACCTGAATGCTTATGAAGCTAATATTATTATTAATTTATTAGGTAACCTTCCTGGCATTTATAGAATAAGTAATAAACACGTGTTCGTAACAGCAGGGTAGCGACGCGTCAATAACAGAAATTGATTCCCAAAGACTTTTCTGAGAATAGAACGTACTGGCGTATTATTAGATGACACGCAATTACGTAGATTTTTATTTACCCAAAACTGTGTCTATCACTTCCATAATATATCGCTCCGAAATCAGAAAACCAACAAATCGCTTTCATGACGGTGCCTGCTTCTTTCTAAATACACAAATGACAAGTTCTTTAAATTTATCAATTATCGTTTTAACGCTGACCCTGCACAATAATAAAAACGTGACGACAAATCAGGACCCTGCTAGTCTTTAACTCGGTTAAAAATGTTTATGTCAACTTGACTCTCAGGGGCAGATTTGCAAGTCAAAAGGCTAGTTAGTGCACTCCCTGGCTGCACTCGAGCTCTTCCCCGGGTATACGGGATCGAAAATTAATAATTACGCAGATCCTTTGGACGCAATTTTAGATATTGTTGTAGATGTTGAAGGCCTGTTTAGCCTAGTTGGAAGTGACACTGCCTCCGAAGCTAGAGGTCCCGGGTTCGAATCCCGACCGGGGCATTATTTGTGTAATTAGTAAGGATATTTCTTCTTGGGATTTGGATGTTTTCTATGTATTTATCTATATAAGTATGTATAGCGTCGTCTAGTACCCATAGTACAAGCTTTGCTTAGTTTAAGACTAGGTCGATTTGTGTAAGATTGTAAGACTATTTATTTATGTATGAGGCGATGGCGTTGTTACTTATGGGTTATGGAATGACGTTTCATACATCCATCCATATAAGTATATTGTGAAGATTCATTATTAGGTATAGGTAATCTTCTTGAGACCTCGTGGATTTATATTATGATGATTAGGGAAATTTAACAGTGAGTATTTGGGTCACTATCCCTTCGACTGATTATTTAATCAGTTGGCGCTTTTAAACTTTACCGTGGACGTCCACACCATGATTTACCGTCACGATGAAACGGGGGACCAGATTATATTCTCTTTGCGGGGGACCTAAAATATATGAAATATATGAAATTGTATGCAGACGCTTTTATTCTACCGTGCACGATAAAGTATAAAAAGGCCCAGTTCATGACACGTAAGTGTCGCAAGTGTCCAAAGGCGACGGTGTCTGCTTACCATCAGGCAGGCCGTAAGCTTGTTTGCCACCGTCGTAGTATAAAAAAATATTTATTAAAAAAAATGACACACACACGTCATGGCAGGATTGTATCACTACTTAATGTAGAATCGTGAGTCCTTAATTCCAGACGCGCCATAAATAGATTATCAGATAACTTTACTTAAATAAATAAAAATAAACGTAATAGAGGTAGCACTCACCTAATGCCCATAGAACTAAAAGTATAGTTATAAGAAGGCATCCCATCAATCCGATTACATTCAAGACCAATAAAAGGAGTTTATTGCGAGGGGATTCTTCCGTAGAACTAAAAAGAAACAAATGTTTTATTCAGTCTTCTTGTGATGTAATTAATAGACCTGATAGCGAGAGCGTGTATACTGTGTGTGAGACACTCATAGGGTCATTTTCGTATTTACCAAGTAAAAAGCTCGTAAATGATATAATAGAAAACAATACCCAGCTCAGATAATTCATTTTCATTCCAACTTTTGAAATCTATCGAAATGAGTCAGATTTTTAATGTGTAACGAAAATCAGTAATTATCCACTGATTTTAACTGTACCGTTACCGTAATAGAAATATATCTAATTTAAAAATCTATGTTTGACTATTTTATCTACTACCTATATTCACACTACCTACTAAACTATCCCACAACCTATATCTGTTTCATTTGGTATTTTCTAGATTAAACGATAAACTAGTTCCTACAGCCACGTGAATTAGTAAGGCATCATTTGATAACAACCTAAATAAACATAATTGGAGATGTGAGTGGTTGAAATATACTTTCTGCAATTACTTCAGAAAGGTTTTAGGTTCTTTACTAACTTATAAAATTAAATACTTATTCTTACTATTTATATAGAAATAAATGTTTAACAGAAAGTTGATTTGATGTTAATACTTGTATTATGCATTTAGGCTGGTAGTGGTACTACCTTAGTAGGTATCACTGTTTTCGCGCCATAATATTTGTTTGACTTTACAACTCCAATACAAAATGAAACTATAGTTACCGATCAATGACTATTTTCTCCATAATTGGTTTACGGACTTCTGTTGGTAACAAATATTTTTTCTTCAAATAAGCAGCAAATCCCACTTTTATTTGCGGCATGTCCTGAACCTTGTTAATTATATTGACAGATTGTCTGAGAAACGTCAAATTGTTTATGGCAAATAAAACCTTTGGGCTTACTTTATTATGCTTTTTTTTTATGGTGTGTCTCCTTCCCCCGCCCGAATGATGCTGACGAGAGGGGAGGAGCATAAAGAGGCGGAGGTCAGGGTTGACTCCTCCCCAAGACACGTAGGGCCGTGCTATGTAGGTCCCCAAGCCACTGGCCCTACTGGTCATGGACGCGAGCAGCAGCATAAACCGCGCGCGACGTTTACCTATCCGTCTGCACCGTAGCGGGAGCGCGTCCGCACTCTCTTCGGGCTGCCTCCTTGTGCGACATGACTCTGTTTCGCAAAAGGAGGTCACCGCCTCCCAGAACCTCTCGCCGCGTACCATGGCTGTTTAGTTTATTTACCTTTTCGAAAACTTTTTACTCACAACAACCTGTAGGGTATCAGGTACTTGATGTTTCCTCCGAATTTGATTCAACTTCCCCCTTTTTGTCGCCTTTTTCCCTTTTGAATCGAAATACGTATGCTAAGTTTCGCGAGGATCAGTTAAAAACTGCGGCCGGTGGTCCGTAACGGCCAGTCCTGAAATGGAAACATCGCGCGCTCCGGTCAGTCGGTCGATTAAGTTAATTTCCTCAATTCAGCTACTATACCTCTCTCTACTCAATTATTGCTCTTCGTGATGAGATCAGGCCAAGGAAAAGGAGTTGAACTAGATGGTGCTAATTAAGTCAAAAAGATGTCGTGTAACCTTGCTTCTCATTTAAGGTAAAACGACATTAATTGCCATGACAAATAAAGTTGACCTCGACCTTCTACTAGATTAGATAATTAAGATGATAAAGGAAATGGGAAACAATAGGTACATAAGACTCTTACAAGTGATAACTTAGTGCTTGTTAGAAATATGTTTTGACATTGTTGTACAACATAATCCTTGCAATCATTACTCTCTCTCACTCTCATGTACTCAAAGAGTCACATCTGATCTGATCGTCTGTCAAATTAAACCAGCTTGACAGAACTGGTTTTCCACGAGACAGCCTGACCCATGCCTGCAGTATAGGGTACCAACGATCTTATCATCTTCCTGCAAAACCGTTTCTTAGTTACTAGTTGATTGTGCCGTCAGCGTTCAAGCGATGGTGTCCATATACAACCGAGGACATAAGTATGTATACATATTCGGACCTTATTTAAATGGGATAAGGTGGAAAAAAAAAACAGTGGTGCCTTTAATTGTACCTATCAACAAGACTCCAATTATGTTTATTTAGGTTGTTATCAATAGGGTCTGGCACTATTGTAGTATAGAACGACCGAGGTAAAATAATAATTAAATATACATATTAGGGGAACTTAAACAAATCGAGGGATCGTCTATCCTAGTTATCTGTCCGATGATTAGTAATAGGCGATAAGGGTACGCGCCCCCAACCTCCCTAGCTGTTATTACTGCTTCCTCGTCTTCCACAGTAATAACATCCTTTTTCCTGCAATTCCTACCCCAATTTCCCATAGCATCCTGAATGTATCCTTTTTCCCTTATCCTTCGTGTGCCAATCCAAGGTTGCCGCGCCGATGGATGCATGGCTAGTGGCGAGCCTAGCCGCGAGTGTGCCAAATAAGTCCTGGAACCGGGCGACTCCAGTGTACTTTCTTTCGCCTTATCCTGTCAAGCGGGGCTCTGCTAGGATGGACAAATTTTTCCCTTGCTGCTCGTGGGAACACTATGATGACTAAAAACGATTTCATTAAAAATGACGGCGTCGTGGTTTGCCACCCGTCACGCCCTGGCCCACGGGTAGGCAAAATGTGGTCTGAGGAATGTCGTGTGTCTACGTTGAATGTTCAGGGAGGTATGGATGAAAAGATAGATGAGGTATGTGATATGATGAATGAAAGACGAATCGATTTGTTGTGTGTGAGTGAAACTAAGCGGAAGGGGTGTGACATCACGAAACATGGCCCTTACTCTGCGTACTGGTCAGGAGTCTTAGATACCGAACGTGGCTGTAAGGGCGTGGGTTTCATCCTTTCTGCGCGAATGAATTAGTGTGTGAATGAAGTTAAGAGTATTAGTCCAAGACTCATGTGGATCAGGCTCAAAGTAGGTTTAACCCGCCTGTTCGTAATAGGAGCTTACGCACCAGTCGATGATTGCGGGTCACAGAGAAAACAAGTGGAACGTCTTGAGTTTTGGGAGAGTGTAAGGGATGTGTTAAGAATGTGTAATAATAATGAGAGAATAGTTATGCTAGGTGATTTTAATGGATGGGTTGGCGTAAGAAGATCTGGATACGAAAATATTCTAGGAAAGTTTGGCGATGAAAAAGTGAATGCAAACGGCGAGAATCTGCTTGAGCTATGTTTAGAATGGAATCTCAGTGTGACTAATACCATGTTTAGTCACAAGAGAATCCAGATGTATACATGGCAAAGAGGCAACGTAAAGAGTATGTTAGATTATGTAATAGTGGATAAGAGAATAGTTAGTAAAGTGGTAGATACCAGAGCATTTCGAGGAGCCAGTGTAGGCACAGACCATTTCCTCGTTATAAGTCGTTTCAAAGGCCTCTTCAGACGATGGCGACACTACTGCTCTGACTCTACCACCGAACTAAAGAGAATAAAAGTTGAAAATCTCCAAGATTTAGAAGTGCGGGATCGATACAAATGTATCTTAAAAGAGAAGATTAGTGAAGATGAGGTAGTGATTGAAGAAGATATAAAAGTGATTTGGAGATGTCTGAAAGAAGGAATGATAGGTGCAGTCACCGAGGTATGTGGTGAAACAAAAAGAAAGAAAGGAAGAATAAATGAAACCCCATGGTGGGACAGACAACTGAAAGAAGCTGTGAACGAGAAGAAGAAAGCTTGGCTTGATTTAGTAGCGATAGGGAATGACCAGAATAATGCAAGAAGGGATTTGAACGAGAAGAAAGAAGAGGCCAAACGTTTTTATGGTCAAGTTAAGCAAAAGGTAAAGAATGTGATCCAGAGAAAGAAAGATGAGTTGCAAGAGAAGATGGATAAAAGGTTCTCTAAAGATTTCAGAACCAACAGAAAATTGTTCTGGAAGGCTGTAAAAACCGCAAGAGGCTCAACAACAGCATCTGAGCTTGGAATTATTAGAGACGAGAATGGCAACATCGTGAAAGGTGAACAAAATGTATTGAAAAGATGGGGGGAATATTTTGAAGGTCTGTTTGATAGAGAAGAGAAGGACACAGTAGAGTCACAGCACTCTGAGGTCATTCCCGACCCTAATAGTAGTGAAAGTGAGATAAGTACGACAGAAATTGTGGATGCGTTGAAAAGTATGAAACTGGGTAAGGCTGCGGGATATGATAGGGTAACTACTGAGATGATTCGGAGCGGTGACGGAGTTTCTGCAACCATGCTGCATCGACTCTTTAACTTGTGTTGGAAACACGGCAAGGTGCCGGACGATTGGACAAAAGCTGTTATCGTTCCAATTTACAAGGGAAAGGGTTCGCGGCAGGATTGCAGAAATTATCGTGGAATCAGTCTTCTCAGTGTAGTTGGGAAAGTGTATGCGAAGATACTGATAGAAAGAGTTGTGAAAGAGACTGAGGAGAAAATGTGGGATGTGCAAGCAGGGTTCAGAAAGGGGATGGGGTGTGTGGATCAAGTTTTCTCCTTGCGATGCATCACCGAAAAATGCCTGGCCAAAAGCCAGAAGGTGTACTCTGCGTTTATCGACTTAGAAAAAGCCTATGATAGAGTGTCGAGGAATGATCTATGGTCAACCTTGTCCTTGTATGGGGTAAGCAAGCAATTGATTCGAGCATTAAAATCCCTATACGAAGGTTCAAGCGCTTGTGTAAGAATCAATGGGGGCTACACAGACTGGTTCGGCATCCAACGAGGTGTTAGGCAGGGTTGTGTGGCTTCGCCGTGGTTGTTTAACCTGTTCATGGACAGTTGTTTGACGCCTTTGAAAGAGAGTGAATGCGGTTTGAGAATGGGAGAGTTACTCATCAAATGCCTCCTATACGCTGATGACCAGGTTTTAATTGCTTCATCAGAGAAGGAGTTGCAGGAGATGGTAACTTGCATGAATGACTCACTTAAGCGGAAAGGTATGAGAGTTAATGTGTGTAAAACAAAAGTGTTGGTGTTTGAAAAAGATGAATGTCCGACTGTGTGCAATATTGTGATTGACGGTGAGAAAGTGGACCAAGTGCATGAATTTGTGTACTTGGGTTCTTTATTTACAAGAGATGGAAAATGTGATGGTGACATTGAGAGGAGAGTGAAAGCGGGAAATCAGGTGAATGGAGCATTGCACTCGTTTGTCAGCAGCCAAAATATAACACAAAAGGCTCGACTAGCGGTTCACAAAGGAGTGCTTGTTCCTACACTCATGTATGGAAGCGAGACTTGGGTATGGCAGAAAAAGCATGAGAGTAGACTAAATGCGGTTGAAATGAGAGCGTTAAGAAGTATGTGTGGGGTACGTTTGTGTGATCGGATAAAAAATAGTGTGATAAGAGAAAGATGTAGAATAGAAGATGATGTAGTGACTAGGGTTGAGAAGGGTATGCTTCGGTGGTTTGGGCATGTAGAGAGAATGAGTGAAAGTAGAATGACTAAGAGGATTTACGCTCAGGAGATGAGTGGTAGGATCGGAAGGGGACGACCAAGGCGAGGTTATCTAGATCAAATTTCGGCGATACTGAAAAAGGGCCAGGTCAGAAGTACCCGCAACCGACGAGCATGTATGAGAAGATGTATGGATGTGATTGAAGCGAAAGAAGTATGTAAGGACCGTAGTATTTGGCGTTCTTTGGTCTCTGCCTACCCCATGGGATAACGGCGTGAGTTTATGTATGTATGTAAACAAATCGAACTAGCCCCATAGTAAGCTCAATAATGCTTATGTAAGAGTTACTGAACGACGATATATTTGATAGGTACAAAGACTTACATACGAGTACATGGAAAACATCCATGACTCTGAATCGAACATTCTTGCTCAATTGCTCATCATACAAATCTAAAACCGGGTTTCGAACCCAGGACCGTCAGCTTCGTGGGCAAGGTCACAACCGGTAACCACTAGGCTAAACCGATCGTCAATAATTATAAAGTTAGGTAAATACATAGCAGAGGGCGAGTCACCGTCTGCCAGACATAAAAATGTGAGACAGTTTTATTAGGCAGGGGCCGTTCTCTCACTCAAGCCATTAGTTCTTCATAAACCCAATAATCCGGTTGATTTCGACCCCATCAATCAGCAACTATACACCCTGGCGGGTGCTGTCTCTGTGTGCTTTCCATGACAAGGGGAAGAGACAGTATCCGCTCGGTGTATTCCTTTCATTTCATTAATTTGTAAAAAGGCCATACATACGTACACACGTAGAGACGTGTTCGCTATTTTGGTACCTGGATTCTTCGGCTCCGCGCACGCCTTCCAAAGGTCCGGGACGCCATCGTCCCGTAAGCGGAAAAGACATAAAGAATATTTATTTTAGGCATCTGAGGCTACATATACGTATTGTTTTATTCCTTAAAATTAACTTATATCGCGATGAGACGTCGACGTGAGGCGCTTGTTCAGGTATCGAATAACTGGCCGCGAAATCACCATAATTTGATATCATATAAAAGTTGTTCGGAGCCTGGACTCCTTTCGAATGCAATTGGGATAACGCTAAAATGCAGAGGATAAGAAGTTGTTGTTCCCTGTGTTGCCTGGTTGGAAATCTAGGATTCAATATTACCACTCCCCATGGGTGTCGTAAAATAAAAGTCGACTATAATAACCGTCTTGAAGTGGGTTGGGGGCTGGCAACCTATATATAAATAGTAAATAAAGCAAATTTTAGGGTTCCGTAGTCAACTATTAGGAACCCTTATAGTTTCGCCATGTTCGTCTGTCCGTCTGTCTGTCTGCGCTTTAATTGACAAAGTCGCATAATACAATTTTTTTTTTTACTAGGGTACCTCCTCTACACGTACAGTGGATATGAAACTCTTTTTGTTCAAATGAATACAGGTCTTCATCGAACATTTTTTGATAAAGTGAATATTTTCGGAAATATTCACTCCAATAGAAAAAAAATGGGTCCCCCCCATCTAACTTTTGAACTATGGGTCCAAAAATATGAAGAAAAAAAAACATGAAAGTAAAGCTTAATGAAGACTTTCAACGAAAACTATAGCGAACATGATAAATTAAGCCGTTTTTGAGTTATCGTAAAAAGTCTTCCCTTCTTAGTAAAAGATGTATGAAACGCTGCGAAAGTATTCCCTTTCGTATGTTATTGATTTTTTGGAGTACGTTCATTGGGCAACTACGGAACCCTACACTGAGCTGGCCCGACATGCTCTTGGCCGATTTTTGTATTTTTATATAAATCGAACTAGTCTCACAGCTCATAAGGCTTATGTTATGTGTACTAGACGGCGAAATAAATATTTAATAGATATATACCTAATTAAGTCTTTGGGAGAGGCCTATGTCCAGCAGTGGACGTCTTTCGGCTGACATGATGATGATGATGATGATGATACCTAATTAAATACACGGAAACCTCCAAGTCTCAGGAGCAAATGTTTCTGCTCACCACAGATAACAAATGCCCTTACCGGGATTCAAACCCGGGACCTCTAGCTTTGGAGGCATTGTCACTACTAACTAGGCTAAACAGCCTAACCTATCACTTCAATATCACATTCCGTCTTTACCTACTATTGCTAAATGTGGTAGGCTAGAATTAAATTCCATGTAATAAAACTAAACTCCTACCCCTATTATGCAAATACAAGCATATATAAAAAGTAATTCTATATGACATACATATAGGTATTAAGTTCATAGGATTCTAATCTTTCTTGGGTTTCAAAACGACAGTATTTTTCCATTATTATAACAATTAAGTATTTGTTAGTCAAGGATGTCAAGATAGATTATTCAAATAACTCTGTATGTATACTCGTAATAGGTAATAAATAAACATTTCTCTCCATTAGTAATCAACGTGTTGACAATGTCGCCTTATCGCGAGCCAACCTGTTGCGTTGGAAGATGACTGCATTTCGCGGCCCACCGCCATTTCATACGTATTTTAATGGTCTCTATGGGTATGTATGCCTAGAAAGACTGAACATGTATCAAGATACGGCCTTTTGTTACGGCCGGAACCCTAGATTTGTATGTGGTCGACACATAATATAAATGAAATTTTCCATGGTACGTCACGAAACACGTTAATTCTGCATCTTAAAAATACAATATAATACAATACAAATTAATTTACCTAACTTTTGGATTTAGGTATAGCTCTTGTATCTTTCTATTTTTATGGCAAGGTGGGTGGTATTTTTATGCAGTAAACTTAAGTGTATTAAAAAGTGGTCAAGCAATATACAACTTTATTATTTGTACATTATTATACTCAAAAATGGAACCCTTTTTTGGCTTACTGTACCTATAATCAACTCTTCTGTTTGTAACGCGGGTCCATAAAACGTGCCACTGCGAGCTACCACGACCCGCCGCCAGCTCTCGGACTATGGAATGGTTTATTTGTATAGAGGCGCTCAGACGAATACTAGTGCAAGTTATATTAAGAGTCTGACGGACGTACCGCAACCGCATTGAACACTCGGGCGCGCTCGGCCGCACTCGGTGCTACCTCGGCTCGTCGCCCGCGCATGTCCACAATCCACAATCCACAACAGTATTTATTTACAAACAACCAAACCGGCTTTGACGTTCGACGCTTACCCATGCTTTTAAGAGTGGAAGACGAGGTAAGTTCTGTTACTGTTGTGTTTATATGTAAGTAAAATATTTTGATTTCATTTGCACTTGCGAATCGGATTATTTTATAATATTTACCTTAAGCATTTAAAAGGCACAGCAGCTGATTTTTGTGTCATAGGTAGTTATTTTGTTACTCAAGTGTCTTAGGTACTCGTACAATAATTGATTATATGTAATATGTCTTGATATTTAAATTAAAAAAAGACCTCTCAGTATTTAATACCTGGGAACACCTGGATGGTCCATGGCGACTTGGGGTGGTACTTGTTTTGTTCTGACCAAATTACCCGACACGTTTGTATTTTGGAAAGGAGCCAATGTGTTTCGATTATGCTTCCAGTCCTGGAAAGCGGAAACCAAGGCTAATGAAGTAACCATTTAGTGCATTAAAATTGATTCGACATATATGTACCAGTACCAGTAAATTGTAAAGGCAGTTGTAAAATAAATAAATAAGAATCCTTTCAAACAAATACGCAATTTTGTATAAATGGTGCATTGCACGGCTCTTCTCAACTTACTTACATAAATACATAGAAATTACGTGTTTACTATTTTTTACTCCCTGACTTGAAACGACGCATCTGGTTTACCTTGACAGATAGGTACCTCGCATACCTATTTTATCATGTTTTCCATTATTCAACTGAATTTAATTCTCAATAATTAAAACTCACCTTATAAATTGTGGTAGTCGGTATATTACTACTCATATATCACGATTTAAGTTAGGTAGTTATTACTACTATTATAATATGTGCTACTCCGTAAAAACAGCATCAAGGTCAATTTGCCTAGATTATTTAAACCTGAATGTTTGGTACGATTTACTTGTACAAAGTTTCCAACGCAACAATAATTATTAAGGTACGATTTCGTACTACACCTTAGTATTCAAGTTAAAAGCTTAGGTAGGTACCTATTTAATAAGTAGCCGAGGATATAATATATTTGTGTCCCATAATATAACATAGGCAATGTCTACACATACTACTTTATATTATACAACTCTTGGTATCGATTAGTAAATTAAAAAATATGATGTAATTTCGTCAACCACATAATTAAGAGAGTCGTTAATATGCGATAAAGATGCCTAAAATAAAACGTTGCGCGTTGACTGTCCAAATTCTTATCTTATTATTGAAACACTCCACATGACATTGACGATACAAGTTGATACGGTAACATTTGGATGGGGTTATTTTACAAACACTAAACAGAAGACCAAGGTACGTAATATGAGTTATAGTTTAGTTTAATTTGAATTTAGCCATAACTCATTGTAACTGACAAACTAGGTAAAATCTCATTTATGAAAGCCTCGTCGTGGTCATTTTGTATTAATACGAGCAACATACTGTGTTTTAGTTTTCTGTGCGCTATTTAAGTTACAACATTGCTGTAATATGTAATAATAATAAGTCATATGTCAGAATGTAATAATAATGAAATAATATAAAAATGTGGTACTAGAGGAGTACCGCTCAAATAATAATGATGTCAAATCTTAATACTAACAATAGTACAATAAAAATGTGGTACCATAAAAGTACCTATCAATTAATTACGTAGTAGCAATGTCAAAATGTTAATACTACAAAAAAAATAAAAATAAAATAGGCCAGTGTTAATAATCATACGAAGTCTCAATTATTTAATAATTAAGGAATGCCCCAATGGAATAAAATATGGAGTAGGTAAAAATTGATATTGATGTTCACACGAAAGACGCCTAGCGGGAGGCAATAGTAAGTACTTACGAGTATACAAAATAATACGAGTCTATAAGTGGTAAACTACTTTCTATGACGATTTAATTGTTGGTGTTACACTTTGTGCTGGTAGATTGAATATCAGGAGTAAAGGGAAAGACGGGAGGAGACAACACCGAATTCTAGGATTTCGACGTTGAAGTAGTAAGAGACGTTTTCAAAATGAGACTCGAAAGAATCAAAACACATTTTCCTCATTTTGTCGATTCAGGTAGGGCCTTACACACACTTGTATGAAATATGTATTATACTACACCTAAACTTACCACCACCACATCTGCCGAAGGACGTCCATTGCTGGACATAGGCCTCCCCCAATTTCAAGGGGGGTAAATGCCATAATCGCCACGCTTGGCATGCGATCCCCCGGTGGTCTTTCATATTTATTTAGGACTAGCTGTTTGTTGCCCGCGACTTCGTCCACGTCTTCGCTCCTATTGGTCGCAGCGTGATGTTTTATGACCTAAAGCCTTCCTCGATAAATGGACTATCCAACACAAAAAGATTTTTTTAATTCGAACCAGTAGTTCCTGATATTAGCGCGTTCAAACAAACTCTTCAGGTTTATAATATTAGTATAGATTTCCAGAGATATCGAGTAAGTAATGAAAACGTTCGTGAAATTTAAAACGTTAGTATATATTTAACGAATGCATTAACATTATGTATATTAAACGAATGTATGGAATAGAATAACACATGGAAATCTAATTAATACCTAAAAAAACGTAAAACCTGATTTGCCAATTTTTTTATCATTCTAAAAAAAACCGGTCAAGTTGGAGTCCGACTCGCGCACGGTTTCGTAGTGGTTCCGCATACTTATCGTGTACCCGTCCCGAGTCTCGACCCGACCCCAATAATTCAGCTGTATTTAGTAATTGAACCCTGGTACCCCAGTCATCTATCGGTGCATTTCGTTACTAATTTGCGCGAGTGAATAACGTGCTATGTATGTAGTTCTTAAGTAATTTCATAACCTACGAGTTTACAAACAAAAATACGATATTGCAAAGGTGATTAAAGTATACTCATACAAACTAAGTTTTGAAAATGTTATTGATGATAAATAGTAAATCTAGATAGAGATATATTTTTCCTAAAATATATATTTTAATATTATGTAATAATTTCATTTTTATCTTGGTAAAATTCGTAGATATGTACGGGGGAGAAATGGTGTTATTTTTACATTTTCCTTCATAGATCGAAATTGATCCAACGCAAAAAATGAAACTGTTTCAGAATGTGCAACTTAAGTTCTTTCATAGGATAACCCACTCGACATATTCGCCGATGTTTTCTATGTATTTATCTATAAAAGTTGACGGCCTGTTTAGCCTAGTCGGTAGTGACACTGCCTCCGAAGCTAGAGGTCCCGGGCGAATCCCGGCCAGGGCATTATTTGTGCATTTAGCACGGATTTTGTTCTTGGGTCTTGGATGTTCTCTATGTATTTAAGTATGTATAGTATATATAAATATGTATAATATCGTCGTCTAGTACCTATAGTAGGTACTTAGTTTGGGACTAGGTCGATTTGTGTAAAATAGTCCCCCTATATTTATTTATTATATCGTCATCTAGTACCCATAGTACAAGCTTTTTTTTAGTTTGGGACTAGGTCGAGTTGTGTAAGATTGTCCCCCAATATTTATTTATTATTTATTCATTTAGAGTTTTTTTTACACTAAAACCCCTAACCCTAATAGTTTACCTACCCAACCAACTGCGGTAATGCCACCTAGCGTGATGTCATAGCACCGGAATTATCGTCGGTGTCCACCAATGATATACAGGTCTGTGGTCCCGATTATTAGCCACTGCTGTTAACACCATGAGCCAACTCGACCACTCCCAACGACTTTATGATGACCCCGGAATATATAACAAATATAGGATAGGCAGAATTCAAGGTACTTCTCAATAATTGCAGCGATAGACTATCAAAAACTCTAGATCTCTATATTTAACGTAAGTACAACGATAATAGCGTCACAATGTCAGAATTATTATACATATACATTGAAATCAGTCAGTTATCTTATGTATACAATGGAGCTCATTTATTAGCTCCATTGTAAACAAAAGATAATTAACTCTCAACGCTGAGTGCCTAGAATTCCATAAGCTCTTGATAATGTTTCAGTTCTGTGGGAATAAAATAGATTCCGTGCCAAATCACTCTATCGTCTTTCTCTTGCCTCGTTTTGTTAATTTTCTGGTCATAATATTTACCTGATCGATTTAAACCTCCAGTAATAGCTACCTACACACACTAAGACCAGTAAGATGTAAAAGTACAAATTCGGTACCAGTAAGCAAGTAAACATAACAATTTAGATAAAATCAATGCAGGTTTATTTTACAAAAATAATCTAGACACGCGGCAGCGTGTCCAGCCAAGTTCGTCCCAGGAACTGGCGTACAGCAGCCGTGTGTTATATTACACGAACCGTTTGGAGCCACTTTTGACCCCCCAATAACTCCAAATCTATTCAACATAAAAAATGAAATTTGGTATATATATTAAGATCCTTTAGAACAACGAGAACCCCAAATTTCATAAATATAGGTGTAATAATTATTGAGATATTATATATGTAATAATTATTCCAAAAAACGGCATTTTTACCACTGACTGACTGACTCACTAGTAATCAAAAACCTAACCCACTTCCAGGTGACCTAGAAAGCTAACATTTGGCATGCAGCTTGGTAATTGTGTGTGTACACCAGAAAAATCCGAAAACAGTGATTTTTTTTATTAGTTTTGGTATTATTATTATTTATGCTAGTTACCTCAGAACTTCGTCATTTATTAACCGATTTGGAAAATTCTTTTTTTGTTTGAAACGGTATAATTCAGGGGTAGTCTCATAGTTATTAGGTAAGAATCTGATCGTAGAGTCCTGGAGAAATTTAGGGAACTCTTCAAATATTTGAGGTGCACCTATAACGATTTGGGTATTTTGTATAGTAACTAGTGCATTCGCTCTTACAAAGCACCATTTGACGAAGATTGACAAGAAGTAATGATATCCCATCAAAAACATAAATGTGAAAATGGGAGCCAAGTTCAATATTAAGAATATGCGATGCTTGGTTGTCGTCTTCACCGACAAAAGATTGAGATCTAAATGGGTGCCAAGTTCCGTAGATTCTCTGAAATGGTGCCAAGTCCGGTACTATTGTTGATTGTTTACAGTAATACTAGTTTACTGCGGCTTAATTCATTTTGAGCCTTAACTTGGCAGTTTTCTATGCAGTATGTTATATAATACCATAAGAGCTGCTGGATATTTAAGAAAACTGCCAAGTTAATGCTCAAAATGCATTAAGCCGCAGTAAACTAGTTTTACTGTAAACAATCAAGAATAGTACCGGACTTGGCACCATTTCAGAGAATCTACGGAACTTGGCACCCATTTAGATCTCAATTCTTTTGTCGGTGAAGACGACAACCAAGCATCGCATATTCTTAATATTGAACTTGGCTCCCATTATCACATTTATGTTTTTGATGGGATAACTTTTTCACCATTGTTTGTACCAATTCCTGTCTGATATCATATTCAAGTATTGCATTTAAAAAGTTATTACTAAGAAGACTATCTACCCTTACCTAATTAAAATAAGTTTATTATATATATAACAGAATCCTCGAAGGTCCCCTAGAACTCTGTGGGAGAATTCCCATAAGACTGGCTGCGTTTCCCATTTAAATCGCTACTGCCTATCCACCTATCCAGTCTGCAAGAAACGCGCCAGCTTCATGGCCCCCGGATATTCTAGCCATCTTTTGGCCAGTTGGCCAAGCAATTGATTGGTGCTTGGGCTCCAGGGCGTCTCAACGGCGAATGCTATAAAAGCATGCCGATCTGTGAGGCCAGCGTAAATCTACGGCCAATAGGGATGTTGACTGATAGTCAAATCAGCAACTTTTAATGAAACGCCAAAAACGCTCGGTTAGTATGAAGTTTGTAGGGAAATAGGAACCTGTGACTTCACGCCTTTTCTATGATCAAATAGCGTCCATTTAATGTTCTTCATGTATTTAAAAATCTTTGAGGGGCGAAGGAAATAGGAACCAGTGACGTCACGCCTTTTCTATGATCAAATAGCGTCCATTTATTGTTCTTCATGTATTTAACAATCTTTAAAATAGCAAAAAATAGTAGAAGCGTGATATATTCTGAATATTTTCGTGAGATTTATTTATTGGTAATGAAAGAGTACTTCATTTTTATGGTTGTCAACATCCCAATTACAACGAACTTTTAAATCGGATCAATCTACCTACGAATAGTTACGGCAGGGAATAGTAGATTGTGTCTCATGAGAGCAAAATGATATATTTACGGTGAGGGCGGTATATTGAATAACGGGTAACCAGGGATTCAAGTGTTTACGCCCTAGTAGATGAAGCGCACTCGTAGTGAAAATATATACATAGGATTTCGAGAGATAACTGAGTAAGGAGCGACGACTTTCGTGTAAATTTCAGTGTCAATGACAGAGTTTTAGGAATCGAATTTGCTTTAACCCCACATATACATGGTGTTTGGAATAACGATATAGTAACTTTAGGAGGTAAAACATTGGACTAGTGATAGTTTTTTGAAATCAAGTTTCATAAGATTTTTAATTCGTTCGAAAAAATACATTTATTTATTTATATTAACACCGCCATTATTTGATCTACCAACTTTAAAACTAAAAAAAAGGTTTTTTTGATTGTTTCTCTTAAATTAAATTTTTTGGGACGAGTAAAAATACTTATAAAAACCGGATTTATAGAAAAAAAAACTATCTCAGATTGGACTAAGACATATAGGGTTCAAACTCTTTCTAATAGTCCAGTGTATCACCTCTTTAAGAGGGCGCAGTACATTTGGTTCTCCATACAAACGTATTTATGCTCTCATTTTAAAACGCCATGCCAGAATAACATGAAACTTTGTATACACAATGGGATCCAGCTTGTCTAGGGTGGAAGTTAGTTTCGGTTGCTTGAAATTATAATGGCGAAAAAATACCGCGATTATTAAGGTTTTCATACAAGCCGTAAAAAACTCAAAAAACCGCTGTATTTTTTCTCTTTTTCAATTTCTAGCAACAGAAACTAATTTCCGACCTAGTTATCCCGGATCCCATTGTGTATACAAAGTTTCATGTTATTATAGCATGGCGTTTTAAAATGAGAGCCTAAATACGTTTGTATGGAGAACCGATCCACACCGATCGTACTGCGCCCTCTTAAGTTCCTACATCGTTATTCCGAACACCCTGAATAAATATCTAAATGTAAATGTGATAGCAGTTAGCCATAAAACATTATTTTGTCTTGCTTGAAGAAGCGAAACCATTCAGTTTTAGGTACCTAATGCGGAATGCAACTAAATATTCTCCGGCGCACTAAGTATACCTTAGTACAAAATAACTCCAAACGGTTGCATTTGGGATCTGAGAAGTTTAGCCAAGAGCATGTCGGGCCATGCTCAGTGTAGGGTTCCGTAACTACGGACCCCTACACTGAGCATGCTGTTGGGTAACTGCCCAATTAACATTCTTTAAAAAAATCAATAACAAGCAAAAGGAAATACTTTCGCAGCGTTTCATACGTCTTTTACTATGAAGGGAAGACTTTTTACGATAACTCAAAAACAGCTTCACTGATCGGCTATAGTTTTCGTTGAAAGTCTTTATTAAGCTTTACTTTCATGATTTTTTTCATATTTCTTGGACCCCTAGTTCAAAAGTTAGAGGGGAGGGGACACATTTTTATTTTTCCTTTTGGAGTGAATATTTCCGGAAATATTCAACAACACACCATAGGGTTGAAGCAAAACAAACATCTCCACTTATTTACGTATAGGGGAGGTACCATATTTTTTTTGTGATTTTATTTTTCGACTTTCTCAGTTTTGTTGATTTATATATCCATACCAAATTTCAGTTTTCTAGCACTAATAATCACAGAGCAAAGCCTCGGACAGACAGACAGACGACCCATGGCGAAACTATAAGGGTTTCTAGTTGACTACGGAACCCTAAAAATCATGCCACTTCTGTTGAAGTCGCATATAAAGTTGGTTCTGGTAATACTCTTGCTCGCTTGCTCGCGGTATTTGAGCTCCTGAAGTGTTCTGGAACCGCCCTGAGCAACCCGAACTGACCCAACTTAAACTTCACTTCGGGAGCTCAAATAGCGCGAGTCACCTGGCTGCCTCTTTGACACTGCAACGGCGCGTCATTGCTTTGAAAGTCCGTTAACGGTTTCGGCCAAAATTTCGAAATATTAGATATAGAGAGCTGGCTTACGTACGAGCACTTGTAGTTGGTAGGGACGATGCCTACGAAGCTGGTGGTGCGGGATCGAATCCCGGGCAGGGCATTTATTTGTATAACGAGCCCTTTAAGTTAAGTCTTGGTGTCTTCTATGTATTTTAGGTATTTATTTATCCAAGTTACTAAAATTGTGATATCAAGAATAAATAAAAACTGTCAATAATTATTATTGATTTTTATCTACTTATAAATACCGGTTGTACAATCCAAATGGGTCAGTATGGAGAAGTCGGAAACTATGAGAGCATGTGACACCCCTGGAGTTGCAGGCGTCCATAGGCTGCGGTGACCGCTTACCATCAGGCGGGCCGTCCGCTTGTTTGCCACCGACGTGGTATAAAAAAAAATAGTGAACGGTTTAATTTATTGCTTCAGTTACAGGGTCCATTATGTTTATACCGGGTGTACAATCCAAATGGGTCAGTATGGTGAAGTCGGAAACTATGAGAGATAGCGAGATCTGATCTTAGGAACCATGACGTCGATTTTAGATTTAATAATAATTACATTCAAACTTTTTTATTAACTCTCATACATAACCGGGATTCGAACCTGGCCAAAATCAATGTGTATAAATTTTAAATGAATTGGTACGCCCACTGAACAAATGCGTTCTAATTTTAAATAAACGCTATTTGTAATGCATAATACCGATGCAGATAAGATATGCATAAGTGGTCTCTTCAGATAATTGATGATCGATTCATATTATTCACGACTTTTTGCAAATTAATACAACTGTGGGCATTTTAGTCTAATTTACTGTCAGTTGTGTTTACATAAGATTTCATAGCCAAATTTGGTCCATTTTACTTAACGCGGTTACAAAAATATTGACCAGGTTCGATTCCCGGTTATGTAAGAGAGTTAATAAAAAAGTTTGAATGTAATTATTATTAAATCTAAAATCGACGTCATGGTTCCTAAGAACAGATCTCGCTATCTCTCATAGTTTCCGACTTCACCATACTGACCCATTTGGATTGTACACCCGGTATAAACATAATGGACCCTGTAACTGAAGCAATAAATTAAACCGTTCACTATTTTTTTTATACCACGTCGGTGGCAAACAAGCGGACGGCCCGCCTGATGGTAAGCGGTCACCGCAGCCGATGGACGCCTGCAACTCCAGGGGTGTCACATGCTCGTTGCCGACCCTTTATAATAATAATCGTATGGCATTTATTTTCGAACCGTGAGATCTTCGAGAAGACAAGTACGGTTGCCAGTTTGTTGCACTTTTAGCACCACCCAGGGGTCACGTGTAGGGTAACGGTGGGTACTCTCCCTACGGACGTGGTGCAACTTCGACCCCCCTTTGTCAAGTGAGTGGGCAACTTGACTGTTAGAAGTTCTCAAGCCGCCCGAAGGCCTCTAACTTGGCTTAAAGACTGCTGTCGTAGACATCACCCGGGATTAACGTGCCTTCCAAAGAACGGGAGCGTTCAGTTAGTAACCACTCAAAACGGTCTCCCATCCGGGAACCGACCTGCGCCCACGTTGCTTAACCTCGCATACTGCACGCGGTACGCGGGCGCCGCTGGGCCACGAACGCTCCACCACTTAACGAACCACAAACGGCCGACCCTTTTGAAAATGTTAGACTATGGACCCAATCATCATGTTTTCCAAGCGGTTCCATGTGAATTTTTTTTTTCTTTTTCTTCAAAGATAGATTACGTGTATTTTTTACTCTTCTGGAATGATATTAAAAAGTGTTTTTATTAAGAACTCATTTTTTTTTCATTATAAATTATTCAATGTACCCTTTAAAAGAAAATATTATGGCTCATAACTATGTAGATACTACCTCAAAGACTGCATTGACGGGCGCGCTTTAATCTCGTGGTGACTACTTTAGATCAAAATTTCTCCGACTTGAATAAAATATATATTTGAAAACATGGAGATGCTTATAATCCAGATGATCAAAAGAAGCATTCTTTTAAATATTTGCTCCAGTTACAGGGTCTACCCTGTGTATCGTCGCCTACGAGTACGAGTACAAGCTTTGCTTAGTTTGGGACTAAGCCGATTTGTGTAATATGGTCCTCTATTATTTATTTATATAAAAAATTCACAGATCTCGTGCACTACACGACCATCAAGGTACATTGAAAGTGAACTCAACAAAATAAAAAAATGCATTACATTTGCTAACGTTATGCCAATTTGGTAATATATAATATAATATATAAACATAGCTCACATACAAAATTCCTATTAAATTGGCAATTTTTTAAAGCGCAGCCAAGTTACGGTAACCACATAAAAAGGCATTTGCCACTTTACTAATATTCACGCAAGATAACGGCGACTTCAAATTAACTCCGACTATAACTATAACAAGAATTTTCAAAGTCGAATTCAACATGACACCCTAAGCCCCAGGAGAAGGATAAATTATATGATATCATAACCTTGATTATTTGTTTAATTTTCTCGCAATCGAAGTGAAAAGCAGATGTATAACTCATGTATAAAACTCATTTTATCCTCTACTTTATATCGACCCTTGCCTGCGGCTCGGGTCGATAAATTGTCTCGGATAAAATGGCTTGTTTTATGCAATCTCAATCAACTATTTTATTTGCCAAGGTTTTGGAAGATATTGGTCTTCCAAAACATCATTGACTTATCCACGAATTGCTATTTCCCGGGCACTGCAATAATGTGCTATTGTTGTCTCGAACTATAATTAATAATAATTTATTATAGAAACAATACATGTTTAATTTAAACAATTTGAAATATAAAACTAAAACTAACTACAATTGTACAATTGTATTGATTTAAAAAAAAAAAACCTACTAATAGTCGTTCTGACTTTTTGACTTCTTTCAAAAAGGTAAGGCTACAGCGCAAACCCTTGACCCGATCGCCTTTGTTTTAGGCTCAAATTGTAGCCGACTAAATTGTCCAGAGGAGTTTTGATCAAAATTTTGATATCATTCTTCGTTTCCAAAATATCGAGTGCCAAAATGAAAAAAATCGGAGGAAATTGATTTTTTTTTTCACTATTTCGGCCAAAACTTTTTTTGTTCTGGACTTTCTCAAATAATTCTCTTTGCATCTTACACATCTCGTAAATACGCGTCTTTTGAGCCTAGTTTGAATATCATACCTTCACAACTCTCTGAAATATAAGGGGATCGCACTATTTCGTGAAATGGGACCCTATACTGGAGCGAACGAAAAGACATTTTCAATGTCAAAAATATCTCTACTACTGTAGGATGTGTTACAATATATTTTGCTTCTTTAGTTGAGCACACTTTACGACCACTGAAGAAAACGTAAACCGCATCTGCTCCGGAATACCCACGCGACGCATACATTTAGTCACACCGTTGATGTAACGCGTTTGCGGTATAATATACACCAGTATATTTACCCAGTTGCAATGTAAGCTAATTCAATATCGATACCATACAATAACTCATTGCCGGTGTTGAATTACATGCGGTCGTATAATTAGTCGCCAGGCAGTCAGTCGTGAGCTGGCGCGACGTAAGTTACAAAACCTCTAACTAGGCTATACCCACGTCACTCGATGGATTCCAGTAAGTTAATGTTGCCTACTTCTTATACGACGCAGGTAGTTCTATCTCGTTTGTTATTAAGTCTTCATAATTAAATATCGAACACACGTATTGATTGTTTTAAGTACTTGATTTGCTTATGTGACAAGTATTTTGTAAGTCATTTGTAATTTTATTAACACTTTATGGGCAATGCCTGAAATAAATGGTTTTATTATTATTATTATTTCACCCAAATAGCACCAAATTGCATTATAAATTATGAATCGGCGTTTAGGGTAGGTAATCGTAAATATAAAAAAATGTTCCGAACCTAGATCCTGTATTTTGAGCACTAAAAAAGGTGTTTAAGCGCAAACGCATTGCATTTTTGCATTTAGTTTTAGTCCCATCTGTGAAGACTAAATAGACTTTGAACCACCAGACTAATGCGCGTATCTCTCATTTGCGATCCTTCACGCTCCCACCTCACCTCCAGTGCTTGAAAGCCGAGAAATAATAAAGAAAAATTCTGAGGATGGACCAAAATGTGAAGAGCAGTCGGTGGTAAATAATCAGGATATTTTTAATGAAGTTGCAAGGTCTATGGAAGAGAGAAGGCACATACAAATACCAAATAACCTCAAGGATTGTGTGTACAATACCTTGTATTCAATTAGAATAAGTTTGGATAAAGAGGTTCAGAGTAATTCAGTGTTATTTGTTTGAAGGGAAAGATGTTATTATATTCCATTAACCAGCTAAAGTTCCACCAGTGCATTGTTAAAATGTTGTATTACAGCACTTTTGTGCTACTTGGGCTATTATCAAGTTTATATATGGTAGATTGTATAAGATCTTCTCATTCCCGTACCGCGGCTTACTTGGTTTGTACTTTTCATGAATTGCGAAGTTAAAGAACGTTACTCGTACCACCAATTAGGACCGTTTGTTTCTTAACTTTTCACGTGTTGTGTGTGCTGTGCTTGTTTGTGTGCTGTTGTGTTGTGAATTGTTTTGTTTTTAACAAAACTTGTCAGTACCGATATGGCCTATATTTAGTTTGATATTCGGTTATGTTATTGCATACCTAATTGTGCCTGACTATCATAACTAATTGTAACGGACTAGGAGTGTCAATATGGGCTTCGCACATGAAGTAAGAATAAGACAGGATTCGGTAATACACACATACAAAATGTGTGAAAAAATGTAAGCACAGACAATATAGCGTGTAGGAGCGAGATGTACTGACATTATCTCCTGTCCCTCATCCCGTATAAAGCCGTAATATTTGTAACCGTCACCAAAACGTCATCGATGAATGCCATTGCTGTCACCAGATTTAACACGGTGGTCGAGCGGAGTGCGCGGACCAGTTTAAATACTTGGGATCTGTGCCTCACGCATTCCTGCAGTCTGGGCGACATGGCAGCAAGCTGAAAGGACAAGTCTATATAACCATTAGCAGAAATGTCCTCATACATGGCTGTGAGGCGTGGCCAGTGCTTGAGCGAATCAAGCAGGAGTGGACCACAGTAACAAATGTCTGGCTACGCCGTCTCCGCCTAGGGCCCGGAAAAAGGGGAAAGCCCTGGAGGTGCTGGCTAGACGTTCCAAGGGATGACATACATGCCGAACGCTAAGATGAGAGAGAGAGACAATTGTAACTGTAAGTGTGGCTGTGCTTTTATAGTTTGGTCCTTGCAGATGCATACGATAGGCCACAAACAATATTACATTTTCACTAAACAGGTTGAGCATAAAAATAAAATAAAATATTTAAATAAGTGCTTTAAAATTCGTCAGCGACGTGGCCCACCGCCTACGGGCTCGCGACCCGGAGGTTGTGCCACTGTGAGCGTCAGGATGACAGGACCACGATAGATTTTTATATCGTGAGTAATTCCAAGTTTTAGTACCTTTTTGTACTATTTGGTACCTGACATCATAAAATTTGTACCTCGCTAAAAATCCAGAAATATTGAAAATAAAGTGGTCAGCCATTCTGACGTCAGGTTGACAGGACCAAGGTTAGTTCCCCTAATTGCAGGCGTTATACCGATTCCATCTTTTCGTAATTATTCAGTACCTAATTTGTACCTTAATGCATGATATTCAGTAATATATAAAGACTTACAAAAAAAAGGTACACCAAGAATAAGCTTTGTATGGGCATATGGGTTTGGAGTGCGGTGGAGATACTGCGATCGCCAACCCGCATGCCAAGCGTGGCGATTATGGCATTTACCCTCCATGAAATTGGGGGAGGCCTATGTCCAGCAGTGGACGTCCTTTGGCTGATATGGTGGTGGTGGTGGTGGGCATAGCGCTGCAGTCCATCGATTTGACCCGGACCTTAAAATTAGTTAACGTTATGATTTATTGCTATTAAAGTATTTTATGCATAATAAGGGTTCCCAAAAACCGAGTCGCCGTAATGAAACGAGCGTAGCTAGTTTTGTTACTAAAGACTCGAGAATTGACATGTTAAATATCAAATTTTATGAATAAATATCTAAATATAAATCTAAAAAAGAATTTTAATGCCTAATTAATTAACATTGCATGTCGCATACCATTTTTTTTGTACAACAGCAAAATATATTGATTTATATTAAAACCGATATGGTGGTAGAATGCGGGCATTGACGTGTGCCTCTTTTAAAAATTAAATAAAAAACAACAATTGTATAATAATGTACGGAAATACATTTTGATTCTCCCACCATTCATATAATGACTTGTCTAATTTGTGTATGGTATAGACTTGCATTTGTATAAGCAGATTATTGTTTTAATACTGCTGTTCGTTATGTAATTGACAGGTTATAGTGCTCGAATAGAAAAATTACATTTTTATTAGTCGTAGAAAAAAATATTATACGCAACGTTACTTAATTAGTTCTTAAAATTCTCGAGTCTTTAATAACAAAACTCGCTATGCTCGTTGTTACGGCGACTTGGCTTTTAGGAACCCTTATTTTATTATGCATAATACTTTCATTACGTTTCAACTAAATTTAAGATCCGGTTCAAATCAACGGACTGCAGCGCTATGTCCATACAAAGCTTATTCTTGGTGTAACTTTCTTTTTGCAAGTCTTTATAAAATACTGAATATCATGCATTAAGGTACAAATTAGGTACTAAATAATTACGAAAAGATGGATTCGGTATAACGCCTGCAACTAGGGGAACTAGAGTTGGTCCTGTCAACCTGACGTCAGAATGGCTGACCACTTTATTTTCAATAATTCTGGATTTTAGCGAGCTACAAATTTTATGATGTCAGGTACCAAATAGTACAAAAAAGGTACTAAAACGTGGAATTACTCTCGATATAAAAATCTATCATGGTCCTGTCAACCTGACGCTCACGTGCCACTACATAGTTAAAAATCGTGAAGGCACTGAAAATTTTAAGCGAGCAGAGGGCCTCGTAAAATGTATCTTGCCGACATAAAATTGAGGTCTTGCTCCGCCACTGCATATATAAGCTCACTATGTACATCGCTCTCTCTCTCTGCTGCAATTATTCTCATGTTATTGAGGACACCGAAGTTCTAAATATAACGTCTAGGTATCCGATTCTCATTATACTACAAACTGGTCACATATTATAGGCTACTTTCTATCGTTGAGTCGATTTTTGAGTTAATACAAGCCCAAGTCATATTACGTAACTTAGGATGCGACACTCATGTTTCGACCTCGAAATTTATTTTATTACCCACCTGACCGGTATTTTTACGTTTTTCCATCCACTACGTAAATAGTGCTAATATATAAGTTTGGTACCTATTCAACTATTTACCTGTTATTTTTTTTAATTATAATTATATGTATTTTGTGGTTGTACTGGATTCCTCCACGCTAAGTGTCATATAGACTTGGTAGAGTATTGTTTTGCATTTTTTGTGCTTTTTACGAGTCTTAATCCTATATTGGCTGGTGCATATTATATTAGTGTTAAAGCTTGAAACGCACAGAGCGCGCCGCAGCGTTGCGGGGTGGAGGCGGTTTTGCGGTAAAGCGAAAGCGGTCCGGGGGACGTCGCACCGAAAATCCGCGCGGGAAAGCGAAGCGTGCGTGACACATGAAGCAATATCGACCGTCAAGATTGCATAACCGCCTCTGGCCCACACTGCGCCGAGCCCGCTCTGTGCGTTTCAAGTTTAAAATGGACATTAAATTGTTTAAATTTAAGTGGACGCTTACCTTTGTTTTTTTTGACTGAATATTGGTTAATATTATATTTAAAGTATTTTTTTCTAGTTGGATACTATTATGACCATTGCACAATGGCATACTTTTAAAAGCTGAACCAAAAGTCTATGCTTTATGGTGTGAAAGTAAAAAATCTTAAGAAAAGGACCTGCTGTAAGTAGTTGTGACGTGTTGAATAGACATCAGTTTTGTTTGTGTTATAGATTTTAAATATGTTATGTCTATTCGAACACGTCGCAACTACACACAACAGGCCTTTTACTTAGGTTTTTTACCTATAGTTTATTATATTACTGTACTTATTTAATCATGGTAAATTTTTGAACGTACGATAGGTAAATAAAACTGTCATTTTTGCTATGAAAAATGACAGTAAGGTGACTTCCTGACTTGGCGGCGCGGGATCGACATGTCATAGTAAGAAGTGAAGTGTCATAGTGACGTAAGCTTACTGATGTGAGATTTCCTCACTTGACATAATACTGTCAGTATTACGTTTGCGCAGTAGTAATATCATGCGCAGAAGTGAGCCAGTACACCGGTGTGAAGTTAGCAGCCAAAAGTTAGCGGCCTATGATAACCTGACCAAATTAAGAAGTCCATCATACAAGTTCCTTTTAGACAATTAAAACAGGCTTAAAACAGCTTAAGTGTGATAAAGCCTATAGTGCGGCAAACGTTTACATCAAGATCTTTCCAGAACAGCTTTCAACACTTAATTACCAGCATTCGTTCACTGTCAGCCGCTGTAACTTTAACTGTGAAGTTGGCGGCCTGCCATCTGCAGGCACTTTTCTCTCGTTTTGACCGATTTCTAGACGATAAGACACTTTGAAACCTATAGTGAGGTGTTCTTTAGATTATGAGCTTTCTAGAACAGCTATCAATTTCTTTTTACCAAGATTCCTTCACTGTAAGACGCTGAAACAAAGTTTGTGGCCTGCCACCTGCAGGCACTTTTATCTCGGTTTGACCGATATCTAGACAATAAGACACATTGAAATCTATAGTGCGACGTTCTCTAGATCATGAGCTTTCTAGAACAGCTATCAGATTTTTTTTACCAAGATTCCTTCACTGTAAGCCGCTGAAACAAAGTTTGTGGCCCGCCACCTGCAGGCACTATTCTCTCGTTTTGACCGATTTCTAGACGATAAGACACTTTGAAATCTATAGTGCGACATTCTCTAGATCATAAGGTTTCTAGAATAGCTATCAGATTTTTTTTTACCAAGATTCCTTCAGTGTAAGCCGCTGAAACAAAGTTTGTGGCCCGCCACCTGCAGGCACTATTCTCTCGTTTTGACCAATTTCTAGACGATAAGACACATTGAAATCTATAGTGCGACGTTCTCTAAATCATGAGCTTTCTAGAACAGCTATCAGCTTTTTTTCACCAAGATTCCTTCACTGTAAACCGCTGAAACAAAGTTTGTGGCCCGCCACCTGCAGGCACTTTTCTCTCGTTTTGACCGATTTCTAGACGATAAGACACATTGAAATCTATAGTGCGGCGTTCTCTAGATCATGAGCTTTCTAGAACAGCTATTACATTTTTTGTACCAAGATTCCTTCACTGTCAGCCGCTGAAACAAAGTTTGTGGCCCGCCACCTGCAGGCACTATTCTCTCGTTTTGACCGATTTCTAGAAGATAAGACACATTTAAATCTATAGTGTGACGTTCTCTAGATCATGAGCTTTCTAGAACAGCTATCAGATTTTTTTTACCAAGATTCCTTTACTGTAAGCCGCTGAAACAAAGTTTGTGGCCTGCCACCTGCAGGCACTTTTCTCTCGTTTTGACCGATATCTAGACGATAAGACCCTTTGAAATCTATAGTGTGACATTCTCTAGATCATAAGGTTTCTAGAACAGCTATCAGATTTTTTTTACCAAGATTCCTTTACTATAAGCCGCTGTAACGTAAACTGTGAAGTTAGCAGCCTGCCGCCTACAGGCACTTTTCTCTCGTTTTGACCGATTTCTAGACGATAAGACACATTGAAATCTATAGTGCGGCGTTATCTAGATCATGAGATTTCTAGAACAGCTATAAGATTTTTTTACCAAGATTCCTTCACTGTAAGCCGCTGAAACAAAGTTTGTGGCCCGCCAGCTGCAGGCACTATTCTCTCGTTTTGACCGATTTCTAGACGATAAGACACATTGAAATCTATAGTGCGACGTTCTCTAGATCATAAAGTTTCTAGAACAGCTATCAGATTTTTTTTACCAAGATTCCTTTACTGTAAGCCGCTAAAAAATCTGATAGCTGTTCTAGAAAGCTCATGATCTAGAGAACGTCGCACTATAGATTTCAATGTGTCTTATTGTCTAGATATCGGTCAAAACGAGAGAAAAGTGCCTGCAGGTGGCAGGCCACAAACTTTGTTTCAGCAGCTTACAGTGAAGGAATCTTAGTAAAAAGAAATTGATAGCTGTTCTAGAAAGCTCATAATCTAAAGAACACCTCACTATAGGTTTCAAAGTGTCTTATCGTCTAGAAATCGGTCAAAACGAGAGAAAAGTGCCTGCAGGTGGCAGGCCGCCAACTTCACAGTTAACGTTACAGCGGCTGACAGTGAACGAATGCTGGTAATTAAGTGTTGAAAGCTGTTCTGGAAAGATCTTGATGTAAACGTTTGCCGCACTATAGGCTTTATCACACTTAAGCTGTTTTAAGCCTGTTTTAATTATCTTAAAGGAACTTGAATGATGGACTTCTTAATTTGGTCAGGTTATCATAGGCCGCTAACTTTTGGTTGCTAACTTCACACCGGTAGCCAGTACTGCATTGATATCGGTTGACACCGATAGCTGACAGTTTTCTCATATCGTACCGCCCCCGCATCGACAAGTCAGGAGGCGTCTTAGATCTTCCTTACGCATACGCACGCTCGAAAACGTTGCGCAATTACCTCGCTGTACGCAGAATCGAAAAGTCATTCAAAAATAGAACGCCATGTTTTTGAGGAAAACGAGTCTCTATAAACATTTCATATTATTTTCCGAATATGTTAACATTGGCTCATTGAGCCAATCATACCTACACTGGTGATTTTCTTTTTGTGCTTAATGAGGTTGTTTCAGCATCTACTTTGTGTTTGATTCAGTGTCGTATCTTATTTATACCTACACTAACCACTTACTTATACAATAGTTTTGTTTAGTTACGTGATTAGCTATTGAAATATCATCCTTTAATGAGACCACTCGGCATGCCTCGTGGTTTAAACGTGGTAGGTAATCGACTTCAATCGCTCTCATTTTGAAACAGTTGTCATCATCCTAGCGTTATTTCCAGTACAGTTTCATCCTGAAGGATGGCCTGCGTCCGCTACCTAATCCCAAGAATTGGCGTAGGTACTATTTTTTATGAAAGCGACTGCCATCTGACCTTCTAACCCAAGGGGGAAACTTGACCTTATTGGGATTAAGCTTGTCAAGTGAGTAGGCAACTCCACTGTTAGAAGTTCTCAAGCCGCCCGAAGGCCTTTAACTTGGCTTAACGACTGCTATCAGACAGCTTTTTGATCCCGGCGGATCAACGATTTCCAAACCATAGGAGCGCTCGGTTAGTAACCACTCAAAGTGGTCACCCATGCAAGGACTGATACTGCCCGACATTGCTGACAAACATATTCTATTGCAAGGAAACCTATTATATTCTATTCTATTCTAACAGAACTACATTTTGAACCACGAACAGGACTACATTACCTTATTGAGCTTACTAGGGGCTAGTTTGTTTTGTGTAAAAAATTGTCCTCTAATATTTATTTATTTAAGTTAACGTATGTAATGTACTGAGTATGACGATGTATGATCTAACCAAATAGTAATGTGATATGGTAAAATAGTTTGTTTACCTTTTTGGCACATTCTATTCACCTCATTAATATACAGTATTTGCTGTTGAGGCTTTCTTAGAATCATAATCATGGTGTACAATCGCTTATTCAATCCAGAAGCACTTTGTATACTTGATACAACGACCTTTTTTCTGTAAATCGACTGGACTGTGAATGACTCTACACTTTGACATTTGTATGTAGCGAGACAAAATACATTTTTACCGACTTCAATCGGAGCAAGGAGGTTCTCATTTCGTCTGCATATTTGCTTTTTAGGGGGCCCTAGTCAACTAGGGCCCCCTAAAAAGTTTCGCCATGTCTGTCCGTCCGTCTGTCCGTCCGTCCGCGGATAATCTCAGTGACCGTTAGCACTAGAAAGCTGAAATTTGGTACTAATATGTATATCAATTACGCCGACAAAGTGGTAAAATAAAAAGTGGAAAAAATATTTTATTAGGGTACCTCCCCTATACGTAAAGTGGGAAGTGATTTTTTTTTTCATTTTAACCCTAACGTGTGATATATTGTTAGATAGGTATTTAAAAATAAATAGGGGTTTACTAAAATCATTTTTTGATAATGTTAATATTTTCGGAAATAATCGCTCCAGAAGTAAAAAAAAATGTGTCCCCCCCCTCTAACTTTTGAACCATAAGTTTTAAAAATATGAAAAAAATCTCAAAAGTAGAACTTTATAAAAACTTTGTAGAAAAATTATTTTGAACTTGATAGGTTGAATAGTTTTTGAAAAAATTACAAAAATAATTTCTGAACTAAGTTTGTAATTTAACCGTATAAACAGGTGTTTATTGTACCTGTCATTTCTACAAAATCACAATGAAATGACGTGCTTTCAAATAAAGTAAAACCGGTGAAAATCGGTTCACGCAATAAAGAATTATTCCATAAAAATCATCTTCCATACTTTAAGCTCGCGCGCAATAGTATACTTAATTTGCCGATAGATGTCTCTGTACGTGGAACGCTCATTTTTAGGGTTTTGTGTTTCTGTACTTAATATGTCAACTTAATGTGACGGACGGAAAACTACGGAACCCTACACTGAGCGTGGCCCGACACGCTCATGGCCGGTTTTTTTATGTATGTACATATGTTCCCCGATAACTCTTGACCACGTTGGCCGATTTTGATATTTCTTTTTTTGTTTCAAATACAGGTTGCCAAGTTGGTCCTATATAAATTTGGTCTTGTAATGGGATCTAGGAGGAATCGAGGGAACTTATCGAATTTGATAGGCACGCATATGTCGATTTCGGTATTTTCTACTACGTAACCAAGCATTGGCTCACGGGAACCACAAATTGTGGCATAGCGAAGTACAAAACTTGAGTCCGTTTTTTTGGTATATTTTATAGTTAACTTATATGTTAATTGAATAGGCCCTTTAAAGATAGACCTTTTAAGAATATTCCTGTTTTTATAGAATTTTAATAGCAATGGCAATGGCAAAATGCCTCTATCCGACATTTTAATGTAAATAGCGTCCCTACTAGAAATGAGAGGGAATTTTACAGCGCGAACTAGTATTATTGATTAAACCAATCAGGCAATCAAGAATTTTGATTGAGTTTAATAAATGATTACCTAGATAGTTGGTTCGGTTTTGGTGAAATCGGACCGTTTTCATTTAGGTACTTAGGTATGTATTTTAATTGACTTAAAACCAATTTATTTTGGGTATCCTACAGATATTCGCAACGGGTATATATGTACAGGGTGGGCCCTGTAACAGGAGCAAGAAATTAAACGGTGGACTATTTAGCGGGCCAGCAATTATTTCCAAGAGATCACAATAAAAAAAAAATTTTTTTCAAAGATGGTTTACGTGTATTTTGATTACTTTTCTGAAGTGACATTTATGTCATTTTATTTTAAAAAGTCAATAACATAAAAAAATAAAAAATGCCAAAAATATCCCTGAAAACAAAACATGCAAAAAACAATTATGATTATGACTGATAACTTGATACTACCTCAAACTCTGCATTGACTGATGTGCTATTATCTCGTGGTGTTAACATCCATTACTCGGCGGTCATAACTTTAGATGGAAATTTCTCCGAAACGATTTTTTTTAACAATAATTGTACACCAGGTGTTGCTGAAGATGCCCTAAGGAAGCGTCCTCTTAAAAATACCGACGTTAGTATTATGTATTAGTATAAAAATAGCTTCATTCGTTTGAAGACCAGACTAATGTCACTGAAATAACCGCCAATGTTAACAGTTTATGGTAGATATTAATGTTATAAGCAAGAAGGTCCCAGCGTCGTACAAGAAGTTACGTGAAACCAACAGCAGTCAGTCATGTTGTATACGTATAACTGACAACTTAGGCTGAGTTGCACCAAACCGTCTGTATTCGTAAGCTGTATTCGTTAAAATTTGAATGTATGGAAAGTTTGTCAAGTCTCTATGGGATGACAACTGCCGGCGCCATATTTAACGTTGATCAGTCTGTGATCGTAAGTTGGTGCAACCCAGCCTTAGAAGTTGAATAAACCCCATCATTTTCATTTCAAAGTTCAGAAGCTCAAAAACGGCTGAAATGATTTTGATAAAACATTTGTAAGAACCATCGCGGGGAAACTGCTTTCAAATTAGCTTATCCGATTAAGGGCTGCGATGCCACAGAAACACAGATCGACATCTACGCATGTTAAACTTATAACAACCCTTTTTGCGTTCCGTGTTGGGGGTTTAAAATGTATATAGACTGTAGACATTGCAAAGGCCGTCATGTCTGACGGTAAATGTAGTGCTAGGTAAAGTAAGCCAAGAAAGTGGTTTGTTTTAATTTAACCCTATTATTATTAGTTTTTTTTTCTACCCCACCATTATAAATCTGTCAATGACTGACAGCAGTATTAAAATAATAAACTTTTTATAAACATGTCATTATATGACTAGTGGGAGAATCAAAATGGATTTACATACATTAGTAATGTAACATTACTGTTATTTTTTTCAATTTTTAAAAGTGGTACACACAATGCCCGAATTCTGCCACCATGTCGATTTTTTATTCAAATTAAATCATTTTGCTGTCGTACCTAAAAATATTGTATGCAACGTTACAAATTAGGTCTTATAATTCTTGAATTTTGACAGCGATTCTTCAATTTTAAGAACCCTTATTATGTAACTGTTGCATGAATTACTTATCCACTCACTTGCTTTTGGTAACAATGCTTACCAGACATCACCCGTATTACAAGGGTTTAGAGTTCAAATAAACTCACTCAAACATGACACTGTAAAGCGAAGTTATTTATTAAAGTACCTAGTTTATTTTATTAAATAGGCACACAAAACAAGTATCAATTATTAATACACCATACATATTTTTTTCTTATATAAAACTAGACTGATGCTCTAAACTATGTGTATTGTGTACACAGTGGGATAGAAATTTCTACATTAGTTATACGCTTAACAGATATATCATAAAATAGGTAGTCAAGAGCAGATAAGTTACAGTCTTTCATCTTATCACTTATCACCATCGCAATATAAAAGTGTTAGCCTATGTTTGCCATGACTGAACCTATTTATTAGTATTTACCTTCGGTGCAAACGAGGAATTTATAAAATTTTATACCTGTAAGTAAGTATGCGTGTGTTCGTCTGTGACATCGGAACTACCAAAAGATGAATCGATTCAAAGTGCATTTTTTTTTAATTTAGGCTTATCTGTCGAGACGGTTTTTACTATCTATATTTATTGTGTTACAGTATTTATCAAAGTAAGAATTTACGATTAGCACGGCAATGACATCGGAAATAAGTAGGTACGTGTACGTAGTACAACGTATAGAAGTCGGCGGTTAAGAAATCAATCCTGACACCTGTCATATCCATACAGTTTATAACCTCAAAGTGACTTTTAGGTTATAAATTTTATGGAAATTACACGTGTCAGGATTGACTTCTTAACCGCCGACTACTATAATCAATAAATATATTTTCTTAGTATCAGTTTTAAATTATCACACAAATTACGAGTAAGTAACAGTTGATAAACATGGTTCAAAGTTTTGGGCAGAACACATGTATACGACCATAATTCACAGCTCAAAAGATCAAGAATGTCGACCGCATGATTCCATAGAGTTTTTTTAAATATTTTTTTTTATATGACGTTTTTTTTCAATCTTTTGTGGCAGATGTCGGTATACACAAACTAATACAATAAAATACTGATACACACAAAAAATAGTCTTTGTCAATAAAGAACTACCCAGGAAAGACCCAGGTTCATATACCTAAGTGCAACCTGCAAGTAATTGTGCTCGTGCAAGTAGTTATATAAGTAACTGAACTAAAGAACTGAACTGAACTATATTCCGTGAACTTCGTGTTATTTGTACTGTTTAATAAAGGATAAGTTATGTCTATTGTTTCAGTTATTATCTTCCAGCCACTCATTAGTAACTAAGCTACAGCTGATTATTTGATTAATCTTGTAGGTAGTATCTTCTTTTGATGTTCATTGAAAACTAGACTTTATGCGTTAGATAAAAAAAGGTTGGTTTCGTGATGTGCAATAGGATAAAATACGAGGATTAAAGAATAATTCCTCGAATGCGAAGCGAAAGTTTATTACACGTTTATTGGGTAAGTTTTGTGTGTAATCTAGTTGGTGTGACCGCAGTTCCCTTGCGTTGTTCAGTTTGAGTTTCTCTGGTGGCCCCGTCCTGTGTTCGATCTAATCAAAGAATAAGTCAAACATGACACACGTTGACAACGGCTGGAAATAATCTCTATAGCACATGACTCTGACGAAGTATAACGAATACATCGAAAATTCGTTCGGACCGCCTACTTTAAGGACTTCCACGCGCTATCATCGATTTGTGCCGAGTTCTAATAAATAATAATAGCAAATAAATAAATATTAGGCGACATTTTTTACACAAATCGAACTAGTCCTATAGTAAGCTCAATAGGGCTTGTGTTAAGGGTACTAGACTATGATGTATTTAATAGATATATAGTTAAATAAATACATAGAAAACATCCAAGTCTGAGGAACAAATGTTTCTGCTCATGACAAAAACAAATGCCCTTACCAGGATTCGAAGCCGAGACCTCTAGCTTTGGAGGCAGTGTCACTACCAACTGGGCTAAACAGGCCGAGTTCTGCGTTGATATTCCCCCGTCAAAACTATAGATATATTTATGGCACTAGCGCTTATCGGTTCTTAAACCCTTTATATATAAATTAATAATAATAAATAAATATTTGGGGGACAATTTTTTTTACACAAATCGAACTAGTCCCATAGTAAGCTCAATAAGGCTTGTGTTATGGGTACTAGACGAAGATATATTTAATATATATATACTTGTGATAACACATGATAACTTGAAAAAGGCCTATTATGGGTATTTTCACTCCTTGTTAACCCAAGCTGTCGATCTATGGGGAACAGCGGCTGATCGCGACAAAGCATTCAAAATGCAAAAGAGGGCCATAAGAATCATAACTCGCAAACCTTATGACCACCCCGCGAAAGACCTGTTCAGGGAGTCCAAAATACTTACACTGCCGGGAGTCTACATCTTGACTGCATGTAACTATGTGAGAGCTAACCTCCCCAACTTTGACATGTCTCACGCCCACAAAGTGAACACTCGTAGGCGAAACCTTCTTGTAAATCCTAGACGTAGACTCGCCAAATCTCGGAAGTCTCTCAGTGTCATTGGGGTCAAATTATACAACTCCACTCCCACTAGAAATAACTGAATCACAAAACAACAGGATGTTTGCAAACAAACTTAAAACACTATTAATTGACGGAGCGTATTATAGCATAGATGAGTTCGTCGGAAGGGGCTAAACTGCATTCATACATATAATAATACGAATAATGTAATTAATGATTATTTGTGTAATGAAATTTCTTAAACTAGTATAATATATACATAGATAAGTTGACTTGTAAAATATAATATTTTATCAATAAATGAATGAATGAATGAATGAACTTAAATACATAGAAAACATCCAAGTCTCAGGAACAAATGTCTCTGCTCACCACAGAAACAAATGCCCTTACAATCCTAATCAAGGACTTTCTAAATTTTCAGACATTCCCTATTGAGCGTTCCATAGCTCGCTGCGCTACTTTAAACCGGTGAACCTTCCTGGCAGTCAGCGTCCATGTTTTACAAGCGTACGTTATCACTGGGAGAACACATTGGTTATAGAGTCTAGTTTTTCGTGACTGCGTCTACCTATATATTTATATATATATATTTCAAACTAGGCCCATAAAACCTCCATTTGCCATATTAGAACCTTGTTTATGGATATGTGGAATCTACATGTAACTGTTCTTTATTGACGTCCATCCATAGCTTAAAACACGAGAAAACGAAGAGTTACTTAGCGAACCGCATTGGGAGGCAGGAGCCGCTTAAATAAACGCCCATCGGCCATACCAATTCTCCGGTAGCTACCTATTGTGTTAGGTGGCTAAGTACAGTCAGTATCAATCAACATGTATACACTTTTTGCCATTATCTCTGAGCTATGTCTTAAAGGGTGTACATATTTATGATCTTGAGTCCTGACTCTACATGATCTCCCTAGAAGTTTCCATTTCCAAAAATTGTACGCGCGTTGTAGCAGTCAAAGTGGCCAAATAGTTCAGTACAGTGCACCATACGAAATATATTGTGTACCGAAATTTTTGGCCACTTTGACTGCTACGTACTATCTGTCGCTGACTGTACCAAGTCATTGTTTGCCGTAATGTATGGAATACTTGAGTAGTTACTGATTACTATACAAGTACCACGAGTAGATGGCAGTGATAATGATAAGACTTATGTAGGTCGTTACAAGGTTACATAATAAATATAATAATACTCATGCACATGTAGCTATGTTTATAAGGGTTATGACTAATGAGCAATTTCGTTAAATTGATTTGATACCTTGAAAAATGGTTATAATTATAATCGTATGGCATTATTTTTGAACCGTATATTATAATAGATATCACACTCGCATATGTGTATTGATTTTTTTTCACCCCCGGTTCGTATTAAGTGCCCCCCATAATGTAATACTTTTTCGTAATTTTACATCACTTTTATGTTACGGTGCATATACTATGTACACCTTTCTAACGAAATTCATAATTGTAGTGCTTATTGTCTCCGAGTAAATCGGCTGTGACATACCGACAGACGGGCAGACATGAGGAAACTATAAGGGTTCTGTTTTAGCCATTTGGCTTCGGAACCCTAAAAATTAAGTTTCAAAAGTATTATATCAATTTCTTATCTTACTATAATGGCTACACTTAATAATGTGTACACTTAGGTAAAAAACTTAAGAAAAGGACCGTTGTATGTAGTTGTGACGTGTTCGAATAGACATTACATATGTAAAATGTGTAACACAAACAAAACGTCTATTCAAACACGTCACAACTACATACTAGTCCATTTCTTAAGTTTTTTATCTATACGTACCTATCTCCTGTACCGCACACAAATTGTAGAATGATCTGAAAAAGTTAGTACTCGTAATGCTCTCTAAACATGGAATGGAATATATGAAATATAATGGTATATATGGGAGCCAGTATTAATTACGTAAATATGAAAATATCTCATATTGAATAAATCCAATATCCGTATTGCATTTAAGTTCAATCATTTGTGCATTGCTCGGTCTGGCTATTTATAAGTATATTCAATAAGATTTTCTCCTTGAAATATTGATTATGCGTGATAATATGCTTATATCACTAGTTAGGTACTATGTCTACATAATTTAAAATACTTGTCGATACGATGCGGTATATTATCTGATATGTTTTTGTTTTAGTAACAAATTGCATCGCCATGTCAGTGATACTTGACTCTTCAGACCTGGATCGGGTTTATTCTCCAAGTCACTGGTCCACGCGCTTCCCAACTGCTCAGGAAGTGATACAGAACCACGTCAAACTAGTCACGGCAGGTATGTCCTAACCCATTGTTAGGGTTCCGTATCTCAAGAGGAAAAAAGGAACCCTCGTGTGTTTATAACACGACAAACTAGCTTTCGGCCTGCACATACCGTAGCCTATGGATACTTGCCACTCCAGAAGATCACAAGCGCTTTACTGACCCTTTATTGACTTGTGGATTCGTTGTCTTACTAGCTAGAGAGCTACATTGAGCTGAGCTACACACTCTCGACATAGCGCTTCCTCGGGAGCTCTGGCGAACTTAGACCCGGGCCAGACTGCTCCGTTGCGTTGCTTTGCGTCCGTTCTGTTGCGTGGTTTAATGTAGCCTGTCATAAAAATATATGTAGAATAAATAAAATAAATAAATATTGGGGGACAACCTTACACAAATCGTCCTAGTCCCAAACTAAGCAAAGCTTGTATTATGGGTACTAGACGACGATATACATACTTATATAGATAAATACATCATTAAATACATAAAAAACATCCAAGACCCAAGAACAAATATCCGTGCTACATGCACAAATAATGCCCTGGCCGGGATTCGAACCCGAGACCTCTAGCTTCGGATGCAGTGTCACTACCAACTAGGCTAAACAGGCCGTCATGCAGAAGTCGTAGCGACGTCGCAGCGTCGACGCTACGACGACGCCAACGTGACGCAACGCAACGCATCGCAGCAGTGTGTTCCGGCACTCACTTACTCGCCACCAGGGACAGCATACCACAAGCCTAAAGAACAAGTATTTAGCACTGTTATTTTGGCTGCGGTCTTCTGTACGGTGGATGTATTTACCTTAAAGTATAAGCGAAATGATGTTTCGCGGTGCCCTACCTCTTTTGAAAATGACACATCATCATCATTACTAGTGATTATATTCTCTTTGATCATTACTGATTTATGTCTTGTAGGAGTAACTGACATTTAGATTATTTTATGATCCCACTGCCTTTTATCATTTGAAATATTCTTGCCGTGTTTTTATAGAGTTCAATTTTAGTTCATCGGTGTGTGTGTTTCAATGTGTTTAGCGTTTAACGCTCTCGTTTTCATCCGCGGCATGATGAAATGTCAGAATCAGAACGGGATCGATGCGAACTAGGTGACATTTCACACATTCAGTACCTAGATAGAAAACCGAGGCTTGCTCGGCGGCGTGGGTGAAAATATGGATAAAACAGTTTCCGAGAATAGAAAGATTCGTTCTCAAAAGTATCCTTTTTTTTCAGCTAGTGAGGAGGCCATCAATAACATTCCTCATAAACTGGAAATCGAGTACGGGTCCACTTTGAATCAGAAACTCGACATTTTTGGCACCGACTTACCAAATGGTGAGTAATTAAGTACCTACACGCACACAGTGGAATAGGAATGGTGATTCCTATCCCAATGTGTCCCTATCACCTGGTGAGGCGTAAGGTTGAGTACTTGGTAATGGTATTATACTCACAGAAAAAAAAATCGAATATAAAACATCGAAAAATAAATGATTTTTTCGACATGCGGCGTTATCCTCCTGAGACCCACCATTAAGTAGACAATGGCATTGTACTTAATTAGAATCATTTAGTTTCAGAAATAAAATTGAAAATTCTTTATGAATATTTTTAAGAATGTGTACAAAGCAGAGCAGAGTATAAAACAAACCACCAAAACATTATCATGTACAATGTTACCAAGATAGGATCATATGGCTCGCACTGTCAAAAAGTGAAAAAAAACGGGGTTTTTTAGTGATCAATAAAATCTTACTTATAAGAGCTATGCAATTGAAACATTATAAATTTAATAAATCCACTATTGGCATAATATACCGACAATTGTTTTTAACTGGTATAATCCAAACCTAATTTATGAGGGTTTAAAAAACGACGAAGCGCTTCGAGAAAAGGTAGATAGTGCTCTTGCGCTTCGCTTGGCTCGTCTTGGTGGCCACAACTGTGCCCCCAGATGCAACTCTATTCCGATTGAAAATTATTTAAATTATTGCAAGTAAACCAAGTCCTTTAAGCGGATGTCTCGACTCAGTAAACCACGCCCCCGCGCACGAGAACCGAGTTGCTTCGGGTTCTTATTAGGAGAAATTTTGAGAAATATCTGATTTGGTTTAAGAGGAACTTATTTCCTTTCCTCCTAATTCAAAAAACTCAACTGAATATATTATTTGAATAGGCTGAGGACAAAAAGGAACATAAAGACATAACTTCAGTTTTGTATGTATATCGTATATAACATTTTAAGCTTTACGCTCTAGTCATAAAAACAATTATACAGGGTGATTCAGGAGACGTGAGCAGAACCAACACTACATACATAGTAAATGGCAATGAATCGTTCACCATAGTATTTACGTGAAACACCCATACCTTTTTCCTGTATTTTAATTTTTGTTAAGTTAAAGTTTAATTTTCTACAATCATGGTCACCCTACAACAACTGGTTTATAAAGATTAAACCTCTAACTGTTATGACAGCACTTCGATTGCGAAGAAAGTAAATTGTCACATGTGACATCACAGTGAGATACGATATTTTAAAAGTAATCGGACTCAGATGACGTAAAATTTGACACGTATCCTTTGACTATGGAATTCAGTGGACCGGGCGTATTGTTCTATTTGTACCAAAGCTACTGAGGCTCAAAATCGCCATGTTATGTTCCCCGGTACGTCAATCATACGTCAATTGAGCAGTACACGACCTGTCAGTGAGTGGGATAAAAATTGAGAAGTTATAAAATAAACAGTGTTATTAAAATAAAAACCGCACGAGACTTTAAAGGAATGGGAAGTTCAATGCTGCGATCATGCCTTAGTGTAGCATAACAGGATGTGGCTTAAGACAAAGCCAGAAACAGAAAAGTTTGTCGTTGCATAGCTTTGTTATGTTTTTCTATTGAAATATTGGATGATTTGAACATTCTCGAGAACAAGGCACATGTATCATAGCATAATTAGTGTACAGATTAAGATAATTTATATTTTGTAGTGGGATTTAGCTTTATTATCAATATTTTCGTACTAAAAGTTACCCTGAAGCAGTAGCTAGGGTTGTTCCTGAATATATCGATAATGAATTGTGATGACTTACTATACCTACTCATTGATTCGGTGATTTATATTTTTAAAGGTTGCCAAGAAGTGAATTTCAAAAGAAAAAATGGTTAGACGCTATTGCTGAGAATGAAACTAGTGGTAGTTGTTTGAATTGAAAAATAAAGACCTGTGTAAATTATTAATATAAAAATATCCTGATCTCACGTTGTTTCAATAGTAACCTTTTAATATACCTAATTTGTGGTAATAGTAACCTTTTAATATTGGCTATGTGCACGTCTGAAACGTCAAACGTCAAAGGTCCCGAGACAATGTCAAAATTTAGAGATGTCAAATAATGACACATGAATATTTTATTTACTTTAGTAAACGAGAAAGACCCCGTATTGGAAAATTTACTGAAATAAATAAGAGAATAAATAAATACATACAAACGAAACGAATCGTAGGAAACCGTTAAGAAACCAATAGGTCCCCGGTAAGTACACATTTCTGCCATGGTGTGCGCTACGATCGCCTAGCTTACCCCCACCACCTACTTCGCACATAGCCAATACCTAATCTCTTGGTTAGTTCTCCCCTAATCTGTGGTGGTGGTGAAATGATAAGACGAAAGAACATCTATACAAAGTATATAGTATTATTAGCATATTCCAAAACTAAACTAATGGGATACATGCAGCATACTTGAGGGTGTCTCGTAGGTTTTTATTATTGGTGACGGGCAGATCTATTTATGCTACATGCCGTTATTGACTGTATGTAATTAATACACGATATTTAGCGAAATAGTAAAGAAACTCTTTACTAGTAACTTTAATCATGAAATCCCGTAAAGTAAATGCCTGTTTCATAGAATAATTAAAGAAAACTGCATAGAAAAGAGGTCACTATTATTCATATATATCTAATAACATCCTAGGAAACCAATACGTTCTAAGATCTGTCTATAATATTGATAAAAATGTTGATTATCGGGACAGCGCTATATCCGCCATGTTTAGTTCCAATATGGCCGCAAAATGTTTCGTAACCATACCTTCCTAAATATATACTTACTAAAGGTTTCACTGAGTAGTAAAATTATCTTTACTAATAACGATTTTAAAATTAGGTAATATGGATTCGTATTTAATGCAATTTTTTTATCGTCGGTCGAAAGGAATAACCACGGTCGCGACATTTTTTGAATTTCGGCAAGTTTGTAAATGTCGTTATACTTAATTCTTTACCCTCTATTTGACGATTAGATAGGAAAAAAGCTCGAATAAAAAAATTAAATGTTGTCATGATTACCTAAAATGAAATGTTGTTATGTTGTCCTAAAAACAGCAGCATCCCTGGAGTGCGGTGGAGATACTGCAATCGCCAACCCGCATGCCAAGCGTGGCGATTATGGCATGTGAATTTGGGGGAGGCCTATGTCCAGCAGTGGACGTCCTAACATTGTGTGTTTTTTGTAACTTTAATTTTGTTCTGAAGACAAGTATGAAATTCACACATAGCATCTTTAAAATAATCGGCAGGTTACATATAATATAAATAAGGCGTTATACCGATTGCACTATAAAATAGTTGATACCTATTATCTTAACCTCTTCAGATAGTTAAATAGACGTAACTTACCTACTTAGACACTAACTATGAAACAATACTTGTCAATGTCATGGGACACTGTCATTCGTTAAGACGTGCTATTTCATACATATTTTATATTTGTGAATGAAAAATAAATAATGTCTCTTCAAAAAATAGAAGACTTGCTTAAAAAGCATCCCGAAAAAAAAATTAAACAGTGTAACTGATCATATGGCTTGAAAGCTGACTACTATCCTTTAAAACATCTTCAAATATAAATAGCGGCAATGTGAAAAATAAAATAAAAAACCGGCCAAGTGCGAGTCGGACTCGCGCACCAAGGGTTCCGTAAAAAAATATCATATGATGTAACTAAGAATTTACGGTATTCGCATTTTTTCCTTTATCTGTGCTATAAGACGTTGCTTCTTACCAATTTTTAAGATTCCGAGTTCAGGGGAAGTACCCTGTAGGTTTTGATTCCCTTGCGAGAGTCTAAATTTGCTGAAATTTGCGGCATAAACGGCTGTATCTTTTGATTGCTTTGGCTTAGAAGTTTGATTTTTTCACAGCTCTAAGGGGCAGTAGACCTCAGTATTTGATATAAATTCCAGCTTGATGGCTCCACGTGTTCCCGAGAAAAAGGATCAGCAAGGACAACAAAGTGATTCTATAAGGGTTCCGTTTTTTCCTTTCGAGGTACGAAACCCTTAAAAGAGATATAAGCAAATGTTCTGTGTACAAGCCTGTAGTATGGCTGTTAGGTGGTTGTCACACTGATACGGTATCCCGATCCGCAGATATCTCGCTCGCACCGCAGAAACCGTCCAGAAACCACATCAGTGTGACAATCGCCTTAACGATCTCGGTACCCGCTCCGCTACAAGCGTGCGGCAAGTGTACTGAGATCAGGGTGAATTGCAAAAAAATGTGCATAGTTAAGGGCTTTAGTTAAGAAAAAAACGTTTGTGTTACGAAAGTTACCCATATAGATTGTATGACACTTCCTTTGTGTAACTTATGGAATCAATAAAGTTTTCTTAACTAAAGCCCTTAACTATGTATATTTTTTGCAATCCACCCATCAGGCGACATAGCCGTAGGGTTTGCCGTCCCGGTCCCGATCCCGATTTGCATGACAATTCCCGGGGATTCATATGGCCTAATTAATTTCAATTTCAGATTCTCCAATCCTCGTATACGTACACGGCGGCTACTGGCAGAAGCTGAACAGGGAAATCTCGCGGTACCCGGCCGGGCCACTACATCGCGCGCGCGTGAAGACCATTGTCGTTGGCTATGATCTGTGCCCGGCCGTCACTCTGCCCGAGATCGTGCACCAGATACAAAACGCCGCCAGATTCGTATTCGAATACGCAGACAAAATGGGCTCGAGGTGATTTTCTCTAGAATAAAATTGTTGTTGTTTCCAATCAGGCCGTTAATATACAGTCAGCAAATACGAGTAGTGTAATTATCTGCGCATCCCTTTATAGAAGCTCATCTGTACAGTCGGCCTCACTAGAAGCTGAACACCCTTGTACGGTCGGTCTCACAAGGAGCTGAACACCTTTGTACCTTGTAGCTTTAATACCAAATGTCTAACGGGTGAGAGCGACAAAGTCCCAAAGTGTCTAGCTACTTATGAGACCGACTGTTCATAAAAACCGTACGTGTATGATATTATGATTATGTTGCGTATGTCTAATATGTAAATCCTAAACCATAATCATGTCCAATTAATATTTCAACAACACTGGATACGCCTAATACACCTGTTTAGCGCACATTATTATATAAGTACCCAATAACCTTTTCATACATATTGGTGAAATACAAACATGCGGGTCGACGGTAGGCGCAGCCTTTGTATTGCTACAACAATAGAATATAATACAATACAGAAAATGCTGAGGATCTCGTAACTAATTTTTGCATTAAATGTTATTTTTTTGCAGGGGCGTATACTTCGCTGGCCATTCCGCCGGCGCCCACTTGGTGGCAAAACTCCTCGCCGACGCGGATTTCCTGGACAGCACTCCGGGCACTAACCGCCTGCAGGGCGCCTTCCTTATTTCTGGCGTCTACGATCTTCGTCAATTAGTGCATACCTACGTTAATAACGCTGTTCAGCTCCCAACTGAATGGGCTGTCCCTCTCTCACCACTGTTTGATTGCTACTCTCACCTGCAGACCAGAAGGGTACGAATATACATCCTAGCAGGCCAGAACGACAGCCCCGTGTACAAGAAGCAATCTAGAGAGTTCTATGAACTCTTGCTGAACTCATGCCTGACGGCAGACATGTACCTGGAGATCAAGGACGAACTGGACCACTTTGATATCGTAGAATGTTTTGCTGCAGACGACAATTACCTTAAAAACTTATTAGTACATGACATAAGAAAGCATTTGTAAACTGCGTGTGTACGCTGTGACAGTCATAAGCAATTAGCATAATAATACTGCGTTGCGTACTATAGTTAAGTAGTGTTGAGAACGTCTAGCGACACACGGAGCAAAAGAATGTAAATCCAGAACGGCACCTGTTGCGCTCTTTATCGTACCTGTTATGGCAATACTTTATAACAAGTGTACAAATCGACAAAATGTATAATTGTAGTTCGTATGTGGTACCATAAAGTAAAAATCATATAGTAAACTTGCAATATGTTAATGTACGTAATAGTACAGTTACAAGTGAGGTACGTTTATCATTAGACTAGATACCTAAGAGAGCCGAGTTACATTTCATACGACGTTTTCAACGCATAAGAATAATCACTTACATATTTTTTTGCCAAAAAATGTTTTAAATATATTATACAGTAAATAATGATCTGTATAGTGTTTGAGAGTAACAGGTTATTACTTACACATATTGTACCATCGCAAACCGGATTTTCTGTGATGTCAATAGTACTAATTATTATCACAATTGCTTTCTCCACGAGTTCAACATTTTTGAAGAGCACTCGTCGACAATATTTACAAAAAAGTACCAATTAAAGGAGCGCGAGAACTTGCTTTTCGTATTATTGCGCTAAGGGCGCGTAGGTGCAAAGCGGTGCCTCCGGACAGCCACTACATAATAAAATACATAAAAGAAGATAGGTGGAAAGGAATAATGAGATAACCACTGAAGCGATATTTTAGGCAAAATTGAGTTTTATGTGTTGTTGAAATCTGCGTTATTTTCTGTGTCAATTGAGCTGGGTTACTTAGCAACCGGGTGGCTTTTATGGCGGTTAAAAGATTCTAAAATAGTTTAGGCATTGAAAAGCCTTCATATGATGCGACACAAAATTTGAGTTAAATTAAAACAATATCACTTAACCATAGACACGTTCCCAATCAAATATTTATTCTGTATGTTGGCCTCAATAGTCCAATCGATATGTCAAACTTATATGTAGCTGGAAGTGTTCTGAATTGTATGGAACTTTAGCAGGTTATTTGGGGATACACTATCCTAAGTTTGTCACCCCCTGGACCCTGTGCTAACTTACCACATAAAGGTAAGACAAAATAAAAGAGAGAGAGAGAGGGGAAGACATCATGAAATTTCCTACAAGTTCGTTGGCATACCAGATTTTCAGACCACCGCAGATACAGTCGATGAAAGTCATAGTAGACTACATAATAGTCTACGCCGGTGAAAGTTATCGTCTCTCCTTCACCATTGTCGTAGACGGGATGTTTTTGTTTATACCAGATTCTGGTATTGATGTATTTTTCGGGGGCCAGGGAACCAGCCCTGCATGTGACGTCGGAAAGATGACGACAGATTATTGCAGTTAGTCTCGGGTTATATTGTAATCATGACACCATCACCACCACCACCATATCAGCCAAAGGACGTCCACTGCTGGACATAGGGCTCCCCCAAATTCACATGCCATAATCGCCACGCTTGGCTTGCGGGTTGGCGATCGCAGTATCTCCACCGCACTCCAAGGATGCTGCTGTTTTTAGGACAACATAACAACATTTCATTTTAGGTAATCATGACAACATTTCATTTTTTTAACCGAGCTTTTTCCTATCTAATCGTCAAATAGAGGGTAAAGAATTAAGTATAACGACATTTATAAACTTGCCGAAATTCAAAAAATGTCGCGTCCGTGGTGATTCCTTTCGACCGTCGATAAAAAAATTGCATTAAATACGAATCCATATTACCTAATTTTAAAATCGTTATTAAAAAGATAATTTTACTTCTCAGTGAAACCTTTAGTAAATATATATTTAGGAAGGTATGGTTACGAAACATTTATTTGTTTAGCCGTATAAGAAACCATTGATCGAAATTTAGAAAAAAAAACTGTGGTATCCTTAATCGGGATATGAATCCATTATATTTTACCGCAAGGATCGCAACTAAATAAATGCCGCGGGTGTTAATATCCAGCCCTCTTATTCACAAAAAGACTCGTCTTCACCTGTCACCCTACACCTCACCTGTTTTCATATGGAAACTGACAAAATTCGACAAATACAATTTGACAGTTTCCATAAACCGGCCAAGTGCGCGTCGGACCACGCACAAAGAAGGGTTCCGTACCGACACCATCAATCTACATTTAAAACCACTATTCAAAACATTTAATCAAAAAAGGTCGTATCTTCATAGGAAACTTAAGGCACTTACGCCCCTTTGTTTTGGGAAGACAGTTTCTCAGCAATAACTCAAAAACCGTTGAACCTTACTTGTTCAAACTAAAAATCGTTGAAAGGATTTATTAATGTACGTCATCTTGTTTTTTTTTTTAAATTTTATAAATTTACACTTCATAGTTTGGAAACTAGAGGAAGGGGGGGGGACACTTATTACGACTTTGATGGCTTATATCTCACCAACAGTTGACTTAAATGGAAAAGTTTTTATAAACCTATATGTTATTTTTGAAGGCCTATCCATAATTACTCCACACGCCAATATGCATTGAAAAAAAATTTTGCACCTTCACACCAAATTTCATAATTGTAGTGGTCATATTCTCCGACTAAATCGGCTATGACATACGGACGGACAGACAGACAGCAATGACGAATCCATAAGGGTTCCGTTATTTGCCATTTGGCTAAGGAAACCTTATAAAAACGGTTGAGGTGTGAGGTGACAGGTGAGGACGAGTCGTTTTGTATTATAAGCCTAAAATCGAGGCAAGTTACGAGTGAATGTGCATGTTAAAAGTTGAAATTGAAATTTTGTGCAAATTGTGCCTTAGAGAGTAAGGTGCAGCCGCCGTCGTGTCGTCCATGTATTTTAATGACCCGCGTGCGTCCGTCGTATATTACTACTATTTATGGGTAGAAGTAACATATTAACTGCCAGTCTTCAATTTGTTGCATAAAATGTGTTTTAAATGGTTCTCGCTTTTTAGACCTAAATTTATTTGATCTAATGTTTCATTAGACCTAATTCATTTTTTTTTGGAAATTATTAGTATATTTTTTACGACTATTGCACTTCGATCAATAATAAACCTAGATACACTATCACCTGCAAATTCAAGTCGAAAAAGTGTCCGAATTTCATTGCGAGTGTGTGCGTGTATAGGAGACACACAAAAAAAAGTAATGCGATTTGACCATTTCCTTTTATTCGATATTAAGCCTTACATCACAAACATAACGTTTTATTTTGAATGATAGTGTTTGGCGGTTATAACATTTCAAAATGCACGTATCGATTGTGGAAAATTTCCACAAAAGTCCGCATTATGTTAACAGATTGTACACCGTAAATCAAGAGCAATTAGGTTCAGTTTCGTTTGTATTGATTTTCCACTGATTAGATGTCAACATTGGAACAGAGGCCGTATCGTGTGCCGTGGAGTCGAAATTGTTTTTTTTTTTAATAGGCATCGGTAGAATACAAGCATACGACTTGTCAGGTGGTAACGTCGATTTAGGGATGATTCACAGTAGACCTGTAAGTAGTACTGTAAATCATCCTTTATACCACCACGACCTCTTTGGCTTAGTTGATAGCGACCCTGTCTGTCTATTAAGCAGGAGGTCTCGGATTCGATTCCCGGTCAGGGCATTTATTTGTGTGGCAAGCAATTGAGCATGAATATTTGTTCCTGAGTCTTGGATGTTTTTTATGTATTTATTTATATTTATAAGTAGTATGTATTATGTAGTAGCCATAGTAAAAGCTTTATTAAGTTTGGGACTATGTCGATTTGTGTAAGATTGTACCCTCATATTTTTTTTATTTTCATACCATATAAATCATCACGAACAATTTGCTTAAACTAAATGTTACAAGGGCATTTTCAGAAATAAGTGTACCCAATTAGCGTGAGTTGTTAAAAAAGTTTATCAATGTCAGTTTAGTGGCAATAATTAAGAAATAAATTTAAATGAAAACTGAATACATAGTTTATTTTTATCAGTTATATGCGTTGTCATAAAACAAAATTCTGAAAAGTGACAGGAACAAACCACGCTAGAACCATTTGTTTTAAAATAATCTTCACCTCTTTTTTTAGCTATAATTTGCCTCCATTTATCTCTCTCAATTTTTTTTTTTGGTAAACTGTAATAAGGTTAATAGTAAGTTAGGTTAGTAAGCTACATGTAAGTGAAAACCATATCAAAATGAGTAAAAAAGTTTTTGATTTAAACAACGTATACTGAGCAGAGCGACATGTCAGACAAACAAACTGTTACCACCCGATTTTGATGTATGAATAAAGTAAAATACGAATACACTCTATACATAATTATGTGTGTACAATAAAAACAATACATGTAAACTTTCGTAAAAAAGTTTTCAGTGTGCGACTCTTTTCATTCGAAATTTTATTATAGTCCAATTCGTCCGTTCTCCGTTCCGTTTCAATATACGACTAACTCAACGTCAGGGAAAGAGACAGCAGCGTAGCTGGTTGGCTGTTTAGTATTTCAAATATTTACATAAAATATTTTTTATAAGCGTGTTATAGCCTGAAATAACTACAAATTCAATAAATTATGAAACTTTAAATAAATACTCATCGAAAATACGAAATTCCATTCTTTTTTAACGTCGTTAACGTGTTGTTTTTGCTCTTTTTCACGGAGCACTTAGGCATGTTGACTCGCCGATGGCTAGCGCGCGACTGCGAACGCAAGAGTGCTTAAACGGAATTTAAGCACTCTTGAGCGTGGACGCCGTTGACAGGCAAGTAGTGTATCTAGGTTTATTATTGATCGAAGCTATTGCAAAACAAACTTAACCTAACCTAATGGCATCTATTTGATGATATTTAAAGGAAACCGGAAAAGTTCACTGTTTTTAATATATATGCATTTAGGTCTAATGAAACATTAAGGAAAAACTAGTAGGTTAAGAGTCCGCAGTAAACGTAGTTTCACTCTCATTTTATAATGACATGCTGGAATCATTTGAAACTTTGTATACACAAGGGATCCTGTATATCTAGGTCGGAAATCAGTTTCTGTGGCTTGAAATTATAATGGAGAAATAATACAGCGACTATTAAGGTTTTCTTACAAGACCTAAAAAGTTTTTCATTCCAATTTGTAGCAACAGAAACTAATCTCCGATCTAGATATGGCAGATCCCATTGTGTATACAAAGTTTCATGTTATTTCCGCGTGACGATTTAAAATAAGAACGAAACTACTTTTGTATGGAGAATCGAGTTCGGTCGAGCGTACGGGGGACTCTTAAGTGACATGATCCCGTTTTACAAAGTGCTACTGAACTCGTGGTTGTTGTGTCGTATCGTCTCATGTGATGATGAGTTGATGAGCAATAGAGACCGGACATTGATTATTTAAGGCAAACTTCCAAATGTTGGACACCTAAGTACCTACCAACTACTTGATTCCTATTGCTAACCTCTGTTAACTAATATTGTACGTCTAGACTGAGAGTTTAAGTATTCCGTCAGTGCGATAGGTACAATGGAACGCTTAACTTACGACAATCAATAAAAAGAGAAGAATTAGCAAATTTAAGAATGATTCACAGTAAATCGCCGATTCGGTAACAACAGACCTCTTAATGACCAGATAAGGAATATAAGTATCCTAAAAGGCATTTGAATGAAGGGGTACGGTGTTCAAAATGAATTTTAAAACTGATTATAGTTTATTTAGGTTTATAACTTTATTTTAAGAAGGGGAGTCTGGGGTAAATTGAAACAGGGCTCATTTGGATTGCTGTTGGGTTTTGGATTTATTTTTGGAGATCCATTTGATGACAGCGGATGAGTCTCCAAAAAGGATATTATTCGCGTAAAGGTTTTGGCAGTTGAAATAAAAACTCTGCAGACAATAGAAACAGTTATTCATTAATTTAGCTTTCAAAGATAATTTGAGATTCTAAAGTTCTAAACAAAGACAACACAAAAGAAGAAAGTACTGAAATACTAGGGGTATCGTGGCATTTTTATGGCCACAATGAAATACATTATTGATTATACGGTTGTTCTAATGCTCGACACCTTAACACTAGACACTAGATTACGCCTATTTATCACCCCGTTCCTGTGGCGTAAGATTAAAAGTGGCATGTATTGAGTAAGTGTCAAGCACTGGGACATATACCTCAATATTATTTAAGATATTTTATTCTAAGATGTTTCAACGGACTCCCGACTTATGTTTCATTTGATCCACACCTAGGCCTTAACTCTTATTATTGCAAAGATGACTTTATTGAGATCATGTAACTATATTCAACGTAATCATCGTATCCACTTTTATGAAAAACGTTCCAAATTGCCCCAGTCACCCCTACCTACCCAACATAGGTTGAACTGTTGAATTTTAATACATTTAAATAAAATGCAGGTACACACCAATAGATTTAGGTACGAACCTAAGTTTTATATAGGTTTTAATTATTGAATAGGTTTTTAGTAGATTTACATTTATCTCCATTAATATGAAAAATATTTACATTATGTACCCCTACCTCATAAGAATCTTTAATTGTCCGTAACTCAAATAGAATCGAAATTGGTAAGAATAATAAGATGAAACATAATTAACATTGTGTTTCTAACAAAAGACTTAATGTCGAGTTTCTACCTTATTACGTATTATCCTTATCTACTATTTTGTCTTATTTTTATCTGTCTACAAAAAAATTCTTCAGGTAATAAATTCAACATTATCATTTACTAGTTTTTATTTCGTTTTACACCTGTCACCTCACCCATAAGCTATTAGGCCATATGGAAACTATAAAAATTTGAGAGTTTCGCGGAACTTTTCGAACGTAAGATACATGTAAGGTAAATCCATTATCTATGGATAAATCTAACTGTCATTTTTATTATGGGTAATGAAATTTAGTTCTACTTTACGCAAGCTCGAAAGCGTTACATGATTATCCTGCACGACAGGGATAATATAAGGAATTATTTACAAACCGGCTCGTCCTCAACTGCCAGCTCACATCTCTCCCGTTTATATGGAAACTGTCAATTGACAAATGACATACAAAAACGGTTGAGGTGACGGGTGATGTATGAGGTGACAGGTGAGGACGAGTCGGTTAGTAATAAAATACCTGTCCCGCAGGGTAATTAGGTCCATAGCAAAAATAGTACATTACTACAGAGGCCGGGACAAAAGGGGTTGCCGGCCGAAGACATATAGACGGCTGAGCAAGCGAGGCCGGATAGGTCTAAGGCCGGCAACCCCATATTTCCCGCCGAGGTATGTATAGTGCTTTTCTCAAACATGCAATGAAATAAACAATAAAAAAAAACAAAGTTTTATTTTTAATACGCATAGTGGCAGAATGTCATGATGCGTGTGCCACAAATTTAAGTGGAATGGAAATTAAAAAAGAGGACTTTGCAGGCCTAGGCCTGCAAGATTTGTATGAAATTCCATTAACTACCTCTTGTCCTAGCCGCACCTGAAACGTCATAATTCGCAGCCTTATTATAAGGAACATAACATCAATATTTCATTGCATGTTTGAGAAAAATCAGTTATTTACCTACCCTGCTGGCAGTCAGTAGTCAAATCTCGGTGTCTGATTGAGCCGAAATTTGGCATGCCTACGGATATAAGTTTGCTGAAAATGCAATTTTTGGCACAGCCGAGCTGATCTGATGAAGGAGGAAATCCTAATTTACACACACATATTCACTAGTTCCGACGTATGTTTTTGTCTATATGACAATATGTCTAACTATTCAATAAGTACTCCCGAAGTCTTTTGGCTACTAGATATTAACCATAATAACCTATATCCGTATATGTATGTGCTTATTTGTCATAATAACCAAACACGTAAGACGGACCCATGTCAGAAACAGTCCCAACAGTAAGAGTATCATGAAAATGATAGCCGGCAGATTTGACTGTTCTATTTTGATGCACGTTCACGCTCAGCCGATCTTATAACAGCAGTCAAATATGTTAAATAATATTGTATTTTTCACGTCTTATACCTACTAATCCATTATAAGGAATTATTGTTACTAACATATCATAAATATGGGTATACTAGCTTTTGCCCGCGGCTTCGCACGCGCAGAACAATAAACTGAAGCCTATGTTGTTGTTGTTTAAAATGACATACCAAGATAACAATAACTAAACACAACTCACATACGCACACACATCCATCCATTCTGGTAATGCGAAAGAAACCGTAGTTATTATGTAGAAATTTACAACTATAGGTAGAATATTTTTTTATTTTTTTATCGTACCCATGGTATAGTACCTACAGGTTTTATATAAACAACTAAATGTTTCTCATAGACCCTTTTATTGTAGCACTTCCTTATACAAATTAGTACTTAGCGGTTATGCTTTCGAGTGCATTTCAAAGAAAGCCAGTGGTAACGTAGTCTAAGGCGGACTGTTTAATGTTTATCTTTTCTGAGAATGTCATGAATGGGAAACTTCAAGATCCTCCAAACAGCTTCGGAGATACTTATGTATTGGCCGCTGTCATATTTTTTATGAGATAAAAAATCCTAATTTCACGACCTCCATACAAAATTTCAACGCTATTTAACCACCTTAGAGTATAATAGTACATTTCGATGCTAGTGCGGATAGTATGTCATTTGTTCACGAGTACCGAGGGATGCCACGAGCCGCAGGCGAGTGGCAAGACTCGGGACGAGTGAAGAATGACATTTCCGCACGTGTATTGAACGACGTTTTTTAATACAGTTGCGAAAAAATAAGAAAAACAACAAGTAATATTTATAAAAACAATATCGAATGTTGCCTTTAGAAACTTAAAACATGCTTGCAGTAAGTAAAAACGCCTCTTCTTTGACAGGCGTTTCGGCAGCTATTCCGTTCCACTCAGACAACTTATTAAGAACGGTTTTTCAATATTCAATATTAAAAAATAAACGTGTTATAATGATGAAGAGGTAAGTAATAAAATATGAAATGTGTATATTTTTCGTATTCTGATATTAACAGTAGGTTTTTATGTTGATTACGACGTTTAAAGGAAACTAATATTTAACGCCCAGCAATAAGGAGTCATGCATTGGAACAAGCATAAATTTAAAAAAAATGGAAAAGTGAAAAGCACTAGTGCGCGAAAACCAACTTTCCGCACGCTAAACAGTACGTAAAGTAGCACTTTTTGAGCAACTGTATTAAAAAATAAGTTTTCTAGCTTGTTCATGAGGACTGTGTACTTATACATAATGAATATTAGTAATATAATATAAAATTTTGGACGACCCTGCCTACGATGCTGGAGGTCCTAGGTTCGAATCATGGTCGTTATTTGTGTGGTCAGCACGAATATTTGTTGGGATCTTTTCAATGTTTTTAAGTATTTATCTACATAAGTGTATACAGGGTGTGGCCTGTAATAGGAGCAATAAATTAAAAAGACGCTTCCTTAGAGCATCTGCAGTAACCTCTTGTGTCCAAAAAAAATTATCTTTTTTCAATTGGGAGAAATTTTGATCTAAAGTTATGACCTCCAAGTAATGGATCTTGGCACCCAGAGATTACAGCGCGGCAGTCAACGCTGATTTTGAGGTTGCTTCAAGTTATGACTCATTATCGTTGACGCATTTTTGAATTAAAAGGATATGTTTGTTTTTATTTTTTAATTTTTTTAGTATTTTTTAGTGTTTTTTGAATAAAGTAAATAATTTATTGAAACTAATATAACAAAGGTATACACACAAATAAATACAAAGTGACAAACAAATCTAAAATCAATTTAAACCCAATAAAAACAAAACCTAAACTAAAAACCTAATTAAAAAAAAACTGCGAGAAAACGGGACCCTTTGGTATGGACCCTTGGGTACCCACCCATAACGCAGGCAGCATTCCCGCGCTGGATAGCGATTGCTATCCTTTGCGCGAGAAAGCTGCCTGCCGTCGGGTCACCTGTCGATTCTCGCAGGCGTTTACTAAGCGCCTTGTGGAGCCCACGTGCGCTGCGGCCCCACGGGCCGAGTGTCTCGACGCCAAATGCTATAGACTCATATTGGGCGCCGAGACAACCATATTTGCCCACCTTTAGCCTCTCACGGGCGTCCGCCGCCGCACCGGCCGTTTTGCTGGTCGCTGGGAGGTAGGACGCCGCCAGCGTATCGGCGCAAGTAGCGTCCCACACCAACGCGCGACCCATCCTCCATGGAATCAATGTCATCCCATCTGGGCGCTTTCCATAGTCCCGAATAATTTGGGGCTCAAGAACCGCGGGGACGTTGGCGCTGATGAGTGCCCTTCTTAAGATGTCATTGATTGCATTATGGCGCGAGTGGCGGCCGGCGCCCGAAGAGCAGACGAGTCCGTGATGGCCAACGGGATCCACGGCAGCCCCACAAGAGACGCAACAATGACTCGCACAGATCTCTGCCCCCAGTCTGAGACCAACTGCGATGCTTAGAGTGTTAGGGTCGATGAAGGTGCCGGTGTTGGGTGAGGGGTAGGCGTGTAGCCAGTTCCCAGCTTCTGGCCTTGACACTGCTAGTAGCCTTGCACGTTCTTTGCCTGAGGCCTCATTAATCAGTGACGTTAAGGTTGAGGCAGAAGTTATGGTGTCCCAGGCCTTTTGTAGTTTGGGTTTTGATGGTAAATTTGGACTCGGTCCAGCTAGCCAGGCGTTCGAGGCCTCAACCGAGCACGAGATCTCGCAGTTTGTACCCGATAGGGCTTTGAGGATTTTACCTGCGAGATCGGAGGTGCTGTGGGTTGAGGACAGGAACGCCGGTAGAGCGATGCTTGAAATTTTTCTGGTTCCAAGGCCACCATACCTTATTGGTAAAGAGGCTTGAGTCCATGCCTGTTCGCTGAATTTAATGTTAATTATTATTTCGATTTGGGATTTCAGGAGTAAATCAATAGGTTTGATCAGGTTGGGGAATTTCCAAATAGGGCAGCAGCGGAGCAGATAAGTAAATTTTGGAACGAGCAGACAGAATTTTAAAATGAATAAAGCGGAATGACTACTAATTTTGGTTAGGCGGTCCGAATAATCACTAAATTTTGAAACCGAATTACTCAGAAGGGGGGGGGGGGGGATGGCCTCGTCAAAGACGGATGAACCGAGAAGGTACAGGCTGTCCTTAGTCATGATTTTGATATTCGGGGCGACATTGTTGAAATTTTGGTAGATTTGTGGAGTCAAAGCAGCGTTCACTTTGTCTGATACATATAACTCGCATTTGTTAAAATTGAGTTTCTAAACCGATTGCGCTAAATTTTGCTTTGATGACCGATAAATCTGAGAGGACAGTCTGAAAGTCTCCGCCCAGAGTGCCATCGTCGAGGTACCACACATTTAATTTTGAATTTAAGTTATGAATGATCGAATTTATAGCCAAACTGAATATAGCTGGATCGAGGGGATCACCCTGCTGACATCCCACAGCCGAAATAATTTCATTATTTTTATGTATTAATTTAGAAGGGCAGTGATAACATTGAAGCAAAAAGTTATATATTTCCGGGGCGTGTAATTTAACTTCGTTCAGCAAGGTGTCCCGGTTGACCGGATTGAATGCGTTCTTGACATCGAGTTTCAATATAACCTCACACAGGTCGCCTTGAACGAAGGTGCGGACGGCATGAACTGCCGCCTCGCAGCCTCCACGGGTACCGAAGCCGACCTGTATGGGTTCAAATAAAGCCTGTAATTTAGTGCGAGTAAGCCGGACACACACTTTGGCTGCTAAACGGCGAAGCGTAGAACCCACGGCGATAGGGCGCACACTGGCATCCTTCTTTGTGAGGGCTATTAGGTTTGCACCATAGAGTATCGGCGTCACGTCCTGACAGACATCTCCCTGCAGCATCAGATTTACCAACTTAGTTAGGCTAGCGATGAGATGCTCACCGGCTACCCCAGTGCCGTGGCTAGTGAGGTCTGTAAGGTGCTGTGGGGGGAGATGCCGTCCAAGCCGGACGCCGAACCTTTTGGGAAAGATGCCAGGGCTGCCACTATATCCCTTTTCGTAGCCCGGAGGCAATCCGCGAGGTCGGAGGGAGGGTCGGCGAAGATGGGGGTGGAAGGGCCTGGGGGGTGTTTGGCCTGCAGTGCGGCCACGGTCTCCGGTGTATCGGGTGCAATAGTGTCATTAGAAAAAAGTAGCCGCGTAGCGGCTTTAAGGTCTCCATCGTAAATCTTTTCCTTGACCTTCCCAAACAGATCGTACTTTTTAGACCGGGGTTTAGAAGGTGGGGTAGAGGTTAGTACTGTGGGGGTCAAGGTATTGTTTTTGATCTTTTGTGTCAGGGAGATATTTGTTGTACTATTTTCGGGGACGTGGAATATTTTATATGCAAATGTTAACAGATCGTACCAAGATTCTGTGTTGGTGTGCCGAACGCATCCTATGATAGTGTTAGACAGTGCCTCGGCTGCTGTGGGCCTGGCGCCACGAGATATGCGTTTTATTAGCGGCGTTTTCTGTTTGAGCTGGCCGAGGAGGGTTTGAAGTGGGATAGCATTGGGATAATTTGATCCTTGTGAGGATGCGCTGAAGTTTGGCGAGTTCGGCAAAGAGAGTGTGGATAGAATACGAACCCGGTGTATAGGGGCTTGGTGGATGTGTAAACCTCTTATGGACGTAAAATTTTTTTGGCGCACTACACAGCACTGCATGTGAAGAATATTGTAGAAAACGGTTATAATTGGTAAATAAACTTAGCTAAAATAAAGTTATACGTATTAATAATAAAGTTAAGCTAAAAGTAAAACTAGAAATAAAGCTAAAAATATTTGACATAAAACGTCTATAAATGTAAACATTTGTTGACACGTAGCCTGCAAGCTGAGCGCATGTGTAGCTTGGCTCGTTGCCGTGGGAGACGCCGTGGTCCACCAACCGGAGCTTTGTTGCCCTGGGAAACGTGTAACGTGTGTCACTTTGTAAATGTCGGCCTTTCTGAATGCGTTTATGTGGTTGCACAAAACACACAAAACTGCCGATTGCACGTTTGTCATGCGCTGCCTTCACTTGTACTACCGCATTGTTGGTATAGGAAGATGTTGTGGAAGGTTCCGTTTATAACCCTTTCGCCTGATTATTTTTTTATTTTTATAAAAAGTCATTTTGTCCAAAAAGACTAATCAGGAGTATTTAGAGCCAGGCTCGAAGAAAGTTACTTCTCTTGACTGATAAAAGACATACATTTCTCTTTTAGCAGTTTTCGTATGAAAATTTGATTTTGTTACGGTGTTCTATAAAACTTTGTCAAAAAACCGATTATTTTGATGAATAAACGTGTCAATTAACTTTAACAAGTGATTCCAATAGTCCATCTGGTAAATGGATAATTTTAAGGCATAGTTTGATCATCTAGTATTCAAAATTTAAAGAAAAGGCTACCTCTTACGTAATAATCGACCGTATCGTGAACATCGTAAAGTGATAAGGTTGCGTTACTGTCTGTGCAGTACTTGGAACATCTATCGACATTTTGGTGTACAATTTGTCGTTCCGCTGCCTTAACTATCTTTCTATAGACCATAGACATTAACTTATCAGTGAAAAAGGCGTTCTTCGTTTCGTGCCGGCACTTAAGAGAGACCACCGCATTTAAAGGCTTAAATCAAAAATATTGAAAGCCAATTTAAATAAACTCTATTTACTTTTTAACCGACTTCAAGATTTCAAAAGAGGTTATTTTTGATTGTAAGTATATATATCCAAGTTGGTCCCGTTTTTGTCAAAACGCAGTTCTGATGATGGAATCCATGAGTAATTGAGGGAACTCCTCAAATCTCAAAGGCAAACATATAGTGATTTTTGTGTTTTTATCAACAAATCGAGCATTATCATACAAAAATGTGACATTTGATGAAGTGGAACTGCTGATAATGATCAGAACATAACTCTTCAACAACGAAAAGTTCACGTTTGGCGATTTGTCCTTCTAGCTGTGTTTGTTAAGCAAGTTCTATTTTCACGATTGATTTTTGTCATGATCGAGTTCTGATGATGGGATCCATTGGGAATCGAAGGAACTCCTCAAATGTGAAAGGCACACAAATAGTTATTTTAGTATTTTCATGAACTAATCAAGCATTTTCATTCACAAAAGTGACATTTGATGAAGTGGAACTGCTGATGATGATCAGAACGGAACTCTTCAACGACGCGTAGTTCACGTTTGGCGATTTGTTCTCTTCGTTTTGTTTGTCAAGCAAGCAAGGTTTTTCCATGATTCCATGAGGAATTGAGGGTACTTAGTCTTCTACCATTATAAACATACTTATTTAAATATACATTGCTATGAAATTACACTTAGTTATAAACAATCTTCCAAGAAAGACAACAAATAAGACTCGGAACGCATAATGAAATGGTCACGCTACTGAATTTACGTGTTGCTGCTCACCGGTGTTGTTAGTTAGGGTTCCGTAATCAACTAGGAACCCTTATAGGTTCGCCATATCCGTCTGTCTGTCCGTCTGTCTGCCCGTCCGTCTGTCTCTCCGAGGCTATGCTCTGTGATTGTTAGTGCAAGAAAACTACAATTGGCATGGAAATAGAAATCAATAAATCTGACAAATTATTACAATTAAATCTATTTTTAAGGGTACCTCCCCTCGCCCCTACACGTAAAGTGGGGATGATTTTATTTTCTTCGACTTTAAGAGGTGGGGTGTTGTTTGATAGGTCTTTCAAAATGAATAGGGGTCTTAATCAAACATTGTTTGGTAAAGTGAACTTTAACGGAAATAAACACTCCAAAAGAAAAACAATTTGTGTCCCCCCTCTAACGTTTAAACAATGGGTCCAAAATTATGAAAAAAATCATGAAAGTAAAGCTTAATAAAGGCTTTCAATGGCAGATATGATCAGATAAGCCGTTTTTGAATTATCGAATAAAGTCTTTCCTTCTTAGTAAAAGACGTATGAAATACTGCGAAGGTATTCCCTCTTGCTTTTTATATTGTTTATTTTTATTAAATTAATTGGGCAACTACGGAACCCTGCACTGAGCATGGCCCGACATGCTCTTGGCCAATTTTTTAATAATATTTTGTAGCGTTCATTTCTATAGTCTATGACAAGCGTGCTTCAATGGGCATAACTATTTTTAAAAAATGCAAAGGGCTTAAAAACCAGTTTTTCTCCGAATAACCGGGCTCGAAAATACATTTGTTTGAATACAAAAAAGTGAATACTTCGTTTTCGAGTTGCGCTCGGGGGCCTGCCTATTTCCTCATGCCTTTCAGATCCGGCAGTGTGAAGTGACTACTATGACAATTTATGCGGCTCACATAAGGGTAGATTACAATGCCGAATCAAGCGGTCAAAAATCAATTTCCTTATGGAAATCCATTTACTCGTATATGACATGTTTTATTTTCTAATAAGGACATTCTTTGCATATAACCAAACGTAACAACGCTCTTCTCGTAACAATCAGCGGATTAATTAGATGATTGTCTCACAAGACTTCCCAAATTCCAAGTGTGTGGATCAGATACCTATGTATATTTTAAGTTGGTAAGCATGAAGCCCCAAAATGGTTAATGCAATGAAACCCATGGCCAGAGCGTGTCGCCTTTTTGCTTTGAGACCTTCGAGAACTTAGATTTGAACAAGTATGTAATTTATTTCATATGAGGGTATTTATTAAACAAAGCACTTGATAAGTGTGTAATTATTAGCTTTGTAACATTAAATCATTCGCTTTGTATGAGCAAAAGAATACAAAGGGTGACCCCGCAATAATTTGGGTTCACAGGTTCTATTGTTTCTGCGCGGGAACTGTCGATTGAATGAAAACAACGTCAAATACGGGTATGCTTTTAGGACGTGGACGAAATGAAATCAACGTTTGAACAACATAAATGATATTTATTCATTTGCTGATAAACTACATGTTTTACAGACTGTTAATATCTTGCCTTATTTGTTCCAGTCCTGACAAAAGTTAACAAAATGAAATATTCAGATCTGCCGATAGACATTCAGGTACGTTGTTTTATCGGTTAGGTGGCTATGAAAATAGTACATTATTTTCTAGATGCGGAAAGTAAAGGGTTGCCAGACGAGAAGGTTGGCAGAGCGAGGCCATGCTGGAGTGTGCGGCAACCCGGTTTCCGCCAAGTGCTTTATTGTGATCGTTTTCTTAATCAATGTGAGGAACAAAATACAAAAATATCACAAAAACCTAATAACTGGGTGATATTTTTAATTTGATTTAGTTAAAAACACTGGTAAGAAGGCGGTTTTGAATTCCACATACTGTATTTTATAGTTTATTTAGCAGTTTAGTGCTTCAATAAATCTAGACATGCGGCAGCGAGTCCAGCCAAGTTCGACCCAGGAACTGGCGGACAGCAGCCGTGTGTTATTTTACACGAACTGTTTGGAGCCACTTTTGACCCCCAAATCTATCTGACATGAAAAAATGAAATTTGGTACATGTATCTTTTAGAACAACTAGAACCCCAAACTTCATAAATATAGCTTTAATAGGTATTGAGACTTCCAGGTGACCTAGAGGGCTGAAATTTGGCATGCAGCTTGACAATTTGTGTGTGTACACCAAAAAAAAACAGAAAGCAGTTTTTTTTTGTATTATTATTTTTTATGCTAGTTACCTCAGAACTCCGTCATTTATTAACCGATTTGGAAAAATCTTTTTTTTTTGAAACGGTATACCTCAGGGCTGGTCCCAAAGTTATCAGGTAAGAATCTGATCATGAGGTCCTGGAGAAATCGAGGGAACTGTTCAAATATTTGAGGTGCACCTATAGCGATTTGGGTATTTTGGATAGTAACTCGTGCATTCGCTCTTAAAAAGCACCATTTCGCGAAGATTGACAAAAAGTAATTATATCCCATCAAAAACATAAATGTAAAAATTGGAGCCAAGTTCAATATTAAGAATATGCGATGCTTGGTTGTCGTCTTCAACGACAAAATAATTGATATCTAAATGGATTCCAAGTTCCCATTTTCAATTTATGTTTTTGATGGGATAAAAGATACTTCATAACTTATTTCTCTTGGATCAATTGTAAAAGAAATTAAAAATAAAAGAATTGGCCAAGTGCATGTTTGGAGGCCATGCTCAGTGCAAAGTTCCGTAATTGCCCAATAAACTTAATTTTAAAAACTCAATAAAAAGCCAAAGGGACTACCTTTGCAGCGTTTCATACGTCTTTTTCTAAGAAGTACTTAACTCTTTATTAAGGTTTACTTTCATGTTTTTTTATATCTTCGAACCCATACTTCTAAAGTTAAAGCCGAGACACACCGAATGCGTGCGTAGATGACATTTCACACGATACAACGTATGAAATGTCATCTACCTTGTCATCTACTATGACATTTCATACGATACAACGCGCACGCCACGCACACGCGCACGCGCACGTGCTGCGCACGCATTCGGTGTGGCTCGGCTTTTACAGGCGTGGGGGACACATTTTTTTTTCTTTAGGAGTGATAGTTTCCGAACCCATTCACTAAATCAATAAATGATTGATAAAGACATTCATTCATTTTGAAAGAGCTATCCAACAATACCCTTCACCATATGGTTGAAGAAAAAAACATCCCCATTTTACGTGTAGTAGCATACCTTTAAAAAAATTTTTTTTAGATTTTATTTTAGTCATATACGAGTATGTAGGGTACTCTATGTTTTCTCATCGATTTCTAAAGTGTTATATGTATACTTCTAAAGCATCCTCGCCAATGATGTGCAAAAGCAGAGCACTTTGACCTTCCTTGTCCAGCCTTCCCTCAGCCCCCGATGCCTTGAAATATATTTAGTAAAAATTTCTGCTCCCAACGTTTGAAAATTTGTGATCAATCGCCCACTAAGGATAGCGGCGGCGGCTGCTTTAACATTTCCATCTTTTGACACAAAACTTATTACTTTATTTTATACTACTAAACACTCGACTGCGCCATATAATATATGATGTGCTTTTCTTTAATACAATGTCACAGATCCATTACAAACATGAATATGTACTCATACCATAGAGTACCCTACATATATGACAATTTTACCACTTTATCAGATTTATTGATTTTTATATCCTTGCCAAATTGCAGCTATCATTTCACATTTATTTATTTACTTTACACTCTTCTATTGAAGGGCCCCATACCGTCGTGGTCCCTCGGGCAAACCTCTGCATGGTCATTCCACAACCGAAGAGGGACTAACTAAACCGCATAAATAACATAGCAAATACGAAGCTTGGTCTTCGATCCGATATTATTGTCCTACGCTATTGCACGATATTATTGCGCTATCAACATGGTTTTTTTTTCAAACATGCAATGAAATTTCGTCGTTACATGCGTTATAACAGGCTTCAAAGTATCACGTTACAGGCGGAATAACTCGGGAGAACTGTAAAGGAATTTCATAAAAAATTAAAGACCTAGGCCGAAAGGTATTTTTTTTTTATTTGGAAGTAAGATATGTACTTAGATCGTTTATTAGTTATAAAGACCAATAATACAATTTGACTAAAAATGCTTATAGTAAAGCTAAACTAAAAAGTAAAGTATTTTAATTTTAATGTCAAACATGGCGTCTGTGAAATTTGTTTTTTGATGGTGTATTTTTTTTATTTCATTGCGTATATTTGAGAAAAGCACTATACAAATCTCGGCGAGAAACGTTGGCCTGCAGGCCGCGTATCCCTTCGTTTCCCGACCTCTATTAGTAATGTAATGTACTATTTCAGTACAGGTCACTGTTCTATTGTATGCCGTCTGCTAACTAATGAATGCATCGTCACGGACTTTATTCGCAAGGGGTAACTCCTTTAAGCCAAAATTGGACCACCCTTGCAATGTAAGACCGTGTGATTGACGTCGTATTGGTCTATAATATCGATAACGACTAGTGCGTGACTTATACATTTCCACCCTTTTCATTTAATGACTTTTCCTGTGCCCCTGTTTCCCATGGTTTACATAATATGAATTCTGTGTGTTGGACTTAAGGTGACATTTTGTTTTGACGATTCATGTAATACTTTCATGTTGACGGTGTGCTATTGCAAGTAAATGTAGTCGGTTCACAGCTGGTACACGGAGTGTGTTTTGTGGAGCGCGATGCGGTTTACTTGTTTTTAAAATTAAATACATCATACTGAACGTAAACTACGCTACGTCATTTCAGCGTTGCACATTTACTGCCTCAAGGTTTCGAATACTTGCAAAGAGAGACTTTTGTATTTTATCTGAATTTAGTTGAGACTTCTTTAAATTCGATGAATTTGGAAATCGAGCTCTTGCCGGCAACTTCGACCGCGAGAAGTTTGTTTACCTCGTTTAGTCGAGGCGTTCATTATGGTACTTACTAACATCCATACATATTTACAAACTTCCGCCCCCCCCCCCCCATTTCATCCTTCTTATAAAATGATTTCCGGGTTGAAAACTATCCTGGATCCTGGGTCACAAACTACCTCAATACTAAATTTAATCTGGATAGATCTAAATAAATTTAGTATAAAACTGTCTTTGCTCTGTAATTGTTAGTGCTAAAACGCTGCAATTTGGCAAGGATATAAAAATCAATAAATCTGAAAAAGTGGTAAAATTGTCATATATGTAGGTATGAGTACATAATCATGTTTGTAATGGATCTGTGACATTAAATAAAAGATGTCGGCATGGACCAAGTTTGTTTCATTGTATTAAAGAAAAGCACATCATATTATAAGGCGCAGTCGAGTGTTTAGTAGTATAAAATAAAGTAATAAGTTTAGTGTCAAATGATGGACATGTTAAAGCAGCCGCCGCCGCTAATCTTAGTGGGCGATTTATCACAAAATTTCAGGCGTTGGGAACAGAAATTTTTACTATATTTCAAAGCATCGGGGGCTGAGGAAAGGCTGGACAAGGAAGGTCAAAGTGCTCTGCTTTTGCACATCATTGGCGAGGATGCTTTGGAAGTATATAACACTTTAAAATCGATGAAAAAAAACCTAGAGTACCCTACATATATGACAAAAATAAAATCTATAAAATATTTTTTTAAAGGTATGCCCTGCACGTAAAGTGGGGATGTTATTTTCTTCAACCATATGGTGAAGGGTATTGTTGGATAGGTCTTTCAAAATGAATGAATTTCTGTATCAATCATTTTTTGATTTAGTGAATGGTTTCGGAAACTATCACTCCGAAAGAAAAAAAATATGCTACGCCTCTAAAGGCCGAGCCACACCGAATGCGTGCGCAGCACGTGCGTGTGCGCGTGTGCGTCGCGTGCGCGTTGTATGGTCATTGACACTGACTGTATCCTATCACAGTGCAGTAAAGTTTTGGCGACTTCCTCACCTCACGGGGCGGGTGCGATACTTGGTAGGTATTTTGTTCTTTGACGTGAGTTTACTGGTGTGATAGTTCTCCACTTGATAAAATACTGTCAGTATTACGTTTGCGCAGTAGTAATACCATGCACACAACATTTCACGGCATTCGGTAGGGGGTTTACTCATGAAACAAACAATATACAAAAGCCTGGTTTTACTGTTATTTAAATGAAAAAAAAATGTATATTACGACCTAGCTAGCACGGCAATCCAGACTAATATGTTTCAACATATATGTAACACGTTTAAATATTATGTTTAGCGGAGATTTAATCTCAATTAGCTAACATACTGATGTAGGAACGTAAATTTATAGCCAAACACAAAATTTATGCATAATGTTGCCAAGTTATAAAAGTTAATTGGTAAAACGATTAACATTCTGTCATTTTGTAGTTTTATCGAAGGAAATTATCATATTAGTGCTCAAACGCATAAATATAATAACCCAATATTCGTTTCAGATCATTGTATGTGGAGATACTGAACCACTTGTCAATTTTCTCCATAGTGTTAATTTTTAAGTGGGGCCCGAGTGAGTTTTTTTATGTCTATGACAATTATCATATTAGCCTAAGACGTTCAATTTATTATTGGCATAACGCATAAATGGTCGCGTTTTACGTAAGTACGACAGTTTATATGATTGTGTATCATATTAGATAATTCGCGTATTTTTTTATCTGATTTTGATGGTAAAACGTGACCGTAAAAGCAGTCATTTTTGCTATCATGCTAGCAGGGCAGTTTAATATAAAGATCACGTAACGATCAAAATACAAACGAGTAATGACCTCTATTTTCTTTTATGTAGTATATAATCCTTGTAAATAAAGTACTCTCGACTAAGCCCTCAAGGTAGTTTGATACCCACTCACTGACTTTTATTACTTGGCGTAGTTTCCCCTTTCAAAAGAAATAAAGTTGGAAACAAAATAGCTATATTTATGGTCATTGACAGTCTTAATGATATTTTCGTTAAACAATTATTTTATACACCATGGACATTCTACTATAGGTGATGTCAAGACCTATTTTTTATACCACGTCAGTGGTAAACAAGCGTACTGTCCGCCTGATGGTAAGCGGTTAACGCAGGACGCCTGCATCTGCTAATTACTCACCCTTTCATGAATTTCATCTCGCCTGAGGAAGTTCACAATACTGTACACAGTTTTACTGATGACAATTTGCAGTCTTGGGTCTTCTGTTTTCACTAAAAAACGGAAAACATCAGTGGGCAGTCCCAAAGGAACTGAATGATTGGTATTGATCGTATTAACTTTCTGATTAAGCTACGTACGAGATGTGCTGGGTGTGCCTTCCATCCCCCTCGAGGGTGCCCGCCTTGTCGGGGCGGGGGGGCTTAGTAACCGTGGACTGGTCATCCACGGTGAAGCTAAGAGGCACCCAGGGCCGGCCTGTTTGGGCTGCCGGCTGGCCCGAGGAGGGCGCTCCCAGCGGGCTTGGGTAGCCCGCTGAGGATGCGTTGAGCAGGGGCCGCAGAAGAGGAGGAGTGCCGGTGTTGCGGTGAGCCGTTCTCCCTATATTCTGTGGTCGAGGCGGGATCGCAGGGGGAGAGGCGTGTTGGTATTTCGGTGCGCCACTCTCCCTACCCCCTGCGAACTTGGCGGGGCCGTTCCGCAGAAACGGTTATGGTGGGGCCGCAGAGGAAGAGAAATGTTTTCCCTATCCTCTGCGGCCGAGGTGTGGTTTGTGGCGGAACCGCCGACCTGCTCCGCCACCGGGTGCCGGAAGTCTTTCGGCACCCATGACCTCCTAGTAGCGGACTCAGGGGGGTCCGCTACTGCACAAAGTGGAGGTCGAGGAGGAAGACATCTGGCGTGCCTAACGTGGAGGGCCTCCAGGCATCCGCGATGGAGCCGCTTGGGAGCGGCTGTCGCCGGCGGGGTCGCGGATGTGTGCGCAAGCGTTCCCGTGACCTCGCCACAAGGCGACTAGGCGGCAGATGGGGGGATTTTTAGTGGGTATACCGTGGATCTCATCAGCCTATACGGGAGTCCCACATAACCACTCGGGTCACCCCCTGCACCCGGGTGGTATGCGTAAAGCATTTTCCCCTCCTAAAGAAAAAAAAGAAAAAAAGGGTGTGCCTTCCATACGAACTTATGTATATACTTTTTTTTTTATTTACGGCAGTTTTAGTTGTAAGTTAAAGAAAATATGATGATTACCTTCGATAAAAGTGCGTAACTTCAAAAAAAATATTCAAAAACGTTTATTCGTGACACACACGGTACATAATAATAAAAAGAAGGAAATACAGTTTTAGTTGTAAGTTAAAGAAAATATGATGATTACCTTCGATAAAAGTGGGTGAATCGCGTGAATTAAAAAAATAATCAATTTCAAAAACGTTTATTCGTGACACACACGGTACATAATAATAAAAAGAAGGAAAGACAAACAAAAAAGGAACGTGCCACGAAAAGAATAGTAATTAAGCTATTCTCGAGATGTAATAAATCCCGTCTCCGCCGCCCGCCGACCGTAGTCGCTTCAACGGTCGCGCGCGCGCCGCGCAGCGCTGTATTAATCCTGTACGTGAAAACGGCGCGTGTAACTCGACGCTAGCCATACAACATCCATTCAACTGAATTCTATTGCCTACTGAATATTCCGCTGATACAAATAAGTTCGATCTAAAAAAGAAACTCTTTCAAGCTCATTGAACACACACAAAAACTTTGAGAATTCTCAACAGTTCGGAACCTTGACTTTATTTTCAATATGTAAATTTATAGCCACCTAGAATTTTCTCAAGCAGCAGTCAACGAGAGATCCCTAAAAATGAGAGGGTTCTGTATAAGTTACAAGTGGCATCATGTTTTGACATAAATACATGCTTTACGACTCTTTCTCGTTCCGACATTTTAGCTGAGCGCGTAAAATGGAAGCGAGGGAAAAACATATTGATTACATTGGCTACCTGACAAAGAAATATGGTGCCATTCAAACGGGTGAGAGAGAGGATAAAAAGTCTTTATAGAGCACAACAAAAGCCAAAAAATAGGAACAAACGCAGCTCGCCGCTATTAGCGGCCTTTCAAACGGCTCCTACAAACTAATAATACATTGTGACGTCTTATAATATACGTAATATTCGAACCAACCTTTATAATTATGGGAAAATAACTAAATCGCTGGTTTAGTCGTGAAATGCGGCGTTTATGTATCGTAGATAGTGTCATGCAATTATTGTCTTTAGTTATATACGGATTCTCTTGGCATCTTTTAATTTACTCTTAGATGATTAAAAAAATGTACCTACTTTTACAAATATTTCATGATATTCATAAACTTTAATAATACGCAATTTATTGCAATATTTTGATAATTTACCATTGTAATCGATCCCGTCTTAAAATGCATATACTAAAATACTTAATGATCCAGAAAATGAGACTACGCCGTTTTTCGTTAATTGCGTGTATAACCAACCATTAAACATATTCACTTTTTGTTCCAATTCTCGCCATGACAATGTCCCCTGCGTATAAGAGTACCTTTTCTTGTCAACGCAGCAAAAGGGATTAGAGGGTCATCCATCGTGGTTGATGGGGATTTTAACTGAACATTTTGTCATGTTAATTCCTCAAAAGCTTCTGTTTTGCTGCGAGGCACTGCGACGAAGGCCGTAGCTTCGTCGCGGTCGGCCATTGATAAGCAAGGCTTAATGTACATCCTTTTTAGGCACCTACCGGTATTTAATTTGTAGTTACGAAATTATACTAGTGCCTTTGTAAGCTGAAGACGTCGTGATTTGTTTCGAATTTGAAAATTTCCATTAGCTGACTCTAAAAAACTATCAAACCTGCTCACAAAATTTCACGAGAATCGGTTGAGAAATGCGACATGTACAGGAGAACAGTCGGACATACAAAAACATTTTTGCCGAATATGAAACCAAGACCTTCGTTGTACTAGATCAATTTATACATAACTAACTGTAAATTTTAGTCTATAGTTATAACATTTGTACAAAAGTTATTGAATAAATTTATTTGTATTTGTATTGTATTGTAATTAATTGTCTGAAATAATTATCGCATTCCCGATTGCTGATATTGCTGTCTGTCAGTTTATATAATCAACAACAGTGACAAAGGACTTAAACATGACTTTATGTGCAAGGGCGTAATTGTCGTACATATACTATTTTAGAGTTCGAATGTAAGTACTATACGAGGTTACCTTATACTATACTTCTCATTAGGGTACCAGGTATATGTAAGTAGGTAATATTTGTTGTTGAAGAACGTGCCAAGTTGCGATAATGTGCTGCGTAGGTATTTCATATAATCGTTCCGTAATGAGGGTTATTGAAGTACAGGAAGTACTGCATTTAGGTAAGCCTAATTAAGGTACGGGATTTCAATAGGTAGCCAATCAATATATATAACAATTGTTTACAATAATTTTTGAGTCGACTAAAATAAGAAACTCGATCAATATTAAATACACTGCTGCTGAGGGTTACTTTTCGTAGTAAGTTAACTTTATATTTCAGCGTATGGAATTTTTTGTTTATCCTGCTCAGAACATGTACTATATTTTACTGTAAAAAATCACCCTATTTCTTAAACCCTATGCTATGTTTTTCATACATTTTGTAGTTCTTTATCATATTACGTTACGAATGTTAAATCATTACAATTTCATTGCTTTAATTTGATGACTGTGTTGTGTATGTTGTTGTTGATGCTTTGCTCTTTGTCCGGTACTTGGCCACGAATAAATATATTTTCTTTTTTTCTTATGCACTTTGGTAAACGTTTAAGTTTTTATTGTTCTTAATAGTTAACATGTATTTTTACCTCTATTGTTCATCAGACTGTCGCTATCCCGGTACAGTTATATCCTATAGGATGCCCAGGGTCTCTTACCTAAACCCCAAGAACTCGCTTGCACTATTTTTTTTATGGATGCGAATGCCATCTGACCGTCCAACCAAATGGGCAATGGGGAATCTTATTGAGATCAGGCTTATTAAATGAGTGAGCGACTTGTCTGTTACAAGTTCTCAAGGCGCACGTAAGCCTATAACTTAACTGTTGTACATGGCAGCAGCGGAGATCAACGGCTTAGTTTGCCTTCTAAAGCACGGGAGTGCTCAGTTAGTAACCACTCAAAGTGGTCACCCATCCAAAAGCTGACCGCGTCCGATATTTTTTTTATACAACTACGGTGGCAAACGAGTTTACGACCTAACTGGTGGTAAGCAGACACCGCAGCCTATGGACACTTGTGACTCCAGAGGAATCACAAGTGCGTTGCCGACCCTTTATTGACGTCGGATGCGCGTTGTTGAGAGTCAGAGACCGTTATGCGGGTGCCACTGGGCAATGTAAAATTGAAAATGTCAAGTACTAATCCATAGTGTTTGAATTTACCCTCAAATACGTCTGATTAGGCATTTTTCCCGGTAAATATAAAACAATAAACACCAGCAAGTAATAATCAGCATGAATGTCATCTCCAGTTGTTCAGAATAGATGCCTATCTGCCGGAATGCGGGCGGCTTTCCCGAACGCCGCCGCTATCCAAGGTTCGTATACGATAGGTAGGTAAGTATGTTGTACTAAACTTATACTCAGTACTATACAAATGTAAACCTACTGATAATACACGTCGTTGTTTTCTGATTACTTTAATAATCGCCACATACAGACTGAATTCCGCTGGCCGATTCCGACCGGCCATGCGGCGGAATCGTTGTCTCAGGAAACAAGGTCTGACACTCCGGATTGTGACACAAGGTTACGTCACTGTACACTCTACACACACAAACTCACATTTAGTTCTTGCAGTGACAATTAAGCTTGTGTCACCCACACTACAGAATTACGCCGGAGTGTCATACCTGGCGTAGTATATAATTGTATAATGGGCGGAATTATCCGCCAGTATATGGCAGGGCTACTGATTTTGTACATTGAGCACCTGCCGTCGGATTCAACGCAGCGGAATTCATCTGTCGCATTCAGTTGCGGAATTCAACCTATATAACGCGGTTTTACCTCTATGGTGATTCCGGGCCGATAAGACCTCCAATCTTCAAGAAAGGAGTCATTAGTCAGGTATTCACAGATCAACTTCATGCAGTTGTTAACATCCAAAGTACCCATTATTTATTATATGTCACAACACAACACATTCTTAGGAATCGCGTAAAAAGTAACGCAAGTAAAGCCCCTTTCGCATGTGGTTTCTTAGTGTACAAAATGTAAATATGTAATGAGCTTAATAATAATGTCTCAAATCATTAGATATTCATAATATCTATTCAAAGACGCTACAACCACATAAGGGCCCGGGGTAGGTTTTTGTTTACTCGTTCTAGGCCTTATTTCATTTAACTTATGGCACTCGTAAATGTGTTTGGTTTGAACTAAGAGTATATGTATATTTTTATTAGAACCGCTCGTGGCCCAGCGGCGCCCGCGTACCAGATCCAAAGTTTCATGTATTTCCAGTATACCTTTTTAAAATGAGAGCGAAACTAGTTTTATATGGAGCACCGAGCTTCAGACGGACTCCAGAATCGCAAGTCTGCTGTAGAGGTGCCGATTATATCCCGTAGCACGTAGCACATCGACGTGCTACGAACACGAGTGCGACGTAATTTTGCCACATTCGTCGGCCGCCATTATCATCATTGCCTAGAATAATTAATATCACATACATAATAAGGTTTTCTATTGGGCAAAACTTGACAGCTAGAGAATACCGAATCATGCTATCCCGCTCTAACACATAGCACGTGTGTTGTCAAGAACTATCAGTGCCTGGAATCTCAGCGGCAAGTGAAAGTGTCAGGTTAGATTAGTTGCGTATGCTTTTCAATGCCGCCGTCACCTACTGACGTGTTTACAACCAATTTGACCGATGATGTCACTGTCCGGTGGTGTCGGTTGCGTTGGGGTGAATTAACACCCCGGTGATACCACAGCCGATTTTAGCCGAAGTGGGAAGCGGAAACGGCCCGACGGTGGATGATCATCAGATACAGATCGATACTTACACTTAAGGATGATTCCCACTAGACCGTTCCGTATCCGGGCCGGGCCGAGACTGGGCTGCTTCCGAGCCTCGGCCGTAGCTTGATCGGCCATCATACGCTTGCGTTGACGAAAGAGCGGCTGAGCCGGGTCGCTACTGAGCGTCACCGGCCAGCGTCTTCCTGTCACAGAAAACGGGGCGGCCCGGACACGGAACGGCCTACTGTGAATCATCCCTTATTATTAACATACACATATAATGTAAGTAACATTTTATCGAAAACTTATACAGATGTAGTAAACAATGCTTTTACTTAAACTCGGAATACGACTACACCCCAAGTGTCTGTCATAATTGATAGCCGGTATTAAACGATTGACAAGTTTTTTTCTGTGAATATGAGACTTTTCTAGTAATTGTCAAATGTCAAAATGAAAGCTGGTGGTATTTTGACATGACAGATGTTAAATAATACAGTAATTGATTGACACTTTTTCCGGACTAGTCGTATTCCGAGTTTAGCCGACGGGAAAGCATTATTTATTACTTCTCCAGAGTGGTATTTATACAGGGTGACATCGGAGACGTAATCAGAAGCTAATTTTTCAGACTCTAGACATGATCGCCTTTTCAATGCAATAGTTGTAACATCGAATAAAACAAGATTATTTTTTCAAACTTTTACCAGTAAAATAATAACGCCATATTAAAATCACGGTCACCCTTTCACTTTTGACACACGTTGTATGCGCGATGACAAGACGTCGTGTGGTGTAAGGTGACCAAGTTTTATGAAACATTATTTTTTCTGTTAATAATATGAGAAATAATAGTCAATATTGCAAGTAGTAACTGTGATATCATCTTTATTGAGTTTGTCTTTCAATACTTCATCGAGTCAAATAATTTCTGATCATGTCTCCGATGTCACCCTGTATTTTCACCTCAGCGGCTCGAAAATGACGGTTTTCCTGCTTGAAATCAGTGAGCAAAATGCAATTTTGCTGCGAGCATGAAAATTACTTTTCCGGCTTGGAACTAGTGAGCAAAATGCAATTTTGCTGCGAGCGTGAAAAATACTAACTTTTTAATTTTTCATATCGTAGGTTAGTTTAAGTAACTTCATTCTCTCTATCACTATTCCTTTGCGTTATATGTTCTCGCCCTTGAGGTGAAAAGTTGTATGTATCACACGACAGCAAAGATATTTGCATCCCTTTGAGTCCCTCGCTACGCTCAAGATTCTAATTTTAGAATCTTTTGCTTGCTCGGGACTCAACATCAACACTCGCAAGCAAAAATCTACATTGCTCTCTTCTTGAAAAATTAACTATTTCCGTACTAAAAATGCTAGTAAAAGCGGGTGCAGCGGCGGAAAACGCCGAAATTCTAAAGCGTAATAAATACAAGAGAGTACTATTTTGTACCTAGGGGCGTCGAAACTCTAGTTCCATGGAGTCCCAGTGCGCACAAGTTATTTAGTGAAATTTCGAAGTGTCTGGTTGACGTCACTGGTGACCGAACAGCTGGCGACTTCCTCGCACATCGTATCAGCAATTCAGCATTGCAATACAGCGAGGAATTGCCGCCAGCATCCTCGGTACGGTACAACGCCTCAAGGGCCTGTTTTAGAGTTAAGTAAGTTTTAATATTATTTTGGTTAGGTGTTCTTGTATATATATTCTTTGTAAAACAAAATGACAGTTAGATCTAAGGTAAATGTCTTCGGACTCGACACAATACGCAATACGCAATAGTTTACACCTATTTATTTTAATATATTTTATTTTATTTATTTATTTACAATAGAAAATGTATACATTGGTTTGACAGGAAAGTGTCGTTAAACCTTATCGGGTTTGTATCGACACCGAAATCATGGACAATAAAGTTAATAAATCTAGTCTAATATTATTATAATTTTTATATTCATTCATAATACTGAGTTTTTTTCACAAGATGGCTGAATGTACATATATAGCTCGTATTTTATAACTGTTACCATTTTGTACCTACATTCTAGCAAAAAATGTATTTCATTTCATTTCAACACCACTGACGATTACTGACGGTTTGGTTAATAATCTTCACATGTTACAGGCAATAAATAATGTTGCGCGATGAACGAAGCCCTTTGTTCTCGCGTTTCCAAAAGAATACCCCTTGATTTCAATCCACGATAATGGCCTGAAATCAGGGTGTAAGTTTTCGGGGATTTACTCTGCATACATTACGTGTTTATAACCTGATAAACTTCATACAACTCTCATAGTAATAAACTTTATAACTCTGGTAGATAGCTACCAGTATATATTGCATTTTGTTGTTTCGGTAATTTCTCGGCATTGGAACTTGCTTGACATTTAGGTATGTATGAGTACAAACTTATACCTCGATTGAGATGAAACTCGATGAAGATATTATTTTTCATTTTACATTCTCAATATGCTATATTTTTTAATAACCACTACGTTGCTGGCTATCAAGCGGACGGTGCTCTTGATGGTGAGAAAATTTGCTTAATTTGGTAAAAAAAAATCTTTGGCGGTTTGTTGGAACTAACAAATCTAAACATCCATCATCACAAATTTAAAAGTTAGACCCTTGCCGCTGTAACTCTTTCCATTTGACTCTATCCAGGGCTACCTCCTCGATTTCTTTATTTGACATGGCTGCTAATTGTTCCTTTGCGTTTGAAACAACTCATATTTTTTAAATAAATATCTATGTCTCAAGTTTCTTCATTATAATCTAATATTTCAATTATAATTGCAATGGAAAATTTGTGAACAGAGCCACACTACAATAATATTGTAGAACAACTCACTGATTGCAACACATTTAAAATGGCGCCCATGAAAACGTTTAGGAGGCTCGCAATACCCGTGGGACGAAACATCCCACGGGGTTGGAATCGACGAGTATATAAGGGCGGCCGGAGTCACGGAGGCTGCATAACGCGACCGAGCGCCCGACACATACCAAGTGAGCACCCGCAGAACCCGAACACCGACTTAACTTGTTGGTACGCGAATACGATACTTTATTTACGACGCGTTAAAAGCCCCAGAAACTCTAAAAACACCTCTCGGCCAATTAAAGTAATTTAAAAAGTTTCAACTTTGTTTGCTGAAGTTTTTCCGGTGAAGTTTGCTGCGATGAACAAGGTAAGATTATTAAATTAATTAAGTGTTAATTTAATGATTAGATTGCTAAAGTAAATGCGAATTTATTTACTTGTCACATTTTCTAGAACCTCAAAGCGCGCGAATAAAACCCAAGATTATTATTTGTGAAATATTACTTTAATCTTTAAAAAATAATATCAGCCAGTATAATATAGAAAAAAATCATTTCTAATTTAAAATTTTAATCCTCTCTTTGAACTGGCGTAATGTATAAAAACTAAAAATAGTTAACAATACGCAGTTCTAATTTTGAGGAGTTGACCACTCTTATTGGAAGACCATTATTAGTCAATCCTGCATGTGATCAATACAGTTCATTTATTTAGCGAATTAGATCGAAAGTACAAATAAATCCAGCAAACAAAAATACATTTGATTCTCAGCCATCTTACAAAATTGTTAGAAGTTTAAAATTTAAAAGAAAATTTCATATTATATTTTAGTGTGAATTGGAGTTTAGAGTAACCCGACGGGAGGTGAAAACTTTTTTTATAGTTTATGTTGTTTTATTCAGAAAGTATTTTAGCTCTACCCAAGAAATATGTTCACAAATAAAAATAAATCGAAATGTTTAGTTCTACTTATTATCTGCAGCTTAGAAAGCACAAATTACTTTTCTGAAAATGCAGTAAAGGTTTGTTTTTATTATTTAGGTGATTATTTAAGCAAGGCGAGTTGCACACATTTTTTAATTACGTACATTATGAATTTTACTGATAATTACTTTCCAGCTCATTGAAGGTAGACAATGATATTCTATTTTTATTATGACAGTATTTCTTAGTTTTGCTGAGCAATTACTGTTTAATGGGGTGACACGGGGTTAAAAGGTAATATGGAATTTTAGGTTAATTGAGAGGAACGCGATAATTACATAAAAAAAGAGAAATATCTAATTGAATAAGATATAAGTATGACACATGTAGGTAACCAAGCGGTGTTGAGCTTTCTAACATGTTTGCAAGTGCTTTTAATCTTCACCTAATTACGTACACTATTAATGAGGAGTTTATAATTAGGAGAGGTCGCTAAATAACTAATAGGGTCAATTAGTGAAAACATTGTCCATTTATTGAAAGATTTTATGCTAGAACTTGTTAGATTTTTCTTTGGGCGTAATATTCTAAAATAATATTTTAATATTTTAAATCTTGCGTAGTCGCAATCTCTCAAATTATCGCAAGTATAGTGGAAATATCAAGTTTGGTCGTTTTCGAACAATTTTTAACGTCTAAATATATATAAAACACCAGGTCAAAAATGATTTACGTTTAGGTAGGATGATTTAGTTAGGTACTTATAGACTTAACTATGGCTTCATTGCTCCGAACTCAGAAGGTTTTATTGAGCTGAGCGAAGCGCAGCTCATTCTTGGGCGACAGAATTATTTCGTTCGAGTTTGTACTCCTCCTAGACGCTTCAACCGATCACGCCCACTTTTGTATATCAATAGGTGACATAATGACGATGGGATAGATTTAAAAAAAAAACGGACGTACGACGAAGGAATAATCACTGAATTTCCGTATATTTCAATGTAAAAAGTCGTGCACGCGCATAATTGATTGATGACCGGGTAGTCGCGCTCAGCTCAATATTTGCAACCAGCAAACAGCATTGCATACCTAGTGAGATGTAGTTTTACGCACATAATTGAAGGCGCCATGTGATAATAATCCTCACTCTTTCTGAAAGAAACGAGAAAGGAAATTGCATTCATAACTATGCATGTACTTGTGCGTTTCGTGGATTCCAAGCACTTCATTTAAGAGGTATAATTTACTTTAATACATTTGGCACTCAAGACAAATTTCAGTCAGATTTATTAAATGCACATCTTGTAATAGAAGCAAAAAAATAAAAAAAGGCACACTACATATTGAGCTCTCTAGCAAATATTTCCAAGTGGTTCCAATCTAGCAAATATGGATTACGTGTATTTTTTTTAATTTACTGGCGCGCTTTTAAGTTATTAATAACTATTTTACAAACACTTTAAATGAATAAATTAAATTAAAAAATCAAATTAATAGTATTTAAACCAAAAAAGCAACACCTATTATGAGTAATAACCTAATGCTACCTCAAAATCAGCATTAACTGCGGCGCTATAATCTCGTGATGTCATGATCCATTACTTCGAGGTCATAACATTCATCCGCCGATCATAATTTCTTCGAATTGAAAAAAGATTTTTTTTTGCCCCAAGAGATTACTGCATATGCTAAGGAAGCCTCCTTTTAATTTATTTGCTCCAGGCCACAACTTGTATATAGCGACAATTCAGTAATTGTATGCTTGACGATATCAATTGACAACATTTCATTTTTTTAAGCAGACTTTTTTACGATGAAATCAAATAGAGGATAAAAAGTTAAGTAAAACCGCAACTGGGGGCACGGTAGGGCCTCACCAAGACGAGCCAAGCGAAGCGCAAGGGCACTACCTACCTTTTCTCGAAGTGTTTAGTCGTTTTTTTGAACCCTCATAAAGTTGTTTTCCGATGTACCAGATAGTTCATGTTCTCAGGATATGATGTCACTAATAAACTAAATAAACATACAAAGTCTCAATTGAATAGCTTTAATACTTTATAGTTTATTGATATCTAAAATACATCGATTTCGTCACTGACACACTCACTGACACACTGATCTTCCTGAAGTGCCAGAAAGCTGAAATTTGGTATGTAATCTAAGTTTAGTATACAACCAACAAAAAAAAATCATAAACTTATAACTTTCGCCCCCAATCCTCCCCTAAAATGGGGGGGGGGGTGGAAGTTTATATGAGACTTTCACCAATTTTATGAATTAGGACATGAAAGTTTACACGGGACTGTAGACAGTAATTAAAAAACCTATTAATGAGACTGCCTAGCAACTTACAAAAAGAACTGAAATCCCACCAAAAACATTTCATGTAAAATGTTGCCAAGATGACCACATAAGGTTTGCCCTGTGAAAAAGATATCAGATCTCATGTGGAGCCAAGCTTCTGAATCTACACGGCCTAACTCTACCGACCCTAACTTCAACAAATTCTACAGTAAATATGTATGGCTTGGCTGTTTCGTTACTTACTTCAGATCAGAAACTAAATATTCGCATCACCTCCACGACGGTAGCGAAAGACGGTATCGGCAACATTTTACATGAAATTTTTTTGGTGGAATTTTTTTAGTCTCGAAAATACCCCAATTTCATATAAATAAATCAATTTTAAAAGTTCCTCATTCTAAAAGAGTGGAAGTGACAAGGAATTCGTCACAGTGTAACAAATCATACAGAAGCACTGTTACCAAGAAAGATTTACTAAAGAAAGTGAACTGATGTTCTTTTTGTGACTGTCACGATTTCTTAGTAGTGACGTCATTACGACAATGGTAGGCTTTCTTCACATTTTCGTGAATATTTAGAAAACTATAAAAATAAATAAAAATTCGGGGTTTACTGTCAAGCCTCTGAAAGTAAGAGGTTTTCTCTTACTATCAGAGGCTTGACAGCCAATGTGATTAGAGTGCTTTTCTTAAACAAAGTGAGGAAATAATACAAACATACTTAAAAACATTTGGTGACGTACTTAATAGAATAACGCGGTGTTATAATGAATTTGATTCAGCTGAAGGATTAATTCAATTACTTCTTTCAAAGGCGGTATTGAGTTTTTAGTTGGTCTCCAGCGCTGAAATACGGTTTTCAAACTAATAATAACACATTAATTTCGTGTTCAACTTAGTTTATCTTTCTTATAAACAAAGACAAAGTAAAGCAGTTGAGGACGATTTTTTTGGCTGATTTTTAAATGTTTTACCTACTCAGCGGGAAATAATGGATTTTAGTTGGATTATTGTACTCCAAGGCAAGGAATAGATTTAATATTCAAAATTTGATTGGGTATTTTTTTTTCTTTTTTAGGGTGTCGTACCTCTAAAGAAAACAACGGAATCCTTATAGGTTCACTTTGTTGTTCGTCTCTCTGTCTACCAAGACCCTTTGTTTCGAGAACGTGTAGAGGTATCAAATTGAAATTAATATATATACTTAGGTCTATAGTCCCTTAAAGCTGTGAAAAAATCAATATTCGACGTTAACGTAAAAAAGTAATGGCGCAAAATACGTGTATTTTGACACTCTCAAGGGAATCCAACATTTACAGGGTTCTTTCCGTTGACCTATAACTACGAAATTTGGCAAGTAATATCGACTTATACTGTACGTATAGTTAAAAATCTGCAAACTATATATTTGTAATTAAATCTTAAAAAGGTTTTAACTTACTTCACTTGAAGAACACATATATTTACAATATGTACCTACACATTTGTACGGAGCCCTTGGTGGACATGGACAAGTCCGACTACTGACACTTGTCCGGGGTTTATTTAAAGAAAATACGGTCCTTTCCGAGCACCTTTGAGTAATAGATTGCTTCTTAAACATGCTTGCAAGTGTTATTGCCGAGGAGAAATGCTTGCTTTATAATGTATGTATGTAAGCACTTTATTGTACACAATAACAGTTTAAAACATATACATGTCACACACGATCGGAGTACAAAGGCGAACTTATCCCTATAAGGGATCTCTTCCCGCCAACCCTTGATAAATTGAGTGGAATATATGTACAACTAGATAGACAAACTTATAATGTACCAAAACGCACAAAAACTCATGCAAATATATACATATATAATTATATATGTTATAAATATATATCACAAATAAACAATAAATAAATATTAAATTCAACCAATTCACAAGTCATTGGAAAGCTACAGCTTCTTCAAATTATTCTTCTGTGACGCAACAGACTGAGACTGTCTTAAAGTTAGGGCAACCCGATCCACAACTTTAATGCTCCTACCTAAACCTATTATTTCCCGCTGCGTTAAACTTTCAACATTTTAGACAGTGCCATATTTAATCGAAACGACTAAGGCTAAATTAAGAACATATTATTAATATGTTCGGGGATAATCATTTAAAAAGTCACACATTTAAAAAGTAACAGATTATCAGACAGTTACAAAAACACAACAAATTATCAGAAAGTTACAAAATGCAGCGTTTATACCAGAAAAGTACGACTTCGATTCGATGTTTACGACCTACGTGTGTCTTTTGTATGGCTGTTTTTTTTTTAGTTTTTGAACTCAACCACCACCACCACCATATCAGCCAAAGAACGTCCACTGCTGGACATAGGCCTCCCCCATATTCACGGGGAGTATATGCCATAATCGCCACGCTTGGCATGCGGGTTGGAGATCGCAGTATCTCCACCGCACTCCAGGGATGCTGCTGCCCATCCCCTGGTGGTCTTGGTCGTAGTTTTATGACATACCCGGGTCCAACCCGGGTTTGAACTCAACAAATAAAGGAATTTACTTGTAACATTATACTCGTAGTCGCTCAGGGCGAGCCTGGAATGTTTAATTTTTTCAAATTTATGTTTGACCTTAAACTGTATACTTCGCCTTACGTAGCGAGTAACGTAAAAAGTTTTTTTTGTTCTCCAAAATGATGAATGGGTACATGGGTAAGATATGGAGATGAAGATTAAGAATAAATAAGTAATAGGTTATTTCAGCACAGCCGCAAGTCGATTGCGTAAAATTTCGTACGTACTTTAAGTAATCTAACATCATTTTTCGTAGGGGAAGATTATATTTGATTTGTCCTCACGCGCGCTCGAAAAGTAAGATGAACAATTCTCTTTCTATGCATTTTGTGAGAACAGCAATATTCATGGTGTCCCTCTGCTAAGCCAAAAATGGAGGGGAAGCACCTTAAATATTGTACATAGGTCATTTTGCTGAAAGTTGACTTTGTTCTAATTAAAAAAAAAATGAAACTGCATTTAAATGTTTTATAAAAAAAACCTGCCTTAATCAGGAGCCGCACCTACCAAATATGAAAAAAAAAACGTTACCGATCAAGGATATTTTTTTGAATAAAACAGCACCTTAAACAAAACAAAGCGCCCAAATGCGCCCACGCGCAATATAGGGTACTGGATAAAAAAAATAACTTACTCGTATATTGCAATGTAAGCAGAATTATGTATTTCTTAATACCACAATAAACTTTATTATTACTACTTTTAATATTATTATTAATTTATTTATCATATGTTTGACATAATTAACAACATACCTTAGTTATCAAAAGAAATGGTACGATAGCTTGCTTTACCAAGTGCATTTCATAAGTTCGGGTATTACTCGTTAACTAGTAATTTCCACTTAGCTATAATAGTTTTCCTTTTATTTATTTTTTGTATACTACTAGCATGATTTTTTAATCATATACAGTATCAACCGTTTAGCTGGTAGAGGGCGGGGACAAAAATTAGCACTAAAATTCTTTTTAACTAGCTTTTTAACCTTAACCAACACAATGGGTTTTGCAAGAAAAAAAAATGCATCCCCACATTAAGTATAGGGGAGATACCTTAAAAAAACAAGTTTCCAAAATTTTATTGAACTGTTTTATTGGCGTAATTAATATGTTTACTCATACCAAATAACAGTTTTAAAGTAGTAACGGTTACTGAGCTAAACCACGGACAGACTAACGGAGTACGGACGGATGGACAAGACGAAACTATAAGGGTTTCTTGTTTACTACGGAACCCTAAAAATACCATGAAATTAGCATTTAAATTTTAACTATTATTGTATAGTGTCGTACGCGATTTTTGCAAAAAAATATCTCAATGCAGTACCAATTATTCTTAAAAATAAAATGAAGCCGCCTTGCAGATAAATTTCCTATCGTCAATATTTAAGGTTACTTCCCCTCCCTATGGCGTGGAACATCCTGTATATGCCTTGGCGGGAATAGCAACACGCGGACGCGTAGATATCCATTAATTGACTCCGCTTCGCATCGTCAAAATCAACTTCTCCTCCATTTCACATTTCCCGGCGCCTGCAATAATACACTATTGGCTAGCTTGCCTGTTACTTCTCATTTATGACGCTTACTTGATTGTACTCCGAACCTCCTATGTTCTTTAATCATACGAGCACAGTTCACTTTTCCGAAGCAACCATGGTTCAATATGGTAATGTTTTGAGTTGCAAATGTGTTGCAAAATAGACAAAATGTTTGCATGTAAAGTTTCACTGAAGATACAATTTGTAGAGAGCGTTTGATACTTCACGACGCTGTTTCTTTGAGAGTTGAGACAATGTAATACCGCAAAGTCGAGTTACTTTGACCCATATGAAAACAACACAAAGAAAGGTCTAAAAATCGGCCAAGAGCATGTCGGGCCATGCTCAGTGTAGGGTTCCGTAGTTTCCCATTGAAATCAATTAAAAAAATCAATAATATGCAAAAGGGAATACACTCGCATACATACGTCTTTTACTAAGGATTAAAAACTTTTAGGATAACTGAAAAACAGCTTAACTGATCATGACAGCTATAGTTTTCGTTGAAAGTCTTTATTAAGCTCTACTTTCACGATGTGTTTCATATTTTTTACTTCTCATAGTTCAAAAGTTAGAGGGAGTGACAACCCATTTTCTTTTCTTTTGGAGGGATAATTTCTGAAAATATTGACATCATCAAAAAATGTTTAATAAAGACCTCTATTCATTTTGAAAGACCTTACTAAAACACCCCATACCATAGCATCGAATCAAAAAAAATCATCCCCACTTTACATGCAGGGGAGGTATACTTAATTTTTTTTTTGATTTTATTGGTCAGATTTATTGATTTAAGTATGTATCTATACCAAATTCCAGCTTTCTAGCACTAACAATCACAGAGCAAAAAGCCCTGGACCCCCCCCCCCCCCCCAACGGTACCAATCCAGGTCAAGATTTTTTGGGGGGTTAAAGGAGAATATATAAATAAAAGTTTATTAAATCCAAAAATAGAACGCTTTGTTTTCATGATGAAAATGAGTTTCAATAAACGCATTAATTCGCATTCATTTTACGATTATGTCTACATTGGTGGCGTTTCCGAACATAAACACGTCACTGGTACTTGTCAGTATTACATTGTTCAACGAGGGGCGTAAGCGGAAAATCATGAATCCCATCAAAAACATAAATGTGAAAATGGCAGCCAAGTTCACCGACAAAAGAATTGAGACTTGGCAGTTTCTTAAATATCCAACAGTTTTTATGGTATGGTAATGCATTAAGCCGCAGTAAATTAGTTTTACTGTAGACAATCTAGTGCCAAAGTTGGCAACTTTTCAGATAATCTACGGAACTTGGCGCCCTTTTAGATCTCAATTCTTTTGTCGGTGAACTTGGCTGCCATTTTCACATTTATGTTTTTGATGGGATATCATTACTTTTTTGTCAAACTTCACAATAGTGTTTTCCCAGAACGAATGCACGAGTTACTATACAAAATACCCAAACCGCTATAGGTGCACCTAAAATATTTGAAGAGTTCCGTCGATTTCCCCAGGACCCTATTATCAGATTCTGACCTGATGACAATGGGACTACCCCGGAAGTATACCGTTTCAAAACAAAGAATTTTCCAAATCGGTTAATAAATGACGGAGTTCTGAGGTAACTAGCATAAATACTAATAATAGTAAAACTAATAATAAAATCACTGTTTTCAGATTTTTTCTGGTGTGTACACATAATTACCAAGCAGCATGCCAAATTTCAGCTTTCTAGGTCATCTGGAAGTGGGTTAGGTTTTTGATTACTAGTCAGTCAGTCAGTCAGTCAGTGGTAAAAATGCCGTTTTTTGGAATTTAATATCTCAATAACTATTAAACATATATTTATGAAATTTGGGGTTCTAGTTGTTCTAAAGGATCTTACTATATGTAGCAAATTTCATGTTTTTATGTTAGATATATTTGGAGTTATTGGGGGGTCAAAAGTGGCTCCAAACGGTTCGTGTAATATACCACACGGCTGCTGTCAGCCAGTTCCAGGGATGAACTTGGCTAGACACGCTGCCGCGTGTCTAGATATAAAACATGTAACCTTCTGTCATGAGGAAAATATACATTTTAAACGCTGTGTTAAAGTTACATAAATTGCTATATTTTAAACCAACAAATACTACTCGTAGAAGAAAAAATAAAGCCGCCCCCAGTCCAGTAACGAAATCTATATTTGCAAAGAGACAATACGCCACACAAGCTGCCCATTTGTACAACACTATCGATGCCAAACTCTCTATTTATCCCTTGCAGACTTACAAATGCAAAAGAGTCATCGTGGAATGGTTAAGCACTCTAAATTATGACGAGACTGAAGTATTACTATGTTACAATAGTTAACTATAATACGAAATTTATTGCACCTAAATTTAAAAATAAAACCTCCACCTTCTATGATATCTATCGCATACATACATATCTCGACACACGCGCGCTTACACTCATTCACACACACACACACACACACACACACGCACGCACGCACGCACGCACGCACGCACGCACGCACGCACGCACGCACGCACGCACGCACGCACGCACGCACGCACGCACGCGCGCACACACACACACACACACACACACACACACACACACACACACACTTACCTAACTTAACTTAGGCTAGCTTACTTAACTTATCTACCTTTCATGTTAACTTTGTATACTATTGGTTATACCTCTAACACAGAATAAGTAATAGTACATACCTCTAAACTTAATGCTGGAAGAGCGGGATCTTCTGTCACAATATTTTCGCAATATTTTTCATCACATTTGCGAGGACATAAATAACTCCAGCACCAATCCTAATTACAACAATAGAAAACTTCACCTACAGCATGTTCAGTTTCCAGTTCATGATCGCTAAGGCGGCCTTTGGAGAAGAGTGTGCAGCTTCAATATTTCAACCAATCACAAAGCAGTTTTATTGCGGCGCGCGGCTTACTAGATTTTCAGCTTAAATGTTTTAACCAATCACAGAGCTGCATTCTTGTGGACCGCGGCCAACTAGATTTTTTAAACCAATCAGAACACACACAAACTCATAACTCCCAAGAAAGTCATCTCCCGAGGGGTTGGGAAGGAGCGAGGAATCAGAGTATGGCGTCCCAGTGAGTAGAAGGTCTTATTCAGATGTCAAAATTAATTTATTTGTCGAAGAGGAATAATCGCCTTCTGCGCCCTCTATTAAATCCGTCGTGAATTTGTTTATCTTGCACTTCGCTGCCATTCTGCAAATCTACATATTTATTTCAACTCTATTGCAATAAAAAAATGGCGGACTTAATGCCTTATGGAATTTTCTCAAGATTGTCAAGGTAGGTTTACCGAAGAAGTACAAGGGTACTTGTAGATACTTATTGTAACGTTTTAAAGTGTATCAAGTAGTGCGTAATTCGTTGAACGTGTGCATATACACGAGCGACGCTTCAGTGGCGCATAAACAACCAATATTAGCATTAGAATTTTGTTACCAAAATAGGTACTCGATATTCGCACTTAAATGAGACAAATTTGTGTCTACGGATTAATAATATGCGTTGTACCAGAATTAACAATGTTGCCGTCGTGCCTACATTTGTACGTCAAATTACCCACAAATTAGGTTGTTTCCCACAACTCACTCACAAAGTAGGGGTATAATAATTAAAATAGTATTCATCTAGCCGATAAATTAAATTTTTGGGTATTATTCAGTATGTCGGTTCTGTATAGGTACGTTTCTATACATACGTTTCCCTGGGATTTCTGCAAATCTGTTGTTGTTAGATATAGGTATTCTATATAAGAGGTTTACATGGCAGTAGATATAATGTGTATGCACAACTTCGGGTATTTTTATTTCAACTAGGACACGCAGCAAATTCAATTAGATACTTATGAACATGTATGAAACCATCATCAGTTATCCTAGTACAGTTTCATCCTGAGGCTATCCGCGGTACGCTACCTCCCAAAAATTGGCGTAGATGCTAGTTTTAATGAAAGCGACTACCATTTTACCTTCAAACTTGAGGAGGAAGCAATAACCTTATTGGGGCTAGGTTTGTCAAGAATTTGTATCACTAAAAAAGTAAACAGGCTTAACGCTTATTTGATCATAACATTAAACGCAGGTCCGGTTGTCTTAGACAGTGTCCGTGAAGCACACAGCGTAATAAGGGGGAGATCGAAATATAGTGTTTATCCTGGTGGTAGTGACTGTTAAGGCCATTTGACACGAGGGCAGGGTAGTGAGGCAGAGCACTAAACATCTCAGTACTGTTATTGTTTGGATGCCGACGCCGGAACAGAGTAGTACTGTTAAAACAGTAACCAAAGCAGAACAGTTAATAGCCGGCTGGGCTATGTATTTTTTCGAGGTAGATTACTCCCCGCATCAGCTTTGTTACTCGTTTGTTTTGTGGCGGGACTCATGTGAACGCGAGCGAAGTGTTGTGCAGAAGTGCAACAAAGTGCACGCTTTTGTCGACGCACGCACACTGTACTATCTGGCTGGCCTAAGTTTGAGCGCCAACTGTCTTCCTAACCGATTCTATTGCCTCACTGTTTTGATTCGTTTGGACGCCAACTTTACTGTCTTCCTAACTGTTCTGTTCGGCTCTACCTGTCTCACTGTTCTGTTTCCGTGCTTGGAACCCGTCTGACTTCCTAACTATTATCTAAGACTCCACTGTCTCATTGTTCTGCCCCCATATTTGAACGCCAACTTTACTATCTTCCTAACTGTTTTGTTTGTCTCTGCTGTCTCACTGTTTTGCCCCCGTGTTTGAACGCCAACTTTATTATCTTCCTAACTGTTCTGATTGACTGTGTTGTCTCACTGTTTTGCCCCCTTGTTTAAACTCCAATTTTATTATCTTCCTAATTGTTCTGTTTGTCTCTGCTGTCTCACTGTTCTGCCCCCTTTTTACGCCAACTTTACTATCTTCCTAACTGTTCTGTTTGACTCTGCTGTCTCACTGTTTTGCCCCCGTGTTTGAACGCTAGCTATCATTCTAACTGTTTTGTTCAACTTTACTGCCTCACTGGTCTACCCTCGACTTTAAACGCCAACTGTCGTCCTAACTGTTCTATTCGGCTCTACTGTCTCACTGTTCTACCCCAGTGTGAAATCAGCATTAGAAGCTGTTGGCACTGCCTGACATAATCGGTAGGCCTACCCTATACTAGCTTCAGCTAGATCCATATAGCAACAGACTCAACCCGGAGCCTATATCTTTCTACATGTATATAATAATAATAATAATAATAATAATAATTGAAGGAAGCTTAACTGTCAATGAAAATGTCAAACAGCGTAAGCTATAAAATGAATATAAATTGCAATGAAAAATGAATACGAGACTACGATCAAGAGCGGAACAACGCGCACGTCTACCATCTCCGCCTGCGCCGTCCAGCTCCTCGCCCTCGTCGTCAGATGACGAGTTTTCCACGGCACCTGACAGCAGCGAGTCGAGCAGTGACGAGCGCGGGCCGTCGCCACCGCCGCCACAAACATCAGCGCGACGAGGAAGGCGACCGCTGCCGGCACGCTTGGGGCCTACGGGGCATTCCGCTCCACCCACGGCTCCCGCTGCCGGTGGTGTAGTGCGCCGCATGCGATGGACTCAAGAAATGAACGAGAACTGCATGCGAGCGTACTTTGGGGCGACAGAGGGGGAAACTAACCTATCCGCGTATCGTGTCCGGATGCTTCCCCTGTTCCAGGCTCTTGAACCGACCATCACCGTGTCTGCACAACGCCTATCGGATCAGGTGCGAGTCATTCAACGAAATAAGCGGTTGGATGACTTGACGCTTGATCGGCTCCGCCTGGAAGCACTCTCTGCTCGTGCAGCCCCCACTTCGGCGCGGGACCTACCCGCCACGTCGCCGGCTCCGGTGCCCGCTCCCAACACGGCACCGAGGGCGCCGCGGGTCGATCCCAGTGCCAACGGGGACTGCGCGGATCAGAGTGTGAGTACCCAGGCCCATGAGCAACTGAGGAGGGCTCTGGATGAGGCGATTACGCGGTATCGCTCCACACCCAATTCTAGGCCGCGACTACCACGCTTGCCCGTAAATAGACGCAATCTAGCGCTAATGGGAGCCCTAAACGATCTCCTAGACCCGTATCTGCGGGCTAGCGATGATTTGATTGATACACACTCAATTATGTACTGCGGGGCCATCGCGGCGTGCCGTGTTGCTCGCGTCAAGTTTCCGGACGCTGACCGTGCAACTAGGACCGCCGGGGGTGTCCCTGCCTGGCAAGTACGAATTGAGCGGCGTATCAATACGTTTAGGACTCTCATCGCAAAGCTGATCTGCTTCAGGGGGGGCAATAACCGCCCCCGAGTCATGCGTTTCGTGAACCAGGCCTTCGCGGGGACTGGTGTCAGACCCCGTGACTACATGGCCTGTGTCACGGAACGCATTGACTTTCTGAAGCAGAAAGTCTATGCATGGGCAAGCCGTATTCGCCGCTACAGAGAGCGTGTGGACCGATACCAGCAGAATCGCCTTTTCCAGAGTGACCAAAGGAAGGTATACCGGAAGTGGGAGGGAACCGACCATCGTGTGTGCGACGGTCAGCGACCGGATGCTACTGCCATGGTTAACTTTTGGCGTAGTATCTGGTCGGTGCCTGTCGAACACACTGAGGGTGCCTGGATCGGTGTTGTCGAACGTGACTGTGAATCCATCGAACCCATGGGGTCTGTTACCATCAGCCCCGAAGACATAAGTTGTGCCATCCGTACTGCCCCGAACTGGAAAAGTCCGGGACCGGATGGATTGCACAACTTCTGGCTGAAGTGGTTTCGATGTTCACACGAACGTTTGGCAACACAGTTCCAGCAAGCCCTCGAGCTCGGTTCCCTACCTCCTCCCTTAACAACTGGTGTTACCTCCCTGCTCTACAAGTCCGGTAGTACCACGGAAGCGAAGAACTACAGACCCATCACGTGCTTGCCTACGCTGTACAAGCTCCTTACATCCATTTTGAGGGCAAAAATTAACACGCACATTGTTACGAACAACATTTTGGCCCCTGCTCAAAATGGATGTAGGGTTGGGTCGCGTGGTACTAAAGAGCTCCTCCTCATAGACATGACCATTTGCCAACGAGTACGGCGGAACAGGGGGACCCTCTCGGCCTCCTGGATTGACTATAAGAAGGCCTATGATTCGGTGCCTCATTCATGGCTGAGGAGGATCTTAGAGCTGTATAAAGTTGATGCAGCTTTAAGATCCTTCTTAAGTGCTTGCATGGGGCAGCGGACCACAGTCCTTCGTCAACCGGGTGGAGGAGATGGCCCTTCTGGCCCGCAGGACTCCATCAGGATTGAGCGAGGCATTTTCCAGGGTGACAGTCTGAGTCCCTTGTGGTTCTGCCTAGCGCTGAATCCGCTCAGCACTCTGCTGCAGGATTCGGGGCTAGGTTGCCAGCTTCGGAGAGGGGGTGAGGTCATTTCTCATCTGCTATACATGGATGACCTTAAGCTATTTGCACCAAATAGACAGGACCTGTTGGAGCTACTGAAAACGACAGAAGTTTTCAGTAGCGCCATCAAAATGGAATTTGGTGTAGATAAGTGTGCGGTCATGCATGTACAGCGGGGGAAAGTTGTAAATTCAACAAATTTACAACTTTCTGAGACAATGTCGCTCAGATCTCTCTCCGAAGCAGAAACCTATAAATATCTCGGTATGTCACAGGCTTTGGGTATTGAGGGTGAGGGCATAAAGCAGGCGGTGAAGGAGCGCTTTTTCTGTCGCCTGACAAAAGTACTTAATAGTTTTTTGTCGGGTGGCAATAAGGCGCGCGCCTTCAACGCCTGGGTTATGCCCTTGCTCACATACTCCTTTGGCATACTAAGGTGGACTCAGACTGAGCTGGATGCCCTGGATCGAAGGGTGCGTGTACTGCTCACTGCACACCGCATGTTGCACCCACGTTCGTCTGTTATGAGACTGTACATCCCGCGGAAGTGTGGAGGTCGTGGCTTTTTAAATGCCAAAGACCTCCACAACCGCGAGGTGTGCAGTCTCAGGGATTATTTCCTAAACAGCGAATGTGGGATGCATCGAGACGTAGTGGCAGTAGACGCATCTTTCACCCCGCTCTCCATGGCAAACGAGAACTGGCGCAGATTTAAAGTACTGAGCGCCGAGGACCGCAGGGCGGAATGGAAGAGTAAGGAGCTACACGGGCGGTTCTACAGGGCCCGTACGGGGCCCGACGTAGACCTGCTCGCGTCGGTGAACTGGCTACGTTTCGGGGATCTCTTCGGGGAAACCGAAGGTTTTATCTGTGCAATTGCGGACGAAGTTATCATGACGAACAACTACCGGAAATATATCCTGAAGGACGGTACGGTCGACATTTGTCGGGCATGCCGCCGTCCCGGAGAGTCACTCAGGCATATCATTTCCGGTTGTAGTCATCTTGCTAACGGCGAGTACTTGCACAGGCATAACTTGGTAGCCAGAATTATTCACCAGCAACTTGCTCTTTCATACGGTCTTGTGGACTTGGAAGTGCCGTACTATAAATACTTACCTGCGCCAGTTCTCGAAAATGGTCGTGCTACGCTCTATTGGGATCGATCTATTATCACGGATCGGACTATTGTAGCCAATAAGCCCGACATCGTGCTGATAGATCGATCGAAGCGCCAGGCAGTGCTCGTCGACATCACCATCCCCCATGACGAGAACCTCGTGAAGGCCGAGAAGGACAAAGTCAGCAAGTACCTAGACTTGGCACACGAGGTAACCGCCATGTGGGATGTTGATTCGACGATCATTGTCCCGATAGTCGTTTCTGCGAACGGTCTAATAGCGAAGAGTCTCGACCAACATCTCAAGAGACTCTCGCTAGATGGCTGGGTCAAGGGTCAAATACAGAAGGCGGTACTCCTGGACACGGCGCGGATAGTCCGGAGGTTCCTCTCTCTGTCACCCTAACCACCGGTGGCTTAGGCCCTGCCTCGCTGCCGGCGGCACCCTAGGTTAGGTTTTTATAATGTTTTTATATTTTGTAAGTGTATTTTTATATTTTACCTTTTGTAAATCCATTGTACAAACCTAACCTAAGACGAAAAATAAATAAAGGAATAATAATAATATTGGGGGACAATCTTACACATATCGACCTAGTCCCAAACTAAGCAAAGCTTGTACTATGGGTACTAGACGACGATATACATACTTATATAGATAAATACATACTTAAATACATAGAAAACATCCAAGACCCAAGAACAAATATCCGTGAAAAATGCACAAATAAATGCCCTGGCCGGGATTCGAACCCGGGACCTCTAGCTTCGGAGGCAGAGTCACTACCAACTAGGCTAAACAGGTCGTCAAATATAACGCGTAATATATAGCGCGAACTAATTGAGTAACCTAATTTTGTTAGATACCAATAACTCGTACCTACCCACGTAAACACAAAAGTCTCGTGTTTTATTTAAGTTCGTAATGATCAGGTAGGTATGATGTGATGAGTTTTGTTCCATGGCTAAAAAATAGGAAACCTTTTTCATTTTGTAGCGCATTGATAACAAATTCGTACACCTCAAACAATTTCATACACTTATAAATAGGTACGATACCAGGATTATTCTATATAGTGAATAGGAACGGCGTTTTCAAATAAAGCTTTCTTAGGCACACACAATTTAAGGATGATGAATAAAATTATAAAGAGGCAGATTATGAAAGAATTAGAACAATATAATAGTAAAGTCCTACTCGTAAGCACTCACGTAAATGAGGCCCTTATATAAGTATAATACTCGTACTCACCTATACATACAACGCGGTGTTTTGGAGAATTCCGCTATAATTTTAAACTTTTATGTACATGAGTAGAAAAAGTATCATCAAATCAATGTTTGACAGCTAGAAAACACAAATTATGACATACCGTTCTACCGTCTAGCTTTCTTCGTCGACTATGTTTGTTACGCGATTTCTCCATCTATTTAAACCGATTAGGATTTTTTTTCTTTTTTTGAAAGCATATACTAATCCTCGCAATTACTAAGTTAAACTAAATAGTGGAAAATAAATAAAGAGCAACAATTTACTATCAACAAAATTACTGATACTTGTAAACCTATATTTACAATTTAGAGTTTGTTATTTTTGGAGTCGGTGCCAGCCAGGAGAACAGTTTAATCCTACCTTTGCAAGTTCACCCCAGGAACTGGCAGACATCAGTTGTGTGTTTTTTTACACGAACCGTTTGGAGCCACTTTTGACGCCCCAATAAGGCCAAATCTATCTAACATAAAAAAAAAATTTGGTATATATATTAAGATCCTTTAGAACAACTAGAACCCCAAATTTCATCAATATAGATTTAATAGTTATCGAGATATTAAATTCCAAAAAACAGCATTTTTACCACAGAATAAGGAATAGTACTAGTACAGAAATTTCACTTCCTAACAAAAACGGCGTTTAGGCATAAGAAACGTGCCTACTCTCTGCATCTCTGTCTATCCCATAACTTGTATTCATTCACGCGCGGCACGTGTAGCCCAAGGGTTGTCACGCCAAAAATACTTCAACGAGGCAAAACATGTTCTACCTCACCAGATGTCGCTTAAGTACAGTGAACCGAAATTAATGAAGTACATGTTACTTCACATGAATAGAGCGTTCATGGCCCAGTGATAGTTTTTAGTTTTCATTGTATACCTATACTACTACCATGTTTTTTCCACATATTCTCTTGCTTGTGAAGAAGATATTGCTTGGCTTGGTTGAGGGGGACACCTAACTCTAACAAAAATTGACATTTTATAAATTACTACCGCGTCTCCTATTGGTCGCAGCGTGATGTTATATAGCCTAAAGCCTTCCTCGATAAATGGGCTATCCAACACAAAAACAATTTTTCAATTCGAACCAGTAGTTCCTGAGATTAGCGCGTTCAAACAAACAAACAAACTCTTCAGCTTTATAATATTATAGTATAGATATCACGCAAACGAATAGCGTAATCTATACTATTATAAAGCTGAAGAGTTTGTTTGTTTGTTTGAACGCGCTAATCTTAGGAACTACTGGTTAGAATTGTAATTTATTTTTCTGTTGATTAGACCATTTATTGAGGAAGGCTTTAGGCTATATAACATCACCCTGCGACCAATAGGAGCGAGAACGCGGACGAAGTCGCGGGCAACAGCTAGTCATTTAATAAATCTCATATTTTTTAACGAACCACCTAACGTTACCAAACACGTGTAGGGGAAGTACCCTTATTGGGGGACAGTCATCATAATACATAATATCGTGTTACATATGGAAGACCTCATTGTGTGCATCTCAAATATAGTTTTTTGTCATTTTAATATAATTATTTAAGAAAAGAGCAAAAATTACCATTCCACCTTCATCTCTCAAAAAAAAAAAAATACATTTCAAATCATCAACCAACAGGTTTTGTCGGACATACAAATCAACACAGCACATACAAAAGGACAGGTCATCTTCTTAAGTTTCTCAGGTATAGGTACCTACACTTTGTCCGTGTTTCAAATGCTATGGCCACAACACAATAATGGACAACTATCTAAATAGGACAACTATTATGTAGCTAATCAAGTAAAATAAATAGAATAACGCGTGTTTAATTTTGAATAAAATTACAGTTAGGTACTTAATAAGTAAATCGGCGGAAATGTACCTAACAAAGTAACCAAGGTGGTTCGTATCGTATTCATTTGTATTGTTGTTGTACATTGTAACTTACAACTTGATAATTTTAAACACCAAGGTTATACTAAATAAGTACTTATTATTACATATACCAAACTAAAAGAAAAACTTACCGTTCACAATTTGTAGGTAATTGAAAAAAAGACACACCAACGTTCCTTCGGGTATTTAAACAACCATATACAGAACATGTGGTGCCGGTTATAGGTTTCATCGTGTTTTTTTTTTAAATTACACAAAAAAATACGTTAGCGCGGTTCGTCGCGATCAAGTCGGTGGCGCGCGGCAGCCGATCACGACGGGCACGTAAACGCTCGGACCGGACGGCGACGGCCAGCGACTGACTGCTAGTTTCGGGGATTTCGAGCGTTAGGTTATTAACGCGGCCCGCTCCACCCATTGCAAGCCCCTTGTTTTTACCACTGACTGACTGACTGACTAGTAATCAAAAACCTAACCCACTTCCAGGTGACCTAGAAAGCTGAAATTTGGCATGCAGCTTGGTAATTGTGTGTGTACACCAGAAAAAAAGGAAACAGTGATTTTTTTATTAGTTTTATTAATATTATTATTTATGCTAGTTACCTCAGAACTCCGTCATTTATTAACCGAATTGGAAAAATCTTTTTTGTGTTTGAAACGGTATACTTTAGGGGTGGTCCCATAGTTATCAGGTAAGAATCTGATCATATAGGGTCTTGGAAAAATCGAGGGAAATCTTCAAATATTTGAGGTGCACCTATAGCGATTTGGGTATTTTGTATAGTAACTCGTGCATTCGCTCTTAAAAAGCACCATTTGGCGAAGATTGGCAAAAAGTAATGATATCCCATCAAAAACAAATGTGAAAATGGGAGCCAAGTTCAATATTAAGAATAAGCGATGCTTCGTTGTTGTCTTCGCCGACAAAAGAATTGAGATCTAAATGGGTACCAAGTTCCGTAGATTCTCTGAAATGGTTTCAAGTCCGGCACTACATTGTTTACAGTAAAACTAATTTACTACAGCTTAATTCATTTTGAGCCTTAACTTGACAGTTTTCTATGCAGTATGTTATACCATAAAAGCTGTCGGATATTTAAGAAAACTGAAAAGTTAAAGCTCAAAATGCATCAAGCCGCAGTAAATTAGTTTTACTGTAAACAATGTAGTGCCGGACTTCGCACCATTTTAGAGAATCTACGGAACTTGGCACCCATTTAGATCTCAATTCATTTGCCGGTGAAGACGACAACCAAGCGTCGCTTATTCTTAATATTGAACTTGGCTCCCATTTTCACATTTATGTTTTTGATGGGATCTATCTTACAGCATGCTCGAAAACGTTGCGCAGGATTACGGCATTAGTATTATACTCGTATTTTGTAGGATAATATGCTGCACCGTAACCAGCTTTGTGAAGTAAATATTACATGGCTACGATTTACATAAGTTCTTAACTAACTATATTCTTAACTAACTTATACAAGGTGGGCCCTGTAACTGGAGTAAATCTTTAAAAGGACGCTTCCTTAGAGCATCTGCAATAACACCTGGAGTACAATTTTTTTTTGGTCTTAGAGAAATTTTGATCTAAAGTTATGACCTTCGGTCCGAGTAATGGATCTTGACACCACGAGGTTATAGCGCATCAGTCAATGCAGTGTTTGAGGTAGTATCATGTTATGAGTCATAATTTTTTTTGCAATTTTTGTTTTCAAGCATATTTTAGGTATTTAAAAGAATATATACACATTTTAGTAAAGTAATAAAATACACGTAAGCCAACTTCGAAGAAAAAAGATTTTTTTTTCTACTGAGACTACTTGGTAAGACTTGTTGGCCCGCTAAATAGTCCACCGTTAATTTTTTTTGCTCCTGCTACAGGGCCCATCCTGTATAAACCCACAAAGCGACAAATCAGTTACTAAGAGGTAAGCCAGAAAAGTAGGATATGTTAGGACTGTGCCTCCTATGTCGACGAAATGTTATATATTTGTTATATAATTTTAACATTATGCTGTTTGACAGCGATTGTAAAAGATATTTATATTAAAACATTGTAAAAGTATACGCTTTTATAGTACTCATTACGTTTCGCACGTTACACTCACTAAAGATTCACACAAAATTATACAATTAACTACATATGTTATGAGCTTCAAGCTACGATTATATCATACACTTTCCGGACCCGGGTGGGCAGCAGCTTTCCTAGAGTACTGCGATCGCCAACCCGCATGCCAAGCGTGGCGATTATGGCATTTACCCCCCATGAAATTGGGGGAGGCCTATGTCCAGCAGTGGACGTCCTAGGGCTGATATGGTGGGTGGTGGTGGTACACTTTCCGTAATTTACTCCAATTATAATATATGTAAATAGTAATGTATCTGGATATCGCAGGTATATTTTCGTAGCTGACGAGAATGTTTCACGTCTTCTCAAACTCAAGTTTAGTTGTCCAAAGTACTTAATCCGGCCAACCACGAAGCGTACGAGTAAATAGAAAATAAAATACAGGGAGGGGAAGGTCGTCCGGTGGCGGCGATCAAGCGAGACGTTCGTGCCTTTGCCAGCTGTTTTGCACAACGTTTTACCTTGTCTCATCTTCGGCATACCAGTGTAGCACTAGAGCCCCGATTTTAACGAGCGCCCTAAAACGAGACGGCACAAACAGAAATTCAAACCTAGACAAAAAAAAAATTCACATGTGGCATATTGATATTGATACAATAAAATCCGGTCGAATGAATTTTAGTTTTTTAATGATTATCTGTCGTTTCATTTCATAATTTTAACTAGATACATATATCAAATAGTAGCAAATCCACCTCACCCCGTAGTTGGGGTTAGAAGGGTTTTATTTTTAATTTAATGATTGGCTACTTAGTGCTGCCAGATGAAGAAAAAAATGTAAGTAGCAACTGAAAAAAGAAATTCCGGATTCCGTCCTTACGGTATACGCGTTATTCGGCAAGGAGGAAGCCGAGGCAATTCCGACGACATTGAATTCGTAGAAGTCAAGTTCCCATCGTCATATAAGAATTTATCAATCGTCAAAAACACTCCTTGTGTGTAATGTGTAGAGAGACACATAGACTAGTAACGTCACAATTTTCCGTGATATTTAAATCCGCATAATTCCCTACATTGCGACTATTGCGAGTGGCCCACACGAACTTGGCCGCTTTTTGATTTTACTGTGAATTTAAGTTTTGCTTAAATTCTAGTACTAGGCCGCAGTAGTCCCTGTCCTAGATAGTAACAAAGAGAAAACGCCAAGATATGTACGATTCAATTCACACAGAAAATAGTGCAGATGAGCATATATAAGTAATTAACTGATTTTAGTACATTTCGGACATGAAACGTGACAGTATAATTTATCGTGCTAGCTGGGCAGAGGCCTGGCATATACCGGTTTTTTGGTGGCGAATGGTCAGCAAACTTTGTGAATATCAGTCCTGATACTTCAACGCACGGATTACTCCATAACAAATACACCTAGGTGACGATTTGCGGAGATTTTTTTCATTTTTCATCTTACGTTGATGAAATGTCAATGCTTTTTGGGGATCTAGTGAATGTTTGATGTTATCCAAGTTGTATTTTATTGATATTTTAGTTTCAGAAAAATACTTGTAACTTAAACGCCGGCAGGCAGAAGCATATGTTGATACTGAGTTAGGACTTTGTCATTTGAATACGAAAATCTATAAAAAGGTTTAATAAGTTTTACCAGTTTTAACAAATCATTTCTCAATACACTTAGAATTTAAATTAGAGACGTTTTTTGCTTGGTAAACATATATAATGTAATCTCCGACCCAAGAGAATTTGTAAGTGCTTTCACTGTGAAATACTTAAGTATACTTATGTATTTCATAGTGAAACTACTTACTATACGTAGTGTTTGTACTTGTCGTAACTTTTTAAAGTTCTAGAATAAACTTGACGAATTGTTTGTAAGTAGTATATACTTAACAACAACAAAATGATTGAGATCGGACGACGTATTTATTATCTGATAATAAATATGTACTTGTTTCAGTAAGTACGGTTAGGTATGAATCAATAAACAACGTTTAAGAAACGATTCAAATAAAACGAAATAAGTCATTAGACTGCGCGTCAACATCGATCTACGTGCCAAATGAAAGCTCCTATAGAATATTTAAGAAATTCCGAAACCAGCAATTAGCGAAGACTAATGGCCGGCTATAAATTATAAAAGGAAGCCTTTGAATTCAGATTCATTAACTCTTTATTAATTATATTGTTCATATTCCACTGCACCTGAATGTTTGATCGTAACGTGCCTACCTACTTCTAATTCATATGCCACTAATTATTAACGAACTACACATCATCAAATATGAACGTAGTAATTACTTATTGAGCTAATTGAAGATACTCTCATTTTGGTATAAGCCGTAGCTTAAGACAAAAAGTTACTACTAGTCAGACTTGTGCTCTGAGGATTCCGGACTACCTATCATGACTACTACCATTCCTATTAATATTCCATAAGAAAACTGTAGCCTTCAATATTTTTGGAAGTGTTACTTATGTATAATAAATTTGGGATTGATACTTTTTGATGGTTGTGTAAGGAGCTGCTTATTCGATGATGAATAAGGAACGTTCGAATGGAATTTGAATTACTTTGGAATGGCAAATGAGTTGAAGGAAACGTATGTCCGCCTGATGGTACTGTAGCTCAGATGCGTAGCGTAGATGCTTGCCACACTCTAGGAGTATCACTCGCGCATATTCAGGAAAATAAATATTTTGCCCTTGCCGTATGTGTATCACATCAAAGAGATATGGATTTTGGTAAATCCCCACCCAGAATACTTTCAGAAAGGCAGTGAAGTTATACAAAGGAGAATAAGAGCACGTATTACGTCTCTAGTGTACAAAACTTCCAGTCATAAAGATAATAAAGATCTATAAAAAAGTATACAATATGTAGTATAGTTATTTTCAATCATTTACCAGACGAATTGAGAATGTTATCGGGAAATAAGTGTAATTTGACAAAATGGTTGTTAGAGAAATGTTTTTGTAGTACCTATTGAGGATTATTTAAAGGAAAAATTAGTTTGATATGGCCATTTTTTTTTATTAAAAATGGGATTGCTCTTGGCCAGCATCTAGCCAGGGGGCAAAGATGTGGCCAACGATGAAGCGAGCTCACCCAGAAGATGCCTATTCACTCTTGCCTTAAAAAGGTCCAGGTTATATGAACTCGGAAATACAGACGCCGGCAGAGAATTCCAAACCTTAGAAGTGCGCATTATAAAAGAAGATGCAAAGCGCTTGGTTCGAATTAGAGGAATTTCGACCAGGTAAGGATGGTAGCCAGCCGTACGTCTGGACGTCCGATGGAAGAAGGGGGAAGGCGGTATGAGCTCATGGAGCTCCTGAGCACACTCACCGAAGTATAGTTTGTAGAAGACGCACAGACATGCTACTTTGCGTCGATGTGCTAAGCTCTGCAGCTTATTTCCCACTACCGTACTGCCGCCTATGAGCCTCCTGGCTCTGCGGTCCACCGAGTCGAGTGCGGCAAGTTGGTACTTAGCCGAGCCATCCCAAAAGTGACTACAATACTCCATGCAAGACCGGACTTGGGCTTTATATAAAGATAGGAGCTGCCCAGGGGTGAAGTATCGCTTGACCTTATTTAGGATGCTCAGCTTTTTGACCGCTGTTCCGGCTTTGGACTCGATGGTAGTGCCGAAGTTAAGGTTTGAGCTTAACGTCATGCCAAGCAGCTCGAGATCGTTGGCTACAGACACGGTTGTACCTCGGAAAGTAGGAGCCAGATTTAATGAGCTCCTTTACAAACCAACAAACGACGACGACGACGGGTTTGAGCCATACAAACGACGTAGCATATTTAGTTTCTCAAAATTCAAGAAAAAAGTAATTATTTCTTTTTCATACAAAATAATTAATTATATCACCAAGGGTGAATGAAAACCGGCCTTAAGACTTAACGTGGAGTTAAGCAAAAGTTAATGTCAAGTATGACAATTCGAAATTCGAGTGACACGCACGTCAACATTGTTTAATTGTCAAGGAACTTTTATACTATACTAGGGGTATTAAGTAATTAACGAAAATAATTTCTTGAATATCTTCGTAATGGTACGAATTGGGATACTAGTGTCTTAGAGAAGATTACTTTATTTCATCTCAGGATTGTGCCCTCACAATTAACGGAATTCAATAAAAACACCCTGTTTAAAGCTAACTACATATGACATTAAAATACTATTATTTAAAATTAGATGTAATTAATAAAATATTTGTGAGCATGCATGTATGCTGAATACAAGAACATGTACGTATTTTATAACTAATACCAATTGTAACTACTGTATTCTGAAAACTAGAATTATTTGAAATTGAATTTGTAGATACGATTATTTTTGGTTCAATATATATAGGGTTATTCGCGGATGGTCTAGAACGCAAAGTGAGGGTGATTTTTTTTATTCAACCCTATGGTTTGGGGTGATGTTGGATAGGTCTTTTAAATGAATATAGAGGTCTTGTTCACACATTTCTTGATAAAGTGAATATTTTCGGAAATAATCACTCCAAAAGAAACACAATGAGTCCCAACCCTCTAACTTTTGAAGTATGGTTCCAAAAAATTATGAAAATAAAATATGAAAGTAAAGCTTAATAAATACATTCAACGAAAACTAGGACATGACCAGTTAAGCTGTTTCTGAGTTATCGTAAAAATGTCTTTCCTTCTTAGTAAAATACGTATGAAACGCTGCAAAGGTATACCTTTTTGCTCGTTTTTGACTTTATAAATTAAGTTTATTGGGCAACTACGGAACCCTACACTGAGCATGGCCCGACATGCTCTTAACCGATTTTTAAATAATATTGGGCCTCAATACCGTCTTACCACAGTGCAGTCCATCCGCCCTCACCTGGATCGCAGGTTGGGTTTTTAGACGGTAGTACGGTCTAACTGGATACTTTAGGATGCGTAAATGTTTTTTCCCAACGTAAAAAAATCGCATTTTATTCCGCCAGTTAAAAAAGTACGCGTTTAAACCTCTTTGGCGGCTTTTAGAGCAAATAAAAGTTGTTTTCTACAACTATTATGTCAAGATGTTAACCGGCAATCATCTTTACGGTTTAAAACAGACCTCTGTAATATGTAAATAACAAAAGCACCTTTTTGAGTACCTTGAAAAGGAGTTGTTACCCGTAATTCAGCATTTATCTAAATGGATGCCCCTTTAAGTGCAATTTCAACGTACGCACGCAGAATGACGCGGAAGGTCGGACGTGGCACCCTACTCATTTGCGAACCTCGTTTCTCCCTCCAAACCGCCTTAAATTAGAACAAATATATGCCTCTTAAGCAAGTAATTTATTACAACTAAGGTAACTGCGCGAATTTACGTAATTGCATCATCTCTTTTAAACCCTCATCTATCTAAACTAGAGATGTGGTTTCCCTGGGACGGTGATCAATGGCCGTAACTAGCTGGTAATAATGGCCATGTAACGAATAGATACCAGAAGAAGGGAGACCACCTGCAGCGAGGTGGTCCAATGAGGAAAAAGTGATGAGGACAACCCAGTATAGAACATCCTGGCATCAAAAATGGGGTATGAGCTGGACAAAAAAGAAAGAATAACAGCTGGATGATGCGAAATTTATATCCTTACTATTTTTTTTAATAACACGTCAGTGGCAAAATAGCGTGCGGCTTGCCTGAGGCGCCTGATGGTAAGAGGTCAACGCAGCCTATTAACTCAAAGGGTGCCAATGGGCCGGCCCTTTGATAAATTATAAACTCCTTTCTTGAGGAACCTTATACTGTACTGTAGTCTCTCTCTAAACCATGGTTGGTAGCTCATTCCACAACCGGAGTGACCGAGGGAGGTAATTCCTCTGAAACCGTAGCACACGCGACCCTTTAGGTATTACGCGGGTTAACTAATTTTGGGCATTAATTTTTAAGATTTGGCATACCATTGTTTAGCAAAAATAATTCAATCCGCCTAAGTTTTGTTTCTCATATCATTTTTTTCCCTGTAACCTCATATTTTCCACTCTTGTTATACAAGAAACCTAATCTTAATACCTACTAATGATCTTTTAATGTCAATTTTTTAATTAGTCCTGAAATGTTCAAGTTTTTATTTTAGGGAAATGAAATTCACTTATACGTCTATAAAATGGAAAATATGCGTGACATAGTTCTCCCAAAAAAAAGACACGAATCAAACACTATAGCTATTATGTATGTACCCACAAAGCTAAATTACCACAAAACTCGGTTACACAGCTTCACAGTTAATTTTCCCGATTTTGTACGAACAGTCAGTAAACGAGTCGAACAACGCAACGATAAGATAATTATCTTTTTAAACTTCAAACGTTTACGGTACAACACAAAATAATACAAAATATTTACAGACAATAAAAGAAAATAAAATCGGCCAAGAGAAGAAGAAGAAGAAGAAGAAGAAGAAGAAGAAGAAATAGTTTATTAGTACAAACATAATACACAAGCTTAATGCAAAATTTACAGACAAGATTTTGTACTAAATGGTCCTCACTCAGCATGATGTCACGGAACGAGTCGTACGATACGCTCCGTGACGCTGGTTTTCAGTGAGGCCAGTAAGATTTGATTTGAAGAGCATGTCGGCCCATGCTCAGTGTAGGGTTCCGTAGTTGCCCAACGACTTACTCTAAAAAAAACAATAACAAGCAAAAGCGAATACTTTCGCAGCGTTTCATATGTCTTTTACCAAGAAAGGAATACTTTCTACGATAAATCAAAAACGGCCTAACTGGTCATGTTCGTTGAAACTCTTTATTAAGTTATACTTATTTTGGACCCATAGTTCAAAAGTTAGAGGGACACTTATTTTTTTTTCTTTCGGAGTGAATATTTCCGAAAATATTCACTTTATCAAAAAAAATTGATGAAGACCTGTATTCATTTTGAAAGACCTATCCAACAACACACCACACCAAAGGCTTGAATAAAAAAAAACATTCCCACTTAACGTGTAGGGGAGGTACCCTTAAAAAGCTATCTAGCACTAACAATCACAGAGCAAAGCCTCAGAAAGACAGACAGAAGGACATGGCGAAACTATAAAGGTTCCTAGTTGACTACGGAACCCTAAAAAACATTGTAGGTGTCACGAAATGGACCCTGCTCAGCATGTTGCTAGCTTAAAGCCAGCGCTGGTTTTTAGGATGCCGTAGTAAACAAGGAACCCTTTTATGAAAATACTTTCGCCGTATCGGCCATATATTTGTTGACCTATTTAGCCTAGTTGGTAGGGCCACTGCCTCCGAAGTTAGAGGTCCCGGGCTCGAATCCCGGTAAAAGCATTTGTTTCTGCGGTGAGCAGAAACATTCGTTCCTGAGACTTGGATGTTCTCTATGTATTTAAGTATATATCAATTAAATATCGTTGTCTAGTACCCATTACACAAGCTTTATTGAGCTTACAATGGGACTAGTTCGATTTGTGTAAAAAAAAAGAAATATAATATTTATTCATTTTTTATATCCGTCGGTCCGTTCGTCTGCACTGCTAAAATACTGTTATTTGGCATATGAATAGTAGGATTAAATTTTAACTAGAGTAGCCACCAACCCGTGTACCAACTACACGTCATGCGTGGATGTAGATTAAGCTTTAAAGTGTTGTTTTTTAAAATAGAATATTTTCCCCCCTCCTAGCTGGGTAAAAATTCATGGTGGTAGTTAAACAATAGAATTTAAAAGGAAAACTGTCACGGCTACGGTATTTATAAATTACTAGTTAACGAGTAATCATAGCCGAATTTCAAAAATGTAACTAGTTTATAAGGCTTCCATTGATTACTTAGATAAGTTATTAGTTGCATCAAAGACATGGTAAATATAAGTTTGTGAACTTTTAAGTCCGCATACTCGTAATGTAACGGGTAGGCAACTACGGAATCTAAATGAAGCTCAGCATGATTCTGCAAAAATTGCAGCCTAATAAAATAATTTATTTTTGTTAGCGACTTTACAGCCCTAGGTATAAGAGAAAGTTATTTTTAGCTACCCTCATCTCCCGGTCATCAGACATGCGGTCCGCGTATTTTAACATGCGGTCGGAAAAATGATTTTAATTGTATTTAATTATGAGTCTGGAAAACTTTTTATGCGTAAAAAATAAGGTGGGACGCGCTTGCTACCGCGGTTGTCGACCAATTCATTTAGTAAAAATTACGAATAAATGAATCCATCATTCGTGGTTTTGCTACAAATAGAATAAAACTTTATAAAAGCGTTTACTTTATGAGTTCTCTAAACGTATCATGTTACAGTGTAAAAACATTTTACTACCAACGTATAAGCTCCCGTAGGTACATCAACACGCACCACGCACAAAGTAACCTACGTTCAGATTGTTTTGGTAAGAATATTGTAATCATCACGAGGCTCGTAATCGCGTCGTAAAGTTGCCATTGAGTCTATAAATTTAACTGCGGTGCAATAAAGTCGCACTCATGGATTGATCACCTTCTGAATGGTTTCTAATTACTGTAAAGTACTACTACATGTTCAGGATCATTCCGTGTTCTGCTTATCTCGTACTCATGCGATGCCGCTTCAGTTGCACGAGGCAGCAAAAATGAGAAAATTCACGCTGCGCCAGCAAACGCAGGTACTTGACTATAACAAGCTGCATATCCGCGCCTTTCGTTGATACATATGTAATGATGACATTTATTATGCATTGCGAAAAAGAGTGAGGGCAAGCGAATCTCTATGAACATTTACTTATAATAAAACCGGCCAAGTGCATGTCACAGAGAAGGGTTCCGTACCGACACCTCCTAATCTACATTTAAAACCACTATACAATACAGTAAATCAAAAAAGGTCGTATCTTCATAGGGAAGTCACGGCATTTACGCCCTTTTGTTTGGGCAAGACAGTTTTTCAGAAATAACTCAAACACCGTTAAAACTATCCTGTTCAAACCAAAAATCGTTGAAAGTATTTATAATTGTACATCATCTTGATTTTTTTCAGAATTTTTATTTTCATAGTTTGGAAATTAGAGGGGGGGAATCACACTTTTTTACGACTTTGACAGCTAATATCTCACCAACGGTTGACTCAAATGGAAAAGTTTTTTAGAAACCTCTACGTCATGTCCATTGATACCACAGACGCCTATGTGCATTGAAAAAAATTTTTTACCCTCCTGTTACATGTATGGGGTGCCCCCCCAGTTTAATATTTTTTTCGTAATTTCATATCATATTTCTGTAGCGGTTCATAGCATACACCTTCCTACCAAATTTTATAATTGTAGTGCTCATAGTCTCCGAGTAAATCGGCTCTGACATACGGACGGACAGACACGACGAATCTATAAGGGTTCCGTTTTAGTCATTTTGGCTACGGAACCCTAAAAAGTACTCTATCGCTCGCTAGTGCTCTATCGGGCTCGTCCAGGAATCACGTGTTCGTTTATGGAACGGATTGTGTGCGGGGGGGGGGGGGGGGGGCATGATCACGATTGCGGGTGCGGGGGTTTGAGAGGACATTGCCGAGGCCTACTAAGGGCCAAGTCAGGTAACCCCGGTTACCAAAAATATACCTACATATCGTGCATTTCTAAAAAAATGTAAGAAAACAATACAAATATATTGAAAAAAAAAAACATTTAGTGACGTACCTAATAACGCAGTAATATTTTCACTTTTATAGCTTAGCTAAAAGCACTCTTTCTACGACTTCTTCCAAAGATTTCTTCCACTGTCATCTACACAAAGACTCGGTTTTTAAAGTAAAACTAACACATATAGTTAAATTCCTGCTCAAATCATTTAAATTGTAACTCATATTAATGTTACAATTTATTTTTCTTTTAATCATAGACAATGCAAAGCAAAACGTAAGAATTTAATAATTGTCGGCACACATTGAACAACGTGCGAATTTCTGACGTACTGTGGTTGGATGTCAATTTTCCTTAGTCGTCTCAAATTAATAAGGAGCTGTCAGAATTTTATCGCAGCGTGTAGTGTATTAATGAAATGACAAAACGTAGGCACTGCGTGTGCTGATTTTTGAAACAAAATACGACCATTTCCCAGCATGTTTGACACTTTCATTCCCAACGATTCGTAGCGCAACACTCGTAGCCGATGACATACGTAAACAGTTACGTATAGGACAGCGCCTGCGTGACGAGCCTGAGCGAAGCTCGCAATTAAATGACTAACACCAGCAGTGATCGTAACTTTTGTAGAATTTTCAGTGCAGCGTAGTGGTGTTAACGGAAATGGGATAAATGATTTAAATTCTTATGATTCATTAGCGTTAATAACGTTAATATTAACCTTAATTAACCGTTTAAATTGTATTTGTCCGTGCCAACTCCGTTAACACCACTACGCTGCACCGAAAATGCTACAAAAGTTACGATCACTGAACATCAGTATTAAGTGCTTAACCTTTATACAGAGTGTGGCCTGAAATAGGAGCAAAACTAAACGGTACACTATTGAGCTCTCCAGCAATTATCATATGATTTTAATTGAAAAAAAAATTATTAGAATATTTTTTTCGCGCTTATATGTACTTTTTTACTCTAATGCAGCTATATTAATAGCTATTTATTTAAAAAGCACAAAGAAATGATAAAAAAATCCCATAAATATCCTTTTAAACCAAAAATGCGACAACGATTATGAGTCATAACTTGAAGCAAACTCAAAATCAGCATTGACTGCCGCGCTATAATCTCTGGGTGCCAAGATCCATTATTATATATATCCATTTATCCTTTAGACCAAAATTTCCCACAATTGAAAAAAGTTTTTTTTTTTTGGACTCAATAGGTTACTGTAGATGCTCTAGGAAGCGTCTTTTTAATTTATATATACCAATGCAAGTCTACCATAGACAATTTATTTATCTCAAACATGCAATAAAATTTCGTCATTACGTGCGTTATAGTTAACAGGCTTCAAAGTATCACGTTGCAGGCGGGACAACTCGGGAGAACTGTAAAGGAATTTCATACAAAATAAAAGCCGGGAAGTTTTATTTTTTAAATTTAATGTCAAACATGGCGACTGGCAATTTTTTTTTGAGTGGTGTATTTTTTTATTTCATTGCATATGTTTGAGAAAAGCTCTATACAAATCTGGGCGAGAAACGTTGTGCAGCAGGCGCGTGACCCTATCCGGTCTATATGCAGGTATATATCTACTTGGCCTGCAACCCTTCGTTTCCCGGCCTCTATAGTAATGTATTACTATGACTGGTGGAAGAATCATAATGAATTTCCATACATTTGTATAGATCTGTTCTTTAACTTTTAAGAGAGGCGCGTGACTATGCCAGTTTTCTGCCATCATTTCAATTAATTTTGCTGTTACAGAAAAAATATTGTATACAACTGTACATAATTAGGTCATAAAGTTCTCGAGTCTTTAATAATTATGTATAGCCAGACCAGTATCTATTTGGACCTGAGATAATGTCGCTGCAAACATCATGTTATATGGTAATAGTATACATAAGTCATGTATACTCGGGACAGTCTGTATGGGCTTACATAGACATCTACTTTTGTCAAATTTTGTATTGGGTCTTTTTATCATTAGCGGCAATGACGGTATCGTTATGTTCTTTATATATATTATATTATATCCATTATAACACACGTGGGTTCACTGAGATTGGGAATCTAGACACGCGGCAGCGTGTCCAGCCAAGTTCACCCCAGGAACTGGCTGACAGCAGCCGTGTGTTATATTACACGAACCGTTTGGAGCCACTTTTGACCCCCCAATAACTCCAAATCTATCGAACATAAAAACCTGAAATTTGGTACATATATTAAAATCCTTTAGAACAACTAGAACCCCAAATTTCACAAATATAAGTTTAATAGTTACTGAGATATTAAATTCCAAAAAACGGCATTTTTACCACTGGCTGACTGAATGACTGACTAAATGACTAACTGACTGACTGACTGACTAGTAATCAAAAACCTAACCCACTTCCAGATGACCTAGAAAGCTGAAATTTGGCATGCAGCTTGGTAATTATGTGTATACACCAGAAAAAATCAGAAAACTGTGATTTTATTATTACTTTTATTATTATTATTATTTATGCTAGTTACCTCAGAACTCCGTCATTTATTAACCGATTTGGAAAATTCTTTTATTGTTTGAAACGGTAAACTTTCGGGGTGGTCTCATTGTCATCGGGTCAGAATCTGATCATAGGGTCCTGGAGAAATCGAGGGAACTCTTCAAATATTTTAGGTGCACCTATAGCGGTTTGGGTATTTTGTATAGTAACTCGTGCATTCGCTCTGGGAAAGCACCATTGGATGAAGTTTGACAAACAGTAATGATATCCCATCAAAAACATAAATGTGAAAATGGCAGCCAAGTTCGCCGACAAAAGAATTGAGATCTAAATGGGCGCCAAGTTCCGTAGATTATCTGAAAAGTTGCCAAGTTTGGCACTAGATTGTTTACAGTAAAACTAATTAACTGCGGCTTAATGCATTTTGAGCTTTAATTTGGCAGTTTTCTTAAATATCCAACAGCTTTTATGGTATTATAACATACTGCATAGAAAACTGCCAAGTTAAGGCTCAAAATGCATTAAGCCGCAGTAAATTAGTTTTACTGTAAACAAACTAGTGCCAAACTTGGCAACTTTTCAGATAATCTACGGAACTTGGCGCCCATTTGGATCTCAATTCTTTTGTCGGCAAACTTGGCTGCCATTTTCACATTTATGTTTTTGATGGGATATCATTACTTAAATCCGTTTATGAGATATTAGCTGTCAAGGTCGTAAAAAGTGTGTCGAAGTAAACGTTAATGTCAAACACTACCTACGTTTCGTAGCATAATAGACAGGTTAGATGTGAATTAAATTAAAATCTTCAGTAAACGCCAGATACATGACTGAGCACGTAACTAAATAGAACGTAACAAATTAAAAGTATTCGCTTCGAATGATCACTTGGTTTGTCTTGATTTTTCGGAACTGAGAGTACGTACACTCTTGTGTATGTACCATACCGATTAACATTTATCACAGGGAAATTGTGAAGAGACGTGAGTTATCCCGCGCAGTCGCCGCGAATGAACCTCAAAACGTGCCTCGGGGCAGAGACAATACACACACTCTCTATTATCCATCCAAATTGCGTCAGCCCTTATGGTGTCATTAAGTTACATTACTGACAAAGCTTTTATGTTTTGCACGTTATATGATACGTTATGTTTCTTTAATATTTTCAATAGGCAAAGAAAATTTAATAACGTTTTTACAAACCCTCAATTTGTCACGAGTAGACAGGAGTTTATTAATTAATGTGTTGCAAAAGTGATAGTATTTGGCTACAAATAAAAACGGCCTAAGGTAACTTTTAGGAACGATATATAAATACCAACACACTTTCAACGCCACAGTTATGTGTTGACACTGGTCTATTATTTTTACGCCATGAGGATGCGCTCGAAAGTGCAATAATACCTACCTACTATTAAAATTCTGGTGCAAACACAGAGGTTATAAAATGATGTTAAATAATTTTTAAGAAAAAATACCGACTTCAATGGGGGAGGCCGGTGAAAGATTATTATACTGATGAGATGGTGCACTCTTAGATTCCATACAATAAAATAAAAATGGCTATAAGTATGTTTATAATGGTAGAAGACTAAGTACCCTCTTGCTTGCTTGACAAACAAAACGAAGAGAACAAATCGCCAAACTTGAACTACGCGTCGTTGAAGAGTTCCGTTCTGATCATCATCAGCAGTTCCACTTCATCAAATGTCACTTTTATGAATGAAAATGCTTGATTAGTTCATGAAAATACTAAAATTACTATTTGTCACATCATCAGAACTCGTGCATGACAAAAATCAATCGTGAAAATAGAACTTGCTTAACAAACACAGCTAGAAGGACAAATCGCCAAACGTGAACTTTTCGTCGTTGAAGAGTTCTGTTCTGATCATCATCAGCAGTTCCACTTCATCTAATGTCACATTTTTGTATGAAAATGCTCGATATGTTGATAAAAACAAAAAAAAACAATATATGTTTGCCTTTAAGATTTGAGGAGTTCCCTCAATTCATCATGGATCCCATCATCAGAAATCGAGCATGACAAGAATTAATCGTGAAGATAGAACTTGCTTAACAAACACAGCTAGGAGGACAAATCGCCAAACGTGAACTTTTCGTTGTTGAAGAGTTCTGTTCTGATCATCATCAGCAGTTTCACTTCATCCAATGTCACATTTTTCGATGAAAATGCTTGACTTGTCGATAAAAACACAAAAATCACTATATGTTTGTCTTAAAGATTTGAGGACTTCCCTCAATTCCTCATGGATCCCATCATCAAAACTGCGTTTTGACAAAAACGGGACCAACTTGGATATATATACTTACAATCAAAAAAAGAATTTTCCAAATCGGTTAAGAAATGACGGAGTTGTGGAGTAACAAACATTAAAAAAAAAGACACATCCGAATTGATAACCTCCTCTTTTGAAATCTTGAAGTCGGTTAAAAAATAACGTTCGATAAGATTTACTAATACTTTTTTAATATTTTGTTACGTTACATATTATACAGGGTGTCCCAAGAAGTAGTGATATACTGAAGCTGGGAGGTAGAGGACCTAGAGGGCTATCTGAATCACCCCCATGTATGTTCCGCGATTTTTAGTATTTTCGGAGTTATGTTTTTTTTTTTTTTTTTTCACCTATCGCCGCGTACGATGAGATTTTTATTTATGGTGACGTGAATTATTGCGGTAGATGCTTGATTTTTTTTTGTGTGCTAAGCTGATTGATAGGCCAATTCAGTATGGTAACATTTACTATCGTTAGACCTTTGAATGGCATAAAAAAAAATGCCAAGAAAGATAAAATTACCCGGTATGTTCACAACTTCAAGGGCCCTTAAAAAAATAAAATCACATAAAAAATAATTACCGATTGGCTTTTAAAAACTTGCTCTATCTATCAGGTAGCTACCCTGAAAATTTCATTTTATTATTAATAAGGCTTCAATCAAAAAAGTGAAATCTAAATGTGGTAAGTGCACAATTTTAATTTACATAATGATTAATGCAAGCAAAGCAAAACCTTTCTAAATAAATTTCATTCTAAATCACGCACTGGCCATCAACAGAAAAAGAACAAAAAACAAAAGACGGTTGACGCATGAGAAAATTTTCACGTTGTTTGGTCATCGTTGTTATTTTTCAATAATTTAAAAATTGTGTTTTAATACTGCTAATTGTTCGTTTCCCTAATCATTTTGGCTATTCATATGGACTTTGACTTGCATTACGATTTGGATTAGTGTTATTACCTGGAAACGACGAGTTGGCATCATTTAACTGGACTTGAGTTTGCGTGTTAGTGATCATGTTTACTTCACGTGATTACGCAGAAATGCATTACTATTACGGTTATGCTAGGGGGAATGCGGCGGAAGCTTCAAGGCTGTACCGGGAACATGTGGAACGAAGAGGCGGGCCTCAACCTGAAACGTTTCCTGACTATCGCATGATCTTAAGAGTACATAATGCGTATTTGGAAGGTCACATACCGGGTACGAAATCAGGCCGTATGGCCACTATGCCGGATCCTGATGTAGTAGATGCAGTTATTGAAGAAGTAGAAAGAGACCCGTCGACTAGTGTGAGAGTTATGGAACGTCGTACCGGACTTTCTAAATCTCAGGTACACCGTACACTACAGAGCGTAGGATATCATCCGTTTCACATTAGAAAAGTGCAACAGTTGAAACCGGAAGATTACAATCGGTGAATTGAATTCTGTCAGGAAATGCTGAGGAGACAAGCTGAAAACGAATTTTTTTTTAACCAAATTTTGTGGACGGATGAATCCCACTTTATACGCAATGGGATTTTTAATATGCACAATTCTCACTCATGGGCAATTGAAAATCCGAATTTAAAAAGGGAATCGACATTCCAAGAACACTTCTTGGCTGACCTTTGGTCTGGCATACTTAACGGTAAGTTAATCGGGCCCTTTCAGCTGCCAGACCGCTTGGGCGGCAATCACTTTTTAAATTTTCTACACGTGTATCTGCCCCTGCTGTTAGAAGATGTGGATTTGGAGACACGCAGAAACATAGTACTGCAGTGTGATGGTGCACCATGCCATTTTGCCTTGGACGTGAGAAACTATTTAAATCAAAGATACCCTGAAAGATGGATTGGTCGTTGCGGCCGGGGTGACGCCTGCCTTATAGCCTGGCCTCCGCGTTCCCCCGACCTAAACCCCATAGATTTTTTTCTATGGGGATATTACAAAGACCTCGTCTACTCGAGAGAATGCCGCAATTTGGACGAGTTAACCCGGAAATCGAGAGTAGCAGAAGAAACCATTAAAAATAATAGAAGTGCATTCAGACGTTTAAAAGACAACTTTTTCCGGCGATGTCGCACTTGCATTAAGCAACAGGGGGGCCATTTTGAAAATTTATTGTAATTAAACACCTTGTAATTGGTTTTACTTTGCTCGCATTAATCATTATGTAATTAAAAATTTTGCACTTATCACAGTTAGATTTCAATTTTTTGATTGAAGCCTTATTAACAATAAAATGAAATTTTCAGGGTAGCTACCTGATAGATAGAGCAAGTTTTTAAAAGCCAATCGGTAATTATTTTTCATGTGATTTTATTTTTTAAGGGCCCTTGAAGTTGTGAACATACAGGGTAATTTTATCTTTCTTGGCATTTAATTTTTTTTATGCCATTGAAAGATCTAACGATAGTAAATGTTACCATACTGAATTGGCCTATCTATCAGCTTAGCACACAAAAAAATCAAGCATCTACCGCAATAATTCACGTCACCATACTCGTAAATAAAAATCTCATCGTACGCGGCGATAGGTGAAAAATTTAAAAAAAAATCATAACTCCGAAGATACTAAAAATCGCGGAACATACATGGGGGTGATTCAGATAGCCCTCTAGGTCCTCTACCTCCCAGCTTCAGTATATCACTACTTCTTGGGACACCCTGTATAAAATTAAAAACTCCTAAATATATTTTAGTTATACTACGATAGTGGCAAAAAAGCTTAAGGTCTGCCTGATGGTAAGCAGACCCAGTAGCCTATGGACACTTGCGACTTCAGAGTAATCACAAATGCGTTGCCGTTTATATGTACATATATTAGAACAAGATAACAATTTTGGGTATATATATACAGTTCGTTACCGGCAAGCGGGCTTTTTTCAAAACGGACAATAGTATGTTTCATTAGCAACTGTTTGCATGTATTAGCAAATCATAATTATTAGAATTAACTATACAATTAAACTTCTTAAATCTGCACCTTCAATTCTACGAGGTGCACTTGCTTAAGAGTCCGCAGTAAGCTCGGTTCTCCATACAAACGTAGTTTCGCTCTCATTTTAAAACGCCGTTCTAAAATAACATGAAACTTTGTATACACAATGGAATCCGGAATATCTAGGTCGGAAATTAGTTTCGGTTGCTTGAAATTATAATGCAGAAAAAATACAGCGATTATTAAGGTTATACAAGACGTAAAAAACTCAAAAACTCGCTGTATTTTTTTTCTATTACATTTTCTAGCATCAGAAACTAATTTCCGACCTAGATACGGCGGCTCCCATTGTGTATACAAAGTTTTATGTTATTTCAGCAAGGAGTTTTAAAATGAGAACGAAACTATGTTTGTATGGAGAATCGAGTTTAGCCGAGCGTACTGGCGACTCTTAAGATGACGTTGTAGTAAACAAAACATTAAGAGCTGTCATTTCTACTGTCTTGACAATTGACTTTGCTTTACATTGCTAACAATTTAAATTTTGTTCGAAAACAAAGGTAAAACGAGGGTAGATTCTCACCGCCGCCGCCGAGCAACCGAGCGGACAGGGCACGGGCACGCAGTGCTAAGAAAACCGCCGCCGCGATAGGTGCTCATGATTAAGGACCGCGAACCGGTCTGAAACATGTCGAGCGATATTCGACCTTTAAGACGTGAGTGACCCGTTTCATTGTATTTAATATGTCTCAAACTCACGGGAGTTTTCTACATAAAACAAAGGAAATTGAAATTTTAGTTTTACAATACAACTAAGTTCCTGGTTAGGTTTAGGAACTACGTTTTGATACCCTGCTTAAAGAAAAGCCCGCATGCCGGTGAGATACTGTATGTATATCTATACTAATATTACGAAGCAGAAGAGTTTGTTTGTTTGAACGCGCTAATCTCAGAAACTACTGGTTCGAATTGAAAAATTCTTTTTGGGTTGGATAGTCCATTTATTGAGGTAGGCTTTAGGCTATATAACATCAAGCTGCGACCAATAGGAGCGAAGACGCGGACGAAGTCGCGGGAAACAGCTAGTATAATATATATAACTTTTGTTGCAATTTGTGATAAGATGTTTTATAATATGTGACAGTCCACGGTAAAAAGTACTTTATGGTCAGTATGGAGTTACGGGCAATTTAATAATCTGCAATTGTTAAGCTATCGATATCAAAATAGATTATTGCCCTAAGAATTATAGTTACGGAGATATGATTTTTTGAAAAATGTACTGTAAATATGCAAAGTTTTGGAAACTGACTGTTTAAGTTTAGGTCTCTAAAAAACTATGTTACTGATGTAAGTTACATAGTGGACTAGGAAATCTGGTTAATTGGGCTTCTGTCCATCAAAATATATACCGCAAGTCTTAGAATTGCAAATTGAATCTTGTACAATCGGACAATAAAATATGACTGATGATTTATTTCAAGGATATGATGTTGTGTTATATTTTCTCAATGTTAGGTGTAGATAGTCAATATTTTATATGTATCTATTATAAGACAAGTTATTAACAAAATATAAACAAGAAAAACGAAAATTAGTAGTCAAAATTCTTTTATTTTTGATTTTCATGCAAAATCACAAACATAACATAATTGAGTTCTAATGTAACAATGAAACATTTTTTTTGCATAAATCAACAAAATCTGTTCATTAACATCAAATATAACTATTAACTTCGTTATCAATCATTAATCCTATCTTTTTAAGTCACTTAAAGTTACATCACAATAATAGTCTTCGTTCCATACATTTATGAAAAGGTACCTTATGGAAACACATCAATACATATATTAGATAAATTAAGATAATTTACATCCTAGAAACCCTTTTCATTCATGTTTACTTTTATTATTTTCTTATACTAAATTATCACAAATAATTAAGATCAGTTCTTTTTCGTAATCTACTTAAAACTAAAATTTGGTCTTATGTAAAGAAAAGGTGCCTTATGGCTAAGTTTAGTAATTTTAGTGATCGGCTTGCTCTAAACGCCTTTTTTTACAGAAAAATACACCCCCGCGAACTTGGTTTCTGTGACCCTCTTCACCACAATATGAGCATGTAGGCTTTTTGCGTTTTATGATTGGCAACTGCTGAATACTACTGGTACTAGGCTGAGGCTGACTAGGTAGTAATTCGAGAAGGCTTTCTAAGGGATCATTATCTTTAGATACTGCTAGCTGGGGAGTTGGGCAAAGTATGTCTTGGGATTCAGATGGTACGAATTGCCAAATTTTTTGAAATAGATACTTTTGTCTCTCGTAGGAAAGGCCTTGCGGTTGAATAACTTCAGGCATTTCATCATTCACAAATGTATCGTTAAAGACAACGTGCTGAGCACAAGTTTCAGTAGCGGAAGACTTTTTACATAAAACTTGTCCAATTGACATTTGGTCCGTTTTAAAATGACTGTATGACAATAATTTTGGCACAGTAGATGGACTCCTTGATTTAAAAAAAATTACCCAGTCATAGGTTTTTACATGTATAGTATCACCAGACTCGTTCCCGACCATCACAGAAATAATCGAATTGGTTTTTCGACATGCAGTTACAGCTGCTTCACAGACGTCTTTTACCGTACTTACTTGAGCTTTTCGGAATTTTTTTTAACTGAACTATAATAAACACGCGTAGAAAACAACCGGGTGAACGCAAGAACTGACGAACACTGACCCTCCCTAGCCGCCTCGACCGACCGACCGACATGCGAGGCACGGCGGTGACAGAGAAGGGACGATGAGTAAAGTTTTAGTGCGAGTAGTACAGATGCATGGCGGCGAACTCAAAGTATACCTATACAGACGTCGGCGTCGGTAGGAATACAAAATACAAGAGCTAAGCATAATTTTAAACTTATAATCGCCATAAAGTACCTTTTCTACTAAACTTGAAAACCATAATTAAGTGACTTTAAACTCATTTATACGGAAAATAAAAACAGGTAAAGAATTCTTGCATGTTATATTTCTTGATAAGCTATTAAAAATATAAACAGCATTTTTACCCATTTTTACGAAACATTTAATATCTCTGAAACTAAAAACCGCCATAAGGTACTTTTTGCCGTGGACGGTCACATATGTTTTTTTTACATAATCATAACTCCAGTGTGTGAGTGGGAGTACCATTAGGCTTCGTAGTGTTTTTTAAATCAGTAAGTATACTATACTTGTGTGCGTAAGGGAGAACATCGAAGAATAGGACCAATGCGGTCCACAGAGATGCTATATTTAAAACCCAAAAAAGGCCATCTGTGGAATAGGTACGCGAGAAAGTTGCGTCACATATTTTAAATCGTTAAATATATTGACTTTTCCAGCACTCTATATTTGTGAAGTAGCAATTTTCGTCAAAATAAATACTCAGTTGTTTACAATGGTGTCTCAACAAAGCAGACTTCCAGTGCGGTCACAGTAGGTACCAGAATAAAATATCTAGTTCCAAACATGAAACGGCCTTATTAGGTAAAAGTATACTGGGAATGGTTTCCAAAATATTTAATTAAATCCCAGACCGTATAAAAATTTAAAACTTTGACGAATTTAAGAAAGACTTAAAAATGTATCTAGTTGTTAAAACATATTACTCGATAAATGATTATTTTTCTGACGTTTAGAGGAATTGTAAATTATTTAAAGTAGTTATTTTGATTTAATTGTGTTATAGGTATGTAGCTTTGAATTATTAATTATTATTTCTTTTTTTTAGACCCTTATAGACCTAATATATATATTCTTAATGTCATGATTATTTAATTTGTAGGTCAGCTGAAATTATTTGAATGTTTCATAATTTTATTTGTATTTTATAATTGTTTATAATTTTATAATATTGTCCATTATTACTCAATTAGTGTTAGGATTGTTAAGGCAATTTAAATTTTGTACGTCAATAGGCAAAGCACAGAGTTCTATTATTATAATTGTTAAGACCTTCTTGTATCACCTGTGTTATACAAATAAAAGTATTCTATTCTTCTGTTCTAATACTAATATTTGGAGAAAACGGAGACGTATGGTGACCAAGTAGTACAAAATAAAAAATGATTTGAGAAATAATAGTCAATATTGCAAGTAGAAACAGTGCTTTCGTCTTTATTCAGCTTGTTTTCAATACTTTATCGAGTCAAATAATTTCTGATCACGTCTCCGACGTCACCCTGTATGCCAAGCTGTGTTTTCATAGTTGGCACCTCGTAATTAAGTTTGACAGCTAAGTGTCAAGGAAACTTCCTCACCCTAAAACATAAAAGTACAGAAAGTGATATCCATTTGTCAATTAAATGCCCTGAGCATTTAATTGACAAGGTGGAGTAGTTATGTTTGGGCAGAATTATAATTTAATTATTTTGTTCGGAAAATGAAAAAACAAAAAATTATACAATTTTTTTTAAATTATATTTAAAGTACATTATTTTGATGTAAGTTAACATATCTTAAAGTATTGGCATCTAATTTGGAAGCACCTTATCCACCGTGGGACTAACCCGAAAGATTTAAAGCAACAATTCTAGAGCCTAATTAGAGTATATAATGTGGTTATAACATGTAGTCCAAAAACCTATAATATAAGAGATATTAATTAATTAACCCTTAACTTGGTAATAAATAGAGAATGACCCTAATTCTAGCCTCGATGACGCTGAATAGTCATACTCATACTGACCAAGAAAAAAATACAAAAAGACGGTCAAAGAGACGGTAAAACAAATGACAAGTTGAAAAGTCTCAAGTCTAACACAACCTAAAGGCGTGACTTAGCCACCTTTTTAGACTTAGCCACCTTTTTTGACTTGACCTTTCTTGTCTTGAACACATTTGCAAGCCACGTAAAGATTGGTTCACAAAGTAGCAGTCAAATAATTTGATTTATTTTGTACTGTAGTAGTTTCATCAACATCATCATATCAGCCGAAAGACGTCCACTACTGGACAAAGACCTCCCCCAAGGATAATGACCAATGATGATGAGTAGTAAAATACGCGGTTAAAATCTTTCTAGTTATCAGGACACACGGTGTATAGAAGCTGAACGTCAAAATATTATGGTCTAATCTTAGAAAAAGCTTGATTTTTGCTTGGTTAATTTCCCATACTAAAATTACCATTACATCTATCTATCGTACGTTCGAAAAGTTACCCTGCTGGTACTGGGTAAAAACTCGTATCAACGCAGGTGGAAATCTTATTGGCAAACATCAAACTTATATCGGACTTTTCCCGACTTCGTCGATTAAAGTGAAAATATTCAGGTCTACTCGTAAATTGTGACAAACGCATTCAAAAAGTAATTACTAAGTAAGTCACGCGTTGAAGAATGTTCGTTAATTCTCAAGATGAATGCAGCTACCGACGAACTCATTAAAGTGATTAATGTTCCTTGAACGTTTTTAAGCAACCGGTACCAATGACAATGTCTAGACGTAGGAACTTAACAACTCATGGCATTCAGACATAGCTAATGTAGTATGGTATGGATACAGTTAAACAAAGGTCGGATCAATACCAAATCTCGTTTGTGATGCAGCTAAGATTTACCTACTAATGTAGTAAGTAGGCGCTAATGCCACGTGTCAATCATTGATTGTATTAACCGACTATGATAAAGTCAAAGTCAAAATATCATTTACTCAAATAGGTAGGCCTAGCAACAAGCACTTTCAAATCGTCAGTTGTAATATAACATTTAATTAAGTATATTATTTAGAGCAATTCATTGGTAATATTATTATTCTTTAATATTGAATTGCTGTAGATATGTCAAAATTAAGAAATTATTATGTAGTATAATTCACAATAGGATCGTCAAACCCTTAATATAATAATAATAATAAATGTATAAAAAAATAGAAGTCTAGACAATATGTTTGTGTAGTATGATGTTATGTCGTTGTGAGTTTGTTTGTAGGTCACGAATAAACGGCAAAAAGAAAATATCTAGTGCCATAGTTATTAATTTATTAATATTTCAGTCACAATTAATCCCACTGTATTTTATCATTCATGTAGTCGTGTGTGCTATAATATGCTTTCGATATGAGTTTACGCTTTACGTAATTTATTAATTTACGTAATTTATTAATTTACGTAATTTATTAATTTACGTAATTTATTAATTTACGTAATTTATTAATTTACGTAATTTATTAATTTACGTAATTTATTAATTTATTAACCGATACTCGTATTATTGAAATGTAAGACCCAATTTGATCTCTGGGCCACTTCGTACCTTGTCACAGTGAAAATCAATATGAAAGCTGTTATAGATTTCAGCATATACAGTTAGCATACGAGTATACAGTTACCATCTGTGACAAGGTACGAAGGGGCCAGAAATCAAATTGATTGGGACTGTACATAATTATGGTTTGAGCAGGGGATCATAGTAAAGCATTTGACGCTGGTGAACCTACGGGCAACTGCTGGTCGATGACAAACTTATCTTTTGCGTCGTTATTTAATATCAGCCTGTTCCGCGCTCTCGCTTTTACGCCGCGTCGAGTGTCAAAAAGAGCGCTACCCAAATCTGAATGTGAAGCATAAGTCTCTAATCGACCAGCTATTGCTCGAGATTCCACCCGCATTCAATTAATTAGGAGATAATTAAAAGGATAGAAATATTTTAAGTCCTCCTCAACATAAACAATTACCTAGGTATTATATTTAATTAATGTTAGGTACACGTTATTTTACATCAAAACTGAATTAATTTAGCAGCAAATAATCATATACGTATATGAAATATTAGTGGAAACTTATGTGAATCAGTTAGGGTAATGGAGATCCTATGATTTACGGCCGTATTTGTATATCTATTTTTTGAATAACGTACAATAATTGCGTAAGATAAAAAATGGAGGCAACCGGTGTCATAAAAAGAACAGAGTATTCCAAAAACTTCAGCACCTTATACTAAAACTATTGAAGGACTACAATACAATAACAACACAACACAACTCTCTCTCTGCAACTACTGACTATTTTAATAGTAACTCAAATGAACTCAGGTTTGCCTATTAGGCGTTCTATTAGATACCCCGCCACTGATCGTGGTCAGTAACTACACACGATATGAATTCGAAAAGCTAAATAATTTATCACATACGTGTCTCCTTCGAACGCGATGTGTTACGTATGTATTCAATTCACTCACAAACCCGTTCCATAAAAATACTTATATATAAAAAATAGACATGTTTGCTTCGTAAGCCACTCATAGAATTGAGTGGGTAGTCCATATTTTTTAGGTTACATACTTTATGACTATTTAGTCTTTATTAATTGAGTCGGAGGATATATACATACTATACTATATACTATATATACTATTATACTATACTATATACTATTATACTATATTATACTATACTATAATATTATAAATGCGAAAGTCACCCGTCTGTCTGTCTGTCTGTTACCTCTTCACGCTTAAACCGCTAAACCGATTTAGATGAAATTTGGTATAGCGATAGTTTGAGTCCCGGGAAAGGACATAGGATAGTTTTTATTCCGGAAATCGGTCCTTAAGGGGTGAAAAGGGGGTAACAGTTTTTATGGGCGCCTACAACAAATAAACAGCAATTATTCCTATAATATCGTTTGCTAATAAGAGGGTAAACCCGCTGAATCCATTCCTACATTTTCTCGTTTTACCCACCATTATGTAGCAAAAAAAAGATGCATCGCCTGAGAAAAACAGCTACCGCAAGTTATTTTAACAAATTGCTTAAAACACATATGGAGTAAACCAGTCAACTCCACGAGTTTAAAAGTTATCGGTTAACTCCAATATACCCGCCATTTCCGTAAGAATTTCGATCGCCTAGATGCGTGTTCTCGCATAGATAACATTGTTTCGTGTTTTTGGTGTACAAAGAAGTATAACATGGCAAAGGTAAGTACTATTATTGTTTTTTATTAATATTTCATGGCTTTTGATCTGTAAATCCAATACAATCACTGTTTTAGGGATGGGTTAACCTGTTATCAAAATTAATGGGAGTTTTTATTTTTACTATAGCGATAAACGTACTTAGCAGGTATTTTTCATATTCTCAAAAGAATTTAGTTACCGTGTCTCAAGACGAGAGTCTTTGACCAGTGTGTGTTGCCAGTAATGACATAATTGGCACTGAAACGTGGTCGCTTACTATGGGCCTCAAAAAAGGGCAGAAAGTAACCAAAAGAGCAGTGAAGAGGGCTATGCTGGGAGTATCTCAGCGTGATGATCCAGAATAGACCCAATTATCTGACATAGGCTACGTATTATTATCGGGTATGTTTGGACCCGAGTATGTCCTAAAACAACGACCGAGGCCACCGGGGGATGGGCAGCAGTATCATTGCAGTGCGGTGGAGATACTGCAATCGCCATCCCGCATGCAAAGCGTGGCGGTTATGGGCAACTACCCCCTAATGAGAGACACAAACAGGTGGAAGTCTTTGGGGGAGGCTTATGTCCAGCAGTGGACTTCTTTCGGCTGACATTATGATGATGATGATGATGATTTGACATAGCCTTCCGAATCGTTAAACTTACGTGGCATTGGGCGGGGCAAATTTCACGTAGAACCGATGGCCGTTAGGGCGGAAAGGTTCTCGAGTGGCGACCACTTACCGGAAGACGCAGCGTGGGTAGGCTCCACACAAGATGGACTGATGACCTGGTAAAAGTCGCTGTAGTCCGCTGGATGCGGGTGGCACACTATTTGGGGGAGGCCTACGTACAGTAGTGGATGTCCTTTGGCTGATATGATGATGATAAATATTTTCGCACAACACCCAATTATGTAAAATTTACATGAAGATCTATTTACTTTTTTTTCTGGCAAACTGCTATATCCATAGTTTAAAACGTTATTTGATTGCAAAATACAGTTACGTTACAAAAATCATCGTAAAAAATAGATAATCAAATCGCTTTACCTGTCTTTTATTTTGGAATTACCAAGGGGGAAAAATAACCCATTGATATTTTTCCCGTTTTTCGGGTTTGAATATTTTAATTTCAATATTTTTTTGTCCCTCCTGTAAACTTCCATAATATGACGTTAGCAGGTTTACACTATTAGCCGACGATATAACGAGTTGCACACGGATGGAGTCGCGGAAAAAAGCTAGTAATAAATACGGGCTGCTTACTCGATTCAACATGGCCTATTATTATTAATCAAAGGCAGTCAGGCGTACTGAATTTTATTGGTATCCAAATCTGCGACACTGTATCCATGTCTGTCACTCTCACGTGTGAGAAACTCGGAAATAGATAGGACGTGAAGATTACGAAATAGAGGTAAATAAGTAAAGGTAACGAATTTATTGCGAGGACGTTAGGATCGTCCCTCAATATTCCCAGTGCGCGCGTTAACAGAAGAAATACATATGTTCTCATGACGATAGAGATCCGAAACTACTTTATTGCGTACGCCTCCGACGAAAGGTGTTTATGATCACTCCTATATTTATTTTGGTCGGTTGGATAAGATGATATGAATATAATACGACTTACGTAAAGAAAAGGGATACGTCAAGCAGTTTTCTGTATAATATTAATAGGGTATTTTACTATTTCAAAATAAACATATAATTTGTAAAAATAAAATGGATTTTGTAATAGGAAGTCGAACTGTGATTCATGATCATGTAGAATTAATTATTTTTATTTGTATTAAAAATTTGCTAAATGGTAGCCGCCATTACGAATGTAATTTGTGGCGTCATACGGCACTAAATAATGCCGAGTCCACACAATACCTAGGCCATGATGACACAACGTACTACATAAAAATATGTCTTTATCCCTTTAACGCATAACTGTGTCCAGTACGTTGGGCCATCGTAGCCCATTGTGTGCATCAAGCATAACGACTCTGTGTTTGACACTTGTAACAGACATAAAAATTAGTGATGTGGCCTACCAAAATTGCATATAGTTCTGTTCATAATCGATATGATTTACAAAAGAAAGTTTATCGATTTGAATCGATCAACATAAGAAAAACAATAATAACAAAGCAACAATCTAAGATAAAATAATTGTATTATATTTGAATTAGCAAAAACACAACTACAAAGGCAGATGCAAGTACTCGATAACTGACACGAGTGAATGATATAACAACAAGCGAAAAGATAATTCGTCTATCACGGGAGCCGGGTATGTTCTAAAACTACGACCAAGACCACCGGCTGCAATCCCTGGAGTGCGGTGGAGATACTGCGATCGCCATCCCGCATGCCAAGAGTGGCGATTATGGCATATACCCCCAGTGAATTTGGGGGAGGCCTATGTCCAGCAGTGGACGTCCTTTGGTTGATATCACATGGTGGTGGTATTATATTAGTGACGCAAAAATAAAATGTCTCCTTTGTATTTATCGCTTTCATAAAATATAAATAAAATGTTCACTTATTTATTGGGTCGTACGAATTAATATTAGCTACTTTAAAAAAAGCGTGAAAAATCCTATTATATCATATATGTACTTAGCTACTAACAGTAAACGCACACAGAGAGAAAACTTATTTGTCCAGCTCGGGGGCTGGTCGTGATGAAATTCAGTCTGAGAGAGAGACAATGGTAGAGCGAATTAACTCAACCTTAAGTCTTGTCTCCCAATGGGGTGATAACAATCTGGTTAGTTTCAACGCCACCAAAACGCAAGCGTGTCTGTTTACCGCAAAAAGGAGCTCATTCAATCTGGCTCCTACTTTCCGAGGTGCAACCGTGTCTGTAGCCAACGATCTCGAGCTGCTTGGCATGACGTTAAGCTCAAACCTTAACTTCGGCACTACCATCGAGTCCAAAGCCGGAACAGCGGCCAAAAAGCTGAGCATTCTAAATAAGGTCAAGCGATACTTCACCCCTGGGCAGCTTCTATCTTTATATAAAGCCCAAGTCCGGTCTTGCATGGAGTATTGTAGTCACCTTTGGGATGGCTCGGCTAAGTACCAACTTGCCGCACTCGACTCGGTGGACCGCAGAGCCAGGAGGCTCATTGGCGGCAGTACGGTAGTGGGAAATAAGCTGCAGAGCTTAGCACATCGACGCAAAGTAGCGTGTCTGTGCGTCTTCTACAAACTGTACTTCGGTGAGTGTCCTCAGGAGCTCCATGAGCTCATACCGCCTTCCCCCTTCTTCCATCGGACAGCCAGACGTGCGGCGGGCTACCATCCTTACCTGGTCGAAATTCCTCTAGTTCGAACCAATCGCTTTGCTTCTTCTTTTATAATGCGCACTTCTAAGGTTTGGAATTCTCTGCCGGCGTCTGTATTTCCGAGTTCATATAACCTGGACCTTTTTAAGGCACGAGTGAATAGGCATCTTTTGGGTGAGGTCGCTTCATCGTCGGCCTCATCTTTGCCCCCTGGCTAGATGCTGGCCAAGAGCAATCCCATTTTAATAAAAAAAAAAACTTGGACAAAACAAGTAAAAAATATTAATCATTGGTAAAATTTAATGATTCCGGGACAAGGAGATTATATACTGACGGTTACAAAACGGTTTTACTAATAGTATATGTACACTTACACCAAAAATATATTATTTAATATAACTTTGTTGTATATTTTTTTATTTAGAAATCTTACTGGTGCTAGTACACCATTTATAGACTCAAGGAATGTTTTATAGTAAAGAATATAAATCTCAAGATGAAGTAAAACCGTTTTACATTTCCAATACTGAAATTAATAAAATTTCCTTACAAATTGCATTATTTACTGTCACTAAGAAAAAAAAAGAAAAAATAATAGAATTTGATATTCTCGTCTGTGGATACTAGGTTTTTATTTCGAAGATATTTTTTCTCTCAGTGCTTCAGAAAATAAGTAGGTACTTATGATTCACACAATAGGTACAGTCTCATTTTACTCCTTGGGTACGGAACCCTAAAAAAGGCATTTGACCATTGAAAATTATAACGTCATTAGGCCTATTTCCAAAAATAAAACATACTTACCGAGCGTTTATGACGTTTCGTAAAGAGCTGTTGATCTGACTATTAGTAAAATACTACCAGAGACGGCAGAAATTATTAAATTATTCATAAAAGACTGCCATTATAAATATGATCACAAGCTGGCATTGTAGAGCACCTACATAGTCTCTGTTCTCACAAGGTACATTTTTAAGTACATCAATTTTATTTCTCGGTCTGTTCGTATCTTGTCACAGTAACAATAATATGAGATATCTAGCAGCTTACATATTGATTTTCACTGTGACAAAGTACGAAGTGGCCCAGAAATCAAATTTGTTGACCGTACCTACCCTTTTATAACGAAATGCAGAGAATAAATATCCCGGCAAGTTAAACCTGCGTAATTAAGTTGTCAGCACTTATCCGCCTGGAACCTGACTAAGGTAGAAAATCAAGTCTTGGCTTTTTAATTAATACTAGATTGAGTTACTTATTTCAAATACGAAAAAGAAAATCATACTTTTCGAATTGAGATCTTATGTAGGTTAAGCGTAAGCACTAGTTTTAAAGCGACTTCATCTGAGCTTCTGAGCCGAGCTATTAGAAGATGCGGATAAACGATTCCTAGTTACTTACATTAATTATTGTTCTTATTTCTTAAATAATTTATGTTGAAGAAATGCACACCGTAAAACTTTACCACCTATTTACTCAATTAGTTAATGTTAGTCTTGACCGTATTAATATGCCCCCCAGGTGCTGAATCATCTCTAACAACTAGTAAGTACTACTTAGCTCTTTCATATTGTTCTACAGTTAGAATTAAAAGCGAGACTTTGTTGCCTGTCTAGTAGCGCTCACTGCAATAAGTACGTGTACGTGTGTTTACATAATACTCGTATTCTGCCGCCTCGCCGCCTTGTGGTGAGGTCACGCGAACGCTTGCGCAAACAGATGAACAGATGGTGCGGCGCGCCTTCCTCCTCGACCTCCATATTGTACGGTAGCGGACCCCCTGAGTCCGCTACAAGGAGGTCATGGGTGCAATTTTCTGGCACCCGGTGGCGGAGCAGGTCGGTGGTTCCGCCACCACCTTGGCCGCAGAGGATAGGGAAAGCATTCTTCCTCCGTGGCCCCACCAACGCCGTTTCCGCGGAACGGCCTCGCCAAGTTCGCAGGGGGTAGGGAGAGGGGCGCACCGAAATACCAGCACGCCTCTCCCACTGCGATCCCGCCTCGGCCACAGAAGATAGGGAGAACGGCTCACCGCACTACCGGCACTCCTCTTCTTCTGTGGCCCCTCCTCAACGCAACCTCAGCGGGCTACCCAAGCCCGCTGGGAGCGCCCTCCTCGGGCCAGCCGGCAGCCCTAACAAGCCGACCCTGGGTGCCTCTTAGCTTCGCTGTGGATGACCCACCCAGTTCACGGTTACTAAGCCCCCCCCCCTCCTCGTCAAGGCGGGCACCCTCGGGGGGGTCCTTTTAGAAATCCTTGCTTTTCCCACTCTATATACATATTAGGTATACATTCGCATTACATTAAAAAATATAAAGGGGTCGAAAATGCACCAGCTCTGTAGGGAAGCAACCACCGTTACCCTGCACTTGACTCCTGCGTGGTGCTAAAAGTGCAACAAGCTGGCAACCGTACCGTCTTCTCGAAGATCTCACAGTTCGAACTCAAAATGATTGCTTTACCATAAATAATTTAAAAAATGACAGTTGGTTTTTTTATCGTACCTCGAGGATGCCATAATTAAATATACATTAAATTAAGTAGCGGAGTTTGTAATTAAAATGATGTAAATTAATTGCTACGCCCTACCAGGGCCCATATGAATCCAAGTGTACCTATAGATAAGATCTGTAGAAACTATGGTTGCAATCAATCTTATGACTATGACTAATATTGCGTAATTACCCCGCGGATCTAATTAATCTTTAGCGTAAATATGAAACAATATTCTACATAATAACAAACGGTTTACATCTGTTTATTTAAAGGGCTGCGATTGTGTAGTAGTCTACTGTTTTGAACATCAAATACTAGGTTGTCTTAACGTTAATTCGATTGCCTTAACGTTTGTTCACCGAATTGAAAACGTATAATTCAGCCACAAGTTTAGATGGCGCTAAGTATATATACTCGTACGTATGTATATATCAAGTTGATGATTGTGCCGTTCTCATCCGTTTGGCTTTATCTACACGTCTATTTTAGTCTACTACAAGGACCAGGAAATGGGCTAACACGCGTTACTTAATATGGCTGTAAAATATTTGATTGCTAGTGTATGTCCACTACATATTCCCTTTAATCCACGGGGCGGGGCTCACAATTCCAGTACAGAATCTAAAAATATATATATGTGACAAGCGAAACGATTGTCCTGTAAGTATATTACCGTTTAAGGACTGACTGCCTCATCGATAAAAAAATAATAAAGAAAAATGGAAGCAATCGTTTCACGAGGTAATTTTGTAATGCTTCTACTCGTAGTTATACGCTTTTGTTTACCTTGCTTGTAAAGGAATGGCTGCGTAAAATGGAAATACAATACACTATTGAAATGAAGGTGAACGTACATGAATTCATATTAAGTAGTATTTCTCTCATGATTCATATCTCTTATGCATTCTTAGGAACAACGGATTTACCATTCCGCATCGTAGGGTATAACAAGATGACTTGACAAATATATAGGCAGACAAGGTTTCCTGGTTTTCTGGGTCTTGCGCACACCTGTGTCATTCTAATATGTTTATTAGCCGAGCGAGTGAAGTGCCTCCGTTTCAGCTTGGGAAATAATGCTTTCATGGGCCTACGCCCTGCGAATGTCCGGGTGTCCGGCTGTTCTCCTCTACAAGCCGTACCTCTCAACCGATTCTCCTAAAATTGTGTGAGCGGGTTCGATAATCATATAGATTCTTTTAGTCGGTTTATTTTTTGGAATTTTAAAACTAAACTCGCAGGGTATACCGCTTACAGAGCGACTTGTATTAAATTGGTATTAATTAACCGCTCATATTGAACTCCGAAGGTTCAGAGTCAGTGGTTAGCGCCGATTTACCGATATATTTCATTCTGTAAAGTTTGTCGCGAAGTACAGGTAAAAAACCGGTCATGAGCGAGTTGGCCACCGCCCGCATACCGATATACTCGTATTTTTCAACGACAACTTCCTAATAATATTTGAATACGACTAACGCGAAATAAATAACCCATATACAAGTATTTTAAGAATGTGTATAAAGCGCTAGAATTTTTACTGTTATAGGTACTTAACGAAAACTTCGCTGGTAAACATTGTGATTTGATTACCTACCGCCCAGCTACCTTTTAGCCCCAAACTACAATTTACAGTTACTATTAACTACCTAGTACAAGTGGCTATATTTCTTAGGTACATATTTACCTACCCGCGGTAAGGCATCCGGACCCGGGTATGTCCTAAAACTACGAATAAGACCATCGTGGGATGGGCAACAGCATCCCTGGAGTGCGATGGAGATATTGCAATCGCCAATTCGCATGCCAAGCGTGGCGATTATGACATTGACCCCCCATGAAAGCCCGGGAGGACCTATAGGACCTAGGGGGAGGCCTATGTCCAGCAGTAGATGTGCTTGGGCTGATATGGTGGTGCATGTGGTATGGCATGGATCTTACTTCTCCCCATCTAACTTTTTATTTCGACATTACTTCACCAACTCGTCTTCAGCGTCTAAAGTCATAAAGGAATATTCCTCGGGCATTCAATAACGGGAGTCCGCTGGATGCGGGTGGCGCAGGACCGGTCATTGTGACACTCCTTAGGGGAGGCCTATGTCCAGCAATAATCATCCTTCAGCTGATATGGCCAATAACGTCCGAAAATATCATGTCATATCCATTAATAATTATTATAAATTAGACATAAATGTGCATTTAGGCTGCTTTTCCACCTACGTTAAACTCAATTCCTATAAAATTTTGTTTGATGTCGCACTAACTTCTATATAAGTATACCGAACATATTCATTTACACGATTATGATGGAGCGTAAATAGGAAAATGAATAGGTATTCTGCACATCAAAGCCTTTGAAACTACTGCTGAATTTCCGTGAATCGTACTGGGGAGACCGAGACAGATTGATTAGAATGAACGCTGGAACTCAGACGAAAACATGGGGAGCTATACCCGTAGGTACAAAGTTCGAAGTAAAGTGAAAATGATTTTAACGGTACCTTGCTGGTATATGCATTAGATAGATACCTAATACACGTAGTGAATCGCATTGAATTATCTTTGTATGTAACCTATTACTAAACCAATATACAGAGCGAATCTCTACAGGTGAAATAGGTAGTATATTACTCGTATATAAAGGCGAGTTCATGACGCGGCGGAGCGTGGTCGTTACAAATATTAATAAATAGTAAATATTAGGGGACATTTTTTTACACAATTGAACTAGTCTCATACTCGTAGTAAGCACAAGAAGGTTTGTGTCGTGTGTTTGTATATGTTTATTTTTATTTTTTATTATATTCGCATATTCGCAGAGATTTCCTTTCTTGTCAGCATTAAGTTTGCGCAGTTTACGATGCACAGAAGCGGGGCAGTTCTGCATTCATATCGCCCCGCTTCCGCGCATCCCGCGCCAGTCAGGAAGCATTCATATATCATATTATGTAAAATTATGTAAGTATATAAACGCAGGCACACAGTAAAAAGCTGTACTAACTTAACACAGTACACATAATTTGACTGGTAGTTAAATCATCCACTTAAGGTTTAGGACTCCAAGAGTTTAAAGACGTCTTAGAATCTAAAACGCTGTGCTAATAGATTTAAACTAGAGCAGTGGTCCCCAAAGTTGTCTGCGCTACGACCCATCTAATACAAGTTTACAAACTCGGGACCCACCAGCACCATATCAGCCGACGGACGTCCATTGCTGGACATAGGCCCACTCGGGACCCATCACTAGGAAATTTAACTGTTACCAATATTAATAAAGGGCTTTTCAATTATCAAACAAAATTTTAATACAACTTTTTATCAATCCATACGGCTTCAGTCGCCCGCCGCCCGGCCGTTGGCTCGGTCGGTTGGTGTGTCGTTCTACAGGCAGGGCCCACTCAATATTAGCTGGCGACCCACCAGTGGGTCGCGACCCATAGTTTGCGAAACCCTGAACTAGAGTAAATTAACTACTAACAACTTAATTAAGATAAACTTGTATTCGTGTTGTACATGTTAATTCTTGGTTTGTCTATAAATCTTTATCTCCACTCAATTACACAAAGGGTAGCTAGTAGATAAGCTCGCCTTTGTACATATATCAATTGTTCTTGTAATTACTGTTTTATTGTTGTGTTTTACTCATGTACCATGTACAGTTTTACATACATACATACTAGAATACCTCCTATTCCCTCTCCCGGGTAGACACTGTCCCAATGTGGAAGTTTTTGTGCATTGCGCATATAGCGCAATCTTTCGTAATAGCTATGCATCACTCCCCTAGTAATTCTTGGAAAAACTGATGGTATGAGCCAGTTGCAACAAACAGCTGTGTTCGTTCATTAAAAACTGTTTGTATGACAAGTTTATCAATTTTCTACCGCCGCGGATGACAACTGCCGGCTAACCCAAAAAACTCGAGGAAAATCCCCTCATAATTTGTAACACAAATAAGACGTGCCTATTATTGTCCAGAACTACAATACAAGAGGGTCTTTACTTAAGTCCTTAAGTCTTTCATCCATACAAGGTAACTTAATAATTTTATACACTCAAACTACCAACAAAAAGTTAATCCTTGATGTTTACCGTGTTCAGTCTTAAATTCTTTTGTTGGTCATGTAACAAAAATAGATCAGTTTACTCTATTGACAAAAATCATGTAAGTTTGCAAATATCATATAATAAGGATTAAGTGTAATTCACCTTTAATACCTTTATTGTTATAAATTTAGAGTTCAACAGTATTCCCTTGTAATAAGGGAATACAGTTGAGTTGTTAGATATTCTTTGAACTTATTGACAAACATTTCACATCATATGTCGACACCGCTGCGGTCGGCAGTAAGCTTAGCAACAACCTAAATTCAATTGTTTAGATATTTGGCTTTATACGGTCTCAGAGGAAATGAATTTATTCATATACCTCCTAAATCGCTGTAATATTATATTTCAAATATGAGACTTTCTGCCACATAGAAGTTTGATGTACTTATATTATTGTAATCATCTTAAAATCGAAAACTTCAGTTTTAATAATTGGCATGTTTGAGCTTTAGACAATGTCAACGTGTGTGTGAGCAACACATCAAACACGCGTTGATAGTAAAATTGTACTCCAGCTACACTCAATTCATGATTTGCATATTTGGGAGCTCACGATAAAGTTTTTGATTGAACAGGGGCCGATTTTCGAGTTCCTCATTGCGGTGGGTTTCTCGCCGCCGCCGACAAGGTTACGGCGCACTGCCTTAGTGTAAATTACACCTAACTACATTTCTGTCGAGATGGATCCGCCCGTGGCACCGGCTTAAAAACCAGGCCGGCTAAATAAACGTCAACGGTCATTTAACATGCAATTATAACTTTTCATGATAGATAAGAATTGACATTTCAAATTTTTAAGTAGTATGAAATCTTAACTCATTACGTTAATTTGGGAACAAGAAACCCCAATTTTTTTTTTATATTTTTATAGCCATTAGTTTTCTAAATATTCACGAAAATGTGAAGAAAGTCCATATCGTAGTAATGACGTCATTACTATGAAATTGTGACAGTCACAGCGGACAAAAAGAACAGCAGCTCACTTTCTTTAGTAAATTTGTCTTAGTAACAGTGCTTCTGTATGATTTGTTACGTTGAAATTGATTTATTTATATGAAATGAGGACTGTATGACAAGCAAATCGTAGGACAATCAAATCGTATGACAATGAAGTCGTGTGACAATCAAATTGCTTTTCGACAATTTAAAAATGTGGTTTTACTTAACTTTTTATCCTCTATCGGAATGGATTTCATCGGAATAAAGCCTGCTTAAAAAAATGAAATGTTGTCAATTATTAATTTTATTAATTTAGAATAGCACTACGGGATGTACTGTACGCGTTTTTTTTGGTGAATATTACCGGTATCTCTCCGTTGTTCCCGTGGTTGCCACAAGAGTCGACTTTGGGGGTTACAAATAAAAGCCATAATATAATTTAATTGCCATAAAAGTGTCGGTTGCCTCAATTATCATTGGCCGTAAGTCGTTTTTTCAATCTGTTAACTGTTCAGGGTTGTTATAAACACTAACCTAACCACGGGTTTATAAAATGTAGGTAATTATCATGAAAATTTTATGGTTTCAGAGAAAACACAAGCTCCACGCAAATAATACAACGCACAAGCTCCCGCAAATAATATAAACCAAAACCCAACTAAATTAAGCGAAATATATATCCCTAAGTAATGAATTGAAGCACACACGATATAAGACCCCGATATTCTGTCGATGCTTATTGCTTGCCACTGCTTGCCAGTGACTGGATTCCACGATCGCATCCTGTATTTTATCCATAGCCAAAGTTGAGGACTACTAAACTTATGGCTAAGCTCAAATTAGCACACATGTTTGCTTTTATGATGCACTTCTTTATTTTTTGTGTTTTTAATTCAATTATTCTTGTGTAAAATAAACTCATTTTTTATTTTATTTTTTCTATTTTGTTATGTAGGTATGCCGTTAATAAATGCATATCAATTTAAGATAGATAAGATACCTTACTCAAACTATTGGCCACAAATAAAGATGCCTTGTCAAAACCTTATATGACCCAAATATGAACGCCTAAGTAAGTGTTCATTGTTCCTTCGGCACTCAAGCGGTCCAACCGACTCTCTCTTTCCTACCTCTCTTTCATTTAAAAGGTACCTTTTAATAAAAATACAAAGGTCAAAATACAGATATCAAACCTCACAACATGCTTCAATTTGGCACCTTACCTTACCTACGAGGGGTGTTCAATAAATTCTCAGTATTAGAATGAAAACAAAAGAATACGATAGGTGTTTTATTTTTGTTTTTCAATATACTCCTCCCCTATGTTTATGAACTTATAAGACGGGTCAATTGGTTTTTTAAACCTCTCATAAAAATATTTTTGTCTTTGGTGTCAAAATGCTCCTACTCAGTAGAGTAGGAGCATTTTTTGTCTTCAATGCTTCATCGTTAGAAAATCAATTTCCACGTAGATCCTTTTTGATATTGGGAAACAAAAAAAAGTCATTCAGAGTCAAAGTCTGGACTTTACGGTGGGTATGTAAAAGTTTCGAACCCAGATTGAAGAGCAGAAGCAGCAGCATTGGCAATATGAGCATTGTGCACAAGGGCGTTGTCCTGCAGAAGCAGAACACCTTTGGCTAACTTTCCCCTTCTGTTATGTTTGATTACTTCCCTTATTTGGCCCCCGTAGTACTCTCCTATAATATTTACAACCTTTTCTTTATAATTAGCAATATTCCATCACAATCCTAGAATATTGTGTACATGACCTTGCCCGCTGAAGGCATGACCTTTAACTTCTTGGGATGAGGACTTCCATTAATGTGCCACTGCATGGACTTTTGATTGCTGTCAGGATCATAATGATAAATCCACGCTTCATCTCTACTAACAGAATTTTGCTGTATCTTAACAAGAATTTGACCGCACACCTCAAGAAATTCTGATCAACAAGCAACACGCGTATTCTTCTGAAACGTTGTCAGGATTGGCGGTACCCATCTCACACTGACTTTTGACATATTAAGATAGTCACGAATTATACCGTGTCTGATACCAATAGAAAGGTTGGTTGTTTGAGCTATTGCTTTCACCTTCAGTCAACCATTTTCTAATATAATTTTCTCCACTTTATTTAAATTTTCTGATGAAACAGCATCGTCGGGCTGACCTGCTCTATGGTCGCTTTCGACTTAACCACTTCTGAATTGTTGATAAAGAAGGAGCAGACTCACGGTAAATATAATCCATTCATTTTTATAGCTATTTCATTTTATACCAGGTTGTTCAAGAATTTTACTACCGCTCGGTCCTCTAATTTAATTAACACAGACAAACACAAAGTATAATATATATACTAAGATAGAGATACCAGTGAAACACTCCACATAGATCGTAGCGCCGTTGTGTATTTAGTAAGAACTAACCGCACGAACGCTGCATCTCGGTCACTTCAATATGCAAGTGCGATAGAGATAGCACCCAGTGACATCTGGTGCAAACAAGTTAAACTAACATTTCCATAGAAAAAATCGTGCTTCGAGCTGAAAGGCCCCTGCAGACAAATCGCTCATAGTGATCAGTGATCACGTTTCTTCGGCAGTTCCAGAAAAACAAACGGACATCGCCGTTTGAATTTCACTTTTTTTAATATTAATGAATGACTTTTACCGGCCTGTAGTAAAAAGTTAACTAAAGAGGTTTAAAAGATATCAATACCGAGAATTTATTGAACGCCCCTCGTATCAAGGTATTAGAATATAAAATTGTATTCGGAACAAAACTGGGGTGATGGCCTTTTCCGAAAATAAGGAGATATACTCGTAGGATATGCGAATAGGTAATAACTGTGCCTCTAGTAAAACGGTTTAACTCGAGTTTATCTATTTGTACATTTTTCAGCCATTACCTATCTTTCATGAATCATGAAGTAATGACTTCGTTTGTTTTGATACTCGCTCTCCTACTAGCACTACCTATGTATTTACTGAAATATCGCTGTTTTCTAAAAATCAGAAGTAGTAAGTTCAAATTGGTTTATCTGTATTTTATCTTCTTATACATTAATGTAATGTGTCAATTTTATTATGAACAATAGTTGAAGTCTAGTGTAATTACATAGTTGGATCTTCGTGAATAAACAACTTTTGATGTGAATAGCGAGCGCTATGACCGGTTATAATTCTATTTCGCTGCATACATAGTCTCTTCAATGATAATACTTGTAGTACATTGGAAAATCGTACTGCCCTAGCCACGAGTAAAGAGCCCAGACAAACAAGAAAAAATACTAGTTTCTGAACGAGCCCTTGTCATCCTCCCCGCACTTCCGCTTACTTCTATCATTGTTGAATTTCGTGCCGCAGCTACATAAACGTATCAGAGAAAATAACTTTTATTAATATCTATAATGTTGTATTAAAAATAATAAATACTGAAACATTAGCGTAGACATTCAGGCGAACGACTGTAGAAAGAATTAGAGCAAATGAACAGGAGATTGCGTTGCAGTTCGTTATTTTCAGGATAGAAAATGGCGCGGGCGCATTTGGAGAAGCGTCCCACAGGAGTATAAGACTTTTAGAGGCACTTTTTAGAGTCGCCGATTGTTGTTATTGAAGATGGAAAAGTTTTCGCTGCGCCTGATATTCCAGGTATTAAGTCGAAAATATCGATATCGGCCGAGATGCCTTAAACCGACGCCATTTTACTTCTTATATGCGCAAGGTAATATTTAAATATATATATTATATTGCTTTTAGGGTTTTCTCCCTCCTCTGTCTTCTGAATAGGTGCGCTAAATTGCCTTATGCCATCCTTGCTGGGCATTGTGGAATGTTAAACTGGACATGTCTCTGCCTGCTGCATATGACAATTGTGGAGTACTATACTGGGTGCTCTCTTTTGTCGCAGCGTTTGGTAACTGTGATGTATTGTAATGGATACGTTCTTTTACCTGCAGCACTGGATGATGTCATCGTTCCCTCTACCTCCTACCACACTTCTGGTAGTGTATTGGTAGCCATCCGCAATTTGTGCGGGATGTCTGGAGTTTAGTCGTGTGCCTACATGGCCCTTCGGCCTTCGTTACTCATTGAATAAGAAAGATGCTATCGTTACTTATTGAATAATAGACGCCTGGCGTGTAATGAATGTTTTATCCACATTTCATGCTGAATGCGCAGATTTTTGGGTTGAGGATACTTGATGCCCTTTCAATTTGCATTGAATTATCAAAGTACTGGGGTCATTACCGGATATTGGTGTACTGTTTAGTATAAGTCATCTAAAATTTATGATTAGATGCAACGAGTATTGTGATACAGCTGCTCGGGGCTCATTCATTACTCACCAGTGATTAAAGTGCTATGGCCATTACCAAGTCAGCCTTTTATGTGATCTAGCATGCCTTCGGAATAAGTAATTATTTATGCTTGATTTATTTCCAGCTAATGAATAACTGAGTGAAGTGATGCCAGGTCCTTCTTAGCGGGGATTTGGAGGAGATAACTTGAGGCCCCTGAGTGCTAATTTATTGTTACTACTTTTAAATAAGGTCTTCACAAGGAAGAGAAAACCGAGTTACTAAAGAAAGAACCTGGCTCTAGAAAACTGGAAGATAATAAATCTTTTTTTTATTTTATTAATCCTAAAGGATTATGCTGCCTGATAGACATGTGTTCTTAATAGAGATGAGCCTATTGAGACTAAGCAAAGGAATATATACTACACCTGGAACATTACAGCGCTGAACAAGATTCAGGTAATAAAGATTGGATTACACTCCCCAAAAATTGTCTTCTTGGCAAAAGATTGTGCTTAGAAACTGTGGACACCAAGAGACATTTAATGATCAACTGTGGCTATAAGAAGCGGCTATACTGCAGGTGCACAGGTAACACTTCTGCAAAGCCACTTCAGCAAGGGGGTTGCAATCAGCAACAATATGCCAGTCGGCTTCACACCAGCACACATCAAACAAGTGTGTGTAAAGTTACTGTGACCAAATGAAGTACTATTCTGTTCATTGGAAACATGTTATCCGTGATATCAAGTATTTTTTACTGGACATTTGGTTCTATAAATTCAGATCGTTCTATAAATTACCAACAAACATCTGTGCTCGTCACACAAATAAATGCCTCTACCGGGATTCGAACCCGGGACCACCGGCTTCATAGGCAGTATCACTACCTACTTGGCCAAAGTGGTCGTTAGGTTACATTGTCAAATGTTTTATAATTATAATGCAAATGCTCAGAAAGTACCTTCCTCGTCCTGAGGTATACATGGGCATAGAAAGTACTGTTCTATGCAACGTGTGCGGGAATGAATATTAAAATCGTTATATCCAAACTAAAAAATTATGACAAAAAATGGCGGAGCTGTACGTTTCTTTAACTTCAGTTATGTATAAATATATTTGTATAAGTAAGTACAATACTAAATATTATGATGAAATTTGTAAGTTTAAAAATGAGTACATCTAAAATCAGCGAGATTTTTTAAGCATAGGTACCGGCCTGCAGCCGTACATTGTTCAAACCGCCTTTTAACAAAAGACGTTCGATATATTGAAAAAAATATATATTTAATCAACTATCACTTATTTTTTCTTTTTTATCTAGATAATTTTATTTACGATTTAAATGGATATTTTATTTTGATTAACATACAAGGTGGGCCCTGTTACTGGAGCTAATATTTAAAAGGACGCTTCCTTAGAGCATCTGTAGTAACACCTGGTGTACGATTTTTGTTCAAAAATTTTCCTTTCGTAAAAATTATGATCTAAAGTTATGATCTCCGAGTAATGGATCTTGACACCACGAGATTATAGCACATCAGTCAATGCAGTGTTTGAGGTAGTATCAATTTATGAGTCATAAATGTTTTTGAATTTTTAGTTTATAAGGATATTTTAGGTATTTAAAAAAAATATCGACTATTTTAAATACATTGTCATTAATGTCACTTCAGAAAAATAATAAAAACACACGTAAGCCATCTTTGAAGTAATAATTTTTAAAAAATCTTTTCAACTGAGGCCACTTGGAAATAATTGCTGGCCCGCTAAATAGTCCACCGTTTAATTTTTTGCTCCTGTTACAGGGCCCACCCTGTTTGTAAAATATATTCAATTAAATTATAGTTCAGAATCAGAATCAGAATATTCTTTATTGCCACAATTATCACCAAAAAGAAAATACAATGTAGTTACAAAAAAGTCATAGAAAATAAGGTAATTACAAAAAAAAGGCAGTTTAAAAAAAAGGCTTAAAATTAACAAAAGTATAGCAGAGTAAGTAACTATGAGAACAAAATTAATAAAAAGAGGCAATGGGTCTCAGTCTCAGCGTGTGCTGACCCCAAAGGACCAGCTCTGGTTTTCAGACCGAGCCCTAGTGTTGTCGGTCGCAGGAACTAGGAAAAAATTATGTTGGGTTTGGTTGGTACTGTGTACTTTAAGGAGTAGCATGGTAACAAAATAAATAAATAAAAATTAGATACAACAGAGCAATATACATATATAGTCGTAGACAAAGGAGAATGTAAAACAGTTAAATTAAATAAATCGCAACCAGTAAATGTGTGCGTGTGTGTGTGTGTGTGTGTGTGTGTCCATGTGTTTATGTATGAAAATTATGTGCATATGTGAGAATGTGTGATTATGAGAGAAATATGGAAAAGAGAAGAGAAAGAGAGGATCGTTGATGTTAAATAACTATAATATGCAATATAACAGTCTAAAATAGGACACACTGCATCGTACCTGGTGCAAACCCATACTCGTTAGTCCCGCGGCATTCCCCTGCTGTACTGCTATTGAGAGTTGAGACCTGTTGGACAAGATACTTCCCACAGCTGGGGTGATAAATACAATAAAATACAAAACTTTTGCCTTTAACAAATGCTTATAAAGATTCCGTCCTTGCTAAACTCTCGTGTTTTTGTTTACCGCCACTAGTTGGGAATTACTTACTATCCGAACTCGTATCGTAAATAACCAGTATCTTCCAGTTCTCATTATTTTTACATGACTTCTGAGAGCAGATCTTTTTGATCTTTTACTTTATTAACATCGCAATACAGAAACTAACTGATCGAACGATTTAGAACCAGTCGTATTTTTATTAAGCTGAAACGAAATACATGTTCTATAGAGCGCGAACCTCAAAGTATTCGATAAGTCTCGAATAAATTCTTTAAGTTAAAAAAATTACACATGACGGTATTATAACTAAAAAGAGATCTAAAAGGGACAGGTTATAAAACAATTGACTACACAAAATGCGGAAGACATAATATAAACAAGTGCACCAGACTGTAGGTACGTTGTACGTGACACAGAATGGAATTTTTATTTTATTTATTCAATAGGATACACAGCATTACAGCTTAAAACTAATACACCCTTTTATCCATCATCTCGCAAAACTTCAGACACTCCTGGCATACGGCCGACCATCTCCACGCAAGCAGGTCACACTCAGGCGCTGACACCAGGAGCGCATTCAGTAGGGTCAGGGCACGGACTAGCGGGGAGTTTCTGTGTGCTACAGTGCGGAATAGAAGTCTGAAAGATGTATCGACATTAGGGTGGTCCTTATTTCGTTAATTTATATTTTTTTACGGGGCACCCGCTTAATACCACTAAAAAACCAACGTAATTTTTTTCTCAGATTTTTTTAATACCTTTTAGGGGTCGCTACCGAATTTTGAAAATTTGGACCCTCCATAGAAGTGATATATTTTTCTATTTTTTTTTCGATTTTTCGTTGTGGGGCCATTAGTCAGGGTGTAAAACACCCTGACAACATGTGCAACTTAACGTAAAATAGCACCGCTGATTTATAAAAAATATTTTATTAATATTTTAAGAGTTCTTAGTATAGTAAGTATTGATTTAGAGGAGCGTCCATACTTTCCGTTCCTATAAACACAAATAAAATATATTTTAAAAATTAGCAATCTAAATATATAAAAGAAGAAACTGACTGACTGACTGACATATCAACGCACAGCCCAAACCGCTGGTCCTAGAGATTCCAAATTTAGTATGTAGGTTCCATAAAAGGTCTAGAGGTGCACTAAGAAAGGATTTTTCAAAATTCAACCCCTAAAGGGGTGAAATGGGGGTCGAAGTTTGTATGGGGAAACAAGATTAGTTGGACTATTTTATTCGAAACTTCACAGGAGTATTTCTAACGATAAATGAGTAAATATGTGTTTCAGGTTTTTTGATAAATCAACCCCTAAAAGGGGGAAAGGTGGTGACAAATTCTGAAATTCGACATGGGTATTGTTTTCATGATATACCGGGTCGCTGATAACGAAAACAACAATGAATTTAAAATCTCACGTGGAGGACGTGAAATACCATCCCCATGTTGGGGTGCGAGGGGGATGAAATGTCTAAATATTAATATGGGTGTCGTTTTTATGGTTTTTTGGGACGTTAATTACGAAAATGGCATCGGTTCTGAAATTTAATTTTGTGGACATGAAAACTTTTGAAAGATTGTGACAAATTGCAAGAAAAAACTAACTGATTGCGTGAGTGACATATCAACGCACAGCCCAAACTGCTGGTTCTAGGGATTCCAAATTTAGCATGTAGGTTCCATATAAGGTCTTAAGGTGCATTAAGAAAGGATTTTTCAAAATTCAACCCCTAAGAGGGTAAATTGGGGATCCGAAGTTTATATGGGGAAACAAGATTAGTTGGTCTATTTAATCGAAACTTCACATGAGTATTTCTAACGATAAATGAGTAAATACCTGTTTCAGATTTTTTGAGAAATCAACCCCTAAAAGCGGAAATGTGGTGAAAAATTCTGAAAATTCACATGGGTATCGTTTCTATCGTTTATCGGGTCGCTAATTACGAAAACAAAAATGATTTTAAAATCACACGTGAAGGGCGTGAAATACTATCCCCCTGTTGGGGAGCGAGGGGGATGAAATGTCTAAATATTAATATGGGTGTCGTTTTTATGATTTTTTGGGACGTTAATTACGGAAATGGCATCGATATTGAAATTTAATATTGTGGACATGAAAACTTTTGAAAGTTTGTGCCAAATTTCAAGAAATAACTGACTGACTGAGTGACTGGCATATCAACGCACAGCCCAAACAGCTGGTTCTAGAGATTCCAAATTTAGTATGTAGGTTCCATAAAAGGTCTTGAGGTACATAGGATTTTTCAAAATTCAACCCCTAAGGGCGTAAAATGCGGGTCCGAAGTTTGTATGAGGAATCAAGATTAGTTGGATTATTTTATTCGAAACTTTACAGGAGTATTTGTAACAACAAATGAGTAAACATGTGTTTCAGGTTTTTTGAGAAATCAACCCCTAAAAGGGGGAAATGTGTTGACAAATTCTGAAAATCGATATGGGTGTTGTTTTTATGGTTTAACGGGTCGCTGATTACGAAAATTACAATGATTTTAAATCCCACGTGGAGGACGTGAAATACCATCCCCTCTGTTGGGGTCCGAGGGGGTTGGAATGTCTAAATATTAATATGGGTGTCGTTTTTATGGTTTTTTGGGTCGTTAATTACGATAATGGCATTCATTTTGAAATTTAATATTGCGGACATGAAAACTTTTAAAAGTTTGTGCCAAATTGCAAGAAAAACTGACTGACTGAGTGAGTGACATATCAACGCACAGCCCAAACTGCTGGTTCGAGAGATACCAAATTTGGCATGTAGGTTCCTTATAAGGTCTAAAGGTGCATGAAGTGCCGTGAGTTCCCTATGAAGATACAACCTTTTTTGATTCAATGTATTGTAAGTGGTTTTATTAATCAGTGCCGTCCGATACGATTTCGACATAAATCGATAGTTGAGCGTCCGAGAGGACTCTTAATAGGAATCCGAGGTACCTAAACTTTGAATAAAGTAACGGCCATATTGATTTTCTTCGTTTCCGTCCCGATTTCGTTCATTATCGATATCTGAGCGTCCGAGAGGTCCCCTAATACGACTCCGAGGTAAAATTTGGATAAAGTGGCGGCCATATTGCTTTCCTTAATTTCCGTCGCGATTTCGTTCAAAATCGATATCTGAGCGTCCGAGAGGTCCCCCCTAGTACGACTCCGAGGTAAAATTTGGAAAAAGTCGCAGCCATATTGATTTTCTTTTTCTTCGTCCCGATTTCGTTCAAAATCGATTACTGAGCGTCCGAGAGGTCTCGTAATACGAATCCGAGGTAAAATTTAGAAAAAGTGGCGGCCATATTCATTTTTATCATTTCCGTCCCGATTTCGTTCAAAATCGATATCTAAGCGTCCGAGAGAATTCTTAATACGAATCCGAGATAAAATTTGGAAAAAGTGGCAGCCATATTGATTTTCTTCATTTCTAACCCCATTTCGTTCAAAGTCGATATCTGAGCGTCCGAGAGGTCTCTTAATACGAATCTGATATAAAATTTGGCACCCCACACATGCCTGCATGCAAAAAAGTTTAATGTATATGCGAGTGGGGTATCTATGGATTTGCTTTTAAAAACGTCATTTTTGATATTTTTTTCCATTTAAATAACCTGTAGATGTTTTTTAATCCTATGGCATTTATTTACGATCCTTGAGATCTTCGAGAAGACAAGTACGGTTGCCAGTTTTTGTTGCACTTTTAGCACCAGAGCACCACCCAGGGGTCACGTGTAGGGTAACGGTGGATACTCCCTACGGACGAGGTGCAACTTCGACCCCCCTTTGTCAAGTGAGTGGGCAACTTGACTGTTAGAAGTTCGCAGGCCGCCCCAAGGCCTCTAACTTGGCTAAACGATTGCTGTCGTAGACAGCAGCCGGGATCAACGGCTTAGCGTGCCTTCCAAAGCACGATAGCGCTCAGTTACTAACCACTCAAAGTGGTCACCCATCCAAGAACTGACCTGCGCCCACATTGCTTAATCTCGCATACCGCACGCGGTAGGCGGGTGCCGCCGGGCCACGAGCGCTCTTAATTCTTGATAGTCTGTGCCAAATTGCAATTCAGTCGGTCCAGTAAAAGCAACTCGGTTGTAACCGACGGACTGACAGTAAGGAGTGCGAATGGAAGTGAGGCCAAATTTTCTTTTTGGATGCTCCAATGGGAACTGGCAAAACCTACCTAATAAATTTAATTTTAGGAAAAATAAGGGTTACACGTGATATTGAATTAGCCGTTTTTCTGTACTTCAAAGGACCAGAGTTTATGACCGCTGCGCACTACACTACAGTAACACCAATATAAGAAAGTTATTTGATCTGAAGAACTATCTCTTAATGCTATCGGAAATCAATAAAAACACGCTGTATAATTTGATATTTTTTCCATGCTTTAGAACTTCATTGTACCAAAATAACAATTTAATTTATCTGCACACTCTACCACTGACAATGTCATATCATGCATTAGTTCAAAAATGACATATGAGCTCAATCCCTTTCTAAACGCGGAGTTGTAATACTTTGAGTCGTCGTTCCACAATGAAAAATCGAAAAAAAAAACATCTTGTATGGAGGGTCCAAATTTTCAAAATTCGGTAGCGATCCCTAGAATGTATTTTAAAATTCTGGAAAAAATATTACGTTGGTTTTTTTAGTCGTAGAAATTACATTATGCGGGTGCCCTATAGAAAAATATAACATTGATGAAATAAGGACCAACCTAATCGACATAAACGCTTATTAATTTATTTTCAGGATCAATCATTATCATATAATATGATAAGTTCAAAAATCGGCCAAGAGCATGTCGGGCCATGCTCAGTATAGGGTTCCGCAATTGCCCAATGTCAAAATTACTTAAAAAAATCAATAACAAGCAAAAGCGAATACTTTCGTAGCGTTTCATACGTCTTTTAATAAGAAAGAAAGACTTTTTATTATAACTCAAAAACGGCTTAGCTGATATCCGCTATAGTTTTTGTTGAATGTCTTTATTAAGCTTTACTTTCATGTTTTTTTTTTAATATTTTTGGGCCCCTAGTTCAAAAGTTAGAATGGGGACTCAATTTTTTTTTCTTTTGGAGTGAATATTTCCGATAATATTCACTTTATCCAAAAATGTTTGATGAAGACCTCTATTCATTTTGAAAGACCTATCCAACAAGAGAGGAGGAAATTAACACCCGTATCCAGAACACCTTGCGCTGCAGTGCTGCCCTGCACAGAGTATTGGCGTCCAAGCTCCTCAGCAAACGACCTAAACTTCGGATATATAAGACCGTAATCCGCCGCATCTTAATATATGAATGTGAGGCCTGGACGCTAACACTTAAGGAGGAACGCGTCCTGTTAGTAGCAGAACGTAAGGTGTTTCCAAAAATCCTGGGACCAGTGAAGAGAGATGATGGGAGTTGGAGAATCCGTAAAAATGCCGAAATAGAAGAGCTGGTGGCCGAACCAAATGTTATTGGTGAAACCAAAGCGCATCGTTTTCGCTGGCTTGGCCACCTCCAGAGAATCGACAGGTGAAGAGATCACACTTGGATCGACCGACCGGATGGCGTCCTGTCACCCCAAGTATCTTTGGAAGGATGTGGTGTATGCGGACCTGCGTGAGTTTGGAGCCAGTGGAAGCTGGCGAGAAATGACTCAGGACTCAGGACCGAGAAAAGTGGCGTGCTCTTGTCTCGGAGGCAAAGACTCATTTTGGGTCGTCGTGCCAGCCTAGTTAGTTAGTTAATTAGCATTTAATTGAAAAAAAGTTTATTTTGTATTTTTATGCATTTTATAAATTAATTAATATATTTTAAAAAATACCTTAAGTATCCATCCAAAATGCAAAAACTATTGTGAGTCATAACTTGATGCTACCTTAATATCAGCATTGACTGCCGCACTATAAACTCGTGTCAAGATCTGTTACTTGAAGGTCATAACTTTTGATGAAAATGTCTGCGAAATGGAAGAATAAATATTAATTTTGACACAAGAGGTTGCATCAGATGTTCTAAGGAAGCCACTATAATTTCTTGCTCATATTACAGACCACACACGTTTTATATGAGAGTAAAGGCCTCGGTACATACATACTAGTTTCATTACATTGCGGGTTGCCGTGGTATAATGAGTTCAATCGATCTGTCAAACCGCGGAATGTAGTGAAACTCGCATACGAGTCTCGTACGTGTGTAAATAAGGCTTAAAAAGGGTAGTAGTCCCCACACTGGTCCTGTGTAAGAATTTATTTATACAGCTACATATAGTTATTCATCATAATTGTTGCTAAAAACGAATAATATTTCAAGTTTCAAATACTTGATTATTATATTCAGTAGTCTTTCGAATTATTTGCTTATTTAAAAATCATGAGTTAGGCCAGACCGTCAAATTTGACGTTGATGCAGGTCGCCCGGCTTAATGGACAACGTGTACGCTGATCGTTATCGCGAATGGCGCAAGAATACGTGCCTGAAATTATTAACTTTATACATATACATATACGTATTTATTTACCGAATGGTGACGTGATTCCAACAAAACTTTATTAAGTTAGTTCTGTAAAAGGCTTTTAGACCAGGGTTCCTTAAATTGAGGTCCATGTAATGAACGCCAGGGGTCCATGGGAAGCATGATATATTAAAATGCATTTATATAGAATCTGGTGCCTATAAGTACAGGAGATTTGTAAGAGAGCCCACGTCTCTGAAATTTCTACGGTTTTAAAAACTCTGTGTTAGACAATAAAAAAATGTGAAACTTTCAAGCCTTCTTGCTGTGATTATTTGATACCATATGCATGTTACGAATGGTAACATGAGGAATCTACCATATCGATTGCACGTCTACTACGTACGTGCTATAAGCCAAATTAGTAGAGGTATTTCTACAAATCAGTTCCCATTAAATCAAAGCCGGCCTTAAATATATTATACAACTATGAAATGTTTTTGCCAATAATCAGATGCGTATTAGATTCATTAGAGAGGTTAATAAAATTCCCCTGAATGTTTTACTGAAAATTCCATTGAGTTATGAAGCTCTCATACCGTTTAGGACACTGTAAGAAATTGTGCTAGTTTTGTAAAGAACCTGTACTTACCTAAGTCACTCAGAAGTACAGAGTACTAAAATCTTTCGGACGGGGGAGGGCACTATCAGGTGAGGAGGGAGAAGGCGAGCAAGGTGGGGTCACTTTTATATGGTAAAAAAAATCGACCAAGAGCATGTCGGGCCATGCTCAGTGTAGGGTTCCATAATTGCCCATTGAATTTAATTAAAAAAATCAATAACAAGCAAAAGGGAATACCTTCGCAGCATTTCATACAGTCTTTTACTTTTTACGATAACTCAAAAAAGCTGTCCACTATGCATAGTTTTCGTGGGAAGTCTTTATTAAGCTTTACTTTCATGTTTTTTTTTCATATTTTTGGATCCATAGTCCAAAAGTTATAGCGGGTAGGGTAGATTTTTTTTCTTTTGGAGTGATTATTTCCGAAATTATTAACTTTATCAAAATATGTTTGATGAAGACGTGTATTCATTTTTAAAAACCTATCCAACAACACCCCACACCATAGGGTTGAAGCAGAAAAAAAACATCCACACTTTACGAGTAGGGGAGGTACCCTTAATTTTTTCCCCCTTTGTTAGATTTATTGGTTTATGTGTCCATGTTAAATTGCAGCTTTCTAGCATTAACCATCACAGAGCAAAGCCTCGAACAGACAGACAGACGGACATTACAAAACTATAACGGTTCCTAGTTGACTACGGAACCCTAAAAAGAGCACCTAGGGAGCAATTGCAGCTTACCCTTTACCGCTTACCGATCTATTATTTGACACTTCGTACGCTTTACAGCTAGGTGTCAAAAAAACATTTTCGTACATTTATGATGGATGCTTAGGTATGTTGTACACTCGAGAGTTAGCATAGGAGAGGATTATTATACTCGTAGTGTCACGTTACAGTTATTTCATTTTCTAAACCGTTTGTTAAATAATTTGGTGTAAGGTACTGCATTGCAATTTACTGAATTGCAAAAATCAATTACACTCGTGATGTTTCAACAAAATCTCAAATGACGTAAATTTATCAGCCGGAGAGCGCCATAGGGCTAAAGAAACGCTGAACCAATATTATCGAGTCATCATTGAATCAGAAATACCCCGCTGTCGGAGACCAACCTCATCCTTTGATCAAATAAACGGTTTCAATTTTCCTTCTTTACAATAGGTACTTTTTTACTGTTTGGTGATTAATTAACGATTACCGTGTTACTAAGGAAATTGAATAAGCACCTTTATTTCAAAGTAAAATCAATTTCATGTTACATTTAGAGCGGAAAATCACCACTACAAAACATGAAAATGTCGTTGTTTATTTTTAAAGCGAGTAAACGGCAGCGAAGTCATTATCAGTTGGTAACAAAAGGTGACTTCAATTATGTCTAAAGTAATAACGGGAAACTAGTTCAGTGCATGCAGCTTTTAATACCAAATCAATAAGAGCCCCAGTCGGCTTGTCCATCCGTCCAACTGTAAAAATTTAATGCGCCATAAAGCTATCGATCCACCCTCGCGGCTTTCACACATAGTTATTTTCATTGCCATGTTGACCAATAGATAGCCCTTTGTTCAACAGATCACCGATACTGGGGACATTTGCGGTGTAAGTTGCATTCCAACGGCACAGCATCAAACATATACCTCCAATTATTGTTGATACTGCTCTAAATTAAGCAAGCTTTGATAAAATTGCCAAATACGTCATCATCATCATCATTTCAGCCGAATGACGTCCACTGCTGGACATAGGCCTCCCCCAAAGACTTCCACAATGACCGGTCCTGCGCCACCCGCATCCAGCGGACACCCGCGACCCTTACCAGGTCATCAGTCCACCATGTGGGGGGCCTGCCCACGCTACGCCTTCCGGTACGTGGTCACACTCGAGAACCTTCCCGCCCCAACGGCCATCGGTTCTGCGTGCTATGTGCCCCGCCCACTGCCACTTAAGTTTAGCGATTCGATGGGCTATATTGGTCACTTTGGTTCTGCTGCGGATGGCCTCATTTCTGATGCGATCACGCAGAGAAACTCCCAGCATAGCCCTCTCCATTACTCTTTGGGTGACTTTGAGCCTTCTTATGAGGCCCATAGTAAGCGACCATATTTCAGTACCATATGTCATCACTGGCAACACACACTGGTCAAAGACTTGTCTTGAGACACTGCGGAATATTGGACGAAAAGATGATGCCAAATACGTATTTGACTTAAATTCCCGAGGAAGTGCCATAGACAAGTACCTACTTCCACAAACAGATTTACATAAAAAGTATAAGAAATACACATTTAGGTATTTATGTACAATGAAAATATATACTCGTGTAATATATATATTCAAATAATATACGAAGTGAGTGAAACGCGAAGACATGCTTTATTCGGTCATTCTCCAGAACGATGTTATAATTCTAATTAACGCGTCGCTTTTTTTCCTCTTACTTTTCAATGAGTTTTATCTCAAATATAGTATCTTTTTGATCATTAAAACTTAAATCCTTACTGGGCACATTAAATATATTGACGGTTAATTAGTTTAAAAATAATTTAAAATTTCTGTGGCGCGTGAATTAGAAAAACGACGTGTTATTTAGAATATTACACTTTTCCATGACGTGTGAATTATAAAAACGACGTTTTAATTAGAATATGTTATTTTTGCTGGATGCAAAACATACAAAACGGACCCGGAAAAATAATTAGGTATAAATAAAAATCTTTTTTAAATTAAAACAAAAACGTTAGTGAGCAATCTTTTTATTACAAAAGGCAATATGGAAATAAAATAGAATTAAAACATTTTGAAAATTCTTAATAAAACATCCATTACGACAAACATAAGTAAAAATCTCTCCAAAATCGTTTTAAAATCAACACACTACAAGATAAAAGATAGTCTTCCAATTTGGCACTAAACATAAAAACAAATATTCTTTAAGGACGCAAGAAAAAATCTGTGGACGTGTTGAGGTCCTACTTGACCTACATCATGGTAGGAATACAATTACCATATAATTCACTTAAGAAAACAAATCGACTTTTTTTTTAAATACTTACACATGATAGAACTAAAACAATCCGACAATAGAACTTTCTTATTATAATCATGAGCATTCCATGAAAACATCAAGTTTGTGTCCCTTACGAAACGCTATGGCAGCTACCCAAATAAAAAGTCTAAGTCTAGATATCTAGGCTGCTTAGAAACAACATCAATCTTAAAGCCGTAATTTAATGTAATGTAACATTTAACGGCTTTAAGATTGATGTTAGATGTAAATGTAACATTACAATGCTGATAATTAGCTTTCTAAGTATACTTCTCGGATATATTATAATAGTGTCCCTTACGAAATAGTTTCATGAAATGCTCCATAAAAACAAAATCTCAAACCAAATCAAATTATATATTTGCTCTTAGTTGGTAACAATTACTAAATAACAGTCTTCTTGGCGACTAGAGATACTTATTTAATATTCTCATAGTTAACTTTGTTTTCAACTTAAATTATATCTCAGTACCGTTAAAACATCTTATATCGAAAAGAACTTGTACATATTCTAAATCATATTAAGCAAGTTCTATTTTCACGATTAATTTTTGTCATGCTCGATTTTTGATGATGGGATCCATTAGGAATCGAGAGAACTCCTCAAATGTGAAAGGCACACAAATAGTGATTTTAGTATTTTCATGAACTAATCAAGCATTTTTATTCATAAAAGTGACATTTGATGAAGTGGAACTGCTGATGATGATCAGAACGGAACTCTTCAACGACGCGTAGTTCACGTTTGGCGATTGGTTCTCTTCGTTTTGTTTGACAAGCAAGCAAGGTTTTTTCATGATTCCATGAGGAATTGAGGGTACTTAGTCTTCTACCATTATAAACATACATTATAGCCAATTTTATTTTATTGTATATCTATCTAAGAGTGCACCATCTAAGTATAATAATCTTCAGCAGGCAAGGCTTATGTTCAGCAGTGGACGTCTTGTGGCTGAGGTGATGATGATGATGGTGATGATAATGTAACTATGCATGTAGGTCAATTCTTACGGTAAGTAATTATTATTCTGAATTTAAACTATAATATAACTATACATATGACGATATTTTTCCACAAATTCTAATTAACGCGTTGATTTTCGACGCGTTAATTAGACGCGTGAATTAGGGATTCTTGAAAAACACAAAATAACTTTTTAAAGGTACATGTAATAAATCACAGAATCTAGTATCAATTAAATATTGCGACCTTTAATGTATTCTGTAACTCTCATAGCAATAAAGTTGCTGGTTGATTTTTAAAATGTAAGCTTGTTAATTAGAAATTTCTTAAACCAAAACGCGTGAATTAGATACTTACGTGCGTAATCTGCGGCCTGGACACAACTGACATTACCATCCCGCACGGGGCTTTGGGCGCGACTGACTGCTTGACCGAAATGCGGTAGCGAGATCCGTGCCTACATTCAGACCACTGGTGTGGTCAAAAACGATCGCGACGCGTGATTTAGGATACGTTTCGAGACAAAGTAATTATAATTGAATTTTTTGTGGTTTATGACTGTATTGACTAGATTTTTTTTGTACAGTGAAAATATATATTCTTTTGTGAAATAAACTTGTTTTCATCGGGTTTTCTTTATGTATATCATCAGGAAAAATTGGAACGTAAGTAGTTTTGGTAGTGGGACGCGACGTGTTTATTAGGAGAATGGGACTTTTAGATTTTTTTTCCACCCGAAGCCTTTTAACTATCTCTTTGAAAATTCATGTACAGCTCAATACAAATACCTTCTACGATAAAAAAATATAAACCATGATAAAATCTATGATTTTATATGGTTAAAGAGTGAAGACAAGCAAAAATGTACGTCTGGAGAATGACCGTATTGTGGCTTTAGATTATGATTCGGTTTCATTAATGTTAGGTTATTATATTATTTCATAGTTGAGTTTTATTGTAATTTCATGTTAATTTCTACGTAAAGTTTATTGTTCCCTTTTTTGTATTTAGAAATGTATTTAAGTAACTATAGTTTGTTTTAGACGGCCTGTTTAGCCTAGTTGGTAGTGACTCTGCCTCCGAAGCTAGAGGTCCCGGGTTCGAATCCCGGCCAGGGCATTTATTTGTGCATTTTTGACGGATATTTGTTCTTGGGTCTTGGATGTTTTCTATGTATTTAAGTATGTATTTATCTATACGAGTATATGTATGAATGTCGTCGTCTAGTACCCATAGTACAACCTTTTCTTAGTTTGGGACTAGGTCGATTTGTGTAAGAGTGTCCCCCAATATTTATTTATTTATTATTTTGATTTTGTGTAAATATGAGTTTACGCAAATAAAATATTTATCTTTTTATTTAACGGACAAAAACAAATTAGTATGCAACGAGGGGTCCTAGTAAATTGAACTAACACTATACCTCTGTATTGATAAATTGTTTAAGTGCAGACTGGCATACCAAGGGTTCCTCATAAACGTACCAAAGCATTTTTTTGGGTTCTTCTCTGGTCACGTTTGGTTTTTGTCTTGTGTATATCATGAAACATGAAAACGAAATGAGATTGAATGAGGAGAAAAGGCAAAAAGCTAAAGTGTCCAGAGAAGACGGGATATAATTTTTATTTCGAATAAACTGAGTGAATGATAAGAGTTCAGTTCAGTAAGTACTGAATATATCGAAAAATACTGAAACCAAAAAAGTTTAGTAATAACATCAACAACGTGTTCAGAGAAATTTAAAAAAATGAAAAAATGATCAATTTTCAACATTGGAATGTTTACCATAATTAATCAAAAAAAGTTAGCAACTCAATCGGTCTAAAATAACACTAGGTCTAGAACTAGATACACTTGACCTAACCAGGCTGTGTTTAAAAAAAACCTTAGAAAAAACACTAGAAGCGATTCCATCCAAGAAACTTAGAAATGTTGATTTGCATTAATAAGTTGTGTATATATAATATCGAATTTAAAGTGCAATGACATTATCTTATTCCAATAAGATAGAATTTTATTTTCTATACTTATATTCATGACATTTATTCCCGCTCGCTTGCAATTTTTCTTTATAAAAATGCGTTGGCATTCAATATTTTCTCCATTATAAATATAATATTTTGTAAGCCGCTCATAGGTTTACGTATACTTATTATAAACTTTTCTATTACATTTTCGTTTCGATACTGAAAACATTATTTTTATGTTATGTAGACGGGACGTCTGTATCGCTGAAGGGCCTTTGACTCGATAGGATATCGGGCACGAATCTCCACTCGACCCTACCGACCCTTGCCAATAATATCACTAAAGTACGTTTAAAGGCTCTTGGTTAGAGTGTGCGGTGTTCCCACACCTAGCACGTGGTTAAAGAACGTACCTACATGTCACATTGATGGGTTCCGTCCTATAATGTTAAACAACACTTTTATGGAAGTCTAGAACAAAAATCCCGTAAAGGTTTCTTTACACTGCCGGCAAACCTTACGAGAAAGACTGACATCGGTTCGTCATGTTGCACATTCAGCGTTGGTACAGTCAGCATCAAAAGTAGCTACGCATTTGAAAAGTTTAAAAGTATTGATTACGAGGGAATAGGAGCTTTTGACAACTTCATATGTGTAGCTATTTTTAATGCTGACTGTACTCGTATGTTGAAATGACGGTCGAAATATACAGGATGTGGCCTGTAATAGCAGCAAAAAATTTAAAGGACGGTTCCTTAAAGCATCTACAGTAACCCCTTGTGTCCCAAAATTATATCTTTTTTCAATTGGGAGAAATTTCGATCTAAATTATGACCTCGAAGTAATCGATCTTGGCACCACGAAATTATAGCGCGGCAGTCAATGCCGATTTTGAGGTAGCATCTAGTTATGAATCATAATCGTTTTTGGTTTTAAAGGAGATTTTTGGGATTTTTTAATATTTTTTTATAAATGTTTAGTGTTTTTAAAATAAAAGTTTATTAATATCACTCCAGAAGAGTAGTACATTTGCGTAAAAAAAAATTCCAACAAATTTTTTTTCTTTCCAAAATAAACGATTTGGAAATAATTGCTGGTGAGATCAATAGTCTACCGTTTAATTTTTTGCTCCTATTACAGGCCACACCCTGTATATTGGTATCAGAAATTAGTCAATTGTTTGGCGTTGAGAAAAAGGAGCGTTCGTGGGCCAACGACGGCGCCCGCGTCCCGCGTGCGGTATGTGAGGTTAAGTAATGTCGGGCGGGGTCAGTCTTTGGATGGGTGACCACTTTAGTGGTTACTAACTGAGCGCTCCCGTGCTTTAGAAGGCACGTTAAGTCGTTGATCCCGGCTGTTGTGATAGCAGTTGTTAAGCCAAGTTATAGGCCTTCGGGCGGCTTGAGAACTTTTAACAGTCAAGTTGCCCACTCACTTAACAAAGCCTAATCCCAAAAAGGTCTAGTTTCCCCCTTGGGTCGGAAGGTCAGATGGCAGTCACTTCCGTAAAAACTAGTGCCTATACGCTTTCTTGGCTGCGGACCCCAGGCATCCTCCAGGATGCAACTGTTCTGGGAATAACGCTAGGACGATGCTGATGATCAGAAATTAGTAAATAACCGAGGTCATGGTACTGACCGTAAATGTATCCATACTAAAATACCAGTCCATAAATTCCTTAATATTCCAATAAATTCCTTCCATTGTTAAAGTACTAAGCTATTTGTGATGAAATATGGCACGTAGCAAGCTTAAGCCCGCGTTCGCGTTCCTACAGGCGCCAGCAGGCAAATACAATTAGGTATCTACATTTCTCGCTATTATTAATCTTATAATATACAGATACGATGACACCTGTCATTTAACTGTCATCCAAGTACAATGTATACACTATAACTAAACCAATTTCAAAATCTCGAAACATAAAAAATAAATTAATATTTTAGGACAAAAGACTGTTTCTTACATTAAATAAGCTGAAAAACGAATCCGTAAGAGACTCGCTTCGTCTTAGCGTGTCCCTCTCCCACGCATTGGCATATAGAAAAAAAAACATGTGACCGTATTTTTTTACTGAAAATCAAAAGTAAAAATATAATTGTAACATAAAGTTTCGCCAAACTGAACAAAAGTTTGCTGGCATTACGCTATATAGATACAGTTATACTGGGCAGCTGGCACCGTACATAATCTAGGAGTATGTTAAAATGATAACACCAACCAGGAGCCTGTGGCCGGCGGCGGCGGAGGAGGGAAACTTCAAAGTCGCTTAACATGCCCCGTGCAGCGCGGCTAAAGACATTATAATTATACAGGGTGTCCCAAAAAGTAGTGATATACTGAAGCTGGGAGGTAGAGGACCTAGAGGGCTATCTGAATCACCCCCATGTATGTTCCACGATTTTAAGTTTTTTCGGAGTTATGATTTTTTTTTTTCATCTATCGCCGCGTACGATGAGATTTTTATTTATGGTGACGTGAATTATTGCGGTAGATGCTTGCTTTTTTAGTGTGCTAAGCTGATAGATAGGCCAATTCAGTATGGTAACATTTACTATCGTTAGATCTTTGAAGGCATAAAAAAAATTAAATGCCAAGAAAGATAAAATTACCCAGTATGTTCACAACTTCAAGGGCCCTTAAAAAAATAAAATCACATAAAAAATAATTACCGATTGGCTTTTATAAACTTGCTCTATCTATCAGGTAGCTACCCTGAAAATTTCATTTTATTATTAATAAGGCTTCAATCAAAAAATTGTGGTAAGTGCAAAATTTTTATTTACATAATGATTAATACGAGCAAAGTAAAACCAATTACAAGGTGTTTCATTCCAATTTCAAAATGGCCCCCCTGTTGCTCAATGCAAGTGCGACATCGCCGGAAAAAGTTGTCTTTTAAACGTCTGAATGCACTTCTATTATTTTTAATGGTTTCTTCTGCTACTGTCAATTTCCGGGTTAACTCGTCCAAATTGCGGCATTCTCTCGAGTAGACGAGGTCTTTGTAATATCCCCATCGAAAAAAATCTATGGGGTTTAGGTCGGGGGAACGTGGAGGCCAGGCTATAAGGCAGGCGTCACCCCGGCCGCAACGACCAATCCATCTTTCAGGGTATCTTTGATTTAAATAGTTTCTCACGTCCAAGGCAAAATGGCATGGTGCACCATCACACTGCAGTACTATGTTTCTGCGTGTCTCCAAATCCACATCTTCTAACAGCAGGGGCAGATCGACGCGTAGAAAATTTAAAAAGTGATTGCCGCCCAAGCGGTCTGGCAGCTGAAAGGGCCCGATTAACTTACCGTTAAGTATGCCAGACCAAAGGTTAACACTTATGGTTGGAATGTCGATTCCCTTTTTAAATTCGGATTTTCAATTGCCCATGAGTGAGAATTGTGCATATTAAAAATCCCATTGCGTCTAAAGTGGGATTCATCCGTCCACAAAATTTGGTAAAAAAAAATTCGTTTTCAGCTTGTCTCCTCAGCATTTCCTGACAGAATTCAATTGGCCATTGTAATCTTCCGGTTTCAACTGTTGCACTTTTCTAATGTGAAACGGATGATATCCTACGGTCTGTAGTGTACGGTGTACCTGAGATTTAGAAAGTCCGGTACGACGTTCCGTAACTCTCACACTGGTCGACGGGTCTCTTTCTACTTCTTCAACAACTGCATCTACTACATCAGGATCCGGCATAGTGGCCATACGGCCTGATTTCGTACCCGGTATGTGACCTTCCAAATACGCATTATGTACTCTTAAGATCATGCGATAGTCAAGAAACGTTTCAGGTTGAGGCCCGCCTCTTCGTTCCACATGTTCCCGGTACAGCCTTGAAGCTTCCGCCGCATTCCCCCTAGCATAACCGTAATAGTAATGCATTTCTGCGTAATCACGTGAAGTAAACATGATCACTTACACGCAATCTCAAGTCCAGTTAAATGATGCCAACTCGTAGATTCCAGGTAATAACACTAATCCAAATCGTAATGCAAGTCAAAGTCCATATGAATAGCCAAAATGATTAGGGAAACGAACAATTAGCAGTATTAAAACACAATTTTTAAATTATTGAAAAATAACAACGATGACCAAACAACGTGAAAATTTTCTCATGCGTTAACCGTCTTTTGTTTTTTGTTCTTTTTCTATTGATGGCCAGTGCGTGATTTAGAACGAAATTTATTTAGAAAGGTTTTGCTTTGCTTGCATTAATCATTATGTAAATTAAAATTGTGCACTTACCACATTTAGATTTCATTTTTTGATTGAAGCCTTATTAATAATAAAATGAAATTTTCAGGGTAGCTACCTGATAGATAGAGCAAGTTTTTAAAAGCCAATCGGTAATTTTATTTTTTTAAGGGCCCTTGAAGTTGTGAACATACTGGGTAATATTATCTTTCTTGGCATTTAATTTTTTTTTATGCCATTCAAAGATCTAACGATAGTAAATGTTACCATACTGAATTGGCCTATCTATCAGCTTAGCACACAAAAAAAACAAGCATCTACCGCAATAATTCACGTCACCATAAATAAAAATCTCATCGTACGCGGCGATAGCTGAAAAATAAAAAAAAAATCATAACTCCGAAAATACTAAAAATCGCGGAACATACACGGGGGTGATTCAGATAGCCCTCTAGGTCCTCTACCTCCCAGCTTCAGTATATCACTACTTCTTGGGACACCCTGTATACTAGCCCACAATCTTTCAAATCCTTTACAAATCAAATTGAACTGTATGTTCTAATCACATGACTGTTTTTATGCTGATTATAAATAGATAAGCTGCAAAGCGAGTCTGAATGAGACTCACTTTGACTTAAGGTGTCGCTCTTTTACTCAATGCCATATTAAATTGTATATCAATTTTATGGTCGCGTTCACGATTCTCGAGAACTTTTTATTTGTACGTTTTATTTTGATTTTTTTTTCTCGTATGTGTATAATAGCTTAATAATATTATTTGTATTACTGATTTTGTATATCTAATTTCTGTGTTTTGTCTATCGTGGTTTCACTTGGCCCCAAAGGAAGACCAGCGCTAGCCTATGGCTAGCACATGCTGATTTAAGGCCATTTCGTGGCTGTTTTGTGTGTTGTGATGTTTTATTTTTTGTTTTGTATTTGTAATGTATTTCTATTTCTTTTTATATATAAATTCTAGGCCAAAGTAGGTCTTATACTTATAAGCAGTATTACCCATCTCTATGAGCGCGTCTTGCAGCTGATGCTGTCTGTAGGTAGATGTGATTATGTCTAAGGCAACTTCCTGACTTTGGGGGACAGGGGCGATATGCGATAGGTATTTTGTTCTTTGACGTGAGTTCTCTGATGTGAGATTTCCTCAGACGAAATACTGTCAATTTGCGCAGTAGTAAGACCCCGTTCCCACTTGTCGGATGTCGGACCCGGATTTTTATCGGGTGTTCCAGTGGCAGAACATTTTATATGAAGCTATACACACTTGCCGGACGCCTTAGGGATTGATATTGGCTACTTTATTTATGAGGAAAGGAACAGGGAGAACCACGATCACAGCTAGTATTTTATAATTGTCTGGAATGATAGAAAGGCGTCTACATACTTAATTAATTGAATTTATATATCAGCTGTGCCGTACCGCGTAGCAAACCTATCTAAAGCTAAAAACAATAGTAGGAATGTTACATACTATGAGCAAGCGCTCAGTAACAATTTAATGCTTTAAAATTCGTTATACGAGTATCTCTCTCTCTCTCTCTCTCTCTCTCTCTCTCTGGTCGACTGAGGATCGTAGTCATCACTGGGAGATTTACATACTTATACAGTGTGGGCCCTGGAAAGGCGCAAAAAATTGGTTCATTAATGAGCGTCCCAGCTACTATTTCCAAGTAGTCCATATCGAAACATTTTTTTTCCTATTTTTTTTCGTCTATGATAGCTAACGTGTATTTTTTTATACAGGAGTGATATTAATACATGAAAAAGTTAAATTAAAAAGTAAAAATACCTAAAATACGTTATATAAAACAAACAAATCAAAAACTATTATGACTCATAACTTGATACTACCTCAAAAACTGCATCGACTGGCGCGCTATAATCTCGCGGGGTCAAGATCCATTACTTGGAGGTCATAACTTTACTACGAAATTACTCCGAATTTAAAAGAAAACCGGTCAAGTGCGTGACGGGTCACGCACATAGAAGGGTTCCGTACCGATACCTCCTAATCTACATTTAAAACTACTATACAATACATTAAATAAATAATTGTTAAGAAAAAAGATACAGCAAAAAACGCCAACAACTACTCTGTTGTATGGGAGGCCCCCTTTATTATTATTATTATTTTGATTTTAGCCACAATAAAAATACATAATCTGTGCAAATTTCAACTGTTCAACTAGCTATTACGCTTCTTGAGATCTAGCTCGGCGAGTGGTAGCCATGAAAAAGGGCTAAAATATCACGTTTTTTGTATGGGAGCCCCCCTTAATTATTATTATTATTATTTTGTTTTTAGTATTTGTTGTTATAGCGGCAACAGAAATACACAATCTGTGAAAATTTCAACTGTCTAGCTAATACGGTTCTTGAGATACAGCCTGGTGACAGACGGACGGACGGACGGACAGCGAAGTCTTAGTAATAGGGTCCCGTTTTTACCCTTGGGGTACAGAACCCTAAAAAATAAATAGGACACAGGGAGCTACTGCGGATGCTCTAAGGAAGCGTCCTTTTAAATATTTGTTCCTGTTACAGGGCTCAACCTGTATATAATAATCACGTCTGTCCGTATCCCATTCGGGTTGGCAGAGATCAGAGAATGCCAGTCCTTACATACATCTTTCGCATCAATCACAATATCTTCTCATACATGCTCGTCGGCTGCGGGTACTTCTGATCTGGACTTGGTGTATATGACTTGCATCCACTGACTTTTGTTCGTCGCCTCCTTCAGATCCGATTTTCTAAATTCAAATAAATTTTATTATATTAAGAAACTTTGTAAAAACAACGTAGTCGATCGTGAACGTTTGATACCTTAATTTAAATAACCGGAGGCACGACATGAGCCGGACTGTGTAAGTCTCAGACATTATTTTATATTAAAAAGTTGTTCTGTATTTTTGGGTTTCTATTTTTTACTGATGCCGCCTGTGCTTAGTCGTCTCGATTTAACATTGCGCTATCAGAATATTTCCAAGTTTAACGCAGTGAGAAATAATTGGTTTGTTGTAGGGAAGTATTTTATTTTTATTATTATTATTTGGGCGGATAAACATTATTAAAATGCCGGGACGTATGCGTACCGAGACTGCATTCCTTAATTATTGCAATATTTCGGTATCAACAACAAATAACCACATTTTAAGGACCCTACAAGAACTGTTTACACATACAATGGGCACGCTGGGCCGCGCAGATAGTTCACTATAATATACCTAGTGGGTATAGTTGCAAGGTTATCTATCCACTAGCTTTTGCCCGCGACTTCGTCCGCATATAACTCGTTCTCGCCTTAGAATGATCTGTTTTCCCATACAAGCTTTCTCAAGCTCAGGTGGACACCAGGACCTTAGGGGTGACATGTTAGAGAAGGAAAGCCACGAATAGATCGGACTGGAGATATTTGCTTGACCAGGCTAGGGCCCACCCGCGGCTATAACGCCTCAGATGATGATAATGATACAATCTTTCACCCTTCTTTACACTCCCTTAAGAAATTATTACAGTCAATATGACTCCCTAGAAATCCTATTGATTAAGTGCTTATTTCGGAATATCAAATTTAACTATTCTAGACGAATGAATCTCGTCAAAAACATTACATGTACAATGATAAAAGTCTCGTTACGCAGTTCTGCCGTAAAACGTTGTCCCAACAGAGCGAGTTCTTCGTGTAAGCATGATGACCGAAGGCCGGAAGCAGAGCGTCAAGGCATGTGAAAATAATCACACACAGCGGGCTGAAGCTCGAGCCTCCCAACAGAGTAGATTCTTCATGTATGTAAGGTTGATGACTGAAAAGCCGAAGGAGAGTGGCAAGGCATGCGAGGCCGAAGGCCGAGCTATATCGTCGCCGAAGATCTAGTTGCGATATTAATGAGGGTAAATTATACTCCATTCGTTCGTTTTCACGTGATGCGTAGACATATAAACAGACACAAATTCTTAAAACTGTTGAAACGATTTATGTTATCGATTCTAAGTATCCCCAGCCAACTTTTTTTCGAATATCTTCCATGTACAGACTTACGACCCACTTCTAAGTATAGATCTAAGGTGCTCCAACTGACAATGCTGACGATTGGGCTACCAAGCTCAAGTGATCTCTTATATCAAACAGTTTATATCGTGCGAAGGGTCAACAATTACGAAAATAATAACGCACGACAAAATTAAATAGTCCACCGACGATAGAAAGTGTGCATTGAAACAGCTGTTTTTGTATTTAAGCATATGAATAAAAACAATGCCAAAGTATCGCAAATGCATTATGATTTACACGCAAAGTAGAACTGATTGCGAAAAGGTTGTGCTCAAAAATAGCGTCAACAATCAGAAGGAATTATGATACTTCGGTTTTGACATAATGAATCGACAACTTGATTACAATACGTCAAATTCTGCTAAATTTCTTTGCTTTAAGTTAAATTTCTTGACACGCCGTTATACTCCCAATTGTCTGAAACTTAAAGCGTACACTGGCATATGAGGATTTAAACCATCCCGTGTCATTGATCTTACTTGCATCCCCGATTTAATATCCCTTTGATGGAAGATCATCGGGACAAAAAGTACACTTATAATATATATATATAAGTGAATCCAGATTATATATTATTAGCATACAAATCATCTTAAACTGTTCAGCCGTTTTTGCGTGATTTAGTTACAAACATCCAAACATCTAAACTTTCGCATTTATAATATTAGTGGGAATATTGTATAAAGTTAGTGCACATGAAGTGAACGGCAAAAGTAACTTTGTAATTGCATGTTTAGCATATTTTTGAATCTAGTAAACGGGACTGAAATTTGGGTTTAGGGTCACAGTTACTTAATCGGATAAATCATAATAGTGTTCAAAATTTGAAGAGACCGTGATGGCTGGCGCGCAAACTGGGCAGTGCCGCGGCGCAGCGCTTGCGTTTACTTTCTTTTTGTTTCAGTTTCTATCTTAAGATTTCACACATTTTGAATGCGGATGTTTTTTCTTTGTCGTCAAGTATATGCTTACCAATTTTCAAACCTGTAACTCATGGATTATAGGAGTTCCCATACAAAATTCAACCCCTCTTTTTACCCCCTTTTAACCCAAATCTGCACAATTTTTATAGCCTAAAACCTGGTAAAGTTTTCATCGAAATCCGTAGTAAACAGACAAACATACAAAAATTCTAAAAACTGTTGGAACTTGTTCTGTTGGTATTTATTTATTGAGTAGTATCCCCAGCCAATTTTTTTTTCGAATATCTTCCATGTACAGACTTTCGACCCTCTTCAGTTTTATTATATGTATAGATGTAGCCTTTCAAAGAAAACAACAAGCGTTTATTGGATTTTTCGCTAAATTGCACCAGTAAAGATACATAGAATTGCTCTATTGAGGTTTGATACAAAATACCACTTACTTGTATGTTAGAGCATTATGTATCCACACTTTTGTATGTAAGTACTTTATTGTACACAAAACACAGTTAAAGTACAGACAATGTACAAAGCAAACTTATTCCCATAACGGATCTCTTCCAGCTAACTATTGTAGAATTTATTTTAGATGTCTATGACTTTGATGATCGCTAGCTCAACGTCAGTGGTAAAAGTGGAGCGAAATTGGAGAGATCATGTTGACCAAGTAAACCAAAAAGCCAAATTGTCCTTATCGAGGGCGATAGAATTGGCGGCTGAGTCTGTAAACGTCATAATCGCCTGACAGGTCGCCTGCCAGGAGTGCCAGGTAGCGCAGCATGCAGTCCGTTCGCGAAGACGGTCTTAGGAATAATTTCGATCGTGATCGTTAGGCGTTGAACAAGGAGAGAGGCCCTCCTTTTCGGGATAAGACCACTATCTATATTAATAATTTCGTGCAGGGTACGGTAGACCCGAACGAGACCTGTCTCAAATTGAAGAACGTATAAAAATAACGATTTCGAGTTGAACATATGTATCCGCAAAATTCGGATTGTCGCGTATTTTGCATTAAAAAGTGTTAACTTTATGACAAATGGTCGGCCATATTAAATTCGTTGGTTGACAGCGTCGGGTTGGGTACGTTCGGAAATTGTAAGCTATGTTTGCGTCCGGTGTGTTGGCCAGGTTGCTGGGCTGCGTTCTGGGTGATGGGCCATCATCGCCCATTGTGTGGATTCGGCTAGCCGCGTCTGCAGCGTTTTGTTTTTGTAGTTTTCAAGCGTTCTATACACCTATCAGCCTAGCTAGCACGATAACTTTTACCGTCACGTTATATGGGCGAAATGTATTAAAACGTCACATAAAACGTAACGGTATAATCTATCGTGCTAGCTAGACTGATTGTCACAACAACCGCCTTCAAAGCGAATGTATGGGGCCTGTTACATGGTTATTATTATCACGTGATACATTCATATCACGATAAGTATCACGTGAATATTGAAGCAGAATCCATACAAATTTGAAAACTGCGATAGTATTGATACCCCAGTATTGTGATAATATTAATCGTGTAAAGGAAACCACTTGAATGTTTGCTGAGTCTGTCCGCCATCTTAACGCTGCTTCTCTATTTTGTTGTGACAAACTACTAGGTGACTTATGGCTTTTAAACATCTAGCAAAATTCTATCCCTATCTCGCTCTATCTTATAACTTAGTGGTACTGGGGGTCTACTCTGAAATCCGAAATCTGAACTTCGTATGATGCCATCCCTTTCACTCATATAGTCTATGACAGGAGAGTGAAAGGGACGGCACCATACAAAGTTAGGATTTTGAATCTCGGAGTAGACCTCCAGCTCATGCCGTTCGCCGCGCTCGGACGTAAGAGGCGCTACCGCGAACCGAAAACGAAGTATCTGCCTCTCTCTCGCACATGTATATTCGAACGACAGAGAGTAGGCCCTCAGGCGTCAACTTCAAAACGAATAGGGTATTTTACTATATGAGAAATAAAATTCAAAATGTAAGAAAAACCGGCCAAGTGCGTCGGACTCGCGCACTGAGGGTTCCGTACAACTAAAAAACAAATGTGATTTATCAATATATTTATATTTTTGGTAAAATATACTTCATAATAAACATTATCACCTAATTTCAAGTTCATAGGTCGATGGGAAGCTAAAAAATTATATGTGTGACAGACAACACACGGAATGTTATTTTACTTTCTTTGACCGTCCGCCGCGCTCGGACTAAAGTGCTACCAACCGAAAACTAAATATATATGCCTCTCTCGCACTTGCATATTCGAGCGCGGAGAGGGAAATACTTCGTTTTCAGATCGCGGTAGGCCCTCTGGTCTGACAGCTCCTATTCCTGGATGGTGCGCGTATCGAAATGTGAAATAGCTTTGGCAAAACGGAACAAGTTGTTAAATAGCTTCCATTAATTGGAGAAAATATTACCAACTATTATTATTATCACGCGAAGCACTGAATATTGAAGCAACATCCATAGGGGCCTGTTACATGGTTATTATTATCACGCTATATACTCATATCACGATCCGTATCACTTGCAATGAATATTGAAGAAAAATACATAAAATTTTGAAAACCACGATAATATTGACACACCAGGATTGTGATAATATTAAGCGTTTAACAGACCCCATACAATTTTAAAAATCGCAATAATATTGACACATAATATCGAGTGTAAAGGGCCCCACTTAATAGAATTTGGCGGAGAATAGAGAGCTGCTACCGCGAAACAAAAACGAACGAACATCGTGTATTTCCCTCTGTGTCGCTCGATTTTGCAAGTTCGACAGAGAGGGAGATACACGAACTTCATTTGTTTTCGTTCGCGTTAGCAGCTCTGACTTCGCACCAAAAATACTGATTGGCACATCAATATTTAACAATTGCACATCTGAACTGAATTTTAATGAACGATTAGTATTTTAGCTATACAAATCAGTACTGATTACGGTGTCAAATTTTTTATGTGCCTTTAAATACTACCCTTACTAAAATGCGTAGGATTAACTTGCAAAGATACTAGCATTTCCCCGTGACGTCGTCAGCGTAATCTTTTACTCCCTATTTCATATGTTAATCCAGACTACATTTGTGTACGAAGTTTCATCATAATCCGTTGTTGTAATGTTTTTATTTTATACATTTTTGTACACTATTTCTTTCGTCGTTTGCATAACAGTCACGAATAAATGTTTACTTTATTTATTTCACCCGAGCGAAGCCGGGCTTTCATCTAGTAGAACTAATAGTTTCGATAATTATATAGAATTTCTTATCAAGTAAATTTTGGAAATTTTGAAATTTGAAAAAAAAAGGCTAGGTCTATAGCTCACAGAGCCACTATTAGTAGTATGAACTATTTAACTGTTATATAATATGATGTAAATAAAGCTGCTTGTGCAATTTTAATTTCAAACCAGATAAAATTAATAGTTGTTTTTATCTTACGTCATCTTGGCTAACAAGTTAGCTGCCCGATGGCAAGATGGCATTCCATTTGAGGATAATCCGTGACATCCGTGTCAATATCAAGAAACAAAGTCAGTCGGATCTGCCAACCGCATTATTTGTTGTATTTGAACACTACCACCACAAATAAGGGGGTGCAGTTAATACACAGTTGAATGGTCAGACTAGTCGGTCTAACATTTGTTATGCGCGCGTATACTCATACAACAACTAAGTACAATTCAAGAGTTTTTACAAAACTAAGAATCTAAGAGAAAGCAATGATTTCGTATAGAAAGTTTCCACCAAAAGGCATTCTACATATGGACATTAAACGACAATACCTACGCTTTATTAGGTTTTCTCAAACATGCGCCTAAATGTATGCATTAATGTTACGAAAAGAGGACATGAAGTTACCTGTTTATGGCCGGCGGCCAAGAAGTAATGTATGGAGAACGTATGAAACTAACATTATTGTCCGCTGCTCTAACTTTTTAAATTTGCTTACTAAAATCAACTGATAAAGGAAATATTACATAGAGCCAACCGCCACGATTTTGTATATATATTTTTAATTTGTTATGTAAATTGGTATTTTTTTAGGTTTTTCCGGTTTTATTATCGTTCTTGTATTTTTTTATTTTGTTGTTTTTTTTCGAATTTTTCGAGTATTTTTGTATTTTCTTGTTTTTTTTGAGTTATTTTGTAGCGTTTTTTGATATTTTTGGACTTTTTAAAAGTTTTTTCTTATTTTTTTTGTACTTTTCGATTTTTTTTTGTTTTACCCATTTTTTTGGTATTTATTTTAGTTTTTACGTGTTTATTGGTATTTTTTAGTTCTTTCGTTTTTTTTAAATGCTGCTTGTATTTTGTAGCATTTTCGTGTTTTTATTTAATTTCGGTTATTTGTCGTGATGCTTTGCTATTTTTGGACGTTTAGTATTTTTTAGTTTTTTTTTTATTGTTTTTTTTCTAACATGTTTGAGAAAAGTGCTATACAATCCTCGGCCGGAACATTTATCCGGCCTCGTCTACGACTCGGCCGTTTATCCCAAACTCGTCCAGCAATCCCTTACTTCACGGCCTCTGCAGTAATGTACTATTATTAAAGTTGTTAAGGGCTTTTTGAAGTTTTTCGTTCTTGATAGGGAAAAAAAGTGTTTTTATTCTTGATTATGACCAACTTTTGCTAAGAGACCAACCTTATCCGTTCGATAAACAAATCTGCTGTTTCAAACTAGGAAAGATTTTCTATGCTTCCACCAAAATACTCGTCAGTTGTCTTTTTTTGTGACAGAACAGGAGAAGTTTCTATGGTAAAAGTTGTTAAGAATAGATATTTTTTTAACTTTTTTTCTCGACTTGTCATCTATTTATGACGCGGCAAGATTGAGCAGCTACCATTCTATGCGTACCTGCAGAAGTTTCTGCTGAGGCTGTATCCATCGGACGGATATAAATCAGTTCGAACACGATTGAGTATATCCAATTTCATTACCTCAAAATTTATTTGAGATTGAAACAATGAACTCTGTTTAGTATTTATATTGCGGAATTAAATTGTTCAAGACACAATTGACTGAAAATCTTTTGTGTAAAGCTCGGAAGTTTCGAACTCTGTTAATTTTGAGTATATAGTGTATTTATTTATTGAATTGATAACCTTTCAGCCAAGAGCAAAGTTTAGCGATACTTTGCAGATTACTCAATGAAGTTCACTAGCACATGCCTTAGGTGAGCATTTGCTTAGAAAGATTAAGAAAGTTTAAATTCCTAACTACTAAGTAATATAAGAATTGTAATTTTTTCTTGTACTCTCATAAATTCTATGACAGGAGGCTTGTACTCAGTGTAGTGGGACGTATAATGATGATGATGTTATATAAATTTAAAGAATACTATGTACTCTGATATATACCAACTCTGATATAGGTCAGCCAAGAAAATGGTCAACCATTTTTGAACCAAACATTCAAATAAATAGAGTCGTAAAGTAGTTGACTGTACCAAAAGAATAGTACAACTGAGGTCTAAAATACGCCATATTACCACGAGATGGTTATTTTCCGAACGAAATGAGGAAATATATTAAAGGAGTATTATGGCTTTTAGATATAAATATACAATCTACTTTGCATTTTGATTGCGAGGATATAAATGAACAAAGGTTATCCTCCCTTAATCAGAAATGAATACCACAGCGAACATATGTTTAATTTGGTGGCAATGGTGCCATATTATTTAATAAAATTTAGACACCGCTTTGAGTAACCGCGGATAAACGCCACTAACAGCTTGGTACACTCCAAAGCGTTGCTCAAATGATTTAATATATTTTTAAATTATTAAAAATATTTAGGGACTAAAAAGATTGAAGTTTTGAGAAATGAATTGGTTGATTTTAGTGGAGCTGTATTCTGATTGCTTGATATCAAATACCAAATAGAGTATTTAGATTTCTCTAATTAAAATGTTTGTAAATCATAAAAAATGTAGGTTTTCCCTAGTGGCTAAATGTACTAATTTAGCAGCGCTCGATAAGCCTAATATGCATAATACACTTTTCGAGCATGAGAAGTGAAAAATATTTTGTCGACGTCCTGAAGACACTCGTATAATGAGCACGGTGTAATGACCGACAGACAGAACATAATTTTTAAATAGAAAGAAATATAATTTATAAATATCGCTGATGTCGCGTTCACGGTGACGCTATGAAAACTTGTGCCCTGACGCACTTACAACTGACTCTGACACTGTTAATACCTCACATGAAGTTATGAGTAGAACCTGTTAGAGAGTGCGTGTTCATTTCAACAAATATTGGTTTAATTATTATGCCTACCTATACATAGCTATAACTATCCAGTGCACTTAAGCAAACTATCCAACAATGAACCAATCAGCCTACTATTAGCATAAATAATCGAGTCCTTCCAGCTTATTAGTGGATTTAACCCAATCCTACGCATCATAGCATTGTCTGGTTGAATCCTGAAGCAGCCCCGGTTCCGCTTGCCTAAAACCTATGTAGATAAGGATAGGATATATAACTGACAACGTGCGGTTCAAAACCTACTGTTTTGTCGGCAGTAACGTTAAAATAGGTACATACGTCGTACGACGTACTTAGTTGCATCCAAAGCAATTTTCCTTGAAGGTTTTCATTAACATAATTTCTTATATTTTTGATCACTTTTTAACTTTGTGAGGCAGACGTGACTACGACGCTCGAACCAAATTAGAAGCAAATATCTCGTAATAATAAAAATACAGGCTTATAAGTCCTGTGCTCGCGTTTCTTGAAGAAGGAGTTCATCATGTAGAGTCCCTCCTTCTCCAAGAAACCAGCCAGTAGTTGGCCCCTGTGGTTCCGACTTCCAACTCCAAATTGCCCCACTCTCGGCTCTTCGCCGTCTCTCTTGCCCAGTTTCGCGTTGAAATCCCCCATAACAACGGTGAAGTAGGTTTTGGAACTATGCATGACCTTTGATATATCCTCATACGTAGCCTCCACCTCGTCGTCGGAGTGTGCCGAGGTCGGCGCGTACACCTGTATGACCGTCAACGAGTACCTCTCGGATACTCTGAGTATAAGGTACGCCACCCTAGCCGACACACTCTCGATCTTCACCACGTTGTTCACGAGGGATTTGTGGACGATAAACCCGACACCTCCCTGGGACTGTTGGTCGCCCTCCCGGAAATAGAGCAAGTTGCCGGACTTCAGGGTTATCGTGTCCTCCCCCTCTCTTCGGACTTCAGATAACCCTACGATATCCCAACGCAACCTGCTCAATCCTTCCTCCAGTTCCGCTATCTTTTCGTCGGTCCGCAGTGTTCGTGTGTTGTATGTTGCCAGGGCCAGAAGTCGTCGGTGGTGGTAGCCGGATCTTAACCGGGGATTCTTCGCACCCCTGACCCCGCTAGTACCCTGGCCGCTACCAGAACCAGGGTACCGGGGGTCGCCGGAACCTCGGGGCCGTGGCCTGTTTGTGTATGTCATGAGGGGTAATTGCCATAATCGCCACGCTTGGCATGCGGGTTGGCGATCGCAGTATCTCCACCGCACTCCAAGGATGCTGCTGCCCATCCTCCGGTGGTCTTGGTCGTAGTTTTAGGACATACCCGGGTCCAATGATGGGTTTCAATGATGTCTCTGTGATCAATGCGGTTAAAACCGGAAGTGATCATCGTTTGGTAAGAGGCACATTGAATATATGCGTCAAGCTAGAGCGCTCTCGACTGATGAAATCCACGCTCCGTCCAGCAGCAGTCCAAATCCAAAACCCCGAGAGCTTTCAGCTGGAACTCCAAAACCGTTTCGATTGTCTAGGCGGCGATGTGGACGAATTCAACGACGGGTTTGTGGAAGCTGTCCATAGCATTGGGTTTAAGTTCTTTAAGGCCCAACGAACTCAAAGAGCCAAAAGGCTCTCTATCTCCACTCAGAGGCTCATCGAGGAAAGGAATGAGATGATTCTGCAGTCTTCAGCCGATGCGAAATTATACAGGCAGCTCAATAAACAGATCTCTAAGTCCCTTACCCGCGATCTGCGCCAATTCAATACAAATCGGATTGAAGAGGCCATCGAGCAGAATAAGGGCTCTAAAGTTTTCTCAAGAGATCTGTCTATTGGGGAGAGCCAGCTCGCCAGGTTAAAAACTGAGGATGGTAGAATCGTTTCGTCCAAACCTGAGCTTCTGAGTGAGATAGAGTGCTTTTATGGACAGCTATACACGTCAACTAGCAGACCCGAAGTTGGTCTGGCGGAAGACCCTAGAGATTAACCCGGCACTATACCGAAGATATCCCGGACATCAGCCTGTACGAGATTAGAATGGCTCTTAAGCAGCTGAAGAACAACAGGGCACCCGGTGAAGACGGAATTACAGCTGAACTCTTGAAGGCGGGTGGAAAACCGGTCCTTAGGGCCCTTCAGAAGTTGTTCGACTCCGTCTTACTGGAAGGGAAAACTCCAAAGGCATGGAACAGAGGTGTGGTGGTGCTGTTCTTCAAAAAGGGTGACAACTCCTTACTGAAGAACTACCGACCCATCTCACTTCTGAGCCATGTCTATAAGCTGTTTTCAAGAGTCATTACGAACCGTCTCGCACGCAGGCTAGATAACTTCCAGCCTCCCGAACAAGCCGGTTTCCGAAGAGGCTTTAGCACCGTAGACCACATCCATACGCTCCGTCAGGTTATACAGAAGACTGAGGAGTATAACCTGCCCCTCTGTTTAGCGTTCGTGGACTACGAGAAAGCCTTCGATTCGATCGAAACCTGGGCTGTACTACAATCTCTCCAGCGGAGCCAAGTGGACTACCGGTATATCGAAGTGCTGAAAAGTTTGTACAAGAACGCCACTATGTCAGTCCGACTCCAGGACCAGAACTCAAAGCCTATTCCGTTGCAGCGGGGAGTCAGGCAAGGAAATGTTATTTCTCCTAAACTGTTCTCCGCTGCACTGGAGGATGTTTTCAAGACTCTGGACTGGAGAAGGCTAGGCATCAACATAAACGGCGACTACCTCACTCACCTTCGGTTTGCTGACGATATAGTAGTCTTGGCTGAGACCATGGAGGATTTAAGTACAATGCTCAATGACCTCAGTAAAGCCTCCGAGCGAGTTGGTCTAAGGATGAACATGGACAAGACGAAGATCATGTCAAATGTCCATGTCGCACCAACTCCCTTAACAATCGGACACTTTACGCTCGAAGTTGTAGACGATTACGTATACCTAGGACAGACTGTCCAGTTAGGTAGGTCCAACTTCGAGAAAAAGGTTAATCGTCGAATCCGACTCGGCTGGGCAGTGTTCGGGAAGCTACGGCACATCTTTTCGTCCAATATTCCGCAGTGTCTCAAGACAAAAGTCTTTGACAAGTGTGTGTTGCCAGTGATGACATATGGCACTGAAACGCGGTCGCTTACTATGGGCCTCATAAGAAGGCTCAAAGTCACCCAAAGGGCAATGGAGAGAGCTATGGTGGGAGTTTCTCTGCGTGATCGCATCAGGAATGAGGCCATCCGCAGCAGAACCAAAGTGACCGATATAGCCCTCCGAATCGCTAAACTTAAGTGGCAGTGGGCGGGGCACATAGCACGTAGAACCGATGGCCGTTGGGGCGGAAAGGTTCTCGAGTGGCGACCACGTACCGGAAGGCGTAGCGTGGGCAGGCCCCCCACACGGTGGACTGATGACCTGGTGAAGGTCGCGGGTGTCCGCTGGATGCGGGTGGCGCAGGACCGGTCATTGTGGAAGTCTTTGGGGGAGGCCTATGTCCAGCAGTGGACGTCTTTCGGCTGACATGATGAGGCTTATAAGCCTTAAGCTATTATCAATGTTGTCATGGTTAAAATGTAAATACAAATTAATAGCTTTAGGTATCACATGTCTATGTTAAAATATAAAGAAACAGGTCAATCACGTCCTGAAGGTCGAATCGTTCGACATGTTTCAGACCGGTTCACGATCTACGGCAGCGCTAGTGCTAAGCGAACCGCCGCCGTGATAAGTACTCATAATTAAAGGCCGCGTACCGATCTGAAACATATCAAGCGACATTCGACCATCATGGCGTGAGTGACCATGGTGATTTTAATATTTCTGAGACTCACGGGAGTTTCCTATAAAAAATTGCTTTTTATATTATTGCTTTGCTAAACTTTATAGTTACGAATATGTAGTGTCCATGACTCACGGAAAGAATCAGGGAATAGCGGAAGAAAATCGTGTGACACACGCGCATCAGCATTATGCATACTGAAAAAAATACTGTGAGGTTTAATAGTTTGTACCACATACCCCGGTGGAAAATGAAAACTAACTGTTATGGTGACGAGTTAGGTCTACCTTGTGTGTTCATAAATTTTGAGACGGCTAAATACTCGATCATTTCTCAATTATTTAATTTATTTTTATATATACCTATAAATATATTGTTAATTTTACTTGACAATAGTTTCATTAATAAGTAAACATAGGTATTATTTAAACTGCGTTCCAATATTTTATGCTATTTGCCATTTACTGCGTCGGCTACACCTAGATAACGACCCCGCGAGACACGAAAGTTTTCATCAGGGATTCCCTTGCTTCTTTTCCAGTGGCTCATTTGTGAGTAACTATTTTTGAGTAGTATTTACGGCAGGTTTTTAGTTCTAAATTGTGTGTTCAAAAAAGGTAATTTTGTGTAATCAGGAGTATTTAGGGCCAGGCTCGAAGAAAGTTACTTATATTGACTGTTAAAAGACAGTTCTAGCAGTTTTCGTATGAAAATTTAATTTTGTTACGGTTTTGTCTAAAACTTTGCCAAAAAACCAATTACTTTGATGAAAAACGTGTCAAATAAACTTTAACAAGTGATTCCAATAGTCCATCTAGTAAATGGATAATTTTAAGGCATAGTTTGAGCATCTAGTATTCAAAATTGAAAGAAAAGGCTACCTCATACGTAATAATCGACCGTATCGTGAACATCATTGGGTGATAAGGTTGCAGTACTGTCTGTACAGTAGTTGGAACATCTATCGACATTTTGGTGTACAATTTGTCATTCCGCTGCCTTAACTTTCTTTCTACCATAGACATTAACTTATCAGTGAAAATCGCGTTTTTCGTTTCGTGCCGGCACCTAAGAGAAACCACCGCTTATTAAGGCTGAAATCAAAAATATTGAAAGCCGATTTAAATAAACTCTATTTACTTTTATTAGCTACAGTACAGTGATTCAATGAAAATAATAACCTTGACAGAAATATTTCCTGTAATTGATTTATCCAAAAGAATATTCGTCTCAAAACTTACGAACACACGAGGTAGTCATCACTCGTAATAAATAAGTCAGGGTAACGGAAGGCCCAACTGCTAATAATACCAGTAAGCTGCTTTAATACCAGGCACTTATGTTTGTCCATATAAAATGTATTGCACTTACAACAAATTGTAAACTTGTTTGGCGTCATAATTTGAAGGCCTAGCCCGCATCGTTCCAAATAAACCGTGCAATGAAAGAATTACTTGGGTAGTGAATGAATTACTTGGGTAGTGAATGAGTTACTTGAGTTTCGGGAGGCATGCACAGCAACACAATATTGTGGTAACCTGAAAAGAGATCGCTGCGTCTCCGCAAGCCGCCGCTATTTGTTTTTGGTACAAGTCGGCAGTGTTTATAAGATTCCACGAATCGTCCCTACTCGCTTCCCGGAAAATGCAGGCTACTGAAACAATGTGGAGTGGCATGTTTTCAGAATTTCAACTCACTTTTTGTGTCTGATGTTAGACACGAACACGAGAATACGTACCTATTGATCAATTCACAAGAGCTCGCACGAATGAATTGAATGAGTGGATAATAATGTATATGCGTCTTAATGATTAAATACAGGATGATTCAATAAGTGATAATCGTGTTTATAGACAATCTCAAACCGCCCAAATGAATTAAAAAAAAATAGAAAGACATTCAATCATGGTATAAATCCAGATATAACGTTGTATATATGCTCCGTAACATTAAATCCGCAGTCAGTAATCAAATCCAGGAGCGTTTGTGGCCCAGCGGCGCCCGCGTACCGCGTTCGGTATGCGAGGTTAAGCAATGTGGGCATAGGTCAGTTCTTGGATGGTGTACGAGGTGGTGTGCTTAGACGATATATAATAAAAGACTTGGTGTTACGACACGTAGTAATATATTGTACAAGACAGACAGAATGACAAATGTATCAAAGACAATAGTTAATAGACAATAATAGACACGCTACTATAACATGCGTTATGCAAATGTGACAAGACTCTACTAGATTTTTAATATCTGTTGACATGAAAGGCCAAAACACGTTTCCTCTCGCAAAAGACTTTGACCGCTCGACACCCAAATGACCACTGTGTATGATTTTAAGTACATCTGACCTGATTTGTTTCGGAATGACTATACTGCTGCTTCTGAACAAGAGACCTTCTTCTGTATGTAAATCATGCCTATACTGCCAATATTCTTGAGCTTGTGGACAGACTTGAGTTTTAGCATGCGGCCAGCCTTGGCGACAATATTTTATTAAAACTTGCATGGCTGGATCTGACTTTGTAGCATCTTTTAGCCACTGAAGGCGCTCAGACGACACAGGCAATAATTTCATCAATAAGTTGACATGCACGACAATGTCATTATCGAGTTCGTCCTCACCTCATTAGTGAGTATTATATTCTTTGGTCCTCGCTTGTTTCTGACAGCGCGGCTCTAGACAGAGTATCGGCTATGAACATGAGTGAACCTTTTTTGTAAATCACATTTAGGCTATAAAGTTGAATTCTTAGCATCATTCTCTGAAGACGAGTAGGGACCTCTGCAAGGGGTTTCTTGAACAGAGTTATTAATGTAGAATGATCAGTCTCGACAGTAATAGTTTGTCCGTATATGAACTGATGAAATTTGACACATGCATTAGATGCAAAGACTATAGCATATAGCTCTTTTTCAATCTGAGCCATCTTTTGCTGTGATTCAGTTAAAGTTTTAGACGCATAGTAGACTGGGTGATCGTTTTGCAACATTACACCACCGACTTCTGTACTGCTAGAATCTACTGACACGACAATAGGAGTTTTTACATCAAAGTGTGCTAAGACAGGTGCATGACAAATAATGCTCTTTATACTACTGAAAATACGCTCGTAGTTTTCATTCCATATGAAAACAGAGTTCTTTTTTAACAAATCTCTGAGCGGTGCAACCTCATTAGCCAAATTATTTATGAATGGACCTAAATAATTGACCATGCCAAGAAATCTTTGCAGATCCTTAGCACATGTAGGCGATGGCATTTCAGAGACTGTCCTGACCTTGTCACTGTCAATAGTGACTCCTTGACCAGAGAAGACGTGACCCAAATATTTCACTCGAGTGACTCCAATTGAACATTTAGCACGATTGAATTTGACATTAAGCTTCAAAGCTTTTTCGAAGACCATTTTTAGACGTTCATTGTGCTCTTTCAACGTTGAACCAGAAACTAGTATATCGTCACTATAGACCATTACACCGGGTATATCACCAAAGCTTTCGGTCATAACTCGGTGGAAGTACTCAGGAGCACAACTGACTCCAAACGGAAGCCGTTTAAATGTGTATCTTCCAAATGGCGTATTGAATGTCGTGAGATATGAGCTCTCTTTATTCAGACGACACATCCAAAATCCACTGGTCTCTCTAAGGTTGAAAAGTAATTAGCACCGATCATTTTAGACCGTACTAAGTCTACTGTGGGAATTGGGTACTGACTACGACATATGGCTTGATTCAAGTTCCTGGGGTCAAGACACACCCTTAACTGACCATTTTTCTTTTCTACGACAACTAACCCATTCAGTTGGCTCGGTGACCTTCGTGATGACATCCATCTGCTCCATCCTGTCCAGTTCCTTTTGCAGCCTTGAATACAGTGCAAATGGTACCTTTCTTGGAGCGTCGACCTCCGGCGGTACGTCACGGTTGACTTTTATGTTGCATTCCCCCGGCAAGCAACCCAAACCATTAAACACGTTATCATATTTGGTAATCATAGCTTTCAAATTACTATCTGACTGTGCCTGTGACATTTGACTTTGTGACTGTGACACTTTTAATGACTCGACTGAAAGTAACTTTTGATTGACTTTTGACTTTGACTGACATTATAAAGGCTCAGGCAAAGATACATGACTCGGCTCATTGACTGACATATTTGTTGACTTACTTGATTGCGACTGACATGGTTGTTCGATACTGAACACCCTTTTGACCAAGCCCAATTCTGTACATGTATCTTTTCCCAAGACTGTCGGTGATGAGACATCCGCGACTATAAATGATATCGGTTTCATGACACAAGAACTATTGATAGACAGATTCAATATTTGCTCACCGATGACTTCAATATAATTACCACTATATGACTTAATTTTCGTTTGACATCCGACCAATTTATTTTGTACACCAAGACTTTTGTAGACATTCCAGGACATGACATTCGCGTCGCTGCCGGTATCTAATATACAATTGACATTGACTCCGTTGACACAAACATTCAATGACCAATCCGACTTCGACTGACTGGATGTAATGTGACCTATAAATAAATTACTCGATGATGCTGACTCTTGTTCCGATGTAATGACTTCTGCTTCGACATAATTTATCCGCAACATCTTGCATAGCTTCTGGTAGTGACCCATCTTGTGACATTTGTGACATCTTGCGTTCTCTGCCGGACACTTCTGACGATGAACTTGACCACACCTTCCGCATCTTGTAGTATGGACGCCTGACGACTGACGATGGTTGATTGGCTTCGATGACTGAGACCTGTGCGCTGACTGAGACCTTTGCGCCGACTGGGACCGCGACTGATTCACATACATGACGTCCGTGGCTTGCTCTCTTTGCATTAACTCGCTTTGGTTTCTCGCAATTACTGCTCCCTTCGCCAGCTCCAATGCCTGCTCGAGTTTGAGCTCGTCTTGCATGAGCAGCCGGTCACGTATGAAATTGTATTTCTGGTGCATGTTGCATATGAATATTGATTTAATAAGTCGGTCTTGGAGTGCATCGAAATCACAAGGCTGACTTTTAGCTCTGAGACTGGTCACAAACTCTTCTAGAGTTTCCTGCTCTTTTTGTTTGTATGTGAAAAACACATGACAGGCATATGTAACGTTTGCTTTTGGGACGAAATAATTATTATACAATTGCAATAACTCATCGTGCGTAATTTTTTCCTCATCTCTTTGAAAGGAATTAAAGATCTCTATTCCACGCTCGCCAATGAGATGTAATAGAAGTGTTACCTTTCTCGCATCGGATTCCTCATCTAGTGATGATGCACGTAGATATAGTTTGAAAGATTGAAAAAATCTCTTCCAATTGTCCGCCATATTGCCTACCGTACTCATGGGAGCGTACCCCATGCCCATTGCGGGTTTTATTTGCGCGACTTGACTGACACCTTGATGTACCATGACGACTGTTTTTTATTCGCAGCACCACTTCATGACTTCTGACACCATGTACGAGGTGGTGTGCTTAGACGATATATAATAAAATACTTGGTGTTACGACACGTAGTAATATATTGTATAAGACAGACAGAATGACAAATGTACCAAAGACAATAGTTAATAGACAATAATAGACACGCTACTATAACAGATGGGTGACCGCTTTGAGTGGTTACCTACTGAGCGCTCCCGTGCTTTGGAAGGCACGCTAAGCCGTTGATCCCGGCTGCTGTCTACGACAGCAGTCGTTAAGCCAAGTTAGAGGCCTTCGGGCGGCTTGAAAACTTCTAACAGTCAAGTTGCCCACTCACTTGACAAAGGGGGGTCGAAGTTGCACCACGTCCGTAGGGAGTACCCACCGTTACCCTACACGTGACCCCTGGTGCCCCCTGGTGGTGCTAAAAGTGCAACAAAAACTGGCAATCGTACTTGTCTTCTCGAAGATCTCACGGTTCGTAAATAAATGCCATACGATTAAATAATAAGTAATCAAATCCGAAGTCACAATACGCAGTAAATTATACAGAACTACAAAATAAAGCAAAATTTTTTTGTCATATAAATAAATCTGTCGGAGTCCTATACCTACATATTAGTCCCGGAGCCAGGAACAAATATCGTCATTATTTCCTCTCGGGCGATTACTTGTAATTTACTGCGTTTCAAGCTTTAAGCATATAAAGCTTGAAACGCAGTAAATTAGTTTTACTGTAAACAATCTAGTGCCAGACTTGGCCACTTTTCTGATAATCTTCGGAACTTGGCACCGTTTTAGACCTCAATTCTTTTGTCGGTGAAGACGACAACCTCGCATCTCATATTGTAGTTGGCTGCCATTTTCACATTTATGTTTTTGATGGGATCATTTTAACCATTACCATTTATAGGTAGCCATTTGAATGCTCTGTACCTACTATTGTACTAACTATTAAGAATGCTAAAAGTCCTTTTCAATAAGACTACGTACCCTAAGTACGTAAATAGAACACCTCCCTTAAACACTCGTTATAGTCTCAATAAATTGGAAGATGTATCTACGCAGATACTTACTGATATATACCTATTCATCATTAACTGAGTAAATCTTTGCATTACAACTTTTATAATCGATATAATCGAAATTTCTTTGATCATATGTTCCACCCCAACGCTTTGATATGTTACATTCTGAGCGATAATAAAAAGGAGATTGCCAAAGGTAAATCCTTAACGCTGCACAACATTTATTTCAGACGAATGACATTGAAGCTTGCTAAAAATATCACTCGTTTGTAGATTTACCATTTTATACGGTTGCAAGAGTTGTAAACGACTAAATAAATGAAATATAAGTAGGCGTCGCCAACTCAATTGACCACGGTTTGTTGTTTACTATCACTTTCTGCAATTTAAACATACTAAATAATATAATTGTGTTGAATTAATAATATTAGATATTAATGATTTATTATTTTCTTTTGACATTATATTATTAGATATTAATGACTTATTATTTTCTTTATACATTTTGATTTTATTCCAGGAACTGTCTTGTCTTCTATTTTTATTCATTTTTTTATTAGTTATATTATTTCTTGACGATTGTATTGTGAATTTTACTACATTTTTTTTTACTTTGACATGTCTACAGCAAATCAATATTTATTTTAAAGAATACTAATAGCATCAATAAATTACTAATATAATAACATGTTATAACATAACTGACGATTCGAAAGTGTTTGTTGCTATTTGAATAAAGAATATTTTGACTTGACTTGACTGTCTCAGTCTCAAAATAACTATTATGTATTATTCCCTAGTAACTTCATTTAAGGAAACTATGTAGGCAATGGTTTTTACTATGTACTTAGATTAAATCGCTCGATTGAATACGTAACAGAAAACCTCAATTTAATCGTCAATTTGCTACGTAGACTTAATCCTAATCTGTGGTTAAAAATAACTATTAAATACTCTAATCGTTGATTATACTCTACTTTCTTGTTTTTTTTTATTGCATATACTTTATTTTATATTTTTGACAGTAAGTAATTTAAGATTTGAAGCTAACATGGTCATTAATCTTAGAATTACTGTTCAACCAAAACTACTTCCTTGTTACTGTTGTAACCAAGAAGAGGGTAGATCGCTGTGGAGTGTGGGTAGACCACAAATAAAACTCGCAGCACGTCAGTTAATCCTTGAAAATGGTGCTCGCAACAGCGCCGTAATATCGGAAACTCAACAATAATAACACAATAATAAATACCCCGATTTGAACAGTAATTCTACGTAAGAGTAAGTAATTTTCATTTATAACATAAGTAAATAATGTGTAGTAAGTAAGATATCAATCACTTTGAAAATTCGCAGTAGCCCTCGAGTCAATTGCTCGATATTGAATCATGTTAGGCTAAGTGGGCTTAAAATACTATTAAGTTACGATGGCTAAAAGGATCCTTCGGGCCTTTATCGGCGCTGATTGACGAACTCGGGTGCCCCATTGCACAAATTGGGTATTTAAGAAGATCTTATTAAAGTGAATCAGATACCGATTGAATGCACTAATGAATAATAAAGATACTAATTTAAATTACTTCCACGGAAGAAGAATAATAACGCCATTACACCATTCTGGGTCCATTGTACCTTTATGTACATGGTTGCAATAAATGCTTATTATTATGAAGGAAGATAGTACAGTATACGTACATAGTATTGGATATACATATACATAGTATTGTTTATATCCTTGCGGTCTTTGTACCTTTTGGTTCTTTTTTTTACCTACTTCTTAGTTGCACCCCACAATTTCTCTGCTTTGCCATGCCATTAAGTCCGCCTTTTGTACTATAAGTTTTTCTTTTGTGCAATAAAAGGTAAATAAATAAATACACAGATTTTATAATACTAGTACATACAATAACATTAAGTAGACCCAAACAACAACCCATCTTATCTCCAAAAATCGACCTCTTCCAGACAACCTTAAGGTAGCGAAAATCAAATTTAATCATAAAGATTTACAAGGTGATTATATCATATTTGATTTATCTGTGAACTTTACTTCATCCTCGTGTTTTTTCTCCATCTCTCGGAAACTACTCTATGGATTAAATTTACTATTCAGCATGCTACAAGGGGGAAAATCAATCAAGCTAGGTGTCATCTTCGGGCAAAGTCGTATCCACCACCACCATATCAGCCGTAGGACATCCGCTGCTGGACATTGGCCTCCCCCAATTTTATGGGGGGGTAAATGCCATAATCGCCACGCTTGGCATGCGGGTTGGCGATCGCAATATAAATCTCCACCGCACTCCAGGGATGCTGCTACCCATCCCCCGGTGGTCTTGGTCGTAATTTTAGGACATAACTAGGTCCCCAAAGTCGTATATTCCGGGAAAATTCCAGCAAAACTTGGTCGCCCAGGTACATTCAGTTAATATGAGCCGTCTTTACAGTCGTTGAAGATTTCTGATTTTGAGTCTTATATATTTGCGCATAGCACGTAGAACCGATGGCCGTTGGGGCGGAAAGGTTCTCGAGTGGCGACCACGTACCGGAAGGCGTAGCGTGGGCAGGCCCCCCACACGGTGGACTGATGACCTGGTGAAGGTCGCGGGTGTCCGCTGGATGCGGGTGGCGCAGGACCGGTCATTGTGGAAGTCTTTGGGGGAGGCCTATGTCCAGCAGTGGACGTCTTTCGGCTGACATGATGATGATGATGATGATGATATTTGCGTTTGTTGTTCCCTAATTGTAGTGTGATTCATACACATATTTGATTCTCTCTATAAACTAGTTCGAATGCAGCCAATTGTAAATAGATCCCTGAATCAAAAACTTAAGAAACGCATACCTGGCTGTACAAATTTAGAAACGGTGATGTACCACATATAGAAAACCAAACAAGGATATTTGTTTAGATTTTGACTTGGAAAGGCAGATACGAATAATCTGTGATAAGCCGTACCAGTTTGATCTTTAGAAATGAAATCGTTATAATGCGACTAACATCTGACGGCATCGAGAATGATTGATGACATTTCAAACAATGGTCGATCGTGTACGTGGAGGGTCGGAAATTAGTTCCTAAGTGACCTGTTTAATGCGATTATGGCGAAGCATTTTTGTCTTGGTACTGTCTAGTGAATTTGAGCTGTAATCGGCGAATTTACGTACGCCGATGTGGGTGCGCGCCACGATTCCAGTAGTCATAATAGAGTAGTTTCCTCGTATTCAACTTTTTAACATATTGACGTTATATGGATAGTAAACCATCAAATAAACACAATTAAATGAATATTAAGAAATAATATCCGAATTATAATAAAAGGATGTATGAAATTCTCTGTAGCGAACTCATCAAATAGAAACTTAGAAACAAATATTAAACTTAATGGTCAATCGGTAGAATTTTTTAAGACAACTGTATTCTTAGGTATTACATTGGACTCAACATTGCAGTGGAATTCCCATATAACAGCGATAGGAAGTAGGTTGAGCACTGCTGCATTTGCAGTCAGGAGAATAAGGCAGCTTACCAATGTAGCAACGGCACGGTTAGTTTACTTTGCTTATTTTAATAGTATAATTACTTATGGTCTTATCTTGTGGGGTTCAGCTGCAGATATTGACACTGTTTTTATTTTGCAAAAAAGGGCTATTCTAGCTATTTATAAGTTGGGATCGCGTGAGTCATTAAGAGATTTTTTCAAGGAAATAGATATTCTAACCCTGCCGTCCTTATACGTATTTGAAATAATAATGTATGTTAGGAAGAATTTGTGCTATTTCCCAATTAACGTTGATAAACCAATAGCCACCAGAAACGCTGGGAAACTCAAAATAACCTTCTATAGGTATAAACTAGTAAAGGCGAAAAAGTCGTTCTTGGGAAATTGTATCAAGTTCTACAATAAAATTCCTACACACATTACTAAACTTAGCAACTCAAAATTCAAATCTGTAAAACGAACACTTATTTAATAAGCATATTATAAGGTTCACGATTACGAGTACATCATGGATAGGGATGTTTGGCAGTGATAGCGTCCTGCACAGATAACCTATCGCGAAAATAGGTTTTCTACTTTAACATTGTAGTTTTGTGGTAGCTGATACTGTAATTTTATATTTAACTATACAATGTATATTGTTTTGAAAAAATGGCACCTCGCCGAGTTTCTTACGCCGGTTCTTCTCGTGGCAGAGGTTTTGTTTTCCGAACCGGTGGTAGTTTATTGACGTTCATAGGTGCATGTAATTATGCGTAATTTGAATAATAAATAACTTTTACTTTTTTTACTTTTATAAGAAAGTCTTGAAAGTTTCTAAAAAATACGTATTTATTTTATCAAGCAAAGTTTAATAAGAGCTACGAATAGATTTTTTCTTGATTTAATCAATTTATTTTCCATTTATTTTATTTAATTAATCGTATTGCATTTATTTACGAACCGTGAGATCTTCGAGAAGACAAGTACGGTTGCCAGTTTTTGTTGCACTTTTAGCACCACCCAGTCACGTGTAGGGTAACGGTGGGTACTTCCTACGGACATGGTGCTACTTCGACTGTTAGAAGTTCTCAAGCCCTCCGAAGGCCTCTGACTTGGCTTAACCGCTGCTGTCCTAGACAGCAGCCGGGATCAACGGCTTAACGTGCCTTCCAAAGCACGAGAGCGCTCAGTTATTAACCACTCAAAGCGGTCACCCATCCAAGAACTGACCTTTTTTTTCCTGGGGAAATTCATTTACGCATCCCACCTAGCCGGGGAACTAGGACAGGTATGACGGAACCGCTCGGACTACCGTCTAAAACCACCAGGGTATGCCCATCACGCAGCATTAGTGGCGGTGACACGGGATCGCCAAGGCACACAACCGCGAACACCGCCTGCTGTGACAGCCGAAGCTGTCCCCCTCGGAAGAGGCTTGCGCCCCCCACCCGACGGCAAGGGTGCAGGGCGACACCACACACTTGCCGACCAAAGGACCTCTACGCCAGGAGAGAATGAAAAACCCCAGATTCACTCCCTTAGGTCCCCTTGTAACTGTTTATAGAGGTTTTCTCCCTCGCAGCCACCACCCGGCCCCGGCCTGACGGTGACAGCCCCCGCTCCGGACTATAGCGGCCCTCTGCCGAAGTCAGGGTTAGGGGTCCGTAATTCTTTAAACAGGCATTGGGCATGGCCTGTCCCTCTCACCACACCTGCCGAGTCTTGCGACTCCCTGATGCGGAACCCCCTATCCCACCCATTGATCCCATCTGGAGTGTCCTCCGCTACACAGAAGAACACCCAGATCAACCCCGTCTCCGGGTTATTGGTAGCACCGGTAAGCAATCCCTCCGAAGATGAATCACTTACCGTTGCCTCCAGGGCGCATCGGCCAGAACCCTTCCCCTTCCCCCAGACCCGCGAGGGTCCAGAGGAACGGGAAGAGCCCAGACACTCGTGGAGGTTACCTGACTAGCGCCCCTCCAAGAACTGACCTGCGCCCACATTGCTTAACCTCGCATACCGCATGCGGTACGCGGGCGCCGCTCGGCCACGAGCGCTCTACAACGTTATTTTACGTTTATTTTCCATACAACGTTAGTACGGGGCTCGTGCGTTGTGATGTCATTAGTTTCTGTCAATTAGTACGAGGCTTGCACTGAAAGTGGCGGGAATCGAATACTTATTAATTTATTTTTAACATGTATTATACCTTTTTATAATCTCTGAAGTTTCCTTATCTCAACACACTGGCCACTTAGAAAAAAAAAAGTATGGTTCGGTTTCAATTGTTTATTGAAGTCGTCGAGTCACTGCTTAAAATGGAATTGTGCCGTGAAAATTTCAGAGCTATGATTTATTATGACTTTAAAAGTGGACTAACACAAAAACAATGTGAAGAGCGGATGGTTGCTGCTTTTAATATTGAAGCTCCTTCAAGACTACAATATACAGGTGGTATTCAGAATTTCAACGTGGCCGTGTATCCCTCACCGACGAAGTGCGTGAAGGTCGACCAAAATCGGCAGTCACGCAAGAAAACGTCGATGTTGTGCGTCGTCTGATAAATGAAGACCGACATGTGACATATCGGGAAATTCAAGAGCACCTGGGTATTGGAATGAGTCAAATACAAATTATTTTAAAATAAGAATTAGGCGTGAAAAAGTTATTTTCCCGTTGGATACCTCACCTATTGTCTGACGAGCAGAAAATAGTCCGTGTCAATTGGTGCCGCAAAACTTTGAAAAGATTTAACAAGGGACGCTCAAATGCTGTTTTTAGCATAGTATCAGGTGACGAGTCGTGGATATACGCTTATGAGCCTGAAACTAAAACCAATCCCGAGTATGGGTCTTCGAAGACGAGCTCAAACCCACAAAAGTTGTTCGTTCTCGCAGTACGGCTAAGAAGATGGTGGCTACGTTTATCTCTAAATCTGGTCACGTAGCTACTGTGGCTCTTGAGGATCGTAGAACAGTCAATGCTGATTGGTACACCACTATTTGTTTGCCGAACGTCTTTGCTGAACTCCGAAAAACAAACCCTAGTCGTCGCATCATCCTTCACCACGACAACGCCAGCCCACACACCGCTCGGACAACAACTGAGTACCTGGACGGTGAAAAAGTCGAAATATTGGACCACCCTCCATATAGCCCTGACTTAAGTCCCAACGACTTTTTTACATTCCCCAGAATCAAGGACAAACTGCGTGGTCAGCGGTTTCAGACGCCAGAAGAAGCAGTGGAGGCCTATAAAATAGCCATTTTGTCGACCCCTACTTCAGAGTTCAAAAAGTGCTTTATGGACTGGTTTGAACGCATGCATAAGTGCATGAAATACAAAGGAGAATATTTTGAAAAACAATAAAAATAAATAAACTCACTTATACTGCATATTTTCTTCTATTCCCGAAACTTTCAGTTTTACCCTCGTATACAGCGTTTTTGGTGTCTGTGAACAATATCCACCATTGACCCTCATTTGCGGCTTTTGTTGAGCTTTAATCGTAATTAGTTCCATACAAACATTTGTTTCCTTAACTGGGTTCGAATGGCATCGTTAATTTTTTTTTGGAAACCATCCTTTTGGTAGAATGAGACATCTCTATGACATCGCTTTTGATCCACCTCCCTGGCATACTGTTTTTGAGAGACAAGGGGGATATTCCTATGACATCCCGGCGACGTCATATTCTTTCATACCGAAAGGGATCTGTTCATATCAACTTTCATAACCAACCGTTTGGTTTAAACTTGTTGATACTTTCATTCAATACGAGCCAGGTACATGCAATTCGCATTCGCAGCTCACATGCAATTTTTTGCATCAGCAAGAAAATGACATCTTATTGACGACTTCAAAGGTTACCGTTTTTCTTAAGAGAATGGAAATAAATGAAAAAAAAGTTAATTACTATCAATATAGAGTATCAAGGCGGAGATATCTTAGTTAGTATTAAGATACTTGTGACAGGACAGCGCGCTCCTCGATTAACTGCTAGTATTTATATCATACAGAATAAAGCTAATACAATTTACTACCTGAACCTAAAACTGTATTGGAACATATGAGTATGTGCGTGTACGTGTTTGTGTGTACGTTTAAATTCCTATGAATCTTAATCTCTTAATTATAACATTAATTCGGAATAATTCATGCAGGAATTTTCTCCAAGCATAATTTTATATACTCGTACAGGTATGGGCATTATAAATTACGAAGATTATAACTTTCAATTAGATAATAAGTCTGGTTCTTCGTAGCTCAATAGCTTAAGCTAGTATGTGGTTACTTTCTTGCACCTGTCATTTCCATGTATAGAATTTATTTAAAATTTTAATTTCTTTTTGATCTCAATAATCCTCGTCATTCTGCGAACTTAATACAACTGTTTTGCTGAATGCTGCTCGGCGTATTAGCTATGTACCTAAGTCTTTCAGATACTGTGATATTAAAAGCGAGGGTGAACTTTCCCTTTGTCAGCTATACAAGAATTTTAAGTCTGGAACTTCTTAAAACCACACCACAATCTTCGATACTTGTTTTGTTTGGTTTTCGTTCAACTGGCTAGCCAAACAATATTATAATATGTCTTTTCCTTATCTCGAGACCATGGGATCACGGAACTTTGAAAGACGGACTTATGAAAAATGAAAACTGCGAGCATCAAAAAGTACCAATAGTAATAAAAATATTCCCACATAACAAATCTGTTTGAGATTAACAGATTTGTCAAAATATAACAAATTTAAAGTTACCAAAATGAGACGTATTGCTCCGTCTTCGGCTCCGTAGCATGTGGAACAAACTCCTAACGAGATGAAACTTGTCCAATGCGAACTAACTAAATAAAGGAAGGGAGTCTGAGATACAACTACTGTCCAAAAGTTCTATTATCGTTGCGGTGCGGTGCGGCATCACATGCTGTGCTTGATACTATTAATTAAGTAACAATCACAGCTCATGATGCCGTCTTACACATTTAAATATATGTACCACCAACAATATATTATTGCGTTCGTTGCCCAGCGACGCCCGTGTACCGCGTGCGGTATGCGAGGTTAAGCAATGTCGGGCGGGGTCAGTCCTTGGATGTGTGACCGTTTTGAGTGGTTACTAACTGAGCGCTCCCGTGCTTTGGAAGGCACGTTAAGTCGTTGGTCCCGGCTGCTGTTATGATAGCAGTCGTTAAGCCAAGTTAGAGGCCTCCGGGCGGCTTGAGAACTTCTAACAGTCAAGTTAACCACTCACTTGACCAGTCTGTTTATCTGTTTGTCTGTTTACTTGACTGCGCATCCCATGAAAACGGCTGAACGTATTTTGATGCAAACTTTACTAACCTGTCGAGAAAATCCCCGGTCAGGTTTTAGGCTATAAAAATTTTGCATATTTGGGTTAAAAGGGGGTAAAAAGAGGGGTTGAATTTTGTATGGGAACTCCTATAATCCATGAGTTACAGGTTTGAAAATTGGTAAGCACATACTAGATGTCAAAGAAAAAACATTTAGGTTTAAAATTTGTGAAATCTTAAGATAAAAACTGAAAAAAAGGAGTAAACGCTAGCGCTGCGCCGGGACGCTTGTGTAAAGAAGAGTCCAGAATTAGGCGAACTAACTTGAAAGTTCATTGTACACTAATGTTGCCACGGTTTGGCTAGTGCTGTTAATATCGATCTATAAAAAGTCTAGTTAGTCATTATTATTGTGTTTGGAATCAAACTAATAATTTTACTAAGCAAAATAATAACAATAAAAATTGATTGGAATTAAAAATACATCGAACATAATTTTGGACATCGTTAAGGACGCTGTCCGCCATTTTGTTTTGTTGAGTTCGGACCATTGGACAAACAAAGCAGGCCATTCGGCTTTCGACAATACTTACACGACAATTACTCGATAAAATATAAATAAAATCAGATTTATAGAAGACACAAGGTTATATCGACATATTTGTGTCGACTTAGACCTATCACTATTTATTTTTTCCTATGTCTGGCAACATTTTCGGCTGTCAAGTTAGTTCGCCTAATTCTGGACTCGACTTTATTGTGCGCGCCAGCTGCCACGGTCTCTTCAAAATTTGAAAATTTAGCCCTTTAACTCTTAACGACTGACGTACGAATGAGGTACGTCGCGTAAACTGTTATTCGCTCATATATTTTATTTCTGGTGGGTAGTCTTTAATGCCGGTTTTAGTATTTTCCTAGCATGCAGTGACGCGACCAAAACAGATAAGAACGAATTTAATAATTTTTATATTTAATTATATTTCTAAATGGGCAAATTAGTAAGGGCGGTGTCCCATTGGTGTATACAGTTGAGACATAAAGCGTGGACACGAAAAAATCTGGTCATGTATGATATGGTAAATCTGGTCAATTAATGTGGATTTTCAAGCAGCACTTTTTTTTAAATAATTTGTGTTTATCAAACTACATAATAAAAATACAATCATAATATAACGTTAAGTTGTCTGTGACTTTCAGCATTATATATTCCGCCATACCTATATTTTGTTGAACAGCGCCTTCGGACAGTCTGTACCAAGTTTTCCTGTTAATATTTTTATTTTATTTTTAACTGGATATTTCAAATTTTACCTTATTACATCTTCCTTTCACAATGGCTAACATTTTTCTAGTTGACTTCAGATTGACGTAGTTCGTTTTTTTTTTTAATTTTGGTTTATTTCCCTTTTTTACAGAAAAATGCCTCCCATATAAAACAACTTTCAATGCTTGGAGTAGAAAGTCTTCCTGACTGCCTCAAGTAGAAAAGAGTTCAAACAAGTATGTTATTGGAAAGATGAAATTCTAATGAGCTTAAAACAACTCGTAAAAATATAAATATAATTGTAGCTTTGTAGCAGGAAGCGAGTGAAGATTATCAGAAACCGCTGTTCAACAAAATATCGGTACGGTGAAATATATAATTCTGAAAGACTCAGAAAACTTAACGTTAGATTATGATTGTATTTTTATTGTGTAGTTCGATATCCACAAATCATTATAAAAAAGCGGTGCCTGAAAATCCACATTAATTTTAAAGATTTACCATATCATGCATGACCAGATTTTTTCGTGTCCACACTTTATATCATTTGAAAGCTCTTAACGGTAGCTTTAATTTCTTGTATGGCGCCGAAGACGGGTCGCGTGCAGGGAAGATACTATTCCTCATTTTAGGACTGCACTGTGGTGCTAACTGGAATTATATATTCTTATACTAAATGGCCCCTTGTGCAAAGACAGTTGCGTCAATATTTTAGTAAATCATTAATAGGCCTTTAAAAAGAACGGGAATAAGTTCATAGATTTTTTTGTGCATGAAATAACCTTATAAAATCCATTAATTAAGTTAAAATTCAGTATCGTTTGGTTCTGCTACTGCACGCGAGATGTCGCTGGTAAATAATGTCAACTACACATGGTCGCTTATAAACTCTAACAACTTTCAGTTGACACCTAAGGCCCGCCGTACATGCCAGGTTCCCGTATCGGTTCCTATGCCAGTATTCGGTAACTCAGAGCGCTCGTGGCGCTTACTGTGATATTCGAGCGCTGATAACGGTTTTATTTATACTAATCTATACTAATATTATAAAGCTGAAGTGTTTGTATGTTTGTTTGAACGCGCTAATCTCAGGAACTACTGGTTCGAATTGAAAAAATGTTTTTGTGTTGGATAGTCCATTTATCGAGGAAGGCTTTAGGCTATATAACATCACGCTGCGACTAATAGGAGCGAACACGCGGACGAAGTCGCGGGCAACAGCTAGTTAATAATAATTTGCTGAACGACTACGATAATTAAGAACCAGCTGCATAATTTTATAAAGGTTGTATAAAGTCAAACCCTATGTTGAAAGAGCAACTCTGTTATTTAAGGAACTACGCTTACATTAAATAAATAAGGTAAAATTATGTCACGGAGGTAATTAATGCAATGTCACAAAACTAAAAAGCTTTTCACGAGCGAGCATTTAACTTCCTCCAACTACCGCGTCTTGGTAATTAAAAATCTTATTAGGGCTTAAATATCTTATAAGCTTACCAGTATATCAATTAAACCTTTAGCATCAGAAGCACTAAATAGTCTTAAGTTAATTAAAACATATAAGCACATTTTGCACTTTTGTTAGGTAAATAATAAACATGCCAATCAAACAATAATACGAATGACTCTCAGATTGATCTACTTACTCGTAAGCTACGGTACGCTTGTAAGCGTAGCGGTTTCTGCTACGGCGTATGAGTGATATAGTGATATTACATATATGATAGTTTGCCACCCCGCCTTGTTTCGCCTCTCTCGTAGGAAACCACATTCAAGGACTAGAAACATTTACAAAGTCACACAAGAAATAACAACGCTACGCTCGCATATGACGGGCAGTGTGTGATGTCTGTACACAGTTAGTCAATAAGTGGTCTGATCACTTTTCGGTTATTAAATTACCTAATTTATCCGGGTCTCCCATAAGCCGACAATAATCCGTAGACAACTGATTGGGCTGCTAAATACCTCTCAGAACATTTATTAAAAAGAAGTAAGTAAAAATGCCTTAGTATTCAAGATATTGGCACTTTGGAAAAACAGAAATTTTTCGATTGCCAAAGCTTCAAATCTGTTTTTTTACAAGCTTAATCACAGACAGACATACATACTTACCTGTTAGTACGTATATCTATCTGTGTGGGTCAAATCTTGCAAGTGAATTGTGGACCGGTTATCCTCAACCGATTGGCATACTTATGTAAGATGACGACAATGCAATAGGTACTACCGAGCTGACCTGATGATGGAGGCAGAAGGTGGCTATAGTAAGTCCTAAACTGCACAAGATAAACTCTTCGTGTGAACCGTCTCAACGAGTGGTTGCTGACCGTGGAAAAAGTTCAATAGGTAATAAAATTCCGTACCAAAAATGAAATTATTGACAGAAACTTATTAATTTTCCTTACACAGGTACAAAATAAAGACAGAGAGAATAAGCGCCCTCTATTTAAACAGTATACGTAAGTGTACCATAAAATAATTAAGGTCCCATTGGTTGTCAAGATGTATTTGGGACTCAACAGGGTGAAATAGTTTGATCGGTCAATTAAAATGTTTTTTAAATCGTAAATATGTACTCATATTTTTCCTTGAAGCTAAATGTCGGTACTACTTTAGTCCCGCTTGACAAGCCACACTTTTTGAGCATGAGATAAAAGATTTTTATCAACATTATTGCATTGATACACTTACACTTATTTTTACATATAAAAGTGAAATTTTGGATGTTTTAGATTTTTTAATGATTGTTACTCAATCACGCTACACTATGGGATTCAACTACAGTATGGGATTCTTCAAGAAAGGAGTGTATAAAATTTTAAGGGGTCGGCAACGCGCATGAGACGCCCCTGGAGTTGCAGGCGTCCATAGGCTGCGGTGACCGCTTACCATCAGGCGGGCCGTAAGCTTTTTGGCCACCGACGTGGTATTAAAAAAAACGCTAAACCGTCTGAACAGATTTACATAGATGAATTTGGCTTAGAGCGAAAATCATCTCCCAAGGGGATTAAATTGGGCATGGAAGTTGATACGGCAGTTAAAGTTAATTAGTACCTAACGTAAAAAACCAATTGCACTACAGGCACAATGGCCGCCTTTGTTAAAGATGCAATATATTTTATGTGTTTTCCGCTCACGGGACAATGGTGTCCCGGACCTTTGGAAGGCGTGCGCGGAGCCGAAGTACCGAGGTACGGAATTACCAAACGGTACCACATAGCCAACACGTAGACGCCCTTTTGAGATAATGTTAATGCAAGGGGTATTGGGTTATAATTGTTATTATTGTGGTACGGATTTCATAGAGCTCGGGTTTCTTATGCGACTTTTAGCCTTAAATTGCCAAAAGGTCTAATCTAGCTTAGTACCTATATTGATATCTTTTTATGATATTGGTATCACATTGGTCGGCCGCGCCCGAACTTGCTTTCACGCGCATAAGCCGAATTTACAAAGTACTTTGATGATCATGAATGATGAAGTTATCCACAAAATTATTTTCAATACGTATGAAATGAAAGTAAACTGTGTATCACTATTCACTAGTTAGGCAACTATGTAGAGTCTGACTAGCATAAGTCTGCACCAGCAATTTTAATTTATTGTCTGTAAATCGGTATATGATAACCAGGGAGCGAAACTTTGGTGCCGGTGACATCATTATGACGCAAATTTATATATAGGATAATTTTATTATAAACAACATTGCAATACCCCAATGATTATTAATAATGCAATAATGGTAATATAAATTAGATTCTTTATAAAAATATATTTTTATAAATTTAAAATAATGTTAATATCTTTAATATGAAAATAATTATAAAGACGATAAGAAAAAAATATTTTACTAATATACTTATACTTTTTACAATTAATAAATGAAAAACAACAATTTAAGTTTCGTGAGTTGTCGAAAAATTTGCACAACGCTTAAAATTCAAACATAACATCGCACCTTCTTATTTAAATACATACCTACATACATACACTGTACATTCTAAATAATTGATATCATTCTCGCATCTCCCGCCAGTTATAAAAATTGTCGTTGTAATTGATCATAATGCCTATACCACAACCAGAACAAAATATTGTCGTACCTTTCATCATCAAAATCGATTTCTTCAATAATCTAGATAAAAACACTCTGTATGTAACTTGACGTCATACGTCTGTCATCGGCGCCAAAGTTTCGCTCCCTGATGATAACACTGAAGATAGGGCACTAATAAGTCTTGATACTTGTGTATGATCTTTAATATTTAAACAAGTGAAAATAATAGTAGTAATAGTGAGTATTAGTATGTATGTATGTATAAATAAATAAATAAATAAATAATGTATGTCAGCCTATATACCTACGCCCCACTGTTTCGTACAAGCCTCCTGTCATTCTCGAAAATTGCATGTTCGTGTGCTGGAATCGTACGTTTTTTCTCATGCATCACTGAAAGGATATTTTTATGGCTGGTTTACTGATTAGGCCACGTAATTTTGATGTTGGTTAAAAATAATTTTCATTTTATTGTGCGTTTTGTTTGCCCTATGTCTAAACTACCACAATTATACTCAACTTACACACCAGTACTTTTATTACTTATACACACCAGGTTTTCCCAGAAGAAAATTGTCGATCGGTGACCAAAGATATTGAGATTTTTTTCTGTAGAGGATGAAGATAGTTTGAAGTAAGTACTTGCTTAATATCTTCGAGACCTTATCTGTCAATTCACGTACAAGCAGTAAAACACTGGAAATTTGAACAAAAATAATACTTAGTGTTTACTTTGAGTAAGTTAGTTCAACATATACATAAAAAAAATCTAAACATTTTCCAAATGTAAGGTAGTATGGAAAACATACTATTTTCAATATAAAATGGTGCATATCTTGGAAAATAAGAGACTTTGTACTAACGCATGTTGTGTCTAAAATATTTCAAATTACCTCCTCTATCATCCCTGAACGTATTTGCACCTAGTTACCAAACACCCTGTATATGTTGTAAAAATCGTCAATTTTAGTAACTTTTACATAAAAGGGATTACACCCTGTATAACTGTTAGCTTAGCTGCAACATAATTCTCGTTGCGGGTTCTGGTAGACGAGAGGTTTTTAATGGAATTTTATACAAACATTGAAAAACTACCAATATTGTTTGATAAACTCACCGGTCAAAGACATGTTGAGATGTAAACATTGCCGCTTTTCTGCGATAATCACCTCTCTTTGTTCTCTCTCATGGTGTCATAATTATTGAGCATTCGGAATAATAATTCTCGCTCGCCACTTTTATACGGTTTGCCCATAATTAGTGCTAACAATCGTAAACAAATTAATTCAATTTAATTCATATGACACATTCACATTTGACATCTGCGTCAAATATAAAACATTCCCATACGTAATTTTTAAATGGTTGACAGTTCATTTCCTTGGAAGAGATATACTGGTCTGACTCTAAGCCTGTGGTATTTTGTTTTTAGACGAGAGCTTACTGATGTCACAGGGAAAACCCCCGTCTCATCGAAGAAAACTTCACTTGACGAGATAATGTAAGTATTACGTTTGCGCAATAGTATCAGGCGCAGAAGCGGAGCAGTACTGCATTCGTATCGCTCCGCTTCCGCGCTTAGCGCGTCAGTCAGGAAGCACTCATTGAGATATAAGGGCGCAGTAAAAATATAGACCCCCTAACTCAACTGATAGTTAACACTGACATCTGAGATTTTTCCTATCATGCCGCAGTCGCAGCGACAAATCAGGAAGTGGCCTTAAGCGGAGATCATGGCACCGTCAGCAGTAGAGCATCGCGACATATAACAAAATGGCAGGCGTTTTCTTGCGTTCCCAAGGTGAAACTAGTTAGTTACATGACATGCATGCATGGATAATTTTGTTTATTTGTGTGGCATGATAAAAAAACCGTCAAGTGCGAGTCCGCCTCGCGCACCGAGGGTTCCGTACAACGAGCATGTAGATACCCGCCCCGATCCCATTCATTCATGAAAAATCTTAACAGCGCCATGTAAAAATTGAACACCATGATGAGTACAGCGCCATCTATCAGCGCATTTTATTGCTACTTTGCGCGACTCAATAACGCAGTACGGATGTACGTGGTAAAAATATGTTGGATTTTCAAGGATTATTCTAAACTTTATTTTAACACATGAACCGATTTCAATAATTTTGGTTTTGTAAAGAAGTTATTTTCAGCATACTCTCAGTCGTGTTTCCATAATAAAAACACATGCAAAGGTGATTAAATTAAAAACGTAGTTGAAATATATATGTAATAAAAAAAGGGATATAGTTTTATATTTCCTGTTAAATTTATATTGATATTAACGTGATGGAATTCGTGTCATGATATTAACGTCATGGAGCGTTCGTGGCCCATCGGCGGTATGCGAGGTTAAGCAATGACGTGCGAGGTCGGTCCTTGGATGGGTGACCGCTTTGAGTGGTTACTAACTGAGCGCTCCCGTGCTTTGGAAGGCACGATAAGTCGTTGATCCCGGTTGCTGTCCATGATAGCAGTCGTTAAGCCAAGTTAGAGGCCTCCGGGCGGTTTGAGAACCTCCAACAGTCAAGTTGCCCACTCACTTAGGCTAGGAAGGTCAGATGGCAGTCGCTTCCGTAAGAACTAGTGCCTACGCCAATTCTTGGGATTAGGTAGCGGACCCCAGGCATCCTTCAGGATGCAACTGTACTAGGAATTAACGCTAGGAGGATAATGATTAACGTCATGGAATAATTTAATTTCTTTTCCTGGCTAAACTTCGGAGATAAAGTGTGGCGGTGGTACTTTTTTTACATTTTTCTTCGTGAATCGAAATGTAAATACCGTAAAAAATACATGTGACACCCGACTTGACATACTAGTTACTAGACTTTGAATTTATGACCCCCCGTTGAATCGGTAATTTTTCACAGAAAATAAAATAAGTAAATCTGGGTCTTGGTTGGCCTTGGGTTCTTGGTTATAACTATTCCAAATCCGAAAATCGATAGCAAAAGTAGTTCTTGAGACAAAGCGGCACCATAAGGGTTCCTTTTTTACCTTTTTGATACGGTACCCTAAAAGTAGATAGAAAAGAACATAAATCTAATTCGAGATAATTAATCCACTTAACAACTTCGTCTTTTAAATTTGTACATGGAATTACTCGTAGAAGCTTCCTCGTGAAATTATTTATGGAACGAACATCTTTAAACTAACTACGCCGCTAATATCTTAATGTAAATTAGGCTTTACATATCATAACGACTTCACCCAACAGATGTCAGACTAATCTCATACGTCGAATCAAATACTCGTAGATCTCATGATTCCTTTCTTTGTGGAATAAATAACCCATGAATAATATTAATAACGTAGCACGTCGCTGGGCACGTCAGCTTAAGCGACGTTATTCACGACCGTCTGGAACGCCCTTTACTAGATTTTCACGTAGGTACTCGTACGAATGAAAAATAAAGTACCTATTTTTAGTATTCCATATCAAAAGGAGCAAGTCTCCCGCCTCGCGGCTTTCACTTACTTAAAGACCGATTTCACATGTATCGAAAACTTTCGCATCAGGACTGGATTGTTTTTTTTTAATCTAGAAACAACCTTCGTTTCCTAAGTAATCGACGCTCTTTTAGTTTGTACTCAAAATATGCCCTCGGATCATCTATTTTGGATTTTTTGGATTCCTAACCGATGGGCCCGAGTTACTTTTGATTGGAACGATATATAATTGCTTCGTTACGGAAATATAGCCTTAGTAACGAGGCCAAAAGGTACACTTTTGCTTGAAAGTGATTCCAATATGCAATATGCATAAATAAATGGGCACGATATTACTATTGTAGTGCGATAAGTATCTTAATTATTTAGATTTATTACTACCTGCCCTGAGTACACAGTTGAATTATTTTTGATATCGTACGTATAAAGTACTTATTACTTTCCATTACATTAACTACAAAATTACAAAACTAGAAATTTTACTTCTTGTATTTATAACATGTATTATACTTGAAATGGATTAAATTACAATATATGTATTTATTAACAAATAAACTTAACTAACTATACAATAAACTATATGCTAAAAACTAACCAACAAAACAAATTAATATAGAAAAAATCAATAATAAAAATAATAAATAAAACCAAATTAAATATTAACATAATATTAACATAGTAATTGTAAAAAGCCCGCCCCGAATCATTCCCGACGTAAAAGTGCCCAACACGCTCGCCGCGTTGCCGCGTTGTATCGCGATGGAATGGACGGCCTCTGCACCAAGACTGACTCGGAACGGGTGTCATGACCCCTGTCCCGTAACCGCCGTCCAACTTCCGTCAGGAACTTCTTCGCTTCTGAACCCCAACAACCGGTCGTTTCCACCGCGAATGGGACAAATAAATAATTATTTATGATGATTACATCTTTTAATCAAAATTACCAGTATTTAGTATCATTTCATTCTATCAACTTGCTGAACTGTACGCGGATGATTCCTTTGGTACTCTCTGTCAGCTCTTATGGGGGAGTGAACATGCAAAGCAAGAAACTAAAAACTAGTATGCTTCTGGGATCTGGGTGTAAAAAATATTACCCTTAAGACTTAGGTAGTTACTATATATAACTTGATGAATATGGGTAGTTTTTTTGGAAATGTATTTAATTTTGCATTGCTCATCCTATACTGGCCTATTTAAAATGTATTTTTCTCTTATTTCTTATAGGTACTGTAGATTCCAAATTATCCATCAATTTTATTTGCAAACCTTCACGTTACTATTTGTGTTAATGTTTTTAGGGACACTTGTATCTTGAAATAAGTATTTTAAGGGTGTTACATTGTTTAATACCTATGTTACACCTTTAGATATTCGCTCGACGTAGGTAATTTAACGCAAAAAGTAAAAAGGTTTAAGCAGGTGTAAACATTCTCAGGGCAATTAAGCTCGTGTTGAGTGATCAAAAGAAAGCCTGAAAACGTCTCAGTTGCTAACGCCACAGCTGTTTAATGCCACAGAGACTTAAATGACGTGAAAAATATGCATATACCTACAATAAATTTATAAGCAGGTATGTAAGTGTATATGAAAACTTAAAATGAAATTAAAAAAAACTAACAACAAATAACTAAATTGCATGTAATTACGTATCTTATTTTATAATAGTAAGTTATACAGGATCTTTTTATTGAATTCCATTAATTGCGAGGGTACAATCCTGGGCTGAAATAAAGTAATCTTCTCTAAGACACTAGTACCCCAATTCGCACCATTTCGAAGATATTCAAGAATTCATTTTCGTTAATTAACATCCCTAGTATAGTATAAAACATCCTTAACAATTAAACAATGTTGACGTGCGTGTCATTCGAATTCCGAATTATCAAACTAGACATTCATTTTTGCTTAACTCCACGTTAACTCTTAAGGCCGTTTTTCATTCACCCTTCGTTATTTTGTATTAATATAAAAATAAAAAAAACGTAAAATTTTTGAAAAACTAAATATGATAGGTACGTCGTTTCTATAGCTAATATACTCGGCTATATGCTAGAAGGAACGGAAATCAATAAAAACAACCTGTATAGTAATTCGATATCATGCATACAGGTGAGCCCTGAAACAGGAGAAAAAAGTTCCACGGTCCACTATTGAGCAAGCCAGCAATTATACCCAAGTGGTCCCAGTAGAAAAAAAGTTTTTCGTAATTTTTTTTTGCGTGTATGTGTTTACTCTTTTGTAGTTATCTCGTGGTATCAAGATACATTTCTTGAAGGTCATAACTTTAAATCAAAAATTCCCCGAATAGAAAAAATAAAAAATATTGGGACACAGGGAGTTACTGCGGAGGCTCTAAGGAAGCGTCATTTTAAAATTAAATATTTCCTCTTATTACACCACCCACCCTGTATACCTATTATTTTTTAAATTTAATTTTAAGTTCTACATATACATAGCTCAAACACAAACAGTATCTTGTCGAGACACTATTTTGATTTCTCAAATACTGAAGCTACTTTGAGGAAAGCCTTACCAAAAAGGTTTTATTTATTACCTATTTAGTCTAAACGGAAATACATCGTAAATATTTTTAACTTCGCATGCTCGAAAACTGTGACATATTCATAAATCATAATATAAATGCTTAGGTATGATTTACAAAATATTTAAATTTGACCAATCAAATAACTTCACCATAATGCACCAAACACAATACAGTAATTACAAATCTTAAAAAAAATACTTATTTGTTATCAGCCAACCAATACCTAAATCGGCCAATCAGAAAGCAGAACTATAAGTTTTTACTTGTATAGTCCCTATCTATTTAACATTAATTAACAAGTGTTTAGGTAATAGACCTATATTTTTATAAAGCAAAACAATCTTAGTCAGGACGCGGATCAAATGCGACAGGCGACCTTGAACCGCTTGGTCTCAGGAGGGACTTCGTCTCCTTGTGCGTGTTCTACCACTTGTAAGTGAGATGTGCTCTCAGGAACTGTTTGACATGATGGCCACGGCTACCTTTCATGTCGAGGTATTCCCATTGGGCTACAAGTATGTGACTCGAGTTATTCATAGTAGATTTTTTTTGCTATAACTTATAATTTAATAGGTACGGTTGTTAGATTCTATTAGTTACTATGTACTTACTTACCTCAACAGTTACCTCAACACTGACTTAAAAATGAAAACCGACTTAAATTGAACATAATAGGTACAGTCATCATGAAAAGTAGCTACGCATATGAAGGTGTCAAAAGCTCTTATCCCTATGTAATAAAGACTTTTTCCCCTCACTAGCTCGGACAGCCGTCTTTTATCCTTTGAAACAAGCGGGTAAAAACGCATTTTATCCACAAGTGGGGAAAGTAATTTGACCTTGGAGCGTGTTTGAGTAGCTTTTGACAGATAACAAAACGTAAAACGCTCATTAATGGTTCGTTTGATATCAATTAGCATTAAATAAATGGTTTGAGAATTTAATAAAAAATACAAAATTTAGCTTTATTTAATGATTTAAGTCGTAAACCTTTAAATTCTATAAGTAACTTTTTTTTTATAATGACGTTGAGTTTAATTGTAAACGCACAAGTTGAGTCGATGCAATTTCAAAACGCATCGTCAGAAATGTCATCAATGTCAATGTCAACTAAAATATACACAACTTGTCACCGACTCCGACTCGCGTAAATATAATACACAACTTTCAGAGTTTTCTGTTATAATACTCGTATCGTAAAGAAATCAGTGATTCCAGTGATGAAAATCATGCCTGTGGAACTGTGTTTTTTTTCATGTTGCACTTTCCTCGCTATAGTGAGGAGAAAGTTTTGTGTTACACACTGGTGCAAAGTTGTATTTTACTTCTCGTGTGTTGAAACACTCGCTACGCTCAGGATTCTATTTTAGAACCACTCGCTTCGCTCGTGGTTTAACTATAGAATCCTTTCGCTGGCTCGTGTTTCAATTCCACACTCGCGGGTAAAATACAACTTTGCACCCTTGTACAACAAATAACTATTGAACTTTTCAAATGCGTAGCTACTTTTGATGCTGACTGTACTTATTTTATTTACTACACTATCGTCATGTCAATCAAATTGATCCTTCTTTGAATCGTTCGTCGTATGTCATTTTAAATATTTTTCACACTCGTCAGACTGTGAGGAAGGAATAATATCGTCTCTGTAAAGCCAGTAATAGTTATTTGTTATACAAGGGTGCAAAGTTGTATTTTACCCGCGAGTGTGGAATTGAAACACGAGCTAGCGAAAGGATTCTATAGTTGAACCACGAGCGAAGCGAGTGGTTCTAAAATAGAATCCTGAGCGTAGCGAGTGTTTCAACACACGAGAAGTAAAATACAACTTTGCACCCGTGTGTAACACAAAACTTTTCTCCTCACTATAGCGAGGAAAGTGCAACCTGCAAAAAAACACAGTTCCACTCCACAGCAGGCATGATTTTCATCACTGGAATCACCGTTTTTTTTACGATATTATAACAGAAAACTCTGGAAGTTGTGTATAATATTTACGTGAGTCGGAGTCCGTGACAAGTTGTGTATATTTTAGTTGACATTGACAATGATGACATTTCCTTCGATGCGTTTTGAAATTACATCGACTCAACTTGTGCGTTTACAATTATACTCAATATCATTATAAAACAAATGTTACTTATAGAGTTGGACTTAAATCATTAAATAAAGCTAAATTTGGTATTTTTTGTTATATTCTCAAACCATTTATTTAATGATAATTGATATCAAACGAACCATTATTATGAGCGTTTTACGTTTTGTTATCTGTCAAAAGCTACTCAAACATGCTCCAAGGTCAAATTACTTTCCCCACTTGTGGATAAAATGCGATTTTACCCGCTTGTTTCAAAGGACAAAATACGGCTTTCCGAGCTAGTGAGGGGAAAATTAAATTGTTACCGATATTCATGACGGATGAGGTTTACCGAGGAATAACGTTTACTTTAGTTTTGACGCGTTTCAAACAGCTGAAGTATTTTAAGTGTAGTGTGTCAGTAACCTAACGCAATATTCGAATATGCAACATTAATAAGCAGCCAAGTGGGTGTTGGACCACGTGCAATTTAAGGTTCCGTAAGTAGTTGCCCATCCATTAATTTATGAGATCTTAAAAGATCTTCTATTAATAAACTTATAGTTAATATATATTTGAGACAACTAACAACATTATCATAGTGATCGTAGGATATTTTATGAATGATAACTTTCCACGTACATTTCTTGAGTTAGACTAGTACTCGTTAACTAATATACTGTTTATTTAGCTGTGATACAGATATCCTCTACCATAACGAAAATTATCATCATTCATGCGAACAGATTCCTGGATATACATAAATATCATAATGTGAAATATGGTCTTAAAGAACCCACAATACTTATAACCGAGCTATCCAATAATACCACTTATGATGGATTTTGCAATAAAATAAAATGCATTCTCATTTCACGTCTCCCTCGAATATACATATTGTTTTTAAATTTTATTCTACCATTTCGTCAGTGTGAATGTTAAGTATTTGTATACCCATCTCATACTACAGTTTTCTAGTTATTTTAGTCAACAATCAACTCTTGTAGATGGCTCAAAAGTTCCCATGATACTGGCGGCGTTGCCACGCTGAATGCCCAACGAAATCTGTAGAGCCAAGAACGATCCGGAACGGGGATCGCAATTCTATTATTCGCTTCTATTATCCCCTATTCTTCGCTTTCTAGTTGTAATGGTTACTGAGCTAAGCCGCCGACGAACGGACATAACGTAAGTATTAAGAGATCCTTTCCTACTACGGAACTTTAAAAAAGATCAGATCTATGTATACTTATTGTAGCATAAAGAACTTTTACTTTTTTATTGTGAATTTAAGGCCTGGGTGCGTATCATTTGGGGTTGGGCGCTCTGAGCGGCTAGCCGCATAGCGGTTAGCCCTGTAAAAATAGGTAGTATGAAACCACAGTTTTTATACACACTGTTGTGGGGCTGCCAGGGCGATTAAAAACTGCGGGTTCATACCTTCATATTTATGTCAATACCGTTTTTCGATCAGCCGTGCGCCTGCTTCCCTACACTAAGTTTCTAATAGTAGGTACATGTGACAAACTATTTATTTTATCTACGAGTATAATCTTTACTGGGCCATTACTACTTTTTCTACTTTATTAACTCCATGTTTTTATTTAGTTAAAACTCCATACCTATAGAACGCTGATTAATTTATATTCTAATCTCAGAAATTAATTTGCCCCTGACTTGGGATTATTCATAAACAGGTTGTCCCCCAGGCTAAAGAGTAGTCATCAGTCGATAATTTGCATATCTATTCGTCTTGCTTGCACAGGATAAAACTTCGGAGCCAAGGCTGACTTGTGATTAAACCCTTTGTGATGAGATACCGTCGGAAAAACGCTCAATAGAAAACGTTAGGTCAAATCGAAGGTGAAAAAAGTTGAATGAAATGCGGCGTCAATAAGTAACCAACACTTGCTCACCTACGAAGCTGTAAAATGATGTAAAAAATATACAGCACATATTGGTTAAAATTGATCTGCGGCGTTGGCGATATTTTGAGCCATATAGTTATTTCAATAATTCAAAAGTCACTCATTATTTTGCTTTTGCATGTAGTATTCACATATAAATATGATATATTTATTTTGTGAATTTCAGTAAATCGAACGAATGTGGCTGATATAACTTCAACAAATAATTATTTTAATTTTATTAACACATTTTTTAAAATATTTATGCTATAAATACCTTCTCCAAAATTAAATTCGTGTTAAAAATTATAACGGTATCTTATCTGGGATAGGTATTTTAGTGGTACAACCTTAGTTTGTGGCCAGTGTAATCTGACAAGAATAGTAAAAAGGGCAAAAAATTATGTTATTAAATAAATATACCATATCCTTCTTTGACGGTTTCAATATATCGATTACTTTTTTTTTGGTCAGGTTAGAACATTATTGTTTTCGTAATTTCATAAGTAAACTTTCCAAAATAATATTTAAATCACTAGGGTTAATGTCTCTAAAATTATAACGGCATTAAAAATTAAAAATCGTTTATCTGAGACTGTTAAATCGTACAAAGAACATATGTACTAAAACAAATAAAAAAATTAAAACTAACTTAAATCTAAAACAGGCGGTTGAGGCATTGTACCGAGGACGCTGGTGCCATTTCCTCGCTGCATCGCAATGCGCATCGTTGAGCGAAAAAGTCGCCAGCTTTTCGGTAACCAATTACGTCAATAATAACTTACATTTTTTAAATGTAATTATAAGATAACCTGTGTGCATGTGCGTAACTAGATAGTAATCACCTAACCCAAAGTTTGTTGTTGCGTTTTGGTTAGCAATATTTGACAGGAAAATGAAATAGGTTCGGTTAGAACCGCAGCCCTAACAGAAACGAACTGCTACCACTAAAATAAGTTAGGTAAAGTTAAATCACTTTTTTAAATAGAAGATAGTATGTAAAAATCTACTTTGATAGTGCAATTCAGATATTTCAGTGTAGGTGTTTCGACCGTAGTTATGACCTTTGGTTTATAGTACGTCAAGTATTTTATTCATGAAGTGTTACGAACATTAGGTATTAAGTATGTCCATAAAATTATTTAAAACTTCAGTCATCGACGTTTTAGATGAATAATAGGTTTTTCAAACATAGGCATTCACAGAGTGAAATTCAAGACGTGAGTCATATTAATGAAATGTGAATCTATCTACGATTCGAAAAAAAATACCTAACCAACCCTGTTCATGCGAAATAAAGATTGTCGCAAAAGTAAAGATACAATGTTTACATGGCAATATAGATAAAAGATTTATTTTTAAATAAAACATTATAAATAAAATACAAACTGAAAATGCGTCCATGTAGGTTCTACAGATCTATCAGTTTTGGGAGAAATAACTCATTTAAAATTGAATATTTCACAGTGAAGTGAGCAGGACTTCACTAAATTAATTTTGTACTAAAGCAGTAACGCTGCTAACGAAAATTTCAAATTAAAGAGAAAAATTGAATGCTCCGAGCAGGATGTTACCGGTGAAATACTGGGAATTAGATATTTTAGTAGCTATATCTACTTAACGAAAATTTTCGATTTGATTTAAAATATAATCATATATTTTCTCACCAACACAAAAACTAAAGATTCAGTCAGAAAATACAAAAACGAGCAGACAAGTTATTTAAAAGACATTGCTTCTCTGTGACCAAATGTGTTAACTTTCTCTCCTCACTTTCATCTGCAACCACATGTACGTGTACATATGTTTTTGTTGTTCCAGATGCGCAACATTATCGTGTCCGTGTTAATGCTGATGGCAGCCGTAGCCTTTTCTACGGGGGTCGTGCTCCCGCATTTGCCGTGCGAAGAACAAGACGCCGACCCCACCACCACCCAATCTAGCAGCGATTCTGGCCGTCAAAATACCGAATGTGATATGCTCCGTAGGTTATACAATAGCGGGGGGAGGTGGATGTTTAACATTGAAAATAACCAGGAGACATACAACGAGAATTCAAATGAAAAGCAAGCAGACAATACGCACGACTATGAACCTATAGAGACCGGATGGTTCAGCTACCAAAAGCAGTCTCACGAACCCCAAAACTTCGATAGGGAGTACTTTTCTGACGGAGACTCCTACGGTATCGCCCAAGACCAAAACTGGGGCTACGATAAACAACAACTCCCACCTATAGATGCTGTTTATTCGCAAAACAAAGATGTTCTTATTCGGGATGGTCACGCCTACTACTTGTATGATACGTATATGGCAGCTAGGAGTCCTTTTTACTATGCCCGAAACCAGCAGTACTGCCGATACAAGGCAATGTTACAATCAGCTACAAATGATGCGCAACGGACTGATGAAAACGATCTAGAGCTCCAAGACGAACCTGTAAGACTCGACCTCAATGAAATAAACCCTCAAGCTGGAGAACAACAAGATGTGGAGAGCCGAAATGTCGTCGAGGATATAGGCGAGAAGGAGTTACCTAGTAAGTAAATTAAAACCAAGCGAGCTTTTTTCAAATTTCTAAATTTTCAGAAACAATTTAGTCATGATTATCTAGAATTATTATTTTACTATGAACGAGCACAGAATATAGTATAATAGTATTTACGCACGAACGGTGTTAAGGATTGATTTGCCTTGCTTTCCTTTTCGTTTTCAGCCTTAAAATTACCTGTGAGCAATGTCAACCGATGTTTAACAACGAAAGTTAAGGAAAATATTGACAATTTAAATTTATATTTTCCCGAAGAACGAGTAAGCCATAAATTGACTCCAAAATACCGTACTTTTGAGGCTAAAGTGCATGAAGGCGACAGGGGCGCGGTACGCATGCTTCTGTCAGATTCCTCAATTGCACCCATGAATGAAGACACTTTGACTGCTTTACTTGAAAAGCATCCTTCTCCATCAAGACAGCTTTCATTGCCTCCGGAGCCAAACCGAAATAGTGCCTTTTTAACCGTGACTCATGCGCAAGTGGCCAAAGCACTCAATTCATTTTACAATAGTTCCGCATCTGGATTGGACGGCCTGCGACCGCAACACCTCAAGGAGCTCTCTAGTCCATCTGCTGGTAATAACGGATCGCGTCTCTTAGAGTGCATAACAAACTTATGTAATTTCTTGTTTAAGGGTATGCTTAATCTACAAGTAAGGCCGTACCTATACGGTGCGTCGTTGTGTGCCCTTTCGAAGAAGGATGGTGGGGTGAGGCCGATTGCAGTGGGCAGTGTATTTCGGCGTCTCACTGCCAAGCTTGGCTGTTACGCTGTCAGGGATGCTATGTCAGATTATTTGCAGCCAAGGCAGGTCGTTTTTGGAACACCTAGAGGTTGTGAGGCAGCTATACATGCCACTCGCTCTTTTATTTCAAGCCATGATAACACTAATAGTGCCGTCGTCAAGATCGACTTAAGAAACGCATTCAACTGTATAGAGGGAGACGTTATATTGAAGGAGGTACTGGACCTTGTGCCGTCCCTATACCCGTTTATATATCAATGTTATTCGAACGACACTAATCTTTATCTTAAAGAAAAAATGATATTATCGCAAGTGGGAGCGCAACAGGGTGATCCTTTGGGTCCTCTGATTTTTAGTTTGGCCATACATAGGATCATCATTACTTTAAAATCTCCGCTTAATGTGTAGTATCTTGATGACGGAACTATTGGTGGGCCGCTAGAAACAATAGTCGAGGACTTAAATAAACTAATGCCGGCTTTAAATAAACTTGGCTTAGAAGTCAACCCTACGAAATGTGAGCTCTTCTCTTGCGGGTCAGTGACTGAATCTTCGTTTTTGACCCTTGAAAATTCTTTACCGGGTATAAAGAGGGTAGATAAGACCTCCTTCTCTTTGCTAGGAGCGCCAATTTTTCCTGACGGAGTCAGTGCTACTCTGCAAGCTAAAAAAGTTGCTCTTATGTCAGTTCGGGATCACCTGAGGAATCTATCATCCCATGTTTCCTTGACTTTGTTGCGTAATTGCTTTGCCACACCTCGAATGACCTATATACTCAGAACGTCGCCGTCATGGCTTTTTGTCAAGGAAGTAAGGGATATAGATCGAGAGCTAAAGTTTACTTTGCAAACTGTTTTAAATATAGACTTAAGCGAAATACAATGGGTGCAGGCCAGTCTTCCAGTTCGTTACGGAGGTTTGGGTATTCGTCGCATTGAGGAGTTGGGACCGACCGCCTTTCTTGCGTTTTCTTATGGGGCCTTGGATCTCGTCACTCGCATTTTATCTATAAATGGTGACAGTTTCCAGGTTCCATTCGTTTCTGAGACGTTGGTGAGATGGTCGGCCACTGTCCCCGATAATGAGCGGCCCGAAAATCCTGGGGTCCCAAAACAGTGGGATGATATTTGCTGCAAGCGGGTGTATGACTCTTTGTTGTCTGGTGCCTCGGGAGTTGATGTGGCGCGCCTTAAGGCCCTTGCACAGCCAGAATCAGGGGCTTGGCTACATGCACTACCATCACCTCCACTGGGTACTTTGCTTTACAACGACACGGTTAGAATAGCAGTGGCTCTCCGGTTGGGTACTAAGGTGTGTGAGTCCCATCGCTGCAGTTGCGGGATCATAGTTGCGGAAAATGGGCACCATGGTTTGAGCTGCCAGAGGTGCGCCGGGCGGTTCCCGAGGCACCAATCTATAAACGAAATCATACGGCGGGCCTTGGTGTCGGCAAACGTGCCATGCGTATTGGAGCCACCTGGGTTGAGTCGGTCTGACGGTAAGAGACCGGACAGGCTCACGTTGCCTTTTGTGGGACGCCACGTGCGTTAGCACCTTTGCTGCGTCCCACTTGAGGCAAACAACACAAGGTGCAGGCTTGGCGGCAGAGTCAGCCGCCAAGCTAAAGCACACAAAATACTCTGCCCTGGAATCAAGATACGACTTTGTGCCAGTGGCAGTGGAGACGGGAGGACCATGGGGTTCAGAGGCCCGCCGCCTGTTTAAAGAGTTAGGTCGACGGTTGCGGGAAAGGGGCAACGATCCCCGCTGTGGGTCGTATCTGGTGCAACAGGTCTCAATAGCAGTACAGCGAGGGAATGCGGCGGGCATTATGGGTACCTTTACACCAGGTACGAATCAGGGTGGGCTATTTTAGGCTGTTTTAATGAATTTTATATTTGTTTTGTTAATCAGTTTAGACCTTAGTTTAGTTATATTTGTAAAATTATTACTGGTAGAGCATGCCTTATGGCATTAAGTTCGACTTTTATATATGTAACTTGTTACTGTGCAATAAAGTTTAAAGTCTTTAAATAAAAATTTAAAATATGTATAATAGTATCACATAAATACAAATCGGACACGAACCGCCCCACACCGGCGTCAGTTCGCCCCTGGGTGGCGTTTGGGTGACCCCTTGGTGACCTCATTCCGATGCGCAATACAGTGACAATTACATTACAAGCATCGAAATAAATTACTCATTCTGTGGTTTGGACGTTTATCAACTGTAAAAGAGAAGGGAACAAAGTTCTTCCGCTTTACGAAAAATAAGGCAGGTATAATATTTTCCAAAAGTAGGATATTATTGTTATTAATAATAATAATAATCGCATTTATTTTCTTTAACTTCTGGTTAAAGTGGTTTCGGTGCTCGCACGCACGTTTGGCAGCACAGTTCCAGCAAGCCCTTGAGCTCGGTTCCCTACCGCCTCCCTTAACAACTGGTGTTACCTCCTTGCTCTACAAGTCCGGTAGTACCACGGAAGCGAAGAACTACAGACCCATCACGTGCTTGCCGACGCTATACAAGCTCCTTACATCCATTTTGAGACCAAAAATTAACACGCACATTGTTGTGAACAACATTTTGGCCCCCGCTCAAAATGGATGTAGGGTTGGGTCACGTGGTACTAAAGAGCTGGTACTAAAGAGGGTGAGGTCATTTCTCATCTGCTCTACATGGACGACCTCAAACTATTTGCACCAAATAAACATGACCTGTTGGAGCTACTGAAAACCACAGAGGCCTTCAGTAGTGCCATCAAAATGGAATTTGGTGTCGATAAGTGTGCGGCCATGCATGTACAGCGGGGGAACGTAGTAAATTCCACAAATTTACAAATTTCTGAGACAATGGCTCTCAGATCTCTCTCCGAAGCAGAAACCTATAAATATCTTGGTATGTCACAGTCTTTGGGTATCGAGGGTGGAGACATCAAGCGGGCGGTGAGGGAGCGCTTCTTCTGTCGCCTGACTAAAGTACTCGACAGTTTTTTGTCGGGCGGCAACAGGGTCCGCGCCTTCAACGCCTGGGTAATGCCCTTGCTCACATACTCCTTTGGCATATTAAGGTGGACTCAGACTGAGCTCGATTTCCTGGATCGAGGGGTGCGTGTACTGCTCACTGCGCACCGTATGTTACACCTACGATCTTTTGTTATGAGACTGTACATCCCGCGGAAGTTTGGAGGTCGCGGCTTCTTAAATACCAAAGACCTCCACAACCGCGAAGTGTGCAGTCTCAGGGATTACTTCCTAAACAGTGAGTGTGGGATGCATCGTGACGTAGTGACAGTAGACGCATCTTTCACCCCGCTCTCCATGGCAAACGAGAACTGGCGCAGACTTAAAGTACTAAGCACCGAGGACCGCAGGGCGGTATGGAAGAGTAAGGAGCAGGGTTCTACAAGGTTCTTACGGGGCCCGACGTAGACCTGCTCGCGTCGGTGAACTGGTTACGTTTCGGGGATCTCTTTGCGGAAACCGAAGGTTTTGTCTGTGCAATTGCGGACGAAGTTATCATGACGAACAACTACCGGAAATATATCCTGAAGGACGGTACGGTCGACATTTGTCGGGCATGCCACCGTCCCGGGGAGTCGCTCAGGCCTATCATTTCCGATTGTGGTCATCTTGCTAATGGCGAGTACTTGCACAGACATAACTTGGTAGCCAAGATTATTCACCAGCAGCTTGCTCTTCTGTACGGTCTTGTGGACTTCGAAGTGCCGTACTATAAGTACACACCTGCGCCAGTTCTCGAAAATGGTCGTGCCACGCTCTATTGGGATCGATCTGTCATCACGGACAGGACTATTATAGCCAACAAACCTGATATCGTATATGTGTTGTAGAAAACCTAACTTAAGATCAAAGATAAATAAAGTGAATAGGTAATAAGAATCGCATTTATTTTCGAACCGTGAGATCTTCGAGAAGACAGGTATGGTTGCCAGTTTGTTGTACTTTTTAGCACCACCCAGGGGTAATGGTGGACACTCCTTACGGACGTAGTGCAACTTCGACCCCCTGGTCAAATGAGTGGACAACTTGACTAATAGAAGTTCTCAAGCGGCCCGAAGACCGCTCGAAGCTTAACGACTGCTGTGATAGCAGCCGAGATCAATGGCTTAACGTGCCTACCGAAGCACGGGAGCGCTCAGTTAGTAACCACTCAAAGCGGTCACCCATCCAAGAACTGACCCAGGTCCACGTTACTTAACCTCGCCAACCGCACGCGGTACGCGGGCGCCGCTGGGCCACGAGCGCTCCTATTGTTAGTGTAAGTTAATAGGTACCTAATTTACCTTAATTACGAAACGAAGAAAATGAATAGGTCTGATCCATTATTTATGTTTACTTACTCGCGAATATTCTAGAATATGATATTGACAACCTGCATCATTCATTAATATCATAATAATGTACGTAAGTGAGAGCCAGATGTGAGACAAGATTCTTAACTACTAAACTTGGGGTCTGAACCCCCAGTAGTAGTAGTAGTTTCCCAAAAACAGCCGGGAATCCGGACATACGAAAGCATTTTTGCCGAAGCTGAAACGGAGACCTTCATTTCATTCGGTCAATAACGAAACTTAAATTAATTTGTTACAGATTTGATCATGAACGAGGGAGAAGCAGGCGAGGTGCAAAAGAAGTTGTTCTCATTCTGGAGCCGTCTGCAGGCGCTGTCGCACAAGGGCCGGCAGCTGCCCACGCGCCGTCACACTTTCGTGTTCTACGGACCCGACGGCACGCGCGACGGCCCGCTCACCGCCGAGACCCGCGCCTCCCACCTCCGCCCGCCCGGCCAGCCCCTCCGTTGGGGCTAAAAAGGCGACAATAACCCCTCTCCTATCGGCCACGCAACACGAATCCCTTACTTGAGCAAGAGCATTATAGAGGTACAGGCGGTGTTGTGAAGCCGCTCGGAGAACATCTTAACAATAACCACCACATTGAAATGTTTATTTTCTTTGTGTTAGCGGTCTTCTGGAGCCGATTAGTACAATAATTATAACCAAATAATTTTATATACCAGGTATTTTAATACCAACATATGTAAAACATGGAAAAAATACAAAAAAAATATTGCTTAATATGTAGGATTTATTTTTATTAGTGTAGTTATTATAAATTGTATAGAATAAGAAGTACTTTAAAATTGTACATGTTTTTAAAACTTCTATACTTTATTGTATGCTGGAACTACTGTCGCAACATTGAAACATTTGTAATAGTAACTGAACCGGATAAACTGTTATTGGTTATATTTAAATAGTGTAAAACTGCAACCATTATTACTTATACGAGTGTCTTCAGTCCTTGCAAAGATCAATAAATAAAATGTTAATCATCTTAAAATTTGAGTTTTATTCCAAATCAGTAAATTCCTCTACTTGTTGATGAGGATTATTATACGTATTTTTTATTATTATATCCTATTATTATTATTATATATATTATTCCTGCTGGAGATATAAGCATGATATTTGGAACATATAAGTATTATTTAAAGTACGTAGACGTATACTAAGGGTCTCTACTGTAGCCTCAAAAATGGGTTGAAAACGTCATTGCGGCGACGCAGGAAATTCAGACAAGGAGTGCCCAAAGAAAGGAGATCCGCCCAACTGCACAACGTGCAGATTTTTCAAAAAGCCCAACGACCACAAAACTGGTGACCCTGATTGTCCTGCTAGAAAAATTGCCGAGCAACGATACATCAACTCAATTGATTACGAAGGGACCTAAGAGCGCCGCCTCGTTTACTTTATAGTTTATGATTTGGATTATTTTATTAGTGTAGATTTGTATTTGCTTTTCTTTTTCTCGAGATCTGCATTTATCAAACTGTCAATAATTAAATACCTACTCGTCATACTTTGAAACCGCAAAAAGGCGAAGGCCGCAACGCAGGCAATAAATTGTTTACAAAACTAGATTTTATTACATAAGTTACTTTTATGATTGACCTAATAGTCTACCGCAATAGAAAGTGCTAACACTGAAGTAACGTACCGAGAATAATAATAATAGGCAATCATTTATATGTAATGTAGTAAATATGTGTTGATACGATTCGTTTGTATGTTCCAGGTTTTTACTTAGTGTTAGATAACTTGTGATTTATCAAGTACCTTTTCACGTTAACAAATTGCATTTAATAGTATATTTTCTCTTTGCCTGAGATACAGGATCATCCTAGTTCAGGGAACTGTAATAATGTATGAACTGTGTAATACCTACGCAACCACACACAAGCAATATGGTTTTCAATAAATAAATTTATTATTATTATTATTTATTGTATGCCTTTTCCGCTCACGGGACAATGGTGTCTCGGACCATTCGACGGCGTGCGTGGAGCCGCAGTACCAACCGAGTAACACATAGCCAACACGTAGAGGCCCTTTTGACAATTTAATGAAATGCAAGGGGTACACCGAGCGTATGCTGTTCCTACCCGTGTCATGGGACGCACACAGAGACTGCACCCGCCAGGGTGTACAGGGACTATTGCTGGTTGATGGAATCTAAATGAACCCGATTATTGGTTGAATATGATGGACTAATTACTGGGCTATTGAGTGAGACAACGGACGTCTGCCTAATAAAACTATCTCACATTTTTTTCTCAGGCAGACGGTGACTCGCCCTCTGCTAGATGGGCCCCTATAAATAACGACATTAAAAAATGGCCCAAGGGCAACACCGGTACAGAGAGCTGGCACTGGACTTCAAACACATAGCCAGCTCGCTACTTAGGTGACCACATACACCCCCAAGCAACAGCTCTAGTGAATCTACTCTGGACAGCCGATTAAGACAAACCAGAGGCGGGGGGCCTGTTCATACAATCAACCCACAGAACACCCCCAGGAGCACTCAGGTACATAGATAGGGTCGCTGCTCCCTAACAGCTCGCCACAAGCTGCCCTACGTATTATTTATTATTATTATATTCCCGTAATAATAATAATCGACCAACATCTCAAGAGACTCTCGTTAGATGGCTGGGTCAAGGGTCAGATAATGAAGGCGGTACTCCTGGACACGGCGCGGATAGTCCGAAGGTTTCTCTCTCTGTCGCCCTAACCACCGGTAGCTTAGGCCCTGCCTCGCTGCCGGTGGTACCCTAGGTTAGGTTTTTTATAATGCTTTTATATTTTGTATATATGTTTATATATTTTACTTTTATAAAGTTATTGTAAAAAACCTAGCTTAAGTAAGAAAATAAATACGGAGAATAATAATCGTATGGCATTTATTTTCTAACCGTGAGATCTTCGAGAAGACAAGTACGGTTACGGTTGCCAGTTTGTTGCACCTTTAGCACCGCCCAGGTGGTTACTCCCCACGGACGTGGTGCAACTTCGACCCCCCTTGTCAAGTGAGTGGGCAACTTGACTGTTAAAGTTCTCAAGCCGCCCGAAGGCCTCTAACTTGGCTTAACAACTGCTATCACAGCAGCCGGGATCAACGATTTAACGTGCCTTCCAAAGCACAGGAGCGCTCGGTTAGTAACCACTCAAGCGGTCACCCATCCAAGGACTGACCCTGCCCGACATTACTTCACCTCGCATACCGCACTGTACGGTACCTTTTTTTCTTTTTTTGGAGTATTATAACCAAAAGTATATAATTACCAAGTATAAGTACCAAGTATTATATTAATTAGTATTATAGAGATCAGAATAAAACAGGTTGAATGATTATTTTTAAGAAAGAAACTTCAAACTTTCCTAATAGACTAAACATCAAAATGGAAGAAAACTGTTTTCAGCGTTTTGCTAAAGTTTGTTTGGGGAGCAAGTATATTTTTATTGTTTGTATTGTATAGGAAAGCAAATAGTTAAGCCTGTGCCTTAAAGTACATATCGCAATTATTGCTCTATGGTGACGAAGTTCTTTGAGGACGAGGTCGCGGGCATAAGCTAGTAAAGTATATTGTTTTTTGGTTATCTCTACTTTTGCCAAGTTAACGAAATAACTATAGATACAAACACTTTTCACATATTAATTTCAGCGCCATCTCACTGGTTAATCTCAAACTACGAGAATCACTATATCGCGTTTGAATACACACACCACTTGATTGTTATCCATTGGCTGTAACATCCTTATCGTTTACCGCGTTAACGAATAAGGCCTGAATGACACTGGCGCGGCCTGCTGTGGCGGTCAATAGTAAATTTGACAGCTAATGAAAAGTTAACTATTGACCACCGCGGCATGGCCGCGCCACTCTGTGAGAGGTCTAACGTGTGACATTGCTAACACAGCAGGTACGAAATTAACACGAAGATGTAAAATGTGAAATTTATGAAGGAATGGAAGGATATCGAGACTGCTTTTTATGGTTCGATAACAATAAACTATTTCCTAATTATTTACATTTAGTAAGTGTACGTAAGTTTTTAGGGTTCCGTAGTCAACTAGGAACCCTTATAGTTTAGCCATGTCCGTCTGTCTGCCCGTCTGTCTTTCCGAGGCCTTGCGATTGTTAGTGCTAGAAAGCTACAATTTGGTATGGATATATAAATCAATAAAACTGACAAAGTCATAAAATAAAATCTAAAAAAAATTAATGGTACCTCCCCTACACGTAAACTGTGCTTGATTTTTTTTTGCTTCAACCCTATGGTGTGGGGTGTTGTTGGATAGATCTTTCAAAATAAATACAGGTCTTCATCAAAAAAATTTTGATAATGTGAATATTTTCTGAAATATTCACTCTAAAAGAAAAAAAATGTGTGTCTCCCCCTCTAACTTTTGAACTATGGGTCCAGAAAATATGAAAAAATCATGAAACTAAAGCTTAATAAAGACTTTCAACGAAAACTATAGCGGATATGATCAATTAAGCCGTTGTTGTGTAATCGTATAAAGTCTTCTCTTCTTAGTAAAAGTCGTATGAAACGCTGCGAATGTATTCCCTTTTCCTTGTTATTAATTTTAAACCGACTTCAAAATTTCAAAAGAGGAGGTTATCAATTCGGTTGTATGTTTTTTTTTGTTTTTTTTTTTTTTTTTTAATGTTTGTTACTCCATAACTCCGTAATTTCTTAACTGATTTGGAAAATTCTTTTTTTGATTGTAAGTATATATATCCAAATTGGTCCCGTTTATGTCAAAACGCAGTTCTGATGATGGGATCCACGAGGAATTGAAGGAACTCCTCAAATCTTTAAGGCAAATATATAGTGATTTTTGTGTTTTTATCAACAAGTCAAGCATTTGCATTTAAAAATGTGACATTGGATGAAGTGAAACTGCTGATGATGATCAGAACAGAACTCTTCAACGACGAAAAGTTCACGTTTGGCGATTTGTCCTCCTAGCTGTGTTTGTTAAGCAAGTTCTATTTTCACGATAAATTTTTGTCATGCTCGAGTTCTGATGATGGGATCCATGAGGAATTGAGGGAACTCCTCAAATCTTAAAGGCAAACATATAGTGATGTTTGTGTTTTTATCAACAAATCGAGCATTATCATACAAAAATGTGACATTTGATGAAGTGGAACTGCTGATGATGATCAGAACAGAACTCTTTAACGACGAAAAGTTCACGTTTGGCAATTTGTCCTTCTAGCTGTGTTTGTTAAGCAAGTTCTATTTTCACGATTGATTTTTGTCATGCTCGAGTTCTGAGTTCTTTAGTATTTTCATGAACTAATCAAGCATTTTCATTCATAAAAGTGACATTTGATGAAGTGGCTGATGATGATCAGAACGGAACTCTTCAACGACGCGTAGTTCGCGTTTGGCGATTTGTTCTCTTCGTTTTGTTTGTCAAGCAAGCAAGGTTTTTCCATGATTCCATGAGGAATTCAGGGTACTTAGTCTTCTACCATTATAAACATACTTATAACCATTTTTATTTTATTGTATGGAATCTAAGAGTGCACCATCTAAGTATAATAATCTTTCACTGGCCTCCCCCATTGAAGTCGGTTTTTTTATCTTAAAAATTATTTAGAGTAAGTTCATTGGGAAAGTACGGTACGCTACACTGAGCATAGCCCGACATGCTCTCGGCCGATTTTATTTACTATTTAATGTATTATACACACTTTATTAAAGTGCAAAAAATCAGCCATTTTGTTTTTTTATTTTATTTTATATGTACCTAGCGAGTCTAGTGACATCCCTAAAGACTTAAATCATTTATCATAATTGGTTGATCTGTTGATATAGTTACCAGCGGATATTGGAATTGGATTGGACCCGGGTATGTCCTAAAACTACGACCAAGACCACCAGGGGATGGGCAGCAACATCCCTGGAGTGCGGTGGAGATACTGCGATCGCCAACCCGCATGCCAGGCGTGGCGATTATGGCATATACCCCTCGTGAATATGGGGGAGGCCTATGTCCAGCAGTGGACGTTCTTTGGCTGATATGGTTGTGGTGGTGGTGGATATTGGAACGGTGATACTAACACATAGGTAACTCCTTTTTCTAATTCTAGGTGGGCAGTTATGAACAATTTCGCTAATTTAGCAGTTTCATAACGTAGTATTTTAGTTCAATTGAGATTATAAAATACAGTGCAGCTAGTAGTTTCACTTCTCCAAGTCCTTATCTGTACAAGTTGCAAGTTATCTCGGTTATTATTCGACAATGAAACAACTCTGTGGCGAGTATCCGAATGTAAGTTGGAAAATACAGGACAAACTAACCTCAAATTACGTACCACTATTACTTTATCTTCTTAATTGAACGCAATTGAATTTAAAACTAGTTAGTCATATAGTAAGATAATTACTTTCACATTCTGTTAATTATGACGATGCCTGTGAGTATTTGAAGATTTGATTGTATTTTATGTTCTTTTTGCTTTTAATGCTGGGTACCTATCTATAAGTGACATAAAACAACTTAGGGTGAGTTGCACCAACGTACGATCACAGACCGGTCACCGTCAAATATGGCGCCGGCAGCTGTCATCCCATAGAAACTTGTCAAACTTTCTATACAATCAGATTTTAACGAAAGCCGCTAACGGTTACAGACGGTTTAATGCAACCCACCTTTAGTGAGTCGCTCTTATCTTTCTTAAACTATAATATGTAAATAGGTACTTAATAGTACAAGTAAACAATAAAATACTGACTGTGTACTTAAGTATAGTAGGGTCGATAGGTCGGTTAGCGACCAGCTATAATTTCGTGTACCGGTGTGTAACCAATGTGATAAGTTGATGAACTGAAAGGGTATTTTATCGTTTTTAATGGATTCCCATTCAATAACTACCAATTACGCATGCAGCACACTTTTATCTTTAGGGTTAGTAAAAACAGCAAAAGGACTAGTCCTTCAGGTGTCAGTAAACTGCATGGCGCTGGTCACGTAGTAACCTACTAACCAGCCCTCTTATTCTACACCTGTCACCTGGAAACTGTCAAATATCATTTGTCAAATTTTCATAGTTTCCAAATAAAAACGGGTGAGGTGTCAGATATCATTTGTCAAATTTTCATAGTTTCCAAATAAATATGGGTGAGGTGTCAGATATCATTTGTCAAATCTTGACAGTTTCCATATACAAATTTGGTCGGCCTCTTTAGCCTAGTTGGTAGTGACACTGCCTCCGAAGCTAGAGGTCCCGGGTTCGAATCCCGGTAAGGGCATTTGTTTCTGTGGTGAGCAGAAACATTAGTTCCTGAGACTTAGGTGTTTTCTATGTATTTAAGTATATATATGTACATATATATCTATTAAATATATCGTCGTCTATTACCCATAACACAAGCCTTATTGAGCTTACTATGGGACTGGTTCGGTTTGTGTAAAAAAAATATCCCCAATATTTATTATTCATTTATTTAAGGTGTGAGTTGAGAGGTCAGGACGAGTCGGTTTGTGAATAACACCCGTGCAGGGTAAGTACGCAAAGTTTTTGAGTGAGCGTAAGGTAGATCTCTCATTTTCCAAACCTAGTGAAAGTGACAGTTAGATCTAAGTACCTTACCGTATTGTGGGAAAAGTTACAATTACCCTGCCGCATTGTAAAAGGCAATTAAACGTTTTCAAATCGTCATAGAAAGTCATTAACAAAATAATAAAAAAAACGTTGTTCGCGATAACATTATTAAATGAACAATTTATTACCAATTTAAATTCTCTCCAGGAACGTGGGCCGAGATTATGTTTTTGTTGCGATGTTTGTTAATTGGCTTATTATCTACTCACACCTTTTTAATTAAATGGCTGCAGAAGAAAAATATAAACTATTTTTACTGAAATGATGCCAAAATATCGACGGCAATACTTTTTTATTGGTCCGTAGCCAAAATTAAAAACCTGAACTACGAGTAATTGTTTCTTCTAGTCCGTCCGTCCCTCTGTCTATAAATATAGGTATATTTTGCAAGCCGGACACAGTTAGTGTAGTCAACAATCTTTATTGCTAGTGGCTCTGTGAGCGATGTCGCGATCTATTTTAACAAACTTCGAAATTTCCCTGGACTGACTCGACACAAAATATCTATACTATTATCAAACGTACTCACAAAATTTCACAAGAATCGCTTGAGAAATGCGGCCTGTAGAGGAGAACAGCCGGAAATCGGGACGTTCGAAATCATTTTTATTAAGCTGAAACGGAGACAACATTTTCATACGAGAATCGCACGCGAGTTTCATTACATTGCGGGTTACCGTGGTATAATGAGATCAATCGATCTGTCAAACCGCGCAATGTAATGAAACTTGAATACGGGTCTCGTACGTGTGTAAATAAGGCTTAAGTGACGGTTTGATTGTTATCAAGGGTGAGAAAGCGGTGCTGTACGCGTTCTGGGCATCTTCTTGCTCATGGCGCACGCATGCGGCAATGGTCGCCAAGCGAGTACCCTTCGAGGAACGAGTCGTCGACATAGTAAAGCAGAAGGACCAGAAGACGGACACCTACCGAGCCATATGCCCTTCGCAGAAAGTCCCAGCTCTAGTTATAGGTAAGGCCTTGTTCTAGCTAGACGAACGGCGGAAAGCAAACCAATCTGTCGCAGGGAAATGATAAAAGGCATATAATCAAATCACGCAGGATGTTAAAATGGCTCCTCAATTTCATCATTTTACTACAAAAATCCAATGTTTTGATGAAATCCCTGAGTAGGTTTAAAGAAATTATGAATTCGACCACAAAAGGCCATCTCCATTTGTCATTTCATTAGTCTAGTCTAGTAAACCTCGTCCATGAGTTGACTACTAATCTGACCCATTAATTATATTTTAAGAAGTTTTAGATGTTTTTGGTAAGTAATTTATAAATTATATTTTATTTAATAAGTTCCAAAGGAAAATAAGGGGTGCTCTGGGGGTGCTCAATCCTTTTGGTCTTGGCTGCATATGTCAAACTTTGAATCGTTTATGTACCTATTTTATTATAGACAATTCCTTGTCTTTCAACATTCAATGGATTTAAGTGCCGTGATGTTCCTATTAAGATCCGTGTCTTAATTAAGGTCGTGGATACATATTGTAACTTGGGTGGATCGCTCAATCTATTTGTAGTCGACTGTACCACTCCCAACGGCGTTAAACAAAGGCTAATTTTATAAAAAATGCTACCTAATCAACAGCTCCAAGAAGAAGAAGGAAGAAGGGTGTCCGCTGGATGCGGGTGGCGCAGGACCGGTCATTGTGGAAGTCTTTGGGGGAGTCATTCGGCTGAATGATGATGATGATGATGATGAATCAACAGCTACAAGAAATTGTTTTGAACAATACAGGTCAACAATAATAAAATGAAAAACACTCCCAACCCCAGTAGCCGTATCATGAGACCCCTGATCAGGATAGAGCGAGTCCAAGCTACTCCAAAATTTTATCATGCCCATATTTTTTCTCATTCGTCATTTAGGCGTCCCTAAGGGACCTACACCTAGCGCCTAATTGACAACATTTCATTTTTAAGACTGAACTTTTTTTATCAAATGAAATATAACCACAATTTCAAATTGTCTAAAATATCCCCATCCCATTTCATATTAAAAAATAAAAACAATTTCATGCTTTCCTCATTCTCAAACATACAGTAAGGCTGGGTTGCACCGACTTACGATCACAGACCGATCAACGTTAAATATGGCGCCGGCAGCTGTCATGCCATAGGAACTTGTCAAACTTTCCATACATTCAAATTTTAACGAACACAGCTTACGATCACAGACGGTTTGGTGCAACCCAGCCTAAGTGACAATAAGTAAGGCGTACTAAGGCGGATTTACTAAAGAAAGTGTACTGCGGTTTTTTTTGTGCGTTCAACAACAATTCAGCCTTGTGAGGTCATATAGACGATGGTAAGCTTTATTCATACTTTTGAAAACTACTAGCTATAAAAATATATATAGAAGTTTCTTGTTAACAAATTAACGAAATGAGTCAAGATCATTTTCCATTCATACTACTTGGAACTTTGAAATATTGTCATTTTGCGATCGCCACATTCCCTGTACCCTAAGGACGGCCCTGCAAAAGATCCTCATGCGGTGAGTGGTATGGAAAATACTGGAATTAAATCTAAACATACTTAAATACATAGGAAACATCCAAGACTCAGGAACAAAATTCGTGGTAAATACACAAAGAATGCCCTGACCGGGATTCGAACCCGGGACCTCCGGCTTTGTAGGTAAGGCCACTACCAACTAAACCAAAGTGGTCGTCAACATTGGCTGATATGCCTGAAATCCTGTCCCTTGTTACTATGAAAGCTGAATATCTAGGAGAAAATTACTCTTACCTCCACCAAACATAGCTAAGAACAATCAAGAGTTTTCAGACAGAGAACAACTTAAAACAAACTGATTATAAAACTCCACTAGAGTTGCTTTAGCTACGATACGATACCATATCACAGAGAGGCACACGGGTTCTCGTAAACGTGTTCTTAAATAATCCCGACCCCTCTCCTATCTTACCTCTCGTTTGCATCGAGAGTAAAAAAGTTAAATATCACCAAAAACCATCATCTTCTAGCAAAAAGTCATTAGCAACATGAGATTCTGAAGACTCATATTGACTCACTCATTCCTTGTGAGTAGGTTGACACGTATTTGACTTGCAACTAAACTACATTCTCCAACTCAAACTCTAAACTTTAATTGTTCTTAGGTACTTAAACAAATAATGAAATAAACAAGAAGCCGTTTTGCTACGGTTACAGAGAGGGGAACGTGCTATACATAATATATTTCGGGTAGGAAACGCGCGTGTGCCATGCCATGCTTTTCCTACGGTTCCAGATGGCAGCAAAGGACTATTTTTTTCGTGAATGATTAGCCGTGCAATAACTAGCCTGGAACAAATAGTTGTTTTTTTGAAGTAATGTATTTTCGTCAGTATGGCGCGCTGTAAGTCACACCGGAGAAGTATGGCATTACGCGACTGCCAACTTCTTTTTTCATTGATATTGGAAAATACAAGAATTTATATGTCTATGTCTATGTAACAAATCGCTCGATACTCGTAATATATCCGCCAAACATCGCCGCCAAGTTCGATTAACGCCCACGCGATTAGGCCGCCGGTACTAGTGCTATGACCTATGACCGTTATTTTCCTTTTCATTACGTAATTTAATTACTAATTGCGCTCGCGGCCCAGCGGCGCCCGCGTACCGCGTGCGGTATGCGAGGTTAAACAATGTGGGCGCAGGTCAGTTCTTGGATGGGTGGTTACTAACTGAGCGCTCTCGTGCTTTGGAAGGCACGTTAATCGATTGATCCCGGCTGCTGTCTACGACAGCAGTCGTTAGGCCAAGTTAGAGGCCTTCGGGCGGCTTGAGAACTTCTAACAGTCAAGTTGCCCACTCACTTGACAAAGGGGGGTCGAAGTTGAACCACGTCCGTAGGGAGTACCAACCGTTACCCTACACGTGACCCCTGGGTGGTGCTAAAAGTACAACAAAAACTGGCAACCGTACTTGTTTTCTCGAAGATCTCACGGTTCGTAAATAAATGCCATACGATTAAATAGAAATTACTAATTGGACTCCTAAAAGGGTCGCCATACTTGGTACAAAAGACTGTAAATTTTGTGTCACTATCTCTAGGTCTAATTCAAATCATGTGTATGCTGCACGACGGCAAACAAGACGCGTAAGACAAAAATAGTCAAAGTATTATGCCGATTCCTGTAACCGATTCTTGTAAAATTTTGTTAACTGGTTCAATAATTATATAGAACTATTTAGTCGAGAACCGATCTGCTTCAGATTTGGCATTGGCCTTGAGTGCATAAATCTGAAATCATAAAAATCGGACTGACTAGGTAGAAATAATCACCAGAACAATTTTTTTTTCTCCCGTTTTCGAGTTTACTTATGATGTCCGCATGTTAGACCTACAACCACTCTCCGCTCAACATTTTCAACCAACAAAATGTATTGTATACCTATGTTAGCGTTTACTTCTATTCCAAATCTCAAATTGATGCTCAATAAACAATAGTTGTTCTTAAAATTATATGTTGTGACAGACGGACAGCCACAAGGGTTATACCTTTTTCCTGCAGAACACTGAATTTTTTTGAAGGAATTGCATTTTATGGTGATCATTGGTGATACCTCGATATAATTTTCAATCATTATAGTTATTCATTGTGAATGATATAAAAAACAGCATCACCACTGAAAGCGCCACACGAAATTAAATCTATTGTGTCGCGGCCGGTTGCCCGCCCACATCAAGCGCTCTGATGCAACACAACACAGGCCGTCACATCACAGCACTTCGGTGTAGCAAGCGTCCATGGGCTTCGGTATCTGCTTGCCAGTAGACAGGCCGTAAGATTGTTGGTTGTTGTATAAAAAAGATCATAGGGTTATGTTTTATGAGACGTTTTAAGAAGAAAAAGAAGTTTTCATATAGCACGCATAAAAGACATAATCACTAACAACATAGAAAAGTTGAACTGCTCAATGTCTCAAAAATGGCTGAGCCGATGTAAATAAAACATAATATAGTCTAAAAACCACCCGTTTAACAGACCACAGACTGACACACACAAACATGCACACACATACATGCACACACAGATACACATGTTAAACTTATAGCACCCCTCTTTTACGTTCCGCGTCGGCGGTTAAGAGACACCCCCTCAGCATGTTACATGTCACGGAAACCCGAACGCGAATTTCAGTACGTGCCCAAAACTAAAAAATAAACAAAAAACCACTTATATAAATTTTAAGCAACCACCTGTCGGTTGACCGCGGGTACTGAACGTATAAAACCGATATCGTTTTGTCGTGTCGTGCTGCAAATAAAGTAAAATAAAGCCTACACATTAATACTCTATTGAATACAAATGAATTTGTCTATAGGGTCACCACTTCACTAAGACCTCGCCCCGGTAACGAGTCGCAGGGCCCTGCCCGGTCTCCCTTCCGCAGCTAAGACTACGTCTGAATTTAATGGTAGACCAACTCGTATAAGATAAATACTAAAATTGCTTTCCGTATAAATCGAAACGAAATTCTAAAAGAGAAGCTTTCCAAAACAATTGGACATGCCAATATTGACAGCCCTGTGTTTATGAGAATTGGTAGCGCAAATGAAAATGTAGTAAACCTCTAGCCCAGTAGAAACCGAGGGTAAAAAAGGATAAAATCGGAAAGCACGATGTTGTTCTGGATCTTTGCTATATTGTATGGACTAGTTAGGGTAGTGTTAATCCAAATTTGTAACATCGAAAACCTAGAGCTCGTTGGGCACCACGCGAAAAACTGCGAGATATTGAGATGACTTTTACTTAATGTACTAACCTTACTAAAAGTCTGCCTAATTTGACTATGCGTTTTTTGTCATTTTATTGGCATAACATGTATGACTAAAAGAAAGCTTATTAGTTTGTTTACAAAATAGCTGTACCTACGTCATTTTGACAAGATAGAAATTGATAACTCATAAAATGAACAACAGTTGTTTTCATCCACGATGTCTTCCTTTTCTCGACAACCTGGTGTACTACAGGCTTGTGCAGAATTTATGAGCTTTTGTTACCCTTATAGTCCATATTTTGATAAAGCGCCCACTTTTTTCCAAACAAAACGCGTAGTTATTACGAATGGAGTACATTTTCCAATACGGCGGAGGCACGGCGTTCTTCAAGGTCAGCTCCTGAGCCGACGACTTTTAGGAGATGAAAACATGTACCAAATTTCATGAAAGTCCCCAATATTGCGAGGTAGGACAATATCGACTAGGGTATAGTTAGTATGTGGAGTGTGGGGGCGACGATAAAAATAAATTTCTCAATATAATTTTGATACATTGGCAAAAGAAATTGCTTAATGTAGCGATATATTTATACCTTTTTGGCGAGATAAAGGACTAACGCCAATATCCGTCCGATTTGCACCAAAGGAAATGCGAAAAAAATTAGAATGTACCGTGTGCTAGCTTTGATCTGTATATTCAATTTAATATGGCGCTCGCGAAAAATATGCAAAGTGAAAATTTTCCGCTCTAGCGTTAACTTTTCAATAGGGCTGTTGATAAAGATAAAGTTTTGCTACACGTGTCGTGAGACCAGTGCATGAGAGAACAATAAATATCTATTTGAGCACTTTATAGCACATTCCAAATGAACTTCAAAGTTTTGCCTTTGTGCAGATCCGCTTGTTGCGTAGTGGGGAATGAACAAATTTAAATAACAATCCCTTGACAAAATGACAGCCTGAACTCGATTCGCATGTCGTATTTGCAAAATTTTGTATTGTTCTGTAACTATTCGGAGGTAATATATATATATATATATATATATATATATATATATATATATATATATATATATATATATATATATATATAACGCCTTACTAATACGCCGTTATTCGTTTTTTGATCTTAATGTATGTAGGTATATATATGTGTCATTAGATTCGTCTTGATCGGTATCATCTGCAAAAATAGCTCTATGTATACGCATGTAATTTTTTATTTCAAACATTATTGTGTCAAGAAAGTGAGTGCATTACTCGCCAATAACCGTTGTGTTTGGCGGACTATTTTGTTTATATTATATTACACATACATAAATTATTACAAAACGTTAATATCAATATAAATATTACAGGAAAAATATAAATATATACAGGGTGTGGCCTGTAATAGGAGCAAAAAATTAAACGGTACACTATTGAGCTCTCCAGCAATTATTTCCAAATGATTTTAATTGAAAAAAAACAGTTTTTTTTGGAATTTTTTTTTCGCAAATGTAGCTTATGTGTACTTTTTTACTCTACTGGAGTGATATTAATAGCAATTTATTCAAAAAACACTAAAAAAATATAAAAAAAATAACTAAAATCCCAAAAATATTCTTTCAAACCAAAAATGCGACAACGATTATGAGTCATAACTTGAAGCAACCTCAAAATCAGCATTGACTGCCGCGCAATAATCTCTGGGTGCCAAGATCCATTACTTGGAGGTCGTAACTTTAGATCAAAATTTCTCCCAATTGAAAAAAGATAAAAACATTTTGGACACAAGAGGTTACTGCAGATGCTCTAAGGAAGCGTCCTTTAAATTTATTGCTCCTATTACAGGCCACATCCTGTATGTATCTGTCTCCATTATATATTTTTTTATCATCAAAAAACCTTTCTAAACTAAGTTTGCATATTTGATTGCGATCGTTGTACGGAACCCTCGGTGTGCGAGTCGTACGACTTGACCGGTTGTTTAAGTCGGTTTTTGAATATTAGTGAGTAACCATCACGTTTGGTCTCATTGGAAATCTCTTAACGAGTAGTTAAAGGTTGTGCAATATGTACAGTGGTCAAAAAAAGCTTAACACAACAATATACTTTTTGGAATAACTTATTTAAAGGGTAAAATTATGGTTGATAGAATCCTAACGTTCGCTCATTCTAAAAATTAAGCAATTACGAGTATACCCTGGTTATACAGTCACAAAGCGATCGTGATGTTATAACATTCAGTTATTAAGGGGCCCCGTGACCTTCGATCTGTAGCCCTCCGTTTTCTTGTTTTTATGGTTAATAGTTTCCCAGGGTACTTCAAAACTCACCATCTTCGATATATATGACATCAGACTTAGGCATTTGTCGCCCAAGTTTTTGGACGTAACTTTTCTGAAAGTTAAGGTTCAATAAAAATCTCTCTTGAGTTGTTAGATACGTCAATAAGGAACAGTTATATGTAGATTTTATTTATATAAGTGCATAAATAACATTATACCTCTAATATCGAAATTATAACTTTTTGTACTGTTTGAATAAATCATAAAAAGACATGTATTTACCTATCTATAGATATATTTATGGTACAAACGGTTTCGGTTCTTCAATCTTCAATCTGCATTTTCAAGAGCCAAATTTTGGAAAAAATACTACTTATATTTTACCATTTATTCAAACATCCATAAAAGCTCTTTTTGATAGATATTAGTATGTATATATATATATATATATATATATATATATATTAGTATGTATATTAAAGATATGTCAATAGGGTGCTGTTAACTCATTTTCACAAAAAATACGTCCATAAAACTAGTTTTATTTGCTTAAAATTGCTATAATTTGAGCATATCTCTCCAGTCCTCACCAATAATCCTTGAAACGCACAGAGCACGGCGCAGCGCCGTTGCGTGGCGGAGGTGGTTTTTTGGTGAAGCGAACGCGGCCCGGGGGACGTCGTACCAAAAACATCCGCTCAGTATTCGGTAGCACGGTAGAGCGGAGGCGGCGTGTGTGAGTGTGACATATGAAGCAGTAGTGACACTCGATAGTTTCGGAAAGATCAACAATGTAAAACCGCCCCTGCTCCGCGCCCGCTCTGAGCGTTTCGACCTTTACACAGGTATACCGTCAGCATCAAAAGTAGCTACGCATATGAACATGTCAAAAGCTCTAGTAAATCCACTTGCATAAATACTTTTGATCTTTTTAAATGCGTAGCTAATTCTGATACTGACTGTACAGGTAGGTACAATTTATAGCGGTGGTCACACAAAATAACTCTAAGATATGAACCTGCGAGTACATACGAGTATGTACCGGAATCTAAAATCTCAGTTCAATACATATTTGTGCACTTCACTGTATGAACATTAAAGTTAAATCTATGTAGCTATTATTCATACATACACACATACAAAGACTCACGCCCATATTCTCTCAAGGCGAAGGCAGAGCACCCCTTTCTTCGACTATGGGACGGGAACCAGGTCGAAGTGTGTTGTGGGTTGTGGGCGATGGGCTTGCAACCTGTCACTGCAATAACACGTTTTCTCCATCTATAAACCTACAATTGCTAATAATGGCACTGAAATAAATTTTCGTGTGTTCTACCTACCTATTATTCTTTGGTCGAATTCACACGAAACGACATAAAACAAATTATCAGCTAAACTCTTGCAGCATTCGCGAAATAAGGGTCTCGCTTAAGAAATATATTTAAAGTGCTATATTGATACCTATGTAGAAGAAAATGAGAATCCATTGTAACTAGATTGAATCGATTTAGAAGAGATTTGAGTGGGTTGATAAGGTACATTCAAGAGTCTTAAGTAGATGCGAAGGGTGATTTGGCAGATATTGCGTCCCCGATGCCTTGGTACCTATGACCTAATTAAGAGAAGCTAGTCATCATAGCATTTTGGAAGCAGTTGCGTAATATAGAAAATATTTTTTCGTGGTGCGCTGGTAACTTACCAGTTAGCTGATTATATCTACCTCAGATCGTAGAAAATATATTCTGAGGTATCTACACATACGAAATAATGTCAAAAGTCATATCAAAAGTCAAAACTGTCTTCGTGCTGTACTGTCTGATTGGTTATGCCCGTCAACATTTAGCGAAATTAAGCTTTTGTAATGTAATAATTTAATTTCTGTAACATTTATGTAATAAAACAAGCAAGGTAATATGGTAGGCATAAGGATATTGAAACGGAATACTCATAATTTATGTTCTACTCATTAAGTAAGATTATGAACGTTGCTTTGGTACGTAATATCCCTGATTATAAGCTAGTACGTGGGAGTAATATCAGGAACCGGCCGTCATCTTATTTCAAAAATTCTTTCACCGGAAGTATGAGCCATGAAAATTAACATCAGCTAAAGTCTGAGATGGAATTAGAGATCAAAAATGTAAACAAACAACAGTCAATCTGACATGACTGGAAAAAAGGAATTTTTAAAACCTCTTGTCATTACCAGTAGTGCAAATTATATCTTCACATATTTTATTAAAACAACACCAATACGTTATTTAAAACGCTATTTATTTCAGAGTGGTTATTTTTTGTATTAATTCAAATATATTTCGCTTAAATTTTTAACGCGGTCATTTTTGTCAAGTATTCTAATGATGTTCAATTACCCACTGCTTATGTTAATGTTTTTATGGTGGCATAACTCACTTGTTTACATTTTTGTTTTCTAAATCTATCACTGATTTTATTATTATTGATTTTTGGTTTATTATGGGATGGGCATATCTATGCCGCCTCGACCAGATAGTGATCTATGTATTGTGGCAGCCTCAAAAGTTATTTCCTTATACTAGTTATTTCTAGGCATTTCCTGACTCTTTCAGCCGGAATCTGTTGTATCTCCTTCGTTTGCATTGCATGCTGTGCCTCCCTAGATGGACAGTTATTTTGTGTATAAATGGTCCATAGGAACATCAGCTATAGCGGCAGCTCCTACTGTGTTCATTATAAACGCGAGCTAGCAAGTAGCTAGCTGAAGTAGACACATTTTATCGTAATTTATTAGGATTATTGAAGCACAAAAATGCCGCTGCCCACACAGGTACCTATTGTTTACCGTTTGACGCTCACGCGATCGCCAATTACTGAGTATATCGGATTGTTGCAACTCCACGCAATAATATTTATAATTTAACATCCGAGAAGGCAGACGACGCCTATAATAATTGTGTGGTCAATAACATCTCAATTTGTTAACTAATGGAAGCCATTGCCACATAAAAAAATTGCGTCTGAATTGGTATTTGGGTCATTGTATCGTTTGATTAGACACAACAGTTTCTATTTGATGACTAGTAAGTGTCTTTCTCCCGCCCTCGCCACGAGTATTATTTCTCTTCAATTTGACTATGAGACGCTTCTAAAGTGAGATATATCGTTATTTTATTGTCTCGGCAAAATACATATACAAGATTGCCAATTGTGCAGTTTTGAATATCTATTATTTTAGAAATAATGACATGACAGTTGCTGTAGGTACTTTAGCTATAACGGCTCCTATACAATTGATTGACCGAGCGAACAAAGCGTGCCCGTTTCAGCTTGGCCAAAAATGTTTTCCTGTGCCCGGATGCCCGGCTGTATACTCCTCTACAGGTGGCATTATTCACCCGACCCTCGTAAAAATTAGTGAGTAAGTTATTGATTCTGTTTTTAAAATTTTGAAAATAGAAAGGTATATTCGCGAGGTCTACAGCTAACAGCTCACAGAGCCAGGAGTACCTATTTAGATAGTTTTCTAAAACACGTGGTAGATTCGTATTAGTAAATCAACACTGATTCAGCGGATACTCACCCGATCGGAAATAAGGTAGCTCCGCCAGCAATACTGTCGGGCCACGGTCGGCCTCTCTGAAGCTGGGGTCTCTATTCGGCTCATCACTCTTGCATCTGCTTCCAATTCATATTATGATTAACGCACACTTGATAACTTAGTTCGGCACACGTGGAAGCGATTGCGTTAAACATATTGCAAAACACATGAGAAACGACGAACAATATTAGATTCTTAACATATAATGCAAACATACTGACACGAATGTGCCGTCTAGTTGAAAACTTTTTATTTGTGTACAATCTTACACAAATCGACCTTTATCCGGACCAAGCAGAGCTTGTACTATGGGTACTAGACGACGATATACATAATCCATAAACAAATATTCGTGATCGTAACACAAATAACTGTTCTGACCGGGATTCGAAACCTGGATCACCAGTTTCGTAGGCAGACCAAGTACCAACTAGTCTAAAGTGGTCATCAAACTCGAGAAATCACTAGTCCCAAGTTCTGTAGCCAAAAAGTGTCAGCTGGAACCCGTCTTTAATGGGGTGGGATGAAAAAATCGCGATCTTTGAAAGGGATTTTGACCAGATTAGAAAAAAAGCTGAATGCTGAATTTCCTAGGCACAATGCTCGACCGCGTTAGGCGCTGGAAGTAATTTCGGCTCAGGTCAGGGTCCTCTACCCGTGTGGAGGTCGGGGATCTACCACATCTCACATGGGCGAAATAAATGTTCTTGAGAGCACTCAGGTGAATTTCCCTCATATAAAATATATATAAAATGCTATTTGTGATCCTGCAGCGCCCCATTGATTTCGGAGCGATTACCTCCAAACTTCTTTTCTTCTTTTATATTATAGGTACGAGTACTCTTGTCGGTGGAGCAATCGCCAGCCTTTTCTGTCCGTTGCTATGGCTGTCACTTTCTGATACTCGTAAGACACGACCTTAACATTTTCTTTTGTTTGTTTGAAGTTGTTACTTCATTGCCTTCCTCTTTCCCTCTTTTCTTCAATCTTCCCTCCTATAATGGTCTTAAGGAAAAGGTCTTAGCAGATCTCCTATCATTATTCCTCTCCTATTCTGTAAGACCGTCCATATATAAATATTGGGGGACAATCTTACACAAATCGACCTAGTCCCAAACTAAGCAAAGCTTGTACTATGGGTACTGGACGACGATATACATACTTATATAGATAAATACATACTTAAATACATAGAAAACATCCAAGACCCAAGAACAAATATCCGTGAAAAATGCACAAATAAATGCCCTGGCCGGGATTCGAACCCGGGACCTCTAGCTTCGGAGGCAGAGTCACTACCAACTAGGCTAAACAGGTCGTCATATGGCTCTTTTCTTTTTAACCGACTTCAAAAAAGGAGGAGGTTTTCAATTCCTCGGAATATATTTTTTTTTTATGTATTTTCACCGATTACTCGGAGACTCGTGGACCGATTTCAAAAATTCTTTTTTTGTTTGTAAGGGTGTATTTTCTTGTTGGTCCCATTGTCACCAAGTCGTCAAATTATATACCAAGAGGATGGGGTAAGTAAGGCTACATCGAAGGAACTCCTCAAATTATATAGCAGGAGGATGGGGTCTGGCAAAGTTTGGAGTCGGTGTTTTTTTGTTAAATATTTACTTGTTATATTATTTGCGTTTCTTCTTCTTTCGGGACTTTTTCCGTACCTCACGTTCTTCGCCAACCCCACATCTCAAAATGGGCGCGACAAGTATAGGAACTCTACCTCTATAATTCTTCCTTTAAATTCGGGACTGTATAATGTGTCTAGAGACGATTATTTCATTCTGATTAGAGCCAAAATATGTTATTTTATAATTTTATCTAAGGAAAAAAAAATTGAGTTTAATATTCCTGTTTTCTTCAGCGTACCGAAACTATAATATATTATTAATCGGCACAAACCGTTGCCGGCAAACAAAAACTAAACAAGTTTTAAACACCACCACACTCCTATGGAAACAATTTGAATGACACTTCATGCCGTTCAGGCTTTATATCCTGCCAAAGAATTAAACAAACCCATTAGATTAGATTTGACCATCATCAATATTACACAAAAAAATTAGAACCTCATTCTAAGGAGTCGATCCAATACCCCCCAGTTCCAGTAACTCTTGTGCTCTAACCCTTACACAGCTACAAATTATATACCCTTTTCTTAAATTGAACTCTATCACATTTTGATGACGTTGAATCACTGTGGGAATATTTCCTTCTGCCTTATAAAGCGTAAAACATATGAATCAATAATTTCGTAAATATATTCGAGCTAGAAAAGACGCAAATAGTGGAGCCAGGACGATAGTTGCGTGGATGTTAGCGATGCGCACTCGGGACGGTGATCAAAGGAGGCGCCGGGGCTTGAGCTCTCATATACATGACCATATCGGGCCGCTTAAAAGTAAAATTATTTTTCTCAAACATGCTCGGAAACTATCGTGTTTTGTTTGTAAAACGATCACGAAACCAGTCTAATTTTTATCCACCCAAAATTAAAAATACAGGGTGTGGCCTGTATATATCTCAAACAAATTCCTTTATTTCCCTTGCCCCTGAGTTAATATTTTAAAAATTCTGACAACTTTTTTCATATCGTAGGTTACTCGCAGGTCATCTTTTCCTACTACGGGGTGTAATACAAACGTAAAACATTTAAACTTCATTCTCTTCACTCTCTAGGTCTGTATTTGAGGCCACTGGGCATCGAGTAAGTGAATAAAGGTAAGTCAAAATGACGAGTTGTCAATTCGCATTGTTCCGACCATACTGAACTCTTTCCATATAAATTAAAATAATAGCGCCCTCTTGACAATCGTCATATATTAATCGATAACATTATATTATTACTGGGAGCGCAGAAATATGGGACCCTAAGAGTGCTCAACTTCGGGAATTTTCAATGCCACTCAAAAAAGTAATCGCTTGTTAGAAACAAAACATCCCTTGAAGAAAAAGTTGAAGAGTTGTTTCAGTATTCCGTATTGTTTTAGCTTTCCGTGTGCTCTTTTAAAATTATAAATACGCTTTATTTAAAATAAAGAGACATGCTCAGAGTAGGGTTCCGTAGTTGCCCAATGAACTTACTAAAAAAACCATAAAAAGCAAAAGGGAATACTTTTGCAGCGTTTGTTTTCGTCTTTGCCATGTTCGTCATCATTTTTGTCATATTTTTGGACCCGTAGTTTAAAGTTTAGAGGGGGGCACAATTGTTTTTTGTTTTGTAGTGCATATTTTCGAAAATAATTCATTGAATTAATTCATCTATATACATATAATAAAGCTGAAGAGGGTCGAAAGTCTGTACATGGAAGATATTCGAAAAAAAGTAGGCTGGGGATACTTAGAATTGATAACAGAACACGTTCCAACAGTTTTTAGAATTTTTGTCTGTTTATCTGTTTGTCTGTTTATATGAACGCGCATCACGTGAAAACGGCTAAACGGAATTTGATGAAAACTTTACTAATCTGTCGAGTAAATACTCGGTCAGGTTTTAGGCTATAAAAATTGTGCAATTTTGGGTTTAAAGGGGGTAAAAAGAGGGGTTGAATTTTGTATGGGAACTCCTATAATCCATGAGTTACATGAATGAAAATTGGTAAGCATATACTTGACGACAAAGGAAAAACATCCTCATTCAAAATTTGTGAAATCTTAAGTTAGAAACTGAAAAAAAAGTAAACGCAGTGTGCGCGCCAGCCACCACGGTCTCTTCAAATTTTGAACACTATAATGATTTATTCCATTAATTAACTGTGACTCTAAACCCCAATTTCAGTACCGTCTTCTAGATTCAAAAACTACATATATAACTTTGTAATCCCACTAATATTATAAATGCGAAAGTTTAGATGTTTGGATGTTTGTTACTCAATCACGCAAAAACGGCTGAACAGATCATTTTTTGTATACTAAACAGTATATAATCTGGATTGACTTATAGTATACTTTTTGTCCCGATAATCACCCTCAAAGGGATGAAATCGGGGGTGCAAATATGGTCTATGAAACTGGTGATTTAAATCCTCATACGCCATTCTAAGCTTTAAGTTTCAGCCCATTGGAAGTATAACGGCGTGTCAATAAATTTAACTTAAGCCATAGCAGAATTTGACGTATTGTAAACAAGCTGACGTTTCGATATGTCAAAGCCGAAATATCATAATTCCTTCTGATTGATGACGCTATTTTTGAGCATAACCTTTTAGCAATTAGGTCTATTATTGCGTGTAAATCAAAATAAATTTGCGATACTTTGGAATTGTTTGTCTTCATATGCTTAAATACAAAAACAGCTGCTTCAATGCAGTCTTTGTATCGTCGGTGTACAATTTAATTTTGTCGTGTATTATTTTTTACGTAATTGGTGACCCTTCAGACTATAATAACTGTTTGATATAAGAGATCACTTGGGCTGGGCAGCCCAATCGTCAACATTGACGGTTGAAGCACCTTAGATCTATGCACAAAGTACAATATATATACTGAGATGGAGATAACAGTGAAATACTCCACATAGATCGTAGCGCCGTTGTGTATTTAGTAACAACTAACCGCACGACCGCTGCATCCCTGTCATTTCAATATGCAAGTGCGATAGAGATAGCACCAAGTGACATCTGGTACAAACAAGTTAAAATAACATTTCCATAGAAAAATTCGTACTTCGAGTTGAAAGGCCCCTGGATCTATGCTTATCCGTATACATATAATACAGCTGTAGAGGGTCGAAAATCTGTACATTGAAGATATTGGATAAATCAATGGAGCGATTGGAGGGCCCTTGGCATCGAAACAGAACTTATTTCAACAGTTTTAAGAATTCATGTTTGTTTGTCTATCGGTTTATATGTCTAGGCAGTGTGACTTTCGGCCTTCAGCCTCACGTGCATTGCCGCTTCGGGCCTTCGGCCCTTAGCCTTACATGAGGGGCCCGCTCTGTTGGCTATCTTGCCACTATGTGTGAATGATCGGCATGAGGAGCCCACTCTGTGTGAATGATCTGCCTTTAGACTCGCATGCCTTGCCCCTCTGCATCAGGCCTTCGGCCCTACATAAGGAGCCCGCTCTGTTGGGACTCTCGGCCTTCGGCCTCGCTTGCATTGCCACTCTGCTTCAGGCCTTTGGCCCTACATAAGGAGCCCGCTCTGTTGGGACGCTCGGCCCTGGGCCTCGCGTGCGTGTCACACGGCTCCGGGCCTTCAGCCTTATATAAGGATCCCGCTTTATTTGAATGCTCGGCTTTCGGCCTCGCATGCCTTGCCACCCCATTTCGGCCCGTTAGTCATCAACTTGATGATGAAAAAGCTACTCTGTTGGGATGCTCGGCCTTCGGCCTCGCGTGTCTCGCCTCCCTGTTTCAAGTCTTCGGCCCTCAACCTTACATAAGAAGCCCGCTCTGTGTGAATTCTCGGCCTTCCGCCTTGCATGTTTTGCCACTCTGCTTCCTCCTTTCGGCCCTCATACTTACATGAAGAACCCGCTCTGTTAGGACGTTTTACGGAAGAACTGCGTAGCAAGACTTATCATTGTACATGTAATATTTTACGGCCTTTATTCGTCTAGAATCGGTACATTTGATATTCTGAAATACGCTTAATCATTTGTTTTGAAAGCACGAGCACGTAGCACCAACTCCCGTTACAATCGGACACTTTTAATTGAAGTTGTAGATGATTATACATTATACCTAGGACAGACTGTCCAGTTAGGTAGGTCCAACTTCGAGAAAGGGATTAATCGTCGAATCCAACTCGGCTGGGCAGCATTCGGGAAGCTACGGCACATCTTTTCGTCCAATATTCCGCGGTGTCTCAAGACGAGGGTCTTTGACCAGTGTGTGTTGCCAGTGATGACATATGGTACTGAAACGTGGTCGCTTACTATGGGCCTCATAAGAAGGCTCAAAGTCACCCAAAGAGCAATGGAAATGGCTATGCTGGGAGTATCTTTGCGTGATCGTATCAGAAACCAACATAGCCCTCCGAACCGCTAAACTTAAGTGGCAGTGGGCGGGGCATATTGCACGTAGAACCGTTGGCCGTTGGGGAGGACAGGTTCTCGAGTGGGATCGGGGATGCAAGTAAGGTCTATGAAACGGGGTGGTTTAATCCTCATACGCCATTCTACGATTTAAGTTTCAGCCAATTGGGAGTATAACAGTGTGTCAAGAAATTTAACTTAAAGCATAGCAGAATTGTAAACAAGTTAACGATTCATTATGTCAAAACCGAAGTATCATAATTCCTTCTGATTGTTGACGCTATTTTTGAGCACAACCTTTTCGCAATAAGTTCTACTTTGCGTGTACATCAAAATGCATTTGCGATACATTGGCATTGTTTTTATTCATATGCTTAAATACAAAACAGTTGTTTCAATGCACACTTTGTACCGTCGGTGTACCGTTTAGTTTTATCGTGCGTTATTTTTTACGTAATTGTTGACCCCTCACACAATAAAAACTGTTTGATATAAGAGATCACTTGAGCTGGGCAGCCCAATCGTCAGCATAGACAGTTGGAGCATCTTAAATGTACACTTAGAAGAGGGTCAAAAGTCTGTACATGGAAGATATTCCAAAAAAAGTTGGCTGGGGATACTTAGAATCGATAACAGAAATCGTTTCAACAGTTTTAAGAATTTGTGTCTGTTTGTCTGTCTGTTTATATGTCTAGGCATCACGTGAAAACGAACGAATGGAGTCCCCCTCATTAATATGGCAACTGGATCTTCGGCGACGACATAGCTCGGCCTTCGGCCTCGCATGCCTTGCCACTCTCAGTCGGCTTTCCAGTCATCAACCTTACATGAAGAATCTACTCTGTTGGGAGGCTCGGCCTTCAGCCTCGCGCGTCTCTCCTCTCCGCTTCATGCCTTCGGCTCTCATCCTTACATGAGAAGCCCGCTCTGTGTGATTATTCTCGCATGCCTTGCCGCTCTGCTTTCGGCCTTCGGTCATCATACTTACATGAAGAACTCGCTCTGTTGGGATAACGTTTTACGGCAGAACTGCGTAGCAAGACTTTTATCAATGTACAATGTACATGTAATGTTTTTGACGGGATTTATTCGTCTAGAATCGGTACATTTGATAATCCGAAATAAGCACTTACTGATTCGTTTTGACAATAAGATTTCTAGGGAATGTCATATTGACTGAAATCGTTTCTTAAGGGGGTGTAAAGAAGGGTGATAGATTGTATTATCATCATCATCTGAGGCGTTATAGCCACGGGTGGGCCCTAGGCTAGCCTGGTCAAGCAAATATCTCCAGTCCGATCTATTCGTGGCTTTCCTTCTCCAACATGTCACCCCTAAGTTCCTGGTGTCCACCTGAGCTTGAGAAAGATTGTATGGGAAAACAAATCATTCTAAGGCGAGAACGAATTATACGCGGACGAAGTCGCGGGCAAAAGCTAGTTAATAATAATTTTATCAAAAAATGTTTTAATAAAGACCTGTATTCATTTTGAAAGACCTGTCCGACAACACACCACACTACAGGGTTGAAACGAAAAAAAAAGCATCTCAACTTTACGTTACACTTAACTTTTTTTTTTACGATCGTGTCTCTTTTATTGTGTTATATATCCATACCAAACTGCAGCTTTCTAGCACTAACATCACAGAGCAAAGCTTCAGACAGACAGACGGACAGACAGGCAGACAGACAGACAGACAGACAGACAGAAAGACGGAAACTATATTCCTAGATGACTACGGAACCCTAAAAAGCATATGCGCCATAATGTCAACTCCGCTCGGGGTGGCCTTTGACGGAGGACTCGTGGGAATACGAGTAACGCAACAAAATGTTAACGTGGACTTTAAATCTGAAAAACGCTCATGAAGAGTGAGTTCCACAAATAGTCACGGGTTAAATGGTCTGTGGTCACAGCACTATTAAAAAGCCGAGACTTGCCGGGCCGATGATCAATAGACACGATTGTGATGAACTGATGAAATTAATCGCCTAAAAGTCAAGATGTGGATTTGAGCTACAATGTCTAGTTTACAAATTTACAAAAGGAGGTACGGTTGCAAAGTTTTGTTGAAACTAAGCTGGCATAGTGGCTTTATACGGCTATTTTTAGGGATAAAATATTTTCCTAGCGGCATTGAAGTACTTTTTGAGATATATGTTAAGTGTATTCTACTCGAGGATAGATAGATTTTCAAATACAAAAATTGGGTTGGTCTTTTGTTTCACTTTACATCTGAATTCTGAGGCTTAGAACTTATCAATCGCCCCTCGTACGATGTCTCGTCACGTCACGGAACGATATAAATGCACTAAGTATATCTGCGCATAAATGCATTAAGTTGTTTCTTACACCTTCTTCGTCTTATCTCTCTAAATATTTAAATACGTAGGCACCGACCAATTACTATGAGTAGCTAAATACGATATTACTAGCGGCCGCCCGCGACTTCGTCCGCGTAGATTTTAGGTAATAACAAATTTTATAAATTAGGTCGACTTTTTTCTGTCAGTTCCCCGATGCTGTTAAAAGGCAACATTTTTAAGGCCTGATGCTATATTAGAAGATGAGACAAGTGGAGTTCCCGACACCGGCCAAAATAAAATATTCTAAACACTCAGCATTTCAAAAGGATAGTGTTTTAAGGCATTCCAAAGAAAACACAACCTAAAATGTGCTGAATTGCGGACCAGCCAAAACTTCCTTCCACCTTAGCGTAACACCTCTTTATAAACAACATTAGCGGCATTTCCTTTAGGGGCTAAGATGACCAGACTGATGCTGGCAGAACTCACCCTAGAAATGCCACGTAAAATTGAACGTGAAGGAAACAGTCTTCTCTTAAATCCCTGCCATTTTCAGTGACTGTCTTTGGGATTTATTAATAGTCATTGCGAAGCATAACTTAAGTGGAAATTGTGTTCTTTTGAACTCGAACGGGTAGTCTGATGGAATTATCGGTATTCTAGGAATAAACACTATTTCGTCTCGAGCGCTACCTGTGATTACTGTAGCTTCGATAACGTTTTTATGGAGAGCTTTTACTTGTAATCTAGGTAGTTCCATTACATTTATTTGTTTATTAGCATTTGCCCGCGGCTTTGCCCGCGTATTAAGCGTTATTTTTAACCGTCTACAAAAAAGAGGTTCTCTGTTTGACCCGTATATATGTATGTACGTATATAGGTATGTATGTCCACAATTATCTCGCGTTTGGCTGAACCGATTTAGATGGTTTCCAGAAAAGTAGTTGTTACATTCTGGGGGTTTCGGTATTCTTCTTCATTTCATTCACTTCCATTCGCACTCCTTACTGTCAGTCCGTCTGTTACAACACTTACAACCGAGTTGCTTTTACTGGACCGATTGAATTGCAATTTGGCACAAACTATCAAAAATTTAGAGCGCGTGTGGCCCAGCGGCACCCACCTACCGTGTGCGGTATGCGAGGTTAAGCGATGTGGGTGCAGGTCAGTACTTGGATGGGTGACCGCTTTGAGTGGTTACTAACTGAGCGCTCTCGTGCTTTGGAAGGCACCTTAAGCCGTTGATCCTGGCTGCTGTCTACGACAGCAGTCGTTAAGCTAAGTTAGAGGCCTTCGGGCGGCTTAAGAACTTCTAACAGTCAAGTTGCCCACTCACTTGACAAAGGGGATCGAAGTTGCACCACGTCCGTAGGGAGTACCCATCGCTACCTTACACGTGACCCCTGGGTGGTGCTAAAAGTGCAACAAAACTGGCAACCGTACTTGTCTTCTCGAAGATCTCACGGTTAGAAAATAAATACCATACTATTATTATTATAGTTCCGTAGGTTCTCTGAAATGGTGCCAAGTCCGGCACTACATTGTTTACAGTAAAACTAATTTACTGCGGCTTTATGCATTTTGAGCTTTAAGTTGACAGTTTTCTTAAATATACAACAGCCTTTATGGTATTATAACAAACTGCCAAGATAAGGCTAAAAATGCATAAAGCCGCAATAAATTAGTTTTACTGCAAACAATGTAGTGCCGGACTTGGCACCATATCAGAGAACCTACGGAACTTGGCAAAAAAAATGTAAAGGTTGATTTAAATGGAAAAAATATCGAAACCTCTATGTCGTTTTTAAAAGCCAATCCATAGATACCCCACACGCCTATATAACACGTATGTAACATTAAACTTTTATTTTACAATCCCTGGCATGTATGGAGTGCCAAATTTTACCTCAGATTCGTATTAAGAGACCTCTCGGACGCTAAGATATCGATTTTGAACGAAATCGGGACGAAAAAAAAGAAAATCAATATGGCCGCCGCTTTTACAAATTTTACCTCGGATTCGTATTATAGACCTCTCGGACACTTAGATATCGATTTTGAACGAAATCGGGACGGAAATGAAGAAAATCAATATGGCTACCACTTTTTCCAAATTTTACCTCAAATTTGTATATATATATTTATTCGTATATATATATAATATCTCGGATAATATTCGTATATATAATATCTCGGACGCTCAGATATCGATTTTGAACGAAATCGGGTTGCAAATGAAAAAAACAATATGGCTCCCACTTTTCCAAATTTTACCTCGGATTCGTATTAAGAATTATCTCGGAGGTCAGATATCGATTTTGAACGAAATCGTGACGGGAATGATAAAAATGAATATGGCCGCCACTTTTTCTAAATTTTACTTCGGATTCGTATTAGAGACCTCTCGGACGCTCAGATATCGATTATGAACGAAATTGGGAAGGAAATGAAGAAAATCAATATGGCTGCGACTTTTTCCAAATTTTACCTCGGAGTCTGGAGTTTTTGCATTAGATATAAGACAAAGATTCGTATTAGGTACTACAGACTTTTTGTAGTAGGTACCAGATATACTTAGTGCATCTTTATATCGTTCCGTGACGTGACGAGACCACGTACGAGGGACGATTGATAAGTTCCAAGCGTCAGAATTCAGATGTAAAGTGAAACAAAAGACCAACCCAATTTTTGTATTTGTAAATCTATCTATTACTTTGTTAAAGGAGTTTTAAGCTACCTACTTACTCGTATAAATCACGTCTGTGGTATTTGTTACCTTAAAAACCAAAACTGCCGAGGGTTACGAACGAAATTATATTACATTACACAAAATTTTATGGAAATTCCACCACCACCACCATATCAGCCGAAAGACGTCCACTGCTGGACATAGGCCTCCCCCAATTTCATGGGGGGTAAATGCCATAATCGCCACGCTTGCCATGCGGCTTGGCGATCGCAGTATCTCCACCGTACTTCAGGGATGCTGCTGCCCATCCCCCGGTGGTCTTGGCCGTAGTTTTAGGACATACCCGGGTCCATGGTCCATTATGGAAATTCAATGCTAGTTAATAGACATTTAAATGACTTGTTTATGTTCTGTTATCACCGACAGTGAATTTACGACGACAGATACCTATATACGGGTAAATTACTTTCGAGACGTTTTTTCATCTGTAGTACCTAGTATTTGTATATTTGCAGAGACACACGTGCACGTTGACGTACACAGACACACGTCAATTTGTGTGTAGCTGGCTACAGAGGTCACAACTACAAATGCAAAAACATCTCGAAAGTAATTTACCTGTACTACGCAGCGATCGAGACTGAAATAAAATGGAGAAAGAACAGCCCGGCTAGTATGATAGCTTATACCGTCACGTTATATGGCCAAAATGTACTCAAACGACACATAAAACGTGACGGTACAAGCTATCATACTAGCCGGGCAGGTGACGGTGTCATGTCATGAAATGATACATCGCGCCATGAAATGGGTGCTTGGCATGTTGAATGTGACGCACCTCGGCGACGGAAATGCTGACGATAGTAGTAGGTACCTGCACAGGCCTTGAAGTGCTACCGCGAACCGATAACGAAATATATGCCTCTCTGTCCCCCGCTATGCAGGTGCGACAGAAGCAGATATTTCGTTTTCCGTTCATGATCGCACTTCTGACCGTGTCCACAACCTTTATATTAGTGTTGTTTACATTACTTCAAATAATCACAAAATACCTTCAGACATTAACTATGTTTTGTTAGTTTTCCATAGGACGCACCTCAATAAACTACGATTAAGGCGACTTCCTGATTTGGTGGGGCGGGAGCGATATGTCATAGGTATTTTGCTCTTTGACGTGAATTTACCGATGTGATATTTCCTCACTTGACGAAATACTGTCAGTAATACGTTTGGGCAGTAGTAATACCATGCGCAGAAGTGGGGCAGTACTGCATTAGTATCGGTTGACACTGACAGCTGACGGTTTTCTCATATCATACCACAGATATCAGAGAAAAGCAGATAAGCGCTAATAAGTTGAACGTTTTCTATACTTCCGATCTATTCCCACTAACGTACTTATCAGTAAGTAAGACAGAAATAGGTATCATGTAGTCTGACAGGTCTTCAACTGTCATTGTCTCAACTATTCATCGCTTCGTGACGAGAGTTAGTGCAGTGAAAGATAATTTTCTACGAAATATCGACATCGATATTCAATTACTGTTGATATTCTTCAGTCGTATGTCTTACTCCTATACTTTGTTGAAATATTTATTAAATTAAAAACACGAACTGATATAATACTTAGCCTACTTAAAATAAGTATATCCGAGTATGACCAAATTTGAGATAGACAATAATAGAAATGGAGTGACAATAATTAAAATTAATTCCACTAGCCTGTAAATTAATCCCTCGTATACGTAGAGACCCCCACGCCGGGAGAGGGTGAAAAACCCCGGATTCACCCCCTCAGGTCTCCTTGTAACTTTTTATAGAGGTTTTCTCTTTCGCAGCCACCACCCGGCCCCGGCCTGACGGTGACAGCCCCCGCTCCCGATGAGGTGTCTTGCGACTTCTTGGTGCGGAACCCTCTATCCCCCCGTTGGTCGCATCTGGAGTGTCCTCCGCTAAAACAGAGGAACACCCAGAGCGACCCCGTCTCCGGGTTATTGGTAGCACCCGTAAGCGATCCCTCCGAAGATGAATCACTTACCGTTGCCTCCAGGGCGCACCGGCCAGAACCCTTCCCCTTCCCCCAGACCCGCGAGGGTCCAGAGGAACTGGAAGAGCCCAGACACTCATGGAGGTTACCCGACTAGCACTCCATCGTTGTCTTGACTATAACACAAGCCTTATTGAGCTTACTATGGGACTAGTTTGATTTTTGTAAGAAATTGTCCCCTAATATTTATTTATTTATTTATATATACGTTCATAATCCAGTTTTGTCATAAAACAAATTATCTTAGCTCATTCAGATCAAAATATTTCTCTCAGATAAAAAAAAATATTAATGTATGCAACGTCTTAACATATTATGCCTAAACCTAAACCAAACCAACTCATCTGAAGCGGTCTCTGAAAATTCAGTAAATAAATATTGCTCTTTCCCAACTTACCTCAAGGGCTCTGGAATATTGTAGGTATTGCATCTGGCAATAATAATCTTTTATTGTTCTTAGTAACATAAAAGTCACTTATAAAATGTTTGGAGCAGATTCTGTGATGTTTGGTCGGCGTCCAATTACTGCGTCCTACTGCGTCAATCCATTTTTTAAGTAAATTATTATTCGGAAATCTAAAGTTGACAAATAACCATGTAATTAATAATTTAACGCAATAATATCTCGTCTAAATGCTTACGTAAATAATTCATATCGATAAATTGTCGACATATTTTTTTTTCATTAAGTAACAGCACTAGCCTAGTTCAGTACAGATGATTTTTTACCAAAAAACCTTTCTGAAATGAATTTGGAACGACGCAAAAGGTACATTTTGTAATATTCAGCATCTGTAGTCTATCTCAAACTATTAGGTTCAATAATGTTCGTGCAATTTTTGAAATAATAGCAAAAGTTTCTTACCGATGAAAACTAATATTTTCTCCGGACTTTTTCACTGATTTTAAACTGCTCTGGCACCATGGCACTACGCACCACATTTTTGCTTACTTGTAAATAAAGATTGTTGAGTTTTGATACATATATTTTCGTAATTTTCACAATATCTATTGCACTTTCGGTACCGTTTTGTTTTTGACGTATCGTTGTGATGTTTACTAACTTCACTGTGGTGTGCCATGGTGTGTTTTTAAATCGGGACAATTCGTTAATATCGTACTAGTTGTCCCATTCTAACTCATTTTGGTGTGCCATAAGGATTAACGAGACAACTATACGAAACATCGTCTGGCTTAATACTGCGAGTCTGCTTTTATATGATGTCTGTGTATCATACCGCCCCCGCATCGACAAGTCAGGAAGGCGCCTAAGTGGGTTATTTTTTTGTGCTAGCGGTACACCCTGAAATTCAGTAAAGAGCTACAAATGCTGTTGAAAATATGAAAATCAGAACGATTGATCTTTAGTCCATACGAATCCAACTGACCCGTAGCACGAAAAAAAAAAAGGGGAGGAGTTATAACGGCATCTTTTTTTGTATGACAAAAAATTTGTTCTCAAACCTATCGTGTTTGGTATCTGATGAAAGGGCTTACTAAGTCGATTCTAAAAATATATGATATCATAATATTTAAGTCACATTTTTTAAATTAAAATAAAAATCATTTTCAAAACATACCAAGTTTGGGCTCCTCCAGATACAAATAAATAAATAAATATATAAAGGGACATTTTTTACACAAATCGAACTAGTCCCATAGTAAGCTCAATAAGGCTTGTGTTATGGGTACTAGACGACGATATATTTAATAGATATATACTTAAAATACATAGAAAACATCCAAGTCTCAGGTACAAATGTTTCTGCTCACCACAGAAACAAATGCCCTTACCGGGATTCGAACCCTGGACCTCAAGCTTCGAAGGCAGTGTCACTACCAACTAGGCTAAACAGGCCGACGAGATATGTTACGGTTGAATCATTATTTCTAAAATATACCTAAAATGATGTAATAGTGTCATGTCCAACCCCAAGAATGCAATTTTGATTTATTTATCTTTATACAACGACGGTGGCATACAAGCTTACGATAAGATGGTAAGCAGACACCGTAACCTATGGACACTTGCGAAAATATTTATATTTAGTATTTTTTATTTATTTTTAATATTACAAAATGTGATTAAATCGCAAGTACTTATAAGAATAATAAGTTTGAACTTTTTATACGTGTTTCAACGCATAAAAAGTTCAAAAACGGTAAGCACGCAGAAAGCGGCAGCTGGGTACATCCTCACGACAAACATTTAAATCAAAAGGAAACCAATAATAACTCTAATAATGAGATGGCGCCTAATGCCTTTATTGAAAATTGACGAGGTATAAAAATGCCGATTTTGCAAGCATAAAAAAGCCAAAATATAAAAATGTCGAGTAATAACAATCACGTAAAAGAAAAATGATAATGTGTAATAATGTCGAAAGGGATTAAGTCGAGCTATTATAATACCGATTTCAAACATAATAAATATACTGGGTAATAAAAAGGACGAAGTATAATAATGCCGAATTCGAACTAAAATAATTCAATAGCAGCCATATTTAGGTAGCACCATTTATTCTGTTTTCTTTCGCCTAACTCATCCAAAACAATACTACACGAAAACAAAGTATAACACACCAAAATCGACTGTCTATGCCTAGATACTTAGCTTCGATTGACGAAGCAGCCCATCACTTCTAAACTTATTCATGTAGGTAGGTATGTTAACAAATTTGTCTTATAAAAATAAGCAGGCGTCAATACTTATCCGGTTTGGTATAGCCCTCTTTGATAAAAATAATAACAGAAAATATGAAAGCACACTCGCGGTGGAAACTATACGGGCTTATTGGATTATGACGGATTCTCATTGTTACGGCCCAGGTAGCAGGTACATATATATATAAGAAAAGTGTCACAATAAGTATACACAGATTACGGAAAACAACGTATGTAAAACTAAATCCAAAAGAATTGGACATACTAGTATATTAAAAGTCTTAAAGGAGGTTCTAGTTATCCTAAGATGCTGACCCAAGACTCCAGAACAGACTGCGTTCTGGAGGAAATGTACCATAAGAATTAAATGATACTCCCCCCTCCATCCCTTAACCAGTCCTCCACGTCCGTGCTCGTGAAGCTCGGTGAATCATACCTTGCTTAAATCATGAAAATATAATTATTAAAATAAACATTAACCGTTAATTAACGTGTGTTCTGTATAATCATGCACCCTCCCGCGACCGAAGGGAATCTACGCCGAAGAGGTTATCCGAGCCTTTCACATCCTACCCTGAACACTGGCCCCACCTTGCTTGTAACAACCGTACCTTTGCGTTGCTTGTAACCGTTGTAGACGACCTGTTTAGCCTAGTTGGTAGTGACTCTGCCTCCGAAGCTAGAGGTCCCGGGTTCGAATCCCGGCCAGGGCATTTATTTGTGCATTTTTCACGGATATTTGTTCTTGGGTCTTGGATGTATTCTATGTATTTAAGTATGTATTTATCTATATACGTATGTATATCGTCGTCTAGTACCCATAGTACAAGCTTTGCTTAGTTTGGGACTACGTCGATTTGTGTAAGATTGTCCCCCAATATTATATTATTATTATTACAATATTATTAACAACATTGTCACTTTCTTATACATTATTTCATTTACTTTTCTAAAAGCCGAAAATAGAATTCTGTTCCGAGAACCTTATTATATCCGTCGAGAGAAATAACAGAATAACATAATCATCAAGTTTTGTTGAAGTTACTAAGCGTGTGGATGGATAATGTACATACTTAAATAATATTAGGGTACAATTTTTTTACACAAATCGAAATAGTCCCATAGTAAGCTCAATAAAGCTTGTGTTATATGGGTACTAGACGACGATATATTTAATAATAGATTATACGAAACGATATATTAAATTTAATTTTATATAATATTTAATAGATTATATTATAAGACTTATAATACACAGAAAAACATCCAAGTCTCAGGAACAAATGTCTCTGCTCACCACAGAAACAAATGCCCTTACCGGGATTCGAACCCGGGACCTCTAGCATCGAAGGCAGTGACACTACCAACTATGCTAAACAGGTCGACAGACTGACTTTGCCGATAGACATCTTATTTTCTTTTAATACATAAAGTATGGTAGATTTTACAATAGGTATAACTGCAATAATAATATTTCGGTTCCAAGCCAATAATCGCTGTAGGCGGGCGCTGTGTGACCGAACTCTAAAAATTGTTTTGATTAACCTAGCCGCTGCTATCGCAGCCGTCTACAGTCGGTTGGCCGGGGTCAATTGAACAGACTTTTTACTCCTAGACGATACAGTAGCATGATTGAAATTAAATACTTGTATACAATGAACTGTCGGTTCATGGAGTTTCATCTCCTACAAAACTTTATACAGACATGCTCCATGTTCATTAATTTGTAAGGAACTGAACAAGGGCCTCACAAAAATCTACCCACCCGGAGCCTCGCCTGGCCGCCCCTAAATGTGATTTCAATAACAGCTAAACGTTTTGCAGGCGAGGTATTAAATATCTGAAATCACAGCCTCACGCACGGAGCAGCCTAGATATTCACCTTAAAACTACGCTTAGCCCCGACACCTCAATTTAATTATAAATGAGTTTCTGTCAAAAACTTCGTTTATCGAACAAGGTTTTCTGCCGACTGTACTATTGTTACCACAGACATCAACTACTAATTGAGACGGCTCGAATGAGACCAAACATGACGAGTTTACTTTGCCTTGACGGGTTTACCTTGCCTTGACGGGTTAGCTTAGTTTAGGTGTTGCTATGGCCACCTTCTGTCATCTTCTGATCATCTCGGTGGTACCATAATATTGCATTGTCACCAAACTTACATAAGTATGCCAAATTTCAGTTCAATCGGATACTGGCAATTGGCTGAAAAACTGGCAAACGGCACAAACCGTGATTGTCAGTGGTTTTGCAAATAAGCATTATAACAAGCTTTTATTTTTAGATTACGAGAAATAAGACTGGTCTTTTGACAGCTATCATCCCAGTACAAATAATGTCATCATACGTCAAAAATAACATGAATTGTACTGGGATGCCGCTATCAACCGACCAGTCTTATTTCTCGTTATCTATTCGTATAATATGCACTGAACTGATCTATGTATGGCCACTTTGGCTTAGTAGTGGCCTTGACTACGAAGCCGGAGGTCCCGGGTTCCAATCCCGGTCAGTATAGTACAAGCTTTGCTAAATCGTCGTCTAGTACCCATAGTACAAGCTTTGCTTAGTTTGGCACTCAGATCATAGAAAGAAGGCGATATGGCATGGGGGCGTGGCGCGTGTCGCCTCGATAAGGTCAGTAAACCATATTCGCGCGCACCGCTCTTAGCGCTGACTCATTTGAGCGCCGATCGTTGTTCACGCTATGGCTCCGGATTTTTTTCGAAATAACGGTCTGTAGCGTGTTTATTTGTAAAAATCGGTAAACTAAACAAAAATACAAAATACGTGGAATAATGGAATAACATACCAGTGCTAAGTGCTATTTTAGATTAGTATTTCTATTATTAATGTATTTTAAGGTTCCTTAATTCACTTTGTAAAATTCACCCTAAAAGCTTCGACCTGCCAGCGCAAACACCTTACGCAGCTTCGAGTGCGCGGGATAAGGCAGTGGCAGTATCTGTATACATGCAATATTATCGATAGTTGATCCACGTTATTACGAATGGTTTTCATTACATTTTCTTTTTAAATATAGTTATTTTTATAACTGAATATCACATTAAAAATCAAAAAAGTCTACAGATCGACTATGAATGATGTTGCAATGAATCGATTAACGGTCACTGAACTATTATTTAGGATGTTTATTTGTTACACATAGGTACATTACACATCATAGGTTTGTATAATATCAAAATAGACGAACCCCCAATACAATAAATACGAACCATGGGTTTGTTGGACTCGTAAATTTTACTAAAATTAACAAATTTGTATTTCCGTAATAAACAGTATTTTGATTCACCCTTTAACGAAGTTTTTCGTTTTAAAGGTAAAATTCTCATCTCATGATTTTATCGATAAATGCAAAAATGGATGCATGTGACCATCCCTAACGAGTTCACCGACGCTGTCGTTTACGTGTACGAGTGTATTCCTACAGTAGCTGTTCGTAGTGAGAGTACCAATTAGAGGATTAGAATGCTAGTAGACAACTGGACGGATGTGTGCGGGAACCCAATATTGTGCAAGTAGTGGAAACGCACACATCTTCAAAAGTGGCGACAGCAGTACCGGACTAATTTCGCAGTTAGGGCATATCTCTTTCTTTCTATGATCTGAGGTTTGGCACTAGGCCGATTTGTGTAAGATTGTCCCCCAATATTTATATATTTTATTTATTATCATCATCCTAGCGGAGTTGCATCCTGAAGGATTCCCGGGGTCCGCTACCTAATATTGGCGTAGGCATTAGTTTTTGCGGCAGCGACTGCTATTTGACCTTCCAACCAAGCCAACCAAGCACGGGGGAAACTATAGACCTTATTGACTGTTAGAAGTTCTCAAGCCGCCCGAAGTCTTCTAACTTGACTGTTAGAAGTTCTCAAGCGGCCCGATGCCCTCTAACTTGGCTTAAAGCGTTGACCCATCCAAGAGTTAACTCTGGCTGACGTTGCTTAACCTCCAACATCGCAAACGGTACACGACCTTTGCTACTTTGGGTATCTGTATAGATTCTTGTTAAAATCGATGAATGGTACTCGTTACCCCATCAAGTTAGAAATCAAATTCTCAGAACAAGAATCAGGATATTTTTTAGGGGAGAAATTAGAATATTATTATATTACTTAACTATATTTTCAAACAAAGTAACGAACCTTTTTTAAAAGATTATGTATGTTTTACAATATCATAAAATTCATAAATGAGAATGCAATTCACGTACCTTTAAAAACTCTTTCCGCATTATTTTCGATGAATATGTATTAGGTATTTAGATTGTTCAAATCTAATGTAACTGTTGGCTTTGTGCACGAGAGAAGGGGCCAACTAGTGTTAATAATTCCTACTGTATAATAATGACGTACTAATATTTTATTTCATTCTAGATATTATATTAAACCCCTAACAAGGTGGACTGACAATGGTCAGGATCGCGGGAAGCCGTTGGACGAGGGCGGCGCAGGACCGGTCATGTCATGTGGAAATCCTTGGGAGCGGCTTTTGTCTTATGGATCATTATTATGAATTAATGATGCCTAAAGCGTAGTTTAATTACACATCGACTGTTTGTTGTGTTTTGGTCAACTGTAGATCCTAATACCAATTTGGAAATGATGATAGATTTCAAATGAAAGAATTGACCCTAAGACTAAATATAAAAACAAAAATGTCGTAGAACATGGTAGAACGTATCTGATTGCGTATTATGTTTTCAATACGAAATGCTGCATTAATATGGTTTATTAATTATTATTATTATTTGTTTAAGCATAAGCAGCTGGACATTTTGGTACCTTGTCGCTTTCGCCCGTTGACAATTGAGTATGACAGTAAGCGTCGCATGAAAAACTAGACAATGACGCCATGCGTTGACGTTACACAGCACGCGCTGCAAATACGCAACTACAACCCGAACACAATATATTGTACACCCCGGTATGCGTCGCCTGTACATACCATAGGTGAGAGCCGAAATGATATCACGCGACGAGGTATGTACATGGCTATTCGTAGTACGGACGGCCTCACGAGGCATTTACATTAATACCTAATCGCTTTAAAGTCATGTTTAAACTGACATACTAAATTTCTAACGGGTGAAAGCAACAAAGTCCCAAAGTGTGCAGCTACTTATGAGGCCGACTGTATCATGGATGAATTGATGGACCAGATTAGAGCTTAGTGGAATTTATGTAAATTTTGATCTAAATCTTTGAAATTTCGCAGATGGAGTGACAGTGGTAGAGTCCATGGCCATACTGCAGTACTTAGAAGACACGCGCCCACTACCGAGCTTGGCCCCAGCGACGCCACTGCTAAAGGCTCGCATGAGAGAAATCGTTGAGGTAAAATATCCAAACAAATTTACATACACTCGAATATATTCAAATGTACTCTAACTACACTAAATGAATTTTTTTTCTCACAATATTTAGACTGCTGAATTGTTTACTGAATATGTACTAGTATTTTGGCTGTAGAGAGAGAGACTTAATAAATAATAAATATTAGGGGACAATCTTACACAAATCGACATAGTCCCATGGGTACTAGACGACGATATACATACTTATATAGATAAATACATACTTAAATACATAGAGAACATCCAAGACCCAAAAACAAAATCCGTACTAAATGCACAAATAATACCCAGGCCGGGATTCGAACCCGGGACCTCTAGCTTCGGAGGCAGTGTCACCATCAACTAGGCTAAACAAGCCGTCGAAGCCGCTAAACAATTAAAACATTGTTCTTTTGCATACCTACCCAACCACTCAATCAGTCATAAAAAAATCGTTAATCCTTTTAATCTATTGCCTTTTATATATTTTTGGACGAGAACCTCGAGGCATTGTAATAGCTATAACCAGTTAATTTGGGACTTCATGGATGAGATGATGAACTGGAATTTTTATTTTCGTTTTTTAATGGATTCCCATTCAATAACTACCGAATAAAATGCACACAATGCACTGCTTCTTTAGGGTCTGTAAAAATATATAATCTTTAATTGAAAATACCTCGTCTTTCAGGTGGTCGCAACTGACGCTGGTCGCGTAACCGGCTTAGAGCGACCCTATCACAAGCTATTCAATAAATCCATAACTTGCACATTTTACTACTCTTAATATAAATACCTTCTCGTACTTTCTGAAAACAAGGTTAACAAGTAACAAGAACGCCTTATAGAATATGAAGCATAAATAAAGGAGTTACAAAGTGGCATCGACACAAAAAATATTAACCCCCTATTTTTTGTTTTTTTATGATAGACTGACCAGCGATTGGCCTTAGTCTCACCTGATGGAGAGCGATGATGACAAGGCCTAAGATATTGCTCACTGATTCAGTAATAGCCTATTCACTCTTGTCTTGAAGAGACCCAGATTGTATGTATCAGGAAATACAGACGGCGGCAGTAAATTCCAGTCCTTTCGCTTCGTGCGAATAAAAGGTAGGCTGACAACGTAAGGATGCAACCGCTTACCGCGTCTGGACGTCCGGTGCTGGAATGGGGAGGGCGGAACTAAGTCATGTAATTCCTGTGCACACTCTCCTTGTCCTGTGCTCTGTAACTTAGATTCATCCGCTGGATCATCCTCGAAAAGCCTACGAGCACGGCGCTCTATCGAATCCAAGGCCGCTAACTGATACTTGGCGGAACCGTCCCAAAGGTGGCACCAGTACTCCATTCACGACCGAACCTGCGCTTGGTACAAGGATAGAAGCTGTTTCTGTGTGAAATACCGCCTCACCTTATACAGGACACCAAGTTTTTAAGCTGCAGTTTTAGCCTTGGATTCGATAGTGGACCCAAAGTTCAAGTTGGAGCTGAGACTCAAACCAAGGAGCTCAAGGTGATCAGTCAGTGGTAGGGATACATTCTGGAAAGTAGGAGTCAAGGTGAAAGGACTCCGTTTCGCAGTGAAAAGGCACGCCTGAGTTTTGGTGGTGTTGAACGCGACCAAATTGGTTTCACCCCAATCGGATATGGCTCTCAAGGTCGCATTTGTCCGCTCCACCATATTTTCCCTAAGGGATTGAATCTCACCGCTACCAGCCCGCGAATCGGACAAATATCTCTCCGTGACTGTGCTGTCGTCGGCGTACCCAAAGATACCGGGCTTAAGCAGATCATTAATGTGCAGCAAAAAGAGAGTCGCGGAGATAACTGAACCGTGAGGCACCCCGGCAGTAATTGCCAAAAGATCAGACGAGCACCCGTCAATGACAACTCGAATAGATCGGTTTCTCAGGAAGTCAGTAATCCAAGAGCGCAGACCAGATGGGATCCCGTACGCAGAAAGCTTGCTTATAAGGCTGTCATGCCAAACCATATCGAAGGCCTTGGAGATATCGAGAGACACAGCTAAGTGGCCTCGCCCCAAAGGTGAGTAGCATGTATCAGAAGGTCCCCAGTGGACCGGTTTCGGCGGAACCCGTACTGCCGGTCACTAAGGAGATCGTTACCTTCAAGATACGTCAGGAGCTTGTTGTTCAAAACACGTTCCATAATCTTGCAGAGTACGAAGGTGATTGCTATGGGTCGATAGTTCGATGGGTTAGCACGACTACCTTTCTTCGGCACAGGCTGCACGTTTGCAAGCTTCCACGACTCAGGAACTAGACCCATCCCCAGGGAAAGTCTAAACAGGCGTGTCAATGTAGGAGACAACTCAGGAGCGCAAGTTCTCAACACTAAGGCTGGAATACCGTCAGGACCACTAGGCTTATTCATAAACGTCCATCAAGCCTCTATTAGTTAACAAGCCGCTAAAGTTGGTTTGCCCTTATCTGTCACTTCGATATTTATGTTTGTGAGAAAGGGACTAAAAAACTTTTAGTTAACAGAGATTTGTTAAGTTTTATGAATAAGGGGGTTAGACTGCAGTGCTTCCAGCTTTACTCATCAAATCGCATTTAGCAAAATGTATGAAACTCTACAGGAACTCATTTAGAGCGTGCTACTAAGATGATTTTTCTATTGGGATTACATTTATTTATTAGAAACAGATGGGCACTATTGCCTATATAATAATCTTGAAGTTGGACTTGATATTGGAAAAACATGTCCACCTGTGTTTTTTACATACATTTTTTTCTACCATAGCTAGGTTAAACGACACAAACATAAAGACTGGCGACATTACCATTACCACTCTGTTCATAAGTCGGGCTGTTTAGCCTAGTTTGTAGTGACACCACGACACTAGTGACACTGCCTCCGAAGCTAGAGGCCCCGTGTTCGAATTCCGGACAGGGCGTTGCGTGTGCATTTAGCACGGATATTTTTTCCTGGGTCTTTGACGTTTTCTATGTATTTAAGTATTTATTTATCTCTATAAGTATGTATATCGTCGTCTAATACCGATAGTACAAGCTTAGCTTAGTTTGGGACTAGCTCGATTTGTGTAAGATTGTCCCCCAATATTTATATATTTATTATTTATTTATAAACTAAATTATATCGAAAACATAGAACTAATCACAGGCGTTCATTAGTTAATAAAGGACGATTTAAATTAATCCTCTTTCTATCTTTTTGTCGTAATTCATTTATTGGTTCGACCCTCGAGAACGTGGAGGAACGATTTTCCATTAATCCCTTCTTAGTGATCCCTTACGACATTTAGGTAATCAATTCAAATTTCGAGACCAACCAGTACATATTTTGTTCAGCATTGTACAATTACGAGTAAATGATCTTACTTAGGCTCATATGTTACCGAACTCAATGACTCATGTCATCATGTGTTCTAAATGAACTATATCTACTTTGGCAGTTCCACTCTGAAATTAACTGTACTTAATAGGTTTATACTATGTAGTTTCAACCAATACCTGGAATTCGTAATATTGGCACACAACCCGACGGCTTATATTTCCACCAAGTAGCTAAGAATTATCTCGGCCGGTAAAACCTTCGAGCAATTTGATTGCGGTTTTTTGGTCAAATTAAAAACTGCAATTCGATTTGCTTTATTCGAATGGGAGCTACGACGCAACAGACAGGTATTTGGCAATATAACGTCCTCAATGACGCTGGGGCCGCGAGGATTTAAAACCAACACAGAAGTTTTTAAAGCATAGTAAATTATTCCATGCTGAAACCCGATAAACCATCAGATTACAACCAATCAGCAAATTGCTAACATCTTTTTTTTGTTGTGTTGTGTTTTTTTTTTCGATAAAGCCGTTAATTGGCACAGAAAAATCTCCCCACATTCGATTTAAAGAGCCATACTAAAATATCTTTATTGAGTTTCCATGGTAAAGAGGTATAGTATAGTCGCGGGATGAAACAGTTCTTTACTTTTCGGTCTTAACGGCATTAAAATAGAGTTGAAAGTGACAAATCTATTCATTCCACGACTGTAATTGTGTATGTAAGTATCGGCTTTTCAGTTGTATTGTTTGTACAACAGCAAATTGAAATGCCTGGTGTGCCTAAATAGTAATTACTGAATGTTGTTTTCACCTTTTTACACATAACATAAACTCACGCCTGTATTCCCAAAAGGGGTAGGCAGAGCACACGAAATTAATTTCAGTACCACTTTTAGCAATTGTAAGTTTATCGATGGAGAAAATGTGATATTGCAGTGACAGGTTGCTAGCCCATCGCCCACAACACACTTCAACTTGGCTCCCATAGTCGACTCTTACGACACTCAAGGGAAGAAAGGGGGTGGTGCTATTCTAATCCGGCACCTCACGGGGATATTTTTACATTTTCAAAACTACTACTAAACCTAATATGCCTTATGAATCTCATCAAAACAACCACCACCATCAAACAAAAGACGAATGAAACGCTGCTAAGGTATTCCCTTTTGCCTGTTATTCTTTTTTTACTCAGGTCATTGGGCATCTACGGAACTCTACACTGAGCATGGCCCGACATGCTCTTGACCGATTTTTTATAATTCCTTCAACAATGTTACTTACAGACTGTAGTCTCTGGCATTCAGCCGCTACAAAATGTCGGGCTCAGGGGTTCGTTTGACGGCGAGGAACAATACACGAAGTTTGTTCGTCATTGGACTGTGCGGGGACTTGAAACACTCGAACAGTTGGTTTCGAAAAGCTCGCGAGGCGGGAAGTACTGCGTAGGTGATCAGCTCACCTTGGCTGATATCTGTCTTGTGCCTCAGGTGTATAACGCGGTGGGAAGGTGAGACTTCTATTATTTACCTTATTCCATATAGTTTTCGTTAAAAGTTGAAAACGAAACGTCAGTAGCGAGATTTCAAGCTTTTGTTTTCGCATCCGTGCATAGCCGACTGAGCTATTGTGGAGATACTCTTAGCGAAGAACTTTTTAATATTTCACTTCAACTGAAAATTATGCATTGAATAAAAGACGCTTTTGCTCAGTAAACTGAAACTATTCTGTATAATGAACTTGTTTACAAGTACATGGGTCATCAAAATCTTAGATTCTTCTTTTAACTATTAGTATTACCTCAGAATAAGTAATAGCTATTATCTGACTTACAAATGTCATGACTGTTCTCTTTTCGCAGGCACAAAATAGGCATCAACAAATATCCAGCGGTGTCAAAACTTTACGAAGCACTTCTCAAAGAGGATGTGTTCGTGAAGACGCACCCCGAAAATGTAAAGAATAACACCAAATAAAGTATATGGCCAAATACATTTCCACCCCACCTTCTTATGTCAGTGATGCTGATGATATTTCTGGCTCTTGGCTCGTCTGAACAAAGTTAGTTTTCTTGTAAATTTCTTAATGTTATTTTAATTATATAATAACCACAAAAATCTTTATTATTTTGTTACCTTTGAAAAATAAATGTGACCCTACCAGTGATTTATAATAATTATAATCTGTAAAACTTAAACCTATTACGTACGTATGTATGTCAAATAATTAGAAGTTATTAATTTATTTTTAGTTTAACTTTAATAGTCGTTGTTTTAACCATCTAAGTATAATAATCTTTCACCGGCCTCCCCCATTGAAGTCGGTTTTTTTTTTCTTAAAAAAGAAGTTATAACTGCTATAAGTTATCAATTAATTTTGACCCCCCCCCCCGCGCCTCCTTCCCTGTGGTCCCTGCGTAGATGGATGAGTTTATTGACATATACCTAAGAGCTAGACCTAGGATGATCATACACTTCGCTGAATAGCGATGTAATTGCATGCGACCTCTCCCTTTACACCTCTCCTCCGGTTCTACTTTGTTGATCATCGATTAAACATCACCGTATAAATACAGTCGAGTTCCTAAATAAAGATATTTGTTTTCCAAAATTCACTTATTTGAGAAAACTTATGCTAAATGCACAAATAATGCCATGAACGGGTTTCGAACCAGTGACCTCTAGCTTCTGGGGCATGTCACTCACTACCAACTAGACTAAACAGGCCGACCCGACCTAATTATAAACCCATTTTTTAAATAAACAAATTAATATATCAAAAATACCTATTTGAGTTTTACCTACATATTTCGTTCAGGTTACTTTTGGGTTGGGTCCTTTAATCGATCTTGGGTTATTCAAGAAAGGAAGCCATATGTTATTCAATGGTCGTTCATTTTTACGTATCGATATGACCACGCTCGGGTGCTCGGTTAAATATCCCCTGTCGTGTAGTATCAATGCGTAGGTATGTCAAGGCTGCCCTACATTCGAAGCCGGTAGCCTCAGTTAAGTCAGTTTGCGCGAATAAATCAAAAACATGGCCCTCCCCCACTAAACTAAAGTTAGTAGGACAATGCGTTCGCTCCAAGTTATCCCATTTACGCAGTTCCAGTACGCATTAAGAATTTTGATTTCCGATAGGAATTCATCTAAGTATTAAGCACCGATATATATTAAGGTCTCTGAGGAATTTCGTCGTCAGCTTAATAATTAATAAGTATTTCTTAATAATTCTGAAGCTTACATATTAATCATAATTATGCGATCGTACGCTCTTAAATTTGAAACGCACAGAGCGGTGCGCGGGGCGGAGGCTATATTGAAGCAAAGCGAACGCGCTCCGGGAAACGTATCAAAAAAAACCGGCCAAGTGCGAGTCGGACTCGTGCACGAAGGGTTCCGTACCAGAAAAAACCGTCCCACGTCCACGTCCTATCAATACACGTCTGTTGTATGGGAGCCCCTCCTAAATACTGATTTTATTTTATTTTAACTATTTATGCAAACAACAAGCCCTCATTACGCAATTACAATTCTTAAATTGCCTTTTTGTCCCTAAATTGACATACGTCATTCGCTGTAGCCCTATTTGGAAATTCGAAAATATTATTTTACCTTTAGATGACCTTATCAAGTCAACCTTGGAATCCATTCTCAACATTTAGCTCAGCGACCATTCCTGGACCCAAGCGTCCCTACCAATGGGATGACGAATGCGTCATGGTGGGCTAGGGATCAGAAAAAATTCTAGTGTATTCTTGCCAGCTTTTTTGACTTCAGTCCACAGCTCCGCAAGTCTCATAGGTAAAATCCTACGGGGTCTTCCCTCAAACTATGAGACTGCGGGCTTGGACGAAGCCAAGAAGGCTTGGTCAGGTGCTTGCCCGAAAGGATTTCCCAACTCATCCAAATTGTCAAAGGAGCTGGGATGACATCATGTGCCAAATTTCAGTGAATTCCCTCCTAAGCCGTAGTTCGGGCCGCGAACGGGCCAGACTACTGGCTTCGGCGTCGAGGGAGTCCGGTGAGTGGCTCCGGGCGTATCCCTCACCAAACATCGGAACCTTCCTCACGCCGGACACACTCCGCGTCGCGACCTGTCTTCGGCTTGGAGTCCGTATCTGTGCTCCACACAGGTGCCCCTGCGGCAGTGAAGTCGACGAATGAGGACACCACGGGTTATCCTGTCAAAAAAGTGCTGGCCGCTTTTCTAGACACGCCGCACTGAATGATATTATCCGCCGGTCACTTGCATCCATCAATGTGCCAGCTCTACTGGAGCCAACTATATCGAGCCAACTATGACTATATCGAGCAAAAAACGGTAAAAATAATAATTTTGTTGTATGGAATAAATATTATATATTATTTTTATTTTATTTTTAGTATTTGTTATTATTGTGGCAATAAAAATACAACATAATATGTGAAAATTTTAACCTCCTTGCTATTACGGTTCATGAGATACAGCAAAAAACGCCAACATATTTATTATTTTGATTTTAGTATTTTTATAGCCGCAATAAAAATACATAATCTGTGCAAATTACAATTGTCTAGCTATTATGGTTCTTGAGATCTAGCTCGGCGAGTGTTAGCCATGAAAAAGGACTAAAATATCACGTTTTTTGTATGGAAGCCCCCCTTAATTATTATTATTATTTTGTTTTTAGTATTTTTTGTTATAGCGGCAACAGAAATCCACAATCATTCCAAAATTAGTAATAGGGTCCCGTTTTTACCCTTTGGGTACGGAACCCTAAAAACCGCGCGGTATTTACGGTAGATAGCGGAGCGGATATAATCGTAATTGGCGCCGTTGGCATGACAACACGCGACGCCGTTAGGTATTCTTGGAGTTCAACTGGACTGTTTTCATACGTTTTAATTAGATTGCCTTTCTTACGTACGGTCAAAAATAACAAAAGGGTGTCTATAATTGAGTTGTAAACGTTACTAACGATACTAATCATCAGCTCAGCGTTATTCTTGTTATATCATTAAAAGCCCGGGGTCGGCTTTGGCAGAATAAATGTTTTAATTTTGATTTTGCACCCGATCCTAAGATTTGGCGTAGGCGTAGATCCGCGAGTGTTCTAACAATTGTATTTTTTGTTCCTGAAATAAGTGTGAACGCTGTACCCGGTACCCTACAACCCCCTAAGTATAGCATTTCGGGCATTGTGTGGCTACCAATTTATATTCTTTTTCGCACTTAAGCATATTATATTTTCTAGTGTAGGACTAATCCTATGGGTTCGACATTAAGGCGACCATGCTAGCTAGTAGCTAGTGGGTATATTCAAGCCCGTATTTTATTAAGATACGATACTCTCATCACATGAATGTTATATGGCTACTCGAGAATGCTACCTATTTTTTAATACAATTTTAGTAATATAGTAATAGAGGGGTAAATTACGTAGAAGACACCGAATTGGCGGCGTTCCGTGGAACAGAGATGAACGCTTCGGGAATGAGTCTAGATAAGTAGAAAGATCGTTCAGTGATCATTCATTCTTTGCGAAAGTATTGCATTGCACACTACCACAAATAAAACATAACACTAGATGTGTCAAGTATTGGGTAATGTAATGATATTGACCCTTACCCCCTCCAACTTAGATAACATAGAATACAAACACGAATTTTGAGCATTCATGCACATGCACATCACACACATAAATGTCTAAACATGGTAATACATTATTCGTTGCCCTCGACTCATGAAACTACCCGTCCCGGATGTAATATAAAACGAATGTATATGCATTACGAAAATTAAAAAGGTTTAAGTTATTTATTTAATTACTTTATGTCCATGAATTTTGATAATTTTACCGTAATAGGCGCAAAGACTGTCAGGCTCAAGTGGGACTGGGCCGGCCATGTCTGTCGCATGCATCTGGAGTAGCTACCAAGTGGGTGCCACATGACGGGCTACGCAGACGGGTCAGGCCTAACCAGAGATGGCGAAACGACCTTAAGAGTCCCCAGTACGCTCGGCTGAACTCGATTCTCCATACAAATGTAGTTTCGTTATCATTATAACGCCTTGCTGAAATAACATGAAACTTTGTATACACAATGGGATCCTCCATATCTAGGTCGTAAATTAGCCTCTGTTGCTAGAAATTGTAATATTAAAAAATACAGTGTTTTTAAGTTTTTTACGTCTTGCATGAAAACCTTAATAATGGCTGTATTTTTTCGCCATTATAATTTCAAGCAACAGAAACTAATTTCCGACCTAGATATCCCATTGTGCATACAAAGTTTCATGTTATACTAGCGTGGCGTTTTAAAAAGAGAGCGTAACTACGTTTGTATGGAGAACCGAGCTAACCGCGGACTCTTGATGTATTTCTCAGCAACGGGATGGGAGATGCACTCGCTAGGGTCTCACGGATATCACGGGGAGATTCAGCAGTAGAACGAACGGCTATTCAAATGTTTACAACTCTACAGGGTACATAATTATAATACTGTGAGATTGAATTGTACTGAACGGTACGGTGATGATTGACTAAGGCTAACATAAGCCGGTTCATTATATTCTGACATGTTTAAAACTCACGGGAGCTTACCATAAATTTTAATGATACCCTTATTTGCAGTTTTTAGGGGGACAAACGTCTGTATTTACCCACTCGCTTGCTTTCAATATTGAGTTGAACTGTATTTCCTCGTAATTAGGGTGATGTCTGACAACCAGACTTGAAAATGCGAGTGAGTGGGTGGGACCAATTATAATTATATTACGGCGATAATATTTAGATTTTATATATGTTGATCTCGGTCAAATAGCTGCGACCAAATAAATCGCGGTATTGATAAGGAGCGGAGCTTCAATAACAGCCGTTCTGCAAAGTTGACTGAACTTCTAAGCGTTGACATAGGCATAAGATCACGCTCAACGAGCACACTATACTCCAATCAACGAGGTGATTTATGTTTACCAATATATATTGAACAGTCTAAATTACAATTTAATTAAACAGTAGAAACTCATCATCAGCTTAAATTCGTCTGAGGTGTTTTTCGATGTTTTCCTTTAGTGAATGACTAACCCATCAAAAACATAAATGTGAAAAAGGGAGCCAAGTTCAATATGAAGAATATGCGATGCTTGGTTGTCGTCTTCACCGACAAAAGAATTGAGATCTGAATGGGTGCCAAGTTCCGTAGATTCTCTGAAATAGTGCCAAGTCCGGCATTATATTGTTTACAGTAAAACATCCAACAGCTTTTATGGTATTATAACATACCTACTACTACGGAACTTGGCACCCATTCAGATCTCAATTCTTTTGTCGGTGAAGACGACAACCAAGCATCGCATATTCTTAATATTGAACTTGTCTCATTTTTTCACATTTATGTTTTTGATGGGATATCATTACTTTTTGTCAATCTTCGCCAAATGGTGCTTTTTAAGAGCGAAAGCACGAGTTACTATATAAAATACCCAAATCGCTATAAGTGGACCTCATATATTTGAAGAGTTCCTTTGATTTCTCCAGTACCTTGTGATTAGATTCTTACCTGATAACTACGGGATCACCTCTGAAGTATACAGTTTCAAACAAAAAAAGAATTTTCCAAATCAGTTTATAAATGACGGAGTTTTGAGGTAACTAGCATAAATAATAATAATAATAATAAAGATAACGACGAAGGACGAAGTTATCATGACGAACAACTACCGGAGGTATATTCTGAAGGACGGTACGGTCGACATTTGTCGGGCATGCCGCCGTCCCGGAGAGTCGCTCAGGCATATCATTTCCGGCTGTGGTCATCTTGCTAACGGTGAGTACTTGCACAGACATAACTTGGTAGCCAAGATTATTCACCAGCAGCTTGCTCTTCTGTACGGTCTTGTGGAGTTCGAAGTGCCGTACTATAAGTACACACCCGCGCCAGTTCTCGAAAATGGTCATGCTACGCTCTATTGGGATCGATCTGTCATCACAGATAGGACTATTATAGCCAACAAACCTGATATCCTGCTGACAGATCGATTGAAGTGCCAGGCAGTGCTCGTCGACATCACCGTCCCCCATGATGAGAACCTCGTGAAGGCCGAGAAGGACAAGGCTAGCAAGTACCTAGACCTGGCACACGAGATAACCGCCATGTAGGATGTTGATTCGACGATCATTGTCCCGATAGTCGTCTCTGCGAACGGTCTAATTGCGAAGAGTCTCGACCAATATCTCAAGAGACTCTCGCTAGATGGTTGGGTCAAGGGTCAGATACAGAAGGCGGTACTCCTGGACACGGCGCGGATAGTCCGGAGGTTCCTCTCTCTGTCGCCCTAACCACCGGTAGCTTAGGCCCCGCCTCGCTGCCGGCGGCACTCTAGGTTAGGTTTTTTATAATGCTTTTATATTTTGTATGTGTATTATTATATTTTACTTTTATAAATGTTTTGTAAAAAACCTAACTTAAGTTGTAAGAAAAATAAAGATAATAATAAAACTACTAAGTCCAGTGCCACCTCTCTACCCCCAGCCCTCTGTGCCGGTGTTGCCCTTAGCAGAGGGCGAGTCATCGTCTGCCTGAGATAAAAATGTGAGACAGTTTTATTAGGCAGACGTCCGTTGTCTCACTCAATAGCCCAGCCATTAGTCCATCATATTCACCCAATAATCCCGTTCATTTAGATTCCATCAACCAGCAATAGTCCCTGTACACCCTGGCGGGTGCTGTATCTGTGTGCGTCCCATGACACGGGCAGGGACAGCATCCGCTCGGTGTACCCCTTACATTTCATTAAATTATCAAATGGGCTTCTACGTGTTGGCTATGTGGTACTCTTTTGGTAATTCGGTACCTCGGTACTTCAGCTCCGCACACGCCTTCCAAAGGTCCGGGACACCATTGTCCCGTGAGCGGAAAAAACTACAAAAAAAAATCAATGTTTTCTGATTTTTTCTGGTGTACACACACAATTACCAAGCTACATTCCAAATTTTAGCTTTCTACGTCACCTGGAAGTGGCTTAGGTTTTTGATTACTGGTCAGTCAGTCAGTCAGTGGTCAAAAAGCCGTTTTTTGGAATTTAATATCTCAATAATTATTAAACCTATATTTCTGAAATTTGGGGTTCTAGTTGTTCTAAAGGATCTTAATACATGTACCAAATTTCATTTTTTTATGTTAGATAGATTTAGAGTTATTGGGGGGTCAAAAACGGTTCGTGTAAAATAACACACGGCTGCTGTCCGCCAGTTTCTGGGGTGAACTTGGCTGGACACGCTGCCGTGACCTATGTACATCCCACTAATATTACAAATGCTATACTTAATTAAGATGTTTGGATGTTAGTTGCTCAATTACGCAAAAACGGGTGAACAGAAAATGATGTTTTGTATAAGTATAGTGTATAATCTGGATTCACTTATAGTATACATTTTGTCCCGACGATCATCCCTCAAAGGGTTGAAATCCGGGGTGAAAGTAAGGTCTATGAAACGAGGCAATTCAAATCCGAATCAATATAAAAAAACACATTTTGTTTAGTTATTCGATGCTTCATTGATTGTCGTACAGGCGAGCGCTAGTCACGATATCGCATCCTCGTCTGACCCAACCCGGGATTAAGGAAGCGACCAAGCTATTGAACGTACACAGTTATAATAAGATTAATAAATAACAAGTAACTCAAAAATGGATCCCGTTTACTATCGGTACGCATATTTGTACACATTGCTCAATGTGTTTACATAAACCCATCTCAAGCGTTCACGTTCAGCCCTCTTATTCCGACCGACTCGTGCTCACCTCACACCTCACTCGCTTTTATATGTAAACTGTCAAAATTTGAAAAATGACATTTGACAGTCTCTCTTGCATATTCGAGGGACAGAGATGCAGCGATCGTGCGGTAACTAAATACCACAGCGGCGCTACGATCTATGTGGAGTATTTCACTGATATCTCTATCTCAGTATCTATTACATTGTACTTTGTGCTACACTTCGCGCCACTGTCAGGCGGCGGTGAAGGTAGAAGACCCTAAAAGTAGAGACATATGAAGGCAAACATTACAGTTACACACACATACATAAACAAGAGGGGTACGCAGAGCACATGAAAACTTTTAGCAAATGCAGGTTTATAGATGAAGAAAATGTGTTATTGCAGTGACAGGTTGCTATAGCCCATAACACACTTCAACCTGGTTCCCGTAGTCGACTCTTACGATACCCAAGGAAAGAAAGGGGATGATGCTATTCTATCCCCGCACAACGCAGGTACACGACAGGTACATTACAGTTGTATAATAAAATAATATATGGAAATCCATTTAGATTCTCCCACTAGTCATATAATGATTTGTCTATGGTGTAGACTCGCATTTGTATAAAAAGTTTATTGTTTTAATACTGCTGTCAGGCATTTAATTGAGTAAACATTTTCCTTTTAAAAATAAACAGATTCTCAAATAATTACGTTAGTTTGAGACATGCATAATTATCAGTGGCGGGAGAATATTCAATCCTTTTCATAATAAACAGATACTTCAAGAAGTACGAGTAAGTACGTTCGTTTGAGACATGCAAATTTGTCAGTGGCGGACCAATATAAAAAAAAATCAAAGTAAATAGACATTTAAATAATCAAGTACGTTACGTTCGTCTGGGACATGTATAATTGCCAGTGGCGGGCCAGTATTCATCGTTTTTCTTTTTTCTTCATTTTCGTCTCATTAAATTTTGTAAAAGAGCATACCTAACCAATATCTGTTCTGAGTCGTAGTTGATCAAAGTTCTCGCGGTGTGCAGGACAAACAACCTTTGTGTAGATAATCGTGTATCTGACAATGACGTTGGAAACGATCGTTTGATAACACCGGAGATTCACCCTGGCGCTAACCGCATGAGTCTTGTCGCTAAACCAAATATCCATTAGCCTTAGTGGGTTGCATCGGATCTTTTATAAATACTGTAAATCGGAATAATGTTTTACTACAACATTTTCTAATGCAAATGGATTTTATCGACAAGTTACTACTACAATTCAATGGCACAAGAACGCTGAGTGTGCTACGCCGTAGCGCGCAGCAGCATTATTCCGCCTTGTAGCTTAAGAGTCTGCAGTAAGCTCGGCTCTCCATACAAACGTAGTATCGCTCTCATTTTATAATGGCATGCGGGAATAATGTGAAACTTTGTATACACAAGGGGATCCGGTAGGTATATCTAAGTAAGAAATTAGTTTCTGTTGCTTGAAATTATAATGGAAAAAAATACAGCAATTATTAAGGTTTTCATACAAGACCTAAAAAATTCAAAAACACGCGGTAGTTTTTTCTATTCCAATTTCTAGAAACAGATACTAATTTCCGACCTAGATATACTGGATCCCCTTGTGTATACAAAGTTTAATGTTATTTCAGCTTGATGTTTTAAAATGAGTACGAAACTACGTTTGTACCCGTATGACGAATCGAGATCGGTTGAGTCAAATGTCCGTTTTGATGCACCCACACAGACACACGTCATTACAGTAAACTTATGGAGATCTCGGGGTGTTTCGATCACGTGTGCCACGAGCATATCGCGTAGAATAAGTTGAAGAAGTTTTTATATATATAATAAACTAGCGCGTGCTGGCCACTATTTTGATTTGACGTGACATAATGTGAAGAAATGATGTAATAAAAATGCGATTAAATATTAGAAATACAATTGAGGCATACTTATGTAATATGGTGTGGTTTATGTTTTATGAATTACTAGTTTCTCCCGCGACTTCGCCCGCGTGGAACTCATTTAATCGCTATATCGCTCTCCCGTACAAACTTCCTCCCTTCTTTTCACTTCCTTTAAGGATCATTTCCGAGATCGCCTCAAACTATCTCCATGCGAAATATTTCCTCAATCGGTTTGGCGGTTTAAGCGTAAATTGTGGCCTTAGAAGTATTTTCCTCTGATAATACAAAATGTATTGAAGGTAATGCATTAATGTTAATATAAATAAGAATACTTAATTTAATGTTGTCTGTTGCGCTGCTCCGCCCGTGTAATACAGAGAACGTAAGCAAAACCGCGGCATATAACCAACTTAGAAAAGTTGATAAACCCCCGACATTTTCATTTCAAAGTTCAATATCTCAAAAACGGCTTAACCGATTTCGACAAAATATGTTTAAGAACCGGTTTCGTTTTCGGTTAGGGAGCTACGATGCAAAATACAAGTACACAGATACCCAGGTTAAACTTCTAACACCCCTCTTTTTCGTTGCGTCGGGGATTAAAAATATTTTAAGTAGTTTCGGAGATTACGTCCCCTACACACAAACACTATTAGTATACCTAGATTACCGCTAAATGAGTGTCTAAGGAGTAAAATACAAATCAATCTTTTAGTAAATATAATAATCTTATTCAAATTTACATAAATTGAATGGTGCAACCCTATCGCTCTAACAAAGACCAGGCCCAAGAAGGTCTTAAGCGACTTATTTGAGCTACTGCCTTAAACTATATATATACTGTGGTACGGAGGACCCTTAAATCACACGTAGGTGTCGTCGTAGGCCTTGAATGCGTTAAACTTATATAGGTAAGATCAATTTATCAACTCTAGCATTAAAATCTGTCCATTAATGACAACAGTACAAAACAATGAACTTGTTATACAAATGCAAGTCTATACCAAAGACAATTCATTAGGTATACACACTCGTATATGACTGGTAGGAAAATCGAAATGGATTTCCATTCATTAATATACAGCTGTTTTTTTATCTTTAAATGCCCGTATTCTGCTACCATATCGATTTTTAATTTAAATCAAACTATTTTGCTGTCGTTGTAAAATTATTGTAACCAACGTTACATAATTAGGTCTTAAAATTCACGAGTCTCTAATAACTAAACTCGCTACGCTCGTTTTGTTACAGCGACTCGCGGATTTTAAAGACCCTTATTATGTAAATGTTGCACAGAATACAATTTGACTTCAAAATGGTGTTAATAATAATAAGTTAATAACAAAGCATAGGTAGTAACTTTTTTACAAGCTTTTAATTTTCTTGCGTTAGTATGTCTATGTTGGTCGAATCTTGCAACCGAATTCTAGACCAGTTGAGGAGTGTCTTTTCAAAAGGGCTTATTTTTGTCTTAGCGGTAGTTCTAAACGGAACCTTGCTCAAGAAAACTTAGGTCCAATTTAGAAGTAGAGTTACAGAAAAAAGAAGCCATTTTGAAAAGACACTCCTCAGTTATAATGCAACGAATCCTCAAGTTAATAAAGGGTCGGCAAGGCGCTTGTGATTCTTATGGAGTCGCAAGCGTCCATAGGTGACGGTGTTTGCTTACCATCAGGCAGGCCCTAATAGTGTTTGCCACCGTCGTAGTATAAAAAAATGTTAAAATATTAAATATTACAAGCCAAAATGGCGAAAACGGATACGGTCACAGCGGATTTACTCGGAGACTATGAGTATCTATAAACATCTATAGAAATATGAAGTGAATGTATTAAAAAAATACTAAACTTTATTTTAAAAAAAACTTTCAATGATTTTTGGTTTGAACAACCTATGTCTAACGGTTTTTGAGTTATTGCTAAAAAACTGCCTTGCCCAAACAAAAGGGTGTAACTTTCGTGAATTTCCTATAAAGATACGACCTTTTTGATTCGATATATTGTATAGTGGTTTTAAATGTAGAATAGGAGGTGTAGGTACAGAACTGTACTTTGTGCGTGATCCGACACGCACTTGGCCGGTTTTTTTCAGCCACTCTTTATTTCAGTTTGGTGACAATGCAATATTATTGCACCGCAGAACTGATCTGATGATGGGGCCAGAGGGTGGCCATCATCATCATGTCAGTCGAATGACGTCCACCGCTGGACATAGGCCTCCCCCAAAGACTTTCACAATGACCAGTCCTGCGTCACCCGCAGTATCTGATGATGGAGTCAGACTGTAGCCATAGCAACTCCTAAACTAGACAAGTTGATCCCGTTGTGTTCAAGCTCATTGGAATCCTATTAACGAGTGGTTGAAGACTATGCAAAAAAGTACAGTTAGCAATAAAAACTTGTACTTAAGAGGGCGCAGTACGCTCGGTCTGGCTCGGTTCCCCATACAAACGTATTTACCCTCTCATTTTAAAACGCCATGCTAGAATAACATGAAAATTTGTATACACAATGGGATCCGGCATATCTAGGTCGGACCATAGTTTCTGTTGCTAGAAATTGTAAAAGAAAGAAAATACAGCGGCTTTTTGAGTTTTTTACGGCTTGTATGAAAACCTTAATAATCGCTGTATTTTTTCTCCTTTATAATTTCAAGCAACAGAAACTATGGTCCGACCTAGATATGCCGGATTCCATTGTGTATACAAAATTTCATGTTATTCTAGCCTGGCGTTTTAAAATGAGAGCATAAATACGTTTGAATGGAGAACCGAACGTACTGCGCAGTCTTAAAATGATTTTTCTCAAACATGCAATGAAATTTTGTCATTACGTGCGTTTTAACAGGCCTCAAAGTATCACGTTGCAGGCGGAACAACTTTATTCATTTGTTTTTTGAGTGGCGTATTTATTTTTCATTGCATGTTTGAGAAAAGCACTATACAAATCTCGGCGAGAAACGTTGGGCTGCAAGCCGCGTATCCCTATCCGTCTATATCTACTTGGCCTGCATCCCTTCATTTCGCGGCCTCTATTTATAGTAATGTACTATTTTGACAAACAAGCATTAAGCTTTATAATAAACCACCCCCTTCAAAAACCACCATATTAACCCCTGACGTATTACTATGTCGACCCACGATCTGTGTATCTATGTGTCAGTCTGTTGTATCGTAGCTCTTGGGTGAACTGATTTGAATGTGGTGTTTTTATTTGAGAGCAGGTTTTCCAGCAATGGTTCTACTCGTAAGACATGGTTTATCAGAATAGTTCAGAGGTAATGAACTTTGAAATGAAAATATCGGAAGTTCTTTTCTAATTTGTCAGTTATTTGACGACCTGTTTAGCCTAGTTGGTAGTGACACTGCCTCCGAAGCTAGAGGTCCCGGGTTCGAATCCCGGCCAGGGCCTTATTTGTTCATTTAGCACGGATCTTGTTCTTGGGTCTTGGATGTTCTCTATGTATTTAAGTAGTTATGTATTTATCTATCTAAGTATGTATATCGTCGCCTAGTACCCATAGTACAAGCTTTGCTTAGTTTGGGACTAGGTCGATTTGTGTAAGATTGTCCCCCAATATATATTTTATTTTATTTATATTTTGTCTGTATATTTGTTTTGTATTAGTTCAAGTGTGAAAGCCGCAGCGCCAACCGGCAATGTCCGACACTTGCCTAATACATACCAACCTATGTATAGTACACGTAATTAATTGTCACGAGTGTATTGCGGTGGCCAGTAATGCTTCATTAAGGGAGCTCGATGATGCAGTGCCATATATGTCACCGCAATCAACACTTGACATTGGCAGGGTGTTTACATAACGTTTCCAAACGTAGATGAGAATTATCTAAGTGTCATTTTTCATCCTGAATAACATGCACAAATACTTTATTAACTAAAATACGGAGTATGGAGATAGATAGCCTCGAAACTAGGCTGGGCCTGTATTTAGTAGGTACATCTGCGACAGCGAATACCAAAAAAATCGTTGTCGTGACATTTACCGGTAAGTTAACAAGTAAATTTTTAACAAAAATACACTGACTCCAAACTTTGCCAGACCCCATCCTCCTGGTATATGATTTGAGGAGTTCCCTCGTTTTGCCAGACCTCATTCTCCTGCTATATAATTTGAGGATTTCCCTCGATTTTACCAGGATCCCGTCATCAGATCCAAACTTGATGACAATGTGACCAACTAGAAAACATTTCAAACATAAAACCTGTCAAACAAAAAAGATTTTTTGAAATTGGTCCACTAGTCTCCGAGTAATCGGTGAACCTCCTCCTTTTTTTGAAGTCGGTTAAATACTAAGTTCTTACAATTTAGATCAAAAAAAGTAAGTTCCATGATTTACTGAGTGCAAATAAAGGACATAGATATTACTCTTTCCTTGCCAAAGATTGGAAGCGGTTAATAGTAGATTGTGTCTCAAGGGAGCAAAATTGTTTACGCCCTAGACGGAAATAATTTTGCTGCCGCGTGACACGTACAGCTTTTTGCAGCACCAATGAGGCCCGTTGCTAAAAACATGAAATATCTTACAAATAATTTTGGTACATACATACTGCTTTTCACACCTATAAGGAGTTAGAGATTTTGTACTTCGAGGGAAACAATGACTCTTTTGTAGATCAAGTGTGAAAAAGTGATTTTCTCGCTCGCTTGTTTTTGGGTAGAAAGATACCCTAGAAAGAGCCCGGTGTTCTAGATCTCACCGGGACAAGAAGGACCTCTTCTTACCCCCTCGAGGGCAGAATTTACAAAAATCCCTCCTTAGTGAATACTTACTTTATATAAACTACTACCTATTGTAAAATATCGGCTTTCGAGGTTCAACGGTTAGTCAGAAATTTGCACCCATATTTATCCCGCTTGAGCGTTTTTCCATAATTCTACAATCATTTTTCTTGTATTGTAAAAAGAAGTCCATAGACAAAGTTTCAAGTGTCTTACTTAAAATTTGACTCCATCCCCATACAAACTTTGCACCCCATTTAACCCGCTTAGGGAAGGTTTTGACCAAAACTATGAAATTACTTTTCTTGCATTGTAATAAGGAGTCCATATATTTTACTTTATCCACATACAAACTTGCAACCCCCTTTTTACCTCCTCAAGGGTTGAATTTTCAAAAATCCCTTCTTAGTGGGTACTTTCGTTATATAAACTACCTATTGTTGAAAAGATCAGCTTTCTAGGTTCAACGGTTTGGGCTGAGCGTTGATTTAAGTGAGTGATTCAGTAAGGACTTTGAAGTTTAGACATATGTAGTATATATCGAAGAGGCCGATGAAACAGCTCCCCACGTCATCCTGGAATGCGAAGGTGTAGCTACACAACGGACTCAAATCCTCAACGCACCGAGGTCACTCCGCGAAGCCTGTGGTGACACCAGGAGGATCCTGCGCTTCTGCTCGGAGTTAGGCTGGCTAGATCCCTAGCCGGCGTTAACGTCACGCACAATTTGTCCGACTTTCACGGACTAAGTGCGGAAAAAGGAGTCCATAACCATAACCATATATCGAAGATTCAAATTCAACTAAACGATCTTATAATATCAAAGTATACTTTGGTACTGAAACATGTGGTTCGCCTATTTATTTATGCAGTTGCAAAATACGGTACAGGCCGAGGATCGAGGCGAAGTCATAAATTGTTGAATTAAGTCATATTTAGGTCGCAGCTGGCACAATGGTGCTAATAATTTTATGGCTACAATTATACGAGCCGAGAGTTAATTTAGTATATTTACATTTAAATGATGCTACAACCTGAGATTTCCACAAAATGAATATCTAGTCTTATTAATACAACTACTAGTTAGGTACAGTCAGCGTCATAAATATGTATACATTCTAGAACTTTGTTGTTTGGAAGTAAGGTCGGAAAGTGTATACCCGCATGTTTATGTTATGCTGACTGTACTAAAACATTACGTAAATTACAGAAAGTAAATGGACGTCCTAAATTAGGTACGGGCTAATATACAGGGTGGAATTTTTAATGGCACCTGTGTCGCTAAGATTCGCGTTTCCAGTATTTATACCTTATTTTCAAACTCCGTGCTTTGCTGACTTGGTTTGTGAACTCTATGGCTAGTGGTGAATTTAAAATCAGTAATGGATGAGGTTGCCAAATATACAAGTATTCCAGTTGTCATGAAAAGTGGGTAAGAAGTTGTACTGAAGGAAAGTCTAATTGCAATTTCTATATATGATACGGAGAACGAAACATTTATTACTTATCCGACACAATCGCTGGGAATACTAGTAAGTTTAATATGTTTTACATGTTCTGTATTACTACTGTGCACACTAAGGTGTACAATAAGGCATTCACAAATAGTTGCAATGTAATATCCGAGTATACAATTGGTATACTATATATGATTCAGATAAGGTTCAGAATGATTCAGCTACGCAGTACTTATATCAGTTGCACATGGTAAAGTATGCGAGGATAGGGGTGAAGGTAAGGGGTGGAAAGAGGTCACTGATAGATTGTTCATCCATAAGGTAACTATACATTCTTATGCTAGTTACAAAAATCAGATCAGGTGGCAAAATACGTGTGCAAATAGATTTGCAGGTACGTATGTATATTCAGAAATCAGTTTTCGTTACCAATCAGCAGTATTCAGTAATTGTGGTGTAACGACAACCTGGAAGGAAAATCCCCAAAAGGAAACATTCCTTGATTTTTGAAAAAGTAAAACGAAACTGCATTCAAATGTTTTGAAAAATACACTTGTTACACCCAGGAATGGAACCGGCTTAAAAGGTGAACAAGATAAAGCATTATTACTCAATCAAGGGTACATACGATTAGTCATGATAGATTTAGGCTGGGTTGCACCGACTTACGATCACAGACTGATCAACGTTAAATATGGCGCTGGCAGCTGTCATCCCATAGAAACTTGTCAAACTTTCCATACATTGAAATTTTAACGAACACAGCTTACGATTACAGACGGTTTGGTGCAACCCAGCCTTACTGTACTATTTTGTTGTCAAATAAACCTATTGTTAACCAAAATAAACATTTTTCATTCTTCATCATAGCTCTCTATTAAAATAAGTTCCTTCGAAAAGCAAATTTATGAATCTAACAAAATTGGGTTCACTTCGAACAACTAATTAGTTAGCTTACTCGTTTCTTTTTCCTTTCAATTAAAATAAATGTAGGTTTCATGATTTTCCTTTCGTTTAATTTACCATTTGTTTGTTAGAGGGATTTGATTCCTATCATTGATTTCAGGAAAGTATTTGATGATGTTTTTTTCGGATTTTAGCCGGTTTGTATCCTGGGTGTGACAAGCGTATTTAAAAAAATATTATCGACAATAAAGTAAGCTTTTCTTTGTGTAGAATTTTCCGTCTCCTTTGATTTGAGTTCTTTTCCTCAAGGTGGCATTAAAAAATTCCATCCTGTATACTCACTCTTCTGAATTTAATAAAAATTGACTTTACCAAAGCAAGAAATATTTTTAATGTAAGTACCAGCATTAGTGTACTGCAAAAGCCCTTGAAGACGCCCTTTAGCGTTGAGTGCCACCCGTACCTGACTATCCTAGCACATCTATGAATTCAAAATGAACACTCTTTATTGCGGTCAAAGCGATCAAACCCAGTAAAAGGAATTGAATATACCTACGTACGTTAAGATGGGATTCAAAGGCACTCTGAGCCGGTTCTAATTTAATTGCATTGTGTCTTATAGGTTATCCCGGATAGAGCAAACAGAGTCGAAGGCGCCCTTGCCGCTCCATTGGGCACCCTTAGTCGAGTCGAGGGCTCGTACTAACTGTAAATTAAGAGGCTGGATCCAACCTTACTGTACGCAACAGCGTAACTGACACTTTTTTTCCTTAAGAAACGTCTTTTTGAGCCTGAGGGGCTGGTTCTGGAAAATTCCCGATTTCTCTTCTCTATGTCACCGAAACGTTGAGATTGCTTACCCCGTTGTATAAATACGACAGCCGTGTATTTACAATTAATATTATCTGAAGACTAGCTGTTGCCCGCGACTTCGTCCGCGTCTTCGCTTCTATTGGTCGCAGCGTGATGTTATATATAGCCTATAGCCTTCCTCGATAAATGGACTATCCAACACAAAAATATTTTTTCAATTCGAACGAGTAGTTCCTGAGATTAGCGCGTTCAAACAAACAAACAAACTCTTCAGCTTTATAATATTATATATATAGTATTGATAATAGGGCCTGGCGTTAATGGCCCTGCGGCGCCTGTGTAGGTACTGCGTGCTGTCAGCGAGGTTATTATTTAAGCAACGTCGGACCAGGTCAACTCTTGGATGGGTGACCGCTTTGATTGGTTACTAAGTACAGTTGCATTACCCTCCCCTACCCTAATGGGTAGGCTAACCTATTTTTATTGACAATCGTTTTGTATGACTTGGTATGACCTACTTAAATTCGCACTGGGCCAGCGGGTTGACCACTGCCAGTTCCCTCTCATCTGAAAGAGGTCTGTGCCCAGCTGTGGGATGCATATGGGCCTATGATGATAACTTAATTCTGTTACAATTTAGCTTCATAATTACATACATGAATGTATGATTAGGTAGATTAATTGTCGGCCTGTTTAGCCTAGTTGGTAGTGTCACTGCCTCCGAAGCTAGAGGCCCCGGATTCCTTATTCTGTGCCCCGGGTTCGAATCCCGGTATTCCCGGTAAGGGCATTTGTTTATGTGGTGAGCAGAGACATTTGTTCCTGAGACTTGGATGTTTTCTATGTATTTTATATCTATTAAACATATCGTACTCTAGTACCCATAACACAAGCCTTATTGAACTAGATTGATTTGTGTAAAAATTGTCCCTTAATATTTATAATACTCGTATTTATATTTATTCATTTATAGTTAATTGTAACGCTGATGCTGTATGGAATTACAATCAGTTTCTAGTCTCGTAGTCGTTAGACACCTTGATAAGTTCTTGTGTAAGTATGTACCACCACCATATCAGCCAAAGGACGTCCACTGCTGGATAAGCCATAATCGCCACGCTTTAAGTATGTAAAAGTAAAAAAAAAAGTAAAAGTAAAGGGCCCACTCAGCATAATGCCACGGCAAACCGCGCCGTTGGTTTTCAGTGGGGTCCATGACGACACAGACGCAAACAACAGAACTAATATAAAATAAAGAGAAAAATATATCATTTGACGTAACTGCTGTTTATTTATTTAATCGTATGGCATTTATTTACGAACCGTGAGATATTCGAGAAGACAAGTACGGTTGCCAGTTTTTTTGTTGCACTCTTAGCACCACCCAGGGGTCACGTGTAGGGTAACGGTGGGTACTCCCTACGGACGTGGTGCAACTTCGACCCCCCTTTGTCAATTGAGTGGGCAACTTGACTGTTCGAAGTTCTCAAGCCGCCCGAAGGCCTCTAACTTGGCTTAACGACTGCTGTCGTAGACGTAACTGCTGTGAGATTAGGGCTTAAATTTAAGAGTACGTACGTAAAAAGCAAATACAAAGAAATGCCACTCTTATAAATTGAGTAAAATAACAATTGTGAAATGAGTTCAGCCACCAATCCAAACATTATATAAAAATAAAAATAAAATAATAAAAAAGGGTCGCAAGATCTAAAACTAACTATCCAATTGATTTTTTTAAAGTAGCGTGCATTATGTTATTTAAATCAATGAAGTTTGATTTAACTAACATAATGGACCGCCAGGATCGTAGATCGCTCAAAAGTTCCCACGATACTGGCGGCGTTGCCACGCTGAATGGCCAGCGAAATCTGTTGGGCCATGAACTATCCGGAACGAGGATCACCATCTGTCTCCCTCAGCCGTCGCCACACATCTCTTAAAATGTCCCTGGCCTCCGCACCCCAAGGTCCCGCAGTCTCTGCCGCCACCGGCACGGAGTCGTACAATGGCTAGAAAATAACAAAAATGTATAATGTAGACCACCGGGGAATGGGCAGCAGCATTCCTAGAGTGCGGTGGAGATACTGCGATCGCCAACCCGCATGCCAAGCGTGGCGATTATGGCATTTACCCCCCATGAAATCGGGGGAGGCCTATGTCCAGCAGTGGACGTCCTAGGGCTGATATGGTGGTATGGTGGTGGTATAATATCTGCCGCTTGCCTTGCATACCTTGGGATAAAGTCAAAGCCAAAGTCAAAATATAGATTACCTGTTTAGCCTAGTTGGTGACGACCTTTTTGACCTAGTTGGTAGTGATACTGCCTCCGAAGCTAGAGGTCCTGGGTTCGAATCCTGGCCAGGGTTATTTGAGCATTTAGCACGGATATTTGTTCTTGGGTCTTGGATGTTTTCTATGTATTTACGTATGTATTTATCTATATAAGTATATATATCGTCGTCTAGTACACCCATAGTACAAGCTTTGCTTAGTTTGGGACTAGGCCGATTTGTGTAAGACTGTCCCCAATATTTATTTATTTATTATGATTATTCTTGTCACTGCTCATGCTGGAACAGTGTGTCATATTCGGCTTATCGAGCGGAGCTAAATTAATACATTTAACCTCTAGGGAAAATATGTATACATACTTATGATTTGCGAAACATTTTAATTTGACCAACCAAAACACTTCACCTTGTTAAATCCGCCAATCGCAATACACTAATAAAAGTATTAAAAAAGTGTGTATATCAGCCAACCCGAAAACAGCTGATGTACTAAAATCGACTAATCCGGAAACAGAATTGATTTGTCAAAGTTTTAAGACTGCGCAGTACGTTCGGTTCTCCATACAAACGTATTTATGCTCTCATTTTAAAACGCCAGGCTAGAATAACATGAAACTTTGTATACACAATGGGATCCGGCATATCTAGGTCGGATCATAGTTTTTGTTGCTTGAAATTAAAATGGAGAAAAAATACAGCGATTATTAAGGTTTTCATATAAGCCGTAAAAAACTCAAAAAGCCGCTGAATTTTTTTTCTTTTACAATTTCTAGCAACAGAAACTATGATCCGACCTAGATATGCCGGATCCCATTGTGTATACAAATTTTCATGTTATTCTAGCATGGCGTTTTAAAATGAGAGCATAAATACGTTTGTATGGAGAACCGATCCACACCGATCGTACTGCGCCGTCTTAAGTTTAGTTAGACCCTATTTCACAATATTTGATAAAATCAGCCAAGAGCATGTCGGGCCATGACCAGCATACTTGCCTAATTAAAACTTACTTTAAAAAATCACTAACAAGCAAAAGGGAATAAATACCTTCGCAGTGTTTCATACGTCTTTTACTAAGAAGGGAAAACTTTTTACAATAACTCAAAAACGGCTCAACTGATTATGCCCGCTATAGTTTTCGTTGAAAGTCGTTATTAAGCTTTACTTTAATGATTTATTTAATATTTTTTGAGCTTATAGTTCAAAAGTGAAAGGGGGAAGACACTTTTTTTTTCTTGTAAGCCATACGCCGTTGTCACTTTCCGCTGCCGACGTTAGAAGAGATAACCAGTAGTTTGTCAGGAGCCCGTTATTTCTCTAAGCTAGATGCTAAAAACGGTTTCTGGATGCTGATGCTTGACGAAGCTAGCTCAAAACTCACGACGTTCGCCACGCCTTTCGGCAGGTATCGTTTTTTGCGTATGCCTTTTGGAGTGAAATGTGCTCCAGAAATATTTCATCATGAGATGCACAAGATATTTTCAATGTCAGGGGTCGAGGTATACTCCGATGATGTTTTAGTCTGGGGATCCACAAGGACAGAGCATGATGTTAGGTTGAAAGAGGTCATGAGACGAGCAATTGATAATGGAGTCAGATTTAATAAAGACAAATGCGTATTTGGGGTAGAAGAGGTAATTTTTTTAGGCCACATTTTTAACAGACAGGGAATACGTCCGGACATAAAAAGGGTTGAAGCGATCAACAAGATACCTAAACCTAGAGAGCGGAAGGAGTTGGAAAGGTTTTTGGGTATAACGAACTATTTGTCAAGGTTTATTCCAAATTACGCAAATATTTCTGAGCCTTTAAGGGAACTTTTAAGAAAAAATGTGGAATATTATTGGTCCAGTATTCATGACGAGGCATTTCTTGCATTAAAAGCTTTAATAAGTGCGGCACCGGTTCTGAGATATTACAGCCCTCGTGAGCCGGTGACAGTATCGGTGGATGCGAGTGGCTCGGGGCTAGGTGCAGTTCTGCTGCAGGCGGGACGACCGGTTGCTTACGCCGCAAGAACTCTAGCGCCGGCTGAAAAACGCTGGGCGCAAATCGAAAAAGAATTACTCGCGATATTATTTGGATGCGTCCGATTCCATCAATATGTGTACGGTCATGACCGGGTTACAGTGGAGACTGACCACAAGCCGTTAGAAGCGATATTCAAAAAAGCTTTAAACGAAACACCAGCTCGATTACAGCGAATGCTGCTTAAGCTGCAATCTTATAGTTTAAATATCGTGTACACACCGGGCAGATTGATGTTCATTGCGGATGCACTGTCTCGAGCGGCTGTCGACGGCTTACAAGACATGGATGCGGATGTCACTGATGACGTCACTGTCCATGTGAATGCCATGTATGATGGGGTGAATGCCTCTCCAGAAAAATTGAGTCAGATTAAAAGTGAAACCGATAAGGACAATATTTTAACTTGCGTTGTTAATTACTATCAAAATGGGTGGCCCCAAGATAAAAAAAAAGTTCTATTAGAGGCGCGTGCGTTTTGGCCAATTAAGAACGAGTTACATGTAGTGAATGGTATCGTATTTCGCAAAGACAAATTAGTTATCCCAATGTCTCTCCGCAAAGAGATGGCGGATAATGCACATGAAGGTCATTTAGGTATTGAAAAAAGTAAAAGACGCGCACGAGATGTGATGTGGTGGCCGGGTATGGGCGCAGATATCGAACAGAGGGTGTCGCGCTGTGAGCCGTGTGCACGCCATCGCGCCGCACAACCGCGCGAACCGCTGGTGCCGCACGCTGCGCCGTCGGGGCCGTGGCAGGTACTAGGGGCAGATATATTTGAGTTCAGACGCGTTCACTACCTTCTCGTGGTGGACTATTACTCCAAGTTTGTAGAGATAGCTACGTTACCAAACTTGCACAGTACCACGGTTATAATAAAAATTAAAAACATGCTGAGTAGACACAGAATACCAGAAAAACTGGTGACCGATAATGCCACACAGTTCACATCAATGGAATTTAAACGATTTGCAATGGAATGGGAATTCGCGCATGTTACTAGTTCTCCATTATATCCTCGTTCAAACGGCTTGGCCGAAAGAAATATACAAAGTGTCAAACGGTTATTAACTAAGGCACGCGAAGATGGAACCGAGTGGCAGTTAGCATTACTTAATTTTAGAAACACTCCAATAACTGGAGAGAAATATTCACCCGCGCAGCTGCTAATGAGTAGGTCCCTGAAGACAAGATTACCAGCAAGTCAGCAAGTGCTATCACCGCACGTAGTAGAAGCGAGTCAAGTCAAAGACGTGAGAGCGGCGCGAATTGATAAGATGAAGCGCTATTATGATAGGGGAACAAAACTGCTAAAACCATTAGTACCCGGAGAGCACGTTCGCGTACGAGATGGCACAGTGTGGATTAAGGCGACTGTAATAGCTGTGCTAGGTGATAGGACGTATCAGTTAAAAGGAGTGACGTCACGCACGCTAACGACCGTGGTTGCGCTGCTGTACTATTAGGAGTTTTTAAAATAAACAAACCTGTTTTTACATCAGTTTACTATATGTGATTTGTTCGTAACGATATAATTAACACCTGACATTGTTATCTGGAAGAAATAGGTCTTATAAACAAGTGAAATCCGTATAATTAGTCTTGGTGCATAGTGCTTTGCTTATATCTGTGTACCCACCATATTAGACATTAAATTTATAGCTTTGTGTAGTCGTACGCGCAAAGATATTGCCGTTGGATTTATTAAATATATATATATATAACAGTCACTATGGTCAACTGTTCGGCCTGTGGAAGACTCCTGACGCCTACTGGTGTCGCCAAATGTACGGGATGTACTTCGGTTTACCACAAAGGATGTGTGAACATCGCTCTTACCGGCCGTGTTCCTGCCGCTTGGACGTGCCCGGCGTGCAAAGCCAAGACCCCACGCCGTGACAACACTGAGACGCCGTTGAGGAACAGCGAGCTCGGAGAGGAGGGCCCCTCGTCGCCCGCTCAGCACCTGGACGTCGCCGAGCAGTTGCATCTGCTTTGTACGCAGATCGGCACCGTGGCCGAGGAAGTCGTGAGCCTCCGGCATGAGGTGGGTGAACTGCGCCAGCTTTTCGGGAATTTCTCGGGCCGTATTGAAGCTGTAGAAGAGCGGATTAAGCGCCTGGAAGAGCGGTCGGATGAGCGAACCGTGGCCCCTGCTGACAGCGAGCTGGCAGCGACGGTTGCTGCATTAAAACTGGAGCTCTGTGACCGCGACCAAGACCTTTTCCTAAACGACCTTGAGATTACGGGGATACCGGAGCAGCTTAATGAAAGCCCGACTCATATTGTGAGCCTGGTCGCAAAAAAACTCGGTGTCGAACTCGATGAGCGCGACGTCGTGTTCGCCGAACGGGTGGGGGCGCGCCGGCAACCGTTGGTTCCCGCGGACAGCTCGGTCCCGGCGGGTTCCAATGGCGCTGCTGTTGCGGCAGGCGTGCGTCCGCGTCCGCTGGTCATCCGGCTTGCCCGTCGCGGGCCGCGCGCCGAGTTGCTGCGAGCGGCCCGTGTGCGTCGTGGGGCCGACACGACAGACTTCAACCTGCCGGGTAGACCCAGCAGATTTTACGTCAATGAGCGACTTACCAGACAAAACAGGACGCTCCTTTACCTTGCTCGGCAGGAGTGCAAGCGCCTTGGCTGGCGTTACAGCTGGACGAAGGACGGTCGAGTATATGTTCGTCGAAATAAAGATGCGACTCCTTGCCGTTTGCGCTCCGAAGCGGATGTCTATGAGGTTTTTTCCAGGGCTACTGTTTGATGAACATTTTTAATGTTTGTTTATTTAGTTTACTGCACCCACGGTTGTATATTAATTATAGTCCGAAGAAGAATGTTTTTGGTTATTTTATGTTAGTTACTATCTCGCGACATGTTCCAATTATGTGCTACATTTTTTTACCTAACTTTAATTTGTTTGCTTATATACCTGTATACTTTTACCTAACTGCCAATTTAGGTAATACAATTCATAACGCGTCAATTGATCTATTTTCAACTCAATTTTTACAATGGTAAACAAAAATAATAAGTTTTTAGTTGGCTTATTAAATCCTTGTTCCCTCGGCACCAAACATGAGGAATTCATTGTGGCTATGGAAACTCATTCAGTCGATATTATGGCTATTAATGAAACCTGGATCCGGGACGGGGAGCACCAACGAGCGCCCACCGTGTCCGGGTACAGGTTCCGTCACACGCCTCGTCCAGCGGAGGTACGCTCTAGGGGAGGAGGTGTTGGATTCTTCATTAAACAGGGCCTACATGCCCGAGCCTGTCCGCACCCCACGATCTCCTTTGTTGAGCAAATGTGGCTTAGAACCAATATTAAAGGTACGAGGATAATTATCGGTACGGCGTATCGACCACCTTGGTTGAACGTGGATGTATTTTTTGACGCCTTAAGCGAATCCGTGAGTACGTTCTCAAACTACGATTTTATTATTTTGGTGGGTGATTTTAACATTAATATGTTAGCTAAGCGGGATGCTAACTCAATAAAATTAGCAGAATTTATGCAAAGCTTTAACCTTATTCAGCATGTCCAAGAGCCCACGCACTTTACCGAACACAGTAGTACCCTTATTGACGTCGTATGTACTGATGCGCCTGTATGCTTCACCAAAGTAAGTTACGTGCCCGACCTTAGTTCGCACGCATTTATTTCCTGTCAGCTGAACATGAGGCTGGATAAGCCTGTACCTAAATGTATAATTTATAGGCCGTTAAAAGACATTAATATGGTTGACTTTGAACAAGACTTAAATTATATAGAGTGGGAGAATATCTTACGTCTGTCGAACTGTAATGAAATGGTTGAATCTTTTAATTCTACACTGATCTCCTTATTTGACAGTCACGCCCCATTGAAATCTGCCTACATAGGCTCACCTGGTTGCCCTTGGATAACTTGCACGGTCAAACGGATGATGCGACTGCGTAACGAGGCGTATACCAGGTATCGGCTAACGAAGTTACCTGCGCATAAACAATATTATAAAGAATTGAAACACATTGTTACCAGCGCCATATTTAATGAAAAGCGCGCATACTTTGCGCAGCGCATCAACTGTTATGTTAGAGATCCCGCGCAACTATGGAAGAACCTTAAAAAGGATATAATTTCAGACAATCGCAGCGAAAAAGAACTACCCTTAATTTTTAACGACCCTAATATAATTAACCAGCATTTTTTGAATCTACCTGGCATTGATTACGTCCCAATTAGTAGTTTGACTCATTTCGAATTCGGCCGTTTTAGTTCGTCAACTTTTACTTTAAGGCCGGTGACTGAAACACAAGTTCAAAAAATTATCCAATGTTTAAAATCAAATGCGCAAGGTATAGATAAACTTACTAAAGACATGATTCTACTAACTTTACCTCGTACCCTCGGAGTCATAACAGCAATTATTAACAGGTCTATCACTTCGAAATGCTTTCCTGATTTATGGAAAACCGCCCTAGTGCGGCCTATTCCTAAGGTTTCGAATCCAGTTGATGAGAAGGACCTTCGACCTATTAGTATACTGCCTTGCTTATCGAAAGTACTGGAAAAAGTGGTTTGCCGCCAAATGATCGATTATCTAGAGTCAAATAATATATTACCAGTTGGCCAGTCGGGATTCCGCCAACATCACAGTACTATCACGGCCTTACTCGACGTTACCGACAACATTCTAGCTGCACAGGACAAGGGTCGGGCGACGCTTCTTGCGCTTCTGGATTTTTCCCGCGCATTCGATACCATTAATATTCCGCTACTATTGTCCAAGTTAACTTATTATGGTTTTGACATTGACACTGTTAAATGGTTTGATAGCTACCTCAGTAGCCGTAAACAGTCGGTGGAACTCCGTAGTATTAATGGTAAAAGTAATTTTTCACACATGTCCCTGGTCTCTAGAGGCGTACCACAGGGGTCAATATTGGGTCCTATTTTATTTATTTTATATAGTGCCGACATAACTGCAGTTATTGAGAATAGCCAGTACCATATGTATGCAGACGACCTTCAGCTGTATATTTCGTGCCGGGCTCAGGATGCGTCCTTAGAAGCCAGTAAATTGAATGAGGATCTTAGGCGCATAAATAACTGGTCACACGCAAACTCCCTGGTATTGCACCCAAACAAGTCGAAATACTTAATATTAGGCACGAAGACTCAAATAGAAACAGTTGAAAGACTTAATGTCAATTTACATATTAATAACGATCATCTTGAACGTGTGCGTGAGACTCGTAATCTTGGAATTATTATGGACGACGAGCTGCGCTTTGAAAAGCACTTGCTCGAGACTGTGCGCAACTGTTTTTTTAGGCTTAAACTCTTATACAAAATTCGCGACTTTCTTCAAGTCGAACTAAGAATACAGTTATGCGATACACTTGTACTGTCAAAATTAAATTACGGTGATATTCTGTACGGGCCGCGTTTGTTATCACGAACGCAGAGGCTGGTCCAACGAGTGCAGAACGCTTGTGCGCGCTTCTGTTTTCACATCCCACCGCGCACACACGTTACGCCGTTCTTGAATCAAAATCGTATTTTGAGAATGTCCACACGTCAAAAACTACACTTAGCCACATTGATGTTTGGCATAGTAAATAAGCAAATTCCCTCGTACCTGTTTAATAAGCTGACGTGGTTTCATAACTCTAGATCCTCGTCAGTGAGGTCGTCGAGATTTCTTCAGCTTGTTTGTCCACGACCGCATACAGCAGCATTTAGAGGCAGCTTCCGTTATTCAGCAACAAAGTGCTGGAACAATATCCCCCCTCCTCTCCGTGCCTTAAAATCGACACACGGTTTTAAATTAAAGCTCAGAGCACATCTTTTAAATGTACAAATTGAAGGCTGATTCTCACAACGTTTTTGGTCGTTCTTGAAATGATCTTAATTTTTTATTATTATTATATATAAATATTTATCATTGTACCTACACGTAAAATTATAAACTTATCACTTATCTATTTGTATTGGGTTTAGCTATTTGGACACTATTTTTTGAGATGTTACCCGCTAGTTTTAAGGTTATATGCAGGTCACTTTTGTAACTTTTAGGTAAACTACAATGCCTAAAAGTTATAAAATTGATGTTTGTTTAGTTTTTTATGTTTGTTTAGTTTTTAGTTTTGGGGCACTCACTGAAAATCAGCGTCACGGATTCCGTGACAACATGCTGAGTGAGCGTCCTTTTTAGCACTAAGTTTTTAAAATTATGTTTCTCTTTTGTAATGGTTTTTTATGTGCTAAATAAATAACTTCTTCTTCTTCTTCTTCTTCTAAAAGTAAACAACGGCAGTATCATTAGGCGAAATCGTTCTCATATTTTAAAGTTACCTAGCCAAATGGAACCAAACAATAATCGGGATCTAAACAGGTATGAGCCATTGATGCTGGAACAACAACCTAACTGTTCAAGGGAGTCAGTTCCGAATGTAGGAACAAATCCGTCGTGGGTGCGCGCCTGCTCATCGCTCGCTGGTGCGTCATCGCCTGAGCACGCGCACGCGCACGCGAGCACGCACGCGTCCGCTAATCGCATGACTCGAAGTGGTCGCGTCGTGCGCCTTCCCGATCGTTACTAAAGTATTCCAATTCGGAAAACAATATGGGTAACATTAAAACATTTTCTATGTATTCATTTACATTTAAGTACTTAACTGTAAGTAGTTAGATATTTATGTTGTTGTATAATCGTAAATTAGAATAAGTATTTTTTTTTATAACGTAGGTACATAGGTACATACATATCAATCCAAAACCATTTAAGTACTCCCTAATTACGTAGAACCCAAATTACAGTTTTAGCTGTTGGCTGTGGAGTTTAAGTTGCATTGAATTTAGGGAGAACATAACTCACAGGTCAGTATAGTTTGATTCTTATCCGTTTAAGGGTCATACCAGAAAAATACCTAGGTACCTACATCACTTAGTTATAGTTGTGGTGAAGGGAAAAGGGGTTACAGTACAATTTCGAGTTGATGTTTTTTATTACTTATTAGGTATGTAAAAAAGGGAGATGTCATGGTAATATGTAGGTATCTGTATATTCTGTATAACCACAGTAATGTAGGTATTCCTAAATTAAATGAGTTATCTTTGACAAGGCTACCAATGTGTTTCATTGTTATCGCTCCCGAATACTATAGTGAATATTTCCAAAAATATTTACACTATCAAAAAATGTTTGATGACTCCTTTATTCATTTTGAAAAACCTATTCAACACACCCCACACCATAGGGTTGAAGCAAAAAATATATACATCCCCATTTTACGTGTACGGGTACCCTTAGCAAACCAGTTTTATTGATTTATATATTCATACCAAATTGCAACTTTCAAAGCAAAGCCTCGGACAGACATACAGACGGCCATTGCGAAACAATAAGGGTTCCTAGTTGACTACGGAACCCTTAAAAAGTGATTCAATATTTTTGAGCAAAGCTACGCTGCGCTCAATGACAGGTCAGAGGCGTTTATTCGCGGTGTTTTTAACCATAAGTACCTACCTACTCATACCGGTGTCTATATAATGTATGTGTCAAAGTTCTTTTAAAAAAACATGCCGCCTACATATGTTAGCTGTGGAATTTATAGTTCTATTTGGGAGGATAATATTTATTTATTTATTTTCTCTCAACCGAAGTGAAACTTATACTTATACAGTATAAAGTTATACACTCTAGTCTAAAAGCTATATTACCCCTCGAACTATCTCGTAATGATTGGTCCCCCCGCAGAACAGATTTTTTTTTATTGTTCTAGGCCTAGCAACAAGCTCTTTATGATTTTTTAGAGCAATTGGTTGATGTTATGATTAATGTTTTAAAAAAATTATATTGCTGCAGGTATGTGAAAATTAAGAAATTAATTATCTATATTTAATATAGTTATAGTGAAAACATAATCCGAGGGCTGTTCCGAAAGATTTTAGCTGCTTTCACTCTATTCATACCATATATGTTTTAATGATACCATTACGCGGGTAATTTCGATACATATGTGTTGGGGTGAAACTGTCGATGAAAGTCGCTTGGGTTTTTTTTTATTGTGTTTTAAGTACGATGTGTCAATAGCTCTATCTAATATGCGTTGAACGGGTTACAATACCAATTTTGTGTAGCGGGCCAATATTTGATTAATACGTCACCACAACTAAACGAAATTTTATGCACCGCAAACTATGAATCTTCCCTGTCTCTACCCACGTAATCTGTTTCGATTGCATGAAAATTAGCGCCAATCAGCAGGTGTGTCGAATATTAGTCTAGGTCGCGAGACTAGGGACTGGTCATCACCACAAACGAAAAACTTAAATTAAATAGAATCATCAAAACTAAGTTAGGAAGTCATCCCGGGCAGTTTCCACTACAGCTGTCAGGGATTTCGTTGCCAAAACTATTTTTAGGTATCAAAAATAGTACTATTTTCGCAAATTATTAAAAGACCATACAAAAGGCCTTTTGGTAAAAGAAATGTTGTGAAAAAATACTTGAAATTACCCACATAATGGTGTAAATAAAAAATATATCGCATGAATAGAGTGAGAGCAGCTAAAAACTTTCGAAACTGCCCTCGTATATGTGTATAAATCGGGTTTAAACATGATATATGTTTAAGACCGATAAGTTATTTTTGCATCAAATGTCCAGAATACCCTCAATATTTTTATTTACAAGTATAGTCGTGGAATGAAAAGATTCGTCACTTTTCGACCATAACAGCATTAAAATAGAGTTGAAAGTGACGAACCTTTTTATTCTGCGACTGTACATCAACGCCTGATGCGTCATTCGATACATCTTTGTAGGAATTAACAAGTATTTGATCAAATGAGTGGGATAACTCCGGGGTTCGAAATATCCTATACTATTAAACGAGCAACATTCGTCTATTTATTTGTTCGATTGTAATTGAAATCTCGAATACCACTCTCTAACGAATAAAATGAAATTCAATGTACAGGTTCACGAGGGCGAAAATCGATCTACCTTGGTCTCATCTTAGGAAAAACTCGTTTTCTCCGTGAAAACACGAGCAAAGCCCGGTCGCCCATGTACTTAGAATAAATCAATGAAATAGATCAAGAAACCGTCTCTATCTTTTATCCCTGACTGACATAGCTAGTCAGGTATTGAATAACTAAAGACCAAAAACCTAACCCACTTCCAAACGTTAAAATAGTTAAAAGGCGTTCAGCTGGGTTATTATGGAATAGTTTAAGGACGAGTATATACAATTTTCTGAGACAGAAACCAGTGTTTTTTTAAATAGTTTTCGAGCAACAAACGACCACTGCAAGTTAAACTCTACCATCACACAATTTAGTATGAAGGGGGTAGTGATGCTTATGGTACGGTAGTCAACACGGTAGGCTGTGGATGCTATTAAATCCAATAAACACCTTAGCCCGTGGTCGCCGTTAAAGCCAATCAACACCGCAGCCGGTCAACGTTGTTAAATCCCGATAGACACAGTGAAATGTTGACACTGTTAAATACGATTAATACCATAGCCTAAGGACGCTGTAAAATCCAATGATTACTGTAGGTAACTTGTGAACGCTGTTAAATCAATTTAAGACCGTGGCCAGTGGACGCTCTTAAGTTTGAAACGCACAAGCGCGTCGCAGCATCGTTGCGGGGCGGAAGCGGTTTTGCGGCTAACGCGGTGCGGGGCATGTCACACCAAAAAACCACGCGGTCTTCGGTAACGCGGTAGAGCGGAGGCGGCGTGTGTAACGCCGCTCTATGCGTTTCGAGCATTAATTATCCGAATTGCACCGCTGACTATGACCACTTTTAATTTTTATTCGACACCCGATCTAACCTAAAAATTACAGATGTGGCTTACATACACTTACACAAAAATAATCGTATACAAGAAATTAAAGACATAATTTATTTACGTAGAGATGAAATCCCACCAAAAATACAAATGCGAAACCCTGTGTGGAGCCAAGTTCAAAGTTAATAATATGCTTTATTGACAAAAGAATTGAGATCTAACGAAATGGGTGCCAAGTTCTGTAGATAAGTAATCCTGAAAGATAAATAAATACTCGTAAGATTATACAACATTCTACAATTAAATTACAATACCAAATTTACTCGTTCTTTTTTTGTTTATACCGGTTGCTTATACATGCGGTTATACATATTTCAATAGCAAGCATGCTTGCTATTGAAATATGTATAACTTCATAATATGAACTGTCCAATTATTATCAAAACCGGGCATGTGTGTGCGAGTCTAACTCGCGCACTTAGGTTTCTGTACAAAATTACGTTCATAAAGGTAGGTTGGCAATTTAAAAAAAACTAACCTAGATAGGTTTATGTTGATCTTTTTCCTGTAAAATATACATTTGATCTTAATCGTTTGTGCTAATTTCATAATTTTTGCATGGTAAACTTGGTATACGAGTATAAGGGGGAACGGTATTTGTTTCAACATTTTTCTTCATAAATCAAAATTTAAATACCATAGAAAAAAGAAAAATGGTTTTAGAGGGTGCAACTCAAGACCTTTTATATGATATTCCACTTGACCTAATAACTAGACTTTGATTTTACGTGCCCCCTCAAATATGGCATTTTTCATAGAAAATAAAAATAAATGTTCATTTTCCATTCACGTGGATTAGCTTTGGTAATAATTGTTGCAAAATTGATAGAATGAGTATTCCCTAAGTTTAAAATTGTGACAGACAGAGTCGCACCATAAAGGTTCCTTCATACTTACCGTTTTGCTACGGAACTCTAAAAAGTTGATAAATTTTAGCTTAAAATCTGATTTGGCTGGGGTTTGGTACGAATTATGACGAATTTACATAAAACAACTAGCTGGTGCCTGCATTTTCGTTTGCGTGAAATTATTAATTGGAAGATTTTTTGGTCTACATATATTGTCAAATGTTAACTGGCCTATATGTGTAATTCCTGAGGTGCAAAGTACGAAAGAACTAGTTAGGTTATAGTACATTACACAACTAGGGTGGTAAAGCAAAGAAAGGCTGAGATCAGAACTCAACTAGTTTGCATCAAAGGGCATCTCTCTGGACCTTTAACCATTACATCTGGAGTACCTCAGGGATCCCATTTAGGGCCTCTGCTGTTTGTTGCTCTTATCAATGACCTCGTGGATCAACTGTCATGTCCATGTCTTTTGTACGCTGATGATCTCAAGATCTACTCGACCGTTGAGAATGTTGAAGACTGCGTTATGTTACAACAGAATCTTAATGCTATTTCTGAATGGTGTCAACTAAATCGTATGTACTTAAACATAGACAAGTGCGTTGTTATTTCATTTAAGAATTCAAAACATAGTTAATTTCAACTATACGCTGTGTAACGTCACATTGTCTCGCCACCAGGTAGTCCGCGATCTTGGTATTCTCTTCGACGAGAAATTAAATTTCCATTCCCACTATGATTACTTGGTATCCAAGTGCAACAAACTATTAGGCTTTATCTCCCGTTCTACAAAGGATTTCAAAAAGAATGCCTATTATACCTTAAAAATCCTATATTATTCACTAATAAGAAGCACCCTTGAATATGGCGCAGTCATTTGGTCACCGTTTTACAAAGTTTATATTGAACGTTTGGAAATTATTCAAAAACGTTTTTTGAAAATCCTGTGCTACAGACTTCAGCTAGGTCGTCAATTCAGATCCTACTCGAGCAGGCTACAGTGTTTCAACATGCCGCGTCTATCGTCGCGTAGACAGTATTGTGAATTATTGACCCTGTACAAAATTATCCACTCACATATTGATTGCCCATCCCTCCTCTCTCTTCTGTACTTCATTACACGTTTTAAACAACGTACTCGTAACCCCTCACGCAGTATCTTTCAGTTACACGTTTATAAAAACAACACATCATACTATAACCCCGTGACAAGGATGTGTCGATTATATAACGACACTGTTGCAATGCATTCTTCTCTGGATATTTTTATTGATAGTTTACCTAAGTTTAAAGATAGTATTATAAGAATATTTAACAACATGCAATGATATCTCGTAAATTAAATACGAGGTTCTTATCGTAATCTCAACACAATATATAATTTAACACCCGCCGACTTGCACGATGGTCCTCTTGTTTTGTTCTAAGTTTTTTGATCATATCTGTGCACACATATTTTGAGTTGTAGTCCAGATCTGAACTTCCTTCATACCCTGTAATTGTTAATATGTTGACTATAACTTGTTTTGTGAGCCTAATTAAATAAATAAAATAAAATAGATCGCAGATTTTGCGGCCCGAGCTATAGGCGAGTATATATGCGATCGAGGGCTTTATTTATTACCTCCCGTGTTGTGTACATCATTTTATTATGTTAGTACAGAAAGCGGCTTTTTCCGTACGCGTAGCGTGCGGTAAAAACCACTTTTTGGCCAGGTGTGGCATAAATAAATTTTAAGGAATACTTCGCTCGTGCACCTATTTAAAAGCATATATGTGGTTGGATTTTATATACACTTTATAAATATTTACCATGGTTGCAACGAATAAATGGTTATGACTCAATTACATTTTTTGTAAGTATCAATGCAGTACAATGCCTCCAACTACCATGTAGCATGTCTCTTGTCTATACTTATCTACACGTGTTTCTAGTGTTAGCCAACCAGTTATGTTTTTCGTATTTCCCTTCCCGTATTTTCCGTCAAGTTGAAAACTATTTTATTTGTTGGAGTGCCGGCTTGAAAAAAGTTTCCGTAGGTACATCCATCCCCATCCTACCAAACAAACTCTGGAACGAACATATACACACAATTGTTTCTATTTGTTATATCGAACGACTGAGATGTTTCGCGACGAACTCAAATTAGATTTAATCTATGCAAACAATCCAGGCGTCATGAACCTTCTTAAAAAACAAATCCATTATGAATACAATTAAACCACATGTTTAAACTGCAGTTTATTTTGGAAAACAAATCATTTTGGGGGCAGAATACTACTCGTAAGGACGGAAATAGGCAAGGAGCCTATTTCCTAGGTACCTATAAGTATAATAATTTTTTCGATTTTATAGAGAGGTTCAAGGCACTTTATACTCATATAGGTATTATATAAGGATGATGAATACCAATATGTATACCAAATGGAGATATCACCTGTTACAAGCCTGGGTACCGAGCCACGATGCTTTTAAAGTTTTGTGCATAGATGGATAAGTGTAGACTCGTGTCACACAATGTACCGGGCCTTTTTATGAAAAGTTGTACACTGACTTTATTTCTCAGAATTTTGAACTGTTGGCTTATTCCTACTCATAATCGATATACCCTATATACATTCTAATAAGACAAAAAAGTGTCCCAATCAATGGATTGAACGGAATGCCGTTACTTTTCCGTAGAAAAGTAACGGAATGGATAATTGATTTTTGTATGAACCAAATTGGGACACTTCTTTCTACTATTACAATGAATAGAGTTTTTGATTCTGAGTAGGGATAACAAAAAATTCAAAATTCTGAGATAACACGTCTGTGTAAAATTTTCCATTAAACAGCCCACCTCATCAAAATGTCTTCCGTTCGGGATGCTTAAGTAATCGTAATAAATTAAAGTGTATAAAAATATTAAAAATCTAATAATTAGTTGGTTGTGGACTCCTGAGGCTTTTGATTATATTGACACCAATGCGTTTAACAGGCTCGTGGCGAGGTGACTAGGCGGGCCGCGCACAAGCGCAGGCAGTGTGGCCGAGAGTAGAGCGTGAGCCGCAGCTCTCGGAACGCCAGCTCTCCAGGGGCCTACCGCCTACTCTATTCTTAATGTGTCAAGCGGGATGGGACATAATGTAAATATCATCCAGCCAACCTATTTATTCGGGCCGAAATGGCTCTACAGACGAGAGGACGACTCTTCTTTCTATTGTTTTGCGCCTTCGCCGCGGGAAAAGGGAATGGTAAGTAAATATCGCTTGTATTTGAATACTGTTTATTTCGTTATTTTTTAAAGACGCCTGCCTGGGCATACATTACTAAGCTTTAAAAGCATATGTAGAAGGTATTTTTAATCTTATTTCGTGAGTATGCTTTCGAGATCGAACTGTTTGATTGTCTAAATAATTCCTGAGCGAACGTTTCGCGGCATTAATTATTGGGACTGATGGTGGCGTCAGGACATTGCATTACTAACGGTGTTCTAGCAAAGCTGAGCGAGATCATTTCAATTTGCTTTAGTTATTTATTGTGGCCTAGGTTTGTTGTAAATTGGCATACCGAGTTAGGTAGCTACCTGCCTGCATCCGTAGTAACACGCTGTAGCGTAAGTGAATAGTGCACAAGTACTCATAAGTACTTTATACAAGTACGAAAATGCAAGGTATTTTGTAAAGAAGTAAAGTAAGTTTGTAATTATGCCATATAATTTAGTTACATGCTCGTGTTTACTAAAAAAAAGGTTTTTTATTGAGTCTGCAAGTAGTGTTTTTATTCTGCGCATAGAACTTGCGAGCCACCACGCGTTTTGCCCTATTGGGCTCGCTCTGGGACACGCTGTAATAACCGCCTTCTCCAGGGTACCCAGTCAAGTGCTGTGGCCTCCGCCATAAAGAGTTCTGTTCTGGTTTGTATGGATATACATATATCCATACTGGGTTCACCCTTTAGTCGCCTTTTACGACAGGCGGCGAAGACAGTATAGACCTAAGGGATGGTTATGTTTTCGAGCGATCGTACAGTTCCATACTAGGTTAATCAACCCCCGACGCGGAACGCAAAAGAGGGGTATTATAAGTTTAACATATATGTGTGTGTGTGTCTGTATATCTGTGTGTGTGTGTGTGTCTGTATATCTGTGTGTGTGTGGTTGTATTGTATAGCATAGTAGCTCTTAAACTGCTGAACCGCTTTGAATGCGGTTTTTTTATTTGAAATCAGGTTTTCCATCGATGGTGTTTAGACATATTATTATCAAAATCGGTTCAGCCCCTTTTGATATATTGGACTGATATATTATCAAAATGGGTTCAGCCTTTTTTGATATACTGGACTTTGAACTGAAAATGTCGGGATTTTTCTTTTTTTTTAAGTTGTCATTTAGTTTAATGAATTTAGTAATATTCCATGCTTGATTAGGTAATAATTTCCGATCTTGTATGGCATGAGAATATTTGTTACTGTGATGAGATGGTAACCATGAAATATTGTTCCTGAGATTTAATGTTTTCTTAAACTTAGAACTAAGTAATTACACAAATGTAGCATTGCCCTGTTTCTTTTTAACCGACTTCAAGATTTCAAAAGAGGAGGTTATCAATTCGGTTGTATATATTTTTTTTTTTAATGTTTGTTACTCCATAACTCCGTCATTTCTTAACCGATTTGAAAAATTCTTTTTTTGATTGTATGTATATATATCCAAGTTGGTCCCGTTTTTGTCAAAAGGCAGTTCTGATGATGGGATCCATGAGGAATTGAAGGAACTCCTCAAATCTTTAAGGCAAACATATAGTGATTTTTGTGTTTTTATCAACAAATCGAGCATTATCATACAAAAATGTGACATTGGATGAAGTGGAACTGCTGATGATGATCAGAACAGAACTCTTCAACGACGAAAAGTTCACGTTTGGCGATTTGTCCTCCTAGCTGTGTTTGTTAAGCAAGTTCTATTTTCACGATTAATTTTTGTCATGCTCGAGTTCTGATGATGGGATCCATGAGGAATTGAGGGAACTCCTCAAATGTGAAAGGCACACAAATAGTGATTTTAGTATTTTCATGAACTAATCAAGCATTTTCATTCATAAAAGTGACATTTGATGAAGTGGAACTGCTGATGATGATCAGAACGGAACTCTTCAACGACGCGTAGTTCACGTTTGGCGATTTGTTCTCTTCGTTTTGTTTGTCAAGCAAGCAAGGTTTTTCCATGATTTCATGAGGAATTGAGGGTACTTAGTCTTCTACCATTATAAACATACTTATAGCCATTTTTGTATTTTATTGTATGGAATCTAAGAGTGCACCATCTAAGATTAATAATCTTTCACCGGACTCCCCCATTGAAGTCGGTTTTTTTTTCTTAAAAATTATTGTCAATACGATTATTCGACCAGTCTATTCGAACGAGTATATTATCTGCTTCTCCAATGTTTATAATCTGTTGATGTTCGAATCGCGGTCAATCCCAAGGGCAAATATTTATACAATGACCACGAATAGTTCCGTAGGTTTAAATATTTTCTTTATGTAATCTTTATTGTATGAGTATCGTCTACTTGTATCAATATTAGAAGCCAGTGCTTGTTATTTTCTGTTTAGGGAGCGAAGGTGTATTTGACGCTTTCAATATCACAGAAATGTGCGTATATAAGTACGCCACCCTGTTCAGGACAGATTATTAAGGGTCAAGGTCAGCTCGAATGGAATATTGATTTATTCCACGTAAGATATGTATTCCTCTTGGTAATTTTAGGTGATCTAGAAGTTTTCGACGTGTTGTCTGTGCTGCGTGATGAGCAGCCGGCGGGGGTGTCGCGGGCGCCCGGCCGCTGCCAGCCCGCGTCGGCCCCGTACTCCGCCTACCGCCTCAACGAAAACGCCACCATACAGCAGCCAGCGATGGGCATGTTCTACAACACGTTCCCGGAAGACTTCTCCGTACTAGCCGTGCTCAGATTACCTGGTAAGATTTACTTTTAATACGTTTAATAACCTCGAATTTAAGTGCATTCTAACTTAACATCGACATCATCATCTCGTCAGTGTCTGCTATCTCCACCGCTAGCTGCGGCCGCTTTTCAAGTACGACACTCATCCCTTTTTCATCGGTCCATCCCGCGAATTTTAATATTAGTGATCTCGTACGCCCTACTGGCAATGCGGAACTTGGGTCTTGAGCCCGTTTCCATGAGAAAACTTCCTTAAATTAAAACTATATTATTTGCACAATGTAAACTTATTGTGAAAGTATTTGTAGTTTGTAGTGTAGTAAGTATTTATTAGGTGATTTACACCACGAGTTTTCAAGTAATAATGGACATTTCTTTGTTTTTCGTAATTTTTAAATGCATAGGTAATAAACACGGCAAAAAACACTTTTGTTGTGTGGGCCTTAAATATTTATTTTATTCTGTTTTTAGGATTCCGTAGTCAACTAGGAACCCTTATAGTTTCGCCATGTCCGTCTGTCAGTCTGTCTGTCTGTCCGAGGCTTTGCTCTGTGATTGTTAGTGCTAGAAAGCTGCAAACTGGTATGGATATATAAATCAATAAAACTGATTTTTAAGGGTACCCCTACACGTAAAGCGGGGATGGATTTATTTTTCTTCAACCCTCAATCAATCAAATCAATCAAACCAATTCTTTTCAATCAAAATCAAAAATTTTATTCTGCAAATAGGCCACAAGGGCACTTTTACAAGTCAACACATGAATTATACAATTAAATAAATTGACAATGATAATAATTATGTTTACAAAACAGAATTGCAGTACTAAAAAAAAAGTAGACAATAATAATAATGATTTCAAAACTATAGTGATTAACAAACTCACAATATTCAATTAAAATAAACTTACAATACATTATATAAAAATAAAAAAAATTGTGACGTATATATACGGTCTCTGTCCGAATACACAAAAGTATACATAATAAATTTAATATCTCAGAGATGTATATGGTCTCTGAGCGTCCATTATTTCTAAGTCCTTAGAGATGTACATGGTCTCTAAGCGTCTAAATTAAAATAAGTAGTAAATGAAAATAGCACTTAAATAATTTAATATTCTCAGAGATGTATAAGGTCTCTAAGCGTCAATAACAATAAAATTAATCCAAAACAGGATGATGTCTCTCGTCAATCTCCAATAAAATAACACTAGTATTAAGGTATTAATCATGCCCTTGCAAGCATGAACAGACCGGACTCCACAAACAGCACCCGATCACGAGTATGACGCGTATCTCAGCCATCGCCTCCCTCGACCATTTATTTGTTAGGGAAGGTGGCGACCCGATCAACGACGCCACCGTAAGCTATTTAAGCCTTTTAAGCGAGCATGACATATTCAGGCTGCCGGACATTAATAAATAATATCAAAGATTAAAACAACTGTTCGGCAAGAAAGAGCATCATGTTTCATAAAACGCAATGAAATAGGAAATAGGCTAAGTGAAGCATAGGTATATTTTAACTTACAAGATTAAACTATCACTGGCTTAAAAGCATTTTTATCATTTAAGAAATTGTTGACAGCATAATAGGCCTGGCTTAGCAAATAACGTTTAATATGGGACTTAAATTTACTCAGTGGCAGATTAACTATTTCGGTTGGTATTTTATTATAATATCGTATACAGTTCCCCACGAACGACGTGCTAACCTTCCGGAGACGACTGGCTTTCACTGCAATCTTGTGTTTACTTCTAGTGTTGTAGTCGTGGATATCACTGTTAAGTTTGAACTCATGAAGATTTTTTCGAACATACATAATATTTTCAAGAATATATTGAGATGCTGCAGTAAGAATATTTGCCTCCTTAAATATTTCTCTGAGGGATTCCCTGGCCTTTAGTTCGTATATGGAGCGTACAGCTCGTTTCTGTAGCTCGAAGATGGTCTGGATGTCTGCCGCTTTTCCCCACAAAAGGATTCCATAGGACATAACACTATGAAAGTAACTATAATACACCAGCCTGGCCGTCTCAACGTTAGTCAATTGTCTAATACGTCTTACTGCATAGGCCGCAGAACTAAGTTTGCCAGCCAGAGTGGCAATATGCGCGTGCCATTGCAGTTTTAAATCTAAGGTGACTCCTAAAAACACTGTTCTATCTTCAACATCCAGTTCCACCACATCAGCCCTAGGACGTCCACTTCTGGACATAGGCCTCCCCCAATTTCATGGGGGGTAAATGCCATAATCGCCACGCTTGGCATGTGGGTTGGCGTTCGCAGTATCTCCACCGCACTCTAGGAATGCTGCTGCCCATTCCCCGGTGGTCTGCAGCTGCAGCTGCTGGTAAAATCCAGTTCATCAGACTTCAATTTGATCTTGAAATTGTTTGCCTTCTTGACATTAGGCAAAGTGAATTTGATGCACTTTGTTTTCTTGGAATTTAAGAGTAGATTATTTGCTGTAAACCAGTTCACAACAGTACTTAGTGTCTCATTAATAGCGTCAAAGTTTTTCTCTTTGCGGCCTACTTTGAAGATGAGCGACGTATCATCTGCGAATAGCACTATATCATGTTTATCTTTCACAAGGTTTGGTAAATCATTGATATAAACAAGAAACAGAAATAGTCCCAGAATTGATCCTTGAGGAACTCCAAGAGCAATGTGGGTTGTTATTGGATAGGTCTTTCAAAATGAATAGAGGTCTTCATCAAACATTTTTTGGTGAATTTATTCACTTTATCAAACATGTTTTCGATAATATTCACTCTAAAAGAAAAAAAAATGTGCTTCCTCTAACTTTTGAACTATGGGTCCAAAAAATATGAAAAAAATCAAGAAAGTAAAACTTAACTTCGACTTCGACTTCGAGACTTTCTACGAAAACTACAGCAGACCAATTAGCAGTTTTTGAGTTATCTTAAAAAGTCTTTCCTTCTTGGTAAAAGACGTATGAAACGCTGAGAAAGTTTTCCTTTTGTTTGCTATTGATTTCTGTAAAGTTAGTTCATTGGGCAACTACGGAACCCTACACTGAGCATGGCAATTTCAACTGTATAACGATCACGGTTCATGAGATACAGCCTGGTGACAGACGGACAGACGGACGGACAGCGAAATCTTAGTAATAGGGTCCCGTTTTTACCCTTTGGGGACGGAACCCTAATAAACTGCAATATTTCACGATATAACTGTTTAAAAAATAAAAACAGTGTGTTAAACTACTTACTCGTTTATCCAGATAACGATAGTATGTACAGGGTACGTGACGTCACATTTACTAGCTGTCAATTAGTATGTAGAGCGTTTCCAGTGCTCAGCATCAGCATCTATATTGTACTATGACTCCCATTTTTACCCACGACGGAACGGAGAAGGTATAGGTATATGCGTTTAGGGTGAGAGGTTGTTTGTTTGTTTGTTTGTGTGTGCACCTCAATATCTCCAAAACGGCTTGACCGATTTGATTACGGTTTTCTGCAATGGGTTTGTGGTTCATTCGGGACGAACCCCAAAAAAATGTTACGACCGTAACTTGCCAAGGGGCGCTCCAGTTAACATTTTTCTCTTGAATGGGTTTTTCAAAAATTTTAATTTTATTTTATTGTTGGTCTTTTGTGTTGCTCTGATTGTATAGGATCCATTCAAACATTTGATCGTCTCTAATAATTAATGGTCGTTTGGCACCGTGAACAAAAATTTGGAATCCGGCCTCTAAAATATTACCACTCCACTCTTTAAAAAAACCGGTCAAGTGCGAGCCCGACTCGCGCTGAGAGGGTTCCATACAACGATCGTGTACCCGTCCTGACCCCATTAAATCAGGAGAAATTGAACGCCATGGATCCCTCGGGCGCCATTTATTGGAGTATTATACTAACTTAGTTTTGATTTTTTTGGTGCTAAAAAATATATAATCTAAATACAAGTAGAATTATACTTTTCTTGTAATATTTATATAAATAATAACTTTGTCCAATAATTTTATATTTTTTCTTGGTAAACTTCGGAGTTATCTCCGATCGAAAGGAACGGTATTTTTTAACCGACTTCTAAATTTCAAAAGAGGAGGTTATCAATTCGGTTGTATGTTTTTTTTTTAATGTTTGTTACTCCATAACTCAGTCATTTCTTAACCGATTTGGAAAATTCTTTTTCTGATTGCAAGTATTTATATCCAAGTTGGTCCCGTTTGTGTCAAAACGCAGTTCTGATGATGGGATCCATGAGGAATTGAGGGAACTCCTCAAATCTTTAAGGCAAACATATAGTGATTTTTGTGTTTTTATCAACAAATCAAGCATTTGCATCCAAAAATGTGACATTGGATGAATTGGAACTGCTGATGATGATCAGAACAGAACTCTTCAACGACGAAAAGTTCACGTTTGGCGATTTGTCCTCCTAGCTGTGTTTGTTAAGCAAGTTCTATTTTCACGATTAATTTTTGTCATGCTTGATTTCTGATGATGGGATCCATGAGGAATTGAGGGAACTCCTCAAATTTTAAAGGCAAACATATAGTGATGTTTGTGTTTTTATCAACAAATCGAGCATTATCATACAAAAATGTGGCATTTGATGAAGTGGAACTGCTGATGATGATCAGAACAGAACTCTTCAACGACGAAAAGTTCACGTTTGGCAATTTGTCCTTCTAGCTGTGTTTGTTAAGCAAGTTCTATTTTTACGATTGATTTTTGTCATGCTCGAGTTCTGATGGTGGGATCCATTAGGAATCGAGGGAACTCCTCAAATGTGAAAGGCACACAAATAGTGATTTTAGTATTTTCATGAAAGTGACATTTGATGAAGTGGAACTACTGATGATGATCAGAACGGAACCTTTCAACGACGCGTAGTTCACGTTTGGCGATTTGTTCTCTTCGTTTTGTTTGTCAAGCAAGCAAGGTTTTTCCATGATTCCATGAGGAATTGAGGGTACTTAGTCTTCTACCATTATAAACATACTTATAGCCATTTTTATTTTATTGTATGGAATCTAATAGTGCACCATCTAAGTATAATAATCTTTCACTGGCCTCCCCCCTTGAAGTCGGTTTTTTTTCTTAAAAATTATTTACATTTTCATTCATAAATCGAAATGTATCCATTGATAGTAGTTAGTTAGTTTTTTTAATAATTGAAATTTACTCTTTGTAAATAATTTATCTCACCGTATCAGCCAAAGGACGTATGCCTACCCCAAATTCATGGGGGGTATATGCCATAACCTCCACGCTTGGCATGCGGATTGGCGATCGCAGTATCTCCACCGCACTCCAGGGATGCTGCTGCCCATAATAATAATTTATCCATTTATTAAAAATAAAAATAAATGTTTATGACGTGATAACCAACTTGTGACATAGTCACTTGACTTTGTGACGCTCTTGAGACGGTAAATTTTTACAGGATATTAAAAAATATATTTAAAATAACATGTTCCATGCGTCTCGGTTAGCCTTCTTCAGGACTATTCCGAATTTCAGATCGGTAGCATAAGTAGTGTTTGAGATATTTGTCAATGTTATAGACACACAAACAAAGCGGCACCACAAGGGTTCCTTTTTTACCATTTTGGTACGGAACCCTAAAAGCAACACAATATGCACTCTCTTTAATATGAGGTAAACATTCCTATGTTAGACAACTTAATTTCGAATAGCTGAAACCTATTTTCCGCCTCTATGGCTTCAAACTATGTATTCATGATCATGACTCATCCTTGTATATATTTAAAGCCTTGTATTCATTTTTATCTTCCAATGATATTAAACTCTAATATATGTAATTTTACCCTTTCCTAATCTTTCCTTTTATTTCCAAATTTCCGACCTACCTAAAGTTTTTCCTTTAATCCCGTTTCCCTGTTTTTTGGCTGAATGCGCCAATGCGCGATGCCTTAAAAAACAAAAAAAAATGTACGTTTGATAGTGTTAAATAGTAGTCCAGTACACAGTATATAGGATAGGTCTAAGGCGGGCAACCCCAAATTTCCCGCCGAGGTATGTATAGTGCTTTTCTCAAACATGCAATGAAATAAACAACAAAAAAAAATATTTTTAATACGCATAGTGGCAGAATGTCATGATGCCTGTGCCACAAATTTATGTGGAATGGAATTAAAAAAGAGGACTTTGCCGGCCTAGGCCTGCAAGATTTGTATGAAATTCCATTAACGACCTCTTGTCCTAGCCGCACCTGAAACGTCATACTTCGCAGCCTATTATAAGGAACATAACATCAATATTTCATTGCATGTTTGAGAAATTGTACATTACTACAGAGGCCGGGACAAAAGGGGTTGCCGGCCGAAGACATATAGACGGCTGAGCGAAGCGAGGCCGGATAGGTCTAAGGCCGGCAACCCCATATTTCCCGCCGAGGTATGTATAGTGCTTTTCTCAAACGTGCAATGAAATAAACAACAAAAAAATCAAAGTTTTTTTTTAATACGCCTAGTGGCAGAATGTCATGATGCCTTTGCCACAAATTTATGTGGAATAGAAATTAAAAAAGAGGACTTTGCAGGCCTAGGCCTGCAAGATTTGTATGAAATTCCATTAACTACCTCTTGTCCTAGCCGCACCTGAAACGTCATACGTCGCAGCCTATTATAAGGAACATAATATCAATATTTCATTGCATGTTTGAGAAAAATATAATAAAGTTGCATATCAGCAGACACCAACTTGTCAATCATTTAATACTATAATTGACAGCCACTTCGGGACTAATCGTATTCCGAGTTTAGCCGATGGGAAAGCGTTATTCAATAACACACACACACACACACATTATTTAACATCTGTACTACTAGTACCTAAGACAAGTACACTGTACAGTCTGTGCATCTGTTGTGTGACTTGTGTGTGTGTGTGTGTGTGTGTGTGTGTCTGTTCGTGTAGCACTGGGACTTTATTATGCTTCAGATTCAGATTCATTATTACAACAGCATGCCTACATATAAACGTTATTGGGCTCAATGAATGTAATTGATCTGTGTCGCCTCAATTACTTGCGACCTACTTGGTTAGAGGTTTCTGACTGGTGAAACATATTTACATATGCCTCGTCTACATATTAAAATCGCTTGCTTATATTCCATTTTGATAGTTTTGTAACCGGTGGAGAAATTTTTTTTTTATAAAATATCAAACACTCATAACCCAATTGATTTTGAAGAACTATGTGGCAGATTTATTGTTTATTCAATAATTTCCATTAGTTAGCATTGACGAGTAGTCCTGCACCTAAAACAGTAGTGTTGGTGGTATTTTGAGCAAGGGGTTTCATTGATTCTAAAATTACCTCGTACTTTGCGTGTGTGTGGAAATAGGAACGATATGTACCATATTTATCAGTTGCATGTTCAGGAATTCAATCATTTGTGGCTCATGTATTTCGAAATAACTGAGTTGATATGAGAAACGACTGGGTTTAATAAATGTGTTTAGAGTAGCTTTTTAAAAAGATAATGTGCAAACCGAATATGTCATTTGAGTCCAGTGATAATCCGTGCCATCGAACATACATATATGTACGAGTATACATTTCATATTAAATGTCTTTAGTCTCGTCTTATTTGCATGATTTTATTGTTATATTATTTCGATCTGAACAACTGATATGTTAGTAGTGGAAACTATTTGGCTTATGGACTTTTGTCATGATTACAATGTGTTACATGTGCCTGTTTGTTTCCCAAATATTAAATAAATAAGCATTATTATTGGTAAACGGGACTTAATCGCGTACAAAAATTAATCACCTGAGGTGTGCCCGACGTTTCGAATGTATCGCAACATCCGTGGTCACGAGCTGACCACGATTAAGTCCCGTTTACCAATAATAATGTGTAAAAATCGTGCAAGTTTAAATCAATATAAATAAGCATTGTATCAAAACATGTAGTACAAAACACTTTGTGGGTCCACGCATCCGTTAGTAGTTATTATTCCTAGTCTGGTCACCATATGCAGACATTCCGAAATACGAGTACGCAGCCATGAACTTATTAACCTTATTGTGTATTTGTTTAGTTCTGAATTCTAAATATAGTTGAAATCCCTGCCCGACCGCTTTTTGTATTTTATAGTATAATAACCGACCCATATTTCTATTTGCGTGCCTGTAAATATTATATAAATATCCACAAGTTACTTTAGTGGATCAAAAAGAAAACCTCCTTTCGCGAAGTCTGTTAATAAAAGTATGTTTAGGAAATACCGCATATCGCCTCAAGGGTAGTCTCTTGTGGATATGGCTACTACAGATGCTTTTATATGACCTTTCTTAAGATTCGGGTTAACCTTTTTCCTATTATGTAGGTACAGTACATTTTCGCATATAAAGATGGGTTTTGCGGTTGCGGTAAGTCGGTGCGAAAATATCTTATTGGGATTAGGACTTAGTCATTTTATTCAGTAATTAAATTTCGAATATATAGTTCAATAGTTTAAATGCACTTGCATGATGACCCGTTAGATGACCCTTTTTTCACGATGCCATTCTAACTAGTTTTTGAGACTAAATACAATAAGAGTAGTAGAAACGGCAAAAAGGAGAGTTAAAGTATCACAGCTGCTGAACACAGAAAACGCTCATTATTTTATCAATCTTAATGTGTTTCCTCAAACTAATAATTTTCAGTTTTCGTCGGGAAAAATATGTACATAGTTGTTGATATTGTGTTTATTTACATAGTTGCCATACAATAACTTTTTTATTGAACAATGAAAATTCTATTGGTTCCTTTTAATTTACTCTTCGACTATATAAAAAAACGCCAGCACGCCAGTTATCCCGATCCTGCACCACTGCTTGCCAATCTTTGACCTGCAGATGACGCAGATCCGCCTCCACTGTGTCTTCCCAGCGATACCTGGGTCGTCCGACTGGGCGGAGACCAGTCGGTCGACTCAGGTACGAGTATGCTCTCTTGAGGGCGCGACCCTCTCCCATTCTCTGTAGGTGGCAGAGCCAGCGAAGTCTGTGGGATTTTATTTCGCAACCATACATGAGGATAGGTCTAATGACCGTCTTATAATCCGCAGTTTAGTATTCCTGCTGATACCCTAAGGTGGGACGATAAATGTCGGCTTTTTAGTATATTGCATTGCTTTGTATGGATGCTAATCAAGACCTTTCTCCTGGCTTTTTAGGACCTAAATCATGTACTCCTGAAGTAGATATTATACTTAAGGCTTACCGTTTGCTTTAGCCAAGCCAAGACGTAGAAAACCTTACTACAAAGTCTAGCTATGTATATTTTTTGCGATGACTTTCTGTGTATTAACAAAACTATAAGGATAACGATTACGATGGAATTCAAACCCTGAGAAAGGTCAAGGTTGGAATTCCATTATAATAATACAATGTGATACGAGTGAGATATGGTGGTCAACACACTTGAAGCGGGGATTAGCCCAGAGTGTAATGAAAAAACTTCACGCGTTCCATAGGTCGTTGAAATTGAAGTTCATATTTTCGCTGAATATTGGGTATATTTATGAAGGTGAATTTTTGGTATCGTTAATAATTTACCTTATCAAAGTAGGCATATGCAAACCATGGGACACAATAATAAATAACAAACACACAATTGACTAATGAGTAGCATTCGATTTTAAATAATTTATATATGTAGTTACCTCTACATTAAGTGAATTAATTAAGAATTACACATTTTCGATTGTGTTTCAACGCGTTTGCGAAGAAGAAATCCATTATAGGCAACGTTATAGGATAACAGTGTTTCTTTAATTAGTGGCTACAACTTATTACGCACATAATTCAGACTGACGCTTACCATCAGTGGGTATTGTCGTCAGCGTTAGCATTTAATCCTGCCCAACAGAGTGTCACATCATACGAGTAAGCGTACGCCCGGCCAATTATTAGCTTCCCAACTGTTATCTGCACGTATCACCTACGTTGACCAATGCGGTACTAAACCCAGTCTAGCAGCTCCTTCCTTAGGTACGTTAATCAACGCGAGCTCTACCAGTCACACTCAATTAAACCAGATTTTTGCCCTTGTATTCGTAATGGAAACGCAATAACAAAACAAAGTAAAACGTAAAATAACTCTCGCACAGCTTATTAAAAATAATACTGTTTGTGGAAATTATTTCCCATGTTTCTTTTTATCCTTTCCTTTCTTGGTTTACATTGAAATAAAGGTAATTTTCTTGAACATGAAAGTGCTGTACGATTTTCTTTTGTTCGCAGCTTACATACTGGGAAATGAATGATTTCGTGGATCTTCTATTCTGTATTTTATTTGTTAAAGTTCGGGGCTAGTCGTATGAGACACTAATTGACTAATTTTGTATGCAGAGAAGTGTTTGAAAGGAATACCTTTTGTAACGTTTAACTATTATATTATTATTCAAAATTACATGAAATTCTTAATTTGAGATTTGGAGTTACATCCAAACATAGATTTGCGTGAGGAGGAACAAGTTAACCTTGACCTGCGTTGTTATATTGACCCCTAAGGACAGCATGCAAAAAAATGGCTCATGTAGGTATATGTATAGCAAAACTTTGTAGTTCAAAATGCTACACTCTAAATTCCTAAAATATAAATTGGGAAAAAGGTAATTTTGTTTTTAGTATGATATGCCTAAAACGTGTGTAATGAAATGATCAGAGCTTAGACACATCATCGCAAAACAAATACGTAAATAGAACAAGACGCAATAAGAATCGCCATAAGTTATAAATTACATGATTGTTGCTGCACCGCGTGTTCTATCGCTTATATAATGGGTTGTGCTCCGAAGAACTGTTCGACATGATGCCGCTTTCTACCATCGCACCGCTCGCCGTCGGCAGGGCATTCATCCTCACACCTTAGAACCTAAATGGTCGCGTACGGTACGGTTTCAGAGGAATTTCCTCTCTCGGACGCTCCGATTGTGGAATGAGCTCCCTGCCGAGGTTTTCCCGACGGACTGCAGTATGGGGTTCTTCAAGAAAGGAGTGTATAAATTCTTAAAGGGTCGGCAACGCGCATGTGACACCCCTAGGAGTTGCAGGCGTCCATAGGTTGCGGTGACCGCTTACCATCAGGCGGGCCGTACGCTTATTTGCCACCAACGTGGTATAAAAAAAACTCTTCTCGGGTCCATTGTTAGCTTAAGTACATGGCTGCAATAAATGTTTATTATTACTATCTTAAGAAGATATTTTCGCAATTAACATTTGACCTATATAAAATAAAATAGAAAAATAAAGACCTATTTACAATACAATACAATGCAAATTCTCTTTATTGTACACCTCAGCAACGAGTAATCAAACAGTATGTACAAAATAACAAAATAAGATAAATCTAGCAGAGGTAAAACAAGAGGCGTTCTTATCACGAAGCATCGTTCTCTTCCAGACAACTTTTGTAAATTGACAATTTCACGCTTTTCTACTCTCAATCTTAAATATGTAAGTACTGTAATTAAATTATTTATTTATTTAATCGTATGGCATTTATTTACGAACCGTGAGATCTTCGAGAAGACAAGTACGGTTGCCAGTTTTTATGTAATTACATGACTCTTTTTAATACCTTAACGTAAATAAATCCAGCCTCAATCCCCTTACTACTACTCCACGTCACTACGTCACATTACCCTCGATTTTACGATTGCTTCAAATAGAAAATTAAATCGATTACGCGTCCTCTCTATTGGTTTTGCAATCAAATATTCAGTCCGGCCATCAGAGCGCTAATCAAACGGAACGAGAGATTAAGTGCATGTGGCGGTCGGCGATATGAGACGTCGTCAGTGACGATGAGAGTTGATCGCGGATTCCAAAACAGCTTTTTGCTAACAGGAATTGAGTTGAACCTTGAGTTTGTAGTAATTTAAGTATTTTATCACAGACACAACTTTACCACAGTGTTAGAAAATGTCAGGTGTGAGGTAAATAAAAAATGTAAATCGGCCAAGAGCATGTCGGGACATGCTCAGAGTAGGGTTCCGTCGTTGCCCCATGAACTTTCTTTAAAAAAAAAACAATAACAAGCAAAATAGAATACATTCGCAGCGTTCCATACATTTTTTTCTAAGAAGGGAAGACTTTTTCGATAACTCAAAAACCGGCCAAGAGCGTGTCGGGCCACGCTCAGTGTAGGGTTCCGTAGTTTTCCGTCCGTCACATTAAGTTGACATATTAAGTACAGAAACACAAAACCTTTGAAAGCACGTCATTTCATTGTGATTTTGTAGAAATGACAGGTACAATAAACACCTGTTTATACGGTTAAATTACAAACTTAGTTCAGAAATTATTTTTGTAATTTTTTCAAAAACTATTCAACCTATCAAGTTCAAAATAATTTTCCTACAAAGTTTTTATAAAGTTCTACTTTTGAGATTTTTTTCATATTTTTAAAACTTATGGTTCAAAAGTTAGAGGGGGGGACACATTTTTTTTTTTACTTCTGGAGCGATTATTTCCGAAAATATTAACATTATCAAAAAATGATTTTAGTAAACCCCTATTTATTTTTAAATACCTATTTAACAATATATCACACGTTAGGGTTAAAATGAAAAATAAAAACACTCCCCACTTTACGTATAGGGGAGGTACCCTAATAAAATATTTTTTTCCACTTTTTTAACCGACTTCAAGATTTCAAAAGAGGAGGTTATCAATTCGGTTGTATGTTTTTTTTTGTTTTTTTTTTTTTTTTATGTTTGTTACTCCATAACTCCGTCATTTCTTAACCGATTTGAAAAATTCTTTTTTTGATTGTATGTATATATATCCAAGTTGGTCCCGTTTTTGTCAAAAGGCAGTTCTGATGATGGGATCCATGAGGAATTGAAGGAACTCCTCAAATCTTTAAGGCAAACATATAGTGATTTTTGTGTTTTTATCAACAAGTCAAGCATTTACATCCAAAAATGTGACATTGGATGAAGTGGAACTGCTGATGATGATCAGAACATAACTCTTCAACGACGAAAAGTTCACGTTTGGCGATTTGTCCTCCTAGCTGTGTTCGTTAAGCAAGTTCTATTTTCACGATTAATTTTTGTCATGCTCGAGTTCTGATGATGGGATCCATGAGGAATTGAGGGAACTCCTCAAATCTTAAAGGCAAACATATAGTGATTTTTGTGTTTTTATCAACAAATCGAGCATTATGATACAAAAATGTGACATTTGATGAAGTGGAACTGCTGATGATGATCAGAACAGAACTCTTCAACGACGAAAAGTTCACGTTTGGCGATTTGTCCTTCTAGCAGAGTTTGTTAAGCAAGTTCTATTTTCACGATTGATTTTTGTCATGCTCGAGTTCTGATGATAGGATCCATTAGGAATCGAGGAAACTCCTCAAATGTGAAAGGCACACAAATAGTGATTTTAGTATTTTCATGAACTAATCAAGCATTTTCATTCATAAAAGTGACATTTGATGAAGTGGAACTGCTGATCAGAACGGAACTCTTCAACGACGCGTAGTTCACGTTTGGCGATTTGTTCTCTTCGTTTTGTTTGTCAAGCAAGCAAGGTTTTTCCATGATTTCATGAGGAATTGAGGGTACTTAGTCTTCTACCATTATAAACATACTTATAGCCATTTTTGTATTTTATTGTATGGAATCTAATAGTGCACCATCTAAGATTAATAATCTTTCACCGGACTCCCCCATTGAAGTCGGTTTTTTTTTCTTAAAAATTATATTTTACCACTTTGTCGGCGTAATTGATATACATATTAGTACCAAATTTCAGCTTTCTAGTGCTAACGGTCACTGAGATTATCCGCGGACGGACGGACAGACGGACGGACAGACATTCCTAGTTGACTACGGAACCCTAAAAACGGCTTAACTGATCATTCCGCTATAGTTTTCATTGAAAGTCTTTATTAAGCTTTCAATGAAAACTATAGCGTATAGTTCAAAAGTTAAAGGGAGGGACACATTTTTTTTCTTTCGGAGTGAATATTTCCGAAAATCTTTACTTTATTAAAACATGTTTGATGAAGACCTCTATTCATTATGAAAGACCTATCCAACAACACCCTACACAATAGGGTTGAAGCAAAAAAATGCATCCCCACTATACGTGTAGGGGAGGTACCCAGAAAAACTTTTATTTTTTAATTTTATTTTACGACTTTTTCAGTTTTATTGATTTATTTATATTTCTAGCACTAACAATCACAGAGCAAAGCCTCGGACAGACAGACGGACACGGCGAAACTATAAGGGTTCCTAGTTGACTACGGAACCCTAAAAACCTGTTATGCTACTAACATAACTTATTTACTGATTTTTCTTGTTGACGTTTTTTTTTATATAAGTACCATTTACTTCCCAATACGAATGCGAGGTTCGGTTTATGGATTTGATATACGTAGTACATTTAAAGTAGCGAGCCCTAATAAATTAGTTAAATTAACGCGGGTACAGTCAGCATCAAAAGTAGCTTAGCATATGAAATTATGAAATGATTGTGACGGCTTAAATGGCCAGAATTGTCTGACACAACCGTTGAGTCAAAAATATATGACGAGCGCTAACTTCAAAATAAACTTAATTAAATTTCAAAAATAGATCACTTCATAGTTGTCATAATTATTTGACCATGTGTCATTTCATAATTATCTGAAAATACTGTTCATAAGTACTTGAAAGTTTTAAAAACTCTTTGAAATGCATACAAATAAATCATTGTTCTAAAATTAAAAAAAGCTTTGTTCAATTTGATTTTCTTGAAGCTATCTAATCAAATTGGTTACTGAACGAGCGAGCGAAGCGTTTCAGCTTTCGACAAAAATTCTTTCGTATCTGTCTGTCTGTCTGTCCGGATGCTCTCCTCTACAGGTCGCATTTTTCAACCGATTCTCGTGAAATTTAGTGAACACGTTCGATATTTATTACAGGTTTTTTTGTCGAGTCAGTTTTTATATTTCGTGCATGATAATTTGTACGTTTGATTTGTGATTTTATTTATGTAAGTTAATAACGCTGACTGCTGCATAATTTATTCTTTCTACCTTTTTAGGGTTCCGTAGCTAAATGGACACAAAAAACAGAACCCTTATGGATTCGTCATGTCTGTCGGTCTGTCCGTCCGTATGTCACAGTCGATTTACTCGGAGAATATGACGACCACTACAATTATGAAATTTGGTGTGAAGGTGTATGTTTGAACCGCTATAGAAACATGATATGAAATTATGAAAATAATATTAAACTGTTGGGGCACCCCATACATGTATGTAACAGGGGGTCAAAAATATTTTTTTCAATGTACATAGGCGTGTGGGTTATTTATGGATAGGCCATCAAAAATGAATAAGATGTTTCTAAAAAAAATTTCGTCAACCGTTGTATTAGCTGTCAAAGTCGTAAAAAGTGTGTGTGTACCCCCCCCCCCCCCCCCCCCCCCCCCCCCCCCCCATCTAATTTCCAAACTATGAAGTTAAAAATTCTGATAAAAATCACGATGATGTTACATTAATAAATCCTTTCAACTATTTTTGGTTTGAACAAGATAGGTTTAACGGTTTTTGAGTTATTGCTGAAATACTGTCTTGCCAAAACAAAAGGGCGTAAGTGTCGTAAGTTTCCTATGAAGATACGACCTTTTGTGATTAAATGTATAGTGGTTTTATATAGATTACGGAGGTCTCGGTACGGAACCCTTATTGTGCGTGGTCCGACACGTACTTGGCCGTTTTTTTTATAAGTCCAAACACAAGATACGGTCACGTTTAAAAATGTGTATGTGTTTTTATATGTTATCTCTCACACTTAAATTCCGAAATATATTATATACTTATATTTATAGACATGTCTGTACAGGAGGGCCACCACACATTCCGAACTTCGTAGAAACTGCAGTCAAATGGTATCGTCATTTTTGTTCAGTCGAGTTCATAAATACATATTATGTACGATCTATTAGCCAAAAATATCCGTGCGCCAATTCGATCAGAAATATGTGCACATTTATCAAGTCAAATTAGTTCTACAGACTATCACAGCTTATAACAGAGCAGTCAGATAAACAAGAAAATAATATTTTTGTTTACCTGTAAGATGTGAAAAATTGTAGACTGTGCGTGTGACATTGTATATTTTTTTTTGGATATTTCAATACACAAGATGATTTGTACAAGTCCATCTGAAAAGGCTTCTTTAATTTCCGAGGTTCTATGGCAACCTTCGGGCTGCCGCCGCATACAAGTTATTTTTGCATATTAGCAAAGGAACTGAACTACGACGCTCATTTCATGCTTATCATGTCACATAACATTCAGCGAATATTTAACTATTTTGTTATCTACATTGAATTATCGGTCTCAACTTACTCTACACTTGGTCTAGTAAAGTGTAAACATATAAAAATGTGTAATAAGTGATTCCCAAATGAACAAATGAAGACTCCATGACATCGGAGCCGAAATGAAAGGGACGAATGTATCGCATGACATTACTGATCTCTTCTCGATGAATGTCAAATTTCAAAAGAAAATATTGTAAGGCGTCAAATGCGTTCATTCTATTGTGAATTTTTGCACTATCCGTTAAAAGTTGTTTTTTTTTTTGTTTTCGATTCTTTTGGTAAATGTCTGGTATTTTACTTTTGCATCATTGCCATGATCATTTATTATGAACACTAAAAATCTCAGATAATTCTGAATTTTAAATGATGTGTATCTTTAGACACTGCACATGACTATTACTTATGATAGCTTGTTTTTGTTCAGTTACTTTTGACGCTGACTGTACAAGTTGGTTAGTTACAAATTCGCCGTGATGTAATGTATGCGTACTAAACAGAACAATGACGAATAACGAACTGGTCCCACGCCACACGTGAATGGTTTTATCGACAGTTTGGTACAATATTACAAATGGCCACACAACACCGAAATAAAACATGCAAAATCCGACGTGCTGTACGTGACACGTTCATTTAGCCGGGGAAACGTGTTCAGGGCGGAAATATACAAAACTAATAGGACGCGTCTCCGCACAGAACCAGAGTACCTCTGACCTCTGATTTTACGTGCATGCTTTGAATCTCAGGGCGAAATGATTCCCAGATCTGACGGACGACTACAAAACGTTTTGTGAATAGACAGCTTGGAGACACGTTGGAGAGCTACTCTTATTTCCATATCTCGCCTACGCTATATTAACACTTACTGTTTGACCCAAGTCCGTAGCAACTATTCGAAATTACGTACGTAATATGTTTGCGGATTTAAAAATAATATACTCTCCCACCCATATGTTAATAATTATTACGTACTATACTGTGTCCTTTAATTGAGGTGTGCAATAAAGAGTGTTGTATTGTATAATTAAATATTTTGGTAAGTACACTACCTAAGCATTAGAAGTAGCTTCGCATATGAAAATGTCATAATTATTTCTTATGGCCTTGTTGTATAATACAGATTAAACAAAGAAAGGGTCACAAAATACGTTATTTATAAATCAATGTTGATGCCAGTCAGCCAGTATAAGTGAGGAGCTTTTGGTCTATACATATGCGTAACTATTTCTGATACTGACTGTAATGTACCTTACAAAGTAGGAGTTGTTGTTACGTCTTTTTTTACTTTTCTAACTAGCAAAGTTAAGAACCCACACGGCTGTCTATCACCCACACGGGATCGGGGTACGGAGTTCCGTACTCCAATCCCGTGTGGGTGATATAGGTAGTAACGAGTGAAATCATCATTCATCATATGCCCTAAAGAAAAATTCTCCTGTAGTCTTGAATTTTTTCCATCCCTTAAGCCCGAAACGCACAGAGCGGGCGCGGCGCGGTGCGGGGCGGAGGCGGTATGGTATTTTTGATCTTTCCGAAACTGTCGACTGTCGATTACTCCTTCATAAATCACACACGTGCCTCCGCTCTGCCGTGCTACCGATTACCGCGTGGTTTTTTGATGCGACTTGCCCCGGACCGTGATCGCTAAACCGCCTCCGCTCCGCATCGACGCTGCGCTGCGCTCTGTTCGTTTCAAGCTTTAAAATTATAGAAGCAGTTATTTTTTTTTTCCTACCGATATATAGAACTCGTAATAAAGGTTAAACTTCGATTGGTTTTCACAGACAAGGAACAGAACACCCTGTTCCTGTTGTACTCTGACTCCGGCGACGAACAACTGCAGCTGATGGTGGGGCCCATGATCGAGCTGTACTACGAGGACACTAGGGGAGACCCGCCCGACCACGAGATGCTCACGTTCCGTGTTGACATCGCCGATGGAAGGTATGAAGTCCCATTGCCCTCCCATCGTCGCTCACGCCCATTTTGTCCCAGATCCAGCCTATGCACAGGCGTAATTTCGAGCTTGGTGTCCGCGACTTTTACTCGCAGCGGCGCGACGAATCAAGGAACATCTGTCAAGCACAATTGAATCCAGAAATTAGGCCATGCTGTTCGATTCAAAGTCACCATTATTCTACCTTAAATCTATGTTGATACTATATAACTCATTTAAACCTGTATACTTTGTGGTGGAGCTAAATAAATAAATAAATAAAATAAATTTATTACCTGCTTTGTTAAGGTTAATGTCTCTAAAGTTTGAAACGCACAGCGCGGCTAAGCGTCGTTGTAGGGCGGAGGCGGTTTTGCGGTAAAACGAACGCGGCCCACGGGACGTCGCACAAAACAGCCGTGCGGGATACCGAAGCAGATGAGGCGTATGTGACATATAAATCAGTAATCGATACTATCGCTGATCGACAGTTTCAGAAAAATCTAAAATGCAAAACTCGCACCGCGCCGCGCCTTCTGTGTGCGTTTCGTGTTTAAGGTATACATTAAGTTAAACTATACATATGTATTGAGGATATAAATGGTATATTTTGGTGAACAACTTACGAAACGCCCAACTTGCAAACTCTTTTACAAGGATTCATCGTCTATGCCTAAACGCGGCCTAAGAACAAATTCGCTACATTGTAATAAATATAATCATTTGAACATTTCTAACTTTTATATACACTTTATGTTTTTATGAACGTTTGAATACACTTGGACTTACGATACAGCATTTTGTACTCAGTCGGAAATGAAAATATGTACGCTAAAAAACCTGATTATAAATTTACGCTTTCCACGAGTTTCCAAGAGCGAGAACGAGTATTATTTATAATCAAGAAACAAAAAAAAACGATAAAAGTACGTGGATAAATATTTCATTTTCATTGAATGAAACTCCGCTTGGATCCACAGATGGCACCGTCTAGGCCTCAGTATTAAGGGTAACTCGGCGACGCTGCTGGTGGACTGTGAAGTGAGAGGCACCATACCCCTGCAACGCAAGCCGGGCAGCACCTTCAACCTGGCCGGAGTGCTCGTGGTTGGCACCCAGTACTCAACGGACCAGTACTACGACGTAAGTAGTTAATTCACTGTCCGTGATGTGTTGTACCATTTGTTGACTTCATTCGTAGTGTTCGAATCGAATAGTCATTGGATTTTAAACTTTTTAGATTAAGGCGAAGGGGTGGGCAAGTGACTTGAAACTTTGTATATGGACTCCTTATTACAATACAAGAAAAGTAATTTTAGTGTTTTGGTAAAATCCACCCCTAAGTGGGTTAAATAGGGGTGCAACGTTTGTATGGGGATGAAGTACAATTTTAGGTGAGAGAGTTGAAACTTTGTGTATAAACTCCTTATTACAATACAAGAAAACTAATTTTAGCGTTTTGGAAAAATCTACCCCTAAGTGGGTTAAATAGGGGTGCAAAGTTTGTAAGGGTATGGAGTAAAATTTTAGGTGAGAGACTTGAAAATTCGTGTATAGACTCCTTATTACAATACAAGAAAAGCAATTTTAGCGTTTTGGATTAATCTACCCCTAAGGGGGTTAAATAGGCGTGTAAAGTTTGTATCGGGATGGAGTAAAATTTTAGGTAAGAGACTTGAAACTTCATGTATAGACTCCTTATTACAATACAAGAAAACTAATGTTAAGGTTTTGAAAAAACCCACCCCTAAACGGGTTAAATAGGGGTGCAAATTCCTGACTGACTGACTTAATCAACGCCCAGCCCTAACCGTTTGACCTGGAAAGCTGAATATTTCACAGTAGGCTGTTTATTTGACGTAAGTAACCACTAAGCAGGGATTTTTACAAATTAAACTCCTAAGGGGTAAATTTGAGGTTGAAATTTTGTATGGAGTTCGTATGATTTTTAAAGAAAAAGGGTGAAATTTTGTACAATGACGCTTCATCTAAAGATATGGAAAGTACTTTCGCGGTATTTCGAAATTCACCCCCTAAATGCGTAAAATTGGGGTCGGAAGTTTGCATGGAAAACGTGTAATTCTTTGAATAAGAAGTCTAATATTCATTATAATCATTATACGCATTCCTCATCAAAAAGCTAGAATACTAACCTAATTTCAACGTTTTTGGAAATTACTCCTCTATGGGGGACTAAGACTAGCGTTTGCCTGCGGCTTCGCCCGCGTACTAAGCGTAATTTTTAACCGTCTACAAAAAAGAGGTTCTCTGTTTGACCTGTATGTATGTATGTACATTTGTAGGTATGTATGTATGTTTTTCCACGATTATCTCGCGTTTGGCTGAACCGATTCAGATGTTGTTTCCAGAAAAGTAGTTGTTACATTCTGGGGGTTTCGGTAAACGAAGTTTGGTGATTGTGATTCATTAACAGATGAACAGATTAAAAGTCAGTTTACATTCTGAGAACCGGCAAACTGTTGAATTTCATTTGATTTTGGTAAAAATAAGGATCGAAAACTATTATCACACATTTCCGAGAGGCCGAGGGGAAAGGGCCGATGAAATAAAAGCATGTTTTAATTGGGCCTTAGTAAAAGTATCTGTGTACTACAGTAACACCAATAGAAGGTCTGATAACGGCCAAGCAGCGGTCATAAACTCTGGTCCTTTAAAGCACAGAAATACGGCTAATTCAATATCACGTGTAACACTTATTTTTCCTAAAATTAAATTTAATAGGTAGGTTTTGCCATTTCCCATTGGAGCATCCAAAATGAAAATTTGACCTCACGTCCATTCGCACTCCTTACTATTTGCTCGTACACTGACTTTTGTTCATCGGTTAATGAATCATAGTGATGCCTGATTAACCCCTCTAAAGCTATCACATCATACACTATACACACTATACATCAAATGCAAAAAGATACACCTTATTTCCAATTCTCGTGTGGCTGTCGGTCAGTCCGTCTATTATAACCGATTTTCTTTAAAACTACTGAATCGATTGAATTGCAATTTGGCACAAACTATTAAGCTATATATAGGAAACTCACGGCACGTAAGTCCTTTTGTTTGGGCAAGACTGTTTTTCAACGATATTAAAAAAAATGGTAAACCTATCTTATTGAAACTAAAAGTCGCTGAAAGTATTCATCATCTCAATTTTAGAATCTTTAACTTCAAAGTTTGGAAATTACAGTGAGGGGACACAATTTTTACAACTTAAACAGCTAATCAATACTAATTTTATAAAAAGGAAAGATTTGTTTGTTTCTTTGCATTGAATAGGCTCCGAAACTACAGAACCGATTTGAAATATTCTTTCCGCACGGGTGGGAGATGTCCAACTGACGGTGATCACACAATAAGATTAATGAATTAGAGTTGGACAATCGCTAGGTATAATGTCTTACAATCCTGTGCTGTCACGTACTTTCATTGCTCATTTTAATGTAGAGTTATGCAACTCTGTTCAAGGTATCAAATAAATCAAGTGTGTGAACTAGGGTTATCGGGCGGCTTTGACTCTCGAAAATGAGAATGATGAGATAAACATTTATGAAAGCAGCCAATACATAAGTAACTCCGAAGCTGTTTTGAGGATCTTGAAGTATCCCATCTATGAAATGTTTTCTCCTGTCGTACCTCACTGTTCAACTTGAAAATGGTCAGCGTGTATACTTCACCTCCAACAAACATCTCTAGAAAAGATAAACATTAAAAAGTCCACCTTAGACTACGTTACTGGCATTATTTGAAATGCACCCGAAAGCATAACCGCTGCTAAATTGTATAAGGAAGTGCTACAATAAACATTAATTCTACCATTTCTACCTATAGTTGTAAATTTCTAAATAATAATTACGATTTCTTTCGCATTACCAGAATGGATGTGTGTGCGTGGTAGGCTACCTACAGTTCATTGTTCTGCGCGTGCGAAGCCGCGGGCAAAAGCTAGTGTACTATAATCTGTGACCGAAATCTGACACTTTAAAAATTACTTGTTTCGCATTCATTCCTTTCACCTATTTTTGACCCCCTAAGCCACTCCGGCAGTTCCGGCTGTGCGATGGATCGATGATCTCTCATTAGGCAGATTTTGCCTGTTCCTCAATGTTTTTATGAGTACCTACAAGTTTTTCATTCACATTCTCATCTTCCGGCATGACGATTTTGATTTCCCTTTGTTGGGGAGGATTACCTAACTCTGTGTTGAATAAGAACGTTCGTAGGCCCGCCAACGCACTTCGTTAAAAAAACAATTGCTATTTCGAGCTAATTTTGGTAAAACATAAAACGTATGTTCGCTACATACTGACGAAATTAAATGTTGTGATTTTTCAATTAACTCAACCTGTTGAAAGAGGTAAGGTTCGGTGCTTACATTATGAAAGTAAAAGCAGTGATTCATATATATTCATTATTTTATGTCCCTGATAATAAATCAAATCTTACATTATGATTATTTAATTATTAAATTAACGACACTGACTGATTACGACTAACCCTTGTCTCCTTCAGCCTTAATTCCTAGCAACGGAGGCGAACAATATACTGTCAATTACCGGAATTAAGTTGCCTAACATTGGGCTGTTTCCCGTACTATAAATTAGACGAGACTTAATTTTATTTTACAGGGCGATATTGAATTGTTGCAATTTACCAACAAGCCAGACACAGCGTACGATCTGTGCCAGACGATTGCACCCAACTGCGAAGGCGCTGTGTACGAATACGGCTTTGAGGCCACAGTTAATAATGTCAGAACCATCGCTGCGCCCAACGTCGACCAGATAGACCAAGAATCGATCAGCTACCCAGAATCCGTCGAGAATACCCTGGATTTAGACGAGGACGGACCTAGAGTGTATGGACACTTTGGAAGGGATAGGTCCGACGAGAGGAACGGATCCAGGGAAGCTTCAGTGAAACGGCCAGCCACGCCGACTCCTCATTGGTTGGCTGCCAACGCCTTCGGTTACACCAGACAGTACCCTACATCAACCGATTCAGGTTGGTACAAAAAAGTAATATATCGTTTATTAATTAATACAATATAATTTTCAAAATAGGCAATAATTATCTTCTAGCACAACAATACTGTTATATCGTAAACACTTAACGAGGCCGAATATTGAGTCTATTCATTAAAATAAGGAATGAGAATCGTGAAACTTGTTTAATAATAAAATTATTATGAGCATAACAACAATGTTTAATTACCTACGTTCGCCGTGAAGCTCACTACCCTTAGGCACCCTTAGGTACCGAAAAGAATTTATTGATTGGGTTCAGGAAACTAAAACTAGAACTTTATTGCCGTGGCTCTTAAACTAAGGGGATGCTTGACGCGGTGGTTGGTTTTGCGGATTGCCGAGGCTTTTGGCAGGCCTCGGCAATCGGCAAGGCCAACCACCCACACACACTATCACACTGTCTATACACCCAAACTCGGCTTCTATAGTAACAATAATACATTAACTAAAGAAAATGCTTTATTTGAATTAGTTTTCTTCTAACAAATACAGAAGACTTTTAAAAAAACGTAAACTGTAAAACGGTGGATATGCGGGCGGTTTTCTTTAGCTGTATGACATTTTTCCAAAGTTGTTTCGATTTATTACGGCGCTGTCAGAAATTTTAAAAGTTTAACGGAACGTAAATTATGAGTTTTTGGAGGATCATTTTATTAAACTCCCAGGTAGGGAAGAGTTATAACTAATTTAATTCGACGGAAGAAAATTAAACATGACGCTTGCTTTTTTTTTCAATGAAAGTACGGCGGTTTTAGAGCATGTTAGAGAAATATAGGAAAGTAAGGTATTGCCTGACGAGGTGGTTGTCTAGTCGAGCCTTATTGAGACTCCACATGTCTTGAAAAATGGCCTCCACGTTTTTTCCACGTCTGTACCACAAGAGCATTCCTATATGTGGAATTTTTGAGTACATATCGTGACCCCGCCGACCACATCGGCCACTTTTTTAAATAAAATAATAGTACATTACGATACAAGTGCAGTGAACAGGAAACTAGCAACGAGTGGTGATAAATTAAAACACGGCCGAAGGGAGTGTTTTAAATCGACACTAGTATATCGATACTATCGAATTACCTATTCGCACGTGTATCGTACAACGTTTTACAGTACATATGGCTCTTTAAAGTTTCGACATATGCACGTAATCTGCTGATTACCGTACATATGGTGCTACTTTTCCACGAAGCAATACCATATGTACGTACTGTGTGTATGTACTGTAAATTATTTAAAAAAAAAATTGACGCCGAAAATAAATCTGATAGGTACACAGATAAAAACCAACTACAATGATAATGACAGGACTGGCCTTTTGGAATTAACATCAGTCAGATAATGTGTCGACCTTGCAAGTCTCGCAACGTCGATTCATAATGTATTTGACCAAAGATCTCATAAAACAAAAATTAACGCAAAATCTAAAACTTAGTTGTATTCAGCTTTCTTAATACGACATTTTATTTTCTAAACGTTGTCTGGAATGCGCTGTCAATATTATTTCGGTTCCCGAGCATCCTGTATAACTAGTACTTGTTGCTTAAGTAAGATCTTCTTTTTTAGATGAAAACAGTATATTTGGAAGGTTTACTGACGATGTCGATGCTGTCATTCGCACGAATATTAACAGTCCGGAAACAACGGTACAGCGTTTAGAAGTAACGACTTCTAGGGTAAGTAATAATATTATTAAATGAATAGGGTATAGTATCCCTTTGTTCGCGATAGGACAACTTAGCAAAAAGTCCACTCGGCGCGATTATTTCGCGATCGGTCAACTTCGCTATTAGTCGAGACAGTCTAAAGATTAATCAGTACTAAATTAAGCAAAGTAAAAGCGCTAATCAGCTGAGAGGAGACATAAAGACAACATTTTGTTTAACAATTGCTTGCTCGTTTCGGATAATAATAATAGTCTAACGTATAAAATAGTTTTACCGCATACCTCAAATTGTTCTAGAGCCGCATACCTAACTACCGATAAATAACATCACTCACACGAGTTTGATGCCACTGGGACTAGGATAAATAAAACCACCTGTGTAAGAACTTGCTGTGATCATGGGTCGATTGGGGTCGAGATAAATAACATTGCCGTGATCACATGTGAGTCCTTAGACGCTTCTTCCTATTTTATCGTCAATTCAGATTGTTTCCAGAAGAAATAGTAATTTTGAATTCAGATGCCAATTGCTGAAAACTAAGCAGTTTTTTTAATAGTTGAAGTTAAATGTTTATATTATTATTAAATTAACATAGTTGAAAGCAAAATCTTGAGCTCACGACCGTCTATAGGCGGTAAACCGTCAGTTACGGTTTTCTGAGGGCATCGTAAGGTAATAATGGTAATGGTTGCAGCTAAAACGCGGCGACGACGACGGGCCGGATGTACTCACCACCGAGGCCTCGTTCACACCTATGACGACCACTGAGGACACAGATTGGCTCACCCACCCCCCGGACGGACAAGTGAGATAACATTGTTACATATATAAAACTGGGTCACGGTTCGTTCACATTACAACACATTCACTTTTAGAGATAACGTATGTATGGGTTTAAGTGGCGTACCGACGAGGGCTAAAATAGTGAACTTCTTATTTCAAAGTATTCACAAAAAATGTGGAAGTGTGTATATTGTTTTCATGAATATCTCTCTGAATGTCTATTGCCTGAAACGGAAAATACAATCGTAGATGAAAATGTGTTATTAAATTCGCCGTGTAAACCAATAAAGAAGATTTGGTATGGAGTTTATAAATCTGTATAAGCGGCTATTTACAATATTTCAGGATTTCATCCCGTTTAGAAGCCAGTTTACTTTATTATTTATTACCGAACAGTACATATTTTTTCTACATATTTTTATTTATGTAGCTGACTCCATCGTGGTTTCTATCATGTATATTTATTTCTGCGTATATGATTCTCAATAGAATAACAAACAAGTTAAACGTAGATACCCATGCTGTAATATTTTATGTACCTAAAGTAGTGGTACGTACCGTATACCTACGTACACTGAAATTTTATGTTGAATTTCATAATGACTTCAGTGATGCTGATGCTATTTGCCGAAAATAGTGCGAGACTTTTGTAGGTACTGCACCTATTTTTTTAATTGTGTATATGCACGGGATAATAACGAACAATGACGTCAATGACTTTGCTTTCTATAGAAAATATCGCCTTTCCTTTCTATTCCCAGGGTAACTCCTCCTTCGACTCAACAGAAATCGATTATGACTATACTTACATGGGACCACGAGGATACCCTGGCCCCCCGGGGCCACAAGGCCCAAGAGGACCAAAAGGGGAACCGGGCAAACCAGGGGCGGAGGGCCAGCAAGGGTTCACCGGCGCACCAGGACACGTTTTCGTTGTACCGGTAAGAAAATAAATAAATAATAAAATAAATATTGGGGGACAATCTTACACAAATCGACCTAGTCCCAAACTAAGCAAAGCTTGTACTATGAGTACTGGACGACGATATACATACTTATACAGATAAATACATAGAAAACATCCAAGATCCAAGAACAAATATCCGTGATAAATGCACAAATAAATGCCCTGGCCGGGATTCGAACCCGGCACCTCTAGCTTCGGAGGCAGAGTCACTACCAACTAGGCTAACCAGGCCCAATAGATAAATATCAACTGTTATTTTCTATTCTGCATTCTTATTTACTTGTTACCTACATAAATTCAAGCAAGAAGTTTCTTTTCACATATATGACGCCCTGACCTTAAAACATTTGGTAAACAATTATACTCGTAGTAATGTATCTTATAATTGAAAGCCATTTAAGCTTAAAAGAACAGACCGATTGTTAAAATATAATGAAACGGGTCACTCACGTCTTTAAGGTCGAATATCGCTTAACATGTTTAAATTAATTTGTTTTGTTTTAACTTTGGTTCGGTGCATAATTCACAGGTTGTTTATCGTCATCCTCCATTTGTTTTTAATAAACTCATTTGCTCAAAGGTTAGCTGGAAGAGATCCCTTGAAGGGATAAGCTCGCCTTTGTACGTCTACTTTTTGTTTGTTTATCGTTTTGTCGTGTTTTATGTACAATAAAGTAATACATACAATACAATACAACATGTTGCAGACCGATTCGTGATTAAGGACCGCGTATCGGTCTGAAACATGTCGAGCGATATTCGACTTTAAAGACGTGAGTGGCCAGTTTCATTATATTTTAATATGTCTCAAACCTCAAACACCCGTGTTTTCTATATAACACCGATTGTTGTGAAAACAATTAGAAGAAAGTTAAACTAGTTGTTTTTAGGCTTTTGTAGGTTTTGCGGGTGCAATTAATATTCAATTCCTATTGAAATTAAAAAGTGTAAATTGTATAAAGTATCTAAGACTGAGGAGTATAACCTGCCCTTCTGTTTAGCGTTCGTGGACTATGAGAAAGCCTTCGATTCGATTGAAACGTGGGCTGTACTACAATCTCTCCAACGGTGCCAAGTGGACTACCGCTATATCGAAGTGCTGAAGTGTTTGTACGAGAACGCCACTATGTTAGTCCGACTCCAGGACCGGAACTCAAAGCCTATTCCGTTGCAGCGGGGAGTCAGGCAAGGAGATGTTATTGCTCCTAAACTGTTCTCCGCTGCACTGGAGGATGTTTTCAAGACTCTGCATGGACTGGAGAAGGCTAGGTATCAACATAAACGGCGACTACCTCACTCACCTTCGGTTTGCTGACGATATAGTAGTCTTGGCTGACACCATGGAGGATTTAAGTACAATGCTCAATGACCTCAGTAGGTAAAGCCTCCGAGCGAGTTGGTCTAAGGATGAACATGGACAAGACGAAAATCATGTCAAATGTCCATGTCGCACCAACTCCGTTAACAATCGGACACTTTACGCTCGAAGCTGTAGACGATTACGAGTACATATACCTAGGACAGACTGTCCAGTTAGGTAGGTCCAACTTCGAGAAAGAGGTTAATCGTCGAATCCGAATCGGCTGGGCAGCGTTCGGAAAGCTACGGCACATCTTTTCGTCCAATATTCCGCAGTGTGTGTCAAGACAAAAATCTTTGACCAGTGTGTGTCGCTTACTATGGGCCTCATAAGAAGAGCAATGGAGAGAGCTATGTTGGGAGTTTCTCTGCGTGATCGCATCAGGAATGAGGCCATCCGCAGCAGAACCAAAGTGACCAATATAGATAATCCAATTAAAACAGTATAATGTGTTATAAACATCGTGCGAAGTTGAGTGACTAGAGACTATTGTTTTTACAGCTGCACCAATCTGGAAACGACAAAGGACCTGATGCACAGTCGGAAGCGTTGCGTCAAATGTTAACCCAGCATATGGTAAGTCAATCAGAAATAAGGATTCAAGCCGCGGTTAAACGTCTTCCAATAAATACATGCTTGGTCGAATTGACACTTAATTTAATAATATTCATTCATTTATTCATTATAATATATAACATACGTTATTAGTTTTACATATAATTTTCAACAATACAAATAATTTTGTCTATGGTAATATTTACTTTCCTATCTTTCATCTACTAAATAATCATCTTATATGAGGTCGTACATTCTTAAAACTTATCGCCAGGCGGCCATGCGAGGTGCTGAAGGACCTATGGGCCTCACTGGCCCACCGGGCCCCGAAGGCGAAATTGGTGTGGAAGGCCCCAAAGGCGAACTAGGCGATCAGGGAGAACCGGTAATATTTTCGAATTACAGTAAAGAGAGAAATTTTGTAACAGTCGAAAGTTTTATTTCAACACGTCATGTCTATAAGTATATTGTAATGTGCAATAACGAACTTCGTTTCAATATTGTAAGTCCTAATGTCCTCAAATTACAGGGGCCTCCCGGGCCCAGAGGGCTGCAAGGGCCACCGGGCCGAGCCGGTCGCCGTGGGCACGCAGGCAGGGACGGGGAAAGGGGGTCCACAGGCGCAACAGGAGTGAAAGGGGAGCCTGGGTACCCAGGTCTGATGGGGCTTCCGGGGGACAAAGGGGAGCGAGGCGCCCCCGGGCTGCAGGGCGAACCGGGCCTACCGGGACAGGAAGGGCCGCCGGGTGACGATGGTCCTCCTGGACCACAAGGCTTAAGTGGAGAACTGGTAAGCAGAAAAATATTTGATTTATGCCTATAGGTTACAATCAGAATTCAAAAATGTAGATATAATGTAAAATGTTCCCTAAGTGTTTTTCCCTAAGTTTGAACTTTCCAACCATAGAACCATAAATATACGAGTACCTATGTCCTAATGTTCCAGTGTACGAGTAGGTACGCACATTTCATACACATTTATGTTGTAACTATTATCTACACACTACAGTAGTATATTCATAAACGCAACGCAGCAGTGTGGCCCAGCTCTTAGGTGTACAGTAAAGGAAACGTACATTTATAGTAACTATGTAAGCATGTGTAAACTTGTAAAGTATACAAAACAACAGCTTCGGCAAATGCAATGGGTCGATATTTCTGATCATTTTTAATAAATAAGAGACAGTTATTCTAGTCATTTTCATCAACCACAATCACATGAATATTTGTAAAAATACGAATATGACTACTTTATAAGGCAACTCCCTTAATATATGTATAAGTGGAGGCCTGTGCCGAACAATAGAACGTATAAAATGATGGCTCATGATGATGATGATGATAAGCCAGCTGGTTCATTTTTCAATTTCAAGTAAATTAGTGACTAAACCATCTTTTACAGGGTCCCAGGGGCTTAATGGGGCTAAGAGGGTTCCCCGGATCTATTGGTTATCCTGGTATCCCTGGAACAGAAGGACCTCAGGGTCTCAAAGGTTCTGCCGGCCAGCCGGGCCCGCCTGGGCAACAAGGACAGCCGGGACCTATGGGGGCAACCGGGTCGCCTGGACCACAAGGACCTATTGGAGCACCGGGCATTCAGGTATGTAGTAAATACTACTAGTGGTTCTGTGAGCTGTAACTCTTGCAATTTTTCTTTTTCAAATTTCCATTAACTGACTCGACAATTTCTATTAAATAAGTATCGATCCTGCTCACATTTTTTTATAAGAATTGGTTGATAAATTCGAGCTGTAGAGGAGAACAATCGGGAAGACGCCGGAAATACGAAAGAATTTGCCCAAGAAGCTCAACCGGAGACTTTCGATCACTTCGCTGACTCGGCCTATTAGTCAGAGAACCTCTGATAGTGATCAAAATTATTGACAATATAATTTTTAACAAAAAAAACCGACTTCATTGGGGGAGGCCGGTGAAAGATTATTATACTTAGATGGTGCACTCTTAGATTCCATACAATGAAATCAAAATGGCTATAAGGATGTTTATGATGGCAGAAGACTAAGTACCCTCAATATCTCATGGAATCCTCCATCAGAACTCAATCTTGACTAAAATATGTCTTGAAAACCTAGCTTGCTTGACAAACATAACGAAGAGAACAAATCGCCAAACTGCAACTGCGTAGTTGTAGAGTTCTTTTCTGATCATCATCAGCAGTTCCACTTCATGAAATGTCACTTATTTAAATGTAAATGCTTGACTTGTTTATGAAAATACTAAAATCACTATATGTATGGAAATAACATTTGAGGAGTTCCCTGGATTCTTCATGGATCCCATCATCAGAACTAGCATGACAAAAATTAATCGTGAAAATAGAACTTGCTTAACAAACACGGCTAGGAGGACAAATCGCCAAACGTGAACTTTTCGTCGTTAAAGAGTTCTGTTCTGATCATCATCAGCAGTTCCACTTCATCAAATGTCACATTTTTGTATGAAAATGGTTGATTTGTTGATAAAAACACAAAAATCGCTATATGTTTGCCTTTAAGATTTGAGGAGTTACCTCGATTTCTCTTGGATCCCATCAACAGAACTGCGTTTTGAAAAAAACAGGACCAACTTGGACATATATATACTGGCAATAAAAAAAAGAATTTTCAAAATCGGTTGAGAAATGACGGAGTTCTGGAGTAACAAACATAAAAAAAAAACATACAACTGAATTGATAACCTCCTCTTGTGAAATCTTGGAGTCGGTTAAAAATATCTACCCCTTTTATCAGACAACCAATCATAAACTGAGCTACCCTTCAGCGTGCTCGTACTTAAACTTGATATGCGCATCACACAGAAACTCGCATACCTACTAAAACAATATCTACTAAAAGAAGGCGTTCAAATAGGCTCTACTAACTTACAGAATCGTAACTTGTTAAAATGTGACAAGTACTCTATTGATATATCGACTTAATGGCATAAACAAAAAAGTATCAGTAAGGAGGCAGTTCTCTCAAGATTCTAATATTGAATTGATTCAATTATAGAATCTTTCGCTTGCTCGGGACTCAACATCAACACTCGCAGCAAAAATCTACTTTGCTCTCTTGTTGAACAAATAACTATTTTTAGGGTGCCCAAGGGAAACCGGGTATATCGGGTCTTCCAGGGCCCGAAGGATCACCAGGTACACCAGGTAACCCGGGACAACAGGGCCCTCCAGGCGAAGCAGGTCAACAAGGAGTACAGGTAAATATTTTATCAGTATTAATGTTGATTCATCGCTATTGTAATCGTATAAATATATTCCGATGGCTATTTTATTTCTAAGATCTTAAGAGAAGCGTCTATTCAGTGTTGTTCAATTTTAGGGCATGTTGGGTTTTCCGGGCCGTCGGGGCCAAAAAGGAGACGACGGGCCTCGGGGACCTCCTGGTGACAAGGGTGATAAAGGAGTTAGAGGTAAATCTGCACAATAGGTATTCAACTGTTAACCTTATCTATATTAATAATTTCGTGCAGGGGTACGGTAGACCCGAACGAGACCTGTCTCAAATTGAAGAACGTATAAAAATAACGATTTTTGAGTTGAACATATGTATCCGCAAAATTCGGATTGTCGCGTATTTTGCATTTAAAAGTGTTAATTTGATGACAAAACGTCGGCCATATTGCCCACAGACTATATTGCTATATTAAATTTGTTGGTTGACAGTGTCGGCTACGTTCGAAAATCGTGAACTATTTTTGCGTCCGGTATGTTGGCCAGGTTGCTGGGCTGCGTTCTGGGTGATGGGCCATCATCGCCCATTGTGTGGATTCGGCTAGCCGCGTCTGCAGCGTTTTGTTTTTGTAGTTTTCAAGCGTTCTATACACCTATCAGCCTAGCTAGCACGATAACTTATACCGTCACGTTATATGGGCGAAATGTATTAAAACGTCACATAAAACGTAACGGTATAATCTATCGTGCTAGCTAGACTGATTGTCACAACAACCGCCTTCAAAGCGAATGTATGGGGCCTGTTACATGGTTATTATTATCACGTGATACATTCATATCACGATAAGTATCACGTGAATATAGAAGCAGAATCCATACAAATTTGAAAACTGCGATAATATTGACACCCCAGTATTGTGATAATATTAATCGTGTAAAGGACACCACTTGAATGTTTGCTGAGTTTGTCCGCCATCTTAAAGCTGCGTCTCTATTTTGTTGTGACAAACTACTAGGTGACTTACGGCTTTTAAACGTCTAGCAAAATTCTATCCCTATCTCGCTCTATCTTATAACTTAGTGGTACTGGGGGTCTACTCCGAATTTCGTATGGTGCCGTCCCTTTCACTCATATAGTCTATGACAGGAGAGTGAAAGGGACGGCACCATACGAAGTTAGGATTTTGAATTTCGGAGTAGACCCCCAGCTCATGCCGTTCGCCGCGCTCGGACGTTAGAGGCGCTACCGCGAACCGAAAACGAAGTATCTGCCACATGTATATTCGAACGACAGAGAGGAAGATAGTTCGTTTTTGGTTCGCGGTAGGCCCTCAGGCGTCAACTTTAAAACGAATAGGGTATTTTACTATAAGAGAAATAAAATTCAAAATGTAATAAAACCAGCCAAGTGCGTCGGAGTCGCACACTGAGGGTTCCGTACAACTAAAAAACAAATGTGATTTATCAATATATTGATATTTTTTGTAAAATATACTTCATAATCAACATTATCACCTAATTTCAAGTTCATAGGTCGATGGGAAGTTAAAAAATTATATGTGTGACAGACAACACACGGAATGTTCTTTGACTTTCTTCGACCGTCCGCCGCGCTCGGACTAAAGTGCTACCAACCGAAAACTAAATATATATGCCTCTCTGTCGCACTTGCATATTCGAGCGCGGAGAGGGAAATACTTCGTTTTCAGATCGCGGTAGGCCCTCTGGTCTGACGGCTCCGATTCCTGGATGGTGCGCGTATCGGAATGTGAAATACCTTTGACAAAACGGAACAAGTTGTTAAATAGCTTCCATTAATTGGAGAAAATATTACCAACTGTTATTATTATCACGCGAAACACTGAATATTGAAGCAACATCCATAGAGGCCTGTTACATGGTTATTATTATCGCGCGATATACTCATATCACGATCCGTATACCGTGCAATGAATATTGAAGAAAAATCCATACGATTTTGAAAACCACGATAATATTGACACACCAGTATTGTGATAATATTAAGTGTTTAACAGACCCCATACAATTTTAAAAATCGCAATAATATTGACACATAGTATTGAGTGTAAAGGGCCCCACTTAATAGAATTTGGCGGAGAATAGAGAGCTGCTACCGCGAAACGAGAACGAACAAACATTGTGTATTTCCCTCTGTGTCGCTCGATTTTACAACTTCCGACAGAGAGGGAGATACACGAACTTCATTTGTTTTCGTTCGCGTTAGCAGCTCTGACTTCGCACCAAAAATACTGACTGGCACATCAATATTGAACAATTGCACATCTGAACTGAATTTTAATGAACGATTAGTATTTTGGCTATACAAATCAGTACTGATTACGGTGTCAAATTTTTTATGTGCCTTTAAAACTACCCTTATAAAAATGCTTAGGATTAACTTGCAAAGATACTAGCTTTTGCCCGTGACGTCGTCAGCGTAATCTTTTACTCCCTATTCCATATGTTAACCTTTTCGCCGCCAGACGTCAAAGTAATTCGCCGTGCCCCTGACGCCACGACGGTAAAAAAATGATGTGTAAAGAAATAATGCCAATATAAAATTGGGCAGCTTCTCAGTAGTTTTTCATTAAAAAAAAATGTCGGCCAGTGCCGTCGTTGGCGTCGGGGTGACGATTTTCCTTTGACGGCTATGGCCGACCGTGGCGTTCAAAAGGTTTCCAGACTACAGACTATATTTCTATACGAAGTTTCATCATAATCCGTTGTAGTAATGTTTTTATTTTATACATTTTTGTACACTATTTCTTTCGTCGTTTGCATAACTGTCACGAATAAATGTTTACTTTATTTCTTTCTTATTTATTTCACCCGAGCGAAGCCGGGCTTTCATCTAGTTATTGATTATAAATCCATCCACAAAGATGGCGTGGCCCTGTATCAAATGTAGGAGGCATAAGATTGATATCTTTGTGTAATATTATTCCTATTTTTCACTATATTTAAGTTCATTCTACTTTTACAATAATATTATAAAAACATGTAAAAACAAACATACTTACAAAATATAAAAACATTGTAAAACCCTAGACTATGGTGCCGCCGCTAGACGGGGCTTAAATTACTACTGGTTATTGAATTTTAGCAAGTACGAATAGCATCTCCGTATAAATAATATTATGATTCTTCTCCAATAACAGCACTTTATTAATGTGTAATTTAATAATAGGATTGGAAGGTGAAAAAGGAGACATAGGGCCGAAGGGAGAACGCGGCTTTATTGGGGAGCCAGGACCGCCGGGCATCGAAGGACCTGAGGGTCAAAAGGTTGAAATTTTACTGACTATAATGATCATGTAGATAGTAATCAAAAATGTGGTAAATTAATGAAATAAACTTATCTTAGGGTATGGAAGGTCCAAGAGGAGAAACGGGCGCAATCGGCCCAACGGGGGAGAAAGGCGTCATTGGCACCCAAGGCCCTACGGGGTATCCAGGCTCGCAAGGTGAAAAAGGCGACAAAGGAGCTTCTGGCAGACGAGGCCGTAGAGGGGCTAAAGGCGTCATGGTAATATACCAAAATAAAATCATAGTTAAATGACACTAATGATGAACAAGCTTATTAATAATAGGACTTCAACTGTTTTAGGGTATGGTGGGGAATGCAGGCGACCGTGGTGAAAGTGGCCCGAGAGTAAGTAATTAAAATGAATGATCGCACTTCACAGTGTATGTAAATATATATTTTTTCCGTTTCATTAAATAATCATAATCACGAAACCATAATTTTCTTAGGGATATCGTGGGCCACGAGGCCGTCGTGGTTCTGACGGTCCGCCAGGCTCTAAGGGAGACACTGGGCAACCAGGTCCACCAGGGCCTATAGGTGAACGAGGCCCTCAGGGGTTGGAGGGTGTCCGTGGCTTCCCCGGCGCGATTGGTCCCCCTGGGGCTGACGGAAAACCTGGGCTGCTCGGGCCTCCAGGAGAACGCGGTCCAACAGTAAGTTATATGTGCCATACCATGGATATGCAAAATATTTCTTCTGTGAGACAAATGTCTAGGAACGGCTATTTTACGTTATAAATTGTAAATTATCTCGCTAGGTCGCTCTTGTGATCTCGCTATTATCAATTTGTAATGGTTCAAATATTATAAGTTTCCTATAAACACAATTAATAATAATAATAAATATTGGGGACAATCTTACACAAATCGATCTAGTCCCAAACTAAGCAAAGCTTTTACTAAGTGTACTAGACGAAAGTAAAAGTAAAAAAAAGTAAAAGCTTGTACTATGGGGACTAGTCGAAGATATACATACTTATATAGATAAATACAAACTTAAATACATAGAAAATATCCAAGACCCATGAAATAGCCGTGTTAAATGCACAAATAATTGCCCTGGCCGGGATTCGGACCCGGGACCTTCGGAGGCAGTGTTATTACCAACTAGGCTAAACAGGCCTTCTAATTTCAGGGAGAACCAGGCGCTCCAGGACCACCGGGTCCCCTTGGCCCTATGGGGCCACAAGGACCCAATGGTGAACCGGGTCCTCCAGGGATACAAGGATCATCAGGCATACCCGGATCTCCTGGAGACGTTGGCGCACCGGGTGATGTGGGCAAGGAAGGGCCACCGGGCCCTCCAGGCCCTGAAGGGAAAGCAGGCCCGGTCGGTTCACAAGGGCCACAGGGTCGGCAAGGAGACACAGGACTACCTGGGCCAACCGTAAGTAGAGGTTTCATGATTTATGAATTTTATTATTCTTTCGCTTCGAATGCCTGTACTATGTGTACTTCTGGTGTGTAACCTAACTAATCGCGATTTAGGAAAGCGAAATTTCTGTAGAACAATCTTAAAGTGCGTTGTCAAAAATGCCTTATATTAATTTTGACGCCTAATAATTCAACGTTAGTGTCTTAATTTTACTTTGATATTAGGTGATGACCTAACGCATTTTTGATGACTCCTTAAGACTATGGCATTGTCTCATCAGACAAGAGATTCGATTACTTACGTGATTTTAACTTATAGGGAACCCCAGGTCACAAAGGAGATTCAGGACCCCCTGGACTTCCAGGAATCAGAGGCGAAAAGGGAGAGCAGGGGGAAACCGGGCACGATGGCCCCATTGGACCGCAGGGACGAGAAGGACAAAGAGGGTCACCGGGGCCCGGAGGACAAAAGGGAGAGGTCGGCGAACCAGGACCCCCAGGTAACAAAAACACATTACAGGCAATTACCAAAAAATACACACTACATCGTGTTGGCGCCACTACGCAATAAAAGTGCGACTAATCAAAAACATTGGTAAGTGAGGCTAGCGTTTTACTATTAGGGTCTACATTAATTTGAAATACTAACTGCAGCAGCTATTAGTGTATTAATAAAGAATAGTTAGAGTTACGGGCACATGGCTTTTCCTTTACATACCGTTCACTAAATATACGTTCCCAACATGACAATATTTTCGTACACTCTAATGCCATTGTGATTAAAAGCATGTTGCATATTGTACTGTACGCTATCAGCTGCATTTTGTGGTCTTACTAAAGCGATCAATAATAATTTGATACCATTTTTTTAAAGGCTGAGTGTCACATATAGGTGCTTTGTTTGGTAACAGTGTACACTATCATATGTGCTGTGTACACACTCTTACTGTTTACGTTTGCCATGTGGCATAGAACTTTGTTTTTAACGCTTACATTTTTCAGGAGCCATCGGCAGAGATGGTCCTCCTGGGCCACGAGGTTTTGCCGGCTCTCCGGGGCCAGTCGGAGCCCCGGGAGAAGATGGCGACAAGGGTGAAGCGGGCCCTCCAGGCGAGAAAGGATTCAAAGGTGCTGCTGGCGAACCGGTTAGTATGGAAAATGTATTGGGCCCCTTTTGTTTTAAGGGATCCGGGAAGAAAACTTTACCAATAGGTGTGGATAAAAGGGGATGCCACAGCGTTCTTCCAACAAACATATGATAACGTTATAAAAGAATGAAGCAAGAAAGGCTTTTCACGATTTTCGGGTAACAGGTGTGACTATATATTTTTTTATATAACGACGGTGGCAATAATGCTTACGGCCGCGGCCTGCCTAATGTTTAGCAAAAGAATCACAAGCGCGTTAGAAACCCTTGATTAACTTGAGGATTTGTTGTGTTGACAGCTGCAGAGCTAGAGACATATGCCGGTCCTTCACTCTCAACATAGTGCATCCTCGGGAGCTCTGGCGATCTTACTCACCATCAGGAACACAACACCACATACCTAACGGATATATGAGCGAGATGAAGTTTCGCTAAATATAACTTAGAATTGCCTTTATATTGACAGGGTCCTCAAGGTTCCCCGGGTATTCAAGGAGTACGAGGTGAGCCCGGCCCTGTTGGATTACCAGGCGAGAAAGGCCCTCAGGGTGAATTGGGACCGCCTGGAACCTCGGGAGCCGATGGAGTCAAGGGGCCACCCGGCCCACCTGGGGCTCTCGGCCCTCAAGGGACTAAAGGTCACCAAGGCGTCAAAGGCGATAGGGGAGATGTTGGGCCTAAAGGTAAGAATCTGAACAAGAACATTATTTAGCAGAGATACAATTAAGGTTCTTGAATTTTTCCTAGAGCTTACAGGCAAAAATCCTTATTCCTGTTAAGAAAGTTCTCACTTAACCTTAGAGCGATTCTAACAAGGTTTGAATTAATTCGGTATCACCATAACTACATATCTGAATCTATTATCAATAACGTGTCGTCTTGTTAATCCAGGACCTGAAGGGCCACCTGGCCCTGTGGGCTCGCAGGGTCAACGCGGCTCCAAGGGTGTGCCGGGTGAACCCGGGTCTCGAGGTGCTGAGGGGCAACGCGGGGATGTCGGCAACCCTGGCGCTCCTGGCCCTCCGGGGCCACCTGGCCCTGAAGGCAAATTGGTAATCAATCACTTAATTTTCATAGTAAACTTCCTGTACGTTTACAATATCAAAATAACATCTGTTGCAGTGAACATAAAACAGCCTTCATGCGCAAAAGCCTATTAGGAATGGCTCCAAATATTTATAATAAAATACCAAAATGCATAAAGATACTTCAACTTAGCAAATTCAAGAAGGATTTATTTTCTTATTCAATAAACAAATGTTATTATTCGATAAATGAATTTTTAGATGACATTTAAAACTATAAAATCAATTTACTATTATTTTGGACCAATTTGGTGTCATACTCGTAGGATTGATTTAACTAAGTATTTAATTGCTAGTGACGAATGAATAGTGCCGATGATACATTATAAATTTAGATTTACTTAGTTTTAGTATTTGATGTATGATGATTTTAATGATATTGATAATTTAATAATTGAATGTTTATTGTAATAATTTGTTTGTTGGCATCACAAATTCAAATACTTAATTAATTTTAAATAACATTTGTACACCAGTAGGCAAAACACGGAGATCTATAATACTATTTTATTTAATACCTGAATGTTAACATTACCACCACCTGTGTTTTACAAATAAAATCTATTCTATTCTATTCTATTCATTACGAATATCATTATATTTTTATAAACACACAAATAATAAAATGTAATAGAAATAGCGGGTGTCCGCTGGATGCGGGTGGCGCAGGACCGGTCATTGTGGAAGTCTTTGGGGGAGGCCTAAGTCCAGCAGTGGACGTCCTTCGGCTGACATGATGATGATGAAATGAAATAGTCGACAAGGATTGTAGCGCCGCGTACGGCTCTAGCGGTTGTAATACGAACTAACCGCACAGCCGATCATGGCAGGCACTAAATATATTTCAAGTTCGCTACTGAAACTGCCTATAAAATATATAAATAAACAATGAAATAATACCTTAAATTACCTACTTGGCAAATTTTGCATCAATTTCCAGGTACACCATTGCGCTACTAATAATCTTATTCCAAATTGAGAACTTACTTGCGCAAAATGCAGCTGACGAACAGTTTGCAGGGTTCGCTAATTTCAGTATGTCAAAGATGCATGATCCCAAACTTCGGCCAACGCAACGCAATATTTTGCAAATAGGGCAACGGATACGTTGAATTTGTTACGTTACTACAATGAAACAACGTATAGATTTAAAGTTAGTTCTATACAGTAAAGTTAGTCTAGGAGTAGTTAAATCCATAGATAATTTGAGTTAACTAACGTTAATCTATATTTTAGGGTCCCAGAGGCCTAGCTGGGCCGAAAGGCGACGACGGCCCTACAGGACTTCAAGGAGAACAAGGGCCCAAGGGCCCCGCAGGCCCTGAAGGCCCTAAAGGGGACACGGGGCCAGCAGGTTTCCCGGGAGAAAGGGGGGAGCCAGGTCTTCCGGGCATCAAGGGTGAAACGGGAGCAGATGGTCCTGAGGGCAGCCCCGGGTCTCCAGGCCCGCCTGGGCCTCTTGGTCCAGTTGGGAAACCGGGAGAACTTGGTCCACCAGGCAGCCCGGTAAGCCATAATCATTCTGTAACTGAATTTGAGGCAAAAAGTTACTATAAATGCCACCCAGAGGTCACGTGTAGGGTAACGGTGGGTACTCCCTACGGACGTGGTGCAACTTCGCCCCCCTTTATAGTAAGTACTTGAAAGTTTCGTAACAAAACTTTCTTAACCATTGTACAAGTTATGGTGCGAGAGGAAATTGGTCATTGAAATCTGTTACTGGCGCACGGTCATGTCACATATATCGTGAAACTTGTATTTCGTAATGTTATTGCATAAGTAAGTATACTCATGTTTTCCTTGTATCCTGTAAGTTAATATGAAATGACTGTTTTTTCACAGGGTTCTGAAGGCAAAGCCGGAGCTCAAGGTAGTCCTGGAGCCCCAGGAAATAAAGGCGATCGTGGGTTCCCAGGGCCTCCGGGTGAAACAGGGCCGGCCGGGCCGACTGGGCCCCCGGGAGAAGAGGGCCAGCGAGGCTTACGAGGACTACCGGGACCTAATGTGAGTATACTGTAATGGGGATATGTATAATTCCAATCATCCAATATCTTTGTCCAATGTACATTTGATCAAAGAAATTGGATGATTTCATCCAACTTGGATGAGTCCCCGACATTTGATCAAAGATTCCGATGACAGTTAAATCAATATGGCTACGCATGAAAAAATAACTTGGACAAAGATATTGGATGAGTGGAATGGGCCTCTGTCAAAGAAATTTGATCAAAGATTGGACAAAGATATAGAACGAGTGGAATACCACCCTAAGCTAACAATGATAGCCACACAAGGCGATAGGTATGTAGATTCGACCACAGTAACCTACTTAGGTAATATCAGTAATATGTATCTGAATTTCATATACCTTAAATTTCATTTAGGGTGAAGTCGGTGCGCCGGGAGCTATTGGACCGGAAGGTCCGGTAGGGAAAACCGGCCTTCCCGGACCACAGGGGCCAAGAGGAGAAAAAGGAAACACCGGCCCCAAGGGCCACATCGGAGATACAGGTCCGATGGGCTTGAAGGGCGACCAAGGAGACAATGGGAAGCAAGGGCCACCCGGACCCGTTGGGCCACTGGGGCCTAAGGGAGTCATGGTAATCTTTATCTTAAATTTATCTTATGTATAGTTTGCTGTGGCAAACAATGAGATAAGTAGATAAGTAAGGAAACAATGTGTAAGTCTGTTTTGTGGCATTGTTGGTATGTACCAACCTTTTATTTTTCTACAAATTGTGATATAAGTAACATTATTTACAGGGTCCCGAAGGCCCGCAAGGAGCGAAAGGAGAACCCGGACCTGCGGGCCCCACAGGCCCCGAGGGGCCTCTTGGCCCCAAGGGCGCACCTGGCCCCGAAGGCAGACCTGGCCAGCCAGGGCCTCCTGGAACTCCTGGTCTTCCCGGCCCTCCCGCCCCTATACCGCAACTACCCGCGGAACTCTTCGCCTCTCGGCGCAGACGCAGCGTTGATGAGGAGTCGACGACTGAAGTTGACATGGAAGACGGTAATAAAATTTCAATTATCTCATCTGTTGGTACATCTGATTTGTATTCCAATGAAAAAACCTAATTACTGCTTAGCCATCAACATTTCACTACTTCAAATGCCCACAATCATATCATCATAATCAACAATCGAGCTCTACACGCGAATTCGAATCCAGCTCTACCTATTCAATGAAGAGAAAACCCAAACCCATGTACAGGTAAATTACTTTCGAGACGTTTTTGCATTTGTAGTTGTGACCTCTGTAGCTAGCTTGTAGCAAGCCTCACACACACGTTGACGTGTGTCTGTATACGTCAACATGAACATGTGTCCATGTAAATAAACAAATACTACTACAGTTGCAAAAACGTCCCAAAAGTAATTTACCTGTAACTAGAATAATGTCCTAATGAATCGATAATTGTTAATTGCTCTGGCTGACATCCAAGATACAGGCTCAGCCTAGTTTGGAGGCTGATGGACAAGTTTAGTATGCCAATTTACTCTTGCTAAATTAACTAGTTATTTGTATTTGTAAAATCGTTTCTCTAGCTAATTTTCGTTGATAATTGATTACAGAAGACATAGACTGGGCGAAGGAGATAATGAACGGGGTTCTGGCCGCCCGCACGGCTCTCGACGCAGCGCAAAGGCCGCGCGGCTCGCGGGCGAACCCTGCGCTAACTTGCAGGGACTTGAGAATTACGCATCCGAACTCAACTGACGGTAATACTCGTAGCGATAACCAGTCGATTTTGCTGTTGTGTTGCTTTAACGTATTATAATTTGGGCACTTCTTGTCAATACACAGCAATAATCGGGATCAATAGAAACGAAAAGAAAGCGCTCCGTATTAATTAACAATTGAAATTGGTCCCCAGAATGAGTTGCTACTTGGTCGGTACCAAGTACGAGTAGCAACCTTGCTCGGTCCACTGACCGCCCTTGCTGACTGATCTTAGTTGGTGATCTTGCATGATCGGTCGGTGATCTTGCTTGATCGGTTGCTTGCTTGCTTGCGATTTGCGATCGATGTTGATCTTCGGTTTTCGCTGCTGGGCCAAGCTGTGCTAAGATAGTTTCAACTTTAGGACATTCTTAGTTGCTACCTATCTTTAAGATGCCACTTAACTAGCAATGGGAGCTTATGGTAACACTGCCGATATGTGTGCCGATGAATGCGTCCGCCATTTCCCTCGCTTGACTATTTGCAACCCTCAGGGTACTACTGGATCGACGCGCGCGGCGGTAGCTTACCGGTGCGCGCGTACTGCCGGGGACACTACACCTGCCTCTACCCCGACAACAAGGAGCCCGCCACCTACAGCTCCTACGGCGCTGCACAAAAGTTCTCGCAACTCGATAAAGGATACCGGGTAAGAACAGAGCTTCAACGAACCTGCTCCGCGTACACTGAAAAAAAAGGATAGCTCAACTAGTTTGGCTACTTGAGAAATAGCCAAATTTTGCTTAGTAGTAACCAAAATTATGCTAATTTTCAACAACTAATTTGGTATCTAGTAAACTCTCAGTTTGCCAGTCCTCCGATTTAGTTACTAGCAGCTAACATATGGGCTACTGTTAACAAATCTTTTTTTTTTCAGTGTAATAATCTAATAATCACTTAAACCCAAAAAACCGACTCCAATTATCTACTTCGCCATGCGACACACATAAGATCTTCACATATCCTTCCCACTTCACCACACTACAGTCGACTATAAAAAAGGTCGATCGATTTTTGTAACTTTACGTGGATCGATCTCTTTGTAGTCAACTGTACTGCTTTCCGATTACAGAAAATAAGTTACTTTACATGGGCCGATGATATTTGAGGAGTTCCGTCGATTCCTCAAGAAACCCATAATCACGTTAAGTTCTGCTATCTTCTGTGGTCATCGACGCTAATTCCGCTTTAGCTAATTTATATGGTACTTATTCGAGGGTACCTGCATTGAAACAAAAAAGAATTATTGTAATCGCCCAACGTGGTCAAGAGTTATGGGGGAATAGGGGAACATGGATAAAAAAAAAGCAAACATGCAGATGAATGGTTCCTTCTAAATGGTTAAATACTTACGTAACCTGAGAAATCCTACATGTAAAACGGTTTAATATAGATAGACCATTCCTTATCATGCTTTTTATTCTACCTACATACGTCGTAAAAAAATGACTAGGAATGTGGGTAAGATAACTAAATGGAAAATAAATTACAGATAACATACGAAGGAGAGGGAACTGGCTCCATACAAATGAGATTCTTGAGACTGCTATCTAGCGGAGCCAGGCAGAACTTCACTTACACATGCGTTAGCACAAGAGCTGAACAAAGGTAACAAATTTCAAATATTTGATAAGCAGGTACTGATTCATATTCTTTTGTGTACAAAGCAAAAATGACATAGGAATCCTGGATGTCATCCTAATTCCTGACGCAAATTGGTCAGATTACATTCTACTATGAGTATAATTATGAAAATACCAGAAAATAGCTACCTGCAAGATGATCCTAGAATAAATACTCGTACCATATCAGTTCTATAAATGTATATTTATTATTTTTCAGATCGGACATTCCTGCGGACTTGACACTGATGAACAACATTAAACTGATTGGTCAAAACTCGGTAGAATTCAGAGAACCACTGTTACTGAAGGACGATTGTAAGGTAATTCCAAGAGTTCAACAACACTTATCTTTTTAACCGTTTTGCGATACCGCGTAAATGCGGATCTTCAACGCTGCGCGACCTTTCTTCCGACTAGGGCGCTTTACTAAAATGTAACGGGTCCACTAGCGCCACTCGTAAATAATTTTATTGTTATTATACTGATTATACAAATTTAACTACAGTTATTGAAAAAAGGAGGCAACTATGTAAAGTATTTCGTATGTAGCTTTTGAATACATCAAACTAGTTTTTGCGTCGCTGGATTCGTCAATTTGTTGGTTCAAAAATAAAACGACCGTTTTTACTTTGGGTGCATAGATCGACGAATCCAGCAACGCAAAAACTAGTTTGATATATTCAAAAGTTACTTAAATATGAAATATTTTACATACCTATAGTGGAATCCTTTTTTCAATATCTATCGTTAAATTTAAATAATCACAATTATTTATGAGTGGCGCTGTGGTGGCGCTAGTGAACACGTTACATTTAGTAGGTAAAGCGCTCTTATAGTGGTCGGCGGTTAAGAAGTCAATCCTGACATCTGTCATTTCCATACAGTTTAAAACTTGAAAGTCACTTTGAGGATATAAAATGTATGGAAATGACAGGTGTCAGGATTGACTTCTTAACCGCCGACTACTATAACAAATAGTACATTACCTACTGCAAAAAATACGAGACAGTTTATCCCTGTTCCGGCCGAGGCATGTGTGCTTTCCTCAAAATGCGAGGAAATATGAAAATTTTAGGAAACATCCAAATAAAATTGTACGGATTCAGTGTCAAAAACACTTGCAGCAGCAGCCTGCTTGGCTTATTTAAAAAATGGAACCGTGTGGTGCCGCGTAGAATAGCATCATCCCTTTTCTTCCCATGGGTGTCGTAAAAGTCAACTAAGGGAGGGTGTGTTGTGGGCGATGGCCTATCAACCGATCACCGCAATATCACATTTTTCCATCTTGTAATCTACAATTGCTGAATTAATTGAAAAACAGACGTGAGTTCCTCACATCACATGTTTTTTATGTTTATTTAAAGGTCGGTCGGCCGGTGGCTCCTGCCGCCGGCGCACCGGGGGGCCGGTTCGCGCAGCCAAGCCGGCTGCGGCGGCGCGTTATTTTTCTTATTATTTTTAAATTTCCTCGCGGTTTATGAGAAAATTACTACACATGCCTCGCCCAGAGAAGGGTTGCCTGCTGCCTCGTATTGCTCTCAGCAAGCAATCCCATTCTTCTGGCCTTTGGAATGGAATGAAATGGAATAGTCATAATTTTGCAGAGGTCGTCAATAATTTTCATCTGATATTATGCAGGCTGGCACGGGCGAAGTAGTACTAGAAATCAAGACTTCCCGGACGGACCGGCTACCCATCGCGGATTTCCTTCCGAGGTCGTTCACGGACGCCGAACACGAGTTCTCCTTCGCAGCTGGCCCGATCTGCTTCACGTAATAAAAACAGCTTTACTATGTACTTAAGAACCTTTGTAAATATTGTAAATAAATTATTGTGACGACTGAGTTTTCTATTTTATTTCAATTGAACCAAATGGCTGTTTTTGCATGATTCGCTAGAAGTCGAATATAGGGAGTGTTGAGGCAATTGATCAGACTGGCTACTTTCAGGAATCGAGTAGAATAAGAATCGCCTAAATACACTTGGCGTCTGGTGGTCTGCCCATCCTGTTTCTCCAACACTTCACACAGGCACTGATCTTAAGAAGACTGTCTAGGTTGTTTAGAATAGAATATTCTATCGTATTAGGATCTTCTCAAGGGAGTGATTACGTAATATAAGATACCTAATACGTGCGTGAATATGAGTACGCAATATAGTAACGCAATGAAACAAAAGCGCTCAGATAAAAAATAGGACTGATTTTGACGTTTTAGATTTTATTCACCACTTTATAATTGTTTCTCTGGCTAGAGCCAAAACATGAAGAGTTAAATTATCTCGATAAAAAAATCTTGCTTTCCTCCTGATTTTTATTTTTAACCCCCAGCGCGAAACGAAAAAGAGGGGAATAACTTTAACATGTATTTTTGTGTGTGTGTCTGTGGCATCGTAGCTCTTAAACGGGTGAAGCGAATTGAAATAAAATCAAAAAAAAAGAAAGACGGTCAGACACACATACGGACATAGCGAAACTATAAGTTGACTACGAAACCCTAAAAAAAGGACGAAACAAGCTAGGCAGAAGTACCAATACAAACACGTTGCATGTGACGGTAAGGGCGTTATCCTTTACTAGCGATTTGAGAAAGATTTGCAAGCAACGCGATCAGTGAGCGTGCCCGCCGCAATGCACATAGCACCTAAGCTCGAAAAGCACAGAGCTGGTGCAGCGCGGTACGGGGCGGAGGTGGTTTTGCGTTTTTGATCTTCCCAAAACTGTAGACTGTCGATTACTGATGTCACATACGCTCTACCGCGCTACCGAATACCGTTGTATTTTGGTGCGACGTCCCCCGGACCGCGTTCGCTTCACCATAGAACCGCCTCCACCCCGCAACGACCCTGCGCCGCGGTCTGAACCTTCCAAGCTGTAATATCACAAAATTCCCAAGTAATTCATACAAAATTTTAGTTTCCTATTAGGAAGATATCGGGTCACTTTTGTTTGTTGATAACGTGTCCGTCCGCGAACGTGTTAACAATTATAGTTAAAATGTCCTGCTTTATAAAATTCTGCAATCAGAATTTGAACCTTCTTGCTTGTACGAGGCTTGCACTGAAAGTGGCGGGAATCGAATACTTATTAATTTATTTATAACATGTATTATACCTTTTTATAATCTCTGAAGTTTCCTTATCTCAACACACTGGCCACTTAGAAAAAAAAAGTATGGTTCGGTTTCAATTGTTTGTTGAAGTCGTCGAGTCACTGCTTAAAATGGAATTGTGCCGTGAAAATTTCAGAGGAGAATATTTTGGAGAATACAAAGGAGAATATTTTGAAAAACAATAAAAATAAATAAACTCACTTATACTGCATATTTTCTTCTATTCCCGAAACTTTCAGTTTTACCCTCGTACAACAGTGATGTCCCTTTTCAAAGGGCCAATTTGATACAATATACATGGTGTTTTTTATTGATTTCCGTTCCTTCTATACTGTTTTTCACGTAAGAAGAGTCCGGTGACAGCTGTCAACCCAGTACAAATTATGTCATTTTTGACGTATAATGACATAATTTGTACTGGGTTGACAGCTGTCACCGGACTCTTCTTACGTGAAAAACAGTATAGCATATAGCCATAGAAACGAAGTAGCATAGCATAGTATTTCAAAACTCAAGAAAAAAAAATATGGTCGTTTTCATACAAAATAATTATCGCACCAAGAGTGAATGAAAAACGGCCTTAAGAGTTAACGTGGGGTTAAGCAAAAATTAATATCAAGTATGATAATTCGGAATTCTAATGAGACGCACGTCAAGATTGTTTAATTGTTAAGGATGTTTTATATCTCCGAAATGGTACGAATTGGGGTACTAGTGTCTTAGAGAAGATTACTTTATTTCATCTCAGGATTGTACCCTCGCAATTAACGGAAGTCAGTAAAAACATCCTGTATATGACGAGACTTCTACATGACAATTAAGATGAGGCAGAATCGATTTACTTGGACGCATTCCGGTCGTATTTCAAGAAAGCAGATTCATATGTCCCCCGCAAGGTGGACTTATGACCAGGTAATGGTCGCGGGAGTCCCTGGATGTGGGTGGCGCAGGACCGGTCATTGTGGCACTCTTTAGGGGAGGTCTATATCCACCAGTGGACGTCCTTTGGCTTATATGATGATGATGAAGATGATTAGATTCATACGTAACGCTCTCTGAAGCACTCTGATGGCCGACTCAGTTTATAAACAGTCGATTTTGAGCGTATCATCCTAGCTAGCACGATAACTTGGACCGTCACTGTATATGGCCGAAATGTACTAAAATGTTACGAATCTTATTTTCTATTTATTTACTCATGTTTAGAAAAAAAATCAGTAATCACAATTTAAGGCGACGCATTGATAAACAATTAAACTCGAATAGAGCCCTCTTACCCTTTCCCCGCATACACCCCTCTATTCTTACGCGGCTTTCGATGACGGAGCCTTGACGGAGCGCCGGCCGGACAGAGCGCGGTCGTTCGACTCGTGCGCTGCGCGGCCACGCGCTAGAACATAGACGTCCAAGGAGATTCTATGCTTGCACATTTATTTAAATATTTTTTAACTATACATTACTTTTTGGAATTTACAATGCTGGTACGGATTTGGTTGTATAAGTATATGCACGTAATTAACGAGGTCTAATTGATAATTTTTTGATTGTCGAATCCAAAAGTTGATTTAGTTTGCGGTAGGGTAAAGTGCAACAAAAAACATCCTTACTCTTTAAGACTGACTTCTAATAATAAACAATAACTTATAATAACAAATTAAATTCTCTCACGGTCAGCTACATAAATATGCATACACTTGTATTTATATTCGAACCTTCTTTCCTTTTCCTTTTTTAAAACCCAGTTTTAATCTAATAAAATAAATCTTTATAAGGAAATTTAGCGGCGATATTGTTTTTCTTTCCAGCTTCTTCAATAAGGCTGAATATTGTTTATCGAAAAGGATGTGTCTTGTCCGCCCGTTCGGAGGCAGTGTCACTACCAACTAGGCTAAACAGGTCGCCGTCTATGTCTAGATGAATAATATAAAGCTGACTAAAAGGATGTGGAGCTGTTTTGAATGTGCCGTCACCACTGTAACATGTGTAACAACACAAATTTTATTGCCGATATTGCCCTTTCAGAGCAGAGGATTATAATTTTTTTCAAAATCTCCATGTTCAATAACTTTGATACCCTCATGTATTTTCTTTGGGATTTTGATGTTTTGGTAGATAAGGAGTGTGTAAGCAAATTCAGGCACTAGCCAGTACAATTTCTATGAGAATCACATTGGAACGCCGGACGCGTGACACGGAAGATACTCCGTACAAAATTTATGAATAAATAGGTAAATTCAGAGCGGCGCACAAGGATTAATGCTGTATTGCTTAAAATCGCTTCGTAAATGAGCCATTATTTCTCGTAAAAAGTAAAGGACAAAAAATGGTTATCGTGGGTTCATCATCATTATCATCATCTTTCAGCCGAAAGACGTTCACTGCTGGACATAGGCCTCCCCCAAAGACTTCCACAATGACCGGTCCTGCGCCACCCGCACCCAGCGGACACACGCGACCTTCACCAGGTCATCAGTCCACCGTGTGGAGGGCCTGCCCACGCTACGCCTTCCGGTACGCGGTCGCCACTCGAGAACCTTTCCGCCCCAACGGCCATCGGTTCTATGTGCTATGTACCCCGCCCACTGCCACTTAAGTTTAGCGATTTGGAGGGCTATATCGGTCACTTTGGTTCTGCTGCGGATGGCCTTATTTCTGATGCGATCACGCAGAGAAACTCCCAACATAGCTCTCTCCATTGATCTTTGGGTGACTTTGAGCCTTCTTATGAGGCCCACAGTAAGCGACCACGTTTCAGTGCCATATGTCATCACTGGCAACACACACTGTTTAAAGACTTTCGTCTTGAGACACTGCGGAATATTGTACGAAAAGATATGCTGTAGCTTCCCGAACGCTACCCAGCCTAGTCGGATTCGACGATTAACCTCTTTCTCGAAGTTGGACCTACCTAACTGGACAGTCTGTCCTAGGTATATGTAATCGTCTACAACTTCGAGCGTGATGTGTCCGATTGTTACGGGAGTTGGTGCGATAATAACATACACAGGTTTCTAAAAAACTTTTCTATTTAAGTCAACCGTTGGTGAGATATTATCTGTCAAAGTCGTAAAAAGTGTCCCCCCCCCCCCTCTAATTCCCAAACTATGAAGTTTAAAATTCTGAAATAATCAAGGTGATGTACATTAATAAATCCATTGAATGATTTTTAGTTTGATCAAGTGTCGTCTAACTATGTTTCAGTTATTGCCGAAAAACTGTCTTGCCCAAACAAAAGGGCGCAAGTGCTGTGACTTTCCTATGAAGATACGATCTTTTTTGGTAAAATGTATTGTATAGTAGATATCCCGGATAGCCTGTACGAGATTAGAATGGTTCTTAAACAGCTAAAGAACAACAAGGCACCCGGTGAAGACGGAATAACAGTTGAACTCTTGAAGGCGGGTGGAAAACCGGTCCTTAGGGCCCTTCAGAAGTTGTTCGACTCCGTCTTACTGGAAGGGAAAACTCCGAAGGCATGGAACAGAGGTGTGGTGGTGCTGTTCTTCAAAAAGGGTGACAACGCCTTACTGAAGAACTACCGCCCCATCTCACTTCTGAGCCATGCCTATAAGCTGTTTTCAAGAGTCATTACGAACCGTCTCGCACGCAGGCTAGATGACTTCCAGCCTCCCGAACAAGCCGGTTTCCGAAGAGGCTTTAGCACCGTAGACCACATCCATACGCTTCGTCAGGTTATACAGAAGACTGAGGAGTATAACCTGCCCCTATGTCTAGCGTTCGTGGACTACGAGAAAGCCTTCGATTCGATTGAAACCTGGGCTGTACTACAATCTCTCCAACGGTGCCAAGTGGACTACCGCTATATCGAAGTGCTGAAGTGTTTATACGAGAACGCCACTATGTCAGTCCGACTCCAGGACCAGAACTCGAAACCTATTCCGCTGCAGCGGGGAGTCAGGCAAGGAGATGTTATTTCTCCTAAACTGTTTTCCGCTGCACTGGAGGACGTGTTCAAGACTCTGGACTGGAGAAGGCTAGGCATCAACATAAACGGCGACAATCTCACTCACCTTCGGTTTGCTGACGATATAGTAGTCTTGGCTGAGACCATGGAGGATTTAAGTACAATGCTCAATGACCTCAGTAAAGCCTCCGAGCGAGTTGGTCTAAGGATGAACATGGACACCCCCTCGAGGGTGCTCGCCTTGTCGGGGCGGGGGGGCTTAGTAACCGTGGACTGGTCACCCACGGTGAAGCTAAGAGGCACCCAGGGCCGGCCTGTTTGCTCTGCCGGCTGGCCCGAGGAGGGCGCTCCCAGCGGGCTTGGGTAGCCCACTAAGGATGCGTTGAGGAGGGGCCGCAGAAGAAGAGGAGTGTCGGTATTGCGGTGAGCCGCTCTCCCTATCTTCTGTGGCCGAGGCGGGATTGCAGGGGGAGAGGAGTGTTGGTATTTCGGTGCGCCACTCTCCCTACCCCCTGCGAACTTGGCGGAGCCGTTCCGCGAAAACGGCATCGGTGGGGCCGCAGAGGAAGGTGAATGCTTTCCCTATCCTGTGCGGCCGAGGTGTGGTTCGTGGCGGAACCACCGACCTGCTCCGCCACCGGGTGCCGGAAGTTTTTCGGCACCCATGACCTCCTCGTAGCGGACTCAGGGGGGTCCACTACTGTACAAGATGGAGGTCGAGGAGGAAGGACGTGGATGACCTCCGGGCATTCGCGATGGAGCCGCTTGGGAGCGGCTGTCGCCGGCAGGGTCGCGGATGTGTGCGCAAGCGTTCCCGTGACCTCGCCACAAGGCGACAAGGCGGCAGATGGGGGGGTTTTTAGTGGGTATACCGTGGGTCTCATCAGCCTATACGGGAGTCCCACATAACCACTCGGGTCACCCCCTGCACCCGGGTGGTATGCGTAACGCATTTTCCCCTCCTAAAAAAAAAAAAAAAAAAGGTTGAACATGGACAAGACGAAGATCATGTCAAATGCCCATGTAGCACCAACTCCCGTAACAATCGGACACTTTACGCTCGAAGTTGTAGACGATTACATATACCTAAGACAGACTGTCCAGTTAGGTAAGTCCAACTTCGAGGAAGAGGTTAATCGTCGAATCCGACTCGGCTGGGCAGTGTTCGGGAAGCTACGTCACATCTTTTCGTCCAATATCCCGCAGTGTCTCAAGACGAAAGTCTTTGACCAGTGTGTGTTGCCAGTGATGACATATGGTACTGAAACGTGGTCGCTGACTATGGGCCTCATAAGAAGGCTCAAAGTCACCCAAAGAGCAATGGAGAGGGCTATGCTGGGAGTTTCTCTGCGTGATCGCATCAGAAATGAGGCCATCCGCAGCAGAACCAAAGTGGTCGATATAGCTCTTCGAATCGCTAAACTTAAGTGGCAGTGGGCGGGGCACATAGCACGCAGAACCGATGGCCGTTGGGGCGGGAAGGTTCTCGAGTGGCGACCACGTACCGGAAGGCGTAGCGTGGGCAGGCCCCCCACACGGTGGACTGATGACCTGGTAAGGGTCGTGGGTGTCCGCTGGATGCGGGTGGCGCAGGACCGGTCATTGTGGAAGTCTTTGGGGGAGGCCTATGTCCAGCAGTGGACGTCATTCGGCTGAAATGATGATGATGATGATTGTATAGTAAACGTAGATTAAATAGGAGGTATCGGTATGAAACCCTTCTTTGTGTGTGGTTCAGACCGAGTAGTTGATGATTATGGAAGCACTTGGCCAGTTTTTCCATAATCATCAACTACTCGGTTTGACGAATGAGCCCAAATACGGGTTTATCTTCTATAGTTTAGGAGTTGCTATGGCGACCTTCTGTTTCTATCATCAGATCAGCTCGATAATACCATAATATTGTATGTATTGTCACCTTACATAAGTATGACCACCGTGGGATGAGCTGTAGAATCCCTGGAATACGATGAAAATACTGCGATAGCCAACCCGCATGCCAATCGTGGCGATTATGACATTTACTCCCCATGTAACTGGGGGAGGTCTGTCCAGCAGTGGACGTCCTTGAGCTGATATACCTAGTGGTGGTGGTTACATAAGTACGCCAAATTTCAGCACAATCGGTTGAAGATATCTGCTTCAAAATGGAGTTGCAATATTCCACGCGAACAAACATACATAACACCATATCAGCCGAAGGTTGTCCACTACTGCACATAGGCCTCCCCTAAATTCACGGGAGATATATGCAATGATCTCCACGCTTGGCATGCGGGTTGGCGATCGCAGTATTTCCACCGCACTCCAAGGATGCTGCTGCCCATCTTCCGGTGGTCTTGGTTGTGGTTTAAGGACATACCCGGGTCCAACAACACCGACCGACCAACATACATACTACCACCACCACCATATCAGCCAAAGGACGTCCACTGCTGGACATAGGCCTCCCCCAAATTCACGGGGGGTATATGCCATAATCGCCACGCGTGGCATGCGGGTTGGCGATCGCAGTATCTCCACCGCACTCCAGGGTTGCTGCTGCCCATCCCCCGGTGGTCTTGGTCGTAGTTTTAGGACATACCCGGGTCCAACAACATACATACATTGCAAGTTAAATAAAAGCTTGTAATATAAATAGTATATTACCCTTAAATTAGTTTATAAGTACCTACCTATCTCCCAAACACTAACCTTTTTAAGGACTTATCTGACATAGTTTCGATTTCGCCTAAATCCGGAGACGACTCCATGGCTTTGCCTTGTTCTAATTATTGTTTTCTAAAATAGACAAATAAAATTCATTTTCGCTTTACTTATAAATTTAAAAGAATATTTTGTCAGTAGAAACATCTCGGTTTAGTATACACGAGTTTTAAAAAACGATTTATTTTATAATTGGAACATTATCTAGTTTGGTAAATAAAGTTGTTTTGGGACAATTACTTAATTATTTTTACATTGCTTAATTGAACAAGCGTTCCTTTTTTTAGAGACCTTCACCGATTATTTCCTTATTTTCAAATGAATAAAATACCACTTTAAATGTACCTAAACGCAAACAGTATCCATAACACGCGGGAGCTCGCCTAGCACAGGCCCAACGCTGACAGTAGTCGGTAGCGGACTGAGGGGGCACTGATTGCATAGAAAACACGCGGGCGGCTAGCTTATACCGTAAGAGCGTATGCGACAAAACAGTCTTTTTCAGTTTAAATAAAAACCATTAGTAATTTAATAAAATCCAATTACAATATTGAAGTGATTGCTTAGATGAATTTAAATGGAAAACTAAGAGACACAAGTGCCGTTTATCTGTAAAATGCAAATCTCTGTTTTTAAAGAGGATTAAAAGAAAATTATTTTTGTGTTATGAAAATTATCCAATCATGTAAAGCTATTACAAAAGTGAAGCCAAAGGTACTATGGATCATATAAAAAATAATCGTGTTCGTATGTTTCTTGGTTGCGGAGAAAAATTGCAATCCCTACCGCCAATATTTTCAATTCGTCGTCCGGTACAAAAACCTGTTTAAGGTTTATACGTGCCGCCAATGCATTGCCACATGAGTAAAGAAACGGAATGACAAAGCTTCATACAACCGCGCTGCGATAGGTACACTACTAATACAAGAGCGATGCGCGTGTGTGCGTGAGCACCTATCCTTCGTCACGTACGCAGAGAAACCGGTTTCAACTGGCTCAATAGGTGCTCAAGCGCAGGGTCGAATCGCGCATCGCGGTCGATTTTGTCTTTATGTTTTGAGTTGTTATAGTGGAAAAATAGAGTAAATAAGGTAATGTACTGTGTGTATGAACAATAATAGAAAAAAATAAAGACATCATATTTTACTATCCCAAACACTCCATTAAGTAAGTAAAATCTTTATTAAGCACGAAAATACGTACCTACGTCTAATTCAATATCTTTAAATTTGTTAGATATTTTATAAATATTGGTGGAACAATAAAATATTGACCGTTTTCGATATCGGTTTTGGGAAGAATGAAATGAATTCGAAAATGGCAACATTTTCGAAATCGAGTGTTTTTTCTTCTTTCGTAATCAATTACTAAATAATTTACTTTTTCCTTGTTCGTAATCAATTACTAAACAAGAATTTGTACTCGATGAAGTCGAGTTCTACTATATGCTTACTGTTTAACTGAGACGGTGTCACTAAAAACGCCGCGCGTCGCAAGGGGGGTGGTGGTGGTGACTTCTTCTTCTTATTGAATCGATGGCTGTGCTATGCTAAATTGTGCTGGCCGAAAAACTAGCAACGTCTAATGTCCTTTGGTTAGCTTTGACCCAGTCTTTCTGTGAGTAGGAGCATGCCCGTCTTGGCAGTTGATAAGGTGCAAAAGTTTGTGGGGTGACACCACACACGCAGCGGTTAGAGGATGCCCCAATGAAATCCCACTTGCACAGGCTGTTTTTACTGCGACCAACACAAGAAAGCAGTCTATTGGGCAGGTCGTGCCCAGGTGGTAGGCTTAGTGCAGGTTGTACAAAGTTTTCAGGAAGGGGAGCTGTTTCATTCCACAGGTTGAGGGTGTCAATAGTTCGGGTTACTATGATTGGATCGGTGGAATGTAGAAAGCTGGATCGGCTCTTAAGGCGAGAAAGGCTCGCCGGCCAGAGTAGAGAGGATGGTGAGGGTCAGCATTTTGTGCAGACAGTTTTTCCACCGAGCAAGTGACTCTTCTGCGCACGTCGGGAGATGCTACGCCGGTCAGCGAGTAAAGCATATTAAGAGCGTTAGCTTCAAGCAACCAGTGGTACATCGCACTTTTGATTTTTCTAGAGGCGCAAGTTTCTATAGGCTACGGTGTCTGCTTACCATCGTTGTATTAATAAAAAAAGGAAAAGTCTTTTCTAGCCCGTTTAGAGGGAGCAAAACTAGTGTTTGCTCCCAAGGGAAGCAAGCGCAATAACATTTTGCTCCCTGTCGGCAGGGCAGAAATAAATAAAAAATCACAGGCAGCAAAATCCAGTTTTGCTCCCTCTAAAAGAGCTAGTTAAGACATATTTTCTAATCAGAGAAGTAAAAATAATTAGTAAAATATATTTGTATCAGCACACTTGGTCGTAAAGGGTCTTATTGTACGCAGGCGTATAGAGCAGCTATAGACAATTTACTTCCCATGGGAGTTATGGATTTTCATAACTCCCGAGGGACTTGTGAGTTTGTGTGTGATCTGATTGAATATTGGTTTGTGATTAGTTGTCACATTGATGCGGCGCGCACCTCTCGGAAGGACGCCCCGGCGATCAAGAATACTAGAGGTGAAGTTGTCAATTTCGTCATTTTGGATTTGGATTCATTTCCTCGCAAATGTGATGAAATACATTGTGATTAACTCAGGCGTAGGATCGCAAACTGGAATCATCATAGACTGTAGTTCGAAATTTTCCGCTTACGTCCCTCGTTAAACAATGCTATATATATTGTGTCCTGATTGATTACGAAACAGTGAAAAATAATTTCTTTTTCGTGACCAATTCATTACAGAAAATGAAAAATAAATCTTCTTTCGGAGTTGATTACGAAAGATTATTAAAACGCCAAATAAATTCCTGTTTCATGATTGATTGTGGAACAGGAAAAATAATTCCTCTTTCGTAACTAATTAATTACGAACAAAGAAAAAAAATCTTCTTTCGAAGTTGATTTCGAAAACGGCAAATAAATTCCTGTTTCGTAATTGATTGCGAAACAGTGAAAAATAATTCTTCTTTCGCAGCCAATTGTGAAACCGCAATTGCGAAAACGGACTAAACGATCAATATTGCGTGCTCTTTAGAACCTGAGTCTCTGTTGCGTTTTTTTTACTCATGTGGCATTGCTAATCTCACAACATTTATAATTATTTATATGTAGGTACTTAACTAAATTAAACACAAACAAAACCAAACCAAGATCGGTATCGACAATCCCGGCAATCATACCAACTCGCTGCCGTTAGCTGCGTTTTGAAAGTTTTGTTTTATTTTGAGGACAGTTACGTACAAACCTTGAGATAAATTATTTAGCATATTCAGCAACATATATTCCCACGTTCTACTACTATATACACACACTAGCTTTTGCCCGCGGCTTCGCATGCGCAGAACAATAAACTGTAGGTAGCCTACTACGCACACACTTCCATTCTGGTAATACGAAAGAAATCTTAATTATTATGTAGAAATTTACAACTATAGGTAGAATTAATGTTTATTGTAGCACTTCCTTAAACAATTTAGTAGCGGTTATGCTTTCGGGTGCATTTCAAAGAAAGCCAGTAACGTAGTCTAAGGTGGACTTTTTAAGAGGACTCTACGGGCCAGTCGACCTTGAGATTTCCCCCGCACTTCACCGCTGGCTCCGTTTCCGCTGATGTAAACATCGCGGTGACTCGCTAGACGATTTTGCTTAGTTCGATACAGCGTGTGGTCCCAACGCCGAGAACGATGTTCTCATATTAGTGTTATTTAATTGAAACTACCACCACCACCACCATATCAGCCCTAGGACGTCCACTGCTGGACATAGGCCTCCCCCAATTTCATGGGGGGTAAATGCCATAATCGCCACGCTTGGCATGCGGGTTGGCGATCGCAGTATGTCCACCGCACTCTAGGAATGCTGCTGCCCATTCCCCGGTGGTCTTGGTCGTAGTTTAAGGACATACCCGGGTCCAATTGAAACTACACTACGTCCAAATAAAACGGATTCTCTTTGAATCGAATATCCATACAAAGTGTATCTACTCGATTTGTTTGCTCTTGAGTGTAAATACTAAAGTGATAGATTAAGTACAATACGCAGTTTGATTTTACGTTTGCATTACAATATTACGTATCAATAATTGATATGTCCTGGTATTATTATTATTTTATATACTACGACGGTGGCAAACAAGCATACCTACTGCCTGCCTGATGGTAAGCAGACACCGTAGCCTATTGTCACTTAAATTGGGACTCCAGAGGAACCTCAAGTGCGTCGCCGACCCTTTATTGACCCTTTATTGAACCGCAATGTCTCCAGCTATCAAGCTAGAGTCATATGCAGGTCCTCTACTCCCAACACAGAACATCCACAGAGAATTACGGCAATGCGCGACAATTGAGTTTTAGTGAATTTTAATGACTTTTTTTTCACCTTCACGGACGGACAATGGAGAGATTATTATGTTGATGAAAATATGATGTTGTTGTGTAGAGGATCGCAACGTCATAGCGATGCCATGGCAAGAGTTAGCGTTTTAGCGGGAAAATTTAATTTGAAATTTAACACACGGGAGATTTTATTTTATACAGGGTGGGCCCTGTATCAGGAGCAAAAATCAAACGGTGGACTATTTAGCGGGCCAATAAATATTTCCAAGTGGTCACAGTCGAAAAAAAAATATTCTATTTTTTTTCTTCGAAGTTGGCTTACGACCTTACGTGTATTTTTGTTACTTTTGAAGTGACATTAATGTCAATTTGTTTTAAAAAGTCAATAAAATTGTAAAAAAAAAAAATACCAAAAATATCCTTGAAAACACAAAATGCAATAACAATTTTGACTCATAACTTGATACTACTTCAAACACTGCATTGACTGATGTGCTATAATCTCATTGTGTCAAGATCCATTACTTTCAATCATTCTCCGAAACGAAATTTTTTTAACAAAATTTGTATACCAGGTGTTACTGCAGATTCTCTAAGGAAGCGTTCTTTTAACTATTTGCCCCAGTTACGGGGCCCACCTTGTATATTTCAATTATATCTATAATATACAGTGTGGAAAGATAAGTCGGGCACTGGAGGGAAACTACCTTAAAACGTTGAGATAGACAGACCTAGTCTAGGATATAAGAGAGCCCAAAGAAAAAATAAAGACATTTTGCACGATTAGTATTGCAAAAAAGGTATCTTTTTGAAAAATCTGTGAATGCAGTTTTATTGCTTAGGAGAAATAAAATAATGTTTCCTTTCAGTAAATTGAGTTATCTCAACGTTTAAAGGTAGTTTCCTTCCAGGGCCCGTATTTTCTTTCCACCCTGTATAAATATTTAAAAAAACGTCTATGCCTACAGTAAAATTAATTTATTGCGGCTCAATGCAATTTAGAGCCTTAACTTAGCAGTTTTCTATGCAGTATGTTAGGTTGTAAATCCCTTTGGGAGTGGTATCGTTGGATAAGTCGTTTATGTATGGGTTTTCTGTTGTGATTCAATAGTTTGCGTAATATTTAACTGCTCATTTTTGTTGGAATCAAGTCCTCTCTGCCAGCTAAACGGTTGCTACCAGTTATGTGCAAAAATTCATGGTAGCACATATAACGGCTATAAAAGTAACAGTTAAGTAGACATTAATTACTAGTTACGGAGTCATTTATACCTAGCCCAAATTAATAAACGTACTTGAAAACACAAATTTTCGTACAATCTCCATTGATTACCTGCTTAAGTGTAATGAGATTAGTTGTACCACTTGTACCTAATATACTATCTATATCTCAAGCGTCCCTTCCTATTCGATACGGTGGCTTAGGAATCCGCAAAGTGTCCAGTGTGGCATCCCCAGCCTTTTTGGCATCCACCCATAGCACGTCTGGTCTCATAGGAAATATCCTAAGGGCTTTGCCCACATACTGTGAGATTGCGGGCTTAGAGGGTGCCAAAAATGCTTTTAAAGTTGCTTGCCCAGGTAAAAAATTTCCAGACAACCCAAAATCACAAAGGAGCTGGCATAATATTTACTGTGATTTAAATTATAATATTCTTCTAAACAGCAGTGCAGGTCCAGATCGTGCGAGACTTTTGGCGGTCGGAACCCGGGAGGCTGGTTACTGGCTACATGCCCATCCCTCGCCAAATACCGGTACCTTCCTGGATCCGACCTCGCTTAGACTGGCGACTGGACTGCGACTCGGGGTCGCGGTATGTACCCCACATATATGCTCTTGTGGCACGGACGTGGACCGACTCGGACACCATGGATTGTGTTGTCAAAAAAGTGCAGGCCGTTTTTCGAGACATGCGACGCTTAATGATATAATCCGCCGGTCTCTTGCCACCGTCAATGTGCCTGCTCTTCTTGAGCCGACTGGCATGGTCAGGGACGATGGTAAGAGACCTGATGGGGTGTCTTTAGTTCCTTGGAGCGTGGACGGATGTTGGTGTGGGATGCTACGTGTGTAGACACACTGGCACCGTCTCACCTCCAACGGACTACAGTAAAAGCGGGTGCAGCGGCGGAAAACGCCGAAATTCTAAAGCGTAATAAATACAAGGGCCTCGGCAGAGAGTACATGTTTGTACCTTTTGGCGTCGAAACTCTAGGTCCATGGGGTCCCAGCGCGCATAAGTTATTTGCAGAAGTTGCGAAGCGTCTAGTTGACGTAACTGGTGACCGAAGAGCTGGCGGTTTCCTCGCTCAAAGTATCAGCATTGCGATACAGCGAGGAAATGCCGCCAGCATCCTCGGTACAATGCCTCAAGGGCCCGTTTTAGATTTAAGTTAGTTTTAATTTTCTTTATATTATTTTGGTTAAGTATTCTTGTTTATTTAAGTTAGTTTTAATTTTCTTTATATTATTTTGGTTAAGTATTCTTGTATATATTTTCGTTGTACATAAAAAATGATTATCATATACTATATACCTTAACATAAGTTTGTGAACCTTCAAGTCCACATAATGTAACGGGTGGCCGACTACGGAACCCTACATGGCACGTGGCCCGACATGCACCTGGCCAGTAATAAAACGCAACTTAACACCGCGGAATAAAATTTTGCATGTGTCCAATATGTCCATTCCAAAGATCTATTCTACTCGTAGTAAATTAATTTTATCGATCCGAGGCAGTATTGTTACTTCGCGCTAAGAAGATGGTAGCGGCAAAGATAGTTAGAAGTCCAGTCGCATCTTACACTATTTCATTTTAATGTAAATAATCAGATCGTGACAACAAGCGACACAGCCTTCCCGCTCGAAGGTCGGCGCTAGACTGAGCGCACGTACCTTTTCGCGACATTTTGAATAAAAAATCATATTATCAAAACGAATGATCGTATCGAAATTTCAAACGTTCAACATTGTAGATAAATCAATTACCAATCTTTTTTTCCGAAAGAAGCGAGTAAATATCACTTGTAGTTTAGAAGGAGTAGTGAATTTTATGTTGAAAACAGCCTTTTTTAAGACTGATTTTGACATAGTATTTAAAGTCATACAAATAGTTTTAGACGTTTCAAAGTCTATAGTTTAGGACATATCCGCGCCTTAATGTTTATCTTTTCTGAGATGTTTGTTGGAGGTGAAGTATACACGCTGACCATTTTCAAGTTGAACAGTGAGGTGTACGACAGGAGAAAACGATTCATGAATGGGAAACTTCAAGATCCTCCAAACAGCTTCGGAGCTACTTATGTATTGGCCGCTTTCAAATTTTTTTATCTCATCATTCTCATTTTCGAGATTCAAAGCCGCCCGATCACCCTATAGTTCACATACTTGGTGTATTTGATACCTTGAACAGTTTTTTTTTTTTGATAGACTGACCAGCGATTGGCCTTAGTCTCACCTGATGGAAAGCGATGACAAGGCCTAAGATGTTGCTCACTGATTCAGTAATAGCTTATTCACTCGTGTCTTGATGAGACCCAGAATTACATAACCCCGTTCCGTAACGGCCGTTTTCTATGACGGCAAACGCAACGGCCGGCGTATTTCTCTAGAAGAAAACGGGCCGGCCCGGACTCGTAACGGCCTACTGTGAATCATCCTTTAAATCCAAATTTAACCGGTTCGGGAGGTGAACTTCAAAATACCATAAAATTACTTTTAATATCTTTTGATACGGAATCCTTGTACGAACCTACGTACTTTAAAAATAATACATTCTCCAAAGAAAATTTCAAGCTCTATTGAATCCCCTTAGAGGATGAATTTCCAAAAATGCTGAAATTAGTTTTCTAGCTTCTTCATGAGGAATGTGTTTAATGAATATTAGACTTCTTATTCAAAGAATTACGTTTTCCATGCAAACTTTCAACCCCAATTTAAATTTAAATTACGCATTTAGGGGGTGAATTTCGAAATACCGCGAAAACACTTTCCATGTCTTTAGATGGAGCGTCTTTTTTCTAAATCTTACACTTTTACTTTAAAAACTACATGATATACATACAAAATTTGAACCCCAAATTTATCCCTTCAGGAGTTAAATTTCTAAAAAGCCCTTCTTAGTGATTACTTACGTCACAAACTTGGCATGTTTTGCTGATGATACTGCCTCATATACTTCATCAAACGATATTGATCTGATCATAAGTAGATTACAGTTATCGATAGAACGTTTAAAATCATTTTTCGCCGAATGGAAACTAAAGCTAAATGGAAGCAAAACCGAGGCTATATTATTATCGCGTAAACGAAAATGTCCAAGCAGACTTCTCAATATTGATGGCCACTCAATATCATGGAGTAAGTCTGTGCGATACCTGGGCGTCACGATAGACAATAAAATTAACTGGACCAAACATATTGCTAACCTCCGCATTAAAGGTGCCCAGGTACTTGGAGCCTTGCACCCTGTCATGAACAGGAAAAGTAACCTAAGCCCCTCAACCAAATTGAGAATTTATACGACACTAGTTCGCCCCTGTTTATCATATGCGTGTCCAGCATGGAATAGCACCTGTGTGAGTACCTAACTACAAAATATTGCAAATCATCCAAAACAATGCGGTTAAAATAGCATTCAATACACCATTTCGGACTAACCTAGTAAATTTACACCATACTGTAGGACTGCCCCAAATTTGTACCTACATAAATAAAATTATGTTCAAGATTTTTCACTTGCCGTCAGCATAGAAATCACTCCAATAGCTTAATTTCATGTATCGGCCAGTCACTCGCTGGTGATATACCTAAATGTCGATAGATATGGTACTTATCGTTTACCCCATCACTAAATTCTGTTCCCACCTGCCCGGCTAGTATGGTAGCTTATACCGTTACGTTTTATGTGACGTTTCAGTACATTTTGGCCATATAACGTGACGGTATAAGCTATCATACTAGCCGGGCTGACGACTGCAGCCGCGCAACGTTATCGCACCAAATAAATTGTCCAGTATAATCGGAACCTCGGTGGACGCTCTGGCCGTTGCGCCGACGCGTAATGCGCCGCTGCAGTAGGGGCCGAGACGGGTCAATTAAGAATGGTTGCTCAGTGCATACCCCCATTTTGCTCGCCAACCCGCAAATGTTTATTGTTGTACTTGTTCTAGGACTAGTTGAAATGTAAACCATTGTAAACTAGTGGCTCTGTGAGCTGTAGACCTCGCAAAATTAGGTATATTGAGGTAATTACTTGATTTGAAAATATGAGTGTGTTAGGTAAGTATATTATCGATCGAATTGACTCAACAAAAGAATTTTATATAACATTTCTGATAAGAAATATGACCTGGAGAGGAAAACATCTCGATATAAATAAGAAAAAAAAACTTTTTTTTTCAAATTTCAAAAACTTTAAAAACTGGCTCCGACCAAAAAATTTTATCTAATCATCAAACCTGCTTACAAAATTTCACGACAATCGGTTGAGAAATGCGACCTGTAGAGGAGAACATCCGTACATACATACGAAATATTGTTGTTTTTTTTTTCAAACCTCAAAATTTTCAAAAATTGACTCGACATAAGAATTTTATATAACATTTCTGATGAGAAATGCGACCTGTAGAGGAAAACATCCGGACAGAAGTACGAAAAAAAAAATTTTTTTTTTTCAAATTTCTAAAATTCTAAAAACGGGCTCCGACCAAAAACTTTTATCTAATCATTAAACCTGCTCACAAAATTTCACGAGAATCGGTTTAGAAATGCGACCTGTAGAGGAGAACATCCGGACATACATACGAAATATTGTTGTTTTTTTTTTCAAACATCAAAATTTTCAAAAATTGACTCGACATAAGAATTTTATATAACATTTCTGATGAGAAATGCGACCTGTAGAGGAAAACATCCGGACAGAAGTACGAAAAAAAAAATATTTTTTTTTCTAATTTCTAAAATTCCAAAAACTGGCTCCGACCAAAAAATTTTATCTAATCATAAAAACTGCTCACAAAATCTCACGAGAATCGGTTGAGAAATGCGACCTGTAGAGGAGAACATCCGGATTCCGGACAGACATACGAAAAAAATTTCGTCGAAGCTGAAACTAAGACGCTTCGCTCGCTTCGCTCGCTCGGTCAATTATTAAAGTTAAAATTGAATTTACTACTAACAAGTTCACCATTGATAGTGTATGTTACTCATCGGTATAAATTATACTAAATAATTGTTAAAATATGTTATTAAAAATAGTTGCCGTAACTTTTATAGGTGCTTAAATCTGATAAAGTATTTAATTTAACGTAAAATTTGTAAGTAACTGTTGTATTGTTACATTACCATGTATATATATTGTGTTCTGTGAAATAAAGATCATTTGAAAACAAAAAACAAAACAAAACTTACGTCATATAAACAGTCTACTGTGAAAAATTCAGCTTTGCAGGTCAAACGGCTGGCATCTACTGCTGGGCATTGATGAAGTTAGCCAGTCAGGAATTTGCGCCCTACTTAACCCGCTTATGGGTGGGTTTTCCAAAACCCTAATATTACTTTTCTTGTATTGTAATACGGAGTTTCAAGTCTCTCAATTAAAATTTTACTCCATCCCCATACAAATTTTGCACCCCTATTTAACCTGTTTAGGGGTGGATTTTTCCAAAACGCTAAAATCACTTTTCTTATATTATAATACGGAGTCTATACACAAAGTTTCGAGTCTCTCACCTAAAATTGTACTCCAACCCCCATACAAACTTTGAACCTCTATTTAACCCACTTAGGAGTATTTTTTTCCAAAACGCTGTAATTACTTTTCTTGTATTGTAATAAGGAGTCCATATACAAAGTTTCAAGTCTCTCACCTAAAATTTAACTCTATCCACATACAAACTTTCAACCCCCATTCCACCCCCTTAGGAGTTGAATTTCTGAAAACCCCTTCTTGTTGGTTGTCTACGCCATTAACCTGAATTACCGTAAAAATTTCAACTCTCTAGCCCCAGTAGTTTGGGCTGTGCGTTGATGAGTGAGTGAATGAGTCAGTCAGGACTACTCAGGACTCAGGACATACGCATTTGTATATACAGAAGATGAAAGTACGTGACAGCACAGGATTGTAAGGCATTACCCAGCGATTGTCCAACTCTAATTCATTAATCTTTATTGTGTGATAACCGTCAGTTGGACATCTCCTACTTTAGTTAGGATATTCATCGTCACCCGTCTGAGTGTCTTGGACACTCTTGGAGAAGTGGTCGAGGGTACCTCTTATATATTTTTTGCCTGTGTACAGAGTTATTAAAAATATCTAAATTGGAAATAAGGCACGTTCAAACAAAACTATTAATACGGAAACACTTCTATGGCCTAAGTATAAATGTAACCTATATGCGCTCGTGGCCCAGCGGCGCCCGTGTACCGCGTGCGGTACGCGAGGTTAAGCAAAGTGGGGCCAGGTCAGCTCTTTGATGGGTGACCGCTTTGAGTGGTTACTAACTGAGCGCTCCCATACTTTGGAAGGCACGTTAAGCCGTTGATCCCGGCTGCTGTCTCAGCCAAGTTAGAGGCCTTCGGGCGGCTTGAGAACTTCTAACAGTCAAGTGGGCACTCACTTGACAAAGGGGGGTGAAAGTTGCACCACGTCCGTAGGAACTACCCACCGTTTCCCTACACGTGACCCCTGGGTGGTGCTAAAAGTGCAACAAACCGGCAACCGTACTTGTCTTCTCGAAGATCTCACGGTTCGAAAATAAATGCCATACGATTATTTATTTTTACCTATTATGTATAAAATGAAAAGAACTGACCTGTACATGATTTTGCCACATACTCGTATTAACCATCACTCCCTTAACCACAATAAAGGACTCGTCTAATAACACACTAAAGGTACTTTTCTTATCCGTGTCAAGGGGCTTGCAATGGGTGGAGCGCGCCGCGTTAATAACCTAACGCTCGAAATCCCCGAAACTAGCTGTCAGTCGCGGGCCGTCGCCGTCCGGTCCGCGCGTACGTCCGTCGTCGTGATCCGCTGCCGCGCGCCGCCGACTTGATCGCGACGAACCGCGCTAACGTATTTTTTTGTGTAATTTAAAAAAAAACACGATGAAACCTATAACCGGCACCACATGTTTTGTATATGGTTGTTTAAATACCTGAAGGAACGTTGGTGTGTCTTTTTTTCAATTACCTACAAATTGTGAACGGTAAGTTTTTCTTTTAGTTTGGTATATGTAATAATAAGTACTTATTTAGTATAACCTTGGTGTTTAAAATTATCAAGTTGTAAGTTACAATGTAGGTACAACAACAATACAAATGAATACGATACGAACCACCTGGTTACTTTGTTAGGTACATTTCCGCCGATTTACTTATTAAGTACCTAACTGTAATTTTATTCAAAATGAAACACGCGTTATTCAATTTATTTTACTTGATTAGCTACATAATAGTTGTCCTATTTAGATAGTTGTCCATTATTGTGTTGTGGCCATAGCATTTGAAACACGGACAAAGTGTAGGTACCTATACCTGAGAAACTTTTAAGAAGATGACCTGTTGTATGTGCTGTGTTGATTTGTATGTCCGACAAAACCTGTTGGTTCATGATTTGTAATGTATTTTTTTTTTTTGAGAGATGAAGGGGGAAAGGTAATTTTTTGGCTCTTTTCTTAAATTTTTTCTAAATAATTATATTAAAATGACAAAAAATATATATTTGAGATGCACACAATGAGCTCTTCCATATGTAACACGATATTATGTATTTTGATGATTGTCCCCCAATATTATGTAGTTTGAAGGTACTTCCGCTACACGTAAAATAGGGATGCATTTTTTTTCTTGCAAAACCCACCGTGTTTGGTAACGTTACATGGTTCGTTAAAAAAATATGAGATTTATTAAATGACTAGCTGTTGCCCGCGACTTCGTCCGCGTTCACGCTCCTATTGGTCGCAGGGTTGTATAGCCTAAAGCCTTCCTCAATAAATGGACTATCCAACAGAAAAATAATTTACAATTCTAAACAGTAGTTCCTAAGATTAGCGCGTTCAAACAAACAAACAAACTCTTCAGCTTTATAATAGTATAGATTACGCTATTCGTTTGCGTGATATCTATACTATAATATTATAAAGCTGAAGAGTTTGTTTGTTTGTTTGAACGCGCTAATCTCAGGAACTACTGGTTCGAATTGAAAAATTGTTTTTGTGTTGGATAGCCCATTTATCGAGGAAGGCTTTAGGCTATATAACATCACGCTGCGACCAATAGGAGACGCGGTAGTAATTTATAAAATGTCAATTTTTGTTAGAGTTAGGTGTCCCCCTCAACCCCCCCCCCCCCCCCCCCCAACCCTCCATATCTTCTCCACAAGCAAGAGAATATGTGGAAAAAACATGGTAGTAGTATAGGTATACAATGAAAACTGAAAACTATCACTGGGCCATGAACGCTCTATTCATGTGAAGTAACATGTACTTCATTAATTTCGGTTCACTGTACTTAAGCGACATCTGGTGAGGTAGAACATGTTTTGCCTCATTGAAGTATTTTTGGCGTGACAACCCTAGGGCTACACGTGTCGCGCGTGAATGAATACAAGTTATGGGATAGACAGAGATGCAGAGAGTAGGCACGTTTCTTATGCCTAAACGCCGTTTTTGTTAGGAAGTGAAATTTCTGTACTTGTACTATTCCTTATTCTGTGTCCGTGTATAAGATATTGATCTCGAAAAGTTTGAACATATTACTTTAATCAACCCGAAATAATAAATGAATTGATAAATTTTAGTTTAAAGTGAGTATTAAATCCAAATTTAACAGTTTCGGGAGGTGAAATTCAAAATACCATAAAATTACTTTTCATATCTTTTGATACGGAATCCTTGTACGAATAATCGAATCTACGTACTTTAAAAATAATACATTCTCCATAAAAAATTTCAAGCTCTGTTTAACCCCTACCCCTATTTAACCCCCTTAGAGGATAAATTTCCATAAACGTTGAAATTAGTATTTTAGCTTCTTCATTAGGACTGTGTATAATGAATATTAGACTTCTTATTCAAAGAATTACACGTTTTCCATGCAAACTTCCAACCCCAACTTTACGCATTTAGGGGGTAAATTTCGAAATACCGCGAAAGTACTTTCCATATCTTTCACACACAAAATCTTACACTTTTACTTTAAAAATCACACGAACTCCATACAATATTTCAACCCCAAATTTACCCCTTAGGAATTGAATTTCAAAAAATCCGTTCTTGGCGGTTACTTACGTCATATAAACAGCCTACTGTGAAAAAATTAGCTTTCCAGGTCAAACGGTTAGGGCTGGGCGTTGATTGTAATAAGGAGACTATACACAAAGTTTCAAATCTCTCACCTTAAATTGTACTCCATCCCCATACAAACTTTGCACCCCTATTTAACCCACTTAGGGGTGGATTTTTCCAAAACGCTAAAATTACTTTTCTTGTATTGTAATAAGCAGCCCATACACATAGTTTCAAGTCTCTCACCTAAAATTGCACTCCATCCACATACAAACTTTCAACCCCCATTTCACCCCCTTAGGAGTTGAATTTCTGAAAACCCCTTCTTATTGGTTGTCTACGCCATTAACCTGAATTACAGTGAAAATTTCAACTCTCTAGCCCCAGTAGTTTCGGCTGTGCGTTGATGAGTGAGTGAATGAGTCAGTCAGGACATACGCATTTATATATATGTAGATAGATTTACTTAACTAAGGCGTGAGGGTATAATCCATCCATACTATATACTACTCGTATTATACTATACTATACTATATACTACGAGGGTGGTTTGAGAAGTAACTTGGTTTGATATGAAAAAAAAAAATTTGAGCGATTGTATATATTTTATTTTTCGACATAGTCCCCTCGAAGCTCGACGCACTTGTCCCAACGTTTCTGCAACTTCTCGATGCCTTCACGAAAATGCGTTTCTTCGAGGTCCTCGAAATACGCGTTTACCTCCTGTATCACATCTTCGTTGGAGTTAAACTTTTTCCCCGATAAAAAAGATTTTGAGTTTGGGGAATAGGTGATAGTCCGACGGGGCCAAATCCGGGGAATAAGCGGGGTGAGGAAGGAGTTCAAACCGTAATTCCGACAATTTTTGTGCAGCGACACGACTTGAATGCACCGGTGCGTTGTCATGGTGAAACATTACTTTCTTTCTTGCCAAACCTGGCCGTTTCTCGGCTATCGCCGCATGCAATTGGTCCAACAGTGATGCATAGTATGCCCCAGTAATGGTTTTTCCCTTCGCAAGGTAATCAATTAAGAGAATCCCCTTTGCATCCCAAAAAACGGATGCCATCACTTTTCCAGCTGATGGAATGACCTTGGCTTTCTTTGGAGTTGGCTCACCACGACCAACCCATTGTCTGGACTGTTGTTTCGTCTCCGGAATATAGTGATGAATCCAGGTTTCATCCATTGTCACAAAACGGCGAATAAAGTCTGTTGGATTTCTTTCAAAGACCTGGAGATTATCCGCAGATGTTCGCATACGAACACGCATTTGTTCTGGAGTGAGCAGCCGCGGCACCCACCTTGCACACAGCTTTTTCATGTGCAGTTCGTTGTGCAAAATAAAATGCACCCGCTCAGAAGAGATGTTTGTGGCTTCAGCTAATTCGCGTACCTTCAATCTTCTGTCGGTTAAAACCAAATCATGGATTTTATCGACTATTTCGGGTACAACCGCCGTTTTTGGGGCTCCAGGACGAGGTGCATCATCAATGCTTGTCCTGCCTCGCTTGAACTCATTCACCCAAAGTCGAACTGTCTCATAGGAAGGACACGAGCTACCCAATGTAGGTAAAATCCTTTCATGAATTTCTTTTGCAGTTTTACCTTCCAAAAAAAAGAACTGAATTACACCACGAATTCCTATTTTCTCCATTTTGCCGCGCTACTCCGATCACTTTTGTTTAAACTACTGTCAAATCTAAAATTCCCGCCAAAAATGACATTTGGCCACAGATAAATTATCTTGATTAAATAATCTTTGTGAATAGTTACATAGATTACACTAACGCCATCTATCGGTATCCGAAACAAGTTACTTATCTAACCACCCTCGTATTACTATATACATATATTCACGAGGTCATCAGTCCACCGTGTGGGGGGCCTGCCCACGCTACGCCTTCCGGTACGTGGTCGCCACTCGAGAACCTTTCCGCCCCGTGGGTGTCCGCTGGATGCGGGTGGCGCAGGACCGGTCATTGTGGAAGTCTTTGGGGGAGGCCTATGTCCAGCAGTGGACGTCTTTCGGCTGACATGATGATGATGATGATGATATATATATTATATATTTTATATCATATGTTATATTATATTATTATTTATTTTTATTATTTATTATCTTATTATATTTATTATAATATTATAAATGCGAAAGTCACCCGTCTGTCTGTCTGTCTGTTACCTCTTCACGATTAAACCGCTTAACCGATTTAGATGAAATTTGGTATAGAGATAGTTAGAATCCTGGGAAAGGTCATAGGATAGTTTTTATTCCGGAAATCGTTATTTAGGGGGTGAAAAGGGGGGGTAAAAGTTTATATGGGTGCCTACTATAAATTAAATAGCAATTATTTATATAATCGTTTGCTATGAGTGTAAACCCGCTAAATCCATTTCTAGTCATTTTTTCGTTTTACCCACCATTATGTAGCAATAAAAAGATGCAGCACCTGAGAAAGACAGCTACCACTGCCAGTTATTTTAACAAATTGCTTAAATCACATGACGAGTTCCCTCCACGAGTATAAAAGTTCGGTCAACTCCAATATACCCGCCATTTTCGTAAGAATTTTGGTCGTTTAGATGTGTGTTATATCAAGATGTTTGAACTGTGTTTCGTGTGATTGGTGTAAACGAAGAAGTATAACATCGCAAAGGTATGTACTATTATTGTTTTTTTATTATTTTTTTGTGGCTTTTGAGCTGTAAATCCAATACATTACTGTTTTAGGGTTAGGTTAACCTCTTCTCCAAATTAATGGGAGTTTTCATTCTTAATGAACATACTTAGCAGGTATTTTTCATATTCTCAAAATAATTTTGTTGCAGTGTCTTAAAACGAAACTGTGTGTTGCCAGTGATGACATAATGGGCATTGAAATGTAGTCGCTTACTATGGGCCTCATAAGAGGGCTTATGGAGAGGGCTATGCTGGGAGCTTCTCTGCGTGATCGCATCAGAAATGAGGCCATCTGCGGTAGAAGCAAAGTAACCGACATAGCCCTCCGAATCGATGAAGTGGCAGTTTAGTCCAATTTACTCGAAATGTGCAATCCCGCAGTGTCTCAAGACGAAAGTCTTTGACTAGTGTGTACTGCCAGTGATGACATACGGTACTGAAACGTGGTCGCTTACAATGGGCCTCATAAGAAGGCTCAAAGACACCCAAAGAGCAATGGAGAGGGCTATGTTGGGAGTTTCTCTGCGAGATCGCATCAGGAATGAGGCCATCCGCAGCAGAACCAAAGTGACCGATATAGCCCTTCGAATCTCTAAACTTAAGTGGCATTGGGCAGGGCACATAGCACGTAGAACCGTTGGCCATTGGAGAGGAAAGGTTCTCGAGTGGCGACCACGTACCGGAAGGCGCAGCGTGGGTAGGCCCCCCACAAGCTGGCCTGATGACCTGGTAAAGGTCGCAGGAGTCCGCTGGATGCGGATGGCGAAGGATCGGTCATTGTGTTACTCTTTGGGGGAGGCCTATGTCCAGCAGTGGACGTCTTTCGGCTGATATGATGATGATGATTCGTTTTGAAAATAGGATTTCTATTAAAATTTTGTCCGTGCGCGGTAAAGAGCATGTCATATTGAATGTAATCAATGTAATCATTTCTCAAAGGGGTGTAAAGAAGGGTGAAAGATGTATGGGAAAACAAATAATTCTAAAGCGAGAATGAGTTCTAAGCAGACGAAGTCGCGGGCAAAAGCTTGTATAGAATATAGCTACCGTGCTAGCTAGGCAGATGTCAAAGGAATGTGAATCTAACCATATTAAATGTATGTCAGATAAATGTGTGTTTAACTTTACAGCTGTCAGTTACCATTATAATAAATAAAAGCAATAGCGTAGCAAATAAGTTTATTTCTTACACATACGTTAATGGATACACGAATAGATACATTAAAAACTTTTTAAAAACATTTCATCACTAAAACGTTGCGTTAATAGCGAGGTAAAAGCGTCCTGGCGAATAATAAAAATAAATATAATTAGTATCCTTCGCATTGAAACAAGAGTACGAATACTATGAAAGAACACCATATACATTACAATAACCGTATTACTCGTATATAATAATATTTAAGTGTCCTTATCAGTAACAACACTCATCTTTTTAGGCTATTTTCTGTGACTTAAAGCTATGTTCGTTACTATCGAGACTCGACTAGAGCCGCCTAATACATTTACATTTTTGTTTTGGTTCGATTTAACAATTATCGATTCTAACATCGGTCCAAACCGATAAGATCCAAGCTAAAAACGGGTTATTTCCACTTATATTAGGAATTCTACTTCTCAAAGTCTTAGTTACTTATTAAAACTTTAATGAAAGCATTGTATTATGTTATGATCCGACTTCAAATCATTTTAATGGTGGAAAAATAATCCTCACACGACTTTTTCTTACACATGTACTTAGTATAAAAAAGTTCATGAGATGAATGTAGAGAGAGAGACACATGCGTAGTGATGATTACCACTTATTTAATAACTAGGGGCAGTAACGCGTATGATAAACCCCTTAGTCCCAAGCGTTCATAGGCTGCGGTGACCACTAAATCATCGGGCGAGTCGTACGCTTACTCAACTCCGATGCGGTATATAAAAAAAAACCGGTTAAGTGCGTATCGGATCACGCACAAAGAAGGGTTCCGTACCGATACCGACTACCCACGTTTAAAACCACCACATACAATACATTGTAAAATAAGTTTGTATCTTCATAGGAATCCTAATAAAAAAAAGAAATAAAATATCCGTACCCGTATACTATTATAACTCTGCATGCATTACTTACTACTAAAAAACAATAAAAAACTAAAATACACATGTGTACGTCGTGTGTATACATACATACATCTATGTACATATATAAAACTTAGTCGTGTCAGACCGACCAAACTCAAGAAAGGCTTAGCTGTTTTTTTTAAAATTTTCCCTTTTCTACGAATAGGAGAAAACTATTAAAATATCGCAAGAATGTTTTAAAAAATAAAAAAAAAAATGTCTCAACATATTGTACGAAATTGGCCGGTGCGGTAAGACGTTCGCCAGGACAGCTAGTATATAAGTATTATAAAGTTACGTTTAAAAACATAATTTAGATCTTATATACAACAAAAGTCATTTTAGTTACACCATTCAAAAATGACAAAGCCGATTTTTATTATTTTAGATTTTTTGGACCAGTCTTCGCTCTGAAAATAATATTATCGGCAAAATATACAAAAACAGCTTCTCGTGCATTTTGTATAGAACGTGTCAGGGGCGGAACAAAGTTCGCCGGGATAGCCAGCTATAAATCAAGAATACCTATACATATGCATAATATAACAAGTTTACCTAAACACTATAAATAAATTTTAGGGCCATGGAGGCTCACAGTACAAACTAATATGAACATGAACATCCCTAAGCAATGAATATACACAAATGTATTTTAATTATTTGATTCAGAGAACAAATACAAAGATAAATCAATCGTCATATTGATATTGCCCGCAAGATACGACAGGAATCGAACCCGCGGGAACCAAACCAGAGGCGCGGGTTCCATTCCCGCCTCAAGTTGCGTGCGAGATCACGGTTAGGTAATATTTCTTCATATTCGTTATCTGTATCAAATAATTAAATCGTGGTAATATCCCCGTTAAATTAACAGGAATAAAACCAAATTACTAAAATGTTTAAGATGCGTGAAAAGGAGTCAATGTATATCGAGACAAGTCACTCATTTTCAATTACCGTTTACGAACTGTATAAAAATATGTCCATGACAACTTAGTCATTCAACCTCGAAGGCACCTCCTAGTCATTTTTGAATTCCAACATTCATTTCATTGCTTGTTGTTGCTGTTTTTCATTTATCCACTTAGATATTGAAAACTTAGCTAGTGGGAATACTATATAATATTAGTATCAGATTTAATTATTGCCTTCTGTGCTTTGTAAACACACACTAGAAACTGTTCTAGGAACCACGTCCTCACCAAATTCACCATTTTCACCAGACTGCAACTGGTCAAAATCGTCCAAGTCAGCGCCAAGTTTCGGGCTCAAGTTATCACTGTTGAGTAAATCAGTAATATCCATATTTATATTTAAATTTCCATTGCTGATGGCGTGATTCATTTCACTACCACCGGTCCCATCGCCATTACGTTTCTCAGGTTCATTGTTAGAATTCAGCATTTTTATAACTGAATCTTCTGCATCACTAGAATTTTCTTGAGCTCCTTCATTAGTATTAAGAAGTTCGATATCGTTTAGGTCAAGGTTACCGCTTTCCTTCAACCTCTGATCGGAGTTATTGCTATTTCCAAGAGAAACTATGTTATTAATGATTTCTTCACTATAGTCCTTTGGCTGTGCAATATTACATGGACCAATATGTTTTACTTCAGTACTAGCGGTTTCAATTTCCGCAATATCTTTTGAGTCCGTACTGAAATCTTCAATGACATCTTTTTTGTTGGAACTACAGACACCGGTATCATCATGTAAAGTTTTCTCGCCATGTGCGATATCCATCCCTTCACATCCGTCTTTTGTGCGTTTCGAGGTACCAGAATCATTAGATTTTGACTCCCCAGAAGACTCTAACTCATCACGAGCGAAATCCCTATCTTTTGAAATTTCAGTAGAAGCTTCAGCTTCAGTACCATTATGAGCAACCTGCATTTTTTCCGATGAATCTTTTATACTTTTAGAACAACATGCTATAGGAGGAGCTTGTTGTTCTTCACGTTTAGAATTTTCACTTTGCGCGCTATTCATTATTTCACATGCTACAACAGATTCGGAGCTCCAATTATCAGTACCTTCAGCGGCTGCAGTAAAATCACTTTCCTCAATTACCATTTCATCTAAATTATCATTTTTGGATTCCTTTTTTTTGATCGCCATTGAATGACCTTTATCACCTGTATTGTCATCCTCAGCAGAGCTGACAGACGAACATTCATCCTTAAACCTTGGCCATGCTTTAGTCTGTCTAGCAAGATTAACTTCCTTCTCCAGGGCAAATGTTACAGGAGACATCACATCAGATCTCAATTCTAAATCTCGATCCAATTTCATCATAAATTCATCACTACTATGAGATCCATCAGACTGTTTCAACTTATCAATTAATTTATCAACTATTTGCGATGATGGTGAATTTAAATCTAAAAGTTCTTCAGTATCCACTGAAGTTTCTATCAAGTCTTTCTTCGCTTCATCCACTGTTTCGTGAGGAATCGTGGATTGGGAATCAGAGTTAGAATTTTCAGGATCATCCGCAGTAGATGTGTCAGACCCCTTGAGATGTTTCTTAACAAGAGGGTCATTATAATGTTTGATTACAAGGCTATCATAAAGTTCATCTGAAGGATCACGGGGAATCAAATCTGGTTGTCTTAAAAGAGGGTCAGAGTTATGTTCTTTTAGGAGCTCTTCATACTGTCCTGACGAAGTTGATGACGGGTTATCAACTACATCCGAATTCGTACTCTGTTCATCTTCAGCATCACTAGGTTTTGCAAGTTCAGCACTTTCCGAGCTTATCCCGACTTCAGAGTCTTTGTCAGAGGAGACTTTGTCAAATTCTTTTAAAGAAAACACTTTTGATGAAATGTCGCTTTTTGCCGAATTCGTGTTGTCATCAAGATTGCTTTCATCGTCGTCAGTTGAATTAAGAACCGTATTCACTATAGTAATGTCATTGAGATGTGTGTCCTTATCGTTTGAAGAAGAGTCCTCAATTACTTGACTTTCTTCCATTAATTGTCCACTCGTCACAGTGTTTTTTGTATTTTTTTTTAATTCGGTACTTTTTCCTGAGTCAGGTTCATTGACATGACTTGAATTTTCAATAGTGATACTGTCAGTATCCTGTTGTTTTGCTTGTACTTCATCTTCAGAACTGGAATCGAGAGTATCAGAAATGGGTATAGGAGATTCAGAATCAGATGACGATGACTCTATGCGTATCTCACAATCAGAATGCAATTTCTGTAACAAGTGTAATTCATCCATATCAGAACCGATTTCATTACTATCATCGCTTAGGCTTAGTATTTTATCTTCTTCATTGACTGCTTCAGATTTCTTTTCTGCCACATTCACAACAGTTTCTACGCCGCCTTTATCTTTTTTATTTATATTATGTTCAGTTTCCAAACCTCTATTAGGAGTGTTCCTCTCGGATTGCTCTTGAAGTAGCCTCCTTAACCTGTCTTTACGTCTCTGTTTGCTTTCTAGGGAGGAATCATCATCATTATCTTCCTCTTCACTCTCAACCGGAGACTCATCCGCGTCTTTGTCGTCAATCTCTTCCGCCTCCAGTTTCAACTGACTTTGTTTGTCGCAAAATCTGAAAATGACATAGATTCGGTATTATTCATTGTAGCAAAAGCATTGGAAGAAGCATCAGCATATATAGATTAGGCTGGTTTCTTAAATAATATTGAGTTAATTAATTTCAAAGACTACATTTGTATGTGATAATGTGAATACTTCAGGCGCTGTGTATAGAGATTTGTTGTTGATGTCGATGATGAATGTCGTTTCGTGGCTGTAGCCGGGAAACTCTGGGTCCACCGGGATCCCATTCCCAGGGGGAGCGATTGGCATGGCGTTAAACTGAACGTAAATTTGATGTTTCTCCAAACCAGACGCAAAAATATTTAAACCTAATAAAATTTACCTATTATACCATTAGCTAACAAACGTGTGTATATTAAACACACTGGTTTCTGCCCGCGACTTTGCTTTGCACACGTATAAATATGTTATTTGTATAAGCTATATTATTTCCACGTTGGCTTATTTGGTAGCTTCATTAGCACGAATATTTTTCCTGAGTCTTGGATGTTTTTTACGTATTTAAGTATGTATTTATCTATATAAGTATGTATATCGTTGTCTAGTACCCATAGTCCATAGTACAAGTTTTGCTTAGTTTGGGACTAGGTCGATTTGTGTAAGATTGTCCCCCAATATTTATTTATTAACCTAAACCTACCCTAAACCTAAATGGTCACGGTGGTCATGGAGGTACGGTACGGGTTCAGAGAAATTTCCTCCCTCGGAAGCTCCGGTTGTGGAATGGGCTACCTGCCAAGGTTTTCCCGAGGGACTACAGTATGGGGTTCTTCATGAAGGGAGTGTAAGGGTCGACAACGCACATGTGATCCCTGGAGTTGCAGATGTCCATAAGCTGCGGTGACCGCTTACCATCAGGCGGGCCGTACGCTTCATTCCGTTTTTTGCTGTGTAAAGTTGTGTGGGAAAAGCTCTCGAACAGCAAACTACAAGAATGACGGAATAACATTTCACAGGAACTTAAATTAATTACAAAAGGCATATTTTATTCTGCCAGGCGGCGTTCATTTTACACTAGCCATTAAGAAGTACTGAAGTATTCTTGTCCCTTTCCAACCAATTCAAATGTCAATATACTCTCCCTTGTGACGAAAGTACATGCTCGGGCTAATGCTGTGCCAGTGACGCTTTCGATATTACCGTATAAGGCCCGATTTTAATTAATTATGTATTCGTCCGTGTTTTGTTGCACTATTTCAATATAATAGAATTTCATTCTATTGGAAAAGGTTATTTTTTATTTTACATTTTTGTCACTGAAGTTTATTGATATAATAATCTTAGTACCTACCAAAAGCATAATAAATAAAATTAAAAAATAAACCAATTAAAATTAATTGTCAGTGTTACCAGTGTTCTTTTAATTAAAGTAGTAAATTAGTGTCTCGTTCTATTTTATTTATTGGCTATGTGCGAAGTAGGTGGTGGGGGTAAGCTAGGCGATCGTAGCGCACACCATGGCAGAAATGTGCACTTACCGGGGACAACTGTCAAATTTACTTTCAGGTTTTCTATTGGTTTCTTAACGGTTTCCTACGATTCGTTTCGTTTGTATGTATTTATTTATTTCAGTAAAATTTCTAATACGGGGTCTTTCTCGTTTACTAAATAAAATATTCATGTGTCATTATTTGACATCTCTGAGTTTTGACATTGTCTCGGGACCTTTGACGTTTGACGTTTCAGACGTGCACATAGCCAATACGCTATACGGGTACAAATCAGTGTAGTTGAATGGAATATTTAGTTTAAAATACTTTAGAAGTAGTTATTCTGTAGTTTTATTTTATTATAAAATTTATTAAGTGGTTGTGTCATATTTATTGCTATGTAATATCGAGTATGTATATCTAATGAAATAACAAATTAGTAACAGTATTACCACTAGGACATGGATTTCCCTAGCAATTAGGACTAGTGTCACGAGGTGGACCCTATGCTGGACTTCGATGAAGTATAAAGGATCTCGGAATCGGTTAGAGAAGGAGCCATTGCAATTGGGTTTTTTCGTATCGTCTTGGTGAGCAATTAGGACTGGTATCACGAGGTGGACCCTATGCTGGACTTCGAATAAGTATAAGGGATCTCGGAATTGGTTAGAGGTGGAGCCATTGCAATTGCGTTTTTTCGATTTGTCTTGGTGAGCAGTTAGGACTAGTGTCACGAGGGGGACCCAATGCTTTTATCTGGCTGCCCCGCTATTTTGTCTGGCTGCGCGAAGCGAGAGAGCACTATTTCACCTGTCATTGCATATTCTACCTTACGTATAATGCAACAAGGTCTTTATTGAATTGGTCATACATTCGATTTCATTTGGTACTTGTCTGCACTCGTCGGAGTGAACGAAGATTGCCGATATAACTTATATTTATGGTTTTACTGTACTTATGGATATAGATAAACAAATATCTAAATAGAAAACTTTCAAGACTCTGGAACAAATATTCGTGTTCGTTCATCACATAAATAAATGCTCTGGCCGGGATTCGAGCCAGGGACCTCCGCCTTCGTAGGCAGGGCCACTACCAACTAAGCCAAAGTAGTCGTCAAAATATTTCGCATTTTTTTAAATTTACCAGTGCTTTAGGCGTACTGCTGTATAAACATGCCTAAAATATTATTCTAGATACCAAGTCAGTAGATGAGCAAATACGCTATGTAAAATTGTTAACCTAAAATAAATGGCATTACCGGTAAAAGCCGGTAATAAACAACGCGCCACATCCCTACGCCGCGAGCGCCATGTTGAAGCAAAGCGCGCGCTTTATGAAATAGCCAATGGCAGCGACGTTACCGACCTCCCGCGACCCGCACATACCGCTTACTTTGGTGACTTTTGATTCGAACTAAATCGTCCATAGGGGCTATCTAGAGGGGGTTATCTATGTGTTTGGCTCTGGCGTAATCCTTTAAGGCCGATGTTGTGGTTCTCTGCGAGAGTCCCACAAACGGTTCCGGACCTACAAAATGGCCTGTAGATCCCATTCTTGCCAGTTCATCTGCTTTTTCGTATAGAATCAGACCAGTATATCTTTTCCAAGCAAATGAACTGTCAAACATTTATAAATTACGTATGGCAATGTTTTATATTTGACGCATATTATGTCAAATGTGAATGTGTCATACGAATTAAATTGAAATAATTTATTTACGATTGTTAGCACTAATTATGGGCAAACCGTATAAAAGTGGCGAGCGAGAATTATTATTCCGAATGATCAATAATTATGACGCCGTGAGAGAACAACGAGAGGCGATTATCGCAGAAAAGCGGCAATGTTTACATCTCATCAAGTCTTTGACCGGTAAGTTTATCAAACAATCTTGTTACTTTTTCAATGTTTGTATGAAATTCTATTAAAAATCTCTCGTCTACTAGAACCCGCAACGAGAATTATGTTGCAGCTAAGCTAACAGTTATACAGGGTGTAATCCCTTTTTTGTAAAAGTTACTTAAATTGACGAGTTTTACAACATATAATATTTTTCATTAAGATCTGATCACTTTTATGTTAGTAGACAATGCTCTTCTGGTTTTTAGTACCAAATCAAAGCAAGCCCATTATCATGACAATATGAACACGGACAATTTCTCTAAGTGGGTTTTGTACAAATTGCTGCCTAATTATAGAATATAAAGAAATTGAATATTTGCAAGACGATTTATTTATTACCTAGCTGTGCCCGCGAAATTATCCACCTATACCAAATACCTTGATCACCGTGTTGACAGACTACCAACGTTTATGCTGTATGTACGAGAATTGACGGATAAGGTCTCGAAGATATTAAGCAAGTACTTACTGAAAACTATCTTCACCCCTACATGAAAATTTCTCAATATTATTGGTTACCGAAAGACAATTTTCTTCTAGGGAAACCTGGTGTGTATAAAGTTGGCTATAATTGTGGTAGTTTAGACATAGGGCAAACAAAACACACAATAAAATGAAAATTATTTTTAACTCACATCAAAATTACGTGGACTAATCAGTAAAACTGCCTTAAAAAAGAAACAAAAATATCCTTTCAGTGATGCATGAGATAAAACTTACGATTTCAGCACACGAACATGCAATTTTCGAGAATGACAGGAGGCTTGGACAACAAACAAAAACAGCTGAGCCGATTTTGATTAAACATCACTAGAAAATCTACTTTAAAATAAAAAAAATCCGTAAAAGTACTCAAATGGGTTCATCTGTTAAAAACCTACGGTGCCACAGAAAGACACACAGATCTATATTAATAATTTCGTGCAGGGGTACGGTAGACCCGAACGAGACCTGTCTCAAATTGAAGAACGTATAAAAATAACGATTTTTGAGTTGAACATATGTATCCGCAAAATTCGGATTGTCGCGTATTTTGCATTTAAAAGTGTTAATTTGATGACAAAACGTCGGCCATATTGCCCACAGACTATACAGGGTGTCCCAGAAATCGACGTCAAGCCGTAAATGGGTGATAGACCAAGTTATAACAGTTCTCAGAAAAATACGAAAAAAAATCTATCTCATGTTTTTAAAAAAATATGGTCACTTTAAAAATTTACTAAAAAAATCAATCCCTGTAATGGTTCTTTAACTCCAATTGCTACAAATCCCATAATTTATCTAATTTTTTTATTATTATGTAATCTTGAATAATGCTTGTGTAGATTTTTGCCTAAAATTCAAAGCCAACTCCTCCTACTTGGAAGAAAATTAAACTTTTTCAAAACCAAATTATTCAAATTAACTATTTCGCCCAACTTTAACTGACTGTACTGAAAAAAAAATGTACTACGCTAGTTTGGCAAGTAACACGAAAAATTGGCGCATTTAATAAGGATTCAAAAATGGTGTAACACTTGCTAGATTACGTTTTCAATAATTGGTCAAATTTTTTTTTGTAAATAGCCTCGGTTTTTACACAAAATATCCATACTTCCTTAAAATGACTTTAGCTTACCTAAAGCTTTGCTAAACTCCGTTTTAGTTCGATAGAGACGGAGAGAGTCATTTTACGAAGTGTGAGCGAGATAAGAAATCGAAATTTCACTTAATTTAAGAGCAAGATTATGATAGTGACTCAACCTTTTTACTTTAAGTCAGGACCAGTTTTCTCATCTTAGAATAAAAAACAAATTATCAGATTAAATTTTTTTTTATTACAATAAATGTTCAAACTTCCTTCCTTCGACGGCAATGCACGCACGACATCTTCTTAAAAAAGATCTGGTTATTTTCCGGGCAAATCTTCCCCTATTTACAAAGTCAACGGCTTCCGTTATTCTTTCCCGCAGCTCGGCTGAATTCTCTATTGTTTTTGAGTACACTTTCTCTTTTACCGCTCCCCAGTAAAAAAAATCTAGGGGATTTAAATCAGGCGAACGGGGTGGCCACAAGATTGTCCCACCGCGCCCTATCCACCTGAGCGGGTATTCTTCATCAAGATGTTCTCTTACTAAACGGGCATAATGCGCTGGGCAGCCATCTTGCTGGAACCACATTTCCCTGTAAACGTTCAGTGGCACGTCTTCTAATAAATCTGGTAAAGTATTTTGAAGAAAATCCAAATAAACTGCGCCATTCAAAATCTCTGGCAGCTCAAAAGGTCCAATTATTTTGCCATTTAGTATCCCGGTCCACATGTTTACTTTAAATCGATACTGTGACTTATCTTGCCTCATCAAATTTGGACTTTCTACATGCCACTCGTGCAAATTGTGCAAATTCATGTAGCCATCTTTTTTCAATGTTGACTCATCGGTCCATAAAATCTTCTCTAAGAATCGAGGGTCTTCTCTGTGCCTTTCTAGCATCCTTTGGCAAAACGCAACTCTAGGAGCGTAATCCCGTGGCAGTAATGATTGTACTCGCTGTACATGATACGGGTGGAACTCGTTATTTTTTAAGATTCGGTGGGCGGTACTCTTAGATACACCTGTGGTTGTTTCGATTCCACGTACAGAAGCACTTGGGTCTTCTTGGACTGCTTGTAGTACGACGTCTTCGTACGGATTACGATGTCTTCCTTCACCATGTACTTGGTTAGGGAATCGTCCCTCTGATAGTGAACGGTGCACATTAATAAAAACTCGATGATCTGGGTGACGATTGTTCGGGTACCTCTCACGATAAAGTCTAGCGGCTGCATTGGCATTGCATCTGCATTCCCCATAAACGAGGTGCATGTTCGCATATTCCAATGCAGTGTACACAGCCATGGTAGTACTACACAATCACAGGATCAGCAACAGTCCAGAGTAAAGCACAGGTCGTCAGAAAGAGGAATTAAACAGTCCAAATCACAAGCAATTAAGTCCAGAAAACAACGCAAAAAGTGGTAAGTACGGAATCAACATGAACGAATACGGAGATGCGCAGTAAACGAAGCAGCGTAACGTACTGATTTGTAATTGTGTGTGTGTCTGCGCTTTTTTTGAATTTCTTTGTTTTTTTTTTAGAATTTGTTTTTTTTTCTAAGATGAGAAAACTGGTCCTGACTTAAAGTAAAAAGGTTGAGTCACTATCATAATCTTGCTCTTAAATTACGTGAAATTTCGATTTCTTATCTCGCTCACACTTCGTAAAATGACTCTCTCCGTCTCTATCGAACTAAAACGGAGTTTAGCAAAGCTTTAGGTAAGCTAAAGTCATTTTAAGGAAGTATGGACATTTTGTGTAAAAACCGAGGCTATTTACAAAAAAAAATTGACCAATTATTGAAAACGTAATCTAGCAAGTGTTACACCATTTTTGAATCCTTATTAAATGCGCCAATTTTTCATGTTACTTGCCAAACTAGCGTAGTACATTTTTTTTTCAGTACAGTCTGTTAAAGTTGGGCGAAATAGTAAATTTGAATAATTTGGTTTTGAAAAAGTTTAATTTTCTTCCAAGTAGGAGGAGTTGGCTTTGAATTTTAGGCAAAAATCTACACAAGCATTATTCAAGATTACATAATAATAAAAAAAATAGATAAATTATGGGATTTGTAGCAATTGGAGTTAAAGAACCATTACAGGGATTGATTTTTTTAGTAAATTTTTAAAGTGACCATAATTTTTTTAAAACATGAGATAGATTTTTTTTCGTATTTTTCTGAGAACTGTTATAACTTGGTCTATCACCCATTTACGGCTTGACGTCGATTTCTGGGACACCCTGTATTTCTATATTAAATTTGTTGGTTGACAGTGTCGGCTACGTTCGAAAATCGTGAACTATTTTTGCGTCCGGTATGTTGGCCAGGTTGCTGGGCTGCGTTCTGGGTGATGGGCTATCATCGCCCATTGTGTGGATTCGGCTAGCCGCGTCTGCAGCGTTTTGTTTTTGTAGTTTTCAAGCGTTCTATACACCTATCAGCCTAGCTAGCACGATAACTTATACCGTCACGTTATATGGGCGAAATGTATTAAAACGTCACATAAAACGTAACGGTATAATCTATCGTGCTAGCGAGACTGATTGTCACAACAACCGCCTTCAAAGCGAATGTATGGGGCCTGTTACATGGATTCATATCACGATAAGTATCACGTGAATATTAAAGCAGAATCCATACAAATTTGAAAACTGCGATAATATTGACACCCCAGTATTGTGATAATATTAATCGTGTAAAGGACACCACTTGAATGTTTGCTGAGTCTGTCCGCCATCTTAAAGCTGCGTCTCTATTTTGTTTGTGACAAACTACTAGGTGACTTATGGCTTTTAAACGTCTAGCAAAATTCTATCCCTATCTCGCTCTATCTTATAACTTAGTGGTATTGGGGGACTACTCCGAAATTCGAAATCCGAACTTCGTATGGTGCCGTCCCTTTCACTCATATAGTCTATGACAGGAGAGTGAAAGGGACGGCACCATACGAAGTTAGGATTTTGAATTTCGCCGCGCTCGGACGTTAGAGGCGCTACTGCGAACCGAAAACGAAGTATCTGCCTCTCTCGCACATGTATATTCGAACGACAGAGAGGAAGATAGTTCGTTTTTGGTTCGCGGTAGGCCCTCAGGCGTCAACTTTAAAACGAATAGGGTATTTTACTATAAGAGAAATAAAATAAAAATGTAATAAAAACCAGCCAAGGGCGTCGGAGTCGCACACTGAAGGTTCCGTACAACTAAAAAACAAATGTGATTTATCAATATATTGATATTTTTGGTAAAATATACTTCATAATAAACATTATCACTTAATTTCAAGTTCATAGGTCGATGGGAAGCTAAAAAATTATATGTGTGACAGACAACACACGGAATGTTCTTTGACTTTCTTCGACCGTCCGCCACGCTCGGACTAAGGTGCTACCAACCGAAAACTAAATATATATGCCTCTCTGTCGCACTTGCATATTCGAGCGCGGAGAGGGAAATACATACTTCGTTTTCAGATCGTGGTAGGCCCTCTGGTCTGACGGCTCCTATTCCTGGATGGTGCGCGTATCGGAATGTGAAATACCTTTGGCAAAACGGAACAAGTTGTTAAATAGCTTCCATTAATTGGAGAAAATATTACCAACTGTTATTATTATCACGTGAAACACTGAATATTGAAGCAACATCCATAGGGGCCTGTTACATGGTTATTATTATTACGCGATATACTCATATCACGTGCAATGAATATTGAAGAAAAATCCATTCGATTTTGAAAACCACGATAATATTGACACACCAGTATTGTGATAGTATTAAGCGTTTAACAGACCCCATACAATTTTAAAAATCGCGATAATATTGAGTGTAAAGGGCCCCACTGAATAGAATTTGGCGGAGAATAGAGAGCTGCTATCGCGAAACGAAAACGAACGAACATCGTGTATTTCCCTCTGTGTCGCTCGAATTTGCAAGTGCGACAGAGAGGGAGATACACGAACTTCATTTGTTTTCGTTCGCGTTAGCAGCTCTGACTTCGCACCAAAAATACTGACTGGCACATCAATATTTAACAATGCACATCTGAATTGAATTTTAATGAACGATTAGTATTTTAGCTATACAAATCAGTACTGATTACGGTGTCAAATTTTTTATGTGCCTTTAAATACTACCCTTATAAAAATGCTTAGGATTAACTTGCAAAGATACTAGCCTTTGCCCGTGACGTCGTTTGCGTAATCTTTTACTCCCAATTCCATATAATTCCATTCCATACTTTTATTCCCAATCCAGACTACAGACTATATTTCTATACGATTCGAAGTTTCATCATAATCTGTTGTTGTAATGTTTTTATTTTATACATTTTTGTACACTATTTCTTTCGTCGTTTGCATAACTGTCACGAATAAATGTTTTGTTTATTTCTTTCTTATTTATTTCACCCGAGCGAAGCCGGGCTTTCATCTAGTACACATATAAAACTTACAAAACACCTCTTTTGCGTTGCGTCCGGGATTAAAAACCAAGTGTGACATGATCCCGCAAGAGAAAAAAATACCGCCCAACGGTGAAACCGAAACAACGCTGCACTGCCAAAAACATATAAGCTATCTCGAAATCCATACTATCACCCGTCTGTCTGTCTGTCTGTTACCTCTTCACGCTTAAACCGCTAAACCGATTTAGATGAAATTTGGTATAGCGATAGTTTGAGTCCCGGGAAAGGACATAGGATAGTTTTTATTCCGGAAATCGGTCCTTAAGGGGTGAAAAGGGGGTAACAGTTTTTATGGGCACCTACAACAAATAAATAGCAATTCCCGCTAAATCCATTCCTTAAATTTTTTTCGTTTTACCCACCATTATGTAGCAAAAAAAAGATGCATCGCCTCAGAAAAACAGCTACTGCAAGTTATTTTAACAAATTGCTTAAAACACATATGGAGTAAACCAGTCAACTCCACGAGTTTAAAAGTTATCGGTTAACTCCAATATACCCGCCATTTCCGTAAGAATTTCGATCACCTAGATGTGTGTTCTCGCATAGATAACATTGTTTCGTGTTTTTGGTGTACAAAGAAGTATAACATGGCAAAGGTAAGTACTATTATTGTTTTTTATGAATACTTCGTGGCTTTTGAGCTGTAAATCCAATACAATCACTGTTTTAGGGATGGGTTAACCTGTTATCAAAATTAATGGGAGTTTTTATTTTTACTATCGCGATAAACGTACTTAGCAGGTATTTTTCATATTCTCAAAAGAATTTAGTTACCGTGTCTCAAGACGAGAGTCTTTGACCAGTGTGTGTTGCCAGTGATGACATAATTGGCACTGAAACGTCGCTTACTATGGGCCTCATAAAAGGGCAGAAAGTAACCAAAAGAGCAGTGAAGAGGGCTATGCTGGGAGTATCTCAGCGTGATCGCATCAGAAATGAGGCCATCCAGAATAGAACCCAATTATCTGACATAGCCTACGTATTATTATGGGGTATGTTTGGACCCGAGTATGTCCTAAAACAACGACCGAGGCCACCGGGGGATGGGCAGCAGTATCACTGCAGTGCGGTGGAGATACTGCAATCGCCAACCCGCATGCCAAGCGTGGCGATTATGGGCAACTACCCCCTAATGAGAGACACAAACAGGTGGAAGTCTTTGGCAGTGGACTTCTTTGGGCTGGCGTGATCTATTTACTTTTTTTTTCTGGCAAACAGCTATATCCATATTTTAAAACGTTATTTGATTGCAAAATACAGTTACGTTACAAAAATCATATCGTAAAAAATAGATAATCAAATCGCTTTACCTGTCTTTTATTTAGGAATTACCAAGGGGAAAAAATAACACTTTGATATTTTTCCCGTTTTTCGGGTTTGAATATTTTAATTTCAATATTTTTTGTCCCTCCTGTAAACTTCCATAATATGACGTTAGCAGGTTTACACTATTAGCCGACGATATAACGAGTTGCACGCGGACGGAGTCGCGGGAAAAAGCTAGTATTACATATAAAAGGGGCCTTTTACGAGTACATGGTGAATTGAATATTAGCACGCGATACATTCATATGGTTTAAGAACTTTATTCTCATAAAGAATTTACAGAATTCACTTACATGAGAACATAATATTTGTGTATATCTTAAAACTAACGTGCAGACAATGCATAGTTAACTGATAACAAATATTTATTTATGCTAATACTTTTAATCATTACTTTAGATGTAAAGTGGGTAGAAGTAGAAATACATAGTAACCGGCTTAGATAACTTGAGTCGCGCAAACTAGTTAGCAACCAGGCTGTTATTCACAACATACGCGTTAATATTTAAGAGAACCAGTATAGACGCGTCTTCGATTAGGCAAGGTTGTTAGGAAGCTACACTGGTATTGTCTCCTTCGCCGCGGCCGCGGCGGTGCAGTGTGCTTATGACTTGATGTGTGTCAGTGAGCTACGAAGCGTTAGCGTGGAGTCGGTAATTTCTTGCAATTCGTAAGATGTTATTGGTATGCATACAAAAGGTTACGTCAACATGTATTCACAGTAATTTATTTCATTTAAAATTGTTAGTGTATATATTTATCTTATTTTTGTGGTCATTTTAATTTCCTATATTTTTGTGTATATTTTATGCGTGTTTGTTAGGTATTTTATAAAGAAAAGCTTTATTGGTGTAAATAATAATGTTAGGTAGTGGTAAATGAAATATTTTGGTTTCTTTACTACGAGGCTTGCACTGAAAGTGGCGGGAATCGAATACTTATTAATTTATTTTTAACATGTATTATACCTTTTTATAATCTCTGAAGTTTCCTTATCTCAACACACTGGCCACTTAGAAAAAAAAAAGTATGGTTCGGTTTCAATTGTTTATTGAAGTCGTCGAGTCACTGCTTAAAATGGAATTGTGCCGTGAAAATTTCAGAGCTATGATTTATTATGACTTTAAAAGTGGACTAACACAAAAACAATGTGAAGAGCGGATGGTTGCTGCTTTTAATATTGAAGCTCCTTCAAAGACTACAATATACAGGTGGTATTCAGAATTTCAACGTGGCCGTGTATCCCTCACCGACGAAGTGCGTGAAGGTCGACCAAAATCGGCAGTCACGCAAGAAAACGTCGATGTTGTGCGTCGTCTGATAAATGAAGACCGACATGTGACATATCGGGAAATTCAAGAGCACCTGGGTATTGGAATGAGTCAAATACAAATTATTTTAAAAGAAGAATTAGGCGTGAAAAAGTTATTTTCCCGTTGGATACCTCACCTATTGTCTGACGAGCAGAAAATAGTCCGTGTCAATTGGTGCCGCAAAACTTTGAAAAGATTTAACAAGGGACGCTCAAATGCTGTTTTTAGCATAGTATCAGGTGACGAGTCGTGGATATACGCTTATGAGCCTGAAACTAAAAACCAATCCCGAGTATGGGTCTTCGAAGACGAGCTCAAACCCACAAAAGTTGTTCGTTCTCGCAGTACGGCTAAGAAGATGGTGGCTACGTTTATCTCTAAATCTGGTCACGTAGCTACTGTGGCTCTTGAGGATCGTAGAACAGTCAATGCTGATTGGTACACCACTATTTGTTTGCCGAACGTCTTTGCTGAACTCCGAAAAACAAACCCTAGTCGTCGCATCATCCTTCACCACGACAACGCCAGCCCACACACCGCTCGGACAACAACTGAGTACCTGGACGGTGAAAAAGTCGAAATATTGGACCACCCTCCATATAGCCCTGACTTAAGTCCCAACGACTTTTTTACATTCCCCAGAATCAAGGACAAACTGCGTGGTCAGCGGTTTCAGACGCCAGAAGAAGCAGTGGAGGCCTATAAAATAGCCATTTTGTCGACCCCTACTTCAGAGTTCAAAAAGTGCTTTATGGACTGGTTTGAACGCATGCATAAGTGCATGAAATACAAAGGAGAATATTTTGAAAAACAATAAAAATAAATAAACTCACTTATACTGCATATTTTCTTCTATTCCCGAAACTTTCAGTTTTACCCTCGTAAAAACTTAATTCATAAGCCTATTATTTATTTTTGTACGTGATATTTTCTAACAAATACACACGCGCTACATCATTTAATAAAATGATTATTAATTATATAAAATTTAAGGTGTCTCTTGAAACTGGTCATAGATTTAGATTCTTTTATGTTTTTCGGCAGCTTGTAGTAAAGTTGAGCACCTTCATAGACTATACTTCGTTTACCATATTTTGTCCTTGCTGGCCGTAGAACTAAGTGGTCCGCGTTTCGTAATTTAATCCTTTGTACGTGATGTTTATGTGTAAAATTTATATGTGACTGTATATTTTTATGGAGGATTTTTCGTACTAATAGACACGTGTAATATACATATGATTGAGTAATATTCATAATTTTTAGATCTTTATAGATCTTTCGTGTTGGTGTTAAGAAACTGTAATTAAACAAAACTTTTATCAGCTTATTTTGAGCTCTCTGTAGTTTAGTTAAATTACTATTTGCCGCTGTTCCCCAGATCTCTACTAGATAATCAATGTGAGGTTTTATTAAAGAATTGTATATCAGGTATTTTACTTTTTGTGGAAGGCACCGTGAGATACTTCCAATAGCGCCCGTAAGGGAGGTTAGTTTTGATCTTATTTTTTCAATGTGGGGCTTCTAAGTTAGGCGGCTGTCTATAGTTAGGCCTAGGTACTTTTCGCTTGTTTTAAAAGTAATATTTTTATTGTTTATTGAGGGTGGCATGTGATCGTCGATTTTCTTATTTATTGCCGCGAACACGACATAGTTGGTTTTGTCGATGTTAATGGTAAGTAGGTTAAGTCGGAACCATGTGTTTAGAATATCTAGATCGTTTTGTATATTTATAAGAATATGTTCGATTTTACGGCCAAAGTAAAAAAGACATGTATCGTCAGCGAACAGTGCCAGTTCTCCCTCAAGTCCTAAATCCTGTATATCGTTAATATAAACGAGGAATAGGAGTGGTCCCAGAATCGAGCCCTGTGGTACGCCATATGTGATAAGTCTTGGGCTACTCTGGCATTTGTCAATTTTTATTACCTGGTGACGGTTAGATAGATATGATTTTAGCATATCGTGGGCTTTCCCTACAATTCCTATATTGTGTAGTTTAGTTAGTAATTTCTCATGGGATACCGTGTCGAACGCCTTTTTCAGGTCTATAAAAATTCCTACTGCTATCTGTTTTTGATCGATTTGCGTTTTTAGTTTCGTGACTAAGTCAACTGTTGCTGATAAGGTATTTGATTTTTGTCTGAAACCGTATTGTCTATCCGAAATAATGTTATTAAGCATTAAAAATTTGTTTTCTCAAACATGCAATGAAATATTGATGTTATGTTCCTTATAACAGGCTGCGAAGTATGACGTTTCAGGTGCGGCTAGGACAAGAGGTCATTAATGGAATTTCATACAAATCTTGCAGGCCTAGGCCGGCAAAGTCCTCTTTTTTAATTTCCATTCCACATAAATTGTGGCACAGGCACCATGACATTCTGCCACTAAAAAATAAAACTTTGATTTTTTTGTTGTTTATTTCATTGCATGTTTGAGAAAAGCACTATACATACCTCAGCGGGAAATATGGGGTTGCCCGCCTAGGACCTATCCGACCTCGCTTCGCTCGGCCGTCTATATATGTCTTCGGCCGGCAACCCCTTACGTCCCGGCCTCTGTAGCAATGTACTATTATGCGTTCGTGTATTACTTTTTCGTATATCTTTGAGATTACAGGGAGGACACAAATTGGACGGTAATTACCGGGGTCTGTTTGGCATCCTGATTTAAAGATGGGTGTTACTTTAGCAGTTTTCAGACTGTCAGGAAAGACACCTTGCTTTAGACATTTGTTGACACACATGGTAAGCTTTTTAGTTATAATACTTTTGACAGATTTAATTAGTTTCACGGTCAATCCATATAAGCCAGAACTAGTATTAGATTTTAAGTTTGTTACAATTTTATTAATTTCTTCGATAGTCACTGGTTCCAGTTTGCAGAGACACTCGGATAGACGTGGCTGTGATAAAGCGAAACTCGCAGCCAGGGTAGGATCTACAGGTTGGATTTTCTCAGCCAGGGATGAACCGATTGTAGAAAAATAGACGTTTAATTGTTCGCAGATATCCATTGTACTAGTATAGGTGTTTGAATCTATTTCTAGTTTTGCCAGTGATGTTATGCCCTTTGTTTTATTGACTGTAAGATCATTAATTAACGACCACATTTTTTGAGGTTTCTTCGTACATTCTTTGAAACATTTGTAGTAATAAGTTTTCTTTGCTTCTTGTATATTCGTCGATACCAGTTTTTTTTGTATGTCAAAATCTTGTTTAAGTTTTTCGTCTTCCTTGTTGTTTTTTAAACCTTGCCGGAGTGCATTTCTCTTGTCTATATGCTTTATTATTTCTTTATTTATCCACTCCTGTTTGGGTGGGTTAAGGATTTTATATTTAGTAGTTCTGCTTTTTTTTAAACAATCTGTAAGTTTCTCTGCAAAGTGTTCATAATCATCGACTTCTGGATTAATTTCTTCAACATTTTTATAGAATACAGAATAGTCTGTAGCTGTATATTCAACTTTTTTTCTTATAGGTGGCTGGTAGTTCTTGACCTCGCAGTATATTTGCTCGTGATCTGCAAGTTCAGAGTCAATTGTAGCAAGGTGAAAGTCGTTCTGTTTTATGTTGGTGCATACGTGGTCCAGGATTGTTTTGGTTGTTGAAGTCTGACGAGTGCAATGCGCTGGGTCAATCTTATTTAGTATTTTTATGCCATTTTCCTTGAGAGTTTGTTTGTATTCTCTGACGGTTGGATTTGGTTTGAGTAGGTCGTAGTTAAAGTCACCAAAGACCAGCAACCTATTTCTTTTCCGCAGTTGTCCTGAGTATTCTTCAACAAGGAATAGAGCGGAGTTAGTGCGCTCTGGTTTGTAAACAGTGCCTATATCTAAGGAGAACTTTTCGATGTGTATCCAAATAAAATGATTATCATTTATAGTATATTCTTTGATAAAATGGTGTTTCAGGTCTTTGTGAATAAAAATTGAGACGCCTCCTCCTCTTGTGCTTTTCCTGTAGTTATAGTAATGCTCATATCCTGGGAGTTGCAGTCTCCTGGCTTCGTCTTCGTCCTTTATCCACGTTTCGGTCAGAGCAACAATGTGGATTGTCATTTGGAACGAGTTCAGGACACATTTAAGTTCATCGAATTTGCCAGGACTTACGATGCTTCGAACGTTTGTGTAAAAACATTTAAGTGATTTTTTAGTTGTGTTTATTTGAGAGTACTTAGTTGATACCTGATGCGTAATGTTTGACACCTTTATTATTTTACAGTTCTCGTCTCCGTCTCCGTTGCTAAATAGTTTTTTGGCAGTGAACACTTAATTTTTGGCACTCCTTTTACATATTTAATGCAGAGATTTGTCTCACCATTAGATGTTCGGGTTTCTAGTTCTTCTTTGACACTCTTTAGAAAATCTCTCTGATAAGGCGTTTGGTCGGAGTAGATTTTAACGTTTTGCGCTTTGATTTTATGTTGGTTCCGGAGGATGCTTTTTACTGTAGTCTCCGATGAGAAACTAGCCTTTATTGGACGAACTTTATTATCCACAAATTTACCTAGGCGAATGGTGTTCTGGGGTTCGGGGCAGTCGTTACATATTCCACTTCATTTTTGTCGTAGGCTTCTCTGTCCGGAGTATCAGGACCCGCTTCTTGAATACCGACTATTATAAGGTTTCTGCCCCGAACGGTTCGCTGCTGACATTCTGCGATGACCTTGTTGTAATAGTCAGGCTGTGTTAGTGTCCCGGGTCCTTGTTCAATACTTGATCTTAGTGACTGCAGGTCCGTTTCTATTAGCTTCGCTTTATTTTCGGCAGAACTAACGGAAACAGCTACATTTGAAATTTCAATTTTAAAGTTGCTCTGTTCGGAACATATAGCGTCAACGCTGTTGACTATGTTACCAATTTGATTTTTAATAGTACTCACTTCCTGGCAGAGAGTTACAATATTTTCTGTTTGGGCTTTTGTAGAAGATTTCAGCAGCGACATCATCTCAGCCATCTGTTTTTTTAGATCTGCCATTTCCGTTAATATGTCATCTGAAGCATCAGGTCATCTTTCGCTTATTACGAAAAGTCCCCTTTTGGGAATCTAGTCCCGAACTTGATGCAAGATTTGGTTGAGATCCGCTAAGTTCCCGGCTAATGCCTCCTCCATCCGGTAAGCGTAGCAAATTCATTGTAGCTCCTTGACGCTTGTGGGGTCGAAGTGCAGTTTGCAGCGCGGGCGATATAACGAATACTTTCTTGGTCACTTAAATATGAGTCTTAAGTAATTTGACATAAAGTTCACATTATAACAAACGTATATTTGATTTATTTTAAAAATATTTTAGCTACACGTCTGCGCTGTACTGCACGCGCGCTTAACTATACATTCATATCACGATCCGTATTCAGTGAATAGTGTTATTAGTGCATTTAGCACGGATATTTGGGTCTTGGATGAGTTCTATTTATTTATCTATATAAGTATGTATCCCATCAAAAACTTAAATGTTTAAATGGGAGCCAACTTCAATATTAAAAATATGCGATGCGTGGTTGTCGTCTTCACTGACAAAAGAATTGAGATCTAAATGGGTACCATAAATGGGGGTGCTGGCACTAGATTGTTTACAGTAAACCTAATTAATTGCGGATTAATGCGTTTTGACCTTTAACTTGGCACTTTTCTTAAATATCTAACAGTTTTCATGGTATTATATATAACATACTGCCTAGAAAACTGCCAAGTTAAGGCTCGAAATGAATTAAGCCTATATTTTTTAAGACTTTTTTTTTCATTGAGAATTTATTCGAATTTCTGACTTCTAGAGGTCTTGGCTTGATATATTTTGTTTTTTTTTTTTTATAATGTTTTTAACAATGGACGCGGAACGCCAGCTCGTTGTTAATCTAATAAAAATTCCGACCGTGCGAGATATTTAAAAAGCTAAAACCTTTGGATACTCGTATCAATGTAAGGTTCAAAACGCAGTCCTTAAAGCGATTGAAAGAAACGGGATCTTCAAGCTTCATGTCTAAACCTGGTCGAAAACCATCTATTCGTGTCAATAATATAATTTAAAATGTTTGTGAGCGTATTCGGCGAAATCCAGCCAAACATGCAACTAAACTCGCCAAAGATTTGAAAATATCCCGACGATCAATGAGTCTTATGTGACGACAGATCTTGGATTGAAGGCCTACAAAATACAAAAAATACATGGATTAACAGATGCCCAGAAAATTATAGTGAGAAATTCAAAATCAAGAGAATGATTGTGTATGGTGCTTCATTGAGGGACATTTCAGTAGACAAATTAGCCGTACAACGGTTTCAAAGTACGTCGGCTGTCATGGTATGGGGTGCGATATCACCTAGAGGCAAACTACCACTGCTGTTCATTGATCGGGGGGTAAAAATTAATCATGACTACTATATTCAGAACTTGTTGCTGGGTCATATGCTAAAATATATCCGAAACTTATACAAGTTACGGAAAGGACTATTATCGTTTTCAGCAAGACATAGCCCCGTCTCACTAAGCTAAACGTACACAAGACTGTTATTGAACAAAGAGAGATATTATACCTTGGCAAGAATGGCCTGCATTTTCACAATCCCAATGCCAATGACTTTTCGATATGGGGATACATGTTGAGCAAAATTGGGAGCACACAGGGAATTAATTTAAATTCATTAAAGCATCGATTGGTCAAGATATGGGACGATATACCAGATGAGGTAGTGCGTGCCGCGTGTAACTCATTCTATTACCATAGAAAACCGAATGCGTAAAGTTATACAGGCTAAAGGAGTGGTTTGAGTTAATGTACTAATTTGGTAAATATAGAGTATGCTTAAAAGAAAAACACCTAGTGTTGAAATTTGAAGTATTGTTTTAATTTTATGAAGATTTTAAACTAGGACACTCGGGCCAACACACAATATAGTTTGAAAAAGTTGTTTTTTTTTTCTAAATTTGCGCCCAATAGTGGACCCCATGTTTAAAATTCATTAATATACGTTACTCATTACAAATTCCAACTCAATCGGTACAGTGGGTTCGGAGCAAATTAGCTGTGACTGTAACTGACGGACGGACAGACACGACGCACGAGTGATCCTATAAATAAGGGTTCCGTTTTTCGTTTTGAGATACGGAACCCTAAAAAATAAATTTGGATTAAATCGGCTTTAGCGCCAATAACATGGTTTTAAATTTGGCAAATGGGTCATTCCATGTGATTTCAACAAATTTGAGTAAAAAGTGTGCTGCATGATTTTTTATTTGAATCAAAAAAAATGAGGATATACTTCATGGTGGCAGAAGTGCTGAACCACCACCAGTTTCTTTTTATCTTTTTAAGTTTTGCCCATTCGAAGTTAACAGTGGAGTCAAATTTCTGTCCTAACTTTTTTTCTATAAAAGGTAACGAAATAATTATCACTTTGTTTGATTAGGTAAGAAATGTGGATATTATACTATATGACAAAATTTATCTGAAGTAACAACACAAAAAATTGTGACCACCCGAAATGTACACCTAATTGGCCAATTATGCAATTTTAAATTGGTTCTTGTGCCAACCCTGGTGCATATCAAATAATACTTTTTTCTGAAATATAAAGTCCTTGCCGTGTTCATCTTGTAAAATAAATATAATTGTGTTAGAGCAATTACTTCAAATAGAAAAATATAAGTCAAAATTGAGAAATTAAAAAAATGCTTATGTTGGACTCTAAAAAAATCCATGTGGAAGATAAAATAAAAATTTGCTTTTAGTCAGAAAATATAGCTATCTTCGTTAATTAGATTTAAAAAAAAAGTTTTGTTATTTTGCCTATTTTTTGAAATATGTTTTTTTAAATTGCTTATCTCATAAATTTTTGCTCTTGTTGTATTATTTATGCAGATTAAAATACATATGACCTTATATAACAAAGAAGCAATCTGGATATTTGAAGAATTTAAAAGAAAACTTGTAAAATGACACAGAGTGCATAGTTTTAGGAGATTTCTCGAAAAAATCATTTTTTTGGTACAAGACGAAGTGCAATTATTTCACTGGACAAATGATCAAGCCACGCTGCATCCATTCGTTCTTTACATTAAAAAAGATAATGTTATCCAGTGTAGAACATTTTGTATTATCAGCGATTGTTTAACTCACAACACCGTATCATTTTTCGCTTTCCGAAAGGTTTTTCTTGAATGCCTAAAACAAGAATATGACAAATTGGAAATGATACATTATTTTAGTGATGGTGCAGCTGCACAACATAAGAACAAGAAGAATTTTGTAAACTTGTGTCATCATTACGATGAATTCGAACTAAAAGCAGGGTGGAACTTTTTTCCCACCTCTCACAGCAAATCCCCCTGTGATGGTGCTGGCGGCACGATTAATCGGTTGGTTGGGAAAGCTAGTCTGCAACGCATCACAGGTAGTGATAACATTTTATCACCTGAAGCTATGTACGAGTTTTGTGTGAATAAAATTCAATTTCAATCAAATTCTACAATAAAATTCCTAAACACGTTACTGAACTTAGCAATTCTAAATTCAAATCTGTAGTAAAACAAACACTTATTTCAAGAGCATATTATAAGATAAATGATTACATCATGGATAGGGATGTTTGGCAGTGATAGCGTCCTGCACGGGTAATCTATCGCGAAAATATGTTTTCTACTGTAGCATTGTTATTTAAATTATTTTGTAGTAGCTGACACTGTAATTTTATATTTAACTATACAATGTATATTGTTTTGAAAAAATGACACCTCGCCGAGTTTCTTACGCCGGTTCTTCTCGTGGCAGAGGTATATTTTTCCGAACCGGTGGTAGTTTATTGACGTTCATAGGTGCATGTAATATGCCTAATTTGAAGAATAAACTACTTTTACTTTTTTACTTTTACTTTTCATGGGATCAAGTTCTTTTTCCTCTCAAAATCGGATGTCGAAGTAGCTAAGGTATATCTATCAGAGCGATTTAAAAATATAAGGACCATAAAAATACACGTTCTTATCATCGCTTCGTTCCCATTTCGCAAAATCAATTAAAAGTGCGACGTTATTCAACTTCAAAAAATGTTGAAGTAGCAAAGGTTTGCAAATAATGTTTTTATTTTTGTACAAATATATACAGTAAATTTCTATCGTCTGGAGTTTATTCTATATTTTTCCATCGAATTCATACATATTTAAAAGTTTAAGGTCATATATTTTAATCTGCATAAACTCAACAAGAGCGAAAATGTATTATATGAGCAGTTTACAAAAATCATATTTCCAAAAATAGGCAAAATAAAAAACATTTTTTCTAAATCTAAGTAATGAAGATATTAGCTATATTTTCTAACTAAAATCAAATTATTATTTTATCTTCCACATGGTTTTTTTAGCGTCAAATATGAACGTTTTTCGGTTTTCTGAATATTTACTTATTTTTTCTATTAGAAGTAATTGCTCTAACACAATTATATTTATTATACAAGATGAACACGGCCAGTACTTTATATTTCAGAAAAAAGTAATATTTGATATGCACCAGGGTTGGCACAAGAACCAATTTAAAATTGCAAAAATTAACCAATTAGGTGTACATTTCGGGTGGACACCATTTTTTTTTTGTAGTTAAATCTGATTAATTCAACAAGAGTGAAAATGTATTACGAGGGGCGGCTGAAAAGTAACCTCCTTGGTCAGAAATATATCCAAAAATAATGCTGGCTGGTATGGATTTATATTCGTTTGTTATTCTATTTTCAAAATGTATTTCATTCATTTGTTTATTGCATCACGTTTATTTGTTTCCTACATAATTTGAAAATGGATAAAATCGAGCAGCATGTGGTGATTAAGTTTCTGACTAAAGAAGGGAACAAGCCTTCGGAGATCAGACAGCGTATGTTACGTCTGTTTGGCAGTTCGTGTTATTCCGAATTTGTTATAAAGTTTTGGTCAAGGCAGTTTAAATTAGGTCGTGAGAGCCTGGATGATGATCCTCGTAGCGGAAGACCAGTTTCGCCCATCACCGATGAAAATGTACCCAGGGTGAAAAAAACTATATTAGAGGACCGACGAGTGAAGCAGTGGGAGATAGCTAGAGATGTGGGCGTCAGTAAAGAGCGAGTTAATGAAATCATTCATGAGCATTTGAACATGTCCAAGGTTAGTGCACGTTGGGTCCCCAGAATGTTGACTGGATTTGACACGGAGAGGCGTGTCAAATGTTGCGAAGAGATTTTAGACATGAGTCGAGGGAAAGAGGAAGAAATAATTTCTAATGCGATGAGACATGGATTCGACAATGGGACCCGGAGAGTAAGCAGGAGTCGTTACATTGGAAATTTAAGGATGAAGAGCCGCCTCGGAAGTTCAAGGTCTGTCCATCGGCAGGTAAACTTATGGCTACAATCTTTTGGGACACAGGGATTTTGCTCATAGATTATTTACCGAAGAAAACTACAATGAATGCTGATTATTACTCAAACTTACTATATCAACTAAGAGAGACAATAAAAGAAAAACTTCGAGGTAAACTAAGCAAAGGAATTCTGATTTTGCACGATAACGCACCAGTGCATACCGCCCGCACAACGAAGCTAGCAATTAAAGACAATGGCTTCGGAACCATTGACCACCCCCCTTATAGCCCAGATCTAGCCCCCTGTGACTATTTTCTGTTTAGACTTCTCAAGAAAGACCACAGGGGACGAAGGTTTATGACCGATGACGAAATGATGGCTGCGATTACTGACTTTTTTGAGGACAAAACCAAAAGAACTTTTTTTAATGGTTTAAATTAAATATTTGAAAAATGTAATAAGTGTATTTTATTAGCAGGGGACTATATAGAAAGATAAATAAAAATTAGCCACGACAGTCTTTTGTTTCATCTACCTAATATTACTTTTCAGCCGCCCCTCGTAGATGAGCAGTTTAAAAAAATCATATTTCACAAAATAGGCAAAATAACAAAACATTTTTTCTAAATCTTATTAACGAAGATATTAGCTATATTTTCTGACTAAAATCATTTTTTTTTTATCTTCCACATGGTTTTTTTTAGCGTTAAACATGAGCATTTTTCATATTTCTCTATTTTCACTTATATTTTTCTATTAGAAGTAATTGCTCTAACACAATTATATTTATTTTACAAGATGAACACGGCAAGTACTTTATATTTCAGAATAAAGTAATATTTTATTTGCACCAGGGTTGGCAAAAGAACCAATTTAAAATTGCAAAAATTGACCAATTAGGTGTACTTTTCGGGTGGTCACTATTTTTTTTTGTAGTTAATTCAGATAAATTTTGTCATACAGTATAATATCCACATTTCTTACCTAATCAAACAAAGTAATAATTATTTCGTTACCTTTTATAGAAATAAAGTTAGGTCTGATTTTGTACAAGCATAAATTTGACCCCACTGTTAACTTCGAATGGGCAAAACTTGAAAATTAAAATATAAAAAAAAC